>CM054381.1:11286602-13786602 GCA_028858755.1 Ara ararauna
TTTGCCCTTTAGTACTGCTGATCTGAGCACACTACTCCATAGCAGTATGGAAATTACATATTTCTGATGTCATTAATCATATTGATCAATATCAAGTGCAATGATCTCTGGAAATATTTCCATAAAATACCAACTTCTACCCTGAAATGTCAAAATATGAATTAGTTCCTGTTTTGAGAACTCAGCTGAAGTACACAAAAACTGGATCTTGTTTCTGTAACTTACAGAAGGTCCATTCCAAATCCCATTGAGTTCACCATCAAGTAAGATCAAGAGCATAATGTCTTCATAGTTCTATGAAATGTAGTGGTTTCTTTACTTTTCAAATTCAGGCAAAATGGTCTGAACTGAGCCTACAAGCCATAGGATAGTGTAATGTTTTCATGCGGCTGCAATTTTCAAGCCCAACAGATAAAAATTAAAAATAATATCAAGCTGCTTTGTGCTCTCAGAATAAGTCAATGCTGTTTAACTGTTTGGAAGTTTGGATGGTCTGTTTATTGCAAATAGCATCTGTACTCAATTACGTCCCATCCATTAGGAGGTAGGGCTTTCAGAAGCAGTAAAAGCATCTTAAGAGATGGTTTGCGCTAGAGATTTCTGAAACAGACAATTGTGTTGATTCTACAGGTACTGCAGAAGGGAAAATGTTCTAGATGAAATGAAAGTTATTTCATGAGTCATCTCAGGATTTCACAGAAAGAAAGGAAGTATTATTACCAATTATTCTCTATAAAATGAGTTTAGTAACACAGCACCATCTAAAAAGGAAAAGTGAAAGATTACTAAATTGGATTTTTAAATTTTACTAATGAGAATGAAGTGAGTTCATGAATGTTGAATCACTCCATAGCAGTTTTCAAACAGAGATTATCATTCACTCTTTATTGCACTGACAGATTATGTTTCTTTTCAAAACAATGCTTCCTGACTTTTGATAAAGACTGTTGAAAATTGTATTCTCCTGCCTAAACTGTATATTCTGTTACAACATGTTGCAAGAACAGTCATAGGATGACAATTCAGCGTGCTCTGCAAACCTCTGTTTGAAGGGTTTAGTTGTTTGGGTTTTTTTGCTTGAAGCATGATATGCACAGTGACATTGCAGCGTCACATTACCCAACAATGATTTTAAAAGCTTCAAAAAAAAAAAAATTGCTATGTATTTAATATTTTTTTGTTTGTTTAACATGGTTTTGAGAAAATCCATGGTACATGCCTACACAGAATCTCATGTACTATGTTAAAAACAAGCAACTATCTTGCCAAATAAGACTTAACTGTTACCTGTCAATGCAGCACTGAACTACAGCCACAGGTATATTCAGGCACTAGGATGTTCAGTGACAGTGCACTCCCACTTTGAAATGTCACTAAGGAAAATCAAAGCTTTTTTTTCACTCTGATTAGTGCTAGACAAACTGATATTGTTTGTAGAGGTGGGCTGTACCTATGGCTACAATAGAAGTCATTAGTTCACACTTTGGACAAGAACATACAGGACAGATTCCATTAGTAGCAGTTTCAGTTTTCCCCTTATAAGTAAGCACTCTTGCCCTCACCCTGAACTTTCTGTTTCAAGCAATCCATACTGAATTTGTGTAGCCTCTTCCATCTCCTAAAAGCAGGATATTTTTAAGCTAAATTAGTAAATTAGTAAGGTGTAGCAGAGTAGACAAGGGTAAAGGTGATATTCTCTCTTGAGCTGGGAAATAGGTGAATTTCTCCTGGCTGGAGCTCCATCACTGCTTGCTCCTTCCTGGGTAGCTGCTTTTCTTAACACATAATTTGCACTCTCCAGATAATAACAGTAGGCGTGATGGGCTGCTTAAGTTACTTCCCTCACTTACCCTGTTATAACAATTTGTGGAGAACTGGATTGAAGACTGAAAAGAGCATCTGGTTATAACTAAAAAACCCTACTGATGCTACATATGCAATTAAAAAAATGCATATGCTCACTTTTATGTGTGCTGCCTATGATAACTCATACATAGCTCTGGAAAACTATAAGCTATAGGTGAAGAGAATTTTCAATTCAAGGAGAACAGAGTTGCAAGACAAAACCTCGGCAATGAATTTCAGGATTTTTCAAGCAGTCTGTGTGTGGATGTAGGCAAATGCACCTGGATTATCTGCTGGGCTTCGTGTGTCTCATTGTTATTGACCAAAGAGGAAAGAAAATACTCAAATCATTTGTAGGAAATACAAAATAAACAGTCCAAAAAATGCTTTGGTTTCTAGTCAAAAGGACAAATGGGTAGGCAGCAATTAGGTGGATAATCAGATTGTGATACTCAGTGTTTCCTGCAGGAGTACATTGGAAATGTTGTTAATTTAACATCAATCATTCAAAGACAGCATTAATTCCTATTTCATGAGCAGGCACTGAATGATAAGGCTGCCAATGATCTAAACTTAGAAGTGAAAAGAAGAGATGAAAATGCCTTAGAAAATAAAAAATGTTAATTTTGACAGAAACAACATAACTCGCTGTCAGAATTTTAATAAGAGCTAATAAGTCTGTCCATTTAATCTGAGAGTTTATCTTCTGTTTTCCATTACTAATCTGAAAACTTTTGCATAAAACATAGAAATCCTAAAAGTTTGTCTACCTTTTGTGGTTTTTTTTTTTTTTTTGTTTTGTTTTGTTCTTCGTGGGTGTTTTGTTTTTAAGAGACTGCATTGATGGTCTTTCTGCAGGCAGAATTAAATTTCAAATGAAAACCCACTAGTGTATTCATAGTGGTTTGTGTAGGATATCCCCTTATTTTCCTTCATTTTCTACTTCCTGTCCCTCCCAATTTAACTCACAGAAAAAAAAAAAAAAAGGAAAAAAAAGGAAAAACAAAAGTGTAAACCTTTTTTTCATCTATTTTTCAATTGCCTGGATTTCTTTGGTATCGGCTGTCTGGGCAGTGTGACCATTCCATGTACTTTATCTGTGACCTTTTTATGGACCTGATTGTGATATTTGTGCTGCTTTACAGCATCTGAAGTGGCAGAGCTTTGAGTTCATCTGGGAGTTCTGAGCACAGATGTACTATAAATAATGAGTATTAAAAATATCAGAGTGAAACAATTAATTTCCACTTTGATATACCATCCTGTACACCACATTAAACAAATGAACTGTCACCTACTGATGTTTTTTCACATATCCAGCAGGGACTGTGAGAATGAAGACCCTACGCCCACTGTAGGAGAGGATCTGGTTCAAGACCATCTTACGAACCTGAACATATACAAGTCCATGGGACCTGATGAAATCCATCTGCGGGTCCTGAAGGAACTGGCAAATGAAGTTGCTAAGCCACTTTCCATCATATTTGAAAAATCATGGCAGTCAGGTGAAGTTCCTGATGACTGGAAAAAATGAAATATAACCCCCATTTTCAAGAAGGGGAAAATGGATGAGCTGGGGAACTACAGACCAGTCAGCCCCACCTCTGTGCCTAGCAAAATCTTGGAGCGGATTCTCCTGGAAGGCATGCTGAGGCACATGAATAACAAAAAGGTGGCTGGTGACAGCCAGCATGGCTTCACTAAGGGGAAATCCTCCCTGACCAATCTGGTGGCCTTCTGTGATGGAGCTATGGAACTGATGGACAGGGGTAGAGCCGTTGATGTCATCTACCTGGACATGTGCAAAGCGTTTGACACTGTCTCACATGACATCCATGTCTGTAACTTGGAGAGACATCAATTTCCTAGGTGGACCACTCAGTGGATAAAGAACTGGCTGAATGGCCGCATGCAAGGAGTTGTGCTCAGTGCCCAGCTGGAGACCAGTAATGAGTGGTCTCCTTCAGGGATCGGTGTTAGGACTGGTCTTGTTCAACATCTTTGTTGGTGATACGGACAGTGGGATTGAGTGTTCAAACTTAAACAGGGGAAGTTTAGAGTGGATATGAGGAAGAAATTCTTTACTGTAAGGGTGGTGAGGCACTGGAATGGGTTGCCCAGGGAAATTGGGAATGCTCCATCGCTGGCGGTGTCCAAGGCCAGGTTGGACAGAGCCTTAGGTGGCATGGTTTAGTGGGAGGTGTCCCTGCCCATGGCAGGGGGGTTGGAACTAGATGATCTTAAGGTCCTTTCCAACCCTAACTCTTCTATGATTCTATGATTCTAACATTAGTGTTTTATAATAATTTCAGGAATACAAGAAACCAGAAGCAGAGAAAATTTCAGATTTTGAGAGACAAATCCTTTGTTCTTCCTTTTATACCCATCATGGCGGCATGCTGAGACATGGTATGCCGGAGACCCTGACTCAGTGTTTGAGGGTCAAAAGTGCAGCGAGCTGACAGGTAGCCTCTGATAGACACTGTCAGGAACAACAACATGTGGTGGAGTTTCTGCTTCGGCTGTGACAGTGGGTGGGGAGCTGATCCACGCTGGCAGAAGCCACTGCTGCAAGCTCATCACTGCAAAGGGGAACAAAATTTATCTTAATCACTTCAGCATGATGGGCAGCCATGACACTGCAAGGGTCCTACCCTCAGCATGAGTTACATTCCAAAGATCATGCCTAAAAAAGGCATAAATGAGTTGTTCTTCAGAATAGAAGGAGGAAAAAGACTTGGTATTTGTCCAAGGGTGAAACTAGGATATAACTTGTTTGCATCAGGACCTACTAGTCTTTTGATTGATAGGATCAAATAAAGAGCAGACCTTCTTTGTCAAGTTCAAAGATTTCCTTTTGACTGCTGTAAAAGTATTTCCAATGAGAGCACAAACCTTTTTCTGTCTTGATAGGCAGTGGTGTGCTCTTTTGGCTGCCTGAGTTGGTACTTTGCTCACATGGTAGTAATTTTAGATTTTCAGTATATATATGTCTTTGACATTTAGTTTATGCATCTTGATTGATTTTATACTGCAGTGGTAATTCTTGTTTTACTTTAAGCTGCAAAGCCTAAACCAGCCAAGCAAAATTTGCATTTGACCCATTAGAGGAAATGACTGTAAGCTGCCATCCCTCCTCAGTGTTTCAAGGCTTGACAAGTTTTCTGTCTAAAAATTCAAATGTAAATGTTGTTCATGTCTGCCAGATGTGGCATCAAAAGATAAGATTAATCCTATAATAGCAGTTAATATGCACAGCAACTTGCAGGAAGTTTATAGTTTGGTTTCATTATGTTGCTGCTTAAGTATAAAAAGTGTACAAAATATTTTATTTTTTTCATAAACCTGAAATTCGAAGTGCTTTAAATGCAGTGAAAGTACTTCTAAAAGAACTGAATATCAATTTTGGAAAAATTCTATATGCTTACCTCTCAACTTCATTTCCATGAGAAACAAGCATCTTCTGCTGAGTTCTGATATTTTCTGAAGGAAAATCAGGGAAATGTATAATCTGAAGTGCAGCAAGGATTACCTTTTACCCCTGAAAAAATGCCAACCAACCAACCACAAAAAGCAAAAGCCAACAAACCCAACAACTGATGAAGTGTAAGAAAGGACCACAGAAATGCTGCCATAGCAGCAGTAAATCTGTGCAACTGCTCCCTCGTGTGTTTTACAGTGGAAGCTCAGGTTTATCTCTTCAATCATGTTTGCCTGCATCAGACGTGAAAAGCAAAGTGATGGGCCAGTCATTAAGCCTCCTCAGAAGACTGGTTTACTTTTCCAATACTATCATGGTCTTGTGGGAACTAGGACAAATCATGCAGGGAAAAAACCCTCAGCCAGTTTAAATCATCTTAGTTCATCCACCTTCCTGGAAAATCAGCAGATGGTCTTGGTTTTAATGGAGCTTTCATAATTCAGGCCAGCTGAGGATCTTCCCTAAAGTCTCCACATCTTACTTTTCTAGGAGTACAATAGGATAATGATGCTTCCCTGCTTCACAGGGACATTTGGAGAGTACACAGATTAAAAGAGTGTAAGGCTCTTGGACACTATGCAGATAGGAGCTATAAAAGTCCCTCAAATAGAAAAACCTGAGCTGTAGCATTTCTGTGACCTAAATGCAGCAGCTCTGCTGCCATCACCTACCCTGCCTGAGCTCAGCTCCCTCAACTGTGTAATTACCTGGTCTCGAATAACCCTAAAAACTTCTAGAAGCTTTTGCAGCTCTTCCTTTTCACTTAAGGTCTGTCTGTGCCACTTTTTCAGTGATCAACAGGTTTTAGGTTATTTCCTATCAAACATACTTCAAGACTAGTTTCTCCTGGTTTTCTTTCCTTCTTGAAGCTTCTCTGTTGACACTGCAGCACTGTAGCACTGTCTCAATTAAAAAAAAATTCCATATAATAGTATTTTTTTCTTCTACACCTAGAGCTTCTCTAGTGGAGTCTCATCTCTGCTGCAATGTCTCTGGGGATATAGAGTATGTTAGCTGAGGGAATAAATTATTTCATCCAGGTCTTGATATAGATACTGGAAAATAAGTCATGATCACAGAAACATTTTCTGCAATGCATACTTGGTTTGTTCTATAAGTTGTTCTAAATATAGAAATTCATGATGCATATTGCAGGATTCTTTAGATCCCTTTTTTCTGTGCTTGCTTTCAGTTCCTCAGGCCAGCAATTAGAAGGTCTAAGAAATTCCCAGGGCTTTACACTGTACCAGTTCTGACCTGTTACCAGTTGAAGGAAAGTATTGTTACAGCTGAGCTACATTTATCTCCTGTAGGCAACTGTGGCTGGCAAATGGGTAATTTGGTAAATCTGATAATGTAAATACAGTCCATTATCCAGAGTTATGCCAAGTGGTGGCGTGTAGTAAATGACTGCAGTTCCACAGCTCTGTGTGTGGAAACAGCTTTATTCTTCAGTTTTCAGCCTGGCAAAGCAGGCTGAAAAATTTTCTCTCAGTTTTCTTTGCCCGTAGATTGTTTAAAAAGCCAATTAATATGCTTGCCAATATATTAGCCTAAGTTTCTTCACTAGATGTAATTTTCTGGGAAATATAACTGTTTCCAACCCAAAGTATGTCCCATGAAGGCTCTTCATTAATATTATATGCTCACACACATTAAAAAAAAATCAATCCAATATCAGGAATTAAATTGTTTTTCTGCTAGTCCATGAACATGGGTAGCTCAGAATATTCAGACTGGAAGAAAAAAAAAATGCAGTCCTGTACTAAATCAGTAACAATCATTTATAAAAAAGGGTAAAAAAATGGAAGGCAATGGGTTGCAAGATAAAGACTATTTAGTGGCATCCTTTGTTCATAGTAAGAGATGGACTTTATAATTCTGTTTCTCCCTTTTAGAAAGGATTAGTTACCATAGCAGCTGATACATAACATGACATCTTTTGGTATTCCTGAGATCTACACAGCAGTTTTCCAGAAGAAAAAATATTAACTAATATAAAAAAAAATAAAAGAGACATGGTCTTCCTGTACTATAGAGAAACTGTATTGCTACTTGGTTTCCTTTGTGAGTGCTGTGTAAGAGCTGTATGAGAGACCTATACTCGATATAGGGAAGAACAAGAAAACTGGTTTCGTTCTGTCAGACATCAGTGAGCAAACCTATGACCCGTCCAATTTAAATTTTGTCTGAACTACAGTAAAGTCAAGTTATTTGCAATTGAGAATCTCACCTCTAATACTAGAGAGTGCTACAGCATCCCAGTAAATCCTGCACATGCCTATCAAGTTCTGCTGCATCATTTCTTGCCTCCAAAAATACTCAAAGCAAACCTGCATGGCATGTACTGTTTTACATGGAATGCAGCAAACTCATGAAACTTCAGCACTCCCCCAGAAATACTCCTCACAGGCAAGTTGCTTTGCCTGATGAATGGATTAACTGTAATCTTTCAAGAGAGCAAATCCTTTGCAATTTGTTTGTTTCTTAATATAAGTAATTTCCAAGCATTTTATTTTGAAAATGGAGTTTCAGAATTCTGATAACCTTCTTTAGGTGCTTTCCCTGGCTTCTGAGCATTCTGTCTGCCACTCTGCGTGCTGTTCAGAAATCACTCAGAGTCAGAAAGCCTGGCACAGGACAGGTTCATTTAGTGCCTGACTCCCAGCTCATTAACATTATCAAATAACAACTTCTGCACAGCTTATTAGATTTATTCAGCTTCCTTGGATGAAGCCTCTGAGCAGAGGAGTTTACCCAGAAAAGCTATATTTCTATAAAGGATGTCAATGTGACTCAGTACATTCCTTTTATATTAAAAAGCAGCCCATATGTTTTCTTAACATTTCTCTTACTATCTCCTTCCCTGGACCTGTAGACCTGTACGTTACAGGCTGAGACACTCAAAATCAATTTCCTTCATTATTACGTTCTCTTCCATTTTATCATTTAGAGGGAAGGGTGCAGCCAGAATTATGCATATGTTGCAAATCAACTGCTGGCCTCATGGCTGGTGCCATCCTGAGGGTTTTGGCTGTTACGACAATGGGATGTTCTTTGAAGGCTATAGCTTGGTAAAGAGGGATGGGAACCCTCCTGTCTAGATGAAACAAGGGAATCTTTGGCAGCAGGCTGGCCAACTGGGTGAGGTGGCTTCAACCTGAAAGACCCGGTCACTCCCATTTTCCCCTCAGTTTCTCCCAGTCATCCCAGAGTGCCTCCTATCTCTCCCCCAGTTTCTCCCACTGCCTCCCATGTTGCTCCCTGTCACCCCATGGTACTTCCAGTGCCCCTCATTTGCCCCCTATCCCCCTCAGTGCTTCCTAGTCATTCCCAGTGACATCCTAGTCACTCCCAGTCATAGCAGGGTCCTTCTCAGTGTCTCCCAGTCAACTCCAGTTCCCCCACACTTGTTTCCAGTCCCCCCTGAGTCACCCTAGTGCTTCCTAGTCTCTAGCAGTCCCCTCTGTCACTCCCAGTCCCCCCTTAGCTGCTCCCTCCCCCCTCTCCTTTCCTGCACAATATCCCTTTGTCCCTCATCCTAGTGCTGCCTGTCACAGGGGGAGGGACCCACATGTCATCGCTGTCTCCCCCTACAGCCTCACACGTTCCCCCTACTATGGGGCAGCAGGAGCTGGATGGAGTCTTCGAGCTGGGGGTCCTGCGCACCCCCAAGGGGCTGCTGCTGGGGGCTGAGCTGGTACAGGGGAGGAATACAGGGTGCTGTAGGGCTCGATGGGGTGCTGTGGGTGTAGTGGGTGCTATGGAGCTCTGTGGGGGTGCTGTGGGGTTGCTGGGGACTATAGGAGTTCTGAGGGGCATGAAGGGGATGTGATGAGTTTGCTGTGTGCACTCTGGAGTTCCAGAGGGTGTGATGGGGTTGCTGTGGGGCTCTGGGGGGCACTAAGAAGGTGTTGTGGGGCTATTGGAGTAGTATGGGGTGATAAAGGGGTGCTCAGGGGCTCTGGGAGGTGCTATGGGGTCCTGCGGGTCTCTGTGGGGGTCTCTGTGGGGATGTTGTGGGAGTTGCTGAGGGCCCTATGGGGCGCTGTAAGGATGCTGGGGTGCTGTTGGTAACTAACAGGGTGCCATAAGCCACCAGTAAGTGCCATAAGAGGTGCCCTTGGGCACTACAGGTCTCTATGGGTGCTCTCCCGGGTGCTATGGGGCAATGTGGGTCTCTATAGGGGTGCCACAGACCCCCACAGGATGCTGTGGGTCTGCTGTGCCCCTCCAACTTGTTCCCATGTCCCCCCAGGTGCTGTGTGGAGCAGTTGTGGGGCTGCTGGCCCCCCCAGCACCTCCCACACTGGCCCCAGCGCTGCTTCAAGCCCTGGCAGTGGCAGCAGCCCTGGGGGGGCAGCTGCTGAGGAGACCCCCTCGCCTGCCCCATGGCTATGGGCCCTGCCTGGTATGTGGCCTCACGGCAGCCCCTCATGGGGCCTTTGCCCCACATGCTCCGCATTCTGGCATCTCTTGGTGTACCCACCTTGGTGTCACCCCATGGAGTCCATCTTGGCATCTCCTAGTGTTACACCTTGGTGAACCTCTGGCATCTTCTGGTGTCCTCCCTGGTGTTACACCTTGGTGTCCAACCTGATGTCCATGTTAGCATCTCCTGGTGTTCCCCCATGATATCACCCCTCAGTGCCCACCTTGGTGTTCCCCTATGATGTCCGTCTTGTCATATTCTGGTGGTCTCCCATGGTGCTCCCTCATAGTATCACCCCTTGGTGTCCATCTCAACATCTCCTGGAGTCCCTCCTGGGTATCCCCCCTGGCATCTATATGCTCCTCCATGGTGTTGCCCCCTTGGTGTTTCCTCATGGCATCCCCTCATTGTTCAGCTCGGCATCCCCTCATTATTCAGCTCAGTATCTCCTGGTGTTCCTCCACTGCGTTATCCCCATGCTGTTCCCCATGGTGTCATCCTCAGGATCTCTTCCGGGCTGTCAGCGGAACCATTATCTTCCTCGTCGTGGCTCTGGTGGCCCTGGCTGCCTCCCGAGATGCCTTGGCTGCCACCACCTTCGTGAGTGTCATGTCCCCTATCAAAACCCCCTAAACCCCACCCTCAACCCATGCCTTGGCTCCTTCCACCTCACCAGGCCCTGCTTCCTTTTCTCCTCCCCAGACTTTCAGCCTTATCCTCTCCTTCCTCTTCGCCTTTGACGTCTTTGTCACCTACCATGCCAAGGTGGTCCCAGTGGTGGGACAGGGTGAGTCCCTTGTGTTGAGGGGAAGGGTCCATTCAGGGGGGGGAACCCTGAACAGCTGTGTCCTCTTGTCTACCATCTTCCCCAACTTCCCCATCTTTCTCTTCCAGACACTGATGTGGACTCAACCTAATTGGAAACACTCCCCCGAAGTGATGTCCCACAATTCCTCTGTACCCAGCCCCAGAGCTACCACATAACAACCCCATAAACTCCCAACCACCCAGTTTTGGGCATCATTTAAACCTCTTCCACCACTAATGTTTCTCTGTGGTAGTGTTTCTCGGGGTGGGGTGGGTGAGGAGACATTGTGACCCTTCCTCAACCCAACCAAAGCCTGGGTTCTTCCAGTCATCATTAATAAACTATTTCTAAATCATTAAGCCCCCATCTTACTGGTAGGGGCAGTGGTGGGGTCACTACTCATCATACGGCTTCTGGGGTGGGGTGAGAGAGGAGATGGCAAGTGAGGGGACGGCTGTGGGTTGGTCATGTGGCAGCTGTGGGGCAGAAGGAGGGGGTCCCACCCTGGCTCCAATGTCGCTGCCCTTGGCCTGCAGCTTGTTGACCTGGGACTCAGTGATGTGATCTCCTCTTCCTTATCCAGCTTGTGCTATGCCTTCTGGAACATGGCCAGGTTGGTGCTGGCCTGTTTCTCCTGCAGGGGGCAATGATGGTGCCTGAGAGGGGCCTCAGTGGGGCTGCCCCTTAACCTACTGTCCCACTTTCCATCCATCCATCTGCTCTTGTCACTGGTCCATCTGTTTCACCATTGTCTATCCATCCATCCATCCTCCTCCTCCACTTGCCCCGCCACCCGACCTTCTCGTCTGTTTTGTCCCCACCACTCATCTGTCCTGCTCTTCCACCTGCCCCACCATCCACCAACCTTTTCTCTTCGTCCACCACACTGCCCAAACTTCTTATCCATCCATCCATCCATCCATCCATCCATCCATCCATCCATCCATCCATCCATCCATCCTTCTCTTCCATCTGCTCCACTAATCCATCCATCCTTCTTTTCCATCTGTCCCTCCATTCCTCCATCCATCCCTCGAATCCCTGCACCTACTGAGTACTTTGCCTGGAAGTTTTGCCCCTTTGTCTGGCTTTGGGAGGGGCAACTCCATTGCTTTCATAGCACTTTCCATATCTGCTTTTGTAAGTATTCAGAAGGGCACCAATTGCAACTAACATCAAGTAAGTGATACTTCTGAAGATATCTGTTTACTGTTCAGCCACACCCTTCTGTTAATTATTCTGATGCTGTCACACAACATGGGCACTGCAGGAAGCACTACTGTCCCACACTGTCTCAAGAGCTTGAGGGCACAGTCACTCCAGCCTGAAAGATGGTGGAGGCAAAGGCAGAAAAATTTGCTGATGTGCAGTTCTATATGAGCAGTGCAAGCAGAAATGAGAAAAGCCGCACAACGCCCCACAATGCTGTAAAGCTGCAAGAGCAGAGCAGCAGACTCACTAATGGGAGTCTGCTCTGAAACAGAGTTTTGCTCTGTTTTGAAGCAAGAAAGCAGAGATGAAAGCTTTTAAGCTCATAATTTCATGCTGAGCAAACCACAGGCATTCATAGTCAAAGTTGGTACGTTGAGGAATTTTTGAACCAGTGTACAAACAGCACTGATGTAAATCACACCTGAACTGCACATCTCAGTGAAATAGAAACTTGCCACATTCCCTTCCCTGTCGCTCAACATTTTGGACTGTGCTTTCTGTAGATTTTTTACATTCACTGACATTCAGTGAAGAATCAGTATTTATGTTCCAGTGTCATTCCCTGGAGACCATCAGTCCATGTGGATAGGTACCCAGCCAAATCCAGAACACCACAGATTCATTGAATGACATAAATATGGATACAGGAATAATATTTACCTGCAAGTGAGGGGAAGCAGTGTTGTTCAGAAAGAGTATTCAAATCTTCTACTGCAGGAGAATGCAAAAGGTTAGTTAATCAATGCAATGCCACACTGCCTCCGTGAAGCCCCTCTGTATCTTTGTAGCAATTAGTTTGCACAGCTGCCAAATTTTAAAGAAGCAATTACAAGAGCCATTTTGAAAGTCTGGGAAACTCTGAACAGTGTTAAAAACTAAATATTAATTATAACAAGTATCATTCAAATGTTTTAGAGGACTCTGAGGTACTAATGAACTCTGTTAAGAGCAATAATCAGGTTTACAAATTAAACTACTGGATTATGTATTAGGGAAGCCTCAGTTTGTTGGAGCTTTCTGCGTAATGAGGTTATTTTGCCTCTTGACACAATAAATCTAATTTTATATGTTTATTATGACATCTTATTAAACTGCTTTATAGGAAGAACATTAGAGGTGCATTTTTGAACTTCTCAATGTCCAAGCTAATTTAAAAAAGACCATCAAGTGCTCTTTTATGACATGATTCATTTGCTAGCAGAAAGAAAAAAAAATACAAAGAGAAAAGAGAAAAGAAAAAGGAAAGAGAGGTGGTAGTTTCTGCTTCAGTTACAATAAGAATATGTACGTATTCAGGTTGAGACTTATAGTCTAAATTTTTTATTCTGAATAGTTTAGAGGGTTTTTTTAAATCTAAAATCCTGAGACCTTTAATGCTACTGATCTGCGATCACAGACTTCCTTCTGCTTATGCGTCCAGCAATGCTACCCAGAGAAGCTGCTCCACTACACTGGCATGCTTTGATTTAAACCAAAATGAAAACAATAAACAAAAAAAAAGGAGTGAAAACAGAGGGATGGGTTGGTTTAGGAGAGGTAAGGAGAAAGGAAAAGAAAGTTTCTGTGTACACACCAGGTACGGACAATCCACATATTTCTGTTAAACAGAACAAATGAAGGCTGAAAAGCATAAAGTTATAGGTTTTTTTAAAATCAGGAGTAGACACAAGTAATCCAACGTGTCAAACTTGTGTTACTTGAACTAGAACAAAACAACATTGGGAAAAAAAAACAATAACCAAACACAAGGAAAAAAACCCCCACTAACCCAAACCCCATTTTCACATTAAAAAACATAAAAGCTTAATCTCTGTACACAATCAACTGAACATACAGAGAAACAGTGCTCCATTTTTAACTAGGTTTCTGCATTTCCACTGACTGCTTTAGCTCCCAGGCAGTGTATGAAGTATCTCATGCATTCTGTTCTGACTCCAAGAAAAATATGAGATGTATTAAACTACTAACAGAAATTTTGGCCTCATTTTCTGGTTATGATTTGTCATCATGTGTTGCAGATGGTACAAACCTCTGCATCTTCAAGAATGATTCAAAAAGTTCAGTGTTGAATAAACATTATGAAATGGTTAGTCAGTCCTGCTAACTCAGAGGAAATTACATGTAGGTGAGTTGATTAGTCACTTCAAATGTTTGTTCTTTTTTCCTGTTCGACCCTTAGAAAAAAAGGGCTCAATTTTCAATTATTTTCATAAGAAACTTTGTTGTATTCATAGAGCAGTTTCAGTAACTGTCTCAACTGTAGCAGCAACTTTCAGTTTTTATTTTCATTAACTGAAGACCAATAAAATCACTATGTTTTTTAAAGTTTAAAATTCATGTCTAAACTGCAGCACTTTGGATATGAAATGTTGGGTTTACTACTCAGAATACGAAGACATTAAAACACAGATAGTAACATCTGTGTAAAACCACAGTGCTGCAAAAGCCCTGATGAGTTTTTCTTAAATGGGCTTCAGAGCCCATTTTAAAGCAGAAGGACTAAATGGAATATGACTAAAAGGTTAACTTGTAAAAAATTATATTCTAGTATAAATACAATTGTATATGTACAATTGTATGTATGTTACTTTATTTGAGCATCCAAACCGGAAAAAAGAAACCCTGAGTATGTTTTCTCGTGGCATGAATTTAGCTAAAATCCCCACGCAAAGCAAAACCTCTCTATTGGTACACAGAACTCAAGCCATTGGTTGATTTTTTCTGTTTCCACTGGCATTAGCAAAACACAAATTTTCTTGTATCCCTTCATGGAATTTGACCTCACATATAAAATTAAATGCTACTGAAAATGAAGCTTTCAGCTGCAATATATAATATTAAAGCATAAATGATAACTGTTACCATACAACTACCTAAGATGGCTTATAGCCAAGCAGCAAAATAATCAGTGCAGCAATAGAGTACCCTCATTTTTTTCTGTGTACTTCTATCTTTAAATAACTTAGGCTGTTACTTACAAAAACAGCCTATAAATCAAAATGCTCCCAAAGTGCTGCAGAGCAGCCCCAGCAGCCAGCAGCCTGCCAGCTCCTGGAGAAGAGGATTCCATACATCCCAGCACAGGCAGCCCAGCCAGACCTGCTGTCTTCAGGGTCTGAATGCATCAGGATGTTCTTGGAGCTCATTCTTCTCTAGCTCTCGGTCATTTATTTTCTTATTTCATGCTAGCTACCTCACCTGAAACACAGTTGAATAACTCTGCTGTGCACCGTGAATATAAGGAAGCCTCCTTCTACCCCCAGCTTTTCACAGCTTTTCTGATAGAGTGAAGAAATGGCTTGACATTAAGATCTGACTATGTTTCTGCTCAGACTCATTAAAAGAGAGAGTGATTGTGGACAGCTGCTGGAAACAAAGGCTGTTGCTTCCCCATTGGCATTTGTACTGGCAAACTGCCTGTACACTGAAGATAAAACTACATATAACCACCAGCCATCAGACCTGATCAGGCTACCTGTACTCCTCTCCCTTCCTAGGGAGGAGTCCTCAAGCATTCACAAGCTTAAAGACATGGATTCTCTATCCTATAAGTATGTTACAAGCATTTTTATATTTATGAAGTATTTTGCAAGGTGCAAAGCTACCACCTATAGAGTAAATTCCTCATAGAAACCTCAGTTAACCCAACCTTTCTTCACCCACAACTTCTCCAGTACAACCCTCAAAATGAATTTTGGAGGTGTCTAAGCATCCCCTCTTAGAGCCCTTAACTTGCACTGGCAATACAATAGTGAGAGAACGTTCTCTTAAAATATCCTCTTCAGTAGCAGAGAAAGAAATGAGTTTCTACTGACAATGAGAAGAGCTGCAGAGCTCCCTGTTGTTTGTCATTTCTACCATCAGACCCTTGAAGTTTTTTCCATACAATTTGATTTATTCATTCCATTTCTTTGTGTCATGTTTCTACAAGCCTCATCACATAGCTACGGAAAAAATACTGCAGATGAATTCTTGTTGTTTGAAAAATGAGAATGCCTTCCATGCTAAATGGTTCAAGGTTTGTTAGGAAGTAAATTCATTATGTAAAAAAGAACTCTCATACAGGAAACTCCAGCTTTTTGGCATCAGGTTCTGGGACTTCATTACCTACAGCTAATGAAGGATTCTACATCATGACAGAGTCTGTGCATACTTTTGGTAAAATTCAAGCAAAAAAAGGGATGTGTAAGGAAATTTTCCTTGGAAATAGAAACATAAATGAGTAATTAAATTATTTGACTTTTGAATTTCTTATCTTTTTTTATTCCTTCTCAAAGGATTGCCTTAAAAATGAAACTTTTAATGTCGACTGAAGTAAGGATGATTGCAATTTTATAATCCTGAGTGCTCTTGCACATGTTTTTGAAGAGCTTCTGAAGCCCAAACCCAAGGTGAATTTTGTGCGGTAGAATTTAATTTTCTGTATCATATTTCACAGGTGCATTCTCAGATTCTGGGCATCCACTTTTGTGTGTGTGAGGGAACTAATAAAATTAATTTCTGGTTTTGAATAATTCTGAATGGCAAGCTGAACACACAGTACATCGTACATAGATATTTACATCCACACATGCAGAAAGATCTCTTTGATTACTTGCTTTTTCTTTCATGTTATACTTGCTGGTCATTTGGAGAAATCCTGGATATTTGGTGCCTACTCAGCTACACCACAACCCATCCTGCATTAACAGAAACAACTGACTCTTATAGTTAAATGCCGGTTCTGGGTAAAACCCCAATATAATATATCCCTACAGTAAATCTCTACCTAAAAATGCATGATGTAAAAATCATCAATAAGAGCACACTCTTAATCAATCCTGATGATAAACAGTTATATGCATATATAAGTAAATAGATGTGCAAATGGAAAAAGTATAGCTGAGGATCTTGCACATTATTCTGTTGCATATATGCATACTAGTTTCATTAGAACTACAGTTCATATTTCAAGCTATTGCTGTTTCTTTTCTGCCTTCGTTTAGTGAGTACATATTTTATTAAAATATTCTTTTTTTGACATTCTGGGGATGTGACCTTGGTTGTGCTTAATGACTAAGTTCTGGTGAGTTAAGAAAAGCCTTTTTTTTTCTTTTTTTCAACACACCATATGACATCTCCTTAGCTACAAGGAGAAAATGTTCTACAATCATGCATTATAAAAATAACCTCACATTTGTGTTTTGTGAAGCATTAAAGAGCTGAAGTTAGTCAAAATCCTATATTCAGTATTCCCCTCAACCTTTTTGAATCAGAGAGAATGAAAGAGAGACACTCAGACGGGCAAACCAGTACATCAGAAATCTGTGCTACAAATCTGTCACCAGGACTGCAGGCTTCTCTACAAACAGCACAGCAGTTCAGCAGTGTGGACAGCCAAAAGAGCAAGCAAGGTCATAGAATCATAGAATCAGAGAAAAGTTAGGGTTGGAAAGGACCTGAAGATCATCACAGAAACATGGTGAGATGGCTTCTATGACTGGTGTGTTGGAATGGAAGGTTACAGGCTCTTTAGGAAAGACAGGCTTGGTAGGCGGGGAGGGGGAGTTGCTATTTATGATAGGGATAGGCTGGAGAGTATGGAACTGTGCCTGGGGACAGGTGAGCAGTCGACAGAGAGTTTGTGGGTCAGGGTTAAAGGAGGAACAGAGATGGGAGACATTATTGTGGGGTTCCGTTACAGACCGCCTGACCAAGAGGACTTCGTGGATGAAGCGCCCTGTAGACAGATAGGAACAGCCTCATGCTCCCAGGCCCTTGTTCTCATGGGGGACTTCAACCACCCTGATGTCTGTTGGAGGGATGGTACGGCCCAGCACAAGCAATCCAGGATGTTCCTCGCTTGTGTGGAAGACAGCTTCCTTCTGCAAGTAATAGAGGAGCCAACAAGGAGAGGTGCCATGCTTGACCTCGCCTTCTCCAATAGGGAAGGGCTGGTTGGAAATGTGATGCTCCTGGGCAGCCTTGATTGCAGCAATCATGAGATGGTCGAATTCGAGATCCTCAGGACAGTGAAAAGAGCGTGCAGCAAGCTCACTGCCCTGGACTTCAAGAGAGCAGACTTTGGCCTCTTCAGGAACCTGCTCAGTAAGGTTCCATGGGATATAGCCCTAGAGGGCAGGGGGGCCCAAGACTGTTGGTTGATATTCAAGGATCACCTGCTGCAAGCTCAGGAGTGATACATCGCTACAAGAAGGAAGTGCTGTAGGAGGGCCAGGAGACCTCCTTGGATGGATAAGGAGCTGCTGAGAAAAATTCAAAGGAAAAAAGAGGCTTATAAAAGGTGGAAGCAAGGACAGGCAGCCTGGGAAGAATACAAGGATGTTGTCCGGGAAGCTAGGGACTAGGTTAGGAAAGCTAAGGCCCACTTAGAATTAAACTTGGCTAAGGATCTGTCGTGGTTTAAGCCGCAAATCATGCAGCCCATTCTCTCACTCACTCCTCCCTCTTTCTTCCCCCCACTCCCAGAGGGACGGGGAGGAGAACCAAAAGAATGCAACTCCCACAGGTTGAAATAAGAACAGTTTAGTAACTAAAGTATAACACAAGACCATTACTGCTACCACCAATAATAATAGTGACAAGGCAAATACAAGGAAAGAATACAGTTACTCACCACCTAAACCGCAGCCTGACCATGCAGTGCACCCCCACCCTTCCGGGTCTCTGCTCTCTGCTCTTCCATCCTGGGCATGACGTGCTGTGGTATGGAGTAACCTCTTTGGTCAGTTTGGGTCAGGTGTCCTGTCTCTGCTTCCTCCTGGCTTCCCCTTCTCCCTGGCAAAGCATGAGACTCAGAAAGTCCTTGGTCAGACCAAAACATCACGAAGCAGTAACTGAAACACTGGTGTTATCAGTGCTGTTCCCAGGCCCAAAATCAAAAACACAGCGCTGCACCAGCTACCAAGAAGGAGAAAAATGACTGCTACTGCTGAAACCATGACAGCATGTTAAGGATAATAGGAAGGGATTCTATAGGTACATTGCAAATAAAAGACAGATTAGGGACAATATGGGCCCTCTCCACAAGCTATCGGGAGAACTGGCTACCCTGGATTTGGAGAAAGCTGAGGTTCTTAAGGACTTCTTTGCCTCAGCCTTCACCATCAAATGCTCTGACCATACCACCCAAGTCTTGGAAGGCAGATGCATGGACAGTGAGAATGAAGACCCTGGGCCCACTGTAGGAGAGGATCTGGTTCGAGACCATCTTAAGAACCTGAACATATACAAGTCCATGGGACCTGATGAAGTCCATCTGCGGGTCCTGAAGGAAGTGGCGAATGAAGTTGCTAAGCCACTGTCCATCATATGTGAAAAATCATGGCAGTCAGGAGAAGTTCCTGACGACTAGAAAAAGGGAAATATAGCTCCCATTTTCAAGAAGGGGAAAATGGATGAGCTGGGGAACTACAGACCAGTCAGTCTCATCTCTGTGCCTGGCAACATCTTGGAGTGGATTCTCCTGGAAGGCATGCTGAGGCATGTGAAAAACAACAAGGTGGTTGGTGACAGCCAGCATGGCTTCACTAAGGGGAAATCCTCCCTGACCAATCTGGTGGCTTTCTATGAGGGGGCTACGGAACTGATGGACAGGGGTAGAGCAGTTGATGTCATCTACCTGGACTTGTGCAAAGCGTTTGACACTGTCTCACATGACATCCTTGTCTCTGAGTTGGAGAGACATCAATTTCCTAGGTGGACCACTCAGTGGATAAAGAACTGGCTGGATGGCCACATGCAGAGAGTTGTGCTCAATGGCTCAATCTCCAGCTGGAGACCAGTAACGAGTGTTGTCCCTCAGGGATCAGTGCTGGGACCGGTCTTGTTCAACATCTTTGTCGGTGACATGGACAGTGGGATTGAGTGCGCCCTCAGCAGGTTTTCTGATGACATCAAGCTGTGTGGTTCGGTTGATACGTTGGAGGGAAGGGATGCCATCCAGAGGGACCTTGACACGCTTGTGAGGTGGGCTGATGCCAACCTGATGAAGTTTAACCATGCCAAGTGCAGTCATTCAAGAAGCTGCCAGCATAGACATAAAAGATATTAGAAAAATACAGGAATAGTAGTAAGTACATTTAAATAACATAGAGGTCATGGTGCACACCATTACAAAGCACCAGGACTGCCACTCCATCATAGTTCAGTTTAGTCACTACCAAAGGCATTCAAGAGATTTGTATGCATTTGCTTCTTTGCAGATGGAACAGAAGTTGCTCACTCATCCAATGTTAAGATGCTGAGTTTTATTCTTCTTAGAGTCAGAAAGCCATGATCTTAGCCACCACCATAACAAAATAAAAGTTATTTCTTGCGACAGTCTCATCTTGTTAATAAAAGCATATGATAATATAAAACATGCATCTGGGCTTGAGAGGAAATAAACTAATGGATCCTCTGAAAAGAACGTAGCACATTGTGACAAAGTTCTTTGTTTGCAGTCCTGTACATATACTGTAGACAAGTGTAAAGGGCATGTGTATGAGTTATTTTTCTTCCAAGGTATAAACCCAGCAATACCAATAGAGCTGGGAACTCTCTCAGTCACAAGAGATGAATGCAAGCAATTCAGTGGATGTGCTTTCCAAAGAACTGTATATTACCTGTTTTGCTAGCGAAATTTAATCTTGGAACAACTGCATCAGCAAAGACCTCTTGCTGCCTACTGATGTTGCAGAGAAAATGTCAGGCGGTGAAGAGATTCAGAGCAGCCCTGCAGTGAACGCCTATGGGGTGTTTGTTGGTTGATGAGAAACTGAACATAGGCCAGCTTCAGTGTGCGCTTGCAGCCCAGAAAGCCAACAGTATCCTGGGCTGCGCCAAAAGAAGTGTGACCAGCTGGTCAAAGGAAGTGATCCTGCCCCTCTACTCTGCTCTCGTGAGACCTCACTTGGAGTATTGTGTACAGTTCTGGTGTCCCCAACATAAAAAGGACATGGAGCTGTCGGAGCAAGTCCAAGGAGGGCCATAAGGATGATAAGGGGGCTGGAGCACCTCCTGTATGAAGACATGCTGAGAAAGTTGGAGCTGTTCAGAAGGCTGTGTGGAGACTTCATAGCAGCCTTCCAGTATCTGAAAGGAGCCTACAAGGACGTTGGGGAGGGACTCTTCAATAGAAACTTGTAGTGATAGGACAACGGGTAATGGTTCAAACGTACACAGGGGAAGTTTAGGTTAGATATAAGAAGTTCTTTACTGTGAGGGTGGTGAGGCACTGGAATGCGTTGCCCAGGGAAGTTGTAAATCCTCCATTCCTTGCAGTGTTCTGGCCAGGTTGGATGGAGTCTTGGTTGACCTGGTTTACTGCGAGGTGTCCCTGCTCATGTCAGGGAGGTTGGACCTAGATGATCTTAAGGTCCTTTCCTAACTACTCTATGATTCTATGAGGAAGAGAGAAAATTATCCCCTGACCATGATTCACACAGGGTTTATTTGCAAAAGTACAGTCTGAAAAGCCATGTTACAAAGTGCCACAGTTCAGACCTTCGCAGCAGAGCAGACAAAAAGCTACAGGGCTTTTTATGTGACATATGGCCAGGTGAGTCCTAGACTGGAACTTAGCATTACCTTTATGTCATGGTTTAAGCCCAGCTGGTAACACAGAACCACACAGTCACTCGCTCACTCCACCCTCTTTCTTCCTCCCCACACCCAGGGAAGATAGGGAGGAGAATCGAAGGAATGCAAATCCCATGGGCTGAGATAAGAACAGTCCAGTAACTAAGGTATAATACAAAACTATTCATACTACCACCAATAATAATAATGACAAGGGAAATAACAATGGGAGGGAATATAAAACCAAAAGTGGAAAATGAAAAGAAAACAATAAACACAAGTGATGCACAACACAATTGCTCACCACCTGCTGACCCATACCCAGCCCAACCCAAGCAGCGATCTGGGCCTTCCAGGCAACTCCTCCCAGTTTCTATACTGGGCATGATGTGCTGTGGTATGGAATACCCCTTTGGTTAGTTTGGGTCAGATGTACCTGTCTCTTCTTCCTCCTAGCTTCCCATGCCCCTCCTTACTGGCAGAGTATGAGACTGAAAAAGTCCTTGATCAGAGTAAACATTACTTAGCAACAACTAAAAACATCCTTGTGTTATCAGTACTGTTCTCAGACTAAAGTCAAAAACACAGCACTGCAGCAGCTCCTAGGAAGGAGAAAAATAACTGCAACAGCTGAACCTGTACTTTATTTAGCTACAGTAAGGCGAAGCCCATTTATGCTTTACATCCACTACATCTGGTTTTACTTTTAGATGATGTGCAAAAAAGCTGCAGCAAAGCTGGCCAAACACAGTCATTGGTGCTTTCAGAAATAAGGATATAGAGTTAAAGGCTACTTTTGTTTTAGGAGTGGAAGTGCTCCAGGGATGTTTGAAATTGGCTGTTTAATTTAATAATCAGGGTAAACTAGCCCAAGTGATGCAGTGGCTGTCTATGGATTCAGTGGCTTATCTGCACATATATTATGCATTTGAGACCAGAGCTGTAATAAACTTGTTAAAAGTTTGGGTTTATTGGGCATAAAAGCTCACATGAAAGCTATGTATAATCAGTGAGGAAATATTTAGCTGTGTTCACTACTCCCTTTTGGTGTAGAATCTTAAATTCAGTTCCTTACTTTTAACTGAATTTTCCTGGAATTCATTCAGATACCATGCTCTTGTCTGTCTACATAGATACAGAGTAAATGAACAGAAGGGTGGTTGTGGAACCATATTAACTAAATGAGAAGGTACATGACCCTTCTAAGCTTTAAACTGCTAAATGAGAGATGTGTCTGATTTTGAGATGAACATTTTTTTCCCTGAACAGATGGCAACTCCAAAATTCTTTAAAATAATTTTGTTTGTTTGGGTTTGGGTTTTGGTTCTTTTTAAAGTTCAGATAACTTTGGAACTGTTACCAATGGAGAGGCATTCTGGTTTTCACCTCTCTGCAATATTTAGTGGACCTGCTTAACCCAACGTCACACCTACAGACCACCAACCAGCCCATGACTGTGTTAATAGCGCATCTATGGCACTATACCCATGGCACTTGGTTGCTCTCACCTTCAACTCCTTGCATGCAGGAAAGTTTATGTCCAACAGATTTCAGGTGTGGGGTATGTTATGCTTTTTGAGCTCCACTTCTCCCTGGTAAACTCCATGTAGAGACTTTAAACAATCTGACCAGACTGAGAAGTGAGACAACTCCAGGAAGCTTCTTTCTTTAGCACAGGGCCAACATACGGCAGTGAGTCCTTGTCAGACAGCAGAGAGCTATCAAGACAAAATGAAGAATCAGCAGAAAATGAGGTAAGTGGCTTTAAAAATCAATAGTCAGAAAATAAAACCCACCAAATCGAGATGGGCAGCAAATGTTCTCACTACATTACTCTGCATTTTTATTCTGAAGTAGTTGTGCCACTGTAGCTCCTTAAGAGCAAAGATGCTGTTCCCTTAACTCAGCATCTACTTCAAAGAGGACTGAAAAGAGTAAAAGCTTCCATATCTTCTTATGAAAGGTGCTACCGTCACACAAAGTAAATTAAATTGGAACTACAGACAAATATAATGTATAGCAGTACATTTTAGCTCAGGTTCTTGTCTGACTCCAGTCGAGCGTCACTGATTTACAGCTACTGAGCACCTGGCTTAAGTTTTCAATGTTACTGAAGTAATTATTATAGCTTTTAAGGACAAAACCTTATCTTTTTGAGCGCTGTAAAAAAAAAAAGAAAGAATAAAGAAAAAAAAAACCAGACAGCTTGAATGCTATTTTTAATTTAAAAATTAAATTATTCTTTTTATCATTCAAGAACAAAGAATATCTAAGTATCAGGCTTTAAATGTAAATTGTGAGGAAATGGAGTTTAAAAAAAATTGCAACATTTTGGAAAATATCTGAGTCATCATAGACCAAAGTAAATTATATTGTACACAAAAATTTTTGGGGAAAAAAAGGAACACCATGAGGAAAAGAGGAAGATTTGAAAAACGGACAAAAGCCATTATCAGGGCAATCGGGCTTTCCATGACCACTAATAACAAAGTATTAATAGTCCTGAAAGAGGTTTGCAATGTTTTAGTCAGATATCACCAGTATGGTCTTAGTGTAGAGGCAGAAAAAAATTGGAAGGGAAGAAACCGAGTTGGAAGGGAGATGGGCTTTCATCCCTGTTTTGGATTGGTTTTTTTTTTTTTTCCCCTTGTCATCCTTAAGAGGTTTTGGGTTTTGGTGGGTTTGTTTTTTGGGGGATTTTTTTGTAATTTGTATATACTTCAAAATGCTTTCAATTTGACAGGTATTTCAGATGAGTTACTTTAATTAGGAAATTGTCATCTTGCCATTTGCAATGCCTGATTCAAACACATACAAATATCTTTCTGCAAAGAAGAAACAACTGTAGGATTGGGGATTAAAAGTTTATATAGTTCAGATACATTTTCAGTTATTGGCATACCAAATGGCTTAACAATTCTGGAGCTCCAGTTTCTTTGAGAGAGTACCTAAGAGGTCATGTTACTTTTGAATGCAGTTGAGCTTAAATGGGGGATACCTTCCTGAATTAAACCAGGAGGCAATTTGAAGACTATTGTGCTCTATCTTTTAGCTGAAAACATCTTAGTGTACAGTTCCCTATTTGAGAAAAGTAGCTGGAAACTTTTTCCTTTTTCTGCCTCTGAAAAAGTGATCTTCCTTACTTCCTTACACTTTCCATCTTTCAAGCTAATGATTGAAAAGCCAAATAGTCTACTAAAGACAACTGATTTGGGCCTTTAGCATTTAATACAATTATTATTTCATTGAGATGCATTATAAAACTCTAAAATTTGTTGCAACCCTTCCATTACACACAGGATTAATTTTGAAGGCTAATTTTTACACTAAACCAGAACTAAATGTATGCCAGCTGGCAGAAGAAACATGCTAGCTTCCTACAAAAGCTTTATTCAGATGTTACTTTTTCCATATTAGCAGATGAGTTCACTGATATCTAGAAGATGCTGATACAATTGTACATTTCATTGTTTACTAGCAATATGATTAAGCCTAATAATGAATTTGTAATGGGATATAGATGCCTGTCTAGGGCTCCATGAAATTTTCCTTAATGAAGATAGCCATGGTATCAGCTGTATATGATAGGTAGGCCAGTGTCAAAAGGATGGTGCTTGATGGGCAGAAGTGCAGTAGTGATTGACCCAGCAATCCCAATGGAATGGGTTGCACAACTACACTAAATCATGATCTACTGCTTTAAGGAGCCACAAAGTATCACCTTACCTAAAAGAAATACCAACAGAAGTGTTGAAAAAAATGACCTTGAAGTTTTGCAAAACGTATCTTCATGGCAGGTCATAAATTGAAAAACATATTTGCAGCTTAGCTTTAACCATCTTAATTTTTCTGTCTGTAGCTATAGACATAGCAAGGATAAGAAACATGGTTAGGAGGCACTAAAATGTTGCAAAATTTTTTTAGCTGAAGCAGTCAGGAATCTGATTCTATCATATTTCTCATTGATTTGTGCATATCCCACAGAATGATGTAATAGGAATAAAGCACAGATAATAACTATCAGATGCTCACCTTAAATGTATACGCTAACCTTCTGCAACACAGCATGTGGATATCCTGATCCAAGACTAGAGCAGTAACTGGGAAATCACTTTGGCTATCATATTTTTCATGTACATATCTTGTACGTGACTTGTGATTCAGCAGCAAGGAATATGCACTGACAAGCAATATAAAAGGCAACCTCAAGCCCTCTCCCCACTAGAATACTCACAGCTTCACACTCTTCCCTCTGCCACCAAGGATTTTAAGCAAGTATATGAAGTTAAAGGTTATCTGGAGATGTATTCTCAATTTTCAAGAGTGAAAGGTTCAAGCTGTTTGCAAGACATTACTGAAAATAGAAATAGCAACCCTGAATTATAGTATACACATTACAGGTAAATTTTTTTCCCTAGATTCTTAAAATATGTTGCTTCAGACAGGAACACCCTACAATTAACTTGAGTATGTACAACAGTTTTTCATACTATCTTACCTAATCAACACAAATAGAGTAAGCCAAATTTCTATTTAACTTTCAGTCAATATGTAATCATTTCCATATAAGCACCATATGAATATTTTGAGTGCATGAACACTGTGAATCTTGAACCAAACTAGTAGGTTGTCAAAGTCAAGGTATTTAATTCTGGATTTTAACCCTTTCATTCCAAATTCAGAAACCTTCAAGAATTGTCCTTCAAACATGTGGTAGAAGCAGTGCTGCGCATGGGTGAGATGATTTGTGGACCTGTATCTGCGGACATTTTTCAATATTTTTAAGTTAGAGTTAAGTCTTAAGTAGGATGTTCAACTAGATTTTTGCCCTGTTTGCTTTTCAGGCTGTACATACTTTAAAGATACAGTAAATGAAGATTAGGCAAAAAGGAAAGCTACTTTTCAGAAAAGGAAGACACCAAAGTGTCCTTGGAGGTATTTTTTTTAAAGAGAGTTATATTTTCTTCAGTATAATAATATAACATAAATAACCCTGTAATATAAAATAGCTGTGTAAGTCATACAATTTAACCCCAATGGCTAAGTATCTTTATTCCTACTTTAAAGAGTAAAGCAAGAAAGACACAAAGGCCAAGATGTTACACAACTTTTATGAACACATATAGTTGTTTCAAAACTCTTTTTAGCAGTCAAAGGGAATATCAGCCATGGATTTCTGCATGCCTCTAGCATTTCTGTGATCAACCACAGATGTAGTTTTACTCTTTTACAGTATTATGATCAGGAACATCAACGATAATAAAAGACTACTTCATGTACTTACATCTAGTTGTATTGGCAACACAAGTATGAACAAATGAGGAAGCTAGACGCTGCCCCTGGATTTCAGGCCAGAACAGCTGAACAAGCTTTAGCGCATCAACACTTCACTCATTCTGTACGGAAACCAGTATCAAAACTAGGCCCTGAAGGATTATAAAATTCAGCCACAGTTCTCAAAGGAATCTGAATATGCAAATCACTTCCTGTTTTTGATTTGCCTTTTGAGGATGCTTCACCACATACATATACTTATAGCTACCTAGTTTTACAAACTTGCTTATTCTAGTGGAACATCTGGGAAAACAACAGTTTAATTTAACATCTCTGTTTATCACAGACTTAGCTGTATTATAAGACCTTTCCAATTTCAAAGTGAAACAAATAAAACATAGGTGCCAGGTTCATTAGCATTTAATGAATAACAAATTAATTTGCCTCCTCTAGTAATCTGAACTTGTCTAACTCCTGAGTTTTTCAATTATATTATCTTCTTTCATGCAAATTAAAGGTCTACACAAGCACAATTAGATGTGACATCTGCAAACAACTGCAAAAGAGCTCAACAAAACAAATCACAGAAGTGTTCTTTATTCAAACAGAGCATGATCAATTCAGATACCTGGCAGCTCTCTTCAGCTTTTACCTACTGCAACGCAGACAGAAAATGTAAGATCCAGGGAGCTACAGACCAATCAGCCTCACCTCTGTGCCTGGCAAAATCATGGAGCAGATTCTCCTGGACAGCATGTTAAGGCATGTGAAAAACATGAGGCTGTTGGTGACAGCCAACATGGCTTAACTAAGGGAAAATTATGACTGACCAATCTGGTGGCCTTCTATGATGGGGCTATAGAATTGATGTGTAGGGGGAAAGCAGTTGATGTCATCTACCTGGACTTCTGCAAAATGTTTGACGCTGTCCCACATGACATCCTTGTCTCTAAACTTGAGAGACATCAATTTGATGGGAGGACCACTCAGTGGATAAAGAACCGTCTGGATGGTTGCACGCAAAGAGTTATGCTCAACAGCTCAATGTCTAATTGGAGAACAGTAACGAGTAGTGTCCCTGAGTGTGGGGGTGAATCTTGTTCAACATCTTTTGTCAGTGATGTGGACAGTGGGATTGAGTGCGCCCTCAGCCAACTTGCCAATGACACCAAGGTGTGTGATTCTGTTGATATGCTGGAGGGAAAGGATGCCATCCACAGGGACCTTGACATGCTTGAGAGGTGGGCCAGTGCCAACCTTATGAAGTTCAACCAAGCCAAGTTCAAGGTCCTACACCTCGGTCAGGGCAGTCCATATTGTGGTAATACAGTAAACTCCTGCACTGTGGTTAAAGACAAGAATAATCTACTAATAGGAGCAAACCCAAAAAACTACTCTCCTCATCTAGTAAACTTTGGCTTACAAAGGTTGCAAAAGTTATTCTCAAATATCCTGAAATTCAGTTGGGTTTTTATCTTTCTGTTCTTTCAAGGAGACTGGTATGCTTTTCTGACACTGACATCTACAAAGAAGCTAACCATATATCCAGCAAATTTATGCAATTTGGAAGGGGATAGGTTCAGACTTCCACAGCCAAGTAACTTTAGGAGCAAAAGTCAAGATATTTAGTATGTGGAGTTTGACTGTTCTACAGCAAGGCAATGCTGACCCCCTCCTGAGACCTTAGTATGGGACACAGATTAAACTAACATACCAAAGAATACTACTGGCTCCTTCCTGTGCCCTAGAACTTGAGCAAGATTAATGAACTTGTTTTGTAACCCCTGGAGTGTGTTCTAGGTAGGTACATGACAAATGCTGACAGAGCGAGGAAAGCAGGTTGATTTTACATTGAATTATTCTTTAAATTAAGGGGATGTGGAAGTCTTTACCTTTCCAAGCAACATTTATCAGTACTCAGTGGTACAACCAGGGGTGACCAGGCCATAAGCAAGCTTTAACTCCTTCAGAGAAGTATTCTGTTAGACAATCTCACAACAGTTTGATATACTTCTGCCTAGTGCTTAAATACACATTTAGGACAAAGCTATATTTGTTATAATTTCTAAGCCATTATGGAAAGTGATTTCACAGCAGGGAGAAAACTAGAATCTGCAGCAGCACATTGAAGCTGTTGGGAATTTTATCCCCCTCCCCATCATCTCATTTCCTTCTGTGCTCTAAGGTTGAACAAGAACAGATGTGAGATAATGTGATCACTGCTTTTTCTGCATGGAGAACAGTTTAATGGTTCTCTACCACAGGCAACAGCTTCCCACGCTTATTTTTGTGATCTTACAGAGGCTGCAAACTATGTAAGCAGAAGAAATGCATTTTGATATCTACAGCCACCTTTACAGTTTTAGTTTAAACTGATTAGCAAAAGCAGCAGGTTTTTATCTTGATTTTGAAGTGTAAATTGGAACACTGGTAGCATAGGAAACTCCATGATCAGGCAAGTAAGCTTTGCACCTTTTTCATGTTAATAAAGAAGCAAGCAAAAATGTGGAGACCTAAAGGATGTAAAAAAATTGAAAGTACATGCCATGGGTTCAGCAGCAGCAGTCATTTTTCTCCTTCTTGGTAGCTGGTGCAGCGCTGTGTTTTTGATTTTGGGCCTGGGAACAGCGCTGATAACACCAGTGTTTCGGTTACTGCTTTGTGATGTTTTGGTCTGACCAAGGACCTTTTGAGTCTCATGCTCTGCCAGGGAGGAGGGGAAGCTGGGAGGAAGCAGAGACAGGACACCTGACCCAAACTGACCAAAGAGGTTATTCCATACCACAGCACGTCATGCCCAGGATGGAAGAGCAGAGAGCAGAGACCCGGAAGGGTGGGGGTGCACTGCATGGTCGGGCTTGGTATTAGTTGGTGAGCAATTGTATTCTTTCCTTGTATTTGCCTTGTCATTATTATTACTGGTGGTAGCAGTAATGATTTGTGTTATACTTTAGTTACTAAACTGTTCTTATCTCAACCTGTGGGAGTTGCATTCTTTTCGATTCTCCTTCCCATCCCTCTGGGAGTGGGGGGAAGAAAGAGGGGGAAGTGAGTGAGAGAACGGGCTGCATGAGTTAGAGAGGCTTAAACCACAACAGTACATTTCAAACGAGGACAATAACTAGAACCCCTCCAAAACTAAATTAAACAAAAAGCAAATTAAACAATTAAACCAAATCACTGTGTGTGTGTTTCAAGGGGTACCTTTTGAACTTCCACTGTAGGCAATCTCTGAAAAATGAACATAGAGGGATGTCACAGACTCAGACTTTCTTGCCATCATCCACATCAGTCATGCTGCTTACTGTGTTTTAGAGAGTAAGAACCAACTATAAGGTGGCTCACCACATGTGTTTGTTTTGGATTTACACACATCTTCTAGCTCCTTTTCGAAGACTGGATGAACCTTATGCTTCAACGTATTAACGTCTCTGTTGCTGCGAACTTTTACAGGCAGTATCCAGTACTTCAAAATCTGCTTGTGTCAGGATTAACTTTAACGTTGAACACTTGCATCATGTCTCCTTGTATCTTGAAAAGCAAATTTGCCAAAACTCAAACCTAGACTTGCAAGCTCTATGCTTTTTTATACTGAAAATTATTTCCATTAAACTTCAGCTATACTGATGTAAATATGAACTGCAAACTTACTGACAGCCCACTGGGGTAAATCTTCATGTCCACTCAGAGCAAGGATTTTATTCATCATAACTCAGTGCAGAAGCATTTAATCTGCAAGCATGATGCTAGTTTGCAGTCCCTTACTTCAGAATTGAAGTAATCACAGTCCGTAACATACGAAGTACAACAGCAGAATACCGCAGATTTGGTCTTCCTCCTACCACCATTTTGTATCAATATACTTGATTCTGCTCAATCTGAAGCCCCTTATCCTGTTATCTACATACAGGAACCACGTTAAAGTGACCATCCATTTTATTGTTAAATGTATTTGTCATTCTTAATAATCAGCACAAAATCAGGAATTGTAAAATACTTCTAACAACATATTTTAGTTTTCAATTTAGTTGATAATGTTGATTTAGAATTAATTTAGTACAGTCTAAGTTACGTTTCAGATTTTCTCTTTGTAATTGAAGCCATGCTGTTTCTGCTCTGATTGCCCATCCATATTCTCTACCATACAACTATGCTTTTAGTACATTCTTTTCCTTTTGTCACGTTGATTTACAGCACACTGTGGGAAACACCCACACTTCAATATTTTTATTAAAGTGTGAGGTCAATTCAGATATATTTTTCATCTAGAAATTCTATTGGCTTCTGTGGGAATTTGCGTGTGCAAAGAATGCAAAAGTAGACCATGCTCATAGCAAACACAAAGAAAAATATCACAGCACCTACTGAGCATTTATTTTCATCCAATTCTGATAAAATAAATAGATGGAAATGATTATTTTTTTTTCCTGTTCACTTAGGTAAAGTGTAATCTTTCATACTTGAATAGTCTCAGTAAGTTTTGGGGAATATCATACAAACATGTTTGTTTCTTGGGAAGCATGAAGGATTACCTTTTCCCTTCTACCTTTTTGCACAACTGCTTAGGATAAGGGTTTACTTCATTGTACTTTTTAATTTATGCCATCTCTTGGTTCTTTCAGGGAAACTGTCTTAATTTATATTTGCATGTGACTTTGGTTTGTATGTGAGCTCTAGATGGACCATCAGCATTCATCACTTAGTCTTTAATTTGATGGAGCTTAGTTTTCCTTTCAAATCAATGAGAATTAAAGGCAAGAATAATTAAAACCATTAAAAACTCATGAAAATAAATGGAACAATTTGTGTCTCATAGAAACACCTTGGATTTGCTTTCTCTGATGCTTTTCTGATTAGAAGTCTCTCCTTGTCACCCGCATTTTCTAGCGATTTTAGAATTGTGTGGGCAGCTGTTTGTGCATGCAAAGGGGAGAGGTGGGAATTTTGAGGTCTCTTCACCCATCTTATCCAGCCAGCATGCCAAATGATTAGTTACCTGACTTTAGTACCACCTTTCACAGAGGTTTTGGCTGTTAGAAGTATATATATGAATAGGAATGGAGAGGTAATGATGACTGTCCAACTTTAATCAGGTTCAGAAGTACAGTCAAGGACTCAAAGAAGTATAAATTTCAAGTGGGGAAATGTCAGAAAAAAAACTTCTCTATATGGCTTAGAAGTTTGCTTGTGGTTAACAAAGCAGCACAAAGTACCACAATCCAACAGCAGTTCAAGGCAGCCTCCAAGCTGCAAAATGCTAATTTTGAAGATGTTTACTCCATTTCTTCTAATTGCTTCAAAATTTATTTTCTTATTAATTCCATACTAATGAAAGGCTTTACAAAGCAATAACAGTGAAATGCTTCTAAAACCCACACAGGATTTTATATATATAAACAACTGGAAAATGCTCTAAATTGAGAATTGCTTATGCAGTCTGCAGAGACTGAAATTTAAAGTGACAATTGATGCTATTCAGTCGTTGGAAAGTAGCACAAAATAATGGAATTAGATAATATGCAGTCAAACCTCAGATTAAATTTCTATCTTTAAATCACTAAATATATTTGTAGCAATAATAGTATAGGAAGTCATATGCTGCTTCAGCAGTCCATTTGTATTTAATTAAACTTAGAAAGTGCAAGCCCCAAGTTACAATTTTTGTCTTTTTGTTTCAAGCTACAGTTCATTTATTTTAATGCCTTTGGAAGTTTTGCCAGTTAATGATTGAATAGGTCCTTTTGTCATGAAATGCTTCTTGCTTTTCCATCTTATCTATTTATTTAGTTTACAACAAAGTGAATTGTCAAATTTCTGAAGGGCTGCCAGTGGGCACAGCCACTGCCAGCCCTGTGTTTCAGCAGGCAGTGAGGTTCGAACTTGTATTCTACAACACAAGCACACAGTTTTCAAATTGCTGGAGTGGGGTACTTCCCTTCTGATCTTTGATTGTTTGCTAAAATATGCTTCTGCAATGGATGTGTCACAACCTATCAACATCTGCAGGGAAGTTCTTGCTCACAAGGCTCCATTACTTTAGGAACTGCAGTCAGCAAGCAAAGCCCAACTATACCCTAGGTTCATAAAACCTTTTTTTTCACCTGGGGTTTTAAAATAAACTTAATAGCAAAATAAGGAAAGTTTTCTTTGTTGTTTTGTTTGTTTGTGGTGAGTTTTTTACTCCAAACTAAAGCAATGTTCATTAAACCACAAAATAACATACTAAAAAGAAAAAAAAATCGCAGACATTTTTTCAAGGACAGGACAAGGGAAGGAAAGGAGGAAAGAAATAGCCACTATTTTAATTGACTGTGTCATGTCTTCTGATGAAAATGGCAACCTGATCTAGTTGAAGATGTCCCTGCTCACTGCAGGAGGTTGGACTAGATGAACTTTGAAAGGTCCCTTCCAACCCAAATGATTCTATGATTCAATCTATGTTGTGAGAAAACCTATAAATACATTCAAAATCTAAAAAATAATATAGGCTATCTAGTTTCCTAAATCTAAACAGGAGGACCACATCCGGAGCTTAAGCAGCCAAGTCAATAGGACTTTCTCCTGTGCTGCCAGTTACTATAAAATAGGATTTATATGGCAAAGTAGTTGTCTTTGTAAATACATTTCCTCAGCTATATCTATAAAACCACAGCTATAGTAATGTTCCAGAAAGTATTAAGTGGCCATTTCTCATTTACTTCTTAACGGACATCCATGCTTCAACATCTCCAATTGCAATATACCATTACAAAATATTGAAAAATGTACTGCAACACTTCTGATTTGCCAGTAAATGTTCACTATGCATGAATTTGATACAATACAAATCCTCGTATTTGGAAGACTTGGGGATAAATGATCTTTAACTGGATTCTATTCTGTATTATTCATGGGTTCTGATACCTGATGAAGGCTTTCAGTTAAATCTGGTATCCTGGCTTATTGTCAGAAAAATTTTCTTTTAAATTTACTTTTCAAAACAATTCTAGAATTTATTGACATAATAAAATGGTGTAAATGCCTCACTGTATATTAATACAGCTAAATATAATTTAAAATAATTTTCAAAACACAGACTGTAATCAAAATTAAATTCGATACATTTAAAAAATAAGAAATAATAGTTTGGAACTGCCAAATATATCTTGTTTTTCCAGCAAAACATTCAGTCTCTAAGTGTTAAAAAGAAAGTAGACTAGCAAAGTGCATACATGGAATGGTCACTGATGGCTGCCTACACTTCCTCTTCCCTTTAGTCACACATTTATCAGCCTATTCATTCCAAAAAATGGTCTTATTTCCAACTTTTTATCAAGCGCAATGGCTTTGGACTGTCTCTAAATCTTCAGTTGGCACAATGAGATTTACCATATATGAAACTTTGATTTGGACAAAACATTTCTACAATTGCCACTGCCATTTGAAACACAGACATCACCAGTTGCATCATATGGTATGAACACGGGGCACAGGGAAAAGCCCAGGAAGTCTGATAAGAGAGAACTGCAAAGCAGAAAAATTATTACACAGACTGTTGTGCATGAATTTCTTATGGAAAGAAATTTTTCTAATGTACTGTTGGAACAGTCACAGAAAATCTGACTTTCTTGGAATGTATTAGTTCATGCTGCTGTTATAAAGGATCCAAATTAAATTCCCCACAGGAGTTTTTACTGCCATACTGAGATGTACAAAGCAATTTTTTTTTCGTAACAACAGGGCCTACAGTTATGACTGTTGAATTTTGTTTTGATAATGACAGATGTTGCAAAGACAAAATAAAAATTCTAAATGAGATTTTGGGTGCTGGTATACCAGTTTCATATACTTGCATATTTTCAAATTTTATAGAAGTAAAACTGTTTCCTTCACTATAAGAGGCTGCTTTTCTTTTTATTTTAGCTAAATTTTCTAAGTTGCATCAGATTCTTTTTCTAAGTTGTTCTAACTCAGAGCCTTTTACTTGAAGCATTGTAAGAATCTTTAACTTCTTATGGTAGCATATAATCCTAATACCTGGAGAAACAGATGCGTATGATATCAGAAGAAGGGAATTTATACAAATCTCTGGCTAGGGACAATTTGTTCTCACTCTGTCACTATTCTATGCAATTGGCTAAAATGACAAAGCGTTCTATTTTGATACAATGGATAGCACTTCATTTTACTGACTTAAAAGTGCAATTTCCTTTTCCAAAAAAGTGTAATGCTTGCATGGTGTAGGAAGACAGGTGACAAAGTTCTTGGAAGATGAATACTGAACAGACTGATTAAAATAATAAAATCATTAAATAAATTTGGATTCTGGTCACATTAGAAATGCAACATATGCAATCTGGTATCCTGGGTTCAGCTGTAGCAGTCATTTTTCTCCTTCTTAGTAGCTGGTGCAGTACTGTGTTTTTGACTTTCATCCTGGGAACAGCTGTTCACAGCACTGCACCAGCTACTAAGAAGGTGAATAATGACTGCTACTGCTGAATCCAGGACATCTGGGTACCATGGTCTTTTTATAATTGAATTCATTTAAAACCTTATCCTTTACTTTTTAGCTGCCCTTTTCCATTCCCATCTGTTTTACTAGAATTAAAATACTTTGGGTTACAAGGATTATAAGAAACTGTGTTTATGTGACAGATTTCAGAAGTTACTGAAATCTGCAGCCTGCCTCAGTACTCCCAAGAGAGTTTGCAAATTCATAAAGCAAATGCTGAAGTTCCTATGTGGTTTTAAGTTACAATATATTCATTGAGCTGTACAGAATTTAATTTGTCAAATCCCACCCAAACTGTGATATCTGCATTTTCAGAACACAGAACACTTCTAACTCGTCTGCCAAGAAAATAGCCACATTTGAGCTACCTCAGAGGTGAGATGCTACCCGTTAAATGTACTGAATTGCACTCACACATAAAAGTGAAAATGCTTACTCCTACATGCATATAGATGATATACAGGAACAAGAAATTAATACTTCTAAAGACGTTATCTATGTTTTGATCACTGAATTCACAGCACTTTTTTGAGTTTATAAATCTCTGCATGAATAACGCTATGCATTCTTCTTACCTCCTGAAAAGCTAGCAGCAAAATATTTCTAAAAACAGCTGCAAATTTCTGCCCATGTCCTTAAGTGATATTTTCACTACACAGCACCTAGTGCGTCCAGTACAGAGAGCAAGAAAAAAAGATCACAAACTAATGGCAGCCCTTTGAGTAGTCCTCTGAATTATTAATAAATTAGATCTATGGAAGCCATTTAGAATGACTCATTAAACAAATTAACTCCCTATTTCATGAGCAAACATTGGGTGTTCTAATAGAATGAAAGAACTAATGTATAAATAATAAAAAAAACCCCAAACCATACTCTGATTACAAAAAAACTGTACATGACAATGCAGTAAATAAGGAATGCTACCTAATTCATATAGGCTGTAATATACAGCAGACATAAATAAAGCTACATGTATATCACAAGGTCTGCTCAGGATTTAATACCAGTGCTTAAGCACAGCTGATTAAAGTGTAGCCCCTAGTGAATAAACTCACTGCATGCAAACTGAGAGAATTACTGTTAGTAGGGGGAGGTTCACTTGCATTTTATGATTTGTGTTTGTCTCTGTAGTTTCAGCATTGTCTTACCATAGTGTTTATTACATTTTAATTAATTACAGACATAACTTCACACAGAAAATAAGAATATATATTTGCACACTTAATGAGATTTTCTAAACTGCTTTCATCTCCTTTATCAATTTAATTGTGAACTGGCTAAAGAGGAATTAGCCATTTTATGGTGTACTGGAATTAAATTAACATTTATTATTTGGTGATACAAAATTAATGCATTTTAATCAGCTATTGTTAGCACATCTATTTACATGCAAATTTCTTCCTCAAGTATTAAATGCAAAATAAAGATGTAGCAGATTACTCATCTGCAAATAGCAATAATCTTTATGACAGAATATATTTTCTAATTTTGGAAGACTTCATTGCTACAGCACCTGATTTTTTCTGTATACAACAGATAATTGCAGGAGAATCTAGAAAGAGGATGTTAGTGTCAAAGAATCATGATGTTTTGCAGCCCCATTCATGTAGCAGCTTTTCTGAGGAAAACTGGAAATCATGTCAGATATTCTTTATGCAGTCCCTTAAAATCCTTGAAAAAATAGTAACATCATGCTCGGAGGGCTATGAAATCTCTTGTAAATGCCTAAATTCAGTGCTACACTAGTTACTTAAAACCAATACAGAAACAATTTCATAGAATCATAGAATGATAGAATCATAGAATCATAGAATCATAGAATAGTTAGGGTTGGAAAGGACCTGAAGATCATCTAGTTCCAACCCACCTGCCAGGGGCAGGGACAACTCCCACTAAACCATGCCACCGAAGGCTATGTCCTATCCAGCCTTGAACACCACCAGTGATGGAGCATTCACAACTTCCCTGGGAAACCCATTCCAGTGCCTCACTACCCTTACAGTAAAGAATTTCTTCCTCATATCCAGGCTAAACTTCCCCTGTTTAAGTTTGAACCCATTACCCCCAATTATGCTGATATATAGACTATAAATCATGACCTCACATGGCAGGAAGAACTATTCTTAAGCATTTGGAAGACCTAGGGAGATTTTAATAAATAGCTATTCAGTTATTATCAAATGAGTCAATAAATTCCATATAATTATCTATAATATTTGTGTATATATATATGCAATTTATTATACTCTTCTAATATGCCAGTGTAAACATTTACTATTTATTAACCTGTTAAGATTTGCAAATTAATATAAGCAATCTAAGTTACAGAGAGTTCTAAGTTTTTTCTAATTTCTTCTTGACCACTCTAAAAGGCTAGTAGGGACCAGCAAATGAAAGTAAGATCCTATTTGTTCTTAAAGAAGGTTTTTAAAGGGTAAACCATTGGAAAAAAATAAGTCAATAAATCATAGTATAGTTAGGGCTGGAAAGGACCTTTGTAATTTTTTCCTGAAAGCAATGTAACCTATAACAGAATATATGAATCTATGTTAGAAGTCTGTTTTAATAGAAGCCATAAAACAAATACAGAATCTCTAAGCAGCTGAATCACTCCTTTACAATGCAAAAATACTGACTTTTTTAAATATATATTTTAGACTAGACAAAACAAAGCTCATTAAAAGAGGTTATTCTGAGAAAATCATAGGCTTGAACCAATTAGTTAGTTCATATGTTGTACTGGACAGCAAGCTAAATAAAGTTATGTCAAAAAAAAGCGACTAAGCGCAGTAAGAAGCCTACAGTACCAGGCACCTTTACCGAGAAGTTTTTGCCTGTTTGTTACAATTCCTGTTATTTTTACAACTGGACATACACACCTCCAGTGCAAACATACTTCAGGTTCAGAGACACACAGAGAACTATGTGCATTGCCTAAATATAGTTATTTAAAGATGTGTAGGACAGTTTCACTCACAGTGTCACCTCATCTCCAGATCAAGCAGAGGGCATGTCTCCTTCCAATTCCCTTGCAGCATGCCCAAGGACGGCTGCAGCACTCAGGCTATGCTCTGTAATGCAGTCGGGACATAACCAGGTTGCACACTAGATCTAGAGACTGCTAGAAATGTCCATCAACTGCTGGATGCTTGTGTATCTACATACCTTGACATAGTTGATTGTATAAATGTCCTACACAGTCAGTGAAGAAAGGCAACTCTTGAATTTTTTTTCTCTATTGTTTATATGCAAGGTGAATTTAGGCTAATGCATACTTCTTTTAAACACATATTTATTTAAGAGAATTTTTGTAATTTTTTTTATTATTTCAATGTTTAAGTACTAAAAAAAATACAGTATTTATGCTAGCATATATTTAATGCTATCAAGAAAGTTAAGAAATCCAGTGGAGTTCAAATAAGTCTGAGAAGTCTTTCATATTGATATTGCCTTGGCTAGATTTTCAGATAAATTGTCTTACCTCAGTTGTCTTATCTACTAAGTGATAAAACTTTTTTTCAGAGACAGGGTTGTTTTGTTTTTTGTTTTTTCTTCTTCCTTAAATAAACCCCCAATTCTATACTATTTGGATAAAAAAAATCTTCACCTATCTTCTGTAGGGATTAATACAAAAAAAGTTTGTCTCTTGGAGAAGATCAAACTCTGCAATCATAATGGGTTCCCTTCAGACATATTCATGAACAAATCTCTGAATTATTACTTTTATTGTCCCTGATGAGTGCTACTTTGCATTTCAGTTTCTGTTATTTATAGCACAGTGCCTCAAGGGGGAAGTACAAACAATATATGGAGTATCTACCAACTCATGCGTAATATGTCAGCTTGACTCATGCTTCTATAGGGATTTAGATTATTAATACTGAATTACTTCATTATTGGTCTGGAACCCTCAGAAGGTAATCCACGCTCTCCAAACCATAATGATCTTTAATTGATAAGGAGGAAGAAAAAGAATGGAGCACAAGTTCACGTCATCTTGTTTAGTAGGTTAAGAAGCTACACAGTGCTAAATAGGTTTTACTGATACGCCTATGACTTTTGTGCTATCTTGACTAGTACACAGACTGTGAAAATGACATAATTTTGGAGCCAGGCTGCATTCCCTGTTAAATTGTTTTGCACTTGTCTGATGGCACAAAGCAAACAGAAAGCCAAGTTTTTTTCAGGGCTAGAGAAATGCCCAGAACAACAAAGTAACTATTGCTTGTCGTTTAGACAAAAAGACTCGGGAGGAAGGTCATGCTGTGGCTATTCTTGCTCTTTTGTAACTTGTCTTGTACCACTAAACCCACGTAAGTGTAAAGGTACACATAAAACCTGATATCTCAAAGGGGTAGGGAACATTCCACACTTGCATCCTGCGCATGGAGACTGCCTTATTTAAGAAGGAAAGATATAGGGCAAGCAGGAAATAGGGGGAATGCATCTGAATCAGTGGGCATGCTGAAATTCAGGGGGAGTTTAGCCCTACACCCTCTAGATGATAAGCACAAAGTGCTTCTCCTGCTTGGGAAGCCCTGTGGCCAGCACACGATTAGGTCCTCTCTTTTGCTGTAGACTCTGAGGCAGGACACCAAGATGAATTGTTGCCTGTGGCTCCCAAAAAGCAACACTAGTAAGGCTTAACTTATAAACTTATAGGTTAAACTATAAACTGTTTAAGCCCAGAATCCCTTCTCTCATTGTCAGTAAAAAAGAGTTAATACACTCAGCTCATTTGAAGGCATGCAATATATTCTGTCAAGAAGAATATATGCTATTGTATGCTCCTTTCACAGTCTACAGTGTTCCCAAAATTTTTGAAGCATCAAATTATTTGTTTTATTAAAGCATGGCCTTTTCTGAAAAGCCATTTCAGAAATGTTTTAATTTCTCTACTGCAATAGTTATTTAAATGCCTACATGTATTCTTCATTCGTAAACAAAAAGTTTCAACACCCACATTCAATTTCTGTTATTTTTCAAATAGAAAGTAGAAGCAATTTTGAAAACGTTTTCCCCCATCTTAAACAAATTAAGGATCATATTCTCTAATATTGTGATACTTTCCCCTCTAGGTCTTCCCATAAAAAGTATGGTGTGACCAGTACTAGAGACTATCTCCGTGGAAGGCTTACCTGTCCTTGAGGATACTGAATCTTCACTGTACCTTATTTATAAAATAGATATACTCAGAAAGTGTACAAATGTGATGTAGTTAATGTCTTGCTCTTTCCCTCCCTCCCTCTCCCAGCAAAACTTGATCACAGGCAACTATTTAACATAATTTTTGAACAACCACGATTTTTAGTGAGGTCACTGAAGGCTTTAGTCATTCTTATCAATGCTATTTAACAATTTTTCAGCCATTTTACTTGCTTTAAGATGGGAAGCTTTATTTGTTCACTTTAGAAAAAAGTGACAGGTAAATATTGCTGTTGATGTGTTGCTGTTTAAGTTCAGCTGTGCTAAAAAAGGTTTGTTCAAACTTAGACAGTGCCCTGGTTCTGATAAAGCACGTATTTGCATATTTGTTCTTATGTTCCACCATATGTCATTTGCTTGTAATGATGTTGAGTAATACAGCTGTCATATTACTTGAGATAGTTGCTACTTTAATAGACTGAACAAATAGAATCTGATATTCTGAAATATTGGTATCTTTGCAATGTGGTGTTTTGCAGGGCTATACACTGATTCCAAATATAGTCACTGTCATAAACTAAAAATCCTAGGGAGGCTAAAGCCACCATTTAATACTGTCTCTGACAAGTCAAACAGGTAAGACAACTTTTGAATTACATTTCAGTATCTAGAGAGATCTCTTGTAATTTGTTATATGACTGCAAAACCAACAAATAACATTTTACTACTTGAAAACTCCATTTCTTGAAATTCTAACATTATTTTTCTGATTAACATACTTATGTATTGAATGTATACCAAAATATATGGAGTATGAAAACACAACCTTTAAGAAACATAAAAATGCTTCTGTCAGTATATGAATAAACAACTTGGTAGTTACACAGCTTTTTTTTTTTTTTTTCCCTTATTTGGTTTATTAATTTCTGGAATTCATTGCTATAAGTTGTTTAGGATGTCAGAACTGTATCTGAAAGAAAATTCATCATAGGCCATTAACATCCACAAACTACTGCAAGAAATCATAGAATCATAGAATAGTTAGGGTTGGAAAGGACCTTAAGATCATCTAATTCCAACCCACCTGCGAGGGGCAGGGACACCTCCCACTAAACCACGCCACCCAAGGCTATGTCCAATCCAGCCTTGAACACCACCAGCGATGGAGCATTCACAACTTCCCTGGGTAACCCATTCCAGTGCCTCACCACACTTACAGTAAAGAATTTCTTCCTCATATCCAGTCTAAACTTCCCCTGTTGAAGTTTGAACCCATTACCCCTTGTCCTCTCACTACAGTTCCTCATGAAGAGTCCCTCCCCAGCATCCCTATAGGCCCCCTTCAGATACTGGAAGGATGCTTTGAGGTCTCCATGCAGCCTTCTCTTCTCCAGGCTGAACAGCCCCAACTTTCTCAGCCTATCTTCATATGGGAGGTGCTCCAGACCCCTGCTCATCCTCATGGCCCTCCTTTGGACTTGTTCCAAATCCCAGATGAGAGGATATATCAGCTAAGCTATTATTCTGATAATTGCCCTGACATTATTTTCCCTCCCTGTATCAATTAAGGTGGAGTGTTGTAGAAGGCATAATTGCAATTAAGAGCCTCATCTTATCCAGTACTTAATAGTAATTGGCTAGGGGAATAAAAAATATGTGAACTAAAGGAGGCAGCAAACCACATCTTTCAAACACAAAGGCATCAAAAGGTAATACTTAGTGTCCTTAAGATTTCCACTTTGTGGAATCTTGCTTTAAGATTCGTCACTGCTGATTATTTCTAAAGTCTCTGTTTGAACAGAGGTTGGGTTAAGTCAGTAGTATTGTGCGGATACTACCAAATACTACCAGTCCTAATGTCAAAATCAGCTTACGGATTTTGCTTCATTCCCTGATGGACAAAGACTTTTGGTTTGGTCCTTGAGGGGGAAAGATCTCTGTGCACTGTTTTAGTGGGTGATGGCTGTCATTCACTTGGGAATGAAACTTACGTTGAACATTAGATGAAGAATGTGACCTGCTTGGTGAAGTGACTATAGTAATCATACAGTGGTCACTCTACTGAGTCTACACCACCAGAGTACCGAAATCTCTGTGCGCAGTTGCGTATTTGTCCCTGCTTCAGCAGTAGTAATCATTTTTCTCTTCCTTAGTAGCTGGTGCAGTGCTGTGTTTTTGACTTCAGTCTGTGAACAGAGCTGGTAAGACACCAGTGTTTTAGTTGTTGCTAAGTAATGTTTACTCCAATCAAGGACTTCCTCAGTCTCATGCTCTGCCAGGGAGGAGGGGCACGGTAAGCTGGGAGGAAGAAGAGACAGGTACATCTGACCCAAACTAACCAAAGGGGTATTCCATACCACAGCACATCATGCCCAGCATAGAAACTGGGAGGAGTTACCTGAAAGGCCCGGATCATTGCTTGGGTTGGGCTGGGTATGGGTCAGCAGGTGGTGAGCAATTGTATTCTCTCCTCTTGTTATTTCCCTTATCATTGTTATTATTACTGGTGGTAGCAGTAGCAGTTTTGTGTTATACCTTAGTCACTGGACTGTTCTTATCTCAACCTGTGGGATTTATATTCTTTCAATTCTCCTCCCCATCCCTCCACGAGCAGGTGAAGGAAGAAAGGGAGGAGTGAGTGAGCAGCTGTGAAGTTCTGAGTTACCGGCTGGGCTTAAACCACAACAGTATTTTATCATTTTCTTATTCCTGCCAGCTAATATAAAGGTGAAGAAACATATTTTCAAAACAGTAACTTTCCAAACTATGTTAGTCAGCTTATTGTTTTTAGACCATCATATTACAACAACAGCACTACATAAAATACATATGACATTTTGTCATGGTTTAAGCCCGGTCAGCCACGCAGTTTGCTCGCTCACCCTACCCTCTTTCTTCCCCCAGCTCCCAGAGGGATGGGAAGGAGAATCAAAAGAATGCAACTCCCACAGGTTGAAATAAGAACAGTAACAAAGGTATAACACAAACCCCTACTGCTACCACCAATAATAATAATGACGAGAAATACAAGGAAAAAGAATACAATCGCTCACCACCCAATACCAAGCCCAACCAAGGAGTGCACCCCCCTCTTCTGGGTCCCTGCCCTTCATTTTTCACATCCTGGGCATGACGTGCTGTGATATGCAATACCTCTTTGGCTAGTTTGGGTCAGGTGTCCTGTCTCTGCTTCCTCACGGCTCCCCCTCCTCCCTGGCAGAGCATGAGACTCAGAAAGTCCTTGGTCAGACCAAAACATCACTAAGCAGTAACTGAAACACTGGTGTTACCAGCGCTGTTCCCAGGCCCAAAATCAAAACCACAGCACTGTACCAGCTACCAAGAAGGAGAAAAATGACTGCTATTGCTGAACCCAGGACACATTTAGCTTTGTTTTTTGTTGGAAGAATGCTGCTAGACACGCACATTCAAAGAAATTTTGGTTTACTTGAGGCAGCCTTTCAGCATTTGATGTCTGAAGAGAAATGAATGCAATATTATCTTTCAAAGCTCCATAAAATGAGCAGAAAATTTAAGCCATACCAATTTTACTGTCTTCTTCACCTAAAGCACATAACAGCACTGTCAGTGTTTGGTCTGTCCTCATTGCAACATTACTGAGCACATTTAATTAGAGCAGAAAGGATTTTTTTACCCTGAAAAACCTTCAGCCGTGGTGCACATGTTAATCTGCCTTCATTCCAATTTTCTGGCAGCAAGAGTCATTGGATTTATTGTACTGAATTACAGTAGTGCACTAGTAAATTATATTAGAATTTTAAAATTATCATATTTTTTAGGTAAATAATAGCATAATCATTAAATAAGCCCAACTCCGCATTTATCAATATCTCATTCAGGTAACTCTGAAAAGAAAAAGGTATCTTAAGACTGAATTAAAACTAAATACTTATCTTAAAAGAGAAAATAAATTCCTGTCATATCCTTGACAAGATATGATAATAGCTTTGTTTCAGACCTTTATCTTATAAAACTTACAAAGCTTTAGGAAATCCTGAAGCCTTCAAAGCATAGTTGACTTCAGTTTCTTAGGAAAGAAAGTTCTCAGGAATACCAGTTTAAAATCTTCTATTCCACCTTGTAGAAGAGAAAATTAAGAAGGAGATTCTTGCCAGAACGGGACACAACATCTAAAGATCTGCCCACACAATAATTCAGTTGTAGGGGCTGCTATTGCATGCTACTAGGCTGTCCTGGGTTCGGCAGTAGCAGTCATTTTTCTCCTTCTCAGTAGCTGGTGCAGTGCTGTGTTTTTGACTTTCAGCCTGGGAACAACGCTGATAACACCAGTGCTTTTAGTTGTTGCTAAGTAATGTTTACTTCAACCAAGGACTTTCTGAGTCTCATACTCTGCCAGGGAGGAGGGGAAGCCTGGAGGAAGCAGTGACAGGACACCTGACCTAAACTAACCAAAGGGGTATTCCATACCACAGCACTTCATGCCCAGTATATAAACTGAGGCAGTTAGTTGGAAGGGCTACATTGCTGCTCGGGTCAAGCTGGGTATCAGTCAGCGGGTGGTGAGAGGTTGCATTCTCTCCCTGTGTTGCTTCCCTTATCATTATTATTATTGGTGGTAGCAGTAGTAGTTTTGTGTTATACCTTAGTTACTGGACTGTTCTTATCCAACCCGTGGGAGTTACTTCTTTTGATTCTCCTCCCCATCTCTCCAGGAGCAGAGAGAGGAAGTGTGGGAGGGTGGGGGGGAGTGAGCAAGCGGCTGTGTAGTTCTGAGTTACCAGCTGGGCTTAAAACACAACACAGCCATAGAAATTTCACAAATTACAATAGGTTGGGTGGCAGGAAGCAAGAGAGAATACTTAATTACTTGCCAGAGTAGTAGAATAGATCAGGTAACTTCTCACAATGCCTTTCCCATCGTAGTTGCCACAATTACTATAACATTTTCTGCTGCTACTTCAAACAAATGATAGATTTGTGCTTCATTTCACATCAGGTACTCTCTCTGCTACAGGAATATTTGTTTTTCAAAATATTATCTAAAGTTTCACCACCCCGATTATTAACAAAAACACATGGCTGAAAATACATCAAACCCCAACCAAACACAAAGAAAATAGATTCAATGCCCTGTATCAGGTTTGTGAGGAAAGGTTTTGCTAGTAAGAAGCGGGGTTACAGGGTTAGCTCCTGTGAGAAGCTGCTAGAAATTTCCCCTGTGTCCATTGGAGCCAACATGAGCTGCGTCCTCAATGGACTCACAGCCAAGGACAAGTTCATCAGCGATAGTGGTAGTGTGTCTGGAATAACATTTGCTTTTCTGAAAGCTAAACCTTTTCTCTTAGCACCAACCTTCAGCATGCTCAGCCAGATCCCAAAACCTGCAACACTAACCACTTCAGCCAAGGCTATCACCAACAGAGACAGTACAGAGCATGTTTTCTTGATTTGTGAGCAGCAAGCACTGCAGTGCCTTGCTTCTGGTTGGCACATTTTATATTTGTATGAGGAAGCAGTCCTCCACACATTCCGTTATCATAAAACATTTCATACAAAGCTATGCACTAGCTGAGTTAACAGCCATTTCTTGTCACCCTAAATATAGGTTTTGGTCAAGTGCAGAGAGATGGACTTTGCAAAATTATAGAAGTGATGTTCAGATTAACAGTTCATGTCTATTTGCCACCTGGAACATTCAATAAATGCGTGCAGCATGTTTATAACTGGCTTTTTTATTGGAAGTTTTTTCACAAATATTTTACAACAACTCTTTGTAAATGGAGCTGCTTAGCTATGATGCAAGGCACATTGAAATCAGACCTAATGGGAAAATGTGTAAGCATTCTCAGGAGATGAAAATTAACTCTTGAAATAGTGTCTGTTGACTAATCAGCTTGCTTTCTCCAAACAGACTTTCCCCACCACCAGCCCCCCAGAGCTTTACTCCTACCATTTAATCCATTTTGTTAGAAGAATTTGCAGGGAGTAAAGGTCATTCAAAACCCTTGAATAAAGGATATTGCTACTTACTGATATTTGAAGTCTACACTGTGATATGGTTATTTGTCCTCGTCTGGTCTAGCACTGCAATAAAATTTCATTAGGACAGCAGCCTTCTAAACACGGTGATAGCTTTCAGTTGCTACCCAGCTGCATCAGCTGTGAATTGGTGATCTAAAAGTAAAATGCTTCAAACTTGCTTCCAATTGAATGAGCTTTCTAGTCTTCCAGAACTGTTAGCACTCACCTTTATACACAGCAGATTAGGCTCAGTTTTAGTGCATTACCATCTGGCACTGCACAATGCACAATCTTTCCATTTTACTTTGACCAAAATAAAACAGAAAATCAAGTTCACCGTAACCATCATGCTTTGCATGTGTCATCCAAAATATCCGATTGAAAAAATTCATTTACTACGTATGTTGCATGAAAAACCTATCTGAAAATGTAGCTGTTCCCTGACATCTTACTAGTAAAAGTCATTGAAGTACTTAAAAGATGTACATTTAATTAAAATGTAATAAAAATTATAGTTACTACAGAAAGCAATAATTACTTTCTACAGTAGTGTTATTATCCAAAATATTATGTATTGGCCTATAGAAAACTCACTGTACTTTTTAATTACTATATAAATTTTTATTATTAGTCCTATATACATAAAAATTATCAGGTGAATTGCTTTAATTCATTACTTTTTAATAAAAATATAGATCTTTTGCAGTACCTTAGAGTATTTGAAAATTACTTTTTTGCAACCACCTCCATTTTAAAGTACTATATTTTTTCTGTTATTGATAACCAGCTGTAATTATTAAATCAGTTGCATTGTTGATTAAAGTAGCTAGAATATATTCTAGAATGATACAGTTAAATCAGTTGCATTGTTGATTAAAGTAGCTAGAATATATTCTAGAATGATACAGTTAAATGTCACAGCTGTCCAACACCATGCATGCGCTATGTTTGATTTCTCCTTGCTTTTAGATTAACTGGAAAGCACATCTATAATTACCACCTTTATGGAGAGGTACTGAGATCTCAGAGACAAAAGTACCCATTTACTTTTTTTGGGAGTATGTCATATCAGAATGTAATTTTTCTCTAGTGATTAATTTTCAGACTGAGAGAGAGGGAGAAAGAACTGGCTTATAGTAAGCAATTCATTATCTACCCAAGTCTAAAAAAATCTTTAAATATCTTCTGCAGAAACAGTTTTTACGTGAGATGGTCTTTGTTCACTATCTCTTCATGAGAAGCCAGTGACATACAGTAATTCTGTATGCATAAGAGACATGTGCTGCCCAGAGGTAGATGCCAGGATGCTGTCGTTCCAAACAAACTTATTTCCTGCAATGATCAAACCTGATGCTAGCAAAACATAGGAAAGAGTAAAATTATGAAAGATTTAATTATTTATTGCATGGAATTGTGATTTTCCAGGCATAGAGTGTCCAAAAAGGACCAGAGCAAAAAGTCTGCTTTTCTGTCAAGTCAGGCAGTTGCTTGCTACTGAATGAAAGGCAGACCTTAGCTTTAATACATTAGAGCAGACAGGAACCTCATTTTGTAGAAGCACTGCAAGGCCAAGTTCACAAAGGTACACATAGATCCATACAACCCACCAGAACAGAGTGTTGATAACCACAGGGCTCAGATAAATGGCACTAGAGCTCTCTGCTCTCCAAGAGGAAGCGTTATAGAAGCATATTGCCAAAATGTCATTCAAGCAATTCAGTTTAACTAATAACTCCTGAAAAAACATAAACTGACACATCTTTAAGTGGATTTATTTACTCAGTAATTCTTTATTCCTCCACCCCCAAAAAAAAGAAAACCGAAACCAAAAACCAAAAAACACAAAGCCCAAGAACGTGAATCAAGACCGAGTAAGTTCCAGACTGCCAAGCTCCTTTGCTTCTGAGTATATACAAAGTGGTTTAAAGATACCTCAGCTAGATTTAAATTTTGTGGTTTGAAGTAGTTGCATGGCGATGTGAAGCTAAGGCAAAATGAAACACAGAGCAAAGAATCAGGTAATAATCATGAGTAACAAAAGGGCCACAAAGCAAAATACATACTAATAACTTCCCTTCTATTTTTTTCTCTTCTATATGCAGTTTATGCTCATGGACGTTTCCCATATTTATCTGCATCAATCTAAAGCATATAAACTTCATGTTGCAATCCCATTTAGTAGCAACATCAGGAAGCCTAACAGCTTTGGGCCTGTCATATAGATTTCTGTGTATGAATTACTTTCAGGAAGTTTTGAGAAATTAAACGTGCATGTTCTAATTCAATCTGCACCCATCATCATCTCTAATTCAGAAGTGTTAATTCCTTCTTCATAAATTCCTCTCATGTTATTGCAACATCCTTTATAAGCTTGTAAGTCCACTTTGGTTTTAAGTATTTTCTTTTAAAGGAAGTAAAGCCTCAATAAGATCACAAAGTACTGAAGGAAAGCAAACATCTTGACAATTGCATTCTCTATTGCCAGTAGAAGTTAATTTAATTTTGGGCTAAGAAACCGTGCTTTCCCTAACATGTTTAACTAAAACATTTTTCACTTTTGAAGGAGCTTTTCCAAATCAGGCTAACGGTCCTTTAACATATTTTGTAAGTAGACTAATATTGCACAAATAAACAAAGTATTTGTTATAAGTCAGCCTCCTAAGACCGTATTCATGAAAAGCTGAAGAGTCACAGACTCTGAGGGCAAAGAGCATCTATGTGAATGTCAATACGACTGATCTCCTTGTATGATGAGTGTTTTGGTTTGGAGTTTTTTGTAGCAGTTTTCAGAGGACACTTCCATTTATCAAAAATTAAGCATTTAGAGAGATTAAAATAGCATACTCGATGTATTCTATTAAATATTGCCTATAATATATCTGCTGCCAGGAAGCGTAGCATTTTTATGGTATTAATTTTTTATCTGTTAGAGGAGGGAAAAACCTAAAACACTACACCTCTTAAAGGGAAACAAGAGGCTTTATAGTAATGCAGTTCCTTGATACAATTCACTCCCGAGTATCACCTCTAACCCATTACTCTGCATCAATCTAAGCTTTGTCTTTAGATAATTGAGTACCTGGATCAGTAGGATGGTAGGAGAAAGCAAGGGTTAAGAAGGGTCAAGGGGATTCAAAATGCTTTCAGTGGAAAAGACTATTTCTCATTCACCTATCCCACAGGAATATCTTTCCTCTGCTTTCTCTGTTCTCTCTGCCAGTCCCACATCGTCAGCAAGGGACTTCCAATTGCAGCAACCTTATAAGAAACTTCACCACCTTGACATTATGGCTTTACTTACTGCCTCATCACCATAGGGCCTTTTTGCGCATTCTGTGAATTTATCAAAAGGCTGAATCCCTGAGATGTGTATTTTCTGAGCTTTTATATGCATACACATACACACACACGCTCACTATATATTTTTTGAAAATACAACTTCATACTTAATCCTGTCATTTCAAATGCAGTTTGGGACTGTAACTCTGAATGACCAAACAGAAGAGGGACAGGGCATGTTCAAAAATATGTATCTTAATTGCTGAGAAGTTACAGAGACTGTTTTTTTTTTTTTTTCCCCAGGATAATACTGTCAAAGTGATTTGAGAAAGATTAGTGATCAGCTCGTCCTGAGCTCAGACATTATACAAAGACATGGAATGAGACTTTTTTTTTTTTTTTTTGCCTGCTATCAGTGATAAGCAGCGTGAGAAGTGGGGAGAGAAGCCAGGGGCAGAGTGGAATTGTTTCTTTCCTGGACATGGAGAGTACATAATGCTCTACTATTTTAGAAAGCTGTCTTTTCTTGTCGTCTGTGATTGTGGTGAAAGCACTGGACAGATTTAATAATTTTGCACAAAGCTTATCTTTGCCTACAAGCTCTTCTTCCCATCTGCTCTCAGAAGAATTATTCTGCAAAATTCTGGGAAGCTTTTAATAAAATTCTGTTAAATTATGGAAGCATTTGTGAAGACCACTCTACTGAAAAGCTTGGGCCTTGGAGTGTCTCAACAGATGCCAATATCAAAGGACAATGCTTGAGAATCGTTCAGAATCCAGAGGTTTAATAAAATGCCAGTTTTTAGTGGAAGGTCTGACAGACCTACAAGGAGTTGGGCTGTAGGATGCATTCCTGGCAAGATGCCATAAAACCTGCCTGAGTTAGTCAGACTGATCAACCTTCTTTCCTTCTCCTCTGCTGAAATTCCATGCTGGACCTCAAAAATACTACCCAGTAGGACTGCCAGCAAAACTAACACATTTGCATGAAGAATTTCCATTTAGAGAAATATGGGTTTTCAAGATAAAATTTTCAACCTTCTGTGTTACATATATGGTTTTTTTGCTTATTTATTTTAACTCTTGATATTAAAACATTCATCTTCAATCTACAATTCTACTGACACAGTGTATATTATAGAAAAAAATACATAAAAATGCATTTCATCTCAGTGCAATAACAACGCTTCAAAGAAATAAAGGAAACATAACTAAGATGTGCACATTCTTACCAAATTGGTGCATAATGGTTCCACTTTTTAAGCATGTTTTATTTTCAATGATAAAACAAACAAACAAAAAAAAAACCCCAGAAAGATACAAGTTAATACCTATTAATAAATATTTCTTACTAAAAACTACTTCAAAAACTGAGTGCAGTTTTTGAGAAAGGCTAAGACTATCGCAAAGGCATTTCTAGTGAAAATTTCGAGTTTCTTTGTCCTTGAGATTACTCTGAATACAAAAAAACAAAAAAAAAAAACCACAAACAAAAAAAACCCCAGTCAAAGGACGCACTTTTTATCCTGAATTTGAAACCTTCAAATTCTGCAGGCTCCGTATAAATACTGCAGCATAGTTTACCTATTGCTGAGATGTAGAAAAAGTTTCTGTGGTTTGGGTCATGATAGATACAATTTTGTCTGTGTGTGCAACTTAAAAAGTAGCTTTTATGCTCTCCTTCAGATTCATGTTTTAAGCCTGGCCAGAAAATTAACTTTTCTATGAAACTTCATATTAGTCCTCCAGGGTCCAGCTAGTGTGGAATTCTTGAGCAATTAGGTACCTAGAGATTAATTAGAAAACCTTTTCTTCCATAATGAAACCAAAATGAAACACAAGCACAAGGGCCTCCTAAAAAATATAACTGGCAACATAGCAACATTTTCTACATAGTCGGTTGGAATCAGTGGAGTCCTTTTCTCTCCATTTACTACATGTCTGCCCATTCCCATGCAGGCACACAACTCGCGTGCCTGTCTTAGAAATAAGCACTGGTGCATTTGAGTGTCAGTATTCTCCCTTTTTCAACATGCTGTCAAATTGCAGACTGTGAACCAACTGTAAATCTCTCAGTATGGTAACTCCTTTGAGACAAATGGGTGGTACAAAATGTTTATGCGCTCCATATTAAAATAAGAAATTGGTATTGTCTTGGATTTTTTCCCAGTAGATATATAAAACAAAGTCTAAAATGATGATCTGTAAGACTGTGAGGTCCAACAGATATCTGTGTTATAGGCAATATGAAACAAGTGACACTATTCACAACTGTTGTATTGTACACTTAAAACACAATCAAGATACTTATACAGCTTCAATTAAATAAGCATTTAGAAAACAATTCTCAGCCTCACTATTAATATTATAATAGCAATTACAATATAATTGAGAAGGCAATCCATTATAGAAGAAGAAACAGAATTTTACATAGACAAAAATGGAGTTGGAAAAATAAGAATATAAATTTCTTGGGTTTCTCCATCTCAGAAAGGATATTGAAGGATTAAAAGGTAAAAATCTTTATAAAAGGGAAATGAAAAAGTGAAGGATTTATTTATTTAGTGGGTAGATACAGCACATGACAGCCCAACAAATCATACCACTGTATCCAGAGGTCACCTGCACGCTCTTTACCTTTTCTTAAAAAAAACCCACAACACACAACCCATGCACACACAAAAAAACAAACAACAACCCAACCCACAAAAGTAAAAATAAACCACAGATAATTTATCATTCTAAGCAAGTTAAGGCATAGTAAGAGGACAAAGCATACAGCAGCTTTAAAAACTATCATACATTTAGATAGTCATACAGTGTTGTATCCTTAAAGTATCGAAAGAAACTCCAAGTTAGATATAAAATCGTGAAGAACTTAAGTTCTCATGCTCCATGAGCATAAGACTTGTACTAATTGGTGCAGTTAGGAAGAAAGTAGACCCAGTAGGCAGTAATTTGACCTAATCCATTAGGAAGTTTTATACTCTATTTCTGAGTTATCTGACGCCAGACAAACTATCAGGTAGGTAGACCAATAGTCTGCTGTAATGTAAAGCTTATATTCCTACAGAAAATGAGTTTGAAATGATCCAGATATTCATCTCATTCTTATTATCTACTCATTCTTGTTAAAGTGAAATAACATTATTTTGCATCGCATTTGTATAGAAAATTATATCTGTGGACAGACAGACATCAAAAACCAACCACAAATTCAATTACATCTGCCATCTAGTACAGAACTATCATATGCACACCTGAATGTAACAGTAATATATAACCCTGGAACTAATGGAAAAGCCACAAACCTTTGGGACAACTGGGGACACTCAAGATTCTGATATTGTCGAAATTATTGCAGGTCATTTTTTTTCTCCCATTTCTTCTAGACCAATCGATTCCCAGGAGTTTATACAGATACATGAATGGTTTCACTTAACTACAGAAATACTTCGGGTGAGTTATGTGCTGACTAAAAAATTGAATATTGTTCTAAATACCTCATTATCTGTGTTAGAACTATTGTGTCATGAAGACATCAACAAATCATATTGATATTGTCTATTTAAAACATAACATACAATAATAGGAAGTGTGGATTGTAAGTGAGAAAGGAATATTTTCTTAATTTCTTCAAATGGTGTAATACAAACAATCCAGAAATAGAAATACTTTTGAAACATGCAGTAATTTTTATTTCCTGTTGTTAGAGAAAAAGGCAGGGATGTAGGGAGAGAGAACAGCTTTAAAGAATTCTTATCAGGTCTTCAATTAGAACAGAGTAAAATATCACTGGGAGAATTTTGGGAGGCCAAAATTTACAGATATACAGGTACTCATTTTATTAGCCTGATATATATAGATAGGTAAATAACTCAAGGACAGTTTAAAACTATTAAATAATATTTTTATATATATATGTATATATACATATATACATACCAGCATGCATGGATAGAGGAACTTTTAAAAAGTGGAAGTTTCTGACCTTTGTTGCATTAATATATAGAGCTTTAGTAAACATATACAACATACTACATCTCAAGGGAAGAGAACACTGTAAATTGAATTTGTATTTGCTGAATAGTAAAACATCTATTTTTTATTTTGAGGGTTTTTTCTTTCTAGAATCATTATAGATAACAGTGAAAAAGGATGTGCTATATTTGAGCATGCACAATTGACAGTTTGAATTAATAAAAATTAAAAATAAGAGAAAAATAAGAAGCAAGGACACACACTAGTTTGGTTTTATAAACTTTCTAGGAGTTAATTTTCTAAATGAACTCTAAGTTAAATTGCCATGTGTAGAGTATTGCTCCTTGTCCCTTTGCTGAGGAGTGGCAACGGTATAGCACTCCTGTAATCCAGAAGAGAGCATAATCTCAGGTACACCCCAAGATGTGTTTTGTTTTGCAGATGTATGGAGATACCCATGTGTAAAACAATTTATTTTTTTAAAGACATGCTATTGCTCCCAGATATAATTCTGCTTCTGACAAACAGGTATTTTGAATGACTCAAGTTCTAGCTTTGAAAATGCATGAAGATAATGATTCATTTGCAATACACTTACGCAGTACTTTTTTTTTCCAAGAAGGAAAAATGAGGAATTGGTGCTTATTAAGTGGATGACTGGATGATTAAAACTGGTTTATTTATTTTGAAGGGCTACATTTGTTTCTTGGTTTCTTAGCTATGTACTAATTTTTTGGTTTGTTTTTTTTAAATCAGTTATATGATGACAGACTGTTTTACAGTCAACTCTGTGAGCAACATGACATTTTATTGCCTTCGCTCCTTCCATTCATATCAGTTGGGTTTTCCCTTTTGGAAATTGATGTGAAAATATTTAAAGAAATATAGAATTATTTAATGGTGCTGCCTATGAAATCATCATATTTGTTATTGATACTATGTTCACTATAATATGTTTAAATATTTATTAATATTTACTTAATAAAAATGTATGCAAATCACTAACATTTGTAATCATATTTTGGTGGTTTTGTGGCATTTTGGGGTTCTTTTCTACCAGCCTCTCATGCTTAGACATCAAGAAAAACACACTTTGATTTATAAATACATTGTTAAAGTGTACATAATGAACTAACCTGAGGTTGGCTGTTTGCATCTGAAAGCTCACATTTTCAAGATGTTTTTCATACGAGAAAATACCTTTGTAAATATGGAAGCTACACAGCAACCTTATTTGTGGCAGAAAACAACAAACAGCATGAATGTTAAACCAATGCACAACACTTGTTGAATCCCAGCCTGTTTAACTGTCTTGGTTCATTTGAAGGCAACTGAGCAAGGACGGATTAAAGCAGCTCACGATCTGGACTGGAAAGTATTGTAAAACCCCACCCTTAATAAAGAGCATTCCAGCTTCCACCATAGTGCTTCTGGATCTAAAAATGCTGTCTGATCTATAAGTCTCTTCTCTAATTTATTTTTTATTTGCATTCATATAGAAAAGTATCTTATTTTTGTCTGCTCTTTCTTTGAGTAATAAATGAGGTTATTTGCAAATTACCAGGGAAGAAAAGTTTTTGTTTCCCACTGTCACATTGGATACCCTGACACTCCTTCACTTCAATGTTTTATACCATGTTTCAATAGACAAAAATTAAATGCAATGGTGAGAAAGCACAAAGCAGGAATGAATATTTGACTGAAGTGATAAATGCTAGAAAAATGGAATCATGAACAGAAAGCAGCACATTTAAATATATGTCAAGCTTTTCATCTCTGCTATAGTGTAAAAATAACACAGGAGTATGTGATTGCACTACTTGAGAAGACACACACCAAATATTTTGACATATTCAGTAAGCTGCTGAACAAGACTAAAATGATGAAGAAATAGAAGAGCTGTAAGGAGGATATATGTCAGCATGGCACGAGAGATGAACTGAGATATGCAAGAAAGGGAAGACCCTTTGCTTCTCTTGTTTCTGTGAAGCAGCAACAGAACCAGTATGAATGAGTTAAGAAATTTCACAAACCAAATCCATTGTCTCAAGTTTGACAGAGACAGCCCATCCTAGTAACAACAAAGCCAACAACACTAGAGAAAATTTTATTTTCTTCTTAAGGACAAATGAGTATATCTATTGGACCAGATACATGAATCTGCATATTCAATTAAATTGCACAACTCCAGTTGTCTGTTTTTTTCTAAATACTCATTTATATATTTATTGAACCTATCATTTTCCAGAAGCTCTAACATCAGCACCATTTTTGTCAGATCCTGTTTTTCTCTCAAAGCATTAAAGCACTAGTTTCTATAAATACATACAATGTAATCTAAATTTTTCTATAATATATAAATTTATTACTGTAAATGCAAGCTTATAAAAAAGGAAATGTCAGATATGCTGCACTAAAATAGTGAATTATTTACCTGCTATGCTCAAAAGCTCAAAATGTCATTACTATTCTTAAAACAATATGAAGTATCATACAGCAAGTTTTAGGTGTATTTTGTCTCTTTTTTAAAAAAAGAAAAGCAAAACAAAGGAAACAAAACAGGTTAATGCCTTCCAGATGTCTTTAAGATATACAGCACTATTTCTTTTTAAGACTGACTCCTTTGCTTTAAAGTGCTGTGAAGGAACTGCAGTTTGGCTTGTCAAGAAATAACATTGTTTCTTAACAATTGACGCAAATATGTTTATTCCAACACAACACGCACATCTAGGACTCTTCAGCCTTTTGCCAGCAAGAGTGATACAAATATTCTTTTTCTTATGAGAAAGCAAGAGCAGCTGGACAAGAAAAATGTTAAAACGAAAGAAAATAACCACAATGAAAAATGAAATCTGTGAAATGACCTCAACACAGTCCAAATTGACTTCAATGTGGTCCAAGTTTCAAGCTCATCTTGTGAGGCTGAACTCTTTTATGTGCTGCGTGTCCGGAGTCATCACAGTCAGGGAGCTGAATTCCTTGCAATACAAGTTTTATGTCACTTCCTCCTCTCTTTGTATCTAACGTGTCCTCTCGTTTCTCTTTGACAACTTCAATCCAAAGCCATCTTTTGCCAGTGTATTTTCATCTGACACAAATCCATAACTTTGTACTCAACTCCTATCTCTTCCAGACCTCCTTTTCCAAGCAGCATTGCCTGCCTTGTTAATCAATGGTATAATCTTAGTGCCCAATCAGCTTCTCTCTTCTCTGCTTCCTTTAGATGTCTGACCTTACTGTAACCATCCATCTGTGCTAATTCTTCACCTTTTGCACCACTACTGCTCACCTGCTAAATAAATCCTGCCATCCTATATCCATTCTATTTGAATTTAATAATGTGATAAAAAGTGTAAGTCCAGTTTGCATTAATGTAAATGGTTTTAAATTGCCTAGCTGATTCACAGCAGAGATTGGGAACATACAGTTTTGAAGATGGGGTAAAAGTGTGTCATGGGTTCAGCAGCAGCAGTCATTTTTCTCCTTCTTGGTAGCTGGTGCAGCGCTGTGTTTTTGATTTTGGGCCTGGGAACAGCGCTGATAACACCAGTGTTTCGGTTACTGCTTAGTGATGTTTTGGTCTGGCCAAGGACTTTCTGAGTTTCATGCTCTGCCAGGGAGGAGGGGGAGCCAGGAGGAAGCAGAGGCAGGACACCTGACCCAAACTGACCAAAGAGGCTATTCCATACCACAGCACGTCATGCCCAAGATGGAGGACGGAGAGGAGAGACCCAGAAGGGTGGGGCGTGCACTGCGTGGTCGGGCTTGGTATTAGGTGGTGAGAAATTGTATTCTTTCCTTGTATTTGCCTTGTCATTATTATTATTGGTGGTAGCAGTAGTGGTTTGTGTTATACTTTAGTTACTAAACTGTTCTTATCTCAACCTGTGGGAGTTGCATTCTTTTCGATTCTCCTTCTCATCCCTCTGGGAGCGGGGGAGGGGGGAAGAAAAAGGGGAAAGTGAGGGGAGAACGAGCTGCGTGGTTAGAGAGGCTTAAACCACGACAAAGTGGAAGGGGAAGAAAAAGCTTCTTTGAGAAGAAGCAGGCATTATGACAGTAATTTCAAATTAAATACAATCTTCAGGAAATTGATGTGGGGGCAAATGTGAAAATACTGAATTTAACAGTTTAGTCAGAACAACAATTAAAAAAGGCAAAAGAGGCCCTAATTTGCATCAGAATAGAAGAAGAATGACTAGTTTAATGTATCAGTATTATGCAAGGCAGCTTTTATATACCTGAAACACCTAGGAGAATATTAACCAATATTTGTTGAAAAAAGATTTTGACTCATAGGTCCAGGAAACTAGAGAATTATTGAAATATCCAAAAATACTTTGTAAGGAAAAGTGTTATTCTGAGTGGAAGTGTATTTGGAAGGAGAAGAGTCAGATAAAATTAGGTCCAGGAAAATACTGGAAAGTATATTTGACTAAATTTTAAAAGCATTTTCCACTTTTCCTATGAGTTTCTTATCCGCAATATTTTATGAATAACTTCTCAATCAGCATGTGAAACTGGTGAAAGGAATCCTGATTCTGCAAACACGCACTTTATCCATAATTAAATAAATTCATTGTGTCTAATTTCCTGCCCCCAAATAGCTATGCATATGCATAGAGTACAAGATAACAGATCAAATATTTACACTTGCCCATACACTCAGAGTTAAACCTAAGATAATGAAGCAAATATGCCATCACTTCCCAAGACAAAGAGTATTTGGAAAAAGTAACACAGTCTACACAACATCACACTTGTTCTAGATTCTCAGCAAAAAGAGCGCATTTTGTGCATAATACTGTTACCCACACAGCTAGCTAGCTTGATCTCCTGTTCTCTATCCTACTTTTTCACTGTGTTAAAGTGAAGATGCATGTAGGGAAAAAAAAGCAACCAACATTGTCAGTACATTCATACAGTCAGCATTCATGAAATGCATCATAAAAAAAAAAAAACTTATTAAATGGCTGCTTCATATGCAAAAGATATAGAATGGCTTCATACAACAAAAATGTCAACTTTTTTAAAAACAATTTTGCAGTCTTCCTATCTATATTTTTAGCTCAATGTTTTACCATAGTAGTGGCATGTTTGGGTGTGCATCACTGACAGTTTGATAACAAGTTAAGCATTGATGGCAGCCCATCAAAGGGTAAAGGATGTCTATTAGAAACATGTTGTATTGCACAGAGAATATAAGCAGATGGGTACAAAAAAGTTGTACTGAATACTAAGCGGTAATGATTGTCTTGGCTTGAGTACATTCATAGTACACCAATAAAAATACACCAATTAAAATCATAACCAAATAATAGTAAATGGAAAAATACACATTGTAACTCATGAGAATCGATCACGTATTGGTCGAGGAAGGCCACTAACAAATTTCTTTGACCTCAAGCTGCCCCACAGCTGCATACACCATGTGTTGTTTGTTCCTGAGAACACACATTACTTGTCATCTTCACTGTTTAATGGAAATTACAGTGACAAATTCTGAATCCAATCCTTACCTAAAGGTGACAGATAATCAATATATTTGTATTCCCTCATGTCGTGGTTCAGCAGTAGCAGTCATTTTTTCTCCGTCTTAGTAGCTGGTGTAGTCCTGTGTTTTTGACTTTTGGCCTGGGAACAGAGCTGATAACACTGATGTGTTTAGTTACTGCTCAAATGTTTGGTCTGACCAAGGGCTTTCTGAGTCTCATGCTGTGCCAGGGAGGAGGGGAAGCCGGGAGGAAGCAGAGACAGGGCACCTGACCCAAACTAGCCAAAGAAGTATTCCAGAGCACAGCATGACATGGCCAGGATGTAAAAACTAGGGGCAGTTACCTGGAAGGGTTGGGTTCACTGCTGGGTTGGACTGGTTGTCGGTTGGCAGGTGGTGAGCGACTGTATTCTCTTCCCTTGTTGTTTCCCTTGTCATTATTATTATTGGTGGTAGCAGCAGTGGTTTGTGTTATACCTTAGTTACGGGACTGTTCTTATCTCAACCTGTGAGAGTTACATTCTTTCGATTCTCCTCCCCACCCCCCTGGCAGCAGGGGGGAAGAAAGAGGGGGGAGTGAGTGAGCGAACTGCGTGAGTTACAGCTGGCTTAAACCATGACACCTCACAAACATGAATTAAGATGAGTATGGTACTCTGAACTTAAATAAGACTAAATCTTTGCTATAAATTTAAGAACTATCCATCACTTCTACTTATTTTCCTTGTAATTTTCCAGGAACTCGCCAACAAAATTAAAGTTGACAAGCAGGTATTTATTGCGGCGTAGGGAGACACGGGGGATTTCTCCTCCTAGTGTTTCTCCTCCAAGCATCAACCGGTCTGTGATTATATTGTCCTTAAATGTTCATATTCATTAGATTACATACATTACATCATACCTCTAGAGAATCCCTCCCGCATGGACACTGAAAAGTGGTAGTGGGCTTTGGGACTGCTGGTGGTTATTTCTTCATCATTTTGCTTTAGAATCATTGTCATATCAGTAGCCACCAGCTGGTTCTGGCAAAGCTTATCTTAGTAATTTCCTTTTTTCTATAGTTGCTAACAAAGCCTAACATCCTTGAAGTAACTTATTTACAATCCTATTCTTCAATCAACCCCATTCTTCAATCCACCCTATTCTTTAGTTAACCCCATTCTTCACTAGTCACTGCCTGCCAGCATGTCTTCAAGCTGAAACCAGGATACTGGATGTGATGCACTACATAGATTGCAGGAATGCCACGAGAAAGTCTTAAGTTACAAATTACTGCTGCAGTCCCACATGAGACATAATCTTCCTGCAAGGCCAAAGAATGGACCACTAGATTTCACATTGGTGTTTTTGAGTCAACAGAATTAGCTAGTTTGAAACAAGAAACTCCTGGAAGAAATGAAGCAAAGCTAACTCAGTAGAAGTGAGTTATAATATAGCTAATTGTAACCCATTACACATTTCCAAGTTCATCATTGCCTCAGAACTGCTGCTAAAACTGAAATAACCACCAACAGAGACCTTTCCAGTACTGCTGCAAACAACAACCTGAATCATAAAACCTGCATAGAAAAAATCCATTGTTTCACTTGATGTTACTAATGGAGTTAATGCATCCTCAGCTTACAGTAGAAGATGACTAAATTGAACTTGAGGGACTATCGAAGATTAGACCTCAATGTTCCAGAAATCCACACAAAAAACATTCTTCAAAGCATCAGCAGAGAAGACATAATCTATGATTTTTAAGTTCCTGTAAGTGTGAGAAGCGTTCACTGATCTGTTACTCAGCCATGGCACGTGTATCTCCCAGTAAGCCATATGGAAGAGACAATGAAGCATGAATGTCTGTAAGCCTGAAATTTGTCATAAAGCTTGCTGATTATATGCACTGCACTTTTTAAACAGCTGCATAACCAGTGTTTTAAAAAAATTTCCCCCAACAGTCACTGACACCAAGAAAAAAAAAAAAAAGCCAAAACACACACCTTTTCAAAAATTTTTAAAAATTACATACTTCTACCCTACTTTTAATGCACAAAATTTCATTCAAAATACAAGATGATACACACGAATACCAAATAGAAATGGACAAATTGACTACACCAGCAATTCCTTTCATCACTCAATCTTGAACATAATAATTAAGCACCATTACAGGGATTCAGGTCTGAAACCCATACTTTTAAATCGTTCTTCATCCGGAATTGACAGCACCATTTTCTATCCCTTGAGACAGTAAATAAGGGCTATAAAAATCAAGTACAGAACGTCTCACAGATGTTAGCTTGATAGTAATAGATGTTGGGTCGTGTGTCCCAGCAGCACCTGCAGTTGCTGACACTGTTACTTGGCAATTTTTATTTCCATAATCAAGGGTGCAGGGGTTTCAAGCTTAGCTTTAGAATGACAGAACCCCAGCATTTCCCAACTGTAATCTAAAAGATCAGGTTTTCCATCCTTTCATCTACTTTAATTTCATAGGGAAATATTCAGAATGCTTTAAAATGATACTTTACTAAAAAGGATGTAAAATACCAGATGCATCCCATTACAATGGTGAGCAAGAACATTCAGTTCCTTGTTTTCTGTCACTTGTGTGACACTTCTAATCTCAAGGAAGATCACTGAAAGAACTAAATAATTGGATGAAACTTGCAAGTTTAAAATAGAAAGAGAAGCAGCAACACACTTGAATTAGCTTTCCCACTATACAAACTTTTCAGCCACCACCAACTATCACAAGACTAGATAAATCGTAAAATATAGACTTCACTGATTTCTAAGAATGCATTTTACTACTTTCTAATAGAAAACCATTTTAGTTGGTCACTATAATAAGGGCATTATCAGCACGTCTGTCCCCAGCATGCTGTAAAGGGTCTTTGATTTTTTTTGTTTGAATTTTAATTGTTCTTAACCCATCAATCTGAAACCGCATCCTGAAACTGCTATGGGCATAGACATACAATGGAAATCTGAATAATGAATTTGAAAAGGAACTCATTCAAGTCACATAGAGTATAAAATCAAATGCTGCCCAACAATTCTGGTGGCTACCAGCACCCCCTCTGTGACTCAGAGCACTGTTCATAAACTGAAGAGGCTATTTTTAAGCATTGTAATAGATTACTTTCCTTAATACTAGTTGTTAATTGTTAAATTCACTTAGAAAAAGATAATGTCTGAAACCGCACCTACATCAGTAAGCAGCTGGAATGATTGAGAGGAAACCGAACATTCAGAGATCTTCCAAAACTGTGACAAATGGTATATTACCCATTTGGGAATCTTCCACTTTTATGCAGTCTCCCTCTAACATTTAAAATGATCACAAGTTTGAATAAATAATCTGCTGCCAAAAACATGGAAAAAGCTTTTGAAAGTTAATAATTTGGCATGAGAACTGTGGGCAGTGACTGAAGCAACTGTAGATATTCTTATTTGTTAATTATTTTTTGAAAATTGAAGTTTCTTGACAAATATCTAACAAAATAATTCAATATATTTCTCTATGCAGTACATACATTTACAGACTCATACTTCCAAAGAATGCATTAGATACAGCTACATTTCTCAAATAATTTTCTTTTTTGTCAATCAGAAAGAGATAGCCCGGGTCAGGTTTAAATGGTGATTACTTTTCCAAGACGGTCACACCTTTTGAAGCATGTATACTGATTGCAGAAACTCCTATTAAACTGTTTGACATTTCTAGGTAAATATTCTACACATGAAATTGCATACTGCTCTTTGTCCAGCACATTTCTGTGACCAAATATAGTGAAGAATAGCTATTACAAAAAGAAATGCTATATCTATCATCTAGCTCTAGATTATAAACAGATGTCATGGTAATAGGTTTAAACTAAAACAGGGGAAGATCAGGTTAGGTATAAAGAAGTTCTTTACTGTGAGAGTGGTGAGGCACTGGAACAGGTAACCCAAAGTGGTGAGCACTCAATCACTGGCAGTGTTCAAACCAGGCTGAACAGAGCCTTGGGCAACATGGCCTAGTGTGAGGCATAGTGTGAGGCATCCTTACCCATTGCAGAGGGGTTGGAACTAGATGACCTTAAAGTCCTTTCCAGCCTAATCATTCTATGATTCTATGTGATACTCTGCTAAACCACTAATGATCTTGGAAAAGCCCATGGTGATAAAGCTGCTCTGACGGAAAGTTACATTCAAAACCTGCATTTTTCAAGATACAAAAGACTGGGAAAATGAAGATCTTACATTACATAAGATATGGGGGGAGGGGGGAGGGGAGGCCTTCACAGAGGCTTCTCAAATTCAAAATGCAGTTTGATTCAGGAATGATACACAGTATTCTTCTTTTTACAGAAGACAAGGGAAATTGCTCATCTTGCTCCCTTTCTGAATATGACCAGAAAAGGCGACTGGAAGCTTCAGCTTTCTTTTGGCCTGGCAGTTTCCACACAATGATTTTGCTTTGAACATGAACAGATACTAAAATTTTTAACTCTCTTTTGGCAAGTAGCAAATCAACTGCTTTTTTGTCTGTTACTGAAATGTCCCTCAACTAAGTCACTTTAAAACTTGCATAACAGACATGAGTAATTATCATGACTGTATTCGTAGAAGCTGCGTAAGCTAATTAATTATTAGGTACCTGAAGTTGTGATAGACTGTCCCCTCATGCTAAAAGAAGATACAAAGTGTCAGTGCTTCTTTGTGTATGTACCTTTTGACCTGTCTGCATAAATATAAGGGTTTGGACAAATAGAGACTGATACAGTCTGGTGTTGAGTTTGTAGGATTTCAAGGAAGACTATAAAATCGCTTCCAAAAATAAACTTACAGCTTATTTCCAGGATTTCTTTAAAGCCATTTAGACTTGCTTGCTTATTAATCTTGGTGCCTGGTCACTAATCTGCCCAGACAGAAAAGGAAGTGAAAACTATTTTCAGAAGAAATAGCACCAAATGGCAAAGCCAGTAAGGATTTCTAAGATGTATTTTAATACATCTTAAAACCCCTTCACTTCTTCCCAGGAACCATGCTCTCTTACCCATATTTCTATTTAGATACAAGCTTAATAAATTTTTACCTGCTGACTTTCTGACTGTAATGTCAATCTTTAAAAAAGGGCTATTTCACTTAAATACTCTTACCATGATTCAGAGAATACTCCAGGAACAAACTTGCCAACGAAGTTTTAAGTTGACAAGCAGGTATTCTTTACTGCGGTGCAGGGAGACATGGGGGATAGCTCCTTCTAGTGTGTGTCCCTGTATTGTTACACAAGCCGTCCTTATATAGCCACTGGGCATACATACATATTCATGAGGCTACGTATGGATTACATCTTTTTCCAGAAAGTTCCCCACATGCCTACAAAAATGTGGTGGTGGTCTCTGAGGATCGTTTACTTCTTCCAACAGTCTTCATCACTTGTGGCAGCCTTTGAAGCATTCTCAGTAAATGCTTATACCAGCTTAACTGGTTCGTTTACACTATAGACATAACAACCATCCTGTCCTACTTATCAGTTAGATTAACTGATCCTGGACCCCTGCCATTCCAGATACTCCTTATCCTTATGGTCCAGTTCTTCTAGCCTGTTTTTCTTACACTCACTTTGTACTAAGGTCATAAAGGCCTAAAACTACAACGGTTTATCTTATACAAGAATTCTCAGTATGTTCTCTAGCAGTACTCTATTTTTTTTTCTGTGAATCATGCACCTCAGTAATTTTCCATTGCTACTGTTACAAAGCCATCAAACTTAACATTACTTAAAATTGATTCTAAAGGTCTATATATTTCATTTTGTGACTTTGTGCCCCCCCTTGTCTCAACCAGAATCCTGTGAATTAAAATTCACAGATGAATTTATTTATGGATTTTTTTGAAGTCCTTTCTTCTTCCACCAGACACTTCTTTTTTTTTGTTGTCTACGCAAAAAACCTCATGCTACACCACCACCCTGGGCTACAAATACATAAGCCCAAAGTGAATCTCCTAATGTCATTGCTTCCTCAGCTTCAGTGAAATGCAGTTATCATTGTACTGTAAAGCTTTGTCCATGCAAAACAAAATGATTATTCTTCAGTCTGAGAATTTCAGAGATACATCTTAAGTGCCTTTTCTCTCTCTCTCTTCCTCAGTGACCTTTAAAAAGTAGCAAAGTCTTCAGTTTTAGGGAGTGTTAATTAAAAGTTGAAAGTTAGAAGAGCTACAAAACGTATCAAGGCATGCACAGAGATCAAGAGAAAGTGGATTTTTAATGGGGAGGACAGCAAGTACAGTTTTCTAACTTCTCATCAGATTGCGATTACTGGAACTATGTAAAAATCCATCTGAACTAATTCAAGTCCTTTCACCACTGTTCCCTTTAAATTCTTTCTCCATATTTTGGGGTTGTTGTGTGATTTTTTTGTTTATTTTTTTTAAATTCACCCAGAACTACTGAAAAGTAAAATATAAAATAGAACATATTAGCAACAACAAAAAAAAATTTAAAAAAACCCTGAATTTATTAAATTTCTCAGCCTAGTTTCCAGAACAGAAATTGATAGTTTTCTCTCAAGCCTCCTTCCTGCATTAAAACTTTATTCCCCTTGTTACTCAGAGCATCTTATTAGGGTCAGATTTCTGCTTTTCACAGACTATTATCTACTTCAATCTCTAGTAAATTTTCCCAATCACTTTAATCCTGGAGATATTTTCAGGTATGAGAGGTCTGTAGGTAGAACTCAAAGCCTCTTTGGAACAGTACTCTTACACATTGAGTTAAAAGATACCATTTGATGCTTAGAGCCAAGTGTATTTCTCTCTGTTCAGAAGCAGTTTTAATTGCACTTAACGCTTCGCAGGTGCAGCTCCATACAACTCCAGGTGGTGCATTAAAAGCATAGAAAATTCCTGCCCGTTCTCATAGGTTAGAAGAGTTGGGGCAGCTGGTTTCGCTACTGGTGACTGCAGCTGATTGGAGCAACAGGAATACAGATTGGGAATTGCCTTTGAAAAAATCACTTACTGCATTGGGCTAAACCCCAAAGCTAGCCAAAATTAGTTGAGCTCATATGGAAAAAAAAAAAAAAAAAATGCATTAAGCTTTGTTCCACCCAGGTATCATCTGACATAGTCGAAGGAGCAAAACTCACCCAAGAAACATCTCTGCTTTGGGAGGAGCGAGAAGTAGTCCATACTCTGGTCAGAGCTGGGGCCATGTTTCCCATCCTCTGCCAAGAGGCAGCTCAAATGGTGGATTTGGAGAGAAGAGAAAGTGAGACAGCAAGCAAGTTACAGGTTGGTGCCTTCACAACTGGCAAGGGGAAAAGACATTTCTTTTCTTTGGTGTATCTATCATATGCAAGGGGAGGGATAATGATTACTTTTGGTCAGGCTGCTCAAGGGCAGCATTAAGGGCCATCAGCCCTTGTACTGACAGCCTGATCACCCACCAGCAGCTCATCACCCCCATCAGGGTGTTGCAACTACCACACCTTGTTAACCTCTTTACCACTTATCTCACCACCTCAGCCTCATTGCTACACCTTCCACTCATTTACCCATCATTAAGATCATGGAGCCTGGTTAGACTGTGCCTTTATATTTTTATATGTAAATATATATGCACACACATATATATGCCCCACCATGGGCTTTAAAACCTGTTATGCAAAACCCCTGCAGCTGTTCTTCCAGTAAGGCAAATGACTGGGGCACTCCCACATCTTGTCAAGGCTTTCAAGGCCAGATTGAATGGGGCTTGGAGTAACCTGCTGTAGTGGAAGTTGTCCCTGCCCATGGCACGGGGTTGAAACTGGATGAGCTTTAAGGTCCTTCCCAGTAGCTACTGGCTCAAGTTTGGGAGTAGTGGAATAAGTGATACACGTTAGGAGGAGCTTATCCCCCATGTCTCCTGGTGCCACAATAAAGAATACCTGCTTGTCAACTTGAAAACTTTGTTGGCGAGTTTGCTCCTGGAGTTTTCTCTGAATCAATTTGGCACCCCAGATGGGACCCTCTCTGCTCGGCTGCAGGACCCGCTGAGGACAGGGCTCCCTAGGGCCCTCGGGAGTTTTTCCCAGAGGGACCCCTAGACTCATTCGGATCACTGCGGGAGCAGACAAGGACCGTCTTCAAAAAAGGTATTCTTTTCTTTTATATAGTCTGCAAGATGCAGAGGGCATCTTGGTTTGGTAAATTGGTTTGGTAAGCATACACAAGGTTTGGAAGCCTTCCATAAACTGAGATAGGAAATCTCATCGGTAAAAGCATATACCCGGCTGCTAACGTCCGTTTGGTATACACCCACAAGGAGCAGAGAGCATCTTGTGGTTTGGGTCCTACAAGATGCAGTGGGCATCTTGTAGAGAAGGTTTTGGATTTTACTAGCATTTGACTTATGTTGTGGCTGGTTATAACGATGATTTTGGTCTTGTGATTTCAGTATTGCAGACAGGCTGTTATGACTGTTCTATTAATTGTTGTCCCTGTCTCAAGCGTTGTAAATGTGTGGAATGTGTCTATTTTGTTATAGTGATGATTTTGGTCCTGTGATTTTGGTATTGGTGACAGACTAACTGTTATTAATTGTTGTTTGTTTGATAGAATTGTAGTCTCTGACTCAAGTGTTGTGACTGTAGAGTGTGTCTGTGGGATCATGTGTGTGTGTGAATGCGATCTTGAAAAAGAATCCTTTAGGGTGCATTTTGGCACATTGGAAAGAACTGGGAGGGTTTCATGGGGGCTCGGTAAATGAGAAAGCGTTGATAAAATATTGTAAACAATGGTGGCCTTTGTATACTTTGGAAGATCACGAAAAATGGCTTAAAAATGGAACTTTGAACTATGATACATTGTAACAACTAATGTTATTTTGAGATGGCAAGGAAAATGGGACGAAGTAATGTATGCAGATATGTTTTTCACTGTAAGAAACCACCCGGAGTAACAGACGGAATGCGAAATTAATACAGCTCCACCAGGTCCCTTAATTTTGGCCTTGGAAAAGGACAGGGAAAAACTGAAAGCTAAGCTGGAGAGATGTTGTCCAGACTGTGGTACTGGGGAAAGATGTTTAAAGTTAAGGAAAACCAAGGGGGAAAGGAGGGGAGCTCGGGCAGCTCCTGTATTTGAGAATGGAATGAGCGCTAGGAAGGCAGAGGTGGAGGGATGTCAGGCGGAGGTGGGGGAGTGGGTTCTTCTCCTGTGGGACCGGAACGGTGTGCGTGCTGTGGGGAGTTTGGATGTTGGAAGTGAGATGGCCCTGGGGGGAGTGCCATGGGGTGGCTTCGGTGACTGAATTGGAACTAGACTGGCAGGGACCTAGCAGATCCACTGGTTAAATTAAAGCTAGGGACTAGAGGCAATAAAGTGGAATTTTAGTGGATAAAGGAGCAACTTATTCGGTGTTAAATCAGAAGGAAAAGAATTTATTACGGATGTGGGAGCTACTGGCCACCAAGAAAAAGAAAAAAAAAAAAAGAAAGAGAGGCATCCCTTCTGAAACCCTAAAAATACGAATTAGGAAAACAAATAGGAATGTATAAAATTTTATGCATTGCAAATTCTCCAAAATCTTTGTTATGGCAAGAAGCAACATTTAAAGAAGGCAAAATGGAATTAAGAGTTAAAAACTGTCAATTAATTGCAGCTTTGAGTTTTATCTTTAATTCAGCAGAAAAGCGAACAGGAGGACCTCCCTGAAGTAGAAGAAATCCTTAATCAGGTATATCTGGGAGTATGGGCATCTGAATGTCCAGGTAATGCGAAAAATGCTTTGCCTGTTAAAGTAGAAAAAAAGGGGGGGGGGGGGGGGTGTCAGCCCAATTAGAATAAAACAATATTCCTGAAAATTAGAGGATCAAAGGGAATTAAAAAAAATAATAATTGATAAATTTTAAAATACAGATTATTAATTGAATGGGAATTGGAATATGATACTCCTACCTTGCCAGTTAAGACATAAAGTTGCAGATTGGCTCAAGATCTCAGAGCAATCAACAATTTTACAGAGGTTATTCATCCAGTAGTAGCTAATCTATTCACCTTATCGACTAAATTGAATAATAATCAGAAATGGTTTGCCATCTTGGATTTAAAGGCACTCTTTCTTTTGCTTACCATTGGCCAAAGAAAGATTTTCTTTGCTTTTGAATGGGAAAATCCTGACACAGGAAAGAAAACCCAATTAACTTCAGTGGTATTACCTCAAGGGTTTAAAAACAGTCCAACAGTTTTTGAAAATCAGTTAGCACTGGAACTAGAATCATGGAAGCCATCCACTCAGATGAGGACGCTGTTAAAATATGTGGATGATCCATTAATTGCCACAGAAACAAAGGAAGAATGCATCCAGTGAATGGTGCGATTACTGAATTTTCTGGACTGAATGGTTATCAGGTATCCAAACAAAAGGCCCAACTAATTCCAACCCAAATTCCCTACCTAGGATATGAAATAACAGGAGGACAGAGTTCCCTACCTAGGATATGAAATAACAGGAGGACAGAGAGAACTTGGAATTGCTAGAAAAGAAGCTATTTGTCAGACCCCACGACTATCGACCATCAAGGAGCTCCAGACGTTCCTGGCAATGACTGGATGATGCAGACTTTGGATGCACGATTATAGTGCTCTGGTAAGACCACTATATGAACTGTTAAAAGGAAATCCTCCCTCTTTGGAATGGACTGATTCAGCAGAAGGGGGGCTTTTCCAAATTTAAAACCAGAGCTAACGAGAGCTGCAGCTCTGTGACTTCTGGATGTGACTAAATCCTTTTTGGCTATATTCCTATGAAGAACAGGGAATAGCTTTGGGGGCCCTTTCTCAGAAACTAGGACCCTATATGAGGGCCCTTTCTCAGAAACTAGGACCCTATATGAGGGCAGTGGTGTTTTATTCAAATTAGCTGGATGAAGTGAGCAGAGGATGGCCAGAATTCCTAAAGGCTGTTGTGGCAGTTGTCATGAATACTGAAGAGGTTCGCAAATTTACCTTGCGACAAAAGATTACTGTGCTAGTGTCCCATGTTGTATCAGCAGCCCTGGAATAGAAAGGAGCCCACCGGTTATCTCTTTCACATTTCTTAAAATACCAGGCCACCATTGTGGAACATGATGATATAGAAATTGTGATCACTAATGTTGTGAATGCAGCATCCTTTTTGCAGGAACAACCGACAGACTGCTTGGCCGCTATAGAGACTGTATATTTAAGCCAACCAGATTTGAAAGAAAAACCTCTGGAACATGCTGAATGAGAGCCCTGGATCTGTCTAAAGACAAAAGGATAAATATTTGGACTGATTCTAAATACGCATTTGGTGTGATCCACGCACATGGCACCATCTGGAAAGAACGAGGACTTTTGAACACACAAGAGAAACAGATTAAACATGCTACAGAAATTCTACAACTACTGGAAGCTGTTCAGCTACCTGAAAAAGTAGCAATTATGTATTATAGAGGGCATCAACCAGGTGACTCTAATCAGGAAACTGGAAATAATTTGGCCAATTTTGAAGCCAAACGAGCAGCTGAACAGTCCAAAATCATGTCCTTAATCCCTGATGGTAAACGAACAATTGAGAAATCTAAACCTAGGTATTCAAAAGAGGATAGAAAATTGATTGAAGATCTCAAAGGACAGGAAAATAAAGAGGGTTGGGTTCAGATATGGGAGAATTGTAATCCCCTATAACCAACTCTGGAAGTTAGTTCAGGAGGAACATAATAAAACTCATTGGGGTAGCAACTCTTTGTGTAAATACTTAAACAAACAAATTGTAGGAAGGAATTTATATAGTGTAGTTCAATTAGTGACAAAACAATGTCAGCTCTGTCTTAAGAATAATCTTAAAGCTGAGAACAGAAATCAAATTAGGACAACTGGGAGAGGAAGTTATCCAGGACAGCAGTGGCAAGTAAATTTTTCTGAATTACAGAGAAAAGGAGATTATCGATACTTGTTGGTATTAACAAATACTTTTTCAGGGTGGCCAGTAGTATTCCCTTGTAGAATAAATAATGCAAGACAAGTAATTAAAACACTGTTAAACGATAAAATACCTTGTTCTGGAGTACCAGCGGCAATTTCTTCCAACCGAAGCTCGCTCTTTAGTGCAAAATTGTTACAAGAAATTAGCAAAAAATTAGAAATTGATTGGCAACCACATGTTCCATACAAGCCTCAGGCCAGTGGGCAAGTAGAAAAGATGAAACATCTGGTCAAGCAACAGATTAGTAAAATATGTCAGGGAACGAATTTATGTTGGTACCAAGCCTTACCTCTGCCTCTCTTAAAAATTCAGACTAAACCTCGGTTGAAAGAAGAGGCTAGGCCATGTAAAATTTTATATGGAAGACGATATCAGTTCTAGTTTAAAGGAGAAATTTTTCTGGAAGTGGGAGAAGGCTATCTCTGAGAGTTTCAGGTCAATTTGGGAAATGTCATGGGTTCAGCAGTAGCAGTCATTTTTCTCCTTGGCAGCTAGTGCAGCGCTGTGTTCTTGACTTTCAGCCTGGGAACAGCGTTGATAACACCAATGTTTTTAGTTATGGCTTAGAATGTTTAGGCTGGCCAAGGACTTTCTGAGTCTCTTACCTGGCCAGGGAGGAGGGGAAGCCGGGATGAAGTAGAAACAGGATACGTGACCCAAACTAGCCAAAGAGGTACTCCATACCACAGCAAGTCATGGCCAGGGTGTCAAAATGGAGGGCAGAGATCCGGAAGGGTGAGGGTGCACTGCGTGGTCGGGCTGGGTTTTAGGTGGTGAGCGATTGTATTCTTTTACCTTGTATTTCTCTTGTCATTATTGTTATTGGTGGTAGCAGTAGTGATTTGTGTTACACCTTAGTTACTAAACTGTTCTTACCTCAACCTGTGGGATTTGCATTCTTTCGATTCTCCTTCCCATCCCTCCGGGAGCGGTGGGAAGAAAGAGAGGGGAGTGAGTGAGCAAGAAAATTGCATGGCTGAGAGGCTTAAACCACAACAGGAAAACAATTAGAAGAAATATTAGGGCAAGAGTGAGAGGTTTGGATTATCCAATTCACCCTTTCAGATCTGGAGACTGGGTTTATGTTAAGAATTTTTCAGGAGATCCCCTACAGCAGAAGTGTACCAGCAGGACTGTACCAGATATTAATGACCTCCTTTACAGCAGTGAAGATAAAGGAACTACCTGCTTGGATACATTATTCAAGAATAAAGAAAGCACCAGGGCCAAAGAAGACATGGCGGATCGAACTTTCATGACCCTTACATATGAAATTGCATCAGTCATAATTTGGACATATATGATAAGTGGCTTACAAGCTTGGGACCAAAATTTATATCTGAAATTAATGTAGAATGCTACTAAGGCTTTTAATCATAGTGACTGTTCGGTGTGTACACAGTTGCCTAAATCTGGAGAAAATCCGGACCTACCATTAATTGGCGTTCCAATTCCCAACACTATTTCATGGACTAATTTGTGAGTGAACACTAGCAACCTATACCCAAGGGAAAGGTTAAGATTTGGGATAGTGTCATGGGTTCAGCAGCAGCAGTCATTTTTCTCCTTCTTGCTAGCTGGTGCAGCGCTGTGTTTTTGACTTTCGGCCTGGGAACAGCGCTGATAACACCAGTGTTTCAGTTACTGCTTAGTGATATTTTAGTCTGGCCAAAGACTTTCTGAGTTTCATGCTGTGCCAGGGAGGAGGGGAAGCTGGGAGGAAGCAGAGACAGGTCACCTGACCCAAACTGACCAAAGAGGCTATTCCATACCACAGCACGTCATGCCCAGGATGGAAGAGCAGAGAGCAGAGACCCGGAAGGGTGAGGGGTACACTGCATGGTCGGGCTTGGTATTAGGTGGTGAGAATTGTATTCTTTCCTTGTATTTGCCTTGTCATTGTTATTATTGGTGGTAGCAGTAGTGATTTGTGTTATACTTTAGTTACTAAACTGTTCTTATCTCAACCTGTGGGAGTTGCATTCTTTTCGATTCTCCTTCCCATCCTTCCGGGAGTGGGGGGAAGAAAGAGGGGGAAGTGAGTGAGAGAGAGAGTCTGCGTGAGTTGGACTTAAACCACGACAGATAGTTAATCCTAATCCAAGTAAAGAATATTATACCTGTATACAAAGATGTGTTTCACCAGGAACCAGAGTAGAAGATTGTGTTTTTTTAAAGGCCACAGGTGTAGGTCACTATTCAAATTGCAATCACACTATTAATATAGATGGCATCATGGTTCAGTGGTGGCCCGTTCCTGAAGGGAAGGATGGTATTGGTAATGTGGAGAAAATGCTTATAAGACCTACCCCCCAGCTGTAAGGGGCTTGCACCTTAGGTGCTGTGATACCCTATTTTACTATTATTGACATATATCCTTCTGGAACCTGGGTTAGAAGTTTTGCTAAACGTATTAAGCGAGGGTTTAGCCTTATTGCTGAAGTGATCACTGCATTTCCTAGTTTTGTGAGATGGTTAATTCCATCTTTGGGAGTAAGTGAATTAGAGAAGTCAATCATAAATATTTCAGCAACCATAGAGGAAATAGAGAGTAAAACCATTGATATTACAAAACCGAATGACTCTAGACATGTTACTGGCTTCACAAGGAGGATTTTGCTCCATAATCAATGAAAGTTGCTGTTCCTACATAGATCAAAGTGGTAGGATTGAAACAGATCTGGAGGAAATTTGGAAACAAACTAAAATATTTCATGAAATGGCCAAGAATGATACATCCTGGGGTTTTGAAGAAATATGGAAAAAGTTAACCTCATGGTTACCTAATCTCTCCTGGTTAAGACAACTGGTTGCAGGAATATTAATATTAATTGTCTTAATATTGATTACTTCTGGTATGATACAATGTTCCTTCTGATATTGTAAATGATCTATGATAAGTTATGAAGATTGGGGGAAAAAAATGAAATCAAGCATCAAGTAGAAACGGGAAATTATTTCAAAAGGACTCTAGATGGCAATGGTAGTATATAAAATATTGCAAAAGAATTTGCGAAAGGACAGAAAAAGGGGGGATTTGAGACAAGGAGGCACAAAAGCACAAAATGTAATCAGTTCTAAGTAATATTAAGTTTGATGGCTTTGTAATGGAAAATAACTGAAGTGCTTGAAGGTAGTTGACACAGTTTTAGGTCCTTATCACCTTAGTACAAAAAGTGTTAGAAAAGCAATAGGAAAACAGGACCTGGGGATGGGGAGTATCTGGGACTAGCAGATGTCCAGGATGGGCACAGTTAAACTACCTGATAAGTAGAAGGACAGGATAATTGTGGTGTCTGTAATGATAATTAAGCTGGTGCTTCAAAGACTGCCAGCAGTTATAAAGATTGTTGGAAGAAGTAAATGACTCTCAAAGACCACCCTTACATTTTTGTATGTATGAGGGAAACTTTCTGGAAAATTATGTAATTCATATGTAGCCTCATGAATATGTATGTGTGCCCAAGTGACTATATAAGGATGGCCTGTGTGGCAATATGGTGTGATATGTTAGGAGGAGCTTATCCCCCATGTCTCCCAGTGCCTCAATAAAGAATACCTGCTTGTCAACTTGAAAACTTTGTTGGCGAGTTTGTTCCTGGAGTTTTCTCCAAATAAATTTTGACCCTCAGAAGGGGTCAAAGAAGAATTTTTCCCTCAGAAGCAGGAGGCAAAACATAAAAAAAACCACACACAGATATCACACTAGTGCGAGTTTGATATCCTACAGGTCTAAAAACTAGAGATAAGGACAGTAAACGCCTGGAGACTTTGGAAACCTTACACATGAAAGCCAACTGTATCCTGGGCTGCATCAAAAGAATTGTGACAAGCAGGTCGAGGGAGGTGATCCTGCCCCTCTACACTGCTCTTGTGAGACCTCACTTGGAGAAGTGTGTGCAGTTCTGGTGTCCTCAACATAAAAAGTACATGGAACTGTTGGAACAAGTCCAGAGGAGGGCCACGAGGATGATCAGGGGACTGCAGCACCTCCCGTATGTAGATAGGACGAGAAAGTTGGGGCTGTTCATCCTGGAGAAGAGAAGGCTGCATGAAGACCTCCTAGCATCCTTCCAATATCTCAAGGGGGCCTATAGGGATGCTGGGGAGGGACTCTGCGTGAGGGACTGTAGTGAGAGGACAAGGGGTAATGGGTTCAAACTTAAACAGGGGAAGTTTAGGTTGGATATGAGGAAGAAATTCTTTACTGTAAGAGTGGTGAGGCACTGGAACGGGCTGCCCAGGGAAGCTGTGAATGCTCCATCCCTGGCAGTGTTCAAGGCTGGATTGGACATAGCCTTGGGTGGCATGGTTTAGTGTGAGGTGTTGCTGCCCCTGGCGGTGGGCTTGGAACTAGATGATCTTAAGGTCCTTTCCAACCCTAACTATTCTATGATTCTATGTTTCTGTGATGCAGTCCGAAAGGTTCTGTGTGTGTGTGCACTTGCATTTGTAACTTTAATCATAGACAGTTTCTTTTAGCACTACCTAAGGAAACTGCCTTTATATACAATTGGTACCAAAATAAATGTAATGATTTATTTAATAATAATTCAAATGGCTTATTTTTGCCATACAGTGCAGAATATAGTCTCAAACTCTTTTCTGCTAGAAAATACTATTCCTGGTTCTATACATAAATCTTTTTGTATGAAAGATAGTGTAATTTAAGAATGCTCAGAACGTTAAAATACCTTCTCTCTGTCATATGGTCAAAAAAGGAGAGCCTCAAGGTTACTTTATACTGTAAAATGTAAATTCTCTCTCAGAACAGACCCTATAGAAAATAAATCACATTAGTTTTCTTAAACTCTTCATCACTTGAAAAACGAAATTACCTTTGTATTTTCTGAAAAACTTCAAGATTTCATTTGCCTGAAAGTAATATGTACTCTTGTGAGGTTTTTTTACACACAATAATTTTATTAAGGGGAGTTTATTTTCAAAAGAGACTGAAGAAAGCAAAAAAAAAGGGGGGGGGGGCTCTCAGAGGATTAATAAGCATTAGTGAATTGGGTGGAGGAAGGAGTTATTTCCTATTTATTTTCTGTTACGTTTCAATAAGAAATATGCCTATAAATATTCAAGTAAGAAAAAACTACATGATCTCCAAGATATAATTATACAAATAACTGGCGCATGAACCGCATTCTGCCAATAAGTATTTTGATTAGGCAAAGTAGAGTTCAAACTGCATGATTAAAGAAAAGTGGCATGTAAAAAATGGGAGAAAACACTGGTATGTTAGAAACAAAAATAATGGCTATGTAGAAGATGCTTAAAGGTGGGATATATAAACATATTCTTCCTCTCCCCTGAAAATAATGTGAAAAATAGATTAGCAGAAAGAAGCCTGCCATAGAGATCACAGTTGAGGTAAAAAACAAAAACTGAAAAAAACCCATAATTGTTCCCCAATAGTGGTGTGTCTGCAATTGTGAATTAAGCAGGAGACTTACAACTGGCTTCTGAGTAGATGGGGCACCAGTTAAGATTTCAATAATCTGAGTGTTCAACTGCCTTTCTGATATTCAACATAGTGGAAGGAACTGTGAAGGCTGTATGTGATTTCAGGTTCTTCTTAAAGAAGGTGAAAGAAACACCTAAAGAAATTTTCATTTCCCAAGTACAACATTCAGTTACTCCCAGAAGTTTCTTTAAGCTGTTGTAAGCACTGCAACTTTCTGTGAAGAGAATTAGTGGAAAAGCAACTGTGCTGCTAAAGGTTGAAATAAAAGAAAGCTCTGAGAAACCATGCGATATGTTGTGGAATAATTAGGAAATGTGGGATGATTAAGAATTAAATTAATATTTGAAATGCAGCACTGTCCACACATAAGAGAAAAACGGACTTTCAGGGCCTCTTGGGGCGAGATGCAGCCACACCTGGTATGTTAGGAACGTGTACTCCACAGTGGTTCCCGTGACAACACAGACAGAGGGTAGAGAGAGGTGGAGATCTCGCGGTTACGCTTTGTCCTAACTTCAGCAAAAAGATGGGAACTAGGAGGTGCAAGAAACTGATAAGCTGCATGTTTGCTACCCTGAGCCAGCAGCCTGTCATCTTTTGACAGAATGCTGTCCTCAGTGTGAACTTTGCTTCATTATAATGTCATTATAATGTATTTACATGCTAAAATACACTCCCATCTCCAATGCGACCCCCCTCCAAAATAAGACCACCCCTCTGTGAGCATGAGCTCTGAATTTTTGGTGTCATATACCTTTAAAAGCGAAGCGAGAGAGATTTGCACCAACAGTAATAAAGGTATGTATGACTAGAGTCACTCAAGCTCCACCTTGAAGGTGAAAATAATATAAAATGACCCAAGAGAGAGGGGGATATTGGGGAAGATACCTTTGTGGATGAGTTGAGGAAGACAACATCAACAGACTCCAGGGACTGGTCGATGGGCTGGACCTCTCTTCCCCCCCATAGGGATGCCTGTGGGTGAGACTTGCACTGTACCCAGTGCTTTCCTAGGAAAACTTAGAATCTCTATAGAGTTACTTCTACTGTCACCTGTATATTTTAGAGCCAGGCTGCGTTAACTTTATGGAGCACTTATATTCATGCAACTATTATTCACACATGCTTTGCAGACAGTATTTATCTCCAGCAATCCATAAGAACCTGTACCTGTTGCATCAATAAATTATACTATTTCAGTAGCCAATCGTAATTTCCTCACTGAACGCAACCTCATCACTCTCAGTGTGGCCGTGAGGGTTCATGAGCACAATTGAACCAGCAGTGTGGTTCATTATCAATGAATCCAGATCAGTACACACCTGCTACGGACTGATAGTTGCAGCTGATTGTGCACTATCAGTGAATCTGGATCAGACGTGCCTGGACTGGTAGTTGCATACTGGAGCCATCCCTGTGGTGCATTATCAGTGAATCCAGAATCAGTACACGCCCGGACTGATAGTTACAGCTGATTGTGCACTATCAGTGAATTCGGAATCAGACGCGCCCGGACTGGTAGCTGCATATTAGGGCTGTTTCTGGCCCCCTCTAATAAAGCAAGGGGTTTATTTTTCCTCCTTTAATGCAACATATGTCCACATAACTATGTTGACTGCATACAGTAGCAATTATTTTGTAAAATGCTGGGGGGAGAGGAAAGAATAAACACCAGCTTCTCAGTACATAAATAAATTTGGTTTTTTTTGTAAGTAAGTCACTTATTATTGTTGACCAGATAGAGCTTGAGCCTAATTTGTGTAGAAATTCAACACAAGTCATATATTTAGTTCTTCCAAGTTAACGAGTACAGCTCCCATTAACCAGGTGTTTAATTTAGGTCTTACTTTTGTACAACAAACATAAATCTCATAGGAAAAAATGTATATAAATAAGGATGCTTAGTATTTAATCTGTTTTTTAATTTTCCTTTCTTTCTGTGCTACACTGACCAGAGAATGTAATTAATGGTAGAGCATGGTCAGGTAACTGAAATTAGTTCAGAGTGCTTTAGGAAGTTAACTGCCTTAGTCATCTGAGTCTGTGTAGATCTGTCATCCATTGCAATGCAAAATGAAATGATTTAACATATTTGTTGTGAAAGTACAGACTGTTGAGTCCATCCTCTGTAGGCACAAGCTGAAGATTCAAAATATTTCCTTTTTTTCAATCTTCAGTCACCACACATTCTGTATGAAGGAATAAACACATGACTAAAATGCAGGGAAAAAAATTGTTGTTGTGGTTTAAGCCCAGTCAGCCACTCAGTCAACCTTTCACTCCTCCCCCTTTCTCCCCACCTCCTCCCAGAAGGATGGGGAGGAGCATTGAAAGAATGTAACTCTCACGGGTTGAGCTAAGAACAGTTCAGTAACTAAGGTAAAACACAAACCACTAATGCTACCACCAATAACAATAATGACAAGGGAAATAACAAGGGAAGAGAACACAACCGCTCACCACCCACCAACCAATACCCAGCCCGACCCGAGCAGTGATCTAACCCTTCCGTGTAACTACCCCCAGTTTATATATTGGGCATGACGTGCTGTGGTATGGAATACTTCTTTGGTCAGTTTGGGTTAGGTGCCCTGTCTCTGCTTCCTCCCAGCTTCCCTTCCTCCCTGCAGAGCATGAGACTCAGAAAGTCCTTGGTTGGAGTAAACATTACTGAGCAGCAACTAAACACATCAGTGTTATCAGCGCTGTTCCCAGGCCAAAAGTCAAAAACACAGCACTGCACCAGCTACTAAGAAAGAGAAAAATGACTAGTACTGCTGAACCCAGGACAATTGTTAATACTAAAAATGTAATCCTATAGTCATTATTTATTCCTATGACAGTTGTGGCAGTAAGAAAGTCTAAATCACTTCACTAAGCCACTTGTAACAAGTAATGTGTTTCTGCAAAGAATACATACTGCATTTGGTCTATGAAATTAAACACTGATCTGAAATAAAACATTTTATCTGAGAAACTAAACACTGAGGGAGGTGATTCTGCCCCTCTGCTCTTGTGAGACCTCACTTGGAGTACTGTGTGCAGTTCTGGTGTCCTCAACATAAAAAGGACATGGAACTGTTGGAACAAGTCCAGAGGAGGGCCACAAGGATGATCAGGAGACTAGAGCATCTCCCATATGAAGATAGGCTGAGAAAGTTGGGGCTGTTCATCCTGGAGAAGAGAAGGCTGCATGGAGACCTCATAGCAGCCTTCCAGTATCTGAAGGAGGCCTATAGGGATGCTGGAGAGGGACTCTTCATGAGGGACTGTAGTGAGAGGACAAGGGGTAATGGGTTCAAATTTCAACAGGGGAAGTTTAGATTGGATATGAGGAAGAAATTCTTTACTGTAAGAGTGGTGAGGCAGTGGAATGGTTTACCCAGGGAAGTTGTGAATGCTCCATCGCTGGCGGTGTTCAAGGCTGGATCTGGTCTATTTAAAAGATGAAATAGGAAGGGTTGCTTAAGCATTATTAAAAATAAGAAGCAAAATTCTTGTGATGTTTTTTTCCAGAGGAAAATAATTACAAATATATTCAATTTTATAAATATTAGCATTTAATAGAGATGCACTTTTTTGTAGGGTGTGTAGATTTTATATATTTTTTTTTTGGTTTGGGTTCTTTTTTTTTGTTTGGTTGGTTTTCTTAGAAGGAAGGTTGGAAGGAGTTGAGATTTTTGTTTTGGTTGAGTACTGGTTAATAATTTCCAAGAAATGGAAAGTAATTTAGTTCAGCATTTTCTAGGAAAATTAAAAGAAAATGCTGTTGATTACTCTTTCATTTACTAGTTTACACTGCTGTATAGCCAAAGCTTCCATTTGTGCCTGGAGCTTATTGTGAATACACAGAGTGACCATCCCAAAGTGTTATACTCTACACACATTACATATTTATTAACTCAGAGTCTAATTTCAGTCTTTTTTTCAGCCAAAAATTTTGTGCACACGCTTGGTAAGCCTGTCCTTGTTCTGTCTTTCAAATTCTTTCACCTCTGTTGTTATTATTCATGACAGAAACTCATAGACATGCCTGATACGATAGAATTTCCCATCATTTCCATCCTATTTCTCTCTCCATCTGTTGTAGACCTTATGGCCCAAATTACTGCTTTCATCTTTGCAGCTTCGCTATGGAATCAGATGGAACTAGGAGAAAAGAAAGGGGAAATCGTTCAGTGCAAGGATGTTAGAAAACAGCAAAACGTGTAATGGCCCTCCCACAAAGCTGGTTTCCTGCTGTGTCAGAAATATTGAAATCTAATATTGAAATCCTTCTTTCTCCTCCTGTAAGGGTAACAACTGTCAGGGAAACAGAAGTCCATACCATATCTTCTACTGAAGTCTACACCCACACCCACCCCACCCTCCCTTTTTTTGATCAATCTATTTGTTAAAATTTAGAAAATACTTTTTTCTTTATATCTTTTTTAACAGCATACTGACAGAGTTATTCACACTCAAAGCCCACTAATTTAAAGGGTGTTAACTATAAAGTAAAGCATAAACTAGGCATCAGAAAGCACTGATTTGAAGTGGATGATAAAAAGGTCCTATTAAAATTACATAAAAATGCATTCCATAAAATTCCATTTGCAGTGAATAATACAAACCCATAATTGATAATTATGTAATATAGACTTTCCTTTTCCTCTTACTCATGCCCACATACAGAAGTATTTCTTCCAGCTCCTGCATGGCTGAGAAAGACTGGAAAGATGTGTCAGAAAATTTCACGATTAAGCCAATTAAGCTTCACAATGGGACTGGTCCTTCAAATGTTGTTTTAATTTGTATTTTGGCTCTGCTGGGTTTCTTACCTAAATTAGCACTGCACAATTGGATCTGAAAAGGAGCTAGCTTATCATGCACTGCTGTCTAGAATACAGTGTTTGAGCAGATTGATTGATTGTTGGATTTAATTATTGATTGACAGTTCAGTTGGAGTTATGGCAGTAGCAGTGGTGCCCTGAGGAATTAAGACAGCAGACATCTGTAGAAATTTCATTAGCTCATATTCGCTCAGAACAGCAAAAGAAGGTTACAAGCAAATAATTCCTGGGGAAAAAAAAAAAAAAAAACCAAAAAACAAAAAGCTGTGTTTTCAATGATATTTTTGGTTTTAAATTGAAAATATCATTGGATTAATTGAGTTCATATTTCCATCTAATCTTCGCAATTTCTATAAAACACATTCTCAGTGTCATGTTTTTTTTCATATTTTTCTTACTTCCAGTTCACATTTTTAGACATATCTTTAGACATAGTTCACATTTGCGGACATATCTCTTTATTTCAAAAGAAACCAAACAAACCCACAGAAAGCCAAACAAATGGAACCCCCAGGTATTTTTGAAAGAGTGACCATATGTCTATACACATAAGCAATGCGCTTTCCGGTTTTCAGGCTATATAGCCATCTGTGGCCTGGAGGAATGGAAGATGGTGATAATTAACATAGCCTAGCACAAAATTCATTTGCAGCATATTCTGCAAATTGCTGTAAGAAGGAAGCCTAGTCATCTAGCTAATTTATAATATCCTTACAGAAATGTGCAGATATTTAAGCTTGACAGTAAGTAACAGTTGCATGTTTGCCTTTGGTGGTAAAACTAGTGTTTATGTACCAAATGTTGTCACAGATAAGGTGTTTTAAAAACTGAAGGATGTGAAAAAGTTATTTCCAATAGAATATTTGAAATTCTTATTACCATGTCCTAGAAAGAGTTGTGATTTTGTGGCTCTAAGTAGTGTGTCAGAGCAAAATGAGAAGTTAATATAAGTCAGGTTATCTTTGTCAACTTGCTTAGTTAGTCTTGGAAAGACTGACTGTGACCATTAGTTTTTTGTCCATGATGTTCACAGAGAGCTTTGTTGATGATTGGTGCTTAAGCAGTGTCTGGTACTTCAGTGAGATGCAGAAAACATATGCCAGGCTTGTTTTGCCTTCCATCTGCATACTGTTATTTTCTCTGCATATGACACATGTGAAACAACTAACTATGTTTATATTACATGCAGCAGTTGGAACCTAAGCACAATATGCTTTCAGTATGGGCAATGTAAAATTTATTGATCTTCTTAGTGTTAGGTGAAACTTGCAAGCAGAGAACCATGCATGGCTTCCAATCTATCTATAATCTAGCTATAGATAATTTGTGGTGTTTAGCATTAAATCCTTCTTCTCACTACAGATGAGTAAGATAAAAATTGGCCTGAGCTGTCATGCCTCCAAAGTTGTCTTCCACAGATTTCCATGTGTTTTCAAGGTCAATTTCAGGTTACTGATACTTGATATAAAAGATTGTTTTGTTTAAACTACTGTTTGCAACCATGTGTAATGTCCGTACCTAATGCATCCCTAGTTGCTGAACGTATTCCTAATTTTTCACACTTATATCTCATTGCGCTCATTTGTTTTTATATTACCATGTAACAGTAAAAGCAAGTAATATAACTTTCTGTGGTCAACAGAGAGGAAGAAAAAAGAAACAGTTTTATTTTCAAAATATTTTTAATAATTATTTCTCCATGTAAGCATCTCTGAGTATCTTGACAGACAACTGGTTTACTTGCAAGAGAGACTGTAATTAGCTTGCCAACTTGGGTGAGCGAATAATGACAGTTCACTGAGCTGTCAGCTTCAAATGTTGTTACTCACTAGAAAATTAGTTTAAAGATGGAGACTAAGTTCTGCCTTTTATAACTTTAAAATAAATTATTCACCATATTAACTCACAAGAGAAAAAAATAATCAATTTGGAATATACTCTGTATTTCTGTATTGAACTTCATAAATTTCTTATCTGAGGTTGTCCCCCTGTCTAATAGGCCAGCTAATTTTGAAAGGCTGAGCTTCAGGTGAATTATTATGATCAAAAGCTGTAGAGTGCTTTAAGACATAAACATACAGTAAGATAGTAGTAGAAAGTTCAAATAAGAATCTGAAATTTGGGAACTTGAACATTTCAGAAATGAAAATCACAATATATTTCAATCTGATATGTATGGTAATTTTTTGTGGACAATACTAATCTACTAATTAATCTGGATTCAATCTAAATTCTTTTGTATCAGTTCCACCCATGTTGTGATGAAGCTCTAAACATTTTATTTACATCCTCATATATTCCGATTTTCCTAAAAAATTGAAGTAGAATCATTGACAGCTTTTGCTTTTAAATAGCCTTTCTTTTTCCTTTTTTCTTCTTGCTATGAAAGCTATCAAAATCTCAAAGGAATCAACTACCAAAAGTAAAATGCAAATGCATAGAAATCTGAAGACAAATACAGTTTTTTGGTCTCTCAGTAGAAATACTTTATTGTTGGGTTGGAAAGGTGCATGGATGCATATATAACTTTCAAAGTGTTTATCTGCTAAAATTCTTGAAAACTGACCCCATACTTTGGACTTGTTTATTGAGCTTCTTTAGTTGTATTTTCTGCTCATTAAAATGTAATTTTTATTTGTGTTTTCCATGGTTTTCATTTGTCGCATTTTATTGAACTAAACCAGCTAGCTTCTGTGTTGAAAGGGTGAAACTGCTAGGGTAAAATTGCTATAGCAAGGAGTGTTTTTTGTTATTGGTGTCCTCTAGCACCTCAGAAATATAATGCAGTGGATTTTACAACAGCATACAGTCAACGTAGAAAATAAACCCTAGTGGAATGTTTGCAATCAGATTTTTTATAAGTAATGATGACCATTTCAGTACATGTAATGCAGTTTCCCCTGTATAATCATGAAATTTGCTTCTTAGGGTTCCCAGTTGATAATCACATCATTTCACTCCTCCCTCTCCCAGCTGTTCATTCCTTTTTTTCCAAACAGGCACTGATTAAGTATCCAAATATTTGTATTGGAAATACGAATATTTGTATCAGAAATATGACACCTCAATATAAAGAGTTTAAATGTAAGTTAGCAAAGATTCCTGAATTGTAATAGGTCTTTTTGCAGCCATTCCAGCCATTCTTTCTTATTAGTAATTTTAAATTAGTAATTTTTTCTTGAGAAACATTTACAGCTATAATTGAAATGAAAGCTGCTTACTCCTGTATCTTTCAGAAATTGAGATATACACTTAATTAGATGTATGTGGTGTGAAACATTTGGGTGTAAAAATGCAAGGCATTCTAGTGCCATGGCATGGTGACTAGAAGTGAGGGCCATTCACAGGGACATCATGGTCACCTGTATAAGCATGCACCCAACTTATGGCTCACATCCACATCGTGGTAGGTGACTGCTGCACATCCCAACTGACCGGAGTGGTGCCTCAGCTGCAATTAGCTCAGTGTTGGTACCTAATGTAGAGATAAAACCATCTCTAGGGCAGCTTCACTCAACTGAGCTCCTCGTGCTCCACCGCAGTATAAAGGCAGAAATGTTATTATAAAATCAGACCCCAGTGGAAAAAGAAATAGCAAACCCTCATTTCCTTTCTTTTTTCTCTTTTTTTTTTATTTTTAAATTTTTCTTCCTCCTGTCTCTTGCTGTTATAGTCCTTCTGTATTGCTTTATTTAGCATATTCAACACTCAAGCACGTAGAGCACATTATCTGCATGACTGCACTGTTATGTGAAAAGCAGTTGCTTTTGCAAGCTTCAAATGTCTGATGCGGTCCTACCAGGGTTGTTGTCTCCCAAATTTATATCACTATAGTTTGCTTTTCTGTTGTTTTGTTTTTTTTTTTTTTTTTTTTACCATCTGAACTCTGGAGTAGGTTACTATTTTCTTTTATGATTTCAAAGCTAGTTAATATATTAAAACACTTTCTAGAGGTGTATTGATCTGATTGCAAGGGCCAATAATTTTCCGTAAGTATTTCTGAGGAATAGGTTGGTATATTTGTTACAGATTCCACATAGATAACACCTGTCATAGGCCAAAACACCCTTAGCGTAGTCAATTTAAAATCCCACTTCCCTGATAATATTTTGATGAAATCAAGTAGCAGATGTAATCAGTAGTTTCTTCTCACTGGGAACAATTGAAGGTAATTTTTCAAGGTCAAGTGTGCAATTTCAATGGATATATAGAATTTCAGCAGCAGCTAGTGCTGTGACAGAAAGTGCGCTTGACACTTTGAGAGTGCTTTTCCCACTGCTTTATATCAAAATCGTATTAACAGGAACATTACATTAAACTGATCCTTGACATACTGTCTTTTCTCTAACTATAGACTCAAACCCAGGATGATTACATCAGAAAAATATGAAATGAAGCCTTTAGTGCTTACACGTCCATTGAATCTAGTCAAGTTACCTAAGTGTACAATTTGATCTTAAACTTTATGAAGGTGGGCATGTCTTCCTCATCATATTATTGTGTCTTTTCTTGATGTTACTGTCAGTAAGAGCTGGAGGCAGCAATATTTACATTCAGTTTGGAAGAACAGGCTTTAAGCAATGAATTTCCCTTTGCTATGAACCACTATTTCAGGGCATCCAACTGGGAATTTGGCCTCTATAGCTGGATATTTGAAAACCCAGTGTGCACACAGCATCCAACCTGACTTTGGAGTCTTTCACTGTTTTCTTTAAGAGACCTGCTAGTGTAGTCCAAGTCCACTATATTGTGTCAAAAAGAGTGGAATAAATCTTATCTTTCAGGTCTTGTACTTCATTAAGGAAATGGGAAAAAGAAACCTTTTGGAGCAAGGTCTGTTTTGCACTCTTTCTTTTAAGTATGCTAATGAGACCCACTCATATACTTCTATTCTCAGAAATATTGAATATAGTTTCCAGTGATAAGCAAAAATTATTATTTCTGCAAGCATGAAGTAAAAACTGAGTATCCAGGTGCAGGTAAAACTTCATACAATTTCCATTATTCCTTAAAAATCAAGATGCATCTCCAGAAAAAAATTGCATTCAATTTTCTTTTTTTTTAATAAGGTGTTTTAAAAGTGTTATTCATGATAAAGAAAATATTAACAGTCTCCTTTTATCCTCTTTGTTGAAATATTTATAGCTAATCTTACTCTTAGTGAATTGCAATGAAAATTTAATAATCTTTGTGCACCCAAGGCAACCATATTGATTAATATAGTAAGCCAGAATCTAAGTATTTCACTGTAATATAATCAGCATCTTTACAGTAATGCTCTTAGTATCCTATGTATTTTATTAATTATTAAAGAGTAAATATGAGGCTTGCTTAAGTGATAGTGCAGACTAGTCAAAGTGAGCAAAAAATTGATTGTAACAAACTGCTTTTCTGCATCTGTTTAAAAAGAAATCTGAAGCAATTTAGCAGTTGTAATTCCCTTTTTCTTCATAGCCTTGGACTCTGTGGTTTTGTGTGTGTTACATGTGTAGATTGTAGAGTGTGCTACAGCAAAATAATTGAGATGGTTATTAAAACTAATTCTAAATTGGATCCAAGAAATGTCTAAAGAAGCCCTCTTCATGTAAGGCGGTGCTGGCTCAGCCTTGTGTTCTGTCAGTAACTAGTAACTCTGGGTCACTGGCCACTGTGAGTGTATAAAAATCTGGAGTCTAAGGATTCAAATGACTGCTTTGATTCTTCGGTGGCTGGATTTGCGTAAGTTATATAGTAACATTAGCTTTTCGTAAATTCCTCTTACTAAGCACCCCTGAATTGGTGCAAACTTTGACCTGAATGTGTCTGCCAGTCCACATGGGAAAAGGGCTTATGCAGCCTGGCAGCTGACTTTTCTCTGCAAAACTCCTACTTTGTTGTTTGAATCGTGACAGGGGACCTAGCTCAATGGGAGTACAGGAATAGAACGGCTGTATGGGGAAGTGTTGAGCAGTAAAAGGAAGAAAGAAGAGTGTAGGAATGGGAATGAAGGAGAAATTTGAATATGCAATACAAGCATTCTATTATGAAAACAAGTCAGCATGTTAGATGTGAAGATCTGTCAGTCCAGAGCAGGGAGGGGGCTGTGAGAGATGTTGGGAAGTGAGTGGCCGGTGTGAGTCCATCTTGCTGCTTTGGTGGCGCTAGAGTATGCCGAACTCACATAATGAATGTACCCTCAGAAAGTGAATAGGTGTGTAGATGCGTTGTGTGCAGAAACGGGTTAATTAATTCACTGCATTTATTACCTACAAATTATTACCTTCTCCATGACTACAGCTTTGCATGTATATTGTATTGCTTGCATATTTCCAGCTTTCTTCAGATGCACACTGGGATAGTATGCCAGTTTGACAAAGCAGGTACAGACATGCCTGGCTAACCACAGGAGTTATCCACATTAACATCAGTGCCCCGTCTTATTAAAATAAAGTTAGACAGGTGAATATGTGTTTCTCAAAGCTAAGTCCTAGCTGTATGCAGTGTTACCTAGTATAAGAAGACTAAGTTTCTAAGTCCTATGGTATACTGCAACTTCAATCATAGGAGATAATGGGCTGAAAGAATTGGAACAGCTACCATAATTGCTAATGGTGCCAGCTAGCAACTATTACTCTAGTAGGTTGCATTTTTTCATGCCAGTAGTAAATAATTTTTATGTCTGTTTTAAATGAAGACACATTGCTACTGTGTGATTATTTGCATATACAAAATTACTTCGAATTTCTATTTGGTAAAATGGCAGTTAATTAATACTTTAAAGAAATCAAAGATAAATTTAAATTTGAATGTTTTACTGCAATGCTAATTTACCATTTACTGTATGTGAACAAATAATGTTTTTTCATCTTATGAAAACTTTATAAGACTGATGGATTCAAACAAAAGTAGAAAAATATCTGAGTTTCACTGAAAAGAGGCATCGGTATTTTGTCTTATCTAACTTCTCTTCGGTCCAAGGGTTCATTTCCAGGGTTTTGGCACATGGAAATGTTTCCATTTTCTGACTGAGGCAGTCGGAAACTGCTATCAGTCATCTTAAATTTCTGATATGTATCCATTAACAACTGAAAACCTCGTTAGAAGAAAGAATGAATTCTTTAATGTGGTCTTAACTAAAGTGCAACAATAACATTTACTTAGTGTGCTTTCTTTTCTCTGTATCTCGCACCACGCTCACAGTGACACTCCTATCACTCAAGAGATTTCAAAGTTAAGACCCATGTGCGTACAAATATTGACTATCTAAGCAATTGCTGCTTGACAGAATTTATAATGGCTGAAAGCTGCTTGTGTAGACATCAGTGAGAATGCTCATTTCCTCTGCAGAGTTGCTGAAAGTCACAAAATTTGTAGTAAGCAGTATCAAAGATATTACTGATCCCTAGATAGATTTGGTTGGCAGTGATCAGTTGGTTTAAAAGTCATACTTGACATGCAGATGCACCTAATTATACAATCTTCAGTCCTTTAAAACAAATAACTTCCATTTCCAAACTGAGACCAAGTTCTATCACACACATGTAGCTGCAGAATTTGTACATGAAATATTTAAGTCAGATGTCTAAATTTCACTGTCAGAGAGGACATCACATCAATTAAAGTTTATCCCAAGGTAAGAAAGGTTTCAAAATTCAGAATTGAAATATCCAGTATTCTTATTACTGAAAATCAACAGCCTTTTCTTTTTCTGATACTACCTTTGTCAGAGAAAAGAGGACTCCCCTAAGCTTAACATGAAAAAACTAAAGAGCAACAATATTTTCTTCAGATACACCCAAATGGTCGCCTTTAAGAAAAAGATACACCTTAGCAGATACATGAATAATTAGTTTCACCTTCGGTCTTCTGAAATGCTAGCAGAATTTAAATAGTATATACTATAACAAACATGTAGATTAATTTTTAAAAGTTTCTTATTTCATTTTGTAATCAACTAAACCACAGCTGTAGACTCTCTAAGGAACAATGTTAGGAACAGATGGTCATTTTTTCACCTCAAAAGATAATTGGTGTTTGATAATGATGTCTTGCTCACCTACCGTCTGCCTGCTAATGATTAGCAGCCACAGGGTCTTTTGTCTGAGTATACTCCAGGAAAAGTATGTCTCATGCAACTTTGAGGAATCTGATGATCTCAGTTCACAAAGTAAATTAGATGTCAAATATTAGACAGGTTATAGGTAAACTCAAGGTCTTCACGTCTTCTGTCAAATTTTGAATATTTCCTGAGATCCTAACTGGAAAATTATGTATTTTTCTTTCTACTTTTTTTTTTTTTTTTTTCCTGTATAGATCTAATGAAGTTTAACAAGGCCAAAAGCCTTCTTGTGGATCAGGGCAATCCCAAGCCCAGCTACAGTCTGGGTGGAGAATGAGTGGAAAGCAGCCCTGAGGAGAAGGACTTTGGGAGTATTGGCACCATGTTCTGAATGAGGCACTATCTTGGTGTATGCTTATTTAATGATATTCCCCACAACTGCAAATGGGTTTCTTGATTCCTTTTCTGCTCACACATATGTAGAAGCTGTGCATATGTGGGTCCAAGACACCTAGGGCTGTGGGAGATGATTAGAAATTACAATCTTTTCTCCCTTTATCACCATATTAGCTCTTTGTGTTGGAACCTGAGCTAGAATTTAGGAAAAAAGAAGATAGAAGTGGTGAGAGCACTGAGCTCTGGAGGAATAGGATTCTGGCACAGGGGAGTGTATCCAGAGCAGTGATCATACCGCTGTGCTCAGCATTTGCGAGGCCGCACCTTGAATAATGTGTTCAGTTCTGGGCCCCTCACTACAAGAGAGATGCTGAGGTGCTGGAGCAGTTTCAGAAAAGAGCAACAAAGCTGGTGAAGGGTCTGGAGAGTAAGTCTTAGGCAGAATGGCTAAGGGAACTAGAGTTGTTCAGTCTGGAGAAGAGAAACTCTGGGGGGACGTTATTGCTCTTTATAGCTACCTGAAAAGAGGATGAAGAAAGGTAGGGGTTGGTCTCTTCTCCCAGGTAACAAGTGATAGGACAAGAGGTAATGACCTCAAGCTGTAGCAGGGGAGGTTTAGACTGGATATTAGGAAAAATTTATTCACAGGGCGGATGATCAGGTATTGGAACAGACTGCCCAGGGAAGTGGTGGAATCATCGTCCCTGGAAGTGTTCACAAGCTGTGTAATGAGGCCCTCAATGATATGGTTTGGTGGCAGTCTTGGTAGCCCTGTTGTGGTAATGGTTGGACTTGATTATCTTACAGGTCTTTTCCAACCCAGTTGATTCTATGATTCTATGATTCTATGTTTGTTGACAAGAAGCTCCCCATGACTCAACACTGGGTTCCTGCCGCCCAGAAAGCCAAGGGTATTCTAGGCTGCATCCCCAGTAACGTGACCAGCAGGTCAAGGGAAGGGATTCTCCCTGTCTCCAGCACTCTGATGAGACCCCTGCTGCTGTCCTGTCTCCAGCTCTGGGGCAATAAAACAAGAGGGACATGGAGCTGTTGGAGTGAGTGCAGAGTAGGCCACAGAGATACTCCGAGGGCTGGAGTAGCTCTGCTCTGGAGACAGGCTGAGAGAGCTGGGCTTGTTCAGCCTGGAGAAGAGAAGGCTCCTTAAGGGGAGACCTTAGAGCAGATTCAAGTGCCTAAAGGGGCCAACAAGCCCAAGACCACGGCAGACAAACAGTCTTCCTCTTGGCTTTCTGGGATACTGCTTTTAACATAGCTCATACGGGGCTGAAAGGAAACATTGTCTAGCTCTGCCATCTGTCATATATCACTTCTCCTACAGGAATCTGAGGATTCCCCTCTGATAGAGCAGAATGCAACATTTGTCCAATAAGGGGATGTCCCTGGACAGTCAGAAACACCAGTATTTTTGCTTGTCAGTGTTTCTACTAGCATACTCTGTATTTCACAAGAACAAGTTTAACCTCATACATTTTGAGTTCTCTTTCTTCAAGGTATCTTATAATATTAGAAGTGTATCTACAATAGAAGGCTTCCTTTACAAGGTAGCAGTTTCTCAAGGGGTTTCATTATAGCCAAACATCTCCTTTTCCAGATACAGAAACTGATTCTTCTACTGAAATACATGCTGCAGGATGTAATATTCCTTTCTCATTGCGTGATATGACAGAGCAGATTCTGAGGTACCCATGGGTATCTTTTTTTTTTTTTTTTTGATGAGAAAACGTGTCCATTTCATCTGAGCTGACACAGATATTCCACACTGTGGTTCTATGGATTACAACAGTTTTAACATTCAGCACATCTTCTCAGTAATATCCCACAGAACCCATGTATAACACCAATAATGTCTCTTTAATGGTAAGATTTAGGCAGCTCATTATGGCATTTTGAATGGATGCAAATTTACAGTGTTATTTTTCATGTCTTAGAAGCTGCATCAGTATAAATAATCGTATCTTTTCTGTTATTTTCCAACAACACAGAAACTGAAATCTGTTCAGCAGTTACCTTTTTGAGTCACACTTCCAAAAGAGAAACAAGAAGTCCTCAAGGTTTGCGACAATAGCTCACTTGGTTACTCTTTTGAATCACCTAATCAAACACACACTCAATGGTCTCAAATAAAGCTGCTCTCCCACCTCAAGAAAATAGGCAAAATTCACACTTATTTCTACCCTGTCTATATTTTTTTTAACTAGGAATATGCATACTCTTCACCTTTTTCTAGCAGTTTGTTTTCCATTCTCTTTGAACATTTCCTGCCAGCTTGGCCTTCAAAAAGTAGTACATTGTGTTCTTCTGTTCCTCCTATCTTAAGATACATTTAGCAATGCGTTTTTTTTAACTGCAGAAAAAACAATTTCATTCTGTATATTCTTCAGCGGACAGAGTGTCAGCAGCTTTATCCTGGAAAACTTGCCATGAAAAATCTATTTCTTTCCTCTTTTCCTTTTCAGGCTTTCTGTTCCTTTTAGCTCACCAGATGCTTCCCGATTCATTTCACAAAAGTAGATTGTCAGCTTTAAGCTTAATAAGATAAGCTATCTCAAGAAATACTTTCTTGCTTTATGTGCTCAGTCCTACAATGTCAGCTTTCCTTCATTTTACCACAGAACTTGAAGCCATGTTAAGCAATCATATATAAGTTTCCAGAGCACCTCCATGCAGTGAGTATGATTTGAATAGAGAGAAAAAAGAGCTGTGCCACAGGTTTGACCAAGGCACCAAAAAACAAGACCTGTAAAGATAAGCTTTGAATGAGGAAGTATTAAATTATGCCAAATTTGCAATATACAAAAATAATGCAGATATCATTTCAGGACTCAATGCCATATTATGCAAGTTAAAATTAATTGAGAAGTCTGGAGAAAGAATAATTAAGCAGTAATTAACCTTTTTATAATCTCAACAGTTTTTCCAGGAGCTATTTGAGTGTGTTATCTGAAACCACCCTATTCAGTCCACAAAATAGTGAAGATACCTTTCAATAGCAATTGTGACAGATTGTAGCAATACTAGTAATTCATTACACTTGGCATTACTTGGTCAATTTCATGTATATAATTACATGAATGCACAGCAGAGGAAATCCAAGTAAGCAGGATAGTAGTAGGCTGGCATGTGTCCTCCAAAACAAAAATCACTAATATCCTAGTCAGCTCAATTTTGGCTGTGGAATTGCAGGATATATTCTTATTATCTTAAATAGAGAGAAGACATATAAAGCAATTTATGGCTTCTTACCAGGTCCCTGCAGATGTTATCTGAAAGCTATTTATGTTTTAATATCTAAAGACAAACAGTGACATATCAATATCTGATGAAATAAGTAAAAATATATTGAAATAATAAACAGTACTATAAAGCAAAAGCAGTGGTTTAATACAATTTTATCACAAAGAAGTTATAGGATAGATTTTGAAGGAATAAAGCACAGTTGAATTCTTTTTTAAATCAATCTTTGTTCTTTACATGTTTCAGTGTGCAACTCTAAAATTTAAGCATGTGCAGCACAGTGTTCAAAAAAGTGATGTGGTACTTTTTCATGCGGTGATCAGGCATGTTAAAGAATGCACTACTAAGAGAGTCTTGACTTTATTACCTTAATTCTAGGCATGTGGTAGCAGAAAAAAAAAAGGATGCTTCATGCAAGTTGCTGCTCTTGCCTTCATACAAGCAGGAAGATTTTGAAAGATGCCCAAATCATCTTGGCCTCTGAAACATGTTATCTCATATCCAGCTAAGAGTTACAGATTTTAAGTTTTCTACATATTTTCTTCTCACTTCTATATGTTTCATTCTCATTTTTGCAACCAGAATTAATGTTCTGTGCATCGTCAAGACATCATTTTTCCCTGCCTTTCACTCTACAAGGGGAGTATGTTAGTCTGAATGAAACAACATGAAAAGAAAGCTCTGTAATATGCTAGTATCAGTTCCAATGGGGTACCAGTTTAAATGGAATACAAAAGGATGCCATGTGTCCTGTGTGTCCTACAGCAAAAAGTAGCATGAAGAACAATAGCAACAGGCCCAAGAGCAAGGAATCAAAGTGAGGCAAAGAAGGGGATTGCAGTATCAAAAGTGGCAGCAGCAATGTTAAGCCGCAGGCTCTCACTTTATATGTCTTGTACAGTCATCTCCTCACGGGACATGTCTGGTGTTCATGGAATTTGAAAACTCTGGAAGTCCTCTTCCTGAGGACAGCTGTTAGCACAGGACCAACAGCAGTGGTTCACTGTGCTGAAAAAGACTTCAGAAAAACCTATGTTATTGATAGCTGTCAGTTTTCTTTCCTTATGATTCCCAGCTTCATAATCCTAGTACCTTAAAAGTTTAATTACTGAAAAAGAGAGAAATCCATTCACTGAAATAACCAAGAACAGGAACACCAGCTGTGTTACAATAGCATCAAAATTCATTTTGCAATTGATTTTGAGTCTGCTTATTATAAAAGCTCACAAGTTAATAGTGTAGTCTGGTTTAGTCCTAATCTCTTAAAGAAAGCAGTGCCTCTGCGATTTCACTTCAGGTTACCAAAAGTATGGGGATGGTGAGGGGAAAGATGTGCTTTGTGTGTATGCTTGAGTTCCCTACTCAGAGGTGAGCTCTGCATTGTCAAGAGATTCTTTCTCCTTTAAACTTCAAAGAATTTGCTTATTGAGTGTACTGTCCCTAATAGTAGTTGCATAATTTAATATCTTTCCTGCAAGCTAGTTACTATGCCATTCATGAGGTATGCTTAGACTCCCTGGTGAAAGTTTTACGGATTGTTATTTATAACTCTCCTCCATGCTTATTGCCGCATTGTGAAGGATAAAGTGCCCTTGTGAAGTGACAAAACTGAGTAGAGGGGATTAGAAAAACTTCCCCTGTTTAAGTTTGAACCAGTTACCCCTTGTCCTCTCACTACAGTTCCTCATGCAGAGTCCCTCTCCAGCATCCCTATAGGCCCCCTTCAGATATTGGAAGGATGCTAGGAGGTCTCCACGCAGCCTTCTCTTCTCCAGCCTGAACAGCCCCAACTTTCTCAGCCTATCTTCATACGGGAGGTGCTCCAGTCCCCTGATCATCCTCGTGGCCCTCCTTTGGACTTATTCCAACAGTTCCATGTCCTTTTTATGTTGAGGACACCAGAACTGCACACAATACTCCAAGTGAGGTCTCACAAGAGCAGAGTAGAGGGGCAGGATCACCCCCTCGACCTGCTGGTCACACTCCTTTTGATGCAGCCCAGGATACGGTTGGCTTTCAGGGCTGCAAGCGCACACTGCCAGCTCATGTTCATTTTCTCATCAACCAAAACTCCCAAGTCCTTCTCCACAGGGCTGCTCTGAATGTCTTCTCTGCCCAACCTGTAGCTGTGCCTGGGATTGCTCTGACCCAGGTGTAGGACCTTGCACTTGTAATGGTTAAACTTCATCAGGTTGGCATCAGCCCACCTCACAAGCAGGTCAAGGTCCCTCTGGATGGCATTCCTTCCCTCCAATGTGTCAACCAAACCACGCAGCTTGGTGCCATCGGCGAACTTGCTGAGGGCGCACTCAATCCCACTGTCCATGTCACTGACAAAGATGTTGAACAAGATCGGTCCCAACACCGATCCCTGAGGGAAACCACTCGTTACTGGTCTTCAGCTGGACATTGAGCCATTGAGCACAACTCCTTCTGTGCAGCCATCCAGCCAGTTCTTTATTCACCGAATGGTCCACCTAGCAAATTGATGTCTCTCCAACTCAGAGACAAAGATGTCATGTGAGACAGTGTCAAACGCTTTGCACAAGTCCAGGTAGTTGACATCAAGTGCTCTACCGCTCTCCATCAGTTCCGTAGCCACATCATAGAAGGCCACCAGATTGGTCAGGCAGATTCAGGAAGAAATTCTTTACTGTAAGGGTGGTGAGGCACTGGAATGGGTTGCCCAGGGAAGCTGTGAATGCTCTATCACTGGCAGTGTTCAAGGCTAGATTAGAAGTAGCCTTGGTTGGCATGGTTTAGTGGGAGGTGTCCCTGCCCCTGGCAGGAGGGTTGGAACTAGATGATCTTAAGGTCCTTTCCAACCCTAACTATTCTATGATTCTATGATTCTAATTAGCTGGCAAAATTTAACCATAGGAATTGCCCATTTTCTTTGGTTGATATCTAAATATTTATGAGGGAAAAGTGAATTTCATTTAAAAACACTTTTCTACATCAAATACTACTGTTTCACAAATACCATTACCTCAGGAAATCTTAGGCAGAAAATGAACCAATTTCTCCTATTTATCTTGAAAAATTATAGCAAAAGTTATTGCTTAATAGTGTGCTTACATCAGTTCATATTTTTGTACTGTGGAATTTGGCAGGCTTTTTGGCATTTTGGTAATTATATTTGGAAGACCTATCAAATAAAATGGAATAAGCAAGAGGAGCACATATATGTGAGAGAAAAAGAGGGAGAAAGAAATTGCACAAGCAGGATTCGGAGGAGGAAGAGAAGGAAATCACTGTGGGAGAGAAGGGAGTGAGGAGAAGATAAAAAGATCAGTGTCAAAGAGCCTGAGAAAAGCCAAGGAAAACAAAGACCAGAAAAGAAATGAGAATGAAAAAAAGGTACTGGAAATAATTTGATAAAAAATTACATGTTAACATTTCACACTGTAAATATCTTCAAGAGCAGAGCTATGGATTTAGTTTTAAAGGCTTCTGAGCACTGAAAAAAGAATTCAACATTGCTCAGTGATCAGCTTCAGTGGAGCAAAGGCAAAGAAAACAAAAGAATATTGTAAAGCTAAAATAAAACCAATACACAACTGTATCTTAAAGATCACATTTATACATAATACATGCTGATTACTGACTAAAAGGCCTCTGAAATGCCAGGGACACTGACAGGCGGTGACGAAATAGAGATTGCATTTCTCTGGGAATCTACACATCCATTCAAGTGCTTTGCTGTTTGCACAAGAATATTTCTGTGTTATTAAGAAAAGCAAACTGAATGTCCAAAAGGTGTGTTTGGGGATATGGCAATCCGTCTCCACATTCTGTGGCATACTGACTTCTGCAGAGCCAGCTCAAGGTTTCCTAAGTGCTGCCTGATGCCTTTCAGTCCATTTCTGGATCGAAAACAGGCCCTATAATTTATGTTGCATTAGCTTGCTACTTCAGGCAGAGCTAATAGCATCTAAGGTGATCAATCATTCCCACTGTGATCTGTGAGTGAGAGTGAAGGTCTGGACTAGTAAATGCCTATACTTCCGCTCCTCTTCATCACAGCACACACCAAATGGGAGTAGTTCTGCTTATAGCTAGGAAAATTCCAATCTCTGCTATTGTTAGATTATTTATGGAAAATTTGCTTCCAAGTGTGATGCTAATTCTGAATATTCAGAGTCATCATTTAGTGTGACTACAAGGATCACAGCATAATGAAGTAACACATAGACAGTTGGGCATCCACACTGATACCTTTGCATTCCTCATCCACATCCTCTTTTTTTAGAAGACCAGAATGAATTAAAAAAAAAAATTATCCTCAATTTACTCATTTGAATACATTTTTGATTCAAAAGGACACAGTACCCTTAATGCTGTGAAGCCAAATATAAAGACTGTCTTGCTAAATATTGCAAAATATTGTCTTCCTTGATTCATGATTAATCATTTGTACCCTACTTATAAGTAATCAGTTTTTTATGAAATTCAACTGCTTCATTTTTTGTTTATAAATATATACTTTTGGGCACAGAAAGGCAGGTACTTGGAATATATTCTGGTTTTATCTTTAGTTTCAAATTGCCTTAAATATTTTGTATTGTATTTATTTTTGATGATTTATGAATTTGTTGTTTTAATGTTTAGATGAGCTGCATGATGATTAAAGGTATTAGAGCAGACCTAGGGATACTTTTCAAGTCATATTGCTTAACACTCTGAGTACAGGGCTTTCATTTCCAGAGACATCACATTCCCTAGATTATATGTCAGTTCTGCCACTCGTCATTTGTAAGCAGTATGGCAACTGGGAAATGGTCGGTCTACTGTTCAAAATGGTTGACTGTGATTCACCTGTGGTGGTGAACATGACTGTTTCAGATGCTGAATCTTATTATAGATGATACAGGTAAACAAATAATTGATTGGGATTTTAGTTCTTTCTTTGTTAATATTTTTTGTATTAAATAACTTGTATTTTCAACTTCTCAGTAAACTTTATTCGTAAATGAGTTGGGACATTGGCAGTGCACAGCCCTGCTCAGAAGAGAAGGCAGAAGGTCATCCCATTGGAATTTCATGGCTCACAGTTTTGAATAATGGTATGAATGATAATATCACAAATAAAGGAAATAAGATTTAGTATCATGAAAATATTAAAAAAGTGCCTTTCTTGACTTCTTAGGGACATGTGGTCCTACATCACAGTGATATAGTCAATGATGAGGATCAAAAGTTCGCCACCAGGCTGGTTCACAAAGTGTCTATGCCGTGCTGCCACTGTCCCTGAAAAAGAGACACTTATGGTAAAATAAAAGCAATTCTCCCCATGTAAGTCATCTCAGGTATTTTCTTTGTTACAATGACTCCCTCCACATTGCTTTAATTTCTGTGTTTATATTTGCAAATATGAGCATCACTTGTCCCACAGAGAAAATCTGTGCCTCTACAGTTTCCCATAGAATTAAGTACTTTAGACAACAAAAAACAACATAATTTCAGTCAATAAAGACCGAAATGTGTAAAGGGCAGCTGGGGGCTGTTCATATGAATCATTTACTTTCCTTTGCTACACCCTGGATACTAGCATAAGGAGAACGTGCCGTGATAAAGTATTGACTGATTATCAGGTCAGAATGCTAGAAAAATGGGGTTACTTATCATTTGAAGAGGAAAGGGCACTCTGAATCAATGAATTACAAAAGAGGAGGACTATTTTCAAGTAGAGAAATAAAGAGTTACATTTATCTTGAACTATTTAATGTAAGTAAAAATATAACAACATCGTACATTAATAAAACGCACAGAAGCTCTAACCGCAGGCATGACTAATATGTTGTAGTACTGGGGGCACCGTTGCATTATAAATATTCATTCAAATGGCAATTTATTATAGTTACATTACGCCTACAGGAAAAACGCATTCTGAAAACCTAAAAAAGTTTTACTAAATAATGACGGGAAACAACATAAGCAGTACGTAAATGTTTGTGATTCAGTAACTGCTGTTTACTGATACATAAGAAGAGATGAAGAATATTCTTGTGTTAAAAAAATTATTCTTAATGACCACTACAGTCATAGCTTAGATTTTTTGCACAATTTCCGTTCCTTTCAACATGCTCTTCGTCCACTTTGCTATTTTGCACTACACATCTTCTGTACTATAGCAAGCCTTCCTGCAGTAACAATGCCTCATTGTTCTCCTTAAAGCACGTGGGCAGCCAACCAAGAGACTGAATTTTTGTCCAAATGGTATTTTATCAGTGCTTTTAAGGGTTCTTTTAAATCAGAATACAAGTGCAATTATTTAATTTTTACTTAAAAATCTTAAGAAGATAAAATATGTTCTTAATGGGAGGGTGGTTGGGGGAGGGTGAAGCTTCTGGGTTTGCAGTGGCTGCTTGGCACTGAAAAGTTTGCAACTATTACGCACTAGGAACAAAAACTGTGCAAGCTCAATTCAGAATTGTTACTGCAAGAGAGAATCTTGGAGCCATGGTGACATCTGGTGAGTCAAACATGTCACCTTTCTTCCACTGCTCTGAACAGCCTCCCTCTCCAACTGTGTTCTCTGGGAAGGCAAACTACAGAGCCAGCTCCAGAAAAACAGTCTGTTATTCCCAAAAAAACCCCATCAGGTTGTTTAAGCATAACCTATGATATATTTAGTGGCAAATTTAAGGACCTTTATGCCTTTATCATCATATAGATATTTTTGCTTTGTCACTTAACAGACAAGTCTTGCCTGGATAATTTAGATTCAAATGTAGCCTGTGAATTTTTTATTCAGAATTAAACCAACTTGTTCCTTGATTTATGGTTGCATGTGTTAAGTCTTTCAATATTCTGAAATGGATTTATCCATAAAATATAGCTGCTAATTCTATAAATATTCTGGTTTCCATTATAGATGCAATTGCTGATCTTAAAAGGACTCCTTTACAGTTTTCTCACAAAATCACTTAGGCTCCAGCCTTCAGTTTCTTACTATGTATCTCAGTCTTATTATCATGTCAAATTATCAGTCCAAAATATTTTGAAATATTACAGAATTATATGCATAGTACTTCTATATAGAACTTAGAATGAGTTCAGTAGCTAGAAACAAAAATGCATACTAGTCATACCACTCATTAGGTTATTCCTTAAATAATCTCCTGCAAGCACCACATAAATCTAGCTTGTAGCATCCCACTTTTTTAGAAAAAGCGAATCAACACTGTCACTCAAACCATGTCACCAAGTCAGTTCTGGTCTGTTCTTTAGTATGTGCTCAGAGTCAAATGTGTGATTTTAAAGATAAAATAAAATTATTTTGTTCTCTTTAGTCTACTTACACCTCCCAAATCAAGACAACAAAACTTTATTAATTGTTGATTACACTCCCATAGGTTAACAGCACAAAAAGCACAGTTGGTGCTAAATCATATGCTGTCATTGATCTCAAACCTTTTTTCTCATTCGTTTTAACTGAGAAGCAAAAGAATCCAAACACAACAACATTTGAAAGACAATGCTCTTTCTTCTGAAAAGCACTCCCTAACTGTAATGTAATATAACTTGTGAATTTCAGAACTGAAAGCTCAAGGTGGCTGCAGTCCTCCTTAAATCCAAATAAACCCATCTTTTTGAACATATCTATATAATTTTGTAGTCAAAGCTATGTGATTCTAGTGGTTTCTGTAAAGTTTTATTTCTTTTGAGATAAAACATGGATTATTTACAACCTCTGCAATAAAATCACCATCAAGAACCGTAAGCAGACTCACAAGAAAGCTTAGCTTTTAGAGATTAGTGTTCCTTCTTGTGATCATTTTATTCTTTATCACAGTTTCAAAAAGATATGACTTGTTTCCTATCAGTTATTCTGGTAGCTAGGAATCTTCTACCTGTGCCACATAACCTAGGAAGCAGTAAGTATTCACAGATTTCATGTAAATATTTTAGTCATATATTTAAATAGCTGCAAGTTTTCAGATTGTTTTCAAAGTAGAGGTTTACAGTTGATGACCTTTTGCATGATGGAACACAATATAAGAAGGTAACATTGTGGTCTTATATCGAACAGTCTTTTAACTTGTTTCCTGAAGCTCAGCCATGTGACACAACAGATCCTCAACCTGTGCATATCTTTTGAAGTAATTACCTTTTCTCCAGGAGAACAGTCTGTGTGCTCATTATACCTGTCCTGAGTCTCCTTTTCTGCCGTTTATGCCTGGGTAGAACTATCAAACATCCCAGTCTTTCTGTCCACACGTTTTAACTCTGAAGCACACAGTCTAGCACACAAACACAAAACATTACGTGGCTTAGCTGCATGGCTGAATTACATGTACACAAAATCACATGAGAAGTGGCGTAGTATACATGTGTGTTAATAAATATACTCACAATATGCGGAAACACACTCATGCAAAATCAAAACGGGATCTCTAGATTGAAAATTATATCAAAATCTTGTTGAAATGTGTCCTAGGTTCAGCAGTAGCAGTCATTTTTCTCCTTCTTAGTAGCTAGTGCAGCACTGTGTTTTTGACTTTCAACCTGAGAATAGCGCTGATAGCACCAATGTTTTTAGTTGTTGCAGTAATGTTTATTCTGATGAATGACTTTCTGAGCCTCATGCTCTGCCAGGGAGGAGGGGAAGCTGGGAGGAAGCAGAGACAGGACACCTGACCCAAACTAGCCAAAGAGGTATTCCATATCACAGCACGTAATGCCCAGGATGTGAAAACTAAGGGCAGGGACCTGGAAGAGGGGGCTGCAGTGCTTGGTCGGGCTTGGAATTGGGTGGTGAGTGGTTGTATTCTCGTCCCATGTCTTTCCCTTGTCATTATTATTGATGGTAGCAGCAGTGGTTTGTGTTATACCTTAGTTACTGGACTGTTCTTATCTCAACCTGTGGGAGTTGCATTCTTTTGATTCTCCTCCCCATCCCTCCGGGACCTGGGGGAAGAAAGAGGGGGGAGTGAGTGAGCAAACTGCGTGAGTTACAGCTTAAACCACAACAAAATTATTATGCATATTTAATCTTTTAAGAGATTTCATTGTCTTGAGCTTCTGTATTATACATAAAAATAATAATAACTAATATTTCTTCATGGGGTAATAAATATAAATTGATTAGACTAGTCACTGGTCTATTAATAGAAAACTAAGGAACTGGATTCTTATGGCCCAATTATATCATGTAACTAAGTATGTATTTTTCAACAACATAGAAGTTTAAAGAGGCAAAACAATAAATAATTACCTTGTCCCAACTGCAAACTATAAAAATTCGTTCTAGTAAGAGGATATTGTTCACATTGGGATTGCAAGGCATGCTCATACCTGTCAGCAGCTTTGATGTCTTTTCAAATGGCATTTGGAATATCAGTAAGTATTGAAAAAGGTGCATCAGAGTCACAATCATAGAATCATAGAATAGTTAGGATTGGAAAGGACTTTAAGATCATCTAATTCCAACCCCCACACCATGGGCAGCGACACCTCCCACTAAACCATGCCACCCAAGGCTATGTCCAACCTGGCCTTGAACACTGCCAGGGATGGAGCATTCACAACTTCCCCGGGCAACCCATTCCAGTACCTCACTACCCTTACAGTAAAGAATTTCTTCCTCATATCCAATCTAAACTTCCCCTGTTTTAGTCTGAACCCGTTACCCTTTGTCCTCTCACTACAGTCCCTAACGAAGAGTCCCTCTCCAGCATCCCTATAGGCCCCCTTCAGATATTGGAAGGCTGCTAGGAGGTCTCCGCGCAGTCTTCTTTTCTCCAGGATGAACAGCCCCAACTTTCTCAGCCTATCTTCATACGGGGAGGTGCTTCAGTCCCCTCATCATCCTTGTGGCCCTCCTCTGGACTTGTTCCAACAGTTCCATGTCCTTTTTATGTTGAGAACACCAGAACTTCATACAATACTCCAAGTGAGGTCTCAGGAGAGCAGAGTAGAGGGGCAGGATCACCTCCCTCGACCTGCTGATCTTGCTCCTTTTGATGCAGCCCAGGATACGGTTGGCTTTCTAGGCTGCAAGCACACACAATCATAAATAAGGGCGGGGCATCGGAAGTATGTGTTTTCCAGTAACTACATAACCAACCAAAATCCATGCTATCAACCCTAGGAAAGAATTATACTAAGAAACTGCTTTATATTGGCCTTTTCAACTTGAAAACTTCATCTTGAATAATGAGCACAAGTGTGCTGGACACTTGTAAAGAGTTTATGCATATTCAGAACCCCAGTTGAAATAGTACATATTTTTTTTACACCTGGAGCAGCTGCTAGCATTTTTGCATATATATACATCAACTGTGTCAAGCATATGTAATATAATTGAAGTACAAGGAACCCATTGGACTCCTCATACATGAGCCCAGTCATGCCACGCTCAGGCGTTTAGAGCAGATACACAGCAAGTTAAAATCTAGGAACTCGGTCCTTTTTGCCTTTGCGGTACTTTGCACTAGTGCCGTGTTGAATTGAGAAGGTCCTTCCATAACAGGCAAAAAAAGTGAATGATGGCATAACTTTGTTTGCAGTGAACGCCCAACAAGCAGGATTTTTTGCATGTTACAAGCTTATCTGAGCTAAGATCAGATATATCCTGGACCAGATTTCCACATTTTACCTCTGTGAGACTATTCTCTTAAGGTGCTCACACTGACTGCTCCATTTATCCTACGTTTTGAACATATTTGGAGGCAATATCAAAAAACTCTTAACAACTACCCATAGTTTTTGAAAGCGTTTGCCTCTCTACCTAATTTTTACCTCAATTATCCTTTTTTCTTCTGTCCATGGTCTACACTGTTATTTTAGTTTATTTAGTAATTAAATAAAAGAACGATAAATAAAAGGATAACCACAGGACACAATCAAAGCTTCTCAGCAAGGATCAAATAGAGATCATAGACCATACTGATTGTCAGGTGAATGGTTGTAGTTAGGCAGGAATGGGCAACATGAAAACGGGTGTCTGGCATATTCTCCAAATGGAGTAAACATCGAGTTCTGTTTACAACTTTGAAAGGAACACCCCTAATACAAACTTTTATTTGGGGCAATGATTGCAAGTATTATTGTTCTGTTCCATGCTATGTAAAATTTCTCTGCTGTTATTTTTTGATATCTGGTTTTATTTAAAACACCAACAGAAGCATATGGAGTGTTTTCAGTCAGCTGACCCTTTAGAAACACACTGGAAAATTGCTGGTGTTCAAGCTGATGGCAGATACATTTATTCTCGTTGCTTGTTTCAACACAGTAAGACAAGAATATATGTGTTGCTTGCATTTTTGCTAGGGGATAGGGGCTTTATATTGTAGTTAATGGACCACCAACAAACAGAAAATTAATCTGGCAAGATCTCACTCGTGCTTTGGAAACCAGAGGGACGTGCTCCATTTTGAAAGTAATTAGTGCAGCCAGCAGAGAAATAAAATTCAGTTTTTTGAAGCATTAAAACTTTGGCACACTGAAAGAAAGAGAAAAAAAGAACCTTTTTGAAAAGATTACCTGAAGAGAAACAAGTTATATTTTGGAAACAATGAAAATACAGGGACAGTAAAAGTTTCTAATAATGAGGAAGACTGAAATGTTTGTGAAATAATATGCACCTCAGTTTAAGCTATGCTGTCTAGAAAACTCACTTTTCTGAATCTGCCGATACACGTTTCCATGGGGCACATTTTTTTTAAAAAAAGCCTTCCAACTGATACACAACTGGAATAATTTGCTTTGTTAGAGTCATTAATTTTATCAAAAGACATGTATGTAATGTGCATAAAAAAATACCTCAATATAGTAGTAAAATTTCAGACACAGGAAGACAGTGCATGGATATACAGCAGTGTGAATTCATCCTGCTTCAGCCAGGACCTTAAAATCTCATCTGAATAATAAGCATAGATGGCAGGTTTAATATGTGAGAAAAAACTCCTTATTGAAACTTTCATATTTATATTTTAACAAAAAACAACCAACATTCTACCTGGGTCTTTGAGAAATTAACCAAACAAATTCTATCCAGTTCTACAACAGTTTATCCAAATAACATATCCTATCCTAGAGAAAAATGCGCTTTGTTAGAAAAATTGTAGTCTAACTGATATTTTTAAATGAACAGTTGAAGTCTGAAGGATTTAAGCTTAGCCTTCTTCCTGCAAGTATTTCAGGCAAGGAGGAAAGAAATCACCAAAGCATGCAGCCAGGTAAATTAATATTTTTAATTAGTTTTTTCTTCTTAAAAACCATGTGCTTATTAATGAACTCAAACGTGTTTATAGAACAGATTTTGATTGTGCATGTTCACTTAGCTGATAAGCAAGGAATCCCTTGCAAGAGGCCCCCTCCCACCAGATGCAGTACCAAATTCTGGCCACACGATGGCAGAAGAGCTAAAATGTATTCTACATAAACTCTTCAAAAGCATTTATAAGCGTGTGAATCAAAAACAGAAATCCAAGACAGAGAAGGGAGCTCCCTCTGTATCTCTGTCTCAGTATTTCAGTATGTGTACGAGTGCATTCCAGGAATCTCTCTTGGAACTACAATAAAAAGGTTTTGCACTCTAAAAAATAAGAAAAAAAGCCATAGAAACAATTCATCTACCCATCTTACAGAACTTAATTGATTTAAAAAGAAAAGAAATTAGCTTCTATCCAATTCGTCTACCCATCTTACAGAACTTAATTGATTTAAAAAGAAAGGAAATTAGCTTCTATCCAGAATATAAGAAACTTCTTTAATTTATGAATACAGAGATCTTGATCACCTCTGAAAGAGTTTTGTAATTATGCATTGCAGACTTAAGAATTCCTTAGCAAGCCAATTATTTTTTGATAAACTATGTCCATTTCTTTTTTAAAACGTATTTTACAGAGCATGAAAAATGCTGGCAGGCATAAGGATGGCATAAGAACTGTGCAAAGTTATACTAGAATAATTTTGAGTCAAAAGAAACATCTTGAATGTGGGGAGAAGATGTTTTTGAAAACTGAGTGTTTTCGTACCCATCAATTTGTGTTCATGCTGCTTACTTCGGATAATATGATTTGTGCTTCCCTCCACTACTTACAAGTGATTTTAGTGTGTTTCATAAAAAGATGTATTTTTATAAAATAACATTTTTTGTGCTGTTACCATGCTGCCTTATCACCTACCTACAAAGAATTGCAAATGCATAGACTGCATCTTGTGGGAAACAAGAACTTAAGAGCCCTCTACTAGGTTCTTTGAGCTCATTTTGAGCAGTGCTCACAAATACATTTTTACACAGGAGCAGTATGAGAATGTTTGGTATTTCATAACACTTTTCCAGATTCCAGCTATTCTTAGAGCAGTGACATGAGTTTCTGTAACTTTTTCAGGCTGCCTTTGGGCTCATATGAAAAACCATGTTTAGATGCAAAAATTTGAGTATGTTTTTCTCCGTGAATGCCTGAGAAATCTCATGCTCTTTTAACAGAATTTAGTACTTCAAGCCTCAGGAGCTCTAGTCCCAGTAGAAAAAAATCAATAAAACTATGCCATTACAATATCAGTCAATCATATTTAGATTCATATGATCATCTAAGAATATAGATTTGTGCCAATCTCTTTGTCACAGATGTTCTGGCAGTGAAATCATGTTTTGCTATTATTCTATTCTTTCTTTTCTGAAGTTCACAGGGGAAAAATATTGTCAATAGTCAGAGTAGCCCTGAGACTGTAGCCATTATTCTGAAAGTACCTTTCAATCTTTCTCTCCAAGCTGAGATGATGGTATTGGGTCTATTCTAACAAACACTCACAAGTTTGTTTCAAATTCCCACAGCTCACAAAATGAATTTCTTTTGGAAATAATATCAGGATGAAGCAATTATTTTGACTGGGTTTGTCTTTATTTCCGGTGCAAAGAAATTGATTCACTTTATATTAATTATGCATCATCTATAGGGATATTTTTATGCATGATATTTTTCCATCAGAGCTTTCATGCACTAAAGCTTATGCCTAGGTCTGCTTTTTGAAAAGTAGAGATGACACGCTGGAGATGAAGTAGGAAGAAAAGGCTGTCTCACCCTGAAGTTTAAAGCACATCCCAGTAGTAGGATGCCAGAGAATTATTGTTTGCAATGCATTATATTTTACTGACAGCATCGTATTACTTTTCACAGCCCTTTCTTTTTCTTTAAACCTTATGAGCATAAGTAAAGGAAATTCCAAGAAACTGCTTTTTAACTAATTTTAAGAAATGCAATAACACTAGTACCTTATTCTTTTATGAATAAATAAAATGAGATTTGAACATTGCTTCATCAGGAGAATGATCTAATAAAACAGTTTATGGAACCATGAAATTATCTTTAAAACTACTTTGCAAGATTTGTTTGAAAAATGTTTTATGCATTCTAATTTGGAGTTGGTAGTAAAAGGAGTAAAAGCCTAAAGCTTTCTGTTTATATATTTGTACAATATAAATTTGTTTTATCACATAGTTTGTTCTTAATTAGTTTTGTTATGAAAATGGTTAGTGAAGAATCATTATAGTTGAGATGTATTTATTTGTTGAAGGCTGAAGTTTGTAGCCAGATGACTTTAGAAAGTTACTGAAAATTATGCTCTTGGATTTTGCACAGACATTCAGGTGGTGGTGATAGTGTCTAAAATTCCAGAGAACTTCTATTCCCCATAGAGGGTTCTCACTGTTCTATTCCTCAAACAGGCTGAATGACCTCAGTGCTTGCGCACACTTGCAAGGTTCTAGTGCCGAGTTAGCAGTTGATATGTCCCTGCTTCTGTTCTCTTCCAGTCTCACTTCTCTCTAGGCACCACTCTGTTATCTTGGTCTTACGGTCTCCTTCGTTGTTATCAGACCTGGTAACATGGGTCATCAACTTCCTCCATCAGCCGAACATTTCTTTCTCTCCACGTGTTAGTAAGTTTATAACAGTTTGGTTTATTCTACTATGTTAAAGGCAGGTATGCTAATGTTAGCTTAAGATTTAAGGTTACATTTCCCCACATTCTATACCCTTTACTCATACTTGATTCTAATACCGCATCTTGACCAGCAATTAGAAAATTGAATCATGATACATGCAAGGATGTAGACATAGATTATTACTGTACGGATCACAAACTAGTTTGGTGGCACCGTTATGGAGCTCACAGTTTATAAAGTGATGCCCAGCAACAGCTTTCTGACCTGGGTCCTCTGCTGTAAAAGCAGGAGCTGAATATTCGGCCTCTGAGAGCCTTGCTCCTGCAACTCAAGAGGACACTGAACTACAGTTTGATAGTAAAGTTAAGGGCAGAGCGCCATGCTGTTGACACCATTGTGGAGCCCACACTCTGTTGATGATTCCAGAAACAAGCTTTCTGACCTGGCTCCTCAGCTGCAAATGCATTAGCTGGATGCTCGAACTCTGTAAACATCGCTCCTGGAACTGGAGAGGTAACATAAAAGAGGCAGTGCATGCAAATGGAGATTTAGATAAAAAAGCAAAGGGAGATATCCCCACTGGTGGCACTCCCGCAGAGCTCAACTCATTGTTTATACCCATCACCAGTTTGTTCTAAAAAGAAGTGGTGCTCCTTACTCAGCAGTCCGCCCTCTCTATTTTAACAAAACCTACAACTGCCTACTGTTGTTCTGATGTCCTGTGTCCGAAATCCCACAGCAGGTTTCACAAAGTGAGACCTCTATCCTCTGCTCCAAGCGAGCAAGGACATACCCACAGGTGTTTGCTTTCTGGGCTCTTGCTCTGTTGGGGCAGGGGATGGAGATTTCTCTTTCTGAAACATGCTCTGGGATTACTAACAGAGGGCACTACAGTGACAGCAGACAGCTGGAGTTTTTGTTAAAACAGAGCAGGCAGACTGCTATGTAGGCAGCACAGATGCGGACCACACTATGCAGTGATGGTTGCCAGCACTGGCATTCAGACTGGACTCCTTGCCTTTCTTCGCAGGAGATAGAATTTCGCACCACTAGACGTCTGCTTCTGCATCTTGAGCTGCCGCTCGGAAAGACACAGAATGGGAAGTCAGGGCAGATTGCCATGTTGGTGAGAGTCTTGAGGAGATCGCTGGGGGGACATTATGCCCAGAACAAGTTTTCTATCAGGTCTCCTGACCGAATACAGTGGGAAAGACAGGCTTAGCTTTGTGAAACGTGCTCTCAGATTCCTAGGAGAGGACACCAGACAGACAGCACGCAGGTGGTCTTTAAGTCAAAATAGAGAGGGCAGATTGTCATTTTGGAGGCACCGTTGCGGATATCACTCTGTATGTAATGCACAACTCCAGCTTTCACACCTGGCACCTCTACTGCATAAGCAGGACCTGGCCTTGTGCAGTTTGAGAGACTTGACACAGAATCCAGCATGGGATCTCCCAAAACACAGAGCGTAAAGATGGAGATTTAGGAAGCAAAGCTATGGAAAAGACCCATATTGGTTATACTACTGTGGAGGTCTCTGTCAGGAGGTGCTTAGCAGCATGGGTTTTCCATTGTCCTCATCACCCTTGTGTGAGCACAGAATGGAGGCTTCAGTTTGCAAACCCTGAGCTGGGATTCCTTACTCAGGACTCCAGGAAGACACTAGGCAGGTCTAGTTTTTGTTAAAACAGAGGGGGGATTGATCCGCAGGCAGCACAGTTGCAGGGCTCACAGCGCATTGATGGTTGCCAAAACTAGCATTCAGAACTGACTCCCTGCCTTTATGCGCAGCAGCTAGACTTACACACCCTGAGAGCTTTGCTCCTGCATCTCGACCTGCTGCACCGAAGGACACAGCATAGGGATAGAGTTTGAGACTCAAAGTCAGGGTAGATGCCCATCACGGTGAGAAGATAGAGGAGCTCCGAGCGTGGAGGAGATTCCCAGAACAAGTTTGTTTTCTGAGCTTCTGCTTGGAAGGAGAAATAGATTGAGGCTTCGCTTTGGGAACCTTGCCCTAGGATTCCTTCCACAGGACACCCGAATTACAGTAGGCAAGTCTATTTTTGTTAAAACAGAGAGAGCGGACTACTATGCAGGCAGAACTGTTGCGGACGCATAACAAAAAATCTTTTAGGTGCGAAGTCAGGGAAGATTACAATGTGGGTTAGAGTCTTGAGGAGCTGACTGAGTGGAGGAGACACCAAGAACAAGCTTGATTTCTGAGCATCTGACCTCTTGGAGCAGGCGATGGTGGCATCGCTTTGTGAACTGTGCTCTGGGATTCCTTACACACGACACCAGAATAACAGTAGAGAAATGATGCTCTTGTTAATATAGAGAGGGCGAATTGCAATGTAGGCAGAAGCCTTGCATGCCTCACTGCGTGTAGGTGATGCAAAACTTCAGCTTTCAGACCTGGCTCCGCTGCACATAAGCAGGACCTGGAATTTCGCACTTTGAGAGCATTGGCACGCAATATAAAGCGGGATTTCCAAAAACGCAGTGTAAAGATGGCGATTTAGGAAGCAAATATATGGAATATTCAAATGTCTGTTATGCTACTGAGGAATTCACTGTCTGGAAGTGATAAGCAGACAAGTTTTCCTTTCTCCTTGTCCTCCTTGTGTGATCAGAGGATGGAGGCTTCGGTTTGTGAACCTTGGGCTGGGATTCCTTACTCAGGACACCAGAATGACAGTACACAGATCTAGTTTTTGTTAAAAAAGAGAGGGCAGTCTACTATGTATGCAAGCCGGCAGCGTACGCATACGTAGATATTGTTTGGATGCGAAGTCAGGGCAAATAGACATGTGGGTGAGAGACTTGAGGAGCTCACTGAGTGGTGAGATACCCAGCAGGAGTTTGCTTTCCGTGCCCGTGCTCATTTGGAGCAGGAGATGGAGGCATCGCTTTGTGAACCTTGGGCTGGGATTCCTTCCACGGGACACCAGAATGACAGTAGAGAAATGGAGTTTTTGTTAAAATAGCGAGTGCGGATTGCTATGTTGGCAGCAGCATTGCATACCTCACTGTGTGTAGGTGAAGCAAAACTCCATCTTTCAGACCTGACTCTTCTGGTGCATGAGCAGGACCTAAATTTTAGCACTTCGAGTGCCTTGGCATTGAATCCAGCACAGGTCCTCCCAAACGCAGGGTGTACAGAGGGTGATTTAGGAAACAGAGCTCTGGAAAATTCCCATTTTGGTAATACTACTGTGGAGTTCACTCTCTGGAGGTTATTATGGGACCAGGCTTTCCTTCTTTCTCGTCCTCCTTGTTTGATAAGAGGTTGAAGCTTTCGGTTTCTGAAACCAGGGCTGGGATTCCTTGCACAGAAAACCAGAATGACAGTAGAGAAATGGAGGTTTTCAAAACACAGAGAGGATGGATTGCTATGTAGGCAGCAGCGTTGCGTACCTGACAGTGTGTCGAGGATGCAAAATCCCAGCTTTGAGACATTGCTCCTATACTGCATACCCAGGACCTGGACTTTCACACTTTGAAAGACTTAACTTTGATTACAGCGCGGGATCTCCGAAAACACTCAGCACTGTCTGGAGGTGATTAGAAGCCAGGCTTTCCTTCGTCCTCGCCCTCCTTGTGTGAGCAGGGGATGGAGGCTTCGCTTTGCGAACCTGGGGCTGGGATTCCTTACGCAGGACACCAGAATGCCCGTACGCACGTCTAGCTTCTGTTAAAACAGGCGGGGCGCATTACCATTTAGGAAGCACTGTTGCGGAAGCATATTTAGAAATGTTTTGGATGCAAAGTAACACAGATTGCCATGTGAGTGAGAGTCTTGAGCAGCTCGCTGAGTTGTGAGATACCCAGCACAAGTGTGCTTTCTGACTCCTGCTCGCCTGGAGCAGGGGATGGAGGCATCCTTTGTGAAGCCTGGACTGGGATTCCTTACGCAGGACACCAGAATGACAGTCGAAAACTGGAGGGTTTGGAAACACAGAGAGGGCGGATTGCTATGAAGACAGCAGAGTTGATTACCTCACTGTGTGTAGGTGATGCAAAACTCCAGCTTTCAGACCTGATTCCTCTGCTGCAAAAGCAGGACCTGGACTTTCGCACTTTGAGAGCTTTGACACTGCTTCCAGCACGGAGTCTCCGAAAACACACAGCACTGTCTGGAGGTGATTAGAAGCCAGGCTTTCCTTCATCCTTGCCCTCCTTGTGTGAGCAGAGGATAGAGGCTTCACTTTGCGAACTCTGGGCTTGGATTCCTTATGCAGGACTCCAGAATGACAGTAGAGAAATGGAGTTTTTGTTAAATTAGGGTTCGAATTGCAATGTAGGCAGCAGTGTTGCGCACCTGACAGTGTGTAGAGGATGCAAAACTGCAGCTTTCAGTCCTGGCTCCTCTGCTGCATAAGCAGGACCTGGACATTCGCACTTTGAGAGCCTTGAGACTGAATCCAGCACTGGATCTCCCAGACCCACAGCATACGGATGGAGTTTAAGGAAGCAATGCCATGGAAAATACCCATGTACGTTACACTGCTCAGAGATCTCTTTCAGGAGGTGATTAGCAACTCAAGCTTTCCTTCGTCCTCATCACAATTGCATGAGGAGAGGATGAAGGCATCGCTTTTTGAACCCTGGGATGGGATTCCTTACGCAGGACACCAGAATGGCAGTAGAGAAATCATAGAATCATAGAATAGTTACAGTTAGAAAGGACCTTAAGATCATCTAGTTCTAACCCCCCTGCCAGGGGTAGGGACACCTCACACTAAACCATGCCACCCAGGGCTCTTTCCAATCCATCCTTGAACACTGCCAGCGATGCAGCATTCACAATTTCTCTGGGCAACCCATTCCACTGCCTCACCACCCTTACACTAAAGAATTTCTGCATCATATCAGTCTAAACTTCCCCTGTTTCAGTTTGAACCCGTTACCCTTTGTCCTCTCACTACAGTCCCTCATGAATAGTCCCTCCCCAGCATCCCTATATGCCCCCTTCAGATACTGGAAGGATGCTAAGAGGTTTCCACGCAGCCTTCTCTTCTCCAGCCTGAACAGCCCCAACTTTCTCAGCTTATCTTCATAAGGGAGGTGCTCCAGTCCCCTGATCATCCTCGTGACCCTCCTTTGGACTTATTCCAACAGTTTCATTTCCTTTTTATGTTGAGGACACCAGAACTGCACACAATACTCCAAGTGAGGTCTCAGGAGAGCAGAGTAGAGGGGCAGGATCACCTCCCTTGACCTGCTGGTCATGTTCTTTTTGATGGAGCCCAGGATATGGTTGGCTTTCTGGGCTGCGAGGGCATACTGCCGGCTCATGTTCATTTTCTCATTGACCAACACCTCCAAGTCCTTCTCTGCAGGACAGCTCTGAATGTCTTCTCTGCCCAACCTGTAGCTGTGCCTGGGATTTCTCCGACCCAGGAGTAGGACCTTGCACTTGGCATGGTTAAACTTCATCAGGTTGGCATCAGCCCATCTCACAAGCATGTCAAGGTCCCTCTGCATGGCATTCCTTCCCTCCAACGTATCAACCGAACCACACAGCTTGGTGCCATCGGCGAACTTGCTGAGAGCGCACTCTATCCCACTGTCTATGTCACTGACAAAGATGTTGAACAAGACCAGTCTCAACACCGATCCCTGAGGAACACCACTCGTTACTGGGCGTCCCCTCTCGAGACAGTCACCTCAGCAGTAATGGGCCGGAAATGGCCGATGATGCCTGGGTTGAATCTGCCGCCACTCCTCCTGGCGCCTCCCCCTCTGAGTCAGCTCCTTGCATCCACTGAGCTGCCAGCTCCCAGGTAAGCCCTGTCGAGGACTTGAGGCTCCCTTGGTGCCTGTTGCTGCTAGGAGTTGAAGCTCCTGGACGCCGAGCCTCCCCCTGATCATGCGTGCTGCAGGCGTCCCCTCTCGAGACAGTCACCTCAGCAGCAAATGCAGTTTCACTTAATATAGAGAGGGCGAATTGCTATTTACCAGCAGAATTGTGTACCTCACTGTGTGTAAGTGATGCAAAACTCCAGCTTTCTCACCTGGCTCCTGTGCTGCATAAGCAAGACCTGGACTTTCGCACTTTGAGAGCCCTGACACTTTGTCCAGCACGGGATCTCCCAAATGCAGAGCGTATGGATAGAGTTTAAGGAAGCAATGCTATGGAAAACACCCACGTTAGTTATACTGCTCTGAGATATCTATCAAGAGGTGATTAGCAGCCACGCTTTCCTTTGTCCTCATCCTCCTTGTGTTAGTAGAGGATGGAGGCTTCGGTTTGTGATCCCTGGGCTGGGATTCCTAATGCAGGACACCAGAATGACAGTGGAGAAATGGTGTTTTTATTAATGTAGAGAGGATGGATTGCTGTGGAGAGCTATTTGGCTGAGAACGGTCACGTGAGCAATCCAGACAGCTACTTGACATTTGTGAAGTAGTGAACACAAGGCTTTGAGGCCTTGCCTGAAGGTTAGTAGTGGACACGTATGTGCAGAAGTTTGAGGAGGTGGGCACAGAGGGCTGCCGGGGGGGGTGGGCAGGGAGAAACTGATAGCCGTGACATTGGAACGTATGCTGTTGTAGTTAACCAATCACAAAGCTGTTACTAACACTTAGCTAAGACACATTAACCAATCAGAAATTGTCGAATGTTCTAGTAGCTTGAAACTTTGTTACTAAAGCTTAGGTAAGATACCTTAACCTATCAGATATTGCCAAATGCTCTAGCAGCTTGAAACTTCGTTACTAACGCTTAGCTAAGAGACATTAACCAATCAGATATTGCCAAATGTTCTAGTAGCATGAAACTTTCTAGAAAAGGCGAGACTTGTGTTACAATAAATTGTCAACACCTGATTATATGAATCTGTTTGTCTTGTCCATGATCTTCCGCAGATTACCATGTAGGAAGCAACGTTGCGTATCTCACAGTGTGTAGGATTTGCAAAATTCCTGCTTTCAGACCTGGATCCTGTGACGCTTAAGCAGGACCTGGACTTTCACACTTTGAGAGCCTTGACACGGAATCCGGCACTGAATCTCCCTAACGCAGAGCGTACGGATGGAGTTTAAGGAAAAAATGCTATGGAAAATACCCATGTTGTTTATACTGCTCTGAGGTCTCTGTCTGGAGGTGATAGCAACTCAGGCTTTCTTTCGTCCTCACCCTCCTTGTGTGAGCAGAGGATGGAGGCTTCGGTTTGTGAACCCTGCACTGGGATTCCTTACGCAGGACACCAGAATGCCTGTACACATGTCTAGCTTTTTTTTAAAACAGGCGGGGCGGATTACCATTTAGGAAGCACCGTTGCGGAAGCATACTTAGAAATGTTTTGGATGCTGGCATGGGTTCAGCAGCAGCAGTCATTTTCTCCTTCTTGGTAGCTGGTGCAGCGCTGTGTTTTTGATTTTGGGCCTGGGAACAGCGCTGATAACACCAGTGTTTCGGTTACTGCTTAGTGATGTTTTGGTCTGACCAAGGACTTTCTGAGCCTCATGCTCTGCCAGGGAGGAGGGGAGCCGGGAGGAAGCAGAGACAGGTCACCTGACCCAAACTGACCAAAGAGGTTATTCCATACCACAGCACGTCATGCCCAGGATGGAAAGCAGAGAGCAGAGACGCGGGAAGGGTAGGGGTGCACTGCGTGGTCGGGCTTGGTATTAGGAGGTGAGAATTGTATTCTTTCCTTGTATTTCTCTTGTCATTATTATTACTGGTGGTAGCAGTAGTGATTTGTGTTATACTTTAGTTACTAAATTGTTCTTATCTCAACCAGTAGGAGTTGCATTCTTTTCAATTCTCCTTCCCATCCCTCCGGGAGTGGGGGGCAAGAAAGAGGGGGAAGTGAGTGTGAGAGAGAGTCTGTGTGAGTTAGTCTTAAACCACGACAGACGCGAAGTAAGGACAGATTGCCAAGTGAGTGAGAGTCTTGAGGATCTCACTGAGTGGTGAGATACCCAGCACAAGTTTGTTTTCTGAGCTCCTGCTCACCTGGAGCAGAGGATGGAGGCATTGCTTTGTGAAGCCTGGGCTGGGATTCCTTATGCCGGACACCAGAATGACAGTCGAAAACTGGAGGTTTTGGAAACACAGAGAGGGCGGATAGCTATGAAGGCAGCAGCATTGATTACCTCACTGTGTGTAGGTGATGCAAAACTCCAGTTTTCAGTCCTTGTTCCTGTGCTGCATAAGCAAGACATGGGTTTTGTACTTTGAAAGTCTTAACAGTGCTTCTAGCACGGGATCTCCGAAAACACACAGAACTGTCTGGAGGTGATTACAGCCAAGCTTTCCTTTGTCCTCGCCCTCCTAGTGTGAGCAGAGGATGGAGGCTTCGGTTTGTGGTCCCTGGGCTGGGATTCCTTACTCAGGACTCCAGGAAGGCACTAGGCAGGTCTAGGTTTTGTTAAAAGAAAGTGGGTGGATTGCTCTGGAGGCAGCACAGCTGCGGGGCTCACAGTGCCCTGATGATTCCCAGCACTAGCATGCAGAACTGACTCCTTCCTTTTTTGCGCAGCAGCTCGACTTGCACACCCTGAGAGCTTTCCTCTTGCATCTCGACCTGCCACAGTGAAGGACGACGCTTAGGGATGGAGTTTGGGATGCAAAGTCAGGGCAGTTTCCAGTCATGGAGAGAGTCTAGAGGAGCTCAGATCGTGGAGTCGATTCCCAGCTTGAGTGAGATTTCTTGGCTCCTGCTCGGTTGGGGAATTGGATTGAGGCTTAATTGTGGAATAATTAGGAAATGTAGGATAATTAGGAAGTAAATTAATATTTGAAATGCAGCATTGTCCACCCACGAGGAAAAACGGACTTTCAGGGCCTCTTGGGGCGAGATGCAGCCCCACCGGGTATGCCAGGAATGTGCACTCCACAGCGGTTCCCGTGACACACAGGAGGAGGGTAGAGCGAGGTGGAGATCTCGCGGTTACGCTTTGACCTAACTTCCGCAAAAAGGTGGGAACTATGTGCTACAAGAAACTGATAAGCTGCATACTTGCGACCCTGAGCCAACAGCCTGTCATCTTTTGACAGAATGCCATCCTCAGTGTGAACTTTGCTTCATTATAATGTCACTAAAATGCATTTACATGCTAAAATACCCTCCCCTCTCCAATGCGACCCCACCCCCCCAAAAATAAGACCACCCCTCTGTGAGCATGAGCTCTGAATTTTTGGTGTCATATACCTTTAAAAGGAAGCGAGAGAGATTTGCACCAATAATAATAAAGGAATGTATGACTAGAGTCACTCAAGCTCCACCTTGAAGGTGAAAATAATATCAAATGACCCAAGAGAGAGGGGGATATTGGGGGAAGAGACCATCGTGGACGAGTCAAGAAAGATAACATCAACAGACTCCAGGGACCGGTCAACGGGCTGGACCTCTCTTCTCCCCCCGTAGGGATGCCTGTGGGTGAGGCTTGCACTGTGTCCAGTGCTTCCCTGGGAAAACTTAGAATCTCTATAGAGTTACTTTTACTGTCACCTGCATACTTCAGAGCTATACTGTGTTAACTTTATCAAGCGCTTGTATCCATGTAACTCTTAATTGCACGTGCTTTTGCAGACAGCATTTATCACCGGCACTCCATAAGAACCTCTACCTGTTGCCTCAATAAACTCAATCAAGAAACCGCACTGTTTCGATAGCCAATTGCCACTATCGGTAAATCCGGACCAGTAGAGGTTTGATATAAGCGAACGAGGTCTGACTGAAATCTGGACCAGTAGAGGTTCGATATATGCGAACGTGGATGGACGGGTAGTTGCATATTAGGAAATAAAGAAATGAGGTTATTTCCGTAACTTTTAAAGCAACACGCTCACACCGAATTTATGACACCCTGCACTAGCATACAGAACTGAATCCTTCCCTTTATGCGCAGCAACTAGGGTTGCGCACCCTGAAAGCTTTGCTCCTGCATCTCGACCTGCCTCAGCAAAGGACACAGCAGAGGGATGGAGTTTGGGATGCAAAGTCAGGGCAGATTCCAATCATGGAGAGAGTCTAGATGAGCTCAGAGTGTGGAGTCGATTCCCAGCACGAGAGTGATTTCTGGGCTCCTGATCGGTTGGAAAATTGGATTGAGGATTTGCTTTGTGACCACGTGGCTGAGATACCTTCCACTGGACACCAGAATGACAGTAGATAAATGGATGTTTTTTTAATATAGAGAGGATGAATTGCTATGTAGGCAGCAGCGTTGCGTACCTGACTGTGTAGAGGACACAAAACTGCAGCATTCAGACCTGGCTCCTCTACTGCATAAGCAGGACCTGGATTTACACTCTTCGAGAGCCTTAACACTGTATACAGCACTGGATCTCACTAACGCGGAGCATACGGATGAAGTTTAAGGAAGCAATTCTATTGAAAAAACCCATGTTGGTTATACTGCTCTGAGGTCTCTGTCAGGAGGTGATTAACAGCCAGGCTTTCCTTCCTCCAAGTCCACTTTGTGCGAGCAAAGGATGGAGGCTTTGCTTTGCGAACCCTGGGCTGGGATTCCTTATGCAGGACACTAGAATAACAGAAGAGAAATGGAGTTTATGTTAATACAGAGAGGATGGATTGCCATGCTGGCAGCAGCGTTGCGTAGCTGATGCAAATCTCCTGCTTTCAGACCTGGCTCCCCTGCTGCAAAAGCAGGGCCTTGACTTTCGCACTTTGAGAGCCTTGACACTGGAATTCTCAAACGCAGAGCGTACGGATGGAGTTTAAGGAAGCAATGCTATGGAAAATAGCCATGTTGGTTATACTGCTCTGAGGTCTCTACGTGGACGTGATGAGCAACTCAGGATTTCATTTGTCCTTGTCCTCCTTGTGTGAGCAGAGGATGGAGGCTTCACTTTGTGAACCCGGGGCTGGGATTCCTTACGCAGGACACCAGAATGCCCATACGCACGTCTAGCTTCTGTTAAAACAGGCGGGGCGCATTACCATTTAGGAAGCACTGTTGCGGAAGCATATTTAGAAATGTTTTGGATGCAAAGTAACACAGATTGCCATGTGAGTGAGAGTCTTGAGCAGCTCACTGAGTGGTGAGATACCCAGCACTAGTGTGCTTTCTGACTCCTGCTCGCCTGGAGCAGGAGATGGAGGCATCGCTTTGTGAAGCCTAGGTTGACATTCCTTCCACTGGACACCAGAATGACAGTGGAGAAATGGAGTTTTTGTTAAAATAGAGAGGGCGAATTGCTATGCAGGCAGCAGCGTTGCATACCTCACTGTGTGTAGGTGATGCAAAACTCCAGCTTTCAGACCTGGCTACTCTGCCGCACAAGCAGGACCTGGACTTTCACACTTTGAGAACCTTGACTCTGAAACATACATGGGATCTCCCAAACGCAGAGCGTGCGAATGGAGTTCAAGGAAGCCATGCTATGAAAATACACATATTGTTTATACTGCTCTGAGATACTGTCTGGAGGTGATTAGCAGCCAGGCTTTCCTTCGTCATTGTCCTCGTGTGAGCAGAGGATGGAGGCTTCGTTTTGTGATCTCTGGGCAGGGATTCCTCACTCAGGACTCCAGGAAGGCACTAGGCAGGTCTAATTTTTGTTAAAAGACAGAGGGCGGATTGCTCCTAAGGCAGCACAGCTGTCCTGAATCCGAGTTTGTAGTGCACAAAAGATTTGTCTCAGCTCACACAGGCGAAGAGTCAGGACTGAAAGAGGCTGCTGGATCTATTCTGCAGATAGCAGGATTTGCTACGGTGCCACCTGCATTGCACTCGCTCCTTGGTTTACCACCTGTAAGTCTGTTTGAGTACAACATCTGTGGTGCCCTCTCCCATCCGTCCTGAATCCGAGTTTGTAGTGCACGAACGATTTGTCTCTGCTCCCACAGACGAAGAGCCAGGACTGAAAGAGGCTGCTGGATCTCTTCTGCAGTTAGGAAGCTTTGCAACCGGGACGCCTCTTTTACTGTCACTCCTTGCTTGCTCATCTGAAAGTGCATTTGAACCAACCTCTGCGGCACCCAATCTCGGACACCCTGCTGCTGAGTAAGTAGAGCTCGTATGTTTGGCCTCTGATCCCTCAGAAGATGATCAAGGTCTGAAAGTAACTACTGGAAATCTTCTGCACACAGCATCTTTCAGAGAGGTGGAATTACATTGCAGTCGCTTCTTGGTTTGCCACCTCAATGTCCGTCTGTGTACAACATTTTTGGTGCTTTCCGTAGCCGTCCTGAATCCGAGTTTGTAGTGCATAAACGATTGGCCTCTGCTCGAAAAGACGAAGATCCAGGACTGAAAGAGGCTGCTGTATCTCTTCTGCAGACAGCAGGATTTGCTACGGAGCCACCTGCATTGCACTCGCCCCTTGGTTTACCACCTCCATGTCCGTTTGAGTACAACATCTGTGGTGCCCTCTCCCAGCCGTCCTGAATCCGAGTTTGTAGTGCACGAATGATTTGTCTCTGCTCCCATAGACGTAGAGACATGACTGAAAGAGGCTGCTGGATCACTTCAGCAGTCAGTAAGTTTTGCAACCGGGATGCCTCTTTTACTGTCACTCCTTGCTTGCTCATCTGAAAGAAAGTGCATTTGAACCAACCTCTCCAGCACCCAATCTCGGACATCCTGCTGCTGAGTGAGTGGAGAAAGAATGTTTGGCCTCTGATCGCTCAGAAGATGATCTAGGTCTGAAAGTAGCTACTAGAAATCATCTGCACACGGCATCTTTCGGAGGGGTGGAACTTGCATTGGAGTTGCTCCTTGTTTTGCCTCCTCCATGTCCGTTTGTGTACAACATCAGTGGTACCCTTCCCAGCCGTCCTGAATCCGAGTTTGTAGTGTATGAACTATTGGCCTCTGCTCGTACTCACGAAGAGCCAGGACTGAAAGAGTCTGCTGGATCTCTTCTGCAGACCGCAGGATTTGATACGGTGCAACTTGCATTGCAATCGCTCCTTGGTTTACCACCTCCAAGTCCGTTTGAGTAAAACATCTGTGATACCCTCTCCCAGCCGTCCTGAATCCGAAATTGTAGTGCACGAACTATTTGTCTCTGCTCTCACAGAAGAAGAGCCAGGAGTGAAAGAGGCTGCTGGATCTCTTCAGCAGTCAGGAAGCTTTGCAACCGGGTCACCTCTTTTACTGTCACTCCTTGCTTGCTCATCTGGATGTGCGTTTGAACCAACCTCTCCGGCACCCAATCTCGGCAATCCTGCTGCTGAGTGAGTAGAGCACGTATGTTTGGCCTCTGATCCTTCAGAAGATGATCTAGGTCTGAAAGTAGCTACTGGAAATCATCTGCACACAGCATCTTTTGGAGAGGTGGTACTTGCATTGCAGTCTGTAATAAATGTAAACTATGAATTTGCTGATTATGAATGATTGCTAATTGTTAATTTACTTATAATTGATTGCTAACTGTTAACTCACTTATTGGGCAAGGCTAGTATGAGATGCTTCAGCGATCCTGTAACAAGTAGTAATTTCTAAACGTCAAATCACAATATCCTGTTTCACCGATAAAGAATAGAAGGCATCCGGGAGGACTAGTAAGAACCAGTACAGAAATGAAGAAATGAACTGAGCATGCGCCAAGCCATTGAGGTGAAAAGTGCAACAACGAGGAAGACCCTTACTTCATCCCGAGACCCCTGCCCAAGACCACCAGGAGGCAGTGCGCATGTGGAACAGTGTTGCGAAACTAATTGTAATACAAAGCAAAGGAAAATTTACATGTTGCGACACCTGAAAGAATATACATATCTTGGTACAATAAATATAGCATATTATCACTACCCTGGTGTGCGTGTTGGTGGAGCAGTGACTCCCCGCGCACCCAGCGCTGCTTTGCTTATTATCTCATTGTAATAAATTACAATAAATTACCTTTGATTTTATAATTGGACTTCGATCGTTTATAACAAGTCGATCCTTGGTTTGCCACCTTGATGACTGTTTGTTTACAAAAATTGTGGTGCCCTCCCAAGTCATCCTGAATCCGAGTTTGGAGTGCACGAACGATTGGTCTCTGCTCCCACAGACGAAGAGCTAGGACTGAAAGAGGCTGCTGAATCTCTTCTGCAGAGAGCAGGATTTGCTACGGTGACACTTGCTTTGCAGTCGCTGCTTGGTTTACCACCTCCAAGTCCATTTGAGTACAACAACTGTGGTGCTCTCTCACAGCCATCCTGAATCTGAGTTTGGAGTGCACGAACGATTTGTCTCTGCTCCCACAGACGAAGAGCCAGGACTGAAAGAGGCTGCTGGATCTCTTCAGCAGTCATTAAGCTTTGCAACCGGGCCACCTCTTTTACTGTCACTGATTGCTTGCTCATCTGAAAGTGCATTTGAACCAACCTCTCTGGCACCCGATCTCGGACAACTTGCTGCTGAGTGAGTACAGCTCGGATGTTTGGCCTCTGATCCCTCAGAAGACGATCTTGGTCTGAAAGTACCTACTGGAAATCATCTGCACACAGCATAATTCGGAGAGGTGGTACTTGCATTGTAGTCGCACCTTGGTTTACCACCTCCAAGTCCGTTTGAGTAAAACATTTGTGGTGCACTCTCCCAGCCGTCCTGAATCCGATTTTGTAGTGTATGAACAATTTGTCTCTGTTCGCAGAGACGAAGAGCCAGGACTGAAAGAGTCTGCTGTATCTCTTCTGCAGACAGCAGGATTTGCTACGGTGACACTTGCATTGCAATCTCTCCTTGGTTTGCCACCTCTATTTCCGTTTGAGTACAACATTTGTGGTGCCCTCCCAAGTCATCCTGAATCCGAGTTTGGAGTGCACGAACGATTTCTCTCTGCCCGCACAGATGAAGAGCCAGGACTGAAAGAGGCTGCTGGATCTCTTCTGCAGACAGCAGGATTTGCTATGGTGCCACCTGCATTGCCCTCGCCCCTTGGTTTACCACCTCCATGTCCGTTTGAGCACAACATCTTTGGTGCCCTCTCCCAGCCGTCCTGAATCCGAGCTTGCCAGTCATGAATGTCTTGTCTCTGCTCCCACAGACGAAGAGCCAGGAGTGAAAGAGGCCGCTGGATCTCTTCAGCACTCAGCAAGCTTTGCAACCGGGACACCTCTTTTACTGTCACTCCTTGCTTGCTTATCTGAAAGTGCATTTGAACCAACGTCTCCGGCACCCACTCACAGACATGCTGCTGCTGAGTGAGCGGAGCAAGTTAGGTTGATCCCTCTGACGATGATCCATGTCTGAGAGTAGCTATTGGAAACCTTCTGCAAACAGCATGTTTCGGAGAGGTGATACATTTATTGCAGTCTCTCCTTTGTTTGCCAGCTCCAAATCCGTTTGAGCACAACATCTCAGGTGCACCCCCCAGCCATCCTGAATCCGAGTTTGGAGTGCACGAACGATTTCTCTCTGCCCGCACAGACAAAGAGCCAGGACTGAAAGAGGCTGCTGGATCTCTTCAGCACTCAGCAAGCTTTGCAACCGAGACACCTCTTTTGCTGTCACTCCTTGCTTACTTGTCTGAAAGTGCATTTGAACCAAGGTCTCCGGCACCCAATCTCAGACATGCTGCTGCTGAGTGAGCGGAGCAAGTTAGTTTGATCCCTCTGACGATGATCTAGATCTGAGAGTAGCTATTGGAAATCTTCTGCAAACAGCATCTTTCGGAGAGGTGGTTCATATATTGCAGTCTCTCCTTTGTTTGGCAGCTCCAAATCCGTTTGAGCACAACATCTGTGGTGCACCCCCCAGCCGTCCTGAATCCGACTTTGGAGTGCACGACCGATTGCTCTCTGCCTGCACAGACGAAGAGCCAGGACTGAAAGATGCTGCTGGACCTCTTCTGCACACAGTAAGCTTTTCAACGGTGCCACCTGCATTGCTCTCGCTCCTTGCTTCGCCACCTGAAAGTGCATTTGAAACAATATCTTAGATGTCTGAACCCGGCCATCCTGCTGCCCACTTTTCAGGGTACGAATGATTGGACTCTGCTTGCACAGACGAAGAGCCAGGACTGAAAGATGCTGCTGGATCTCTTCTGCACACAGGAAGCTTTGCAACGGTGCCGCCTGCATTGCTTTCTCTCCTGCTTTCCCCGTCAAATTACATTTGAATAATACATCTTTAGATGTCTGCCCCCGTCAATCCTGCTGCCTAGTTTTCAGGGCACGAATGATTGGACTCTGCTCCCACAGATGAAGAGCCAGGGCCGAAAGGTGCTAACGGACCTCTTCTGCACACAGTAAGCTTTGCAACAGTGCCACCTGCATTGCTCTCGCTCCTTGCTATCCCACCTCAAAGTGCATTTGAATGCAAGATCATTGATATCTGCTCCCAGCCATCCTGCAGCCGCTTTTGCACAAAAGATTGGACTCTCCTCCCACCAACGAAGAGCCAGGGCTGAAAGATGCTGCTGGACCTCTTCTGCACACAGGAAGCTGTGCAACAGTGCCACCTGCCTTGCTCTTGCACCTTGCTTTCTCACCTCAACGTGCATTTGAATGAAATATCTTTGGTTGTTCTCCCGGCCGTCCTGTAGCTGCCTTTGCAAGAATGATTGGACTGTGCTCGCTCAGGCGAAGAGCCAGGGCTGAAAGATGCTGCTGGACCACTTCTGCACACAGTAAGCTTTGTAACGGTGCCTCCTGCATGGTTCTCGCACCTTGCTTTCCAACCTGTCATGGGTTCAGCAGCAGCAGTCATTTTTCTCCTTCTTGGTAGCTGGTGCAGCGCTGTGTTTTTAATTTTGGGCCTGGGAACAGCGCTGATAACACCAGTGTTTCGGTTACTGCTTAGTGATGTTTTGGTCTGACCAAGGACTTTCTGAGTTTTATGCTCTGCCAGGGAGGAGGGGGAGCCGGGAGGGAGTAGAGACAGGACACCTGACCCAAACTGACCAAAGAGGTTATTCCATACCATCGCACATCATGTCCAGGATGGAGAGCAGAGACCCGGAAGGGTGGGGGTGCACTGCGTGGTCGGGCTTGGTTTTAGGTGGTGAGAAATTGTATTCTTTCCTTGTAATTTCTCTTGTCATTATTATTATTGGTGGTTGTAGTAGTGATTTGTGTTATACTTTAGTTACTAAACTGTTCTTATCTCAACCTGTGGGAATTGCATTCTCTTCGATTCTCCTTCCCATCCTGTTGGAGCGGAGGGAAGAAAAAAGGGGAAAGTGAGGGAGAGAACGAGATGCGTGGTTAGAGAGGCTTAAACCACGACACCACCTCAAAGTGCATTGGAAAACAAAATATTTGATGTCTGCTGCCGGCAGTCCTGTTGCTGCGTTTGCATGAATGATTGGACTCTGCTCTCACAGACGAAGAGACAGGGCTGAAAGATGCTGCTGGACCTCTTCTGCACACAGGAAGCTTTGCAACGGTGCCTCCGGCATTGCTCTCGCCCCCTGCTTCCCCACCTTAAAGTGCATTTGAATACAATATCATTGATGTCTGCTCCGGGCCATCCAGCTGCCCAGTTTTCTGAGCACGAATGATTGGACTCTGCTCGCACAGACGAAGAGCCAGGGCTGAAAGATGCTGCTGGACCTCTTCTGCACACAGTGAGCTTTGCAACGGTGCCGCCTGCATTGCTCTCGCTCCTTGCTTTCCTACATCAAAGTGCATTTGAATACAACATCTGCAATGTCAGCTATCGGCCATCCTGTAGCTGCCTTTGCATGAATAATTGGACTCTGCTCGCAGTGACGAAGAGCCCGGACTGAAAGATGCTGCTGGACCTCTTCTGCGCACAGTAAGTTTTGCAATGGTGCCACCTGCATTGCACTCGCTCCTTGCTTTCCCACGTCAAAGTGCATTTGAATACATCTTTGGTTGCTCTTCTGGACGTCCGGTAGCCGCCTTTGCACGAATGATTGGACTCTGCTCCCAGAGACGAAGAGCCAGGGCTGAAAGATGCTGCTGGACCTCTTCTGCACACAGGAAGCTTTGCAACGGTGCCACCTGCATTGCTCTCGCTCCTTGCCTTCCCACCTCAAAGTGCATTTGAATACAGCATCTTTGGTTTTTGTCCCGGCCGTCCTGTAGCTGCCTTTGCACGAATGATTGGACTCTGCTCCCACAGACGAAGAGCCAGGGCTGAAAGATGCTGCTATACATCTTCCTCAAAAGTAAACTTTGTAACTGCCAACTGCATTGCTCTCGCACCTTGCTTTCCCACCTGCAATTGCTTTTGAATACATCTTTTGTTGTTCTTCCGGCCGCCCTGTAGCTGCGTTTGCACGAATGATCGGACTGTGCTCGCACAGGTGAAGAGCCAGGGCTGAAAGATGCTGCTGGACCTCATGTGCACACAGTGAGCTTTGCAACGGTCCCAACTGCATTGTTCTCGCTCCTTGCTTTCCCCCTCAAAGTGTATTTGAATACAGCATCATTGGTTGTCCTAACAGCCGTCCTTTAGCAGCGTTTGCACGAATGACTGGTCTCTGCTTCCAGAGACAAAGAGCCAGGGCTGAAAGATGCTGATGGACCTCTTCTGCAAACAGGAAGCTTTGAAACGATACACACTGCATTGCTCTTGCTCCTTCCTTTCCCTAATCAAAGTGCATTTGAATACAATATCTAAGATGTCTGCTCCCTGCTCTCCTGTGGCTCCGTTTGGATGAATGATTGGTCTGTGCTCGCAGAGACGAATTGCCAGGACTGAAAGAGGCTGCTGGATCTCTACTGCACCCAGCAGGATTTGCTCCGGTGACACGTGCATTCCAGTCTCTCCTTGTTTGCCACCTCTATGTTTGTTTGTGTACAGCATCTGCGGTGATATATCCAGACGTCCTGAATCCGAGTTTGGAGCGCACGTACGATTTGTCTCTACTCGCACAGACAAAGAGCCAGGAAGGAAAGAGGCTGCTGAATGTATTCAGTACACCGCAGGATTTGCTACTGTGACACTTGAATTGAAGTCACACCTTGGTTTGCCAATTCGATGTCCATTTGTGTACAACATCTGTGGTGATCTATCCAGCCATCCTGAATCCGAGTTTGGAGTGCACGAACGATTGCTCTCTGCGCGCACAGACGATGAGCCAGGACTGAAAGAGGCTGCTGGATCTATTCTGCACACAGCAGGATGTGCTACGATGTCGCAAGCCTTGCAGTTTCTCCTGGGTTTGCTGCCTCAATATCCGTTTGAAAGGAACATCTGGGGTGCACGCTCCAAGACGTCCTGAATCCGAGTTTGGAGTGCAGGAACGATTACTCTCTACTCACGCAGACGAAGAGCCAGGACTGAAAGAGGCTGCTGGATCTCTTCAGCACTCAGCAAGCTTTGCAACCGGGACACCTCTTTTACTGTCACTCCTTGCTTACTTATCCGAAAGTGCATTTGAACCAACCTCTCCGGCACCCAATCTCAGTCCTCCTGATGCTGAGTTAGGAGAGCAGTTACGTTTCATCCCTCAGACGATGATCCAGATTTGAAAGCAGCTACTGGAAATGTTCTGCAGACAGCATGATTCAGAGAGGTGGTGCTCGCATTGCAGTCGCTCCTTGGTTTGCCACCTGGATGTCCATTTGTGCACAATATCTGCGGTGTCCTCCCCAGCCGTACTGAATTGGAGTTTGTAGTGCAAGAACGATTGCTCTCTGATTTCACAGACGAAGAGCCAGACTGAAAGAGTCTGCTGATTCTCTTCTGTACATAGCAGGATTTGCTACATGGACACTTGCATTGCAGTCACTCCTTGGTTTGCCAGGTCCAAGTCAGTTTGAATACAACATCTTTGGTTAGCTATCCAGCCGTCATGAATCCGAGTTTGGAGTGCACGAACAATTGCTCTCTGCCCGCACAGACGAAGAGCCAGGACTGAAGGAGGCTGCTGGATCTCTTCAGCACTAAGTAAGCCGGATTTCCTAAAGTGACACTTTTATTGCAGTCTCTCCTTTGTTTGACAGCTCCAAGTCCGTTTGGGCACTACATCTGTGGTGCACCCCCCAGCCGTCCTTTAATCCGAGTTCGGAGTGCACGAACGATTGCCCTCTGCTCGCTCAGACGAAGAGCCAGGACTGAAAGAGGCTGCTGGATCTCTTCAGCACTCAGCAAGATTTGCAACCGGGACACCTCTTTTACTGTCATTCCTTGCATACTTATCAGAAAGTGCATTTGAACCAACGTCTCCGGCACCCAATCTCAGACATGCTGCTGCTGAGTGAGCGGAGCAAGTTAGTTTGATCCCTCTGACGAGGATCTAGATCTGAGAGTAGCTATTGGAAATCTTCTGCAAACAGCATCTTTCGGAGAGGTGGTACATATATTGCAGTCTCTCCTTTGTTTGCCAGCTCCAAATCTGCTTGAGCGCAACATCTGTGGTGCACCCCCCAGCCGTCCTGAATGCAAGTTTGGAGTGCACGAACGATTGTTCTGTGCTCGCACAGATGAATAGGCAGAACTGAAAGGGGCTGCTGGATCTCTACTGCCCTCAGCAGGATTTGCTAAATTGACACTTTTATTGCAGTCTCTCCTTTGTTTGACAGCTCCAAGTCCGTTTGGGCACAACATCTGTGGTGCACCCCCCAGCCGTCCTTTAATCCGAGTTCGGAGTGCACGAACGATTGCTCTCTGCCCGCACAGACGAAGAGCCAGGACTGAAAGAGGCTGCTGGATCTCTTCAGCACTCAGCAAGCTTTGCAACCGGGACACCGCTTTTACTGTCACTCCTTGCTTACTTCTCTGAAAGTGCATTTGAACCAACGTCTCCGGCACCCAATCTCACACATGCTGCCGCTGAGTGAGTGGAGCAAGTTAGTTTGATCCCTCTGACGATGATCTAGATCTGAGAGTAGCTATTGGAAATATTCTGCAAACAGCATCTTTCGGAGAGGTGGTACATATATTGCAGTCTCTCCTTTGTTTGAAAGCTCCAAATCCGTTTGAGCGCAACATCTGTGGTGCACCCCCAAGCCGTCCTGAATGCAAGTTTGGAGTGCACGAACGATTGTTCTGTGCTCGCACAGATGAATAGGCAGGACTGAAAGGGGCTGCTGGATCTCTTCAGCACTCAGCAAGCTTTGCAACATGAACACCTCTTTTTCTGTCACTCCTTGCTTACTTATCCGAAAGTGCATTTGGACCAGCGCCTCCGGCACCCAATCTCAGACATGCTGTTGCTGAGTGAGCGGAGCAAGTTAGTTTGATCCCTCTGACGATGATCCATGTCTGCAAGTAGCTATTGGAAATCTTCTGCAAACAGCATCTTTCGGAGAGGTGGTACATATATTGCAGTCTCTCCTTTGTTTGCCAGCTCCAAATCCGCTTGAACGCAACATCTGTGGTGCACCCCCCAGCCGTCCTGAATCCGAGTTTGGAGTGCACGAACGATTGTTCTGTGCTCGCACAGATGAATAGGCAGGACTGAAAGGGGCTGCTGGATCTCTACTGCCCTCAGCAGGATTTGCTAAATTGACACTTTTATTGCAGTCTCTCATTTGTTTGCCAGCTCCAAGTCCGTTTGGGCACAACATCTGTGGTGCACCCCCCAGCCGTCCTTTAATCCGAGTTCGGAGTGCACGAACGATTGCTCTCTGCTCGCACAGACGAATAGGCGGGACTGAAAGAGGCTGCTGGATCTCTTCAGCACTCAGCAAGCTTTGCAACCGGGACACCTCTTTTACTGTCATTCCTTGCATACTTATCAGTAAGTGCATTTGAACCAACGTCTCCGGCACCCAATCTCAGACATGCTGCTGCTGAGTGAGCGGAGCAAGTTAGGTTGATCCCTCTGACGATGATCTAGACCTGAGAGTAGCTATTAAAAATCTCCTGCAAACAGCATCTTTCGGAGAGGTGGTACATATATTGCAGTCTCTCCTTTGGTTGCCAGCTCCAAATCCGCTTGAGCGTTACATCTGTGGTGCACCCCCCAGCCGTCCTTTAATCCGAGTTCGGAGTGCACGAACGATTGCTCTCTGCCCGCACAGACGAAGAGCCGGGACTGAAAGAGGCTGCTGGATCTCTTCAGCACTCAGCAAGCTTTGCAACCGGGACACCTCTTTTACTGTCACTCCTTGCTTCCTTCTCTGAAAGTGCATTTGAACCAACGTCTCCGGCACCCAATCTCAGACATGCTGCTGCTGAGTGAGCGGAGCAAGTTAGTTTGATCCCTCTGACGATGATCCATGTCAGCAAGCAGCTATAGGAAATCTTCTGCAAGTAGCATCTTTCGGAGAGGTGGTACATATATTGCAGTCTCTCCTTTGTTTGCCAGCTCCAAATCCGCTTGAGCACAACATCGGTGGTGCACCCCCCAGCTTTCCCGAATCCGAGTTTGGAGTGCACGAACCTTTGTTTTCTGCTTGCACAGACGAATAGGCGGGACTGAAAGGGGCTGCTGGATCTCTAGTGCCCACAGCAGGATTTGCTAAGTTGACAATTTTATTGCAGTCTCTCCTTTATTTGGCAGCTCCAAATCCGTTTGAGCACAACATCTCAGGTGCACCCCCCCAGCCGTCCTGAATCCGAGTTTCGAGTGCACGAACGATTGCTCTCTGCCCGCACAGACGAAGAGCCAGGACTGAAAGAGGCTGCTGGATCTCTTCAGCACTCAGCAAGCTTAGCAACCGGGACAACTCTTTTACTGTCACTCCTTGCTTACTTGTCTGAAAGTGCATTTGAACCAACGTCTCCGGCACCCAATCTCAGACATGCTGCTGCTGAGTGAGCGGAGCAAGTTAGTTTGATCCCTCTGACGATGATCTAGATCTGAGAGTAGCTATTGGAAATCTTCTGCAAACAGCATCTTTCGGAGAGGTGGTACATATATTGCAGTCTCTCCTTTGTTTGCCAGCTCCAAATCCGCTTGAGCGCAACATCTGTGGTGCACCCCCCAGCCGTCCTGAATGCAAGTTTGGAGTGCAGGAACGATTGTTCTGCGCTCGCACAGATGAATAGGCAGGACTGAAAGTGGCTGCTGGATCTCTACTGCCCTCAGCAGGATTTGCTAAATTGACACTTTTATTGCAGTCTCTCCTTTGTTTGACAGCTCCAAGTCCGTTTGGGCACTACATCTGTGGTGCACCCCCCAGCCATCCTTTAATCCGAGTTCGGAGTGCACGAACGATTGCTCTCTGCCCGCACAGATGAAGAGCCAGGACTAAAAGAGGCTGCTGGATCTCTTCAGCACTCAGCAAGCTTTGCAACATGAACACCTCTTTTACTGTCACTCCTTGCTTACTTATCAGAAAGTGCATTTGAACCAACGTCTCCGGCACCCAATCTCAGACATGCTGCTGCTGAGTGAGCGGAGTAAGTTAGTTTGATCCCTCTGACGATGATCTAGATCTGAGAGTAGCTATTGGAAATCTTCTGCAAACAGCATCTTTCGGAGAGGTGGTACATATATTGCAGTCTCTCCTTTGTTTGAAAGCTCCAAATCCGTTTGAGCACAATATCTGTGGTGCACCCCCCAGCCGTCCTGAATCCGAGTTTGGAGTGCACGAACGATTCCTCTCTGCCCGCACAGACGAAGAGCCAGGACAGAAATAGGCTGCTGGATCTCTTCAGCACTAAGCAAGCCGGATTTGCTAAAGTGACACTTTTATTGCAGTCTCTCCTTTGTTTGACAGCTCCAAGTCCGTTTGTGCACAACATCTCAGGTGCACCCCCCCAGCCGTCCTTTAATCCGAGTTCGGAGTGCACGAACGATTGCTCTCTGCCCGCACAGACGAAGAGCCAGGACTGAAAGAGGCTGCTGGATCTCTTCAGCACTCAGCAAGCTTTGCAACATGAACACCTCTTTTACTGTCACTCCTTGCTTGTCTGAAAGTGCATTTGAACCAACGTCTCCGGCACCCAATCTCAGACATGCTGCTGCGGAGTGAGCGGAGCAAGTTAGGTTGATCCCTCTGACGATGATCCATGTCTGCAAGTAGCTATTGGAAATCTTCTGCAAACTGCATCTTTCGGAGAGGTGGTACATATATTGCAGTCTCACCTTTGTTTGCCAGCTCCAAATCCGCTTGAGCGTTACATCTGTGGTGCACCCCCCAGCCGTCCTGAATGCAAGTTTGGAGTGCAAGAACGATTGTTCTGTGCTCGCACAGATGAATAGGCAGGACTGAAAGGGGCTGCTGGATCTCTAGTGCCCTCAGCAGGATTTGCTAAATTGACACTTTTATTGCAGTCTCTCCTTTGTTTGACAGCTCCAAGTCCGTTTGGGCACTACATCTGTGGTTCACCCCCCAGCCGTCCTTTAATCCGAGTTCGGAGTGCACGAACGATTGCTCTCTGCTCGCACAGACGAATAGGCGGGACTGGAAGAGGCTGCTGGATCTCTTCAGCAGTCAGCAAGCTTTGCAACCGGGACACCTCTTTTACTGTCACTCCGTGCTTACTTGTCTGAAAGTGCATTTGAACCAACGTCTCCGGCACCCAATCTCAGACATGCTGCTGCTGAGTGAGCGGAGCAAGTTAGGTTGATCCCTCTGACGATGATCCATGTCTGCAAGAAGCTATTGGAAATCTTCTGCAAACAGCATCTTTCGGAGAGGTGGTACATATATTGCAGTCTCTCCTTTCTTTGAAAGCTCCAAATCCGTTTGAGCACAACATCGGTGGTGCACCCCCCAGCTTTCCCGAATCCGAGTTTGGAGTGCACGAACTTTTGTTTTCTGCTTGCACAGCCGAATAGGCGGGACTGAAAGGGGCTGCTGGATCTCTAGTGCCCACAGCAGGATTTGCTAAGTTGACAATTTTATTGCAGTCTATCATTGTTTGGCAGCTCGAAATCCGTTTGAGCACAACATCTCCGGTGCACCCCCCCAGCCGTCCTGAATCCGAGTTTCGAGTGCACGAACAATTGCACTCTACCCGCACAGATGAAGAGCCAGGACTGAAAGAGGCTGCTGGATCTCTTCAGCACTAAGCAAGCCGGATTTGCTAAAGTGACACTTTTATTGCAGTCTCTCCTTTTTTGCCAGCTCCAAGTCCGTTTGGGCACAACATCTGTGGTGCACCCCCCAGCCGTCCTTTAATCTGAGTTCGGAGTGCACGAACGATTGCTCTCTGCCCGCACAGACGAATAGGCGGGACTGAAAGAGGCTGCTGGATCTCTTCAGCACTCAGCAAGCTTTGCAACCGGGACACCTCTTTTACTGTCACTCCTTGCTTACTTGTCTGAAAGTGCATTTGAACCAACGTCTCCGGCACCCAATCTCAGACATGCTGCTGCTGAGTGAGCGGAGCAAGTTAGGTTGATCCCTCTGACGATGATCTAGATCTGAGAGTAGCTATTGGAAATCTTCTGCAAACAGCATCTTTCGGAGAGGTGGTACATATATTGCAGTCTCTCCTTTGTTTGCCAGCTCCAAATCTGCTTGAGCGCAACATCTGTGGTGCACCCCCCAGCCGTCCTGAATGCAATTTTGGAGTGCACGAACGATTGTTCTGTGCTCGCACAGATGAATAGGCAGGACTGAAAGGGGCTGCTGGATCTCTACTGCCCCCAGCAGGATTTGCTAAATTGACACTTTTATTGCAGTCTCTCCTTTGTTTGACAACTCCAAGTCCGTTTGGGCACAACATCTGTGGTGCACCCCCCAGCCGTCCTTTAATCCGAGTTCGGAGTGCACGAACGATTGCTCTCTGCCCGCACAGACGAATAGGCGGGACTGAAAGAGGCTGCTGGATCTCTTCAGCACTCAGCAAGCTTTGCAAATGGGACACCTCTTTTACTGTCATTCCTTGCATACTTATCAAAAAGTGCATTTGAACCAACGTCTCCGGCACCCAATCTCAGACATGCTGCTGCTGAGTGAGCGGAGCAAGTTAGGTTGATCCCTCTGACGATGATCCATGTCTGCAAGTAGCTATTGGAAATCTTCTGCAAACAGCATCTTTCAGAGAGGTAGTACATATATTGCAGTCTCTCCTTTGTTTGCCAGCTCCAACTCCGCTTGAGCGTTACATCTGTGGTGCACCCCCCAGCCGTCCTGAATGCAAGTTTGGAGTGCAAGAACGATTGTTCTGTGCTCGCACAGATGAATAGGCAGGACTGAAAGGGGCTGCTGGATCTCTACTGCCCTCAGCAGGATTTGCTAAATTGACACTTTTATTGCAGTCTCTCCTTTGTTTGACAGCTCCAAGTCCGTTTGGGCACTACATCTGTGGTGCACCCCCCAGCCGTCCTTTAATCCGAGTTCGGAGTGCACGAACGATTGCTCTCTGCTCGCACAGACGAATAGGCGGGACTGAGAGAGGCTGCTGGATCTCTTCAGCACTCAGCAAGCTTTGCAACCGGGACACCTCTTTTACTGTCACTCCTTGCTTACTTGTCTGAAAGTGCATTTGAACCAACGTCTCCGGCACCCAATCTCAGACATGCTGCTGCTGAGTGAGCGGAGCAAGTTAGTTTGATCCCTCTGACGATGATCTAGATCTGTGAGTAGCTGATGGAAATCTTCTGCAAACAGCATCTTTCGGAGAGGTGGTACATATATTGCAGTCTCTCCTTTCTTTGAAAGCTCCAAATCCGTTTGAGCACAACATCGGTGGTGCACCCCCCAGCTTTCCCGAATCCGAGTTTGGAGTGCACGAACTTTTGTTTTCTGCTTGCACAGCCGAATAGGCAGGACTGAAAGGGGCTGCTGGATCTCTAGTGCCCACAGCAGGATTTGCTAAGTTGACAATTTTATTGCAGTCTCTCATTGTTTGGCAGATCCAAATCCGTTTGAGCACAACATCTCCGGTGCACCCCCCAGCCATCCTGAATCCGAGTTTCGAGTGCACGAATGATTGCACTCTGCACGCACAGACGAAGAGCCAGGACTGAAAGAGGCTGCTGGATCTCTTCAGCACTAAGCAAGCCGGATTTGCTAAAGTGACACTTTTATTGCAGTCTCTCCTTTTTTGCCAGCTCCAAGTCCGTTTGGGCACAACATCTGTGGTGCACCCCCCAGCCGTCCTTTAATCCGAGTTCGGAGTGCACGAACGATTGCTCTCTGCCCGCACAGACGAAGAGCCAGGACTGAAAGAGGCTGCTGGATCTCTTCAGCACTCAGCAAGCTTTGCAACCGGGACACCTCTTTTACTGTCACTCCTTGCTTACTTGTCTGAAAGTGCATTTGAACCAACGTCTCCGGCACCCAATCTCAGACATGCTGCTGCTGAGTGAGCGGAGCAAGTTAGTTTGATCCCTCTGACGATGATCTAGATCTGAGAGTAGCTATTGGAAATCTTCTGCAAACAGCATCTTTCGGAGAGGTGGTACATATATTGCAGTCTCTCCTTTGTTTGCCAGCTCCAAATCCGCTTGAGCGCAACATCTGTGGTGCACCCACCAGCCGTCCTGAATGCAAGTTTGGAGTGCACGAACGGTTGTTCTGTGCTCGCACAGATGAATTGGCAGGACTGAAAGGGGCTGCTGGATCTCTACTGCCCTCAGCAGGATTTGCTAAATTGACACTTTTATTGCAGTCTCGCCTTTGTTTGCCAGCTCCAAGTCCGTTTGGGCACAACATCTGTGGTGCACCCCCCAGCCGTCCTTTAATCCGAGTTCGGAGTGCACGAACGATTGCTCTCTGCCCTCACAGACGAATAGGCGGGACTCAAAGAGGCTGCTGGATCTCTTCAGCACTCAGCAAGCTTTGCAACCGGGACACCTCTTTTACTGTCACTCCTTGCTTGCTCGTCTGAAAGTGCATTTGAACCAACGTCTCCGGCACCCAATCTCAGACATGCCGCTGCTGAGTGAGCCGAGCAAGTTAGTTTGATCCCTCTGACGAGGATCTAGATCTGAGAGTAGCTATTGGAAATCTTCTGCAAACAGCATCTTTCGGAGAGGTGGTACATATATTGCAGTCTCTCCTTTGTTTGCCAGCTCCAAATCCGTTTGAGCGCAACATCTGTGGTGCACCTCCCAGCCGTCCTGAATGCAAGTTTGGAGTGCGCGAACGATTGTTCTGTGCCCGCACAGATGAATAGGCAGGACTGAAAGGGGCTGCTGGATCTCTACTGCCCTCAGCAGGATTTGCTAAATTGACACTTTTATTGCAGTCTCTCCTTTGTTTGCCAGCTCCAAGTCCGTTTGGGCACAACATCTGTGGTGCACCCCCCAGCCGTCCTTTAATCCGAGTTCGGAGTGCACGAACGATTGCTCTCTGCTCGCACAGACGAATAGGCGGGACTGAAAGAGGCTGCTGGATCTCTTCAGCACTCAGCAAGCTTTGCAACTGGGACACCTCTTTTACTGTCATTCCTTGCATACTTATCAGAAAGTGCATTTGAACCAACGTCTCCGGCACCCAATCTCAGACATGCTGCTGCTGAGTGAGCGGAGCAAGTTAGGTTGATCCCTCTGACGATGATCTAGATCTGTGAGTAGCTATTGGAAATCTTCTGCAAACAGCATCTCTCGGAGAGGTGGTACATATATTGCAGTCTCTCCTTTCTTTGAAAGCTCCAAATCCGTTTGAGCACAACATCGGTGGTGCACCCCCCAGCTTTCCCGAATCCGAGTTTGGAGTGCACGAACTTTTGTTTTCTTCTTGCACAGACGAATAGGCGGGACTGAAAGGGGCTGCTGGTTCTCTAGTGCCCACAGCAGGATTTGCTAAGTTGACAATTTTATTGCAGTCTCTCATTGTTTGGCAGATCCAAATCCGTTTCAGCACAACATCTCCGGTGCACCCCCCCAGCCGTCCTGAATCCGAGTTTCGAGTGCACGAACGATTGCACTCTTCACGCACAGACGAAGAGCCAGGACTGAAAGAGGCTGCTGGATCTCTTCAGCACTAAGCAAGCCGGATTTGCTAAAGTGACACTTTTATTGCAGTCTCTCCATTTTTGCCAGCTCCAAGTCCGTTTGTGCACAACATCTGTGGTGCACCCCCCAGCCGTCCTTTAATCCGAGTTCGGAGTGCACGAACGATTGCTCTCTGCCCGCACAGACGAAGAGCCAGGACTGAAAGAGGCTGCTGGATCTCTTCAGCACTCAGCAAGCTTTGCAACCGGGACACCTCTTTTACTGTCACTCCTTGATTACTTGTCTGAAAGTGCATTTGAACCAACGTCTCCGGCACCCAATCTCAGACATGCTGCTGCTGAGTGAGCGGAGCAAGTTAGTTTGATCCCTCTGACGAGGACCTAGATCTGAGAGTAGCTATTGGAAATCTTCTGCAAACAGCATCTTTCGGAGAGGTAGTACATATATTGCAGTCTCTCCTTTGTTTGCCAGCTCCAAATCCGCTTGAGCGCATCATCTGTGGTGCACCCCCCAGCCGTCCTGAATGCAAGTTTGGAGTGCAAGAACGATTGTTCTGTGCTCGCACAGATGAATAGGCAGGACTGAAAGGGGCTGCTGGATCTCTACTGCCCTCAGCAGGATTTGCTAAATTGACACTTTTATTGCAGTCTCTCCTTTGTTTGACAGCTCCAAGTCTGTTTGGGCACTACATCTGTGGTGCACCCCCCAGCCGTCCTTTAATCCGAGTTCGGAGTGCACGAACGATTGCTCTCTGCTCGCACAGACGAATAGGCGGGACTGAAAGAGGCTGCTGGATCTCTTCAGCACTCAGCAAGCTTTGCAACCGGGACACCTCTTTTACTGTCATTCCTTGCATACTTATCAGAAAGTGCATTTGAACCAACGTCTCCGGCACCCAATCTCAGACATGCTGCTGCTGAGTGAGCGGAGCAAGTTAGTTTGGTCCCTCTGACGATGATCTAGATCTGAGAGTAGCTATTGGAAATCTTCTGCAAACAGCATCTTTCGGAGAGGTGGTACATATATTGCAGTCTCTCCTTTGTTTGCCAGCTCCAAATCCGCTTGAGCGCAACATCTGTGGTGCACCCCCCAGACGTCCTGAATGCAAGTTTGGAGTGCATGAACGATTGTTCTGTGCTCGCACAGATGAATAGGCAGGACTGAAAGGGGCTGCTGGATCTCTACTGCCCTCAGCAGGATTTGCTAAATTGACACTTTTATTGCAGTCTCTCCTTTGTTTGCCAGCTCCAAGTCCGTTTGGGCACAACATCTGTGGTGCACCCCCCAGCCGTCCTTTAATCCGAGTTCGGAGTGCACGAACGATTGCTCTCTGCTCGCACAGACGAAGAGCCAGGTCTGAAAGAGGCTGCTGGATCTCTTCTGCACTCAGCAAGCTTTGCAACCGGGACACCTCTTTTACTGTCACTCCTTGCTTACTTGTCTGAAAGTGCATTTGAACCAACGTCTCCGGCACCCAATCTCAGACATGCTGCTGCTGAGTGAGCGGAGCAAGTTAGTTTGATCCCTCTGACGATGATCTAGATCTGAGAGTAGCTATTGGAAATCTTCTGCAAACAGCATCTTTCGGAGACGTGGTACATATATTGCAGTCTCTCCTTTGTTTGCCAGCTCCAAATCCGCTTGAGCGTTACATCTGTGGTGCACCCCCAAGCCGTCCTGAATGCAAGTTTGGAGTGCACGAACGATTGTTCTGTGCTCGCACAGATGAATAGGCAGGACTGAAAGGGGCTGCTGGATCTCTACTGCCCTCAGCAGGATTTGCTAAATTGACACTTTTATTGCAGTCTCTCCTTTGTTTGCCAGCTCCAAGTCCGTTTGGGCACAACATCTGTGGTGCACCCCCCAGCCGTCCTTTAATCCGAGTTCGGAGTGCACGAACGATTGCTCTCTGCTCGCACAGACGAATAGGCGGGACTGAAAGAGGCTGCTGGATCTCTTCAGCACTCAGCAAGCTTTGCAACCGGGACACCTCTTTTACTGTCATTCCTTGCATACTTATCAGAAAGTGCATTTGAACCAACGTCTCCGGTACCCAATCTCAGACATGCTGCTGCTGAGTGAGCGGAGCAAGTTAGGTTGATCCCTCTGACGATGATCTAGATCTGTGAGTAGCTATTGGAAATCTTCTGCAAACAGCATCTTTCGGAGAGGTGGTACATATATTGCAGTCTCTCCTTTCTTTGAAAGCTCCAAATCCGTTTGAGCACAACATCGGTGGTGCACCCCCCAGCTTTCCCGAATCCGAGTTTGGAGTGCACGAACTTTTGTTTTCTTCTTGCACAGACGAATAGGCGGGACTGAAAGGGGCTGCTGGTTCTCTAGTGCCCACAGCAGGATTTGCTAAGTTGACAATTTTATTGCAGTCTCTCATTGTTTGGCAGATCCAAATCCGTTTCAGCACAACATCTCCGGTGCACCCCCCCAGCCGTCCTGAATCCGAGTTTCGAGTGCACGAACGATTGCACTCTGCACGCACAGACGAAGAGCCAGGACTGAAAGAGGCTGCTGGATCTCTTCAGCACTAAGCAAGCCGGATTTGCTAAAGTGACACTTTTATTGCAGTCTCTCCTTTTTTGCCAGCTCCAAGTCCGTTTGGGCACTACATCTGTGGTGCACCCCCCAGCCGTCCTTTAATCCGAGTTCGGAGTGCACGAACGATTGCTCTCTGCCCGCACAGACGAAGAGCCAGGACTGAAAGAGGCTGCTGGATCTCTGCAGCACTCCGCAAGCTTTGCAACCGGGACACCTCTTTTACTGTCACTCCTTGATTACTTGTCTGAAAGTGCATTTGAACCAACGTCTCCGGCACCCAATCTCAGACATGCTGCTGCTGAGTGAGCGGAGCAAGTTAGTTTGGTCCCTCTGACGATGATCTAGATCTGAGAGTAGCTATTGGAAATCTTCTGCAAACAGCATCTTTCGGAGAGGTAGTACATATATTGCAGTCTCTCCTTTGTTTGCCAGCTCCAAATCCGCTTGAGCGCAACATCTGTGGTGCACCCCCCAGCCGTCCTGAATGCAAGTTTGGAGTGCAAGAACGATTGTTCTGTGCTCGCACAGATGAATAGGCAGGACTGAAAGGGGCTGCTGGATCTCTACTGCCCTCAGCAGGATTTGCTAAATTGACACTTTTATTGCAGTCTCTCCTTTGTTTGACAGCTCCAAGTCTGTTTGGGCACTACATCTGTGGTGCACCCCCCAGCCGTCCTTTAATCCGAGTTCGGAGTGCACGAACGATTGCTCTCTGCTCGCACAGACGAATAGGCGGGACTGAAAGAGGCTGCTGGATCTCTTCAGCACTCAGCAAGCTTTGCAACCGGGACACCTCTTTTACTGTCATTCCTTGCATACTTATCAGAAAGTGCATTTGAACCAACGTCTCCGGCACCCAATCTCAGACATGCTGCTGCTGAGTGAGCGGAGCAAGTTAGTTTGGTCCCTCTGACGATGATCTAGATCTGAGAGTAGCTATTGGAAATCTTCTGCAAACAGCATCTTTCGGAGAGGTGGTACATATATTGCAGTCTCTCCTTTGTTTGCCAGCTCCAAATCCGCTTGAGCGCAACATCTGTGGTGCACCCCCCAGACGTCCTGAATGCAAGTTTGGAGTGCATGAACGATTGTTCTGTGCTCGCACAGATGAATAGGCAGGACTGAAAGGGGCTGCTGGATCTCTACTGCCCTCAGCAGGATTTGCTAAATTGACACTTTTATTGCAGTCTCTCCTTTGTTTGCCAGCTCCAAGTCCGTTTGGGCACAACATCTGTGGTGCACCCCCCAGCCGTCCTTTAATCCGAGTTCGGAGTGCACGAACGATTGCTCTCTGCTCGCACAGACGAAGAGCCAGGTCTGAAAGAGGCTGCTGGATCTCTTCTGCACTCAGCAAGCTTTGCAACCGGGACACCTCTTTTACTGTCACTCCTTGCTTACTTGTCTGAAAGTGCATTTGAACCAACGTCTCCGGCACCCAATCTCAGACATGCTGCTGCTGAGTGAGCGGAGCAAGTTAGTTTGATCCCTCTGACGATGATCTAGATCTGAGAGTAGCTATTGGAAATCTTCTGCAAACAGCATCTTTCGGAGACGTGGTACATATATTGCAGTCTCTCCTTTGTTTGCCAGCTCCAAATCCGCTTGAGCGTTACATCTGTGGTGCACCCCCAAGCCGTCCTGAATGCAAGTTTGGAGTGCACGAACGATTGTTCTGTGCTCGCACAGATGAATAGGCAGGACTGAAAGGGGCTGCTGGATCTCTACTGCCCTCAGCAGGATTTGCTAAATTGACACTTTTATTGCAGTCTCTCCTTTGTTTGCCAGCTCCAAGTCCGTTTGGGCACAACATCTGTGGTGCACCCCCCAGCCGTCCTTTAATCCGAGTTCGGAGTGCACGAACGATTGCTCTCTGCTCGCACAGACGAATAGGCGGGACTGAAAGAGGCTGCTGGATCTCTTCAGCACTCAGCAAGCTTTGCAACCGGGACACCTCTTTTACTGTCATTCCTTGCATACTTATCAGAAAGTGCATTTGAACCAACGTCTCCGGTACCCAATCTCAGACATGCTGCTGCTGAGTGAGCGGAGCAAGTTAGGTTGATCCCTCTGACGATGATCTAGATCTGTGAGTAGCTATTGGAAATCTTCTGCAAACAGCATCTTTCGGAGAGGTGGTACATATATTGCAGTCTCTCCTTTCTTTGAAAGCTCCAAATCCGTTTGAGCACAACATCGGTGGTGCACCCCCCAGCTTTCCCGAATCCGAGTTTGGAGTGCACGAACTTTTGTTTTCTTCTTGCACAGACGAATAGGCGGGACTGAAAGGGGCTGCTGGTTCTCTAGTGCCCACAGCAGGATTTGCTAAGTTGACAATTTTATTGCAGTCTCTCATTGTTTGGCAGATCCAAATCCGTTTCAGCACAACATCTCCGGTGCACCCCCCCAGCCGTCCTGAATCCGAGTTTCGAGTGCACGAACGATTGCACTCTGCACGCACAGACGAAGAGCCAGGACTGAAAGAGGCTGCTGGATCTCTTCAGCACTAAGCAAGCCGGATTTGCTAAAGTGACACTTTTATTGCAGTCTCTCCTTTTTTGCCAGCTCCAAGTCCGTTTGGGCACTACATCTGTGGTGCACCCCCCAGCCGTCCTTTAATCCGAGTTCGGAGTGCACGAACGATTGCTCTCTGCCCGCACAGACGAAGAGCCAGGACTGAAAGAGGCTGCTGGATCTCTGCAGCACTCCGCAAGCTTTGCAACCGGGACACCTCTTTTACTGTCACTCCTTGATTACTTGTCTGAAAGTGCATTTGAACCAACGTCTCCGGCACCCAATCTCAGACATGCTGCTGCTGAGTGAGCGGAGCAAGTTAGTTTGGTCCCTCTGACGATGATCTAGATCTGAGAGTAGCTATTGGAAATCTTCTGCAAACAGCATCTTTCGGAGAGGTAGTACATATATTGCAGTCTCTCCTTTGTTTGCCAGCTCCAAATCCGCTTGAAAGTTACATCTGTGGTGCACCCCCCAGCCGTCCTGAATGCAAGTTTGGAGTGCAAGAACGATTGTTCTGTGCTCGCACAGATGAATAGGCAGGACTGAAAGGGGCTGCTGGATCTCTACTGCCCTCAGCAGGATTTGCTAAATTGACACTTTTATTGCAGTCTCGCCTTTGTTTGCCAGCTCCAAGTCCGTTTGGGCACAACATCTGTGGTGCACCCCCCAGCCGTCCTTTAATCCGAGTTCGGAGTGCACGAACGATTGCTCTTTGCCCGCACAGACGAATAGGCGGGACTGAAAGAGGCTGCTGGATCTCTTCAGCACTCAGGAAGCTTTGCAACCGGGACACCTCTTTTACTGTCACTCCTTGCTTGCTCGTCTGAAAGTGCATTTGAACCAACATCTCCGGCACCCAATCTCAGACATGCCGCTGCTGAGTGAGCCGAGCAAGTTAGTTTGATCCCTCTGACGAGGATCTAGATCTGAGAGTAGCTATTGGAAATCTTCTGCAAACAGCATCTTTCGGAGAGGTGGTACATATATTGCAGTCTCTCCTTTGTTTGCCAGCTCCGAATCCGTTTGAGCGCAACATCTGTGGTGCAACCCCCAGCCGTCCTGAATGCAAGTTTGGAGTGCACGAACGATTGTTCTGTGCTCGCACAGATGAATAGGCAGGACTGAAAGGGGCTGCTGGATCTCTACTGCCCTCAGCAGGATTTGCTAAATTGACACTTTTATTGCAGTCTCTCCTTTGTTTGCCAGCTCCAAGTCCGTTTGGGCACAACATCTGTGGTGCACCCCCCAGCCGTCCTTTAATCCGAATTCGGAGTGCACGAACGATTGCTCTCTGCTCGCACAGACGAATAGGCGGGACTGAAAGAGGCTGCTGGATCTCTTCAGCACTCAGCAAGCTTTGCAACCGGGACACCTCTTTTACTGTCATTCCTTGCATACTTATCAGAAAGTGCATTTGAACCAACGTCTCCGGCACCCAATCTCAGACATGCTGCTGCTGAGTGAGTGGAGCAAGTTAGGTTGATCCCTCTGACGATGATCTAGATCTGAGAGTAGCTATTGGAAATCTTCTGCAAACAGCATCTTTCGGAGAGGTGGTACATATATTGCAGTCTCTCCTTTCTTTGAAAGCTCCAAATCCTTTTGAGCACAACATCGGTGGTGCACCCCCCAGCTTTCCCGAATCCGAGTTTGGAGTGCACGAACTTTTGTTTTCTTCTTGCACAGACGAATAGGCGGGACTGAGAGGGGCTGCTGGTTCTCTAGTGCCCACAGCAGGATTTGCTAAGTTGACAATTTTATTGCAGTCTCTCATTGTTTGGCAGATCCAAATCCGTTTCAGCACAACATCTGTGGTGCACCCCCCCAGCCGTCCTGAATCCGAGTTTCGAGTGCACGAACGATTGCACTCTGCACGCACAGACAAAGAGCCAGGACTGAAAGAGGCTGCTGGATCTCTTCAGCACTAAGCAAGCCGGATTTTCTAAAGTGACACTTTTATTGCAGTCTCTCCTTTTTTGCCAGCTCCAAGTCCGTTTGTGCACAACATCTGTGGTGCACCCCCCAGCCGTCCTTTAATCCGAGTTCGGAGTGCACGAACAATTGCTCTCTGCCCGCACAGACGAAGAGCCAGGACTGAAAGAGGCTGCTGGATCTCTTCAGCACTCAGCAAGCTTTGCAACCGGGACACCTCTTTTACTGTCACTCCTTGATTACTTGTCTGAAAGTGCATTTGAACCAACGTCTCCGGCACCCAATCTCAGACATGCTGCTGCTGAGTGAGCGGAGCAAGTTAGTTTGGTCCCTCTGACGATGATCTAGATCTGAGAGTAGCTATTGGAAATCTTCTGCAAACAGCATCTTTCGGAGAGGTAGTACATATATTGCAGTCTCTCCTTTGTTTGCCAGCTCCAAATCCGCTTGAAAGTTACATCTGTGGTGCACCCCCCAGCCGTCCTGAATGCAAGTTTGGAGTGCAAGAACGATTGTTCTGTGCTCGCACAGATGAATAGGCAGGACTGAAAGGGGCTGCTGGATCTCTACTGCCCTCAGCAGGATTTGCTAAATTGACACTTTTATTGCAGTCTCTCCTTTGTTTGCCAGCTCCAAGTCCGTTTGGGCACAACATCTGTGGTGCACCCCCCAGCCGTCCTTTAATCTGGGTTCGGAGTGCACGAACGATTGCTCTCTGCCCGCACAGACGAAGAGCCAGGACTGAAAGAGGCTGCTGGATCTCTTCAGCACTCAGCAAGCTTTGCAACCGGGACACCTCTTTTACTGTCACTCCTTGCTTACTTGTCTGAAAGTGCATTTGAACCAACGTCTCTGGCACCCAATCTCAGACATGCTGCTGCTGAGTGAGCGGAGCAAGTTAGTTTGATCCCTCTGACGATGATCTAGATCTGAGAGTAGCTATTGGAAATCTTCTGCAAACAGCATCTTTCGGAGAGGTGGTACATATATTGCAGTCTCTCCTTTGTTTGCCAGCTCCAAATCCGCTTGAGCGCAACATCTGTGGTGCACCCCCCAGCCGTCCCGAATGCAAGTTTGGAGTGCAGGAACGATTGTTCTGTGCTCGCACAGATGAATAGGCAGGACTGAAAGGGGCTGCTGGATCTCTACTGCCCTCAGCAGGATTTGCTAAATTGACACTTTTATTGCAGTCTCTCCTTTGTTTGCCAGCTCCAAGTCCGTTTGGGCACAACTTCTGTGGTGCACCCCCCAGCCGTCCTTTAATCCGAGTTCGGAGTGCACGAACGATTGCTCTCTGCCCGCACAGACGAATAGGCGGGACTGAAAGAGGCTGCTGGATCTCTTCAGCACTCAGCAAGATTTGCAACCGGGACACCTCTTTTACTGTCATTCCTTGCATACTTATCAGAAAGTGCATTTGAACCAACGTCTCCGGCACCCAATCTCAGAAATGCTGCTGCTGAGTGAGCGGAGCAAGTTAGTTTGATCCCTCTGACGATGATCCATGTCTGCAAGTAGCTATTGGAAATCTTCTGCAAACAGCATCTTTCGGAGAGGTGGTACATATATTGCAGTCTCTCCTTTGTTTGAAAGCTCCAAATCCGTTTGAGCACAATATCTGTGGTGCACCCCCCAGCCGTCCTGAATCCGAGTTTGGAGTGCACGAACTTTTGTTTTCTGCCCGCACAGACGAAGAGCCAGGAATGAAAGAGGCTGCTGGATCTCTTCAGCACTAAGAAAGCCGGATTTGCTAAAGTGACACTTTTATTGCAGTCTCTCCTTTTTTGCCAGCTCCAAGTCCGTTTGTGCACAACATCTGTGGTGCACCCCCCAGCTTTCCCGAATCCGAGTTTGGAGTGCACGAACTTTTGTTTTCTTCTTGCACAGACGAATAGGCGGGACTGAAAGGGGCTGCTGGTTCTCTAGTGCCCACAGCAGGATTTGCTAAGTTGACAATTTTATTGCAGTCTCTCATTGTTTGGCAGATCCAAATCCGTTTCAGCACAACATCTGTGGTGCACCCCCCCAGCCGTCCTGAATCCGAGTTTCGAGTGCACGAACGATTGCACTCTGCACGCACAGACAAAGAGCCAGGACTGAAAGAGGCTGCTGGATCTCTTCAGCACTAAGCAAGCCGGATTTTCTAAAGTGACACTTTTATTGCAGTCTCTCCTTTTTTGCCAGCTCCAAGTCCGTTTGTGCACAACATCTGTGGTGCACCCCCCAGCCGTCCTTTAATCCGAGTTCGGAGTGCACGAACAATTGCTCTCTGCCCGCACAGACGAAGAGCCAGGACTGAAAGAGGCTGCTGGATCTCTTCAGCACTCAGCAAGCTTTGCAACCGGGACACCTCTTTTACTGTCACTCCTTGATTACTTGTCTGAAAGTGCATTTGAACCAACGTCTCCGGCACCCAATCTCAGACATGCTGCTGCTGAGTGAGCGGAGCAAGTTAGTTTGGTCCCTCTGACGATGATCTAGATCTGAGAGTAGCTATTGGAAATCTTCTGCAAACAGCATCTTTCGGAGAGGTAGTACATATATTACAGTCTCTCCTTTGTTTGCCAGCTCCAAATCCGCTTGAATGTTACATCTGTGGTGCACCCCCCAGCCGTCCTGAATGCAAGTTTGGAGTGCAAGAACGATTGTTCTGTGCTCGCACAGATGAATAGGCAGGACTGAAAGGGGCTGCTGGATCTCTACTGCCCTCAGCAGGATTTGCTAAATTGACACTTTTATTGCAGTCTCTCCTTTGTTTGACAGCTCCAAGTCCGTTTGGGCACTACATCTGTGGTGCACCCCCCAGCCGTCCTTTAATCCGAGTTCGGAGTGCACGAACGATTGCTCTCTGCTCGCACAGACGAATAGGCGGGACTGAAAGAGGCTGCTGGATCTCTTCAGCACTCAGCAAGCTTTGCAACCGGGACACCTCTTTTACTGTCATTCCTTGCATACTTATCAGAAAGTGCATTTGAACCAACGTCTCCGGCACCCAATCTCAGACATGCTGCTGCTGAGTGAGCGGAGCAAGTTAGTTTGGTCCCTCTGACGATGATCTAGATCTGAGAGTAGCTATTGGAAATCTTCTGCAAACAGCATCTTTCGGAGAGGTGGTACATATATTGCAGTCTCTCCTTTGTTTGCCAGCTCCAAATCCGCTTGAGCGCAACATCTGTGGTGCACCCCCCAGCCGTCCTGAATGCAAGTTTGGAGTGCAAGAACGATTGTTCTGTGCTCGCACAGATGAATAGGCAGGACTGAAAGGGGCTGCTGGATCTCTACTGCCCTCAGCAGGATTTGCTAAATTGACACTTTTATTGCAGTCTCTCCTTTGTTTGCCAGCTCCAAGTCCGTTTGGGCACAACATCTGTGGTGCACCCCCCAGCCGTCCTTTAATCCGAGTTCGGAGTGCACGAACAATTGCTCTCTGCTCGCACAGACGAAGAGCCAGGTCTGAAAGAGGCTGCTGGATCTCTTCAGCACTCAGCAAGCTTTGCAACCGGGACACCTCTTTTACTGTCACTCCTTGCTTACTTGTCTGAAAGTGCATTTGAACCAACGTCTCCGGCACCCAATCTCAGACATGCTGCTGCTGAGTGAGCGGAGCAAGTTAGTTTGATCCCTCTGACGATGATCTAGATCTGAGAGTAGCTATTGGAAATCTTCTGCAAACAGCATCTTTCGGAGAGGTGGTACATATATTGCAGTCTGTCCTTTGTTTGCCAGCTCCAAATCTGCTTGAGCGCAACATCTGTGGTGCACCCCCCAGCCGTCCTGAATGCAAGTTTGGAGTGCACGAACGATTGTTCTGTGCTCGCACAGATGAATAGGCAGGACTGAAAGGGGCTGCTGGATCTCTACTGCCCTCAGCAGGATTTGCTAAATTGACACTTTTATTGCAGTCTCTCCTTTGTTTGACAGCTCCAAGTCCGTTTGGGCACAACTTCTGTGGTGCACCCCCCAGCCGTCCTTTAATCCGAGTTCGGAGTGCACGAACGATTGCTCTCTGCCTGCACAGACGAATAGGCGGGACTGAAAGAGGCTGCTGGATCTCTTCAGCACTCAGCAAGCTTTGCAACCGGGACACCTCTTTTACTGTCATTCCTTGCATACTTATCAGAAAGTGCATTTGAACCAACGTCTCCGGCACCCAATCTCAGACATGCTGCTGCTGAGTGAGCGGAGCAAGTTAGTTTGGTCCCTCTGACGATGATCTAGATCTGAGAGTAGCTATTGGAAATCTTCTGCAAACAGCATCTTTCGGAGAGGTGGTACATATATTGCAGTCTCTCCTTTGTTTGCCAGCTCCAAATCCGTTTGAGCGCAACATCTGTGGTGCACCCCCCAGCCGTCCTGAATGCAAGTTTGGAGTGCACGAACGATTGTTCTGTGCTCGCACAGATGAATAGGCAGGACTGAAAGGGGCTGCTGGATCTCTACTGCCCTCAGCAGGATTTGCTAAATTGACACTTTTATTGCAGTCTCTCCTTTGTTTGACAGCTCCAAGTCCGTTTGGGCACAACATCTGTGGTGCACCCCCCAGCCGTCCTTTAATCCGAGTTCGGAGTGCACGAACAATTGCTCTCTGCTCGCACAGACGAAGAGCCAGGTCTGAAAGAGGCTGCTGGATCTCTTCAGCACTCAGCAAGCTTTGCAACCGGGACACCTCTTTTACTGTCATTCCTTGCATACTTATCAGAAACTGCATTTGAACCAACGTCTCCGGCACCCAATCTCAGACATGCTGCTGCTGTGTGAGCGGAGCAAGTTAGTTTGATCCCTCTGACGATGATCTAGATCTGAGAGTAGCTATTGGAAATCTTCTGCAAACAGCATCTTTCGGAGAGGTGGTACATATATTGCAGTCTCTCCTTTGTTTGAAAGCTCCAAATCCGTTTGAGCACAATATCTGTGGTGAAACCCCCCAGCAGTCCTGAATCCGAGTTTGGAGTGCACGAACTTTTGTTTTCTGAACGCACAGACGAAGAGCCAGGACTGAAAGAGGCTGCTGGATCTCTTCAGCACTAAGCAAGCCGGATTTGCTAAAGTGACACTTTTATTGCAGTCTCTCTTTTTTTGTCAGCTCCAAGTCTGTTTGTGCACAACATCTGTGGTGCACCCCCCAGCCGTCCTTTAATCCGAGTTCGGAGTGCACGAACGATTGCTCTCTGCCCGCACAGACGAAGAGCCAGGACTGAAAGAGGCTGCTGGATCTCTTCAGCACTCAGCAAGCTTTGCAACCGGGACACCTCTTTTAATGTCACTCCTTGCTTACTTGTCTGAAAGTGCATTTGAACCAACGTCTCCGGCACCCAATCTCAGACATGCTGCTGCTGAGTGAGCGGAGCAAGTTAGTTTGAGCCCTCTGACGATGATCTAGATCTGAGAGTAGCTATTGGAAATCTTCTGCAAACAGCATCTTTCGGAGAGGTGGTGCATATATTGCAGTCTCTCCTTTGTTTGCCAGCTCCAAATCCGCTTGAGCGCAACATCTGTGGTGCACCCCCCAGCCGTCCTGAATGCAAGTTTGGAGTGCACGAACGATTGTTCTGTGCTCGCACAGATGAATAGGCAGGACTGAAAGGGGCTGCTGGATCTCTACTGCCCTCAGCAGGATTTGCTAAATTGACACTTTTATTGCAGTCTCGCCTTTGTTTGCCAGCTCCAAGTCCATTTGGCACAACATCTGTGGTGCACCCCCCAGCCGTCCTTTAATCCGAGTTCGGAGTGCACGAACGATTGCTCTCTGCTCGCACAGACGAATAGGCGGGACTGAAAGAGGCTGCTGGATCTCTTCAGCACTCAGCAAGCTTTGCAAACGGGACACCTCTTTTACTGTCATTCCTTGCATACTTATCAGAAAGTGCATTTGAACCAACGTCTCCGGCACCCAATCTCAGACATGCTGCTGCTGAGTGAGCGGAGCAAGTTAGGTTGATCCCTCTGACGATGATCTAGATCTGTGAGTAGCTATTGGAAATCTTCTGCAAACAGCATCTTTCGGAGAGGTGGTACATATATTGCAGTCTCTCCTTTCTTTGAAAGCTCCAAATCCGTTTGAGCACAACATCGGTGGTACACCCCCCAGCTTTCCCGAATCCGAGTTTGGTGTGCACGAACTTTTGTTTTCTGCTTGCACAGACGAATAGGCGGGACTGAAAGGGGCTGCTGGATCTCTAGTGCCCACAGCAGGATTTGCTATGTTGACAATTTTATTGCAGTCTCTCATTGTTTGGCAGATCCAAATCCGTTTGAGCACAACATCTCCGGTGCACCCCCCCAGCCGTCCTGAATGCAAGTTTCGAGTGCACGAACGATTGCACTCAGCACGCACAGACGAAGAGCCAGGACTGAAAGAGGCTGCTGGATCTCTTCAGCACTAAGCAAGCCGGATTTGCTAAAGTGACACTTTTATTGCAGTCTCTCCTTTTTTGCCAGCTCCAAGTCCGTTTGGGCACAACATCTGTGGTGCACCCCCCAGCCGTCCTTTAATCCGAGTTCGGAGTGCACGAACGATTGCTCTCTGCCCGCACAGACGAATAGGCGGGACTGAAAGAGGCTGCTGGATCTCTTCAGCACTCAGCAAGCTTTGCAACCGGGACACCTCTTTTACTGTCATTCCTTGCATACTTATCAGAAAGAGCATTTGAACCAACGTCTCCGGCACCCAATCTCAGACATGCTGCTGCTGAGTGAGCGGAGCAAGTTAGTTTGATCCCTCTGACGATGATCTAGATCTGAGAGTAGCTATTGGAAATCTTCTGCAAACAGCATCTTTCGGAGAGGTGGTGCGTATATTGCAGTCTCTCCTTTGTTTGCCAGCTCCAAATCCGCTTGAGCACAACATCTGTGGTGCACCCCCCAGCCGTCCTGAATGCAAGTTTGGAGTGCACGAACGATTGTTCTGTGCTCGCACAGATGAATAGGCAGGACTGAAAGGGGCTGCTGGATCTCTACTGCCCTCAGCAGGATTTGCTAAATTGACACTTTTATTGCAGTCTCGCCTTTGTTTGCCAGCTCCAAGTCCATTTGGCACAACATCTGTGGTGCACCCCCCAGCCGTCCTTTAATCCGAGTTCGGAGTGCACGAACGATTGCTCTCTGCTCGCACAGACGAATAGGCGGGACTGAAAGAGGCTGCTGGATCTCTTCAGCACTCAGCAAGCTTTGCAAACGGGACACCTCTTTTACTGTCATTCCTTGCATACTTATCAGAAAGTGCATTTGAACCAACGTCTCCGGCACCCAATCTCAGACATGCTGCTGCTGAGTGAGCGGAGCAAGTTAGGTTGATCCCTCTGACGATGATCCATGTCTGCAAGTAGCTATTGGAAATCTTCTGCAAACAGCATCTTTCAGAGAGGTGGTACATATATTGCAGTCTCTCCTTTGTTTGAAAGCTCCAAATCCGTTTGAGCACAACATCTGTGGTGCACCCCCCAGCCGTCCTGAATCCGAGTTTGGAGTGCACGAACTTTAGTTTTCTGCCCGCACAGATGAAGAGCCAGGACTGAAAGAGGCTGCTGGATCTCTTCAGCACTAAGCAAGCCGGATTTGCTAAAGTGACACTTTTATTGCAGTCTCGCCTTTGTTTGCCAGCTCCAAGTCCGTTTGGGCACAACATCTGTGGTGCACCCTCCAGCCGTCCTTTAATCAGAGTTCGGAGTGCACGAACGATTGCTCTCTCCCCGCACAGACGAAGAGCCAGGACTGAAAGAGGCTGCTGGATCTCTTCAGCACTAAGCAAGCCGGATTTGCTAAATTGACACTTTTATTGCAGTCTCGCCTTTGTTTGCCAGCTCCAAGTCCATTTGGCACAACATCTGTGGTGCACCCCCCAGCCGTCCTTTAATCCGAGTTCGGAGTGCACGAACGATTGCTCTCTGCCCGCACAGACGAATAGGCAGGACTGAAAGAGGCTGCTGGATCTCTTCAGCACTCAGCAAGCTTTGCAAACGGGACACCTCTTTTACTGTCATTCCTTGCATACTTATCAAAAAGTGCATTTGAACCAACGTCTCCGGCACCCAATCTCAGACATGCTGCTGCTGAGTGAGCGGAGCAAGTTAGGTTGATCCCTCTGACGATGATCCATGTCTGCAAGTAGCTATTGGAAATCATCTGCAAACAGCATCTTTCGGAGTGGTACTACATATATTGCAGTCTCTCCTTTGTTTGCCAGCCCCAACTCCTCTTGAGCGTTACATCTGTGGTGCAACCCCCAGCCGTCCTGAATGCAAGTTTGGAGTGCACGAACGATTGTTCTGGGCTCGCACAGATGAATAGGCAGGACTGAAAGGGGCTGCTGGATCTCTACTGCCCTCAGCAGGATTTGCTAAATTGACACTTTTATTGCAGTCTCTCCTTTGTTTGACAGCTCCAAGTCAGTTTGGGCACTACATCTGTGGTGCACCCCCCAGCCGTCCTTTAATCCGAGTTCGGAGTGCACGAACGATTGCTCTCTGCTCGCACAGACGAATAGGCGGGACTGAGAGAGGCTGCTGGATCTCTTCAGCACTCAGCAAGCTTTGCAACCGGGACACCTCTTTTACTGTCACTCCTTGCTTACTTGTCTGAAAGTGCATTTGAACCAACGTCACCGGCACCCAATCTCAGACATGCTGCTGCTGAGTGAGCGGAGCAAGTTAGGTTGATCACTCGGACGATGATCCATGTCAGCATGAAGCTATAGGAAATCTTCTGCAAACAGCATCTTTCGGAGAGGTGGTACATATATTGCAGTCTCTCCTTTGTTTGCCAGCTCCAAATCCGTTTGAGCACAACATCGGTGGTGCACCCCCCAGCTTTCCCGAATCCGAGTTTGGAGTGCACGAACTTTTGTTTTCTGCTCGCACAGACGAATAGGCGGGACTAAAAGGGGCTGCTGGATCTCTAGTGCCCTCAGCAGTATTTGCTAAGTTGACAATTTTATTGCAGTCACTCCTTTGCTCGGCAGCTCCAAATCCGTTTGAGCACAACATCTCAGGGGCACCCCCCCAGCCGTCCTGAATCCGAGTTTCGAGTGCACGAACGATTGCACTCTGCTCGCACAGACAAAGAGCCTGGACTGAAAGAGGCTGCTTGATCTCTTCAGCACTAAGCAAGCCGGATTTCCAAAAGTGACACTTTTATTGCAGTCTCTCCTTTTTTGCCAGCTAAAAGTCCGTTTGTGCACAACATCTGTGGTGCACGCCCCAGCCGTCCTTTAATCCGAGTTCGGAGTGCACGAACGATTGCTCTCTGCTCGCACAGACGAATAGGCGGGACTGAAAGAGGCTGCTGGATCTCTTCTGCACTCAGCAAGCTTTGCAACCGGGACACCTCTTTTACTGTCATTCCTTGCATACTTATCAGAAAGTGCATTTGAACCAACGTCTCCGGCACCCAATCTCAGACATGCCGCTGCTGAGTGAGCGGAGCAAGTTAGTTTGATCCCTCTGACGATGATCTAGATCTGAGAGTAGCTATTGGAAATCTTCTGCAAACAGCATCTTTCGGAGAGGTGGTACATATATTGCAGTCTCTCCTTTGTTTGCCAGCTCCAAATCCGCTTGAGCGCAACATCTGTGGTGCACCCCCCAGCCGTCCTGAATGCAAGTTTGGAGTGCACGAACGATTGTTCTGTGCTCGCACAGATGAATAGGCAGGACTGAAAGCTGCTGCTGGATCTCTAGTGCCCTCAGCAGGATTTGCTAAATTGACACTTTTATTGCAGTCTCTCCTTTGTTTGCCAGCTCCAAGTCCGTTTGGGCACAACATCTGTGGTGCACCCCCCAGCCGTCCTTTAATCCGAGTTCGGAGTGCACGAACGATTGCTCTCTGCTCTCATAGACGAATAGGCGGGACTGAAAGAGGCTGCTGGATCTCTTCAGCACTCAGCAAGCTTTGCAACAGGGACACCTCTTTTACTGTCACTCCTTGCTTGCTTGTCTGAAAGTGCATTTGAACCAACGTCTCCGGCACCCAATCTCAGACATGCCGCTGCTGAGTGAGCGGAGCAAGTTAGTTTGATCCCTCTGACGAGGATCTAGATCTGAGAGTAGCTATTGGAAATCTTCTGCAAACAGCATCTTTCAGAGAGGTGGTACATATATTGCAGTCTCTCCTTTGTTTGCCAGCTCCAAATCCGCTTGAGCGGAACATCTGTGGTGCACCCCCCAGCCGTCCTGAATGCAAGTTTGGAGTGCACGAACGATTGTTCTGTGCTCGCACAGATGAATAGGCAGGACTGAAAGGGGCTGCTGGATCTCTACTGCCCTCAGCAGGATTTGCTAAATTGACACTTTTATTGCAGTCTCGCCTTTGTTTGCCAGCTCCAAGTCCATTTGGCACAACATCTGTGGTGCACCCCCCAGCCGCCCTTTAATCCGAGTTCGGAGTGCACGAACGATTGCTCTCTGCTCGCACAGACGAATAGGCGGGACTGAAAGAGGCTGCTGGATCTCTTCAGCACTCAGAAAGCTTTGCAAACGGGACACCTCTTTTACTGTCATTCCTTGCATACTTATCAGAAAGTGCATTTGAACCAACGTCTCCGGCACCCAATCTCAGACATGCTGCTGCTGAGTGAGCGGAGCAAGTTAGGTTGATCCCTCTGACGATGATCCATGTCTGCAAGTAGCTATTGGAAATCTTCTGCAAACAGCATCTTTCGGAGACGTGGTACATATATTGCAGTCTCTCCTTTGTTTGAAAGCTCCAAATCCGTTTGAGCACAACATCTGTGGTGCACCCCCCAGCCGTCCTGAATCCGAGTTTGGAGTGCACGAACTTTAGTTTTCTGCCCGCACAGATGAAGAGCCAGGACTGAAAGAGGCTGCTGGATCTCTTCAGCACTAAGCAAGCCGGATTTGCTAAAGTGACACTTTTATTGCAGTCTCGCCTTTGTTTGCCAGCTCCAAGTCCGTTTGGGCACAACATCTGTGGTGCACCCCCCAGCCGTCCTTTAATCTGAGTTCGGAGTGCACGAACGATTGCTCTCTGCCCGCACAGACGAAGAGCCAGGACTGAAAGAGGCTGCTGGATCTCTTCAGCACTAAGCAAGCCGGATTTGCTAAATTGACACTTTTATTGCAGTCTCGCCTTTGTTTGCCAGCTCCAAGTCCATTTGGGCACAACATCTGTGGTGCACCCCCCAGCCGTCCTTTAATCCGAGTTCGGAGTGCACGAACGATTGCTCTCTGCCCGCACAGACGAATAGGCGGGACTGAAAGAGGCTGCTGGATCTCTTCAGCACTCAGCAAGCTTTGCAAACGGAACACCTCTTTTACTGTCATTCCTTGCATAGTTATCAAAAAGTGCATTTGAACCAACGTCTCCGGCACCCAATCTCAGACATGCTGCTGCTGAGTGAGCGGAGCAAGTTAGGTTGATCCCTCTGACGATGATCCATGTCTGCAAGTAGCTATTGGAAATCATCTGCAAACAGCATCTTTCGGAGTGGTACTACATATATTGCAGTCTCTCCTTTGTTTGCTAGCCCCAACTCCTCTTGAGCGTTACATCTGTGGTGCACCCCCCAGCCGTCCTGAATGCAAGTTTGGAGTGCACGAACGATTGTTCTGTGCTCGCACAGACGAAGAGCCAGGACTGAAAGGGGCTGCTGGATCTCTACTGCCCTCAGCAGGATTTGCTAAATTGACACTTTTATTGCAGTCTCTCCTTTGTTTGCCAGCTCCAAGTCAGTTTGGGCACTACATCTGTGGTGCACCCCCCAGCCGTCCTTTAATCCGTGTTCGGAGTGCACGAACGATTGCTCTCTGCTCGCACAGACGAATAGGCGGGACTGAGAGAGGCTGCTGGATCTCTTCAGCACTCAGCAAGCTTTGCAACCGGGACACCTCTTTTACTGTCACTCCTTGCTTACTTGTCTGAAAGTGCATTTGAACCAACGTCTCCGGCACCCAATCTCAGACATGCTGCTGCTGAGTGAGCGGAGCAAGTTAGGTTGATCACTCGGACGATGATCCATGTCAGCATGAAGCTATAGGAAATCTTCTGCAAGTAGCATCTTTCGGAGAGGTGGTACATATATTGCAGTCTCTCCTTTGTTTGCCAGCTCCAAATCCGTTTGAGCACAACATCGGTGGTGCACCCCCCAGCTTTCCCGAATCCGAGTTTGGAGTGCACGAACTTTTGTTTTCTGCTCGCACAGACGAATAGGCGGGACTAAAAGGGGCTGCTGGATCTCTAGTGCCCTCAGCAGGATTTGCTAAGTTGACAATTTTATTGCAGTCACTCCTTTGTTCGGCAGCTCCAAATCCGTTTGAGCACAACATCTCAGGGGCACCCCCCCAGCCGTCCTGAATCCGAGTTTCGAGTGCACGAACGATTGCACTCTGCTCGCACAGACAAAGAGCCTGGACTGAAAGAGGCTGCTGGATCTCTTCAGCACTAAGCAAGCCGGATTTCCTAAAGTGACACTTTTATTGCAGTCTCTCCTTTTTTGCCAGCTAAAAGTCCGTTTGTGCACAACATCTGTGGTGCACGCTCCAGCCGTCCTTTAATCCGAGTTCGGAGTGCACGAACGATTGCTCTCTGCTCGCACAGACGAATAGGCGGGACTGAAAGAGGCTGCTGGATCTCTTCTGCACTCAGCAAGATTTGCAACCGGGACACCTCTTTTACTGTCATTCCTTGCATACTTATCAGAAAGTGCATTTGAACCAACGTCTCCGGCACCCAATCTCAGACATGCCGCTGCTGAGTGAGCGGAGCAAGTTAGTTTGATCCCTCTGACGATGATCTAGATCTGAGAGTAGCTATTGGAAATCTTCTGCAAACAGCAACTTTCGGAGAGGTGGTACATATATTGCAGTCTCTCCTTTGTTTGCCAGCTCCAAATCCGCTTGAGCGCAACATCTGTGGTGCACCCCCCAGTCGTCCTGAATGCAAGTTTGGAGTGCACGAACGATTGTTCTGTGCTCGCACAGATGAATAGGCAGGACTGAAAGGGGCTGCTGGATCTCTACTGCCCTCAGCAGGATTTGCTAAATTGACACTTTTATTGCAGTCTCTCCTTTGTTTGCCAGCTCCAAGTCCGTTTGGGCACAACATCTGTGGTGCACCCCCCAGCCGTCCTTTAATCCGAGTTCGGAGTGCACGAACGATTGCTCTCTGCTCGCACAGACGAATAGGCGGGACTGAAAGAGGCTGCTGGATCTCTTCAGCACTCAGCAAGCTTTGCAACCGGGACACCTCTTTTACTGTCACTCCTTGCTTGCTTGTCTGAAAGTGCATTTGAACCAACGTCTCCGGCACCCAATCTCAGACATGCCGCTGCTGAGTGAGCGGAGCAAGTTAGTTTGATCCCTCTGACGAGGATCTAGATCTGAGAGTAGCTATTGGAAATCTTCTGCAAACAGCATCTTTCAGAGAGGTGGTACATATATTGCAGTCTCTCCTTTCTTTGAAAGCTCCAAATCCGTTTGAGCACAACATCGGTGGTGCACCCCCCAGCTTTCCCGAATCCGAGTTTGGAGTGCACGAACTTTTGTTTTCTGCTTGCACAGACGAATAGGCAGGACTGAAAGGGGCTGCTGGATCTCTAGTGCCCACAGCAGGATTTGCTATGTTGACAGTTTTATTGCAGTCTCTCATTGTTTGGCAGATCCAAATCCGTTTGAGCACAACATCTCCGGTGCACCCCCCCAGCCGTCCTGAATGCAAGTTTTGAGTGCACGAACGATTGCACTCTGCACGCACAGACGAAGAGCCAGGACTGAAAGAGGCTGCTGGATCTCTTCAGCACTAAGCAAGCCGGATTTGCTAAAGTGACACTTTTATTGCAGTCTCTCCTTTTTTGCCAGCTCCAAGTCCGTTTGTGCACAACATCTGTGGTGCACCCCCCAGCCGTCCTTTAATCCGAGTTCGGAGTGCACGAACGATTGCTCTCTGCCCGCACAGACGAATAGGCGGGACTGAAAGAGGCTGCTGGATCTCTTCAGCACTCAGCAAGCTTTGCAACATGAACACCTCTTTTACTGTCACTCCTTGCTTACATGTCTGAAAGTGCATTTGAACCAACGTCTCCGGCACCCAATCTTAGACATGCTGCTGCTGAGTGAGCGGAGCAAGTTAGTTTGATCCCTCTGACGATGATCTAGATCTGAGAGTAGCTATTGGAAATCTTCTGCAAACAGCATCTTTCGGAGAGGTGGTACATATATTGCAGTCTCTCCTTTGTTTGCCAGCTCCAAATCCGCTTGAGCGCAACATCTGTGGTGCACCCCCCAGCCGTCCCGAATGCAAGTTTGGAGTGCAGGAACGATTGTTCTGTGCTCGCACAGATGAATAGGCAGGACTGAAAGGGGCTGCTGGATCTCTACTGCCCTCAGCAGGATTTGCTAAATTGACACTTTTATTGCAGTCTCTCCTTTGTTTGCCAGCTCCAAGTCCGTTTGGGCACAACTTCTGTGGTGCACCCCCCAGCCGTCCTTTAATCCGAGTTCGGAGTGCACGAACGATTGCTCTCTGCTCGCACAGACGAATAGGCGGGACTGAAAGAGGCTGCTGGATCTCTTCAGCACTCAGCAAGCTTTGCAACCGGGACACCTCTTTTACTGTCATTCCTTGCTTACTTATCGAAAAGTGCATTTGGACCAGCGCCTCCGGCACCCAATCTCAGACATGCTGTTGCTGAGTGAGCGGAGGAAGATAGGTTGATCCCTGTGACGATGATCCATGTCTGGAAGTAACTATTGGAAATCTTCTGCAAACAGCATCTTTCGGAGAGGTAGTACATATATTGCAGTCTCTCCTTTGTTTGCCAGCTCCAAATCCGCTTGAGCGCAACATCTGTGGTGCACCCACCAGCCGTCCTGAATGCTAGTTTGGAGTGCAGGAACAATTGTTCTGTGCTCGCACAGATGAATAGGCAGGACTGAAAGGGGCTGCTGGATCTCTACTGCCCTCAGCAGGATTTGCTAAATTGACACTTTTATTGCAGTCTCTCCTTTGTTTGACAGCTCCAAGTCCATTTGGGCACTACATCTGTTGTGCACCCCCCAGCCGTCCTTTAATCCGAATTCGGAGTGCACGAACGATTGCTCTCTGCTCGCACAGACGAATAGGCGGGACTGAAAGAGGCTGCTGGATCTCTTCAGCACACAGCAATCTTTGCAACCGGGACACCTCTTTTACTGTCATTCCTTGCATACTTATCAGAAAGTGCATTTGAACCAACGTCTCCGGCACCCAATCTCAGACATGCTGCTGCTGAGTGAGCGGAGCAAGTTAGGTTGATCCCTCTGACGATGATCTAGATCTGAGAGTAGCTATTGGAAATCTTCTGCAAACTGCATCTTTCGGAGAGGTGGTACATATATTGCAGTCTCTCCTTTGTTTGAAAGCTCCAAATCCGTTTGAGCACAATATCTGTGGTGAAACCCCCCAGCCCTCCTGAATCCGAGTTTGGAGTGCACGAACTTTTGTTTTCTGCCCGCACAGACGAAGAGCCAGGACTGAAAGAGACTGCTGGATCTCTTCAGCACTAAGCAAGCCGGATTTGCTAAAGTGACACTTTTATTGCAGTCTCTCCTTTTTTGTCAGCTCCAAGTCTGTTTGTGCACAACATCTGTTGTGCCCCCCCCAGCCGTCCTTTAATCCGAGTTCGGAGAGCACGAACGATTGCTCTCTGCCCGCACAGACGAAGAGCCAGGACTGAAAGAGGCTGCTGGATCTCTTCAGCACTCAGCAAGCTTTGCAACATGAACACCTCTTTTACTGTCACTCCTTGCTTACTTGTCTGAAAGTGCATTTGAACCAACGTCTCCGGCACCCAATCTCAGACATGCTGCTGCTGAGTGAGCGGAGCAAGTTAGTTTGATCCCTCTGACGATGATCTAGATCTGAGAGTAGCTATTGGAAATCTTCTGCAAACAGCATCTTTCGGAGAGGTGGTACATATATTGCAGTCTCTCCTTTGTTTCCCAGCTCCAAATCCGCTTGAGCGCAACATCTGTGGTGCACCCCCCAGCCGTCCTGAATGCAAGTTTGGAGTGCACGAACGATTGTTCTGTGCTCGCACAGATGAATAGGCAGGACTGAAAGGGGCTGCTGGATCTCTACTGCCCTCAGCAGGATTTGCTAAATTGACACTTTTATTGCAGTCTCTCCTTTGTTTGACAGCTCCAAGTCCGTTTGGGCACAACTTCTGTGGTGCACCCCCCAGCCGTCCTTTAATCCGAGTTCGGAGTGCACGAACAATTGCTCTCTCCTCGCACAGACGAAGAGCCAGGTCTGAAAGAGGCTGCTGGATCTCTTCAGCACTCAGCAAGCTTTGCAACCGGGACACCTCTTTTACTGTCACTCCTTGCTTACTTGTCTGAAAGTGCATTTGAACCAACGTCTCCGGCACCCAATCTCAGACATGCTGCTGCTGAGTGAGCGGAGCAAGTTAGTTTGATCCCTCTGACGATGATATAGATCTGAGAGTAGCTATTGGAAATCTTCTGCAAACAGCATATTTCGGAGAGGTGGTACATATATTGCAGTCTCTCCTTTGTTTGCCAGCTCCAAATCCGCTTGAGCGTTACATCTGTGGTGCACCCCCCAGCCGTCCCGAATGCAAGTTTGGAGTGCACGAACGATTGTTCTGTGCTCGCACAGATGAATAGGCAGGACTGAAAGGGGCTGCTGGATCTCTACTGCCCTCAGCAGGATTTGCTAAATTGACACTTTTATTGCAGTCTCTCCTTTGTTTGCCAGCTCCAAGTCCGTTTGGGCACAACTTCTGTGGTGCACCCCTCAGCCGTCCTTTAATCCGAGTTCGGAGTGCACGAACGATTGCTCTCTGCCCGCACAGACGAATAGGCGGGACTGAAAGAGGCTGCTGGATCTCTTCAGCACTCAGCAAGCTTTGCAACCGGGACACCTCTTTTACTGTCATTCCTTGCATACTTATCAGAAAGTGCATTTGAACCAACGTCTCCGGCACCCAATCTCAGAAATGCTGCTGCTGAGTGAGCGGAGCAAGTTAGTTTGATCCCACTGACGATGATCCATGTCTGCAAGTAGCTCTTGGAAATCTTCTGCAAACAGCATCTTTCGGAGAGGTGGTACATATATTGCAGTCTCTCCTTTGTTTGAAAGCTCCAAATCCATTTGAGCACAATATCTGTGGTGCACCCCCCAGCCGTCCTGAATCCGAGTTTGGAGTGCACGAACTTTTGTTTTCTGCCCGCACAGACGAAGAGCCAGGAATGAAAGAGGCTGCTGGATCTCTTCAGCACTAAGAAAGCCGGATTTGCTAAAGTGACATTTTTATTGCAGTCTCGCCTTTGTTTGCCAGCTCCAAGTCCATTTGGGCACAACATCTGTGGTGCACCCCCCAGCCGTCCTTTAATCTGAGTTCGGAGTGCACGAACGATTGCTCTCTGCCCGCACAGACGAAGAGCCAGGACTGAAAGAGGCTGCTGGATCTCTTCAGCACTCAGCAATTTTTGCAACCGGGACACCTCTTTTACTGTCACTCCGTGATTACTTGTCTGAAAGTGCATTTGAACCAACGTCTCCGGCACCCAATCTCAGACATGCTGCTGCTGAGTGAGCGGAGCAAGTTAGTTTGAGCCCTCTGACGATGATCTAGATCTGAGAGTAGCTATTGGAAATCTTCTGCAAACAGCATCTTTCGGAGAGGTGGTACATATATTGCAGTCTCTCCTTTGTTTGCCAGCTCCAAATCCGCTAGAGCGCAACATCTGTGGTGCACCCCCCAGCCGTCCTGAATGCAAGTTTGGAGTGCACGAGCGATTGTTCTGTGCTCGCACAGATGAATAGGCAGGACAGAAAGGGGCTGCTGGATCTCTACTGCCCTCAGCAGGATTTGCTAAATTGACACTTTTATTGCAGTCTCGCCTTTGTTTGCCAGCTCCAAGTCCGTTTGGGCACAACTTCTGTGGTGCACCCCCCAGCCGTCCTTTAATCCGAGTTCGGAGTGCACGAACGATTGCTCTCTGCTCGCACAGATGAATAGGCGGGACTGAAAGAGGCTGCTGGATCTCTTCAGCACTCAGCAAGCTTTGCAACCGGGACACTTCTTTTACTGTCATTCCTTACATACTTATCAGAAAGTGCATTTGAACCAACGTCTCCGGCACCCAATCTCAGACATGCTGCTGCTGAGTGAGCGGAGCAAGTTAGTTTGATCCCTCTGACGATGATCTAGATCTGAGAGTAGCTATTGGAAATCTTCTGCAAGTAGCATCTTTCGGAGAGGTGGTACATATATTGCAGTCTCCCCTTTGTTTGCCAGCTCCAAATCCGCTTGAGCGCATCATCTGTGGTGCACCCCCCAGCCGTCCTGAATGCAAGTTTGGAGTGCACGAACGATTGTTCTGTGCTCGCACAGATGAATAGGCAGGACTGAAAGGGGCTGCTGGATCTCTACTGCCCCCAGCAGGATTTGCTAAATTGACACTTTTATTGCAGTCTCTCCTTTGTTTGCCAGCTCCAAGTCCGTTTGGGCACAACATCTGTGGTGCACCCCCCAGCCGTCCTTTAATCCGAGTTCGGAGTGCACGAACGATTGCTCTCTGCCCGCACAGACGAATAGGCGGGACTCAAAGAGGCTGCTGGATCTCTTCAGCACTCAGGAAGCTTTGCAACCGGGACACCTCTTCTACTGTCATTCCTTGCATACTTATCAAAAAGTGCATTTGAACCAACGTCTCCGGCACCCAATCTCAGACATGCTGCTGCTGAGTGAGCGGAGCAAGTTAGGTTGATCCCTCTGACGATGATCCATGTCTGCAAGTAGCTATTGGAAATCATCTGCAAACAGCATCTTTCGGAGTGGTAGTACATATATTGCAGTCTCTCCTTTGTTTGCCAGCTCCAACTCCTCTTGAGCGTTACATCTGTGGTGCACCCCCCAGCCGTCCTGAATGCAAGTTTGGAGTGTACGAACGATTGTTCTGTGCTCGCACAGATGAATAGGCAGGACTGAAAGGGGCTGCTGGATCTCTACTGCCCTCAGCAGGATTTGCTAAATTGACACTTTTATTGCAGTCTCGCCTTTGTTTGCCAGCTCCAAGTCCATTTGGCACAACATCTGTGGTGCACCCCCCAGCCGTCCTTTAATCCGAGTTCGGAGTGCACGAACGATTGCTCTCTGCTCGCACAGACGAATAGGCGGGACTGAAAGAGGCTGCTGGATCTCTTCAGCACTCAGCAAGCTTTGCAACCGGGACACCTCTTTTACTGTCATTCCTTGCATACTTATCAGAAAGTGCATTTGAACCAACGTCTCCGGCACCCAATCTCAGACATGCTGCTGCTGAGTGAGCGGAGCAAGTTAGGTTGATCCCTCTGACGATGATCTAGATCTGTGAGTAGCTATTGGAAATCTTCTGCAAACAGCATCTTTCGGAGAGGTGGTACATATATTGCAGTCTCTCCTTTCTTTGAAAGCTCCAAATCCGTTTGAGCACAACATCGGTGGTGCACCCCCCAGCTTTCCCGAATCCGAGTTTGGAGTGCACGAACTTTTGTTTTCTGCTTGCACAGACGAATAGGCGGGACTGAAAGGGGCTGCTGGATCTCTAGTGCCCACAGCAGGATTTGCTATGTTGACAATTTTATTGCAGTCTCTCATTGTTTGGCAGCTCCAAATCCGTTTGAGCACAACATCTCCGGTGCACCCCCCCAGCCGTCCTGAATGCAAGTTTCGAGTGCACGAACGATTGCACTCTGCTCGCACAGACGAAGAGCCAGGACTGAAAGAGGCTGCTGGATCTCTTCAGCACTAAGCAAGCCGGATTTGCTAAAGTGACACTTTTATTGCAGTCTCTCCTTTTTTGCCAGCTCCAAGTCCGTTTGGGCACAACATCTGTGGTGCACCCCCCAGCCGTCCTTTAATCCGAGTTCGGAGTGCACGAACGATTGCTCTCTGCCCGCACAGACGAAGAGCCAGGACTGAAAGAGGCTGCTGGATCTCTTCAGCACTCAGCAAGCTTTGCAACCGGGACACCTCTTTTACTGTCACTCCTTGCTTACTTGTCTGAAAGTGCATTTGAACCAACGTCTCCGGCACCCAATCTCAGACATGCTGCTGCTGAGTGAGCGGAGCAAGTTAGTTTGATCCCTCTGACGATGATCTAGATCTGAGAGTAGCTATTGGAAATCTTCTGCAAACAGCATCTTTCGGAGAGGTGGTACATATATTGCAGTCTCTCCTTTGTTTGCCAGCTCCAAATCCGCTTGAGCGCAACATCTGTGGTGCACCCCCCAGCCGTCCTGAATGCAAGTTTGGAGTGCACGAACGATTGTTCTGTGCTCGCACAGATGAATAGGCAGGACTGAAAGGGGCTGCTGGATCTCTACTGCCCTCAGCAGGATTTGCTAAATTGACACTTTTATTGCAGTCTCTCCTTTGTTTGACAGCTCCAAGTCCATTTGGGCACTACATCTGTGGTGCACCCCCCAGCCGTCCTTTAATCCGAATTCGGAGTGCACGAACGATTGCTCTCTGCCCGCACAGACGAAGAGCCAGGACTGAAAGAGGCTGCTGGATCTCTTCAGCACTCAGCAAGCTTTGCAACCGGGACACCTCTTTTACTGTCATTCCTTGCATACTTATCAGAAAGTGCATTTGAACCAACGTCTCCGGCACCCAATCTCAGACATGCTGCTGCTGAGTGAGCGGAGCAAGTTAGTTTGATCCCTCTGACGATGATCTAGATCTGAGAGTAGCTATTGGAAATCTTCTGCAAACAGCATCTTTCGGAGAGGTGGTACATATATTGCAGTCTCTCCTTTGTTTGAATGCTCCAAATCCGTTTGAGCACAATATCTGTGGTGAAACCCCCCAGCCGTCCTGAATCCGAGTTTGGAGTGCACGAACTTTTGTTTTCTGAACGCACAGACGAAGAGCCAGGACTGAAAGAGGCTGCTGGATCTCTTCAGCACTAAGCAAGCCGGATTTGCTAAAGTGACACTTTTATTGCAGTCTCTCCTTTTTTGTCAGCTCCAAGTCTTTGTGCACAACATCTGTGGTGCACCCCCCAGCCGTCCTTTAATCCGAGTTCGGAGTGCACGAACGATTGCTCTCTGCCCGCACAGACGAAGAGCCAGGACTGAAAGAGGCTGCTGGATCTCTTCAGCACTCAGCAAGCTTTGCAACATGAACACCTCTTTTACTGTCACTCCTTGCTTACTTGTCTGAAAGTGCATTTGAACCAACGTCTCCGGCACCCAATCTCAGACATGCTGCTGCTGAGTGAGCGGAGCAAGTTAGGTTGATCCCTCTGACGATGATCTAGATCTGAGAGTAGCTATTGGAAATCTTCTGCAAACAGCATCTTTCGGAGAGGTGGTACATATATTGCAGTCTCTCCTTTGTTTGCCAGCTCCAAATCCGCTTGAGCGCAACTTCTGTGGTGCACCCCCCAGCCGTCCTGAATGCAAGTTTGGAGTGCATGAACGATTGTTCTGTGCTCGCACAGATGAATAGGCAGGACTGAAAGGGGCTGCTGGATCTCTACTGCCCTCAGCAGGATTTGCTAAATTGACACTTTTATTGCAGTCTCTCCTTTGTTTGACAGCTCCAAGTCCGTTTGGGCACAACATCTGTGGTGCACCACCCAGCCGTCCTTTAATCCGAGTTCGGAGTGCACGAACGATTGCTCTCTGCTCGCACAGACGAAGAGCCAGGTCTGAAAGAGGCTGCTGGATCTCTTCAGCACTCAGCAAGCTTTGCAACATGAACACCTCTTTTACTGTCACTCCTTGCTTACTTGTCTGAAAGTGCATTTGAACCAACGTCTCCGGCACCCAATCTCAGACATGCTGCTGCTGAGTGAGCGGAGCAAGTTAGTTTGATCCCTCTGATGATGATCTAGATCTGAGAGTAGCTATTGGAAATCTTCTGCAAACAGCATCTTTCGGAGAGGTGGAACATATATTGCAGTCTCTCCTTTGTTTGAAAGCTCCAAATCTTCTTGAGCGCAACATCTGTGGTGCACCCCCCAGCCGTCCTGAATGCAAGTTTGGAGTGCACGAACGATTGTTCTGTGCTCGCACAGATGAATAGGCAGGACTTAAAGGGGCTGCTGGATCTCTACTGCCCTCAGCAGGATTTGCTAAATTGACACTTTTATTGCAGTCTCTCCTTTGTTTGACAGCTCCAAGTCCGTTTGGGCACAACATCTGTGGTGCACCCCCCAGCCGTCCTTTAATCCGAGTTCGGAGTGCACGAACAATTGCTCTCTGCTCGCACAGACGAAGAGCCAGGTCTGAAAGAGGCTGCTGGATCTCTTCAGCACTCAGCAAGCTTTGCAACCGGGACACCTCTTTTACTGTCACTCCTTGCTTACTTGTCTGAAAGTGCATTTGGACCAGCGCCTCCGGCACTCAATCTCAGACATGCTGCTGCTGAGTGAGCGGAGCAAGTTAGTTTGATCCCTCTGACGATGATCTAGATCTGAGAGTAGCTATTGGAAATCTTCTGCAAACAGCATCTTTCGGAGAGGTGGTACATATATTGCAGTCTCTCCTTTGTTTGCCAGCTCCAAATCCGCTTGAGCGCAACATCTGTGGTGCACCCCCCAGCCGTCCCGAATGCAAGTTTGGAGTGCAGGAACGATTGTTCTGTGCTCGCACAGATGAATAGGCAGGACTGAAAGGGGCTGCTGGATCTCTACTGCCCTCAGCAGGATTTGCTAAATTGACACTTTTATTGCAGTCTCTCCTTTGTTTGCCAGCTCCAAGTCCGTTTGGGCACAACTTCTGTGGTGCACCCCCCAGCCGTCCTTTAATCCGAGTTCGGAGTGCACGAACGATTGCTCTCTGCCCGCACAGACGAATAGGCGGGACTGAAAGAGGCTGCTGGATCTCTTCAGCACTCAGCAAGCTTTGCAACCGGGACACCTCTTTTACTGTCATTCCTTGCTTACTTATCCGAAAGTGCATTTGGACCAGCGCCTCCGGCACCCAATCTCAGACATGCTGTTGCTGAATGAGCGGAGGAAGATAGGTTGATCCCTGAGACGATGATCCATGTCTGCAAGTAACTATTGGAAATCTTCTGCAAACAGCATCTTTCGGAGAGGTGGTACATATATTGCAGTCTCTCCTTTGTTTGCCAGCTCCAAATCCGCTTGAGCGCAACATCTGTGGTGCACCCACCAGCCGTCCCGAATGCAAGTTTGGAGTGCAGGAACGATTGTTCTGTGCTCGCACAGATGAATAGGCAGGACTGAAAGGGGCTGCTGGATCTCTACTGCCCTCAGCAGGATTTTCTAAATTGACACTTTTATTGCAGTCTCTCCTTTGTTTGACAGCTCCAAGTCCATTTGGGCACTACATCTGTGGTACACCCCCCCAGCCGTCCTTTAATCCGAATTCGGAGTGCACGAACGATTGCTCTCTGCTCGCACAGACGAATAGGCGGGACTGAAAGAGGCTACTGGATCTCTTCAGCACACAGCAAGCTTTGCAACCGGGACACCTCTTTTACTGTCATTCCTTCCATACTTATCAGAAAGTGCATTTGAACCAACGTCTCCGGCACCCAATCTCAGACATGCTGCTGCTGAGTGAGCGGAGCAAGTTAGTTTGATCCCTCTGACGATGATCTAGATCTGAGAGTAGCTATTGGAAATCTTCTGCAAACTGCATCTTTCGGAGACGTGGTACATATATTGCAGTCTCTCCTTTGTTTGAAAGCTCCAAATCCGTTTGAGCACAATATCTGTGGTGAAACCCCCCAGCCCTCCTGAATCCGAGTTTGGAGTGCACGAACTTTTGTTTTCTGCCCGCACAGACGATGAGCCAGGACTGAAAGAGACTGCCGGATCTCTTCAGCACTAAGCAAGCCGGATTGGCTAAAGTGACACTTTTATTGCAGTCTCTCCTTTTTTGTCAGCTCCAAGTCTGTTTGTGCACAACATCTGTGGTGCACCCCCCAGCCGTCCTTTAATCCGAGTTCGGAGTGCACGAACGATTGCTCTCTGCTCGCACAGACGAATAGGTGGGACTGAAAAAGGCTGCTGGATCTCTTCAGCACTCAGCAAGCTTTGCAACCGGGACACCTCTTTTACTGTCACTCCTTGCTTACTTGTCTGAAAGTGCATTTGAACCAACGTCTCCGGCACCCAATCTCAGACATGCTGCTGCTGAGTGAGCGGAGCAAGTTAGTTTGAGCCCTCTGACGATGATCTAGATCTGAGAGTAGCTATTGGAAATCTTCTGCAAACAGCATCTTTCAGAGAGGTGGTACATATATTGCAGTCTCTCCTTTGTTTGCCAGCTCCAAATCCGCTTGAGCGTTACATCTGTGGTGCACCCCCAAGCCGTCCTGAATGCGAGTTTGGAGTGCAAGAACGATTGTTCTGTGCTCGCACAGATGAATAGGCAGGACTGAAAGGGGCTGCTGGATCTCTACTGCCCTCAGCAGGATTTGCTAAATTGACAATTTTATTGCAGTCTCTCCTTTGTTTGCCAGCTCCAAGTCCGTTTGGGCACTACATCTGTGGTGCACCCCCCAGCCGTCCTTTAATCCGAGTTCGGAGTGCACGAACGATTGCTCTCTGCTCGCACAGACGAATAGGCGGGAATGAAAGAGGCTGCTGGATCTCTTCAGCACTCAGCAAGCTTTGCAACCGGGACACCTCTTTTACTGTCACTCCTTGCTTACTTGTCTGAAAATGCATTTGAACCAACGTCTCCGGCACCCAATCTCAGACATGCTGCTGCTGAGTGAGCGGAGCAAGTTAGGTTGATCCCTCTGACGATGATCCATGTCTGCAAGTAGCTATTGGAAATCTTCTGCAAACAGCATCTTTCGGTGAGGTAGTACATATATTGCAGTCTCTCCTTTGTTTGCCAGCTCCAAATCCGCTTGAGCGTTACATCTGTGGTGCACCCCCCAGCTGTCCTGAATGCAAGTTTGGAGTGCAAGAACGATTGTTCTGTGCTCGCACAGATGAATAGGCAGGACTGAAAGGGGCTGCTGGATCTCTACTGCCCTCAGCAGGATTTGCCAAATTGACACTTTTATTGCAGTCTCTCCTTTGTTTGACAGCTCCAAGTCCGTTTGGGCACTACATCTGTGGTGCACCCCCCAGCCGTCCTTTAATCCGAGTTCGGAGTGCACGAACGATTGCTCTCTGCCCGCACAGACGAAGAGCCAGGACTGAAAGAGGCTGCTGGATCTCTTCAGCACTCAGCAAGCTTTGCAACCGGGACACCTCTTTTACTGTCACTCCTTGCTTACTTGTCTGAAAGTGCATTTGAACCAACGTCTCCGGCACCCAATCTCAGACATGCTGCTGCTTAGTGAGCGGAGCAAGTTAGGTTGATCCCTCTGACGATGATCTAGATCTGAGAGTAGCTATTGGAAATCTTCTGCAAACAGCATCTTTCGGAGAGGTGGTATATATATTGCAGTCTCTCCTTTGTTTGCCAGCTCCAAATCCGTTTGAGCACAACATCGGTGGTGCACCCCCCAGCTTTCCCGAATCCGAGTTTGGAGTGCACGAACTTTTGTTTTCTGCTTGCACAGACGAATAGGCGGGACTAAAAGCGGCTACTGGATCTCTAGTGCCCACAGCAGGATTTGCTAAGTTGACAATTTTATTGCAGTCTCTCATTGTTTGGCAGCTCCAAATCCGTTTGAGCACAACATCTCAGGTGCATCGCCCCAGCTGTCCTGAATCCGAGTTTCGAGTGCACGAACGATTGCACTCTGCCCGCACAGACGAAGAGCCAGGACTGAAAGAGGCTGCTGGATCTCTTCAGCATTAAGCAAGCCGGATTTGCCAAAGTGACACTTTTATTGCAGTCTCTCCTTTTTTACCAGCTCCAAGTCCGTTTGTGCACAACATCTGTGGTGCACCCCCCAGCCGTCCTTTAATCCGAGTTCGGAGTGCACGAACGATTGCTCTCTGCTCGCACAGACGAATAGGCGGGACTGAAAGAGGCTGCTGGATCTCTTCAGCACTCAGCAAGCTTTGCAACCGGGACACCTCTTTTACTGTCACTCCTTGCTTACTTGTCTGAAAGTGCATTTGAACCAACGTCTCCGGCACCCAATCTCAGACATGCTGCTGCTGAGTGAGCCGAGCAAGTTAGTTTGATCCCTCTGATGATGATCTAGATCTGAGAGTAGCTATTGGAAATCTTCTGCAAACAGCATCTTTCGGAGAGGTGGTACATATATTGCAGTCTCTCCTTTGTTTGCCAGCTCCAAATCCTCTTGAGCGCAACATCTGTGGTGCACCCCCCAGCCGTCCTGAATGCAAGTTTGGAGTGCACGAACGATTGTTCTGTGCTCGCACAGATGAATAGGCAGGACTGAAAGGGGCTGCTGGATCTCTACTGCCCTCAGCAGGATTTGCTAAATTGACACTTTTATTGCAGTCTCTCCTTTGTTTGCCAGCTCCAAGTCCGTTTGGGCACAACATCTGTGGTGCACCCCCCAGCCGTCCTTTAATCCGAGTTCGGAGTGCACTAACGATTGCTCTCTGCCCGCACAGACGAAGAGCCAGGACTGAAAGAGGCTGCTGGATCTCTTCAGCACTCAGCAAGCTTTTCAACATGAACACCTCTTTTACTGTCACTCCTTGCTTACTTAGGAGAAAGTGCATTTGAACCAACGTCTCCGGCACCCAATCTCAGACATGCTGCTGCTGAGTGAGCGGAGCATGTTAGGTTGATCCCTCTGATGATGATCCATGTCTGCAAGTAGCTATTGGAAATCTTCTGCAAACAGCATCTTTCGGAGAGGTAGTACGTATATTGCAGTCTCTCCTTTGTTTGCCAGCTCCAAATCCGCTTGAGCGTTACATCTGTGGGGCACCCCCCAGCCGTCCTGAATGCAAGTTTGGAGTGCAAGAACGATTGTTCTGTGCTCGCACAGATGAATAGGCAGGGCTGAAAGGGGCTGCTGGATCTCTACTGCCCTCAGCAGGATTTGCTAAATTGACACTTTTATTGCAGTCTCTCCTTTGTTTGACAGCTCCAAGTGCGTTTGGGCACTACATCTGTGGTGCACCCCCCAGCCGTCCTTTAATCCGAGTTCGGAGTACACGAACGATTGCTCTCTGCTCGCACAGACGAAGAGCCAAGACCGAAAGAGGCTGCTGGATCTCTTCAGCACTAAGCAAGCCGGATTTGCTAAAGTGACACTTTTATTGCAGTCTCTCCTTTGACAGCTCCAAGTCCGTTTGGGCACAACATCTGTTGTGCACCCCCCAGCCGTCCTTTAATCCGAGTTCGGAGTGCACGAACGATTGCTCTCTGCCCGCACAGACGAAGAGCCAGGACTGAAAGAGGCTGCTGGATCTCTTCAGCACTCAGCAAGCTTTGCAACATGAACACCTCTTTTACTGTCACTCCTTGCTTACTTGTCTGAAAGTGCATTTGAACCAACGTCTCCGGCACCCAATCTCAGACATGCTGCTGCTGAGTGAACGGAGCAAGTTAGGTTGATCCCTCTGACGATGATCCATGTCAGCATGAAGCTATAGGAAATCTTCTGCAAGTAGCATCTTTCGGAGAGGTGGTACATATATTGCAGTCTCTCCTTTGTTTGCCAGCTCCAAATCCGTTTGAGCACAACATCGGTGGTGCACCTCCCTGCTTTCCCGAATCCGAGTTTGTAGTGCACGAACTTTTGTTTTCTGCTACCACAGACGAATTGGCGGGACTGAAAGGGGCTGCTGGATCTCTAGTGCCCTCAGCAGGATTTGCTAAGTTGACAATTTTATTGCAGTCTCTCCTTCGTTTGGCAGCTCCAAATCCGTTTGAGCACAACATCTCAGGCGCACCCCCCCAGACGTCCTGAATCCGAGTTCGGAGTGCACGAACGATTGCACTCTGCCCGCACAGACGAAGAGCCAGGACTGAAAGAGGCTGCTGGATCTCTTCAGCACTAAGCAAGCCGGATTTGCTAAAGTGACACTTTTATTGCAGTCTCTCCTTTTTTGCCAGCTCCAAGTCCGTTTGTGCACAACATCTGTGGTGCACCCCCCAGCCGTCCTTTAATCCGAGTTCGGGGTGCACGAACGATTGCTCTCTTCCCGCACAGACGAATAAGAGGGACTGAAAGAGGCTGCTGGATCTCTTCAGCACTCAGCAAGCTTTGCAAACGGGACACCTCTTTTACTGTCATTCCTTGCATACTTATCAGAAAGTGCATTTGAACCAACGTCTCCGGCACCCAATCTCAGACATGCTGCTGCTGAGTGAGCGGAGCAAGTTAGGTTGATCCCTCTGACGATGATCCATTTCTGCAAGTAGCTATTGGAAATCTTCTGCAAACAGCATCTTTCGGAGAGGTAGTACATATATTGCAGTCTCTCCTTTGTTTGCCAGCTCCAAATCCGCTTGAGCGTTACATCTGTGGTGCACCCCCCCAGCCGTCCTGAATGCAAGTTTGGAGTGCAAGAACGATTGTTCTGTGCTCGCATAGATGAATAGGCAGTACTGAAGGGGGCTGCTGGATCTCTACTGCCCTCAGCAGGATTTGCTAAATTGACACTTTTATTGCAGTCTCTCCTTTGTTTGACAGCTCCAAGTCCGTTTGGGCACAACATCTGTGGTGCACCCCCCAGCCGTCCTTTAATCCGAGTTCGGATTGCACGAACGATTGCTCTCTGCTCGCACAGACGAATAGGCGGGACTGAAAGAGGCTGCTGGATCTCTTCAGCACTCAGCAAGCTTTGCAACCGGGACACCTCTTTTACTGTCACTCCTTGCTTACTTGTCTGAAAGTGCTTTTGAACCAACGTCTCCGGCACCCAATCTCAGACATGCTGCTGCTGAGTGAGCGGAGCAAGTTAGTTTGATCCCTCTGACGATGATCTAGATCTGAGAGTAGCTATTGGAAATCTTCTGCAAACAGCATCTTTCGGAGAGGTGGTACATATATTGCAGTCTCTCCTTTGTTTGCCAGCTCCAAATCCACTTGAGCGCAAAATCTGTGGTGCACCCACCAGCCGTCCTGAATGCAAGTTTGGAGTGCACGAACGATTGTTCTGTGCTCGCACAGATGAATAGGCAGGACTGAAAGGGGCTGCTGGATCTCTACTGCCCTCAGCAGGATTTGCTAAATTGACACTTTTATTGCAGTCTCTCCTTTGTTTGACAGCTCCAAGTCCGTTTGGGCACTACATCTGTGGTGCACCCCCCAGCCGTCCTTTAATCCGAGTTCGAAGTGCACGAACGATTGCTCTCTGCTCGCACAGACGAATAAGAGGGACTGAAAGAGGCTGCTGGATCTCTTCAGCACTCAGCAAGCTTTGCAACCGGGACACCTCTTTTACTGTCATTCCTTACATACTTATCAGAAAGTGCATTTGAACCAACGTCTCTGGCACCCAATCTCAGACATGCTGCTGCTGAGTGAGCGGAGCAAGTTAGTTTGATCCCTCTGACGATGATCTAGATCTGAGAGTAGCTATTGGAAATCTTCTGCAAACAGCATCTTTCGGAGAGGTGGTACATATATTGCAGTCTCTCCTTTGTTTGAAAGCTCCAAATCCGTTAGAGCACAATATCTGTGGTGCACCCACCAGCCGTCCTGAATCCGAGTTTCGAGTGCACGAACTTTTGTTTTCTGCCCGCACAGACGAAGACCCAGGACTGAAAGAGGCTGCTGGATCTCTTCAGCACTAAGCAAGCCAGATTTGCTAAAGTGACACTTTTATTGCAGTCTCACCGTTTTTGCCAGCTCCAAATCCGTTTGTGCACAACATCTGTGGTGCACCCCCCAGCCGTCCTTTAATCCGAGTTCGGAGTGCACGAACGATTGCTCTCTGCCCGCACAGACGAAGAGCCAGGACTGAAAGAGGCTGCTGGATCTCTTCAGCACTCAGCAAGCTTTGCAACATGAACACCTCTTTTACTGTCACTCCTTGCTTACTTGTCTGAAAGTGCATTTGAACCAAAGTCTCCGGCACCCAATCTCAGACATGCTGCTGCTGAGTGAACGGAGCAAGTTAGGTTGATCCCTCTGACGATGATCCATGTCAGCATGAAGCTATAGGAAATCTTCTGCAAGTAGCATCTTTCGGAGAGGTGGTACATATATTGCAGTCTCTCCTTTGTTTGCCATCTCCAAATCTGTTTGAGCACAACATCGGTGGTGCACCTCCCAGCTTTCCCGAATCCGAGTTTGGAGTGCACGAACTTTTCTTTTCTGCTAGCACAGACGAATTGGAGGGACTGAAAGGGGCTGCTGGATCTCTAGTGCCCACAGCAGGATTTGCTAAGTTGACAATTTTATTGCAGTCTCTCCTTTGTTTGGCAGCTCCAAATCCGTTTGAGCACAACATCTCAGGTGCACCCCCCAGACGTCCTGAATCCGAGTTTCGAGTGCACGAACGATTGCACTCTGCACGCACAGACGAAGAGCCAGGACTGAAAGAGGCTGCTGGATCTCTTCAGCACTAAGCAAGCCGGATTTGCTAAAGTGACACTTTTATTGCAGTCTCTCCTTTTTTGCCAGCTCCAAGTCCGTTTGTGCACAACATCTGTGGTGCACCCCCCAGCCGTCCTTTAATCCGAGTTCGGGGTGCACGAACGATTGTTCTCTGCCCGCACAGACGAAGAGCCAGGACTGAAAGAGGCTGCTGGATCTCTTCAGCTCTCAGCAAGCTTTGCAAACGGCACACCTCTTTTACTGTCATTCCTTGCATACTTATCAGAAAGTGCATTTGAACCAACTTCTCCGGCACCCAATCTCAGACATGCTGCTGCTGAGTGAGCGGAGCAAGTTAGGTTGATCCCTCTGACGATGATACATGGCTGCAAGTAGCCATTGGAAATCTTCAGCAAACAGCATCTTTCGGAGAGGTAGTACATATATTGCAGTCTCTCCTTTGTTTGCCAGCTCCAAATCCGCTTGAGCGTTACATCTGTGGTGCACCCCCCCAGCCGTCCTGAATGCAAGTTTGGAGTGCAAGAACGATTGTTCTGTGCTCGCACAGATGAATAGGCAGGACTGAAAGGGGCTGCTGGATCTCTACTGCCCTCAGCAGGATTTGCTAAATTGACACTTTTATTGCAGTCTCTCCTTTGTTTGACAGCTCCAAGTCCGTTTGGGCACAACATCTGTGGTGCACCCCCCAGCCGTCCTTTAATCCGAGTTCGGATTGCACGAACGATTGCTCTCTGCTCGCACAGACGAATAGGCGGGACTGAAAGAGGCTGCTGGATCTCTTCAGCACTCAGCAAGCTTTGCAACATGAACACCTCTTTTATTGTCGCTCCTTGCTTACTTGTCTGAAAGTGCTTTTGAACCAACGTCTCCGGCACCCAATCTCAGACATGCTGCTTCTGAGTGAGCGGAGCAAGTTAGTTTGATCCCTCTGACGATGATCTAGATCTGTGAGTAGCTATTGGAAATCTTCTGCAAACAGCATCTTTCGGAGAGGTGGTACATATATTGCAGTCTCTCCTTTGTTTGAAAGCTCCAAATCCGTTTGAGCACAATATCTGTGGTGCACCCCCCAGCCGTCCTGAATCCGAGTTTGGAGTGCACGAACTTTTGTTTTCTACCCGCACAGACGAAGACCCAGGACTGAAAGAGGCTGCTGGATCTCTTCAGCACTAAGCAAGCCGGATTTGCTAATGTGACACTTTTATTGCAGTCTCTCCTTTGTTTGCCAGCTCCAAGTCCGTTTGGGCACAACATCTGTGGTGCACCCCCCAGCCGTCCTTTAATCCGAGTTCGGAGTGCACGAACGATTGCTCTCTGCCCGCACAGACGAAGAGCCAGGACTGAAAGAGGCTGCTGGATCTCTTCAGCACTCAGCAAGCTTTGCAACCGGGACACCTCTTTTACTGTCACTCCTTGCTTACTTGTCTGAAAGTGCATTTGAACCAACGTCTCCGGCACCCAATCTCAGACATGCTGTTGCTGAGTGAGCGGAGCAAGTTAGTTTGATCCCTCTGACGATGATCTAGATCTGAGAGTAGCTATTGGAAATCTTCTGCAAACAGCATCTTTCGGAGAGGTAGTACATATATTGCAGTCTCTCCTTTGTTTGCCAGCTCCAAATCCGCATGAGCGCAACTTCTGTGGTGCACCCCCCAGCCGTCCTGAATGCAAGTTTGGAGTGCAAGAACGATTGTTCTGTGCTCGCACAGATGAATAGGCAGGACTGAAAGGGGCTGCTGGATCTCTACTGCCCTCAGCAGGATTTGCTAAATTGACACTTTTATTGCAGTCTCTCCTTTGTTTGCCAGCTCCAAGTCCGTTTGGGCACAACTTCTGTGGTGCACCCCCCAGCCGTCCTTTAATCCGAGTTCGGAGTGCACGAACGATTGCTCTCTGCTCGCACAGACGAATAGGCGGGACTGAAAGAGGCTGCTGGATCTCTTCAGCACTCAGCAAGATTTGCAACCGGGACACCTCTTTTACTGTCACTCCTTGCTTACTTGTCTGAAAGTGCATTTGAACCAACGTTTCCGGCACCCAATCTCAGACATGCTGCTGCTGAGTGAGCGGAGCAAGTTAGGTTGATCCCTCTGACGATGATCTAGATCTGAGAGTAGCTATTGGAAATCTTCTGCAAACAGCATCTTTCGGAGAGGCGGTACATATATTGCAGTCTCTCCTTTGTTTGAAAGCTCCAAATCCGTTTGAGCACAATATCTGTGGTGCACCCCCCAGTCCTCCTGAATCCGAGTTTGGAGTGCACGAACTTTTGTTTTCTGCCTGCACAGACGAAGAGCCAGGACTGAAAGAGGCTGCTGGATCTCTTCAGCACTCAGCAAGATTTGCAACCGGGACACCTCTTTTACTGTCATTCCTCGCATACTTATCAGAAAGTGCATTTGAACCAACGTCTCCGGCACCCAATCTCAGACATGCTGCTTCTGAGTGAGCGGAGCAAGTTAGGTTGATCCCTCTGACGATGATCTAGATCTGAGAGTAGCTATTGGAAATCTTCTGCAAACAGCATCTTTCGGAGAGGTAGTACATATATTGCAGTCTCTCCTTTGTTTGCCAGCTCCAAATCCGCTTGAGCGCAACATCTGTGGTGCACCCCCCAGCCGTCCTGAATGCAAGTTTGGAGTGCAAGAACGATTGTTCTGTTCTCGCACAGATGAATAGGCAGGACTGAAAGGAGCTGCTGGATCTCTACTGCCCTCAGCAGGATTTGCTAAATTGACACTTTTATTGCAGTCTCTCCTTTGTTTGACAGCTCCAAGTCCGTTTGGGCACTACATCTGTGGTGCACCCCCCAGCCGTCCTTTAATCCGAGTTCGGAGTGCACGAACGATTGCTCTCTGCTCGCACAGACGAATAGGCGGGACTGAAAGAGGCTGCTGGATCTCTTCAGCACTCAGCAAGCTTTGCAACCGGGACACCTCTTTTACTGTCATTCCTTGCATACTTATCAGAAAGTGCATTTGAACCAACGTCTCCGGCACCCAATCTCAGACATGCTGCTGCTGAGTGAGCGGAGCAAGTTAGGTTGATCCCTCTGACGATGATCCATGTCTGCAAGTAGCTATTGGAAATCTTCTGCAAACAGCATCTTTCGGAGAGGTGGTACATATATTGCAGTCTCTCCTTTGTTTGCCAGCTCCAAATCCGCTTGAGCGCAACATCTGTGGTGCACCCCCCAGCCGTCCTGAATGCAAGTTTGGAGTGCACGAACGATTGTTCTGTGCTCGCACAGATGAATAGGCAGGACTGAAAGGGGCTGCTGGATCTCTACTGCCCTCAGCAGGATTTGCTAAATTGACACTTTTATTGCAGTCTCTCCTTTGTTTGCCAGCTCCAAGTCCGTTTGGGCACAAGTTCTGTGGTGCACCCCCTAGCCGTCCTTTAATCCGAGTTCGGAGTGCACGAACGATTGCTCTCTGCTCGCACAGACGAATAGGCGGGACTGAAAGAGGCTGCTGGATCTCTTCAGCACTCAGCAAGCTTTGCAACCGGGACACCTCTTTTACTGTCATTCCTTGCTTACTTATCCGAAAGTGCATTTGAACCAACGTTTCCGGCACCCAATCTCAGACATGCTGTTGCTGAGTGAGCGGGGCAAGATAGGTTGATCCCTCTGACGATGATCCATGTCTGCAAGTAACTATTGGAAATCTTCTGGAAACAGCATCTTTCGGAGAGGTGGTACATATATTGCAGTCTCTCCTTTCTTTGAAAGCTCCAAATCCGTTTGAGCACAATATCTGTGGTGAAACCCCCCAGCCGTCCTGAATCCGAGTTTGGAGTGCACGAACATTTGTTTTCTGAACGCACAGACGAAGAGCCAGGACTGAAAGAGGCTGCTGGATCTCTTCAGCACTAAGCAAGCCGGATTTGCTAAAGTGACACTTTTATTGCAGTCTCTCCTTTTTTGTCAGCTCCAAGTCTGTTTGTGCACAACATCTGTGGTGCACCCCCCAGCCGTCCTTTAATCCGAGTTCGGAGTGCACGAACGATTGCTCTCTGCCCGCACAGACGAAGAGCCAGGACTGAAAGAGGCTGCTGGATCTCTTCAGCACTCAGCAAGCTTTGCAACATGAACACCTCTTTTACTGTCACTCCTTGCTTACTTGTCTGAAAGTGCATTTGAACCAACGTCTCCGGCACCCAATCTCAGACATGCTGCTGCTGAGTGAGCGGAGCAAGTTAGTTTGAGCCCTCTGACGATGATCTAGATCTGAGAGTAGCTATTGGAAATCTTCTGCAAACAGCATCTTTCGGAGAGGTGGTACATATATTGCAGTCTCTCCTTTGTTTGCCAGCTCCAAATCCGCTTGAGCGCAACATCTGTGGTGCACCCCCCAGCCGTCCTGAATGCAAGTTTGGAGTGCACGAACGATTGTTCTGTGCTCGCACAGATGAATAGGCAGGACTGAAAGGGGCTGCTGGATCTCTACTGCCCTCAGCAGGATTTGCTAAATTGACACTTTTATTGCAATACTCCTTTGTTTGCCAGCTCCAAGTCCGTTTGGGCACTACATCTGTGGTGCACCCCCGAGCCGTCCTTTAATCCGAGTTCGGAGTGCACGAACGATTGCTCTCTGCCCGCACAGACGAATATGCGGGACTGAAAGAGGCTGTTGGATCTCTTCAGCACTCAGCAAGCTTTGCAACCGGGACACCTCTTTTACTGTCATTCCTTGCATACTTATCAGAAAGTGCATTTGAACCAACGTCTCCGGCACCCAATCTCAGACATGCTGCTGCTGAGTGAGCGGAGCAAGTTAGTTTGGTCCCTCTGACGATGATCTAGATCTGAGAGTAGCTATTGGAAATCTTCTGCAAACAGCATCTTTCGGAGAGGTGGTACATATATTGCAGTCTCTCCTTTGTTTGCCAGCTCCAAATCCGCTTGAGCGCAACATCTGTGGTGCACCCCCCAGCCGTCCTGAATGCAAGTTTGGAGTGCACGAACGATTGTTCTGTGCTCGCACAGATGAATAGGCAGGACTGAAAGGGGCTGCTGGATCTCTACTGCCCTCAGCAGGATTTGCTAAATTGACACTTTTATTGCAGTCTCTCCTTTGTTTGACAGCTCCAAGTCCGTTTGGGCACAACATCTGTGGTGCACCCCCCAGCCGTCCTTTAATCCGAGTTCGGAGTGCACGAACGATTGCTCTCTGCTCGCACAGACGAAGAGCCAGGACTGAAAGAGGCTGCTGGATCTCTTCAGCACTCAGCAAGCTTTGCAACCGGGACACCTCTTTTACTGTCACTCCTTGCTTACTTGTCTGAAAGTGCATTTGAACCAACGTCTCCGGCACCCAATCTCAGACATGCTGCTGCTGAGTGAGCGGAGCAAGTTAGGTTGATCCCTCTGACGATGATCTAGATCTGAGAGTAGCTATTGGAAATCTTCTGCAAACAGCATCTTTCGGAGAGGTGGTACATATATTGCAGTCTCTCCTTTGTTTGCCAGCTCCAAATCCGCTTGAGCGCAACATCTGTGGTGCACCCCCCAGCCGTCCAGAATGCAAGTTTGGAGTGCACGAACGATTGTTCTGTGCTCGCACAGATGAATAGGCAGGACTGAAAGGGGCTGCTGGATCTCTACTGCCCTCAGCAGGATTTGGTAAATTGACACTTTTATTGCAGTCTCTCCTTTGTTTGCCAGCTCCAAGACCGTTTGGGCACAACTTCTGTGGTGCGCCCCCCAGGCGTCCTTTAATCCGAGTTCGGAGTGCACGAACGATTGCTCTCTGCCCGCACAGACGAATAGGCGGGACTGAAAGAGGCTGCTGGATCTCTTCAGCACTCAGCAAGCTTTGCAACCGGGACACCTCTTTTACTGTCACTCCTTGCATACTTATCAGAAAGTGCATTTGAACCAACGTCTCCGGCACCCAATCTCAGACATGCTGCTGCTGAGTGAGCGGAGCAAGTTAGTTTGATCCCTCTGACGATGATCTAGATCTGAGAGTAGCTATTGGAAATCTTCTGCAAACAGCATCTTTCGGAGAGGTGGTGCATATATTGCAGTCTCTCCTTTGTTTGAAAGCTCTAAATCCGTTTGAGCACAATATCTGTGGTGAAACCCCCCAGCCCTCCTGAATCCGAGTTTGGAGTGCACGAACTTTTGTTTTCTGCCCGCACAGACGAAGAGCCAGGACTGAAAGAGGCTGCTGGATCTCTTCAGCACTAAGCAAGCCGGATTTGCTAAAGTGACACTTTTATTGCAGTCTCTCCTTTTTTGTCAGCTCCAAGTCTGTTTGTGCACAACATCTGTGGTGCACCCCCCAGCCGTCCTTTAATCCGAGTTCGGAGTGCACGAACGATTGCTCTCTGCCCACACAGACGAAGAGCCAGGACTGAAAGAGGCTGCTGGATCTCTTCAGCACTCAGCAAGCTTTGCAACATGAACACCTCTTTTACTGTCACTCCTTGCTTACTTGTCTGAAAGTGCATTTGAACCAACGTCTCCGGCACCCAATCTCAGACATGCTGCTGCTGAGTGAGCGGAGCAAGTTAGTTTGAGCCCTCTGACGATGATCTAGATCTGAGAGTAGCTATTGGAAATCTTCTGCAAACAGCATCTTTCGGAGAGGTGGTACATATATTGCAGTCTCTCCTTTGTTTGCCAGCTCCAAATCCGCTTGAGCGCAACATCTGTGGTGCACCCCCCAGCCGTCCTGAATGCAAGTTTGGAGTGCACGAACGTTTGTTCTGTGCTCGCACAGATGAATAGGCAGGACTGAAAGGGGCTGCTGGATCTCTACTGCCCTCAGCAGGATTTGCTATATTGACACTTTTATTGCAGTCTCTCCTTTGTTTGCCAGCTCCAAGTCCGTTTGGGCACAACTTCTGTGGTGCACCCCCCAGCCGTCCTTTAATCCGAGTTCGGAGTGCACGAACGATTGCTCTCTGCCCGCACAGACGAATAGGCGGGACTGAAAGAGGCTGTTGGATCTCTTCAGCACTCAGCAAGCTTTGCAACCGGGACACCACTTTTACTGTCATTCCTTGCTTACTTATCCGAAAGTGCATTTGAACCAACGTCTCCGGCACCCAATCTCAGACATGCTGCTGCTGAGTGAGCGGAGCAAGATAGTTTGGTCCCTCTGACGATGATCTAGATCTGAGAGTAGCTATTGGAAATCTTCTGCAAACAGCATCTTTCGCAGAGGTGGTACATATATTGCAGTCTCTCCTTTGTTTGCCAGCTCCAAATCCGCTTGAGCGCAATATCTGTGGTGCACCCCCCAGCCGTCCTGAATGCAAGTTTGGAGTGCACGAACGATTGTTCTGTGCTCGCACAGATGAATAGGCAGGACTGAAAGGGGCTGCTGGATCTCTACTGCCCTCAGCAGGATTTGCTAAATTGACACTTTTATTGCAGTTTCTCCTTTGTTTGCCAGCTCCAAGTCCGTTTGGGCACAACATCTGTGGTGCACCCCCCAGCCGTCCTTTAATCCGAGTTCGGAGTGCACGAACGATTGCTCTCTGCCCGCACAGACGAATAGGCGGGACTGAAAGAGGCTGCTGGATCTCTTCAGCACTCAGCAAGCTTTGCAACCGGGACACCTCTTTTACTGTCATTCCTTGCATACTTACCAGAAAGTGCATTTGAACCAACGTCTCCGGCACCCAATCTCAGACATGCTGTTGCTGAGTGAGCGGAGCAAGATAGGTTGATCCCTCTGACGATGATCCATGTCTGCAAGTAACTATTGGAAATCTTCTGGAAACAGCATCTTTCGGAGAGGTAGTACATATATTGCAGTCTCTCCTTTGTTTGCCAGCTCCAAATCCGCTTGAGCGCAACATCTGTGGTGCACCCACCAGCCGTCCTGAATGCAAGTTTGGAGTGCAGGAACGATTGTTCTGTGCTCGCACAGATGAATAGGCAGGACTGAAAGGGGCTGCTGGATCTCTACTGCCCTCAGCAGGATTTGCTAAATTGACACTTTTATTGCAGTCTCTCCTTTGTTTGCCAGCTCCAAGTCCATTTGGGCACTACATCTGTGGTACACCCCCCCAGCCGTCCTTTAATCCGAATTCGGAGTGCACGAACGATTGCTCTCTGCTCGCACAGACGAATAGGCGGGACTGAAAGAGGCTGCTGGATCTCTTCAGCACTCAGCAAGCTTTGCAACCGGGACACCTCTTTTACTGTCATTCCTTGCATACTTATCAGAAAGTGCATTTGAACCAACGTCTCCGGCACCCAATCTCAGACATGCTGCTGCTGAGTGAGCGGAGCAAGTTAGTTTGATCCCTCTGACGATGATGTAGATCTGAGAGTAGCTATTGGAAATCTTCTGCAAACAGCATCTTTCGGTGAGGTGGTACATATATTGCAGTCTCTCCTTTGTTTGAAAGCTCCAAATCCGTTTGAGCACAATATCTGTGGTGAAACCCCCCAGCCGTCCTGAATCCGAGTTTGGAGTGCACGAACTTTTGTTTTCTGCCCGCACAGACGAAGAGCCAGGACTGAAAGAGGTCGCTGGATCTCTTCAGCACTAAGCAAGCCGGATTTGCTAAAGTGACACTTTTATTGCAGTCTCTCCTTTTTTGTCAGCTCCAAGTCTGTTTGTGCACAACATCTGTGGTGCACCCCCCAGCCGTCCTTTAATCCGAGTTCGGAGTGCACGAACGATTGCTCTCTGCCCGCACAGACGAAGAGCCAGGACTGAAAGAGGCTGCTGGATCTCTTCAGCACTCAGCAAGCTTTGCAACATGAACACCTCTTTTACTGTCACTCCTTGCTTACTTGTCTGAAAGTGCATTTGAACCGACGTCTCCGGCACCCAATCTCAGACATGCTGCTGCTGAGTGAGCGGAGCAAGTTAGTTTGATCCCTCTGACGATGATCTAGATCTGAGAGTAGCTATTGGAAATCTTCTGCAAACAGCATCTTTCGGAGAGGTGGTACATATATTGCAGTCTCTCCTTTGTTTGCCAGCTCCAAATCCGCTTGAGCGCAACATCTGTGGTGCACCCCCCAGCCGTCCTGAATGCAAGTTTGGAGTGCACGAACGATTGTTCTGTGCTCGCACAGATGAATAGGCAGGACTGAAAGGGGCTGCTGGATCTCTACTGCCCTCAGCAGGATTTGCTAAATTGACACTTTTATTGCAGTCTCTCCTTTGTTTGCCAGCTCCAAGTCCGTTTGGGCACAACTTCTGTGGTGCACCCCCCAGCCGTCCTTTAATCCGAGTTCGGAGTGCACGAACGTTTGCTCTCTGCCCGCACAGACGAATAGGCGGGACTGAAAGAGGCTGTTGGATCTCTTCAGCACTCAGCAAGCTTTGCAACCGGGACACCTCTTTTACTGTCATTCCTTGCTTACTTATCCGAAAGTGCATTTGAACCAACGTCTCCGGCACCCAATCTCAGACATGCTGCTGCTGAGTGAGCGGAGCAAGTTAGTTTGGTCCCTCTGACGATGATCTAGATCTGAGAGTAGCTATTGGAAATCTTCTGCAAACAGCATCTTTCGGAGAGGTGGTACATATATTGCAGTCTCTCCTTTGTTTGCCAGCTCCAAATCCGCTTGAGCGCAACATCTGTGGTGCACCCCCCAGCCGTCCTGAATGCAAGTTTGGAGTGCACGAACGATTGTTCTGTGCTCGCACAGATGAATAGGCAGGGCTGAAAGGGGCTGCTGGATCTCTACTGCCCTCAGCAGGATTTGCTAAATTGACACTTTTATTGCAGTCTCTCCTTTGTTTGACAGCTCCAAATCTGCTTGAGCGGAACATCTGTGGTGCACCCCCCAGCCGTCCTTTAATCCGAGTTCGGAGTGCACGAACGATTGCTCTCTGCTCGCACAGATGAAGAGCCAGGACAGAAAGAGGCTGCTGGATCTCTTCAGCACTAAGCAAGCCGGATTTGCTAAAGTGACACTTTTATTGCAGTCTCTCCTTTGTTTGACAGCTCCAAGTCCGTTTGGGCACAACATCTGTGGTGCACCCCCCAGCCGTCCTTTAATCCGAGTTCGGAGTGCACGAACGATTGCTCTCTGCCCGCACAGACGAATAGGCGGGACTGAAAGAGGCTGCTGGATCTCTTCAGCACTCAGCAAGCTTTGCAACATGAACCCCTCTTTTACTGTCACTCCTTGCTTACTTGTCTGAAAGTGCATTTGAACCAACGTCTCCGGCACCCAATCTCAGACATGCTGCTGGTGACTGAACGGAGCAAGTTAGGTTGATCCCTCTGACGATGATAAATGTCAGCATGAAGCTATAGGAAATCTTCTGCAAGTAGCATCTTTCGGAGAGGTGGTACATATATTGCAGTCTATCCTTTGTTTGCCAGCTCCAAATCCGTTTGAGCACAACATCGGTGGTGCACCTCCCAGCTTTCCCGAATCCGAGTTTGGAGTGCACGAACTTTTGTTTTCTGCTAGCACAGACGAATTGGCGGGACTGAAAGGGGCTGCTGGATCTCTAGTGCCCACAGCCGGACTTGCTAAGATGACAATTTTATTGCAGTCTCTCCTTTGTTTGGCAGCTCCAAATCCGTTTGAGCACAACATCTCAGGTGCACCCCCCAGACGTCCTGAATCCGAGTTTCGAGTGCACGAACGATTGCACTCTGCCCGCACAGACGAAGAGCCAGGACTGAAAGAGGCTGCTGGATCTCTTCAGCACTAAGCAAGCCGGATTTGCTAAAGTGACACTTTTATTGCAGTCTCTCCTTTTTTGCCAGCTCCAAGTCCGTTTGTGCACAACATCTGTGGTGCACCCCCCAGCCGTCCTTTAATCCGAGTTCGGGGTGCACGAACGATTGCTCTCTGCCCGCACAGACGAAGAGCCAGGACTGAAAGAGGCTGCTGGATCTCTTCAGCTCTCAGCAAGCTTTGCAAACGGGACACCTCTTTTACTGTCATTCCTTGCATACTTACCAGAAAGTGCATTTGAACCAACGTCTCCGGCACCCAATCTCAGACATGCTGCTGCTGAGTGAGCGGAGCAAGTTAGGTTGATCCCTCTGACGATGATCCATATCTGCAAGTAGCTATTGGAAATCTTCAGCAAACAGCATCTTTCGGAGAGGTAGTACATATATTGCAGTCTCTCCTTTGTTTGCCAGCTCCAAATCCGCTTGAGCGTTACATCTGTGGTGCACCCCCCCAGCCGTCCTGAATGCAAGTTTGGAGTGCACGAACGATTGTTCTGTGCTCGCACAGACGAATAGGCAGGACTGAAAGGGGCTGCTGGATCTCTACTGCCCTCAGCAGGATTTGCTAAATTGACACTTTTATTGCAGTCTCTCCTTTGTTTGCCAGCTCCAAGTCCGTTTGGGCACAACATCTGTGGTGCACCCCCTAGCCGTCCTTTAATCCGAGTTCGGAGTACACGAACAATTGCTCTCTCCTCGCGCAGACGAAGAGCCAGGACTGAAAGAGGCTGCTGGATCTCTTCAGCACTCAGCAAGCTTTGCAACCGGGACACCTCTTTTACTGTCACTCCTTGCTTACTTGTCTGAAAGTGCATTTGAACCAACGTCTCCGGCACCCAATCTCAGACATGCTGCTGCTGAGTGAGCGGAGCAAGTTAGTTTGATCCCTCTGACGATGATCTAGATCTGAGAGTAGCTATTGGAAATCTTCTGCAAACAGCATCTTTCGGAGAGGTGGTACATATATTGCAGTCTCTCCTTTGTTTGCCAGCTCCAAATCCGCTTGAGCGCAACATCTGTGGTGCACCCCCCAGCCGTCCCGAATGCAAGTTTGGAGTGCACGAACGATTGTTCTGTGCTCGCACAGATGAATAGGCAGGACTGAAAGGGGCTGCTGGATCTCTACTGCCCTCAGCAGGATTTGCTAAATTCACACTTTCATTGCAGTCTCTCCTTTGTTTGCCAGCTCCAAGTCCGTTTGGGCACAACTTCTGTGGTGCACCCCCCAGCCGTCCTTTAATCCGAGTTCGGAGTGCACGAACGATTGCTCTCTGCTCTCACAGACGAATAGGCGGGACTGAAAGAGGCTGCTGGATCTCTTCAGCACTCAGCAAGCTTTGCAACCGGGACACCTCTTTTACTGTCATTCCTTGCTTACTTGTCTGAAAGTGCATTTGGACCAGCGCCTCCGGCACCCAATCTCAGACATGCTGTTGCTGAGTGAGCGGAGGAAGATAGGTTGATCCCTGTGACGATGATCCATGTCTGCAAGTAACTATTGGAAATCTTCTGCAAACAGCATCTTTCGGAGAGGTAGTACATATATTGCAGTCTCTCCTTTGTTTGCCAGCTCCAAATCCGCTTGAGCGCAACATCTGTGGTGCACCCACCAGCCGTCCTGAATGCAAGTTTGGAGTGCAGGAACGATTGTTCTGTGCTCGCACAGATGAATAGGCAGGACTGAAAGGGGCTGCTGGATCTCTACTGCCCTCAGCAGGATTTGCTAAATTGACACTTTTATTGCAGTCTCTCCTTTGTTTGACAGCTCCAAGTCCATTTGGGCACAACATCTGTGGTGCACCCCCCAGCCGTCCTTTAATCCGAATTCGGAGTGCACGAACGATTGCTCTCTCCTCGCACAGACGAATAGGCGGGACTGAAAGAGGCTGCTGGATCTCTTCAGCACTCAGCAAGATTTGCAACCGGGACACCTCTTTTACTGTAATTCCTTGCATACTTATCAGAAAGTGCATTTGAACCAACGTCTCCGGCACCCAATCTCAGACATGCTGCTGCTGAGTGAGCGGAGCAAGTTAGTTTGATCCCTCTGACGATGATCTAGATCTGAGAGTAGCTATTGGAAATCTTCTGCAAACAGCATCTTTCGGAGACGTGGTACATATATTGCAGTCTCTCCTTTGTTTGAAAGCTCCAAATCGGTTTGAGCACAATATCTGTGGTGAAACCCCCCAGCCGTCCTGAATCCGAGTTTGGAGTGCACGAACTTTTGTTTTCTGCCCGCACAGACGAAGAGCCAGGACTGAAAGAGGCTGCTGGATCTCTTCAGCACTAAGCAAGCCGGATTTGCTAAAGTGACACTTTTATTGCAGTCTCTCCTTTTTTGTCAGCTCCAAGTCTGTTTGTGCACAACATTTGTGGTGCACCCCCCAGCCGTCCTTTAATCCGAGTTCGGAGTGCACGAACGATTGCTCTCTGCCCGCACAGATGAAGAGCCAGGACTGAAAGAGGCTGCTGGATCTCTTCAGCACTCAGCAAGCTTTGCAACATGAACACCTCTTTTACTGTCACTCCTTGCTTACTTGACTGAAAGTGCATTTGAACCAACGTCTCCGGCACCCAATCTCAGACATGCTGCTGCTGAGTGAGCGGAGCAAGTTAGGTTGATCCCTCTGACGATGATCTAGATCTGAGAGTAGCTATTGGAAATCTTCTGCAAACAGCATCTTTCGGAGAGGTGGTACATATATTGCAGTCTCTCCTTTGTTTGCCAGCTCCAAATCCTCTTGAGCGCAACATCTGTGGTGCACCCCCCAGCCGTCCTGAATGCAAGTTTGGAGTGCACGAACGATTGTTCTGTGCTCGCACAGATGAATAGGCAGGACTGAAAGGGGCTGCTGGATCTCTACTGCCCTCAGCAGGATTTGCTAAATTGACACTTTTATTGCAGTCTCTCCTTTGTTTGACAGCTCCAAGTCCGTTTGGGCACAACTTCTGTGGTGCACCCCCCAGCCGTCCTTTAATCCGATTTCGGAGTGCACGAATGATTGCTCTCTGCTCGCACAGACGAATAGGCGGGACTGAAAGAGGCTGCTGGATCTCTTCAGCACTCAGCAAGCTTTGCAAACGGGACACCTCTTTTGCTGTTATTCCTTGCATACTTATCAGAAAGTGCATTTGAACCAACGTCTCCCGTACCCAATCTCAGACATGCTGCTGCTGAGTGAGCGGAGCAAGTTAGGTTGATCCCTCTGACGATGATCTAGATCTGAGAGTAGCTATTGGAAATCTTCTGCAAACAGCATCTTTCGGAGAGGTGGTACATATATTGCAGTCTCTCCTTTGTTTGCCAGCTCCAAATCCGTTTGAGCACAACATCGGTGGTGCACCCCCCAGCTTTCCCGAATCCGAGTTTGGAGTGCACGAACTTTTGTTTTCTGCTTGCACAGACGAATAGGCGGGACTAAAAGGGGCTACTGGATCTCTAGTGCCCACAGCAGGATTTGCTAAGTTGAAAATTTTATTGCAGTCTCTCATTGTTTGGCAGCTCCAAATCCGTTTGAGCACAACATCTCAGGTGCACCGCCCCAACCGTCCTGAATCCGAGTTTCGAGTGCACGAACGATTGCACTCTGCCCGCACAGACGAAGAGCCAGGACTGAAAGAGGCTGCTGGATCTCTTCAGCACTAAGCAAGCCGGATTTGCCAATGTGACACTTTTATTGCAGTCTCTCCTTTTTTGCCAGCTCCAAGTCCGTTTGTGCACAACATCTGTGGTGCACCCCCCAGCCGTCCTTTAATCCGAGTTCGGAGTGCACGAACGATTGCTCTCTGCTCGCACAGACGAATAGGCGGGACTGAAAGAGGCTGCTGGATCTCTTCAGCACTCAGCAAGCTTTGCAACCGGGACACCTCTTTTACTGTCATTCCTTGCATACTTATCAGAAAGTGCATTTGAACCAACGTCTCCGGCACCCAATCTCAGACATGCTGCTGCTGAGTGAGCGGAGGAAGTTAGTTTGATCCCTCTGATGATGATCTAGATCTGAGAGTAGCTATTGGAAATCTTCTGCAAACAGCATCTTTCGGAGAGGTGGTACATATATTGCAGTCTCTCCTTTGTTTGCCAGCTCCAAATCCTCTTGAGCACAACATCTGTGGTGCACCCCCCAGCCGTCCTGAATGCAAGTTTGGAGTGCACGAACGATTGTTCTGTGCTCGCACAGATGAATAGGCAGGGCTGAAAGGGGCTGCTGGATCTCTACTGCCCTCAGCAGGATTTGCTAAATTGACACTTTTATTGCAGTCTCTCCTTTGTTTGACAGCTCCAAATCTGCTTGAGCGGAACATCTGTGGTGCACCCCCCAGCCGTCCTTTAATCCGAGTTCGGAGTGCACGAACGATTGCTCTCTGCTCGCACAGATGAAGAGCCAGGACAGAAAGAGGCTGCTGGATCTCTTCAGCACTAAGCAAGCCGGATTTGCTAAAGTGACACTTTTATTGCAGTCTCTCCTTTGTTTGACAGCTCCAAGTCCGTTTGGGCACAACATCTGTGGTGCACCCCCCAGCCGTCCTTTAATCCGAGTTCGGAGTGCACGAACGATTGCTCTCTGCCCGCACAGACGAATAGGCGGGACTGAAAGAGGCTGCTGGATCTCTTCAGCACTCAGCAAGCTTTGCAACATGAACCCCTCTTTTACTGTCACTCCTTGCTTACTTGTCTGAAAGTGCATTTGAACCAACGTCTCCGGCACCCAATCTCAGACATGCTGCTGGTGACTGAACGGAGCAAGTTAGGTTGATCCCTCTGACGATGATAAATGTCAGCATGAAGCTATAGGAAATCTTCTGCAAGTAGCATCTTTCGGAGAGGTGGTACATATATTGCAGTCTATCCTTTGTTTGCCAGCTCCAAATCCGTTTGAGCACAACATCGGTGGTGCACCTCCCAGCTTTCCCGAATCCGAGTTTGGAGTGCACGAACTTTTGTTTTCTGCTAGCACAGACGAATTGGCGGGACTGAAAGGGGCTGCTGGATCTCTAGTGCCCACAGCCGGACTTGCTAAGTTGACAATTTTATTGCAGTCTCTCCTTTGTTTGGCAGCTCCAAATCCGTTTGAGCACAACATCTCAGGTGCACCCCCCAGACGTCCTGAATCCGAGTTTCGAGTGCACGAACGATTGCACTCTGCCCGCACAGACGAAGAGCCAGGACTGAAAGAGGCTGCTGGATCTCTTCAGCACTAAGCAAGCCGGATTTGCTAAAGTGACACTTTTATTGCAGTCTCTCCTTTTTTGCCAGCTCCAAGTCCGTTTGTGCACAACATCTGTGGTGCACCCCCCAGCCGTCCTTTAATCCGAGTTCGGGGTGCACGAACGATTGCTCTCTGCCCGCACAGACGAAGAGCCAGGACTGAAAGAGGCTGCTGGATCTCTTCAGCTCTCAGCAAGCTTTGCAAACGGGACACCTCTTTTACTGTCATTCCTTGCATACTTACCAGAAAGTGCATTTGAACCAACGTCTCCGGCACCCAATCTCAGACATGCTGCTGCTGAGTGAGCGGAGCAAGTTAGGTTGATCCCTCTGACGATGATCCATATCTGCAAGTAGCTATTGGAAATCTTCAGCAAACAGCATCTTTCGGAGAGGTAGTACATATATTGCAGTCTCTCCTTTGTTTGCCAGCTCCAAATCCGCTTGAGCGTTACATCTGTGGTGCACCCCCCCAGCCGTCCTGAATGCAAGTTTGGAGTGCAAGAACGATTGTTCTGTGCTCGCACAGATGAATAGGCAGGACTGAAAGGGGCTGCTGGATCTCTACTGCCCTCTGCAGGATTTGCTAAATTGACACTTTTATTGCAGTCTCTCCTTTGTTTGACAGCACCAAGTCCGTTTGGCACTACATCTGTGGTGCCAACCCCAGCCGTCCTTTAATCCGAGTTCGGATTGCACGAACGATTGCTCTCTGCTCGCACAGATGAATAGGCGGGACTGAAAGAGGCTGCTGGATCTCTTCAGCACTCAGCAAGCTTTGCAACCGGGACACCACTTTTATGGTCACTCCTTGCTTACTTGTCTGAAAGTGCATTTGAACCAACGTCTCCGGCACCCAATCTCAGACATGCTGCTGCTGAGTGAGCGGAGCAAGTTAGTTTGAGCCCTCTGACGATGATCTAGATCTGAGAGTAGCTATTGGAAATCTTCTGCAAACAGCATCTTTCGGAGAGGTGGTACATATATTGCAGTCTCTCCTTTGTTTGCCAGCTCCAAATCCGTTTGAGCGCAACATCTGTGGTGCACCCCCCAGCCGTCCTGAATGCAAGTTTGGAGTGCACGAACGATTGTTCTGTGCTCGCACAGATGAATAGGCAGGACTGAAAGGGGCTGCTGGATCTCTACTGCCCTCAGCAGGATTTGCTAAATTGACACTTTTATTGCAGTCTCTCCTTTGTTTGCCAGCTCCAAGTCCGTTTGGGCACTACATCTGTGGTGCACCCCCCAGCCGTCCTTTAATCCGAGTTCGGAGTGCACGAACGATTGCTCTCTGCTCGCACAGACGAATAGGCGGGACTGAAAGAGGCTGCTGGATCTCTTCAGCACTCAGCAAGCTTTGCAACCGGGACACCTCTTTTACTGTCATTCCTTGCATACTTATCAGAAAGTGCATTTGAACCAACGTCTCCGGCACCCAATCTCAGACATGCTGCTGCTGAGTGAGCGGAGCAAGCTAGTTTGGTCCTTCTGACGATGATCTAGATCTGAGAGTAGCTATTGGAAATCTTCTGCAAACAGCATCTTTCGGAGAGGTGGTACATATATTGCAGTCTCTCCTTTGTTTGCCAGCTCCAAATCCGCTTGAGCGCAACATCTGTGGTGCACCCCCCAGCCGTCCTGAATGCAAGTTTGGAGTGCACGAACGATTGTTCTGTGCTCGCACAGATGAATAGGCAGGACTGAAAGGGGCTGCTGGATCTCTACTGCCCTCAGCAGGATTTGCTAAATTGACACTTTTATTGCAGTCTCTCCTTTGTTTGCCAGCTCCAAGTCCGTTTGGGCACAACATCTGTGGTGCACCCCCTAGCCGTCCTTTAATCCGAGTTCGGAGTGCACGAACGATTGCTCTCTGCCCGCACAGACGAAGAGCCAGGACTGAAAGAGGCTGCTGGATCTCTTCAGCACTCAGCAAGCTTTGCAACATGAACACCTCTTTTACTGTCACTCCTTGCTTACTTGTCTGAAAGTGCATTTGAACCAACGTCTCCGGCACCCAATCTCAGACATGCTGCTGCTGAGTGAGCGGAGCAAGTTAGGTTGATCCCTCTGACGATGATCTAGATCTGAGAGTAGCTATTGGAAATCTTCTGCAAACAGCATCTTTCGGAGAGGTGGTACATATATTGCAGTCTCTCCTTTGTTTCCCAGCTCCAAATCCGCTTGAGCGTTACATCTGTGGTGCACCCCCCAGCCGTCCTGAATCCGAGTTTGGAGTGCACGAACGATTGCTCTCTGCCCGCACAGACGAAGAGCCAGGACAGAAAGAGGCTGCTGGATCTCTTCAGCACTAAGCAAGCCGGATTTGCTAAAGTGACACTTTTACTGCAGTCTCTCCTTTGACAGCTCCAAGTCCGTTTGGGCACAACATCTGTGGTGCACCCCCCAGCCGTCCTTTAATCCGAGTTCGGGGTGCACGAACGATTGCTCTCTGCCCGCACAGACGAAGAGCCCGGACTGAAAGAGGCTGCTGGATCTCTTCAGCGCTCAGCAAGCTTTGCAACATGAACACCTCTTTTACTGTCACTCCTTGCTTACTTATCCGAAAGTGCATTTGGACCAGCGCCTCCGGCACCCAATCTCAGACATGCTGTTGCTGAGTGAGCGGAGCAAGTTAGTTTGATCCCTCTGACGATGATCCATGTCTGCAAGTAGCTATTGGAAATCTTCTGCAAACAGCATCTTTCGGAGAGGTAGTACATATATTGCAGTCTTTCCTTTGTTTGCCAGCTCCAAATCCGCTTGAGCGCAACATCTGTGGTGCACCCCCCAGCCGTCCTGAATGCAAGTTTGGAGTGCACGAACGATTGTTCTGTGCTCGCACAGATGAATAGGCAGGACTGAAAGGGGCTGCTGGATCTCTACTGCCCTCAGCAGGATTTGCTAAATTGACACTTTTATTGCAGTCTCGCCTTTGTTTGCCAGCTCCAAGTCCGTTTGGGCACAACTTCTGTGGTGCACCCCCCAGCCGTCCTTTAATCCAAGTTCGGAGTGCACGAACGATTGCTCTCTGCTCGCACAGACGAATAGGAGGGACTGAAAGAGGCTGCTGGATCTCTTCAGCACTCAGCAAGCTTTGCAACCGGGACACCTCTTTTACTGTCATTCCTTGCATACTTATCAGAAAGTGCATTTGAACCAACGTCTCCGGCACCCAATCTCAGACATGCTGCTGCTGAGTGAGCGGAGCAAGTTAGGTTGATCCCTCTGACGATGATCTAGATCTGAGAGTAGCTATTGGAAATCTTCTGCAAACAGCATCTTTCGGAGAGGTGGTACATATATTGCAGTCTCTCCTTTGTTTGCCAGCTCCAAATCCGCTTGAGCGTTACATCTGTGGTACACCCCCCAGCCGTCCTGAATGCAAGTTTGGAGTGCAAGAACGATTGTTCTGTGCTCGCACAGATGAATAGGCAGGACTGAAAGGGGCTGCTGGATCTCTACTGCCCTCAGCAGGATTTGGTAAATTGACACTTTTATTGCAGTCTCTCCTTTGTTTGCCAGCTCCAAGTCCGTTTGTGCACAACATCTGTGGTGCACCCCCCAGCCGTCCTTTAATCCGAGTTCGGAGTGCACGGACGATTGCTCTCTGCCCGCACAGACGAAGAGCCAGGACTGAAAGAGGCTGCTGGATCTCTTCAGCGCTCAGCAAGCTTTGCAACATGAACACCTCTTTTATTGTCACTCCTTGCTTACTTGTCTGAAAGTGCATTTGAACCAACGTCTCCGGCACCCAATCTCAGACATGCTGCTGCTGAGTGAGCGGAGCAAGTTAGGTTGATCCCTCTGACGATGATCTAGATCTGAGAGTAGCTATTGGAAATCTTCTGCAAACAGCATCTTTCGGAGAGGTGGTACATATATTGCAGTCTCTCCTTTGTTTGCCAGCTCCAAATCCGCTTGAGCGTTACATCTGTGGTACACCCCCCAGCCGTCCTGAATGCAAGTTTGGAGTGCAAGAACGATTGTTCTGTGCTCGCACAGATGAATAGGCAGGACTGAAAGGGGCTGCTGGATCTCTACTGCCCTCAGCAGGATTTGGTAAATTGACACTTTTATTGCAGTCTCTCCTTTGTTTGCCAGCTCCAAGTCCGTTTGTGCATAACATCTGTGGTGCACCCCCCAGCCGTCCTTTAATCCGAGTTCGGAGTGCACGGACGATTGCTCTCTGCCCGCACAGACGAAGAGCCAGGACTGAAAGAGGCTGCTGGATCTCTTCAGCGCTCAGCAAGCTTTGCAACATGAACACCTCTTTTATTGTCACTCCTTGCTTACTTGTCTGAAAGTGCATTTGAACCAACGTCTCCGGCACCCAATCTCAGACATGCTGCTGCTGAGTGAGTGGAGCAAGTTAGGTTGATCCCTGTGACGATGATACTTTTCAGCAAAAAGCTATAGGAAATCTTCTGCAAGTAGCATCTTTCGGAGAGGTGGTACATATATTGCAGTCTCTCCTTTGTTTGCCAGCTCCAAATCTGCTTGTGCACAACATCGGTGGTGCACCCCCCAGCTTTCCGTAATCCGAGTTTGGAGTGCACGATCTTTTGTTTTCTGCTTGCACAGACGAATAGGCAGGACTGAAAGAGGTTGCTGGATCTCTTCAGCAATCAGCGAGATTTGCAACCGGGACACCTCTTTTACTGTCATTCCTTGCATACTTATCAGAAAGTGCATTTGAACCAACGTCACCGGCACCCAATCTCAGACATGCTGCTGCTGAGTGAGCGGAGCAAGTTAGTTTGATCCCTCTGACGATGATCTAGATCTGAGAGTAGCTATTGGAAATCTTCTGCAAACAGCATCTTTCGGAGAGGTGGTACATATATTGCAGTCTCTCCTTTGTTTCCCAGCTCCAAATCCGCTTGAGCGTTACATCTGTGGTGCACCCCCCAGCCGTCCTGAATCCGAGTTTGGAGTGCACGAACGATTGCTCTCTGCCCGCACAGACGAAGAGCCAGGACAGAAAGAGGCTGCTGGATCTCTTCAGCACTAAGCAAGCCGGATTTGCTAAAGTGACACTTTTACTGCAGTCTCTCCTTTGACAGCTCCAAGTCCGTTTGGGCACAACATCTGTGGTGCACCCCCCAGCCGTCCTTTAATCCGAGTTCGGGGTGCACGAACGATTGCTCTCTGCCCGCACAGACGAAGAGCCCGGACTGAAAGAGGCTGCTGGATCTCTTCAGCGCTCAGCAAGCTTTGCAACATGAACACCTCTTTTACTGTCACTCCTTGCTTACTTATCCGAAAGTGCATTTGGACCAGCGCCTCCGGCACCCAATCTCAGACATGCTGTTGCTGAGTGAGCGGAGCAAGTTAGTTTGATCCCTCTGACGATGATCCATGTCTGCAAGTAGCTATTGGAAATCTTCTGCAAACAGCATCTTTCGGAGAGGTAGTACATATATTGCAGTCTTTCCTTTGTTTGCCAGCTCCAAATCCGCTTGAGCGCAACATCTGTGGTGCACCCCCCAGCCGTCCTGAATGCAAGTTTGGAGTGCACGAACGATTGTTCTGTGCTCGCACAGATGAATAGGCAGGACTGAAAGGGGCTGCTGGATCTCTACTGCCCTCAGCAGGATTTGCTAAATTGACACTTTTATTGCAGTCTCGCCTTTGTTTGCCAGCTCCAAGTCCGTTTGGGCACAACTTCTGTGGTGCACCCCCCAGCCGTCCTTTAATCCAAGTTCGGAGTGCACGAACGATTGCTCTCTGCTCGCACAGACGAATAGGAGGGACTGAAAGAGGCTGCTGGATCTCTTCAGCACTCAGCAAGCTTTGCAACCGGGACACCTCTTTTACTGTCATTCCTTGCATACTTATCAGAAAGTGCATTTGAACCAACGTCTCCGGCACCCAATCTCAGACATGCTGCTGCTGAGTGAGCGGAGCAAGTTAGGTTGATCCCTCTGACGATGATCTAGATCTGAGAGTAGCTATTGGAAATCTTCTGCAAACAGCATCTTTCGGAGAGGTGGTACATATATTGCAGTCTCTCCTTTGTTTGCCAGCTCCAAATCCGCTTGAGCGTTACATCTGTGGTACACCCCCCAGCCGTCCTGAATGCAAGTTTGGAGTGCAAGAACGATTGTTCTGTGCTCGCACAGATGAATAGGCAGGACTGAAAGGGGCTGCTGGATCTCTACTGCCCTCAGCAGGATTTGGTAAATTGACACTTTTATTGCAGTCTCTCCTTTGTTTGCCAGCTCCAAGTCCGTTTGTGCACAACATCTGTGGTGCACCCCCCAGCCGTCCTTTAATCCGAGTTCGGAGTGCACGGACGATTGCTCTCTGCCCGCACAGACGAAGAGCCAGGACTGAAAGAGGCTGCTGGATCTCTTCAGCGCTCAGCAAGCTTTGCAACATGAACACCTCTTTTATTGTCACTCCTTGCTTACTTGTCTGAAAGTGCATTTGAACCAACGTCTCCGGCACCCAATCTCAGACATGCTGCTGCTGAGTGAGCGGAGCAAGTTAGGTTGATCCCTCTGACGATGATCTAGATCTGAGAGTAGCTATTGGAAATCTTCTGCAAACAGCATCTTTCGGAGAGGTGGTACATATATTGCAGTCTCTCCTTTGTTTGCCAGCTCCAAATCCGCTTGAGCGTTACATCTGTGGTACACCCCCCAGCCGTCCTGAATGCAAGTTTGGAGTGCAAGAACGATTGTTCTGTGCTCGCACAGATGAATAGGCAGGACTGAAAGGGGCTGCTGGATCTCTACTGCCCTCAGCAGGATTTGGTAAATTGACACTTTTATTGCAGTCTCTCCTTTGTTTGCCAGCTCCAAGTCCGTTTGTGCATAACATCTGTGGTGCACCCCCCAGCCGTCCTTTAATCCGAGTTCGGAGTGCACGGACGATTGCTCTCTGCCCGCACAGACGAAGAGCCAGGACTGAAAGAGGCTGCTGGATCTCTTCAGCGCTCAGCAAGCTTTGCAACATGAACACCTCTTTTATTGTCACTCCTTGCTTACTTGTCTGAAAGTGCATTTGAACCAACGTCTCCGGCACCCAATCTCAGACATGCTGCTGCTGAGTGAGTGGAGCAAGTTAGGTTGATCCCTGTGACGATGATACTTTTCAGCAAAAAGCTATAGGAAATCTTCTGCAAGTAGCATCTTTCGGAGAGGTGGTACATATATTGCAGTCTCTCCTTTGTTTGCCAGCTCCAAATCTGCTTGTGCACAACATCGGTGGTGCACCCCCCAGCTTTCCGTAATCCGAGTTTGGAGTGCACGATCTTTTGTTTTCTGCTTGCACAGACGAATAGGCAGGACTGAAAGAGGTTGCTGGATCTCTTCAGCAATCAGCGAGATTTGCAACCGGGACACCTCTTTTACTGTCATTCCTTGCATACTTATCAGAAAGTGCATTTGAACCAACGTCACCGGCACCCAATCTCAGACATGCTGCTGCTGAGTGAGCGGAGCAAGTTAGTTTGATCCCTCTGACGATGATCTAGATCTGAGAGTAGCTATTGGAAATCTTCTGCAAACAGCATCTTTCGGAGAGGTGGTACATATATTGCAGTCTCTCCTTTGTTTGCCAGCTCCAAATCCACTTGAGCGTTACATCTGTGGTGCACCCCCCATCCGTCCTTTAATCCGAGTTCGGAGTGCACGAACGATTGCTCTCTGCCCGCAGACACGAAGAGCCAGGACTGAAAGAGGCTGCTGGATCTCTTCAGCACGCAGCAAGCTTTGCAACCGGGACACCTCTTTTACTGTCACTCCTTGCTTACTTATCAGAAAGTGCATTTGAACCAACGTCTCCGGCACCCAATCTCAGACATGCTGCTGCTGAGTGAGCGGAGCAAGTTAGTTTGATCCCTCTGACGATGATCTAGATCTGAGAGTAGCTATTGGAAATCTTCTGCAAACAGCATCTTTCGGAGAGGTGGTACATATATTGCAGTCTCTCCTTTGTTTGCCAGCTTCAAATCCGTTTGAGCACAACACCGGTGGTGCACCCCCCAGCTTTACCAAATCCGAGTTTGGAGTGCACGAACTTTTGTTTTCTGCTTGCACAGACGAATAGGCGGGACAGAAAGGGGCTGCTGGATCTCTAGTGCCCACCGCAGGATTTGCTATGTTGACAATTTTATTGCAGTCTGTCATTGTTTGGCAGCTCCAAATCCGTTTGGGCACAACATCTCAGGTGCATCCCTCCAGCCGTCCTTTAATCCGAGTTCGGAGTGCACGAACGATTGCTCTCTGCTCGCACAGACGAATAGGCAGGACTGAAAGAGGCTGCTGGATCTCTTCAGCACTCAGCAAGATTTGCAACCGGGACACCTCTTTTACTGTCATTCCTTGCATACTTATCAGTAAGTGCATTTGAACCAACGTCTCCGGCACCCAATCTCAGACATGCTGCTGCTGAGTGAGCGGAGCAAGTTAGTTTGATCCCTCTGACGATGATCTAGATCTGAGAGTAGCTATTGGAAATCTTCTGCAAACAGCATCTTTCGGAGAGGTGGTACATATATTGCAGTCTCTCCTTTGTTTGCCAGCTCGAAATCTGCTTGAGCGCAACATCTGTGGTGCACCCCCCAGCCGTCCTGAATGCAAGTTTGGAGTGCACGAACGATTGTTCTGTGCTCGCACAGATGAATAGGCAGGACTGAAAGGGGCTGTTGGATCTCTACTGCCCTCAGCAGGATTTGCTAAATTGACACTTTTATTGCAGTCTCTCCTTTGTTTGCCAGCTCCAAGTCCGTTTGGGCACTACATCTCTGGTGCACCCCCCAGCCGTCCTTTAATCCGAGTTCGGAGTGCACGAACGATTGCTCTCTGCTCGCACAGACAAATAGGCGGGACTGAAAGAGGCTGCTGGATCTCTTCAGCACTCAGCAAGATTTGCAACCGGGACACCTCTTTTACTGTCATTCCTTGCATACTTCTCAGAAAGTGCGTTTGAACCAACGTCTCCGGCACCCAATCTCAGACATGCTGCTGCTGAGTGAGCGGAGCAAGTTAGTTTGATCCCTCTGACGATGATCTAGATCTGAGAGTAGCTATTGGAAATCTTCTGCAAACAGCATCTTTCAGAGACGTGGTACATATATTGCAGTCTCTCCTTTGTTTGCCAGCTCCAAATCCGCTTGAGCGGAACATCTGTGGTGCACCCCCCAGCCGTCCTGAATCCGAGTTTCGAGTGCACGAACGATTGCACTCTGCCCGCACAGACGAAGAGCCAGGACTGAAAGAGGCTGCTGGATCTCTTCAGCACTAAGCAAGCCGGATTTGCTAAAGTGACACTTTTATTGCAGTCTCTCCTTTGTTTGCCAGCTCCAAGTCCGTTTGGGCACAACATCTGTGGTGCACCCCACAGCCGTCCTTTAATCCGATTTCGGAGTGCACGAACGATTGCTCTCTGCTCGCACAGACGAATAGGCGGGACTGAAAGAGGCTGCTGGATCTCTTCAGCACTCAGCAAGCTTTGCAACCGGGACACCTCTTTTACTGTCACTCCTTGCTTACTTGTCTGAAAGTGCATTTGAACCAACGTCTCCGGCACCCAATCTCAGACATGCTGCTGCTGAGTGAGCGGAGCAAGTTAGGTTGATCCCTCTGACGATGATCCATGTCAGCAAGAAGCTATTGGAAATCTTCTGCAAACAGCATCTTTCGGAGAGGTGGTACACATATTGCAGTCTCTCCTTTGTTTGCCACCTTCAAATCCGTTTGAGCACAACATCGGTGGTGCACCCATCAGCTTTCCCGAATCCGAGTTTGGAGTGCACGAACTTTTGTTTTCTGCTTGCACAGACGAATAGGCGGGACTGAAAGGGGCTGCTGGATCTCTAGTGCCCACAGCAGGATTTGCTAAGTTGACAATTTTATTGCAGTCTCACATTGTTTTGCAGCTCCAAATCCGTTTGTGCACAACATCTCAGGTGCACCCCCCCAGACGTCCTGAATCCGAGTTTCGAGTGCACGAACGATTGCACTCTGCCCGCACAGACGAAGAGCCAGGACTGAAAGAGGCTGCTGGATCTCTTCAGCACTAAGCAAGCCGGATTTGCTAAAGTGACACTTTTATTGCAGTCTCTCCTTTGTTTGCCAGCTCCAAGTCCGTTTGTGCACTACATCTGTGGTGCACCCCCCAGCCGTCCTTTAATCCGAGTTCGGAGTGCACGAACGATTGCTCTCTGCCCGCACAGACGAAGAGCCAGGACTGAAAGAGGCTGCTGGATCTCTTCAGCACTCAGCAAGCTTTGCAACCGGGACACCTCTTTTACTGTCACTCCTTGCTTACTTGTCTGAAAGTGCATTTGACCCAACGTCTCCGGCACCCAATCTCAGACATGCTGCTGCTGAGTGAGCGGAGCAAGTTAGTTTGAGCCCTCTGACGATGATCTAGATCTGAGAGTAGCTATTGGAAATCTTCTGCAAACAGCATCTTTCGGAGAGGTGGTACATATATTGCAGTCTCTCCTTTGTTTGCCAGCTCCAAATCCGCTTGAGCGTTACATCTGTGGTGCACCCCCCAGCCGTCCTGAATGCAAGTTTGGAGTGCACGAACGATTGTTCTGTGCTCGCACAGATGAATAGGCAGGACTGAAAGGGGCTGCTGGATCTCTACTGCCCTCAGCAGGATTTGCTAAATTGACACTTTTATTGCAGTCTCTCCTTTGTTTGCCAGCTCCAAGTCCGTTTGTGCACTACATCTGTGGTGCACCCCCCAGCCGTCCTTTAATCCGAGTTCGGAGTGCACGAACGATTGCTCTCTGCACGCACAGACGAATAGGCGGGACTGAAAGAGGCCGCTGGATCTCTTCAGCACTCAGCAAGCTTTGCAACCGGGACACCTCTTTTACTGTCACTCCTTGCTTACTTGTCTGAAAGTGCATTTGACCCAACGTCTCCGGCACCCAATCTCAGACATGCTGCTGCTGAGTGAGCGGAGCAAGTTAGTTTGATCCCTCTGACGATGATCTAGATCTGAGAGTAGCTATTGGAAATCTTCTGCAAACAGCATCTTTCGGAGAGGTGGTACATATATTGCAGTCTCTCCTTTGTTTGAAAGCTCCAAATCCGTTTGAGCACAATATCTGTGGTGCACCCCCCAGCCGTCCTGAATGCAAGTTTGGAGTGCACGAACTTTTGTTTTCTGCCCGCACAGACGAAGAGCCAGGACTGAAAGAGGCTGCTGGATCTCTTCAGCACTAAGCAAGCCGGATTTGCTACAGTGACACTTTTATTGCAGTCTCTCCTTTTTTGCCAGCTCCAAGTCCGTTTGTGCACAACATCTGTGGTGCACCCCCCAGCCGTCCTTTAATCTGAGTTCGGAGTGCACGAACGATTGCTCTGTCCTCGCACAGACGAATAGGCGGGACTGAAAGAGGCTGCTGGATCTCTTCAGCACTCAGCAAGCTTTGCAACCGGGACACCTCGTTTACTGTCACTCCTTGCATACTTGTCTGAAAGTGCATTTGAACCAACGTCTCCGGCACCCAATCTCAGACATGCTGCTGCTGAGTGAGCGGAGCAAGTTAGTTTGAGCCCTCTGACGATGATCTAGATCTGAGAGTAGCTATTGGAAATCTTCTGCAAACAGCATCTTTCGGAGAGGTGGTACATATATTGCAGTCTCTCCTTTGTTTGCCAGCTCCAAATATGCTTGAGCGCAACATCTGTGGTGCACCCCCCAGACGTCCTGAATGCAAGTTTGGAGTGCAAGAACGATTGCTCTGTGCTCGCACAGATGAATAGGCAGGACTGAAAGGGGCTGCTGGATCTCTACTGCCCTCAGCAGGATTTGCTAAATTGACACTTTTATTGCAGTCTCTCCTTTGTTTGCCAGCTCCAAGTCCGTTTGGGCACTACATCTGTGGTGCACCCACCAGCCGTCCTTTAATCCGAGTTCGGATTGCACGAACGATTGCTCTCTGCTCGCACAGACGAATAGGCGGGACTGAAAGAGGCTGCTGGATCTCTTCAGCACTCAGCAAGCTTTGCAACCGGGACACCTCTTTTACTGTCACTCCTTGCTTACTTGTCTGAAAGTGCATTTGAACCAACGTCTCCGGCACCCAATCTCAGACATGCTGCTGCTGAGTGAGCGGAGCAAGTTAGTTTGATCCCTCTGACGATGATCTAGATCTGAGAGTAGCTATTGGAAATCTTCTGCAAACAGCATCTTTCGGAGAGGTGGTACATATATTGCAGTCTCTCCTTTGTTTGCCAGCTCCAAATCCGCTTGAGCGTTACATCTGTGGTGCACCCCCCAGCCGTCCTGAATGCAAGTTTGGAGTGCACGAACGATTGTTCTGTGCTCGCACAGATGAATAGGCAGGACTGAAAGGGGCTGCTGGATCTCTACTGCCCTCAGCAGGATTTGCTAAATTGACACTTTTATTGCAGTCTCTCCTTTGTTTGCCAGCTCCAAGTCCGTTTGGGCACTACATCTGTGGTGCACCCCCCAGCCGTCCTTTAATCCGAGTTCGGATTGCACGAACGATTGCTCTCTGCTCGCACAGATGAATAGGCGGGACTGAAAGAGGCTGCTGGATCTCTTCAGCACTCAGCAAGCTTTGCAACATGAACACCTCTTTTACTGTCACTCCTTGCTTACTTGTCTGAAAGTGCATTTGAACCAACGTCTCCGGCACCCAATCTCAGACATGCTGCTGCTGAGTGAGCGGAGCAAGTTAGGTTGATCCCTCTGACGATGATCCATGTCTGCAAGTAGCTATTGGAAGTCTTCTGCAAACAGCATCTTTCGGAGAGGTGGTACATATATTGCAGTCTCTCCTTTGATTGAAAGCTCCAAATCCGTTAGAGCACAATATCTGTGGTGCACCCCGCAGCCGTCCTGAATCCGAGTTTGGAGTGCACGAACTTTTGTTTTCTGCCCGCACAGACGAAGAGCCAGGACTGAAAGAGGCTGCTGGATCTCTTCAGCACTAAGCAAGCCGGATTTGCTAAAGTGACACTTTTATTGCAGTCTCTCCTTTTTTGCCAGCTCCAAGTCTGTTTGTGCACAACATCTGTGGTGCACCCCTCAGCCGTCCTTTAATCCGAGTTCGGAGTGCACGAACGATTGCTCTCTGCCCGCACAGACGAAGAGCCAGGACTGAAAGAGGCTGCTGGATCTCTTCAGCACTCAGCAAGATTTGCAACCGGGACACCTCTTTTACTGTCATTCCTTGCATACTTGTCAGAAAGTGCATTTGAACCAACGTCTCCGGCACCCAATCTCAGACATGCTGCTGCTGAGTGAGCGGAGCAAGTTAGGTTGATCCCTCTGACGATGATCTAGATCTGAGAGTAGCTATTGGAAATCTTCTGCAAACAGCATCTTTCGGAGAGGTGGTACATATATTGCAGTCTCTCCTTTCTTTGAAAGCTCCAAATCCGTTTGAGCACAACATCGGTGGGGCACCCCCCAGCTTTCCCGAATCCGAGTTTGGAGTGCACGAACTTTTGTTTTCTGGTTGCACAGACGAATAGGCGGGACTGAAAGGGGCTGCTGGATCTCTAGTGCCCAAAGCAGGATTTGCTAAGTTGACAATTTTATTGAAGTCTCTCATTGTTTGGCAGCTCCAAATCCGTTTGAGCACAACATCTCCGGTGCACACCCCCAGCCGTCCTGAATCCGAGTTTCGAGTGCACGAACGATTGCACTCTGCCCGCACACACGAAGAGCCAGGACTGAAAGAGGCTGCTGGATCTCTTCAGCACTAAGCAAGCCGGATTTGCTAAAGTGACACTTTTATTGCAGTCTCTCCTTTTTTGCCAGCTCCAAGTCCGTTTGTGCACAACATCTGTGGTGCACCCCACAGCCGTCCTTTAATCCGAGTTCGGAGTGCACGAACGATTGCTCTCTGCTCGCACAGACGAATAGGCGGGACTGAAAGAGGCTGCTGGATCTCTTCAGCACTCAGCAAGCTTTGCAACCGGGACACCTCTTTTAATGTCACTCCTTGCTTACTTGTCTGAAAGTGCATTTGAACCAACGTCTCCGGCACCCAATCTCAGACATGCTGCTGCTGAGTGAGAAGAGCAAGTTAGTTTGATCCCTCTGACGATGATCTAGATCTGAGAGTAGCTATTGGAAATCTTCTGCAAACAGCATCTTTCGGAGAGGTGGTACATATATTGCAGTCTCTCCTTTATTTGCCAGCTCCAAATCCGCTTGAGCGTTACATCTGTGGTGCACCCCCCAGCCGTCCTGAATGCAAGTTTGGAGTGCACGAACGATTGTTCTGTGCTCGCACAGATGAATAGGCAGGACTGAAAGGGGCTGCGGGATCTCTACTGCCCTCAGCAGGATTTGCTAAATTGACACTTTTATTGCAGTCTCTCCTTTGTTTGACAGCTCTAAGTCCGTTTGGGCACAACATCTGTGGTGCACCCCCCAGCCGTCCTTTAATCCGAGTTCGGAGTGCACGAACGATTGCTCTCTGCTCGCACAGACGAATAGGGGGGACTGAAAGAGGCTGCTGGATCTCTTCAGCACTCAGCAAGCTTTGCAACCGGGACACCTCTTTTACTGTCATTCCTTACATAATTATCAGAAAGTGCATTTGAACCAACGTCTCCGGCACCCAATCTCAGACATGCTGCTGCTGAGTGAGCGGAGCAAGTTAGGTTGATCCCTCTGACGATGATCTAGATCTGAGAGTAGCTATTGGAAATCTTCTGCAAACAGCATCTTTCGGAGAGGTAGTACATATATTGCAGTCTCTCCTTTGTTTGCCAGCTCCAAATCCGCTTGAGCATTACATCTGTGGTGCACCCCCCAGCCGTCCTGAATGCAAGTTTGGAGTGCAAGAACGATTGTTCTGTGCTCGCACAGATGAATAGGCAGGACTGAAAGGGGCTGCTGGATCTCTACTGCCCTCTGCAGGATTTGATAAATTGACACTTTTATTGCAGTCTCTCCTTTGTTTGACAGCTCCAAGTCCGTTTGGGCACAACATCTGTGGTGCACCCCCTAGCCGTCCTTTACTCCGAGTTCAGAGTGCACGAACGATTGCTCTCTGCTCACACAGACGAATAGGCAGGACTGAAAGAGGCTGCTGGATCTCTTCAGCACTAAGCAAGCCGGATTTGCTAAAGTGACACTTTTATTGCAGTCTCTCCTTTGACAGCTCCAAGTCCGTTTGGGCACAACATCTGTGGTGCACCCCCCAGCCGTCCTGAATCCGAGTTTGGAGTGTACGAACGATTGCTCTCTGCCCGCACAGACGAAGAGCCAGGACAGAAAGAGGCTGCTGGATCTCTTCAGCACTAAGCAAGCCGGATTTGCTAAAGTGACACTTTTATTGCAGTCTCTCCTTTGACAGCTCCAAGTCCGTTTGGGCACAACATCTGTGGTGCACCCCCCAGCCGTCCTTTAATCCGAGTTCGGGGTGCACGAACGATTGCTCTCTGCCCGCACAGACGAAGAGCCAGGACTGAAAGAGGCTGCTGGATCTCTTCAGCGCTCAGCAAGCTTTGCAACATGAACACCTCTTTTACTGTCACTCCTTGCTTACTTATCCGAAAGTGCATTTGGACCAGCGCCTCCGGCACCCAATCTCAGACATGCTGCTGCTGAGTGAGCGGAGCAAGTTAGTTTGATCCCTCTGACGATGATCCATGTCTGCAACTAGCTATTGGAAATCTTCTGCAAACAGCATCTTTCGGAGAGGTAGTACATATATTGCAGTCTCTCCTTTGTTTGCCAGCTCCAAATCCGCTTGAGCGTTACATCTGTGGTACACCCCCCAGCCGTCCTGAATGCAAGTTTGGAGTGCAAGAACGATTGTTCTGTGCTCGCACAGATGAATAGGCAGGACTGAAAGGGGCTGCTGGATCTCTACTGCCCTCAGCAGGATTTGCTAAATTGACACTTTTATTGCAGTCTCTCCTTTGTTTGCCAGCTCCAAGTCCGTTTGGGCACTACATCTGTGGTGCACCCCCCAGCCGTCTTTTAATCCGAGATCAGAGTGCACGAACGATTGCTCTCTGCTCGCACAGACGAATAGGAGGGACTGAAAGAGGCTGCTGGATCTCTTCAGCACTCAGCAAGCTTTGCAACCGGGACACCTCTTTTACTGTCACTCCTTGCTTACTTGTCTGAAAGTGCATTTGAACCAACGTCTCCGGCACCCAATCTCAGACATGCTGCTGCTGAGTGAGCGGAGCAAGTTAGTTTGATCCCTCTGACGATGATCTAGATCTGAGAGTAGCTATTGGAAATCTTCTGCAAACAGCATCTTTCGGAGAGGTGGTACATATATTGCAGTCTCTCCTTTGTTTGCCAGCTCCAAATCCGCTTGAGCGGAACATCTGTGGTGCACCCCCCAGCCGTCCTGAATCCGAGTTTCGAGTGCACGAACGATTGCACTCTGCCCGCACAGACGAAGAGCCAGGACTGAAAGAGGCTGCTGGATCTCTTCAGCACTAAGCAAGCCGGATTTGCTAAAGTGACACTTTTATTGCAGTCTCTCCTTTTTTGCCAGCTCCAAGTCCGTTTGTGCACAACATCTGTGGTGCACCCCCCAGCCGTCCTTTAATCCGAGTTCGGAGTGCACGAACGATTGCTCTCTGCTCGCACAGACGAAGAGCCAGGACTGAAAGAGGCTGCTGGATCTCTTCAGCACTCAGCAAGCTTTGCAACCGGGACACCTCTTTTACTGTCATTCCTTGCATACTTATCAGAAAGTGCATTTGAACCAACGTCTCCGGCACCCAATCTCAGACATGCTGCTGCTGAGTGAGCGGAGCAAGTTAGTTTGATCCCCCTGACGATGATCTAGATCTGAGAGTAGCTATTGGAAATCTTCTGCAAACAGCATCTTTCGGAGAGGTGGTACATATATTGCAGTCTCTCCTTTGTTTGAAAGCTCCAAATCCGTTTGAGCACAATATCTGTGGTGCCCCCCCCAGCCGTCCTGAATCCGAGTTTGGAGTGCACGAACAATTGCTCTCTGCCCGCACAGACGAAGAGCCAGGACTGAAAGAGGCTGCTGGAACTCTCCAGCACTAAGCAAGCCGGATTTGCTAAAGTGACACTTTTATTGCAGTCTCTCCTTTGTTTGACAGGTCCAAGTCCGTTTGTGCACAACATCTGTGGTGCACCCCCAGCCGTCCTTTAATCCGAGTTCGGAGTGCACGAACGATTGCTCTCTGCCCGCACAGACGAAGAGCCAGGACTGAAAGAGGCTGCTGGATCTCTTCAGCACTCAGCAAGCTTTGCAACATGAACACCTCTTTTACTGTCACTCCTTGCTTACTTATCCGAAAGTGCATTTGGACCAGCGCCTCCGGCACCCAATCTCAGACATGCTGTTGCTGAGTGAGCGGAGCAAGTTAGTTTGATCCCTGTGACGATGATCCATGTCTGCAATTAGCTATTGGAAATCTTCTGCAAACAACATCTTTCGGAGAGGTAGTACATATATTGCAGTCTTTCCTTTGTTTGCCAGCTCCAAATCCGCTTGAGCGCAACATCTGTGGTGCACCCCCCAGCCGTCCTGAATGCAAGTTTGGAGTGCAAGAACGATTGTTCTGTGCTCGCACAGATGAATAGGCATGACTGAAAGGGGCTGCTGGATCTCTACTGCCCTCAGCAGGATTTGCTAAATTGACACTTTTATTGCAGTCTCTCCTTTGTTTGCCAGCTCCAAGTCCGTTTGGGCACAACATCTGTGGTGCACCCCCCAGCCGTCCTTTAATCCGACTTCGGAGTGCACGAACGATTGCTCTCTGCCCGCACAGACGAAGAGCCAGGACTGAAAGAGGCTGCTGGATCTCTTCAGCACTCAGCAAGCTTTGCAACCGGGACACCTCTTTTACTGTCACTCCTTGCTTACTTGTCAGAAAGTGCATTTGAACCAACGTCTCCGGCACCCAATCTCAGACATGCTGCTGCTGAGTGAGCGGAGCAAGTTAGGTTGATCCCTCTGACGATGATCTAGATCTGAGAGTAGCTATTGGAAATCTTCTGCAAACAGCATCTTTCGGAGAGGTGGTACATATATTGCAGTCTCTCCTTTGTTTGCCAGCTTCAAATCCGTTTGAGCACAACACCGGTGGTGCACCCAACAGCTTTACCAAATCCGAGTTTGGAGTGCCCGAACTTTTGTTTTCTGCTAGCACAGACGAATAGGCGGGACTGAAAGGGGCTGCTGGATCTCTAGTGCCCACCGCAGGATTTGCTATGTTGACAATTTTATTGCAGTCTGTCATTGTTTGGCAGCTCCAAATCCGTTGGAGCACAACATCTCAGGTGCATCCCTCCAGCCGTCCTTTAATCCGAGTTCGGAGTGCACGAACGATTGCTCTCTGCTCGCACAGACGAATAGGCAGGACTGAAAGGGGCTGTTGGATCTCTTCAGCACTCAGCAAGATTTGCAACCGGGACACCTCTTTTACTGTCATTCCTTGCATACTTATCAGTAAGTGCATTTGAACCAACGTCTCCGGCACCCAATCTCAGACATGCTGCTGCTGAGTGTGCGGAGCAAGTTAGGTTGATCCCTCTGACGATGATCTAGATCTGAGAGTAGCAATTGGAAATCTTCTGCAAACAGCTTCTTTCGGAGAGGTGGTACATATATTGCAGTCTCTCCTTTGTTTGCCAGCTCCAAATCCGCTTGAGCGGAACATCTGTGGTGCACCCCCCAGCCGTCCTGAATGCAAGTTTGGAGTGCACGAACGATTGTTCTGTGCTTGCACAGATGAATAGGCAGGACTGAAAGGGGCTGCTGGTTCTCTACTGCCCTCAGCAGGATTTGCTAAATTGACACTTTTATTGCAGTCTCTCCTTTGTTTGCCAGCTCCAAGTCCGTTTGGGCACTACATCTGTGTTGCAGCCCCCAGCCGTCCTTTAATCCGAGTTCGGAGTGCACGAACGATTGCTCTCTGCTCGCACAGACGAATAGGCGGGACTGAAAGAGGCTGCTGGATCTCTTTAGCACTCAGCAAGATTTGCAACCGGGACACCTCTTTTACTGTCATTCCTTGCATACTTATCAGTAAGTGCATTTGAACCAACGTCTCCGGCACCCAATCTCAGACATGCTGCTGCTGAGTGAGCGGAGCAAGTTAGGTTGATCCCTCTGACGATGATCTAGATCTGAGAGTAGCTATTGGAAATCTTCTGCAAACAGCATCTTTCGCAGAGGTGGTACATATATTGCAGTCTCTCCTTTGTTTGCCAGCTCGAAATCTGCTTGAGCGCAACATCTGTGGTGCACCCCCCAGCCGTCCTGAATGCAAGTTTGGAGTGCACGAACGATTGTTCTGTGCTCGCACAGATGAATAGGCAGGACTGAAAGGGGCTGCTGGATCTCTACTGCCCTCAGCAGGATTTGCTAAATTGACACTTTTATTGCAGTCTCTCCTTTGTTTGCCAGCTCCAAGTCCGTTTGGGCACTACATCTCTGGTGCACCCCCCAGCCGTCCTTTAATCCGAGTTCGGAGTGCACGAACGATTGCTCTGTCCTCGCACAGACAAATAGGCGGGACTGAAAGAGGCTGCTGGATCTCTTCAGCACTCAGCACGATTTGCAACCGGGACACCTCTTTTACTGTCATTCCTTGCAAACTTATCAGAAAGTGCGTTTGAACCAACGTCTCCGGCACCCAATCTCAGACATGCTGCTGCTGAGTGAGCGGAGCAAGTTAGTTTGATCCCTCTGACGATGATCTAGATCTGAGAGTAGCTATTGGAAATCTTCTGCAAACAGCATCTTTCAGAGACGTGGTACATATATTGCAGTCTCTCCTTTGTTTGAAAGCTCCAAATCCGTTTGAGCACAATATCCGTGGTGCACCCCCCAGCCGTCCTGAATCCGAGTTTCGAGTGCACGAACTTTTGTTTTCTGCCCGCACAGACGAAGAGCCAGGACTGAAAGAGGCTGCTGGATCTCTTCAGCACTAAGCAAGCCAGATTTGCTAAAGTGACACTTTTATTGCAGTCTCTCCTTTGTTTGCCAGCTCCAAGTCCGTTTGGGCACAACATCTGTGGTGCACCCCCCAGCCGTCCTTTAATCCGATTTCGGAGTGCACGAACGATTGCTCTCTGCTCGCACAGACGAATAGGCGGGACTGAAAGAGGCTGCTGGATCTCTTCAGCACTCAGCAAGCTTTGCAACCGGGACACCTCTTTTACTGTCACTCCTTGCTTACTTGTCTGAAAGTGCATTTGAACCAACGTCTCCGGCACCCAATCTCAGACATGCTGCTGCTGAGTGAGCGGAGCAAGTTAGGTTGATCCCTCTGACGATGATCCATGTCAGCAAGAAGCTATAGGAAAAATTCTGCAAGTAGCATCTTTCGGAGAGGTGGTACATATATTGCAGTCTCTCCTTTGTTTGCCACCTTCAAATCCGTTTGAGCACAACATCGGTGGTGCACCCATCAGCTTTCCCGAATCCGAGTTTGGAGTGCACGAACTTTTGTTTTCTGCTTGCACAGACGAATAGGCGGGACTGAAAGGGGATGCTGGATCTCTAGTGCCCACAGCAGGATTTGCTAAGTTGACAATTTTATTGCAGTCTCACATTGTTTTGCAGCTCCAAATCCGTTTGAGCACAACATCTCAGGTGCACCCCCCCAGACGTCCTGAATCCGAGTTTCGAGTGCACGAACGATTGCACTCTGCCCGCACAGACGAAGAGCCAGGACTGAAAGAGGCTGCTGGATCTCTTCAGCACTCAGCAAGCTTTGCAACCGGGACACCTCTTTTACTGTCACTCCTTGCTTACTTGTCTGAAAGTGCATTTGAACCAACGTCTCCGGCACCCAATCTCAGACATGCTGCTGCTGAGTGAGAAGAGCAAGTTAGGTTGATCCCTCTGACGATGATCCAGATCTGAGAGTAGCTATTGGAAATCTTCTGCAAACAGCATCTTTCGGAGAGGTGGTACATATATTGCAGTCTCTCCTTTGTTTGAAAGCTCCAAATCCGTTTGAGCACAATATCTGTGGTGCACCCCCCAGCCGTCCTGAATGCAAGTTTGGAGTGCACGAACTTTTGTTTTCTGCCCGCGCAGACGAAGAGCCAGGACTGAAAGAGGCTGCTGGATCTCTTCAGCACTAAGCAAGCCGGATTTGCTAAAGTGACACTTTTATTGCAGTCTCTCCTTTTTTGCCAGCTCCAAGTCCGTTTGTGCACAACATCTGTGGTGCACCCCCCAGCCGTCCTTTAATCCGAGTTCGGAGTGCACGAACGATTGCTCTGCCCTCGCACAGACGAATAGGCGGGACTGAAAGAGGCTGCTGGATCTCTTCAGCACTCAGCAAGCTTTGCAACCGGGACACCTCTTTTACTGTCACTCCTTGCTTACTTGTCTGAAAGTGCGTTTGAACCAACGTCTCCGGCACCCAATCTCAGACATGCTGCTGCTGAGTGAGCGGAGCAAGTTAGGTTGATCCCTCTGACGATGATCCATGTCAGCCAGAAGCTATAGGAAATCTTCTGCAAGTAGCATCTTTCGGAGAGGTGGTACATATATTGCAGTCTCTCCTTTGTTTGCCAGCTTCAAATCCGTTTGAGCACAACACCGTTGGTGCACCAAACAGCTTTCCCGAATCCGAGTTTGGAGTGCAAGAAGTTTTGTTTTCTGCTTGCACAGACGAATAAGCGGGACTGAAAGGGGCTGCTGGATCTCAAGCGCCCACAGCAGGATTTGCTAAGTTGAGAATTTTATTGCAGTCTGTCATTGTTTGGCAGCTCTAAATCCGTTTGAGCACAACATCTCAGGTGCATCACTCCAGCCGTCCTTTAATCCGAGTTCGGAGTGCACGAACGATTGCTCTCTGCTCGCACAGACGAATAGGCGGGACTGAAAGAGGCTGCTGGATGTCTTCAGCACTCAGCAAGATTTGCAACCGGGACACCTCTTTTACTGTCATTCCTTGCATACTTATCAGAAAGTGCATTTGAACCAAAGTCTCCGGCACCCAATCTCAGACATGCTGCTGCTGAGTGAGCGGAGCAAGTTAGTTTGATCCCTCTGACGATGATCTAGATCTGAGAGTAGCTATTGGAATTCTGCAAACAGCATCTTTCGGAGACGTGGTACATATATTGCAGTCTCTCCTTTGTTTGAAAGCTCCAAATCCGTTTGAGCACAACATCTGTGGTGCACCCCCCAGCCGTCCTGAATCCGTGTTTGGAGTGCACGAACTTTTGTTTTCTGCCCGCACAGACGAAGAGCCAGGACTGAAAGAGGCTGCTGGATCTCTTCAGCACTAAGCAAGCCGGATTTTCTAAAGTGACACTTTTATTGCAGTCTCTCCTTTGTTTGCCAGCTCCAAGTCCGTTTGGGCACAACATCTGTGGTGCACCCCCCAGCCGTCCTTTAATCCGAGTTCGGAGTGCACGAACGATTGCTCTCTGCCCGCACAGAAGAAGAGCCAGGACTGAAAGAGGCTGCTGGATCTCTTCAGCACTCAGCAAGCTTTGCAACCGGGACACCTCTTTTACTGTCACTCCTTGCTTACTTGTCTGAAAGTGCATTTGAACCAACGTCTCCGGCACCCAATCTCAGACATGCTGCTGCTGAGTGAGCGGAGCAAGTTAGTTTGAGCCCTCTGACGATGATCTAGATCTGAGAGTAGCTATTGGAAATCTTCTGCAAACAGCATCTTTCGGAGAGGTGGTACATATATTGCAGTCTCTCCTTTGTTTGCCAGCTCCAAATCTGCTTGAGCGCAACATCTGTGGTGCACCCCCCAGACGTCCTGAATGCAAGTTTGGAGTGCAAGAACGATTGCTCTGTGCTCGCACAGATGAATAGGCAGGACTGAAAGGGGCTGCTGGATCTCTACTGCCCTCAGCAGGATTTGCTAAATTGACACTTTTATTGCAGTCTCTCCTTTGTTTGCCAGCTCCAAGTCCGTTTGGGCACTACATCTGTGGTGCACCCCCCAGCCGTCCTTTAATCCGAGTTCGGAGTGCACGAACGATTGCTCTCTGCCCGCACAGACGAAGAGCCAGGACTGAAAGAGGCTGCTGGATCTCTTCAGCACTTAGCAAGCTTTGCAACCGGGACACCTCTTTTACTGTCACTCCTTGCTTACTTGTCTGAAAGTGCATTTGAACCAACGTCTCCGGCACCCAATCTCAGACATGCTGCTGCTGAGTGAGCGGAGCAAGTTAGGTTGATCCCTCTGACGATGATCCATGTCAGCAAGAAGCTATAGGAAATCTTCTGCAAGTAGCATCTTTCGGAGAGGTGGTACATATATTGCAGTCTCTCCTTTGTTTGCCAGCTTCAAATCCGTTTGAGCACAACACCGGTGGTGCACCAAACAGCTTTCCCGAATCCGAGTTTGGAGTGCAAGAAGTTTTGTTTTCTGCTTGCACAGACGAATAGGCGGGACTGAAAGGGGCTGCTGGATCTCTACTGCCCTCAGCAGGATTTGCTAAATTGACACTTTTATTGCAGTCTCGCCTTTGTTTGCCAGCTCCAAGTCCGTTTGGGCACTACATCTGTGGTGCAGCCCCCAGCCGTCCTTTAATCCGACTTCGGAGTGCACGAACGATTGCTCTCTGCTCGCACAGACGAATAGGCGGGACTGAAAGAGGCTGCTGGATCTCTTCAGCACTCAGCAAGATTTGCAACCGGGACACCTCTTTTACTGTCATTCCTTGCATACTTATCAGAAAGTGCATTTGAACCAACGTCTCCGGCACCCAATCTCAGACATGCTGCTGCTGAGTGAGCGGAGCAAGTTAGTTTGATCCCTCTGACGATGATCTAGATCTGAGAGTAGCTATTGGAAATCTTCTGCAAACAGCATCTTTCGGAGACGTGGTACATATATTGCAGTCTCTCCTTTGCTTGAAAGCTCCAAATCCGTTTGAGCACAACATCTGTAGTGCACCCCCCAGCCGTCCAGAACCCGAGTTTGGAGTGCACGAACTTTTGTTTTCTGCCCGCACAGACGAAGAGCCAGGACTGAAAGAGGCTGCTGGATCTCTTCAGCACTAAGCAAGCCGGATTTGCTAAAGTGACACTTTTATTGCAGTCTCTCCTTTGTTTGCCAGCTCCAAGTCCGTTTGGGCACTACATCTGTGGTGCACCCCCCAGCCGTCCTTTAATCAGAGTTCAGAGTGCACGAACGATTGCTCTCTGCCCGCACAGACGATGAGCCAGGACTGAAAGAGGCTGCTGGATCTCTTCAGCACTCAGCAAGCTTTGCAACTGGGACACCTCTTTTACTGTCACTCCTTGCTTACTTGTCTGAAAGTGCATTTGAACCAACGTCTCCGGCACCCAATCTCAGCCATGCTGCTGCTGAGTGAGCGGAGCAAGTTAGTTTGATCCCTCCGACGATAATCTAGATCTGAGAGTAGCTATTGGAAATCTTCTGCAAACAGCATCTTTCGGAGAGGTGGTACATATATTGCAGTCTCTCCTTTGTTTGCCAGCTCCAAATCCGTTTGAGCACAATATCTGTGGTGCACCCCCCAGCCGTCCTGAATGCAAGTTTGGAGTGCACGAAGTTTTGTTTTCTGCCCACACAGACGAAGAGCCAGGACTGAAAGAGGCTGCTGAATCTCTTCAGCACTAAGCAAGCCGGATTTGCTAAAGTGACACTTTTATTGCAGTCTCTCCTTTTTTGCCAGCTCCAAGTCCGTTTGGGCACTACATCTGTGGTGCACCCCCCAGCCGTCCTTTAATCCGAGTTCGGAGTGCACGAACGATTGCTCTCTGCTCGCACAGACGAATAGGCGGGACTGAAAGAGGCTGCTGGATGTCTTCAGCACTCAGCAAGATTTGCAACCGGGACACCTCTTTTACTGTCATTCCTTGCATACTTATCAGAAAGTGCATTTGAACCAACGTCTCCGGCACCCAATCTCAGACATGCTGCTGCTGAGTGAGCGGAGCAAGTTAGTTTGATCCCTCTGACGATGATCCAGATCTGAGAGTAGCTATTGGAAATCTTCTGCAAACAGCATCTTTCGGAGAGGTGGTACATATATTGCAGTCTCTCCTTTGTTTGAAAGCTCCAAATCCGTTTGAGCACATTATCTGTGGTGCACCCCCCAGCCGTCCTGAATCCGAGTTTGGAGTGCACGAACTTTTGTTTTCTGCCCGCACAGACGAAGAGCCAGGACTGAAAGAGGCTGCTGGATCTCTTCAGCACTAAGCAAGCCGGATTTGCTAAAGTGACACTTTTATTGCAGTCTCTCCTTTGTTTGCCAGCTCCAAGTCCGTTTGGGCACAACATCTGTGGTGCACCCCCGAGCCGTCCTTTAGTCCGAGTTCGGAGTGCACGAACGATTGCTCTCTGCCCGCACAGACGAAGAGCCAGGACTGAAAGAGGCTGCTGGATCTCTTCAGCACTCAGCAAGCTTTGCAACCGGGACACCTCTTTTACTGTCACTCTTTGCTTACATGTCTGAAAGTGCATTTCAACCAACGTCTCCGGCACTCAATCTCAGACATGCTGCTGCTGAGTGAGCGGAGCCAGTTAGGTTGATCCCTCTGACGATGATCTAGATCTGAGAGTAGCTATTGGAAATCTTCTGCAAACAGCATCTTTCGGAGAGGTGGTACATATATTGCAGTCTCTCCTTTGTTTGCCAGCTCCAAATCCGCTTGAGCGTTACATCTGTGGAGCACCCCCGACCCATCCTGAATGCAAGTTTGGAGTGCAAGAACGATCGTTCTGTGCTCGCACAGATGAATAGGCAGGACTGAAAGGGGCTGCTGGATCTCTACTGCCCTCAGCAGGATTTGCTAAATTGACGCTTTTATTGCAGTCTCTCCTTTGTTTGACAGCTCCAAGTCCGTTTGGGCACAACATCTGTGGTGCACCCCCCAGCCGTCCTTTATTCCGAGTTCGGAGTGCACGAACAATTGCTCTCTGCTCGCACAGACGAATAGGCGGGACTGAAAGAGGCTGCTGGATCTCTTCAGCACTCAGCAAGCTTTGCAACCGGGACACCTCTTTTACTGTCATTCCTTGCATACTTATCAGAAAGTGCATTTGAACCAACGTCTCCGGCACCAAATCTCAGACATGCTGCTGCTGAGTGAGCGGAGCAAGTTAGTTTGATCCCTCTGACGATGATCTAGATCTGAGAGTAGCTATTGGAAATCTTCTGCAAACAGCATCTTTCGGAGACGTGGTACATATATTGCAGTCTCTCCTTTGTTTGAAAGCTCCAAATCCGTTTGAGCACAATATCTGTGGTGCACCCCCCAGCCGTCCTGAATGCAAGTTTGGAGTGCACGAACTTTTGTTTTCTGCCCGCACAGACGAAGAGCCAGGACTGAAAGAGGCTGCTGGATCTCTTCAGCACTAAGGAAGCCGGATTTGCTAAAGTGACACTTTTATTGCAGTCTCTCCTTTGTTTGCCAGCTCCAAGTCCGTTTGTGCACAACATCTGTGGTGCACCCCCCAGCCGTCCTTTAATCCGAGTTCGGAGTGCACGAACGATTGCTCTCTGCCCGCACAGACGAAGAGCCAGGACTGAAAGAGGCTGCTGGATCTCTTCAGCACTTAGCAAGCTTTGCAACCGGGACACCTCTTTTACTGTCACTCCTTGCTTACTTGTCTGAAAGTGCATTTGAACCAACGTCTCCGGCACCCAATCTCAGACATGCTGCTGCTGAGTGAGCGGAGCAAGTTAGGTTGATCCCTCTGACGATGATCCATGTCAGCAAGAAGCTATAGGAAATCTTCTGCAAGTAGCATCTTTCGGAGAGGTGGTACATATATTGCAGTCTCTCCTTTGTTTGCCAGCTTCAAATCCGTTTGAGCACAACACTGGTGGTGCACCAAACAGCTTTCCCGAATCCGAGTTTGGAGTGCAAGAAGTTTTGTTTTCTGCTTGCGCAGACGAATAGGCGGGACTGAAAGGGGCGGCTGGATCTCAAGCGCCCACAGCAGGATTTGCTAAGTTGAGAATTTTATTGCAGTCTGTCATTGTTTGGCAGCTCTAAATCCGTTTGAGCACAACATCTCAGGTGCATCACTCCAGCCGTCCTTTAATCCGAGTTCGGAGTGCACGAACGATTGCTCTCTGCTCGCACAGACGAATAGGCGGGACTGAAAGAGGCTGCTGGATGTCTTCAGCACTCAGCAAGATTTGCAACCGGGACACCTCTTTTACTGTCATTCCTTGCATACTTATCAGAAAGTGCATTTGAACCAACGTCTCCGGCACCCAATCTCAGACATGCTGCTGCTGAGTGAGCGGAGCAAGTTAGTTTGATCCCTCTGACGATGATCTAGATCTGAGAGTAGCTATTGGAATTCTGCAAACAGCATCTTTCGGAGACGTGGTACATATATTGCAGTCTCTCCTTTGTTTGAAAGCTCCAAATCCGTTTGAGCACAACATCTGTGGTGCACCCCCCAGCCGTCCTGAATCCGTGTTTGGAGTGCACGAACTTTTGTTTTCTGCCCGCACAGACGAAGAGCCAGGACTGAAAGAGGCTGCTGGATCTCTTCAGCACTAAGCAAGCCGGATTTGCTAAAGTGACACTTTTATTGCAGTCTCTCCTTTGTTTGCCAGCTCCAAGTCCGTTTGGGCACAACATCTGTGGTGCCCCCCCCAGCCGTCCTTTAATCCGAGTTCGGAGTGCACGAACGATTGCTCTCTGCCCGCACAGAAGAAGAGCCAGGACTGAAAGAGGCTGCTGGATCTCTTCAGCACTCAGCAAGCTTTGCAACCGGGACACCTCTTTTACTGTCACTCCTTGCTTACTTGTCTGAAAGTGCATTTGAACCAACGTCTCCGGCACCCAATCTCAGACATGCTGCTGCTGAGTGAGCGGAGCAAGTTAGTTTGAGCCCTCTGACGATGATCTAGATCTGAGAGTAGCTATTGGAAATCTTCTGCAAACAGCATCTTTCGGAGAGGTGGTACATATATTGCAGTCTCTCCTTTGTTTGCCAGCTCCAAATCTGCTTGAGCGCAACATCTGTGGTGCACCCCCCAGACGTCCTGAATGCAAGTTTGGAGTGCAAGAACGATTGCTCTGTGCTCGCACAGATGAATAGGCAGGACTGAAAGGGGCTGCTGGATCTCTACTGCCCTCAGCAGGATTTGCTAAATTGACACTTTTATTGCAGTCTCTCCTTTGTTTGCCAGCTCCAAGTCCGTTTGGGCACTACATCTGTGGTGCACCCCCCAGCCGTCCTTTAATCCGAGTTCGGAGTGCACGAACGATTGCTCTCTGCCCGCACAGACGAAGAGCCAGGACTGAAAGAGGCTGCTGGATCTCTTCAGCACTTAGCAAGCTTTGCAACCGGGACACCTCTTTTACTGTCACTCCTTGCTTACTTGTCTGAAAGTGCATTTGAACCAACGTCTCCGGCACCCAATCTCAGACATGCTGCTGCTGAGTGAGCGGAGCAAGTTAGGTTGATCCCTCTGACGATGATCCATGTCAGCAAGAAGCTATAGGAAATCTTCTGCAAGTAGCATCTTTCGGAGAGGTGGTACATATATTGCAGTCTCTCCTTTGTTTGCCAGCTTCAAATCCGTTTGAGCACAACACCGGTGGTGCACCAAACAGCTTTCCCGAATCCGAGTTTGGAGTGCAAGAAGTTTTGTTTTCTGCTTGCACAGACGAATAGGCGGGACTGAAAGGGGCTGCTGGATCTCTACTGCCCTCAGCAGGATTTGCTAAATTGACACTTTTATTGCAGTCTCGCCTTTGTTTGCCAGCTCCAAGTCCGTTTGGGCACTACATCTGTGGTGCAGCCCCCAGCCGTCCTTTAATCCGACTTCGGAGTGCACGAACGATTGCTCTCTGCTCGCACAGACGAATAGGCGGGACTGAAAGAGGCTGCTGGATCTCTTCAGCACTCAGCAAGATTTGCAACCGGGACACCTCTTTTACTGTCATTCCTTGCATACTTATCAGAAAGTGCATTTGAACCAACGTCTCCGGCACCCAATCTCAGACATGCTGCTGCTGAGTGAGCGGAGCAAGTTAGTTTGATCCCTCTGACGATGATCTAGATCTGAGAGTAGCTATTGGAAATCTTCTGCAAACAGCATCTTTCGGAGACGTGGTACATATATTGCAGTCTCTCCTTTGCTTGAAAGCTCCAAATCCGTTTGAGCACAACATCTGTAGTGCACCCCCCAGCCGTCCAGAACCCGAGTTTGGAGTGCACGAACTTTTGTTTTCTGCCCGCACAGACGAAGAGCCAGGACTGAAAGAGGCTGCTGGATCTCTTCAGCACTAAGCAAGCCGGATTTGCTAAAGTGACACTTTTATTGCAGTCTCTCCTTTGTTTGCCAGCTCCAAGTCCGTTTGGGCACTACATCTGTGGTGCACCCCCCAGCCGTCCTTTAATCAGAGTTCAGAGTGCACGAACGATTGCTCTCTGCCCGCACAGACGATGAGCCAGGACTGAAAGAGGCTGCTGGATCTCTTCAGCACTCAGCAAGCTTTGCAACTGGGACACCTCTTTTACTGTCACTCCTTGCTTACTTGTCTGAAAGTGCATTTGAACCAACGTCTCCGGCACCCAATCTCAGTCATGCTGCTGCTGAGTGAGCGGAGCAAGTTAGTTTGATCCCTCTGACGATAATCTAGATCTGAGAGTAGCTATTGGAAATCTTCTGCAAACAGCATCTTTCGGAGAGGTGGTACATATATTGCAGTCTCTCCTTTGTTTGCCAGCTCCAAATCCGTTTGAGCACAATATCTGTGGTGCACCCCCCAGCCGTCCTGAATGCAAGTTTGGAGTGCACGAAGTTTTGTTTTCTGCCCACACAGACGAAGAGCCAGGACTGAAAGAGGCTGCTGAATCTCTTCAGCACTAAGCAAGCCGGATTTGCTAAAGTGACACTTTTATTGCAGTCTCTCCTTTTTTGCCAGCTCCAAGTCCGTTTGTGCACAACATCTCAGGTGCATCACTCCAGCCGTCCTTTAATCCGAGTTCGGAGTGCACGAACGATTGCTCTCTGCTCGCACAGACGAATAGGCGGGACTGAAAGAGGCTGCTGGATGTCTTCAGCACTCAGCAAGATTTGCAACCGGGACACCTCTTTTACTGTCATTCCTTGCATACTTATCAGAAAGTGCATTTGAACCAACGTCTCCGGCACCCAATCTCAGACATGCTGCTGCTGAGTGAGCGGAGCAAGTTAGTTTGATCCCTCTGACGATGATCCAGATCTGAGAGTAGCTATTGGAAATCTTCTGCAAACAGCATCTTTCGGAGAGGTGGTACATATATTGCAGTCTCTCCTTTGTTTGAAAGCTCCAAATCCGTTTGAGCACATTATCTGTGGTGCACCCCCCAGCCGTCCTGAATCCGAGTTTGGAGTGCACGAACTTTTGTTTTCTGCCCGCACAGACGAAGAGCCAGGACTGAAAGAGGCTGCTGGATCTCTTCAGCACTAAGCAAGCCGGATTTGCTAAAGTGACACTTTTATTGCAGTCTCTCCTTTGTTTGCCAGCTCCAAGTCCGTTTGGGCACAACATCTGTGGTGCACCCCCGAGCCGTCCTTTAGTCCGAGTTCGGAGTGCACGAACGATTGCGCTCTGCCCGCACAGACGAAGAGCCAGGACTGAAAGAGGCTGCTGGATCTCTTCAGCACTCAGCAAGCTTTGCAACCGGGACACCTCTTTTACTGTCACTCTTTGCTTACATGTCTGAAAGTGCATTTCAACCAACGTCTCCGGCACTCAATCTCAGACATGCTGCTGCTGGATTGAGCGGAGCCAGTTAGGTTGATCCCTCTGACGATGATCTAGATCTGAGAGTAGCTATTGGAAATCTTCTGCAAACAGCATCTTTCGGAGAGGTGGTACATATATTGCAGTCTCTCCTTTGTTTGCCAGCTCCAAATCCGCTTGAGCGTTACATCTGTGGAGCACCCCCGACCCATCCTGAATGCAAGTTTGGAGTGCAAGAACGATCGTTCTGTGCTCGCACAGATGAATAGGCAGGACTGAAAGGGGCTGCTGGATCTCTACTGCCCTCAGCAGGATTTGCTAAATTGACTCTTTTATTGCAGTCTCTCCTTTGTTTGACAGCTCCAAGTCCGTTTGGGCACAACATCTGTGGTGCACCCCCCAGCCGTCCTTTATTCCGAGTTCGGAGTGCACGAACAATTGCTCTCTGCTCGCACAGACGAATAGGCGGGACTGAAAGAGGCTGCTGGATCTCTTCAGCACTCAGCAAGCTTTGCAACCGGGACACCTCTTTTACTGTCATTCCTTGCATACTTATCAGAAAGTGCATTTGAACCAACGTCTCCGGCACCAAATCTCAGACATGCTGCTGCTGAGTGAGCGGAGCAAGTTAGTTTGATCCCTCTGACGATGATCTAGATCTGAGAGTAGCTATTGGAAATCTTCTGCAAACAGCATCTTTCGGAGACGTGGTACATATATTGCAGTCTCTCCTTTGTTTGAAAGCTCCAAATCCGTTTGAGCACAATATCTGTGGTGCACCCCCCAGCCGTCCTGAATGCAAGTTTGGAGTGCACGAACTTTTGTTTTCTGCCCGCACAGACGAAGAGCCAGGACTGAAAGAGGCTGCTGGATCTCTTCAGCACTAAGGAAGCCGGATTTGCTAAAGTGACACTTTTATTGCAGTCTCTCCTTTGTTTGCCAGCTCCAAGTCCGTTTTTGCACAACATCTGTGGTGCACCCCCCAGCCGTCCTTTAATCCGAGTTCGGAGTGCACGAACGATTGCTCTCTGCCCGCACAGACGAAGAGCCAGGACTGAAAGAGGCTGCTGGATCTCTTCAGCACTTAGCAAGCTTTGCAACCGGGACACCTCTTTTACTGTCACTCCTTGCTTACTTGTCTGAAAGTGCATTTGAACCAACGTCTCCGGCACCCAATCTCAGACATGCTGCTGCTGAGTGAGCGGAGCAAGTTAGGTTGATCCCTCTGACGATGATCCATGTCAGCAAGAAGCTATAGGAAATCTTCTGCAAGTAGCATCTTTCGGAGAGGTGGTACATATATTGCAGTCTCTCCTTTGTTTGCCAGCTTCAAATCCGTTTGAGCACAACACTGGTGGTGCACCAAACAGCTTTCCCGAATCCGAGTTTGGAGTGCAAGAAGTTTTGTTTTCTGCTTGCGCTGACGAATAGGCGGGACTGAAAGGGGCTGCTGGATCTCAAGCGCCCACAGCAGGATTTGCTAAGTTGAGAATTTTATTGCAGTCTGTCATTGTTTGGCAGCTCTAAATCCGTTTGAGCACAACATCTCAGGTGCATCACTCCAGCCGTCCTTTAATCCGAGTTCGGAGTGCACGAACGATTGCTCTCTGCCCGCACAGACGAATAGGCGGGACTGAAAGAGGCTGCTGGATGTCTTCAGCACTCAGCAAGATTTGCAACCGGGACACCTCTTTTACTGTCATTCCTTGCATACTTATCAGAAAGTGCATTTGAACCAACGTCTCCGGCACCCAATCTCAGACATGCTGCTGCTGAGTGAGCGGAGCAAGTTAGTTTGATCCCTCTGACGATGATCTAGATCTGAGAGTAGCTATTGGAAATCTTCTGCAAACAGCATCTTTCGGAGAGGTGGTACATATATTGCAGTCTCTCCTTTGTTTGAAAGCTCCAAATCCGTTTGAGCACAATATCTGTGGTGCACCCCCCAGCCGTCCTGAATGCGAGTTTGGAGTGCACGAACTTTTGTTTTCTGCCCGCACAGACGAAGAGCCAGGACTGAAAGAGGCTGCTGGATCTCTTCAGCACTAAGCAAGCCGGATTTACTAAAGTGACACTTTTATTGCAGTCTCTCCTTTTTTGCCAGCTCCAAGTCCGTTTGTACACAACATCTGTGGTACACCCCCCAGCCGTCCTTTAATCCGAGTTCGGAGTGCACGAACGATTGCTCTGTCCTCGCACAGACGAATAGGCGGGACTGAAAGAGGCTGCTGGATCTCTTCAGCACTCAGCAAGCTTTGCAACCGGGACACCTCTTTTACTGTCACTCCTTGCTTACTTGTCTGAAAGTGCATTTGAACCAACGTCTCCGGCACCCAATCTCAGACATGCTGCTGCTGAGTGAGCGGAGCAAGTTAGTTTGAGCCCTCTGACGATGATCTAGATCTGAGAGTAGCTATTGGAAATCTTCTGCAAACAGCATCTTTCGGAGAGGTGGTACATATATTGCAGTCTCTCCTTTGTTTGCCAGCTCCAAATCTGCTTGAGCGCAACATCTGTGGTGCACCCCCCAGCTGTCCTGAATGCAAGTTTGGAGTGCAAGAACGATTGCTCTGTGCTCGCACAGATGAATAGGCAGGACTGAAAGGGGCTGCTGGATCTCTACTGCCCTCAGCAGGATTTGCTAAATTGACACTTTTATTGCAGTCTCTCCTTTGTTTGCCAGCTCCAAGTCCGTTTGGGCACTACATCTGTGGTGCACCCCCCAGCCGTCCTTTAATCCGAGTTCGGATTGCACGAACGATAGCTCTCTGCTCGCACAGACGAAGAGCCAGGTCTGAAAGAGGCTGCTGGATCTCTTCAGCACTCAGCAAGCTTTGCAACCGGGACACCTCTTTTACTGTCACTCCTTGCTTACTTGTCTGAAAGTGCATTTGAACCAACGTCTCCGGCACCCAATCTCAGACATGCTGCTGCTGAGTGAGCGGAGCAAGTTAGGCTGATCCCTCTGACGATGATCCATGTCTGCAAGTAGCTATTGGAAATCTTCTGCAAACAGCATCTTTCGGAGAGGTAGTACATATATTGCAGTCTCTCCTTTGTTTGCCAGCTCCAAATCCGCTTGAGCGTTACATCTGTGGTGCACCCCCCAGCCGTCCTGAATGCAAGTTTGGAGTGCAAGAACGATTGTTCTGTGCTCGCACAGATGAATAGGCAGGACTGAAAGGGGCTGCTGGATCTCTACTGCCCTTAGCAGGATTTGCTAAATTGACACTTTTATTGCAGTCTCTCCTTTGTTTGCCAGCTCCAAGTCCGTTTGGGCACTACATCTGTGGTGCACCCCCCAGCCGTCCTTTAATCCGAGTTCGGAGTGCACGAACGATTGCTCTCTGCTCGCACAGACGAATAGGCGGGACTGAAAGAGGCTGCTGGATCTCTTCAGCACTCAGCAAGATTTGCAACCGGGACACCTCTTTTACTGTCATTCCTTGCATACTTATCAGAAAGTGCATTTGAACCAACGTCTCTGGCACCCAATCTCAGACATGCTGCTGCTGAGTGAGCGGAGCAAGTTAGTTTGAGCCCTCTGACGATGATCTAGATCTGAGAGTAGCTATTTAAAAATCTTCTGCAAACAGCATCTTTCGGAGACGTGGTACATATATTGCAGTCTCTCCTTTGTTTGAAAGCTCCAAATCCGTTTGAGCACAATATCTGTGGTGCACCCCCCAGCCGTCCTGAATGCGAGTTTGGAGTGCACGAACTTTTGTTTTCTGCCCGCACAGACGAAGAGCCAGGACTGAAAGAGGCTGCTGGATCTCTTCAGCACTAAGCAAGCCGGATTTGCTAAAGTGACACTTTTATTGCAGTCTCTCCTTTTTTGCCAGCTCCAAGTCCGTTTGGGCACAACATCTGTGGTGCACCCCCCAGCCGTCCTTTAATCCGAGTTCGGAGTGCACGAACGATTGCTCTCTGCTCGCACAGACGAATAGGCGGGACTCAAAAAGGCTGCTGGATCTCTTCAGCACTCAGCAAGCTTTGCAACCGGGACACCTCTTTTACTGTCACTCCTTGCTTACTTGTCTGAAAGTGCATTTGAACCAACGTCTCCGGCACCCAATCTCAGACATGCTGCTGCTGAGTGAGCGGAGCAAGTTAGTTTGAGCCCTCTGACGATGATCTAGATCTGAGAGTAGCTATTGGAAATCTTCTGCAAACAGCATCTTTCGGAGAGGTGGTACATATATTGCAGTCTCTCCTTTGTTTGCCAGCTCCAAATCTGCTTGAGCGCAACATCTGTGGTGCACCCCCCAGCCGTCCTGAATGCGAGTTTGGAGTGCAAGAACGATTGCTCTGTGCTCGCACAGATGAATAGGCAGGACTGAAAGGGGCTGCTGGATCTCTACTGCCCTCAGCAGGATTTGCTAAATTGACACTTTTATTGCAGTCTCTCCTTTGTTTGCCAGCTCCAAGTCCGTTTGGGCACTACATCTGTGGTGCACCCCCCAGCCGTCCTTTAATCCGAGTTCGGATTGCACGAACGATAGCTCTCTGCTCGCACAGACGAAGAGCCATGTCTGAAAGAGGCTGCTGGATCTCTTCAGCACTCAGCAAGCTTTGCAACCGGGACACCTCTTTTACTGTCACTCCTTGCTTACTTGTCTGAAAGTGCATTTGAACCAACGTCTCCGGCACCCAATCTCAGACATGCTGCTTCTGAGTGAGCGGAGCAAGTTAGGCTGATCCCTCTGACGATGATCCATGTCTGCAAGTAGCTATTGGAAATCTTCTGCAAACAGCATCTTTCGGAGAGGTAGTACATATATTGCAGTCTCTCCTTTGTTTGCCAGCTCCAAATCCGCTTGAGCGTTACATCTGTGGTGCACCCCCCAGCCGTCCTGAATGCAAGTTTGGAGTGCAAGAACGATTGTTCTGTGCTCGCACAGATGAATAGGCAGGACTGAAAGGGGCTGCTGGATCTCTACTGCCCTTAGCAGGATTTGCTAAATTGACACTTTTATTGCAGTCTCTCCTTTGTTTGCCAGCTCCAAGTCCGTTTGGGCACTACATCTGTGGTGCACCCCCCAGCCGTCCTTTAATCCGAGTTCGGAGTGCACGAACGATTGCTCTCTGCTCGCACAGACGAATAGGCGGGACTGAAAGAGGCTGCTGGATCTCTTCAGCACTCAGCAAGATTTGCAACCGGGACACCTCTTTTACTGTCATTCCTTGCATACTTATCAGAAAGTGCATTTGAACCAACGTCTCCGGCACCCAATCTCAGACATGCTGCTGCTGAGTGAGCGGAGCAAGTTAGTTTGAGCCCTCTGACGATGATCTAGATCTGAGAGTAGCTATTTAAAAATCTTCTGCAAACAGCATCTTTCGGAGACGTGGTACATATATTGCAGTCTCTCCTTTGTTTGAAAGCTCCAAATCCGTTTGAGCACAATATCTGTGGTGCACCCCCCAGCCGTCCTGAATGCGAGTTTGGAGTGCACGAACTTTTGTTTTCTGCCCGCACAGACGAAGAGCCAGGGCTGAAAGAGGCTGCTGGATCTCTTCAGCACTAAGCAAGCCGGATTTGCTAAAGTGACACTTTTATTGCAGTCTCTCCTTTTTTGCCAGCTCCAAGTCCGTTTGGGCACAACATCTGTGGTGCACCCCCCAGCCGTCCTTTAATCCGAGTTCGGAGTGCACGAACGATTGCTCTCTGCTCGCACAGACGAATAGGCGGGACTCAAAAAGGCTGCTGGATCTCTTCAGCACTCAGCAAGCTTTGCAACCGGGACACCTCTTTTACTGTCACTCCTTGCTTACTTGTCTGAAAGTGCATTTGAACCAACGTCTCCGGCACCCAATCTCAGACATGCTGCTGCTGAGTGAGCGGAGCAAGTTAGTTTGAGCCCTCTGACGATGATCTAGATCTGAGAGTAGCTATTGGAAATCTTCTGCAAACAGCATCTTTCGGAGAGGTGGTACATATATTGCAGTCTCTCCTTTGTTTGCCAGCTCCAAATCTGCTTGAGCGCAACATCTGTGGTGCACCCCCCAGCCGTCCTGAATCCGAGTTTGGAGTGCACGAACTTTTGTTTTCTGCCCGCACAGACGAAGAGCCAGGGCTGAAAGAGGCTGCTGGATCTCTTCAGCACTAAGGAAGCCGGATTTGCTAAATTGACACTTTTATTGCAGTCTCTCCTTTGTTTGCCAGCTCCAAGTCCGTTTGGGCACAACATCTGTGGTGCACCCCCCAGCCATCCTTTAATCCGAGTTCGGAGTGCACGAACGATTGCTCTCTGCCCGCACAGACGAAGAGCCAGGACTGAAAGAGGCTGCTGGATCTCTTCAGCACTCAGCAAGCTTTGCAACTGGGACACCTCTTTTACTGTCACTCCTTGCTTACTTGTCTGAAAGTGCATTTGAACCAACGTCTCCGGCACCCAATCTCAGCCATGCTGCTGCTGAGTGAGCGGAGCAAGTTAGTTTGAGCCCTCTGACGATAATCTAGATCTGAGAGTAGCTATTGGAAGTCTTCTGCAAACAGCATCTTTCGGAGACGTGGTACATATATTGCAGTCTCTCCTTTGTTTGCCAGCTCCAAATCTGCTTGAGCGCAACATCTGTGGTGCACCCCCCAGCCGTCCTGAACGCAAGTTTGGAGTGCAAGAACGATTGCTCTGTGCTCGCACAGATGAATAGGCAGGACTGAAAGGGGCTGCTGGATCTCTACTGCCCTCAGCAGGATTTCCTAAATTGACACTTTTATTGCAGTCTCTCCTTTGTTTGACAGCTCCAAGTCCGTTTGTGCACAACATCTGTAGTGCACCCCCCAGCCGTCCTTTAATCTGAGTTCGGAGTGCACGAACGATTGCTCTCTGCCCGCACAGACGAAGAGCCAGGACTGAAAGAGGCTGCTGGATCTCTTCAGCACTCAGCAAGCTTTGCAACCGGGACACCTCTTTTACTGTCATTCCTTGCATACTTATCAGAAAGTGCATTTGAACCAACGTCTCCGGCACCCAATCTCAGACATGCTGCTGCTGAGTGAGCGGAGCAAGTTAGTTTGATCCCTCTGACGATGATCTAGATCTGAGAGTAGCTATTGGAAATCTTCTGCAAACAGCATCTTTCGGAGAGGGAGTACATATATTGCAGTCTCTCCTTTGTTTGCCAGCTCCAAATCCGCTTGAGCGTTTCATCTGTGGTGCACCCCCCAGCCGTCCTGAATGCAAGTTTGGAGTGCACGAACGATTGTTCTGTGCTCGCACAGATGAATAGGCAGGACTGAAAAGGGCTGCTGGATCTCTACTGCCCTCAGCAGGATTTGCTAAATTGACACTTTTATTGCAGTCTCTCCTTTGTTTGCCAGCTCCAAGTCCGTTTGGGCACTACATCTGTGGCGCACCCCCCAGCCGTCCTTTAATCCAAGTTCGGAGTGCACGAACGATTGCTCTCTGCTCGCACAGACGAATAGGCGGGACTTAAAAAGGCTGCTGGATCTCTTCAGCACTCAGCAAGCTTTGCAACCGGGACACCTCTTATACTGTCACTCCTTGCTTACTTGTCTGAAAGTGCATTTGAACCAACGTCTCCGGCACCCAATCTCAGACATGCTGCTGCTGAGTGAGCGGAGCAAGTTAGGTTGATCCCTCTGACGATGATCTAGATCTGAGAGTAGCTATTGGAAATCTTCTGCAAACAGCATCTTTCGGAGAGGTGGTACATATATTGCAGTCTCTCCTTTGTTTGCCAGCTCCAAATCTGCTTGAGCGCAACATCTGTGGTGCACCCCCCAGCCGTCCTGAATGCAAGTTTGGAGTGCAAGAACGATTATTCTGTGCTCGCACAGATGAATAGGCAGGACTGAAAGGGGCTGCTGGATCTCTACTGCCCTCAGCAGGATTTGCTAAATTGACACATTTATTGCAGTCTCTCCTTTGTTTGACAGCTCCAAGTCCGTTTGGGCACTACATCTGTGGGGCACCCCCCAGCCGTCCTTTAATCCGAGTTCGGAGTGCACGAAAGATTGCTCTCTGCTCGCACAGACGAATAGGCGGGACTGAAAGAGGCTGCTGGATCTCTTCAGCACTCAGCAAGCTTTGCAACCGGGACACCTCTTTTACTGTCATTCCTTGCATACTTATCAGAAAGTGCATTTGAACCAACGTCTCCGGCACCCAATCTCAGACATGCTGCTGCTGAGTGAGCGGAGCAAGTTAGTTTGATCCCTCTGACGATGATCTAGATCTGAGAGTAGCTATTGGAAATCTTCTGCAAACAGCATCTTTCGGAGAGGTGGTACATATATTGCAGTCTCTCCTTTGTTTGAAAGCTCCAAATCCGTTTGAGCACAATATCTGTGGTGCACCCCCCAGCCGTCCTGAATGCGAGTTTGGAGTGCACGAACTTTTGTTTTCTGCCCGCACAGACGAAGAGCCAGGACTGAAAGAGGCTGCTGGATCTCTTCAGCACTAAGCAAGCCGGATTTGCTAAAGTGACACTTTTATTGCAGTCTCTCCTTTTTTGCCAGCTCCAAGTCCGTTTGTGCACAACATCTGTGGTACACCCCCCAGCCGTCCTTTAATCCGAGTTCGGAGTGCACGAACGATTGCTCTGTCCTCGCACAGACGAATAGGCGGGACTGAAAGAGGCTGCTGGATCTCTTCAGCACTCAGCAAGATTTGCAACCGGGACACCTCTTTTACTGTCACTCCTTGCTTACTTGTCTGAAAGTGCATTTGAACCAACGTCTCCGGCACCCAATCTCAGACATGCTGCTGCTGAGTGAGCGGAGCAAGTTAGTTTGAGCCCTCTGACGATGATCTAGATCTGAGAGTAGCTATTGGAAATCTTCTGCAAACAGCATCTTTCGGAGAGGTGGTACATATATTGCAGTCTCTCCTTTGTTTGCCAGCTCCAAATCTGCTTGAGCGCAACATCTGTGGTGCACCCCCCAGCCGTCCTGAATGCGAGTTTGGAGTGCAAGAACGATTGCTCTGTGCTCGCACAGATGAATAGGCAGGACTGAAAGGGGCTGCTGGATCTCTACTGCCCTCAGCAGGATTTGCTAAATTGACACTTTTATTGCAGTCTCTCCTTTGTTTGCCAGCTCCAAGTCCGTTTGGGCACTACATCTGTGGTGCACCCCCCAGCCGTCCTTTAATCCGAGTTCGGATTGCACGAACGATAGCTCTCTGCTCGCACAGACGAAGAGCCATGTCTGAAAGAGGCTGCTGGATCTCTTCAGCACTCAGCAAGCTTTGCAACCGGGACACCTCTTTTACTGTCACTCCTTGCTTACTTGTCTGAAAGTGCATTTGAACCAACGTCTCCGGCACCCAATCTCAGACATGCTGCTGCTGAGTGAGCGGAGCAAGTTAGGCTGATCCCTCTGACGATGATCCATGTCTGCAAGTAGCTATTGGAAATCTTCTGCAAACAGCATCTTTCGGAGAGGTAGTACATATATTGCAGTCTCTCCTTTGTTTGCCAGCTCCAAATCCGCTTGAGCGTTACATCTGTGGTGCACCCCCCAGCCGTCCTGAATGCAAGTTTGGAGTGCACGAACGATTGTTCTGTGCTCGCACAGATGAATAGGCAGGACTGAAAGGGGCTGCTGGATCTCTACTGCCCTTAGCAGGATTTGCTAAATTGACACTTTTATTGCAGTCTCTCCTTTGTTTGCCAGCTCCAAGTCCGTTTGGGCACTACATCTGTGGTGCACCCCCCAGCCGTCCTTTAATCCGAGTTCGGAGTGCACGAACGATTGCTCTCTGCTCGCACAGACGAATAGGCGGGACTGAAAGAGGCTGCTGGATCTCTTCAGCACTCAGCAAGATTTGCAACCGGGACACCTCTTTTACTGTCATTCCTTGCATACTTATCAGAAAGTGCATTTGAACCAACGTCTCCGGCACCCAATCTGAGACATGCTGCTGCTGAGTGAGCGGAGCAAGTTAGTTTGAGCCCTCTGACGATGATCTAGATCTGAGAGTAGCTATTGGAAATCTTCTGCAAACAGCATCTTTCGGAGAGGTGGTACATATATTGCAGTCTCTCCTTTGTTTGAAAGCTCCAAATCCGTTTGAGCACAATATCTGTGGTGCACCCCCCAGCCGTCCTGAATGCGAGTTTGGAGTGCACGAACTTTTGTTTTCTGCCCGCACAGACGAAGAGCCAGGACTGAAAGAGGCTGCTGGATCTCTTCAGCACTAAGCAAGCCGGATTTGCTAAAGTGACACTTTTATTGCAGTCTCTCCTTTTTTGCCAGCTCCAAGTCCGTTTGGGCACAACATCTGTGGTGCACCCCCCAGCCGTCCTTTAATCCGAGTTCGGAGTGCACGAACGATTGCTCTCTGCTCGCACAGACGAATTGGCGGGACTCAAAAAGGCTGCTGGATCTCTTCAGCACTCAGCAAGCTTTGCAACCGGGACACCTCTTTTACTGTCACTCCTTGCTTACTTGTCTGAAAGTGCATTTGAACCAACGTCTCCGGCACCCAATCTCAGACATGCTGCTGCTGAGTGAGCGGAGCAAGTTAGTTTGAGCCCTCTGACGATGATCTAGATCTGAGAGTAGCTATTGGAAATCTTCTGCAAACAGCATCTTTCGGAGAGGTGGTACATATATTGCAGTCTCTCCTTTGTTTGCCAGCTCCAAATCTGCTTGAGCGCAACATCTGTGGTGCACCCCCCAGCCGTCCTGAATCCGAGTTTGGAGTGCACGAACTTTTGTTTTCTGCCCGCACAGACGAAGAGCCAGGGCTGAAAGAGGCTGCTGGATCTCTTCAGCACTAAGGAAGCCGGATTTGCTAAATTGACACTTTTATTGCAGTCTCTCCTTTGTTTGCCAGCTCCAAGTCCGTTTGGGCACAACATCTGTGGTGCACCCCCCAGCCATCCTTTAATCCGAGTTCGGAGTGCACGAACGATTGCTCTCTGCCCGCACAGACGAAGAGCCAGGACTGAAAGAGGCTGCTGGATCTCTTCAGCACTCAGCAAGCTTTGCAACCGGGACACCTCTTTTACTGTCACTCCTTGCTTACTTGTCTGAAAGTGCATTTGAACCAACGTCTCCGGCACCCAATCTCAGACATGCTGCTGCTGAGTGAGCGGAGCAAGTTAGGCTGATCCCTATGACGATGATCCATGTCTGCAAGTAGCTATTGGAAATCTTCTGCAAACAGCATCTTTCGGAGAGGTAGTACATATATTGCAGTCTCTCCTTTGTTTGCCAGCTCCAAATCCGCTTGAGCGTTACATCTGTGGTGCACCCCCCAGCCGTCCTGAATGCAAGTTTGGAGTGCAAGAACGATTGTTCTGTGCTCGCACAGATGAATAGGCAGGACTGAAAGGGGCTGCTGGATCTCTACTGCCCTTAGCAGGATTTGCTAAATTGACACTTTTATTGCAGTCTCTCCTTTGTTTGCCAGCTCCAAGTCCGTTTGGGCACTACATCTGTGGTGCACCCCCCAGCCGTCCTTTAATCCGAGTTCGGAGTGCACGAACGATTGCTCTCTGCTCGCACAGACGAATAGGCGGGACTGAAAGAGGCTGCTGGATCTCTTCAGCACTCAGCAAGATTTGCAACCGGGACACCTCTTTTACTGTCATTCCTTGCATACTTATCAGAAAGTGCATTTGAACCAACGTCTCCGGCACCCAATCTGAGACATGCTGCTGCTGAGTGAGCGGAGCAAGTTAGTTTGAGCCCTCTGACGATGATCTAGATCTGAGAGTAGCTATTGGAAATCTTCTGCAAACAGCATCTTTCGGAGAGGTGGTACATATATTGCAGTCTCTCCTTTGTTTGAAAGCTCCAAATCCGTTTGAGCACAATATCTGTGGTGCACCCCCCAGCCGTCCTGAATGCGAGTTTGGAGTGCACGAACTTTTGTTTTCTGCCGGCACAGACGAAGAGCCAGGACTGAAAGAGGCTGCTGGATCTCTTCAGCACTAAGCAAGCCGGATTTGCTAAAGTGACACTTTTATTGCAGTCTCTCCTTTTTTGCCAGCTGCAAGTCCGTTTGTGCACATCTGTGGTGCACCCCCCAGCAGTCCTTTAATCCGAGTTCGGAGTGCACGAACGATTGCTCTCTGCTCGCACAGACGAATAGGCGGGACTGAAAGAGGCTGCTGGATCTCTTCAGCACTAAGCAAGCCGGATTTGCTAAAGTGACACTTTTATTGCAGTCTCTCCTTTGTTTGCCAGCTCCAAATCCGCTTGAGCGCAACATCTTTGGTGCACCCCCCAGCCGTCCTGAATGCAAGTTTGGAGTGCACGAGCGATTGTTCTGTGCTCGCACAGATGAATAGGCAGGACTGAAAGGGGCTGCTGGATCTCTACTGCCCTCAGCAGGATTTGCTAAATTGACACTTTTATTGCAGTCTCTCCTTTGTTTGACACCTCCAAGTCCGTTTGGGCACTACATCTGTGGGGCACCCCCCAGCCGTCCTTTAATCCGAGTTCGGAGTGCACGAACGATTGCTCTCTGCTCGCACAGACGAATAGGCAGGACTGAAAGAGGCTGCTGGATCTCTTCAGCACTCAGCAAGCTTTGCAACCGGGACACCTCTTTTACTGTCACTCCTTGCTTACTTGTCTGAAAGTGCATTTGAACCAACGTCTCCGGCACCCAATCTCAGACATGCTGCTGCTGAGTGAGCGGAGCAAGTTAGGTTGATCCCTCTGACGATGATCCATGTCTGCAAGTAGCTATTGGAAATCTTCTGCAAACAGCATCTTTCGGAGAGGTAGTACATATATTGCAGTCTCTCCTTTGTTTGCCAGCTCCAAATCCGTTTGAGCGTTACATCTGTGGTGCACCCCCCAGCCGTCCTGAATGTAAGTTTGGAGTGCAAGAACGATTGTTCTCTGCTCGCACAGATGAATAGGCAGGACTGAAAGGGGCTGCTGGATCTCTACTGCCCTCAGCAGGATTTGCTAAATTGACACTTTTATTGCAGTCTCTCCTTTGTTTGCCAGCTCCAAGTCCGTTTGGGCACTACATCTGTGGTGCACCCCCCAGCCGTCCTTTAATCCGAGTTCGGAGTGCACGAACGATTGCTCTCTGCTCGCACAGACGAATAGGCAGGACTGAAAGAGGCTGCTGGATCTCTTCAGCACTCAGCAAGCTTTGCAACCGGGACACCTCTTTTACTGTCACTCCTTGCTTACTTGTCTGAAAGTGCATTTGAACCAACGTCTCCGGCACCGAATCTGAGACATGCTGCTGCTGAGTGAGCGGAGCAAGTTAGGTTGATCCCTCTGACGATGATCTAGATCTGAGAGTAGCTATTGGAAATCTTCTGCAAACAGCATCTTTCGGAGAGGTGGTACATATATTGCAGTCTCTCCTTTGTTTGCCAGCTCCAAATCCGCTTGAGCGCAACATCTTTGGTGCACCCCCCAGCCGTCCTGAATGCAAGTTTGGAGTGCACGAGCGATTGTTCTGTGCTCGCACAGATGAATAGGCAGGACTGAAAGGGGCTGCTGGATCTCTACTGCCCTCAGCAGGATTTGCTAAATTGACACTTTTATTGCAGTCTCTCCTTTGTTTGCCAGCTCCAAGTCCGTTTGGGCACTACATCTGTGGGGCACCCCCCAGCCGTCCTTTAATCCGATTTCGGAGTGCACGAACGATTGCTCTCTGCTCGCACAGGCGAATAGGCGGGACTGAAAAAGGCTGCTGGATCTCTTCAGCACTCAGCAGGCTTTGCAACCGGGACACCTCTTTTACTGTCACTCCTTGCTTACTTATCAGAAAGTGCATTTGAACCAACGTCTCCGGCACCCAATCTCAGACATGCTGCTGCTGAGTGAGCGGAGCAAGTTAGGTTGATCCCTCTGACGATGATCTAGATCTGAGAGTATCAATTGGAAATCTTCTGCAAACAGCATCTTTCGGAGAGGTGGTACATATATTGCAGTCTCTCCTTTGTTTGCCAGCTCCAAATCCGCTTGAGCGCAACATCTTTGGTGCACCCCCCAGCCGTCCCGAATGCAAGTTTGGAGTGCACGAACGATTGTTCTGTGCTCGCACAGATGAATAGGCAGGACTGAAAGGGGCTGCTGGATCTCTACTGCCCTCAGCAGGATTTGCTAAATTGACACTTTTATTGCAGTCTCTCCTTTGTTTGCCAGCTCCAAGTCCGTTTGGGCACTACATCTGTGGTGCACCCCCCAGCCGTCCTTTAATCCGAGTTTGGAGTGCACGAACGATTGCTCTCTGCTCGCACAGACGAATAGGCGGGACTGAAAGAGGCTGCTGGATCTCTTCAGCACTCAGCAAGATTTGCAACCGGGACACCTCTTTTACTGTCATTCCTTGCATACTTATCAGAAAGTGCATTTGAACCAACGTCTCCGGCACCCAATCTCAGACATGCTGCTGCTGAGTGAGCGGAGCAAGTTAGTTTGATCCCTCTGACGATGATCTAGATCTGAGAGTAGCTATTGGAAATCTTCTGCAAACAGCATCTTTCGGAGAGGTGGTACATATATTGCAGTCTCTCCTTTGTTTGAAAGCTCCAAATCCGTTTGAGCACAACATCTGTGGTGCACCCCCCAGCCGTCCTGAATCCGAGTTTGGAGTGCACGAACTTTTGTTTTCTGCCCGCACAGACGAAGAGCCAGGACTGAAAGAGGCTGCTGGATCTCTTCAGCACTAAGCAAGCCGGATTTGCTAAAGTGACACTTTTATTGCAGTCTCTCCTTTGTTTGCCAGCTCCAAGTCCGTTTGGGCACAACATCTGTGGTGCACCCCCCAGCCGTCCTTTAATCCGAGTTCGGAGTGCACGAACGATTGCTCTCTGCTCGCACAGACGAATAGGCGGGACTGAAAGAGGCTGCTGGATCTCTTCAGCACTCAGCAAGCTTTGCAACCGGGACACCTCTTTTACTGTCACTCCTTGCTTACTTGTCTGAAAGTGCATTTGAACCAACGTCTCCGGCACCCAATCTCAGACATGCTGCTGCTGAGTGAGCGGAGCAAGTTAGGTTGATCCCTCTGACGATGCTCTAGATCTGAGTGTAGCTATTGGAAATCTTCTGCAAACAGCATCTTTCGGAGAGGTGGTACATATATTGCAGTCTCTCCTTTGTTTGCCAGCTCCAAATCCGCTTGAGCGTTTCATCTGTGGTGCACCCACCAGCCGTCCTGAATGCGAGTTTGGAGTGCAAGAACGATTGTTCTGTGCTCGCACAGATGAATAGGCAGGACTGAAAGGGGCTGCTGGATCTCTACTGCCCTCAGCAGGATTTGCTAAATTGACACTTTTATTGCAGTCTCTCCTTTGTTTGACAGCTCCAAGTCCGTTTGGGCACAACATCTGTGGTGCACCCCCCAGCCGTCCTTTAATCCGAGTTCGGAATGCACGAACGATTGCTCTCTGCTTGCACAGACGAATAGGCGGGACTGAAAGAGGCTGCTGGATCTCTTCAGCACTCAGCAAGCTTTGCAACCGGGACACCTCTTTTACTGTCACTCCTTGCTTACTTGTCTGAAAGTGCATTTGAACCAACGTCTCCGGCACCCAATCTCAGACATGCTGCTGCTGAGTGAGCGGAGCAAGTTAGGTTGATCCCTCTGACGATGATCCATGTCTACAAGTAGCTATTGGAAATCTTCTGCAAACAGCATCTTTCGGAGAGGTAGTACATATATTGCAGTCTCTCCTTTGTTTGCCAGCTCCAAATCCGTTTGAGCGTTACATCTGTGGTGCACCCCCCAGCCGTCCTGAATGCAAGTTTGGAGTGCAAGAACGATTGTTCTCTGCTCGCACAGATGAATAGGCAGGACTGAAAGGGGCTGCTGGATCTCTACTGCCCTCAGCAGGATTTGCTAAATTGACACTTTTATTGCAGTCTCTCCTTTGTTTGCCAGCTCCAAGTCCGTTTGGGCACTACATCTGTGGTGCACCCCCCAGCCGTCCTTTAATCCGAGTTCGGAGTGCACGAACGATTGCTCTCTGCTCGCACAGACGAATAGGAAGGACTGAAAGAGGCTGCTGGATCTCTTCAGCACTCAGCAAGCTTTGCAACCGGGACACCTCTTTTACTGTCACTCCTTGCTTACTTGTCTGAAAGTGCATTTGAACCAACGTCTCCGGCACCCAATCTCAGACATGCTGCTGCTGAGTGAGCGGAGCAAGTTAGGTTGATCCCTCTGGCGATGATCTAGATCTGAGAGTAGCAATTGGAAATCTTCTGCAAACAGCATCTTTCGGAGAGGTGGTACATATATTGCAGTCTCTCCTCTGTTTGCCAGCTCCAAATCCGTTTGAGCGTTACATCTGTAGTGCACCCCCCAGCCGTCCTGAATGCAAGTTTGGAGTGCACGAACGATTGTTCTGTGCTCGCACAGATGAATAGGCAGGACTGAAAGGGGCTGCTGGATCTCTACTGCCCTCAGCAGGATTTGCTAAATTGACACTTTTATTGCAGTCTCTCCTTTGTTTGCCAGCTCCAAGTCCGTTTGGGCACTACATCTGTGGTGCACCCCCCAGCCGTAATTTAATCCGAGCTCGGAGTGCACGAACGATTGCTCTCTGCCCGCACAGACGAAGAGCCAGGACTGAAAGAGGCTGCTGGATCTCTTCAGCACTCAGCAAGCTTTGCAACCGGGACACCTCTTTTACTGTCACTCCTTGCTTACTTGTCTGAAAGTGCATTTGAACCAACGTCTCCGGGACCCAATCTCAGACATGCTGCTGCTGAGTGAGCGGAGCAAGTTAGTTTGATCCCTCTGACGATGATCTAGATCTGAGAGTAGCTATTGGAAATCTTCTGCAAACAGCATCTTTCGGAGAGGTGGTACATATATTGCAGTCTCTCCTTTGTTTGCCAGCTCCAAATCTGCTTGAGCGTTACATCTGTGGTGCACCCCCAAGCCGTCCTGAATGCGAGTTTGAAGTGCAAGAACGATTGTTCTGTGCTCGCACAGATGAATAGGCAGGACTGAAAGGGGCTGCTGGATCTCTACTGCCCTCAGCAGGATTTGCTAAATTGACACTTTTATTGCTGTCTCTCCTTTGTTTGACAGCTCCAAGTCCGTTTGGGCACAACATCTGTGGTGCACCCCCCAGCCGTCCTTTAATCCGAGTTCGGAGTGCACGAACGATTGCTCTCTGCCCGCACAGACGAAGAGCCAGGACTGAAAGAGGCTGCTGGATCTCTTCAGCACTCAGCAAGCTTTGCAACCGGGACACCTCTTTTACTGTCACTCCTTGCTTACTTGTCTGAAAGTGCATTTGAACCAGCGTCTCCGGCACCCAATCTCAGACATGCTGCTGCTGAGTGAGCGGAGCAAGTTAGTTTGATCCCTCTGACGATGATCTAGATCTGAGAGTAGCTATTGGAAATCTTCTGCAAACAGCATCTTTCGGAGACGTGGTACATATATTGCAGTCTCTCCTTTGTTTGAAAGCTCCAAATCCGTTTGAGCACAATATCTGTGGTGCACCCGCCTGCCGTCCTGAATCCGAGTTTGGAGTGCACGAACTTTTGTTTTCTGCCCGCACAGACGAAGAGCCAGGACTGAAAGAGGCTGCTGGATCTCTTCAGCACTAAGCAAGCCGGATTTGCTAAAGTGACACTTTTATTGCAGTCTCTCCTTTGTTTGCCAGCTCCAAGTCCGTTTGTGCACAACATCTGTGGTGCACCCCCAAGCCGTCCTTTAATCCGAGTTCGGAGTGCACGAACGATTGCTCTCTGCCCGCACAGACGAAGAGCCAGGACTGAAAGAGGCTGCTGGATCTCTTCAGCACTCAGCAAGCTTTGCAACCGGGACACCTCTTTTACTGTCACTCCTTGCTTACTTGTCTGAAAGTGCATTTGAACCAACGTCTCCGGCACCCAATCTCAGACATGCTGCTGCTGAGTGAGCGGAGCAAGTTAGTTTGAGCCCTCTGACGATGATCTAGATCTGAGAGTAGCTATTGGAAATCTTCTGCAAACAGCATCTTTCGGAGACGTGGTACATATATTGCAGTCTCTCCTTTGTTTGCCAGCTCCAAATCCGCTTGAGCGTTACATCTGTGGTGCACCCCCAAGCCGTCCTGAATGCGAGTTTGGAGTGCAAGAACGATGGTTCTGTGCTCGCACAGATGAATAGGCAGGACTGAAAGGGGCTGCTGGATCTCTACTGCCCTCAGCAGGATTTGCTAAATTGACACTTTTATTGCAGTCTCGCCTTTGTTTGCCAGCTCCAAGTCCGTTTGGGCACTACATCTGTGGTGCCCCCCCCAGCCGTCCTTTAATCCGAGTTCGGAGTGCACGAACGATTGCTCTCTGCTCGCACAGACGAAGAGCCAGGACTGAAAGAGGCTGCTGGATCTCTTCAGCACTCAGCAAGCTTTGCAACCGGGACACCTCTTTTACTGTCACTCCTTGCTTACTTGTCTGAAAGTGCATTTGAACCAACGTCTCCGGCACCCAATCTCAGACATGCTGCTGCTGAGTGAGCGGAGCAAGTTAGGTTGATCCCTCTGACGATGATCCATGTCTGCAAGTATCTATTGGAAATCTTCTGCAAACAGCATCTTTCGGTGAGGTAGTACATATATTGCAGTCTCTCCTTTGTTTGCCAGCTCCAAATCCGCTTGAGCGTTACATCTGTGGTGCACCCCCCAGCTGTCCTGAATGCAAGTTTGGAGTGCAAGAACGATTGTTCTGTGCTCGCACAGATGAATAGGCAGGACTGAAAGGGGCTGCTGGATCTCTACTGCCCTCAGCAGGATTTGCCAAATTGACACTTTTATTGCAGTCTCTCCTTTGTTTGACAGCCCCAAGTCCGTTTGGGCACTACATCTGTGGTTCACCCCCCAGCCGTCCTTTAATCCGAGTTCGGAGTGCACGAACGATTGCTCTCTGCCCGCACAGACGAAGAGCCAGGACTGAAAGAGGCTGCTGGATCTCTTCAGCACTCAGCAAGCTTTGCAACCGGGACACCTCTTTTACTGTCACTCCTTGCTTACTTGTCTGAAAGTGCATTTGAACCAACGTCTCCGGCACCCAATCTCAGACATGCTGCTGCTGAGTGAGCGGAGCAAGTTAGTTTGATCCCTCTGACGATGATCTAGATCTGAGAGTAGCTATTGGAAATCTTCTGCAAACAGCATCTTTCAGAGACGTGGTACATATATTGCAGTCTCTCCTTTGTTTGCTAGCTCCAAATCCGCTTGAGCTTTACATCTGTGGTGCACCCCCCAGCCGTCCTGAATGCAAGTTTGGAGTGCACGAACGATTGTTCTGTGCTCGCACAGATGAATAGGCAGGACTGAAAGGGGCTGCTGGATCTCTACTGCCCGCAGCAGGATTTGCTAAAGTGACACTTTTATTGCAGTCTCTCCTTAGTTTGCCAGCTCCAAGTCCGTTTGTGCACAACATCTGTGGTGCACCCCCAAGCCGTCCTTTAATCCGAGTTCGGAGTGCACGAACGATTGCTCTCTGCTCGCACAGACGAATAGGTGGGACTGAAAAAGGCTGCTGGATCTCTTCAGCACTCAGCAAGCTTTGCAACCGGGACACCTCTTTTACTGTCACTCCTTGCTTACTTGTCTGAAAGTGCATTTGAACCAACGTCTCCGGCACCCAATCTCAGACATGCTGCTGCTGAGTGAGCGGAGCAAGTTAGTTTGAGCCCTCTGACGATGATCTAGATCTGAGAGTAGCTATTGGATATCTTCTGCAAACAGCATCTTTCGGAGACGTGGTACATATATTGCAGTCTCTCCTTTGTTTGCCAGCTCCAAATCCGCTTGAGCGTTACATCTGTGGTGCACCCCCAAGCCGTCCTGAATGCGAGTTTGGAGTGCAAGAACGATTGTTCTGTGCTCGCACAGATGAATAGGCAGGACTGAAAGGGGCTGCTGGATCTCTACTGCCCTCAGCAGGATTTGCTAAATTGACACTTTTATTGCAGTCTCTCCTTTGTTTGCCAGCTCCAAGTCCGTTTGGGCACTACATCTGTGGTGCACCCCCCAGCCGTCCTTTAATCCGAGTTCGGAGTGCACGAATGATTGCTCTCTGCTCGCACAGACGAATAGGCGGGACTGAAAGAGGCTGCTGGATCTCTTCAGCACTCAGCAAGCTTTGCAACCGGGACACCTCTTTTACTGTCACTCCTTGCTTACTTGTCTGAAAATGCATTTGAACCAACGTCTCCGGCACCCAATCTCAGACATGCTGCTGCTGAGTGAGCGGAGCAAGTTAGGTTGATCCCTCTGACGATGATCCATGTCTGCAAGTAGCTATTGGAAATCTTCTGCAAACAGCATCTTTCGGTGAGGTAGTACATATATTGCAGTCTCTCCTTTGTTTGCCAGCTCCAAATCCGCTTGAGCGTTACATCTGTGGTGCACCCCCCAGCTGTCCTGAATGCAAGTTTGGAGTGCAAGAACGATTGTTCTGTGCTCGCACAGATGAATAGGCAGGACTGAAAGGGGCTGCTGGATCTCTACTGCCCTCAGCAGGATTTGCCAAATTGACACTTTTATTGCAGTCTCTCCTTTGTTTGACAGCTCCAAGTCCGTTTGGGCACTACATCTGTGGTGCACCCCCCAGCCGTCCTTTAATCCGAGTTCGGAGTGCACGAACGATTGCTCTCTGCCCGCACAGACGAAGAGCCAGGACTGAAAGAGGCTGCTGGATCTCTTCAGCACTCAGCAAGCTTTGCAACCGGGACACCTCCTTTACTGTCACTCCTTGCTTACTTGTCTGAAAGTGCATTTGAACCAACGTCTCCGGCACCCAATCTCAGACATGCTGCTGCTGAGTGAGCGGAGCAAGTTAGGTTGATCCCTCTGACGATGATCTAGATCTGAGAGTAGCTATTGGAAATCTTCTGCAAACAGCATCTTTCGGAGAGGTGGTACATATATTGCAGTCTCTCCTTTGTTTGAAAGCTCCAAATCCGTTTGAGCACAATATCTGTGGTGCACCCCCCAGCCGTCCTGAATCCGAGTTTGGAGTGCACGAACTTTTGTTTTCTGCCCGCACAGTCGAAGAGCCAGGACTGAAAGAGGCGGCTGGATCTCTTCAGCACTAAGCAAGCTGGATTTGCTAAAATGACACTTTTATTGCAGTCTCTCCTTTGTTTGCCAGCTCCAAGTCCGTTTGGGCACAACATCTGTGGTGCACCCCCCAGCCGTCCTTTAATCCGAGTTCGGAGTGCACGAACGATTGCTCTCTGCCCGCACAGACGAAGAGCCAGGACTGAAAGAGGCTGCTGGATCTCTTCAGCACTCAGCAAGCTTTGCAACCGGGACACCTCTTTTACTGTCACTCCTTGCTTACTTGTCTGAAAGTGCATTTGAACCAACGTCTCCGGCACCCAATCTCAGACATGCTGCTGCTGAGTGAGCGGAGCAAGTTAGGTTGATCCCTCTGACGATGATCCATGTCAGCAAGAAGCTATAGGAAATCTTCTGCAAACAGCATCTTTCGGAGAGGTAGTACATATATTGCAGTCTCTCCTTTGTTTGCCAGCTTCAAATCCGTTTGAGCACAACACCGGTGGTGCACCCAACAGCTTTCCCGAATCCGAGTTTGGAGCGCACGAACTTTTGTTTTCTGCTTGCAGAGACGAATAGGCGGGACTGAAAGGGGCTGCTGGATCTCTAGTGCCCACAGCAGGATTTGCTAAGTTGACAATTTTATTGCAGTCTGTCATTGTTTGGCAGCTCCAAATCCGTTTGAGCACAACATCTCAGGTGCATCCCTCCAGCCGTCCTTTAATCCGAGTTCGGAGTGCACGAACGATTGCTCTCTGCTCGCACAGACGAATAGGCGGGACTGAAAGAGGCTGCTGGATCTCTTCAGCACTCAGCAAGCTTTGCAACCGGGACACCTCTTTTACTGTCACTCCTTGCTTACTTGTCTGAAAGTGCATTTGAACCAACGTCTCCGGCACCCAATCTCAGACATGCTGCTGCTGAGTGAGCGGAGCAAGTTAGGTTGATCCCTCTGACGATGATCTAGATCTGAGAGTAGCTATTGGAAATCTTCTGCAAACAGCATCTTTCGGAGAGGTGGTACATATATTGCAGTCTCTCCTTTGTTTGAAAGCTCCAAATCCGTTTGAGCACAATATCTGTGGTGCACCCCCCAGCCGTCCTGAATCCGAGTTTGGAGTGCACGAACTTTTGTTTTCTGCCCGCACAGACGAAGAGCCAGGACTGAAAGAGGCTGCTGGATCTCTTCAGCACTAAGCAAGCCGGATTTGCTAAAGTGACACTTTTATTGCAGTCTCTCCTTTGTTTGCCAGCTCCAAGTCCGTTTGTGCACAACATCTGTGGTGCACCCCCCAGCCGTCCTGAATGCAAGTTTGGAGTGCAAGAACGATTGTTCTGCGCTCGCACAGATGAATAGGCGGGACTGAAAGGGGCTGCTGGATCTCTTCAGCACTCAGCAAGCTTTGCAACCGGGACACCTCTTTTACTGTCACTCCTTGCTTACTTGTCTGAAAGTGCATTTGAACCAACGTCTCCGGCACCCAATCTCAGACATGCTGCTGCTGAGTGAGCGGAGCAAGTTAGTTTGAGCCCTCTGACGATGATCTAGATCTGAGAGTAGCTATTGGAAATCTTCTGCAAACAGCATCTTTCGGAGACGTGGTACATATATTGCAGTCTCTCCTTTGTTTGCCAGCTCCAAATCCGCTTGAGCGTTACATCTGTGGTGCACCCCCAAGCCGTCCTGAATGCGAGTTTGGAGTGCAAGAACGATTGTTCTGTGCTCGCACAGATGAATAGGCAGGACTGAAAGGGGCTACTGGATCTCTACTGCCCTCAGCAGGATTTGCTAAATTGACACTTTTATTGCAGTCTCTCCTTTGTTTGACAGCTCCAAGTCCGTTTGGGCACTACATCTGTGGTGCACCCCCCAGCCGTCCTTTAATCCGAGTTCGGAGTGCACGAACGATTGCTCTCTGCCCGCACAGACGAAGAGCCAGGACTGAAAGAGGCTGCTGGATCTCTTCAGCACTCAGCAAGCTTTGCAACCGGGACACCTCTTTTACTGTCACTCCTTGCTTACTTGTCTGAAAGTGCATTTGAACCAACGTCTCCGGCACCCAATCTCAGACATGCTGCTGCTGAGTGAGCGGAGCAAGTTAGGTTGATCCCTCTGACGATGATCTAGATCTGAGAGTAGCTATTGGAAATCTTCTGCAAACAGCATCTTTCGGAGAGGTGGTACATATATTGCAGTCTCTCCTTTGTTTGCCAGCTCCAAATCTGCTTGAGCGCAACATCTGTGGTGCACCCCCCAGCCGTCCTGAATGCAAGTTTGGAGTGCAAGAACGATTATTCTGTGCACGCACAGATGAATAGGCAGGACTGAAAGGGGCTGCTGGATCTCTACTGCCCTCAGCAGGATTTGCTAAATTGACACATTTATTGCAGTCTCTCCTTTGTTTGACAGCTCCAAGTCCGTTTGGGCACTACATCTGTGGGGCACCCCCCAGCCGTCCTTTAATCCGAGTTCGGAGTGCACGAAAGATTGCTCTCTGCTCGCACAGACGAATAGGCGGGACTGAAAGAGGCTGCTGGATCTCTTCAGCACTCAGCAAGCTTTGCAACCGGGACACCTCTTTTACTGTCATTCCTTGCATACTTATCAGAAAGTGCATTTGAACCAACGTCTCCGGCACCCAATCTCAGACATGCTGCTGCTGAGTGAGCGGAGCAAGTTAGTTTGATCCCTCTGACGATGATCTAGATCTGAGAGTAGCTATTGGAAATCTTCTGCAAACAGCATCTTTCGGAGAGGTGGTACATATATTGCAGTCTCTCCTTTGTTTGAAAGCTCCAAATCCGTTTGAGCACAATATCTGTGGTGCACCCCCCAGCCGTCCTGAATGCGAGTTTGGAGTGCACGAACTTTTGTTTTCTGCCCGCACAGACGAAGAGCCAGGACTGAAAGAGGCTGCTGGATCTCTTCAGCACTAAGCAAGCCGGATTTGCTAAAGTGACACTTTTATTGCAGTCTCTCCTTTTTTGCCAGCTCCAAGTCCGTTTGTGCACAACATCTGTGGTACACCCCCCAGCCGTCCTTTAATCCGAGTTCGGAGTGCACGAACGATTGCTCTGTCCTCGCACAGACGAATAGGCGGGACTGAAAGAGGCTGCTGGATCTCTTCAGCACTCAGCAAGATTTGCAACCGGGACACCTCTTTTACTGTCACTCCTTGCTTACTTGTCTGAAAGTGCATTTGAACCAACGTCTCCGGCACCCAATCTCAGACATGCTGCTGCTGAGTGAGCGGAGCAAGTTAGTTTGAGCCCTCTGACGATGATCTAGATCTGAGAGTAGCTATTGGAAATCTTCTGCAAACAGCATCTTTCGGAGAGGTGGTACATATATTGCAGTCTCTCCTTTGTTTGCCAGCTCCAAATCTGCTTGAGCGCAACATCTGTGGTGCACCCCCCAGCCGTCCTGAATGCAAGTTTGGAGTGCAAGAACGATTGCTCTGTGCTCGCACAGATGAATAGGCAGGACTGAAAGGGGCTGCTGGATCTCTACTGCCCTCAGCAGGATTTGCTAAATTGACACTTTTATTGCAGTCTCTCCTTTGTTTGCCAGCTCCAAGTCCGTTTGGGCACTACATCTGTGGTGCACCCCCCAGCCGTCCTTTAATCCGAGTTCGGATTGCACGAACGATAGCTCTCTGCTCGCACAGACGAAGAGCCATGTCTGAAAGAGGCTGCTGGATCTCTTCAGCACTCAGCAAGCTTTGCAACCGGGACACCTCTTTTACTGTCACTCCTTGCTTACTTGTCTGAAAGTGCATTTGAACCAACGTCTCCGGCACCCAATCTCAGACATGCTGCTGCTGAGTGAGCGGAGCAAGTTAGGCTGATCCCTCTGACGATGATCCATGTCTGCAAGTAGCTATTGGAAATCTTCTGCAAACAGCATCTTTCGGAGAGGTAGTACATATATTGCAGTCTCTCCTTTGTTTGCCAGCTCCAAATCCGCTTGAGCGTTACATCTGTGGTGCACCCCCCAGCCGTCCTGAATGCAAGTTTGGAGTGCAAGAACGATTGTTCTGTGCTCGCACAGATGAATAGGCAGGACTGAAAGGGGCTGCTGGATCTCTACTGCCCTTAGCAGGATTTGCTAAATTGACACTTTTATTGCAGTCTCTCCTTTGTTTGCCAGCTCCAAGTCCGTTTGGGCACAACATCTGTGGTGCACCCCCCAGCCGTCCTTTAATCCGAGTTCGGAGTGCACGAACGATTGCTCTCTGCTCGCACAGACGAATAGGCGGGACTGAAAGAGGCTGCTGGATCTCTTCAGCACTCAGCAAGATTTGCAACCGGGACACCTCTTTTACTGTCATTCCTTGCATACTTATCAGAAAGTGCATTTGAACCAGCGTCTCCGGCACCCAATCTGAGACATGCTGCTGCTGAGTGAGCGGAGCAAGTTAGTTTGAGCCCTCTGACGATGATCTAGATCTGAGAGTAGCTATTGGAAATCTTCTGCAAACAGCATCTTTCGGAGAGGTGGTACATATATTGCAGTCTCTCCTTTGTTTGAAAGCTCCAAATCCGTTTGAGCACAATATCTGTGGTGCACCCGCCTGCCGTCCTGAATCCGAGTTTGGAGTGCACGAACTTTTGTTTTCTGCCCGCACAGACGAAGAGCCAGGACTGAAAGAGGCTGCTGGATCTCTTCAGCACTAAGCAAGCCGGATTTGCTAAAGTGACACTTTTATTGCAGTCTCTCCTTTGTTTGCCAGCTCCAAGTCCGTTTGGGCACAACATCTGTGGTGCACCCCCCAGCCGTCCTTTAATCCGAGTTCGGAGTGCACGAACGATTGCTCTCTGCCCGCACAGACGAAGAGCCAGGACTGAAAGAGGCTGCTGGATCTCTTCAGCACTCAGCAAGCTTTGCAACCGGGACACCTCTTTTACTGTCACTCCTTGCTTACTTGTCTGAAAGTGCATTTGAACCAACGTCTCCGGCACCCAATCTCAGACATGCTGCTGCTGAGTGAGCGGAGCAAGTTAGTTTGAGCCCTCTGACGATGATCTAGATCTGAGAGTAGCTATTGGAAATCTTCTGCAAACAGCATCTTTCGGAGACGTGGTACATATATTGCAGTCTCTCCTTTGTTTGCCAGCTCCAAATCCGCTTGAGCGTTACATCTGTGGTGCACCCCCAAGCCGTCCTGAATGCGAGTTTGGAGTGCAAGAACGATTGTTCTGTGCTCGCACAGATGAATAGGCAGGACTGAAAGGGGCTGCTGGATCTCTACTGCCCTCAGCAGGATTTGCTAAATTGACACTTTTATTGCAGTCTCGCCTTTGTTTGCCAGCTCCAAGTCCGTTTGGGCACTACATCTGTGGTGCCCCCCCCAGCCGTCCTTTAATCCGAGTTCGGAGTGCACGAACGATTGCTCTCTGCTCGCACAGACGAATAGGCGGGACTGAAAGAGGCTGCTGGATCTCTTCAGCACTCAGCAAGCTTTGCAACCGGGACACCACTTTTACTGTCACTCCTTGCTTACTTGTCTGAAAGTGCATTTGAACCAACGTCTCCGGCACCCAATCTCAGACATGCTGCTGCTGAGTGAGCGGAGCAAGTTAGGTTGATCCCTCTGACGATGATCCATGTCTGCAAGTAGCTATTGGAAATCTTCTGCAAACAGCATCTTTCGGTGAGGTAGTACATATATTGCAGTCTCTCCTTTGTTTGCCAGTTCCAAATCCGCTTGAGCGTTACATCTGTGGTGCACCCCCCAGCTGTCCTGAATGCAAGTTTGGAGTGCAAGAACGATTGTTCTGTGCTCGCACAGATGAATAGGCAGGACTGAAAGGGGCTGCTGGATCTCTACTGCCCTCAGCAGGATTTGCCAAATTGACACTTTTATTGCAGTCTCTCCTTTGTTTGACACCTCCAAGTCCGTTTGGGCACTACATCTGTGGTTCACCCCCCAGCCGTCCTTTAATCCGAGTTCGGAGTGCACGAACGATTGCTCTCTGCTCGCACAGACGAATAGGGGGGACTGAAAGAGGCTGCTGGATCTCTTCAGCACTCAGCAAGCTTTGCAACCGGGACACCTCTTTTACTGTCACTCCTTGCTTACTTGTCTGAAAGTGCATTTGAACCAACGTCTCCGGCACCCAATCTCAGACATGCTGCTGCTGAGTGAGCGGAGCAAGTTAGGTTGATCCCTCTGACGATGATCTAGATCTGAGAGTAGCAATTGGAAATCTTCTGCAAACAGCATCTTTCGGAGAGGTGGTACATATATTGCAGTCTCTCCTTTGTTTGCCAGCTCCAAATCCGCTTGAGCGTTACATCTGTGGTGCACCCCCAAGCCGTCCTGAATGCGAGTTTGGAGTGCAAGAACGATTGTTCTGTGCTCGCACAGATGAATAGGCAGGACTGAAAGGGGCTGCTGGATCTCTACTGCCCTCAGCAGGATTTGCTAAATTGACACTTTTATTGCAGTCTCGCCTTTGTTTGCCAGCTCCAAGTCCGTTTGGGCACTACATCTGTGGTGCCCCCCCCAGCCGTCCTTTAATCCGAGTTCGGAGTGCACGAACGATTGCTCTCTGCTCGCACAGACGAAGAGCCAGGACTGAAAGAGGCTGCTGGATCTCTTCAGCACTCAGCAAGCTTTGCAACCGGGACACCTCTTTTACTGTCACTCCTTGCTTACTTGTCTGAAAGTGCATTTGAACCAACGTCTCCGGCACCCAATCTCAGACATGCTGCTGCTGAGTGAGCGGAGCAAGTTAGGTTGATCCCTCTGACGATGATCCATGTCTGCAAGTATCTATTGGAAATCTTCTGCAAACAGCATCTTTCGGTGAGGTAGTACATATATTGCAGTCTCTCCTTTGTTTGCCAGCTCCAAATCCGCTTGAGCGTTACATCTGTGGTGCACCCCCCAGCTGTCCTGAATGCAAGTTTGGAGTGCAAGAACGATTGTTCTGTGCTCGCACAGATGAATAGGCAGGACTGAAAGGGGCTGCTGGATCTCTACTGCCCTCAGCAGGATTTGCCAAATTGACACTTTTATTGCAGTCTCTCCTTTGTTTGACAGCCCCAAGTCCGTTTGGGCACTACATCTGTGGTTCACCCCCCAGCCGTCCTTTAATCCGAGTTCGGAGTGCACGAACGATTGCTCTCTGCCCGCACAGACGAAGAGCCAGGACTGAAAGAGGCTGCTGGATCTCTTCAGCACTCAGCAAGCTTTGCAACCGGGACACCTCTTTTACTGTCACTCCTTGCTTACTTGTCTGAAAGTGCATTTGAACCAACGTCTCCGGCACCCAATCTCAGACATGCTGCTGCTGAGTGAGCGGAGAAAGTTAGTTTGATCCCTCTGACGATGATCTAGATCTGAGAGTAGCTATTGGAAATCTTCTGCAAACAGCATCTTTCAGAGACGTGGTACATATATTGCAGTCTCTCCTTTGTTTGCTAGCTCCAAATCCGCTTGAGCTTTACATCTGTGGTGCACCCCCCAGCCGTCCTGAATGCAAGTTTGGAGTGCACGAACGATTGTTCTGTGCTCGCACAGATGAATAGGCAGGACTGAAAGGGGCTGCTGGATCTCTACTGCCCGCAGCAGGATTTGCTAAAGTGACACTTTTATTGCAGTCTCTCCTTAGTTTGCCAGCTCCAAGTCCGTTTGTGCACAACATCTGTGGTGCACCCCCAAGCCGTCCTTTAATCCGAGTTCGGAGTGCACGAACGATTGCTCTCTGCTCGCACAGACGAATAGGTGGGACTGAAAAAGGCTGCTGGATCTCTTCAGCACTCAGCAAGCTTTGCAACCGGGACACCTCTTTTACTGTCACTCCTTGCTTACTTGTCTGAAAGTGCATTTGAACCAACGTCTCCGGCACCCAATCTCAGACATGCTGCTGCTGAGTGAGCGGAGCAAGTTAGTTTGAGCCCTCTGACGATGATCTAGATCTGAGAGTAGCTATTGGATATCTTCTGCAAACAGCATCTTTCGGAGACGTGGTACATATATTGCAGTCACTCCTTTGTTTGCCAGCTCCAAATCCGCTTGAGCGTTACATCTGTGGTGCACCCCCAAGCCGTCCTGAATGCGAGTTTGGAGTGCAAGAACGATTGTTCTGTGCTCGCACAGATGAATAGGCAGGACTGAAAGGGGCTGCTGGATCTCTACTGCCCTCAGCAGGATTTGCTAAATTGACACTTTTATTGCAGTCTCTCCTTTGTTTGCCAGCTCCAAGTCCGTTTGGGCACTACATCTGTGGTGCACCCCCCAGCCGTCCTTTAATCCGAGTTCGGAGTGCCCGAATGATTGCTCTCTGCTCGCACAGACGAATAGGCGGGACTGAAAGAGGCTGCTGGATCTCTTCAGCACTCAGCAAGCTTTGCAACCGGGACACCTCTTTTACTGTCACTCCTTGCTTACTTGTCTGAAAATGCATTTGAACCAACGTCTCCGGCACCCAATCTCAGACATGCTGCTGCTGAGTGAGCGGAGCAAGTTAGGTTGATCCCTCTGACGATGATCCATGTCTGCAAGTAGCTATTGGAAATCTTCTGCAAACAGCATCTTTCGGTGAGGTAGTACATATATTGCAGTCTCTCCTTTGTTTGCCAGCTCCAAATCCGCTTGAGCGTTACATCTGTGGTGCACCCCCCAGCTGTCCTGAATGCAAGTTTGGAGTGCAAGAACGATTGTTCTGTGCTCGCACAGATGAATAGGCAGGACTGAAAGGGGCTGCTGGATCTCTACTGCCCTCAGCAGGATTTGCCAAATTGACACTTTTATTGCAGTCTCTCCTTTGTTTGACAGCTCCAAGTCCGTTTGGGCACTACATCTGTGGTGCACCCCCCAGCCGTCCTTTAATCCGAGTTCGGAGTGCACGAACGATTGCTCTCTGCCCGCACAGACGAAGAGCCAGGACTGAAAGAGGCTGCTGGATCTCTTCAGCAATCAGCAAGCTTTGCAACCGGGACACCTCTTTTACTGTCACTCCTTGCTTACTTGTCTGAAAGTGCATTTGAACCAACGTCTCCGGCACCCAATCTCAGACATGCTGCTGCTGAGTGAGCGGAGCAAGTTAGGTTGATCCCTCTGACGATGATCTAGATCTGAGAGTAGCTATTGGAAATCTTCTGCAAACAGCATCTTTCGGAGAGGTGGTACATATATTGCAGTCTCTCCTTTGTTTGAAAGCTCCAAATCCGTTTGAGCACAATATCTGTGGTGCACCCCCCAGCCGTCCTGAATCCGAGTTTGGAGTGCACGAACTTTTGTTTTCTGCCCGCACAGTCGAAGAGCCAGGACTGAAAGAGGCGGCTGGATCTCTTCAGCACTAAGCAAGCTGGATTTGCTAAAATGACACTTTTATTGCAGTCTCTCCTTTGTTTGCCAGCTCCAAGTCCGTTTGGGCACAACATCTGTGGTGCACCCCCCAGCCGTCCTTTAATCCGAGTTCGGAGTGCACGAACGATTGCTCTCTGCCCGCACAGACGAAGAGCCAGGACTGAAAGAGGCTGCTGGATCTCTTCAGCACTCAGCAAGCTTTGCAACCGGGACACCTCTTTTACTGTCACTCCTTGCTTACTTGTCTGAAAGTGCATTTGAACCAACGTCTCCGGCACCCAATCTCAGACATGCTGCTGCTGAGTGAGCGGAGCAAGTTAGGTTGATCCCTCTGACGATGATCCATGTCAGCAAGAAGCTATAGGAAATCTTCTGCAAACAGCATCTTTCGGAGAGGTGGTACATATATTGCAGTCTCTCCTTTGTTTGCCAGCTTCAAATCCGTTTGAGCACAACACCGGTGGTGCACCCAACAGCTTTCCCGAATCCGAGTTTGGAGCGCACGAACTTTTGTTTTCTGCTTGCAGAGACGAATAGGCGGGACTGAAAGGGGCTGCTGGATCTCTAGTGCCCACAGCAGGATTTGCTAAGTTGACAATTTTATTGCAGTCTGTCATTGTTTGGCAGCTCCAAATCCGTTTGAGCACAACATCTCAGGTGCATCCCTCCAGCCGTCCTTTAATCTGAGTTCGGAGTGCACGAACGATTGCTCTCTGCTCGCACAGACGAATAGGCGGGACTGAAAGAGGCTGCTGGATCTCTTCAGCACTCAGCAAGCTTTGCAACCGGGACACCTCTTTTACTGTCACTCCTTGCTTACTTGTCTGAAAGTGCATTTGAACCAACGTCTCCGGCACCCAATCTCAGACATGCTGCTGCTGAGTGAGCGGAGCAAGTTAGGTTGATCCCTCTGACGATGATCTAGATCTGAGAGTAGCTATTGGAAATCTTCTGCAAACAGCATCTTTCGGAGAGGTGGTACATATATTGCAGTCTCTCCTTTGTTTGAAAGCTCCAAATCCGTTTGAGCACAATATCTGTGGTGCACCCCCCAGCCGTCCTGAATCCGAGTTTGGAGTGCACGAACTTTTGTTTTCTGCCCGCACAGACGAAGAGCCAGGACTGAAAGAGGCTGCTGGATCTCTTCAGCACTAAGCAAGCCGGATTTGCTAAAGTGACACTTTTATTGCAGTCTCTCCTTTGTTTGCCAGCTCCAAGTCCGTTTGTGCACAACATCTGTGGTGCACCCCCCAGCCGTCCTGAATGCAAGTTTGGAGTGCAAGAACGATTGTTCTGCGCTCGCACAGATGAATAGGCGGGACTGAAAGGGGCTGCTGTATCTCTTCAGCACTCAGCAAGCTTTGCAACCGGGACACCTCTTTTACTGTCACTCCTTGCTTACTTGTCTGAAAGTGCATTTGAACCAACGTCTCCGGCACCCAATCTCAGACATGCTGCTGCTGAGTGAGCGGAGCAAGTTAGTTTGAGCCCTCTGACGATGATCTAGATCTGAGAGTAGCTATTGGAAATCTTCTGCAAACAGCATCTTTCGGAGACGTGGTACATATATTGCAGTCTCTCCTTTGTTTGCCAGCTCCAAATCCGCTTGAGCGTTACATCTGTGGTGCACCCCCAAGCCGTCCTGAATGCGAGTTTGGAGTGCAAGAACGATTGTTCTGTGCTCGCACAGATGAATAGGCAGGACTGAAAGGGGCTGCTGGATCTCTACTGCCCTCAGCAGGATTTGCTAAATTGACACTTTTATTGCAGTCTCTCCTTTGTTTGACAGCTCCAAGTCCGTTTGGGCACTACATCTGTGGTGCACCCCCCAGCCGTCCTTTAATCCGAGTTCGGAGTGCACGAACGATTGCTCTCTGCCCGCACAGACGAAGAGCCAGGACTGAAAGAGGCTGCTGGATCTCTTCAGCACTCAGCAAGCTTTGCAACCGGGACACCTCTTTTACTGTCACTCCTTGCTTACTTGTCTGAAAGTGCATTTGAACCAACGTCTCCGGCACCCAATCTCAGACATGCTGCTGCTGAGTGAGCGGAGCAAGTTAGTTTGAGCCCTCTGACGATGATCTAGATCTGAGAGTAGCTATTGGAAATCTTCTGCAAACAGCATCTTTCGGAGACGTGGTACATATATTGCAGTCTCTCCTTTGTTTGCCAGCTCCAAATCTGCTTGAGCGTTACATCTGTGGTGCACCCCCAAGCCGTCCTGAATGCGAGTTTGGAGTGCAAGAACGATTGTTCTGTGCTCGCACAGATGAATAGGCAGGACTGAAAGGGGCTGCTGGATCTCTACTGCCCTCAGCAGGATTTGCTAAATTGACACTTTTATTGCAGTCTCTCCTTTGTTTGACAGCTCCAAGTCCGTTTGGGCACTACATCTGTGGTGCACCCCCCAGCCGTCCTTTAATCCGAGTTCGGAGTGCACGAACGATTGCTCTCTGCCCGCACAGACGAAGAGCCAGGACTGAAAGAGGCTGCTGGATCTCTTCAGCACTCAGCAAGCTTTGCAACCGGGACACCTCTTTTACTGTCACTCCTTGCTTACTTGTCTGAAAGTGCATTTGAACCAACGTCTCTGGCACCCAATCTCAGACATGCTGCTGCTGAGTGAGCGGAGCAAGTTAGTTTGATCCCTCTGACGATGATCTAGATCTGAGAGTAGCTATTGGAAATCTTCTGCAAACAGCATCTTTCGGAGACGTGGTACATATATTGCAGTCTCTCCTTTGTTTGAAAGCTCCAAATCCGTTTGAGCACAATATCTGTGGTGCACCCCCCAGCCGTCCTGAATCCGAGTTTGGAGTGCACGAACTTTTGTTTTCTGCCCGCACAGACGAAGAGCCAGGACTGAAAGAGGCTGCTGGATCTCTTCAGCACTAAGCAAGCCGGATTTGCTAAGGTGACACTTTTATTGCAGTCTCTCCTTTGTTTGCCAGCTCCAAGTCCGTTTGTGCACAACATCTGTGGTGCACCCCCAAGCCGTCCTTTAATCCGAGTTCGGAGTGCACGAACGATTGCTCTCTGCCCGCACAGACGAAGAGCCAGGACTGAAAGAGGCTGCTGGATCTCTTCAGCACTCAGCAAGCTTTGCAACCGGGACACCTCTTTTACTGTCACTCCTTGCTTACTTGTCTGAAAGTGCATTTGAACCAACGTCTCCGGCACCCAATCTCAGACATGCTGCTGCTGAGTGAGCGGAGCAAGTTAGTTTGAGCCCTCTGACGATGATCTAGATCTGAGAGTAGCTATTGGAAATCTTCTGCAAACAGCATCTTTCGGAGACGTGGTACATATATTGCAGTCTCTCCTTTGTTTGCCAGCTCCAAATCCGCTTGAGCGTTACATCTGTGGTGCACCCCCAAGCCGTCCTGAATGCGAGTTTGGAGTGCAAGAACGATTGTTCTGTGCTCGCACAGATGAATAGGCAGGACTGAAAGGGGCTGCTGGATCTCTACTGCCCTCAGCAGGATTTGCTAAATTGACACTTTTATTGCAGTCTCTCCTTTGTTTGCCAGCTCCAAGTCCGTTTGGGCACTACATCTGTGGTGCCCCCCCCAGCCGTCCTTTAATCCGAGTTCGGAGTGCACGAACGATTGCTCTCTGCTCGCACAGACAAATAGGCGGGACTGAGAGAGGCTGCTGGATCTCTTCAGCACTCAGCAAGCTTTGCAACCGGGACACCTCTTTTACTGTCACTCCTTGCTTACTTGTCTGAAAGTGCATTTGAACCAACGTCTCCGGCACCCAATCTCAGACATGCTGCTGCTGAGTGAGCGGAGCAAGTTAGGTTGATCCCTCTGACGATGATCCATGTCTGCAAGTAGCTATTGGAAATCTTCTGCAAACAGCATCTTTCGGTGAGGTAGTACATATATTGCAGTCTCTCCTTTGTTTGCCAGCTCCAAATCCGCTTGAGCGTTACATCTGTGGTGCACCCCCCAGCTGTCCTGAATGCAAGTTTGGAGTGCAAGAACGATTGTTCTGTGCTCGCACAGATGAATAGGCAGGACTGAAAGGGGCTGCTGGATCTCTACTGCCCTCAGCAGGATTTGCCAAATTGACACTTTTATTGCAGTCTCTCCTTTGTTTGCCAGCCCCAAGTCCGTTTGGGCACTACATCTGTGGTTCACCCCCCAGCCGTCCTTTAATCCGAGTTCGGAGTGCACGAACGATTGCTCTCTGCCCGCACAGACGAAGAGCCAGGACTGAAAGAGGCTGCTGGATCTCTTCAGCACTCAGCAAGCTTTGCAACCGGGACACCTCTTTTACTGTCACTCCTTGCTTACTTGTCTGAAAGTGCATTTGAACCAACGTCTCCGGCACCCAATCTCAGACATGCTGCTGCTGAGTTAGCGGAGCAAGTTAGGTTGATCCCTCTGACGATGATCTAGATCTGAGAGTAGCTATTGGAAATCTTCTGCAAACAGCATCTTTCGGAGAGGTGGTACATATATTGCAGTCTCTCCTTTGTTTGCTAGCTCCAAATCCGCTTGAGCTTTACATCTGTGGTGCACCCCCCAGCCGTCCTGAATGCAAGTTTGGAGTGCACGAACGATTGATCTGTGCTCGCACAGATGAATAGGCAGGACTGAAAGGGGCTGCTGGATCTCTACTGCCCGCAGCAGGATTTGCTAAATTGACACTTTTATTGCAGTCTCTCCTTTGTTTGCCAGCTCCAAGTCCGTTTGTGCACAACATCTGTGGTGCACCCCCAAGCCGTCCTTTAATCCGAGTTCGGAGTGCACGAACGATTGCTCTCTGCTCGCACAGACGAATAGGCGGGACTGAAAGAGGCTGCTGGATCTCTTCAGCACTCAGCAAGCTTTGCAACCGGGACACCTCTTTTACTGTCATTCCTTGCATACTTATCAGAAAGTGCATTTGAACCAACGTCTCCGGCACCCAATCTCAGACATGCTGCTGCTGAGTGAGCGGAGCAAGTTAGTTTGATCCCTCTGACGATGATCTAGATCTGAGAGTAGCTATTGGAAATCTTCTGCAAACAGAATCTTTCGGAGACGTGGTACATATATTGCAGTCTCTCCTTTGTTTGAAAGCTCCAAATCCGTTTGAGCACAATATCTGTGGTGCACCCCCCAGCCGTCCTGAATCCGAATTTGGAGTGCACGAACTTTTGTTTTCTGCCCGCACAGACAAAGAGCCAGGACTGAAAGAGGCGGCTGGATCCCTTCAGCACTAAGCAAGCCGGATTTGCTAAAGTGACACTTTTATTGCAGTCTCTCCTTTGTTTGCCAGCTCCAAGTCCGTTTGTGCACAACATCTGTGGTGCATCCCCCAGCCGTCCTGAATGCAAGTTTGGAGTGCAAGAACGATTGTTCTGCGCTCGCACAGATGAATAGGCGGGACTGAAAGGGGCTGCTGGATCTCTTCAGCACTCAGCAAGCTTTGCAACCGGGACACCTCTTTTACTGTCACTCCTTGCATACTTATCAGAAAGTGCATTTGAACCAACGTCTCCGGCACCCAATCTCAGACATGCTGCTGCTGAGTGAGCGGAGCAAGTTAGTTTGATCCCTCTGACGATGATCTAGATCTGAGAGTAGCTATTGGAAATCTTCTGCAAACAGCATCTTTCGGAGACGTGGTACATATATTGCAGTCTCTCCTTTGTTTGCCAGCTCCAAATCCGCTTGAGCGTTACATCTGTGGTGCACCCCCAAGCCGTCCTGAATGCGAGTTTGGAGTGCAAGAACGATTGTTCTGTGCTCGCACAGACGAAGAGCCAGGACTGAAAGGGGCTGCTGGATCTCTACTGCCCTCAGCAGGATTTGCTAAATTGACACTTTTATTGCAGTCTCTCCTTTGTTTGACAGCTCCAAGTCCGTTTGGGCACTACATCTGTGGTGCACCCCCCAGCCGTCCTTTAATCCGAGTTCGGAGTGCACGAACGATTGCTCTCTGCCCGCACAGACGAAGAGCCAGGACTGAAAGAGACTGCTGGATCTCTTCAGCACTCAGCAAGCTTTGCAACCGGGACACCTCTTTTACTGTCACTCCTTGCTTACTTGTCTGAAAGTGCATTTGAACCAACGTCTCCGGGACCCAATCTCAGACATGCTGCTGCTGAGTGAGCGGAGCAAGTTAGTTTGAGCCCTCTGACGATGATCTAGATCTGAGAGTAGCTATTGGAAATCTTCTGCAAACAGCATCTTTCGGAGAGGTGGTACATATATTGCAGTCTCTCCTTTGTTTGCCAGCTCCAAATCCGCTTGAGCGTTACATCTGTGGTGCACCCCCAAGCCGTCCTGAATGCGAGTTTGGAGTGCAAGAACGATTGTTCTGTGTTTGCACAGATGAATAGGCAGGACTGAAAGGGGCTGCTGGATCTCTACTGCCCTCAGCAGGATTTGCTAAATTGACACTTTTATTGCAGTTTCTCCTTTGTTTGTCAGCTCCAAGTCCGTTTGGGCACTACATCTGTGGTGCACCCCCCAGCCGTCCTTTAATCCGAGTTCGGAGTGCACGAACGATTGCTCTCTGCCCGCACAGACGAAGAGCCAGGACTGAAAGAGGCTGCTGGATCTCTTCAGCACTCAGCAAGCTTTGCAACCGGGACACCTCTTTTACTGTCACTCCTTGCTTACTTGTCTGAAAGTGCATTTGAACCAACGTCTCCGGCACCCAATCTCAGACATGCTGCTGCTGAGTGAGCGGAGCAAGTTAGGTTGATCCCTCTGACGATGATCTAGATCTGAGAGTAGCAATTGGAAATCTTCTGCAAACAGCATCTTTCGGAGAGGTGGTACATATATTGCAGTCTCTCCTTTGTTTGCCAGCTCCAAATCCGCTTGAGCGCAACATCTTTGGTGCACCCCCCAGCCGTCCTGAATGCAAGTTTGGAGTGCACGAACGATTGTTCTGTGCTCGCACAGATGAATAGGCAGGACTGAAAGGGGCTGCTGGATCTCTACTGCCCTCAGCAGGATTTGCTAAATTGACACTTTTATTGCAGTCTCTCCTTTGTTTGCCAGCCCCAAGTCCGTTTGGGCACAACATCTGTGGTGCACCCCCAAGCCGTCCTTTAATCCGAGTTCGGAGTGCACGAACGATTGCTCTCTGCCCGCACAGACGAAGAGCCAGGACTGAAAGAGGCTGCTGGATCTCTTCAGCACTCAGCAAGCTTTGCAACCGGGACACCTCTTTTACTGTCACTCCTTGCTTACTTGTCTGAAAGTGCATTTGAACCAACGTCTCCGGCACCCAATCTCAGACATGCTGCTGCTGAGTGAGCGGAGAAAGTTAGTTTGATCCCTCTGACGATGATCTAGATCTGAGAGTAGCTATTGGAAATCTTCTGCAAACAGCATCTTTCGGAGACGTGGTACATATATTGCAGTCTCTCCTTTGTTTGCTAGCTCCAAATCCGCTTGAGCTTTACATCTGTGGTGCACCCCCCAGCCGTCCTGAATGCAAGTTTGGAGTGCACGAACGATTGTTCTGTGCTCGCACAGATGAATAGGCAGGACTGAAAGGGGCTGCTGGATCTCTACTGCCCTCAGCAGGATTTGCTAAATTGACACTTTTATTGCAGTCTCTCCTTTGTTTGACAGCTCCAAGTCCGTTTGGGCACTACATCTGTGGTGCCCCCCCCAGCCGTCCTTTAATCCGAGTTCGGAGTGCACGAACGATTGCTCTCTGCCCGCACAGACGAAGAGCCAGGACTGAAAGAGGCTGCTGGATCTCTTCAGCACTCAGCAAGCTTTGCAACCGGGACACCTCTTTTACTGTCACTCCTTGCTTACTTGTCTGAAAGTGCATTTGAACCAACGTCTCCGGCACCCAATCTCAGACATGCTGCTGCTGAGTGAGCGGAGCAAGTTAGTTTGATCCCTCTGACGATGATCTAGATCTGAGAGTAGCTATTGGAAATCTTCTGCAAACAGCATCTTTCGGAGACGTGGTACATATATTGCAGTCTCTCCTTTGTTTGAAAGCTCCAAATCCGTTTGAGCACAATATCTGTGGTGCACCCGCCTGCCGTCCTGAATCCGAGTTTGGAGTGCACGAACTTTTGTTTTCTGCCCGCACAGACGAAGAGCCAGGACTGAAAGAGGCTGCTGGATCTCTTCAGCAGTAAGCAAGCCGGATTTGCTAAAGTGACACTTTTATTGCAGTCTCTCCTTTGTTTGCCAGCTCCAAGTCCGTTTGTGCACAACATCTGTGGTGCACCCCCAAGCCGTCCTTTAATCCGAGTTCGGAGTGCACGAACGATTGCTCTCTGCCCGCACAGACGAAGAGCCAGGACTGAAAGAGGCTGCTGGATCTCTTCAGCACTCAGCAAGCTTTGCAACCGGGACACCTCTTTTACTGTCACTCCTTGCTTACTTGTCTGAAAGTGCATTTGAACCAACGTCTCCGGCACCCAATCTCAGACATGCTGCTGCTGAGTGAGCGGAGCAAGTTAGTTTGAGCCCTCTGACGATGATCTAGATCTGAGAGTAGCTATTGGAAATCTTCTGCAAACAGCATCTTTCGGAGAGGTGGTACATATATTGCAGTCTCTCCTTTGTTTGCCAGCTCCAAATCCGCTTGAGCGTTACATCTGTGGTGCACCCCCAAGCCGTCCTGAATGCGAGTTTGGAGTGCAAGAACGATTGTTCTGTGCTCGCACAGATGAATAGGCAGGACTGAAAGGGGCTGCTGGATCTCTACTGCCCTCAGCAGGATTTGCTAAATTGACACTTTTATTGCAGTCTCTCCTTTGTTTGCCAGCTCCAAGTCCGTTTGGGCACTACATCTGTGGTGCCCCCCCCAGCCGTCCTTTAATCCGAGTTCGGAGTGCACGAACGATTGCTCTCTGCTCGCACAGACGAAGAGCCAGGACTGAAAGAGGCTGCTGGATCTCTTCAGCACTCAGCAAGCTTTGCAACCGGGACACCTCTTTTACTGTCACTCCTTGCTTACTTGTCTGAAAGTGCATTTGAACCAACGTCTCCGGCACCCAATCTCAGACATGCTGCTGCTGAGTGAGCGGAGCAAGTTAGTTTGATCCCTCTGACGATGATCCATGTCTGCAAGTAGCTATTGGAAATCTTCTGCAAACAGCATCTTTCGGTGAGGTAGTACATATATTGCAGTCTCTCCTTTGTTTGCCAGCTCCAAATCCGCTTGAGCGTTACATCTGTGGTGCACCCCCCAGCTGTCCTGAATGCAAGTTTGGAGTGCAAGAACGATTGTTCTGTGCTCGCACAGATGAATAGGCAGGACTGAAAGGGGCTGCTGGATCTCTACTGCCCTCAGCAGGATTTGCTAAATTGACACTTTTATTGCAGTCTCTCCTTTGTTTGCCAGCCCCAAGTCCGTTTGGGCACAACATCTGTGGTGCACCCCCAAGCCGTCCTTTAATCCGAGTTCGGAGTGCACGAACGATTGCTCTCTGCCCGCACAGACGAAGAGCCAGGACTGAAAGAGGCTGCTGGATCTCTTCAGCACTCAGCAAGCTTTGCAACCGGGACACCTCTTTTACTGTCACTCCTTGCTTACTTGTCTGAAAGTGCATTTGAACCAACGTCTCCGGCACCCAATCTCAGACATGCTGCTGCTGAGTGAGCGGAGCAAGTTAGTTTGATCCCTCTGACGATGATCTAGATCTGAGAGTAGCTATTGGAAATCTTCTGCAAACAGCATCTTTCGGAGACGTGGTACATATATTGCAGTCTCTCCTTTGTTTGCTAGCTCCAAATCCGCTTGAGCTTTACATCTGTGGTGCACCCCCCAGCCGTCCTGAATGCAAGTTTGGAGTGCACGAACGATTGTTCTGTGCTCGCACAGATGAATAGGCAGGACTGAAAGGGGCTGCTGGATCTCTACTGCCCGCAGCAGGATTTGCTAAAGTGACACTTTTATTGCAGTCTCTCCTTTGCTTGCCAGCTCCAAGTCCGTTTGTGCACAACATCTGTGGTGCACCCCAAAGCCGTCCTTTAATCCGAGTTCGGAGTGCACGAACGATTGCTCTCTGCTCGCACAGACGAATAGGTGGGACTGAAAAAGGCTGCTGGATCTCTTCAGCACTCAGCAAGCTTTGCAACCGGGACACCTCTTTTACTGTCACTCCTTGCTTACTTGTCTGAAAGTGCATTTGAACCAACGTCTCCGGCACCCAATCTCAGACATGCTGCTGCTGAGTGAGCGGAGCAAGTTAGTTTGAGCCCTCTGACGATGATCTAGATCTGAGAGTAGCTATTGGAAATCTTCTGCAAACAGCATCTTTCGGAGACGTGGTACATATACTGCAGTCTCTCCTTTGTTTGCCAGCTCCAAATCCGCTTGAGCGTTACATCTGTGGTGCACCCCCAAGCCGTCCTGAATGCGAGTTTGGAGTGCAAGAACGATTCTTCTGTGCTCGCACAGATGAATAGGCAGGACTGAAAGGGGCTGCTGGATCTCTACTGCCCGCAGCAGGATTTGCTAAATTGACACTTTTATTGCAGTCTCTCCTTTGTTTGACAGCTCCAAGTCCGTTTGGGCACTACATCTGTGGTGCACCCCCCAGCCGTCCTTTAATCCGAGTTCGGAGTGCACGAACGATTGCTCTCTGCTCGCACAGACGAATAGGCGGGACTGAAAGAGGCTGCTGGATCTCTTCAGCACTCAGCAAGCTTTGCAACCGGGACACCTCTTTTACTGTCACTCCTTGCTTACTTGTCTGAAAATGCATTTGAACCAACGTCTCCGGCACCCAATCTCAGACATGCTGCTGCTGAGTGAGCGGAGCAAGTTAGGTTGATCCCTCTGACGATGATCCATGTCTGCAAGTAGCTATTGGAAATCTTCTGCAAACAGCATCTTTCGGTGAGGTAGTACATATATTGCAGTCTCTCCTTTGTTTGCCAGCTCCAAATCCGCTTGAGCGTTACATCTGTGGTGCACCCCCCAGCTGTCCTGAATGCAAGTTTGGAGTGCAAGAACGATTGTTCTGTGCTCGCACAGATGAATAGGCAGGACTGAAAGGGGCTGCTGGATCTCTACTGCCCTCAGCAGGATTTGCCAAATTGACACTTTTATTGCAGTCTCTCCTTTGTTTGCCAGCTCCAAGTCCGTTTGGGCACTACATCTGTGGTGCACCCCCCAGCCGTCCTTTAATCCGAGTTCGGAGTGCACGAACGATTGCTCTCTGCCCGCACAGACGAAGAGCCAGGACTGAAAGAGGCTGCTGGATCTCTTCAGCACTCAGCAAGCTTTGCAACCGGGACACCTCTTTTACTGTCACTCCTTGCTTACTTGTCAGAAAGTGCATTTGAACCAACGTCTCCGGCACCCAATCTCAGACATGCTGCTGCTGAGTGAGCGGAGCAAGTTAGGTTGATCCCTCTGACGATGATCTAGATCTGAGAGTAGCTATTGGAAATCTTCTGCAAACAGCATCTTTCGGAGACGTGGTACATATATTGCAGTCTCTCCTTTGTTTGAAAGCTCCAAATCCGTTTGAGCACAATATCTGTGGTGCACCCCCCAGCCGTCCTGAATCCGAGTTTGGAGTGCACGAACTTTTGTTTTCTGCCCGCACAGACGAAGAGCCAGGACTGAAAGAGGCGGCTGGATCTCTTCAGCACTAAGCAAGCTGGATTTGCTAAAATGACACTTTTATTGCAGTCTCTCCTTTGTTTGCCAGCTCCAAGTCCGTTTGGGCACAACATCTGTGGTGCACCCCCCAGCCGTCCTTTAATCCGAGTTCGGAGTGCACGAACGATTGCTCTCTGCCCGCACAGACGAAGAGCCAGGACTGAAAGAGGCTGCTGGATCTCTTCAGCACTCAGCAAGCTTTGCAACCGGGACACCTCTTTTACTGTCACTCCTTGCTTACTTGTCTGAAAGTGCATTTGAACCAACGTCTCCGGCACCCAATCTCAGACATGCTGCTGCTGAGTGAGCGGAGCAAGTTAGGTTGATCCCTCTGACGATGATCCATGTCAGCAAGAAGCTATAGGAAATCTTCTGCAAGTCGCATCTTTCGGAGAGGTGGTACATATATTGCAGTCTCTCCTTTGTTTGCCAGCTTCAAATCCGTTTGAGCACAACACCGGTGGTGCACCCAACAGCTTTCCCGAATCCGAGTTTGGAGTGCACGAACTTTTGTTTTCTGCTTGCAGAGACGAATAGGCGGGACTGAAAGGGGCTGCTGGATCTCTAGTGCCCACAGCAGGATTTGCTAAGTTGACAATTTTATTGCAGTCTGTCATTGTTTGGCAGCTCCAAATCCGTTTGAGCACAACATCTCAGGTGCATCCCTCCAGCCGTCCTTTAATCCGAGTTCGGAGTGCACGAACGATTGCTCTCTGCTCGCACAGACGAATAGGCGGGACTGAAAGAGGCTGCTGGATCTCTTCAGCACTCAGCAAGCTTTGCAACAGGGACACCTCTTTTACTGTCACTAATTGCTTACTTGTCTGAAAGTGCATTTGAACCAACGTCTCCGGCACCCAATCTCAGACATGCTGCTGCTGAGTGAGCGGAGCAAGTTAGGTTGATCCCTCTGACGATGATCTAGATCTGAGAGTAGCTATTGGAAATCTTCTGCAAACAGCATCTTTCGGAGAGGTGGTACATATATTGCAGTCTCTCCTTTGTTTGAAAGCTCCAAATCCGTTTGAGCACAATATCTGTGGTGCACCCCCCAGCCGTCCTGAATCCGAGTTTGGAGTGCACGAACTTTTGTTTTCTGCCCGCACAGACGAAGAGCCAGGACTGAAAGAGGCTGCTGGATCTCTTCAGCACTAAGCAAGCCGGATTTGCTAAAGTGACACTTTTATTGCAGTCTCTCCTTTGTTTGCCAGCTCCAAGTCCGTTTGTGCACAACATCTGTGGTGCACCCCCCAGCCGTCCTGAATGCAAGTTTGGAGTGCAAGAACGATTGTTCTGCGCTCGCACAGATGAATAGGCGGGACTGAAAGGGGCTGCTGGATCTCTTCAGCACTCAGCAAGCTTTGCAACCGGGACACCTCTTTTACTGTCACTCCTTGCTTACTTGTCTGAAAGTGCATTTGAACCAACGTCTCCGGCACCCAATCTCAGACATGCTGCTGCTGAGTGAGCGGAGCAAGTTAGTTTGAGCCCTCTGACGATGATCTAGATCTGAGAGTAGCTATTGGAAATCTTCTGCAAACAGCATCTTTCGGAGACGTGGTACATATATTGCAGTCTCTCCTTTGTTTGCCAGCTCCAAATCCGCTTGAGCGTTACATCTGTGGTGCACCCCCAAGCCGTCCTGAATGCGAGTTTGGAGTGCAAGAACGATTGTTCTGTGCTCGCACAGATGAATAGGCAGGACTGAAAGGGGCTGCTGGATCTCTACTGCCCTCAGCAGGATTTGCTAAATTGACACTTTTATTGCAGTCTCTCCTTTGTTTGCCAGCTCCAAGTCCGTTTGGGCACTACATCTGTGGTGCACCCCCCAACCGTCCTTTAATCCGAGTTCGGAGTGCACGAACGATTGCTCTCTGCCCGCACAGACGAAGAGCCAGGACTGAAAGAGGCTGCTGGATCTCTTCAGCACTCAGCAAGCTTTGCAACCGGGACACCTCTTTTACTGTCACTCCTTGCTTACTTGTCTGAAAGTGCATTTGAACCAACGTCTCCGGCACCCAATCTCAGACATGCTGCTGCTGAGTGAGCGGAGCAAGTTAGTTTGAGCCCTCTGACGATGATCTAGATCTGAGAGTAGCTATTGGAAATCTTCTGCAAACAGCATCTTTCGGAGAGGTGGTACATATATTGCAGTCTCTCCTTTGTTTGCCAGCTCCAAATCCGCTTGAGCGTTACATCTGTGGTGCACCCCCAAGATGTCCTGAATGCGAGTTTGGAGTGCAAGAACGATTGTTCTGTGCTCGCACAGATGAATAGGCAGGACTGAAAGGGGCTGCTGGATCTCTACTGCCCTCAGCAGGATTTGCTAAATTGACACTTTTATTGCAGTCTCGCCTTTGTTTGCCAGCTCCAAGTCCGTTTGGGCACTACATCTGTGGTGCCCCCCCCAGCCGTCCTTTAATCCGAGTTCGGAGTGCACGAACGATTGCTCTCTGCCCGCACAGACGAAGAGCCAGGACTGAAAGAGGCTGCTGGATCTCTTCAGCACTCAGCAAGCTTTGCAACCGGGACACCTCTTTTACTGTCACTCCTTGCTTACTTGTCTGAAAGTGCATTTGAACCAACGTCTCCGGCACCCAATCTCAGACATGCTGCTGCTGAGTGAGCGGAGCAAGTTAGTTTGATCCCTCTGACGATGATCTAGATCTGAGAGTAGCTATTGGAAATCTTCTGCAAACAGCATCTTTCGGAGACGTGGTACATATATTGCAGTCTCTCCTTTGTTTGAAAGCTCCAAATCCGTTTGAGCACAATATCTGTGGTGCACCCCCCAGCCGTCCTGAATCCGAGTTTGGAGTGCACGAACTTTTGTTTTCTGCCCGCACAGACGAAGAGCCAGGACTGAAAGAGGCTGCTGGATCTCTTCAGCACTAAGCAAGCCGGATTTGCTAAAGTGACACTTTTATTGCAGTCTCTCCTTTGTTTGCCAGCTCCAAGTCCGTTTGTGCACAACATCTGTGGTGCACCCCCAAGCCGTCCTTTAATCCGAGTTCGGAGTGCACGAACGATTGCTCTCTGCCCGCACAGACGAAGAGCCAGGACTGAAAGAGGCTGCTGGATCTCTTCAGCACTCAGCAAGCTTTGCAACCGGGACACCTCTTTTACTGTCACTCCTTGCTTACTTGTCTGAAAGTGCATTTGAACCAACGTCTCCGGCACCCAATCTCAGACATGCTGCTGCTGAGTGAGCGGAGCAAGTTAGTTTGAGCCCTCTGACGATGATCTAGATCTGAGAGTAGCTATTGGAAATCTTCTGCAAACAGCATCTTTCGGAGAGGTGGTACATATATTGCAGTCTCTCCTTTGTTTGCCAGCTCCAAATCCGCTTGAGCGTTACATCTGTGGTGCACCCCCAAGCCGTCCTGAATGCGAGTTTGGAGTGCAAGAACGATTGTTCTGTGCTCGCACAGATGAATAGGCAGGACTGAAAGGGGCTGCTGGATCTCTACTGCCCTCAGCAGGATTTGCTAAATTGACACTTTTATTGCAGTCTCTCCTTTGTTTGCCAGCTCCAAGTCCGTTTGGGCACTACATCTGTGGTGCACCCCCCAACCGTCCTTTAATCCGAGTTCGGAGTGCACGAACGATTGCTCTCTGCCCGCACAGACGAAGAGCCAGGACTGAAAGAGGCTGCTGGATCTCTTCAGCACTCAGCAAGCTTTGCAACCGGGACACCTCTTTTACTGTCACTCCTTGCTTACTTGTCTGAAAGTGCATTTGAACCAACGTCTCCGGCACCCAATCTCAGACATGCTGCTGCTGAGTGAGCGGAGCAAGTTAGTTTGAGCCCTCTGACGATGATCTAGATCTGAGAGTAGCTATTGGAAATCTTCTGCAAACAGCATCTTTCGGAGACGTGGTACATATATTGCAGTCTCTCCTTTGTTTGCCAGCTCCAAATCTGCTTGAGCGTTACATCTGTGGTGCACCCCCAAGCCGTCCTGAATGCGAGTTTGGAGTGCAAGAACGATTGTTCTGTGCTCGCACAGATGAATAGGCAGGACTGAAAGGGGCTGCTGGATCTCTACTGCCCTCAGCAGGATTTGCTAAATTGACACTTTTATTGCAGTCTCTCCTTTGTTTGACAGCTCCAAGTCCGTTTGGGCACTACATCTGTGGTGCACCCCCCAGCCGTCCTTTAATCCGAGTTCGGAGTGCACGAACGATTGCTCTCTGCCCGCACAGACGAAGAGCCAGGACTGAAAGAGGCTGCTGGATCTCTTCAGCACTCAGCAAGCTTTGCAACCGGGACACCTCTTTTACTGTCACTCCTTGCTTACTTGTCTGAAAGTGCATTTGAACCAACGTCTCCGGCACCCAATCTCAGACATGCTGCTGCTGAGTGAGCGGAGCAAGTTAGTTTGATCCCTCTGACGATGATCTAGATCTGAGAGTAGCTATTGGAAATCTTCTGCAAACAGCATCTTTCGGAGACGTGGTACATATATTGCAGTCTCTCCTTTGTTTGAAAGCTCCAAATCCGTTTGAGCACAATATCTGTGGTGCACCCCCCAGCCGTCCTGAATCCGAGTTTGGAGTGCACGAACTTTTGTTTTCTGCCCGCACAGACGAAGAGCCAGGACTGAAAGAGGCTGCTGGATCTCTTCAGCACTAAGCAAGCCGGATTTGCTAAAGTGACACTTTTATTGCAGTCTCTCCTTTGTTTGCCAGCTCCAAGTCCGTTTGTGCACAACATCTGTGGTGCACCCCCAAGCCGTCCTTTAATCCGAGTTCGGAGTGCACGAACGATTGCTCTCTGCCCGCACAGACGAAGAGCCAGGACTGAAAGAGGCTGCTGGATCTCTTCAGCACTCAGCAAGCTTTGCAACCGGGACACCTCTTTTACTGTCACTCCTTGCTTACTTGTCTGAAAGTGCATTTGAACCAACGTCTCCGGCACCCAATCTCAGACATGCTGCTGCTGAGTGAGCGGAGCAAGTTAGTTTGAGCCCTCTGACGATGATCTAGATCTGAGAGTAGCTATTGGAAATCTTCTGCAAACAGCATCTTTCGGAGAGGTGGTACATATATTGCAGTCTCTCCTTTGTTTGCCAGCTCCAAATCCGCTTGAGCGTTACATCTGTGGTGCACCCCCAAGCCGTCCTGAATGCGAGTTTGGAGTGCAAGAACGATTGTTCTCTGCTCGCACAGATGAATAGGCAGGACTGAAAGGGGCTGCTGGATCTCTACTGCCCTCAGCAGGATTTGCTAAATTGACACTTTTATTGCAGTCTCTCCTTTGTTTGCCAGCTCCAAGTCCGTTTGGGCACTACATCTGTGGTGCCCCCCCCAGCCGTCCTTTAATCCGAGTTCGGAGTGCACGAACGATTGCTCTCTGCTCGCACAGACAAATAGGCGGGACTGAGAGAGGCTGCTGGATCTCTTCAGCACTCAGCAAGCTTTGCAACCGGGACACCTCTTTTACTGTCACTCCTTGCTTACTTGTCTGAAAGTGCATTTGAACCAACGTCTCCGGCACCCAATCTCAGACATGCTGCTGCTGAGTGAGCGGAGCAAGTTAGGTTGATCCCTCTGACGATGATCCATGTCTGCAAGTAGCTATTGGAAATCTTCTGCAAACAGCATCTTTCGGTGAGGTAGTACATATATTGCAGTCTCTCCTTTGTTTGCCAGCTCCAAATCCGCTTGAGCGTTACATCTGTGGTGCACCCCCCAGCTGTCCTGAATGCAAGTTTGGAGTGCAAGAACGATTGTTCTGTGCTCGCACAGATGAATAGGCAGGACTGAAAGGGGCTGCTGGATCTCTACTGCCCTCAGCAGGATTTGCCAAATTGACACTTTTATTGCAGTCTCTCCTTTGTTTGACAGCCCCAAGTCCGTTTGGGCACTACATCTGTGGTTCACACCCCAGCCGACCTTTAATCCGAGTTCGGAGTGCACGAACGATTGCTCTCTGCCCGCACAGACGAAGAGCCAGGACTGAAAGAGGCTGCTGGATCTCTTCAGCACTCAGCAAGCTTTGCAACCGGGACACCTCTTTTACTGTCACTCCTTGCTTACTTGTCTGAAAGTGCATTTGAACCAACGTCTCCGGCACCCAATCTCAGACATGCTGCTGCTGAGTGAGCGGAGCAAGTTAGTTTGATCCCTCTGACGATGATCTAGATCTGAGAGTAGCTATTGGAAATCTTCTGCAAACAGCATCTTTCGGAGACGTGGTACATATATTGCAGTCTCTCCTTTGTTTGCCAGCTCCAAATCCGCTTGAGCGTTACATCTGTGGTGCACCCCCAAGCCGTCCTGAATGCGAGTTTGGAGTGCAAGAACGATTGTTCTGTGCTCGCACAGATGAATAGGCAGGACTGAAAGGGGCTGCTGGATCTCTACTGCCCTCAGCAGGATTTGCTAAATTGACACTTTTATTGCAGTCTCTCCTTTGTTTGCCAGCTCCAAGTCCGTTTGGGCACTACATCTGTGGTGCACCCACCAGCCGTCCTTTAATCCCAGTTCAGAGTGCACGAACGATTGCTCTCTGCTCGCACAGACGAATAGGTGGGACTGAAAGAGGCTGCTGGATCTCTTCAGCACTCAGCAAGCTTTGCAACCGGGACACCTCTTTTACTGTCACTCCTTGCTTACTTGTCTGAAAGTGCATTTGAACCAACGTCTCCGGCACCCAATCTCAGACATGCTGCTGCTGAGTGAGCGGAGCAAGTTAGGTTGATCCCTCTGACGATGATCCATGTCTGCAAGTAGCTATTGGAAATCTTCTGCAAACAGCATCTTTCGGAGAGGTAGTACATATATTGCAGTCTCTCCTTTGTTTGCCAGCTCCAAATCCGTTTGAGCGTTACATCTGTGGTGCACCCCCCAGCCGTCCTGAATGTAAGTTTGGAGTGCAAGAACGATTGTTCTCTGCTCGCACAGATGAATAGGCAGGACTGAAAGGGGCTGCTGGATCTCTACTGCCCTCAGCAGGATTTGCTAAATTGACACTTTTATTGCAGTCTCTCCTTTGTTTGCCAGCTCCAAGTCCGTTTGGGCACTACATCTGTGGTGCACCCCCCAGCCGTCCTTTAATCCGAGTTCGGAGTGCACGAACGATTGCTCTCTGTTCGCACAGACGAATAGGCAGGACTGAAAGAGGCTGCTGGATCTCTTCAGCACTCAGCAAGCTTTGCAACCGGGACACCTCTTTTACTGTCACTCCTTGCTTACTTGTCTGAAAGTGCATTTGAACCAACGTCTCCGGCACCCAATCTGAGACATGCTGCTGCTGAGTGAGCGGAGCAAGTTAGGTTGATCCCTCTGACGATGATCTAGATCTGAGAGTAGCAATTGGAAATCTTCTGCAAACAGCATCTTTCGGAGAGGTGGTACATATATTGCAGTCTCTCCTCTGTTTGCCAGCTCCAAATCCGCTTGAGCGCAACATCTTTGGTGCACCCCCCAGCCGTCCTAAATGCAAGTTTGGAGTGCACGAGCGATTGTTCTGTGCTCGCACAGATGAATAGGCAGGACTGAAAGGGGCTGCTGGATCTCTACTGCCCTCAGCAGGATTTGCTAAATTGACACTTTTATTGCAGTCTCTCCTTTGTTTGACAGCTCCAAGTCCGTTTGGGCACAACATCTGTGGTGCACCCCCCAGCCGTCCTTTAATCCGAGTTCGGAGTGCACGAACGATTGCTTTCTGCTCGCGCAGACGAATAGGCGGGACTGAAAGAGGCTGCTGGATGTCTTCAGCACTCAGCAAGATTTGCAACCGGGACACCTCTTTTACTGTCATTCCTTGCATACTTATCAGAAAGTGCATTTGAACCAACGTCTCCGGCACCCAATCTCAGACATGCTGCTGCTGAGTGAGCGGAGCAAGTTAGTTTGATCCCTCTGACGATGATCTAGATCTGAGAGTAGCTATTGGAAATCTTCTGCAAACAGCATCTTTCGGAGAGGTGGTACATATATTGCAGTCTCTCCTTTGTTTGAAAGCTCCAAATCCGTTTGAGCACAACATCTGTAGTGCATCCCCCAGCCGTCCTGAATCCGAGTTTGGAGTGCACGAACTTTTGTTTTCTGCCCACACAGACGAAGAACCAGGGCTGAAAGAGGCTGCTGGATCTCTTCAGCACTAAGCAAGCCGGATTTGCTAAATTGACACTTTTATTGCAGTCTCTCCTTTGTTTGCCAGCTCCAAGTCCGTTTGGGCACAACATATGTGGTGCACCCCCCAGCCGTCCTTTAATCCAAGTTCGGAGTGCACGAACGATTGCTCTCTGCCCGCACAGACGAATAGGCGGGACTGAAAGAGGCTGCTGGATCTCTTCAGCACTCAGCAAGATTTGCAACCGGGACACCTCTTTTACTGTCATTCCTTGCATACTTATCAGAAAGTGCATTTCAACCAACGTCTCCGGCACCCAATCTCAGACATGCTGCTGCTGAGTGAGCGGAGCAAGTTAGTTTGATCCCTCTGACGATGATCTAGATCTGAGAGTAGCTATTGGAAATCTTCTGCAAACAGCATCTTTCGGAGAGGTGGTACATATATTGCAGTCTCTCCTTTGTTTGCCAGCTCCAAATCCGCTTGAGCGTTACATCTGTGGTGCACCCCCCAGCCGTCCTGAATGCAAGTTTGGAGTACAAGAACGATTGTTCTGTGCTCGCACAGATGAATAGGCAGGACTGAAAGGGGCTGCTGGATCTCTACTGCCCTCAGCAGGATTTGCTAAATTGACACTTTTATTGCAGTCTCTCCTTTTTTGCCAGCTCCAAGTCCGTTTGAGCACAACATCTGTGGTGCACCCCCCAGCCGTCCTTTAATCCGAGTTCGGAGTGCACAAACGATTGCTCTCTGCTCGCACAGACGAACAGGCGGGACTGAAAGAGGCTGCTGGATCTCTTCAGCACTCAGCAAGATTTGCAACCGGGACACCTCTTTTACTGTCATTCCTTGCTTACTTGTCTGAAAGTGCATTTGAACCAACGTCTCCGGCACCCAATCTCAGACATGCTGCTGCTGAGTGAGCGGAGCAAGTTAGTTTGATCCCTCTGACGATGATCTAGATCTGAGAGTAGCTATTGGAAATCTTCTGCAAACAGCATCTTTCGGAGAGGTGGTACATATATTGCAGTCTCTAATTTGTTTGCCAGCTCCAAATCCGTTTGAGCGGAACATCTGTGGTGCACCCCCCAGCCGTCCTGAATCCGAGTTTGGAGTGCACGAACTTTTGTTTTCTGCCCGCACAGACGAAGAGCCAGGACTGAAAGAGGCGGCTGGATCTCTTCAGCACTAAGCAAGCTGGATTTGCTAAAATGACACTTTTATTGCAGTCTCTCCTTTGTTTGCCAGCTCCAAGTCCGTTTGGGCACAACATCTGTGGTGCACCCCCCAGCCGTCCTTTAATCCGAGTTCGGAGTGCACGAACGATTGCTCTCTGCCCGCACAGACGAAGAGCCAGGACTGAAAGAGGCTGCTGGATCTCTTCAGCACTCAGCAAGCTTTGCAACCGGGACACCTCTTTTACTGTCACTCCTTGCTTACTTGTCTGAAAGTGCATTTGAACCAACGTCTCCGGCACCCAATCTCAGACATGCTGCTGCTGAGTGAGCGGAGCAAGTTAGGTTGATCCCTCTGACGATGATCCATGTCAGCAAGAAGCTATAGGAAATCTTCTGCAAGTAGCATCTTTCGGAGAGGTGGTACATATATTGCAGTCTCTCCTTTGTTTGCCAGCTTCAAATCCGTTTGAGCACAACACCGGTGGTGCACCCAACAGCTTTCCCGAATCCGAGTTTGAAGTGCACGAACTTTTGTTTTCTGCTTGCACAGACGAATAGGCGGGACTGAAAGGGGCTGCTGGATCTCTAGTGCCCACAGCAGGATTTGCTAAGTTGACAATTTTATTGCAGTCTGTCATTGTTTGGCAGCTCCAAATCCGTTTGAGCACAACATCTCAGGTGCATCCCTCCAGCCGTCCTTTAATCCGAGTTCGGAGTGCACGAACGATTGCTCTCTGCTCGCACAGACGAATAGGCGGGACTGAAAGAGGCTGCTGGATCTCTTCAGCACTCAGCAAGCTTTGCAACAGGGACACCTCTTTTACTGTCACTCCTTGCTTACTTGTCTGAAAGTGCATTTGAACCAACGTCTCCGGCACCCAATCTCAGACATGCTGCTGCTGAGTGAGCGGAGCAAGTTAGTTTGATCCCTCTGACGATGATCTAGATCTGAGAGTAGCTATTGGAAATCTTCTGCAAACAGCATCTTTCGGAGACGTGGTACATATATTGCAGTCTCTCCTTTGTTTGAAAGCTCCAAATCCGTTTGAGCACAATATCTGTGGTGCACCCCCCAGCCGTCCTGAATCCGAGTTTGGAGTGCACGAACTTTTGTTTTCTGCCCGCACAGACGAAGAGCCAGGACTGAAAGAGGCTGCTGGATCTCTTCAGCACTAAGCAAGCTGGATTTGCTAAAGTGACACTTTTATTGCAGTCTCTCCTTTGTTTGACAGCTCCAAGTCCGTTTGTGCACAACATCTGTGGTGCACCCCCAAGCCGTCCTTTAATCCGAGTTCGGAGTGCACGAACGATTGCTCTCTGCCCGCACAGACGAAGAGCCAGGACTGAAAGAGGCTGCTGGATGTCTTCAGCACTCAGCAAGCTTTGCAACCGGGACACCTCTTTTACTGTCACTCCTTGCTTACTTGTCTGAAAGTGCATTTGAACCAACGTCTCCGGCACCCAATCTCAGACATGCTGCTGCTGAGTGAGCGGAGCAAGTTAGTTTGAGCCCTCTGACGATGATCTAGATCTGAGAGTAGCTATTGGAAATCTTCTGCAAACAGCATCTTTCGGAGAGGTGGTACATATATTGCAGTCTCTCCTTTGTTTGCCAGCTCCAAATCCGCTTGAGCGTTACATCTGTGGTGCACCCCCAAGCCGTCCTGAATGCGAGTTTGGAGTGCAAGAACGATTGTTCTGTGCTCGCACAGATGAATAGGCAGGACTGAAAGGGGCTGCTGGATCTCTACTGCCCTCAGCAGGATTTGCTAAATTGACACTTTTATTGCAGTCTCTCCTTTGTTTGCCAGCTCCAAGTCCGTTTGGGCACTACATCTGTGGTGCCCCCCCCAGCCGTCCTTTAATCCCAGTTCGGAGTGCACGAACGATTGCTCTCTGCTCGCACAGACAAATAGGCGGGACTGAGAGAGGCTGCTGGATCTCTTCAGCACTCAGCAAGCTTTGCAACCGGGACACCTCTTTTACTGTCACTCCTTGCTTACTTGTCTGAAAGTGCATTTGAACCAACGTCTCCGGGACCCAATCTCAGACATGCTGCTGCTGAGTGAGCGGAGCAAGTTAGGTTGATCCCTCTGACGATGATCCATGTCTGCAAGTAGCTATTGGAAATCTTCTGCAAACAGCATCTTTCGGTGAGGTAGTACATATATTGCAGTCTCTCCTTTGTTTGCCAGCTCCAAATCCGCTTGAGCGTTACATCTGTGGTGCACCCCCCAGCTGTCCTGAATGCAAGTTTGGAGTGCAAGAACGATTGTTCTGTGCTCGCACAGATGAATAGGCAGGACTGAAAGGGGCTGCTGGATCTCTACTGCCCTCAGCAGGATTTGCCAAATTGACACTTTTATTGCAGTCTCTCCTTTGTTTGCCAGCTCCAAGTCCGTTTGTGCACAACATCTGTGGTGCACCCCCAAGCCGTCCTTTAATCCGAGTTCGGAGTGCACGAACGATTGCTCTCTGCCCGCACAGACGAAGAGCCAGGACTGAAAGAGGCTGCTGGATCTCTTCAGCACTCAGCAAGCTTTGCAAACGGGACACCTCTTTTACTGTCACTCCTTGCTTACTTGTCTGAAAGTGCATTTGAACCAACGTCTCCGGCACCCAATCTCAGACATGCTGCTGCTGAGTGAGCGGAGCAAGTTAGGTTGATCCCTCTGACGATGATCTAGATCTGAGAGTAGCTATTGGAAATCTTCTGCAAACAGCATCTTTCGGAGAGGTGGTACATATATTGCAGTCTCTCCTTTGTTTGCTAGCTCCAAATCCGCTTGAGCTTTACATCTGTGGTGCACCCCCCAGCCGTCCTGAATGCGAGTTTGGAGTGCACGAACGATTGTTCTGTGCTCGCACAGATGAATAGGCAGGACTGAAAGGGGCTGCTGGATCTCTACTGCCCGCAGCAGGATTTGCTAAAGTGACACTTTTATTGCAGTCTCTCCTTTGTTTGCCAGCTCCAAGTCCGTTTGGGCACAACATCTGTGGTGCACCCCCAAGCCGTCCTTTAATCCGAGTTCGGAGTGCACGAACGATTGCTCTCTGCTCGCACAGACGAATAGGCGGGACTGAAAGAGGCTGCTGGATCTCTTCAGCACTCAGCAAGCTTTGCAACCGGGACACCTCTTTTACTGTCATTCCTTGCATACTTATCAGAAAGTGCATTTGAACCAACGTCTCCGGCACCCAATCTCAGACATGCTGCTGCTGAGTGAGCGGAGCAAGTTAGTTTGATCCCTCTGACGATGATCTAGATCTGAGAGTAGCTATTGGAAATCTTCTGCAAACAGCATCTTTCGGAGAGGTGGTACATATATTGCAGTCTCTCCTTTGTTTGAAAGCTCCAAATCCGTTTGAGCACAATATCTGTGGTGCACCCCCCAGCCGTCCTGAATCCGAATTTGGAGTGCACGAACTTTTGTTTTCTGCCCGCACAGACGAAGAGCCAGGACTGAAAGAGGCGGCTGGATCTCTTCAGCACTAAGCAAGCCGGATTTGCTAAAGTGACACTTTTATTGCAGTCTCTCCTTTGTTTGCCAGCTCCAAGTCCGTTTGTGCACAACATCTGTGGTGCACCCCCCAGCCGTCCTGAATGCAAGTTTGGAGTGCAAGAACGATTGTTCTGCGCTCGCACAGATGAATAGGCGGGACTGAAAGGGGCTGCTGGATCTCTTCAGCACTCAGCAAGCTTTGCAACCGGGACACCTCTTTTACTGTCACTCCTTGCATACTTATCAGAAAGTGCATTTGAACCAACGTCTCCGGCACCCAATCTCAGACATGCTGCTGCTGAGTGAGCGGAGCAAGTTAGTTTGAGCCCTCTGACGATGATCTAGATCTGAGAGTAGCTATTGGAAATCTTCTGCAAACAGCATCTTTCGGAGAGGTGGTACATATATTGCAGTCTCTCCTTTGTTTGCCAGCTCCAAATCCGCTTGAGCGTTACATCTGTGGTGCACCCCCAAGCCGTCCTGAATGCGAGTTTGGAGTGCAAGAACGATTGTTCTGTGCTCGCACAGACGAAGAGCCAGGACTGAAAGGGGCTGCTGGATCTCTACTGCCCTCAGCAGGATTTGCTAAATTGACACTTTTATTGCAGTCTCTCCTTTGTTTGACAGCTCCAAGTCCGTTTGGGCACTACATCTGTGGTGCACCCCCCAGCCGTCCTTTAATCCGAGTTCGGAGTGCACGAACGATTGCTCTCTGCCCGCACAGACGAAGAGCCAGGACTGAAAGAGGCTGCTGGATCTCTTCAGCACTCAGCAAGCTTTGCAACCGGGACACCTCTTTTACTGTCACTCCTTGCTTACTTGTCTGAAAGTGCATTTGAACCAACGTCTCCGGCACCCAATCTCAGACATGCTGCTGCTGAGTGAGCGGAGCAAGTTAGTTTGATCCCTCTGACGATGATCTAGATCTGAGAGTAGCTATTGGAAATCTTCTGCAAACAGCATCTTTCAGAGACGTGGTACATATATTGCAGTCTCTCCTTTGTTTGCCAGCTCCAAATCCGCTTGAGCGTTACATCTGTGGTGCACCCCCAAGCCGTCCTGAATGCGAGTTTGGAGTGCAAGAACGATTGTTCTGTGCTCGCACAGATGAATAGGCAGGACTGAAAGGGGCTGCTGGATCTCTACTGCCCGCAGCAGGATTTGCTAAAGTGACACTTTTATTGCAGTCTCTCCTTTGTTTGCCAGCTCCAAGTCCGTTTGGGCACTACATCTGTGGTGCACCCCCCAGCCGTCCTTTAATCCGAGTTCGGAGTGCACGAACGATTGCTCTCTGCCCGCACAGACGAAGAGCCAGGACTGAAAGAGGCTGCTGGATCTCTTCAGCACTCAGCAAGCTTTGCAACCGGGACACCTCTTTTACTGTCACTCCTTGCTTACTTGTCTGAAAGTGCATTTGAACCAACGTCTCCGGGACCCAATCTCAGACATGCTGCTGCTGAGTGAGCGGAGCAAGTTAGTTTGATCCCTCTGACGATGATCTAGATCTGAGAGTAGCTATTGGAAATCTTCTGCAAACAGCATCTTTCGGAGACGTGGTACATATATTGCAGTCTCTCCTTTGTTTGCCAGCTCCAAATCTGCTTGAGCGTTACATCTGTGGTGCACCCCCAAGCCGTCCTGAATGCGAGTTTGGAGTGCAAGAACGATTGTTCTGTGCTCGCACAGATGAATAGGCAGGACTGAAAGGGGCTGCTGGATCTCTACTGCCCGCAGCAGGATTTGCTAAATTGACACTTTTATTGCAGTCTCTCCTTTGTTTGACAGCTCCAAGTCCGTTTGGGCACTACATCTGTGGTGCACCCCCCAGCCGTCCTTTAATCCGAGTTCGGAGTGCACGAACGATTGCTCTCTGCCCGCACAGACGAAGAGCCAGGACTGAAAGAGGCTGCTGGATCTCTTCAGCACTCAGCAAGCTTTGCAACCGGGACACCTCTTTTACTGTCACTCCTTGCTTACTTGTCTGAAAGTGCATTTGAACCAACGTCTCCGGCACCCAATCTCAGACATGCTGCTGCTGAGTGAGCGGAGCAAGTTAGTTTGATCCCTCTGACGATGATCTAGATCTGAGAGTAGCTATTGGAAATCTTCTGCAAACAGCATCTTTCGGAGAGGTGGTACATATATTGCAGTCTCTCCTTTGTTTGCCAGCTCCAAATCCGTTTGAGCACAATATCTGTGGTGCACTCGCCTGCCGTCCTGAATCCGAGTTTGGAGTGCACGAACTTTTGTTTTCTGCCCGCACAGACGAAGAGCCAGGACTGAAAGAGGCTGCTGGATCTCTTCAGCACTAAGCAAGCCGGATTTGCTAAAGTGACACTTTTATTGCAGTCTCTCCTTTGTTTGCCAGCTCCAAGTCCGTTTGTGCACAACATCTGTGGTGCACCCCCAAGCCGTCCTTTAATCCGAGTTCGGAGTGCACGAACGATTGCTCTCTGCCCGCACAGACGAAGAGCCAGGACTGAAAGGGGCTGCTGGATCTCTTCAGCACTCAGCAAGCTTTGCAACCGGGACACCTCTTTTACTGTCACTCCTTGCTTACTTGTCTGAAAGTGCATTTGAACCAACGTCTCCGGCACCCAATCTCAGACATGCTGCTGCTGAGTGAGCGGAGCAAGTTAGTTTGAGCACTCTGACGATGATCTAGATCTGAGAGTAGCTATTGGAAATCTTCTGCAAACAGCATCTTTCGGAGAGGTGGTACATATATTGCAGTCTCTCCTTTGTTTGCCAGCTCCAAATCCGCTTGAGCGTTACATCTGTGGTGCACCCCCAAGCCGTCCTGAATGCGAGTTTGGAGTGCAAGAACGATTGTTCTGTGCTCGCACAGATGAATAGGCAGGACTGAAAGGGGCTGCTGGATCTCTACTGCCCTCAGCAGGATTTGCTAAATTGACACTTTTATTGCAGTCTCTCCTTTGTTTGCCAGCTCCAAGTCCGTTTGGGCACTACATCTGTGGTGCCCCCCCCAGCCGTCCTTTAATCCGAGTTCGGAGTGCACGAACGATTGCTCTCTGCCCGCACAGACGAATAGGCGGGACTGAAAGAGGCTGCTGGATCTCTTCAGCACTCAGCAAGCTTTGCAACCGGGACACCTCTTTTACTGTCACTCCTTGCTTACTTGTCTGAAAGTGCATTTGAACCAACGTCTCCGGCACCCAATCTCAGACATGCTGCTGCTGAGTGAGCGGAGCAAGTTAGGTTGATCCCTCTGACGATGATCCATGTCTGCAAGTAGCTATTGGAAATCTTCTGCAAACAGCATCTTTCGGTGAGGTAGTACATATATTGCAGTCTCTCCTTTGTTTGCCAGCTCCAAATCCGCTTGAGCGTTACATCTGTGGTGCACCCCCCAGCTGTCCTGAATGCAAGTTTGGAGTGCAAGAACGATTGTTCTGTGCTCGCACAGATGAATAGGCAGGACTGAAAGGGGCTGCTGGATCTCTACTGCCCTCAGCAGGATTTGCCAAATTGACACTTTTATTGCAGTCTCTCCTTTGTTTGCCAGCCCCAAGTCCGTTTGGGCACTACATCTGTGGTTCACCCCCCAGCCGTCCTTTAATCCGAGTTCGGAGTGCACGAACGATTGCTCTCTGCCCGCACAGACGAAGAGCCAGGACTGAAAGAGGCTGCTGGATCTCTTCAGCACTCAGCAAGCTTTGCAACCGGGACACCTCTTTTACTGTCACTCCTTGCTTACTTGTCTGAAAGTGCATTTGAACCAACGTCTCCGGCACCCAATCTCAGACATGCTGCTGCTGAGTGAGCGGAGCAAGTTAGGTTGATCCCTCTGACGATGATCTAGATCTGAGAGTAGCAATTGGAAATCTTCTGCAAACAGCATCTTTCGGAGAGGTGGTACATATATTGCAGTCTCTCCTTTGTTTGCCAGCTCCAAATCCGCTTGAGCGCAACATCTTTGGTGCACCCCCCAGCCGTCCTGAATGCAAGTTTGGAGTGCACGAACGATTGTTCTGTGCTCGCACAGATGAATAGGCAGGACTGAAAGGGGCTGCTGGATCTCTACTGCCCTCAGCAGGATTTGCTAAATTGACACTTTTATTGCAGTCTCTCCTTTGTTTGCCAGCTCCAAGTCCGTTTGTGCACAACATCTGTGGTGCACCCCCAAGCCGTCCTTTAATCCGAGTTCGGAGTGCACGAACGATTGCTCTCTGCCCGCACAGACGAAGAGCCAGGACTGAAAGAGGCTGCTGGATCTCTTCAGCACTCAGCAAGCTTTGCAACCGGGACACCTCTTTTACTGTCACTCCTTGCTTACTTGTCTGAAAGTGCATTTGAACCAACGTCTCCGGCACCCAATCTCAGACATGCTGCTGCTGAGTGAGCGGAGCAAGTTAGTTTGATCCCTCTGACGATGATCTAGATCTGAGAGTAGCTATTGGAAATCTTCTGCAAACAGCATCTTTCGGAGAGGCGGTACATATATTGCAGTCTCTCCTTTGTTTGCTAGCTCCAAATCCGCTTGAGCTTTACATCTGTGGTGCACCCCCCAGCCGTCCTGAATGCAAGTTTGGAGTGCACGAACGATTGTTCTGTGCTCGCACAGATGAATAGGCAGGACTGAAAGGGGCTGCTGTATCTCTACTGCCCGCAGCAGGATTTGCTAAAGTGACACTTTTATTGCAGTCTCTCCTTTGTTTGCCAGCTCCAAGTCCGTTTGTGCACAACATCTGTGGTGCACCCCCAAGCCGTCCTTTAATCCGAGTTCGGAGTGCACGAACGATTGCTCTCTGCTCGCACAGACAAATAGGCGGGACTGAAAGAGGCTGCTGGATCTCTTCAGCACTCAGCAAGCTTTGCAACCGGGACACCTCTTTTACTGTCATTCCTTGCATACTTATCAGAAAGTGCATTTGAACCAACGTCTCCGGCACCCAATCTCAGACATGCTGCTGCTGAGTGAGCGGAGCAAGTTAGTTTGAGCCCTCTGACGATGATCTAGATCTGAGAGTAGCTATTGGAAATCTTCTGCAAACAGAATCTTTCGGAGACGTGGTACATATATTGCAGTCTCTCCTTTGTTTGAAAGCTCCAAATCCGTTTGAGCACAATATCTGTGGTGCACCCCCCAGCCGTCCTGAATCCGAATTTGGAGTGCACGAACTTTTGTTTTCTGCCCGCACAGACGAAGAGCCAGGACTGAAAGAGGCTGCTGGATCTCTTCAGCACTAAGCAAGCCGGATTTGCTAAAGTGACACTTTTATTGCAGTCTCTCCTTTGTTTGCCAGCTCCAAGTCCGTTTGTGCACAACATCTGTGGTGCACCCCCCAGCCGTCCTGAATGCAAGTTTGGAGTGCAAGAACGATTGTTCTGCGCTCGCACAGATGAATAGGCGGGACTGAAAGGGGCTGCTGGATCTCTTCAGCACTCAGCAAGCTTTGCAACCGGGACACCTCTTTTACTGTCACTCCTTGCATACTTATCAGAAAGTGCATTTGAACCAACGTCTCCGGCACCCAATCTCAGACATGCTGCTGCTGAGTGAGCGGAGCAAGTTAGTTTGAGCCCTCTGACGATGATCTAGATCTGAGAGTAGCTATTGGAAATCTTCTGCAAACAGCATCTTTCGGAGACGTGGTACATATATTGCAGTCTCTCCTTTGTTTGCCAGCTCCAAATCCGCTTGAGCGTTACATCTGTGGTGCACCCCCAAGCCGTCCTGAATGCGAGTTTGGAGTGCAAGAACGATTGTTCTGTGCTCGCACAGACGAAGAGCCAGGACTGAAAGGGGCTGCTGGATCTCTACTGCCCTCAGCAGGATTTGCTAAATTGACACTTTTATTGCAGTCTCTCCTTTGTTTGACACCTCCAAGTCCGTTTGGGCACTACATCTGTGGTGCACCCCCCAGCCGTCCTTTAATCCGAGTTCGGAGTGCACGAACGATTGCTCTCTGCCCGCACAGACGAAGAGCTAGGACTGAAAGAGGCTGCTGGATCTCTTCAGCACTCAGCAAGCTTTGCAACCGGGACACCTCTTTTACTGTCACTCCTTGCTTACTTGTCTGAAAGTGCATTTGAACCAACGTCTCCGGCACCCAATCTCAGACATGCTGCTGCTGAGTGAGCGGAGCAAGTTAGTTTGAGCCCTCTGACGATGATCTAGATCTGAGAGTAGCTATTGGAAATCTTCTGCAAACAGCATCTTTCGGAGACGTGGTACATATATTGCAGTCTCTCCTTTGTTTGCCAGCTCCAAATCCGCTTGAGCGTTACATCTGTGGTGCACCCCCAAGCCGTCCTGAATGCGAGTTTGGAGTGCAAGAAGTTTTGTTCTGTGCTCGCACAGATGAATAGGCAGGACTGAAAGGGGCTGCTGGATCTCTACTGCCTTCAGCAGGATTTGCTAAATTGACACTTTTATTGCAGTTTCTCCTTTGTTTGTCAGCTCCAAGTCCGTTTGGGCACTACATCTGTGGTGCACCCCCCAGCCGTCCTTTAATCCGAGTTCGGAGTGCACGAACGATTGCTCTCTGCCCGCACAGACGAAGAGCCAGGACTGAAAGAGGCTGCTGGATCTCTTCAGCACTCAGCAAGCTTTGCAACCGGGACACCTCTTTTACTGTCACTCCTTGCTTACTTGTCTGAAAGTGCATTTGAACCAACGTCTCCGGCACCCAATCTCAGACATGCTGCTGCTGAGTTAGCGGAGCAAGTTAGGTTGATCCCTCTGACGATGATCTAGATCTGAGAGTAGCAATTGGAAATCTTCTGCAAACAGCATCTTTCGGAGAGGTGGTACATATATTGCAGTCTCTCCTTTGTTTGCCAGCTCCAAATCCGCTTGAGCGCAACATCTTTGGTGCACCCCCCAGCCGTCCTGAATGCAAGTTTGGAGTGCACGAACGATTGTTCTGTGCTCGCACAGATGAATAGGCAGGACTGAAAGGGGCTGCTGGATCTCTACTGCCCTCAGCAGGATTTGCTAAATTGACACTTTTATTGCAGTCTCTCCTTTGTTTGCCAGCTCCAAGTCCGTTTGGGCACAACATCTGTGGTGCACCCCCAAGCCGTCCTTTAATCCGAGTTCGGAGTGCACGAACGATTGCTCTCTGCCCGCACAGACGAAGAGCCAGGACTGAAAGAGGCTGCTGGATCTCTTCAGCACTCAGCAAGCTTTGCAACCGGGACACCTCTTTTACTGTCACTCCTTGCTTACTTGTCTGAAAGTGCATTTGAACCAACGTCTCCGGCACCCAATCTCAGACATGCTGCTGCTGAGTGAGCGGAGAAAGTTAGTTTGATCCCTCTGACGATGATCTAGATCTGAGAGTAGCTATTGGAAATCTTCTGCAAACAGCATCTTTCGGAGAGGTGGTACATATATTGCAGTCTCTCCTTTGTTTGCTAGCTCCAAATCCGCTTGAGCTTTACATCTGTGGTGCACCCCCCAGCCGTCCTGAATGCAAGTTTGGAGTGCACGAACGATTGTTCTGTGCTCGCACAGATGAATAGGCAGGACTGAAAGGGGCTGCTGGATCTCTACTGCCCGCAGCAGGATTTGCTAAAGTGACACTTTTATTGCAGTCTCTCCTTTGTTTGCCAGCTCCAAGTGCGTTTGTGCACAACATCTGTGGTGCACCCCCAAGCCGTCCTTTAATCCGAGTTCGGAGTGCACGAACGATTGCTCTCTGCTCGCACAGACGAATAGGCGGGACTGAAAGAGGCTGCTGGATCTCTTCAGCACTCCGCAAGCTTTGCAACCGGGACACCTCTTTTACTGTCATTCCTTGCATACTTATCAGAAAGTGCATTTGAACCAACGTCTCCGGCACCCAATCTCAGACATGCTGCTGCTGAGTGAGCGGAGCAAGTTAGTTTGATCCCTCTGACGATGATCTAGATCTGAGAGTAGCTATTGGAAATCTTCTGCAAACAGAATCTTTCGGAGACGTGGTACATATATTACAGTCTCTCCTTTGTTTGAAAGCTCCAAATCCGTTTGAGCACAATATCTGTGGTGCACCCCCCAGCCGTCCTGAATCCGAATTTGGAGTGCACGAACTTTTGTTTTCTGCCCGCACAGACGAAGAGCCAGGACTGAAAGAGGCTGCTGGATCTCTTCAGCACTAAGCAAGCCGGATTTGCTAAAGTGACACTTTTATTGCAGTCTCTCCTTTGTTTGCCAGCTCCAAGTCCGTTTGTGCACAACATCTGTGGTGCACCCCCCAGCCGTCCTGAATGCAAGTTTGGAGTGCAAGAACGATTGTTCTGCGCTCGCACAGATGAATAGGCGGGACTGAAAGGGGCTGCTGGATCTCTTCAGCACTCAGCAAGCTTTGCAACCGGGGCACCTCTTTTACTGTCACTCCTTGCTTACTTGTCTGAAAGTGCATTTGAACCAACGTCTCCGGCACCCAATCTCAGACATGCTGCTGCTGAGTGAGCAGAGCAAGTTAGTTTGAGCCCTCTGACGATGATCTAGATCTGAGAGTAGCTATTGGAAATCTTCTGCAAACAGCATCTTTCGGAGAGGTGGTACATATATTGCAGTCTCTCCTTTGTTTGCCAGCTCCAAATCCGCTTGAGCGTTACATCTGTGGTGCACCCCCAAGCCGTCCTGAATGCGAGTTTGGAGTGCAAGAACGATTGTTCTGTGCTCGCACAGATGAATAGGCAGGACTGAAAGGGGCTGCTGGATCTCTACTGCCCTCAGCAGGATTTGCTAAATTGACACTTTTATTGCAGTCTCTCCTTTGTTTGACACCTCCAAGTCCGTTTGGGCACTACATCTGTGGTGCACCCCCCAGCCGTCCTTTAATCCGAGTTCGGAGTGCACGAACGATTGCTCTCTGCCCGCACAGACGAAGAGCCAGGACTGAAAGAGGCTGCTGGATCTCTTCAGCACTCAGCAAGCTTTGCAACCGGGACACCTCTTTTACTGTCACTCCTTGCTTACTTGTCTGAAAGTGCATTTGAACCAACGTCTCCGGGACCCAATCTCAGACATGCTGCTGCTGAGTGAGCGGAGCAAGTTAGTTTGATCCCTCTGACGATGATCTAGATCTGAGAGTAGCTATTGGAAATCTTCTGCAAACAGCATCTTTCGGAGACGTGGTACATATATTGCAGTCTCTCCTTTGTTTGCCAGCTCCAAATCTGCTTGAGAGTTACATCTTTGGTGCACCCCCAAGCCGTCCTGAATGCGAGTTTGGAGTGCAAGAACGATTGTTCTGTGCTCGCACAGATGAATAGGCAGGACTGAAAGGGGCTGCTGGATCTCTACTGCCCTCAGCAGGATTTGCTAAATTGACACTTTTATTGCAGTCTCTCCTTTGTTTGACAGCTCCAAGTCCGTTTGGGCACTACATCTGTGGTGCACCCCCCAGCCGTCCTTTAATCCGAGTTCGGAGTGCACGAACGATTGCTCTCTGCCCGCACAGACGAAGAGCCAGGACTGAAAGAGGCTGCTGGATCTCTTCAGCACTCAGCAAGCTTTGCAACCGGGACACCTCTTTTACTGTCACTCCTTGCTTACTTGTCTGAAAGTGCATTTGAACCAACGTCTCCGGCACCCAATCTCAGACATGCTGCTGCTGAGTGAGCGGAGCAAGTTAGTTTGATCCCTCTGACGATGATCTAGATCTGAGAGTAGCTATTGGAAATCTTCTGCAAACAGCATCTTTCGGAGACGTGGTACATATATTGCAGTCTCTCCTTTGTTTGAAAGCTCCAAATCCGTTTGAGCACAATATCTGTGGTGCACCCGCCTGCCGTCCTGAATCCGAGTTTGGAGTGCACGAACTTTTGTTTTCTGCCCGCACAGACGAAGAGCCAGGACTGAAAGAGGCTGCTGGATCTCTTCAGCACTAAGCAAGCCGGATTTGCTAAAGTGACACTTTTATTGCAGTCTCTCCTTTGTTTGCCAGCTCCAAGTCCGTTTGTGCACAACATCTGTGGTGCACCCCCCAGCCGTCCTTTAATCCGAGTTCGGAGTGCACGAACGATTGCTCTCTGCCCGCACAGACGAAGAGCCAGGACTGAAAGAGGCTGCTGGATCTCTTCAGCACTCAGCAAGCTTTGCAACCGGGACACCTCTTTTACTGTCACTCCTTGCTTACTTGTCTGAAAGTGCATTTGAACCAACGTCTCCGGCACCCAATCTCAGACATGCTGCTGCTGAGTGAGCGGAGCAAGTTAGTTTGAGCCCTCTGACGATGATCTAGATCTGAGAGTAGCTATTGGAAATCTTCTGCAAACAGCATCTTTCGGAGAGGTGGTACATATATTGCAGTCTCTCCTTTGTTTGCCAGCTCCAAATCCGCTTGAGCGTTACATCTGTGGTGCACCCCCAAGCCGTCCTGAATGCGAGTTTGGAGTGCAAGAACGATTGTTCTGTGCTCGCACAGATGAATAGGCAGGACTGAAAGGGGCTGCTGGATCTCTACTGCCCTCAGGAGGATTTGCTAAATTGACACTTTTATTGCAGTCTCGCCTTTGTTTGCCAGCTCCAAGTCCGTTTGGGCACTACATCTGTGGTGCACCCCCCAGCCGTCCTTTAATCCGAGTTCGGAGTGCACGAACGATTGCTCTCTGCCCGCACAGACGAAGAGCCAGGACTGAAAGAGGCTGCTGGATCTCTTCAGCACTCAGCAAGCTTTGCAACCGGGACACCTCTTTTACTGTCACTCCTTGCTTACTTGTCTGAAAGTGCATTTGAACCAACGTCTCCGGCACCCAATCTCAGACATGCTGCTGCTGAGTGAGCGGAGCAAGTTAGGTTGATCCCTCTGACGATGATCCATGTCTGCAAGTAGCTATTGGAAATCTTCTGCAAACAGCATCTTTCGGTGAGGTAGTACATATATTGCAGTCTCTCCTTTGTTTGCCAGCTCCAAATCCGCTTGAGCGTTACATCTGTGGTGCACCCCCCAGCTGTCCTGAATGCAAGTTTGGAGTGCAAGAACGATTGTTCTGTGCTCGCACAGATGAATAGGCAGGACTGAAAGGGGCTGCTGGATCTCTACTGCCCTCAGCAGGATTTGCCAAATTGACACTTTTATTGCAGTCTCTCCTTTGTTTGACAGCCCCAAGTCCGTTTGGGCACTACATCTGTGGTTCACCCCCCAGCCGTCCTTTAATCCGAGTTCGGAGTGCCCGAACGATTGCTCTCTGCCCGCACAGACGAAGAGCCAGGACTGAAAGAGGCTGCTGGATCTCTTCAGCACTCAGCAAGCTTTGCAACCGGGACACCTCTTTTACTGTCACTCCTTGCTTACTTGTCTGAAAGTGCATTTGAACCAACGTCTCCGGCACCCAATCTCAGACATGCTGCTGCTGAGTGAGCGGAGCAAGTTAGGTTGATCCCTCTGACGATGATCTAGATCTGAGAGTAGCAATTGGAAATCTTCTGCAAACAGCATCTTTCGGAGAGGTGGTACATATATTGCAGTCTCTCCTTTGTTTGCCAGCTCCAAATCCGCTTGAGCGCAACATCTTTGGTGCACCCCCCAGCCGTCCTGAATGCAAGTTTGGAGTGCACGAACGATTGTTCTGTGCTCGCACAGATGAATAGGCAGGACTGAAAGGGGCTGCTGGATCTCTACTGCCCTCAGCAGGATTTGCTAAATTGACACTTTTATTGCAGTCTCTCCTTTGTTTGACAGCTCCAAGTCCGTTTGGGCACAACATCTGTGGTGCACCCCCAAGCCGTCCTTTAATCCGAGTTCGGAGTGCACGAACGATTGCTCTCTGCCCGCACAGACGATGAGCCAGGACTGAAAGAGGCTGCTGGATCTCTTCAGCACTCAGCAAGCTTTGCAACCGGGACACCTCTTTTACTGTCACTCCTTGCTTACTTGTCTGAAAGTGCATTTGAACCAACGTCTCCGGCACCCAATCTCAGACATGCTGCTGCTGAGTGAGCGGAGCAAGTTAGTTTGAGCCCTCTGACGATGATCTAGATCTGAGAGTAGCTATTGGAAATCTTCTGCAAACAGCATCTTTCAGAGACGTGGTACATATATTGCAGTCTCTCCTTTGTTTGCTAGCTCCAAATCCGCTTGAGCTTTACGTCTGTGGTGCACCCCCCAGCCGTCCTGAATGCAAGTTTGGAGTGCACGAACGATTGTTCTGTGCTCGCACAGATGAATAGGCAGGACTGAAAGGGGCTGCTGGATCTCTACTGCCCGCAGCAGGATTTGCTAAAGTGACACTTTTATTGCAGTCTCTCCTTAGTTTGCCAGCTCCAAGTCCGTTTGTGCACAACATCTGTGGTGCACCCCCAAGCCGTCCTTTAATCCGAGTTCGGAGTGCACGAACGATTGCTCTCTGCTCGCACAGACGAATAGGTGGGACTGAAAAAGGCTGCTGGATCTCTTCAGCACTCAGCAAGCTTTGCAACCGGGACACCTCTTTTACTGTCACTCCTTGCTTACTTGTCTGAAAGTGCATTTGAACCAACATCTCCGGCACCCAATCTCAGACATGCTGCTGCTGAGTGAGCGGAGCAAGTTAGTTTGAGCCCTCTGACGATGATCTAGATCTGAGAGTAGCTATTGGAAATCTTCTGCAAACAGCATCTTTCGGAGACGTGGTACATATATTGCAGTCTCTCCTTTGTTTGCCAGCTCCAAATCCGCTTGAGCGTTACATCTGTGGTGCACCCCCAAGCCGTCCTGAATGCGAGTTTGGAGTGCAAGAACGATTGTTCTGTGCTCGCACAGATGAATAGGCAGGACTGAAAGGGGCTGCTGGATCTCTACTGCCCTCAGCAGGATTTGCTAAATTGACACTTTTATTGCAGTCTCTCCTTTGTTTGCCAGCTCCAAGTCCGTTTGGGCACTACATCTGTGGTGCACCCCCCAGCCGTCCTTTAATCCGAGTTCGGAGTGCACGAACGATTGCTCTCTGCTCGCACAGACGAATAGGCGGGAATGAAAGAGGCTGCTGGATCTCTTCAGCACTCAGCAAGCTTTGCAACCGGGACACCTCTTTTACTGTCACTCCTTGCTTACTTGTCTGAAAATGCATTTGTACCAACGTCTCCGGCACCCAATCTCAGACATGCTGCTGCTGAGTGAGCGGGGCAAGTTAGGTTGATCCCTCTGACGATGATCCATGTCTGCAAGTAGCTATTGGAAATCTTCTGCAAACAGCATCTTTCGGTGAGGTAGTACATATATTGCAGTCTCTCCTTTGTTTGCCAGCTCCAAATCCGCTTGAGCGTTACATCTGTGGTGCACCCCCCAGCTGTCCTGAATGCAAGTTTGGAGTGCAAGAACGATTGTTCTGTGCTCGCACAGATGAATAGGCAGGACTGAAAGGGGCTGCTGGATCTCTACTGCCCTCAGCAGGATTTGCCAAATTGACACTTTTATTGCAGTCTCTCCTTTGTTTGACAGCTCCAAGTCCGTTTGGGCACTACATCTGTGGTGCACCCCCCAGCCGTCCTTTAATCCGAGTTCGGAGTGCACGAACGATTGCTCTCTGCCCGCACAGACGAAGAGCCAGGACTGAAAGAGGCTGCTGGATCTCTTCAGCACTCAGCAAGCTTTGCAACCGGGACACCTCTTTTACTGTCACTCCTTGCTTACTTGTCTGAAAGTGCATTTGAACCAACGTCTCCGGCACCCAATCTCAGACATGCTGCTGCTGAGTGAGCGGAGCAAGTTAGGTTGATCCCTCTGACGATGATCTAGATCTGAGAGTAGCTATTGGAAATCTTCTGCAAACAGCATCTTTCGGAGACGTGGTACATATATTGCAGTCTCTCCTTTGTTTGCCAGCTCCAAATCTGCTTGAGCGTTACATCTGTGGTGCACCCCCAAGCCGTCCTGAATGCGAGTTTGGAGTGCAAGAACGATTGTTCTGTGCTCGCACAGATGAATAGGCAGGACTGAAAGGGGCTGCTGGATCTCTACTGCCCTCAGCAGGATTTGCTAAATTGACACTTTTATTGCAGTCTCTCCTTTGTTTGACAGCTCCAAGTCCGTTTGGGCACTACATCTGTGGTGCACCCCCCAGCCGTCCTTTAATCCGAGTTCGGAGTGCACGAACGATTGCTCTCTGCCCGCACAGACGAAGAGCCAGGACTGAAAGAGGCTGCTGGATCTCTTCAGCACTCAGCAAGCTTTGCAACCGGGACACCTCTTTTACTGTCACTCCTTGCTTACTTGTCTGAAAGTGCATTTGAACCAACGTCTCCGGCACCCAATCTCAGACATGCTGCTGCTGAGTGAGCGGAGCAAGTTAGTTTGAGCCCTCTGACGATGATCTAGATCTGAGAGTAGCTATTGGAAATCTTCTGCAAACAGCATCTTTCGGAGACGTGGTACATATATTGCAGTCTCTCCTTTGTTTGAAAGCTCCAAATCCGTTTGAGCACAATATCTGTGGTGCACCCGCCTGCCGTCCTGAATCCGAGTTTGGAGTGCACGAACTTTTGTTTTCTGCCCGCACAGACGAAGAGCCAGGACTGAAAGAGGCTGCTGGATCTCTTCAGCACTAAGCAAGCCGGATTTGCTAAAGTGACACTTTTATTGCAGTCTCTCCTTTGTTTGCCATCTCCAAGTCCGTTTGGGCACTACATCTGTGGTTCACCCCCCAGCCGTCCTTTAATCCGAGTTCGGAGTGCACGAACGATTGCTCTCTGCCCGCACAGACGAAGAGCCAGGACTGAAAGAGGCTGCTGGATCTCTTCAGCACTCAGCAAGCTTTGCAACCGGGACACCTCTTTTACTGTCACTCCTTGCTTACTTGTCTGAAAGTGCATTTGAACCAACGTCTCCGGCACCCAATCTCAGACATGCTGCTGCTGAGTGAGCGGAGCAAGTTAGTTTGATCCCTCTGACGATGATCTAGATCTGAGAGTAGCTATTGGAAATCTTCTGCAAACAGCATCTTTCGGAGAGGTGGTACATATATTGCAGTCTCTCCTTTGTTTGCTAGCTCCAAATCCGCTTGAGCTTTACATCTGTGGTGCACCCCCCAGACGTCCTGAATGCAAGTTTGGAGTGCACGAACGATTGTTCTGTGCTCGCACAGATGAATAGGCAGGACTGAAAGGGGCTGCTGGATCTCTACTGCCCGCAGCAGGATTTGCTAAAGTGACACTTTTATTGCAGTCTCTCCTTAGTTTGCCAGCTCCAAGTCCGTTTGTGCACAACATCTGTGGTGCACCCCCCAGCCGTCCTTTAATCCGAGTTCGGAGTGCACGAACGATTGCTCTCTGCTCGCACAGACGAATAGGTGGGACTGAAAAAGGCTGCTGGATCTCTTCAGCACTCAGCAAGCTTTGCAACCGGGACACCTCTTTTACTGTCACTCCTTGCTTACTTGTCTGAAAGTGCATTTGAACCAACGTCTCCGGCACCCAATCTCAGACATGCTGCTGCTGAGTGAGCGGAGCAAGTTAGTTTGAGCCCTCTGACGATGATCTAGATCTGAGAGTAGCTATTGGATATCTTCTGCAAACAGCATCTTTCGGAGACGTGGTACATATATTGCAGTCTCTCCTTTGTTTGCCAGCTCCAAATCCGCTTGAGCGTTACATCTGTGGTGCACCCCCAAGCCGTCCTGAATGCGAGTTTGGAGTGCAAGAACGATTGTTCTGTGCTCGCACAGATGAATAGGCAGGACTGAAAGGGGCTGCTGGATCTCTACTGCCCTCAGCAGGATTTGCTAAATTGACACTTTTATTGCAGTCTCTCCTTTGTTTGACAGCTCCAAGTCCGTTTGGGCACTACATCTGTGGTGCACCCCCCAGCCGTCCTTTAATCCGAGTTCGGAGTGCACGAACGATTGCTCTCTGCTCGCACAGACGAATAGGCGGGAATGAAAGAGGCTGCTGGATCTCTTCAGCACTCAGCAAGCTTTGCAACCGGGACACCTCTTTTACTGTCACTCCTTGCTTACTTGTCTGAAAATGCATTTGAGCCAACGTCTCCGGCACCCAATCTCAGACATGCTGCTGCTGAGTGAGCGGAGCAAGTTAGGTTGATCCCTCTGACGATGATCCATGTCTGCAAGTAGCTATTGGAAATCTTCTGCAAACAGCATCTTTCGGTGAGGTAGTACATATATTGCAGTCTCTCCTTTGTTTGCCAGCTCCAAATCCGCTTGAGCGTTACATCTGTGGTGCACCCCCCAGCTGTCCTGAATGCAAGTTTGGAGTGCAAGAACGATTGTTCTGTGCTCGCACAGATGAATAGGCAGGACTGAAAGGGGCTGCTGAATCTCTACTGCCCTCAGCAGGATTTGCCAAATTGACACTTTTATTGCAGTCTCTCCTTTGTTTGACAGCTCCAAGTCCGTTTGGGCACTACATCTGTGGTGCACCCCCCAGCCGTCCTTTAATCCGAGTTCGGAGTGCCCGAACGATTGCTCTCTGCCCGCACAGACGAAGAGCCAGGACTGAAAGAGGCTGCTGGATCTCTTCAGCACTCAGCAAGCTTTGCAACCGGGACACCTCTTTTACTGTCACTCCTTGCTTACTTGTCTGAAAGTGCATTTGAACCAACGTCTCCGGCACCCAATCTCAGACATGCTGCTGCTGAGTGAGCGGAGCAAGTTAGGTTGATCCCTCTGACGATGATCTAGATCTGAGAGTAGCTATTGGAAATCTTCTGCAAACAGCATCTTTCGGAGAGGTGGTACATATATTGCAGTCTCTCCTTTGTTTGAAAGCTCCAAATCCGTTTGAGCACAATATCTGTGGTGCACCCCCCAGCCGTCCTGAATCCGAGTTTGGAGTGCACGAACTTTTGTTTTCTGCCCGCACAGACGAAGAGCCAGGACTGAAAGAGGCTGCTGGATCTCTTCAGCACTAAGCAAGCCGGATTTGCTAAAGTGACACTTTTATTGCAGTCTCTCCTTTGTTTGCCAGCTCCAAGTCCGTTTGTGCACAACATCTGTGGTGCACCCCCCAGCCGTCCTGAATGCAAGTTTGGAGTGCAAGAACGATTGTTCTGCGCTCGCACAGATGAATAGGCGGGACTGAAAGGGGCTGCTGGATCTCTTCAGCACTCAGCAAGCTTTGCAACCGGGACACCTCTTTTACTGTCACTCCTTGCTTACTTGTCTGAAAGTGCATTTGAACCAACGTCTCCGGCACCCAATCTCAGACATGCTGCTGCTGAGTGAGCGGAGCAAGTTAGTTTGAGCCCTCTGACGATGATCTAGATCTGAGAGTAGCTATTGGAAATCTTCTGCAAACAGCATCTTTCGGAGAGGTGGTACATATATTGCAGTCTCTCCTTTGTTTGCCAGCTCCAAATCCGCTTGAGCGTTACATCTGTGGTGCACCCCCAAGCCGTCCTGAATGCGAGTTTGGAGTGCAAGAACGATTGTTCTGTGCTCGCACAGATGAATAGGCAGGACTGAAAGGGGCTGCTGGATCTCTACTGCCCTCAGCAGGATTTGCTAAATTGACACTTTTATTGCAGTCTCGCCTTTGTTTGCCAGCTCCAAGTCCGTTTGGGCACTACATCTGTGGTGCCCCCCCCAGCCGTCCTTTAATCCGAGTTCGGAGTGCACGAACGATTGCTCTCTGCTCGCACAGACGAAGAGCCAGGACTGAAAGAGGCTGCTGGATCTCTTCAGCACTCAGCAAGCTTTGCAACCGGGACACCTCTTTTACTGTCACTCCTTGCTTACTTGTCTGAAAGTGCATTTGAACCAACGTCTCCGGCACCCAATCTCAGACATGCTGCTGCTGAGTGAGCGGAGCAAGTTAGGTTGATCCCTCTGACGATGATCCATGTCTGAGAGTAGCTATTGGAAATCTTCTGCAAACAGCATCTTTCGGTGAGGTAGTACATATATTGCAGTCTCTCCTTTGTTTGCCAGCTCCAAATCCGCTTGAGCGTTACATCTGTGGTGCACCCCCCAGCTGTCCTGAATGCAAGTTTGGAGTGCAAGAACGATTGTTCTGTGCTCGCACAGATGAATAGGCAGGACTGAAAGGGGCTGCTGGATCTCTACTGCCCTCAGCAGGATTTGCCAAATTGACACTTTTATTGCAGTCTCTCCTTTGTTTGACAGCCCCAAGTCCGTTTGGGCACTACATCTGTGGTTCACCCCCCAGCCGTCCTTTAATCCGAGTTCGGAGTGCACGAACGATTGCTCTCTGCCCGCACAGACGAAGAGCCAGGACTGAAAGAGGCTGCTGGATCTCTTCAGCACTCAGCAAGCTTTGCAACCGGGACACCTCTTTTACTGTCACTCCTTGCTTACTTGTCTGAAAGTGCATTTGAACCAACGTCTCCGGCACCCAATCTCAGACATGCTGCTGCTGAGTGAGCGGAGCAAGTTAGGTTGATCCCTCTGACGATGATCTAGATCTGAGAGTAGCAATTGGAAATCTTCTGCAAACAGCATCTTTCGGAGAGGTGGTACATATATTGCAGTCTCTCCTTTGTTTGCCAGCTCCAAATCCGCTTGAGCGCAACATCTTTGGTGCACCCCCCAGCCGTCCTGAATGCAAGTTTGGAGTGCACGAACGATTGTTCTGTGCTCGCACAGATGAATAGGCAGGACTGAAAGGGGCTGCTGGATCTCTACTGCCCTCAGCAGGATTTGCTAAATTGACACTTTTATTGCAGTCTCTCCTTTGTTTGCCAGCTCCAAGTCCGTTTGGGCACAACATCTGTGGTGCACCCCCAAGCCGTCCTTTAATCCGAGTTCGGAGTGCACGAACGATTGCTCTCTGCCCGCACAGACGAAGAGCCAGGACTGAAAGAGGCTGCTGGATCTCTTCAGCACTCAGCAAGCTTTGCAACCGGGACACCTCTTTTACTGTCACTCCTTGCTTACTTGTCTGAAAGTGCATTTGAACCAACGTCTCCGGCACCCAATCTCAGACATGCTGCTGCTGAGTGAGCGGAGCAAGTTAGTTTGATCCCTCTGACGATGATCTAGATCTGAGAGTAGCTATTGGAAATCTTCTGCAAACAGCATCTTTCAGAGACGTGGTACATATATTGCAGTCTCTCCTTTGTTTGCTAGCTCCAAATCCGCTTGAGCTTTACATCTGTGGTGCACCCCCCAGCCGTCCTGAATGCAAGTTTGGAGTGCACGAACGATTGTTCTGTGCTCGCACAGATGAATAGGCAGGACTGAAAGGGGCTGCTGGATCTCTACTGCCCGCAGCAGGATTTGCTAAAGTGACACTTTTATTGCAGTCTCTCCTTAGTTTGCCAGCTCCAAGTCCGTTTGTGCACAACATCTGTGGTGCACCCCCAAGCCGTCCTTTAATCCGAGTTCGGAGTGCACGAACGATTGCTCTCTGCTCGCACAGACGAATAGGTGGGACTGAAAAAGGCTGCTGGATCTCTTCAGCACTCAGCAAGCTTTGCAACCGGGACACCTCTTTTACTGTCACTCCTTGCTTACTTGTCTGAAAGTGCATTTGAACCAACGTCTCCGGCACCCAATCTCAGACATGCTGCTGCTGAGTGAGCGGAGCAAGTTAGTTTGAGCCCTCTGACGATGATCTAGATCTGAGAGTAGCTATTGGAAATCTTCTGCAAACAGCATCTTTCGGAGACGTGGTACATATATTGCAGTCTCTCCTTTGTTTGCCAGCTCCAAATCCGCTTGAGCTTTACATCTGTGGTGCACCCCCAAGCCGTCCTGAATGCGAGTTTGGAGTGCAAGAACGATTGTTCTGTGCTCGCACAGATGAATAGGCAGGACTGAAAGGGGCTGCTGGATCTCTACTGCCCTCAGCAGGATTTGCTAAATTGACACTTTTATTGCAGTCTCTCCTTTGTTTGCCAGCTCCAAGTCCGTTTGGGCACTACATCTGTGGTGCACCCCCCAGCCGTCCTTTAATCCGAGTTCGGAGTGCACGAACGATTGCTCTCTGCTCGCACAGACGAATAGGCGGGAATGAAAGAGGCTGCTGGATCTCTTCAGCACTCAGCAAGCTTTGCAACCGGGACACCTCTTTTACTGTCACTCCTTGCTTACTTGTCTGAAAATGCATTTGAACCAACGTCTCCGGCACCCAATCTCAGACATGCTGCTGCTCAGTGAGCGGAGCAAGTTAGGTTGATCCCTCTGACGATGATCCATGTCTGCAAGTAGCTATTGGAAATCTTCTGCAAACAGCATCTTTCGGTGAGGTAGTACATATATTGCAGTCTCTCCTTTGTTTGCCAGCTCCAAATCCGCTTGAGCGTTACATCTGTGGTGCACCCCCCAGCTGTTCTGAATGCAAGTTTGGAGTGCAAGAACGATTGTTCTGTGCTCGCACAGATGAATAGGCAGGACTGAAAGGGGCTGCTGGATCTCTACTGCCCTCAGCAGGATTTGCCAAATTGACACTTTTATTGCAGTCTCTCCTTTGTTTGACAGCTCCAAGTCCGTTTGGGCACTACATCTGTGGTGCACCCCCCAGCCGTCCTTTAATCCGAGTTCGGAGTGCCCGAACGATTGCTCTCTGCCCGCACAGACGAAGAGCCAGGACTGAAAGAGGCTGCTGGATCTCTTCAGCACTCAGCAAGCTTTGCAACCGGGACACCTCTTTTACTGTCACTCCTTGCTTACTTGTCTGAAAGTGCATTTGAACCAACGTCTCCGGCACCCAATCTCAGACATGCTGCTGCTGAGTGAGCGGAGCAAGTTAGGTTGATCCCTCTGACGATGATCTAGATCTGAGAGTAGCTATTGGAAATCTTCTGCAAACAGCATCTTTCGGAGAGGTGGTACATATATTGCAGTCTCTCCTTTGTTTGAAAGCTCCAAATCCGTTTGAGCACAATATCTGTGGTGCACCCCCCAGCCGTCCTGAATCCGAGTTTGGAGTGCACGAACTTTTGTTTTCTGCCCGCACAGACGAAGAGCCAGGACTGAAAGAGGCTGCTGGATCTCTTCAGCACTAAGCAAGCCGGATTTGCTAAAGTGACACTTTTATTGCAGTCTCTCCTTTGTTTGCCAGCTCCAAGTCCGTTTGTGCACAACATCTGTGGTGCACCCCCCAGCCGTCCTGAATGCAAGTTTGGAGTGCAAGAACGATTGTTCTGCGCTCGCACAGATGAATAGGCGGGACTGAAAGGGGCTGCTGGATCTCTTCAGCACTCAGCAAGCTTTGCAACCGGGACACCTCTTTTACTGTCACTCCTTGCTTACTTGTCTGAAAGTGCATTTGAACCAACGTCTCCGGCACCCAATCTCAGACATGCTGCTGCTGAGTGAGCGGAGCAAGTTAGGTTGATCCCTCTGACGATGATCTAGATCTGAGAGTAGCAATTGGAAATCTTCTGCAAACAGCATCTTTCGGAGAGGTGGTACATATATTGCAGTCTCTCCTTTGTTTGCCAGCTCCAAATCCGCTTGAGCGCAACATCTTTGGTGCACCCCCCAGCCGTCCTGAATGCAAGTTTGGAGTGCACGAACGATTGTTCTGTGCTCGCACAGATGAATAGGCAGGACTGAAAGGGGCTGCTGGATCTCTACTGCCCTCAGCAGGATTTGCTAAATTGACACTTTTATTGCAGTCTCTCCTTTGTTTGCCAGCTCCAAGTCCGTTTGTGCACAACATCTGTGGTGCACCCCCAAGCCGTCCTTTAATCCGAGTTCGGAGTGCACGAACGATTGCTCTCTGCCCGCACAGACGAAGAGCCAGGACTGAAAGAGGCTGCTGGATCTCTTCAGCACTCAGCAAGCTTTGCAACCGGGACACCTCTTTTACTGTCACTCCTTGCTTACTTGTCTGAAAGTGCATTTGAACCAACGTCTCCGGCACCCAATCTCAGACATGCTGCTGCTGAGTGAGCGGAGCAAGTTAGTTTGATCCCTCTGACGATGATCTAGATCTGAGAGTAGCTATTGGAAATCTTCTGCAAACAGCATCTTTCAGAGACGTGGTACATATATTGCAGTCTCTCCTTTGTTTGCTAGCTCCAAATCCGCTTGAGCTTTACATCTGTGGTGCACCCCCCAGCCGTCCTGAATGCAAGTTTGGAGTGCACGAACGATTGTTCTGTGCTCGCACAGATGAATAGGCAGGACTGAAAGGGGCTGCTGGATCTCTACTGCCCGCAGCAGGATTTGCAAAAGTGACACTTTTATTGCAGTCTCTCCTTAGTTTGCCAGCTCCAAGTCCGTTTGTGCACAACATCTGTGGTGCACCCCCAAGCCGTCCTTTAATCCGAGTTCGGAGTGCACGAACGATTGCTCTCTGCTCGCACAGACGAATAGGTGGGACTGAAAAAGGCTGCTGGATCTCTTCAGCACTCAGCAAGCTTTGCAACCGGGACACCTCTTTTACTGTCACTCCTTGCTTACTTGTCTGAAAGTGCATTTGAACCAACGTCTCCGGCACCCAATCTCAGACATGCTGCTGCTGAGTGAGCGGAGCAAGTTAGTTTGAGCCCTCTGACGATGATCTAGATCTGAGAGTAGCTATTGGAAATCTTCTGCAAACAGCATCTTTCGGAGACGTGGTACATATATTGCAGTCTCTCCTTTGTTTGCCAGCTCCAAATCCGCTTGAGCGTTACATCTGTGGTGCACCCCCAAGCCGTCCTGAATGCGAGTTTGGAGTGCAAGAACGATTGTTCTGTGCTCGCACAGATGAATAGGCAGGACTGAAAGGGGCTGCTGGATCTCTACTGCCCTCAGCAGGATTTGCTAAATTGACACTTTTATTGCAGTCTCTCCTTTGTTTGCCAGCTCCAAGTCCGTTTGGGCACTACATCTGTGGTGCACCCCCCAGCCGTCCTTTAATCCGAGTTCGGAGTGCACGAACGATTGCTCTCTGCTCGCACAGACGAATAGGCGGGAATGAAAGAGGCTGCTGGATCTCTTCAGCACTCAGCAAGCTTTGCAACCGGGACACCTCTTTTACTGTCACTCCTTGCTTACTTGTCTGAAAATGCATTTGAACCAACGTCTCCGGCACCCAATCTCATACATGCTGCTGCTGAGTGAGCGGAGCAAGTTAGGTTGATCCCTCTGACGATGATCCATGTCTGCAAGTAGCTATTGGAAATCTTCTGCAAACAGCATCTTTCGGTGAGGTAGTACATATATTGCAGTCTCTCCTTTGTTTGCCAGCTCCAAATCCGCTTGAGCGTTACATCTGTGGTGCACCCCCCAGCTGTTCTGAATGCAAGTTTGGAGTGCAAGAACGATTGTTCTGTGCTCGCACAGATGAATAGGCAGGACTGAAAGGGGCTGCTGGATCTCTACTGCCCTCAGCAGGATTTGCCAAATTGACACTTTTATTGCAGTCTCTCCTTTGTTTGACAGCTCCAAGTCCGTTTGGGCACTACATCTGTGGTGCACCCCCCAGCCGTCCTTTAATCCGAGTTCGGAGTGCCCGAACGATTGCTCTCTGCCCGCACAGACGAAGAGCCAGGACTGAAAGAGGCTGCTGGATCTCTTCAGCACTCAGCAAGCTTTGCAACCGGGACACCTCTTTTACTGTCACTCCTTGCTTACTTGTCTGAAAGTGCATTTGAACCAACGTCTCCGGCACCCAATCTCAGACATGCTGCTGCTGAGTGAGCGGAGCAAGTTAGGTTGATCCCTCTGACGATGATCTAGATCTGAGAGTAGCTATTGGAAATCTTCTGCAAACAGCATCTTTCGGAGAGGTGGTACATATATTGCAGTCTCTCCTTTGTTTGAAAGCTCCAAATCCGTTTGAGCACAATATCTGTGGTGCACCCCCCAGCCGTCCTGAATCCGAGTTTGGAGTGCACGAACTTTTGTTTTCTGCCCGCACAGACGAAGAGCCAGGACTGAAAGAGGCTGCTGGATCTCTTCAGCACTAAGCAAGCCGGATTTGCTAAAGTGACACTTTTATTGCAGTCTCTCCTTTGTTTGCCAGCTCCAAGTCCGTTTGTGCACAACATCTGTGGTGCACCCCCCAGCCGTCCTGAATGCAAGTTTGGAGTGCAAGAACGATTGTTCTGCGCTCGCACAGATGAATAGGCGGGACTGAAAGGGGCTGCTGGATCTCTTCAGCACTCAGCAAGCTTTGCAACCGGGACACCTCTTTTACTGTCACTCCTTGCTTACTTGTCTGAAAGTGCATTTGAACCAACGTCTCCGGCACCCAATCTCAGACATGCTGCTGCTGAGTGAGCGGAGCAAGTTAGTTTGAGCCCTCTGACGATGATCTAGATCTGAGAGTAGCTATTGGAAATCTTCTGCAAACAGCATCTTTCGGAGAGGTGGTACATATATTGCAGTCTCTCCTTTGTTTGCCAGCTCCAAATCCGCTTGAGCGTTACATCTGTGGTGCACCCCCAAGCCGTCCTGAATGCGAGTTTGGAGTGCAAGAACGATTGTTCTGTGCTCGCACAGATGAATAGGCAGGACTGAAAGGGGCTGCTGGATCTCTACTGCCCTCAGCAGGATTTGCTAAATTGACACTTTTATTGCAGTCTCGCCTTTGTTTGCCAGCTCCAAGTCCGTTTGGGCACTACATCTGTGGTGCCCCCCCCAGCCGTCCTTTAATCCGAGTTCGGAGTGCACGAACGATTGCTCTCTGCTCGCACAGACGAAGAGCCAGGACTGAAAGAGGCTGCTGGATCTCTTCAGCACTCAGCAAGCTTTGCAACCGGGACACCTCTTTTACTGTCACTCCTTGCTTACTTGTCTGAAAGTGCATTTGAACCAACGTCTCCGGCACCCAATCTCAGACATGCTGCTGCTGAGTGAGCGGAGCAAGTTAGTTTGATCCCTCTGACGATGATCTAGATCTGAGAGTAGCTATTGGAAATCTTCTGCAAACAGCATCTTTCGGAGACGTGGTACATATATTGCAGTCTCTCCTTTGTTTGAAAGCTCCAAATCCGTTTGAGCACAATATCTGTGGTGCACCCCCCAGCCGTCCTGAATCCGAGTTTGGAGTGCACGAACTTTTGTTTTCTGCCCGCACAGACGAAGAGCCAGGACTGAAAGAGGCTGCTGGATCTCTTCAGCACTAAGCAAGCCGGATTTTCTAAAGTGACACTTTTATTGCAGTCTCGCCTTTGTTTGCCAGCTCCAAGTCCGTTTGGGCACTACATCTGTGGTGCCCCCCCCAGCCGTCCTTTAATCCGAGTTCGGAGTGCACGAACGATTGCTCTCTGCTCGCACAGACGAAGAGCCAGGACTGAAAGAGGCTGCTGGATCTCTTCAGCACTCAGCAAGCTTTGCAACCGGGACACCTCTTTTACTGTCACTCCTTGCTTACTTGTCTGAAAGTGCATTTGAACCAACGTCTCCGGCACCCAATCTCAGACATGCTGCTGCTGAGTGAGCGGAGCAAGTTAGGTTGATCCCTCTGACGATGATCCATGTCTGCAAGTAGCTATTGGAAATCTTCTGCAAACAGCATCTTTCGGTGAGGTAGTACATATATTGCAGTCTCTCCTTTGTTTGCCAGCTCCAAATCCGCTTGAGCGTTACATCTGTGGTGCACCCCCCAGCTGTCCTGAATGCAAGTTTGGAGTGCAAGAACGATTGTTCTGTGCTCGCACAGATGAATAGGCAGGACTGAAAGGGGCTGCTGGATCTCTACTGCCCTCAGCAGGATTTGCCAAATTGACACTTTTATTGCAGTCTCTCCTTTGTTTGACAGCCCCAAGTCCGTTTGGGCACTACATCTGTGGTTCACCCCCCAGCCGTCCTTTAATCCGAGTTCGGAGTGCACGAACGATTGCTCTCTGCCCGCACAGACGAAGAGCCAGGACTGAAAGAGGCTGCTGGATCTCTTCAGCACTCAGCAAGCTTTGCAACCGGGACACCTCTTTTACTGTCACTCCTTGCTTACTTGTCTGAAAGTGCATTTGAACCAACGTCTCCAGCACCCAATCTCAGACATGCTGCTGCTGAGTGAGCGGAGCAAGTTAGGTTGATCCCTCTGACGATGATCTAGATCTGAGAGTAGCAATTGGAAATCTTCTGCAAACAGCATCTTTCGGAGAGGTGGTACATATATTGCAGTCTCTCCTTTGTTTGCCAGCTCCAAATCCGCTTGAGCGCAACATCTTTGGTGCACCCCCCAGCCGTCCTGAATGCAAGTTTGGAGTGCACGAACGATTGTTCTGTGCTCGCACAGATGAATAGGCAGGACTGAAAGGGGCTGCTGGATCTCTACTGCCCTCAGCAGGATTTGCTAAATTGACACTTTTATTGCAGTCTCTCCTTTGTTTGCCAGCTCCAAGTCCGTTTGTGCACAACATCTGTGGTGCACCCCCAAGCCGTCCTTTAATCCGAGTTCGGAGTGCACGAACGATTGCTCTCTGCTCGCACAGACGAATAGGAGGGACTGAAAAAGGCTGCTGGATCTCTTCAGCACTCAGCAAGCTTTGCAACCGGGACACCTCTTTTACTGTCACTCCTTGCTTACTTGTCTGAAAGTGCATTTGAACCAACGTCTCCGGCACCCAATCTCAGACATGCTGCTGCTGAGTGAGCGGAGCAAGTTAGTTTGAGCCCTCTGACGATGATCTAGATCTGAGAGTAGCTATTGGAAATCTTCTGCAAACAGCATCTTTCGGAGACGTGGTACATATATTGCAGTCTCTCCTTTGTTTGCCAGCTCCAAATCCGCTTGAGCGTTACATCTGTGGTGCACCCCCAAGCCGTCCTGAATGCGAGTTTGGAGTGCAAGAACGATTGTTCTGTGCTCGCACAGATGAATAGGCAGGACTGAAAGGGGCTGCTGGATCTCTACTGCCCTCAGCAGGATTTGCTAAATTGACACTTTTATTGCAGTCTCTCCTTTGTTTGCCAGCTCCAAGTCCGTTTGGGCACTACATCTGTGGTGCACCCCCCAGCCGTCCTTTAATCCGAGTTCGGAGTGCACGAACGATTGCTCTCTGCTCGCACAGACGAATAGGCGGGAATGAAAGAGGCTGCTGGATCTCTTCAGCACTCAGCAAGCTTTGCAACCGGGACACCTCTTTTACTGTCACTCCTTGCTTACTTGTCTGAAAATGCATTTGAACCAACGTCTCCGGCACCCAATCTCAGACATGCTGCTGCTGAGTGAGCGGAGCAAGTTAGGTTGATCCCTCTGACGATGATCCATGTCTGCAAGTAGCTATTGGAAATCTTCTGCAAACAGCATCTTTCGGTGAGGTAGTACATATATTGCAGTCTCTCCTTTGTTTGCCAGCTCCAAATCCGCTTGAGCGTTACATCTGTGGTGCACCCCCCAGCTGTCCTGAATGCAAGTTTGGAGTGCAAGAACGATTGTTCTGTGCTCGCACAGATGAATAGGCAGGACTGAAAGGGGCTGCTGGATCTCTACTGCCCTCAGCAGGATTTGCCAAATTGACACTTTTATTGCAGTCTCTCCTTTGTTTGACAGCTCCAAGTCCGTTTGGGCACTACATCTGTGGTGCACCCCCCAGCCGTCCTTTAATCCGAGTTCGGAGTGCCCGAACGATTGCTCTCTGCCCGCACAGACGAAGAGCCAGGACTGAAAGAGGCTGCTGGATCTCTTCAGCACTCAGCAAGCTTTGCAACCGGGACACCTCTTTTACTGTCACTCCTTGCTTACTTGTCTGAAAGTGCATTTGAACCAACGTCTCCGGCACCCAATCTCAGACATGCTGCTGCTGAGTGAGCGGAGCAAGTTAGGTTGATCCCTCTGACGATGATCTAGATCTGAGAGTAGCTATTGGAAATCTTCTGCAAACAGCATCTTTCGGAGAGGTGGTACATATATTGCAGTCTCTCCTTTGTTTGAAAGCTCCAAATCCGTTTGAGCACAATATCTGTGGTGCACCCCCCAGCCGTCCTGAATCCGAGTTTGGAGTGCACGAACTTTTGTTTTCTGCCCGCACAGACGAAGAGCCAGGACTGAAAGAGGCTGCTGGATCTCTTCAGCACTAAGCAAGCCGGATTTGCTAAAGTGACACTTTTATTGCAGTCTCTCCTTTGTTTGCCAGCTCCAAGTCCGTTTGTGCACAACATCTGTGGTGCACCCCCCAGCCGTCCTGAATGCAAGTTTGGAGTGCAAGAACGATTGTTCTGCGCTCGCACAGATGAATAGGCGGGACTGAAAGGGGCTGCTGGATCTCTTCAGCACTCAGCAAGCTTTGCAACCGGGACACCTCTTTTACTGTCACTCCTTGCTTACTTGTCTGAAAGTGCATTTGAACCAACGTCTCCGGCACCCAATCTCAGACATGCTGCTGCTGAGTGAGCGGAGCAAGTTAGTTTGAGCCCTCTGACGATGATCTAGATCTGAGAGTAGCTATTGGAAATCTTCTGCAAACAGCATCTTTCGGAGAGGTGGTACATATATTGCAGTCTCTCCTTTGTTTGCCAGCTCCAAATCCGCTTGAGCGTTACATCTGTGGTGCACCCCCAAGCCGTCCTGAATGCGAGTTTGGAGTGCAAGAACGATTGTTCCGTGCTCGCACAGATGAATAGGCAGGACTGAAAGGGGCTGCTGGATCTCTACTGCCCTCAGCAGGATTTGCTAAATTGACACTTTTATTGCAGTCTCTCCTTTGTTTGACAGCTCCAAGTCCGTTTGGGCACTACATCTGTGGTGCACCCCCCAGCCGTCCTTTAATCCGAGTTCGGAGTGCACGAACGATTGCTCTCTGCCCGCACAGGAGAAGAGCCAGGACTGAAAGAGGCTGCTGGATCTCTTCAGCACTCAGCAAGCTTTGCAACCGGGACACCTCTTTTACTGTCACTCCTTGCTTACTTGTCTGAAAGTGCATTTGAACCAACGTCTCCGGCACCCAATCTCAGACATGCTGCTGCTGAGTGAGCGGAGCAAGTTAGTTTGAGCCCTCTGACGATGATCTAGATCTGAGAGTAGCTATTGGAAATCTTCTGCAAACAGCATCTTTCGGAGACGTGGTACATATATTGCAGTCTCTCCTTTGTTTGCCAGCTCCAAATCTGCTTGAGCGTTACATCTGTGGTGCACCCCCAAGCCGTCCTGAATGCGAGTTTGGAGTGCAAGAACGATTGTTCTGTGCTCGCACAGATGAATACCAGGACTGAAAGGGGCTGCTGGATCTCTACTGCCCTCAGCAGGATTTGCTAAATTGACACTTTTATTGCAGTCTCTCCTTTGTTTGACAGCTCCAAGTCCGTTTGGGCACTACATCTGTGGTGCACCCCCCAGCCGTCCTTTAATCCGAGTTCGGAGTGCACGAACGATTGCTCTCTGCCCGCACAGACGAAGAGCCAGGACTGAAAGAGGCTGCTGGATCTCTTCAGCACTCAGCAAGCTTTGCAACCGGGACACCTCTTTTACTGTCACTCCTTGCTTACTTGTCTGAAAGTGCATTTGAACCAACGTCTCCGGCACCCAATCTCAGACATGCTGCTGCTGAGTGAGCGGAGCAAGTTAGTTTGATCCCTCTGACGATGATCTAGATCTGAGAGTAGCTATTGGAAATCTTCTGCAAACAGCATCTTTCGGAGACGTGGTACATATATTGCAGTCTCTCCTTTGTTTGAAAGCTCCAAATCCGTTTGAGCACAATATCTGTGGTTCACCCCCCAGCCGTCCTGAATCCGAGTTTGGAGTGCACGAACTTTTGTTTTCTGCCCGCACAGACGAAGAGCCAGGACTGAAAGAGGCTGCTGGATCTCTTCAGCACTAAGCAAGCCGGATTTGCTAAAGTGACACTTTTATTGCAGTCTCTCCTTTGTTTGCCAGCTCCAAGTCCGTTTGTGCACAACATCTGTGGTGCACCCCCAAGCCGTCCTTTAATCCGAGTTCGGAGTGCACGAACGATTGCTCTCTGCCCGCACAGACGAAGAGCCAGGACTGAAAGAGGCTGCCGGATCTCTTCAGCACTCAGCAAGCTTTGCAACCGGGACACCTCTTTTACTGTCACTCCTTGCTTACTTGTCTGAAAGTGCATTTGAACCAACGTCTCCGGCACCCAATCTCAGACATGCTGCTGCTGAGTGAGCGGAGCAAGTTAGTTTGAGCCCTCTGACGATGATCTAGATCTGAGAGTAGCTATTGGAAATCTTCTGCAAACAGCATCTTTCGGAGAGGTGGTACATATATTGCAGTCTCTCCTTTGTTTGCCAGCTCCAAATCCGCTTGAGCGTTACATCTGTGGTGCACCCCCAAGCCGTCCTGAATGCGAGTTTGGAGTGCAAGAACGATTGTTCTGTGCTCGCACAGATGAATAGGCAGGACTGAAAGGGGCTGCTGGATCTCTACTGCCCTCAGCAGGATTTGCTAAATTGACACTTTTATTGCAGTCTCTCCTTTGTTTGACAGCTCCAAGTCCGTTTGGGCACTACATCTGTGGTGCCCCCCCCAGCCGTCCTTTAATCCGAGTTCGGAGTGCACGAACGATTGCTCTCTGCTCGCACAGACAAATAGGCGGGACTGAGAGAGGCTGCTGGATCTCTTCAGCACTCAGCAAGCTTTGCAACCGGGACACCTCTTTTACTGTCACTCCTTGCTTACTTGTCTGAAAGTGCATTTGAACCAACGTCTCCGGCACCCAATCTCAGACATGCTGCTGCTGAGTGAGCGGAGCAAGTTAGGTTGATCCCTCTGACGATGATCCATGTCTGCAAGTAGCTATTGGAAATCTTCTGCAAACAGCATCTTTCGGTGAGGTAGTACATATATTGCAGTCTCTCCTTTGTTTGCCAGCTCCAAATCCGCTTGAGCGTTACATCTGTGGTGCACCCCCCATCTCTCCTGAATGCAAGTTTGGAGTGCAAGAACGATTGTTCTGTGCTCGCACAGATGAATAGGCAGGACTGACAGGGGCTGCTGGATCTCTACTGCCCTCAGCAGGATTTGCCAAATTGACACTTTTATTGCAGTCTCGCCTTTGTTTGCCAGCTCCAAGTCCGTTTGGGCACTACATCTGTGGTGCCCCCCCCAGCCGTCCTTTAATCCGAGTTCGGAGTGCACGAACGATTGCTCTCTGCCCGCACAGACGAAGAGCCAGGACTGAAAGAGGCTGCTGGATCTCTTCAGCACTCAGCAAGCTTTGCAACCGGGACACCTCTTTTACTGTCACTCCTTGCTTACTTGTCTGAAAGTGCATTTGAACCAACGTCTCCGGCACCCAATCTCAGACATGCTGCTGCTGAGTTAGCGGAGCAAGTTAGGTTGATCCCTCTGACGATGATCTAGATCTGAGAGTAGCTATTGGAAATCTTCTGCAAACAGCATCTTTCGGAGAGGTGGTACATATATTGCAGTCTCTCCTTTGTTTGCCAGCTCCAAATCCGCTTGAGCGCAACATCTTTGGTGCACCCCCCAGCCGTCCTGAATGCAAGTTTGGAGTGCACGAACGATTGTTCTGTGCTCGCACAGATGAATAGGCAGGACTGAAAGGGGCTGCTGGATCTCTACTGCCCTCAGCAGGATTTGCTAAATTGACACTTTTATTGCAGTCTCTCCTTTGTTTGCCAGCTCCAAGTCCGTTTGTGCACAACATCTGTGGTGCACCCCCAAGCCGTCCTTTAATCCGAGTTCGGAGTGCACGAACGATTGCTCTCTGCCCGCACAGACGAAGAGCCAGGACTGAAAGAGGCTGCTGGATCTCTTCAGCACTCAGCAAGCTTTGCAACCGGGACACCTCTTTTACTGTCACTCCTTGCTTACTTGTCTGAAAGTGCATTTGAACCAACGTCTCCGGCACCCAATCTCAGACATGCTGCTGCTGAGTGAGCGGAGCAAGTTAGTTTGATCCCTCTGACGATGATCTAGATCTGAGAGTAGCTATTGGAAATCTTCTGCAAACAGCATCTTTCGGAGAGGTGGTACATATATTGCAGTCTCTCCTTTGTTTGCTAGCTCCAAATCCGCTTGAGCTTTACATCTGTGGTGCACCCCCCAGCCGTCCTGAATGCAAGTTTGGAGTGCACGAACGATTGTTCTGTGCTCGCACAGATGAATAGGCAGGACTGAAAGGGGCTGCTGGATCTCTACTGCCCGCAGCAGGATTTGCTAAAGTGACACTTTTATTGCAGTCTCTCCTTTGTTTGCCAGCTCCAAGTCCGTTTGTGCACAACATCTGTGGTGCACCCCCAAGCCGTCCTTTAATCCGAGTTCGGAGTGCACGAACGATTGCTCTCTGCTCGCACAGACAAATAGGCGGGACTGAAAGAGGCTGCTGGATCTCTTCAGCACTCAGCAAGCTTTGCAACCGGGACACCTCTTTTACTGTCATTCCTTGCATACTTATCAGAAAGTGCATTTGAACCAACGTCTCCGGCACCCAATCTCAGACATGCTGCTGCTGAGTGAGCGGAGCAAGTTAGGTTGATCCCTCTGACGATGATCTAGATCTGAGAGTAGCTATTGGAAATCTTCTGCAAACAGAATCTTTCGGAGACGTGGTACATATATTGCAGTCTCTCCTTTGTTAGAAAGCTCCAAATCCGTTTGAGCACAATATCTGTGGTGCACCCCCCAGCCGTCCTGAATCCGAATTTGGAGTGCACGAACTTTTGTTTTCTGCCCGCACAGACGAAGAGCCAGGACTGAAAGAGGCTGCTGGATCTCTTCAGCACTAAGCAAGCCGGATTTGCTAAAGTGACACTTTTATTGCAGTCTCTCCTTTGTTTGCCAGCTCCAAGTCCGTTTGTGCACAACATCTGTGGTGCACCCCCAAGCCGTCCTGAATGCGAGTTTGGAGTGCAAGAACGATTGTTCTGCGCTCGCACAGATGAATAGGCGGGACTGAAAGGGGCTGCTGGATCTCTTCAGCACTCAGCAAGCTTTGCAACCGGGACACCTCTTTTACTGTCACTCCTTGCATACTTATCAGAAAGTGCATTTGAACCAACGTCTCCGGCACCCAATCTCAGACATGCTGCTGCTGAGTGAGCGGAGCAAGTTAGTTTGAGCCCTCTGACGATGATCTAGATCTGAGAGTAGCTATTGGAAATCTTCTGCAAACAGCATCTTTCGGAGACGTGGTACATATATTGCAGTCTCTCCTTTGTTTGCCAGCTCCAAATCCGCTTGAGCGTTACATCTGTGGTGCACCCCCAAGCCGTCCTGAATGCGAGTTTGGAGTGCAAGAACGATTGTTCTGTGCTCGCACAGATGAATAGGCAGGACTGAAAGGGGCTGCTGGATCTCTACTGCCCTCAGCAGGATTTGCTAAATTGACACTTTTATTGCAGTTTCTCCTTTGTTTGTCAGCTCCAAGTCCGTTTGGGCACTACATCTGTGGTGCACCCCCCAGCCGTCCTTTAATCCGAGTTCGGAGTGCACGAACGATTGCTCTCTGCCCGCACAGACGAAGAGCCAGGACTGAAAGAGGCCGCTGGATCTCTTCAGCACTCAGCAAGCTTTGCAACCGGGACACCTCTTTTACTGTCACTCCTTGCTTACTTGTCTGAAAGTGCATTTGAACCAACGTCTCCGGCACCCAATCTCAGACATGCTGCTGCTGAGTTAGCGGAGCAAGTTAGGTTGATCCCTCTGACGATGATCTAGATCTGAGAGTAGCAATTGGAAATCTTCTGCAAACAGCATCTTTCGGAGAGGTGGTACATATATTGCAGTCTCTCCTTTGTTTGCCAGCTCCAAATCCGCTTGAGCGCAACATCTTTGGTGCACCCCCCAGCCGTCCTGAATGCAAGTTTGGAGTGCACGAACGATTGTTCTGTGCTCGCACAGATGAATAGGCAGGACTGAAAGGGGCTGCTGGATCTCTACTGCCCTCAGCAGGATTTGCTAAATTGACCCTTTTATTGCAGTCTCTCGTTTGTTTGCCAGCTCCAAGTCCGTTTGGGCACAACATCTGTGGTGCACCCCCAAGCCGTCCTTTAATCCGAGTTCGGAGTGCACGAACGATTGCTCTCTGCCCGCACAGACGAAGAGCCAGGACTGAAAGAGGCTGCTGGATCTCTTCAGCACTCAGCAAGCTTTGCAACCGGGACACCTCTTTTACTGTCACTCCTTGCTTACTTGTCTGAAAGTGCATTTGAACCAACGTCTCCGGCACCCAATCTCAGACATGCTGCTGCTGAGTGAGCGGAGAAAGTTAGTTTGATCCCTCTGACGATGATCTAGATCTGAGAGTAGCAATTGGAAATCTTCTGCAAACAGCATCTTTCGGAGACGTGGTACATATATTGCAGTCTCTCCTTTGTTTGCTAGCTCCAAATCCGCTTGAGCTTTACATCTGTGGTGCACCCCCCAGCCGTCCTGAATGCAAGTTTGGAGTGCACGAACGATTGTTCTGTGCTCGCACAGATGAATAGGCAGGACTGAAAGGGGCTGCTGGATCTCTACTGCCCGCAGCAGGATTTGCTAAAGTGACACTTTTATTGCAGTCTCTCCTTTGTTTGCCAGCTCCAAGTCCGTTTGTGCACAACATCTGTGGTGCACCCCCAAGCCGTCCTTTAATCCGAGTTCGGAGTGCACGAACGATTGCTCTCTGCTCGCACAGACGAATAGGCGGGACTGAAAGAGGCTGCTGGATCTCTTCAGCACTCAGCAAGCTTTGCAACCGGGACACCTCTTTTACTGTCATTCCTTGCATACTTATCAGAAAGTGCATTTGAACCAACGTCTCCGGCACCCAATCTCAGACATGCTGCTGCTGAGTGAGCGGAGCAAGTTAGTTTGATCCCTCTGACGATGATCTAGATCTGAGAGTAGCTATTGGAAATCTTCTGCAAACAGAATCTTTCGGAGAGGTGGTACATATATTGCAGTCTCTCCTTTGTTTGAAAGCTCCAAATCCGTTTGAGCACAATATCTGTGGTGCACCCCCCAGCCGTCCTGAATCCGAATTTGGAGTGCACGAACTTTTGTTTTCTGCCCGCACAGACGAAGAGCCAGGACTGAAAGAGGCTGCTGGATCTCTTCAGCACTAAGCAAGCCGGATTTGCTAAAGTGACACTTTTATTGCAGTCTCTCCTTTGTTTGCCAGCTCCAAGTCCGTTTGTGCACAACATCTGTGGTGCACCCCCCAGCCGTCCTGAATGCAAGTTTGGAGTGCAAGAACGATTGTTCTGCGCTCGCACAGATGAATAGGCGGGACTGAAAGGGGCTGCTGGATCTCTTCAGCACTCAGCAAGCTTTGCAACCGGGACACCTTTTTTACTGTCACTCCTTGCTTACTTGTCTGAAAGTGCATTTGAACCAACGTCTCCGGCACCCAATCTCAGACATGCTGCTGCTGAGTGAGCGGAGCAAGTTAGTTTGAGCCCTCTGACGATGATCTAGATCTGAGAGTAGCTATTGGAAATCTTCTGCAAACAGCATCTTTCGGAGAGGTGGTACATATATTGCAGTCTCTCCTTTGTTTGCCAGCTCCAAATCCGCTTGAGCGCAACATCTTTGGTGCACCCCCCAGCCGTCCTGAATGCGAGTTTGGAGTGCAAGAACGATTGTTCTGTGCTCGCACAGATGAATAGGCAGGACTGAAAGGGGCTGCTGGATCTCTACTGCCCTCAGCAGGATTTGCTAAATTGACACTTTTATTGCAGTCTCTCCTTTGTTTGCCAGCTCCAAGTCCGTTTGGGCACTACATCTGTGGTGCCCCCCCCAGCCGTCCTTTAATCCGAGTTCGGAGTGCACGAACGATTGCTCTCTGCTCGCACAGACGAAGAGCCAGGACTGAAAGAGGCTGCTGGATCTCTTCAGCACTCAGCAAGCTTTGCAACCGGGACACCTCTTTTACTGTCACTCCTTGCTTACTTGTCTGAAAGTGCATTTGAACCAACGTCTCCGGCACCCAATCTCAGACATGCTGCTGCTGAGTGAGCGGAGCAAGTTAGGTTGATCCCTCTGACGATGATCCATGTCTGCAAGTAGCTATTGGAAATCTTCTGCAAACAGCATCTTTCGGTGAGGTAGTACATATATTGCAGTCTCTCCTTTGTTTGCCAGCTCCAAATCCGCTTGAGCGTTACATCTGTGGTGCACCCCCCAGCTGTCCTGAATGCAAGTTTGGAGTGCAAGAACGATTGTTCTGTGCTCGCACAGATGAATAGGCAGGACTGAAAGGGGCTGCTGGATCTCTACTGCCCTCAGCAGGATTTGCCAAATTGACACTTTTATTGCAGTCTCTCCTTTGTTTGACAGCCCCAAGTCCGTTTGGGCACTACATCTGTGGTTCACCCCCCAGCCGTCCTTTAATCCGAGTTCGGAGTGCACGAACGATTGCTCTCTGCCCGCACAGACGAAGAGCCAGGACTGAAAGAGGCTGCTGGATCTCTTCAGCACTCAGCAAGCTTTGCAACCGGGACACCTCTTTTACTGTCACTCCTTGCTTACTTGTCTGAAAGTGCATTTGAACCAACGTCTCCGGCACCCAATCTCAGACATGCTGCTGCTGAGTGAGCGGAGCAAGTTAGGTTGATCCCTCTGACGATGATCTAGATCTGAGAGTAGCAATTGGAAATCTTCTGCAAACAGCATCTTTCGGAGAGGTGGTACATATATTGCAGTCTCTCCTTTGTTTGCCAGCTCCAAATCCGCTTGAGCGCAACATCTTTGGTGCACCCCCCAGCCGTCCTGAATGCAAGTTTGGAGTGCACGAACGATTGTTCTGTGCTCGCACAGATGAATAGGCAGGACTGAAAGGGGCTGCTGGATCTCTACTGCCCTCAGCAGGATTTGCTAAATTGACACTTTTATTGCAGTCTCTCCTTTGTTTGACAGCTCCAAGTCCGTTTGTGCACAACATCTGTGGTGCACCCCCAAGCCGTCCTTTAATCCGAGTTCGGAGTGCACGAACGATTGCTCTCTGCCCGCACAGACGAAGAGCCAGGACTGAAAGAGGCTGCTGGATCTCTTCAGCACTCAGCAAGCTTTGCAACCGGGACACCTCTTTTACTGTCACTCCTTGCTTACTTGTCTGAAAGTGCATTTGAACCAACGTCTCCGGCACCCAATCTCAGACATGCTGCTGCTGAGTGAGCGGAGCAAGTTAGTTTGATCCCTCTGACGATGATCTAGATCTGAGAGTAGCTATTGGAAATCTTCTGCAAACAGCATCTTTCAGAGACGTGGTACATATATTGCAGTCTCTCCTTTATTTGCTAGCTCCGAATCCGCTTGAGCTTTACATCTGTGGTGCACCCCCCAGCCGTCCTGAATGCAAGTTTGGAGTGCACGAACGATTGTTCTGTGCTCGCACAGATGAATAGGCAGGACTGAAAGGGGCTGCTGGATCTCTACTGCCCTCAGCAGGATTTGCTAAAGTGACACTTTTATTGCAGTCTCTCCTTAGTTTGCCAGCTCCAAGTCCGTTTGTGCACAACATCTGTGGTGCACCCCCAAGCCGTCCTTTAATCCGAGTTCGGAGTGCACGAACGATTGCTCTCTGCTCGCACAGACGAATAGGAGGGACTGAAAAAGGCTGCTGGATCTCTTCAGCACTCAGCAAGCTTTGCAACCGGGACACCTCTTTTACTGTCACTCCTTGCTTACTTGTCTGAAAGTGCATTTGAACCAACGTCTCCGGCACCCAATCTCAGACATGCTGCTGCTGAGTGAGCGGAGCAAGTTAGTTTGAGCCCTCTGACGATGATCTAGATCTGAGAGTAGCTATTGGAAATCTTCTGCAAACAGCATCTTTCGGAGACGTGGTACATATATTGCAGTCTCTCCTTTGTTTGCCAGCTCCAAATCCGCTTGAGCGTTACATCTGTGGTGCACCCCCAAGCCGTCCTGAATGCGAGTTTGGAGTGCAAGAACGATTGTTCTGTGCTCGCACAGATGAATAGGCAGGACTGAAAGGGGCTGCTGGATCTCTACTGCCCTCAGCAGGATTTGCTAAATTGACACTTTTATTGCAGTCTCTCCTTTGTTTGCCAGCTCCAAGTCCGTTTGGGCACTACATCTGTGGTGCACCCCCCAGCCGTCCTTTAATCCGAGTTCGGAGTGCACGAACGATTGCTCTCTGCCCGCACAGACGAAGAGCCAGGACTGAAAGAGGCTGCTGGATCTCTTCAGCACTCAGCAAGCTTTGCAACCGGGACACCTCTTTTACTGTCACTCCTTGCTTACTTGTCTGAAAGTGCATTTGAACCAACGTCTCCGGCACCCAATCTCAGACATGCTGCTGCTGAGTGAGCGGAGCAAGTTAGGTTGATCCCTCTGACGATGATCTAGATCTGAGAGTAGCTATTGGAAATCTTCTGCAAACAGCATCTTTCGGAGAGGTGGTACATATATTGCAGTCTCTCCTTTGTTTGAAAGCTCCAAATCCGTTTGAGCACAATATCTGTGGTGCACCCCCCAGCCGTCCTGAATCCGAGTTTGGAGTGCACGAACTTTTGTTTTCTGCCCGCACAGACGAAGAGCCAGGACTGAAAGAGGCTGCTGGATCTCTTCAGCACTAAGCAAGCCGGATTTGCTAAAGTGACACTTTTATTGCAGTCTCTCCTTTGTTTGCCAGCTCCAAGTCCGTTTGTGCACAACATCTGTGGTGCACCCCCCAGCCGTCCTGAATGCAAGTTTGGAGTGCAAGAACGATTGTTCTGCGCTCGCACAGATGAATAGGCGGGACTGAAAGGGGCTGCTGGATCTCTTCAGCACTCAGCAAGCTTTGCAACCGGGACACCTCTTTTACTGTCACTCCTTGCTTACTTGTCTGAAAGTGCATTTGAACCAACGTCTCCGGCACCCAATCTCAGACATGCTGCTGCTGAGTGAGCGGAGCAAGTTAGTTTGAGCCCTCTGACGATGATCTAGATCTGAGAGTAGCTATTGGAAATCTTCTGCAAACAGCATCTTTCGGAGACGTGGTACATATATTGCAGTCTCTCCTTTGTTTGCCAGCTCCAAATCCGCTTGAGCGTTACATCTGTGGTGCACCCCCAAGCCGTCCTGAATGCGAGTTTGGAGTGCAAGAACGATTGTTCTGTGCTCGCACAGATGAATAGGCAGGACTGAAAGGGGCTGCTGGATCTCTACTGCCCTCAGCAGGATTTGCTAAATTGACACTTTTATTGCAGTCTCTCCTTTGTTTGACAGCTCCAAGTCCGTTTGGGCACTACATCTGTGGTGCACCCCCCAGCCGTCCTTTAATCCGAGTTCGGAGTGCACGAACGATTGCTCTCTGCCCGCACAGACGAAGAGCCAGGACTGAAAGAGGCTGCTGGATCTCTTCAGCACTCAGCAAGCTTTGCAACCGGGACACCTCTTTTACTGTCACTCCTTGCTTACTTGTCTGAAAGTGCATTTGAACCAACGTCTCCGGCACCCAATCTCAGACATGCTGCTGCTGAGTGAGCGGAGCAAGTTAGTTTGAGCCCTCTGACGATGATCTAGATCTGAGAGTAGCTATTGGAAATCTTCTGCAAACAGCATCTTTCGGAGACGTGGTACATATATTGCAGTCTCTCCTTTGTTTGCCAGCTCCAAATCTGCTTGAGTGTTACATCTGTGGTGCACCCCCAAGCCGTCCTGAATGCGAGTTTGGAGTGCAAGAACGATTGTTCTGTGCTCGCACAGATGAATACCAGGACTGAAAGGGGCTGCTGGATCTCTACTGCCCTCAGCAGGATTTGCTAAATTGACACTTTTATTGCAGTCTCTCCTTTGTTTGACAGCTCCAAGTCCGTTTGGGCACTACATCTGTGGTGCACCCCCCAGCCGTCCTTTAATCCGAGTTCGGAGTGCCCGAACGATTGCTCTCTGCCCGCACAGACGAAGAGCCAGGACTGAAAGAGGCTGCTGGATCTCTTCAGCACTCAGCAAGCTTTGCAACCGGGACACCTCTTTTACTGTCACTCCTTGCTTACTTGTCTGAAAGTGCATTTGAACCAACGTCTCCGGCACCCAATCTCAGACATGCTGCTGCTGAGTGAGCGGAGCAAGTTAGTTTGATCCCTCTGACGATGATCTAGATCTGAGAGTAGCTATTGGAAATCTTCTGCAAACAGCATCTTTCGGAGACGTGGTACATATATTGCAGTCTCTCCTTTGTTTGAAAGCTCCAAATCCGTTTGAGCACAATATCTGTGGTTCACCCCCCAGCCGTCCTGAATCCGAGTTTGGAGTGCACGAACTTTTGTTTTCTGCCCGCACAGACGAAGAGCCAGGACTGAAAGAGGCTGCTGGATCTCTTCAGCACTAAGCAAGCCGGATTTGCTAAAGTGACACTTTTATTGCAGTCTCTCCTTTGTTTGCCAGCTCCAAGTCCGTTTGTGCACAACATCTGTGGTGCACCCCCAAGCCGTCCTTTAATCCGAGTTCGGAGTGCACGAACGATTGCTCTCTGCCCGCACAGACGAAGAGCCAGGACTGAAAGAGGCTGCTGGATCTCTTCAGCACTCAGCAAGCTTTGCAACCGGGACACCTCTTTTACTGTCACTCCTTGCTTACTTGTCTGAAAGTGCATTTGAACCAACGTCTCCGGCACCCAATCTCAGACATGCTGCTGCTGAGTGAGCGGAGCAAGTTAGTTTGAGCCCTCTGACGATGATCTAGATCTGAGAGTAGCTATTGGAAATCGTCTGCAAACAGCATCTTTCGGAGAGGTGGTACATATATTGCAGTCTCTCCTTTGTTTGCCAGCTCCAAATCCGCTTGAGCGTTACATCTGTGGTGCACCCCCAAGCCGTCCTGAATGCGAGTTTGGAGTGCAAGAACGATTGTTCTGTGCTCGCACAGATGAATAGGCAGGACTGAAAGGGGCTGCTGGATCTCTACTGCCCTCAGCAGGATTTGCTAAATTGACACTTTTATTGCAGTCTCTCCTTTGTTTGCCAGCTCCAAGTCCGTTTGGGCACTACATCTGTGGTGCCCCCCCCAGCCGTCCTTTAATCCGAGTTCGGAGTGCACGAACGATTGCTCTCTGCTCGCACAGACAAATAGGCGGGACTGAGAGAGGCTGCTGGATCTCTTCAGCACTCAGCAAGCTTTGCAACCGGGACACCTCTTTTACTGTCACTCCTTGCTTACTTGTCTGAAAGTGCATTTGAACCAACGTCTCCGGCACCCAATCTCAGACATGCTGCTGCTGAGTGAGCGGAGCAAGTTAGGTTGATCCCTCTGACGATGATCCATGTCTGCAAGTAGCTATTGGAAATCTTCTGCAAACAGCATCTTTCGGTGAGGTAGTACATATATTGCAGTCTCTCCTTTGTTTGCCAGCTCCAAATCCGCTTGAGCGTTACATCTGTGGTGCACCCCCCATCTGTCCTGAATGCAAGTTTGGAGTGCAAGAACGATTGTTCTGTGCTCGCACAGATGAATAGGCAGGACTGAAAGGGGCTGCTGGATCTCTACTGCCCTCAGCAGGATTTGCCAAATTGACACTTTTATTGCAGTCTCTCCTTTGTTTGACAGCCCCAAATCCGTTTGGGCACTACATCTGTGGTTCACCCCCCAGCCGTCCTTTAATCCGAGTTCGGAGTGCACGAACGATTGCTCTCTGCCCGCACAGACGAAGAGCCAGGACTGAAAGAGGCTGCTGGATCTCTTCAGCACTCAGCAAGCTTTGCAACCGGGACACCTCTTTTACTGTCACTCCTTGCTTACTTGTCTGAAAGTGCATTTGAACCAACGTCTCCGGCACCCAATCTCAGACATGCTGCTGCTGAGTTAGCGGAGCAAGTTAGGTTGATCCCTCTGACGATGATCTAGATCTGAGAGTAGCAATTGGAAATCTTCTGCAAACAGCATCTTTCGGAGAGGTGGTACATATATTGCAGTCTCTCCTTTGTTTGCCAGCTCCAAATCCGCTTGAGCGCAACATCTTTGGTGCACCCCCCAGCCGTCCTGAATGCAAGTTTGGAGTGCACGAACGATTGTTCTGTGCTCGCACAGATGAATAGGCAGGACTGAAAGGGGCTGCTGGATCTCTACTGCCCTCAGCAGGATTTGCTAAATTGACACTTTTATTGCAGTCTCTCCTTTGTTTGCCAGCTCCAAGTCCGTTTGTGCACAACATCTGTGGTGCACCCCCAAGCCGTCCTTTAATCCGAGTTCGGAGTGCACGAACGATTGCTCTCTGCCCGCACAGACGAAGAGCCAGGACTGAAAGAGGCTGCTGGATCTCTTCAGCACTCAGCAAGCTTTGCAACCGGGACACCTCTTTTACTGTCACTCCTTGCTTACTTGTCTGAAAGTGCATTTGAACCAACGTCTCCGGCACCCAATCTCAGACATGCTGCTGCTGAGTGAGCGGAGCAAGTTAGTTTGAGCCCTCTGACGATGATCTAGATCTGAGAGTAGCTATTGGAAATCTTCTGCAAACAGCATCTTTCGGAGAGGTGGTACATATATTGCAGTCTCTCCTTTGTTTGCTAGCTCCAAATCCGCTTGAGCTTTACATCTGTGGTGCACCCCCCAGCCGTCCTGAATGCAAGTTTGGAGTGCACGAACGATTGTTCTGTGCTCGCACAGATGAATAGGCAGGACTGAAAGGGGCTGCTGGATCTCTACTGCCCGCAGCAGGATTTGCTAAAGTGACACTTTTATTGCAGTCTCTCCTTTGTTTGCCAGCTCCAAGTCCGTTTGTGCACAACATCTGTGGTGCACCCCCAAGCCGTCCTTTAATCCGAGTTCGGAGTGCACGAACGATTGCTCTCTGCTCGCACAGACAAATAGGCGGGACTGAAAGAGGCTGCTGGATCTCTTCAGCACTCAGCAAGCTTTGCAACCGGGACACCTCTTTTACTGTCATTCCTTGCATACTTATCAGAAAGTGCATTTGAACCAACGTCTCCGGCACCCAATCTCAGACATGCTGCTGCTGAGTGAGCGGAGCAAGTTAGGTTGATCCCTCTGACGATGATCTAGATCTGAGAGTAGCTATTGGAAATCTTCTGCAAACAGAATCTTTCGGAGACGTGGTACATATATTGCAGTCTCTCCTTTGTTAGAAAGCTCCAAATCCGTTTGAGCACAATATCTGTGGTGCACCCCCCAGCCGTCCTGAATCCGAATTTGGAGTGCACGAACTTTTGTTTTCTGCCCGCACAGACGAAGAGCCAGGACTGAAAGAGGCTGCTGGATCTCTTCAGCACTAAGCAAGCCGGATTTGCTAAAGTGACACTTTTATTGCAGTCTCTCCTTTGTTTGCCAGCTCCAAGTCCGTTTGTGCACAACATCTGTGGTGCACCCCCAAGCCGTCCTGAATGCGAGTTTGGAGTGCAAGAACGATTGTTCTGCGCTCGCACAGATGAATAGGCGGGACTGAAAGGGGCTGCTGGATCTCTTCAGCACTCAGCAAGCTTTGCAACCGGGACACCTCTTTTACTGTCACTCCTTGCATACTTATCAGAAAGTGCATTTGAACCAACGTCTCCGGCACCCAATCTCAGACATGCTGCTGCTGAGTGAGCGGAGCAAGTTAGTTTGAGCCCTCTGACGATGATCTAGATCTGAGAGTAGCTATTGGAAATCTTCTGCAAACAGCATCTTTCGGAGACGTGGTACATATATTGCAGTCTCTCCTTTGTTTGCCAGCTCCAAATCCGCTTGAGCGTTACATCTGTGGTGCACCCCCAAGCCGTCCTGAATGCGAGTTTGGAGTGCAAGAACGATTGTTCTGTGCTCGCACAGATGAATAGGCAGGACTGAAAGGGGCTGCTGGATCTCTACTGCCCTCAGCAGGATTTGCTAAATTGACACTTTTATTGCAGTTTCTCCTTTGTTTGTCAGCTCCAAGTCCGTTTGGGCACTACATCTGTGGCGCACCCCCCAGCCGTCCTTTAATCCGAGTTCGGAGTGCACGAACGATTGCTCTCTGCCCGCACAGACGAAGAGCCAGGACTGAAAGAGGCCGCTGGATCTCTTCAGCACTCAGCAAGCTTTGCAACCGGGACACCTCTTTTACTGTCACTCCTTGCTTACTTGTCTGAAAGTGCATTTGAACCAACGTCTCCGGCACCCAATCTCAGACATGCTGCTGCTGAGTTAGCGGAGCAAGTTAGGTTGATCCCTCTGACGATGATCTAGATCTGAGAGTAGCAATTGGAAATCTTCTGCAAACAGCATCTTTCGGAGAGGTGGTACATATATTGCAGTCTCTCCTTTGTTTGCCAGCTCCAAATCCGCTTGAGCGCAACATCTTTGGTGCACCCCCCAGCCGTCCTGAATGCAAGTTTGGAGTGCACGAACGATTGTTCTGTGCTCGCACAGATGAATAGGCAGGACTGAAAGGGGCTGCTGGATCTCTACTGCCCTCAGCAGGATTTGCTAAATTGACACTTTTATTGCAGTTTCTCCTTTGTTTGTCAGCTCCAAGTCCGTTTGGGCACTACATCTGTGGTGCACCCCCCAGCCGTCCTTTAATCCGAGTTCGGAGTGCACGAACGATTGCTCTCTGCCCGCACAGACGAAGAGCCAGGACTGAAAGAGGCTGCTGGATCTCTTCAGCACTCAGCAAGCTTTGCAACCGGGACACCTCTTTTACTGTCACTCCTTGCTTACTTGTCTGAAAGTGCATTTGAACCAACGTCTCCGGCACCCAATCTCAGACATACTGCTGCTGAGTGAGCGGAGCAAGTTAGTTTGATCCCTCTGACAATGATCTAGATCTGAGAGTAGCTATTGGAAATCTTCTGCAAACAGCATCTTTCGGAGACGTGGTACATATATTGCAGTCTCTCCTTTGTTTGAAAGCTCCAAATCCGTTTGAGCACAATATCTGTGGTGCACCCGCCTGCCGTCCTGAATCCGAGTTTGGAGTGCACGAACTTTTGTTTTCTGCCCGCACAGACGAAGAGCCAGGACTGAAAGAGGCTGCTGGATCTCTTCAGCACTAAGCAAGCCGGATTTGCTAAAGTGACACTTTTATTGCAGTCTCTCCTTTGTTTGCCAGCTCCAAGTCCATTTGTGCACAACATCTGTGGTGCACCCCCCAACCGTCCTGAATGCAAGTTTGGAGTGCAAGAACGATTGTTCTGCGCTCGCACAGATGAATAGGCGGGACTGAAAGGGGCTGCTGGATCTCTTCAGCACTCAGCAAGCTTTGCAAACGGGACACCTCTTTTACTGTCACTCCTTGCTTACTTGTCTGAAAGTGCATTTGAACCAACGTCTCCGGCACCCAATCTCAGACATGCTGCTGCTGAGTGAGCGGAGCAAGTTAGTTTGAGCCCTCTGACGATGATCTAGATCTGAGAGTAGCTATTGGAAATCTTCTGCAAACAGCATCTTTCGGAGAGGTGGTACATATATTGCACTCTCTCCTTTGTTTGCCAGCTCCAAATCCGCTTGAGCGTTACATCTGTGGTGCACCCCCAAGCCGTCCTGAATGCGAGTTTGGAGTGCAAGAACGATTGTTCTGTGCTCGCACAGACGAAGAGCCAGGACTGAAAGGGGCTGCTGGATCTCTACTGCCCTCAGCAGGATTTGCTAAATTGACACTTTTATTGCAGTCTCTCCTTTGTTTGCCAGCTCCAAGTCCGTTTGGGCACTACATCTGTGGTGCACCCCCCAGCCGTCCTTTAATCCGAGTTCGGAGTGCACGAACGATTGCTCTCTGCCCGCACAGACGAAGAGCCAGGACTGAAAGAGGCTGCTGGATCTCTTCAGCACTCAGCAAGCTTTGCAACCGGGACACCTCTTTTACTGTCACTCCTTGCTTACTTGTCTGAAAGTGCATTTGAACCAACGTCTCCGGCACCCAATCTCAGACATGCTGCTGCTGAGTGAGCGGAGCAAGTTAGGTTGATCCCTCTGACGATGATCTAGATCTGAGAGTAGCTATTGGAAATCTTCTGCAAACAGCATCTTTCGGAGAGGTGGTACATATATTGCAGTCTCTCCTTTGTTTGCCAGCTCCAAAACCGCTTGAGCGTTACATCTGTGGTGCACCCCCAAGCCGTCCTGAATGCGAGTTTGGAGTGCAAGAACGATTGTTCTGTGCTCGCACAGATGAATAGGCAGGACTGAAAGGGGCTGCTGGATCTCTACTGCCCTCAGCAGGATTTGCTAAATTGACACTTTTATTGCAGTCTCTCCTTTGTTTGACAGCTCCAAGTCCGTTTGGGCACTACATCTGTGGTGCACCCCCCAGCCGTCCTTTAATCCGAGTTTGGAGTGCACGAACGATTGCTCTCTGCCCGCACAGACGAAGAGCCAGGACTGAAAGAGGTTGCTGGATCTCTTCAGCACTCAGCAAGCTTTGCAACCGGGACACCTCTTTTACTGTCACTCCTTGCTTACTTGTCTGAAAGTGCATTTGAACCAACGTCTCCGGCACCCAATCTCAGACATGCTGCTGCTGAGTGAGCGGAGCAAGTTAGTTTGATCCCTCTGACGATGATCTAGATCTGAGAGTAGCTATTGGAAATCTTCTGCAAACAGCATCTTTCGGAGAGGTGGTACATATATTGCAGTCTCTCCTTTGTTTGAAAGCTCCAAATCCGTTTGAGCACAATATCTGTGGTGCACCCGCCAGCCGTCCTAAATCCGAGTTTGGAGTGCACGAACTTTTGTTTTCTGCCCGCACACACGAAGAGCCAGGACTGAAAGAGGCTGCTGGATCTCTTCAGCACTAAGCAAGCCGGATTTGCTAAAGTGACACTTTTATTGCAGTCTCTCCTTTGTTTGCCAGCTCCAAGTCCGTTTGTGCACAACATCTGTGGTGCACCCCCCAGCCGTCCTGAATGCAAGTTTGGAGTGCAAGAACGATTGTTCTGCGCTCTCACAGATGAATAGGCGGGACTGAAAGGGGCTGCTGGATCTCTTCAGCACTCAGCAAGCTTTGCAACCGGGACACCTCTTTTACTGTCACTCCTTGCTTACTTGTCTGAAAGTGCATTTGAACCAACGTCTCCGGCACCCAATCTCAGACATGCTGCTGCTGAGTGAGCGGAGCAAGTTAGTTTGAGCCCTCTGACGATGATCTAGATCTGAGAGTAGCTATTGGAAATCTTCTGCAAACAGCATCTTTCGGAGACGTGGTACATATATTGCAGTCTCTCCTTTGTTTGCCAGCTCCAAATCCGCTTGAGCGTTACATCTGTGGTGCACCCCCAAGCCGTCCTGAATGCGAGTTTGGAGTGCAAGAACGATTGTTCTGTGCTCGCACAGATGAATAGGCAGGACTGAAAGGGGCTGCTGGATCTCTACTGCCCTCAGCAGGATTTGCTAAATTGACACTTTTATTGCAGTCTCTCCTTTGTTTGACACCTCCAAGTCCGTTTGGGCACTACATCTGTGGTGCACCCCCCAGCCGTCCTTTAATCCGAGTTCGGAGTGCACGAACGATTGCTCTCTGCCCGCACAGACGAAGAGCCAGGACTGAAAGAGGCTGCTGGATCTCTTCAGCACTCAGCAAGCTTTGCAACCGGGACACCTCTTTTACTGTCACTCCTTGCTTACTTGTCTGAAAGTGCATTTGAACCAACGTCTCCGGCACCCAATCTCAGACATGCTGCTGCTGAGTGAGCGGAGCAAGTTAGGTTGATCCCTCTGACGATGATCCATGTCTGCAAGTAGCTATTGGAAATCTTCTGCAAACAGCATCTTTCGGAGAGGTAGTACATATATTGCAGTCTCTCCTTTGTTTGCCAGCTCCAAATCCGCTTGTGCGCAACATCTTTGGTGCACCCCCCAGCCGTCCTGAATGCAAGTTTGGAGTGCACGAACGATTGTTCTGTGCTCGCACAGATGAATAGGCAGGACTGAAAGGGGCTGCTGGATCTCTACTGCCCTCAGCAGGATTTGCCAAATTGACACTTTTATTGCAGTCTCTCCTTTGTTTGCCAGCTCCAAGTCCGTTTGGGCACTACATCTGTGGTGCACCCCCCAGCCGTCCTTTAATCCGAGTTCGGAGTGCACGAACGATTGCTCTCTGCCCGCACAGACGAAGAGCCAGGACTGAAAGAGGCTGCTGGATCTCTTCAGCACTCAGCAAGCTTTGCAATCGGGACACCTCTTTTACTGTCACTCCTTGCTTACTTGTCTGAAAGTGCATTTGAACCAACGTCTCCGGCACCCAATCTCAGACATGCTGCTGCTGAGTGAGCCGAGCAAGTTAGTTTGAGCCCTCTGACGATGATCTAGATCTGAGAGTAGCTATTGGAAATCTTCTGCAAACAGCATCTTTCGGAGAGGTGGTACATATATTGCAGTCTCTCCTTTGTTTGCCAGCTCCAAATCCGCTTGAGCGTTACATCTGTGGTGCACCCCCCAGCCGTCCTGAATGCGAGTTTGGAGTGCAAGAACGATTGTTCTGTGCTCGCACAGATGAATAGGCAGGACTGAAAGGGGCTGCTGGATCTCTACTGCCCTCAGCAGGATTTGCTAAATTGACACTTTTATTGCAGTCTCTCCTTTGTTTGCCAGCTCCAAGTCCGTTTGGGCACAACATCTGTGGTGCACCCCCCAGCCGTCCTTTAATCCGAGTTCGGAGTGCACGAACGATTGCTCTCTGCTCGCACAGACGAATAGGCGGGACTGAAAGAGGCTGCTGGATCTCTTCAGCACTCAGCAAGATTTGCAACCGGGACACCTCTTTTACTGTCATTCCTTGCATACTTATCAGAAAGTGCATTTGAACCAACGTCTCCGGCACCCAATCTCAGACATGCTGCTGCTGAGTGAGCGGAGCAAGTTAGTTTGATCCCTCTGACGATGATCTAGATCTGAGAGTAGCTATTGGAAATCTTCTGCAAACAGCATCTTTCGGAGAGGTGGTACATATATTGCAGTCTCTCCTTTGTTTGAAAGCTCCAAATCCGTTTGAGCACAATATCTGTGGTTCACCCCCCAGCCGTCCTGAATCCGAATTTGGAGTGCACGAACTTTTGTTTTCTGCCCGCACAGACGAAGAGCCAGGACTGAAAGAGGCTGCTGGATCTCTTCAGCACTAAGCAAGCCAGATTTGCTAAAGTGACACTTTTATTGCAGTCTCTCCTTTTTTGCCAGCTCCAAGTCCGTTTGGCCACAACATCTGTGGTGCACCCCCCAGCCGTCCTTTAATCCGAGTTCGGAGTGCACGAACGATTGCTCTCTGCCCGCACAGACGAAGAGCCAGGACTGAAAGAGGCTGCTGGATCTCTTCAGCACTCAGCAAGCTTTGCAATCGGGACACCTCTTTTACTGTCACTCCTTGCTTACTTGTCTGAAAGTGCATTTGAACCAACATCTCCGGCACCCAATCTCAGACATGCTGCTGCTGAGTGAGCGGAGCAAGTTAGTTTGAGCCCTCTGACGATGATCTAGATCTGAGAGTAGCTATTGGAAATCTTCTGCAAACAGCATCTTTCGGAGGCGTGGTACATATATTGCAGTCTCTCCTTTGTTTGCCAGCTCCAAATCCGCTTGAGCGGAACATCTGTGGTGCACCCCCCAGCCGTCCTGAATGCGAGTTTGGAGGGCACGAACGATTGTTCTGTGCTCGCACAGATGAATAGGCAGCACTAAAAGGGGCTGCTGGATCTCTACTGCCCTCAGCAGGATTTGCTAAATTGACACTTTTATTGCAGTCTCTCCTTTGTTTGCCAGCTCCAAGTCCGTTTGGGCACAACATCTGTGGTGCACCCCCCAGCCGTCCTTTAATCCGAGTTCGGAGTGCACGAACGATTGCTCTCTGCTCGCACAGACGAATAGGCGGGACTGAAAAGAGGCTGCTGGATCTCTTCAGCACTCAGCAAGATTTGCAACCGGGACACTTCTTTTACTGTCATTCCTTGCATACTTATCAGAAAGTGCATTTGAACCAACGTCTCCGGCACCCAATCTCAGACATGCTGCTGCTGAGTGAGCGGAGCAAGTTAGTTTGATCCCTCTGACGATGATCTAGATCTGAGAGTAGCTATTGGAAATCTTCTGCAAACAGCATCTTTCGGAGAGGTGGTACATATATTGCAGTCTCTCCTTTGTTTGAAAGCTCCAAATCCGTTTGAGCACAATATCTCTGGTGCACCCGCCAGCCGTCCTGAATCCGAGTTTGGAGTGCACGAACTTTTGTTTTCTGCCCGCACAGACGAAGAGCCAAGACTGAAAGAGGCTGCTGGATCTCTTCAGCACTAAGCAAGCCAGATTTGCTAAAGTGACACTTTTATTGCAGTCTCTCCTTTGTTTGCCAGCTCCAAGTCCGTTTGGGCACAACATCTGTGGTGCACCCCCCAGCCGTCCTTTAATCCGAGTTCGGAGTGCACGAACGATTGCTCTCTGCCCGCACAGACGAAGAGCCAGGACTGAAAGAGGCTGCTGGATCTCTTCAGCACTCAGCAAGCTTTGCAATCGGGACACCTCTTTTACTGTCACTCCTTGCTTACTTGTCTGAAAGTGCATTTGAACCAACGTCTCCGGCACCCAATCTCAGACATGCTGCTGCTGAGTGAGCGGAGCAAGTTAGTTTGAGCCCTCTGACGATGATCTAGATCTGAGAGTAGCTATTGGAAATCTTCTGCAAACAGCATCTTTCGGAGACGTGGTACATATATTGCAGTCTCTCCTTTGTTTGCCAGCTCCAAATCCGCTTGAGCGTTACATCTGTGGTGCACCCCCAAGCCGTCCTGAATGCGAGTTTGGAGTGCAAGAACGATTGTTCTGTGCTCGCACAGATGAATAGGCAGGACTGAAAGGGGCTGCTGGATCTCTACTGCCCTCAGCAGGATTTGCTAAATTGACACTTTTATTGCAGTCTCTCCTTTGTTTGCCAGCTCCAAGTCCGTTTGGGCACTACATCTGTGGTGCACCCCCCAGCCGTCCTTTAATCCGAGTTCGGAGTGCACGAACGATTGCTCTCTGCCCGCACAGACGAAGAGCCAGGACTGAAAGAGGCTGCTGGATCTCTTCAGCACTCAGCAAGCTTTGCAACCGGGACACCTCTTTTACTGTCACTCCTTGCTTACTTGTCTGAAAGTGCATTTGAACCAACGTCTCCGGCACCCAATCTCAGACATGCTGCTGCTGAGTGAGCGGAGCAAGTTAGGTTGATCCCTCTGACGATGATCCATGTCTGCAAGTAGCTATTGGAAATCTTCTGCAAACAGCATCTTTCGGAGAGGTAGTACATATATTGCAGTCTCTCCTTTGTTTGCCAGCTCCAAATCCGCTTGTGCGCAACATCTTTGGTGCACCCCCCAGCCGTCCTGAATGCAAGTTTGGAGTGCACGAACGATTGTTCTGTGCTCGCACAGATGAATAGGCAGGACTGAAAGGGGCTGCTGGATCTCTACTGCCCTCAGCAGGATTTGCCAAATTGACACTTTTATTGCAGTCTCTCCTTTGTTTGCCAGCTCCAAGTCCGTTTGGGCACTACATCTGTGGTGCACCCCCCAGCCGTCCTTTAATCCGAGTTCGGAGTGCACGAACGATTGCTCTCTGCCCGCACAGACGAAGAGCCAGGACTGAAAGAGGCTGCTGGATCTCTTCAGCACTCAGCAAGCTTTGCAACCGGGACACCTCTTTTACTGTCATTCCTTGCATACTTATCAGAAAGTGCATTTGAACCAACGTCTCCGGGACCCAATCTCAGACATGCTGCTGCTGAGTGAGCGGAGCAAGTTAGTTTGAGCCCTCTGACGATGATCTAGATCTGAGAGTAGCTATTGGAAATCTTCTGCAAACAGCATCTTTCGGAGACGTGGTACATATATTGCAGTCTCTCCTTTGTTTGAAAGCTCCAAATCCGTTTGAGCACAATATCTGTGGTGCACCCCCCAGCCGTCCTGAATCCGAGTTTGGAGTGCACGAACTTTTGTTTTCTGCCCGCACAGACGAAGAGCCAGGAATGAAAGAGGCTGCTGGATCTCTTCAGCACTAAGGAAGCCGGATTTGCTAAAGTGACACTTTTATTGCAGTCTCTCCTTTTTTGCCAGCTCCAAGTCCGTTTGGGCACAACATCTGTGGTGCATCCCCCAGCCGTCCTTTAATCCGAGTTCGGAGTGCACGAACGATTGCTCTCTGCTCGCACAGACGAATAGGCGGGACTGAAAGAGGCTGCTGGATCTCTTCAGCACTCAGCAAGCTTTGCAACCGGGACACCTCTTTTACTGTCATTCCTTGCATACTTATCAGAAAGTGCATTTGAACCAACGTCTCCGGCACCCAATCTCAGACATGCTGCTGCTGAGTGAGCGGAGCAAGTTAGTTTGATCCCTCTGACGATGATCTAGATCTGAGAGTAGCTATTGGAAATCTTCTGCAAACAGCATCTTTCGGAGAGGTGGTACATATATTGCAGTCTCTCCTTTGTTTGAAAGCTCCAAATCCGTTTGAGCACAATATCTGTGGTGCACCCCCCAGCCGTCCTGAATGCAAGTTTGGAGTGCACGAACTTTTGTTTTCTGCCCGCACAGACGTAGAGCCAGGACTGAAAGAGGCTGCTGGATCTCTTCAGCACTAAGCAAGCCGGATTTGCTGAAGTGACACTTTTATTGCAGTCTCTCTTTTTTGCCAGCTCCAAGTCCGTTTGTGCACAACATCTGTGGCGCACCCCCCAGCCGTCCTTTAATCCGAGTTCGGACTGCACGAACGATTGCTCTCTGCTCGCACAGACGAATAGGCGGGACTGAAAGAGGCTGCTGGATCTCTTCAGCACTCAGCAAGCTTTGCAACCGGGACACCTCTTTTACTGTCATTCCTTGCATACTTATCAGAAAGTGCATTTGAACCAACGTCTCCGGCACCCAATCTCAGACATGCTGCTGCTGAGTGAGCGGAGCAAGTTAGTTTGATCCCTCTGACGATGATCTAGATCTGAGAGTAGCTATTGGAAATCTTCTGCAAACAGCATCTTTCGGAGAGGTGGTACATATATTGCAGTCTCTCCTTTGTTTGCCAGCTCCAAACCCGCTTGAGCTTTACATCTGTAGTGCACCCCCCAGCCGTCCTGAATGCAAGTTTGGAGTGCAAGAACGATTGTTCTGTGCTCGCACAGATGAATAGGCAGGACGGAAAGGGGCTGCTGGATCTCTACTGCCCTCAGCAGGATTTGCTAAATTGACACTTTTATTGCAGTCTCTCCTTTGTTTGCCAGCTCCAAGTCCGTTTGGGCACAACATCTGTGGTGCACCCCCCAGCCGTCCTTTAATCCGAGTTCGGAGTGCACGAACGATTGCTCTCTTCTCGCACAGACGAATAGGCGGGACTGAAAGAGGCTGCTGGATCTCTTCAGCACTCAGCAAGCTTTGCAACCGGGACACCTCTTTTACTGTCATTCCTTGCATACTTATCAGAAAGTGCATTTGAACCAACGTCTCCGGCACCCAATCTCAGACAAGCTGCTGCTGAGTGAGCGGAGCAAGTTAGTTTGATCCCTCTGACGATGATCTAGATCTGAGAGTAGCTATTGGAAATCTTCTGCAAACAGCATCTTTCGGAGAGGTGGTACATATATTGCAGTCTCTCCTTTGTTTGAAAGCTCCAAATCCGTTTGAGCACAATATCTGTGGTTCACCCCCCAGCCGTCCTGAATCCGAGTTTGGAGTGCACGAACTTTTGTTTTCTGCCCGCACAGATGAAGAGCCAGGACTGAAAGAGGCTGCTGGATCTCTTCAGCACTAAGCAAGCCGGATTTGCTAAAGTGACACTTTTATTGCAGTCTCTCCTTTGTTTGCCAGCTCCAAGTCCGTTTGGGCACAACATCTGTGGTGCACCCCCCAGCCGTCCTTTAATCCGAGTTCGGAGTGCACGAACGATTGCTCTCTGCCCGCACAGACGAAGAGCCAGGACTGAAAGAGGCTGCTGGATCTCTTCAGCACTCAGCAAGCTTTGCAACCGGGACACCTCTTTTACTGTCACTCCTTGCTTACTTGTCTGAAAGTGCATTTGAACCAACGTCTCCGGCACCCAATCTCAGACATGCTGCTGCTGAGTGAGCGGAGCAAGTTAGTTTGATCCCTCTGACGATGATCTAGATCTGAGAGTAGCTATTGGAAATCTTCTGCAAACAGCATCTTTCGGAGAGGTGGTACATATATTGCAGTCTCTCCTTTGTTTGCCAGCTCCAAATCCGCTTGAGCGGAACATCTGTGGTGCACCCCCCAGCCGTCCTGAATGCAAGATTGGAGTGCACGAAGGATTGTTCTGTGCTCGCACAGATGAATAGGCAGGACTGAAAGGGGCTGCTGGATCTCTACTGCCCTCAGCAGGATTTGCTAAATTGACACTTTTATTGCAGTCTCTCCTTTGTTTGCCAGCTCCAAGTCCGTTTGGGCACAACATCTGTGGTGCACCCCCCAGCCGTCCTTTAATCCGAGTTCGGAGTGCACGAACGATTGCTCTCTGCTCGCACAGACGAATAGGCGGGACTGAAAGAGGCTGCTGGATCTCTTCAGCACTCAGCAAGATTTGCAACCGGGAAACCTCTTTTACTGTCATTCCTTGCATACTTAACAGAAAGTGCATTTGAACCAACGTCTCCGGCACCCAATCTCAGACATGCTGCTGCTGAGTGAGCGGAGCAAGTTAGTTTGATCCCTCTGACGATGATCTAGATCTGAGAGTAGCTATTGGAAATCTTCTGCAAACAGCATCTTTCGGAGACGTGGTACATATATTGCAGTCTCTCCTTTGTTTGAAAGCTCCAAATCCGTTTGAGCACAATATCTGTGGTGCACCCCCCAGCCGTCCTGAATCCGAGTTTGGAGTGCACGAACTTTTGTTTTCTGCCCGCACAGACGAAGAGCCAGGACTGAAAGAGGCTGCTGGATCTCTTCAGCACTAAGCAAGCCGGATTTGCTAAAGTGACACTTTTATTGCAGTCTCTCCTTTGTTTGCCAGCTCCAAGTCCGTTTGGGCACAACATCTGTGGTGCACCCCCCAGCCGTCCTTTAATCCGAGTTCGGAGTGCACGAACGATTGCTCTCTGCTCGCACAGACGAATAGGCGGGACTGAAAGAGGCTGCTGGATCTCTTCAGCACTCAGCAAGCTTTGCAACCGGGACACCTCTTTTACTGTCACTCCTTGCTTACTTGTCTGAAAGTGCATTTGAACCAACGTCTCCGGCACCCAATCTCAGACATGCTGCTGCTGAGTGAGCGGAGCAAGTTAGTTTGAGCCCTCTGACGATGAGCTAGATCTGAGAGTAACTATTGGAAATCTTCTGCAAACAGCATCTTTCGGAGAGGTGGTACATATATTGCAGTCTCTCCTTTGTTTGCCAGCTCCAAACCCGCTTGAGCTTTACATCTGTAGTGCACCCCCCAGCCGTCCTGAATGCAAGTTTGGAGTGCAAGAACGATTGTTCTGTGCTCGCACAGATGAATAGGCAGGACTGAAAGGGGCTGCTGGATCTCTACTGCCCTCAGCAGGATTTGCTAAATTGACACTTTTATTGCAGTCTCTCCTTTGTTTGCCAGCTCCAAGTCCGTTTGGGCACAACATCTGTGGTGCACCCCCCAGCCGTCCTTTAATCCGAGTTCGGAGTGCACGAACGATTGCTCTCTTCTCGCACAGACGAATAGGCGGGACTGAAAGAGGCTGCTGGATCTCTTCAGCACTCAGCAAGATTTGCAACCGGGACACCTCTTTTACTGTCATTCCTTGCATACTTATCAGAAAGTGCATTTGAACCAACGTCTCCGGCACCCAATCTCAGGCATGCTGCTGCTGAGTGAGCGGAGCAAGTTAGTTTGATCCCTCTGACGATGATCTAGATCTGAGAGTAGCTATTGGAAATCTTCTGCAAACAGCATCTTTCAGAGAGGTGGTACATATATTGCAGTCTCTCCTTTGTTTGAAAGCTCCAAATCCGTTTGAGCACAATATCTGTGGTGCACCCCCCAGCCGTCCTGAATCCGAGTTTGGAGTGCACGAACTTTTGTTTTCTGCCCGCACAGACGAAGAGCCAGGACTGAAAGAGGCTGCTGGATCTCTTCAGCACTAAGCAAGCCGGATTTGCTAAAGTGACACTTTTATTGCAGTCTCTCCTTTGTTTGCCAGCTCCAAGTCCGTTTGGGCACAACATCTGTGGTGCACCCCCCAGCCGTCCTTTAATCCTAGTTCGGAGTGCACGAACGATTGCTCTCTGCTCGCACAGACGAATAGGCGGGACTGAAAGAGGCTGCTGGATCTCTTCAGCACTCAGCAAGCTTTGCAACCGGGACACCTCTTTTACTGTCACTCCTTGCTTACTTGTCTGAAAGTGCATTTGAACCAACGTCTCCGGCACCCAATCTCAGACATGCTGCTGCTGAGTGAGCGGAGCAAGTTAGTTTGAGCCCTCTGACGATGATCTAGATCTGAGAGTAGCTATTGGAAATCTTCTGCAAACAGCATCTTTCGGAGACGTGGTACATATATTGCAATCTCTCCTTTGTTTGCCAGCTCCAAATCCGCTTGAGCGGAACATCTGTGGTGCACCCCCCAGCCGTCCTGAATGCAAGTTTCGAGTGCACGAACGATTGTTCTGTGCTCGCACAGATGAATAGGCAGGACTGAAAGGGGCTGCTGGATCTCTACTGCCCTCAGCAGGATTTGCTAAATTGACACTTTTATTGCAGTCTCTCCTTTGTTTGCCAGCTCCAAGTCCGTTTGGGCACAACATCTGTGGTACACCCCCCAGCCGTCCTTTAATCCGAGTTCGGAGTGCACGAACGATTGCTCTCTGCTCGCACAGACGAATAGGCGGGACTGAAAGAGGCTGCTGGATCTCTTCAGCACTCAGCAAGATTTGCCACCGGGACACCTCTTTTACTGTCACTCCTTGCTTACTTGTCTGAAAGTGCATTTGAACCAACGTCTCCGGCACCCAATCTCAGACATGCTGCTGCTGAGTGAGCGGAGCAAGTTAGTTTGATCCCTCTGACGATGATCTAGATCTGAGAGTAGCTATTGGAAATCTTCTGCAAACAGCATCTTTCAGAGAGGTGGTACATATATTGCAGTCTCTCCTTTGTTTGAAAGCTCCAAATCCGTTTGAGCACAATATCTGTGGTGCACCCCCCAGCCGTCCTGAATCCGAGTTTGGAGTGCACGAACTTTTGTTTTCTGCCCGCACAGACGAAGAGCCAGGACTGAAAGAGGCTGCTGGATCTCTTCAGCACTAAGCAAGCCGGATTTGCTAAAGTGACACTTTTATTGCAGTCTCTCCTTTGTTTGCCAGCTCCAAGTCCGTTTGGACACAACATCTGTGGTGCACCCCCCAGCCGTCCTTTAATCCGAGTTCGGAGTGCACGAACGATTGCTCTCTGCCCGCACAGACGAAGAGCCAGGACTGAAAGAGGCTGCTGGATCTCTTCAGCACTCAGCAAGCTTTGCAACCGGGACACCTCTTTTACTGTCACTCCTTGCTTACTTGTCTGAAAGTGCATTTGAACCAACGTCTCCGGCACCCAATCTCAGACACGCTGCTGCTGAGTGAGCGGAGCAAGTTAGTTTGATCCCTCTGACGATGATCTAGATCTGAGAGTAGCTATTGGAAATCTTCTGCAAACAGCATCTTTCGGAGACGTGGTACATATATTGCAGTCTCTCCTTTGTTTGCCAGCTCCAAATCCGCTTGAGCGGAACATCTGTGGTGCACCCCCCAGCCGTCCTGAATGCAAGTTTCGAGTGCACGAACGATTGTTCTGTGCTCGCACAGATGAATAGGCAGGACTGAAAGGGGCTGCTGGATCTCTACTGCTCTCAGCAGGATTTGCTAAATTGACACTTTTATTGCAGTCTCTCCTTTGTTTGCCAGCTCCAAGTCCGTTTGGGCACAACATCTGTGGTGCACCCCCCAGCCGTCCTTTAATCCTAGTTCGGAGTGCACGAACGATTGCTCTCTGCTCGCACAGACGAATAGGCGGGACTGAAAGAGGCTGCTGGATCTCTTCAGCACTCAGCAAGCTTTGCAACCGGGACACCTCTTTTACTGTCACTCCTTGCTTACTTGTCTGAAAGTGCATTTGAACCAACGTCTCCGGCACCCAATCTCAGACATGCTGCTGCTGAGTGAGCGGAGCAAGTTAGTTTGAGCCCTCTGACGATGATCTAGATCTGAGAGTAGCTATTGGAAATCTTCTGCAAACAGCATCTTTCGGAGACGTGGTACATATATTGCAATCTCTCCTTTGTTTGCCAGCTCCAAATCCGCTTGAGCGGAACATCTGTGGTGCACCCCCCAGCCGTCCTGAATGCAAGTTTCGAGTGCACGAACGATTGTTCTGTGCTCGCACAGATGAATAGGCAGGACTGAAAGGGGCTGCTGGATCTCTACTGCCCTCAGCAGGATTTGCTAAATTGACACTTTTATTGCAGTCTCTCCTTTGTTTGCCAGCTCCAAGTCCGTTTGGGCACAACATCTGTGGTACACCCCCCAGCCGTCCTTTAATCCGAGTTCGGAGTGCACGAACGATTGCTCTCTGCTCGCACAGACGAATAGGCGGGACTGAAAGAGGCTGCTGGATCTCTTCAGCACTCAGCAAGATTTGCCACCGGGACACCTCTTTTACTGTCACTCCTTGCTTACTTGTCTGAAAGTGCATTTGAACCAACGTCTCCGGCACCCAATCTCAGACATGCTGCTGCTGAGTGAGCGGAGCAAGTTAGTTTGATCCCTCTGACGATGATCTAGATCTGAGAGTAGCTATTGGAAATCTTCTGCAAACAGCATCTTTCAGAGAGGTGGTACATATATTGCAGTCTCTCCTTTGTTTGAAAGCTCCAAATCCGTTTGAGCACAATATCTGTGGTGCACCCCCCAGCCGTCCTGAATCCGAGTTTGGAGTGCACGAACTTTTGTTTTCTGCCCGCACAGACGAAGAGCCAGGACTGAAAGAGGCTGCTGGATCTCTTCAGCACTAAGCAAGCCGGATTTGCTAAAGTGACACTTTTATTGCAGTCTCTCCTTTGTTTGCCAGCTCCAAGTCCGTTTGGACACAACATCTGTGGTGCACCCCCCAGCCGTCCTTTAATCCGAGTTCGGAGTGCACGAACGATTGCTCTCTGCCCGCACAGACGAAGAGCCAGGACTGAAAGAGGCTGCTGGATCTCTTCAGCACTCAGCAAGCTTTGCAACCGGGACACCTCTTTTACTGTCACTCCTTGCTTACTTGTCTGAAAGTGCATTTGAACCAACGTCTCCGGCACCCAATCTCAGACACGCTGCTGCTGAGTGAGCGGAGCAAGTTAGTTTGATCCCTCTGACGATGATCTAGATCTGAGAGTAGCTATTGGAAATCTTCTGCAAACAGCATCTTTCGGAGACGTGGTACATATATTGCAGTCTCTCCTTTGTTTGCCAGCTCCAAATCCGCTTGAGCGGAACATCTGTGGTGCACCCCCCAGCCGTCCTGAATGCAAGTTTCGAGTGCACGAACGATTGTTCTGTGCTCGCACAGATGAATAGGCAGGACTGAAAGGGGCTGCTGGATCTCTACTGCTCTCAGCAGGATTTGCTAAATTGACACTTTTATTGCAGTCTCTCCTTTGTTTGCCAGCTCCAAGTCCGTTTGGGCACTACATCTGTGGTGCACCCCCCAGCCGTCCTTTAATCCGAGTTCGGAGTGCACGAACGATTGCTCTCTGCTCGCACAGACGAATAGGCGGGACTGAAAGAGGCTGCTGGATCTCTTCAGCACTCAGCAAGATTTGCCACCGGGACACCTCTTTTACTGTCATTCCTTGCATATTTATCAGAAAGTGCATTTGAACCAACGTCTCCGGCACCCAATCTCAGACATGCTGCTGCTGAGTGAGCGGAGCAAGTTAGTTTGATCCCTCTGACGATGATCTAGATCTGAGAGTAGCTATTGGAAATCTTCTGCAAACAGCATCTTTCGGAGAGGTGGTACATATATTGCAGTCTCTCCTTTGTTTGCCAGCTAAAAAACCGCTTGAGCGGAACATCTGTGGTGCACCCCCCAGCCGTCCTGAATCCGACTTTGGAGTGCACGAACTTTTGTTTTCTGCCCGCACAGACGAAGAGCCAGGACTGAAAGAGGCTGCTGGATCTCTTCAGCACTAAGCAAGCCGGATTTGCTAAAGTGACACTTTTATTGCAGTCTCTCCTTTGTTTGCCAGCTCCAAGTCCGTTTGGGCACAACATCTGTGGTGCACCCCCCAGCCGTCCTTTAATCCGAGTTCGGAGTGCACGAACGATTGCTCTCTGCTCGCACAGACGAATAGGCGGGACTGAAAGAGGCTGCTGGATCTCTTCAGCACTCAGCAAGATTTGCAACCGGGACACCTCTTTTACTGTCACTCCTTGCTTACTTGTCTGAAAGTGCATTTGAACCAACGTCTCCGGCACCCAATCTCAGACATGCTGCTGCTGAGTGAGCGGAGCAAGTTAGTTTGAGCCCTCTGACGATGATCTAGATCTGAGAGTAGCTATTGGAAATCTTCTGCAAACAGCATCTTTCGGAGACGTGGTACATATATTGCAGTCTCTCCTTTGTTTGCCAGCTCCAAATCCGCTTGAGCGGAACATCTGTGGTGCACCCCCCAGCCGTCCTGAATGCAAGTTTCGAGTGCACGAACGATTGTTCTGTGCTCGCACAGATGAATAGGCAGGACTGAAAGGGGCTGCTGGATCTCTACTGCCCTCAGCAGGATTTGCTAAATTGACACTTTTATTGCAGTCTCTCCTTTGTTTGCCAGCTCCAAGTCCGTTTGGGCACAACATCTGTGGTACACCCCCCAGCCGTCCTTTAATCCGAGTTCGGAGTGCACGAACGATTGCTCTCTGCTCGCACAGACGAATAGGCGGGACTGAAAGAGGCTGCTGGATCTCATCAGCACTCAGCAAGATTTGCAACCGGGACACCTCTTTTACTGTCATTCCTTGCATATTTATCAGAAAGTGCATTTGAACCAACGTCTCCGGCACCCAATCTCAGACATGCTGCTGCTGAGTGAGCGGAGCAAGTTAGTTTGATCCCTCTGACGATGATCTAGATCTGAGAGTAGCTATTGGAAATCTTCTGCAAACAGCATCTTTCGGAGAGGTGGTACATATATTGCAGTCTCTCCTTTGTTTGCCAGCTAAAAAACCGCTTGAGCGGAACATCTGTGGTGCACCCCCCAGCCGTCCTTTAATCCGTGTTCGGAGTGCCCGAACGATTGCTCTCTGCCCGCACAGGAGAAGAGCCAGGACTGAAAGAGGCCGCTGGATCTCTTCAGCACTCAGCAAGCTTTGCAACCGGGACACCTGTTTTACTGTCACTCCTTGCTTACTTGTCTGAAAGTGCATTTGAACCAACGTCTCCGGCACCCAATCTCAGACATGCTGCTGCTGAGTGAGCGGAGCAAGTTAGTTTGATCCCTCTGACGATGATCTAGATCTGAGAGTAGCTATTGGAAATCTTCTGCAAACAGCATCTTTCGGAGACGTGGTACATATATTGCAGTCTCTCCTTTGTTTGAAAGCTCCAAATCCGTTTGAGCACAATATCTGTGGTGCACCCCCCAGCCGTCCTGAATCCGAGTTTGGAGTGCACGAACTTTTGTTTTCTGCCCGCACAGACGAAGAGCCAGGACTGAAAGAGGCTGCTGGATCTCTTCAGCACTAAGCAAGCCGGATTTGCTAAAGTGACACTTTTATTGCAGTCTCTCCTTTGTTTGCCAGCTCCAAGTCCGTTTGGGCACAACATCTGTGGTGCACCCCCCAGCCGTCCTTTAATCCGTGTTCGGAGTGCCCGAACGATTGCTCTCTGCCCGCACAGACGAAGAGCCAGGACTGAAAGAGGCTGCTGGATCTCTTCAGCACTCAGCAAGCTTTGCAACCGGGACACCTCTTTTACTGTCACTCCTTGCTTACTTGTCTGAAAGTGCATTTGAACCAACGTCTCCGTCACCCAATCTCAGACATGCTGCTGCTGAGTGAGCGGAGCAAGTTAGTTTGAGCCCTCTGACGATGAACTAGATCTGAGAGTAACTATTGGAAATCTTCTGCAAACAGCATCTTTCGGAGAGGTGGTACATATATTGCAGTCTCTCCTTTGTTTGCCAGCTCCAAACCCGCTTGAGCTTTACATCTGTAGTGCACCCCCCAGCCGTCCTGAATGCAAGTTTGGAGTGCAAGAACGATTGTTCTGTGCTCGCACAGATGAAGAGCCAGGACTGAAAGGGGCTGCTGGATCTCTACTGCCCTCAGCAGGATTTGCTAAATTGACACTTTTATTGCAGTCTCTCCTTTGTTTGCCAGCTCCAAGTCCGTTTGGGCACAACATCTGTGGTACACCCCCCAGCCGTCCTTTAATCCGAGTTCGGAGTGCACGAACGATTGCTCTCTGCTCGCACAGACGAATAGGCGGGACTGAAAGAGGCTGCTGGATCTCATCAGCACTCAGCAAGATTTGCAACCGGGACACCTCTTTTACTGTCATTCCTTGCATATTTATCAGAAAGTGCATTTGAACCAACGTCTCCGGCACCCAATCTCAGACATGCTGCTGCTGAGTGAGCGGAGCAAGTTAGTTTGATCCCTCTGACGATGATCTAGATCTGAGAGTAGCTATTGGAAATCTTCTGCAAACAGCATCTTTCGGAGACGTGGTACATATATTGCAGTCTCTCCTTTGTTTGAAAGCTCCAAATCCGTTTGAGCACAATATCTGTGGTGCACCCCCCAGCCGTCCTGAATCCGAGTTTGGAGTGCACGAACTTTTGTTTTCTGCCCGCACAGACGAAGAGCCAGGACTGAAAGAGGCTGCTGGATCTCTTCAGCACTAAGCAAGCCGGATTTGCTAAAGTGACACTTTTATTGCTGTCTCTCCTTTTTTGCCAGCTCCAAGTCCGTTTGGGCACAACATCTGTGGTGCACCCCCCAGCCGTCCTTTAATCCGAGTTCGGAGTGCACGAACGATTGCTCTCTGCTCGCACAGACGAATAGGCGGGACTGAAAGAGGCTGCTGGATCTCTTCAGCACTCAGCAAGCTTTGCAACCGGGACACCTCTTTTACTGTCACTCCTTGCTTACTTGTCTGAAAGTGCATTTGAACCAACATCTCCGGCACCCAATCTCAGACATGCTGCTGCTGAGTGAGCGGAGCAAGTTAGTTTGAGCCCTCTGACGATGAACTAGATCTGAGAGTAACTATTGGAAATCTTCTGCAAACAGCATCTTTCGGAGAGGTGGTACATATATTGCAGTCTCTCCTTTGTTTGCCAGCTCCAAATCCGCTTGAGCGGAACATCTGTGGTGCACCCCCCAGCCGTCCTGAATGCAAGTTTGGAGTGCACGAACGATTGTTCTGTGCTCGCACAGATGAATAGGCAGGACTGAAAGGGGCTGCTGGATCTCTACTGCCCTCAGCAGGATTTGCTAAAGTGACACTTTTATTGCAGTCTCTCCTTTGTTTGCCAGCTCCAAGTCCGTTTGGGCACAACATCTGTGGTGCACCCCCCAGCCGTCCTTTAATCCGAGTTCGGAGTGCACGAACGATTGCTCTCTGCTCGCACAGACGAATAGGCGGGACTGAAAGAGGCTGCTGGATCTCTTCAGCACTCAGCAAGATTTGCAACCGGGAAACCTCTTTTACTGTCATTCCTTGCATACTTATCAGAAAGTGCATTTGAACCAACGTCTCCGGCACCCAATCTCAGACATGCTGCTGCTGAGTGAGCGGAGCAAGTTAGTTTGATCCCTCTGACGATGATCTAGATCTGAGAGTAGCTATTGGAAATCTTCTGCAAACAGCATCTTTCGGAGACGTGGTACATATATTGCAGTCTCTCCTTTGTTTGAAAGCTCCAAATCCGTTTGAGCACAATATCTGTGGTGCACCCCCCAGCCGTCCTGAATCCGAGTTTGGAGTGCACGAACTTTTGTTTTCTGCCCGCACAGACGAAGAGCCAGGACTGAAAGAGGCTGCTGGATCTCTTCAGCACTAAGCAAGCCGGATTTGCTAAAGTGACACTTTTATTGCTGTCTCTCCTTTTTTGCCAGCTCCAAGTCCGTTTGGGCACAACATCTGTGGTGCACCCCCCAGCCGTCCTTTAATCCGAGTTCGGAGTGCACGAACGATTGCTCTCTGCTCGCACAGACGAATAGGCGGGACTGAAAGAGGCTGCTGGATCTCTTCAGCACTCAGCAAGCTTTGCAACCGGGACACCTCTTTTACTGTCACTCCTTGCTTACTTGTCTGAAAGTGCATTTGAACCAACATCTCCGGCACCCAATCTCAGACATGCTGCTGCTGAGTGAGCGGAGCAAGTTAGTTTGAGCCCTCTGACGATGAACTAGATCTGAGAGTAACTATTGGAAATCTTCTGCAAACAGCATCTTTCGGAGAGGTGGTACATATATTGCAGTCTCTCCTTTGTTTGCCAGCTCCAAACCCGCTTGAGCTTTACATCTGTAGTGCACCCCCCAGCCGTCCTGAATGCAAGTTTGGAGTGCAAGAACGATTGTTCTGTGCTCGCACAGATGAAGAGCCAGGACTGAAAGGGGCTGCTGGATCTCTACTGCCCTCAGCAGGATTTGCTAAATTGACACTTTTATTGCAGTCTCTCCTTTGTTTGCCAGCTCCAAGTCCGTTTGGGCACAACATCTGTGGTGCACCCCCCAGCCGTCCTTTAATCCGAGTTCGGAGTGCACGAACGATTGCTCTCTGCTCGCACAGACGAATAGGCGGGACTGAAAGAGGCTGCTGGATCTCTTCAGCACTCAGCAAGATTTGCAACCGGGAAACCTCTTTTACTGTCATTCCTTGCATACTTATCAGAAAGTGCATTTGAACCAACGTCTCCGGCACCCAATCTCAGACATGCTGCTGCTGAGTGTGCGGAGCAAGTTAGTTTGATCCCTCTGACGATGATCTAGATCTGAGAGTAGCTATTGGAAATCTTCTGCAAACAGCATCTTTCGGAGACGTGGTACATATATTGCAGTCTCTCCTTTGTTTGAAAGCTCCAAATCCGTTTGAGCACAATATCTGTGGTGCACCCCCCAGCCGTCCTGAATCCGAGTTTGGAGTGCACGAACTTTTGTTTTCTGCCCGCACAGACGAAGAGCCAGGACTGAAAGAGGCTGCTGGATCTCTTCAGCACTAAGCAAACCGGATTTGCTAAAGTGACACTTTTATTGCAGTCTCTCCTTTGTTTGCCAGCTCCAAGTCCGTTTGGGCACAACATCTGTGGTGCACCCCCCAGCCGTCCTTTAATCCGAGTTCGGAGTGCACGAACGATTGCTCTCTGCTCGCACAGACGAATAGGCGGGACTGAAAGAGGCTGCTGGATCTCTTCAGCACTCAGCAAGATTTGCAACCGGGACACCTCTTTTACTGTCACTCCTTGCTTACTTGTCTGAAAGTGCATTTGAACCAACATCTCCGGCACCCAATCTCAGACATGCTGCTGCTGAGTGAGCGGAGCAAGTTAGTTTGAGCCCTCTGACGATGAACTAGATCTGAGAGTAACTATTGGAAATCTTCTGCAAACAGCATCTTTCGGAGAGGTGGTACATATATTGCAGTCTCTCCTTTGTTTGCCAGCTCCAAATCCGCTTGAGCGCAACATCTTTGGTGCACCCCCCAGCCGTCCTGAATGCAAGTTTGGAGTGCACGAACGATTGTTCTGTGCTCGCACAGATGAATAGGCAGGACTGAAAGGGGCTGCTGGATCTCTACTGCCCTCAGCAGGATTTGCTAAATTGACACTTTTATTGCAGTCTCTCCTTTGTTTGCCAGCTCCAAGTCCGTTTGGGCACAACATCTGTGGTGCACCCCCCAGCCGTCCTTTAATCCGAGTTCGGAGTGCACGAACGATTGCTCTCTGCTCGCACAGACGAAGAGCCAGGACTGAAAGAGGCTGCTGGATCTCTTCAACACTCAGCAAGATTTGCAACCGGGACACCTCTTTTACTGTCATTCCTTGCATACTTATCAGAAAGTGCATTTGAACCAACGTCTCCGGCACCCAATCTCAGACATGCTGCTGCTGAGTGAGCGGAGCAAGTTAGTTTGATCCCTCTGACGATGATCTAGATCTGAGAGTAGCTATTGGAAATCTTCTGCAAACAGCATCTTTCGGAGACGTGGTACATATATTGCAGTCTCTCCTTTGTTTGAAAGCTCCAAATCCGTTTGAGCACAATATCTGTGGTGCACCCCCCAGCCGTCCTGAAACCGAGTTTGGAGTGCACGAACTTTTGTTTTCTGCCCGCACAGACGAAGAGCCAGGACTGAAAGAGGCTGCTGGATCTCTTCAGCACTAAGCAAGCCGGATTTGCTAAAGTGACACTTTTATTGCTGTCTCTCCTTTTTTGCCAGCTCCAAGTCCGTTTGGGCACAACATCTGTGGTGCACCCCCCAGCCGTCCTTTAATCCGAGTTCGGAGTGCACGAACGATTGCTCTCTGCTCGCACAGACGAATAGGCGGGACTGAAAGAGGCTGCTGGATCTCTTCAGCACTCAGCAAGCTTTGCAACCGGGACACCTCTTTTACTGTCACTCCTTGCTTACTTGTCTGAAAGTGCATTTGAACCAACATCTCCGGCACCCAATCTCAGACATGCTGCTGCTGAGTGAGCGGAGCAAGTTAGTTTGAGCCCTCTGACGATGAACTAGATCTGAGAGTAACTATTGGAAATCTTCTGCAAACAGCATCTTTCGGAGACGTGGTACATATATTGCAGTCTCTCCTTTGTTTGCCAGCTCCAAATCCGCTTGAGCGGAACATCTGTGGTGCACCCCCCAGCCGTCCTGAATGCAAGTTTGGAGTGCACGAACGATTGTTCTGTGCTCGCACAGATGAATAGGCAGGACTGAAAGGGGCTGCTGGATCTCTACTGCCCTCAGCAGGATTTGCTAAATTGACACTTTTATTGCAGTCTCTCCTTTGTTTGCCAGCTCCAAGTCCGTTTGGGCACAACATCTGTGGTGCACCCCCCAGCCGTCCTTTAATCCGAGTTCGGAGTGCACGAACGATTGCTCTCTGCTCGCACAGACGAATAGGCGGGTCTGAAAGAGGCTGCTGGATCTCTTCAGCACTCAGCAAGATTTGCAACCGGGAAACCTCTTTTACTGTCATTCCTTGCATACTTATCAGAAAGTGCATTTGAACCAACGTCTCCGGCACCCAATCTCAGACATGCTGCTGCTGAGTGAGCGGAGCAAGTTAGTTTGATCCCTCTGACGATGATCTAGATCTGAGAGTAGCTATTGGAAATCTTCTGCAAACAGCATCTTTCGGAGAGGTGGTACATATATTGCAGTCTCTCCTTTGTTTGAAAGCTCCAAATCCGTTTGAGCACAATATCTGTGGTGCACCCCCCAGCCGTCCTGAATCCGAGTTTGGAGTGCACGAACTTTTGTTTTCTGCCCGCACAGACGAAGAGCCAGGACTGAAAGAGGCTGCTGGATCTCTTCAGCACTAAGCAAGCCGGATTTGCTAAAGTGACACTTTTATTACTGTCTCTCCTTTTTTGCCAGCTCCAAGTCCGTTTGGGCACAACATCTGTGGTGCACCCCCCAGCCGTCCTTTAATCCGAGTTCGGAGTGCCCGAACGATTGCTCTCTGCCCGCACAGACGAAGAGCCAGGACTGAAAGAGGCTGCTGGATCTCTTCAGCACTCAGCAAGCTTTGCAACCGGGACACCTCTTTTACTGTCACTCCTTGCTTACTTGTCTGAAAGTGCATTTGAACCAACGTCTCCGGCACCCAATCTCAGACATGCTGCTGCTGAGTGAGCGGAGCAAGTTATTTTGATCCCTCTGACGATGATCTAGATCTGAGAGTAGCTATTGGAAATCTTCTGCAAACAGCATCTTTCGGAGACGTGGTACATATATTGCAGTCTCTCCTTTGTTTGAAAGCTCCAAATCCGTTTGAGCACAATATCTGTAGTGCACCCCCCAGCCGTCCTGAATCCGAGTTTGGAGTGCACGAACTTTTGTTTTCTGCCCGCACAGACGAAGAGCCAGGACTGAAAGAGGCTGCTGGATCTCTTCAGCACTAAGCAAGCCGGATTTGCTAAGGTGACACTTTTATTGCAGTCTCTCCTTTGTTTGCCAGCTCCAAGTCCGTTTGGGCACAACTTCTGTGGTGCACCCCCCAGCCGTCCTTTAATCCGAGTTCGGAGTGCACGAACGATTGCTCTCTGCTCGCACAGACGAATAGGCGGGACTGAAAGAGGCTGCTGGATCTCTTCAGCACTCAGCAAGCTTTGCAACCGGGACACCTCTTTTACTGTCACTCCTTGCTTACTTGTCTGAAAGTGCATTTGAACCAACATCTCCGGCACCCAATCTCAGACATGCTGCTGCTGAGTGAGCGGAGCAAGTTAGTTTGAGCCCTCTGACGATGAACTAGATCTGAGAGTAACTATTGGAAATCTTCTGCAAACAGCATCTTTCGGAGAGGTGGTACATATATTGCAGTCTCTCCTTTGTTTGCCAGCTCCAAATCCGCTTGAGCGCAACATCTTTGGTGCACCCCCCAGCCGTCCTGAATGCAAGTTTGGAGTGCACGAACGATTGTTCTGTGCTCGCACAGATGAATAGGCAGGACTGAAAGGGGCTGCTGGATCTCTACTGCCCTCAGCAGGATTTGCTAAATTGACACTTTTATTGCAGTCTCTCCTTTGTTTGCCAGCTCCAAGTCCGTTTGGGCACAACATCTGTGGTGCACCCCCCAGCCGTCCTTTAATCCGAGTTCGGAGTGCACAAACGATTGCTCTCTGCTCGCACAGACGAATAGGCAGGACTGAAAGAGGCTGCTGGATCTCTTCAACACTCAGCAAGATTTGCAACCGGGACACCTCTTTTACTGTCATTCCTTGCATACTTATCAGAAAGTGCATTTGAACCAACGTCTCCAGCACCCAATCTCAGACATGCTGCTGCTGAGTGAGCGGAGCAAGTTAGTTTGATCCCTCTGACGATGATCTAGATCTGAGAGTAGCTATTGGAAATCTTCTGCAAACAGCATCTTTCGGAGAGGTGGTACATATATTGCAGTCTCTCCTTTGTTTGAAAGCTCCAAATCCGTTTGAGCACAATATCTGTGGTGCACCCCCCAGCCGTCCTGAATCCGAGTTTGGAGTGCACGAACTTTTGTTTTCTGCCCGCACAGACGAAGAGCCAGGACTGAAAGAGGCTGCTGGATCTCTTCAGCACTAAGCAAGCCGGATTTGATAAAGTGACACTTTTATTGCTGTCTCTCCTTTTTTGCCAGCTCCAAGTCCGTTTGTGCACAACATCTGTGGTGCACCCCCCAGCCGTCCTTTAATCCGAGTTCGGAGTGCACGAACTATTGCTCTCTGCTCGCACAGACGAATAGGCGGGACTGAAAGAGGCTGCTGGATCTCTTCAGCACTCAGCAAGCTTTGCAACCGGGACACCTCTTTTACTGTCACTCCTTGCTTACTTGTCTGAAAGTGCATTTGAACCAACATCTCCGGCACCCAATCTCAGACATGCTGCTGCTGAGTGAGCGGAGCAAGTTAGTTTGAGCCCTCTGACGATGAACTAGATCTGAGAGTAACTATTGGAAATCTTCTGCAAACAGCATCTTTCGGAGAGGTGGTACATATATTGCAGTCTCTCCTTTGTTTGCCAGCTCCAAATCCGCTTGAGCGGAACATCTGTGGTGCACCCCCCAGCCGTCCTGAATGCAAGTTTGGAGTGCACGAACGATTGTTCTGTGCTCGCACAGATGAATAGGCAGGACTGAAAGGGGCTGCTGGATCTCTACTGCCCTCAGCAGGATTTGCTAAAGTGACACTTTTATTGCAGTCTCTCCTTTGTTTGCCAGCTCCAAGTCCGTTTGGGCACAACATCTGTGGTGCACCCCCCAGCCGTCCTTTAATCCGAGTTCGGAGTGCACGAACGATTGCTCTCTGCTCGCACAGACGAATAGGCGGGTCTGAAAGAGGCTGCTGGATCTCTTCAGCACTCAGCAAGATTTGCAACCGGGAAACCTCTTTTACTGTCATTCCTTGCATACTTATCAGAAAGTGCATTTGAACCAACGTCTCCGGCACCCAATCTCAGACATGCTGCTGCTGAGTGAGCGGAGCAAGTTAGTTTGATCCCTCTGACGATGATCTAGATCTGAGAGTAGCTATTGGAAATCTTCTGCAAACAGCATCTTTCGGAGAGGTGGTACATATATTGCAGTCTCTCCTTTGTTTGAAAGCTCCAAATCCGTTTGAGCACAATATCTGTGGTGCACCCCCCAGCCGTCCTGAATCCGAGTTTGGAGTGCACGAACTTTTGTTTTCTGCCCGCACAGACGAAGAGCCAGGACTGAAAGAGGCTGCTGGATCTCTTCAGCACTAAGCAAGCCGGATTTGCTAAAGTGACACTTTTATTACTGTCTCTCCTTTTTTGCCAGCTCCAAGTCCGTTTGGGCACAACATCTGTGGTGCACCCCCCAGCCGTCCTTTAATCCGAGTTCGGAGTGCCCGACGATTGCTCTCTGACCGCACAGACGAAGAGCCAGGACTGAAAGAGGCTGCTGGATCTCTTCAGCACTCAGCAAGCTTTGCAACCGGGACACCTCTTTTACTGTCACTCCTTGCTTACTTGTCTGAAAGTGCATTTGAACCAACGTCTCCGGCACCCAATCTCAGACATGCTGCTGCTGAGTGAGCGGAGCAAGTTATTTTGATCCCTCTGACGATGATCTAGATCTGAGAGTAGCTATTGGAAATCTTCTGCAAACAGCATCTTTCGGAGACGTGGTACATATATTGCAGTCTCTCCTTTGTTTGAAAGCTCCAAATCCGTTTGAGCACAATATCTGTAGTGCACCCCCCAGCCGTCCTGAATCCGAGTTTGGAGTGCACGAACTTTTGTTTTCTGCCCACACAGACGAAGAGCCAGGACTGAAAGAGGCTGCTGGATCTCTTCAGCACTAAGCAAGCCGGATTTGCTAAGGTGACACTTTTATTGCAGTCTCTCCTTTGTTTGCCAGCTCCAAGTCCGTTTGGGCACAACTTCTGTGGTGCACCCCCCAGCCGTCCTTTAATCCGAGTTCGGAGTGCACGAACGATTGCTCTCTGCTCGCACAGACGAATAGGCGGGACTGAAAGAGGCTGCTGGATCTCTTCAGCACTCAGCAAGCTTTGCAACCGGGACACCTCTTTTACTGTCACTCCTTGCTTACTTGTCTGAAAGTGCATTTGAACCAACATCTCCGGCACCCAATCTCAGACATGCTGCTGCTGAGTGAGCGGAGCAAGTTAGTTTGAGCCCTCTGACGATGAACTAGATCTGAGAGTAACTATTGGAAATCTTCTGCAAACAGCATCTTTCGGAGAGGTGGTACATATATTGCAGTCTCTCCTTTGTTTGCCAGCTCCAAATCCGCTTGAGCGCAACATCTTTGGTGCACCCCCCAGCCGTCCTGAATGCAAGTTTGGAGTGCACGAACGATTGTTCTGTGCTCGCACAGATGAATAGGCAGGACTGAAAGGGGCTGCTGGATCTCTACTGCCCTCAGCAGGATTTGCTAAATTGACACTTTTATTGCAGTCTCTCCTTTGTTTGCCAGCTCCAAGTCCGTTTGGGCACAACATCTGTGGTGCACCCCCCAGCCGTCCTTTAATCCGAGTTCGGAGTGCACGAACGATTGCTCTCTGCTCGCACAGACGAATAGGCAGGACTGAAAGAGGCTGCTGGATCTCTTCAACACTCAGCAAGATTTGCAACCGGGACACCTCTTTTACTGTCATTCCTTGCATACTTATCAGAAAGTGCATTTGAACCAACGTCTCCAGCACCCAATCTCAGACATGCTGCTGCTGAGTGAGCGGAGCAAGTTAGTTTGATCCCTCTGACGATGATCTAGATCTGAGAGTAGCTATTGGAAATCTTCTGCAAACAGCATCTTTCGGAGAGGTGGTACATATATTGCAGTCTCTCCTTTGTTTGAAAGCTCCAAATCCGTTTGAGCACAATATCTGTGGTGCACCCCCCAGCCGTCCTGAATCCGAGTTTGGAGTGCACGAACTTTTGTTTTCTGCCCGCACAGACGAAGAGCCAGGACTGAAAGAGGCTGCTGGATCTCTTCAGCACTAAGCAAGCCGGATTTGATAAAGTGACACTTTTATTGCTGTCTCTCCTTTTTTGCCAGCTCCAAGTCCGTTTGTGCACAACATCTGTGGTGCACCCCCCAGCCGTCCTTTAATCCGAGTTCGGAGTGCACGAACTATTGCTCTCTGCTCGCACAGACGAATAGGCGGGACTGAAAGAGGCTGCTGGATCTCTTCAGCACTCAGCAAGCTTTGCAACCGGGACACCTCTTTTACTGTCACTCCTTGCTTACTTGTCTGAAAGTGCATTTGAACCAACATCTCCGGCACCCAATCTCAGACATGCTGCTGCTGAGTGAGCGGAGCAAGTTAGTTTGAGCCCTCTGACGATGAACTAGATCTGAGAGTAACTATTGGAAATCTTCTGCAAACAGCATCTTTCGGAGAGGTGGTACATATATTGCAGTCTCTCCTTTGTTTGCCAGCTCCAAATCCGCTTGAGCGGAACATCTGTGGTGCACCCCCCAGCCGTCCTGAATGCAAGTTTGGAGTGCACGAACGATTGTTCTGTGCTCGCACAGATGAATAGGCAGGACTGAAAGGGGCTGCTGGATCTCTACTGCCCTCAGCAGGATTTGCTAAAGTGACACTTTTATTGCAGTCTCTCCTTTGTTTGCCAGCTCCAAGTCCGTTTGGGCACAACATCTGTGGTGCACCCCCCAGCCGTCCTTTAATCCGAGTTCGGAGTGCACGAACGATTGCTCTCTGCTCGCACAGACGAATAGGCGGGTCTGAAAGAGGCTGCTGGATCTCTTCAGCACTCAGCAAGATTTGCAACCGGGAAACCTCTTTTACTGTCATTCCTTGCATACTTATCAGAAAGTGCATTTGAACCAACGTCTCCGGCACCCAATCTCAGACATGCTGCTGCTGAGTGAGCGGAGCAAGTTAGTTTGATCCCTCTGACGATGATCTAGATCTGAGAGTAACTATTGGAAATCTTCTGCAAACAGCATCTTTCGGAGAGGTGGTACATATATTGCAGTCTCTCCTTTGTTTGAAAGCTCCAAATCCGTTTGAGCACAATATCTGTGGTGCACCCCCCAGCCGTCCTGAATCCGAGTTTGGAGTGCACGAACTTTTGTTTTCTGCCCGCACAGACGAAGAGCCAGGACTGAAAGAGGCTGCTGGATCTCTTCAGCACTAAGCAAGCCGGATTTGCTAAAGTGACACTTTTATTGCAGTCTCTCCTTTGTTTGCCAGCTCCAAGTCCGTTTGGGCACAACATCTGTGGTGCACCCCCCAGCCGTCCTTTAATCCGAGTTCGGAGTGCACGAACGATTGCTCTCTGCTCGCACAGACGAATAGGCGGGACTGAAAGAGGCTGCTGGATCTCTTCAGCACTCAGCAAGATTTGCAACCGGGACACCTCTTTTACTGTCACTCCTTGCTTACTTGTCTGAAAGTGCATTTGAACCAACGTCTCCGGCACCCAATCTCAGACATGCTGCTGCTGAGTGAGCGGAGCAAGTTAGTTTGATCCCTCTGACGATGATCTAGATCTGAGAGTAGCTATTGGAAATCTTCTGCAAACAGCATCTTTCGGAGACGTGGTACATATATTGCAGTCTCTCCTTTGTTTGCCAGCTCCAAATCCGCTTGAGCGGAACATCTGTGGTGCACCCCCCAGCCGTCCTGAATGCAAGTTTGGAGTGCACGAACGATTGTTCTGTGCTCGCACAGATGAATAGGCAGGACTGAAAGGAGCTGCTGGATCTCTACTACCCTCAGCAGGATTTGCTAAATTGACACTTTTATTGCAGTCTCTCCTTTGTTTGCCAGCTCCAAGTCCGTTTGGGCACTACATCTGTGGTGCACCCCCCAGCCGTCCTTTAATCCGAGTTCGGAGTGCACGAACGATTGCTCTCTGCCCGCACAGGAGAAGAGCCAGGACAGAAAGAGGCTGCTGGATCTCTTCAGCACTCAGCAAGCTTTGCAACCGGGACACCTCTTTTACTGTCACTCCTTGCTTACTTGTCTGAAAGTGCATTTGAACCAACGTCTCCGGCACCCAATCTCAGACATGCTGCTGCTGAGTGAGCGGAGCAAGTTAGTTTGAGCCCTCTGACGATGATCTAGATCTGAGAGTAGCTATTGGAAATCTTCTGCAAACAGCATCTTTCGGAGACGTGGTACATATATTGCAGTCTCTCCTTTGTTTGCCAGCTCCAAATCCGCTTGAGCGTTACATCTGTGGTGCACCCCCCAGCCGTACTGAATGCAAGTTTGGAGTGCACGAACGATTGTTCTGTGCTCGCACAGATGAAGAGCCAGGACTGAAAGGGGCTGCTGGATCTCTACTGCCCTCAGCAGGATTTGCTAAATTGACACTTTTATTGCAGTCTCTCCTTTGTTTGCCAGCTCCAAGTCCGTTTGGGCACAACATCTGTGGTGCACCCCCCAGCCGTCCTTTAATCCGAGTTCGGAGTGCACGAACGATTGCTCTCTGCTCGCACAGACGAATAGGCAGGACTGAAAGAGGCTGCTGGATCTCTTCAGCACTCAGCAAGATTTGCAACCGGGACACCTCTTTTACTGTCATTCCTTGCATACTTATCAGAAAGTGCATTTGAACCAACGTCTCCGGCACCCAATCTCAGACATGCTGCTGCTGAGTGAGCGGAGCAAGTTAGTTTGATCCCTCTGACGATGATCTAGATCTGAGAGTAGCTATTGGAAATCTTCTGCAAACAGCATCTTTCGGAGACGTGGTACATATATTGCAGTCTCTCCTTTGTTTGAAAGCTCCAAATCCGTTTGAGCACAATATCTGTGGTGCACCCCCCAGCCGTCCTGAATCCGAGTTTGGAGTGCACGAACTTTTGTTTTCTGCCCGCACAGACGAAGAGCCAGGACTGAAAGAGGCTGCTGGATCTCTTCAGCACTAAGCAAGCCGGATTTGCTAAAGTGACACTTTTATTGCTGTCTCTCCTTTTTTGCCAGCTCCAAGTCCGTTTGGGCACAACATCTGTGGTGCACCCCCCAGCCGTCCTTTAATCCGAGTTCGGAGTGCACGAACGATTGCTCTCTGCTCGCACAGACGAATAGGCGGGACTGAAAGAGGCTGCTGGATCTCTTCAGCACTCAGCAAGATTTGCAACCGGGACACCTCTTTTACTGTCACTCCTTGCTTACTTGTCTGAAAGTGCATTTGAACCAACGTCTCCGGCACCCAATCTCAGACATGCTGCTGCTGAGTGAGCGGAGCAAGTTAGTTTGAGCCCTCTGACGATGATCTAGATCTGAGAGTAGCTATTGGAAATCTTCTGCAAACAGCATCTTTCGGAGACGTGGTACATATATTGCAGTCTCTCCTTTGTTTGCCAGCTCCAAATCCGCTTGAGCGTTACATCTGTGGTGCACCCCCCAGCCGTCCTGAATGCAAGTTTGGAGTGCACGAACGATTGTTCTGTGCTCGCACAGATGAATAGGCAGGACTGAAAGGGGCTGCTGGATCTCTACTGCCCTCAGCAGGATTTGCTAAAGTGACACTTTTATTGCAGTCTCTCCTTTGTTTGCCAGCTCCAAGTCCGTTTGGGCTCAACATCTGTGGTGCACCCCCCAGCCGTCCTTTAATCCGAGTTCGGAGTGCACGAACGATTGCTCTCTGCTCGCACAGACGAATAGGCGGGACTGAAAGAGGCTGCTGGATCTCTTCAACACTCAGCAAGATTTGCAACCGGGACACCTCTTTTACTGTCATTCCTTGCATACTTATCAGAAAGTGCATTTGAACCAACGTCTCCGGCACCCAATCTCAGACATGCTGCTGCTGAGTGAGCGGAGCAAGTTAGTTTGATCCCTCTGACGATGATCTAGATCTGAGAGTAGCTATTGGAAATCTTCTGCAAACAGCATCTTTCGGAGAGGTGGTACATATATTGCAGTCTCTCCTTTGTTTGAAAGCTCCAAATCCGTTTGAGCACAATATCTGTGGTGCACCCCCCAGCCGTCCTGAATCCGAGTTTGGAGTGCACGAACTTTTGTTTTCTGCCCGCACAGACGAAGAGCCAGGACTGAAAGAGGCTGCTGGATCTCTTCAGCACTAAGCAAGCCGGATTTGCTAAAGTGACACTTTTATTGCTGTCTCTCCTTTTTTGCCAGCTCCAAGTCCGTTTGGGCACAACATCTGTGGTGCACCCCCCAGCCGTCCTTTAATCCGAGTTCGGAGTGCACGAACGATTGCTCTCTGCTCGCACAGACGAATAGGCGGGACTGAAAGAGGCTGCTGGATCTCTTCAGCACTCAGCAAGCTTTGCAACCGGGACACCTCTTTTACTGTCACTCCTTGCTTACTTGTCTGAAAGTGCATTTGAACCAACATCTCCGGCACCCAATCTCAGACATGCTGCTGCTGAGTGAGCGGAGCAAGTTAGTTTGAGCCCTCTGACGATGAACTAGATCTGAGAGTAACTATTGGAAATCTTCTGCAAACAGCATCTTTCGGAGAGGTGGTACATATATTGCAGTCTCTCCTTTGTTTGCCAGCTCCAAATCCGCTTGAGCGGAACATCTGTGGTGCACCCCCCAGCCGTCCTGAATGCAAGTTTGGAGTGCACGAACGATTGTTCTGTGCTCGCACAGATGAATAGGCAGGACTGAAAGGAGCTGCTGGATCTCTACTACCCTCAGCAGGATTTGCTAAATTGACACTTTTATTGCAGTCTCTCCTTTGTTTGCCAGCTCCAAGTCCGTTTGGGCACTACATCTGTGGTGCACCCCCCAGCCGTCCTTTAATCCGAGTTCGGAGTGCACGAACGATTGCTCTCTGCCCGCACAGGAGAAGAGCCAGGACAGAAAGAGGCTGCTGGATCTCTTCAGCACTCAGCAAGCTTTGCAACCGGGACACCTCTTTTACTGTCACTCCTTGCTTACTTGTCTGAAAGTGCATTTGAACCAACGTCTCCGGCACCCAATCTCAGACATGCTGCTGCTGAGTGAGCGGAGCAAGTTAGTTTGAGCCCTCTGACGATGATCTAGATCTGAGAGTAGCTATTGGAAATCTTCTGCAAACAGCATCTTTCGGAGACGTGGTACATATATTGCAGTCTCTCCTTTGTTTGCCAGCTCCAAATCCGCTTGAGCGTTACATCTGTGGTGCACCCCCCAGCCGTACTGAATGCAAGTTTGGAGTGCACGAACGATTGTTCTGTGCTCGCACAGATGAAGAGCCAGGACTGAAAGGGGCTGCTGGATCTCTACTGCCCTCAGCAGGATTTGCTAAATTGACACTTTTATTGCAGTCTCTCCTTTGTTTGCCAGCTCCAAGTCCGTTTGGGCACAACATCTGTGGTGCACCCCCCAGCCGTCCTTTAATCCGAGTTCGGAGTGCACGAACGATTGCTCTCTGCTCGCACAGACGAATAGGCAGGACTGAAAGAGGCTGCTGGATCTCTTCAGCACTCAGCAAGATTTGCAACCGGGACACCTCTTTTACTGTCATTCCTTGCATACTTATCAGAAAGTGCATTTGAACCAACGTCTCCGGCACCCAATCTCAGACATGCTGCTGCTGAGTGAGCGGAGCAAGTTAGTTTGATCCCTCTGACGATGATCTAGATCTGAGAGTAGCTATTGGAAATCTTCTGCAAACAGCATCTTTCGGAGACGTGGTACATATATTGCAGTCTCTCCTTTGTTTGAAAGCTCCAAATCCGTTTGAGCACAATATCTGTGGTGCACCCCCCAGCCGTCCTGAATCCGAGTTTGGAGTGCACGAACTTTTGTTTTCTGCCCGCACAGACGAAGAGCCAGGACTGAAAGAGGCTGCTGGATCTCTTCAGCACTAAGCAAGCCGGATTTGCTAAAGTGACACTTTTATTGCTGTCTCTCCTTTTTTGCCAGCTCCAAGTCCGTTTGGGCACAACATCTGTGGTGCACCCCCCAGCCGTCCTTTAATCCGAGTTCGGAGTGCACGAACGATTGCTCTCTGCTCGCACAGACGAATAGGCGGGACTGAAAGAGGCTGCTGGATCTCTTCAGCACTCAGCAAGATTTGCAACCGGGACACCTCTTTTACTGTCACTCCTTGCTTACTTGTCTGAAAGTGCATTTGAACCAACGTCTCCGGCACCCAATCTCAGACATGCTGCTGCTGAGTGAGCGGAGCAAGTTAGTTTGAGCCCTCTGACGATGATCTAGATCTGAGAGTAGCTATTGGAAATCTTCTGCAAACAGCATCTTTCGGAGACGTGGTACATATATTGCAGTCTCTCCTTTGTTTGCCAGCTCCAAATCCGCTTGAGCGTTACATCTGTGGTGCACCCCCCAGCCGTCCTGAATGCAAGTTTGGAGTGCACGAACGATTGTTCTGTGCTCGCACAGATGAATAGGCAGGACTGAAAGGGGCTGCTGGATCTCTACTGCCCTCAGCAGGATTTGCTAAAGTGACACTTTTATTGCAGTCTCTCCTTTGTTTGCCAGCTCCAAGTCCGTTTGGGCTCAACATCTGTGGTGCACCCCCCAGCCGTCCTTTAATCCGAGTTCGGAGTGCACGAACGATTGCTCTCTGCTCGCACAGACGAATAGGCGGGACTGAAAGAGGCTGCTGGATCTCTTCAACACTCAGCAAGATTTGCAACCGGGACACCTCTTTTACTGTCATTCCTTGCATACTTATCAGAAAGTGCATTTGAACCAACGTCTCCGGCACCCAATCTCAGACATGCTGCTGCTGAGTGAGCGGAGCAAGTTAGTTTGATCCCTCTGACGATGATCTAGATCTGAGAGTAGCTATTGGAAATCTTCTGCAAACAGCATCTTTCGGAGAGGTGGTACATATATTGCAGTCTCTCCTTTGTTTGAAAGCTCCAAATCCGTTTGAGCACAATATCTGTGGTGCACCCCCCAGCCGTCCTGAATCCGAGTTTGGAGTGCACGAACTTTTGTTTTCTGCCCGCACAGACGAAGAGCCAGGACTGAAAGAGGCTGCTGGATCTCTTCAGCACTAAGCAAGCCGGATTTGCTAAAGTGACACTTTTATTGCTGTCTCTCCTTTTTTGCCAGCTCCAAGTCCGTTTGGGCACAACATCTGTGGTGCACCCCCCAGCCGTCCTTTAATCCGAGTTCGGAGTGCACGAACGATTGCTCTCTGCTCGCACAGACGAATAGGCGGGACTGAAAGAGGCTGCTGGATCTCTTCAGCACTCAGCAAGCTTTGCAACCGGGACACCTCTTTTACTGTCACTCCTTGCTTACTTGTCTGAAAGTGCATTTGAACCAACATCTCCGGCACCCAATCTCAGACATGCTGCTGCTGAGTGAGCGGAGCAAGTTAGTTTGAGCCCTCTGACGATGAACTAGATCTGAGAGTAACTATTGGAAATCTTCTGCAAACAGCATCTTTCGGAGAGGTGGTACATATATTGCAGTCTCTCCTTTGTTTGCCAGCTCCAAATCCGCTTGAGCGGAACATCTGTGGTGCACCCCCCAGCCGTCCTGAATGCAAGTTTGGAGTGCACGAACGATTGTTCTGTGCTCGCACAGATGAATAGGCAGGACTGAAAGGGGCTGCTGGATCTCTACTGCCCTCAGCAGGATTTGCTAAATTGACACTTTTATTGCAGTCTCTCCTTTGTTTGCCAGCTCCAAGTCCGTTTGGGCACAACATCTGTGGTGCACCCCCCAGCCGTCCTTTAATCCGAGTTCGGAGTGCACGAACGATTGCTCTCTGCTCGCACAGACGAATAGGCGGGACTGAAAGAGGCTGCTGGATCTCTTCAGCACTCAGCAAGATTTGCAACCGGGAAACCTCTTTTACTGTCATTCCTTGCATACTTATCAGAAAGTGCATTTGAACCAACGTCTCCGGCACCCAATCTCAGACATGCTGCTGCTGAGTGAGCGGAGCAAGTTAGTTTGATCCCTCTGACGATGATCTAGATCTGAGAGTAGCTATTGGAAATCTTCTGCAAACAGCATCTTTCGGAGACGTGGTACATATATTGCAGTCTCTCCTTTGTTTGAAAGCTCCAAATCCGTTTGAGCACAATATCTGTGGTGCACCCCCCAGCCGTCCTGAATCCGAGTTTGGAGTGCACGAACTTTTGTTTTCTGCCCGCACAGACGAAGAGCCAGGACTGAAAGAGGCTGCTGGATCTCTTCAGCACTAAGCAAGCCGGATTTGCTAAAGTGACACTTTTATTGCTGTCTCTCCTTTTTTGCCAGCTCCAAGTCCGTTTGGGCACAACATCTGTGGTGCACCCCCCAGCCGTCCTTTAATCCGAGTTCGGAGTGCACGAACGATTGCTCTCTGCTCGCACAGACGAATAGGCGGGACTGAAAGAGGCTGCTGGATCTCTTCAGCACTCAGCAAGCTTTGCAACCGGGACACCTCTTTTACTGTCACTCCTTGCTTACTTGTCTGAAAGTGCATTTGAACCAACATCTCCGGCACCCAATCTCAGACATGCTGCTGCTGAGTGAGCGGAGCAAGTTAGTTTGAGCCCTCTGACGATGAACTAGATCTGAGAGTAACTATTGGAAATCTTCTGCAAACAGCATCTTTCGGAGAGGTGGTACATATATTGCAGTCTCTCCTTTGTTTGCCAGCTCCAAATCCGCTTGAGCGCAACATCTTTGGTGCACCCCCCAGCCGTCCTGAATGCAAGTTTGGAGTGCACGAACGATTGTTCTGTGCTCGCACAGATGAATAGGCAGGACTGAAAGGGGCTGCTGGATCTCTACTGCCCTCAGGAGGATTTGCTAAATTGACACTTTTATTGCAGTCTCTCCTTTGTTTGCCAGCTCCAAGTCCGTTTGGGCACAACATCTGTGGTGCACCCCCCAGCCGTCCTTTAATCCGAGTTCGGAGTGCACGAACGATTGCTCTCTGCTCGCACAGACGAATAGGCAGGACTGAAAGAGGCTGCTGGATCTCTTCAACACTCAGCAAGATTTGCAACCGGGACACCTCTTTTACTGTCATTCCTTGCATACTTATCAGAAAGTGCATTTGAACCAACGTCTCCAGCACCCAATCTCAGACATGCTGCTGCTGAGTGAGCGGAGCAAGTTAGTTTGATCCCTCTGACGATGATCTAGATCTGAGAGTAGCTATTGGAAATCTTCTGCAAACAGCATCTTTCGGAGACGTGGTACATATATTGCAGTCTCTCCTTTGTTTGAAAGCTCCAAATCCGTTTGAGCACAATATCTGTGGTGCACCCCCCAGCCGTCCTGAATCCGAGTTTGGAGTGCACGAACTTTTGTTTTCGGCCCGCACAGACGAAGAGCCAGGACTGAAAGAGGCTGCTGGATCTCTTCAGCACTAAGCAAGCCGGATTTGCTAAAGTGACACTTTTATTGCTGTCTCTCCTTTTTTGCCAGCTCCAAGTCCGTTTGGGCACAACATCTGTGGTGCACCCCCCAGCCGTCCTTTAATCCGAGTTCGGAGTGCACGAACGATTGCTCTCTGCTCGCACAGACGAATAGGCGGGACTGAAAGAGGCTGCTGGATCTCTTCAGCACTCAGCAAGCTTTGCAACCGGGACACCTCTTTTACTGTCACTCCTTGCTTACTTGTCTGAAAGTGCATTTGAACCAACATCTCCGGCACCCAATCTCAGACATGCTGCTGCTGAGTGAGCGGAGCAAGTTAGTTTGAGCCCTCTGACGATGAACTAGATCTGAGAGTAACTATTGGAAATCTTCTGCAAACAGCATCTTTCGGAGAGGTGGTACATATATTGCAGTCTCTCCTTTGTTTGCCAGCTCCAAATCCGCTTGAGCGGAACATCTGTGGTGCACCCCCCAGCCGTCCTGAATGCAAGTTTGGAGTGCACGAACGATTGTTCTGTGCTCGCACAGATGAATAGGCAGGACTGAAAGGGGCTGCTGGATCTCTACTGCCCTCAGCAGGATTTGCTAAATTGACACTTTTATTGCAGTCTCTCCTTTGTTTGCCAGCTCCAAGTCCGTTTGGGCACAACATCTGTGGTGCACCCCCCAGCCGTCCTTTAATCCGAGTTCGGAGTGCACGAACGATTGCTCTCTGCTCGCACAGACGAATAGGCGGGACTGAAAGAGGCTGCTGGATCTCTTCAGCACTCAGCAAGATTTGCAACCGGGAAACCTCTTTTACTGTCATTCCTTGCATACTTATCAGAAAGTGCATTTGAACCAACGTCTCCGGCACCCAATCTCAGACATGCTGCTGCTGAGTGAGCGGAGCAAGTTAGTTTGATCCCTCTGACGATGATCTAGATCTGAGAGTAGCTATTGGAAATCTTCTGCAAACAGCATCTTTCGGAGACGTGGTACATATATTGCAGTCTCTCCTTTGTTTGAAAGCTCCAAATCCGTTTGAGCACAATATCTGTGGTGCACCCCCCAGCCGTCCTGAATCCGAGTTTGGAGTGCACGAACTTTTGTTTTCTGCCCGCACAGACGAAGAGCCAGGACTGAAAGAGGCTGCTGGATCTCTTCAGCACTAAGCAAGCCGGATTTGCTAAAGTGACACTTTTATTGCTGTCTCTCCTTTTTTGCCAGCTCCAAGTCCGTTTGGGCACAACATCTGTGGTGCACCCCCCAGCCGTCCTTTAATCCGAGTTCGGAGTGCACGAACGATTGCTCTCTGCTCGCACAGACGAATAGGCGGGACTGAAAGAGGCTGCTGGATCTCTTCAGCACTCAGCAAGCTTTGCAACCGGGACACCTCTTTTACTGTCACTCCTTGCTTACTTGTCTGAAAGTGCATTTGAACCAACATCTCCGGCACCCAATCTCAGACATGCTGCTGCTGAGTGAGCGGAGCAAGTTAGTTTGAGCCCTCTGACGATGAACTAGATCTGAGAGTAACTATTGGAAATCTTCTGCAAACAGCATCTTTCGGAGAGGTGGTACATATATTGCAGTCTCTCCTTTGTTTGCCAGCTCCAAATCCGCTTGAGCGGAACATCTGTGGTGCACCCCCCAGCCGTCCTGAATGCAAGTTTGGAGTGCACGAACGATTGTTCTGTGCTCGCACAGATGAATAGGCAGGACTGAAAGGGGCTGCTGGATCTCTACTGCCCTCAGCAGGATTTGCTAAATTGACACTTTTATTGCAGTCTCTCCTTTGTTTGCCAGCTCCAAGTCCGTTTGGGCACAACATCTGTGGTGCACCCCCCAGCCGTCCTTTAATCCGAGTTCGGAGTGCACGAACGATTGCTCTCTGCTCGCACAGACGAATAGGCGGGACTGAAAGAGGCTGCTGGATCTCTTCAGCACTCAGCAAGATTTGCAACCGGGAAACCTCTTTTACTGTCATTCCTTGCATACTTATCAGAAAGTGCATTTGAACCAACGTCTCCGGCACCCAATCTCAGACATGCTGCTGCTGAGTGAGCGGAGCAAGTTAGTTTGATCCCTCTGACGATGATCTAGATCTGAGAGTAGCTATTGGAAATCTTCTGCAAACAGCATCTTTCGGAGACGTGGTACATATATTGCAGTCTCTCCTTTGTTTGAAAGCTCCAAATCCGTTTGAGCACAATATCTGTGGTGCACCCCCCAGCCGTCCTGAATCCGAGTTTGGAGTGCACGAACTTTTGTTTTCTGCCCGCACAGACGAAGAGCCAGGACTGAAAGAGGCTGCTGGATCTCTTCAGCACTAAGCAAGCCGGATTTGATAAAGTGACACTTTTATTGCTGTCTCTCCTTTTTTGCCAGCTCCAAGTCCGTTTGGGCACAACATCTGTGGTGCACCCCCCAGCCGTCCTTTAATCCGAGTTCGGAGTGCACGAACGATTGCTCTCTGCTCGCACAGACGAATAGGCGGGACTGAAAGAGGCTGCTGGATCTCTTCAGCACTCAGCAAGCTTTGCAACCGGGACACCTCTTTTACTGTCACTCCTTGCTTACTTGTCTGAAAGTGCATTTGAACCAACATCTCCGGCACCCAATCTCAGACATGCTGCTGCTGAGTGAGCGGAGCAAGTTAGTTTGAGCCCTCTGACGATGAACTAGATCTGAGAGTAACTATTGGAAATCTTCTGCAAACAGCATCTTTCGGAGACGTGGTACATATATTGCAGTCTCTCCTTTGTTTGCCAGCTCCAAACCCGCTTGAGCTTTACATCTGTAGTGCACCCCCCAGCCGTCCTGAATGCAAGTTTGGAGTGCAAGAACGATTGTTCTGTGCTCGCACAGATGAAGAGCCAGGACTGAAAGGGGCTGCTGGATCTCTACTGCCCTCAGCAGGATTTGCTAAATTGACACTTTTATTGCAGTCTCTCCTTTGTTTGCCAGCTCCAAGTCCGTTTGGGCACAACATCTGTGGTGCACCCCCCAGCCGTCCTTTAATCCGAGTTCGGAGTGCACGAACGATTGCTCTCTGCTCGCACAGACGAATAGGCGGGACTGAAAGAGGCTGCTGGATCTCTTCAGCACTCAGCAAGATTTGCAACCGGGAAACCTCTTTTACTGTCATTCCTTGCATACTTATCAGAAAGTGCATTTGAACCAACGTCTCCGGCACCCAATCTCAGACATGCTGCTGCTGAGTGAGCGGAGCAAGTTAGTTTGATCCCTCTGACGATGATCTAGATCTGAGAGTAGCTATTGGAAATCTTCTGCAAACAGCATCTTTCGGAGACGTGGTACATATATTGCAGTCTCTCCTTTGTTTGAAAGCTCCAAATCCGTTTGAGCACAATATCTGTGGTGCACCCCCCAGCCGTCCTGAATCCGAGTTTGGAGTGCACGAACTTTTGTTTTCTGCCCGCACAGACGAAGAGCCAGGACTGAAAGAGGCTGCTGGATCTCTTCAGCACTAAGCAAGCCGGATTTGCTAAAGTGACACTTTTATTGCAGTCTCTCCTTTGTTTGCCAGCTCCAAGTCCGTTTGGGCACAACATCTGTGGTGCACCCCCCAGCCGTCCTTTAATCCGAGTTCGGAGTGCACGAACGATTGCTCTCTGCTCGCACAGACGAATAGGCGGGACTGAAAGAGGCTGCTGGATCTCTTCAGCACTCAGCAAGCTTTGCAACCGGGACACCTCTTTTACTGTCACTCCTTGCTTACTTGTCTGAAAGTGCATTTGAACCAACATCTCCGGCACCCAATCTCAGACATGCTGCTGCTGAGTGAGCGGAGCAAGTTAGTTTGAGCCCTCTGACGATGAACTAGATCTGAGAGTAACTATTGGAAATCTTCTGCAAACAGCATCTTTCGGAGAGGTGGTACATATATTGCAGTCTCTCCTTTGTTTGCCAGCTCCAAATCCGCTTGAGCGGAACATCTGTGGTGCACCCCCCAGCCGTCCTGAATGCAAGTTTGGAGTGCACGAACGATTGTTCTGTGCTCGCACAGATGAATAGGCAGGACTGAAAGGGGCTGCTGGATCTCTACTGCCCTCAGCAGGATTTGCTAAATTGACACTTTTATTGCAGTCTCTCCTTTGTTTGCAGGCTCCAAGTCCGTTTGGGCACAACATCTGTGGTGCACCCCCCAGCCGTCCTTTAATCCGAGTTCGGAGTGCACGAACGATTGCTCTCTGCTCGCACAGACGAATAGGCGGGTCTGAAAGAGGCTGCTGGATCTCTTCAGCACTCAGCAAGATTTGCAACCGGGAAACCTCTTTTACTGTCATTCCTTGCATACTTATCAGAAAGTGCATTTGAACCAACGTCTCCGGCACCCAATCTCAGACATGCTGCTGCTGAGTGAGCGGAGCAAGTTAGTTTGATCCCTCTGACGATGATCTAGATCTGAGAGTAGCTATTGGAAATCTTCTGCAAACAGCATCTTTCGGAGACGTGGTACATATATTGCAGTCTCTCCTTTGTTTGAAAGCTCCAAATCCGTTTGAGCACAATATCTGTGGTGCACCCCCCAGCCGTCCTGAATCCGAGTTTGGAGTGCACGAACTTTTGTTTTCTGCCCGCACAGACGAAGAGCCAGGACTGAAAGAGGCTGCTGGATCTCTTCAGCACTAAGCAAGCCGGATTTGCTAAAGTGACACTTTTATTACTGTCTCTCCTTTTTTGCCAGCTCCAAGTCCGTTTGGGCACAACATCTGTGGTGCACCCCCCAGCCGTCCTTTAATCCGAGTTCGGAGTGCCCGAACGATTGCTCTCTGCCCGCACAGACGAAGAGCCAGGACTGAAAGAGGCTGCTGGATCTCTTCAGCACTCAGCAAGCTTTGCAACCGGGACACCTCTTTTACTGTCACTCCTTGCTTACTTGTCTGAAAGTGCATTTGAACCAACGTCTCCGGCACCCAATCTCAGACATGCTGCTGCTGAGTGAGCGGAGCAAGTTAGTTTGATCCCTCTGACGATGATCTGGATCTGAGAGTAGCTATTGGAAATCTTCTGCAAACAGCATCTTTCGGAGAGGTGGTACATATATTGCAGTCTCTCCTTTGTTTGAAAGCTCCAAATCCGTTTGAGCACAATATCTGTGGTGCACCCCCCAGCCGTCCTGAATCCGAGTTTGGAGTGCACGAACTTTTGTTTTCTGCCCGCACAGACGAAGAGCCAGGACTGAAAGAGGCTGCTGGATCTCTTCAGCACTAAGCAAGCCGGATTTGCTAAAGTGACACTTTTATTGCAGTCTCTCCTTTGTTTGCCAGCTCCAAGTCCGTTTGGGCACAACATCTGTGGTGCACCCCCCAGCCGTCCTTTAATCCGAGTTCGGAGTGCACGAACGATTGCTCTCTGCTCGCACAGACGAATAGGCGGGACTGAAAGAGGCTGCTGGATCTCTTCAGCACTCAGCAAGATTTGCAACCGGGACACCTCTTTTACTGTCACTCCTTGCTTACTTGTCTGAAAGTGCATTTGAACCAACGTCTCCGGCACCCAATCTCAGACATGCTGCTGCTGAGTGAGCGGAGCAAGTTAGTTTGATCCCTCTGACGATGATCTAGATCTGAGAGTAGCTATTGGAAATCTTCTGCAAACAGCATCTTTCGGAGACGTGGTACATATATTGCAGTCTCTCCTTTGTTTGCCAGCTCCAAATCCGCTTGAGCGTTACATCTGTGGTGCACCCCCCAGCCGTCCTGAATGCAAGTTTGGAGTGCACGAACGATTGTTCTGTGCTCGCACAGATGAATAGGCAGGACTGAAAGGAGCTGCTGGATCTCTACTACCCTCAGCAGGATTTGCTAAATTGACACTTTTATTGCAGTCTCTCCTTTGTTTGCCAGCTCCAAGTCCGTTTGGGCACTACATCTGTGGTGCACCCCCCAGCCGTCCTTTAATCCGAGTTCGGAGTGCACGAACGATTGCTCTCTGCCCGCACAGGAGAAGAGCCAGGACTGAAAGAGGCTGCTGGATCTCTTCAGCACTCAGCAAGCTTTGCAACCGGGACACCTCTTTTACTGTCACTCCTTGCTTACTTGTCTGAAAGTGCATTTGAACCAACGTCTCCGGCACCCAATCTCAGACATGCTGCTGCTGAGTGAGCGGAGCAAGTTAGTTTGAGCCCTCTGACGATGATCTAGATCTGAGAGTAGCTATTGGAAATCTTCTGCAAACAGCATCTTTCGGAGACGTGGTACATATATTGCAGTCTCTCCTTTGTTTGCCAGCTCCAAATCCGCTTGAGCATTACATCTGTGGTGCACCCCCCAGCCGTACTGAATGCAAGTTTGGAGTGCACGAACGATTGTTCTGTGCTCGCACAGATGAAGAGCCAGGACTGAAAGGGGCTGCTGGATCTCTACTGCCCTCAGCAGGATTTGCTAAATTGACACTTTTATTGCAGTCTCTCCTTTGTTTGCCAGCTCCAAGTCCGTTTGGGCACAACATCTGTGGTGCACCCCCCAGCCGTCCTTTAATCCGAGTTCGGAGTGCACGAACGATTGCTCTCTGCTCGCACAGACGAATAGGCAGGACTGAAAGAGGCTGCTGGATCTCTTCAGCACTCAGCAAGATTTGCAACCGGGACACCTCTTTTACTGTCATTCCTTGCATACTTATCAGAAAGTGCATTTGAACCAACGTCTCCGGCACCCAATCTCAGACATGCTGCTGCTGAGTGAGCGGAGCAAGTTAGTTTGATCCCTCTGACGATGATCTAGATCTGAGAGTAGCTATTGGAAATCTTCTGCAAACAGCATCTTTCGGAGACGTGGTACATATATTGCAGTCTCTCCTTTGTTTGAAAGCTCCAAATCCGTTTGAGCACAATATCTGTGGTGCACCCCCCAGCCGTCCTGAATCCGAGTTTGGAGTGCACGAACTTTTGTTTTCTGCCCGCACAGACGAAGAGCCAGGACTGAAAGAGGCTGCTGGATCTCTTCAGCACTAAGCAAGCCGGATTTGCTAAAGTGACACTTTTATTGCTGTCTCTCCTTTTTTGCCAGCTCCAAGTCCGTTTGGGCACAACATCTGTGGTGCACCCCCCAGCCGTCCTTTAATCCGAGTTCGGAGTGCACGAACGATTGCTCTCTGCTCGCACAGACGAATAGGCGGGACTGAAAGAGGCTGCTGGATCTCTTCAGCACTCAGCAAGCTTTGCAACCGGGACACCTCTTTTACTGTCACTCCTTGCTTACTTGTCTGAAAGTGCATTTGAACCAACGTCTCCGGCACCCAATCTCAGACATGCTGCTGCTGAGTGAGCGGAGCAAGTTAGTTTGAGCCCTCTGACGATGATCTAGATCTGAGAGTAGCTATTGGAAATCTTCTGCAAACAGCATCTTTCGGAGACGTGGTACATATATTGCAGTCTCTCCTTTGTTTGCCAGCTCCAAATCCGCTTGAGCGTTACATCTGTGGTGCACCCCCCAGCCGTCCTGAATGCAAGTTTGGAGTGCACGAACGATTGTTCTGTGCTCGCACAGATGAATAGGCAGGACTGAAAGGGGCTGCTGGATCTCTACTGCCCTCAGCAGGATTTGCTAAATTGACACTTTTATTGCAGTCTCTCCTTTGTTTGCCAGCTCCAAGTCCGTTTGGGCTCTACATCTGTGGTGCACCCCCCAGCCGTCCTTTAATCCGAGTTCGGAGTGCACGAACGATTGCTCTCTGCTCGCACAGACGAATAGGCGGGACTGAAAGAGGCTGCTGGATCTCTTCAGCACTCAGCAAGCTTTGCATCCGGGACACCTCTTTTACTGTCATTCCTTGCATACTTATCAGAAAGTGCATTTGAACCAACGTCTCCGGCACCCAATCTCTGACATGCTGCTGCTGAGTGAGCGGAGCAAGTTAGTTTGATCCCTCTGACGATGATCTAGATCTGAGAGTAGCTATTGGAAATCTTCTGCAAACAGCATCTTTCGGAGAGGTGGTACATATATTGCAGTCTCTCCTTTGTTTGCCAGCTCCAAATCCGCTTGAGCGTTACATCTGTGGTGCACCCCCAAGCCGTCCTGAATGCGAGTTTGGAGTGCAAGAACGATTGTTCTGTGCTCGCACAGATGAATAGGCAGGACTGAAAGGGGCTGCTGGATCTCTACTGCCCTCAGCAGGATTTGCTAAATTGACACTTTTATTGCAGTCTCTCCTTTGTTTGACAGCTCCAAGTCCGTTTGGGCACTACATCTGTGGTGCACCCCCCAGCCGTCCTTTAATCCGAGTTCGGAGTGCACGAATGATTGCTCTCTACTCGCACAGACGAATAGGCGGGACTGAAAGAGGCTGCTGGATCTCTTCAGCACTCAGCAAGATTTGCAACCGGGACACCTCTTTTACTGTCACTCCTTGCTTACTTGTCTGAAAGTGCATTTGAACCAACGTCTCCGGCACCCAATCTCAGACATGCTGCTGCTGAGTGAGCGGAGCAAGTTAGTTTGATCCCTCTGACGATGATCTAGATCTGAGAGTAGCTATTGGAAATCTTCTGCAAACAGCATCTTTCGGAGAGGTGGTACATATATTGCAGTCTCTCCTTTGTTTGAAAGCTCCAAATCCGTTTGAGCACAATATCTGTGGTGCACCCGCCAGCCGTCCTGAATCCGAGTTTGGAGTGCACGAACTTTTGTTTTCTGCCCGCACACACGAAGAGCCAGGACTGAAAGAGGCTGCTGGATCTCTTCAGCACTAAGCAAGCCGGATTTGCTAAAGTGACACTTTTATTGCAGTCTCTCCTTTGTTTGCCAGCTCCAAGTCCGTTTGTGCACAACATCTGTGGTGCACCCCCCAGCCGTCCTGAATGCAAGTTTGGAGTGCAAGAACGATTGTTCTGCGCTCGCACAGATGAATAGGCGGGACTGAAAGGGGCTGCTGGATCTCTTCAGCACTCAGCAAGCTTTGCAACCGGGACACCTCTTTTACTGTCACTCCTTGCTTACTTGTCTGAAAGTGCATTTGAACCAACGTCTCCGGCACCCAATCTCAGACATGCTGCTGCTGAGTGAGCGGAGCAAGTTAGTTTGAGCCCTCTGACGATGATCTAGATCTGAGAGTAGCTATTGGAAATCTTCTGCAAACAGCATCTTTCGGAGACGTGGTACATATATTGCAGTCTCTCCTTTGTTTGCCAGCTCCAAATCCGCTTGAGCGTTACATCTGTGGTGCACCCCCAAGCCGTCCTGAATGTGAGTTTGGAGTGCAAGAACGATTGTTCTGTGCTCGCACAGATGAATAGGCAGGACTGAAAGGGGCTGCTGGATCTCTACTGCCCTCAGCAGGATTTGCTAAATTGACACTTTTATTGCAGTCTCTCCTTTGTTTGCCAGCTCCAAGTCCGTTTGGGCACTACATCTGTGGTGCACCCCCCAGCCGTCCTTTAATCCGAGTTCGGAGTGCACGAACGATTGCTCTCTGCCCGCACAGACGAAGAGCCAGGACTGAAAGAGGCTGCTGGATCTCTTCAGCACTCAGCAAGCTTTGCAACCGGGACACCTCTTTTACTGTCACTCCTTGCTTACTTGTCTGAAAGTGCATTTGAACCAACGTCTCCGGCACCCAATCTCAGACATGCTGCTGCTGAGTGTGCGGAGCAAGTTAGTTTGATCCCTCTGATGATGATCTAGATCTGAGAGTAGCTATTGGAAATCTTCTGCAAACAGCATCTTTCGGAGAGGTTGTACATATATTGCAGTCTCTCCTTTGTTTGCCAGCTCCAAATCCGCTTGAGCGTTACATCTGTGGTGCACCCCCAAGCCGTCCTGAATGCGAGTTTGGAGTGCAAGAACGATTGTTCTGTGCTCGCACAGATGAATAGGCAGGACTGAAAGGGGCTGCTGGATCTCTACTGCCCTCAGCAGGATTTGCTAAATTGACACTTTTATTGCAGTCTCTCCTTTGTTTGACAGCTCCAAGTCCGTTTGGGCACAACATCTGTGGTGCACCCCCCAGCCGTCCTTTAATCCGAGTTTGGAGTGCACGAACGATTGCTCTCTGCCCGCACAGACGAAGAGCCAGGACTGAAAGAGGCTGCTGGATCTCTTCAGCACTCAGCAAGCTTTGCAACCGGGACACCTCTTTTACTGTCACTCCTTGCTTACTTGTCTGAAAGTGCATTTGAACCAACGTCTCCGGCACCCAATCTCAGACATGCTGCTGCTGAGTGAGCGGAGCAAGTTAGTTTGATCCCTCTGACGATGATCTAGATCTGAGAGTAGCTATTGGAAATCTTCTGCAAACAGCATCTTTCGGAGAGGTGGTACATATATTGCAGTCTCTCCTTTGTTTGAAAGCTCCAAATCCGTTTGAGCACAATATCTGTGGTGCACCCGCCAGCCGTCCTAAATCCGAGTTTGGAGTGCACGAACTTTTGTTTTCTGCCCGCACACACGAAGAGCCAGGACTGAAAGAGGCTGCTGGATCTCTTCAGCACTAAGCAAGCCGGATTTGCTAAAGTGACACTTTTATTGCAGTCTCTCCTTTGTTTGCCAGCTCCAAGTCCGTTTGTGCACAACATCTGTGGTGCACCCCCCAGCCGTCCTGAATGCAAGTTTGGAGTGCAAGAACGATTGTTCTGCGCTCTCACAGATGAATAGGCGGGACTGAAAGGGGCTGCTGAATCTCTTCAGCACTCAGCAAGCTTTGCAACCGGGACACCTCTTTTACTGTCACTCCTTGCTTACTTGTCTGAAAGTGCATTTGAACCAACGTCTCCGGCACCCAATCTCAGACATGCTGCTGCTGAGTGAGCGGAGCAAGTTAGTTTGAGCCCTCTGACGATGATCTAGATCTGAGAGTAGCTATTGGAAATCTTCTGCAAACAGCATCTTTCGGAGACGTGGTACATATATTGCAGTCTCTCCTTTGTTTGCCAGCTCCAAATCCGCTTGAGCGTTACATCTGTGGTGCACCCCCAAGCCGTCCTGAATGCGAGTTTGGAGTGCAAGAACGATTGTTCTGTGCTCGCACAGATGAATAGGCAGGACTGAAAGGGGCTGCTGGATCTCTACTGCCCTCAGCAGGATTTGCTAAATTGACACTTTTATTGCAGTCTCTCCTTTGTTTGACAGCTCCAAGTCCGTTTGGGCACTACATCTGTGGTGCACCCCCCAGCCGTCCTTTAATCCGAGTTCGGAGTGCACGAACGATTGCTCTCTGCCCGCACAGACGAAGAGCCAGGACTGAAAGAGGCTGCTGGATCTCTTCAGCACTCAGCAAGCTTTGCAACCGGGACACCTCTTTTACTGTCACTCCTTGCTTACTTGTCTGAAAGTGCATTTGAACCAACATCTCCGGCACCCAATCTCAGACATGCTGCTGCTGAGTGAGCGGAGCAAGTTAGTTTGAGCCCTCTGACGATGAACTAGATCTGAGAGTAACTATTGGAAATCTTCTGCAAACAGCATCTTTCGGAGAGGTGGTACATATATTGCAGTCTCTCCTTTGTTTGCCAGCTCCAAATCCGCTTGAGCGGAACATCTGTGGTGCACCCCCCAGCCGTCCTGAATGCAAGTTTGGAGTGCACGAACGATTGTTCTGTGCTCGCACAGATGAATAGGCAGGACTGAAAGGGGCTGCTGGATCTCTACTGCCCTCAGCAGGATTTGCTAAAGTGACACTTTTATTGCAGTCTCTCCTTTGTTTGCCAGCTCCAAGTCCGTTTGGGCTCTACATCTGTGGTGCACCCCCCAGCCGTCCTTTAATCCGAGTTCGGAGTGCACGAACGATTGCTCTCTGCTCGCACAGACGAATAGGCGGGACTGAAAGAGGCTGCTGGATCTCTTCAGCACTCAGCAAGATTTGCAACCGGGACACCTCTTTTACTGTCATTCCTTGCATACTTATCAGAAAGTGCATTTGAACCAACGTCTCCGGCACCCAATCTCAGACATGCTGCTGCTGAGTGAGCGGAGCAAGTTAGTTTGATCCCTCTGACGATGATCTAGATCTGAGAGTAGCTATTGGAAATCTTCTGCAAACAGCATCTTTCGGAGACGTGGTACATATATTGCAGTCTCTCCTTTGTTTGAAAGCTCCAAATCCGTTTGAGCACAATATCTGTGGTGCACCCGCCAGCCGTCCTGAATCCGAGTTTGGAGTGCACGAACTTTTGTTTTCTGCCCGCACAGACGAAGAGCCAGGACTGAAAGAGGCTGCTGGATCTCTTCAGCACTAAGCAAGCCGGATTTGCTAAAGTGACACTTTTATTGCTGTCTCTCCTTTTTTGCCAGCTCCAAGTCCGTTTGGGCACAACATCTGTGGTGCACCCCCCAGCCGTCCTTTAATCCGAGTTCGGAGTGCACGAACGATTGCTCTCTGCTCGCACAGACGAATAGGCGGGACTGAAAGAGGCTGCTGGATCTCTTCAGCACTCAGCAAGCTTTGCAACCGGGACACCTCTTTTACTGTCACTCCTTGCTTACTTGTCTGAAAGTGCATTTGAACCAACATCTCCGGCACCCAATCTCAGACATGCTGCTGCTGAGTGAGCGGAGCAAGTTAGTTTGAGCCCTCTGACGATGAACTAGATCTGAGAGTAACTATTGGAAATCTTCTGCAAACAGCATCTTTCGGAGAGGTGGTACATATATTGCAGTCTCTCCTTTGTTTGCCAGCTCCAAATCCGCTTGAGCGGAACATCTGTGGTGCACCCCCCAGCCGTCCTGAATGCAAGTTTGGAGTGCACGAACGATTGTTCTGTGCTCGCACAGATGAATAGGCAGGACTGAAAGGGGCTGCTGGATCTCTACTGCCCTCAGGAGGATTTGCTAAATTGACACTTTTATTGCAGTCTCTCCTTTGTTTGCCAGCTCCAAGTCCGTTTGGGCACAACATCTGTGGTGCACCCCCCAGCCGTCCTTTAATCCGAGTTCGGAGTGCACGAACGATTGCTCTCTGCTCGCACAGACGAATAGGCGGGACTGAAAGAGGCTGCTGGATCTCTTCAGCACTCAGCAAGATTTGCAACCGGGAAACCTCTTTTACTGTCATTCCTTGCATACTTATCAGAAAGTGCATTTGAACCAACGTCTCCGGCACCCAATCTCAGACATGCTGCTGCTGAGTGAGCGGAGCAAGTTAGTTTGATCCCTCTGACGATGATCTAGATCTGAGAGTAGCTATTGGAAATCTTCTGCAAACAGCATCTTTCGGAGACGTGGTACATATATTGCAGTCTCTCCTTTGTTTGAAAGCTCCAAATCCGTTTGAGCACAATATCTGTGGTGCACCCCCCAGCCGTCCTGAATCCGAGTTTGGAGTGCACGAACTTTTGTTTTCTGCCCGCACAGACGAAGAGCCAGGACTGAAAGAGGCTGCTGGATCTCTTCAGCACTAAGCAAGCCGGATTTGCTAAAGTGACACTTTTATTGCTGTCTCTCCTTTTTTGCCAGCTCCAAGTCCGTTTGGGCACAACATCTGTGGTGCACCCCCCAGCCGTCCTTTAATCCGAGTTCGGAGTGCACGAACGATTGCTCTCTGCTCGCACAGACGAATAGGCGGGACTGAAAGAGGCTGCTGGATCTCTTCAGCACTCAGCAAGCTTTGCAACCGGGACACCTCTTTTACTGTCACTCCTTGCTTACTTGTCTGAAAGTGCATTTGAACCAACATCTCCGGCACCCAATCTCAGACATGCTGCTGCTGAGTGAGCGGAGCAAGTTAGTTTGAGCCCTCTGACGATGAACTAGATCTGAGAGTAACTATTGGAAATCTTCTGCAAACAGCATCTTTCGGAGAGGTGGTACATATATTGCAGTCTCTCCTTTGTTTGCCAGCTCCAAATCCGCTTGAGCGCAACATCTTTGGTGCACCCCCCAGCCGTCCTGAATGCAAGTTTGGAGTGCACGAACGATTGTTCTGTGCTCGCACAGATGAATAGGCAGGACTGAAAGGGGCTGCTGGATCTCTACTGCCCTCAGGAGGATTTGCTAAATTGACACTTTTATTGCAGTCTCTCCTTTGTTTGCCAGCTCCAAGTCCGTTTGGGCACAACATCTGTGGTGCACCCCCCAGCCGTCCTTTAATCCGAGTTCGGAGTGCACGAACGATTGCTCTCTGCTCGCACAGACGAATAGGCAGGACTGAAAGAGGCTGCTGGATCTCTTCAACACTCAGCAAGATTTGCAACCGGGACACCTCTTTTACTGTCATTCCTTGCATACTTATCAGAAAGTGCATTTGAACCAACGTCTCCGGCACCCAATCTCAGACATGCTGCTGCTGAGTGAGCGGAGCAAGTTAGTTTGATCCCTCTGACGATGATCTAGATCTGAGAGTAGCTATTGGAAATCTTCTGCAAACAGCATCTTTCGGAGACGTGGTACATATATTGCAGTCTCTCCTTTGTTTGAAAGCTCCAAATCCGTTTGAGCACAATATCTGTGGTGCACCCCCCAGCCGTCCTGAATCCGAGTTTGGAGTGCACGAACTTTTGTTTTCTGCCCGCACAGACGAAGAGCCAGGACTGAAAGAGGCTGCTGGATCTCTTCAGCACTAAGCAAGCCGGATTTGCTAAAGTGACACTTTTATTGCTGTCTCTCCTTTTTTGCCAGCTCCAAGTCCGTTTGGGCACAACATCTGTGGTGCACCCCCCAGCCGTCCTTTAATCCGAGTTCGGAGTGCACGAACGATTGCTCTCTGCTCGCACAGACGAATAGGCGGGACTGAAAGAGGCTGCTGGATCTCTTCAGCACTCAGCAAGCTTTGCAACCGGGACACCTCTTTTACTGTCACTCCTTGCTTACTTGTCTGAAAGTGCATTTGAACCAACATCTCCGGCACCCAATCTCAGACATGCTGCTGCTGAGTGAGCGGAGCAAGTTAGTTTGAGCCCTCTGACGATGAACTAGATCTGAGAGTAACTATTGGAAATCTTCTGCAAACAGCATCTTTCGGAGAGGTGGTACATATATTGCAGTCTCTCCTTTGTTTGCCAGCTCCAAATCCGCTTGAGCGGAACATCTGTGGTGCACCCCCCAGCCGTCCTGAATGCAAGTTTGGAGTGCACGAACGATTGTTCTGTGCTCGCACAGATGAATAGGCAGGACTGAAAGGGGCTGCTGGATCTCTACTGCCCTCAGCAGGATTTGCTAAAGTGACACTTTTATTGCAGTCTCTCCTTTGTTTGCCAGCTCCAAGTCCGTTTGGGCTCTACATCTGTGGTGCACCCCCCAGCCGTCCTTTAATCCGAGTTCGGAGTGCACGAACGATTGCTCTCTGCTCGCACAGACGAATAGGCGGGACTGAAAGAGGCTGCTGGATCTCTTCAGCACTCAGCAAGATTTGCAACCGGGACACCTCTTTTACTGTCATTCCTTGCATACTTATCAGAAAGTGCATTTGAACCAACGTCTCCGGCACCCAATCTCAGACATGCTGCTGCTGAGTGAGCGGAGCAAGTTAGTTTGATCCCTCTGACGATGATCTAGATCTGAGAGTAGCTATTGGAAATCTTCTGCAAACAGCATCTTTCGGAGACGTGGTACATATATTGCAGTCTCTCCTTTGTTTGAAAGCTCCAAATCCGTTTGAGCACAATATCTGTGGTGCACCCCCCAGCCGTCCTGAATCCGAGTTTGGAGTGCACGAACTTTTGTTTTCTGCCCGCACAGACGAAGAGCCAGGACTGAAAGAGGCTGCTGGATCTCTTCAGCACTAAGCAAGCCGGATTTGCTAAAGTGACACTTTTATTGCTGTCTCTCCTTTTTTGCCAGCTCCAAGTCCGTTTGGGCACAACATCTGTGGTGCACCCCCCAGCCGTCCTTTAATCCGAGTTCGGAGTGCACGAACGATTGCTCTCTGCTCGCACAGACGAATAGGCGGGACTGAAAGAGGCTGCTGGATCTCTTCAGCACTCAGCAAGCTTTGCAACCGGGACACCTCTTTTACTGTCACTCCTTGCTTACTTGTCTGAAAGTGCATTTGAACCAACATCTCCGGCACCCAATCTCAGACATGCTGCTGCTGAGTGAGCGGAGCAAGTTAGTTTGAGCCCTCTGACGATGAACTAGATCTGAGAGTAACTATTGGAAATCTTCTGCAAACAGCATCTTTCGGAGAGGTGGTACATATATTGCAGTCTCTCCTTTGTTTGCCAGCTCCAAATCCGCTTGAGCGGAACATCTGTGGTGCACCCCCCAGCCGTCCTGAATGCAAGTTTGGAGTGCACGAACGATTGTTCTGTGCTCGCACAGATGAATAGGCAGGACTGAAAGGGGCTGCTGGATCTCTACTGCCCTCAGCAGGATTTGCTAAAGTGACACTTTTATTGCAGTCTCTCCTTTGTTTGCCAGCTCCAAGTCCGTTTGGGCTCTACATCTGTGGTGCACCCCCCAGCCGTCCTTTAATCCGAGTTCGGAGTGCACGAACGATTGCTCTCTGCTCGCACAGACGAATAGGCGGGACTGAAAGAGGCTGCTGGATCTCTTCAGCACTCAGCAAGATTTGCAACCGGGACACCTCTTTTACTGTCATTCCTTGCATACTTATCAGAAAGTGCATTTGAACCAACGTCTCCGGCACCCAATCTCAGACATGCTGCTGCTGAGTGAGCGGAGCAAGTTAGTTTGATCCCTCTGACGATGATCTAGATCTGAGAGTAGCTATTGGAAATCTTCTGCAAACAGCATCTTTCGGAGACGTGGTACATATATTGCAGTCTCTCCTTTGTTTGAAAGCTCCAAATCCGTTTGAGCACAATATCTGTGGTGCACCCGCCAGCCGTCCTGAATCCGAGTTTGGAGTGCACGAACTTTTGTTTTCTGCCCGCACAGACGAAGAGCCAGGACTGAAAGAGGCTGCTGGATCTCTTCAGCACTAAGCAAGCCGGATTTGCTAAAGTGACACTTTTATTGCTGTCTCTCCTTTTTTGCCAGCTCCAAGTCCGTTTGGGCACAACATCTGTGGTGCACCCCCCAGCCGTCCTTTAATCCGAGTTCGGAGTGCACGAACGATTGCTCTCTGCTCGCACAGACGAATAGGCGGGACTGAAAGAGGCTGCTGGATCTCTTCAGCACTCAGCAAGCTTTGCAACCGGGACACCTCTTTTACTGTCACTCCTTGCTTACTTGTCTGAAAGTGCATTTGAACCAACATCTCCGGCACCCAATCTCAGACATGCTGCTGCTGAGTGAGCGGAGCAAGTTAGTTTGAGCCCTCTGACGATGAACTAGATCTGAGAGTAACTATTGGAAATCTTCTGCAAACAGCATCTTTCGGAGAGGTGGTACATATATTGCAGTCTCTCCTTTGTTTGCCAGCTCCAAATCCGCTTGAGCGGAACATCTGTGGTGCACCCCCCAGCCGTCCTGAATGCAAGTTTGGAGTGCACGAACGATTGTTCTGTGCTCGCACAGATGAATAGGCAGGACTGAAAGGGGCTGCTGGATCTCTACTGCCCTCAGCAGGATTTGCTAAATTGACACTTTTATTGCAGTCTCTCCTTTGTTTGCCAGCTCCAAGTCCGTTTGGGCACAACATCTGTGGTGCACCCCCCAGCCGTCCTTTAATCCGAGTTCGGAGTGCACGAACGATTGCTCTCTGCTCGCACAGACGAATAGGCGGGACTGAAAGAGGCTGCTGGATCTCTTCAGCACTCAGCAAGATTTGCAACCGGGAAACCTCTTTTACTGTCATTCCTTGCATACTTATCAGAAAGTGCATTTGAACCAACGTCTCCGGCACCCAATCTCAGACATGCTGCTGCTGAGTGAGCGGAGCAAGTTAGTTTGATCCCTCTGACGATGATCTAGATCTGAGAGTAGCTATTGGAAATCTTCTGCAAACAGCATCTTTCGGAGACGTGGTACATATATTGCAGTCTCTCCTTTGTTTGAAAGCTCCAAATCCGTTTGAGCACAATATCTGTGGTGCACCCCCCAGCCGTCCTGAATCCGAGTTTGGAGTGCACGAACTTTTGTTTTCTGCCCGCACAGACGAAGAGCCAGGACTGAAAGAGGCTGCTGGATCTCTTCAGCACTAAGCAAGCCGGATTTGCTAAAGTGACACTTTTATTGCTGTCTCTCCTTTTTTGCCAGCTCCAAGTCCGTTTGGGCACAACATCTGTGGTGCACCCCCCAGCCGTCCTTTAATCCGAGTTCGGAGTGCACGAACGATTGCTCTCTGCTCGCACAGACGAATAGGCGGGACTGAAAGAGGCTGCTGGATCTCTTCAGCACTCAGCAAGCTTTGCAACCGGGACACCTCTTTTACTGTCACTCCTTGCTTACTTGTCTGAAAGTGCATTTGAACCAACATCTCCGGCACCCAATCTCAGACATGCTGCTGCTGAGTGAGCGGAGCAAGTTAGTTTGAGCCCTCTGACGATGAACTAGATCTGAGAGTAACTATTGGAAATCTTCTGCAAACAGCATCTTTCGGAGAGGTGGTACATATATTGCAGTCTCTCCTTTGTTTGCCAGCTCCAAATCCGCTTGAGCGGAACATCTGTGGTGCACCCCCCAGCCGTCCTGAATGCAAGTTTGGAGTGCACGAACGATTGTTCTGTGCTCGCACAGATGAATAGGCAGGACTGAAAGGGGCTGCTGGATCTCTACTGCCCTCAGCAGGATTTGCTAAATTGACACTTTTATTGCAGTCTCTCCTTTGTTTGCCAGCTCCAAGTCCGTTTGGGCACAACATCTGTGGTGCACCCCCCAGCCGTCCTTTAATCCGAGTTCGGAGTGCACGAACGATTGCTCTCTGCTCGCACAGACGAATAGGCGGGACTGAAAGAGGCTGCTGGATCTCTTCAGCACTCAGCAAGATTTGCAACCGGGAAACCTCTTTTACTGTCATTCCTTGCATACTTATCAGAAAGTGCATTTGAACCAACGTCTCCGGCACCCAATCTCAGACATGCTGCTGCTGAGTGAGCGGAGCAAGTTAGTTTGATCCCTCTGACGATGATCTAGATCTGAGAGTAGCTATTGGAAATCTTCTGCAAACAGCATCTTTCAGAGAGGTGGTACATATATTGCAGTCTCTCCTTTGTTTCAAAGCTCCAAATCCGTTTGAGCACAATATCTGTGGTGCACCCCCCAGCCGTCCTGAATCCGAGTTTGGAGTGCACGAACTTTTGTTTTCTGCCCGCACAGACGAAGAGCCAGGACTGAAAGAGGCTGCTGGATCTCTTCAGCACTAAGCAAGCCGGATTTGCTAAGGTGACACTTTTATTGCAGTCTCTCCTTTGTTTGCCAGCTCCAAGTCCGTTTGGGCACAACATCTGTGGTGCACCCCCCAGCCGTCCTTTAATCCGAGTTCGGAGTGCACGAACGATTGCTCTCTGCTCGCACAGACGAATAGGCGGGACTGAAAGAGGCTGCTGGATCTCTTCAGCACTCAGCAAGCTTTGCAACCGGGACACCTCTTTTACTGTCACTCCTTGCTTACTTGTCTGAAAGTGCATTTGAACCAACATCTCCGGCACCCAATCTCAGACATGCTGCTGCTGAGTGAGCGGAGCAAGTTAGTTTGAGCCCTCTGACGATGAACTAGATCTGAGAGTAACTATTGGAAATCTTCTGCAAACAGCATCTTTCGGAGAGGTGGTACATATATTGCAGTCTCTCCTTTGTTTGCCAGCTCCAAATCCGCTTGAGCGCAACATCTTTGGTGCACCCCCCAGCCGTCCTGAATGCAAGTTTGGAGTGCACGAACGATTGTTCTGTGCTCGCACAGATGAATAGGCAGGACTGAAAGGGGCTGCTGGATCTCTACTGCCCTCAGCAGGATTTGCTAAATTGACACTTTTATTGCAGTCTCTCCTTTGTTTGCCAGCTCCAAGTCCGTTTGGGCACAACATCTGTGGTGCACCCCCCAGCCGTCCTTTAATCCGAGTTCGGAGTGCACGAACGATTGCTCTCTGCTCGCACAGACGAATAGGCAGGACTGAAAGAGGCTGCTGGATCTCTTCAACACTCAGCAAGATTTGCAACCGGGACACCTCTTTTACTGTCATTCCTTGCATACTTATCAGAAAGTGCATTTGAACCAACGTCTCCAGCACCCAATCTCAGACATGCTGCTGCTGAGTGAGCGGAGCAAGTTAGTTTGATCCCTCTGACGATGATCTAGATCTGAGAGTAGCTATTGGAAATCTTCTGCAAACAGCATCTTTCGGAGAGGTGGTACATATATTGCAGTCTCTCCTTTGTTTGAAAGCTCCAAATCCGTTTGAGCACAATATCTGTGGTGCACCCCCCAGCCGTCCTGAATCCGAGTTTGGAGTGCACGAACTTTTGTTTTCTGCCCGCACAGACGAAGAGCCAGGACTGAAAGAGGCTGCTGGATCTCTTCAGCACTAAGCAAGCCGGATTTGATAAAGTGACACTTTTATTGCTGTCTCTCCTTTTTTGCCAGCTCCAAGTCCGTTTGTGCACAACATCTGTGGTGCACCCCCCAGCCGTCCTTTAATCCGAGTTCGGAGTGCACGAACGATTGCTCTCTGCTCGCACAGACGAATAGGCGGGACTGAAAGAGGCTGCTGGATCTCTTCAGCACTCAGCAAGCTTTGCAACCGGGACACCTCTTTTACTGTCACTCCTTGCTTACTTGTCTGAAAGTGCATTTGAACCAACATCTCCGGCACCCAATCTCAGACATGCTGCTGCTGAGTGAGCGGAGCAAGTGAGTTTGAGCCCTCTGACGATGAACTAGATCTGAGAGTAACTATTGGAAATCTTCTGCAAACAGCATCTTTCGGAGAGGTGGTACATATATTGCAGTCTCTCCTTTGTTTGCCAGCTCCAAGTCCGCTTGAGCGTTACATCTGTGGTGCACCCCCCAGCCGTCCTGAATGCAAGTTTGGAGTGCACGAACGATTGTTCTGTGCTCGCACAGATGAATAGGCAGGACTGAAAGGGGCTGCTGGATCTCTACTGCCCTCAGCAGGATTTGCTAAATTGACACTTTTATTGCAGTCTCTCCTTTGTTTGCCAGCTCCAAGTCCGTTTGGGCACAACATCTGTGGTGCACCCCCCAGCCGTCCTTTAATCCGAGTTCGGAGTGCACGAACGATTGCTCTCTGCTCGCACAGACGAATAGGCGGGTCTGAAAGAGGCTGCTGGATCTCTTCAGCACTCAGCAAGATTTGCAACCGGGAAACCTCTTTTACTGTCATTCCTTGCATACTTATCAGAAAGTGCATTTGAACCAACGTCTCCGGCACCCAATCTCAGACATGCTGCTGCTGAGTGAGCGGAGCAAGTTAGTTTGATCCCTCTGACGATGATCTAGATCTGAGAGTAACTATTGGAAATCTTCTGCAAACAGCATCTTTCGGAGAGGTGGTACATATATTGCAGTCTCTCCTTTGTTTGAAAGCTCCAAATCCGTTTGAGCACAATATCTGTGGTGCACCCCCCAGCCGTCCTGAATCCGAGTTTGGAGTGCACGAACTTTTGTTTTCTGCCCGCACAGACGAAGAGCCAGGACTGAAAGAGGCTGCTGGATCTCTTCAGCACTAAGCAAGCCGGATTTGCTAAAGTGACACTTTTATTGCAGTCTCTCCTTTGTTTGCCAGCTCCAAGTCCGTTTGGGCACAACATCTGTGGTGCACCCCCCAGCCGTCCTTTAATCCGAGTTCGGAGTGCACGAACGATTGCTCTCTGCTCGCACAGACGAATAGGCGGGACTGAAAGAGGCTGCTGGATCTCTTCAGCACTCAGCAAGATTTGCAACCGGGACACCTCTTTTACTGTCACTCCTTGCTTACTTGTCTGAAAGTGCATTTGAACCAACGTCTCCGGCACCCAATCTCAGACATGCTGCTGCTGAGTGAGCGGAGCAAGTTAGTTTGATCCCTCTGACGATGATCTAGATCTGAGAGTAGCTATTGGAAATCTTCTGCAAACAGCATCTTTCGGAGACGTGGTACATATATTGCAGTCTCTCCTTTGTTTGCCAGCTCCAAATCCGCTTGAGCGTTACATCTGTGGTGCACCCCCCAGCCGTCCTGAATGCAAGTTTGGAGTGCACGAACGATTGTTCTGTGCTCGCACAGATGAATAGGCAGGACTGAAAGGAGCTGCTGGATCTCTACTACCCTCAGCAGGATTTGCTAAATTGACACTTTTATTGCTGTCTCTCCTTTTTTGCCAGCTCCAAGTCCGTTTGGGCACTACATCTGTGGTGCACCCCCCAGCCGTCCTTTAATCCGAGTTCGGAGTGCACGAACGATTGCTCTCTGCTCGCACAGACGAATAGGCGGGACTGAAAGAGGCTGCTGGATCTCTTCAGCACTCAGCAAGCTTTGCAACCGGGACACCTCTTTTACTGTCACTCCTTGCTTACTTGTCTGAAAGTGCATTTGAACCAACATCTCCGGCACCCAATCTCAGACATGCTGCTGCTGAGTGAGCGGAGCAAGTTAGTTTGAGCCCTCTGACGATGAACTAGATCTGAGAGTAACTATTGGAAATCTTCTGCAAACAGCATCTTTCGGAGAGGTGGTACATATATTGCAGTCTCTCCTTTGTTTGCCAGCTCCAAATCCGCTTGAGCGGAACATCTGTGGTGCACCCCCCAGCCGTCCTGAATGCAAGTTTGGAGTGCACGAACGATTGTTCTGTGCTCGCACAGATGAATAGGCAGGACTGAAAGGGGCTGCTGGATCTCTACTGCCCTCAGCAGGATTTGCTAAATTGACACTTTTATTGCAGTCTCTCCTTTGTTTGCCAGCTCCAAGTCCGTTTGGGCACAACATCTGTGGTGCACCCCCCAGCCGTCCTTTAATCCGAGTTCGGAGTGCACGAACGATTGCTCTCTGCTCGCACAGACGAATAGGCGGGACTGAAAGAGGCTGCTGGATCTCTTCAGCACTCAGCAAGATTTGCAACCGGGAAACCTCTTTTACTGTCATTCCTTGCATACTTATCAGAAAGTGCATTTGAACCAACGTCTCCGGCACCCAATCTCAGACATGCTGCTGCTGAGTGAGCGGAGCAAGTTAGTTTGATCCCTCTGACGATGATCTAGATCTGAGAGTAGCTATTGGAAATCTTCTGCAAACAGCATCTTTCGGAGACGTGGTACATATATTGCAGTCTCTCCTTTGTTTGAAAGCTCCAAATCCGTTTGAGCACAATATCTGTGGTGCACCCCCCAGCCGTCCTGAATCCGAGTTTGGAGTGCACGAACTTTTGTTTTCTGCCCGCACAGACGAAGAGCCAGGACTGAAAGAGGCTGCTGGATCTCTTCAGCACTAAGCAAGCCGGATTTGCTAAAGTGACACTTTTATTGCTGTCTCTCCTTTTTTGCCAGCTCCAAGTCCGTTTGGGCACAACATCTGTGGTGCACCCCCCAGCCGTCCTTTAATCCGAGTTCGGAGTGCACGAACGATTGCTCTCTGCTCGCACAGACGAATAGGCGGGACTGAAAGAGGCTGCTGGATCTCTTCAGCACTCAGCAAGCTTTGCAACCGGGACACCTCTTTTACTGTCACTCCTTGCTTACTTGTCTGAAAGTGCATTTGAACCAACATCTCCGGCACCCAATCTCAGACATGCTGCTGCTGAGTGAGCGGAGCAAGTTAGTTTGAGCCCTCTGACGATGAACTAGATCTGAGAGTAACTATTGGAAATCTTCTGCAAACAGCATCTTTCGGAGAGGTGGTACATATATTGCAGTCTCTCCTTTGTTTGCCAGCTCCAAATCCGCTTGTGCGCAACATCTTTGGTGCACCCCCCAGCCGTCCTGAATGCAAGTTTGGAGTGCACGAACGATTGTTCTGTGCTCGCACAGATGAATAGGCAGGACTGAAAGGGGCTGCTGGATCTCTACTGCCCTCAGCAGGATTTGCTAAATTGACACTTTTATTGCAGTCTCTCCTTTGTTTGCCAGCTCCAAGTCCGTTTGGGCACAACATCTGTGGTGCACCCCCCAGCCGTCCTTTAATCCGAGTTCGGAGTGCACGAACGATTGCTCTCTGCTCGCACAGACGAATAGGCGGGACTGAAAGAGGCTGCTGGATCTCTTCAGCACTCAGCAAGATTTGCAACCGGGAAACCTCTTTTACTGTCATTCCTTGCATACTTATCAGAAAGTGCATTTGAACCAACGTCTCCGGCACCCAATCTCAGACATGCTGCTGCTGAGTGAGCGGAGCAAGTTAGTTTGATCCCTCTGACGATGATCTAGATCTGAGAGTAGCTATTGGAAATCTTCTGCAAACAGCATCTTTCGGAGACGTGGTACATATATTGCAGTCTCTCCTTTGTTTGAAAGCTCCAAATCCGTTTGAGCACAATATCTGTGGTGCACCCCCCAGCCGTCCTGAATCCGAGTTTGGAGTGCACGAACTTTTGTTTTCTGCCCGCACAGACGAAGAGCCAGGACTGAAAGAGGCTGCTGGATCTCTTCAGCACTAAGCAAGCCGGATTTGCTAAAGTGACACTTTTATTGCAGTCTCTCCTTTGTTTGCCAGCTCCAAGTCCGTTTGGGCACAACATCTGTGGTGCACCCCCCAGCCGTCCTTTAATCCGAGTTCGGAGTGCACGAACGATTGCTCTCTGCTCGCACAGACGAATAGGCGGGACTGAAAGAGGCTGCTGGATCTCTTCAGCACTCAGCAAGCTTTGCAACCGGGACACCTCTTTTACTGTCACTCCTTGCTTACTTGTCTGAAAGTGCATTTGAACCAACATCTCCGGCACCCAATCTCAGACATGCTGCTGCTGAGTGAGCGGAGCAAGTTAGTTTGAGCCCTCTGACGATGAACTAGATCTGAGAGTAACTATTGGAAATCTTCTGCAAACAGCATCTTTCAGAGAGGTGGTACATATATTGCAGTCTCTCCTTTGTTTGCCAGCTCCAAACCCGCTTGAGCTTTACATCTGTAGTGCACCCCCCAGCCGTCCTGAATGCAAGTTTGGAGTGCAAGAACGATTGTTCTGTGCTCGCACAGATGAAGAGCCAGGACTGAAAGGGGCTGCTGGATCTCTACTGCCCCCAGCAGGATTTGCTAAATTGACACTTTTATTGCAGTCTCTCCTTTGTTTGCCAGCTCCAAGTCCGTTTGGGCACAACATCTGTGGTGCACCCCCCAGCCGTCCTTTAATCCGAGTTCGGAGTGCACGAACGATTGCTCTCTGCTCGCACAGACGAATAGGCGGGTCTGAAAGAGGCTGCTGGATCTCTTCAGCACTCAGCAAGATTTGAAACCGGGAAACCTCTTTTACTGTCATTCCTTGCATACTTATCAGAAAGTGCATTTGAACCAACGTCTCCGGCACCCAATCTCAGACATGCTGCTGCTGAGTGAGCGGAGCAAGTTAGTTTGATCCCTCTGACGATGATCTAGATCTGAGAGTAGCTATAGGAAATCTTCTGCAAACAGCATCTTTCGGAGACGTGGTACATATATTGCAGTCTCTCCTTTGTTTGAAAGCTCCAAATCCGTTTGAGCACAATATCTGTGGTGCACCCCCCAGCCGTCCTGAATCCGAGTTTGGAGTGCACGAACTTTTGTTTTCTGCCCGCACAGACGAAGAGCCAGGACTGAAAGAGGCTGCTGGATCTCTTCAGCACTAAGCAAGCCGGATTTGCTAAAGTGACACTTTTATTGCAGTCTCTCCTTTGTTTGCCAGCTCCAAGTCCGTTTGGGCACAACATCTGTGGTGCACCCCCCAGCCGTCCTTTAATCCGAGTTCGGAGTGCACGAACGATTGCTCTCTGCTCGCACAGACGAATAGGCGGGACTGAAAGAGGCTGCTGGATCTCTTCAGCACTCAGCAAGCTTTGCAACCGGGACACCTCTTTTACTGTCACTCCTTGCTTACTTGTCTGAAAGTGCATTTGAACCAACATCTCCGGCACCCAATCTCAGACATGCTGCTGCTGAGTGAGCGGAGCAAGTTAGTTTGATCCCTCTGACGATGATCTAGATCTGAGAGTAGCTATTGGAAATCTTCTGCAAACAGCATCTTTCGGAGACGTGGTACATATATTGCAGTCTCTCCTTTGTTTGAAAGCTCCAAATCCGTTTGAGCACAATATCTGTGGTGCACCCGCCAGCCGTCCTGAATCCGAGTTTGGAGTGCACGAACTTTTGTTTTCTGCCCGCACAGACGAAGAGCCAGGACTGAAAGAGGCTGCTGGATCTCTTCAGCACTAAGCAAGCCGGATTTGCTAAAGTGACACTTTTATTGCTGTCTCTCCTTTTTTGCCAGCTCCAAGTCCGTTTGGGCACAACATCTGTGGTGCACCCCCCAGCCGTCCTTTAATCCGAGTTCGGAGTGCACGAACGATTGCTCTCTGCTCGCACAGACGAATAGGCGGGACTGAAAGAGGCTGCTGGATCTCTTCAGCACTCAGCAAGCTTTGCAACCGGGACACCTCTTTTACTGTCACTCCTTGCTTACTTGTCTGAAAGTGCATTTGAACCAACATCTCCGGCACCCAATCTCAGACATGCTGCTGCTGAGTGAGCGGAGCAAGTTAGTTTGAGCCCTCTGACGATGAACTAGATCTGAGAGTAACTATTGGAAATCTTCTGCAAACAGCATCTTTCGGAGAGGTGGTACATATATTGCAGTCTCTCCTTTGTTTGCCAGCTCCAAATCCGCTTGAGCGGAACATCTGTGGTGCACCCCCCAGCCGTCCTGAATGCAAGTTTGGAGTGCACGAACGATTGTTCTGTGCTCGCACAGATGAATAGGCAGGACTGAAAGGGGCTGCTGGATCTCTACTGCCCTCAGCAGGATTTGCTAAATTGACACTTTTATTGCAGTCTCTCCTTTGTTTGCCAGCTCCAAGTCCGTTTGGGCACAACATCTGTGGTGCACCCCCCAGCCGTCCTTTAATCCGAGTTCGGAGTGCACGAACGATTGCTCTCTGCTCGCACAGACGAATAGGCGGGACTGAAAGAGGCTGCTGGATCTCTTCAGCACTCAGCAAGATTTGCAACCGGGAAACCTCTTTTACTGTCATTCCTTGCATACTTATCAGAAAGTGCATTTGAACCAACGTCTCCGGCACCCAATCTCAGACATGCTGCTGCTGAGTGAGCGGAGCAAGTTAGTTTGATCCCTCTGACGATGATCTAGATCTGAGAGTAGCTATTGGAAATCTTCTGCAAACAGCATCTTTCGGAGACGTGGTACATATATTGCAGTCTCTCCTTTGTTTGAAAGCTCCAAATCCGTTTGAGCACAATATCTGTGGTGCACCCCCCAGCCGTCCTGAATCCGAGTTTGGAGTGCACGAACTTTTGTTTTCTGCCCGCACAGACGAAGAGCCAGGACTGAAAGAGGCTGCTGGATCTCTTCAGCACTAAGCAAGCCGGATTTGCTAAAGTGACACTTTTATTGCTGTCTCTCCTTTTTTGCCAGCTCCAAGTCCGTTTGGGCACAACATCTGTGGTGCACCCCCCAGCCGTCCTTTAATCCGAGTTCGGAGTGCACGAACGATTGCTCTCTGCTCGCACAGACGAATAGGCGGGACTGAAAGAGGCTGCTGGATCTCTTCAGCACTCAGCAAGCTTTGCAACCGGGACACCTCTTTTACTGTCACTCCTTGCTTACTTGTCTGAAAGTGCATTTGAACCAACATCTCCGGCACCCAATCTCAGACATGCTGCTGCTGAGTGAGCGGAGCAAGTTAGTTTGAGCCCTCTGACGATGAACTAGATCTGAGAGTAACTATTGGAAATCTTCTGCAAACAGCATCTTTCGGAGAGGTGGTACATATATTGCAGTCTCTCCTTTGTTTGCCAGCTCCAAATCCGCTTGAGCGGAACATCTGTGGTGCACCCCCCAGCCGTCCTGAATGCAAGTTTGGAGTGCACGAACGATTGTTCTGTGCTCGCACAGATGAATAGGCAGGACTGAAAGGGGCTGCTGGATCTCTACTGCCCTCAGCAGGATTTGCTAAATTGACACTTTTATTGCAGTCTCTCCTTTGTTTGCCAGCTCCAAGTCCGTTTGGGCACAACATCTGTGGTGCACCCCCCAGCCGTCCTTTAATCCGAGTTCGGAGTGCACGAACGATTGCTCTCTGCTCGCACAGACGAATAGGCGGGACTGAAAGAGGCTGCTGGATCTCTTCAGCACTCAGCAAGATTTGCAACCGGGAAACCTCTTTTACTGTCATTCCTTGCATACTTATCAGAAAGTGCATTTGAACCAACGTCTCCGGCACCCAATCTCAGACATGCTGCTGCTGAGTGAGCGGAGCAAGTTAGTTTGATCCCTCTGACGATGATCTAGATCTGAGAGTAGCTATTGGAAATCTTCTGCAAACAGCATCTTTCAGAGAGGTGGTACATATATTGCAGTCTCTCCTTTGTTTCAAAGCTCCAAATCCGTTTGAGCACAATATCTGTGGTGCACCCCCCAGCCGTCCTGAATCCGAGTTTGGAGTGCACGAACTTTTGTTTTCTGCCCGCACAGACGAAGAGCCAGGACTGAAAGAGGCTGCTGGATCTCTTCAGCACTAAGCAAGCCGGATTTGCTAAGGTGACACTTTTATTGCAGTCTCTCCTTTGTTTGCCAGCTCCAAGTCCGTTTGGGCACAACATCTGTGGTGCACCCCCCAGCCGTCCTTTAATCCGAGTTCGGAGTGCACGAACGATTGCTCTCTGCTCGCACAGACGAATAGGCGGGACTGAAAGAGGCTGCTGGATCTCTTCAGCACTCAGCAAGCTTTGCAACCGGGACACCTCTTTTACTGTCACTCCTTGCTTACTTGTCTGAAAGTGCATTTGAACCAACATCTCCGGCACCCAATCTCAGACATGCTGCTGCTGAGTGAGCGGAGCAAGTTAGTTTGAGCCCTCTGACGATGAACTAGATCTGAGAGTAACTATTGGAAATCTTCTGCAAACAGCATCTTTCGGAGAGGTGGTACATATATTGCAGTCTCTCCTTTGTTTGCCAGCTCCAAATCCGCTTGAGCGCAACATCTTTGGTGCACCCCCCAGCCGTCCTGAATGCAAGTTTGGAGTGCACGAACGATTGTTCTGTGCTCGCACAGATGAATAGGCAGGACTGAAAGGGGCTGCTGGATCTCTACTGCCCTCAGCAGGATTTGCTAAATTGACACTTTTATTGCAGTCTCTCCTTTGTTTGCCAGCTCCAAGTCCGTTTGGGCACAACATCTGTGGTGCACCCCCCAGCCGTCCTTTAATCCGAGTTCGGAGTGCACGAACGATTGCTCTCTGCTCGCACAGACGAATAGGCAGGACTGAAAGAGGCTGCTGGATCTCTTCAACACTCAGCAAGATTTGCAACCGGGACACCTCTTTTACTGTCATTCCTTGCATACTTATCAGAAAGTGCATTTGAACCAACGTCTCCAGCACCCAATCTCAGACATGCTGCTGCTGAGTGAGCGGAGCAAGTTAGTTTGATCCCTCTGACGATGATCTAGATCTGAGAGTAGCTATTGGAAATCTTCTGCAAACAGCATCTTTCGGAGAGGTGGTACATATATTGCAGTCTCTCCTTTGTTTGAAAGCTCCAAATCCGTTTGAGCACAATATCTGTGGTGCACCCCCCAGCCGTCCTGAATCCGAGTTTGGAGTGCACGAACTTTTGTTTTCTGCCCGCACAGACGAAGAGCCAGGACTGAAAGAGGCTGCTGGATCTCTTCAGCACTAAGCAAGCCGGATTTGATAAAGTGACACTTTTATTGCTGTCTCTCCTTTTTTGCCAGCTCCAAGTCCGTTTGTGCACAACATCTGTGGTGCACCCCCCAGCCGTCCTTTAATCCGAGTTCGGAGTGCACGAACGATTGCTCTCTGCTCGCACAGACGAATAGGCGGGACTGAAAGAGGCTGCTGGATCTCTTCAGCACTCAGCAAGCTTTGCAACCGGGACACCTCTTTTACTGTCACTCCTTGCTTACTTGTCTGAAAGTGCATTTGAACCAACATCTCCGGCACCCAATCTCAGACATGCTGCTGCTGAGTGAGCGGAGCAAGTGAGTTTGAGCCCTCTGACGATGAACTAGATCTGAGAGTAACTATTGGAAATCTTCTGCAAACAGCATCTTTCGGAGAGGTGGTACATATATTGCAGTCTCTCCTTTGTTTGCCAGCTCCAAGTCCGCTTGAGCGGAACATCTGTGGTGCACCCCCCAGCCGTCCTGAATGCAAGTTTGGAGTGCACGAACGATTGTTCTGTGCTCGCACAGATGAATAGGCAGGACTGAAAGGGGCTGCTGGATCTCTACTGCCCTCAGCAGGATTTGCTAAATTGACACTTTTATTGCAGTCTCTCCTTTGTTTGCCAGCTCCAAGTCCGTTTGGGCACAACATCTGTGGTGCACCCCCCAGCCGTCCTTTAATCCGAGTTCGGAGTGCACGAACGATTGCTCTCTGCTCGCACAGACGAATAGGCGGGTCTGAAAGAGGCTGCTGGATCTCTTCAGCACTCAGCAAGATTTGCAACCGGGAAACCTCTTTTACTGTCATTCCTTGCATACTTATCAGAAAGTGCATTTGAACCAACGTCTCCGGCACCCAATCTCAGACATGCTGCTGCTGAGTGAGCGGAGCAAGTTAGTTTGATCCCTCTGACGATGATCTAGATCTGAGAGTAACTATTGGAAATCTTCTGCAAACAGCATCTTTCGGAGAGGTGGTACATATATTGCAGTCTCTCCTTTGTTTGAAAGCTCCAAATCCGTTTGAGCACAATATCTGTGGTGCACCCCCCAGCCGTCCTGAATCCGAGTTTGGAGTGCACGAACTTTTGTTTTCTGCCCGCACAGACGAAGAGCCAGGACTGAAAGAGGCTGCTGGATCTCTTCAGCACTAAGCAAGCCGGATTTGCTAAAGTGACACTTTTATTGCAGTCTCTCCTTTGTTTGCCAGCTCCAAGTCCGTTTGGGCACAACATCTGTGGTGCACCCCCCAGCCGTCCTTTAATCCGAGTTCGGAGTGCACGAACGATTGCTCTCTGCTCGCACAGACGAATAGGCGGGACTGAAAGAGGCTGCTGGATCTCTTCAGCACTCAGCAAGATTTGCAACCGGGACACCTCTTTTACTGTCACTCCTTGCTTACTTGTCTGAAAGTGCATTTGAACCAACGTCTCCGGCACCCAATCTCAGACATGCTGCTGCTGAGTGAGCGGAGCAAGTTAGTTTGAGCCCTCTGACGATGATCTAGATCTGAGAGTAGCTATTGGAAATCTTCTGCAAACAGCATCTTTCGGAGACGTGGTACATATATTGCAGTCTCTCCTTTGTTTGCCAGCTCCAAATCCGCTTGAGCGTTACATCTGTGGTGCACCCCCCAGCCGTCCTGAATGCAAGTTTGGAGTGCACGAACGATTGTTCTGTGCTCGCACAGATGAATAGGCAGGACTGAAAGGAGCTGCTGGATCTCTACTACCCTCAGCAGGATTTGCTAAATTGACACTTTTATTGCTGTCTCTCCTTTTTTGCCAGCTCCAAGTCCGTTTGGGCACTACATCTGTGGTGCACCCCCCAGCCGTCCTTTAATCCGAGTTCGGAGTGCACGAACGATTGCTCTCTGCTCGCACAGACGAATAGGCGGGACTGAAAGAGGCTGCTGGATCTCTTCAGCACTCAGCAAGCTTTGCAACCGGGACACCTCTTTTACTGTCACTCCTTGCTTACTTGTCTGAAAGTGCATTTGAACCAACATCTCCGGCACCCAATCTCAGACATGCTGCTGCTGAGTGAGCGGAGCAAGTTAGTTTGAGCCCTCTGACGATGAACTAGATCTGAGAGTAACTATTGGAAATCTTCTGCAAACAGCATCTTTCGGAGAGGTGGTACATATATTGCAGTCTCTCCTTTGTTTGCCAGCTCCAAATCCGCTTGAGCGGAACATCTGTGGTGCACCCCCCAGCCGTCCTGAATGCAAGTTTGGAGTGCACGAACGATTGTTCTGTGCTCGCACAGATGAATAGGCAGGACTGAAAGGGGCTGCTGGATCTCTACTGCCCTCAGCAGGATTTGCTAAATTGACACTTTTATTGCAGTCTCTCCTTTGTTTGCCAGCTCCAAGTCCGTTTGGGCACAACATCTGTGGTGCACCCCCCAGCCGTCCTTTAATCCGAGTTCGGAGTGCACGAACGATTGCTCTCTGCTCGCACAGACGAATAGGCGGGACTGAAAGAGGCTGCTGGATCTCTTCAGCACTCAGCAAGATTTGCAACCGGGAAACCTCTTTTACTGTCATTCCTTGCATACTTATCAGAAAGTGCATTTGAACCAACGTCTCCGGCACCCAATCTCAGACATGCTGCTGCTGAGTGAGCGGAGCAAGTTAGTTTGATCCCTCTGACGATGATCTAGATCTGAGAGTAGCTATTGGAAATCTTCTGCAAACAGCATCTTTCGGAGACGTGGTACATATATTGCAGTCTCTCCTTTGTTTGAAAGCTCCAAATCCGTTTGAGCACAATATCTGTGGTGCACCCCCCAGCCGTCCTGAATCCGAGTTTGGAGTGCACGAACTTTTGTTTTCTGCCCGCACAGACGAAGAGCCAGGACTGAAAGAGGCTGCTGGATCTCTTCAGCACTAAGCAAGCCGGATTTGCTAAAGTGACACTTTTATTGCTGTCTCTCCTTTTTTGCCAGCTCCAAGTCCGTTTGGGCACAACATCTGTGGTGCACCCCCCAGCCGTCCTTTAATCCGAGTTCGGAGTGCACGAACGATTGCTCTCTGCTCGCACAGACGAATAGGCGGGACTGAAAGAGGCTGCTGGATCTCTTCAGCACTCAGCAAGCTTTGCAACCGGGACACCTCTTTTACTGTCACTCCTTGCTTACTTGTCTGAAAGTGCATTTGAACCAACATCTCCGGCACCCAATCTCAGACATGCTGCTGCTGAGTGAGCGGAGCAAGTTAGTTTGAGCCCTCTGACGATGAACTAGATCTGAGAGTAACTATTGGAAATCTTCTGCAAACAGCATCTTTCGGAGAGGTGGTACATATATTGCAGTCTCTCCTTTGTTTGCCAGCTCCAAATCCGCTTGTGCGCAACATCTTTGGTGCACCCCCCAGCCGTCCTGAATGCAAGTTTGGAGTGCACGAACGATTGTTCTGTGCTCGCACAGATGAATAGGCAGGACTGAAAGGGGCTGCTGGATCTCTACTGCCCTCAGCAGGATTTGCTAAATTGACACTTTTATTGCAGTCTCTCCTTTGTTTGCCAGCTCCAAGTCCGTTTGGGCACAACATCTGTGGTGCACCCCCCAGCCGTCCTTTAATCCGAGTTCGGAGTGCACGAACGATTGCTCTCTGCTCGCACAGACGAATAGGCGGGACTGAAAGAGGCTGCTGGATCTCTTCAGCACTCAGCAAGATTTGCAACCGGGAAACCTCTTTTACTGTCATTCCTTGCATACTTATCAGAAAGTGCATTTGAACCAACGTCTCCGGCACCCAATCTCAGACATGCTGCTGCTGAGTGAGCGGAGCAAGTTAGTTTGATCCCTCTGACGATGATCTAGATCTGAGAGTAGCTATTGGAAATCTTCTGCAAACAGCATCTTTCGGAGACGTGGTACATATATTGCAGTCTCTCCTTTGTTTGAAAGCTCCAAATCCGTTTGAGCACAATATCTGTGGTGCACCCCCCAGCCGTCCTGAATCCGAGTTTGGAGTGCACGAACTTTTGTTTTCTGCCCGCACAGACGAAGAGCCAGGACTGAAAGAGGCTGCTGGATCTCTTCAGCACTAAGCAAGCCGGATTTGCTAAAGTGACACTTTTATTGCAGTCTCTCCTTTGTTTGCCAGCTCCAAGTCCGTTTGGGCACAACATCTGTGGTGCACCCCCCAGCCGTCCTTTAATCCGAGTTCGGAGTGCACGAACGATTGCTCTCTGCTCGCACAGACGAATAGGCGGGACTGAAAGAGGCTGCTGGATCTCTTCAGCACTCAGCAAGCTTTGCAACCGGGACACCTCTTTTACTGTCACTCCTTGCTTACTTGTCTGAAAGTGCATTTGAACCAACATCTCCGGCACCCAATCTCAGACATGCTGCTGCTGAGTGAGCGGAGCAAGTTAGTTTGAGCCCTCTGACGATGAACTAGATCTGAGAGTAACTATTGGAAATCTTCTGCAAACAGCATCTTTCAGAGAGGTGGTACATATATTGCAGTCTCTCCTTTGTTTGCCAGCTCCAAACCCGCTTGAGCTTTACATCTGTAGTGCACCCCCCAGCCGTCCTGAATGCAAGTTTGGAGTGCAAGAACGATTGTTCTGTGCTCGCACAGATGAAGAGCCAGGACTGAAAGGGGCTGCTGGATCTCTACTGCCCCCAGCAGGATTTGCTAAATTGACACTTTTATTGCAGTCTCTCCTTTGTTTGCCAGCTCCAAGTCCGTTTGGGCACAACATCTGTGGTGCACCCCCCAGCCGTCCTTTAATCCGAGTTCGGAGTGCACGAACGATTGCTCTCTGCTCGCACAGACGAATAGGCGGGTCTGAAAGAGGCTGCTGGATCTCTTCAGCACTCAGCAAGATTTGAAACCGGGAAACCTCTTTTACTGTCATTCCTTGCATACTTATCAGAAAGTGCATTTGAACCAACGTCTCCGGCACCCAATCTCAGACATGCTGCTGCTGAGTGAGCGGAGCAAGTTAGTTTGATCCCTCTGACGATGATCTAGATCTGAGAGTAGCTATAGGAAATCTTCTGCAAACAGCATCTTTCGGAGACGTGGTACATATATTGCAGTCTCTCCTTTGTTTGAAAGCTCCAAATCCGTTTGAGCACAATATCTGTGGTGCACCCCCCAGCCGTCCTGAATCCGAGTTTGGAGTGCACGAACTTTTGTTTTCTGCCCGCACAGACGAAGAGCCAGGACTGAAAGAGGCTGCTGGATCTCTTCAGCACTAAGCAAGCCGGATTTGCTAAAGTGACACTTTTATTGCAGTCTCTCCTTTGTTTGCCAGCTCCAAGTCCGTTTGGGCACAACATCTGTGGTGCACCCCCCAGCCGTCCTTTAATCCGAGTTCGGAGTGCACGAACGATTGCTCTCTGCTCGCACAGACGAATAGGCGGGACTGAAAGAGGCTGCTGGATCTCTTCAGCACTCAGCAAGCTTTGCAACCGGGACACCTCTTTTACTGTCACTCCTTGCTTACTTGTCTGAAAGTGCATTTGAACCAACATCTCCGGCACCCAATCTCAGACATGCTGCTGCTGAGTGAGCGGAGCAAGTTAGTTTGAGCCCTCTGACGATGAACTAGATCTGAGAGTAACTATTGGAAATCTTCTGCAAACAGCATCTTTCGGAGAGGTGGTACATATATTGCAGTCTCTCCTTTGTTTGCCAGCTCCAAATCCGCTTGAGCGCAACATCTTTGGTGCACCCCCCAGCCGTCCTGAATGCAAGTTTGGAGTGCACGAACGATTGTTCTGTGCTCGCACAGATGAATAGGCAGGACTGAAAGGGGCTGCTGGATCTCTACTGCCCTCAGGAGGATTTGCTAAATTGACACTTTTATTGCAGTCTCTCCTTTGTTTGCCAGCTCCAAGTCCGTTTGGGCACAACATCTGTGGTGCACCCCCCAGCCGTCCTTTAATCCGAGTTCGGAGTGCACGAACGATTGCTCTCTGCTCGCACAGACGAATAGGCGGGTCTGAAAGAGGCTGCTGGATCTCTTCAGCACTCAGCAAGATTTGCAACCGGGAAACCTCTTTTACTGTCATTCCTTGCATACTTATCAGAAAGTGCATTTGAACCAACGTCTCCGGCACCCAATCTCAGACATGCTGCTGCTGAGTGAGCGGAGCAAGTTAGTTTGATCCCTCTGACGATGATCTAGATCTGAGAGTAGCTATTGGAAATCTTCTGCAAACAGCATCTTTCGGAGACGTGGTACATATATTGCAGTCTCTCCTTTGTTTGAAAGCTCCAAATCCGTTTGAGCACAATATCTGTGGTGCACCCCCCAGCCGTCCTGAATCCGAGTTTGGAGTGCACGAACTTTTGTTTTCTGCCCGCACAGACGAAGAGCCAGGACTGAAAGAGGCTGCTGGATCTCTTCAGCACTAAGCAAGCCGGATTTGCTAAAGTGACACTTTTATTACTGTCTCTCCTTTTTTGCCAGCTCCAAGTCCGTTTGGGCACAACATCTGTGGTGCACCCCCCAGCCGTCCTTTAATCCGAGTTCGGAGTGCCCGAACGATTGCTCTCTGCCCGCACAGACGAAGAGCCAGGACTGAAAGAGGCTGCTGGATCTCTTCAGCACTCAGCAAGCTTTGCAACCGGGACACCTCTTTTACTGTCACTCCTTGCTTACTTGTCTGAAAGTGCATTTGAACCAACGTCTCCGGCACCCAATCTCAGACATGCTGCTGCTGAGTGAGCGGAGCAAGTTAGTTTGATCCCTCTGACGATGATCTAGATCTGAGAGTAGCTATTGGAAATCTTCTGCAAACAGCATCTTTCGGAGACGTGGTACATATATTGCAGTCTCTCCTTTGTTTCAAAGCTCCAAATCCGTTTGAGCACAATATCTGTGGTGCACCCCCCAGCCGTCCTGAATCCGAGTTTGGAGTGCACGAACTTTTGTTTTCTGCCCGCACAGACGAAGAGCCAGGACTGAAAGAGGCTGCTGGATCTCTTCAGCACTAAGCAAGCCGGATTTGCTAAGGTGACACTTTTATTGCAGTCTCTCCTTTGTTTGCCAGCTCCAAGTCCGTTTGGGCACAACATCTGTGGTGCACCCCCCAGCCGTCCTTTAATCCGAGTTCGGAGTGCACGAACGATTGCTCTCTGCTCGCACAGACGAATAGGCGGGACTGAAAGAGGCTGCTGGATCTCTTCAGCACTCAGCAAGCTTTGCAACCGGGACACCTCTTTTACTGTCACTCCTTGCTTACTTGTCTGAAAGTGCATTTGAACCAACATCTCCGGCACCCAATCTCAGACATGCTGCTGCTGAGTGAGCGGAGCAAGTTAGTTTGAGCCCTCTGACGATGAACTAGATCTGAGAGTAACTATTGGAAATCTTCTGCAAACAGCATCTTTCAGAGAGGTGGTACATATATTGCAGTCTCTCCTTTGTTTGCCAGCTCCAAACCCGCTTGAGCTTTACATCTGTAGTGCACCCCCCAGCCGTCCTGAATGCAAGTTTGGAGTGCAAGAACGATTGTTCTGTGCTCGCACAGATGAAGAGCCAGGACTGAAAGGGGCTGCTGGATCTCTACTGCCCCCAGCAGGATTTGCTAAATTGACACTTTTATTGCAGTCTCTCCTTTGTTTGCCAGCTCCAAGTCCGTTTGGGCACAACATCTGTGGTGCACCCCCCAGCCGTCCTTTAATCCGAGTTCGGAGTGCACGAACGATTGCTCTCTGCTCGCACAGACGAATAGGCGGGTCTGAAAGAGGCTGCTGGATCTCTTCAGCACTCAGCAAGATTTGAAACCGGGAAACCTCTTTTACTGTCATTCCTTGCATACTTATCAGAAAGTGCATTTGAACCAACGTCTCCGGCACCCAATCTCAGACATGCTGCTGCTGAGTGAGCGGAGCAAGTTAGTTTGAGCCCTCTGACGATGAACTAGATCTGAGAGTAACTATTGGAAATCTTCTGCAAACAGCATCTTTCGGAGAGGTGGTACATATATTGCAGTCTCTCCTTTGTTTGCCAGCTCCAAATCCGCTTGAGCGCAACATCTTTGGTGCACCCCCCAGCCGTCCTGAATGCAAGTTTGGAGTGCACGAACGATTGTTCTGTGCTCGCACAGATGAATAGGCAGGACTGAAAGGGGCTGCTGGATCTCTACTGCCCTCAGCAGGATTTGCTAAATTGACACTTTTATTGCAGTCTCTCCTTTGTTTGCCAGCTCCAAGTCCGTTTGGGCACAACATCTGTGGTGCACCCCCCAGCCGTCCTTTAATCCGAGTTCGGAGTGCACGAACGATTGCTCTCTGCTCGCACAGACGAATAGGCAGGACTGAAAGAGGCTGCTGGATCTCTTCAACACTCAGCAAGATTTGCAACCGGGACACCTCTTTTACTGTCATTCCTTGCATACTTATCAGAAAGTGCATTTGAACCAACGTCTCCAGCACCCAATCTCAGACATGCTGCTGCTGAGTGAGCGGAGCAAGTTAGTTTGATCCCTCTGACGATGATCTAGATCTGAGAGTAGCTATTGGAAATCTTCTGCAAACAGCATCTTTCGGAGAGGTGGTACATATATTGCAGTCTCTCCTTTGTTTGAAAGCTCCAAATCCGTTTGAGCACAATATCTGTGGTGCACCCCCCAGCCGTCCTGAATCCGAGTTTGGAGTGCACGAACTTTTGTTTTCTGCCCGCACAGACGAAGAGCCAGGACTGAAAGAGGCTGCTGGATCTCTTCAGCACTAAGCAAGCCGGATTTGATAAAGTGACACTTTTATTGCTGTCTCTCCTTTTTTGCCAGCTCCAAGTCCGTTTGTGCACAACATCTGTGGTGCACCCCCCAGCCGTCCTTTAATCCGAGTTCGGAGTGCACGAACGATTGCTCTCTGCTCGCACAGACGAATAGGCGGGACTGAAAGAGGCTGCTGGATCTCTTCAGCACTCAGCAAGCTTTGCAACCGGGACACCTCTTTTACTGTCACTCCTTGCTTACTTGTCTGAAAGTGCATTTGAACCAACATCTCCGGCACCCAATCTCAGACATGCTGCTGCTGAGTGAGCGGAGCAAGTGAGTTTGAGCCCTCTGACGATGAACTAGATCTGAGAGTAACTATTGGAAATCTTCTGCAAACAGCATCTTTCGGAGAGGTGGTACATATATTGCAGTCTCTCCTTTGTTTGCCAGCTCCAAGTCCGCTTGAGCGGAACATCTGTGGTGCACCCCCCAGCCGTCCTGAATGCAAGTTTGGAGTGCACGAACGATTGTTCTGTGCTCGCACAGATGAATAGGCAGGACTGAAAGGGGCTGCTGGATCTCTACTGCCCTCAGCAGGATTTGCTAAATTGACACTTTTATTGCAGTCTCTCCTTTGTTTGCCAGCTCCAAGTCCGTTTGGGCACAACATCTGTGGTGCACCCCCCAGCCGTCCTTTAATCCGAGTTCGGAGTGCACGAACGATTGCTCTCTGCTCGCACAGACGAATAGGCGGGTCTGAAAGAGGCTGCTGGATCTCTTCAGCACTCAGCAAGATTTGCAACCGGGAAACCTCTTTTACTGTCATTCCTTGCATACTTATCAGAAAGTGCATTTGAACCAACGTCTCCGGCACCCAATCTCAGACATGCTGCTGCTGAGTGAGCGGAGCAAGTTAGTTTGATCCCTCTGACGATGATCTAGATCTGAGAGTAACTATTGGAAATCTTCTGCAAACAGCATCTTTCGGAGAGGTGGTACATATATTGCAGTCTCTCCTTTGTTTGAAAGCTCCAAATCCGTTTGAGCACAATATCTGTGGTGCACCCCCCAGCCGTCCTGAATCCGAGTTTGGAGTGCACGAACTTTTGTTTTCTGCCCGCACAGACGAAGAGCCAGGACTGAAAGAGGCTGCTGGATCTCTTCAGCACTAAGCAAGCCGGATTTGCTAAAGTGACACTTTTATTGCAGTCTCTCCTTTGTTTGCCAGCTCCAAGTCCGTTTGGGCACAACATCTGTGGTGCACCCCCCAGCCGTCCTTTAATCCGAGTTCGGAGTGCACGAACGATTGCTCTCTGCTCGCACAGACGAATAGGCGGGACTGAAAGAGGCTGCTGGATCTCTTCAGCACTCAGCAAGATTTGCAACCGGGACACCTCTTTTACTGTCACTCCTTGCTTACTTGTCTGAAAGTGCATTTGAACCAACGTCTCCGGCACCCAATCTCAGACATGCTGCTGCTGAGTGAGCGGAGCAAGTTAGTTTGAGCCCTCTGACGATGATCTAGATCTGAGAGTAGCTATTGGAAATCTTCTGCAAACAGCATCTTTCGGAGACGTGGTACATATATTGCAGTCTCTCCTTTGTTTGCCAGCTCCAAATCCGCTTGAGCGTTACATCTGTGGTGCACCCCCCAGCCGTCCTGAATGCAAGTTTGGAGTGCACGAACGATTGTTCTGTGCTCGCACAGATGAATAGGCAGGACTGAAAGGAGCTGCTGGATCTCTACTACCCTCAGCAGGATTTGCTAAATTGACACTTTTATTGCTGTCTCTCCTTTTTTGCCAGCTCCAAGTCCGTTTGGGCACTACATCTGTGGTGCACCCCCCAGCCGTCCTTTAATCCGAGTTCGGAGTGCACGAACGATTGCTCTCTGCTCGCACAGACGAATAGGCGGGACTGAAAGAGGCTGCTGGATCTCTTCAGCACTCAGCAAGCTTTGCAACCGGGACACCTCTTTTACTGTCACTCCTTGCTTACTTGTCTGAAAGTGCATTTGAACCAACATCTCCGGCACCCAATCTCAGACATGCTGCTGCTGAGTGAGCGGAGCAAGTTAGTTTGAGCCCTCTGACGATGAACTAGATCTGAGAGTAACTATTGGAAATCTTCTGCAAACAGCATCTTTCGGAGAGGTGGTACATATATTGCAGTCTCTCCTTTGTTTGCCAGCTCCAAATCCGCTTGAGCGGAACATCTGTGGTGCACCCCCCAGCCGTCCTGAATGCAAGTTTGGAGTGCACGAACGATTGTTCTGTGCTCGCACAGATGAATAGGCAGGACTGAAAGGGGCTGCTGGATCTCTACTGCCCTCAGGAGGATTTGCTAAATTGACACTTTTATTGCAGTCTCTCCTTTGTTTGCCAGCTCCAAGTCCGTTTGGGCACAACATCTGTGGTGCACCCCCCAGCCGTCCTTTAATCCGAGTTCGGAGTGCACGAACGATTGCTCTCTGCTCGCACAGACGAATAGGCGGGACTGAAAGAGGCTGCTGGATCTCTTCAGCACTCAGCAAGATTTGCAACCGGGAAACCTCTTTTACTGTCATTCCTTGCATACTTATCAGAAAGTGCATTTGAACCAACGTCTCCGGCACCCAATCTCAGACATGCTGCTGCTGAGTGAGCGGAGCAAGTTAGTTTGATCCCTCTGACGATGATCTAGATCTGAGAGTAGCTATTGGAAATCTTCTGCAAACAGCATCTTTCGGAGACGTGGTACATATATTGCAGTCTCTCCTTTGTTTGAAAGCTCCAAATCCGTTTGAGCACAATATCTGTGGTGCACCCCCCAGCCGTCCTGAATCCGAGTTTGGAGTGCACGAACTTTTGTTTTCTGCCCGCACAGACGAAGAGCCAGGACTGAAAGAGGCTGCTGGATCTCTTCAGCACTAAGCAAGCCGGATTTGCTAAAGTGACACTTTTATTGCTGTCTCTCCTTTTTTGCCAGCTCCAAGTCCGTTTGGGCACAACATCTGTGGTGCACCCCCCAGCCGTCCTTTAATCCGAGTTCGGAGTGCACGAACGATTGCTCTCTGCTCGCACAGACGAATAGGCGGGACTGAAAGAGGCTGCTGGATCTCTTCAGCACTCAGCAAGCTTTGCAACCGGGACACCTCTTTTACTGTCACTCCTTGCTTACTTGTCTGAAAGTGCATTTGAACCAACATCTCCGGCACCCAATCTCAGACATGCTGCTGCTGAGTGAGCGGAGCAAGTTAGTTTGAGCCCTCTGACGATGAACTAGATCTGAGAGTAACTATTGGAAATCTTCTGCAAACAGCATCTTTCGGAGAGGTGGTACATATATTGCAGTCTCTCCTTTGTTTGCCAGCTCCAAATCCGCTTGTGCGCAACATCTTTGGTGCACCCCCCAGCCGTCCTGAATGCAAGTTTGGAGTGCACGAACGATTGTTCTGTGCTCGCACAGATGAATAGGCAGGACTGAAAGGGGCTGCTGGATCTCTACTGCCCTCAGCAGGATTTGCTAAATTGACACTTTTATTGCAGTCTCTCCTTTGTTTGCCAGCTCCAAGTCCGTTTGGGCACAACATCTGTGGTGCACCCCCCAGCCGTCCTTTAATCCGAGTTCGGAGTGCACGAACGATTGCTCTCTGCTCGCACAGACGAATAGGCGGGACTGAAAGAGGCTGCTGGATCTCTTCAGCACTCAGCAAGATTTGCAACCGGGAAACCTCTTTTACTGTCATTCCTTGCATACTTATCAGAAAGTGCATTTGAACCAACGTCTCCGGCACCCAATCTCAGACATGCTGCTGCTGAGTGAGCGGAGCAAGTTAGTTTGATCCCTCTGACGATGATCTAGATCTGAGAGTAGCTATTGGAAATCTTCTGCAAACAGCATCTTTCGGAGACGTGGTACATATATTGCAGTCTCTCCTTTGTTTGAAAGCTCCAAATCCGTTTGAGCACAATATCTGTGGTGCACCCCCCAGCCGTCCTGAATCCGAGTTTGGAGTGCACGAACTTTTGTTTTCTGCCCGCACAGACGAAGAGCCAGGACTGAAAGAGGCTGCTGGATCTCTTCAGCACTAAGCAAGCCGGATTTGCTAAAGTGACACTTTTATTGCAGTCTCTCCTTTGTTTGCCAGCTCCAAGTCCGTTTGGGCACAACATCTGTGGTGCACCCCCCAGCCGTCCTTTAATCCGAGTTCGGAGTGCACGAACGATTGCTCTCTGCTCGCACAGACGAATAGGCGGGACTGAAAGAGGCTGCTGGATCTCTTCAGCACTCAGCAAGCTTTGCAACCGGGACACCTCTTTTACTGTCACTCCTTGCTTACTTGTCTGAAAGTGCATTTGAACCAACATCTCCGGCACCCAATCTCAGACATGCTGCTGCTGAGTGAGCGGAGCAAGTTAGTTTGAGCCCTCTGACGATGAACTAGATCTGAGAGTAACTATTGGAAATCTTCTGCAAACAGCATCTTTCAGAGAGGTGGTACATATATTGCAGTCTCTCCTTTGTTTGCCAGCTCCAAACCCGCTTGAGCTTTACATCTGTAGTGCACCCCCCAGCCGTCCTGAATGCAAGTTTGGAGTGCAAGAACGATTGTTCTGTGCTCGCACAGATGAAGAGCCAGGACTGAAAGGGGCTGCTGGATCTCTACTGCCCCCAGCAGGATTTGCTAAATTGACACTTTTATTGCAGTCTCTCCTTTGTTTGCCAGCTCCAAGTCCGTTTGGGCACAACATCTGTGGTGCACCCCCCAGCCGTCCTTTAATCCGAGTTCGGAGTGCACGAACGATTGCTCTCTGCTCGCACAGACGAATAGGCGGGTCTGAAAGAGGCTGCTGGATCTCTTCAGCACTCAGCAAGATTTGAAACCGGGAAACCTCTTTTACTGTCATTCCTTGCATACTTATCAGAAAGTGCATTTGAACCAACGTCTCCGGCACCCAATCTCAGACATGCTGCTGCTGAGTGAGCGGAGCAAGTTAGTTTGATCCCTCTGACGATGATCTAGATCTGAGAGTAGCTATAGGAAATCTTCTGCAAACAGCATCTTTCGGAGACGTGGTACATATATTGCAGTCTCTCCTTTGTTTGAAAGCTCCAAATCCGTTTGAGCACAATATCTGTGGTGCACCCCCCAGCCGTCCTGAATCCGAGTTTGGAGTGCACGAACTTTTGTTTTCTGCCCGCACAGACGAAGAGCCAGGACTGAAAGAGGCTGCTGGATCTCTTCAGCACTAAGCAAGCCGGATTTGCTAAAGTGACACTTTTATTGCAGTCTCTCCTTTGTTTGCCAGCTCCAAGTCCGTTTGGGCACAACATCTGTGGTGCACCCCCCAGCCGTCCTTTAATCCGAGTTCGGAGTGCACGAACGATTGCTCTCTGCTCGCACAGACGAATAGGCGGGACTGAAAGAGGCTGCTGGATCTCTTCAGCACTCAGCAAGCTTTGCAACCGGGACACCTCTTTTACTGTCACTCCTTGCTTACTTGTCTGAAAGTGCATTTGAACCAACATCTCCGGCACCCAATCTCAGACATGCTGCTGCTGAGTGAGCGGAGCAAGTTAGTTTGAGCCCTCTGACGATGAACTAGATCTGAGAGTAACTATTGGAAATCTTCTGCAAACAGCATCTTTCGGAGAGGTGGTACATATATTGCAGTCTCTCCTTTGTTTGCCAGCTCCAAATCCGCTTGAGCGCAACATCTTTGGTGCACCCCCCAGCCGTCCTGAATGCAAGTTTGGAGTGCACGAACGATTGTTCTGTGCTCGCACAGATGAATAGGCAGGACTGAAAGGGGCTGCTGGATCTCTACTGCCCTCAGGAGGATTTGCTAAATTGACACTTTTATTGCAGTCTCTCCTTTGTTTGCCAGCTCCAAGTCCGTTTGGGCACAACATCTGTGGTGCACCCCCCAGCCGTCCTTTAATCCGAGTTCGGAGTGCACGAACGATTGCTCTCTGCTCGCACAGACGAATAGGCGGGTCTGAAAGAGGCTGCTGGATCTCTTCAGCACTCAGCAAGATTTGCAACCGGGAAACCTCTTTTACTGTCATTCCTTGCATACTTATCAGAAAGTGCATTTGAACCAACGTCTCCGGCACCCAATCTCAGACATGCTGCTGCTGAGTGAGCGGAGCAAGTTAGTTTGATCCCTCTGACGATGATCTAGATCTGAGAGTAGCTATTGGAAATCTTCTGCAAACAGCATCTTTCGGAGACGTGGTACATATATTGCAGTCTCTCCTTTGTTTGAAAGCTCCAAATCCGTTTGAGCACAATATCTGTGGTGCACCCCCCAGCCGTCCTGAATCCGAGTTTGGAGTGCACGAACTTTTGTTTTCTGCCCGCACAGACGAAGAGCCAGGACTGAAAGAGGCTGCTGGATCTCTTCAGCACTAAGCAAGCCGGATTTGCTAAAGTGACACTTTTATTACTGTCTCTCCTTTTTTGCCAGCTCCAAGTCCGTTTGGGCACAACATCTGTGGTGCACCCCCCAGCCGTCCTTTAATCCGAGTTCGGAGTGCCCGAACGATTGCTCTCTGCCCGCACAGACGAAGAGCCAGGACTGAAAGAGGCTGCTGGATCTCTTCAGCACTCAGCAAGCTTTGCAACCGGGACACCTCTTTTACTGTCACTCCTTGCTTACTTGTCTGAAAGTGCATTTGAACCAACGTCTCCGGCACCCAATCTCAGACATGCTGCTGCTGAGTGAGCGGAGCAAGTTAGTTTGATCCCTCTGACGATGATCTAGATCTGAGAGTAGCTATTGGAAATCTTCTGCAAACAGCATCTTTCGGAGACGTGGTACATATATTGCAGTCTCTCCTTTGTTTCAAAGCTCCAAATCCGTTTGAGCACAATATCTGTGGTGCACCCCCCAGCCGTCCTGAATCCGAGTTTGGAGTGCACGAACTTTTGTTTTCTGCCCGCACAGACGAAGAGCCAGGACTGAAAGAGGCTGCTGGATCTCTTCAGCACTAAGCAAGCCGGATTTGCTAAGGTGACACTTTTATTGCAGTCTCTCCTTTGTTTGCCAGCTCCAAGTCCGTTTGGGCACAACATCTGTGGTGCACCCCCCAGCCGTCCTTTAATCCGAGTTCGGAGTGCACGAACGATTGCTCTCTGCTCGCACAGACGAATAGGCGGGACTGAAAGAGGCTGCTGGATCTCTTCAGCACTCAGCAAGCTTTGCAACCGGGACACCTCTTTTACTGTCACTCCTTGCTTACTTGTCTGAAAGTGCATTTGAACCAACATCTCCGGCACCCAATCTCAGACATGCTGCTGCTGAGTGAGCGGAGCAAGTTAGTTTGAGCCCTCTGACGATGAACTAGATCTGAGAGTAACTATTGGAAATCTTCTGCAAACAGCATCTTTCAGAGAGGTGGTACATATATTGCAGTCTCTCCTTTGTTTGCCAGCTCCAAACCCGCTTGAGCTTTACATCTGTAGTGCACCCCCCAGCCGTCCTGAATGCAAGTTTGGAGTGCAAGAACGATTGTTCTGTGCTCGCACAGATGAAGAGCCAGGACTGAAAGGGGCTGCTGGATCTCTACTGCCCCCAGCAGGATTTGCTAAATTGACACTTTTATTGCAGTCTCTCCTTTGTTTGCCAGCTCCAAGTCCGTTTGGGCACAACATCTGTGGTGCACCCCCCAGCCGTCCTTTAATCCGAGTTCGGAGTGCACGAACGATTGCTCTCTGCTCGCACAGACGAATAGGCGGGTCTGAAAGAGGCTGCTGGATCTCTTCAGCACTCAGCAAGATTTGAAACCGGGAAACCTCTTTTACTGTCATTCCTTGCATACTTATCAGAAAGTGCATTTGAACCAACGTCTCCGGCACCCAATCTCAGACATGCTGCTGCTGAGTGAGCGGAGCAAGTTAGTTTGATCCCTCTGACGATGATCTAGATCTGAGAGTAGCTATAGGAAATCTTCTGCAAACAGCATCTTTCGGAGACGTGGTACATATATTGCAGTCTCTCCTTTGTTTGAAAGCTCCAAATCCGTTTGAGCACAATATCTGTGGTGCACCCCCCAGCCGTCCTGAATCCGAGTTTGGAGTGCACGAACTTTTGTTTTCTGCCCGCACAGACGAAGAGCCAGGACTGAAAGAGGCTGCTGGATCTCTTCAGCACTAAGCAAGCCGGATTTGCTAAAGTGACACTTTTATTGCAGTCTCTCCTTTGTTTGCCAGCTCCAAGTCCGTTTGGGCACAACATCTGTGGTGCACCCCCCAGCCGTCCTTTAATCCGAGTTCGGAGTGCACGAACGATTGCTCTCTGCTCGCACAGACGAATAGGCGGGACTGAAAGAGGCTGCTGGATCTCTTCAGCACTCAGCAAGCTTTGCAACCGGGACACCTCTTTTACTGTCACTCCTTGCTTACTTGTCTGAAAGTGCATTTGAACCAACATCTCCGGCACCCAATCTCAGACATGCTGCTGCTGAGTGAGCGGAGCAAGTTAGTTTGAGCCCTCTGACGATGAACTAGATCTGAGAGTAACTATTGGAAATCTTCTGCAAACAGCATCTTTCGGAGAGGTGGTACATATATTGCAGTCTCTCCTTTGTTTGAAAGCTCCAAATCCGTTTGAGCACAATATCTGTGGTGCACCCCCCAGCCGTCCTGAATCCGAGTTTGGAGTGCACGAACTTTTGTTTTCTGCCCGCACAGACGAAGAGCCAGGACTGAAAGAGGCTGCTGGATCTCTTCAGCACTAAGCAAGCCGGATTTGCTAAAGTGACACTTTTATTGCAGTCTCTCCTTTGTTTGCCAGCTCCAAGTCCGTTTGGGCACAACATCTGTGGTGCACCCCCCAGCCGTCCTTTAATCCGAGTTCGGAGTGCACGAACGATTGCTCTCTGCTCGCACAGACGAATAGGCGGGACTGAAAGAGGCTGCTGGATCTCTTCAGCACTCAGCAAGATTTGCAACCGGGACACCTCTTTTACTGTCACTCCTTGCTTACTTGTCTGAAAGTGCATTTGAACCAACGTCTCCGGCACCCAATCTCAGACATGCTGCTGCTGAGTGAGCGGAGCAAGTTAGTTTGAGCCCTCTGACGATGATCTAGATCTGAGAGTAGCTATTGGAAATCTTCTGCAAACAGCATCTTTCGGAGACGTGGTACATATATTGCAGTCTCTCCTTTGTTTGCCAGCTCCAAATCCGCTTGAGCGTTACATCTGTGGTGCACCCCCCAGCCGTCCTGAATGCAAGTTTGGAGTGCACGAACGATTGTTCTGTGCTCGCACAGATGAATAGGCAGGACTGAAAGGAGCTGCTGGATCTCTACTACCCTCAGCAGGATTTGCTAAATTGACACTTTTATTGCAGTCTCTCCTTTGTTTGCCAGCTCCAAGTCCGTTTGGGCACTACATCTGTGGTGCACCCCCCAGCCGTCCTTTAATCCGAGTTCGGAGTGCACGAACGATTGCTCTCTGCTCGCACAGACGAATAGGCGGGACTGAAAGAGGCTGCTGGATCTCTTCAGCACTCAGCAAGCTTTGCAACCGGGACACCTCTTTTACTGTCACTCCTTGCTTACTTGTCTGAAAGTGCATTTGAACCAACGTCTCCGGCACCCAATCTCAGACATGCTGCTGCTGAGTGAGCGGAGCAAGTTAGTTTGAGCCCTCTGACGATGATCTAGATCTGAGAGTAGCTATTGGAAATCTTCTGCAAACAGCATCTTTCGGAGACGTGGTACATATATTGCAGTCTCTCCTTTGTTTGCCAGCTCCAAATCCGCTTGAGCATTACATCTGTGGTGCACCCCCCAGCCGTCCTGAATGCAAGTTTGGAGTGCACGAACGATTGTTCTGTGCTCGCACAGATGAAGAGCCAGGACTGAAAGGGGCTGCTGGATCTCTACTGCCCTCAGCAGGATTTGCTAAATTGACACTTTTATTGCAGTCTCTCCTTTGTTTGCCAGCTCCAAGTCCGTTTGGGCACAACATCTGTGGTGCACCCCCCAGCCGTCCTTTAATCCGAGTTCGGAGTGCACGAACGATTGCTCTCTGCTCGCACAGACGAATAGGCAGGACTGAAAGAGGCTGCTGGATCTCTTCAGCACTCAGCAAGATTTGCAACCGGGACACCTCTTTTACTGTCATTCCTTGCATACTTATCAGAAAGTGCATTTGAACCAACGTCTCCGGCACCCAATCTCAGACATGCTGCTGCTGAGTGAGCGGAGCAAGTTAGTTTGATCCCTCTGACGATGATCTAGATCTGAGAGTAGCTATTGGAAATCTTCTGCAAACAGCATCTTTCGGAGACGTGGTACATATATTGCAGTCTCTCCTTTGTTTGAAAGCTCCAAATCCGTTTGAGCACAATATCTGTGGTGCACCCCCCAGCCGTCCTGAATCCGAGTTTGGAGTGCACGAACTTTTGTTTTCTGCCCGCACAGACGAAGAGCCAGGACTGAAAGAGGCTGCTGGATCTCTTCAGCACTAAGCAAGCCGGATTTGCTAAAGTGACACTTTTATTGCTGTCTCTCCTTTTTTGCCAGCTCCAAGTCCGTTTGGGCACAACATCTGTGGTGCACCCCCCAGCCGTCCTTTAATCCGAGTTCGGAGTGCACGAACGATTGCTCTCTGCTCGCACAGACGAATAGGCGGGACTGAAAGAGGCTGCTGGATCTCTTCAGCACTCAGCAAGCTTTGCAACCGGGACACCTCTTTTACTGTCACTCCTTGCTTACTTGTCTGAAAGTGCATTTGAACCAACGTCTCCGGCACCCAATCTCAGACATGCTGCTGCTGAGTGAGCGGAGCAAGTTAGTTTGAGCCCTCTGACGATGATCTAGATCTGAGAGTAGCTATTGGAAATCTTCTGCAAACAGCATCTTTCGGAGACGTGGTACATATATTGCAGTCTCTCCTTTGTTTGCCAGCTCCAAATCCGCTTGAGCGTTACATCTGTGGTGCACCCCCCAGCCGTCCTGAATGCAAGTTTGGAGTGCACGAACGATTGTTCTGTGCTCGCACAGATGAATAGGCAGGACTGAAAGGGGCTGCTGGATCTCTACTGCCCTCAGCAGGATTTGCTAAAGTGACACTTTTATTGCAGTCTCTCCTTTGTTTGCCAGCTCCAAGTCCGTTTGGGCTCTACATCTGTGGTGCACCCCCCAGCCGTCCTTTAATCCGAGTTCGGAGTGCACGAACGATTGCTCTCTGCTCGCACAGACGAATAGGCGGGACTGAAAGAGGCTGCTGGATCTCTTCAGCACTCAGCAAGATTTGCAACCGGGACACCTCTTTTACTGTCATTCCTTGCATACTTATCAGAAAGTGCATTTGAACCAACGTCTCCGGCACCCAATCTCTGACATGCTGCTGCTGAGTGAGCGGAGCAAGTTAGTTTGATCCCTCTGACGATGATCTAGATCTGAGAGTAGCTATTGGAAATCTTCTGCAAACAGCATCTTTCGGAGAGGTGGTACATATATTGCAGTCTCTCCTTTGTTTGCCAGCTCCAAATCCGCTTGAGCGTTACATCTGTGGTGCACCCCCAAGCCGTCCTGAATGCGAGTTTGGAGTGCAAGAACGATTGTTCTGTGCTCGCACAGATGAATAGGCAGGACTGAAAGGGGCTGCTGGATCTCTACTGCCCTCAGCAGGATTTGCTAAATTGACACTTTTATTGCAGTCTCTCCTTTGTTTGACAGCTCCAAGTCCGTTTGGGCACTACATCTGTGGTGCACCCCCCAGCCGTCCTTTAATCCGAGTTCGGAGTGCACGAATGATTGCTCTCTACTCGCACAGACGAATAGGCGGGACTGAAAGAGGCTGCTGGATCTCTTCAGCACTCAGCAAGATTTGCAACCGGGACACCTCTTTTACTGTCACTCCTTGCTTACTTGTCTGAAAGTGCATTTGAACCAACGTCTCCGGCACCCAATCTCAGACATGCTGCTGCTGAGTGAGCGGAGCAAGTTAGTTTGATCCCTCTGACGATGATCTAGATCTGAGAGTAGCTATTGGAAATCTTCTGCAAACAGCATCTTTCGGAGAGGTGGTACATATATTGCAGTCTCTCCTTTGTTTGAAAGCTCCAAATCCGTTTGAGCACAATATCTGTGGTGCACCCCCCAGCCGTCCTGAATCCGAGTTTGGAGTGCACGAACTTTTGTTTTCTGCCCGCACACACGAAGAGCCAGGACTGAAAGAGGCTGCTGGATCTCTTCAGCACTAAGCAAGCCGGATTTGCTAAAGTGACACTTTTATTGCAGTCTCTCCTTTGTTTGCCAGCTCCAAGTCCGTTTGTGCACAACATCTGTGGTGCACCCCCCAGCCGTCCTGAATGCAAGTTTGGAGTGCAAGAACGATTGTTCTGCGCTCGCACAGATGAATAGGCGGGACTGAAAGGGGCTGCTGGATCTCTTCAGCACTCAGCAAGCTTTGCAACCGGGACACCTCTTTTACTGTCACTCCTTGCTTACTTGTCTGAAAGTGCATTTGAACCAACGTCTCCGGCACCCAATCTCAGACATGCTGCTGCTGAGTGAGCGGAGCAAGTTAGTTTGAGCCCTCTGACGATGATCTAGATCTGAGAGTAGCTATTGGAAATCTTCTGCAAACAGCATCTTTCGGAGACGTGGTACATATATTGCAGTCTCTCCTTTGTTTGCCAGCTCCAAATCCGCTTGAGCGTTACATCTGTGGTGCACCCCCAAGCCGTCCTGAATGTGAGTTTGGAGTGCAAGAACGATTGTTCTGTGCTCGCACAGATGAATAGGCAGGACTGAAAGGGGCTGCTGGATCTCTACTGCCCTCAGCAGGATTTGCTAAATTGACACTTTTATTGCAGTCTCTCCTTTGTTTGCCAGCTCCAAGTCCGTTTGGGCACTACATCTGTGGTGCACCCCCCAGCCGTCCTTTAATCCGAGTTCGGAGTGCACGAACGATTGCTCTCTGCCCGCACAGACGAAGAGCCAGGACTGAAAGAGGCTGCTGGATCTCTTCAGCACTCAGCAAGCTTTGCAACCGGGACACCTCTTTTACTGTCACTCCTTGCTTACTTGTCTGAAAGTGCATTTGAACCAACGTCTCCGGCACCCAATCTCAGACATGCTGCTGCTGAGTGAGCGGAGCAAGTTAGTTTGAGCCCTCTGACGATGATCTAGATCTGAGAGTAGCTATTGGAAATCTTCTGCAAACAGCATCTTTCGGAGACGTGGTACATATATTGCAGTCTCTCCTTTGTTTGCCAGCTCCAAATCCGCTTGAGCGTTACATCTGTGGTGCACCCCCAAGCCGTCCTGAATGCGAGTTTGGAGTGCAAGAACGATTGTTCTGTGCTCGCACAGATGAATAGGCAGGACTGAAAGGGGCTGCTGGATCTCTACTGCCCTCAGCAGGATTTGCTAAATTGACACTTTTATTGCAGTCTCTCCTTTGTTTGACAGCTCCAAGTCCGTTTGGGCACTACATCTGTTGTGCACCCCCCAGCCGTCCTTTAATCCGAGTTCGGAGTGCACGAACGATTGCTCTCTGCCCGCACAGACGAAGAGCCAGGACTGAAAGAGGCTGCTGGATCTCTTCAGCACTCAGCAAGCTTTGCAACCGGGACACCTCTTTTACTGTCACTCCTTGCTTACTTGTCTGAAAGTGCATTTGAACCAACGTCTCCGGCACCCAATCTCAGACATGCTGCTGCTGAGTGTGCGGAGCAAGTTAGTTTGATCCCTCTGATGATGATCTAGATCTGAGAGTAGCTATTGGAAATCTTCTGCAAACAGCATCTTTCGGAGACGTGGTACATATATTGCAGTCTCTCCTTTGTTTGAAAGCTCCAAATCCGTTTGAGCACAATATCTGTGGTGCACCCGCCAGCCGTCCTGAATCCGAGTTTGGAGTGCACGAACTTTTGTTTTCTGCCCGCACACACGAAGAGCCAGGACTGAAAGAGGCTGCTGGATCTCTTCAGCACTAAGCAAGCCGGATTTGCTAAAGTGACACTTTTATTGCAGTCTCTCCTTTGTTTGCCAGCTCCAAGTCCGTTTGTGCACAACATCTGTGGTGCACCCCCCAGCCGTCCTGAATGCAAGTTTGGAGTGCAAGAACGATTGTTCTGCGCTCTCACAGATGAATAGGCGGGACTGAAAGGGGCTGCTGGATCTCTTCAGCACTCAGCAAGCTTTGCAACCGGGACACCTCTTTTACTGTCACTCCTTGCTTACTTGTCTGAAAGTGCATTTGAACCAACGTCTCCGGCACCCAATCTCAGACATGCTGCTGCTGAGTGAGCGGAGCAAGTTAGTTTGAGCCCTCTGACGATGATCTAGATCTGAGAGTAGCTATTGGAAATCTTCTGCAAACAGCATCTTTCGGAGACGTGGTACATATATTGCAGTCTCTCCTTTGTTTGCCAGCTCCAAATCCGCTTGAGCGTTACATCTGTGGTGCACCCCCAAGCCGTCCTGAATGCGAGTTTGGAGTGCAAGAACGATTGTTCTGTGCTCGCACAGATGAATAGGCAGGACTGAAAGGGGCTGCTGGATCTCTACTGCCCTCAGCAGGATTTGCTAAATTGACACTTTTATTGCAGTCTCTCCTTTGTTTGCCAGCTCCAAGTCCGTTTGGGCACAACATCTGTGGTGCACCCCCCAGCCGTCCTTTAATCCGAGTTCGGAGTGCACGAACGATTGCTCTCTGCTCGCACAGACGAATAGGCGGGACTGAAAGAGGCTGCTGGATCTCTTCAGCACTCAGCAAGATTTGCAACCGGGAAACCTCTTTTACTGTCATTCCTTGCATACTTATCAGAAAGTGCATTTGAACCAACGTCTCCGGCACCCAATCTCAGACATGCTGCTGCTGAGTGAGCGGAGCAAGTTAGTTTGATCCCTCTGACGATGATCTAGATCTGAGAGTAGCTATTGGAAATCTTCTGCAAACAGCATCTTTCGGAGACGTGGTACATATATTGCAGTCTCTCCTTTGTTTGAAAGCTCCAAATCCGTTTGAGCACAATATCTGTGGTGCACCCCCCAGCCGTCCTGAATCCGAGTTTGGAGTGCACGAACTTTTGTTTTCTGCCCGCACAGACGAAGAGCCAGGACTGAAAGAGGCTGCTGGATCTCTTCAGCACTAAGCAAGCCGGATTTGCTAAAGTGACACTTTTATTGCTGTCTCTCCTTTTTTGCCAGCTCCAAGTCCGTTTGGGCACAACATCTGTGGTGCACCCCCCAGCCGTCCTTTAATCCGAGTTCGGAGTGCACGAACGATTGCTCTCTGCTCGCACAGACGAATAGGCGGGACTGAAAGAGGCTGCTGGATCTCTTCAGCACTCAGCAAGCTTTGCAACCGGGACACCTCTTTTACTGTCACTCCTTGCTTACTTGTCTGAAAGTGCATTTGAACCAACATCTCCGGCACCCAATCTCAGACATGCTGCTGCTGAGTGAGCGGAGCAAGTTAGTTTGAGCCCTCTGACGATGATCTAGATCTGAGAGTAACTATTGGAAATCTTCTGCAAACAGCATCTTTCGGAGAGGTGGTACATATATTGCAGTCTCTCCTTTGTTTGCCAGCTCCAAATCCGCTTGAGCGCAACATCTTTGGTGCACCCCCCAGCCGTCCTGAATGCAAGTTTGGAGTGCACGAACGATTGTTCTGTGCTCGCACAGATGAATAGGCAGGACTGAAAGGGGCTGCTGGATCTCTACTGCCCTCAGGAGGATTTGCTAAATTGACACTTTTATTGCAGTCTCTCCTTTGTTTGCCAGCTCCAAGTCCGTTTGGGCACAACATCTGTGGTGCACCCCCCAGCCGTCCTTTAATCCGAGTTCGGAGTGCACGAACGATTGCTCTCTGCTCGCACAGACGAATAGGCAGGACTGAAAGAGGCTGCTGGATCTCTTCAACACTCAGCAAGATTTGCAACCGGGACACCTCTTTTACTGTCATTCCTTGCATACTTATCAGAAAGTGCATTTGAACCAACGTCTCCAGCACCCAATCTCAGACATGCTGCTGCTGAGTGAGCGGAGCAAGTTAGTTTGATCCCTCTGACGATGATCTAGATCTGAGAGTAGCTATTGGAAATCTTCTGCAAACAGCATCTTTCGGAGACGTGGTACATATATTGCAGTCTCTCCTTTGTTTGAAAGCTCCAAATCCGTTTGAGCACAATATCTGTGGTGCACCCCCCAGCCGTCCTGAATCCGAGTTTGGAGTGCACGAACTTTTGTTTTCTGCCCGCACAGACGAAGAGCCAGGACTGAAAGAGGCTGCTGGATCTCTTCAGCACTAAGCAAGCCGGATTTGCTAAAGTGACACTTTTATTGCTGTCTCTCCTTTTTTGCCAGCTCCAAGTCCGTTTGGGCACAACATCTGTGGTGCACCCCCCAGCCGTCCTTTAATCCGAGTTCGGAGTGCACGAACGATTGCTCTCTGCTCGCACAGACGAATAGGCGGGACTGAAAGAGGCTGCTGGATCTCTTCAGCACTCAGCAAGCTTTGCAACCGGGACACCTCTTTTACTGTCACTCCTTGCTTACTTGTCTGAAAGTGCATTTGAACCAACATCTCCGGCACCCAATCTCAGACATGCTGCTGCTGAGTGAGCGGAGCAAGTTAGTTTGAGCCCTCTGACGATGAACTAGATCTGAGAGTAACTATTGGAAATCTTCTGCAAACAGCATCTTTCGGAGAGGTGGTACATATATTGCAGTCTCTCCTTTGTTTGCCAGCTCCAAATCCGCTTGAGCGGAACATCTGTGGTGCACCCCCCAGCCGTCCTGAATGCAAGTTTGGAGTGCAAGAACGATTGTTCTGTGCTCGCACAGATGAAGAGCCAGGACTGAAAGGGGCTGCTGGATCTCTACTGCCCTCAGCAGGATTTGCTAAATTGACACTTTTATTGCAGTCTCTCCTTTGTTTGCCAGCTCCAAGTCCGTTTGGGCACAACATCTGTGGTGCACCCCCCAGCCGTCCTTTAATCCGAGTTCGGAGTGCACGAACGATTGCTCTCTGCTCGCACAGACGAATAGGCGGGACTGAAAGAGGCTGCTGGATCTCTTCAGCACTCAGCAAGATTTGCAACCGGGAAACCTCTTTTACTGTCATTCCTTGCATACTTATCAGAAAGTGCATTTGAACCAACGTCTCCGGCACCCAATCTCAGACATGCTGCTGCTGAGTGAGCGGAGCAAGTTAGTTTGATCCCTCTGACGATGATCTAGATCTGAGAGTAGCTATTGGAAATCTTCTGCAAACAGCATCTTTCGGAGACGTGGTACATATATTGCAGTCTCTCCTTTGTTTGAAAGCTCCAAATCCGTTTGAGCACAATATCTGTGGTGCACCCCCCAGCCGTCCTGAATCCGAGTTTGGAGTGCACGAACTTTTGTTTTCTGCCCGCACAGACGAAGAGCCAGGACTGAAAGAGGCTGCTGGATCTCTTCAGCACTAAGCAAGCCGGATTTGCTAAAGTGACACTTTTATTGCAGTCTCTCCTTTGTTTGCCAGCTCCAAGTCCGTTTGGGCACAACATCTGTGGTGCACCCCCCAGCCGTCCTTTAATCCGAGTTCGGAGTGCACGAACGATTGCTCTCTGCTCGCACAGACGAATAGGCGGGACTGAAAGAGGCTGCTGGATCTCTTCAGCACTCAGCAAGCTTTGCAACCGGGACACCTCTTTTACTGTCACTCCTTGCTTACTTGTCTGAAAGTGCATTTGAACCAACATCTCCGGCACCCAATCTCAGACATGCTGCTGCTGAGTGAGCGGAGCAAGTTAGTTTGAGCCCTCTGACGATGAACTAGATCTGAGAGTAACTATTGGAAATCTTCTGCAAACAGCATCTTTCGGAGAGGTGGTACATATATTGCAGTCTCTCCTTTGTTTGCCAGCTCCAAATCCGCTTGAGCGCAACATCTTTGGTGCACCCCCCAGCCGTCCTGAATGCAAGTTTGGAGTGCACGAACGATTGTTCTGTGCTCGCACAGATGAATAGGCAGGACTGAAAGGGGCTGCTGGATCTCTACTGCCCTCAGGAGGATTTGCTAAATTGACACTTTTATTGCAGTCTCTCCTTTGTTTGCCAGCTCCAAGTCCGTTTAGGCACAACATCTGTGGTGCACCCCCCAGCCGTCCTTTAATCCGAGTTCGGAGTGCACGAACGATTGCTCTCTGCTCGCACAGACGAATAGGCAGGACTGAAAGAGGCTGCTGGATCTCTTCAACACTCAGCAAGATTTGCAACCGGGACACCTCTTTTACTGTCATTCCTTGCATACTTATCAGAAAGTGCATTTGAACCAACGTCTCCGGCACCCAATCTCAGACATGCTGCTGCTGAGTGAGCGGAGCAAGTTAGTTTGATCCCTCTGACGATGATCTAGATCTGAGAGTAGCTATTGGAAATCTTCTGCAAACAGCATCTTTTGGAGACGTGGTACATATATTGCAGTCTCTCCTTTGTTTGAAAGCTCCAAATCCGTTTGAGCACAATATCTGTGGTGCACCCCCCAGCCGTCCTGAATCCGAGTTTGGAGTGCACGAACTTTTGTTTTCTGCCCGCACAGACGAAGAGCCAGGACTGAAAGAGGCTGCTGGATCTCTTCAGCACTAAGCAAGCCGGATTTGCTAAAGTGACACTTTTATTGCTGTCTCTCCTTTTTTGCCAGCTCCAAGTCCGTTTGGGCACAACATCTGTGGTGCACCCCCCAGCCGTCCTTTAATCCGAGTTCGGAGTGCACGAACGATTGCTCTCTGCTCGCACAGACGAATAGGCGGGACTGAAAGAGGCTGCTGGATCTCTTCAGCACTCAGCAAGCTTTGCAACCGGGACACCTCTTTTACTGTCACTCCTTGCTTACTTGTCTGAAAGTGCATTTGAACCAACATCTCCGGCACCCAATCTCAGACATGCTGCTGCTGAGTGAGCGGAGCAAGTTAGTTTGAGCCCTCTGACGATGAACTAGATCTGAGAGTAACTATTGGAAATCTTCTGCAAACAGCATCTTTCGGAGAGGTGGTACATATATTGCAGTCTCTCCTTTGTTTGCCAGCTCCAAATCCGCTTGAGCGGAACATCTGTGGTGCACCCCCCAGCCGTACTGAATGCAAGTTTGGAGTGCACGAACGATTGTTCTGTGCTCGCACAGATGAAGAGCCAGGACTGAAAGGGGCTGCTGGATCTCTACTGCCCTCAGCAGGATTTGCTAAATTGACACTTTTATTGCAGTCTCTCCTTTGTTTGCCAGCTCCAAGTCCGTTTGGGCACAACATCTGTGGTGCACCCCCCAGCCGTCCTTTAATCCGAGTTCGGAGTGCACGAACGATTGCTCTCTGCTCGCACAGACGAATAGGCGGGTCTGAAAGAGGCTGCTGGATCTCTTCAGCACTCAGCAAGATTTGCAACCGGGAAACCTCTTTTACTGTCATTCCTTGCATACTTATCAGAAAGTGCATTTGAACCAACGTCTCCGGCACCCAATCTCAGACATGCTGCTGCTGAGTGAGCGGAGCAAGTTAGTTTGATCCCTCTGACGATGATCTAGATCTGAGAGTAGCTATTGGAAATCTTCTGCAAACAGCATCTTTCGGAGACGTGGTACATATATTGCAGTCTCTCCTTTGTTTGAAAGCTCCAAATCCGTTTGAGCACAATATCTGTGGTGCACCCCCCAGCCGTCCTGAATCCGAGTTTGGAGTGCACGAACTTTTGTTTTCTGCCCGCACAGACGAAGAGCCAGGACTGAAAGAGGCTGCTGGATCTCTTCAGCACTAAGCAAGCCGGATTTGCTAAAGTGACACTTTTATTACTGTCTCTCCTTTTTTGCCAGCTCCAAGTCCGTTTGGGCACAACATCTGTGGTGCACCCCCCAGCCGTCCTTTAATCCGAGTTCGGAGTGCCCGAACGATTGCTCTCTGCCCGCACAGACGAAGAGCCAGGACTGAAAGAGGCTGCTGGATCTCTTCAGCACTCAGCAAGCTTTGCAACCGGGACACCTCTTTTACTGTCACTCCTTGCTTACTTGTCTGAAAGTGCATTTGAACCAACGTCTCCGGGACCCAATCTCAGACATGCTGCTGCTGAGTGAGCGGAGCAAGTTATTTTGATCCCTCTGACGATGATCTAGATCTGAGAGTAGCTATTGGAAATCTTCTGCAAACAGCATCTTTCGGAGAGGTGGTACATATATTGCAGTCTCTCCTTTGTTTGAAAGCTCCAAATCCGTTTGAGCACAATATCTGTGGTGCACCCCCCAGCCGTCCTGAATCCGAGTTTGGAGTGCACGAACTTTTGTTTTCTGCCCGCACAGACGAAGAGCCAGGACTGAAAGAGGCTGCTGGATCTCTTCAGCACTAAGCAAGCCGGATTTGATAAAGTGACACTTTTATTGCTGTCTCTCCTTTTTTGCCAGCTCCAAGTCCGTTTGTGCACAACATCTGTGGTGCACCCCCCAGCCGTCCTTTAATCCGAGTTCGGAGTGCACGAACGATTGCTCTCTGCTCGCACAGACGAATAGGCGGGACTGAAAGAGGCTGCTGGATCTCTTCAGCACTCAGCAAGCTTTGCAACCGGGACACCTCTTTTACTGTCACTCCTTGCTTACTTGTCTGAAAGTGCATTTGAACCAACATCTCCGGCACCCAATCTCAGACATGCTGCTGCTGAGTGAGCGGAGCAAGTTAGTTTGAGCCCTCTGACGATGAACTAGATCTGAGAGTAACTATTGGAAATCTTCTGCAAACAGCATCTTTCGGAGAGGTGGTACATATATTGCAGTCTCTCCTTTGTTTGCCAGCTCCAAGTCCGCTTGAGCGGAACATCTGTGGTGCACCCCCCAGCCGTCCTGAATGCAAGTTTGGAGTGCACGAACGATTGTTCTGTGCTCGCACAGATGAATAGGCAGGACTGAAAGGGGCTGCTGGATCTCTACTGCCCTCAGGAGGATTTGCTAAATTGACACTTTTATTGCAGTCTCTCCTTTGTTTGCCAGCTCCAAGTCCGTTTGGGCACAACATCTGTGGTGCACCCCCCAGCCGTCCTTTAATCCGAGTTCGGAGTGCACGAACGATTGCTCTCTGCTCGCACAGACGAATAGGCGGGTCTGAAAGAGGCTGCTGGATCTCTTCAGCACTCAGCAAGATTTGCAACCGGGAAACCTCTTTTACTGTCATTCCTTGCATACTTATCAGAAAGTGCATTTGAACCAACGTCTCCGGCACCCAATCTCAGACATGCTGCTGCTGAGTGAGCGGAGCAAGTTAGTTTGATCCCTCTGACGATGATCTAGATCTGAGAGTAACTATTGGAAATCTTCTGCAAACAGCATCTTTCGGAGAGGTGGTACATATATTGCAGTCTCTCCTTTGTTTGAAAGCTCCAAATCCGTTTGAGCACAATATCTGTGGTGCACCCCCCAGCCGTCCTGAATCCGAGTTTGGAGTGCACGAACTTTTGTTTTCTGCCCGCACAGACGAAGAGCCAGGACTGAAAGAGGCTGCTGGATCTCTTCAGCACTAAGCAAGCCGGATTTGCTAAAGTGACACTTTTATTGCAGTCTCTCCTTTGTTTGCCAGCTCCAAGTCCGTTTGGGCACAACATCTGTGGTGCACCCCCCAGCCGTCCTTTAATCCGAGTTCGGAGTGCACGAACGATTGCTCTCTGCTCGCACAGACGAATAGGCGGGACTGAAAGAGGCTGCTGGATCTCTTCAGCACTCAGCAAGCTTTGCAACCGGGACACCTCTTTTACTGTCACTCCTTGCTTACTTGTCTGAAAGTGCATTTGAACCAACGTCTCCGGCACCCAATCTCAGACATGCTGCTGCTGAGTGAGCGGAGCAAGTTAGTTTGAGCCCTCTGACGATGATCTAGATCTGAGAGTAGCTATTGGAAATCTTCTGCAAACAGCATCTTTCGGAGACGTGGTACATATATTGCAGTCTCTCCTTTGTTTGCCAGCTCCAAATCCGCTTGAGCGTTACATCTGTGGTGCACCCCCCAGCCGTCCTGAATGCAAGTTTGGAGTGCACGAACGATTGTTCTGTGCTCGCACAGATGAATAGGCAGGACTGAAAGGAGCTGCTGGATCTCTACTACCCTCAGCAGGATTTGCTAAATTGACACTTTTATTGCAGTCTCTCCTTTGTTTGCCAGCTCCAAGTCCGTTTGGGCACTACATCTGTGGTGCACCCCCCAGCCGTCCTTTAATCCGAGTTCGGAGTGCACGAACGATTGCTCTCTGCCCGCACAGGAGAAGAGCCAGGACTGAAAGAGGCTGCTGGATCTCTTCAGCACTCAGCAAGCTTTGCAACCGGGACACCTCTTTTACTGTCACTCCTTGCTTACTTGTCTGAAAGTGCATTTGAACCAACGTCTCCGGCACCCAATCTCAGACATGCTGCTGCTGAGTGAGCGGAGCAAGTTAGTTTGAGCCCTCTGACGATGATCTAGATCTGAGAGTAGCTATTGGAAATCTTCTGCAAACAGCATCTTTCGGAGACGTGGTACATATATTGCAGTCTCTCCTTTGTTTGCCAGCTCCAAATCCGCTTGAGCATTACATCTGTGGTGCACCCCCCAGCCGTACTGAATGCAAGTTTGGAGTGCACGAACGATTGTTCTGTGCTCGCACAGATGAAGAGCCAGGACTGAAAGGGGCTGCTGGATCTCTACTGCCCTCAGCAGGATTTGCTAAATTGACACTTTTATTGCAGTCTCTCCTTTGTTTGCCAGCTCCAAGTCCGTTTGGGCACAACATCTGTGGTGCACCCCCCAGCCGTCCTTTAATCCGAGTTCGGAGTGCACGAACGATTGCTCTCTGCTCGCACAGACGAATAGGCAGGACTGAAAGAGGCTGCTGGATCTCTTCAGCACTCAGCAAGATTTGCAACCGGGACACCTCTTTTACTGTCATTCCTTGCATACTTATCAGAAAGTGCATTTGAACCAACGTCTCCGGCACCCAATCTCAGACATGCTGCTGCTGAGTGAGCGGAGCAAGTTAGTTTGATCCCTCTGACGATGATCTAGATCTGAGAGTAGCTATTGGAAATCTTCTGCAAACAGCATCTTTCGGAGACGTGGTACATATATTGCAGTCTCTCCTTTGTTTGAAAGCTCCAAATCCGTTTGAGCACAATATCTGTGGTGCACCCCCCAGCCGTCCTGAATCCGAGTTTGGAGTGCACGAACTTTTGTTTTCTGCCCGCACAGACGAAGAGCCAGGACTGAAAGAGGCTGCTGGATCTCTTCAGCACTAAGCAAGCCGGATTTGCTAAAGTGACACTTTTATTGCTGTCTCTCCTTTTTTGCCAGCTCCAAGTCCGTTTGGGCACAACATCTGTGGTGCACCCCCCAGCCGTCCTTTAATCCGAGTTCGGAGTGCACGAACGATTGCTCTCTGCTCGCACAGACGAATAGGCGGGACTGAAAGAGGCTGCTGGATCTCTTCAGCACTCAGCAAGCTTTGCAACCGGGACACCTCTTTTACTGTCACTCCTTGCTTACTTGTCTGAAAGTGCATTTGAACCAACGTCTCCGGCACCCAATCTCAGACATGCTGCTGCTGAGTGAGCGGAGCAAGTTAGTTTGAGCCCTCTGACGATGATCTAGATCTGAGAGTAGCTATTGGAAATCTTCTGCAAACAGCATCTTTCGGAGACGTGGTACATATATTGCAGTCTCTCCTTTGTTTGCCAGCTCCGAATCCGCTTGAGCACAATATCTGTGGTGCACCCCCCAGCCGTCCTGAATGCAAGTTTGGAGTGCACGAACGATTGTTCTGTGCTCGCACAGATGAATAGGCAGGACTGAAAGGGGCTGCTGGATCTCTACTGCCCTCAGCAGGATTTGCTAAAGTGACACTTTTATTGCAGTCTCTCCTTTGTTTGCCAGCTCCAAGTCCGTTTGGGCTCTACATCTGTGGTGCACCCCCCAGCCGTCCTTTAATCCGAGTTCGGAGTGCACGAACGATTGCTCTCTGCTCGCACAGACGAATAGGCGGGACTGAAAGAGGCTGCTGGATTTCTTCAGCACTCAGCAAGCTTTGCAACCGGGACACCTCTTTTACTGTCATTCCTTGCATACTTATCAGAAAGTGCATTTGAACCAACGTCTCCGGCACCCAATCTCTGACATGCTGCTGCTGAGTGAGCGGAGCAAGTTAGTTTGATCCCTCTGACGATGATCTAGATCTGAGAGTAGCTATTGGAAATCTTCTGCAAACAGCATCTTTCGGAGAGGTGGTACATATATTGCAGTCTCTCCTTTGTTTGCCAGCTCCAAATCCGCTTGAGCGTTACATCTGTGGTGCACCCCCAAGCCGTCCTGAATGCGAGTTTGGAGTGCAAGAACGATTGTTCTGTGCTCGCACAGATGAATAGGCAGGACTGAAAGGGGCTGCTGGATCTCTACTGCCCTCAGCAGGATTTGCTAAATTGACACTTTTATTGCAGTCTCTCCTTTGTTTGCCAGCTCCAAGTCCGTTTGGGCACTACATCTGTGGTGCACCCCCCAGCCGTCCTTTAATCCGAGTTCGGAGTGCACGAATGATTGCTCTCTACTCGCACAGACGAATAGGCGGGACTGAAAGAGGCTGCTGGATCTCTTCAGCACTCAGCAAGCTTTGCAACCGGGACACCTCTTTTACTGTCACTCCTTGCTTACTTGTCTGAAAGTGCATTTGAACCAACGTCTCCGGGACCCAATCTCAGACATGCTGCTGCTGAGTGAGCGGAGCAAGTTAGTTTGATCCCTCTGACGATGATCTAGATCTGAGAGTAGCTATTGGAAATCTTCTGCAAACAGCATCTTTCGGAGAGGTGGTACATATATTGCAGTCTCTCCTTTGTTTGAAAGCTCCAAATCCGTTTGAGCACAATATCTGTGGTGCACCCCCCAGCCGTCCTGAATCCGAGTTTGGAGTGCACGAACTTTTGTTTTCTGCCCGCACACACGAAGAGCCAGGACTGAAAGAGGCTGCTGGATCTCTTCAGCACTAAGCAAGCCGGATTTGCTAAAGTGACACTTTTATTGCAGTCTCTCCTTTGTTTGCCAGCTCCAAGTCCGTTTGTGCACAACATCTGTGGTGCACCCCCCAGCCGTCCTGAATGCAAGTTTGGAGTGCAAGAACGATTGTTCTGCGCTCGCACAGATGAATAGGCGGGACTGAAAGGGGCTGCTGGATCTCTTCAGCACTCAGCAAGCTTTGCAACCGGGACACCTCTTTTACTGTCACTCCTTGCTTACTTGTCTGAAAGTGCATTTGAACCAACGTCTCCGGCACCCAATCTCAGACATGCTGCTGCTGAGTGAGCGGAGCAAGTTAGTTTGAGCCCTCTGACGATGATCTAGATCTGAGAGTAGCTATTGGAAATCTTCTGCAAACAGCATCTTTCGGAGACGTGGTACATATATTGCAGTCTCTCCTTTGTTTGCCAGCTCCAAATCCGCTTGAGCGTTACATCTGTGGTGCACCCCCCAGCCGTCCTGAATGCAAGTTTGGAGTGCACGAACGATTGTTCTGTGCTCGCACAGATGAATAGGCAGGACTGAAAGGAGCTGCTGGATCTCTACTACCCTCAGCAGGATTTGCTAAATTGACACTTTTATTGCAGTCTCTCCTTTGTTTGCCAGCTCCAAGTCCGTTTGGGCACTACATCTGTGGTGCACCCCCCAGCCGTCCTTTAATCCGAGTTCGGAGTGCACGAACGATTGCTCTCTGCCCGCACAGGAGAAGAGCCAGGACTGAAAGAGGCTGCTGGATCTCTTCAGCACTCAGCAAGCTTTGCAACCGGGACACCTCTTTTACTGTCACTCCTTGCTTACTTGTCTGAAAGTGCATTTGAACCAACGTCTCCGGCACCCAATCTCAGACATGCTGCTGCTGAGTGAGCGGAGCAAGTTAGTTTGAGCCCTCTGACGATGATCTAGATCTGAGAGTAGCTATTGGAAATCTTCTGCAAACAGCATCTTTCGGAGACGTGGTACATATATTGCAGTCTCTCCTTTGTTTGCCAGCTCCAAATCCGCTTGAGCATTACATCTGTGGTGCACCCCCCAGCCGTACTGAATGCAAGTTTGGAGTGCACGAACGATTGTTCTGTGCTCGCACAGATGAAGAGCCAGGACTGAAAGGGGCTGCTGGATCTCTACTGCCCTCAGCAGGATTTGCTAAATTGACACTTTTATTGCAGTCTCTCCTTTGTTTGCCAGCTCCAAGTCCGTTTGGGCACAACATCTGTGGTGCACCCCCCAGCCGTCCTTTAATCCGAGTTCGGAGTGCACGAACGATTGCTCTCTGCTCGCACAGACGAATAGGCAGGACTGAAAGAGGCTGCTGGATCTCTTCAGCACTCAGCAAGATTTGCAACCGGGACACCTCTTTTACTGTCATTCCTTGCATACTTATCAGAAAGTGCATTTGAACCAACGTCTCCGGCACCCAATCTCAGACATGCTGCTGCTGAGTGAGCGGAGCAAGTTAGTTTGATCCCTCTGACGATGATCTAGATCTGAGAGTAGCTATTGGAAATCTTCTGCAAACAGCATCTTTCGGAGACGTGGTACATATATTGCAGTCTCTCCTTTGTTTGAAAGCTCCAAATCCGTTTGAGCACAATATCTGTGGTGCACCCCCCAGCCGTCCTGAATCCGAGTTTGGAGTGCACGAACTTTTGTTTTCTGCCCGCACAGACGAAGAGCCAGGACTGAAAGAGGCTGCTGGATCTCTTCAGCACTAAGCAAGCCGGATTTGCTAAAGTGACACTTTTATTGCTGTCTCTCCTTTTTTGCCAGCTCCAAGTCCGTTTGGGCACAACATCTGTGGTGCACCCCCCAGCCGTCCTTTAATCCGAGTTCGGAGTGCACGAACGATTGCTCTCTGCTCGCACAGACGAATAGGCGGGACTGAAAGAGGCTGCTGGATCTCTTCAGCACTCAGCAAGCTTTGCAACCGGGACACCTCTTTTACTGTCACTCCTTGCTTACTTGTCTGAAAGTGCATTTGAACCAACGTCTCCGGCACCCAATCTCAGACATGCTGCTGCTGAGTGAGCGGAGCAAGTTAGTTTGAGCCCTCTGACGATGATCTAGATCTGAGAGTAGCTATTGGAAATCTTCTGCAAACAGCATCTTTCGGAGACGTGGTACATATATTGCAGTCTCTCCTTTGTTTGCCAGCTCCGAATCCGCTTGAGCACAATATCTGTGGTGCACCCCCCAGCCGTCCTGAATGCAAGTTTGGAGTGCACGAACGATTGTTCTGTGCTCGCACAGATGAATAGGCAGGACTGAAAGGGGCTGCTGGATCTCTACTGCCCTCAGCAGGATTTGCTAAAGTGACACTTTTATTGCAGTCTCTCCTTTGTTTGCCAGCTCCAAGTCCGTTTGGGCTCTACATCTGTGGTGCACCCCCCAGCCGTCCTTTAATCCGAGTTCGGAGTGCACGAACGATTGCTCTCTGCTCGCACAGACGAATAGGCGGGACTGAAAGAGGCTGCTGGATTTCTTCAGCACTCAGCAAGCTTTGCAACCGGGACACCTCTTTTACTGTCATTCCTTGCATACTTATCAGAAAGTGCATTTGAACCAACGTCTCCGGCACCCAATCTCTGACATGCTGCTGCTGAGTGAGCGGAGCAAGTTAGTTTGATCCCTCTGACGATGATCTAGATCTGAGAGTAGCTATTGGAAATCTTCTGCAAACAGCATCTTTCGGAGAGGTGGTACATATATTGCAGTCTCTCCTTTGTTTGCCAGCTCCAAATCCGCTTGAGCGTTACATCTGTGGTGCACCCCCAAGCCGTCCTGAATGCGAGTTTGGAGTGCAAGAACGATTGTTCTGTGCTCGCACAGATGAATAGGCAGGACTGAAAGGGGCTGCTGGATCTCTACTGCCCTCAGCAGGATTTGCTAAATTGACACTTTTATTGCAGTCTCTCCTTTGTTTGCCAGCTCCAAGTCCGTTTGGGCACTACATCTGTGGTGCACCCCCCAGCCGTCCTTTAATCCGAGTTCGGAGTGCACGAATGATTGCTCTCTACTCGCACAGACGAATAGGCGGGACTGAAAGAGGCTGCTGGATCTCTTCAGCACTCAGCAAGCTTTGCAACCGGGACACCTCTTTTACTGTCACTCCTTGCTTACTTGTCTGAAAGTGCATTTGAACCAACGTCTCCGGGACCCAATCTCAGACATGCTGCTGCTGAGTGAGCGGAGCAAGTTAGTTTGATCCCTCTGACGATGATCTAGATCTGAGAGTAGCTATTGGAAATCTTCTGCAAACAGCATCTTTCGGAGAGGTGGTACATATATTGCAGTCTCTCCTTTGTTTGAAAGCTCCAAATCCGTTTGAGCACAATATCTGTGGTGCACCCCCCAGCCGTCCTGAATCCGAGTTTGGAGTGCACGAACTTTTGTTTTCTGCCCGCACACACGAAGAGCCAGGACTGAAAGAGGCTGCTGGATCTCTTCAGCACTAAGCAAGCCGGATTTGCTAAAGTGACACTTTTATTGCAGTCTCTCCTTTGTTTGCCAGCTCCAAGTCCGTTTGTGCACAACATCTGTGGTGCACCCCCCAGCCGTCCTGAATGCAAGTTTGGAGTGCAAGAACGATTGTTCTGCGCTCGCACAGATGAATAGGCGGGACTGAAAGGGGCTGCTGGATCTCTTCAGCACTCAGCAAGCTTTGCAACCGGGACACCTCTTTTACTGTCACTCCTTGCTTACTTGTCTGAAAGTGCATTTGAACCAACGTCTCCGGCACCCAATCTCAGACATGCTGCTGCTGAGTGAGCGGAGCAAGTTAGTTTGAGCCCTCTGACGATGATCTAGATCTGAGAGTAGCTATTGGAAATCTTCTGCAAACAGCATCTTTCGGAGACGTGGTACATATATTGCAGTCTCTCCTTTGTTTGCCAGCTCCAAATCCGCTTGAGCGTTACATCTGTGGTGCACCCCCAAGCCGTCCTGAATGTGAGTTTGGAGTGCAAGAACGATTGTTCTGTGCTCGCACAGATGAATAGGCAGGACTGAAAGGGGCTGCTGGATCTCTACTGCCCTCAGCAGGATTTGCTAAATTGACACTTTTATTGCAGTCTCTCCTTTGTTTGACAGCTCCAAGTCCGTTTGGGCACTACATCTGTGGTGCACCCCCCAGCCGTCCTTTAATCCGAGTTCGGAGTGCACGAACGATTGCTCTCTGCCCGCACAGACGAAGAGCCAGGACTGAAAGAGGCTGCTGGATCTCTTCAGCACTCAGCAAGCTTTGCAACCGGGACACCTCTTTTACTGTCACTCCTTGCTTACTTGTCTGAAAGTGCATTTGAACCAACGTCTCCGGCACCCAATCTCAGACATGCTGCTGCTGAGTGAGCGGAGCAAGTTAGTTTGAGCCCTCTGACGATGATCTAGATCTGAGAGTAGCTATTGGAAATCTTCTGCAAACAGCATCTTTCGGAGAGGTGGTACATATATTGCAGTCTCTCCTTTGTTTGCCAGCTCCAAATCCGCTTGAGCGTTACATCTGTGGTGCACCCCCAAGCCGTCCTGAATGCGAGTTTGGAGTGCAAGAACGATTGTTCTGTGCTCGCACAGATGAATAGGCAGGACTGAAAGGGGCTGCTGGATCTCTACTGCCCTCAGCAGGATTTGCTAAATTGACACTTTTATTGCAGTCTCTCCTTTGTTTGACAGCTCCAAGTCCGTTTGGGCACTACATCTGTGGTGCACCCCCCAGCCGTCCTTTAATCCGAGTTCGGAGTGCACGAACGATTGCTCTCTGCCCGCACAGACGAAGAGCCAGGACTGAAAGAGGCTGCTGGATCTCTTCAGCACTCAGCAAGCTTTGCAACCGGGACACCTCTTTTACTGTCACTCCTTGCTTACTTGTCTGAAAGTGCATTTGAACCAACGTCTCCGGCACCCAATCTCAGACATGCTGCTGCTGAGTGTGCGGAGCAAGTTAGTTTGATCCCTCTGATGATGATCTAGATCTGAGAGTAGCTATTGGAAATCTTCTGCAAACAGCATCTTTCGGAGAGGTGGTACATATATTGCAGTCTCTCCTTTGTTTGCCAGCTCCAAATCCGCTTGAGCGCAACATCTGTGGTGCACCCCCAAGCCGTCCTGAATGCGAGTTTGGAGTGCAAGAACGATTGTTCTGTGCTCGCACAGATGAATAGGCAGGACTGAAAGGGGCTGCTGGATCTCTACTGCCCTCAGCAGGATTTGCTAAATTGACACTTTTATTGCAGTCTCTCCTTTGTTTGACAGCTCCAAGTCCGTTTGGGCACTACATCTGTGGTGCACCCCCCAGCCGTCCTTTAATCCGAGTTTGGAGTGCACGAACGATTGCTCTCTGCCCGCACAGACGAAGAGCCAGGACTGAAAGAGGCTGCTGGATCTCTTCAGCACTCAGCAAGCTTTGCAACCGGGACACCTCTTTTACTGTCACTCCTTGCTTACTTGTCTGAAAGTGCATTTGAACCAACGTCTCCGGCACCCAATCTCAGACATGCTGCTGCTGAGTGAGCGGAGCAAGTTAGTTTGATCCCTCTGACGATGATCTAGATCTGAGAGTAGCTATTGGAAATCTTCTGCAAACAGCATCTTTCGGAGACGTGGTACATATATTGCAGTCTCTCCTTTGTTTGAAAGCTCCAAATCCGTTTGAGCACAATATCTGTGGTGCACCCGCCAGCCGTCCTGAATCCGAGTTTGGAGTGCACGAACTTTTGTTTTCTGCCCGCACACACGAAGAGCCAGGACTGAAAGAGGCTGCTGGATCTCTTCAGCACTAAGCAAGCCGGATTTGCTAAAGTGACACTTTTATTGCAGTCTCTCCTTTGTTTGCCAGCTCCAAGTCCGTTTGTGCACAACATCTGTGGTGCACCCCCCAGCCGTCCTGAATGCAAGTTTGGAGTGCAAGAACGATTGTTCTGCGCTCTCACAGATGAATAGGCGGGACTGAAAGGGGCTGCTGGATCTCTTCAGCACTCAGCAAGCTTTGCAACCGGGACACCTCTTTTACTGTCACTCCTTGCTTACTTGTCTGAAAGTGCATTTGAACCAACGTCTCCGGCACCCAATCTCAGACATGCTGCTGCTGAGTGAGCGGAGCAAGTTAGTTTGAGCCCTCTGACGATGATCTAGATCTGAGAGTAGCTATTGGAAATCTTCTGCAAACAGCATCTTTCGGAGAGGTGGTACATATATTGCAGTCTCTCCTTTGTTTGCCAGCTCCAAATCCGCTTGAGCGTTACATCTGTGGTGCACCCCCAAGCCGTCCTGAATGCGAGTTTGGAGTGCAAGAACGATTGTTCTGTGCTCGCACAGATGAATAGGCAGGACTGAAAGGGGCTGCTGGATCTCTACTGCCCTCAGCAGGATTTGCTAAATTGACACTTTTATTGCAGTCTCTCCTTTGTTTGACAGCTCCAAGTCCGTTTGGGCACTACATCTGTGGTGCACCCCCCAGCCGTCCTTTAATCCGAGTTTGGAGTGCACGAACGATTGCTCTCTGCCCGCACAGACGAAGAGCCAGGACTGAAAGAGGCTGCTGGATCTCTTCAGCACTCAGCAAGCTTTGCAACCGGGACACCTCTTTTACTGTCACTCCTTGCTTACTTGTCTGAAAGTGCATTTGAACCAACGTCTCCGGCACCCAATCTCAGACATGCTGCTGCTGAGTGAGCGGAGCAAGTTAGTTTGAGCCCTCTGACGATGATCTAGATCTGAGAGTAGCTATTGGAAATCTTCTGCAAACAGCATCTTTCGGAGACGTGGTACATATATTGCAGTCTCTCCTTTGTTTGCCAGCTCCAAATCCGCTTGAGCGTTACATCTGTGGTGCACCCCCAAGCCGTCCTGAATGCGAGTTTGGAGTGCAAGAACGATTGTTCTGTGCTCGCACAGATGAATAGGCAGGACTGAAAGGGGCTGCTGGATCTCTACTGCCCTCAGCAGGATTTGCTAAATTGACACTTTTATTGCAGTCTCTCCTTTGTTTGCCAGCTCCAAGTCCGTTTGGGCACTACATCTGTGGTGCACCCCCCAGCCGTCCTTTAATCCGAGTTCGGAGTGCACGAACGATTGCTCTCTGCCCGCACAGACGAAGAGCCAGGCCTGAAAGAGGCTGCTGGATCTCTTCAGCACTCAGCAAGCTTTGCAACCGGGACACCTCTTTTACTGTCACTCCTTGCTTACTTGTCTGAAAGTGCATTTGAACCAACGTCTCCGGCACCCAATCTCAGACATGCTGCTGCTGAGTGAGCGGAGCAAGTTAGTTTGATCCCTCTGACGATGATCTAGATCTGAGAGTAGCTATTGGAAATCTTCTGCAAACAGCATCTTTCGGAGAGGTGGTACATATATTGCAGTCTCTCCTTTGTTTGCCAGCTCCAAATCCGCTTGAGCGTTACATCTGTGGTGCACCCCCAAGCCGTCCTGAATGCGAGTTTGGAGTGCAAGAACGATTGTTCTGTGCTCGCACAGATGAATAGGCAGGACTGAAAGGGGCTGCTGGATCTCTACTGCCCTCAGCAGGATTTGCTAAATTGACACTTTTATTGCAGTCTCTCCTTTGTTTGACAGCTCCAAGTCCGTTTGGGCACTACATCTGTGGTACACCCCCCAGCCGTCCTTTAATCCGAGTTTGGAGTGCACGAACTATTGCTCTCTGCCCGCACAGACGAAGAGCCAGGACTGAAAGAGGCTGCTGGATCTCTTCAGCACTCAGCAAGCTTTGCAACCGGGACACCTCTTTTACTGTCACTCCTTGCTTACTTGTCTGAAAGTGCATTTGAACCAACGTCTCCGGCACCCAATCTCAGACATGCTGCTGCTGAGTGAGCGGAGCAAGTTAGTTTGATCCCTCTGACGATGATCTAGATCTGAGAGTAGCTATTGGAAATCTTCTGCAAACAGCATCTTTCGGAGACGTGGTACATATATTGCAGTCTCTCCTTTGTTTGAAAGCTCCAAATCCGTTTGAGCACAATATCTGTGGTGCACCCGCCAGCCGTCCTGAATCCGAGTTTGGAGTGCACGAACTTTTGTTTTCTGCCCGCACAGACGAAGACCCAGGACTGAAAGAGGCTGCTGGATCTCTTCAGCACTAAGCAAGCCGGATTTGCTAAAGTGACACTTTTATTGCAGTCTCTCCTTTGTTTGCCAGCTCCAAGTCCGTTTGTGCACAACATCTGTGGTGCACCCCCCAGCCGTCCTTTAATCCGAGTTCGGAGTGCACGAACGATTGCTCTCTGCCCGCACAGACGAAGAGCCAGGACTGAAAGAGGCTGCTGGATCTCTTCAGCACTCAGCAAGCTTTGCAACCGGGACACCTCTTTTACTGTCACTCCTTGCTTACTTGTCTGAAAGTGCATTTGAACCAACATCTCCGGCACCCAATCTCAGACATGCTGCTGCTGAGTGAGCGGAGCAAGTTAGTTTGAGCCCTCTGACGATGAACTAGATCTGAGAGTAACTATTGGAAATCTTCTGCAAACAGCATCTTTCGGAGAGGTGGTACATATATTGCAGTCTCTCCTTTGTTTGCCAGCTCCAAATCCGCTTGAGCGCAACATCTTTGGTGCACCCCCCAGCCGTCCTGAATGCAAGTTTGGAGTGCACGAACGATTGTTCTGTGCTCGCACAGATGAATAGGCAGGACTGAAAGGGGCTGCTGGATCTCTACTGCCCTCAGCAAGATTTGCTAAATTGACACTTTTATTGCAGTCTCTCCTTTGTTTGCCAGCTCCAAGTCCGTTTGGGCACAACATCTGTGGTGCACCCCCCAGCCGTCCTTTAATCCGAGTTCGGAGTGCACGAACGATTGCTCTCTGCTCGCACAGACGAATAGGCAGGACTGAAAGAGGCTGCTGGATCTCTTCAACACTCAGCAAGATTTGCAACCGGGACACCTCTTTTGCTGTCATTCCTTGCATACTTATCAGAAAGTGCATTTGAACCAACGTCTCCAGCACCCAATCTCAGACATGCTGCTGCTGAGTGAGCGGAGCAAGTTAGTTTGATCCCTCTGACGATGATCTAGATCTGAGAGTAGCTATTGGAAATCTTCTGCAAACAGCATCTTTCGGAGAGGTGGTACATATATTGCAGTCTCTCCTTTGTTTGAAAGCTCCAAATCCGTTTGAGCACAATATCTGTGGTGCACCCCCCAGCCGTCCTGAATCCGAGTTTGGAGTGCACGAACTTTTGTTTTCTGCCCGCACAGACGAAGAGCCAGGACAGAAAGAGGCTGCTGGATCTCTTCAGCACTAAGCAAGCCGGATTTGATAAAGTGACACTTTTATTGCTGTCTCTCCTTTTTTGCCAGCTCCAAGTCCGTTTGTGCACAACATCTGTGGTGCACCCCCCAGCCGTCCTTTAATCCGAGTTCGGAGTGCACGAACGATTGCTCTCTGCTCGCACAGACGAATAGGCGGGACTGAAAGAGGCTGCTGGATCTCTTCAGCACTCAGCAAGCTTTGCAACCGGGACACCTCTTTTACTGTCACTCCTTGCTTACTTGTCTGAAAGTGCATTTGAACCAACATCTCCGGCACCCAATCTCAGACATGCTGCTGCTGAGTGAGCGGAGCAAGTTAGTTTGAGCCCTCTGACGATGAACTAGATCTGAGAGTAACTATTGGAAATCTTCTGCAAACAGCATCTTTCGGAGAGGTGGTACATATATTGCAGTCTCTCCTTTGTTTGCCAGCTCCAAGTCCGCTTGAGCGGAACATCTGTGGTGCACCCCCCAGCCGTCCTGAATGCAAGTTTGGAGGGCACGAACGATTGTTCTGTGCTCGCACAGATGAATAGGCAGGACTGAAAGGGGCTGCTGGATCTCTACTGCCCTCAGCAGGATTTGCTAAATTGACACTTTTATTGCAGTCTCTCCTTTGTTTGCCAGCTCCAAGTCCGTTTGGGCACAACATCTGTGGTGCACCCCCCAGCCGTCCTTTAATCCGAGTTCGGAGTGCACGAACGATTGCTCTCTGCTCGCACAGACGAATAGGCGGGTCTGAAAGAGGCTGCTGGATCTCTTCAGCACTCAGCAAGATTTGCAACCGGGAAACCTCTTTTACTGTCATTCCTTGCATACTTATCAGAAAGTGCATTTGAACCAACGTCTCCGGCACCCAATCTCAGACATGCTGCTGCTGAGTGAGCGGAGCAAGTTAGTTTGATCCCTCTGACGATGATCTAGATCTGAGAGTAACTATTGGAAATCTTCTGCAAACAGCATCTTTCGGAGAGGTGGTACATATATTGCAGTCTCTCCTTTGTTTGAAAGCTCCAAATCCGTTTGAGCACAATATCTGTGGTGCACCCCCCAGCCGTCCTGAATCCGAGTTTGGAGTGCACGAACTTTTGTTTTCTGCCCGCACAGACGAAGAGCCAGGACTGAAAGAGGCTGCTGGATCTCTTCAGCACTAAGCAAGCCGGATTTGCTAAAGTGACACTTTTATTGCAGTCTCTCCTTTGTTTGCCAGCTCCAAGTCCGTTTGGGCACAACATCTGTGGTGCACCCCCCAGCCGTCCTTTAATCCGAGTTCGGAGTGCACGAACGATTGCTCTCTGCTCGCACAGACGAATAGGCGGGACTGAAAGAGGCTGCTGGATCTCTTCAGCACTCAGCAAGATTTGCAACCGGGACACCTCTTTTACTGTCACTCCTTGCTTACTTGTCTGAAAGTGCATTTGAACCAACGTCTCCGGCACCCAATCTCAGACATGCTGCTGCTGAGTGAGCGGAGCAAGTTAGTTTGATCCCTCTGACGATGATCTAGATCTGAGAGTAGCTATTGGAAATCTTCTGCAAACAGCATCTTTCGGAGACGTGGTACATATATTGCAGTCTCTCCTTTGTTTGCCAGCTCCAAATCCGCTTGAGCGTTACATCTGTGGTGCACCCCCCAGCCGTCCTGAATGCAAGTTTGGAGTGCACGAACGATTGTTCTGTGCTCGCACAGATGAATAGGCAGGACTGAAAGGAGCTGCTGGATCTCTACTACCCTCAGCAGGATTTGCTAAATTGACACTTTTATTGCAGTCTCTCCTTTGTTTGCCAGCTCCAAGTCCGTTTGGGCACTACATCTGTGGTGCACCCCCCAGCCGTCCTTTAATCCGAGTTCGGAGTGCACGAACGATTGCTCTCTGCCCGCACAGGAGAAGAGCCAGGACTGAAAGAGGCTGCTGGATCTCTTCAGCACTCAGCAAGCTTTGCAACCGGGACACCTCTTTTACTGTCACTCCTTGCTTACTTGTCTGAAAGTGCATTTGAACCAACGTCTCCGGCACCCAATCTCAGACATGCTGCTGCTGAGTGAGCGGAGCAAGTTAGTTTGAGCCCTCTGACGATGATCTAGATCTGAGAGTAGCTATTGGAAATCTTCTGCAAACAGCATCTTTCGGAGACGTGGTACATATATTGCAGTCTCTCCTTTGTTTGCCAGCTCCAAATCCGCTTGAGCATTACATCTGTGGTGCACCCCCCAGCCGTACTGAATGCAAGTTTGGAGTGCACGAACGATTGTTCTGTGCTCGCACAGATGAAGAGCCAGGACTGAAAGGGGCTGCTGGATCTCTACTGCCCTCAGCAGGATTTGCTAAATTGACACTTTTATTGCAGTCTCTCCTTTGTTTGCCAGCTCCAAGTCCGTTTGGGCACAACATCTGTGGTGCACCCCCCAGCCGTCCTTTAATCCGAGTTCGGAGTGCACGAACGATTGCTCTCTGCTCGCACAGACGAATAGGCAGGACTGAAAGAGGCTGCTGGATCTCTTCAGCACTCAGCAAGATTTGCAACCGGGACACCTCTTTTACTGTCATTCCTTGCATACTTATCAGAAAGTGCATTTGAACCAACGTCTCCGGCACCCAATCTCAGACATGCTGCTGCTGAGTGAGCGGAGCAAGTTAGTTTGATCCCTCTGACGATGATCTAGATCTGAGAGTAGCTATTGGAAATCTTCTGCAAACAGCATCTTTCGGAGAGGTGGTACATATATTGCAGTCTCTCCTTTGTTTGAAAGCTCCAAATCCGTTTGAGCACAATATCTGTGGTGCACCCCCCAGCCGTCCTGAATCCGAGTTTGGAGTGCACGAACTTTTGTTTTCTGCCCGCACAGACGAAGAGCCAGGACTGAAAGAGGCTGCTGGATCTCTTCAGCACTAAGCAAGCCGGATTTGCTAAAGTGACACTTTTATTGCTGTCTCTCCTTTTTTGCCAGCTCCAAGTCCGTTTGGGCACAACATCTGTGGTGCACCCCCCAGCCGTCCTTTAATCCGAGTTCGGAGTGCACGAACGATTGCTCTCTGCTCGCACAGACGAATAGGCGGGACTGAAAGAGGCTGCTGGATCTCTTCAGCACTCAGCAAGCTTTGCAACCGGGACACCTCTTTTACTGTCACTCCTTGCTTACTTGTCTGAAAGTGCATTTGAACCAACGTCTCCGGCACCCAATCTCAGACATGCTGCTGCTGAGTGAGCGGAGCAAGTTAGTTTGAGCCCTCTGACGATGATCTAGATCTGAGAGTAGCTATTGGAAATCTTCTGCAAACAGCATCTTTCGGAGACGTGGTACATATATTGCAGTCTCTCCTTTGTTTGCCAGCTCCAAATCCGCTTGAGCGTTACATCTGTGGTGCACCCCCCAGCAGTCCTGAATGCAAGTTTGGAGTGCACGAACGATTGTTCTGTGCTCGCACAGATGAATAGGCAGGACTGAAAGGGGCTGCTGGATCTCTACTGCCCTCAGCAGGATTTGCTAAAGTGACACTTTTATTGCAGTCTCTCCTTTGTTTGCCAGCTCCAAGTCCGTTTGGGCTCTACATCTGTGGTGCACCCCCCAGCCGTCCTTTAATCCGAGTTCGGAGTGCACGAACGATTGCTCTCTGCCCGCACAGACGAAGAGCCAGGACTGAAAGAGGCTGCTGGATCTCTTCAGCACTCAGCAAGCTTTGCAACCGGGACACCTCTTTTACTGTCACTCCTTGCTTACTTGTCTGAAAGTGCATTTGAACCAACGTCTCCGGCACCCAATCTCAGACATGCTGCTGCTGAGTGAGCGGAGCAAGTTAGTTTGATCCCTCTGACGATGATCTAGATCTGAGAGTAGCTATTGGAAATCTTCTGCAAACAGCATCTTTCGGAGAGGTGGTACATATATTGCAGTCTCTCCTTTGTTTGCCAGCTCCAAATCCGCTTGAGCGTTACATCTGTGGTGCACCCCCAAGCCGTCCTGAATGCGAGTTTGGAGTGCAAGAACGATTGTTCTGTGCTCGCACAGATGAATAGGCAGGACTGAAAGGGGCTGCTGGATCTCTACTGCCCTCAGCAGGATTTGCTAAATTGACACTTTTATTGCAGTCTCTCCTTTGTTTGACAGCTCCAAGTCCGTTTGGGCACTACATCTGTGGTACACCCCCCAGCCGTCCTTTAATCCGAGTTTGGAGTGCACGAACTATTGCTCTCTGCCCGCACAGACGAAGAGCCAGGACTGAAAGAGGCTGCTGGATCTCTTCAGCACTCAGCAAGCTTTGCAACCGGGACACCTCTTTTACTGTCACTCCTTGCTTACTTGTCTGAAAGTGCATTTGAACCAACGTCTCCGGCACCCAATCTCAGACATGCTGCTGCTGAGTGAGCGGAGCAAGTTAGTTTGATCCCTCTGACGATGATCTAGATCTGAGAGTAGCTATTGGAAATCTTCTGCAAACAGCATCTTTCGGAGACGTGGTACATATATTGCAGTCTCTCCTTTGTTTGAAAGCTCCAAATCCGTTTGAGCACAATATCTGTGGTGCACCCGCCAGCCGTCCTGAATCCGAGTTTGGAGTGCACGAACTTTTGTTTTCTGCCCGCACAGACGAAGACCCAGGACTGAAAGAGGCTGCTGGATCTCTTCAGCACTAAGCAAGCCGGATTTGCTAAAGTGACACTTTTATTGCAGTCTCTCCTTTGTTTGCCAGCTCCAAGTCCGTTTGTGCACAACATCTGTGGTGCACCCCCCAGCCGTCCTTTAATCCGAGTTCGGAGTGCACGAACGATTGCTCTCTGCCCGCACAGACGAAGAGCCAGGACTGAAAGAGGCTGCTGGATCTCTTCAGCACTCAGCAAGCTTTGCAACCGGGACACCTCTTTTACTGTCACTCCTTGCTTACTTGTCTGAAAGTGCATTTGAACCAACATCTCCGGCACCCAATCTCAGACATGCTGCTGCTGAGTGAGCGGAGCAAGTTAGTTTGAGCCCTCTGACGATGAACTAGATCTGAGAGTAACTATTGGAAATCTTCTGCAAACAGCATCTTTCGGAGAGGTGGTACATATATTGCAGTCTCTCCTTTGTTTGCCAGCTCCAAATCCGCTTGAGCGCAACATCTTTGGTGCACCCCCCAGCCGTCCTGAATGCAAGTTTGGAGTGCACGAACGATTGTTCTGTGCTCGCACAGATGAATAGGCAGGACTGAAAGGGGCTGCTGGATCTCTACTGCCCTCAGCAAGATTTGCTAAATTGACACTTTTATTGCAGTCTCTCCTTTGTTTGCCAGCTCCAAGTCCGTTTGGGCACAACATCTGTGGTGCACCCCCCAGCCGTCCTTTAATCCGAGTTCGGAGTGCACGAACGATTGCTCTCTGCTCGCACAGACGAATAGGCAGGACTGAAAGAGGCTGCTGGATCTCTTCAACACTCAGCAAGATTTGCAACCGGGACACCTCTTTTGCTGTCATTCCTTGCATACTTATCAGAAAGTGCATTTGAACCAACGTCTCCAGCACCCAATCTCAGACATGCTGCTGCTGAGTGAGCGGAGCAAGTTAGTTTGATCCCTCTGACGATGATCTAGATCTGAGAGTAGCTATTGGAAATCTTCTGCAAACAGCATCTTTCGGAGAGGTGGTACATATATTGCAGTCTCTCCTTTGTTTGAAAGCTCCAAATCCGTTTGAGCACAATATCTGTGGTGCACCCCCCAGCCGTCCTGAATCCGAGTTTGGAGTGCACGAACTTTTGTTTTCTGCCCGCACAGACGAAGAGCCAGGACAGAAAGAGGCTGCTGGATCTCTTCAGCACTAAGCAAGCCGGATTTGATAAAGTGACACTTTTATTGCTGTCTCTCCTTTTTTGCCAGCTCCAAGTCCGTTTGTGCACAACATCTGTGGTGCACCCCCCAGCCGTCCTTTAATCCGAGTTCGGAGTGCACGAACGATTGCTCTCTGCTCGCACAGACGAATAGGCGGGACTGAAAGAGGCTGCTGGATCTCTTCAGCACTCAGCAAGCTTTGCAACCGGGACACCTCTTTTACTGTCACTCCTTGCTTACTTGTCTGAAAGTGCATTTGAACCAACATCTCCGGCACCCAATCTCAGACATGCTGCTGCTGAGTGAGCGGAGCAAGTTAGTTTGAGCCCTCTGACGATGAACTAGATCTGAGAGTAACTATTGGAAATCTTCTGCAAACAGCATCTTTCGGAGAGGTGGTACATATATTGCAGTCTCTCCTTTGTTTGCCAGCTCCAAGTCCGCTTGAGCGGAACATCTGTGGTGCACCCCCCAGCCGTCCTGAATGCAAGTTTGGAGGGCACGAACGATTGTTCTGTGCTCGCACAGATGAATAGGCAGGACTGAAAGGGGCTGCTGGATCTCTACTGCCCTCAGCAGGATTTGCTAAATTGACACTTTTATTGCAGTCTCTCCTTTGTTTGCCAGCTCCAAGTCCGTTTGGGCACAACATCTGTGGTGCACCCCCCAGCCGTCCTTTAATCCGAGTTCGGAGTGCACGAACGATTGCTCTCTGCTCGCACAGACGAATAGGCGGGTCTGAAAGAGGCTGCTGGATCTCTTCAGCACTCAGCAAGATTTGCAACCGGGAAACCTCTTTTACTGTCATTCCTTGCATACTTATCAGAAAGTGCATTTGAACCAACGTCTCCGGCACCCAATCTCAGACATGCTGCTGCTGAGTGAGCGGAGCAAGTTAGTTTGATCCCTCTGACGATGATCTAGATCTGAGAGTAACTATTGGAAATCTTCTGCAAACAGCATCTTTCGGAGAGGTGGTACATATATTGCAGTCTCTCCTTTGTTTGAAAGCTCCAAATCCGTTTGAGCACAATATCTGTGGTGCACCCCCCAGCCGTCCTGAATCCGAGTTTGGAGTGCACGAACTTTTGTTTTCTGCCCGCACAGACGAAGAGCCAGGACTGAAAGAGGCTGCTGGATCTCTTCAGCACTAAGCAAGCCGGATTTGCTAAAGTGACACTTTTATTGCAGTCTCTCCTTTGTTTGCCAGCTCCAAGTCCGTTTGGGCACAACATCTGTGGTGCACCCCCCAGCCGTCCTTTAATCCGAGTTCGGAGTGCACGAACGATTGCTCTCTGCTCGCACAGACGAATAGGCGGGACTGAAAGAGGCTGCTGGATCTCTTCAGCACTCAGCAAGATTTGCAACCGGGACACCTCTTTTACTGTCACTCCTTGCTTACTTGTCTGAAAGTGCATTTGAACCAACGTCTCCGGCACCCAATCTCAGACATGCTGCTGCTGAGTGAGCGGAGCAAGTTAGTTTGATCCCTCTGACGATGATCTAGATCTGAGAGTAGCTATTGGAAATCTTCTGCAAACAGCATCTTTCGGAGACGTGGTACATATATTGCAGTCTCTCCTTTGTTTGCCAGCTCCAAATCCGCTTGAGCGTTACATCTGTGGTGCACCCCCCAGCCGTCCTGAATGCAAGTTTGGAGTGCACGAACGATTGTTCTGTGCTCGCACAGATGAATAGGCAGGACTGAAAGGAGCTGCTGGATCTCTACTACCCTCAGCAGGATTTGCTAAATTGACACTTTTATTGCAGTCTCTCCTTTGTTTGCCAGCTCCAAGTCCGTTTGGGCACTACATCTGTGGTGCACCCCCCAGCCGTCCTTTAATCCGAGTTCGGAGTGCACGAACGATTGCTCTCTGCCCGCACAGGAGAAGAGCCAGGACTGAAAGAGGCTGCTGGATCTCTTCAGCACTCAGCAAGCTTTGCAACCGGGACACCTCTTTTACTGTCACTCCTTGCTTACTTGTCTGAAAGTGCATTTGAACCAACGTCTCCGGCACCCAATCTCAGACATGCTGCTGCTGAGTGAGCGGAGCAAGTTAGTTTGAGCCCTCTGACGATGATCTAGATCTGAGAGTAGCTATTGGAAATCTTCTGCAAACAGCATCTTTCGGAGACGTGGTACATATATTGCAGTCTCTCCTTTGTTTGCCAGCTCCAAATCCGCTTGAGCATTACATCTGTGGTGCACCCCCCAGCCGTACTGAATGCAAGTTTGGAGTGCACGAACGATTGTTCTGTGCTCGCACAGATGAAGAGCCAGGACTGAAAGGGGCTGCTGGATCTCTACTGCCCTCAGCAGGATTTGCTAAATTGACACTTTTATTGCAGTCTCTCCTTTGTTTGCCAGCTCCAAGTCCGTTTGGGCACAACATCTGTGGTGCACCCCCCAGCCGTCCTTTAATCCGAGTTCGGAGTGCACGAACGATTGCTCTCTGCTCGCACAGACGAATAGGCAGGACTGAAAGAGGCTGCTGGATCTCTTCAGCACTCAGCAAGATTTGCAACCGGGACACCTCTTTTACTGTCATTCCTTGCATACTTATCAGAAAGTGCATTTGAACCAACGTCTCCGGCACCCAATCTCAGACATGCTGCTGCTGAGTGAGCGGAGCAAGTTAGTTTGATCCCTCTGACGATGATCTAGATCTGAGAGTAGCTATTGGAAATCTTCTGCAAACAGCATCTTTCGGAGACGTGGTACATATATTGCAGTCTCTCCTTTGTTTGAAAGCTCCAAATCCGTTTGAGCACAATATCTGTGGTGCACCCCCCAGCCGTCCTGAATCCGAGTTTGGAGTGCACGAACTTTTGTTTTCTGCCCGCACAGACGAAGAGCCAGGACTGAAAGAGGCTGCTGGATCTCTTCAGCACTAAGCAAGCTGGATTTGCTAAAGTGACACTTTTATTGCTGTCTCTCCTTTTTTGCCAGCTCCAAGTCCGTTTGGGCACAACATCTGTGGTGCACCCCCCAGCCGTCCTTTAATCCGAGTTCGGAGTGCACGAACGATTGCTCTCTGCTCGCACAGACGAATAGGCGGGACTGAAAGAGGCTGCTGGATCTCTTCAGCACTCAGCAAGCTTTGCAACCGGGACACCTCTTTTACTGTCACTCCTTGCTTACTTGTCTGAAAGTGCATTTGAACCAACGTCTCCGGCACCCAATCTCAGACATGCTGCTGCTGAGTGAGCGGAGCAAGTTAGTTTGAGCCCTCTGACGATGATCTAGATCTGAGAGTAGCTATTGGAAATCTTCTGCAAACAGCATCTTTCGGAGACGTGGTACATATATTGCAGTCTCTCCTTTGTTTGCCAGCTCCAAATCCGCTTGAGCGTTACATCTGTGGTGCACCCCCCAGCAGTCCTGAATGCAAGTTTGGAGTGCACGAACGATTGTTCTGTGCTCGCACAGATGAATAGGCAGGACTGAAAGGGGCTGCTGGATCTCTACTGCCCTCAGCAGGATTTGCTAAAGTGACACTTTTATTGCAGTCTCTCCTTTGTTTGCCAGCTCCAAGTCCGTTTGGGCTCTACATCTGTGGTGCACCCCCCAGCCGTCCTTTAATCCGAGTTCGGAGTGCACGAACGATTGCTCTCTGCTCGCACAGACGAATAGGCGGGACTGAAAGAGGCTGCTGGATCTCTTCAGCACTCAGCAAGCTTTGCAACCGGGACACCTCTTTTACTGTCATTCCTTGCATACTTATCAGAAAGTGCATTTGAACCAACGTCTCCGGCACCCAATCTCTGACATGCTGCTGCTGAGTGAGCGGAGCAAGTTAGTTTGATCCCTCTGACGATGATCTAGATCTGAGAGTAGCTATTGGAAATCTTCTGCAAACAGCATCTTTCGGAGAGGTGGTACATATATTGCAGTCTCTCCTTTGTTTGCCAGCTCCAAATCCGCTTGAGCGTTACATCTGTGGTGCACCCCCAAGCCGTCCTGAATGCGAGTTTGGAGTGCAAGAACGATTGTTCTGTGCTCGCACAGATGAATAGGCAGGACTGAAAGGGGCTGCTGGATCTCTACTGCCCTCAGCAGGATTTGCTAAATTGACACTTTTATTGCAGTCTCTCCTTTGTTTGACAGCTCCAAGTCCGTTTGGGCACTACATCTGTGGTGCACCCCCCAGCCGTCCTTTAATCCGAGTTCGGAGTGCACGAATGACTGCTCTCTACTCGCACAGACGAATAGGCGGGACTGAAAGAGGCTGCTGGATCTCTTCAGCACTCAGCAAGCTTTGCAACCGGGACACCTCTTTTACTGTCACTCCTTGCTTACTTGTCTGAAAGTGCATTTGAACCAACGTCTCCGGCACCCAATCTCAGACATGCTGCTGCTGAGTGAGCGGAGCAAGTTAGTTTGATCCCTCTGACGATGATCTAGATCTGAGAGTAGCTATTGGAAATCTTCTGCAAACAGCATCTTTCGGAGAGGTGGTACATATATTGCAGTCTCTCCTTTGTTTGAAAGCTCCAAATCCGTTTGAGCACAATATCTGTGGTGCACCCCCCAGCCGTCCTGAATCCGAGTTTGGAGTGCACGAACTTTTGTTTTCTGCCCGCACACACGAAGAGCCAGGACTGAAAGAGGCTGCTGGATCTCTTCAGCACTAAGCAAGCCGGATTTGCTAAAGTGACACTTTTATTGCAGTCTCTCCTTTGTTTGCCAGCTCCAAGTCCGTTTGTGCACAACATCTGTGGTGCACCCCCCAGCCGTCCTGAATGCAAGTTTGGAGTGCAAGAACGATTGTTCTGCGCTCGCACAGATGAATAGGCGGGACTGAAAGGGGCTGCTGGATCTCTTCAGCACTCAGCAAGCTTTGCAACCGGGACACCTCTTTTACTGTCACTCCTTGCTTACTTGTCTGAAAGTGCATTTGAACCAACGTCTCCGGCACCCAATCTCAGACATGCTGCTGCTGAGTGAGCGGAGCAAGTTAGTTTGATCCCTCTGACGATGATCTAGATCTGAGAGTAGCTATTGGAAATCTTCTGCAAACAGCATCTTTCGGAGACGTGGTACATATATTGCAGTCTCTCCTTTGTTTGCCAGCTCCAAATCCGCTTGAGCGTTACATCTGTGGTGCACCCCCAAGCCGTCCTGAATGTGAGTTTGGAGTGCAAGAACGATTGTTCTGTGCTCGCACAGATGAATAGGCAGGACTGAAAGGGGCTGCTGGATCTCTACTGCCCTCAGCAGGATTTGCTAAATTGACACTTTTATTGCAGTCTCTCCTTTGTTTGACAGCTCCAAGTCCGTTTGGGCACTACATCTGTGGTGCACCCCCCAGCCGTCCTTTAATCCGAGTTCGGAGTGCACGAACGATTGCTCTCTGCCCGCACAGACGAAGAGCCAGGACTGAAAGAGGCTGCTGGATCTCTTCAGCACTCAGCAAGCTTTGCAACCGGGACACCTCTTTTACTGTCACTCCTTGCTTACTTGTCTGAAAGTGCATTTGAACCAACGTCTCCGGCACCCAATCTCAGACATGCTGCTGCTGAGTGAGCGGAGCAAGTTAGTTTGAGCCCTCTGACGATGATCTAGAACTGAGAGTAGCTATTGGAAATCTTCTGCAAACAGCATCTTTCGGAGACGTGGTACATATATTGCAGTCTCTCCTTTGTTTGCCAGCTCCAAATCCGCTTGAGCGTTACATCTGTGGTGCACCCCCAAGCCGTCCTGAATGCGAGTTTGGAGTGCAAGAACGATTGTTCTGTGCTCGCACAGATGAATAGGCAGGACTGAAAGGGGCTGCTGGATCTCTACTGCCCTCAGCAGGATTTGCTAAATTGACACTTTTATTGCAGTCTCTCCTTTGTTTGACAGCTCCAAGTCCGTTTGGGCACTACATCTGTGGTGCACCCCCCAGCCGTCCTTTAATCCGAGTTCGGAGTGCACGAACGATTGCTCTCTGCCCGCACAGACGAAGAGCCAGGACTGAAAGAGGCTGCTGGATCTCTTCAGCACTCAGCAAGCTTTGCAACCGGGACACCTCTTTTACTGTCACTCCTTGCTTACTTGTCTGAAAGTGCATTTGAACCAACGTCTCCGGCACCCAATCTCAGACATGCTGCTGCTGAGTGTGCGAAGCAAGTTAGTTTGATCCCTCTGATGATGATCTAGATCTGAGAGTAGCTATTGGAAATCTTCTGCAAACAGCATCTTTCGGAGAGGTGGTACATATATTGCAGTCTCTCCTTTGTTTGCCAGCTCCAAATCCGCTTGAGCGTTACATCTGTGGTGCACCCCCAAGCCGTCCTGAATGCGAGTTTGGAGTGCAAGAACGATTGTTCTGTGCTCGCACAGATGAATAGGCAGGACTGAAAGGGGCTGCTGGATCTCTACTGCCCTCAGCAGGATTTGCTAAATTGACACTTTTATTGCAGTCTCTCCTTTGTTTGACAGCTCCAAGTCCGTTTGGGCACTACATCTGTGGTGCACCCCCCAGCCGTCCTTTAATCCGAGTTTGGAGTGCACGAACGATTGCTCTCTGCCCGCACAGACGAAGAGCCAGGACTGAAAGAGGCTGCTGGATCTCTTCAGCACTCAGCAAGCTTTGCAACCGGGACACCTCTTTTACTGTCACTCCTTGCTTACTTGTCTGAAAGTGCATTTGAACCAACGTCTCCGGCACCCAATCTCAGACATGCTGCTGCTGAGTGAGCGGAGCAAGTTAGTTTGATCCCTCTGACGATGATCTAGATCTGAGAGTAGCTATTGGAAATCTTCTGCAAACAGCATCTTTCGGAGACGTGGTACATATATTGCAGTCTCTCCTTTGTTTGAAAGCTCCAAATCCGTTTGAGCACAATATCTGTGGTGCACCCGCCAGCCGTCCTGAATCCGAGTTTGGAGTGCACGAACTTTTGTTTTCTGCCCGCACACACGAAGAGCCAGGACTGAAAGAGGCTGCTGGATCTCTTCAGCACTAAGCAAGCCGGATTTGCTAAAGTGACACTTTTATTGCAGTCTCTCCTTTGTTTGCCAGCTCCAAGTCCGTTTGTGCACAACATCTGTGGTGCACCCCCCAGCCGTCCTGAATGCAAGTTTGGAGTGCAAGAACGATTGTTCTGCGCTCTCACAGATGAATAGGCGGGACTGAAAGGGGCTGCTGGATCTCTTCAGCACTCAGCAAGCTTTGCAACCGGGACACCTCTTTTACTGTCACTCCTTGCTTACTTGTCTGAAAGTGCATTTGAACCAACGTCTCCGGCACCCAATCTCAGACATGCTGCTGCTGAGTGAGCGGAGCAAGTTAGTTTGAGCCCTCTGACGATGATCTAGATCTGAGAGTAGCTATTGGAAATCTTCTGCAAACAGCATCTTTCGGAGACGTGGTACATATATTGCAGTCTCTCCTTTGTTTGCCAGCTCCAAATCCGCTTGAGCGTTACATCTGTGGTGCACCCCCAAGCCGTCCTGAATGCGAGTTTGGAGTGCAAGAACGATTGTTCTGTGCTCGCACAGATGAATAGGCAGGACTGAAAGGGGCTGCTGGATCTCTACTGCCCTCAGCAGGATTTGCTAAATTGACACTTTTATTGCAGTCTCTCCTTTGTTTGCCAGCTCCAAGTCCGTTTGGGCACTACATCTGTGGTGCACCCCCCAGCCGTCCTTTAATCCGAGTTCGGAGTGCACGAACGATTGCTCTCTGCCCGCACAGACGAAGAGCCAGGACTGAAAGAGGCTGCTGGATCTCTTCAGCACTCAGCAAGCTTTGCAACCGGGACACCTCTTTTACTGTCACTCCTTGCTTACTTGTCTGAAAGTGCATTTGAACCAACGTCTCCGGCACCCAATCTCAGACATGCTGCTGCTGAGTGAGCGGAGCAAGTTAGTTTGATCCCTCTGACGATGATCTAGATCTGAGAGTAGCTATTGGAAATCTTCTGCAAACAGCATCTTTCGGAGAGGTGGTACATATATTGCAGTCTCTCCTTTGTTTGCCAGCTCCAAATCCGCTTGAGCGTTACATCTGTGGTGCACCCCCAAGCCGTCCTGAATGCGAGTTTGGAGTGCAAGAACGATTGTTCTGTGCTCGCACAGATGAATAGGCAGGACTGAAAGGGGCTGCTGGATCTCTACTGCCCTCAGCAGGATTTGCTAAATTGACACTTTTATTGCAGTCTCTCCTTTGTTTGACAGCTCCAAGTCCGTTTGGGCACTACATCTGTGGTACACCCCCCAGCCGTCCTTTAATCCGAGTTTGGAGTGCACGAACTATTGCTCTCTGCCCGCACAGACGAAGAGCCAGGACTGAAAGAGGCTGCTGGATCTCTTCAGCACTCAGCAAGCTTTGCAACCGGGACACCTCTTTTACTGTCACTCCTTGCTTACTTGTCTGAAAGTGCATTTGAACCAACGTCTCCGGCACCCAATCTCAGACATGCTGCTGCTGAGTGAGCGGAGCAAGTTAGTTTGATCCCTCTGACGATGATCTAGATCTGAGAGTAGCTATTGGAAATCTTCTGCAAACAGCATCTTTCGGAGACGTGGTACATATATTGCAGTCTCTCCTTTGTTTGAAAGCTCCAAATCCGTTTGAGCACAATATCTGTGGTGCACCCGCCAGCCGTCCTGAATCCGAGTTTGGAGTGCACGAACTTTTGTTTTCTGCCCGCACACACGAAGAGCCAGGACTGAAAGAGGCTGCTGGATCTCTTCAGCACTAAGCAAGCCGGATTTGCTAAAGTGACACTTTTATTGCAGTCTCTCCTTTGTTTGCCAGCTCCAAGTCCGTTTGTGCACAACATCTGTGGTGCACCCCCCAGCCGTCCTTTAATCCGAGTTCGGAGTGCACGAACGATTGCTCTCTGCCCGCACAGACGAAGAGCCAGGACTGAAAGAGGCTGCTGGATCTCTTCAGCACTCAGCAAGCTTTGCAATCGGGACACCTCTTTTACTGTCACTCCTTGCTTACTTGTCTGAAAGTGCATTTGAACCAACATCTCCGGCACCCAATCTCAGACATGCTGCTGCTGAGTGAGCGGAGCAAGTTAGTTTGAGCCCTCTGACGATGATCTAGATCTGAGAGTAGCTATTGGAAATCTTCTGCAAACAGCATCTTTCGGAGACGTGGTACATATATTGCAGTCTCTCCTTTCTTTGCCAGCTCCAAATCCGCTTGAGCGGAACATCTGTGGTGCACCCCCCAGCCGTCCTGAATGCGAGTTTGGAGGGCACGAACGATTGTTCTGTGCTCGCACAGATGAATAGGCAGCACTAAAAGGGGCTGCTGGATCTCTACTGCCCTCAGCAGGATTTGCTAAATTGACACCTTTATTGCAGTCTCTCCTTTGTTTGCCAGCTCCAAGTCCATTTGGGCACAACATCTGTGGTGCACCCCCCAGCCGTCCTTTAATCCGAGTTCGGAGTGCACGAACGATTGCTCTCTGCCCGCACAGACGAAGAGCCAGGACTGAAAGAGGCTGCTGGATCTCTTCAGCACTCAGCAAGCTTTGCAATCGGGACACCTCTTTTACTGTCACTCCTTGCTTACTTGTCTGAAAGTGCATTTGAACCAACGTCTCCGGCACCCAATCTCAGACATGCTGCTGCTGAGTGAGCGGAGCAAGTTAGTTTGAGCCCTCTGACGATGATCTAGATCTGAGAGTAGCTATTGGAAATCTTCTGCAAACAGCATCTTTCGGAGACGTGGTACATATATTGCAGTCTCTCCTTTGTTTGCCAGCTCCAAATCCGCTTGAGCGGAACATCTGTGGTGCACCCCCCAGCCGTCCTGAATGCGAGTTTGGAGTGCAAGAACGATTGTTCTGTGCTCGCACAGATGAATAGGCAGGACTGAAAGGGGCTGCTGGATCTCTACTGCCCTCAGCAGGATTTGCTAAATTGACACTTTTATAGCAGTCTCTCCTTTGTTTGCCAGCTCCAAGTCCGTTTGGGCACAACATCTGTGGTGCACCCCCCAGCCGTCCTTTAATCCGAGTTCGGAGTGCACGAACGATTGCTCTCTGCTCGCACAGACGAATAGGCGGGACTGAAAGAGGCTGCTGGATCTCTTCAGCACTAAGGAAGCCGGATTTGCTAAAGTGACACTTTTATTGCAGTCTCTCCTTTTTTGCCAGCTCCAAGTCCGTTTGGGCACAACATCTGTGGTGCATCCCCCAGCCGTCCTTTAATCCGAGTTCGGAGTGCACGAACGATTGCTCTCTGCTCGCCCAGACGAATAGGCGGGACTGAAAGAGGCTGCTGGATCTCTTCAGCACTCAGCAAGATTTGCAACCGGGACACCTCTTTTACTGTCATTCCTTGCATACTTATCAGAAAGTGCATTTGAACCAACGTCTCCGGAACCCAATCTCAGACATGCTGCTGCTGAGTGAGCGGAGCAAGTTAGTTTGATCCCTCTGACGATGATCTAGATCTGAGAGTAGCTATTGGAAATCTTCTGCAAACAGCATCTTTCGGAGAGGTGGTACATATATTGCAGTCTCTCCTTTGTTTGAAAGCTCCAAATCCGTTTGAGCACAATATCTGTGGTGCACCCCCCGGCCGTCCTGAATGCAAGTTTGGAGTGCACGAACTTTTGTTTTCTGCCCGCACAGACGAAGAGCCAGGACTGAAAGAGGCTGCTGGATCTCTTCAGCACTAAGCAAGCCGGATTTGCTGAAGTGACACTTTTATTGCAGTCTCTCTTTTTTGCCAGCTCCAAGTCCGTTTGTGCACAACATCTGTGGCGCACCCCCCAGCCGTCCTTTAATCCGAGTTCGGACTGCACGAACGATTGCTCTCTGCCCGCACAGACGAATAGGCGGGACTGAAAGAGGCTGCTGGATCTCTTCAGCACTCAGCAAGCTTTGCAACCGGGACACCTCTTTTACTGTCATTCCTTGCATACTTATCAGAAAGTGCATTTGAACCAACGTCTCCGGCACCCAATCTCAGACATGCTGCTGCTGAGTGAGCGGAGCAAGTTAGGTTGATCCCTCTGACGATGATCCATGTCTGCAAGTAGCTATTGGAAATCTTCTGCAAACAGCATCTTTCGGAGAGGTAGTACATATATTGCAGTCTCTCCTTTGTTTGCCAGCTCCAAATCCGCTTGTGCGCTACATCTTTGGTGCACCCCCCAGCCGTCCTGAATGCAAGTTTGGAGTGCACGAACGATTGTTCTGTGCTCGCACAGATGAATAGGCAGGACTGAAAGGGGCTGCTGGATCTCTACTGCCCTCAGCAGGATTTGCCAAATTGACACTTTTATTGCAGTCTCTCCTTTGTTTGCCAGCTCCAAGTCCGTTTGGGCACTACATCTGTGGTGCACCCCCCAGCCGTCCTTTAATCCGAGTTCGGAGTGCACGAACGATTGCTCTCTGCCCGCACAGACGAAGAGCCAGGACTGAAAGAGGCTGCTGGATCTCTTCAGCACTCAGCAAGCTTTGCAATCGGGACACCTCTTTTACTGTCACTCCTTGCTTACTTGTCTGAAAGTGCATTTGAACCAACGTCTCCGGCACCCAATCTCAGACATGCTGCTGCTGAGTGAGCCGAGCAAGTTAGTTTGAGCCCTCTGACGATGATCTAGATCTGAGAGTAGCTATTGGAAATCTTCTGCAAACAGCATCTTTCGGAGACGTGGTACATATATTGCAGTCTCTCCTTTGTTTGCCAGCTCCAAATCCGCTTGAGCACAATATCTGTGGTGCACCCCGCAGCCGTCCTGAATCCGAGTTTGGAGTGCACGAACTTTTGTTTTCTGCCCGCACAGACGAAGAGCCAGGACTGAAAGAGGCTGCTGGATCTCTTCAGCACTAAGCAAGCCAGATTTGCTAAAGTGACACTTTTATTGCAGTCTCTCCTTTTTTGCCAGCTCCAAGTCCGTTTGGGCACAACATCTGTGGTGCACCCCCCAGCCGTCCTTTAATCCGAGTTCGGAGTGCACGAACGATTGCTCTCTGCCCGCACAGACGAAGAGCCAGGACTGAAAGAGGCTGCTGGATCTCTTCAGCACTCAGCAAGCTTTGCAATCGGGACACCTCTTTTACTGTCACTCCTTGCTTACTTGTCTGAAAGTGCATTTGAACCAACGTCTCCGGCACCCAATCTCAGACATGCTGCTGCTGAGTGAGCGGAGCAAGTTAGTTTGATCCCTCTGACGATGATCTAGATCTGAGAGTAGCTATTGGAAATCTTCTGCAAACAGCATCTTTCGGAGAGGTGGTACATATATTGCAGTCTCTCCTTTGTTTGCCAGCTCCAAATCCGCTTGAGCGGAACATCTGTGGTGCACCCCCCAGCCGTCCTGAATCCGAGTTTGGAGTGCACGAACTTTTGTTTTCTGCCCGCACAGACGAAGAGCCAGGACTGAAAGAGGCTGCTGGATCTCTTCAGCACTAAGGAAGCCGGATTTGCTAAAGTGACACTTTTATTGCAGTCTCTCCTTTTTTGCCTGCTCCAAGTCCGTTTGGGCACAACATCTGTGTTGCACCCCCCAGCCGTCCTTTAATCCGAGTTCGGAGTGCACGAACGATTGCTCTCTGCTCGCACAAACGAATAGGCGGGACTGAAAGAGGCTGCTGGATCTCTTCAGCACTCAGCAAGATTTGCAACCGGGACACCTCTTTTACTGTCATTCCTTGCATACTTATCAGAAAGTGCATTTGAACCAACGTCTCCGGCACCCAATCTCAGACATGCTGCTGCTGAGTGAGCGGAGCAAGTTAGTTTGATCCCTCTGATGATGATCTAGATCTGAGAGTAGCTATTGGAAATCATCTGCAAACAGCATCTTTCGGAGAGGTGGTACATATATTGCAGTCTCTCCTTTGTTTGAAAGCTCCAAATCCGTTTGAGCACAATATCTGTGGTGCACCCCCCAGCCGTCCTGAATGCAAGTTTGGAGTGCACGAACTATTGTTTTCTGCCCGCACAGACGAAGAGCCAGGACTGAAAGAGGCAGCTGGATCTCTTCAGCACTGAGCAAGCCGGATTTTCTAAAGTGACACTTTTATTGCAGTCTCTCCTTTTTTGCCAGCTCCAAGTCCGTTTGGCCACAACATCTGTGGTACACCCCCCAGCCGTCCTTTAATCCGAGTTCGGAGTGCACGAACGATTGCTCTCTGCCCGCACAGACGAAGAGCCAGGACTGAAAGAGGCTGCTGGATCTCTTCAGCACTCAGCAAGCTTTGCAATCGGGACACCTCTTTTACTGTCACTCCTTGCTTACTTGTCTGAAAGTGCATTTGAACCAACATCTCCGGCACCCAATCTCAGACATGCTGCTGCTGAGTGAGCGGAGCAAGTTAGTTTGAGCCCTCTGACGATGATCTAGATCTGAGAGTAGCTATTGGAAATCTTCTGCAAACAGCATCTTTCGGAGACGTGGTACATATATTGCAGTCTCTCCTTTGTTTGAAAGCTCCAAATCCGTTTGAGCACAATATCTCTGGTGCACCCGCCAGCCGTCCTGAATCCGAGTTTGGAGTGCACGAACTTTTGTTTTCTGCCCGCACACACGAAGAGCCAGGACTGAAAGAGGCTGCTGGATCTCTTCAGCACTAAGCAAGCCGGATTTGCTAAAGTGACACTTTTATTGCAGTCTCTCCTTTGTTTGCCAGCTCCAAGTCCGTTTGTGCACAACATCTGTGGTGCACCCCCCAACCGTCCAGAATGCAAGTTTGGAGTGCAAGAACGATTGTTCTGCGCTCGCACAGATGAATAGGCGGGACTGAAAGAGGCTGCTGGATCTCTTCAGCACTCAGCAAGATTTGCAACCGGGACACCTCTTTTACTGTCACTCCTTGCTTACTTGTCTGAAAGTGCATTTGGACCAATTCTCCGGCACCCAATCTCAGACATGCTGCTGCTGAGTGAGCGGAGCAAGTTAGTTTGAGCCCTCTGACGATGATCTAGATCTGAGAGTAGCTATTGGAAATCTTCTGCAAACAGCATCTTTCGGAGACGTGGTACATATATTGCAGTCTCTCCTTTGTTTGCCAGCTCCAAATCCGCTTGAGCGTTACATCTGTGGTGCACCCCCAAGCCGTCCTGAATGCGAGTTTGGAGTGCAAGAACGATTGTTCTGTGCTCGCACAGATGAATAGGCAGGACTGAAAGGGGCTGCTGGATCTCTACTGCCCTCAGCAGGATTTGCTAAATTGACACTTTTATTGCAGTCTCTCCTTTGTTTGCCAGCTCCAAGTCCGTTTGGGCACTACATCTGTGGTGCACCCCCCAGCCGTCCTTTAATCCGAGTTCGGAGTGCACGAACGATTGCTCTCTGCCCGCACAGACGAATAGGCGGGACTGAAAGAGGCTGCTGGATCTCTTCAGCACTCAGCAAGCTTTGCAACCGGGACACCTCTTTTACTGTTACTCCTTGCTTACTTGTCTGAAAGTGCATTTGAACCAACGTCTCCGGCACCCAATCTCAGACATGCTGCTGCTGAGTGAGCGGAGCAAGTTAGGTTGATCCCTCTGACGATGATCCATGTCTGCAAGTAGCTATTGGAAATCTTCTGCAAACAGCATCTTTCGGAGAGGTAGTACATATATTGCAGTCTCTCCTTTGTTTGCCAGCTCCAAATCCGCTTGTGCGCAACATCTTTGGTGCACCCCCCAGCCGTCCTGAATGCAAGTTTGGAGTGCACGAACGATTGTTCTGTGCTCGCACAGGTGAATAGGCAGGACTGAAAGGGGCTGCTGGATCTCTACTGCCCTCAGCAGGATTTGCCAAATTGACACTTTTATTGCAGTCTCTCCTTTGTTTGCCAGCTCCAAGTCCGTTTGGGCATTACATCTGTGGTGCACCCCCCAGCCGTCCTTTAATCCGAGTTCGGAGTGCACGAACGATTGCTCTCTGCCCGCACAGACGAAGAGCCAGGACTGAAAGAGGCTGCTGGATCTCTTCAGCACTCAGCAAGCTTTGCAATCGGGACACCTCTTTTACTGTCACTCCTTGCTTACTTGTCTGAAAGTGCATTTGAACCAACGTCTCCGGCACCCAATCTCAGATATGCTGCTGCTGAGTGAGCGGAGCAAGTTAGTTTGAGCCCTCTGACGATGATCTAGATCTGAGAGTAGCTATTGGAAATCTTCTGCAAACAGCATCTTTCGGAGAGGTGGTACATATATTGCAGTCTCTCCTTTGTTTGCCAGCTCCAAATCCGCTTGAGCGTTACATCTGTGGTGCACCCTCCAGCCGTCCTGAATGCGAGTTTGGAGTGCAAGAACGATTGTTCTGTGCTCGCACAGATGAATAGGCAGGACTGAAAGGGGCTGCTGGATCTCTACTGCCCTCAGCAGGATTTGCTAAATTGACACTTTTATTGCAGTCTCTCCTTTGTTTGCCAGCTCCAAGTCCGTTTGGGCACAACATCTGTGGTGCACCCCCCAGCCGTCCTTTAATCCGAGTTCGGAGTGCACGAACGATTGCTCTCTGCTCGCACAGACGAATAGGCGGGACTGAAAGAGGCTGCTGGATCTCTTCAGCACTCAGCAAGATTTGCAACCGGGACACCTCTTTTACTGTCATTCCTTGCATACTTATCAGAAAGTGCATTTGAACCAACGTCTCCGGCACCCAATCTCAGACCTGCTGCTGCTGAGTGAGCGGAGCAAGTTAGTTTGATCCCTCTGATGATGATCTAGATCTGAGAGTAGCTATTGGAAATCTTCTGCAAACAGCATCTTTCGGAGACGTGGTACATATATTGCAGTCTCCCCTTTGTTTGAAAGCTCCAAATCCGTTTGAGCACAATATCTCTGGTGCACCCGCCAGCCGTCCTGAATCCGAGTTTGGAGTGCACGAACTTTTGTTTTCTGCCCGCACAGACGAAGAGCCAGGACTGAAAGAGGCTGCTGGATCTCTTCAGCACTAAGCAAGCCAGATTTGCTAAAGTGACACTTTTATTGCAGTCTCTCCTTTGTTTGCCAGCTCCAAGTCCGTTTGGGCACAACATCTGTGGTGCACCCCCCAGCCGTCCTTTAATCCGAGTTCGGAGTGCACGAACGATTGCTCTCTGCCCGCACAGACGAAGAGCCAGGACTGAAAGAGGCTGCTGGATCTCTTCAGCACTCAGCAAGCTTTGCAATCGGGACACCTCTTTTACTGTCACTCCTTGCTTACTTGTCTGAAAGTGCATTTGAACCAACGTCTCCGGCACCCAATCTCAGACATGCTGCTGCTGAGTGAGCGGAGCAAGTTAGTTTGAGCCCTCTGACGATGATCTAGATCTGAGAGTAGCTATTGGAAATCTTCTGCAAACAGCATCTTTCGGAGACGTGGTACATATATTGCAGTCTCTCCTTTGTTTGCCAGCTCCAAATCCGCTTGAGCGTTACATCTGTGGTGCACCCACCAGCCGTCCTGAATGCGAGTTTGGAGTGCAAGAACGATTGTTCTGTGCTCGCACAGATGAATAGGCAGGACTGAAAGGGGCTGCTGGATCTCTACTGCCCTCAGCAGGATTTGCTAAATTGACACTTTTATTGCAGTCTCTCCTTTGTTTGCCAGCTCCAAGTCCGTTTGGGCACAACATCTGTGGTGCACCCCCCAGCCGTCCTTTAATCCGAGTTCGGAGTGCACGAACGATTGCTCTCTGCTCGCACAGACGAATAGGCGGGACTGAAAGAGGCTGCTGGATCTCTTCAGCACTCAGCAAGATTTGCAACCGGGACACCTCTTTTACTGTCATTCCTTGCATACTTATCAGAAAGTGCATTTGAACCAACGTCTCCGGCACCCAATCTCAGACATGCTGCTGCTGAGTGAGCGGAGCAAGTTAGTTTGAGCCCTCTGACGATGATCTAGATCTGAGAGTAGCTATTGGAAATCTTCTGCAAACAGCATCTTTCGGAGACGTGGTACATATATTGCAGTCTCTCCTTTGTTTGAAAGCTCCAAATCCGTTTGAGCACAATATCTGTGGTGCACCCCCCAGCCGTCCTGAATCCGAGTTTGGAGTGCACGAACTTTTGTTTTCTGCCCGCACAGACGAAGAGCCAGGAATGAAAGAGGGTGCTGGATCTCTTCAGCACTAAGGAAGCCGGATTTGCTAAAGTGACACTTTTATTGCAGTCTCTCCTTTTTTGCCAGCTCCAAGTCCGTTTGGGCACAACATCTGTGGTGCATCCCCCAGCCGTCCTTTAATCCGAGTTCGGAGTGCACGAACGATTGCTCTCTGCTCGCACAGACGAATAGGCGGGACTGAAAGAGGCTGCTGGATCTCTTCAGCACTCAGCAAGATTTGCAACCGGGACACCTCTTTTACTGTCATTCCTTGCATACTTATCAGAAAGTGCATTTGAACCAACGTCTCCGGAACCCAATCTCAGACATGCTGCTGCTGAGTGAGCGGAGCAAGTTAGTTTGATCCCTCTGACGATGATCTAGATCTGAGAGTAGCTATTGGAAATCTTCTGCAAACAGCATCTTTCGGAGAGGTGGTACATATATTGCAGTCTCTCCTTTGTTTGAAAGCTCCAAATCCGTTTGAGCACAATATCTGTGGTGCACCCCCCGACCGTCCTGAATGCAAGTTTGGAGTGCACGAACTTTTGTTTTCTGCCCGCACAGACGAAGAGCCAGGACTGAAAGAGGCTGCTGGATCTCTTCAGCACTAAGCAAGCCGGATTTGCTGAAGTGACACTTTTATTGCAGTCTCTCTTTTTTGCCAGCTCCAAGTCCGTTTGTGCACAACATCTGTGGCGCACCCCCCAGCCGTCCTTTAATCCGAGTTCGGACTGCACGAACGATTGCTCTCTGCCCGCACAGACGAATAGGCGGGACTGAAAGAGGCTGCTGGATCTCTTCAGCACTCAGCAAGCTTTGCAACCGGGACACCTCTTTTACTGTCATTCCTTGCATACTTATCAGAAAGTGCATTTGAACCAACGTCTCCGGCACCCAATCTCAGACATGCTGCTGCTGAGTGAGCGGAGCAAGTTAGTTTGATCCCTCTGACGATGATCCATGTCTGCAAGTAGCTATTGGAAATCTTCTGCAAACAGCATCTTTCGGAGAGGTAGTACATATATTGCAGTCTCTCCTTTGTTTGCCAGCTCCAAATCCGCTTGTGCGCTACATCTTTGGTGCACCCCCCAGCCGTCCTGAATGCAAGTTTGGAGTGCACGAACGATTGTTCTGTGCTCGCACAGATGAATAGGCAGGACTGAAAGGGGCTGCTGGATCTCTACTGCCCTCAGCAGGATTTGCCAAATTTACACTTTTATTGCAGTCTCTCCTTTGTTTGCCAGCTCCAAGTCCGTTTGGGCACTACATCTGTGGTGCACCCCCCAGCCGTCCTTTAATCCGAGTTCGGAGTGCACGAACGATTGCTCTCTGCCCGCACAGACGAAGAGCCAGGACTGAAAGAGGCTGCTGGATCTCTTCAGCACTCAGCAAGCTTTGCAATCGGGACACCTCTTTTACTGTCACTCCTTGCTTACTTGTCTGAAAGTGCATTTGAACCAACGTCTCCGGCACCCAATCTCAGACATGCTGCTGCTGAGTGAGCGGAGCAAGTTAGTTTGAGCCCTCTGACGATGATCTAGATCTGAGAGTAGCTATTGGAAATCTTCTGCAAACAGCATCTTTCGGAGACGTGGTACATATATTGCAGTCTCTCCTTTGTTTGCCAGCTCCAAATCCGCTTGAGCGTTACATCTGTGGTGCACCCCCCAGCCGTCCTGAATGCGAGTTTGGAGTGCAAGAACGATTGTTCTGTGCTCGCACAGATGAATAGGCAGGACTGAAAGGGGCTGCTGGATCTCTACTGCCCTCAGCAGGATTTGCTAAATTGACACTTTTATTGCAGTCTCTCCTTTGTTTGCCAGCTCCAAGTCCGTTTGGGCACAACATCTGTGGTGCACCCCCCAGCCGTCCTTTAATCCGAGTTCGGAGTGCACGAACGATTGCTCTCTGCTCGCACAGACGAATAGGCGGGACTGAAAGAGGCTGCTGGATCTCTTCAGCACTCAGCAAGATTTGCAACCGGGACACTTCTTTTACTGTCATTCCTTGCATACTTATCAGAAAGTGCATTTGAACCAACGTCTCCGCACCCAATCTCAGACATGCTGCTGCTGAGTGAGCGGAGCAAGTTAGTTTGATCCCTCTGACGATGATCTAGATCTGAGAGTAGCTATTGGAAATCTTCTGCAAACAGCATCTTTCGGAGAGGTGGTACATATATTGCAGTCTCTCCTTTGTTTGAAAGCTCCAAATCCGTTTGAGCACAATATCTCTGGTGCACCCGCCAGCCGTCCTGAATCCGAGTTTGGAGTGCACGAACTTTTGTTTTCTGCCCGCACAGACGAAGAGCCAGGACTGAAAGAGGCTGCTGGATCTCTTCAGCACTAAGCAAGCCAGATTTGCTAAAGTGACACTTTTATTGCAGTCTCTCCTTTGTTTGCCAGCTCCAAGTCCGTTTGGGCACAACATCTGTGGTGCACCCCCCAGCCGTCCTTTAATCCGAGTTCGGAGTGCACGAACGATTGCTCTCTGCCCGCACAGACGAAGAGCCAGGACTGAAAGAGGCTGCTGGATCTCTTCAGCACTCAGCAAGCTTTGCAATCGGGACACCTCTTTTACTGTCACTCCTTGCTTACTTGTCTGAAAGTGCATTTGAACCAACGTCTCCGGCACCCAATCTCAGACATGCTGCTGCTGAGTGAGCCGAGCAAGTTAGTTTGAGCCCTCTGACGATGATCTAGATCTGAGAGTAGCTATTGGAAATCTTCTGCAAACAGCATCTTTCGGAGACGTGGTACATATATTGCAGTCTCTCCTTTGTTTGCCAGCTCCAAATCCGCTTGAGCGTTACATCTGTGGTGCACCCCCCAGCCGTCCTGAATGCGAGTTTGGAGTGCAAGAACGATTGTTCTGTGCTCGCACAGATGAATAGGCAGGACTGAAAGGGGCTGCTGGATCTCTACTGCCCTCAGCAGGATTTGCTAAATTGACACTTTTATTGCAGTCTCTCCTTTGTTTGCCAGCTCCAAGTCCGTTTGGGCACAACATCTGTGGTGCACCCCCCAGCCGTCCTTTAATCCGAGTTCGGAGTGCACGAACGATTGCTCTCTGCTCGCACAGACGAATAGGCGGGACTGAAAGAGGCTGCTGGATCTCTTCAGCACTCAGCAAGATTTGCAACCGGGACACCTCTTTTACTGTCATTCCTTGCATACTTATCAGAAAGTGCATTTGAACCAACGTCTCCGGCACCCAATCTCAGACATGCTGCTGCTGAGTGAGCGGAGCAAGTTAGTTTGAGCCCTCTGACGATGATCTAGATCTGAGAGTAGCTATTGGAAATCTTCTGCAAACAGCATCTTTCGGAGACGTGGTACATATATTGCAGTCTCTCCTTTGTTTGAAAGCTCCAAATCCGTTTGAGCACAATATCTGTGGTGCACCCCCCAGCCGTCCTGAATCCGAGTTTGGAGTGCACGAACTTTTGTTTTCTGCCCGCACAGACGAAGAGCCAGGAATGAAAGAGGGTGCTGGATCTCTTCAGCACTAAGGAAGCCGGATTTGCTAAAGTGACACTTTTATTGCAGTCTCTCCTTTTTTGCCAGCTCCAAGTCCGTTTGGGCACAACATCTGTGGTGCATCCCCCAGCCGTCCTTTAATCCGAGTTCGGAGTGCACGAACGATTGCTCTCTGCTCGCACAGACGAATAGGCGGGACTGAAAGAGGCTGCTGGATCTCTTCAGCACTCAGCAAGATTTGCAACCGGTACACCTCTTTTACTGTCATTCCTTGCATACTTATCAGAAAGTGCATTTGAACCAACGTCTCCGGAACCCAATCTCAGACATGCTGCTGCTGAGTGAGCGGAGCAAGTTAGTTTGATCCCTCTGACGATGATCTAGATCTGAGAGTAGCTATTGGAAATCTTCTGCAAACAGCATCTTTCGGAGAGGTGGTACATATATTGCAGTCTCTCCTTTGTTTGAAAGCTCCAAATCCGTTTGAGCACAATATCTGTGGTGCACCCCCCGGCCGTCCTGAATGCAAGTTTGGAGTGCACGAACTTTTGTTTTCTGCCCGCACAGACGAAGAGCCAGGACTGAAAGAGGCTGCTGGATCTCTTCAGTACTAAGCAAGCCGGATTTGCTAAAGTGACACTTTTATTGCAGGCTCTCTTTTTTGCCAGCTCCAAGTCCGTTTGTGCACAACATCTGTGGCGCACCCCCCAGCCGTCCTTTAATCCGAGTTCGGACTGCACGAACGATTGCTCTCTGCTCGCACAGACGAATAGGCGGGACTGAAAGAGGCTGCTGGATCTCTTCAGCACTCAGCAAGCTTTGCAACCGGGACACCTCTTTTACTGTCATTCCTTGCATACTTATCAGAAAGTGCATTTGAACCAACGTCTCCGGCACCCAATCTCAGACATGCTGCTGCTGAGTGAGCGGAGCAAGTTAGTTTGATCCCTCTGACGATGATCCATGTCTGCAAGTAGCTATTGGAAATCTTCTGCAAACAGCATCTTTCGGAGAGGTAGTACATATATTGCAGTCTCTCCTTTGTTTGCCAGCTCCAAATCCGCTTGTGCGCTACATCTTTGGTGCACCCCCCAGCCGTCCTGAATGCAAGTTTGGAGTGCACGAACGATTGTTCTGTGCTCGCACAGATGAATAGGCAGGACTGAAAGGGGCTGCTGGATCTCTACTGCCCTCAGCAGGATTTGCCAAATTGACACTTTTATTGCAGTCTCTCCTTTGTTTGCCAGCTCCAAGTCCGTTTGGGCACTACATCTGTGGTGCACCCCCCAGCCGTCCTTTAATCCGAGTTCGGAGTGCACGAACGATTGCTCTCTGCCCGCACAGACGAAGAGCCAGGACTGAAAGAGGCTGCTGGATCTCTTCAGCACTCAGCAAGCTTTGCAATCGGGACACCTCTTTTACTGTCACTCCTTGCTTACTTGTCTGAAAGTGCATTTGAACCAACGTCTCCGGCACCCAATCTCAGACATGCTGCTGCTGAGTGAGCGGAGCAAGTTAGTTTGAGCCCTCTGACGATGATCTAGATCTGAGAGTAGCTATTGGAAATCTTCTGCAAACAGCATCTTTCGGAGACGTGGTACATATATTGCAGTCTCTCCTTTGTTTGCCAGCTCCAAATCCGCTTGAGCGTTACATCTGTGGTGCACCCCCCAGCCGTCCTGAATGCGAGTTTGGAGTGCAAGAACGATTGTTCTGTGCTCGCACAGATGAATAGGCAGGACTGAAAGGGGCTGCTGGATCTCTACTGCCCTCAGCAGGATTTGCTAAATTGACACTTTTATTGCAGTCTCTCCTTTGTTTGCCAGCTCCAAGTCCGTTTGGGCACAACATCTGTGGTGCACCCCCCAGCCGTCCTTTAATCCGAGTTCGGAGTGCACGAACGATTGCTCTCTGCTCGCACAGACGAATAGGCGGGACTGAAAGAGGCTGCTGGATCTCTTCAGCACTCAGCAAGATTTGCAACCGGGACACCTCTTTTACTGTCATTCCTTGCATACTTATCAGAAAGTGCATTTGAACCAACGTCTCCGGCACCCAATCTCAGACATGCTGCTGCTGAGTGAGCGGAGCAAGTTAGTTTGAGCCCTCTGACGATGATCTAGATCTGAGAGTAGCTATTGGAAATCTTCTGCAAACAGCATCTTTCGGAGACGTGGTACATATATTGCAGTCTCTCCTTTGTTTGAAAGCTCCAAATCCGTTTGAGCACAATATCTGTGGTGCACCCCCCAGCCGTCCTGAATCCGAGTTTGGAGTGCACGAACTTTTGTTTTCTGCCCGCACAGACGAAGAGCCAGGAATGAAAGAGGGTGCTGGATCTCTTCAGCACTAAGGAAGCCGGATTTGCTAAAGTGACACTTTTATTGCAGTCTCTCCTTTTTTGCCAGCTCCAAGTCCGTTTGGGCACAACATCTGTGGTGCATCCCCCAGCCGTCCTTTAATCCGAGTTCGGAGTGCACGAACGATTGCTCTCTGCTCGCACAGACGAATAGGCGGGACTGAAAGAGGCTGCTGGATCTCTTCAGCACTCAGCAAGATTTGCAACCGGGACACCTCTTTTACTGTCATTCCTTGCATACTTATCAGAAAGTGCATTTGAACCAACGTCTCCGGAACCCAATCTCAGACATGCTGCTGCTGAGTGAGCGGAGCAAGTTAGTTTGATCCCTCTGACGATGATCTAGATCTGAGAGTAGCTATTGGAAATCTTCTGCAAACAGCATCTTTCGGAGACGTGGTACATATATTGCAGTCTCCCCTTTGTTTGAAAGCTCCAAATCCGTTTGAGCACAATATCTGTGGTGCACCCCGCAGCCGTCCTGAATCCGAGTTTGGAGTGCACGAACTTTTGTTTTCTGCCCGCACACACGAAGAGCCAGGACTGAAAGAGGCTGCTGGATCTCTTCAGCACTAAGCAAGCCAGATTTGCTAAAGTGACACTTTTATTGCAGTCTCTCCTTTTTTGCCAGCTCCAAGTCCGTTTGGGCACAACATCTGTGGTGCACCCCCCAGCCGTCCTTTAATCCGAGTTCGGAGTGCACGAACGATTGCTCTCTGCCCGCACAGACGAAGAGCCAGGACTGAAAGAGGCTGCTGGATCTCTTCAGCACTCAGCAAGCTTTGCAATCGGGACACCTCTTTTACTGTCACTCCTTGCTTACTTGTCTGAAAGTGCATTTGAACCAACGTCTCCGGCACCCAATCTCAGACATGCTGCTGCTGAGTGTGCGGAGCAAGTTAGTTTGAGCCCTCTGACGATGATCTAGATCTGAGAGTAGCTATTGGAAATCTTCTGCAAACAGCATCTTTCGGAGACGTGGTACATATATTGCAGTCTCTCCTTTGTTTGCCAGCTCCAAATCCGCTTGAGCGTTACATCTGTGGTGCACCCCCCAGCCGTCCTGAATGCGAGTTTGGAGTGCAAGAACGATTGTTCTGTGCTCGCACAGATGAATAGGCAGGACTGAAAGGGGCTGCTGGATCTCTACTGCCCTCAGCAGGATTTGCTAAATTGACACTTTTATTGCAGTCTCTCCTTTGTTTCCCAGCTCCAAGTCCATTTGGGCACAACATCTGTGGTGCACCCCCCAGCCGTCCTTTAATCCGAGTTCGGAGTGCACGAACGATTGCTCTCTGCTCGCACAGACGAATAGGCGGGACTGAAAGAGGCTGCTGGATCTCTTCAGCACTCAGCAAGATTTGCAACCGGGACACCTCTTTTACTGTCATTCCTTGCATACTTATCAGAAAGTGCATTTGAACCAACGTCTCCGGCACCCAATCTCAGACATGCTGCTGCTGAGTGAGCGGAGCAAGTTAGTTTGAGCCCTCTGACGATGATCTAGATCTGAGAGTAGCTATTGGAAATCTTCTGCAAACAGCATCTTTCGGAGACGTGGTACATATATTGCAGTCTCTCCTTTGTTTGAAAGCTCCAAATCCGTTTGAGCACAATATCTGTGGTGCACCCCCCAGCCGTCATGAATCCGAGTTTGGAGTGCACGAACTTTTGTTTTCTGCCCGCACAGACGAAGAGCCAGGAATGAAAGAGGGTGCTGGATCTCTTCAGCACTAAGGAAGCCGGATTTGCTAAAGTGACACTTTTATTGCAGTCTCTCCTTTTTTGCCAGCTCCAAGTCCGTTTGGGCACAACATCTGTGGTGCATCCCCCAGCCGTCCTTTAATCCGAGTTCGGAGTGCACGAACGATTGCTCTCTGCTCGCACAGACGAATAGGCGGGACTGAAAGAGGCTGCTGGATCTCTTCAGCACTCAGCAAGATTTGCAACCGGGACACCTCTTTTACTGTCATTCCTTGCATACTTATCAGAAAGTGCATTTGAACCAACGTCTCCGGAACCCAATCTCAGACATGCTGCTGCTGAGTGAGCGGAGCAAGTTAGTTTGATCCCTCTGACGATGATCTAGATCTGAGAGTAGCTATTGGAAATCTTCTGCAAACAGCATCTTTCGGAGAGGTGGTACATATATTGCAGTCTCTCCTTTGTTTGAAAGCTCCAAATCCGTTTGAGCACAATATCTGTGGTGCACCCCCCGGCCGTCCTGAATGCAAGTTTGGAGTGCACGAACTTTTGTTTTCTGCCCGCACAGACGAAGAGCCAGGACTGAAAGAGGCTGCTGGATCTCTTCAGCACTAAGCAAGCCGGATTTGCTGAAGTGACACTTTTATTGCAGTCTCTCTTTTTTGCCAGCTCCAAGTCCGTTTGTGCACAACATCTGTGGCGCACCCCCCAGCCGTCCTTTAATCCGAGTTCGGAGTGCACGAACGATTGCTCTCTGCCCGCACAGACGAATAGGCGGGACTGAAAGAGGCTGCTGGATCTCTTCAGCACTCAGCAAGCTTTGCAACCGGGACACCTCTTTTACTGTCATTCCTTGCATACTTATCAGAAAGTGCATTTGAACCAACGTCTCCGGCACCCAATCTCAGACATGCTGCTGCTGAGTGAGCGGAGCAAGTTAGTTTGATCCCTCTGACGATGATCCATGTCTGCAAGTAGCTATTGGAAATCTTCTGCAAACAGCATCTTTCGGAGAGGTGGTACATATATTGCAGTCTCTCCTTTGTTTGCCAGCTCCAAATCCGCTTGAGCGTTACATCTGTGGTGCACCCCCCAGCCGTCCTGAATCCGAGTTTGGAGTGCACGAACTTTTGTTTTCTGCCCGCACAGACGAAGAGCCAGGACTGAAAGAGGCTGCTGGATCTCTTCAGCACTAAGCAAGCCGGATTTGCTAAAGTGACACTTTTATTGCAGTCTCTCCTTTGTTTGCCATCTCCAAGTCCGTTTGTGCACAACATCTGTGTTGCACCCCCCAGCCGTCCTTTAATCCGAGTTCGGAGTGCACGAACGATTGCTCTCTGCTCGCACAAACGAATAGGCGGGACTGAAAGAGGCTGCTGGATCTCTTCAGCACTCAGCAAGATTTGCAACCGGGACACCTCTTTTACTGTCATTCCTTGCATACTTATCAGAAAGTGCATTTGAACCAACGTCTCCGGCACCCAATCTCAGACATGCTGCTGCTGAGTGAGCGGAGCAAGTTAGTTTGATCCCTCTGATGATGATCTAGATCTGAGAGTAGCTATTGGAAATCATCTGCAAACAGCATCTTTCGGAGAGGTGGTACATATATTGCAGTCTCTCCTTTGTTTGAAAGCTCCAAATCCGTTTGAGCACAATATCTGTGGTGCACCCCCCAGCCTTCCTGAATGCAAGTTTGGAGTGCACGAACTATTGTTTTCTGCCCGCACAGACGAAGAGCCAGGACTGAAAGAGGCTGCTGGATCTCTTCAGCACTGAGCAAGCCGGATTTTCTAAAGTGACACTTTTATTGCAGTCTCTCCTTTTTTTGCCAGCTCCAAGTCCGTTTGGCCACAACATCTGTGGTGCACCCCCCAGCCGTCCTTTAATCCGAGTTCGGAGTGCACGAACGATTGCTCTCTGCCCGCACAGACGAAGAGCCAGGACGGAAAGAGGCTGCTGGATCTCTTCAGCACTCAGCAAGCTTTGCAATCGGGACACCTCTTTTACTGTCACTCCTTGCTTACTTGTCTGAAAGTGCATTTGAACCAACATCTCCGGCACCCAATCTCAGACATGCTGCTGCTGAGTGAGCGGAGCAAGTTAGTTTGAGCCCTCTGACGATGATCTAGATCTGAGAGTAGCTATTGGAAATCTTCTGCAAACAGCATCTTTCGGAGACGTGGTACATATATTGCAGTCTCTCCTTTGTTTGCCAGCTCCAAATCCGCTTGAGCGTTACATCTGTGGTGCACCCCCCAGCCGTCCTGAATGCGAGTTTGGAGGGCACGAACGATTGTTCTGTGCTCGCACAGATGAATAGGCAGCACTAAAAGGGGCTGCTGGATCTCTACTGCCCTCAGCAGGATTTGCTAAATTGACACTTTTATTGCAGTCTCTCCTTTGTTTGACAGCTCCAAGTCCGTTTGGGCACAACATCTGTGGTGCACCCCCCAGCCGTCCTTTAATCCGAGTTCGGAGTGCACGAACGATTGCTCTCTGCTCGCACAGACGAATAGGCGGGACTGAAAGAGGCTGCTGGATCTCTTCAGCACTCAGCAAGATTTGCAACCGGGACACTTCTTTTACTGTCATTCCTTGCATACTTATCAGAAAGTGCATTTGAACCAACGTCTCCGGCACCCAATCTCAGACATGCTGCTGCTGAGTGAGCGGAGCAAGTTAGTTTGAGCCCTCTGACGATGATCTAGATCTGAGAGTAGCTATTGGAAATCTTCTGCAAACAGCATCTTTCGGAGACGTGGTACATATATTGCAGTCTCTCCTTTGTTTGAAAGCTCCAAATCCGTTTGAGCACAATATCTCTGGTGCACCCGCCAGCCGTTCTGAATCCGAGTTTGGAGTGCACGAACTTTTGTTTTCTGCCCGCACAGACGAAGAGCCAGGAATGAAAGAGGGTGCTGGATCTCTTCAGCACTAAGGAAGCCGGATTTGCTAAAGTGACACTTTTATTGCAGTCTCTCCTTTTTTGCCAGCTCCAAGTCCGTTTGGGCACAACATCTGTGGTGCATCCCCCAGCCGTCCTTTAATCCGAGTTCGGAGTGCACGAACGATTGCTCTCTGCTCGCACAGACGAATAGGCGGGACTGAAAGAGGCTGCTGGATCTCTTCAGCACTCAGCAAGATTTGCAACCGGGACACCTCTTTTACTGTCATTCCTTGCATACTTATCAGAAAGTGCATTTGAACCAACGTCTCCGGAACCCAATCTCAGACATGCTGCTGCTGAGTGAGCGGAGCAAGTTAGTTTGATCCCTCTGACGATGATCTAGATCTGAGAGTAGCTATTGGAAATCTTCTGCAAACAGCATCTTTCGGAGAGGTGGTACATATATTGCAGTCTCTCCTTTGTTTGAAAGCTCCAAATCCGTTTGAGCACAATATCTGTAGTGCACCCCCCGGCCGTCCTGAATGCAAGTTTGGAGTGCACGAACTTTTGTTTTCTGCCCGCACAGACGAAGAGCCAGGACTGAAAGAGGCTGCTGGATCTCTTCAGCACTAAGCAAGCCGGATTTGCTGAAGTGACACTTTTATTGCAGTCTCTCTTTTTTGCCAGCTCCAAGTCCGTTTGTGCACAACATCTGTGGTGCACCCCCCAGCCGTCCTTTAATCCGAGTTCGGAGTGCACGAACGATTGCTCTCTGCCCGCACAGACGAAGAGCCAGGACGGAAAGAGGCTGCTGGATCTCTTCAGCACTCAGCAAGCTTTGCAATCGGGACACCTCTTTTACTGTCACTCCTTGCTTACTTGTCTGAAAGTGCATTTGAACCAACATCTCCGGCACCCAATCTCAGACATGCTGCTGCTGAGTGAGCGGAGCAAGTTAGTTTGAGCCCTCTGACGATGATCTAGATCTGAGAGTAGCTATTGGAAATCTTCTGCAAACAGCATCTTTCGGAGACGTGGTACATATATTGCAGTCTCTCCTTTGTTTGCCAGCTCCAAATCCGCTTGAGCGTTACATCTGTGGTGCACCCCCCAGCCGTCCTGAATGCGAGTTTGGAGGGCACGAACGATTGTTCTGTGCTCGCACAGATGAATAGGCAGCACTAAAAGGGGCTGCTGGATCTCTACTGCCCTCAGCAGGATTTGCTAAATTGACACTTTTATTGCAGTCTCTCCTTTGTTTGACAGCTCCAAGTCCGTTTGGGCACAACATCTGTGGTGCACCCCCCAGCCGTCCTTTAATCCGAGTTCGGAGTGCACGAACGATTGCTCTCTGCTCGCACAGACGAATAGGCGGGACTGAAAGAGGCTGCTGGATCTCTTCAGCACTCAGCAAGATTTGCAACCGGGACACTTCTTTTACTGTCATTCCTTGCATACTTATCAGAAAGTGCATTTGAACCAACGTCTCCGGCACCCAATCTCAGACATGCTGCTGCTGAGTGAGCGGAGCAAGTTAGTTTGATCCCTCTGACGATGATCTAGATCTGAGAGTAGCTATTGGAAATCTTCTGCAAACAGCATCTTTCGGAGAGGTGGTACATATATTGCAGTCTCTCCTTTGTTTGAAAGCTCCAAATCCGTTTGAGCACAATATCTCTGGTGCACCCGCCAGCCGTTCTGAATCCGAGTTTGGAGTGCACGAACTTTTGTTTTCTGCCCGCACAGACGAAGAGCCAGGACTGAAAGAGGCTGCTGGATCTCTTCAGCACTAAGCAAGCAAGATTTGCTAAAGTGACACTTTTATTGCAGTCTCTCCTTTGTTTGCCAGCTCCAAGTCCGTTTGGGCACAACATCTGTGGTGCACCCCCCAGCCGTCCTTTAATCCAAGTTCGGAGTGCACGAACGATTGCTCTCTGCCCGCACAGACGAAGAGCCAGGACTGAAAGAGGCTGCTGGATCTCTTCAGCACTCAGCAAGCTTTGCAATCGGGACACCTCTTTTACTGTCACTCCTTGCTTACTTGTCTGAAAGTGCATTTGAACCAACGTCTCCGGCACCCAATCTCAGACATGCTGCTGCTGAGTGAGCGGAGCAAGTTAGTTTGAGCCCTCTGACGATGATCTAGATCTGAGAGTAGCTATTGGAAATCTTCTGCAAACAGCATCTTTCGGAGACGTGGTACATATATTGCAGTCTCTCCTTTGTTTGCCAGCTCCAAATCCGCTTGAGCGTTACATCTGTGGTGCACCCCCCAGCCGTCCTGAATGCGAGTTTGGAGTGCAAGAACGATTGTTCTGTGCTCGCACAGATGAATAGGCAGGACTGAAAGGGGCTGCTGGATCTCTACTGCCCTCAGCAGGATTTGCTAAATTGACACTTTTATTGCAGTCTCTCCTTTGTTTGCCAGCTCCAAGTCCGTTTGGGCACAACATCTGTGGTGCACCCCCCAGCCGTCCTTTAATCCGAGTTCGGAGTGCACGAACGATTGCTCTCTGCTCGCACAGACGAATAGGCGGGACTGAAAGAGGCTGCTGGATCTCTTCAGCACTCAGCAAGATTTGCAACCGGGACACCTCTTTTACTGTCATTCCTTGCATACTTATCAGAAAGTGCATTTGAACCAACGTCTCCGGCACCCAATCTCAGACATGCTGCTGCTGAGTGAGCGGAGCAAGTTAGTTTGAGCCCTCTGACGATGATCTAGATCTGAGAGTAGCTATTGGAAATCTTCTGCAAACAGCATCTTTCGGAGACGTGGTACATATATTGCAGTCTCTCCTTTGTTTGAAAGCTCCAAATCCGTTTGAGCACAATATCTGTGGTGCACCCCCCAGCCGTCCTGAATCCGAGTTTGGAGTGCACGAACTTTTGTTTTCTGCCCGCACAGACGAAGAGCCAGGAATGAAAGAGGGTGCTGGATCTCTTCAGCACTAAGGAAGCCGGATTTGCTAAAGTGACACTTTTATTGCAGTCTCTCCTTTTTTGCCAGCTCCAAGTCCGTTTGGGCACAACATCTGTGGTGCATCCCCCAGCCGTCCTTTAATCCGAGTTCGGAGTGCACGAACGATTGCTCTCTGCTCGCACAGACGAATAGGCGGGACTGAAAGAGGCTGCTGGATCTCTTCAGCACTCAGCAAGATTTGCAACCGGGACACCTCTTTTACTGTCATTCCTTGCATACTTATCAGAAAGTGCATTTGAACCAACGTCTCCGGAACCCAATCTCAGACATGCTGCTGCTGAGTGAGCGGAGCAAGTTAGTTTGAGCCCTCTGACGATGATCTAGATCTGAGAGTAGCTATTGGAAATCTTCTGCAAACAGCATCTTTCGGAGAGGTGGTACATATATTGCAGTCTCTCCTTTGTTTGAAAGCTCCAAATCCGTTTGAGCACAATATCTGTAGTGCACCCCCCGGCCGTCCTGAATGCAAGTTTGGAGTGCACGAACTTTTGTTTTCTGCCCGCACAGACGAAGAGCCAGGACTGAAAGAGGCTGCTGGATCTCTTCAGCACTAAGCAAGCCGGATTTGCTGAAGTGACACTTTTATTGCAGTCTCTCTTTTTTGCCAGCTCCAAGTCCGTTTGTGCACAACATCTGTGGCGCACCCCCCAGCCGTCCTTTAATCCGAGTTCGGACTGCACGAACGATTGCTCTCTGCCCGCACAGACGAATAGGCGGGACTGAAAGAGGCTGCTGGATCTCTTCAGCACTCAGCAAGCTTTGCAACCGGGACACCTCTTTTACTGTCATTCCTTGCATACTTATCAGAAAGTGCATTTGAACCAACGTCTCCGGCACCCAATCTCAGACATGCTGCTGCTGAGTGAGCGGAGCAAGTTAGGTTGATCCCTCTGACGATGATCCATGTCTGCAAGTAGCTATTGGAAATCTTCTGCAAACAGCATCTTTCGGAGAGGTAGTACCTATATTGCAGTCTCTCCTTTGTTTGCCAGCTCCAAATCCGCTTGTGCGCTACATCTTTGGTGCACCCCCCAGCCGTCCTGAATGCAAGTTTGGAGTGCACGAACGATTGTTCTGTGCTCGCACAGATGAATAGGCAGGACTGAAAGGGGCTGCTGGATCTCTACTGCCCTCAGCAGGATTTGCCAAATTGACACTTTTATTGCAGTCTCTCCTTTGTTTGCCAGCTCCAAGTCCGTTTGGGCACAACATCCGTGGTGCACCCCCCAGCCGTCCTTTAATCCGAGTTCGGAGTGCACGAACGATTGCTCTCTGCCCGCACAGACGAAGAGCCAGGACTAAAAGAGGCTGCTGGATCTCTTCAGCACTCAGCAAGCTTTGCAATCGGGACACCTCTTTTACTGTCATTCCTTGCATACTTATCAGAAAGTGCATTTGAACCAACGTCTCCGGCACCCAATCTCAGACATGCTGCTGCTGAGTGAGCGGAGCAAGTTAGTTTGATCCCTCTGATGATGATCTAGATCTGAGAGTAGCTATTGGAAATCTTCTGCAAACAGCATCTTTCGGAGACGTGGTACATATATTGCAGTCTCTCCTTTGTTTGAAAGCTCCAAATCCGTTTGAGCACAATATCTCTGGTGCACCCCGCAGCCGTCCTGAATCCGAGTTTGGAGTGCACGAACTTTTGTTTTCTGCCCGCACAGACGAAGAGCCAGGACTGAAAGAGGCTGCTGGATCTCTTCAGCACTAAGCAAGCCAGATTTGCTAAAGTGACACTTTTATTGCAGTCTCTCCTTTTTTGCCAGCTCCAAGTCCGTTTGGGCACAACATCTGTGGTGCACCCCCCAGCCGTCCTTTAATCCGAGTTCGGAGTGCACGAACGATTGCTCTCTGCCCGCACAGACGAAGAGCCAGGACTGAAAGAGGCTGCTGGATCTCTTCAGCACTCAGCAAGCTTTGCAATCGGGACACCTCTTTTACTGTCACTCCTTGCTTACTTGTCTGAAAGTGCATTTGAACCAACGTCTCCGGCACCCAATCTCAGACATGCTGCTGCTGAGTGAGCGGAGCAAGTTAGTTTGATCCCTCTGACGATGATCTAGATCTGAGAGTAGCTATTGGAAATCTTCTGCAAACAGCATCTTTCGGAGAGGTGGTACATATATTGCAGTCTCTCCTTTGTTTGCCAGCTCCAAATCCGCTTGAGCGTTACATCTGTGGTGCACCCCCCAGCCGTCCTGAATCCGAGTTTGGAGTGCACGAACTTTTGTTTTCTGCCCGCACAGACGAAGAGCCAGGACTGAAAGAGGCTGCTGGATCTCTTCAGCACTAAGCAAGCCGGATTTGCTAAAGTGACACTTTTATTGCAGTCTCTCCTTTGTTTGCCATCTCCAAGTCCGTTTGTGCACAACATCTGTGTTGCACCCCCCAGCCGTCCTTTAATCCGAGTTCGGAGTGCACGAACGATTGCTCTCTGCTCGCACAAACGAATAGGCGGGACTGAAAGAGGCTGCTGGATCTCTTCAGCACTCAGCAAGATTTGCAACCGGGACACCTCTTTTACTGTCATTCCTTGCATACTTATCAGAAAGTGCATTTGAACCAACGTCTCCGGCACCCAATCTCAGACATGCTGCTGCTGAGTGAGCGGAGCAAGTTAGTTTGATCCCTCTGATGATGATCTAGATCTGAGAGTAGCTATTGGAAATCATCTGCAAACAGCATCTTTCGGAGAGGTGGTACATATATTGCAGTCTCTCCTTTGTTTGAAAGCTCCAAATCCGTTTGAGCACAATATCTGTGGTGCACCCCCCAGCCGTCCTGAATGCAAGTTTGGAGTGCACGAACTATTGTTTTCTGCCCGCACAGACGAAGAGCCAGGACTGAAAGAGGCTGCTGGATCTCTTCAGCACTGAGCAAGCCGGATTTTCTAAAGTGACACTTTTATTGCAGTCTCTCCTTTTTTTGCCAGCTCCAAGTCCGTTTGGCCACAACATCTGTGGTGCACCCCCCAGCCGTCCTTTAATCCGAGTTCGGAGTGCACGAACGATTGCTCTCTGCCCGCACAGACGAAGAGCCTGGACGGAAAGAGGCTGCTGGATCTCTTCAGCACTCAGCAAGCTTTGCAATCGGGACACCTCTTTTACTGTCACTCCTTGCTTACTTGTCTGAAAGTGCATTTGAACCAACATCTCCGGCACCCAATCTCAGACATGCTGCTGCTGAGTGAGCGGAGCAAGTTAGTTTGAGCCCTCTGACGATGATCTAGATCTGAGAGTAGCTATTGGAAATCTTCTGCAAACAGCATCTTTCGGAGACATGGTACATATATTGCAGTCTCTCCTTTGTTTGCCAGCTCCAAATCCGCTTGAGCGTTACATCTGTGGTGCACCCCCCAGCCGTCCTGAATGCGAGTTTGGAGGGCACGAACGATTGTTCTGTGCTCGCACAGATGAATAGGCAGCACTAAAAGGGGCTGCTGGATCTCTACTGCCCTCAGCAGGATTTGCTAAATTGACACTTTTATTGCAGTCTCTCCTTTGTTTGACAGCTCCAAGTCCGTTTGGGCACAACATCTGTGGTGCACCCCCCAGCCGTCCTTTAATCCGAGTTCGGAGTGCACGAACGATTGCTCTCTGCTCGCACAGACGAATAGGCGGGACTGAAAGAGGCTGCTGGATCTCTTCAGCACTCAGCAAGATTTGCAACCGGGACACTTCTTTTACTGTCATTCCTTGCATACTTATCAGAAAGTGCATTTGAACCAACGTCTCCGGCACCCAATCTCAGACATGCTGCTGCTGAGTGAGCGGAGCAAGTTAGTTTGATCCCTCTGACGATGATCTAGATCTGAGAGTAGCTATTGGAAATCTTCTGCAAACAGCATCTTTCGGAGAGGTGGTACATATATTGCAGTCTCTCCTTTGTTTGAAAGCTCCAAATCCGTTTGAGCACAATATCTCTGGTGCACCCGCCAGCCGTTCTGAATCCGAGTTTGGAGTGCACGAACTTTTGTTTTCTGCCCGCACAGACGAAGAGCCAGGACTGAAAGAGGCTGCTGGATCTCTTCAGCACTAAGCAAGCCAGATTTGCTAAAGTGACACTTTTATTGCAGTCTCTCCTTTGTTTGCCAGCTCCAAGTCCGTTTGGGCACAACATCTGTGGTGCACCCCCCAGCCGTCCTTTAATCCGAGTTCGGAGTGCACGAACGATTGCTCTCTGCCCGCACAGACGAAGAGCCAGGACTGAAAGAGGCTGCTGGATCTCTTCAGCACTCAGCAAGCTTTGCAATCGGGACACCTCTTTTACTGTCACTCCTTGCTTACTTGTCTGAAAGTGCATTTGAACCAACGTCTCCGGCACCCAATCTCAGACATGCTGCTGCTGAGTGAGCGGAGCAAGTTAGTTTGAGCCCTCTGACGATGATCTAGATCTGAGAGTAGCTATTGGAAATCTTCTGCAAACAGCATCTTTCGGAGACGTGGTACATATATTGCAGTCTCTCCTTTGTTTGCCAGCTCCAAATCCGCTTGAGCGTTACATCTGTGGTGCACCCCCCAGCCGTCCTGAATGCGAGTTTGGAGTGCAAGAACGATTGTTCTGTGCTCGCACAGATGAATAGGTAGGACTGAAAGGGGCTGCTGGATCTCTACTGCCCTCAGCAGGATTTGCTAAATTGACACTTTTATTGCAGTCTCTCCTTTGTTTGCCAGCTCCAAGTCCGTTTGGGCACAACATCTGTGGTGCACCCCCCAGCCGTCCTTTAATCCGAGTTCGGAGTGCACGAACGATTGCTCTCTGCTCGCACAGACGAATAGGCGGGACTGAAAGAGGCTGCTGGATCTCTTCAGCACTCAGCAAGATTTGCAACCGGGACACCTCTTTTACTGTCATTCCTTGCATACTTATCAGAAAGTGCATTTGAACCAACGTCTCCGGCACCCAATCTCAGACATGCTGCTGCTGAGCGAGCGGTGCAAGTTAGTTTGAGCCCTCTGACGATGATCTAGATCTGAGAGTAGCTATTGGAAATCTTCTGCAAACAGCATCTTTCGGAGACGTGGTACATATATTGCAGTCTCTCCTTTGTTTGAAAGCTCCAAATCCGTTTGAGCACAATATCTGTGGTGCACCCCCCAGCCGTCCTGAATCCGAGTTTTGAGTGCATGAACTTTTGTTTTCTGCCCGCACAGACGAAGAGCCAGGAATGAAAGAGGCTGCTGGATCTCTTCAGCACTAAGGAAGCCGGATTTGCTAAATTGACACTTTTATTGCAGTCTCTCCTTTTTTGCCAGCTCCAAGTCCGTTTGGGCACAACATCTGTGGTGCATCCCCCAGCCGTCCTTTAATCCGAATTCGGAGTGCACGAACGATTGCTCTCTGCTCGCACAGACGAATAGGCGGGACTGAAAGAGGCTGCTGGATCTCTTCAGCACTCAGCAAGATTTGCAACCGGACACCTCTTTTACTGTCATTCCTTGCATACTTATCAGAAAGTGCATTTGAACCAACGTCTCCGGCACCCAATCTCAGACATGCTGCTGCTGAGTGAGCGGAGCAAGTTAGTTTGATCCCTCTGACGATGATCTAGATCTGAGAGTAGCTATTGGAAATCTTCTGCAAACAGCATCTTTCGGAGAGGTGGTACATATATTGCAGTCTCTCCTTTGTTTGAAAGCTCCAAATCCGTTTGAGCACAATATCTGTGGTGCACTCCCCGGCCGTCCTGAATGCAAGTTTGGAGTGCACGAACTTTTGTTTTCTGCCCGAACAGACGAAGAGCCAGGACTGAAAGAGGCTGCTGGATCTCTTCAGCACTAAGCAAGCCGGATTTGCTGAAGTGACACTTTTATTGCAGTCTCTCTTTTTTGCCAGCTCCAAGTCCGTTTGTGCACAACATCTGTGGCGCACCCCCCAGCCGTCCTTTAATCCGAGTTCGGACTGCACGAACGATTGCTCTCTGCCCGCACAGATGAATAGGCGGGACTGAAAGAGGCTGCTGGATCTCTTCAGCACTCAGCAAGCTTTGCAACCGGGACACCTCTTTTACTGTCATTCCTTGCATACTTATCAGAAAGTGCATTTGAACCAACGTCTCCGGCACCCAATCTCAGACATGCTGCTGCTGAGTGAGCGGAGCAAGTTAGGTTGATCCCTCTGACGATGATCCATGTCTGCAAGTAGCTATTGGAAATCTTCTGCAAACAGCATCTTTCGGAGACGTGGTACATATATTGCAGTCTCTCCTTTGTTTGCCAGCTCCAAATCCGCTTGTGCGCTACATCTTTGGTGCACCCCCCAGCCGTCCTTTAATCCGAGTTCGGAGTGCACGAACGATTGCTCTCTGCCCGCACAGACGAAGAGCCAGGACTGAAAGAGGCTGCTGGATCTCTTCAGCACTCAGCAAGCTTTGCACTCGGGACACCTCTTTTACTGTCACTCCTTGCTTACTTGTCTGAAAGTGCATTTGAACCAACGTCTCCGGCACCCAATCTCAGACATGCTGCTGCTGAGTGAGCCGAGCAAGTTAGTTTGAGCCCTCTGACGATGATCTAGATCTGAGAGTAGCTATTGGAAATCTTCTGCAAACAGCATCTTTCGGAGACGTGGTACATATATTGCAGTCTCTCCTTTGTTTGCCAGCTCCAAATCCGCTTGAGCGTTACATCTGTGGTGCACCCCCCAGCCGTCCTGAATGCGAGTTTGGAGTGCAAGAACGATTGTTCTGTGCTCGCACAGATGAATAGGCAGGACTGAAAGGGGCTGCTGGATCTCTACTGCCCTCAGCAGGATTTGCTAAATTGACACTTTTATTGCAGTCTCTCCTTTGTTTGCCAGCTCCAAGTCCGTTTGGGCACAACATCTGTGGTGCACCCCCCAGCCGTCCTTTAATCCGAGTTCGTAGTGCACGAACGATTGCTCTCTGCTCGCACAGACGAATAGGCGGGACTGAAAGAGGCTGCTGGATCTCTTCAGCACTCAGCAAGATTTGCAACCGGGACACCTCTTTTACTGTCATTCCTTGCATACTTATCAGAAAGTGCATTTGAACCAACGTCTCCGGCACCCAATCTCAGACATGCTGCTGCTGAGTGAGCGGAGCAAGTTAGTTTGATCCCTCTGATGATGATCTAGATCTGAGAGTAGCTATTGGAAATCTTCTGCAAACAGCATCTTTCGGAGACGTGGTACATATATTGCAGTCTCCCCTTTGTTTGAAAGCTCCAAATCCGTTTGAGCACAATATCTGTGGTGCACCCCGCAGCCGTCCTGAATCCGAGTTTGGAGTGCACGAACTTTTGTTTTCTGCCCGCACAGACGAAGAGCCAGGACTGAAAGAGGCTGCTGGATCTCTTCAGCACTAAGCAAGCCAGATTTGATAAAGTGACACTTTTATTGCAGTCTCTCCTTTTTTGCCAGCTCCAAGTCCGTTTGGGCACAACATCTGTGGTGCACCCCCCAGCCGTCCTTTAATCCGAGTTCGGAGTGCACGAACGATTGCTCTCTGCCCGCACAGACGAAGAGCCAGGACTGAAAGAGGCTGCTGGATCTCTTCAGCACTCAGCAAGCTTTGCAATCGGGACACCTCTTTTACTGTCACTCCTTGCTTACTTGTCTGAAAGTGCATTTGAACCAACGTCTCCGGCACCCAATCTCAGACATGCTGCTGCTGAGTGAGCGGAGCAAGTTAGTTTGATCCCTCTGACGATGATCTAGATCTGAGAGTAGCTATTGGAAATCTTCTGCAAACAGCATCTTTCGGAGACGTGGTACATATATTGCAGTCTCTCCTTTGTTTGCCAGCTCCAAATCCGCTTGAGCGTTACATCTGTGGTGCACCCCCCAGCCGTCCTGAATCCGAGTTTGGAGTGCACGAACTTTTGTTTTCTGCCCGCACAGACGAAGAGCCAGGACTGAAAGAGGCTGCTGGATCTCTTCAGCACTAAGCAAGCCGGATTTGCTAAAGTGACACTTTTATTGCAGTCTCTCCTTTGTTTGCCATCTCCAAGTCCGTTTGTGCACAACATCTGTGTTGCACCCCCCAGCCGTCCTTTAATCCGAGTTCGGAGTGCACGAACGATTGCTCTCTGCTCGCACAAACGAATAGGCGGGACTGAAAGAGGCTGCTGGATCTCTTCAGCACTCAGCAAGATTTGCAACCGGGACACCTCTTTTACTGTCATTCCTTGCATACTTATCAGAAAGTGCATTTGAACCAACGTCTCCGGCACCCAATCTCAGACATGCTGCTGCTGAGTGAGCGGAGCAAGTTAGTTTGATCCCTCTGATGATGATCTAGATCTGAGAGTAGCTATTGGAAATCATCTGCAAACAGCATCTTTCGGAGAGGTGGTACATATATTGCAGTCTCTCCTTTGTTTGAAAGCTCCAAATCCGTTTGAGCACAATATCTGTGGTGCACCCCCCAGCCGTCCTGAATGCAAGTTTGGAGTGCACGAACTATTGTTTTCTGCCCGCACAGACGAAGAGCCAGGACTGAAAGAGGCTGCTGGATCTCTTCAGCACTGAGCAAGCCGGATTTTCTAAAGTGACACTTTTATTGCAGTCTCTCCTTTTTTGCCAGCTCCAAGTCCGTTTGGCCACAACATCTGTGGTGCACCCCCCAGCCGTCCTTTAATCCGAGTTCGGAGTGCACGAACGATTGCTCTCTGCCCGCACAGACGAAGAGCCAGGACTGAAAGAGGCTGCTGGATCTCTTCAGCACTCAGCAAGCTTTGCAATCGGGACACCTCTTTTACTGTCACTCCTTGCTTACTTGTCTGAAAGTGCATTTGAACCAACATCTCCGGCACCCAATCTCAGACATGCTGCTGCTGAGTGAGCGGAGCAAGTTAGTTTGAGCCCTCTGACGATGATCTAGATCTGAGAGTAGCTATTGGAAATCTTCTGCAAACAGCATCTTTCGGAGACGTGGTACATATATTGCAGTCTCTCCTTTGTTTGCCAGCTCCAAATCCGCTTGAGCGGAACATCTGTGGTGCACCCCCCAGCCGTCCTGAATGCGAGTTTGGAGGGCACGAATGATTGTTATGTGCTCGCACAGATGAATAGGCAGCACTAAAAGGGGATGCTGGATCTCTACTGCCCTCAGCAGGATTTGCTAAATTGACACTTTTATTGCAGTCTCTCCTTTGTTTGACAGCTCCAAGTCCGTTTGGGCACAACATCTGTGGTGCACCCCCCAGCCGTCCTTTAATCCGAGTTCGGAGTGCACGAACGATTGCTCTCTGCTCGCACAGACGAATAGGCGGGACTGAAAGAGGCTGCTGGATCTCTTCAGCACTCAGCAAGATTTGCAACCGGGACACTTCTTTTACTGTCATTCCTTGCATACTTATCAGAAAGTGCATTTGAACCAACGTCTCCGGCACCCAATCTCAGACATGCTGCTGCTGAGTGAGCGGAGCAAGTTAGTTTGATCCCTCTGACGATGATCTAGATCTGAGAGTAGCTATTGGAAATCTTCTGCAAACAGCATCTTTCGGAGAGGTGGTACATATATTGCAGTCTCTCCTTTGTTTGAAAGCTCCAAATCCGTTTGAGCACAATATCTCTGGTGCACCCGCCAGCCGTCCTGAATCCGAGTTTGGAGTGCACGAACTTTTGTTTTCTGCCCGCACAGACGAAGAGCCAGGACTGAAAGAGGCTGCTGGATCTCTTCAGCACTAAGCAAGCCAGATTTGCTAAAGTGACACTTTTATTGCAGTCTCTCCTTTGTTTGCCAGCTCCAAGTCCGTTTGGGCACAACATCTGTGGTGCACCCCCCAGCCGTCCTTTAATCCGAGTTCGGAGTGCACGAACGATTGCTCTCTGCCCGCACAGACGAAGAGCCAGGACTGAAAGAGGCTGCTGGATCTCTTCAGCACTCAGCAAGCTTTGCAATCGGGACACCTCTTTTACTGTCACTCCTTGCTTACTTGTCTGAAAGTGCATTTGAACCAACGTCTCCGGCACCCAATCTCAGACATGCTGCTGCTGAGTGAGCGGAGCAAGTTATTTTGATCCCTCTGACGATGATCTAGATCTGAGAGTAGCTATTGGAAATCTTCTGCAAACAGCATCTTTCGGAGACGTGGTACATATATTGCAGTCTCTCCTTTGTTTGCCAGCTCCAAATCCGCTTGAGCGTTACATCTGTGGTGCACCCCCCAGCCGTCCTGAATGCGAGTTTGGAGTGCAAGAACGATTGTTCTGTGCTCGCACAGATGAATAGGTAGGACTGAAAGGGGCTGCTGGATCTCTACTGCCCTCAGCAGGATTTGCTAAATTGACACTTTTATTGCAGTCTCTCCTTTGTTTGCCAGCTCCAAGTCCGTTTGGGCACAACATCTGTGGTGCACCCCCCAGCCGTCCTTTAATCCGAGTTCGGAGTGCACGAACGATTGCTCTCTGCTCGCACAGACGAATAGGCGGGACTGAAAGAGGCTGCTGGATCTCTTCAGCACTCAGCAAGATTTGCAACCGGGACACCTCTTTTACTGTCATTCCTTGCATACTTATCAGAAAGTGCATTTGAACCAACGTCTCCGGCACCCAATCTCAGACATGCTGCTGCTGAGCGAGCGGTGCAAGTTAGTTTGAGCCCTCTGACGATGATCTAGATCTGAGAGTAGCTATTGGAAATCTTCTGCAAACAGCATCTTTCGGAGACGTGGTACATATATTGCAGTCTCTCCTTTGTTTGAAAGCTCCAAATCCGTTTGAGCACAATATCTGTGGTGCACCCCCCAGCCGTCCTGAATCCGAGTTTGGAGTGCACGAACTTTTGTTTTCTGCCCGCACAGACGAAGAGCCAGGAATGAAAGAGGCTGCTGGATCTCTTCAGCACTAAGGAAGCCGGATTTGCTAAAGTGACACTTTTATTGCAGTCTCTCCTTTTTTGCCAGCTCCAAGTCCGTTTGGGCACAACATCTGTGGTGCATCCCCCAGCCGTCCTTTAATCCGAATTCGGAGTGCACGAACGATTGCTCTCTGCTCGCACAGACGAATAGGCGGGACTGAAAGAGGCTGCTGGATCTCTTCAGCACTCAGCAAGATTTGCAACCGGACACCTCTTTTACTGTCATACCTTGCATACTTATCAGAAAGTGCATTTGAACCAACGTCTCCGGAACCCAATCTCAGACATGCTGCTGCTGAGTGAGCGGAGCAAGTTAGTTTGATCCCTCTGACGATGATCTAGATCTGAGAGTAGCTATTGGAAATCTTCTGCAAACAGCATCTTTCGGAGAGGTGGTACATATATTGCAGTCTCTCCTTTGTTTGAAAGCTCCAAATCCGTTTGAGCACAATATCTGTGGTGCACTCCCCGGCCGTCCTGAATGCAAGTTTGGAGTGCACGAACTTTTGTTTTCTGCCCGAACAGACGAAGAGCCAGGACTGAAAGAGGCTGCTGGATCTCTTCAGCACTAAGCAAGCCGGATTTGCTGAAGTGACACTTTTATTGCAGTCTCTCTTTTTTGCCAGCTCCAAGTCCGTTTGTGCACAACATCTGTGGCGCACCCCCCAGCCGTCCTTTAATCCGAGTTTGGACTGCACGAACGATTGCTCTCTGCCCGCACAGATGAATAGGCGGGACTGAAAGAGGCTGCTGGATCTCTTCAGCACTCAGCAAGCTTTGCAACCGGGACACCTCTTTTACTGTCATTCCTTGCATACTTATCAGAAAGTGCATTTGAACCAACGTCTCCGGCACCCAATCTCAGACATGCTGCTGCTGAGTGAGCGGAGCAAGTTAGGTTGATCCCTCTGACGATGATCCATGTCTGCAAGTAGCTATTGGAAATCTTCTGCAAACAGCATCTTTCGGAGACGTGGTACATATATTGCAGTCTCTCCTTTGTTTGAAAGCTCCAAATCCGTTTGAGCACAATATCTGTGGTGCACCCCCCAGCCGTCCTGAATGCAAGTTTGGAGTGCACGAACTATTGTTTTCTGCCCGCACAGACGAAGAGCCAGGACTGAAAGAGGCTGCTGGATCTCTTCAGCACTGAGCAAGCCGGATTTTCTAAAGTGACACTTTTATTGCAGTCTCTCCTTTTTTTGCCAGCTCCAAGTCCGTTTGGCCACAACATCTGTGGTGCACCCCCCAGCCGTCCTTTAATCCGAGTTCGGAGTGCACGAACGATTGCTCTCTGCCCGCACAGACGAAGAGCCTGGACGGAAAGAGGCTGCTGGATCTCTTCAGCGCTCAGCAAGCTTTGCAATCGGGACACCTCTTTTACTGTCACTCCTTGCTTACTTGTCTGAAAGTGCATTTGAACCAACATCTCCGGCACCCAATCTCAGACATGCTGCTGCTGAGTGAGCGGAGCAAGTTAGTTTGAGCCCTCTGACGATGATCTAGATCTGAGAGTAGCTATTGGAAATCTTCTGCAAACAGCATCTTTCGGAGACGTGGTACATATATTGCAGTCTCTCCTTTGTTTGCCAGCTCCAAATCCGCTTGAGCGTTACATCTGTGGTGCACCCCCCAGCCGTCCTGAATGCGAGTTTGGAGGGCACGAACGATTGTTCTGTGCTCGCACAGATGAATAGGCAGCACTAAAAGGGGCTGCTGGATCTCTACTGCCCTCAGCAGGATTTGCTAAATTGACACTTTTATTGCAGTCTCTCCTTTGTTTGACAGCTCCAAGTCCGTTTGGGCACAACATCTGTGGTGCACCCCCCAGCCGTCCTTTAATCCGAGTTCGGAGTGCACGAACGATTGCTCTCTGCTCGCACAGACGAATAGGCGGGACTGAAAGAGGCTGCTGGATCTCTTCAGCACTCAGCAAGATTTGCAACCGGGACACTTCTTTTACTGTCATTCCTTGCATACTTATCAGAAAGTGCATTTGAACCAACGTCTCCGGCACCCAATCTCAGACATGCTGCTGCTGAGTGAGCGGAGCAAGTTAGTTTGATCCCTCTGACGATGATCTAGATCTGAGAGTAGCTATTGGAAATCTTCTGCAAACAGCATCTTTCGGAGAGGTGGTACATATATTGCAGTCTCTCCTTTGTTTGAAAGCTCCAAATCCGTTTGAGCACAATATCTCTGGTGCACCCGCCAGCCGTTCTGAATCCGAGTTTGGAGTGCACGAACTTTTGTTTTCTGCCCGCACAGACGAAGAGCCAGGACTGAAAGAGGCTGCTGGATCTCTTCAGCACTAAGCAAGCCAGATTTGCTAAAGTGACACTTTTATTGCAGTCTCTCCTTTGTTTGCCAGCTCCAAGTCCGTTTGGGCACAACATCTGTGGTGCACCCCCCAGCCGTCCTTTAATCCGAGTTCGGAGTGCACGAACGATTGCTCTCTGCCCGCACAGACGAAGAGCCAGGACTGAAAGAGGCTGCTGGATCTCTTCAGCACTCAGCAAGCTTTGCAATCGGGACACCTCTTTTACTGTCACTCCTTGCTTACTTGTCTGAAAGTGCATTTGAACCAACGTCTCCGGCACCCAATCTCAGACATGCTGCTGCTGAGTGAGCGGAGCAAGTTAGTTTGAGCCCTCTGACGATGATCTAGATCTGAGAGTAGCTATTGGAAATCTTCTGCAAACAGCATCTTTCGGAGACGTGGTACATATATTGCAGTCTCTCCTTTGTTTGCCAGCTCCAAATCCGCTTGAGCGTTACATCTGTGGTGCACCCCCCAGCCGTCCTGAATGCGAGTTTGGAGTGCAAGAACGATTGTTCTGTGCTCGCACAGATGAATAGGTAGGACTGAAAGGGGCTGCTGGATCTCTACTGCCCTCAGCAGGATTTGCTAAATTGACACTTTTATTGCAGTCTCTCCTTTGTTTGCCAGCTCCAAGTCCGTTTGGGCACAACATCTGTGGTGCACCCCCCAGCCGTCCTTTAATCCGAGTTCGGAGTGCACGAACGATTGCTCTCTGCTCGCACAGACGAATAGGCGGGACTGAAAGAGGCTGCTGGATCTCTTCAGCACTCAGCAAGATTTGCAACCGGGACACCTCTTTTACTGTCATTCCTTGCATACTTATCAGAAAGTGCATTTGAACCAACGTCTCCGGCACCCAATCTCAGACATGCTGCTGCTGAGCGAGCGGTGCAAGTTAGTTTGAGCCCTCTGACGATGATCTAGATCTGAGAGTAGCTATTGGAAATCTTCTGCAAACAGCATCTTTCGGAGACGTGGTACATATATTGCAGTCTCTCCTTTGTTTGAAAGCTCCAAATCCGTTTGAGCACAATATCTGTGGTGCACCCCCCAGCCGTCCTGAATCCGAGTTTTGAGTGCATGAACTTTTGTTTTCTGCCCGCACAGACGAAGAGCCAGGAATGAAAGAGGCTGCTGGATCTCTTCACCACTAAGGAAGCCGGATTTGCTAAATTGACACTTTTATTGCAGTCTCTCCTTTTTTGCCAGCTCCAAGTCCGTTTGGGCACAACATCTGTGGTGCATCCCCCAGCCGTCCTTTAATCCGAGTTCGGAGTGCACGAACGATTGCTCTCTGCTCGCACAGACGAATAGGCGGGACTGAAAGAGGCTGCTGGATCTCTTCAGCACTCAGCAAGATTTGCAACCGGACACCTCTTTTACTGTCATTCCTTGCATACTTATCAGAAAGTGCATTTGAACCAACGTCTCCGGAACCCAATCTCAGACATGCTGCTGCTGAGTGAGCGGAGCAAGTTAGTTTGATCCCTCTGACGATGATCTAGATCTGAGAGTAGCTATTGGAAATCTTCTGCAAACAGCATCTTTCGGAGACGTGGTACATATATTGCAGTCTCTGCTTTGTTTGAAAGCTCCAAATCCGTTTGAGCACAATATCTGTGGTGCACCCCCCGGCCGTCCTGAATGCAAGTTTGGAGTGCACGAACTTTTGTTTTCTGCCCGAACAGACGAAGAGCCAGGACTGAAAGAGGCTGCTGGATCTCTTCAGCACTAAGCAAGCCGGATTTGCTGAAGTGACACTTTTATTGCAGTCTCTCTTTTTTGCCAGCTCCAAGTCCGTTTGTGCACAACATCTGTGGCGCACCCCCCAGCCGTCCTTTAATCCGAGTTCGGACTGCACGAACGATTGCTCTCTGCCCGCACAGACGAATAGGCGGGACTGAAAGAGGCTGCTGGATCTCTTCAGCACTCAGCAAGCTTTGCAACCGGGACACCTCTTTTACTGTCATTCCTTGCATACTTATCAGAAAGTGCATTTGAACCAACGTCTCCGGCACCCAATCTCAGACATGCTGCTGCTGAGTGAGCGGAGCAAGTTAGGTTGATCCCTCTGACGATGATCCATGTCTGCAAGTAGCTATTGGAAATCTTCTGCAAACAGCATCTTTCGGAGACGTGGTACATATATTGCAGTCTCTCCTTTGTTTGAAAGCTCCAAATCCGTTTGAGCACAATATCTGTGGTGCACCCCCCGGCCGTCCTGAATGCAAGTTTGGAGTGCACGAACGATTGTTCTGTGCTCGCACAGATGAATAGGCAGGACTGAAAGGGGCTGCTGGATCTCTACTGCCCTCAGCAGGATTTGCCAAATTGACACTTTTATTGCAGTCTCTCCTTTGTTTGCCAGCTCCAAGTCCGTTTGGGCACTACATCTGTGGTGCACCCCCCAGCCGTCCTTTAATCCGAGTTCGGAGTGCACGAACGATTGCTCTCTGCCCGCACAGACGAAGAGCCAGGACTGAAAGAGGCTGCTGGATCTCTTCAGCACTCAGCAAGCTTTGCAACCGGGACACCTCTTTTACTGTCACTCCTTGCTTACTTGTCTGAAAGTGCATTTGAACCAACGTCTCCGGCACCCAATCTCAGACATGCTGCTGCTGAGTGAGCGGAGCAAGTTAGTTTGAGCCCTCTGACGATGAGCTAGATCTGAGAGTAGCTATTGGAAATCTTCTGCAAACAGCATCTTTCGGAGAGGTGGTACATATATTGCAGTCTCTCCTTTGTTTGCCAGCTCCAAATTCGCTTGAGCGTTACATCTGTGGTGCACCCCCCAGCCGTCCTGAATGCGAGTTTGGAGTGCAAGAACGATTGTTCTGTGCTCGCACAGATGAATAGGCAGGACTGAAAGGGGCTGCTGGATCTCTACTGCCCTCAGCAGGATTTGCTAAATTGACACTTTTATTGCAGTCTCTCCTTTGTTTGCCAGCTCCAAGTCCGTTTGGGCACAACATCTGTGGTGCACCCCCCAGCCGTCCTTTAATCCGAGTTCGGAGTGCACGAACGATTGCTCTCTGCTCGCACAGACGAATAGGCGGGACTGAAAGAGGCTGCTGGATCTCATCAGCACTCAGCAAGATTTGCAACCGGGACACCTCTTTTACTGTCATTCCTTGCATATTTATCAGAAAGTGCATTTGAACCAACGTCTCCGGCACCCAATCTCAGACATGCTGCTGCTGAGTGAGCGGAGCAAGTTAGTTTGATCCCTCTGACGATGATCTAGATCTGAGAGTAGCTATTGGAAATCTTCTGCAAACAGCATCTTTCGGAGACGTGGTACATATATTGCAGTCTCTCCTTTGTTTGCCAGCTAAAAAACCGCTTGAGCGGAACATCTGTGGTGCACCCCCCAGCCGTCCTTTAATCCGTGTTCGGAGTGCCCGAACGATTGCTCTCTGCCTGCACAGACGAAGAGCCAGGACTGAAAGAGGCTGCTGGATCTCTTCAGCACTCAGCAAGCTTTGCAACCGGGACACCTCTTTTACTGTCACTCCTTGCTTACTTGTCTGAAAGTGCATTTGAACCAACGTCTCCGGCACCCAATCTCAGACATGCTGCTGCTGAGTGAGCGGAGCAAGTTAGTTTGAGCCCTCTGACGATGAACTAGATCTGAGAGTAACTATTGGAAATCTTCTGCAAACAGCATCTTTCGGAGAGGTGGTACATATATTGCAGTCTCTCCTTTGTTTGCCAGCTCCAAATTCGCTTGAGCGGAACATCTGTGGTGCACCCCCCAGCCGTCCTGAATGCAAGTTTGGAGTGCACGAACGATTGTTCTGTGCTCGCACAGATGAAGAGCCAGGACTGAAAGGGGCTGCTGGATCTCTACTGCCCTCAGCAGGATTTGCTAAATTGACACTTTTATTGCAGTCTCTCCTTTGTTTGCCAGCTCCAAGTCCGTTTGGGCACAACATCTGTGGTGCACCCCCCAGCCGTCCTTTAATCCGAGTTCGGAGTGCACGAACGATTGCTCTCTGCTCGCACAGACGAATAGGCGGGACTGAAAGAGGCTGCTGGATCTCTTCAGCACTCAGCAAGATTTGCAACCGGGAAACCTCTTTTACTGTCATTCCTTGCATACTTATCCGAAAGTGCATTTGAACCAACGTCTCCGGCACCCAATCTCAGACATGCTGCTGCTGAGTGAGCGGAGCAAGTTAGTTTGATCCCTCTGACGATGATCTAGATCTGAGAGTAGCTATTGGAAATCTTCTGCAAACAGCATCTTTCGGAGAGGTGGTACATATATTGCAGTCTCTCCTTTGTTTGCCAGCTAAAAAACCGCTTGAGCGGAACATCTGTGGTGCACCCCCCAGCCGTCCTTTAATCCGTGTTCGGAGTGCCCGAACGATTGCTCTCTGCCCGCACAGACGAAGAGCCAGGACTGAAAGAGGCTGCTGGATCTCTTCAGCACTCAGCAGGCTTTGCAACCGGGACACCTCTTTTACTGTCACTCCTTGCTTACTTGTCTGAAAGTGCATTTGAACCAACGTCTCCGGCACCCAATCTCAGACATGCTGCTGCTGAGTGAGCGGAGCAAGTTAGTTTGATCCCTCTGACGATGATCTAGATCTGAGAGTAGCTATTGGAAATCTTCTGCAAACAGCATCTTTCGGAGACGTGGTACATATATTGCAGTCTCTCCTTTGTTTGCCAGCTCCAAATCCGCTTGAGCGTTACATCTGTGGTGCACCCCCCAGCCGTCCTGAATGCAAGTTTGGAGTGCACGAACGATTGTTCTGTGCTCGCACAGATGAAGAGCCAGGACTGAAAGGGGCTGCTGGATCTCTACTGCCCTCAGCAGGATTTGCTAAATTGACACTTTTATTGCAGTCTCTCCTTTGTTTGCCAGCTCCAAGTCCGTTTGGGCACAACATCTGTGGTACACCCCCCAGCCGTCCTTTAATCCGAGTTCGGAGTGCACGAACGATTGCTCTCTGCTCGCACAGACGAATAGGCGGGACTGAAAGAGGCTGCTGGATCTCATCAGCACTCAGCAAGATTTGCAACCGGGACACCTCTTTTACTGTCATTCCTTGCATATTTATCAGAAAGTGCATTTGAACCAACGTCTCCGGCACCCAATCTCAGACATGCTGCTGCTGAGTGAGCGGAGCAAGTTAGTTTGATCCCTCTGACGATGATCTAGATCTGAGAGTAGCTATTGGAAATCTTCTGCAAACTGCATCTTTCGGAGACGTGGTACATATATTGCAGTCTCTCCTTTGTTTGCCAGCTAAAAAACCGCTTGAGCGGAACATCTGTGGTGCACCCCCCAGCCGTCCTTTAATCCGTGTTCGGAGTGCCCGAACGATTGCTCTCTGCCCCCACAGACGAAGAGCCAGGACTGAAAGAGGCTGTTGGATCTCTTCAGCACTCAGCAAGCTTTGCAACCGGGACACCTCTTTTACTGTCACTCCTTGCTTACTTGTCTGAAAGTGCATTTGAACCAACGTCTCCGGCACCCAATCTCAGACATGCTGCTGCTGAGTGAGCGGAGCAAGTTAGTTTGAGCCCTCTGACGATGAACTAGATCTGAGAGTAACTATTGGAAATCTTCTGCAAACAGCATCTTTCGGAGAGGTGGTACATATATTGCAGTCTCTCCTTTGTTTGCCAGCTCCAAATTCGCTTGAGCGGAACATCTGTGGTGCACCCCCCAGCCGTCCTGAATGCAAGTTTGGAGTGCACGAACGATTGTTCTGTGCTCGCACAGATGAATAGGCAGGACTGAAAGGGGCTGCTGGATCTCTACTGCCCTCAGCAGGATTTGCTAAATTGACACTTTTATTGCAGTCTCTCCTTTGTTTGCCAGCTCCAAGTCCGTTTGGGCACAACATCTGTGGTGCACCCCCCAGCCGTCCTTTAATCCGAGTTCGGAGTGCACGAACGATTGCTCTCTGCTCGCACAGACGAATAGGCGGGACTGAAAGAGGCTGCTGGATCTCTTCAGCACTCAGCAAGATTTGCAACCGGGAAACCTCTTTTACTGTCATTCCTTGCATACTTATCAGAAAGTGCATTTGAACCAACGTCTCCGGCACCCAATCTCAGACATGCTGCTGCTGAGTGAGCGGAGCAAGTTAGTTTGATCCCTCTGACGATGATCTAGATCTGAGAGTAGCTATTGGAAATCTTCTGCAAACAGCATCTTTCGGAGAGGTGGTACATATATTGCAGTCTCTCCTTTGTTTGCCAGCTAAAAAACCGCTTGAGCGGAACATCTGTGGTGCACCCCCCAGCCGTCCTTTAATCCGTGTTCGGAGTGCCCGAACGATTGCTCTCTGCCCGCACAGACGAAGAGCCAGGACTGAAAGAGGCTGCTGGATCTCTTCAGCACTCAGCAGGCTTTGCAACCGGGACACCTCTTTTACTGTCACTCCTTGCTTACTTGTCTGAAAGTGCATTTGAACCAACGTCTCCGGCACCCAATCTCAGACATGCTGCTGCTGAGTGAGCGGAGCAAGTTAGTTTGATCCCTCTGACGATGATCTAGATCTGAGAGTAGCTATTGGAAATCTTCTGCAAACAGCATCTTTCGGAGACGTGGTACATATATTGCAGTCTCTCCTTTGTTTGCCAGCTCCAAATCCGCTTGAGCGTTACATCTGTGGTGCACCCCCCAGCCGTCCTGAATGCAAGTTTGGAGTGCACGAACGATTGTTCTGTGCTCGCACAGATGAAGAGCCAGGACTGAAAGGGGCTGCTGGATCTCTACTGCCCTCAGCAGGATTTGCTAAATTGACACTTTTATTGCAGTCTCTCCTTTGTTTGCCAGCTCCAAGTCCGTTTGGGCACTACATCTGTGGTACACCCCCCAGCCGTCCTTTAATCCGAGTTCGGAGTGCACGAACGATTGCTCTCTGCTCGCACAGACGAATAGGCGGGACTGAAAGAGGCTGCTGGATCTCATCAGCACTCAGCAAGATTTGCAACCGGGACACCTCTTTTACTGTCATTCCTTGCATATTTATCAGAAAGTGCATTTGAACCAACGTCTCCGGCACCCAATCTCAGACATGCTGCTGCTGAGTGAGCGGAGCAAGTTAGTTTGATCCCTCTGACGATGATCTAGATCTGAGAGTAGCTATTGGAAATCTTCTGCAAACTGCATCTTTCGGAGACGTGGTACATATATTGCAGTCTCTCCTTTGTTTGCCAGCTAAAAAACCGCTTGAGCGGAACATCTGTGGTGCACCCCCCAGCCGTCCTTTAATCCGTGTTCGGAGTGCCCGAACGATTGCTCTCTGCCCCCACAGACGAAGAGCCAGGACTGAAAGAGGCTGTTGGATCTCTTCAGCACTCAGCAAGCTTTGCAACCGGGACACCTCTTTTACTGTCACTCCTTGCTTACTTGTCTGAAAGTGCATTTGAACCAACGTCTCCGGCACCCAATCTCAGACATGCTGCTGCTGAGTGAGCGGAGCAAGTTAGTTTGAGCCCTCTGACGATGAACTAGATCTGAGAGTAACTATTGGAAATCTTCTGCAAACAGCATCTTTCGGAGAGGTGGTACATATATTGCAGTCTCTCCTTTGTTTGCCAGCTCCAAATTCGCTTGAGCGGAACATCTGTGGTGCACCCCCCAGCCGTCCTGAATGCAAGTTTGGAGTGCACGAACGATTGTTCTGTGCTCGCACAGATGAATAGGCAGGACTGAAAGGGGCTGCTGGATCTCTACTGCCCTCAGCAGGATTTGCTAAATTGACACTTTTATTGCAGTCTCTCCTTTGTTTGCCAGCTCCAAGTCCGTTTGGGCACAACATCTGTGGTGCACCCCCCAGCCGTCCTTTAATCCGAGTTCGGAGTGCACGAACGATTGCTCTCTGCTCGCACAGACGAATAGGCGGGACTGAAAGAGGCTGCTGGATCTCTTCAGCACTCAGCAAGATTTGCAACCGGGAAACCTCTTTTACTGTCATTCCTTGCATACTTATCAGAAAGTGCATTTGAACCAACGTCTCCGGCACCCAATCTCAGACATGCTGCTGCTGAGTGAGCGGAGCAAGTTAGTTTGATCCCTCTGACGATGATCTAGATCTGAGAGTAGCTATTGGAAATCTTCTGCAAACAGCATCTTTCGGAGAGGTGGTACATATATTGCAGTCTCTCCTTTGTTTGCCAGCTAAAAAACCGCTTGAGCGGAACATCTGTGGTGCACCCCCCAGCCGTCCTTTAATCCGTGTTCGGAGTGCCCGAACGATTGCTCTCTGCCCGCACAGACGAAGAGCCAGGACTGAAAGAGGCTGCTGGATCTCTTCAGCACTCAGCAGGCTTTGCAACCGGGACACCTCTTTTACTGTCACTCCTTGCTTACTTGTCTGAAAGTGCATTTGAACCAACGTCTCCGGCACCCAATCTCAGACATGCTGCTGCTGAGTGAGCGGAGCAAGTTAGTTTGATCCCTCTGACGATGATCTAGATCTGAGAGTAGCTATTGGAAATCTTCTGCAAACAGCATCTTTCGGAGACGTGGTACATATATTGCAGTCTCTCCTTTGTTTGCCAGCTCCAAATCCGCTTGAGCGTTACATCTGTGGTGCACCCCCCAGCCGTCCTGAATGCAAGTTTGGAGTGCACGAACGATTGTTCTGTGCTCGCACAGATGAAGAGCCAGGACTGAAAGGGGCTGCTGGATCTCTACTGCCCTCAGCAGGATTTGCTAAATTGACACTTTTATTGCAGTCTCTCCTTTGTTTGCCAGCTCCAAGTCCGTTTGGGCACAACATCTGTGGTACACCCCCCAGCCGTCCTTTAATCCGAGTTCGGAGTGCACGAACGATTGCTCTCTGCTCGCACAGACGAATAGGCGGGACTGAAAGAGGCTGCTGGATCTCATCAGCACTCAGCAAGATTTGCAACCGGGACACCTCTTTTACTGTCATTCCTTGCATATTTATCAGAAAGTGCATTTGAACCAACGTCTCCGGCACCCAATCTCAGACATGCTGCTGCTGAGTGAGCGGAGCAAGTTAGTTTGATCCCTCTGACGATGATCTAGATCTGAGAGTAGCTATTGGAAATCTTCTGCAAACTGCATCTTTCGGAGACGTGGTACATATATTGCAGTCTCTCCTTTGTTTGCCAGCTAAAAAACCGCTTGAGCGGAACATCTGTGGTGCACCCCCCAGCCGTCCTTTAATCCGTGTTCGGAGTGCCCGAACGATTGCTCTCTGCCCCCACAGACGAAGAGCCAGGACTGAAAGAGGCTGTTGGATCTCTTCAGCACTCAGCAAGCTTTGCAACCGGGACACCTCTTTTACTGTCACTCCTTGCTTACTTGTCTGAAAGTGCATTTGAACCAACGTCTCCGGCACCCAATCTCAGACATGCTGCTGCTGAGTGAGCGGAGCAAGTTAGTTTGAGCCCTCTGACGATGAACTAGATCTGAGAGTAACTATTGGAAATCTTCTGCAAACAGCATCTTTCGGAGAGGTGGTACATATATTGCAGTCTCTCCTTTGTTTGCCAGCTCCAAATTCGCTTGAGCGGAACATCTGTGGTGCACCCCCCAGCCGTCCTGAATGCAAGTTTGGAGTGCACGAACGATTGTTCTGTGCTCGCACAGATGAATAGGCAGGACTGAAAGGGGCTGCTGGATCTCTACTGCCCTCAGCAGGATTTGCTAAATTGACACTTTTATTGCAGTCTCTCCTTTGTTTGCCAGCTCCAAGTCCGTTTGGGCACAACATCTGTGGTGCACCCCCCAGCCGTCCTTTAATCCGAGTTCGGAGTGCACGAACGATTGCTCTCTGCTCGCACAGACGAATAGGCGGGACTGAAAGAGGCTGCTGGATCTCTTCAGCACTCAGCAAGATTTGCAACCGGGAAACCTCTTTTACTGTCATTCCTTGCATACTTATCAGAAAGTGCATTTGAACCAACGTCTCCGGCACCCAATCTCAGACATGCTGCTGCTGAGTGAGCGGAGCAAGTTAGTTTGATCCCTCTGACGATGATCTAGATCTGAGAGTAGCTATTGGAAATCTTCTGCAAACAGCATCTTTCGGAGAGGTGGTACATATATTGCAGTCTCTCCTTTGTTTGCCAGCTAAAAAACCGCTTGAGCGGAACATCTGTGGTGCACCCCCCAGCCGTCCTTTAATCCGTGTTCGGAGTGCCCGAACGATTGCTCTCTGCCCGCACAGACGAAGAGCCAGGACTGAAAGAGGCTGCTGGATCTCTTCAGCACTCAGCAGGCTTTGCAACCGGGACACCTCTTTTACTGTCACTCCTTGCTTACTTGTCTGAAAGTGCATTTGAACCAACGTCTCCGGCACCCAATCTCAGACATGCTGCTGCTGAGTGAGCGGAGCAAGTTAGTTTGATCCCTCTGACGATGATCTAGATCTGAGAGTAGCTATTGGAAATCTTCTGCAAACAGCATCTTTCGGAGACGTGGTACATATATTGCAGTCTCTCCTTTGTTTGCCAGCTCCAAATCCGCTTGAGCGTTACATCTGTGGTGCACCCCCCAGCCGTCCTGAATGCAAGTTTGGAGTGCACGAACGATTGTTCTGTGCTCGCACAGATGAAGAGCCAGGACTGAAAGGGGCTGCTGGATCTCTACTGCCCTCAGCAGGATTTGCTAAATTGACACTTTTATTGCAGTCTCTCCTTTGTTTGCCAGCTCCAAGTCCGTTTGGGCACTACATCTGTGGTACACCCCCCAGCCGTCCTTTAATCCGAGTTCGGAGTGCACGAACGATTGCTCTCTGCTCGCACAGACGAATAGGCGGGACTGAAAGAGGCTGCTGGATCTCATCAGCACTCAGCAAGATTTGCAACCGGGACACCTCTTTTACTGTCATTCCTTGCATATTTATCAGAAAGTGCATTTGAACCAACGTCTCCGGCACCCAATCTCAGACATGCTGCTGCTGAGTGAGCGGAGCAAGTTAGTTTGATCCCTCTGACGATGATCTAGATCTGAGAGTAGCTATTGGAAATCTTCTGCAAACTGCATCTTTCGGAGACGTGGTACATATATTGCAGTCTCTCCTTTGTTTGCCAGCTAAAAAACCGCTTGAGCGGAACATCTGTGGTGCACCCCCCAGCCGTCCTTTAATCCGTGTTCGGAGTGCCCGAACGATTGCTCTCTGCCCCCACAGACGAAGAGCCAGGACTGAAAGAGGCTGTTGGATCTCTTCAGCACTCAGCAAGCTTTGCAACCGGGACACCTCTTTTACTGTCACTCCTTGCTTACTTGTCTGAAAGTGCATTTGAACCAACGTCTCCGGCACCCAATCTCAGACATGCTGCTGCTGAGTGAGCGGAGCAAGTTAGTTTGAGCCCTCTGACGATGAACTAGATCTGAGAGTAACTATTGGAAATCTTCTGCAAACAGCATCTTTCGGAGAGGTGGTACATATATTGCAGTCTCTCCTTTGTTTGCCAGCTCCAAATTCGCTTGAGCGGAACATCTGTGGTGCACCCCCCAGCCGTCCTGAATGCAAGTTTGGAGTGCACGAACGATTGTTCTGTGCTCGCACAGATGAATAGGCAGGACTGAAAGGGGCTGCTGGATCTCTACTGCCCTCAGCAGGATTTGCTAAATTGACACTTTTATTGCAGTCTCTCCTTTGTTTGCCAGCTCCAAGTCCGTTTGGGCACAACATCTGTGGTGCACCCCCCAGCCGTCCTTTAATCCGAGTTCGGAGTGCACGAACGATTGCTCTCTGCTCGCACAGACGAATAGGCGGGACTGAAAGAGGCTGCTGGATCTCTTCAGCACTCAGCAAGATTTGCAACCGGGAAACCTCTTTTACTGTCATTCCTTGCATACTTATCAGAAAGTGCATTTGAACCAACGTCTCCGGCACCCAATCTCAGACATGCTGCTGCTGAGTGAGCGGAGCAAGTTAGTTTGATCCCTCTGACGATGATCTAGATCTGAGAGTAGCTATTGGAAATCTTCTGCAAACAGCATCTTTCGGAGAGGTGGTACATATATTGCAGTCTCTCCTTTGTTTGCCAGCTAAAAAACCGCTTGAGCGGAACATCTGTGGTGCACCCCCCAGCCGTCCTTTAATCCGTGTTCGGAGTGCCCGAACGATTGCTCTCTGCCCGCACAGACGAAGAGCCAGGACTGAAAGAGGCTGCTGGATCTCTTCAGCACTCAGCAGGCTTTGCAACCGGGACACCTCTTTTACTGTCACTCCTTGCTTACTTGTCTGAAAGTGCATTTGAACCAACGTCTCCGGCACCCAATCTCAGACATGCTGCTGCTGAGTGAGCGGAGCAAGTTAGTTTGATCCCTCTGACGATGATCTAGATCTGAGAGTAGCTATTGGAAATCTTCTGCAAACAGCATCTTTCGGAGACGTGGTACATATATTGCAGTCTCTCCTTTGTTTGCCAGCTCCAAATCCGCTTGAGCGTTACATCTGTGGTGCACCCCCCAGCCGTCCTGAATGCAAGTTTGGAGTGCACGAACGATTGTTCTGTGCTCGCACAGATGAAGAGCCAGGACTGAAAGGGGCTGCTGGATCTCTACTGCCCTCAGCAGGATTTGCTAAATTGACACTTTTATTGCAGTCTCTCCTTTGTTTGCCAGCTCCAAGTCCGTTTGGGCACAACATCTGTGGTACACCCCCCAGCCGTCCTTTAATCCGAGTTCGGAGTGCACGAACGATTGCTCTCTGCTCGCACAGACGAATAGGCGGGACTGAAAGAGGCTGCTGGATCTCATCAGCACTCAGCAAGATTTGCAACCGGGACACCTCTTTTACTGTCATTCCTTGCATATTTATCAGAAAGTGCATTTGAACCAACGTCTCCGGCACCCAATCTCAGACATGCTGCTGCTGAGTGAGCGGAGCAAGTTAGTTTGATCCCTCTGACGATGATCTAGATCTGAGAGTAGCTATTGGAAATCTTCTGCAAACTGCATCTTTCGGAGACGTGGTACATATATTGCAGTCTCTCCTTTGTTTGCCAGCTAAAAAACCGCTTGAGCGGAACATCTGTGGTGCACCCCCCAGCCGTCCTTTAATCCGTGTTCGGAGTGCCCGAACGATTGCTCTCTGCCCCCACAGACGAAGAGCCAGGACTGAAAGAGGCTGTTGGATCTCTTCAGCACTCAGCAAGCTTTGCAACCGGGACACCTCTTTTACTGTCACTCCTTGCTTACTTGTCTGAAAGTGCATTTGAACCAACGTCTCCGGCACCCAATCTCAGACATGCTGCTGCTGAGTGAGCGGAGCAAGTTAGTTTGAGCCCTCTGACGATGAACTAGATCTGAGAGTAACTATTGGAAATCTTCTGCAAACAGCATCTTTCGGAGAGGTGGTACATATATTGCAGTCTCTCCTTTGTTTGCCAGCTCCAAATTCGCTTGAGCGGAACATCTGTGGTGCACCCCCCAGCCGTCCTGAATGCAAGTTTGGAGTGCACGAACGATTGTTCTGTGCTCGCACAGATGAATAGGCAGGACTGAAAGGGGCTGCTGGATCTCTACTGCCCTCAGCAGGATTTGCTAAATTGACACTTTTATTGCAGTCTCTCCTTTGTTTGCCAGCTCCAAGTCCGTTTGGGCACAACATCTGTGGTGCACCCCCCAGCCGTCCTTTAATCCGAGTTCGGAGTGCACGAACGATTGCTCTCTGCTCGCACAGACGAATAGGCGGGACTGAAAGAGGCTGCTGGATCTCTTCAGCACTCAGCAAGATTTGCAACCGGGAAACCTCTTTTACTGTCATTCCTTGCATACTTATCAGAAAGTGCATTTGAACCAACGTCTCCGGCACCCAATCTCAGACATGCTGCTGCTGAGTGAGCGGAGCAAGTTAGTTTGATCCCTCTGACGATGATCTAGATCTGAGAGTAGCTATTGGAAATCTTCTGCAAACAGCATCTTTCGGAGAGGTGGTACATATATTGCAGTCTCTCCTTTGTTTGCCAGCTAAAAAACCGCTTGAGCGGAACATCTGTGGTGCACCCCCCAGCCGTCCTTTAATCCGTGTTCGGAGTGCCCGAACGATTGCTCTCTGCCCGCACAGACGAAGAGCCAGGACTGAAAGAGGCTGCTGGATCTCTTCAGCACTCAGCAGGCTTTGCAACCGGGACACCTCTTTTACTGTCACTCCTTGCTTACTTGTCTGAAAGTGCATTTGAACCAACGTCTCCGGCACCCAATCTCAGACATGCTGCTGCTGAGTGAGCGGAGCAAGTTAGGTTGATCCCTCTGACGATGATCTAGATCTGAGAGTAGCTATTGGAAATCTTCTGCAAACAGCATCTTTCGGAGACGTGGTACATATATTGCAGTCTCTCCTTTGTTTGCCAGCTCCAAATCCGCTTGAGCGGAACATCTGTGGTGCACCCCCCAGCCGTCCTGAATGCAAGTTTGGAGTGCACGAACGATTGTTCTGTGCTCGCACAGATGAATAGGCAGGACTGAAAGGGGCTGCTGGATCTCTACTGCCCTCAGCAGGATTTGCTAAATTGACACTTTTATTGCAGTCTCTCCTTTGTTTGCCAGCTCCAAGTCCGTTTGGGCACAACATCTGTGGTGCACCCCCCAGCCGTCCTTTAATCCGAGTTCGGAGTGCACGAACGATTGCTCTCTTCTCGCTCAGACGAATAGGAGGGACTGAAAGAGGCTGCTGGATCTCTTCAGCACTCAGCAAGATTTGCAACCGGGACACCTCTTTTACTGTCACTCCTTGCTTACTTGTCTGAAAGTGCATTTGAACCAACGTCTCCGGCACCCAATCTCAGACATGCTGCTGCTGAGTGAGCGGAGCAAGTTAGTTTGAGCCCTCTGACGATGATCTAGATCTGAGAGTAGCTATTGAAAATCTGCAAACAGCATCTTTCGGAGACGTGGTACATATATTGCAGTCTCTCCTTTGTTTGAAAGCTCCAAATCAGTTTGAGCACAATATCTGTGGTGCACCCCCCAGCCGTCCTGAATCCGAGTTTGGAGTGCACGAACTTTTGTTTTCTGCCCGCACAGACGAAGAGCCAGGACTGAAAGAGGCTGCTGGATCTCTTCAGCACTAAGCAAGCCGGATTTGCTAAAGTGACACTTTTATTGCTGTCTCTCCTTTTTTGCCAGCTCCAAGTCCGTTTGGGCACAACATCTGTGGTGCACCCCCCAGCCGTCCTTTAATCCGAGTTCGGAGTGCACGAACGATTGCTCTCTGCTCGCACAGACGAATAGGCGGGACAGAAAGAGGCTGCTGGATCTCTTCAGCACTCAGCAAGATTTGCAACCGGGACACCTCTTTTACTGTCACTCCTTGCTTACTTGTCTGAAAGTGCATTTGAACCAACATCTCCGGCACCCAATCTCAGACATGCTGCTGCGGAGTGAGCGGAGCAAGTTAGTTTGAGCCCTCTGACGAAGAACTAGATCTGAGAGTAACTATTGGAAATCTTCTGCAAACAGCATCTTTCGGAGAGGTGGTACATATATTGCAGTCTCCTTTGTTTGCCAGCTCCAAACCCGCTTGAGCTTTACATCTGTAGTGCACCCCCCAGCCGTCCTGAATGCAAGTTTGGAGTGCAAGAACGATTGTTCTGTGCTCGCACAGATGAATAGGCAGGACGGAAAGGGGCTGCTGGATCTCTACTGCCCTCAGCAGGATTTGCTAAATTGACACTTTTATTGCAGTCTCTCCTTTGTTTGCCAGCTCCAAGTCCGTTTGGGCACAACATCTTTGGTGCACCCCCCAGCCGTCCTTTAATCCGAGTTCGGAGTGCACGAACGATTGCTCTCTGCCCGCACAGACGAAGAGCCAGGACTGAAAGAGGCTGCTGGATCTCTTCAGCACTCAGCAAGCTTTGCAACCGGGACACCTCTTTTACTGTCACTCCTTGCTTACTTGTCTGAAAGTGCATTTGAACCAACGTCTCCGGCACCCAATCTCAGACATGCTGCTGCTGAGTGAGCGGAGCAAGTTAGGTTGATCCCTCTGACGATGATCTAGATCTGAGAGTAGCTATTGGAAATCTTCTGCAAACAGCATCTTTCGGAGAGGTGGTACATATATTGCAGTCTCTCCTTTGTTTGCCAGCTCCAAATCCGCTTGAGCGTTACATCTGTGGTGCACCCCCCAGCCGTCCTGAATGCAAGATTGGAGTGCACGAAGGATTGTTCTGTGCTCGCACAGATGAATAGGCAGGACTGAAAGGGGCTGCTGGATCTCTACTGCCCTCAGCAGGATTTGCTAAATTGACACTTTTATTGCAGTCTCTCCTTTGTTTGCCAGCTCCAAGTCCGTTTGGGCACAACATCTGTGGTGCACCCCCCAGCCGTCCTTTAATCCGAGTTCGGAGTGCACGAACGATTGCTCTCTGCTCGCACAGACGAATAGGCGGGACTGAAAGAGGCTCCTGGATCTCTTCAGCACTCAGCAAGATTTGCAACCGGGAAACCTCTTTTACTGTCATTCCTTGCATACTTAACAGAAAGTGCATTTGAACCAACGTCTCCGGCACCCAATCTCAGACATGCTGCTGCTGAGTGAGCGGAGCAAGTTAGTTTGATCCCTCTGACGATGATCTAGATCTGAGAGTAGCTATTGGAAATCTTCTGCAAACAGCATCTTTCGGAGACGTGGTACATATATTGCAGTCTCTCCTTTGTTTGAAAGCTCCAAATCCGTTTGAGCACAATATCTGTGGTGCAACCCCCAGCCGTCCTGAATCCGAGTTTGGAGTGCACGAACTTTTGTTTTCTGCCCGCACAGACGAAGAGCCAGGACTGAAAGAGGCTGCTGGATCTCTTCAGCACTAAGCAAGCCGGATTTGCTAAAGTGACACTTTTATTGCAGTCTCTCCTTTGTTTGCCAGCTCCAAGTCCGTTTGGGCACAACATCTGTGGTGCACCCCCCAGCCGTCCTTTAATCCGAGTTCGGAGTGCACGAACGATTGCTCTCTGCTCGCACAGACGAATAGGCGGGACTGAAAGAGGCTGCTGGATCTCTTCAGCACTCAGCAAGCTTTGCAACCGGGACACCTCTTTTACTGTCACTCCTTGCTTACTTGTCTGAAAGTGCATTTGAACCAACGTCTCCGGCACCCAATCTCAGACATGCTGCTGCTGAGTGAGCGGAGCAAGTTAGTTTGAGCCCTCTGACGATGATCTAGATCTGAGAGTAACTATTGGAAATCTTCTGCAAACAGCATCTTTCGGAGAGGTGGTACATATATTGCAGTCTCTCCTTTGTTTGCCAGCTCCAAACCCGCTTGAGCTTTACATCTGTAGTGCACCCCCCAGCCGTCCTGAATGCAAGTTTGGAGTGCAAGAACGATTGTTCTGTGCTCGCACAGATGAATAGGCAGGACTGAAAGGGGCTGCTGGATCTCTAGTGCCCACAGCAGGATTTGCTAAATTGACACTTTTATTGCAGTCTCTCCTTTGTTTGCCAGCTCCAAGTCCGTTTGGGCACAACATCTGTGGTGCACCCCCCAGCCGTCCTTTAATCCTAGTTCGGAGTGCACGAACGATTGCTCTCTGCTCGCACAGACGAATAGGCGGGACTGAAAGAGGCTGCTGGATCTCTTCAGCACTCAGCAAGCTTTGCAACCGGGACACCTCTTTTACTGTCACTCCTTGCTTACTTGTCTGAAAGTGCATTTGAACCAACGTCTCCGGCACCCAATCTCAGACATGCTGCTGCTGAGTGAGCGGAGCAAGTTAGTTTGAGCCCTCTGACGATGATCTAGATCTGAGAGTAGCTATTGGAAATCTTCTGCAAACAGCATCTTTCGGAGACGTGGTACATATATTGCAATCTCTCCTTTGTTTGCCAGCTCCAAATCCGCTTGAGCGGAACATCTGTGGTGCACCCCCCAGCCGTCCTGAATGCAAGTTTGGAGTGCACGAACGATTGTTCTGTGCTCGCACAGATGAATAGGCAGGACTGAAAGGGGCTGCTGGATCTCTACTGCCCTCAGCAGGATTTGCTAAATTGACACTTTTATTGCAGTCTCTCCTTTGTTTGCCAGCTCCAAGTCCGTTTGGGCACAACATCTGTGGTGCACCCCCCAGCCGTCCTTTAATCCGAGTTCGGAGTGCACGAACGATTGCTCTCTGCTCGCACAGACGAATAGGCGGGACTGAAAGAGGCTGCTGGATCTCTTCAGCACTCAGCAAGATTTGCCACCGGGACACCTCTTTTACTGTCATTCCTTGCATATTTATCAGAAAGTGCATTTGAACCAACGTCTCCGGCACCCAATCTCAGACATGCTGCTGCTGAGTGAGCGGAGCAAGTTAGTTTGATCCCTCTGACGATGATCTAGATCTGAGAGTAGCTATTGGAAATCTTCTGCAAACAGCATCTTTCGGAGACGTGGTACATATATTGCAGTCTCTCCTTTGTTTGAAAGCTCCAAATCCGTTTGAGCACAATATCTGTGGTGCACCCCCCAGCCGTCCTGAATCCGAGTTTGGAGTGCACGAACTTTTGTTTTCTGCCCGCACAGACGAAGAGCCAGGCCTGAAAGAGGCTGCTGGATCTCTTCAGCACTAAGCAAGCCGGATTTGCTAAAGTGACACTTTTATTGCAGTCTCTCCTTTGTTTGCCAGCTCCAAGTCCGTTTGGGCACAACATCTGTGGTACACCCCCCAGCCGTCCTTTAATCCGAGTTCGGAGTGCACGAACGATTGCTCTCTGCTCGCACAGACGAATAGGCGGGACTGAAAGAGGCTGCTGGATCTCATCAGCACTCAGCAAGATTTGCAACCGGGACACCTCTTTTACTGTCATTCCTTGCATATTTATCAGAAAGTGCATTTGAACCAACGTCTCCGGCACCCAATCTCAGACATGCTGCTGCTGAGTGAGCGGAGCAAGTTAGTTTGATCCCTCTGACGATGATCTAGATCTGAGAGTAGCTATTGGAAATCTTCTGCAAACAGCATCTTTCGGAGAGGTGGTACATATATTGCAGTCTCTCCTTTGTTTGCCAGCTAAAAAACCGCTTGAGCGGAACATCTGTGGTGCACCCCCCAGCCGTCCTTTAATCCGAGTTCGGAGTGCCCGAACGATTGCTCTCTGCCCGCACAGACGAAGAGCCAGGACTGAAAGAGGCTGCTGGATCTCTTCAGCACTCAGCAGGCTTTGCAACCGGGACACCTCTTTTACTGTCACTCCTTGCTTACTTGTCTGAAAGTGCATTTGAACCAACGTCTCCGGCACCCAATCTCAGACATGCTGCTGCTGAGTGAGCGGAGGAAGTTAGTTTGATCCCTCTGACGATGATCTAGATCTGAGAGTAGCTATTGGAAATCTTCTGCAAACAGCATCTTTCGGAGACGTGGTACATATATTGCAGTCTCTCCTTTGTTTGCCAGCTCCAAATCCGCTTGAGCGTTACATCTGTGGTGCACCCCCAGGCCGTCCTGAATGCAAGTTTGGAGTGCACGAACGATTGTTCTGTGCTCGCACAGATGAATAGGCAGGACTGAAAGGAGCTGCTGGATCTCTACTACCCTCAGCAGGATTTGCTAAATTGACACTTTTATTGCAGTCTCTCCTTTGTTTGCCAGCTCCAAGTCCGTTTGGGCACTACATCTGTGGTGCACCCCCCAGCCGTCCTTTAATCCGAGTTCGGAGTGCACGAACGATTGCTCTCTGCCCGCACAGGAGAAGAGCCAGGACTGAAAGAGGCCGCTGGATCTCTTCAGCACTCAGCAAGCTTTGCAACCGGGACACCTCTTTTACTGTCACTCCTTGCTTACTTGTCTGAAAGTGCATTTGAACCAACGTCTCCGGCACCCAATCTCAGACATGCTGCTGCTGAGTGAGCGGAGCAAGTTAGTTTGAGCCCTCTGACGAAGAACTAGATCTGAGAGTAACTATTGGAAATCTTCTGCAAACAGCATCTTTCGGAGAGGTGGTACATATATTGCAGTCTCCTTTGTTTGCCAGCTCCAAACCCGCTTGAGCTTTACATCTGTAGTGCACCCCCCAGCCGTCCTGAATGCAAGTTTGGAGTGCAAGAACGATTGTTCTGTGCTCGCACAGATGAATAGGCAGGACGGAAAGGGGCTGCTGGATCTCTACTGCCCTCAGCAGGATTTGCTAAATTGACACTTTTATTGCAGTCTCTCCTTTGTTTGCCAGCTCCAAGTCCGTTTGGGCACAACATCTTTGGTGCACCCCCCAGCCGTCCTTTAATCCGAGTTCGGAGTGCACGAACGATTGCTCTCTGCCCGCACAGACGAAGAGCCAGGACTGAAAGAGGCTGCTGGATCTCTTCAGCACTCAGCAAGCTTTGCAACCGGGACACCTCTTTTACTGTCACTCCTTGCTTACTTGTCTGAAAGTGCATTTGAACCAACGTCTCCGGCACCCAATCTCAGACATGCTGCTGCTGAGTGAGCGGAGCAAGTTAGTTTGATCCCTCTGACGATGATCTAGATCTGAGAGTAGCTATTGGAAATCTTCTGCAAACAGCATCTTTCGGAGAGGTGGTACATATATTGCAGTCTCTCCTTTGTTTGCCAGCTCCAAATCCGCTTGAGCGTTACATCTGTGGTGCACCCCCCAGCCGTCCTGAATGCAAGTTTGGAGTGCACGAACGATTGTTCTGTGCTCGCACAGATGAATAGGCAGGACTGAAAGGGGCTGCTGGATCTCTACTGCCCTCAGCAGGATTTGCTAAATTGACACTTTTATTGCAGTCTCTCCTTTGTTTGCCAGCTCCAAGTCCGTTTGGGCACAACATCTGTGGTGCACCCCCCAGCCGTCCTTTAATCCGAGTTCGGAGTGCACGAACGATTGCTCTCTGCTCGCACAGACGAATAGGCGGGACTGAAAGAGGCTGCTGGATCTCTTCAGCACTCAGCAAGATTTGCCACCGGGACACCTCTTTTACTGTCATTCCTTGCATATTTATCAGAAAGTGCATTTGAACCAACGTCTCCGGCACCCAATCTCAGACATGCTGCTGCTGAGTGAGCGGAGCAAGTTAGTTTGATCCCTCTGACGATGATCTAGATCTGAGAGTAGCTATTGGAAATCTTCTGCAAACAGCATCTTTCGGAGACGTGGTACATATATTGCAGTCTCTCCTTTGTTTGAAAGCTCCAAATCCGTTTGAGCACAATATCTGTGGTGCACCCCCCAGCCGTCCTGAATCCGAGTTTGGAGTGCACGAACTTTTGTTTTCTGCCCGCACAGACGAAGAGCCAGGCCTGAAAGAGGCTGCTGGATCTCTTCAGCACTAAGCAAGCCGGATTTGCTAAAGTGACACTTTTATTGCAGTCTCTCCTTTGTTTGCCAGCTCCAAGTCCGTTTGGGCACAACATCTGTGGTACACCCCCCAGCCGTCCTTTAATCCGAGTTCGGAGTGCACGAACGATTGCTCTCTGCTCGCACAGACGAATAGGCGGGACTGAAAGAGGCTGCTGGATCTCATCAGCACTCAGCAAGATTTGCAACCGGGACACCTCTTTTACTGTCATTCCTTGCATATTTATCAGAAAGTGCATTTGAACCAACGTCTCCGGCACCCAATCTCAGACATGCTGCTGCTGAGTGAGCGGAGCAAGTTAGTTTGATCCCTCTGACGATGATCTAGATCTGAGAGTAGCTATTGGAAATCTTCTGCAAACAGCATCTTTCGGAGAGGTGGTACATATATTGCAGTCTCTCCTTTGTTTGCCAGCTAAAAAACCGCTTGAGCGGAACATCTGTGGTGCACCCCCCAGCCGTCCTTTAATCCGAGTTCGGAGTGCCCGAACGATTGCTCTCTGCCCGCACAGACGAAGAGCCAGGACTGAAAGAGGCTGCTGGATCTCTTCAGCACTCAGCAGGCTTTGCAACCGGGACACCTCTTTTACTGTCACTCCTTGCTTACTTGTCTGAAAGTGCATTTGAACCAACGTCTCCGGCACCCAATCTCAGACATGCTGCTGCTGAGTGAGCGGAGGAAGTTAGTTTGATCCCTCTGACGATGATCTAGATCTGAGAGTAGCTATTGGAAATCTTCTGCAAACAGCATCTTTCGGAGACGTGGTACATATATTGCAGTCTCTCCTTTGTTTGCCAGCTCCAAATCCGCTTGAGCGTTACATCTGTGGTGCACCCCCAGGCCGTCCTGAATGCAAGTTTGGAGTGCACGAACGATTGTTCTGTGCTCGCACAGATGAATAGGCAGGACTGAAAGGAGCTGCTGGATCTCTACTACCCTCAGCAGGATTTGCTAAATTGACACTTTTATTGCAGTCTCTCCTTTGTTTGCCAGCTCCAAGTCCGTTTGGGCACTACATCTGTGGTGCACCCCCCAGCCGTCCTTTAATCCGAGTTCGGAGTGCACGAACGATTGCTCTCTGCCCGCACAGGAGAAGAGCCAGGACTGAAAGAGGCCGCTGGATCTCTTCAGCACTCAGCAAGCTTTGCAACCGGGACACCTCTTTTACTGTCACTCCTTGCTTACTTGTCTGAAAGTGCATTTGAACCAACGTCTCCGGCACCCAATCTCAGACATGCTGCTGCTGAGTGAGCGGAGCAAGTTAGTTTGAGCCCTCTGACGAAGAACTAGATCTGAGAGTAACTATTGGAAATCTTCTGCAAACAGCATCTTTCGGAGAGGTGGTACATATATTGCAGTCTCCTTTGTTTGCCAGCTCCAAACCCGCTTGAGCTTTACATCTGTAGTGCACCCCCCAGCCGTCCTGAATGCAAGTTTGGAGTGCAAGAACGATTGTTCTGTGCTCGCACAGATGAATAGGCAGGACGGAAAGGGGCTGCTGGATCTCTACTGCCCTCAGCAGGATTTGCTAAATTGACACTTTTATTGCAGTCTCTCCTTTGTTTGCCAGCTCCAAGTCCGTTTGGGCACAACATCTTTGGTGCACCCCCCAGCCGTCCTTTAATCCGAGTTCGGAGTGCACGAACGATTGCTCTCTGCCCGCACAGACGAAGAGCCAGGACTGAAAGAGGCTGCTGGATCTCTTCAGCACTCAGCAAGCTTTGCAACCGGGACACCTCTTTTACTGTCACTCCTTGCTTACTTGTCTGAAAGTGCATTTGAACCAACGTCTCCGGCACCCAATCTCAGACATGCTGCTGCTGAGTGAGCGGAGCAAGTTAGTTTGATCCCTCTGACGATGATCTAGATCTGAGAGTAGCTATTGGAAATCTTCTGCAAACAGCATCTTTCGGAGAGGTGGTACATATATTGCAGTCTCTCCTTTGTTTGCCAGCTCCAAATCCGCTTGAGCGTTACATCTGTGGTGCACCCCCCAGCCGTCCTGAATGCAAGATTGGAGTGCACGAAGGATTGTTCTGTGCTCGCACAGATGAATAGGCAGGACTGAAAGGGGCTGCTGGATCTCTACTGCCCTCAGCAGGATTTGCTAAATTGACACTTTTATTGCAGTCTCTCCTTTGTTTGCCAGCTCCAAGTCCGTTTGGGCACAACATCTGTGGTGCACCCCCCAGCCGTCCTTTAATCCGAGTTCGGAGTGCACGAACGATTGCTCTCTGCTCGCACAGACGAATAGGCGGGACTGAAAGAGGCTCCTGGATCTCTTCAGCACTCAGCAAGATTTGCAACCGGGAAACCTCTTTTACTGTCATTCCTTGCATACTTAACAGAAAGTGCATTTGAACCAACGTCTCCGGCACCCAATCTCAGACATGCTGCTGCTGAGTGAGCGGAGCAAGTTAGTTTGATCCCTCTGACGATGATCTAGATCTGAGAGTAGCTATTGGAAATCTTCTGCAAACAGCATCTTTCGGAGACGTGGTACATATATTGCAGTCTCTCCTTTGTTTGAAAGCTCCAAATCCGTTTGAGCACAATATCTGTGGTGCAACCCCCAGCCGTCCTGAATCCGAGTTTGGAGTGCACGAACTTTTGTTTTCTGCCCGCACAGACGAAGAGCCAGGACTGAAAGAGGCTGCTGGATCTCTTCAGCACTAAGCAAGCCGGATTTGCTAAAGTGACACTTTTATTGCAGTCTCTCCTTTGTTTGCCAGCTCCAAGTCCGTTTGGGCACAACATCTGTGGTGCACCCCCCAGCCGTCCTTTAATCCGAGTTCGGAGTGCACGAACGATTGCTCTCTGCTCGCACAGACGAATAGGCGGGACTGAAAGAGGCTGCTGGATCTCTTCAGCACTCAGCAAGCTTTGCAACCGGGACACCTCTTTTACTGTCACTCCTTGCTTACTTGTCTGAAAGTGCATTTGAACCAACGTCTCCGGCACCCAATCTCAGACATGCTGCTGCTGAGTGAGCGGAGCAAGTTAGTTTGAGCCCTCTGACGATGATCTAGATCTGAGAGTAACTATTGGAAATCTTCTGCAAACAGCATCTTTCGGAGAGGTGGTACATATATTGCAGTCTCTCCTTTGTTTGCCAGCTCCAAACCCGCTTGAGCTTTACATCTGTAGTGCACCCCCCAGCCGTCCTGAATGCAAGTTTGGAGTGCAAGAACGATTGTTCTGTGCTCGCACAGATGAATAGGCAGGACTGAAAGGGGCTGCTGGATCTCTAGTGCCCACAGCAGGATTTGCTAAATTGACACTTTTATTGCAGTCTCTCCTTTGTTTGCCAGCTCCAAGTCCGTTTGGGCACAACATCTGTGGTGCACCCCCCAGCCGTCCTTTAATCCTAGTTCGGAGTGCACGAACGATTGCTCTCTGCTCGCACAGACGAATAGGCGGGACTGAAAGAGGCTGCTGGATCTCTTCAGCACTCAGCAAGCTTTGCAACCGGGACACCTCTTTTACTGTCACTCCTTGCTTACTTGTCTGAAAGTGCATTTGAACCAACGTCTCCGGCACCCAATCTCAGACATGCTGCTGCTGAGTGAGCGGAGCAAGTTAGTTTGAGCCCTCTGACGATGATCTAGATCTGAGAGTAGCTATTGGAAATCTTCTGCAAACAGCATCTTTCGGAGACGTGGTACATATATTGCAATCTCTCCTTTGTTTGCCAGCTCCAAATCCGCTTGAGCGGAACATCTGTGGTGCACCCCCCAGCCGTCCTGAATGCAAGTTTGGAGTGCACGAACGATTGTTCTGTGCTCGCACAGATGAATAGGCAGGACTGAAAGGGGCTGCTGGATCTCTACTGCCCTCAGCAGGATTTGCTAAATTGACACTTTTATTGCAGTCTCTCCTTTGTTTGCCAGCTCCAAGTCCGTTTGGGCACAACATCTGTGGTGCACCCCCCAGCCGTCCTTTAATCCGAGTTCGGAGTGCACGAACGATTGCTCTCTGCTCGCACAGACGAATAGGCGGGACTGAAAGAGGCTGCTGGATCTCTTCAGCACTCAGCAAGATTTGCCACCGGGACACCTCTTTTACTGTCATTCCTTGCATATTTATCAGAAAGTGCATTTGAACCAACGTCTCCGGCACCCAATCTCAGACATGCTGCTGCTGAGTGAGCGGAGCAAGTTAGTTTGATCCCTCTGACGATGATCTAGATCTGAGAGTAGCTATTGGAAATCTTCTGCAAACAGCATCTTTCGGAGACGTGGTACATATATTGCAGTCTCTCCTTTGTTTGAAAGCTCCAAATCCGTTTGAGCACAATATCTGTGGTGCACCCCCCAGCCGTCCTGAATCCGAGTTTGGAGTGCACGAACTTTTGTTTTCTGCCCGCACAGACGAAGAGCCAGGCCTGAAAGAGGCTGCTGGATCTCTTCAGCACTAAGCAAGCCGGATTTGCTAAAGTGACACTTTTATTGCAGTCTCTCCTTTGTTTGCCAGCTCCAAGTCCGTTTGGGCACAACATCTGTGGTACACCCCCCAGCCGTCCTTTAATCCGAGTTCGGAGTGCACGAACGATTGCTCTCTGCTCGCACAGACGAATAGGCGGGACTGAAAGAGGCTGCTGGATCTCATCAGCACTCAGCAAGATTTGCAACCGGGACACCTCTTTTACTGTCATTCCTTGCATATTTATCAGAAAGTGCATTTGAACCAACGTCTCCGGCACCCAATCTCAGACATGCTGCTGCTGAGTGAGCGGAGCAAGTTAGTTTGATCCCTCTGACGATGATCTAGATCTGAGAGTAGCTATTGGAAATCTTCTGCAAACAGCATCTTTCGGAGAGGTGGTACATATATTGCAGTCTCTCCTTTGTTTGCCAGCTAAAAAACCGCTTGAGCGGAACATCTGTGGTGCACCCCCCAGCCGTCCTTTAATCCGTGTTCGGAGTGCCCGAACGATTGCTCTCTGCCCGCACAGACGAAGAGCCAGGACTGAAAGAGGCTGCTGGATCTCTTCAGCACTCAGCAGGCTTTGCAACCGGGACACCTCTTTTACTGTCACTCCTTGCTTACTTGTCTGAAAGTGCATTTGAACCAACGTCTCCGGCACCCAATCTCAGACATGCTGCTGCTGAGTGAGCGGAGGAAGTTAGTTTGATCCCTCTGACGATGATCTAGATCTGAGAGTAGCTATTGGAAATCTTCTGCAAACAGCATCTTTCGGAGACGTGGTACATATATTGCAGTCTCTCCTTTGTTTGCCAGCTCCAAATCCGCTTGAGCGTTACATCTGTGGTGCACCCCCAGGCCGTCCTGAATGCAAGTTTGGAGTGCACGAACGATTGTTCTGTGCTCGCACAGATGAATAGGCAGGACTGAAAGGAGCTGCTGGATCTCTACTACCCTCAGCAGGATTTGCTAAATTGACACTTTTATTGCAGTCTCTCCTTTGTTTGCCAGCTCCAAGTCCGTTTGGGCACTACATCTGTGGTGCACCCCCCAGCCGTCCTTTAATCCGAGTTCGGAGTGCACGAACGATTGCTCTCTGCCCGCACAGGAGAAGAGCCAGGACTGAAAGAGGCCGCTGGATCTCTTCAGCACTCAGCAAGCTTTGCAACCGGGACACCTCTTTTACTGTCACTCCTTGCTTACTTGTCTGAAAGTGCATTTGAACCAACGTCTCCGGCACCCAATCTCAGACATGCTGCTGCTGAGTGAGCGGAGCAAGTTAGTTTGAGCCCTCTGACGAAGAACTAGATCTGAGAGTAACTATTGGAAATCTTCTGCAAACAGCATCTTTCGGAGAGGTGGTACATATATTGCAGTCTCCTTTGTTTGCCAGCTCCAAACCCGCTTGAGCTTTACATCTGTAGTGCACCCCCCAGCCGTCCTGAATGCAAGTTTGGAGTGCAAGAACGATTGTTCTGTGCTCGCACAGATGAATAGGCAGGACGGAAAGGGGCTGCTGGATCTCTACTGCCCTCAGCAGGATTTGCTAAATTGACACTTTTATTGCAGTCTCTCCTTTGTTTGCCAGCTCCAAGTCCGTTTGGGCACAACATCTTTGGTGCACCCCCCAGCCGTCCTTTAATCCGAGTTCGGAGTGCACGAACGATTGCTCTCTGCCCGCACAGACGAAGAGCCAGGACTGAAAGAGGCTGCTGGATCTCTTCAGCACTCAGCAAGCTTTGCAACCGGGACACCTCTTTTACTGTCACTCCTTGCTTACTTGTCTGAAAGTGCATTTGAACCAACGTCTCCGGCACCCAATCTCAGACATGCTGCTGCTGAGTGAGCGGAGCAAGTTAGTTTGATCCCTCTGACGATGATCTAGATCTGAGAGTAGCTATTGGAAATCTTCTGCAAACAGCATCTTTCGGAGAGGTGGTACATATATTGCAGTCTCTCCTTTGTTTGCCAGCTCCAAATCCGCTTGAGCGTTACATCTGTGGTGCACCCCCCAGCCGTCCTGAATGCAAGATTGGAGTGCACGAAGGATTGTTCTGTGCTCGCACAGATGAATAGGCAGGACTGAAAGGGGCTGCTGGATCTCTACTGCCCTCAGCAGGATTTGCTAAATTGACACTTTTATTGCAGTCTCTCCTTTGTTTGCCAGCTCCAAGTCCGTTTGGGCACAACATCTGTGGTGCACCCCCCAGCCGTCCTTTAATCCGAGTTCGGAGTGCACGAACGATTGCTCTCTGCTCGCACAGACGAATAGGCGGGACTGAAAGAGGCTCCTGGATCTCTTCAGCACTCAGCAAGATTTGCAACCGGGAAACCTCTTTTACTGTCATTCCTTGCATACTTAACAGAAAGTGCATTTGAACCAACGTCTCCGGCACCCAATCTCAGACATGCTGCTGCTGAGTGAGCGGAGCAAGTTAGTTTGATCCCTCTGACGATGATCTAGATCTGAGAGTAGCTATTGGAAATCTTCTGCAAACAGCATCTTTCGGAGACGTGGTACATATATTGCAGTCTCTCCTTTGTTTGAAAGCTCCAAATCCGTTTGAGCACAATATCTGTGGTGCAACCCCCAGCCGTCCTGAATCCGAGTTTGGAGTGCACGAACTTTTGTTTTCTGCCCGCACAGACGAAGAGCCAGGACTGAAAGAGGCTGCTGGATCTCTTCAGCACTAAGCAAGCCGGATTTGCTAAAGTGACACTTTTATTGCAGTCTCTCCTTTGTTTGCCAGCTCCAAGTCCGTTTGGGCACAACATCTGTGGTACACCCCCCAGCCGTCCTTTAATCCGAGTTCGGAGTGCACGAACGATTGCTCTCTGCTCGCACAGACGAATAGGCGGGACTGAAAGAGGCTGCTGGATCTCATCAGCACTCAGCAAGATTTGCAACCGGGACACCTCTTTTACTGTCATTCCTTGCATATTTATCAGAAAGTGCATTTGAACCAACGTCTCCGGCACCCAATCTCAGACATGCTGCTGCTGAGTGAGCGGAGCAAGTTAGTTTGATCCCTCTGACGATGATCTAGATCTGAGAGTAGCTATTGGAAATCTTCTGCAAACAGCATCTTTCGGAGAGGTGGTACATATATTGCAGTCTCTCCTTTGTTTGCCAGCTAAAAAACCGCTTGAGCGGAACATCTGTGGTGCACCCCCCAGCCGTCCTTTAATCCGTGTTCGGAGTGCCCGAACGATTGCTCTCTGCCCGCACAGACGAAGAGCCAGGACTGAAAGAGGCTGCTGGATCTCTTCAGCACTCAGCAGGCTTTGCAACCGGGACACCTCTTTTACTGTCACTCCTTGCTTACTTGTCTGAAAGTGCATTTGAACCAACGTCTCCGGCACCCAATCTCAGACATGCTGCTGCTGAGTGAGCGGAGGAAGTTAGTTTGATCCCTCTGACGATGATCTAGATCTGAGAGTAGCTATTGGAAATCTTCTGCAAACAGCATCTTTCGGAGACGTGGTACATATATTGCAGTCTCTCCTTTGTTTGCCAGCTCCAAATCCGCTTGAGCGTTACATCTGTGGTGCACCCCCAGGCCGTCCTGAATGCAAGTTTGGAGTGCACGAACGATTGTTCTGTGCTCGCACAGATGAATAGGCAGGACTGAAAGGAGCTGCTGGATCTCTACTACCCTCAGCAGGATTTGCTAAATTGACACTTTTATTGCAGTCTCTCCTTTGTTTGCCAGCTCCAAGTCCGTTTGGGCACTACATCTGTGGTGCACCCCCCAGCCGTCCTTTAATCCGAGTTCGGAGTGCACGAACGATTGCTCTCTGCCCGCACAGGAGAAGAGCCAGGACTGAAAGAGGCCGCTGGATCTCTTCAGCACTCAGCAAGCTTTGCAACCGGGACACCTCTTTTACTGTCACTCCTTGCTTACTTGTCTGAAAGTGCATTTGAACCAACGTCTCCGGCACCCAATCTCAGACATGCTGCTGCTGAGTGAGCGGAGCAAGTTAGTTTGAGCCCTCTGACGAAGAACTAGATCTGAGAGTAACTATTGGAAATCTTCTGCAAACAGCATCTTTCGGAGAGGTGGTACATATATTGCAGTCTCCTTTGTTTGCCAGCTCCAAACCCGCTTGAGCTTTACATCTGTAGTGCACCCCCCAGCCGTCCTGAATGCAAGTTTGGAGTGCAAGAACGATTGTTCTGTGCTCGCACAGATGAATAGGCAGGACGGAAAGGGGCTGCTGGATCTCTACTGCCCTCAGCAGGATTTGCTAAATTGACACTTTTATTGCAGTCTCTCCTTTGTTTGCCAGCTCCAAGTCCGTTTGGGCACAACATCTTTGGTGCACCCCCCAGCCGTCCTTTAATCCGAGTTCGGAGTGCACGAACGATTGCTCTCTGCCCGCACAGACGAAGAGCCAGGACTGAAAGAGGCTGCTGGATCTCTTCAGCACTCAGCAAGCTTTGCAACCGGGACACCTCTTTTACTGTCACTCCTTGCTTACTTGTCTGAAAGTGCATTTGAACCAACGTCTCCGGCACCCAATCTCAGACATGCTGCTGCTGAGTGAGCGGAGCAAGTTAGTTTGATCCCTCTGACGATGATCTAGATCTGAGAGTAGCTATTGGAAATCTTCTGCAAACAGCATCTTTCGGAGAGGTGGTACATATATTGCAGTCTCTCCTTTGTTTGCCAGCTCCAAATCCGCTTGAGCGTTACATCTGTGGTGCACCCCCCAGCCGTCCTGAATGCAAGATTGGAGTGCACGAAGGATTGTTCTGTGCTCGCACAGATGAATAGGCAGGACTGAAAGGGGCTGCTGGATCTCTACTGCCCTCAGCAGGATTTGCTAAATTGACACTTTTATTGCAGTCTCTCCTTTGTTTGCCAGCTCCAAGTCCGTTTGGGCACAACATCTGTGGTGCACCCCCCAGCCGTCCTTTAATCCGAGTTCGGAGTGCACGAACGATTGCTCTCTGCTCGCACAGACGAATAGGCGGGACTGAAAGAGGCTCCTGGATCTCTTCAGCACTCAGCAAGATTTGCAACCGGGAAACCTCTTTTACTGTCATTCCTTGCATACTTAACAGAAAGTGCATTTGAACCAACGTCTCCGGCACCCAATCTCAGACATGCTGCTGCTGAGTGAGCGGAGCAAGTTAGTTTGATCCCTCTGACGATGATCTAGATCTGAGAGTAGCTATTGGAAATCTTCTGCAAACAGCATCTTTCGGAGACGTGGTACATATATTGCAGTCTCTCCTTTGTTTGAAAGCTCCAAATCCGTTTGAGCACAATATCTGTGGTGCAACCCCCAGCCGTCCTGAATCCGAGTTTGGAGTGCACGAACTTTTGTTTTCTGCCCGCACAGACGAAGAGCCAGGACTGAAAGAGGCTGCTGGATCTCTTCAGCACTAAGCAAGCCGGATTTGCTAAAGTGACACTTTTATTGCAGTCTCTCCTTTGTTTGCCAGCTCCAAGTCCGTTTGGGCACAACATCTGTGGTGCACCCCCCAGCCGTCCTTTAATCCGAGTTCGGAGTGCACGAACGATTGCTCTCTGCTCGCACAGACGAATAGGCGGGACTGAAAGAGGCTGCTGGATCTCTTCAGCACTCAGCAAGCTTTGCAACCGGGACACCTCTTTTACTGTCACTCCTTGCTTACTTGTCTGAAAGTGCATTTGAACCAACGTCTCCGGCACCCAATCTCAGACATGCTGCTGCTGAGTGAGCGGAGCAAGTTAGTTTGAGCCCTCTGACGATGAGCTAGATCTGAGAGTAACTATTGGAAATCTTCTGCAAACAGCATCTTTCGGAGAGGTGGTACATATATTGCAGTCTCTCCTTTGTTTGCCAGCTCCAAACCCGCTTGAGCTTTACATCTGTAGTGCACCCCCCAGCCGTCCTGAATGCAAGTTTGGAGTGCAAGAACGATTGTTCTGTGCTCGCACAGATGAATAGGCAGGACTGAAAGGGGCTGCTGGATCTCTAGTGCCCACAGCAGGATTTGCTAAATTGACACTTTTATTGCAGTCTCTCCTTTGTTTGCCAGCTCCAAGTCCGTTTGGGCACAACATCTGTGGTGCACCCCCCAGCCGTCCTTTAATCCTAGTTCGGAGTGCACGAACGATTGCTCTCTGCTCGCACAGACGAATAGGCGGGACTGAAAGAGGCTGCTGGATCTCTTCAGCACTCAGCAAGCTTTGCAACCGGGACACCTCTTTTACTGTCACTCCTTGCTTACTTGTCTGAAAGTGCATTTGAACCAACGTCTCCGGCACCCAATCTCAGACATGCTGCTGCTGAGTGAGCGGAGCAAGTTAGTTTGAGCCCTCTGACGATGATCTAGATCTGAGAGTAGCTATTGGAAATCTTCTGCAAACAGCATCTTTCGGAGACGTGGTACATATATTGCAATCTCTCCTTTGTTTGCCAGCTCCAAATCCGCTTGAGCGGAACATCTGCGGTGCACCCCCCAGCCGTCCTGAATGCAAGTTTGGAGTGCACGAACGATTGTTCTGTGCTCGCACAGATGAATAGGCAGGACTGAAAGGGGCTGCTGGATCTCTACTGCCCTCAGCAGGATTTGCTAAATTGACACTTTTATTGCAGTCTCTCCTTTGTTTGCCAGCTCCAAGTCCGTTTGGGCACAACATCTGTGGTGCACCCCCCAGCCGTCCTTTAATCCGAGTTCGGAGTGCACGAACGATTGCTCTCTGCTCGCACAGACGAATAGGCGGGACTGAAAGAGGCTGCTGGATCTCTTCAGCACTCAGCAAGATTTGCCACCGGGACACCTCTTTTACTGTCATTCCTTGCATATTTATCAGAAAGTGCATTTGAACCAACGTCTCCGGCACCCAATCTCAGACATGCTGCTGCTGAGTGAGCGGAGCAAGTTAGTTTGATCCCTCTGACGATGATCTAGATCTGAGAGTAGCTATTGGAAATCTTCTGCAAACAGCATCTTTCGGAGACGTGGTACATATATTGCAGTCTCTCCTTTGTTTGAAAGCTCCAAATCCGTTTGAGCACAATATCTGTGGTGCACCCCCCAGCCGTCCTGAATCCGAGTTTGGAGTGCACGAACTTTTGTTTTCTGCCCGCACAGACGAAGAGCCAGGACTGAAAGAGGCTGCTGGATCTCTTCAGCACTAAGCAAGCCGGATTTGCTAAAGTGACACTTTTATTGCTGTCTCTCCTTTTTTGCCAGCTCCAAGTCCGTTTGGGCACAACATCTGTGGTGCACCCCCCAGCCGTCCTTTAATCCGAGTTCGGAGTGCACGAACGATTGCTCTCTGCTCGCACAGACGAATAGGCGGGACTGAAAGAGGCTGCTGGATCTCTTCAGCACTCAGCAAGCTTTGCAACCGGGACACCTCTTTTACTGTCACTCCTTGCTTACTTGTCTGAAAGTGCATTTGAACCAACATCTCCGGCACCCAATCTCAGACATGCTGCTGCTGAGTGAGCGGAGCAAGTTAGTTTGAGCCCTCTGACGATGAACTAGATCTGAGAGTAACTATTGGAAATCTTCTGCAAACAGCATCTTTCGGAGACGTGGTACATATATTGCAGTCTCTCCTTTGTTTGCCAGCTCCAAATTCGCTTGAGCGGAACATCTGTGGTGCACCCCCCAGCCGTCCTGAATGCAAGTTTGGAGTGCACGAACGATTGTTCTGTGCTCGCACAGATGAATAGGCAGGACTGAAAGGGGCTGCTGGATCTCTACTGCCCTCAGCAGGATTTGCTAAATTGACACTTTTATTGCAGTCTCTCCTTTGTTTGCCAGCTCCAAGTCCGTTTGGGCACAACATCTGTGGTGCACCCCCCAGCCGTCCTTTAATCCGAGTTCGGACTGCACGAACGATTGCTCTCTGCTCGCACAGACGAATAGGCGGGTCTGAAAGAGGCTGCTGGATCTCTTCAGCACTCAGCAAGATTTGCAACCGGGACACCTCTTTTACTGTCATTCCTTGCATACTTATCAGAAAGTGCATTTGAACCAACGTCTCCGGCACCCAATCTCAGACATGCTGCTGCTGAGTGAGCGGAGCAAGTTAGTTTGATCCCTCTGACGATGATCTAGATCTGAGAGTAGCTATTGGAAATCTTCTGCAAACAGCATCTTTCGGAGAGGTGGTACATATATTGCAGTCTCTCCTTTGTTTGCCAGCTCCAAATCCGCTTGAGCGGAACATCTGTGGTGCACCCCCCAGCCGTCCTGAATGCAAGTTTGGAGTGCACGAACGATTGTTCTGTGCTCGCACAGATGAATAGGCAGGACTGAAAGGGGCTGCTGGATCTCTACTGCCCTCAGCAGGATTTGCTAAATTGACACTTTTATTGCAGTCTCTCCTTTGTTTGCCAGCTCCAAGTCCGTTTGGGCACAACATCTGTGGTACACCCCCCAGCCGTCCTTTAATCCGAGTTCGGAGTGCACGAACGATTGCTCTCTGCTCGCACAGACGAATAGGCGGGACTGAAAGAGGCTGCTGGATCTCATCAGCACTCAGCAAGATTTGCAACCGGGACACCTCTTTTACTGTCATTCCTTGCATATTTATCAGAAAGTGCATTTGAACCAACGTCTCCGGCACCCAATCTCAGACATGCTGCTGCTGAGTGAGCGGAGCAAGTTAGTTTGATCCCTCTGACGATGATCTAGATCTGAGAGTAGCTATTGGAAATCTTCTGCAAACAGCATCTTTCGGAGAGGTGGTACATATATTGCAGTCTCTCCTTTGTTTGCCAGCTAAAAAACCGCTTGAGCGGAACATCTGTGGTGCACCCCCCAGCCGTCCTTTAATCCGTGTTCGGAGTGCCCGAACGATTGCTCTCTGCCCGCACAGACGAAGAGCCAGGACTGAAAGAGGCTGCTGGATCTCTTCAGCACTCAGCAGGCTTTGCAACCGGGACACCTCTTTTACTGTCACTCCTTGCTTACTTGTCTGAAAGTGCATTTGAACCAACGTCTCCGGCACCCAATCTCAGACATGCTGCTGCTGAGTGAGCGGAGGAAGTTAGTTTGATCCCTCTGACGATGATCTAGATCTGAGAGTAGCTATTGGAAATCTTCTGCAAACAGCATCTTTCGGAGACGTGGTACATATATTGCAGTCTCTCCTTTGTTTGCCAGCTCCAAATCCGCTTGAGCGTTACATCTGTGGTGCACCCCCCAGCCGTCCTGAATGCAAGTTTGGAGTGCACGAACGATTGTTCTGTGCTCGCACAGATGAATAGGCAGGACTGAAAGGAGCTGCTGGATCTCTACTACCCTCAGCAGGATTTGCTAAATTGACACTTTTATTGCAGTCTCTCCTTTGTTTGCCAGCTCCAAGTCCGTTTGGGCACTACATCTGTGGTGCACCCCCCAGCCGTCCTTTAATCCGAGTTCGGAGTGCACGAACGATTGCTCTCTGCCCGCACAGGAGAAGAGCCAGGACTGAAAGAGGCCGCTGGATCTCTTCAGCACTCAGCAAGCTTTGCAACCGGGACACCTCTTTTACTGTCACTCCTTGCTTACTTGTCTGAAAGTGCATTTGAACCAACGTCTCCGGCACCCAATCTCAGACATGCTGCTGCTGAGTGAGCGGAGCAAGTTAGTTTGAGCCCTCTGACGATGATCTAGATCTGAGAGTAGCTATTGGAAATCTTCTGCAAACAGCATCTTTCGGAGACGTGGTACATATATTGCAGTCTCTCCTTTGTTTGAAAGCTCCAAATCCGTTTGAGCACAATATCTGTGGTGCACCCCCGAGCCGTCCTGAATCCGAGTTTGGAGTGCACGAACTTTTGTTTTCTGCCCGCACAGACGAAGAGCCAGGACTGAAAGAGGCTGCTGGATCTCTTCAGCACTAAGCAAGCCGGATTTGCTAAAGTGACACTTTTATTGCTGTCTCTCCTTTTTTGCCAGCTCCAAGTCCGTTTGGGCACTACATCTGTGGTGCACCCCCCAGCCGTCCTTTAATCCGAGTTCGGAGTGCACGAACGATTGCTCTCTGCTCGCACAGACGAATAGGCGGGACTGAAAGAGGCTGCTGGATCTCTTCAGCACTCAGCAAGCTTTGCAACCGGGACACCTCTTTTACTGTCACTCCTTGCTTACTTGTCTGAAAGTGCATTTGAACCAACATCTCCGGCACCCAATCTCAGACATGCTGCTGCTGAGTGAGCGGAGCAAGTTAGTTTGATCCCTCTGACGATGATCTAGATCTGAGAGTAGCTATTGGAAATCTTCTGCAAACAGCATCTTTCGGAGAGGTGGTACATATATTGCAGTCTCTCCTTTGTTTGCCAGCTCCAAATCCGCTTGAGCGGAACATCTGTGGTGCACCCCCCAGCCGTCCTGAATGCAAGTTTGGAGTGCACGAACGATTGTTCTGTGCTCGCACAGATGAATAGGCAGGACTGAAAGGGGCTGCTGGATCTCTACTGCCCTCAGCAGGATTTGCTAAATTGACACTTTTATTGCAGTCTCTCCTTTGTTTGCCAGCTCCAAGTCCGTTTGGGCACAACATCTGTGGTACACCCACCAGCCGTCCTTTAATCCGAGTTCGGAGTGCACGAACGATTGCTCTCTGCTCGCACAGACGAATAGGCGGGACTGAAAGAGGCTGCTGGATCTCATCAGCACTCAGCAAGATTTGCAACCGGGACACCTCTTTTACTGTCATTCCTTGCATATTTATCAGAAAGTGCATTTGAACCAACGTCTCCGGCACCCAATCTCAGACATGCTGCTGCTGAGTGAGCGGAGCAAGTTAGTTTGATCCCTCTGACGATGATCTAGATCTGAGAGTAGCTATTGGAAATCTTCTGCAAACAGCATCTTTCGGAGAGGTGGTACATATATTGCAGTCTCTCCTTTGTTTGCCAGCTAAAAAACCGCTTGAGCGGAACATCTGTGGTGCACCCCCCAGCCGTCCTTTAATCCGTGTTCGGAGTGCCCGAACGATTGCTCTCTGCCCGCACAGACGAAGAGCCAGGACTGAAAGAGGCTGCTGGATCTCTTCAGCACTCAGCAGGCTTTGCAACCGGGACACCTCTTTTACTGTCACTCCTTGCTTACTTGTCTGAAAGTGCATTTGAACCAACGTCTCCGGCACCCAATCTCAGACATGCTGCTGCTGAGTGAGCGGAGGAAGTTAGTTTGATCCCTCTGACGATGATCTAGATCTGAGAGTAGCTATTGGAAATCTTCTGCAAACAGCATCTTTCGGAGACGTGGTACATATATTGCAGTCTCTCCTTTGTTTGCCAGCTAAAAAACCGCTTGAGCGGAACATCTGTGGTGCACCCCCCAGCCGTCCTGAATCCGAGTTTGGAGTGCACGAACTTTTGTTTTCTGCCCGCACAGACGAAGAGCCAGGACTGAAAGAGGCTGCTGGATCTCTTCAGCACTAAGCAAGCCGGATTTGCTAAAGTGACACTTTTATTGCAGTCTCTCGTTTTTTGCAAGCTCCAAGTCCGTTTGGGCACAACATCTGTGGTGCACCCCCCAGCCGTCCTTTAATCCGAGTTCGGAGTGCACGAACGATTGCTCTCTGCTCGCACAGACGAATAGGCGGGACTGAAAGAGGCTGCTGGATCTCTTCAGCACTCAGCAAGATTTGCAACCGGGACACCTCTTTTACTGTCACTCCTTGCTTACTTGTCTGAAAGTGCATTTGAACCAACGTCTCCGGCACCCAATCTCAGACATGCTGCTGCTGAGTGAGCGGAGCAAGTTAGTTTGATCCCTCTGACGATGATCTAGATCTGAGAGTAGCAATTGGAAATCTTCTGCAAACAGCATCTTTCGGAGAGGTGGTACATATATTGCAGTCTCTCCTTTGTTTGCCAGCTCCAAATCCGCTTGAGCGCAACATCTTTGGTGCACTCCCCAGCCGTCCTGAATGCAAGTTTCGAGTGCACGAACGATTGTTCTGTGCTCGCACAGATGAATAGGCAGGACTGAAAGGGGCTGCTGGATCTCTACTGCTCTCAGCAGGATTTGCTAAATTGACACTTTTATTGCAGTCTCTCCTTTGTTTGCCAGCTCCAAGTCCGTTTGCGCACAACATCTGTGGTGCACCCCCCAGCCGTCCTTTAATCCGAGTTCGGAGTGCACGAACGATTGCTCTCTGCAAGCACAGACGAATAGGCAGGACTGAAAGAGGCTGCTGGATCTCTTCAACACTCAGCAAGATTTGCAACCGGGACACCTCTTTTACTGTCATTCCTTGCATACTTATCAGAAAGTGCATTTGAACCAACGTCTCCAGCACCCAATCTCAGACATGCTGCTGCTGAGTGAGCGGAGCAAGTTAGTTTGATCCCTCTGACGATGATCTAGATCTGAGAGTAGCTATTGGAAATCTTCTGCAAACAGCATCTTTCGGAGACGTGGTACATATATTGCAGTCTCTCCTTTGTTTGAAAGCTCCAAATCCGTTTGAGCACAATATCTGTGGTGCACCCCCCAGCCGTCCTGAATCCGAGTTTGGAGTGCACGAACTTTTGTTTTCTGCCCGCACAGACGAAGAGCCAGGACTGAAGGAGGCTGCTGGATCTCTTCAGCACTAAGCAAGCCGGATTTGCTAAAGTGACACTTTTATTGCTGTCTCTCCTTTTTTGCCAGCTCCAAGTCCGTTTGGGCACAACATCTGTGGTGCACCCCCCAGCCGTCCTTTAATCCGAGTTCGGAGTGCACGAACGATTGCTCTCTGCTCGCACAGACGAATAGGCGGGACTGAAAGAGGCTGCTGGATCTCTTCAGCACTCAGCAAGCTTTGCAACCGGGACACCTCTTTTACTGTCACTCCTTGCTTACTTGTCTGAAAGTGCATTTGAACCAACATCTCCGGCACCCAATCTCAGACATGCTGCTGCTGAGTGAGCGGAGCAAGTTAGTTTGAGCCCTCTGACGATGAACTAGATCTGAGAGTAACTATTGGAAATCTTCTGCAAACAGCATCTTTCGGAGAGGTGGTACATATATTGCAGTCTCTCCTTTGTTTGCCAGCTCCAAATTCGCTTGAGCGGAAAATCTGTGGTGCACCCCCCAGCCGTCCTGAATGCAAGTTTGGAGTGCACGAACGATTGTTCTGTGCTCGCACAGATGAATAGGCAGGACTGAAAGGGGCTGCTGGATCTCTACTGCCCTCAGCAGGATTTGCTAAATTGACACTTTTATTGCAGTCTCTCCTTTGTTTGCCAGCTCCAAGTCCGTTTGGGCACAACATCTGTGGTGCACCCCCCAGCCGTCCTTTAATCCGAGTTCGGAGTGCACGAACGATTGCTCTCTGCTCGCACAGACGAATAGGCGGGTCTGAAAGAGGCTGCTGGATCTCTTCAGCACTCAGCAAGCTTTGCAACCGGGAAACCTCTTTTACTGTCATTCCTTGCATACTTATCAGAAAGTGCATTTGAACCAACGTCTCCGGCACCCAATCTCAGACATGCTGCTGCTGAGTGAGCGGAGCAAGTTAGTTTGATCCCTCTGACGATGATCTAGATCTGAGAGTAGCTATTGGAAATCTTCTGCAAACAGCATCTTTCGGAGAGGTGGTACATATATTGCAGTCTCTCCTTTGTTTGCCAGCTAAAAAACCGCTTGAGCGGAACATCTGTGGTGCACCCCCCAGCCGTCCTTTAATCCGTGTTCGGAGTGCCCGAACGATTGCTCTCTGCCCGCACAGACGAAGAGCCAGGACTGAAAGAGGCTGCTGGATCTCTTCAGCACTCAGCAGGCTTTGCAACCGGGACACCTCTTTTACTGTCACTCCTTGCTTACTTGTCTGAAAGTGCATTTGAACCAACATCTCCGGCACCCAATCTCAGACATGCTGCTGCTGAGTGAGCGGAGCAAGTTAGTTTGATCCCTCTGACGATGATCTAGATCTGAGAGTAGCTATTGGAAATCTTCTGCAAACAGCATCTTTCGGAGAGGTGGTACATATATTGCAGTCTCTCCTTTGTTTGCCAGCTCCAAATCCGCTTGAGCGGAACATCTATGCTGCACCCCCCAGCCGTCCTGAATGCAAGTTTGGAGTGCAAGAACGATTGTTCTGTGCTCGCACAGATGAATAGGCAGGACTGAAAGGGGCTGCTGGATCTCTACTGCCCTCAGCAGGATTTGCTAAATTGACACTTTTATTGCAGTCTCTCCTTTGTTTGCCAGCTCCAAGTCCGTTTGGGCACAACATCTGTGGTGCACCCCCCAGCCGTCCTTTAATCCGAGTTCGGAGTGCACGAACGATTGCTCTCTGCTCGCACAGACGAATAGGCGGGACTGAAAGAGGCTGCTGGATCTCTTCAGCACTCAGCAAGATTTGCAACCGGGACACCTCTTTTACTGTCACTCCTTGCTTACTTGTCTGAAAGTGCATTTGAACCAACGTCTCCGGCACCCAATCTCAGACATGCTGCTGCTGAGTGAGCGGAGCAAGTTAGTTTGAGCCCTCTGACGATGATCTAGATCTGAGAGTAGCTATTGGAAATCTTCTGCAAACAGCATCTTTCGGAGAGGTGGTACATATATTGCAGTCTCTCCTTTGTTTGCCAGCTAAAAAACCGCTTGAGCGGAACATCTGTGGTGCACCCCCCAGCCGTCCTGAATCCGAGTTTGGAGTGCACGAACTTTTGTTTTCTGCCCGCACAGACGAAGAGCCAGGACTGAAAGAGGCTGCTGGATCTCTTCAGCACTAAGCAAGCCGGATTTGCTAAAGTGACACTTTTATTGCAGTCTCTCCTTTGTTTGCCAGCTCCAAGTCCGTTTGGGCACAACATCTGTGGTGCACCCCCCAGCCGTCCTTTAATCCGAGTTCGGAGTGCACGAACGATTGCTCTCTGCTCGCACAGACGAATAGGCGGGACTGAAAGAGGCTGCTGGATCTCTTCAGCACTCAGCAAGATTTGCAACCGGGACACCTCTTTTACTGTCATTCCTTGCATACTTATCAGAAAGTGCATTTGAACCAACGTCTCCGGCACCCAATCTCAGACATGCTGCTGCTGAGTGAGCGGAGCAAGTTAGTTTGATCCCTCTGACGATGATCTAGATCTGAGAGTAGCTATTGGAAATCTTCTGCAAACAGCATCTTTCGGAGACGTGGTACATATATTGCAGTCTCTCCTTTGTTTGAAAGTTCCAAATCCGTTTGAGCGCAATATCTGTGGTGCACCCCCCAGCCGTCCTGAATCCGAGTTTGGAGTGCACGAACTTTTGTTTTCTGCCCGCACAGACGAAGAGCCAGGACTGAAAGAGGCTGCTGGATCTCTTCAGCACTAAGCAAGCCGGATTTGCTAAAGTGACACTTTTATTGCAGTCTCTCCTTTGTTTGCCAGCTCCAAGTCCGTTTGGGCACAACATCTGTGGTGCACCCCCCAGCCGTCCTTTAATCCGAGTTCGGAGTGCCCGAACGATTGCTCTCTGCCCGCACAGACGAAGAGCCAGGCCTGAAAGAGGCTGCTGGATCTCTTCAGCACTCAGCAAGCTTTGCAACCGGGACACCTCTTTTACTGTCACTCCTTGCTTACTTGTCTGAAAGTGCATTTGAACCAACGTCTCCGGCACCCAATCTCAGACATGCTGCTGCTGAGTGAGCGGAGCAAGTTAGTTTGATCCCTCTGACGATGATCTAGATCTGAGAGTAGCTATTGGAAATCTTCTGCAAACAGCATCTTTCGGAGACGTGGTACATATATTGCAGTCTCTCCTTTGTTTGCCAGCTCCAAATCCGCTTGAGCGGAACATCTGTAGTGCACCCCCCAGCCGTCCTGAATGCAAGTTTGGAGTGCAAGAACGATTGTTCTGTGCTCGCACAGATGAATAGGCAGGACTGAAAGGGGCTGCTGGATCTCTACTGCCCTCAGCAGGATTTGCTAAATTGACACTTTTATTGCAGTCTCTCCTTTGTTTGCCAGCTCCAAGTCCATTTGGGCACAACATCTGTGGTGCACCCCCCAGCTGTCCTTTAATCCGAGTTCGGAGTGCCCGAACGATTGCTCTCTGCCCGCACAGACGAAGAGCCAGGCCTGAAAGAGGCTGCTGGATCTCTTCAGCACTCAGCAAGCTTTGCAATCGGGACACCTCTTTTACTGTCACTCCTTGCTTACTTGTCAGAAAGTGCATTTGAACCAACGTCTCCGGCACCCAATCTCAGACATGCTGCTGCTGAGTGAGCGGAGCAAGTTAGTTTGATCCCTCTGACGATGATCTAGATCTGAGAGTAGCTATTGGAAATCTTCTGCAAACAGCATCTTTCGGAGACGTGGTACATATATTGCAGTCTCTCCTTTGTTTGAAAGCTCCAAATCCGTTTGAGCACAATATCTGTGGTGCACCCCCCAGCCGTCCTGAATCCGAGTTTGGAGTGCACGAACTTTTGTTTTCTGCCCGCACAGACGAAGAGCCAGGACTGAAAGAGGCTGCTGGATCTCTTCAGCACTAAGCAAGCCGGATTTGCTAAAGTGACACTTTTATTGCTGTCTCTCCTTTTTTGCCAGCTCCAAGTCCGTTTGGGCACAACATCTGTGGTGCACCCCCCAGCCGTCCTTTAATCCGAGTTCGGAGTGCACGAACGATTGCTCTCTGCTCGCACAGACGAATAGGCGGGACTGAAAGAGGCTGCTGGATCTCTTCAGCACTCAGCAAGATTTGCAACCGGGACACCTCTTTTACTGTCATTCCTTGCATACTTATCAGAAAGTGCATTTGAACCAACGTCTCCGGCACCCAATCTCAGGCATGCTGCTGTTGAGTGAGCGGAGCAAGTTAGTTTGATCCCTCTGACGATGATCTAGATCTGAGAGTAGCTATTGGAAATCTTCTGCAAACAGCATCTTTCGGAGAGGTGGTACATATATTGCAGTCTCTCCTTTGTTTGAAATCTCCAAATCCGTTTGAGCACAATATCTGTGGTGCACCCCCCAGCCGTCCTGAATCCGAGTTTGGAGTGCACGAACTTTTGTTTTCTGCCCGCACAGACGAAGAGCCAGGACTGAAAGAGGCTGCTGGATCTCTTCAGCACTAAGCAAGCCGGATTTTCTAAAGTGACACTTTTATTGCAGTCTCTCCTTTGTTTGCCAGCTCCAAGTCCGTTTGGGCACAACATCTGTGGTGCACCCCCCAGCCGTCCTTTAATCCGAGTTCGGAGTGCACGAACGATTGCTCTCTGCTCGCACAGACGAATAGGCGGGACTGAAAGAGGCTGCTGGATCTCTTCAGCACTCAGCAAGCTTTGCAACCGGGACACCTCTTTTACTGTCACTCCTTGCTTACTTGTCTGAAAGTGCATTTGAACCAACGTCTCCGGCACCCAATCTCAGACATGCTGCTGCTGAGTGAGCGGAGCAAGTTAGTTTGAGCCCACTGACGATGATCTAGATCTGAGAGTAGCTATTGGAAATCTTCTGCAAACAGCATCTTTCGGAGACGTGGTACATATATTGCAGTCTCTCCTTTGTTTGCCAGCTCCAAATCCGCTTGAGCGGAACATCTGTGGTGCACCCCCCAGCCGTCCTGAATGCAAGTTTCGAGTGCACGAACGATTGTTCTGTGCTCGCACAGATGAATAGGCAGGACTGAAAGGGGCTGCTGGATCTCTACTGCCCTCAGCAGGATTTGCTAAATTGACACTTTTATTGCAGTCTCTCCTTTGTTTGCCAGCTCCAAGTCCGTTTGGGCACAACATCTGTGGTACACCCCCCAGCCGTCCTTTAATCCGAGTTCGGAGTGCACGAACGATTGCTCTCTGCTCGCACAGACGAATAGGCGGGACTGAAAGAGGCTGCTGGATCTCTTCAGCACTCAGCAAGATTTGCAACCGGGACACCTCTTTTAATGTCATTCCTTGCATATTTATCAGAAAGTGCATTTGAACCAACGTCTCCGGCACCCAATCTCAGACATGCTGCTGCTGAGTGAGCGGAGCAAGTTAGTTTGATCCCTCTGACGATGATCTAGATCTGAGAGTAGCTATTGGAAATCTTCTGCAAACAGCATCTTTCGGAGACGTGGTACATATATTGCAGTCTCTCCTTTGTTTGAAAGCTCCAAATCCGTTTGAGCACAATATCTGTGGTGCACCCCCCAGCCGTCCTGAATCCGAGTTTGGAGTGCACGAACTTTTGTTTTCTGCCCGCACAGACGAAGAGCCAGGACTGAAAGAGGCTGCTGGATCTCTTCAGCACTAAGCAAGCCGGATTTGCTAAAGTGACACTTTTATTGCTGTCTCTCCTTTTTTGCCAGCTCCAAGTCCGTTTGGGCACAACATCTGTGGTGCACCCCCCAGCCGTCCTTTAATCCGAGTTCGGAGTGCACGAACGATTGCTCTCTGCTCGCACAGACGAATAGGCGGGACTGAAAGAGGCTGCTGGATCTCTTCAGCACTCAGCAAGATTTGCAACCGGGACACCTCTTTTACTGTCATTCCTTGCATACTTATCAGAAAGTGCATTTGAACCAACGTCTCCGGCACCCAATCTCAGGCATGCTGCTGTTGAGTGAGCGGAGCAAGTTAGTTTGATCCCTCTGACGATGATCTAGATCTGAGAGTAGCTATTGGAAATCTTCTGCAAACAGCATCTTTCGGAGAGGTGGTACATATATTGCAGTCTCTCCTTTGTTTGAAAGCTCCAAATCCGTTTGAGCACAATATCTGTGGTGCACCCCCCAGCCGTCCTGAATCCGAGTTTGGAGTGCACGAACTTTTGTTTTCTGCCCGCACAGACGAAGAGCCAGGACTGAAAGAGGCTGCTGGATCTCTTCAGCACTAAGCAAGCCGGATTTTCTAAAGTGACACTTTTATTGCAGTCTCTCCTTTGTTTGCCAGCTCCAAGTCCGTTTGGGCACAACATCTGTGGTGCACCCCCCAGCCGTCCTTTAATCCGAGTTCGGAGTGCACGAACGATTGCTCTCTGCTCGCACAGACGAATAGGCGGGACTGAAAGAGGCTGCTGGATCTCTTCAGCACTCAGCAAGCTTTGCAACCGGGACACCTCTTTTACTGTCACTCCTTGCTTACTTGTCTGAAAGTGCATTTGAACCAACGTCTCCGGCACCCAATCTCAGACATGCTGCTGCTGAGTGAGCGGAGCAAGTTAGTTTGAGCCCACTGACGATGATCTAGATCTGAGAGTAGCTATTGGAAATCTTCTGCAAACAGCATCTTTCGGAGACGTGGTACATATATTGCAGTCTCTCCTTTGTTTGCCAGCTCCAAATCCGCTTGAGCGGAACATCTGTGGTGCACCCCCCAGCCGTCCTGAATGCAAGTTTCGAGTGCACGAACGATTGTTCTGTGCTCGCACAGATGAATAGGCAGGACTGAAAGGGGCTGCTGGATCTCTACTGCCCTCAGCAGGATTTGCTAAATTGACACTTTTATTGCAGTCTCTCCTTTGTTTGCCAGCTCCAAGTCCGTTTGGGCACAACATCTGTGGTACACCCCCCAGCCGTCCTTTAATCCGAGTTCGGAGTGCACGAACGATTGCTCTCTGCTCGCACAGACGAATAGGCGGGACTGAAAGAGGCTGCTGGATCTCTTCAGCACTCAGCAAGATTTGCAACCGGGACACCTCTTTTACTGTCATTCCTTGCATATTTATCAGAAAGTGCATTTGAACCAACGTCTCCGGCACCCAATCTCAGACATGCTGCTGCTGAGTGAGCGGAGCAAGTTAGTTTGATCCCTCTGACGATGATCTAGATCTGAGAGTAGCTATTGGAAATCTTCTGCAAACAGCATCTTTCGGAGAGGTGGTACATATATTGCAGTCTCTCCTTTGTTTGCCAGCTAAAAAACCGCTTGAGCGGAACATCTGTGGTGCACCCCCCAGCCGTCCTTTAATCCGTGTTCGGAGTGCCCGAACGATTGCTCTCTGCCCGCACAGACGAAGAGCCAGGACTGAAAGAGGCTGCTGGATCTCTTCAGCACTCAGCAGGCTTTGCAACCGGGACACCTCTTTTACTGTCACTCCTTGCTTACTTGTCTGAAAGTGCATTTGAACCAACGTCTCCGGCACCCAATCTCAGACATGCTGCTGCTGAGTGAGCGGAGGAAGTTAGTTTGATCCCTCTGACGATGATCTAGATCTGAGAGTAGCTATTGGAAATCTTCTGCAAACAGCATCTTTCGGAGACGTGGTACATATATTGCAGTCTCTCCTTTGTTTGCCAGCTCCAAATCCGCTTGAGCGTTACATCTGTGGTGCACCCCCCAGCCGTCCTGAATGCAAGTTTGGAGTGCACGAACGATTGTTCTGTGCTCGCACAGATGAATAGGCAGGACTGAAAGGAGCTGCTGGATCTCTACTACCCTCAGCAGGATTTGCTAAATTGACACTTTTATTGCAGTCTCTCCTTTGTTTGCCAGCTCCAAGTCCGTTTGGGCACTACATCTGTGGTGCACCCCCCAGCCGTCCTTTAATCCGAGTTCGGAGTGCACGAACGATTGCTCTCTGCCCGCACAGGAGAAGAGCCAGGACTGAAAGAGGCCGCTGGATCTCTTCAGCACTCAGCAAGCTTTGCAACCGGGACACCTCTTTTACTGTCACTCCTTGCTTACTTGTCTGAAAGTGCATTTGAACCAACGTCTCCGGCACCCAATCTCAGACATGCTGCTGCTGAGTGAGCGGAGCAAGTTAGTTTGAGCCCTCTGACGATGATCTAGATCTGAGAGTAGCTATTGGAAATCTTCTGCAAACAGCATCTTTCGGAGACGTGGTACATATATTGCAGTCTCTCCTTTGTTTGAAAGCTCCAAATCCGTTTGAGCACAATATCTGTGGTGCACCCCCCAGCCGTCCTGAATCCGAGTTTGGAGTGCACGAACTTTTGTTTTCTGCCCGCACAGACGAAGAGCCAGGACTGAAAGAGGCTGCTGGATCTCTTCAGCACTAAGCAAGCCGGATTTGCTAAAGTGACACTTTTATTGCAGTCTCTCCTTTTTTGCCAGCTCCAAGTCCGTTTGGGCACTACATCTGTGGTGCACCCCCCAGCCGTCCTTTAATCCGAGTTCGGAGTGCACGAACGATTGCTCTCTGCTCGCACAGACGAATAGGCGGGACTGAAAGAGGCTGCTGGATCTCTTCAGCACTCAGCAAGATTTGCAACCGGGACACCTCTTTTACTGTCACTCCTTGCTTACTTGTCTGAAAGTGCATTTGAACCAACGTCTCCGGCACCCAATCTCAGACATGCTGCTGCTGAGTGAGCGGAGCAAGTTAGTTTGAGCCCTCTGACGATGATCTAGATCTGAGAGTAGCTATTGGAAATCTTCTGCAAACAGCATCTTTCGGAGACGTGGTACATATATTGCAGTCTCTCCTTTGTTTGCCAGCTCCAAATCCGCTTGAGCGGAACATCTGTGGTGCACCCCCCAGCCGTCCTGAATGCAAGTTTCGAGTGCACGAACGATTGTTCTGTGCTCGCACAGATGAATAGGCAGGACTGAAAGGGGCTGCTGGATCTCTACTGCCCTCAGCAGGATTTGCTAAATTGACACTTTTATTGCAGTCTCTCCTTTGTTTGCCAGCTCCAAGTCCGTTTGGGCACAACATCTGTGGTACACCCCCCAGCCGTCCTTTAATCCGAGTTCGGAGTGCACGAACGATTGCTCTCTGCCCGCACAGACGAATAGGCGGGACTGAAAGAGGCTGCTGGATCTCATCAGCACTCAGCAAGATTTGCAACCGGGACACCTCTTTTACTGTCATTCCTTGCATATTTATCAGAAAGTGCATTTGAACCAACGTCTCCGGCACCCAATCTCAGACATGCTGCTGCTGAGTGAGCGGAGCAAGTTAGTTTGATCCCTCTGACGATGATCTAGATCTGAGAGTAGCTATTGGAAATCTTCTGCAAACAGCATCTTTCGGAGAGGTGGTACATATATTGCAGTCTCTCCTTTGTTTGCCAGCTAAAAAACCGCTTGAGCGGAACATCTGTGGTGCACCCCCCAGCCGTCCTTTAATCCGTGTTCGGAGTGCCCGAACGATTGCTCTCTGCCCGCACAGACGAAGAGCCAGGACTGAAAGAGGCTGCTGGATCTCTTCAGCACTCAGCAGGCTTTGCAACCGGGACACCTCTTTTACTGTCACTCCTTGCTTACTTGTCTGAAAGTGCATTTGAACCAACGTCTCCGGCACCCAATCTCAGACATGCTGCTGCTGAGTGAGCGGAGCAAGTTAGGTTGATCCCTCTGACGATGATCTAGATCTGAGAGTAGCTATTGGAAATCTTCTGCAAACAGCATCTTTCGGAGACGTGGTACATATATTGCAGTCTCTCCTTTGTTTGCCAGCTCCAAATCCGCTTGAGCGTTACATCTGTGGTGCACCCCCCAGCCGTCCTGAATGCAAGTTTGGAGTGCACGAACGATTGTTCTGTGCTCGCACAGATGAATATGCAGGACTGAAAGGAGCTGCTGAATCTCTACTACCCTCAGCAGGATTTGCTAAATTGACACTTTTATTGCAGTCTCTCCTTTGTTTGCCAGCTCCAAGTCCGTTTGGGCACAACATCTGTGGTGCACCCCCCAGCCGTCCTTTAATCCGAGTTCGGAGTGCACGAACGATTGCTCTCTGCTCGCACAGACGAATAGGCAGGACTGAAAGAGGCTGCTGGATCTCTTCAGCACTCAGCAAGATTTGCAACCGGGACACCTCTTTTACTGTCATTCCTTGCATACTTATCAGAAAGTGCATTTGAACCAACGTCTCCGGCACCCAATCTCAGACATGCTGCTGCTGAGTGAGCGGAGCAAGTTAGTTTGATCCCTCTGACGATGATCTAGATCTGAGAGTAGCTATTGGAAATCTTCTGCAAACAGCATCTTTCGGAGAGGTGGTACATATATTGCAGTCTCTCCTTTGTTTGAAAGCTCCAAATCCGTTTGAGCACAATATCTGTGGTGCACCCCCCAGCCGTCCTGAATCCGAGTTTGGAGTGCACGAACTTTTGTTTTCTGCCCGCACAGACGAAGAGCCAGGACTGAAAGAGGCTGCTGGATCTCTTCAGCACTAAGCAAGCCGGATTTGCTAAAGTGACACTTTTATTGCTGTCTCTCCTTTTTTGCCAGCTCCAAGTCCGTTTGGGCACTACATCTGTGGTGCACCCCCCAGCCGTCCTTTAATCCGAGTTCGGAGTGCACGAACGATTGCTCTCTGCTCGCACAGACGAATAGGCGGGACTGAAAGAGGCTGCTGGATCTCTTCAGCACTCAGCAAGATTTGCAACCGGGACACCTCTTTTACTGTCACTCCTTGCTTACTTGTCTGAAAGTGCATTTGAACCAACGTCTCCGGCACCCAATCTCAGACATGCTGCTGCTGAGTGAGCGGAGCAAGTTAGTTTGAGCCCTCTGACGATGATCTAGATCTGAGAGTAGCTATTGGAAATCTTCTGCAAACAGCATCTTTCGGAGAGGTGGTACATATATTGCAGTCTCTCCTTTGTTTGCCAGCTCCAAATCCGCTTGAGCGGAACATCTGTGGTGCACCCCCCAGCCGTCCTGAATGCAAGTTTCGAGTGCACGAACGATTGTTCTGTGCTCGCACAGATGAATAGGCAGGACTGAAAGGGGCTGCTGGATCTCTACTGCCCTCAGCAGGATTTGCTAAATTGACACTTTTATTGCAGTCTCTCCTTTGTTTGCCAGCTCCAAGTCCGTTTGGGCACAACATCTGTGGTACACCCCCCAGCCGTCCTTTAATCCGAGTTCGGAGTGCACGAACGATTGCTCTCTGCTCGCACAGACGAATAGGCGGGACTGAAAGAGGCTGCTGGATCTCATCAGCACTCAGCAAGATTTGCAACCGGGACACCTCTTTTACTGTCATTCCTTGCATATTTATCAGAAAGTGCATTTGAACCAACGTCTCCGGCACCCAATCTCAGACATGCTGCTGCTGAGTGAGCGGAGCAAGTTAGTTTGATCCCTCTGACGATGATCTAGATCTGAGAGTAGCTATTGGAAATCTTCTGCAAACAGCATCTTTCGGAGAGGTGGTACATATATTGCAGTCTCTCCTTTGTTTGCCAGCTAAAAAACCGCTTGAGCGGAACATCTGTGGTGCACCCCCCAGCCGTCCTTTAATCCGTGTTCGGAGTGCCCGCACGATTGCTCTCTGCCCGCACAGACGAAGAGCCAGGACTGAAAGAGGCTGCTGGATCTCTTCAGCACTCAGCAGGCTTTGCAACCGGGACACCTCTTTTACTGTCACTCCTTGCTTACTTGTCTGAAAGTGCATTTGAACCAACGTCTCCGGCACCCAATCTCAGACATGCTGCTGCTGAGTGAGCGGAGCAAGTTAGTTTGATCCCTCTGACGATGATCTAGATCTGAGAGTAGCTATTGGAAATCTTCTGCAAACAGCATCTTTCGGAGACGTGGTACATATATTGCAGTCTCTCCTTTGTTTGCCAGCTAAAAAACCGCTTGAGCGGAACATCTGTGGTGCACCCCCCAGCCGTCCTGAATCCGAGTTTGGAGTGCACGAACTTTTGTTTTCTGCCCGCACAGACGAAGAGCCAGGACTGAAAGAGGCTGCTGGATCTCTTCAGCACTAAGCAAGCCGGATTTGCTAAAGTGACACTTTTATTGCAGTCTCTCGTTTTTTGCAAGCTCCAAGTCCGTTTGGGCACAACATCTGTGGTGCACCCCCCAGCCGTCCTTTAATCCGAGTTCGGAGTGCACGAACGATTGCTCTCTGCTCGCACAGACGAATAGGCGGGACTGAAAGAGGCTGCTGGATCTCTTCAGCACTCAGCAAGCTTTGCAACCGGGACACCTCTTTTACTGTCACTCCTTGCTTACTTGTCTGAAAGTGCATTTGAACCAACGTCTCCGGCACCCAATCTCAGACATGCTGCTGCTGAGTGAGCGGAGCAAGTTAGTTTGATCCCTCTGACGATGATCTAGATCTGAGAGTAGCAATTGGAAATCTTCTGCAAACAGCATCTTTCGGAGAGGTGGTACATATATTGCAGTCTCTCCTTTGTTTGCCAGCTCCAAATCCGCTTGAGCGCAACATCTTTGGTGCACCCCCCAGCCGTCCTGAATGCAAGTTTGGAGTGCACAAACGATTGTTCTGTGCTCGCACAGATGAATAGGCAGGACTGAAAGGGGCTGCTGGATCTCTACTGCTCTCAGCAGGATTTGCTAAATTGACACTTTTATTGCAGTCTCTCCTTTGTTTGCCAGCTCCAAGTCCGTTTGCGCACAACATCTGTGGTGCACCCCCCAGCCGTCCTTTAATCCGAGTTCGGAGTGCACGAACGATTGCTCTCTGCTCGCACAGACGAATAGGCAGGACTGAAAGAGGCTGCTGGATCTCTTCAACACTCAGCAAGATTTGCAACCGGGACACCTCTTTTACTGTCATTCCTTGCATACTTATCAGAAAGTGCATTTGAACCAACGTCTCCAGCACCCAATCTCAGACATGCTGCTGCTGAGTGAGCGGAGCAAGTTAGTTTGATCCCTCTGACGATGATCTAGATCTGAGAGTAGCTATTGGAAATCTTCTGCAAACAGCATCTTTCGGAGACGTGGTACATATATTGCAGTCTCTCCTTTGTTTGAAAGCTCCAAATCCGTTTGAGCACAATATCTGTGGTGCACCCCCCAGCCGTCCTGAATCCGAGTTTGGAGTGCACGAACTTTTGTTTTCTGCCCGCACAGACGAAGAGCCAGGACTGAAAGAGGCTGCTGGATCTCTTCAGCACTAAGCAAGCCGGATTTGCTAAAGTGACACTTTTATTGCTGTCTCTCCTTTTTTGCCAGCTCCAAGTCCGTTTGGGCACAACATCTGTGGTGCACCCCCCAGCCGTCCTTTAATCCGAGTTCGGAGTGCACGAACGATTGCTCTCTGCTCGCACAGACGAATAGGCGGGACTGAAAGAGGCTGCTGGATCTCTTCAGCACTCAGCAAGCTTTGCAACCGGGACACCTCTTTTACTGTCACTCCTTGCTTACTTGTCTGAAAGTGCATTTGAACCAACATCTCCGGCACCCAATCTCAGACATGCTGCTGCTGAGTGAGCGGAGCAAGTTAGTTTGAGCCCTCTGACGATGAACTAGATCTGAGAGTAACTATTGGAAATCTTCTGCAAACAGCATCTTTCGGAGAGGTGGTACATATATTGCAGTCTCTCCTTTGTTTGCCAGCTCCAAATTCGCTTGAGCGGAACATCTGTGGTGCACCCCCCAGCCGTCCTGAATGCAAGTTTGGAGTGCACGAACGATTGTTCTGTGCTCGCACAGATGAATAGGCAGGACTGAAAGGGGCTGCTGGATCTCTACTGCCCTCAGCAGGATTTGCTAAATTGACACTTTTATTGCAGTCTCTCCTTTGTTTGCCAGCTCCAAGTCCGTTTGGGCACAACATCTGTGGTGCACCCCCCAGCCGTCCTTTAATCCGAGTTCGGAGTGCACGAACGATTGCTCTCTGCTCGCACAGACGAATAGGCGGGTCTGAAAGAGGCTGCTGGATCTCTTCAGCACTCAGCAAGCTTTGCAACCGGGAAACCTCTTTTACTGTCATTCCTTGCATACTTATCAGAAAGTGCATTTGAACCAACGTCTCCGGCACCCAATCTCAGACATGCTGCTGCTGAGTGAGCGGAGCAAGTTAGTTTGATCCCTCTGACGATGACCTAGATCTGAGAGTAGCTATTGGAAATCTTCTGCAAACAGCATCTTTCGGAGAGGTGGTACATATATTGCAGTCTCTCCTTTGTTTGAAAGCTCCAAATCCGTTTGAGCACAATATCTGTGGTGCACCCTCCAGCCGTCCTGAATCCGAGTTTGGAGTGCACGAACTTTTGTTTTCTGCCCGCACAGACGAAGAGCCAGGACTGAAAGAGGCTGCTGGATCTCTTCAGCACTAAGCAAGCCGGATTTGCTAAAGTGACACTTTTATTGCTGTCTCTCCTTTTTTGCCAGCTCCAAGTCCGTTTGGGCACAACATCTGTGGTGCACCCCCCAGCCGTCCTTTAATCCGAGTTCGGAGTGCACGAACGATTGCTCTCTGCTCGCACAGACGAATAGGCGGGACTGAAAGAGGCTGCTGGATCTCATCAGCACTCAGCAAGATTTGCAACCGGGACACCTCTTTTACTGTCATTCCTTGCATACTTATCAGAAAGTGCATTTGAACCAACGTCTCCGGCACCCAATCTCAGACATGCTGCTGCTGAGTGAGCGGAGCAAGTTAGTTTGATCCCTCTGACGATGATCTAGATCTGAGAGTAGCTATTGGAAATCTTCTGCAAACAGCATCTTTCGGAGAGGTGGTACATATATTGCAGTCTCTCCTTTGTTTGCCAGCTAAAAAACCGCTTGAGCGGAACATCTGTGGTGCACCCCCCAGCCGTCCTTTAATCCGTGTTCGGAGTGCCCGAACGATTGCTCTCTGCCCGCACAGACGAAGAGCCAGGACTGAAAGAGGCTGCTGGATCTCTTCAGCACTCAGCAGGCTTTGCAACCGGGACACCTCTTTTACTGTCACTCCTTGCTTACTTGTCTGAAAGTGCATTTGAACCAACATCTCCGGCACCCAATCTCAGACATGCTGCTGCTGAGTGAGCGGAGCAAGTTAGTTTGATCCCTCTGACGATGATCTAGATCTGAGAGTAGCTATTGGAAATCTTCTGCAAACAGCATCTTTCGGAGACGTGGTACATATATTGCAGTCTCTCCTTTGTTTGCCAGCTCCAAATCCGCTTGAGCGTTACATCTGTGGTGCACCCCCCAGCCGTCCTGAATGCAAGTTTGGAGTGCACGAACGATTGTTCTGTGCTCGCACAGATGAATAGGCAGGACTGAAAGGAGCTGCTGGATCTCTACTACCCTCAGCAGGATTTGCTAAATTGACACTTTTATTGCAGTCTCTCCTTTGTTTGCCAGCTCCAAGTCCGTTTGGGCACAACATCTGTGGTGCACCCCCCAACCGTCCTGAATGCAAGTTTGGAGTGCAAGAACGATTGTTCTGCGCTCGCACAGATGAATAGGCGGGACTGAAAGGGGCTGCTGGATCTCTTCAGCACTCAGCAAGCTTTGCAACCGGGACACCTCTTTTACTGTCACTCCTTGCTTACTTGTCTGAAAGTGCATTTGGACCAATTCTCCGGCACCCAATCTCAGACATGCTGCTGCTGAGTGAGCGGAGCAAGTTAGGTTGATCCCTCTGACGATGATCCATGTCTGCAAGTAGCTATTGGAAATCTTCTGCAAACAGCATCTTTCGGAGAGGTAGTACATATATTGCAGTCTCTCCTTTGTTTGCCAGCTCCAAATCCGCTTGTGCGCAACATCTTTGGTGCACCCCCCAGCCGTCCTGAATGCAAGTTTGGAGTGCACGAACGATTGTTCTGTGCTCGCACAGATGAATAGGCAGGACTGAAAGGGGCTGCTGGATCTCTACTGCCCTAAGCAGGATTTGCCAAATTGACACTTTTATTGCAGTCTCTCCTTTGTTTGCCAGCTCCAAGTCCGTTTGGGCACTACATCTGTGGTGCACCCCCCAGCCGTCCTTTAATCCGAGTTCGGAGTGCACGAACGATTGCTCTCTGCCCGCACAGACGAAGAGCCAGGACTGAAAGAGGCTGCTGGATCTCTTCAGCACTCAGCAAGCTTTGCAATCGGGACACCTCTTTTACTGTCACTCCTTGCTTACTTGTCTGAAAGAGCATTTGAACCAACATCTCCGGCACCCAATCTCAGACATGCTGCTGCTGAGTGAGCGGAGCAAGTTAGTTTGATCCCTCTGACGATGATCTAGATCTGAGAGTAGCTATTGGAAATCTTCTGCAAACAGCATCTTTCGGAGAGGTGGTACATATATTGCAGTCTCTCTTTTGTTTGAAAGCTCCAAATCCGTTTGAGCACAATATCTGTGGTGCACCCCCCAGCCGTCCTGAATCCGAGTTTAGAGTGCACGAACTTTTGTTTTCTGCCCGCACAGACGAAGAGCCAGGACTGAAAGAGGCTGCTGGATCTCTTCAGCACTAAGCAAGCCGGATTTGCTAAAGTGACACTTTTATTGCAGTCTCTCCTTTGTTTGCCAGCTCCAAGTCCGTTTGTGCACAACATCTGTGGTGCACCCCCCAGCCGTCCTTTAATCCGATTTCGGAGTGCACGAACGATTGCTCTCTGCCCGCACAGACGAAGAGCCAGGACTGAAAGAGGCTGCTGGATCTCTTCAGCACTCAGCAAGCTTTGCAACCGGGACACCTCTTTTACTGTCACTCCTTGCTTACTTGTCTGAAAGTGCATTTGAACCAACGTCTCCGGCACCCAATCTCAGACATGCTGCTGCTGAGTGAGCGGAGCAAGTTAGTTTGATCCCTCTGACGATGATCTAGATCTGAGAGTAGCTTTTGGAAATCTTCTGCAAACAGCATCTTTCGGAGACGTGGTACATATATTGCAGTCTCTCCTTTGTTTGCCAGCTCCAAATCCGCTTGAGCGGAACATCTATGGTGCACCCCCCAGCCGTCCTGAATGCAAGTTTGGAGTGCAAGAACGATTGTTCTGTGCTCGCACAGATGAATAGGCAGGACTGAAAGGGGCTGCTGGATCTCTACTGCCCTCAGCAGGATTTGCTAAATTGACACTTTTATTGCAGTCTCTCCTTTGTTTGCCAGCTCCAAGTCCGTTTGGGCACAACATCTGTGGTACACCCCCCAGCCGTCCTTTAATCCGAGTTCGGAGTGCACGAACGATTGCTCTCTTCTCGCACAGACGAATAGGCGGGACTGAAAGAGGCTGCTGGATCTCTTCAGCACTCAGCAAGATTTGCAACCGGGACACCTCTTTTACTGTCATTCCTTGCTTACTTATCAGAAAGTGCATTTGAACCAACGTCTCCGGCACCCAATCTCAGACATGCTGCTGCTGAGTGAGCGGAGCAAGTTAGTTTGATCCCTCTGACGATGATCTAGATCTGAGAGTAGCTATTGGAAATCTTCTGCAAACAGCATCTTTCGGAGAGGTGGTACATATATTGCAGTCTCTCCTTTGTTTGAAAGCTCCAAATCCGTTTGAGCACAATATCTGTGGTGCACCCCCCAGCCGTCCTGAATCCGAGTTTGGAGTGCACGAACTTTTGTTTTCTGCCCGCACAGACGAAGAGCCAGGACTGAAAGAGGCTGTTGGATCTCTTCAGCACTAAGCAAGCCGGATTTTCTAAAGTGACACTTTTATTGCAGTCTCTCCTTTGTTTGCCAGCTCCAAGTCCGTTTGGGCACAACATCTGTGGTGCACCCCCCAGCCGTCCTTTAATCCGAGTTCGGAGTGCACGAACGATTGCTCTCTGCTCGCACAGACGAATAGGCGGGACTGAAAGAGGCTGCTGGATCTCTTCAGCACTCAGCAAGATTTGCAACCGGGACACCTCTTTTACTGTCACTCCTTGCTTACTTGTCTGAAAGTGCATTTGAACCAACGTCTCCGGCACCCAATCTCAGACATGCTGCTGCTGAGTGAGCGGAGCAAGTTAGTTTGATCCCTCTGACGATGATCTAGATCTGAGAGTAGCTATTGGAAATCTTCTGCAAACAGCATCTTTCGGAGACGTGGTACATATATTGCAGTCTCTCCTTTGTTTGCCAGCTAAAAAACCGCTTGAGCGGAACATCTGTGGTGCACCCCCCAGCCGTCCTGAATGCAAGTTTGGAGTGCACGAACTTTTGTTTTCTGCCCGCACAGACGAAGATCCAGGACTGAAAGAGGCTGCTGGATCTCTTCAGCACTAAGCAAGCCGGATTTGCTAAAGTGACACTTTTATTTCAGTCTCTCCTTTGTTTGCCAGCTCCAAGTCCGTTTGTGCACAACATCTGTGGTGCACCCCCCAGCCGTCCTTTAATCCGAGTTCGGAGTGCACGAACGATTGCTCTCTGCTCGCACAGACGAATAGGCGGGACTGAAAGAGGCTGCTGGATCTCTTCAGCACTCAGCAAGATTTGCAACCGGGACACCTCTTTTACTGTCATTCCTTGCATACTTATCAGAAAGTGCATTTGAACCAACGTCTCCGGCACCCAATCTCAGACATGCTGCTGCTGAGTGAGCGGAGCAAGTTAGTTTGATCCCTCTGACGATGATCTAGATCTGAGAGTAGCTATTGGAAATCTTCTGCAAACAGCATCTTTCGGAGACGTGGTACATATATTGCAGTCTCTCCTTTGTTTGAAAGTTCCAAATCCGTTTGAGCGCAATATCTGTGGTGCACCCCCCAGCCGTCCTGAATCCGAGTTTGGAGTGCACGAACTTTTGTTTTCTGCCCGCACAGACGAAGAGCCAGGACTGAAAGAGGCTGCTGGATCTCTTCAGCACTAAGCAAGCCGGATTTGCTAAAGTGACACTTTTATTGCAGTCTCTCCTTTGTTTGCCAGCTCCAAGTCCGTTTGGGCACAACATCTGTGGTGCACCCCCCAGCCGTCCTTTAATCCGAGTTCGGAGTGCCCGAACGATTGCTCTCTGCCCGCACAGACGAAGAGCCAGGCCTGAAAGAGGCTGCTGGATCTCTTCAGCACTCAGCAAGCTTTGCAACCAGGACACCTCTTTTACTGTCACTCCTTGCTTACTTGTCTGAAAGTGCATTTGAACCAACGTCTCCGGCACCCAATCTCAGACATGCTGCTGCTGAGTGAGCGGAGCAAGTTAGTTTGATCCCTCTGACGATGATCTAGATCTGAGAGTAGCTATTGGAAATCTTCTGCAAACAGCATCTTTCGGAGACGTGGTACATATATTGCAGTCTCTCCTTTGTTTGCCAGCTCCAAATCCGCTTGAGCGGAACATCTGTAGTGCACCCCCCAGCCGTCCTGAATGCAAGTTTGGAGTGCAAGAACGATTGTTCTGTGCTCGCACAGATGAATAGGCAGGACTGAAAGGGGCTGCTGGATCTCTACTGCCCTCAGCAGGATTTGCTAAATTGACACTTTTATTGCAGTCTCTCCTTTGTTTGCCAGCTCCAAGTCCGTTTGGGCACAACATCTGTGGTGCACCCCCCAGCTGTCCTTTAATCCGAGTTCGGAGTGCCCGAACGATTGCTCTCTGCCCGCACAGACGAAGAGCCAGGCCTGAAAGAGGCTGCTGGATCTCTTCAGCACTCAGCAAGCTTTGCAATCGGGACACCTCTTTTACTGTCACTCCTTGCTTACTTGTCTGAAAGTGCATTTGAACCAACGTCTCCGGCACCCAATCTCAGACATGCTGCTGCTGAGTGAGCGGAGCAAGTTAGGTTGAGCCCTCTGACGATGATCTAGATCTGAGAGTAGCTATTGGAAATCTTCTGCAAACAGCATCTTTCGGAGACGTGGTACATATATTGCAGTCTCTCCTTTGTTTGCCAGCTCCAAATCCGCTTGAGCGTTACATCTGTGGTGCACCCCCCAGCCGTCCTGAATGCGAGTTTGGAGTGCAAGAACGATTGTTCTGTGCTCGCACAGATGAATAGGCAGGACTGAAAGGGGCTGCTGGATCTCTACTGCCCTCAGCAGGATTTGCTAAATTGACACTTTTATTGCAGTCTCTCCTTTGTTTGCCAGCTCCAAGTCCGTTTGGGCACTACATCTGTGGTGCACCCCCCAGCCGTCCTTTAATCCGAGTTCGGAGTGCACGAACGATTGCTCTCTGCTCGCACAGACGAATAGGCGGGACTGAAAGAGGCTGCTGGATCTCTTCAGCACTCAGCAAGATTTGCAACCGGGACACCTCTTTTACTGTCATTCCTTGCATACTTATCAGAAAGTGCATTTGAACCAACGTCTCCGGCACCCAATCTCAGACATGCTGCTGCTGAGTGAGCGGAGCAAGTTAGTTTGAGCCCTCTGACGATGATCTAGATCTGAGAGTAGCTATTGGAAATCTTCTGCAAACAGCATCTTTCGGAGACGTGGTACATATATTGCAGTCTCTCCTTTGTTTGAAAGCTCCAAATCCGTTTGAGCACAATATATGTGGTGCACCCCCCAGCCGTCCTGAATCCGAGTTTGGAGTGCACGAACTTTTGTTTTCTGCCCGCACAGACAAAGAGCCAGGAATGAAAGAGGCTGCTGGATCTCTTCAGCACTAAGGAAGCCGGATTTGCTAAATTGACACTTTTATTGCAGTCTCTCCTTTTTTGCCAGCTCCAAGTCCGTTTGGGCACAACATCTGTGGTGCACCCCCCAGCCGTCCTTTAATCCGAGTTCGGAGTGCACGAACGATTGCTCTCTTCTCGCACAGACGAATAGGCGGGACTGAAAGAGGCTGCTGGATCTCTTCAGCACTCAGCAAGATTTGCAACCGGGACACCTCTTTTACTGTCACTCCTTGCTTACTTGTCTGAAAGTGCATTTGAACCAACGTCTCCGGCACCCAATCTCAGACATGCTGCTGCTGAGTGAGCGGAGCAAGTTAGTTTGAGCCCTCTGACGATGATCTAGATCTGAGAGTAGCTATTGGAAATCTTCTGCAAACAGCATCTTTCGGAGAGGTGGTACATATATTGCAGTCTCTCCTTTGTTTGCCAGCTAAAAAACCGCTTGAGCGGAACATCTGTGGTGCACCCCCCAGCCGTCCTGAATCCGAGTTTGGAGTGCACGAACTTTTGTTTTCTGCCCGCACAGACGAAGATCCAGGACTGAAAGAGGCTGCTGGATCTCTTCAGCACTAAGCAAGCCGGATTTGCTGAAGTGACACTTTTATTGCAGTCTCTCCTTTGTTTGCCAGCTCCAAGTCCGTTTGGGCACTACATCTGTGGTGCACCCCCCAGCCGTCCTTTAATCCGAGTTCGGAGTGCACGAACGATTGCTCTCTGCTCGCACAGACGAATAGGCGGGACTGAAAGAGGCTGCTGGATCTCATCAGCACTCAGCAAGATTTGCAACCGGGACACCTCTTTTACTGTCATTCCTTGCATACTTATCAGAAAGTGCATTTGAACCAACGTCTCCGGCACCCAATCTCAGACATGCTGCTGCTGAGTGAGCGGAGCAAGTTAGTTTGAGCCCTCTGACGATGATCTAGATCTGAGAGTAGCTATTGGAAATCTTCTGCAAACAGCATCTTTCGGAGACGTGGTACATATATTGCAGTCTCTCCTTTGTTTGAAAGTTCCAAATCCGTTTGAGCGCAATATCTGTGGTGCACCCCCCAGCCGTCCTGAATCCGAGTTTTGAGTGCACGAACTTTTGTTTTCTGCCCGCACAGACGAAGAGCCAGGACTGAGAGAGGCTGCTGGATCTCTTCAGCACTAAGCAAGCCGGATTTGCTAAAGTGACACTTTTATTGCAGTCTCTCCTTTGTTTGCCAGCTCCAAGTCCGTTTGGGCACAACATCTGTGGTGCACCCCCCAGCCGTCCTTTAATCCGAGTTCGGAGTGCCCGAACGATTGCTCTCTGCCCGCACAGACGAAGAGCCAGGCCTGAAAGAGGCTGCTGGATCTCTTCAGCACTCAGCAAGCTTTGCAACCGGGACACCTCTTTTACTGTCACTCCTTGCTTACTTGTCTGAAAGTGCATTTGAACCAACGTCTCCGGCACCCAATCTCAGACATGCTGCTGCTGAGTGAGCGGAGCAAGTTAGTTTGATCCCTCTGACGATGATCTAGATCTGAGAGTAGCTATTGGAAATCTTCTGCAAACAGCATCTTTCGGAGACGTGGTACATATATTGCAGTCTCTCCTTTGTTTGCCAGCTCCAAATCCGCTTGAGCGGAACATCTGTAGTGCACCCCCCAGCCGTCCTGAATGCAAGTTTGGAGTGCAAGAACGATTGTTCTGTGCTCGCACAGATGAATAGGCAGGACTGAAAGGGGCTGCTGGATCTCTACTGCCCTCAGCAGGATTTGCTAAATTGACACTTTTATTGCAGTCTCTCCTTTGTTTGCCAGCTCCAAGTCCGTTTGGGCACAACATCTGTGGTGCACCCCCCAGCTGTCCTTTAATCCGAGTTCGGAGTGCCCGAACGATTGCTCTCTGCCCGCACAGACGAAGAGCCAGGCCTGAAAGAGGCTGCTGGATCTCTTCAGCACTCAGCAAGCTTTGCAATCGGGACACCTCTTTTACTGTCACTCCTTGCTTACTTGTCAGAAAGTGCATTTGAACCAACGTCTCCGGCACCCAATCTCAGACATGCTGCTGCTGAGTGAGCGGAGCAAGTTAGTTTGAGCCCTCTGACGATGATCTAGATCTGAGAGTAGCTATTGGAAATCTTCTGCAAACAGCATCTTTCGGAGAGGTGGTACATATATTGCAGTCTCTCCTTTGTTTGCCAGCTAAAAAACCGCTTGAGCGGAACATCTGTGGTGCACCCCCCAGCCGTCCTTTAATCCGTGTTCGGAGTGCCCGAACGATTGCTCTCTGCCCGCACAGACGAAGAGCCAGGACTGAAAGAGGCTGCTGGATCTCTTCAGCACTCAGCAGGCTTTGCAACCGGGACACCTCTTTTACTGTCACTCCTTGCTTACTTGTCTGAAAGTGCATTTGAACCAACATCTCCGGCACCCAATCTCAGACATGCTGCTGCTGAGTGAGCGGAGCAAGTTAGTTTGATCCCTCTGACGATGATCTAGATCTGAGAGTAGCTATTGGAAATCTTCTGCAAACAGCATCTTTCGGAGACGTGGTACATATATTGCAGTCTCTCCTTTGTTTGCCAGCTCCAAATCCGCTTGAGCGTTACATCTGTGGTGCACCCCCCAGCCGTCCTGAATGCAAGTTTGGAGTGCACGAACGATTGTTCTGTGCTCGCACAGATGAATAGGCAGGACTGAAAGGAGCTGCTGGATCTCTACTACCCTCAGCAGGATTTGCTAAATTGACACTTTTATTGCAGTCTCTCCTTTGTTTGCCAGCTCCAAGTCCGTTTGGGCACAACATCTGTGGTGCACCCCCCAACCGTCCTGAATGCAAGTTTGGAGTGCAAGAACGATTGTTCTGCGCTCGCACAGATGAATAGGCGGGACTGAAAGGGGCTGCTGGATCTCTTCAGCACTCAGCAAGCTTTGCAACCGGGACACCTCTTTTACTGTCACTCCTTGCTTACTTGTCTGAAAGTGCATTTGGACCAATTCTCCGGCACCCAATCTCAGACATGCTGCTGCTGAGTGAGCGGAGCAAGTTAGGTTGATCCCTCTGACGATGATCCATGTCTGCAAGTAGCTATTGGAAATCTTCTGCAAACAGCATCTTTCGGAGAGGTAGTACATATATTGCAGTCTCTCCTTTGTTTGCCAGCTCCAAATCCGCTTGTGCGCAACATCTTTGGTGCACCCCCCAGCCGTCCTGAATGCAAGTTTGGAGTGCACGAACGATTGTTCTGTGCTCGCACAGATGAATAGGCAGGACTGAAAGGGGCTGCTGGATCTCTACTGCCCTAAGCAGGATTTGCCAAATTGACACTTTTATTGCAGTCTCTCCTTTGTTTGCCAGCTCCAAGTCCGTTTGGGCACTACATCTGTGGTGCACCCCCCAGCCGTCCTTTAATCCGAGTTCGGAGTGCACGAACGATTGCTCTCTGCCCGCACAGACGAAGAGCCAGGACTGAAAGAGGCTGCTGGATCTCTTCAGCACTCAGCAAGCTTTGCAATCGGGACACCTCTTTTACTGTCACTCCTTGCTTACTTGTCTGAAAGAGCATTTGAACCAACATCTCCGGCACCCAATCTCAGACATGCTGCTGCTGAGTGAGCGGAGCAAGTTAGTTTGATCCCTCTGACGATGATCTAGATCTGAGAGTAGCTATTGGAAATCTTCTGCAAACAGCATCTTTCGGAGAGGTGGTACATATATTGCAGTCTCTCTTTTGTTTGAAAGCTCCAAATCCGTTTGAGCACAATATCTGTGGTGCACCCCCCAGCCGTCCTGAATCCGAGTTTAGAGTGCACGAACTTTTGTTTTCTGCCCGCACAGACGAAGAGCCAGGACTGAAAGAGGCTGCTGGATCTCTTCAGCACTAAGCAAGCCGGATTTGCTAAAGTGACACTTTTATTGCAGTCTCTCCTTTGTTTGCCAGCTCCAAGTCCGTTTGTGCACAACATCTGTGGTGCACCCCCCAGCCGTCCTTTAATCCGATTTCGGAGTGCACGAACGATTGCTCTCTGCCCGCACAGACGAAGAGCCAGGACTGAAAGAGGCTGCTGGATCTCTTCAGCACTCAGCAAGCTTTGCAACCGGGACACCTCTTTTACTGTCACTCCTTGCTTACTTGTCTGAAAGTGCATTTGAACCAACGTCTCCGGCACCCAATCTCAGACATGCTGCTGCTGAGTGAGCGGAGCAAGTTAGTTTGATCCCTCTGACGATGATCTAGATCTGAGAGTAGCTTTTGGAAATCTTCTGCAAACAGCATCTTTCGGAGACGTGGTACATATATTGCAGTCTCTCCTTTGTTTGCCAGCTCCAAATCCGCTTGAGCGGAACATCTATGGTGCACCCCCCAGCCGTCCTGAATGCAAGTTTGGAGTGCAAGAACGATTGTTCTGTGCTCGCACAGATGAATAGGCAGGACTGAAAGGGGCTGCTGGATCTCTACTGCCCTCAGCAGGATTTGCTAAATTGACACTTTTATTGCAGTCTCTCCTTTGTTTGCCAGCTCCAAGTCCGTTTGGGCACAACATCTGTGGTACACCCCCCAGCCGTCCTTTAATCCGAGTTCGGAGTGCACGAACGATTGCTCTCTTCTCGCACAGACGAATAGGCGGGACTGAAAGAGGCTGCTGGATCTCTTCAGCACTCAGCAAGATTTGCAACCGGGACACCTCTTTTACTGTCATTCCTTGCTTACTTATCAGAAAGTGCATTTGAACCAACGTCTCCGGCACCCAATCTCAGACATGCTGCTGCTGAGTGAGCGGAGCAAGTTAGTTTGATCCCTCTGACGATGATCTAGATCTGAGAGTAGCTATTGGAAATCTTCTGCAAACAGCATCTTTCGGAGAGGTGGTACATATATTGCAGTCTCTCCTTTGTTTGAAAGCTCCAAATCCGTTTGAGCACAATATCTGTGGTGCACCCCCCAGCCGTCCTGAATCCGAGTTTGGAGTGCACGAACTTTTGTTTTCTGCCCGCACAGACGAAGAGCCAGGACTGAAAGAGGCTGTTGGATCTCTTCAGCACTAAGCAAGCCGGATTTTCTAAAGTGACACTTTTATTGCAGTCTCTCCTTTGTTTGCCAGCTCCAAGTCCGTTTGGGCACAACATCTGTGGTGCACCCCCCAGCCGTCCTTTAATCCGAGTTCGGAGTGCACGAACGATTGCTCTCTGCTCGCACAGACGAATAGGCGGGACTGAAAGAGGCTGCTGGATCTCTTCAGCACTCAGCAAGATTTGCAACCGGGACACCTCTTTTACTGTCACTCCTTGCTTACTTGTCTGAAAGTGCATTTGAACCAACGTCTCCGGCACCCAATCTCAGACATGCTGCTGCTGAGTGAGCGGAGCAAGTTAGTTTGATCCCTCTGACGATGATCTAGATCTGAGAGTAGCTATTGGAAATCTTCTGCAAACAGCATCTTTCGGAGACGTGGTACATATATTGCAGTCTCTCCTTTGTTTGCCAGCTAAAAAACCGCTTGAGCGGAACATCTGTGGTGCACCCCCCAGCCGTCCTGAATCCGAGTTTGGAGTGCACGAACTTTTGTTTTCTGCCCGCACAGACGAAGATCCAGGACTGAAAGAGGCTGCTGGATCTCTTCAGCACTAAGCAAGCCGGATTTGCTAAAGTGACACTTTTATTTCAGTCTCTCCTTTGTTTGCCAGCTCCAAGTCCGTTTGTGCACAACATCTGTGGTGCACCCCCCAGCCGTCCTTTAATCCGAGTTCGGAGTGCACGAACGATTGCTCTCTGCTCGCACAGACGAATAGGCGGGACTGAAAGAGGCTGCTGGATCTCTTCAGCACTCAGCAAGATTTGCAACCGGGACACCTCTTTTACTGTCATTCCTTGCATACTTATCAGAAAGTGCATTTGAACCAACGTCTCCGGCACCCAATCTCAGACATGCTGCTGCTGAGTGAGCGGAGCAAGTTAGTTTGATCCCTCTGACGATGATCTAGATCTGAGAGTAGCTATTGGAAATCTTCTGCAAACAGCATCTTTCGGAGACGTGGTACATATATTGCAGTCTCTCCTTTGTTTGAAAGTTCCAAATCCGTTTGAGCGCAATATCTGTGGTGCACCCCCCAGCCGTCCTGAATCCGAGTTTGGAGTGCACGAACTTTTGTTTTCTGCCCGCACAGACGAAGAGCCAGGACTGAAAGAGGCTGCTGGATCTCTTCAGCACTAAGCAAGCCGGATTTGCTAAAGTGACACTTTTATTGCAGTCTCTCCTTTGTTTGCCAGCTCCAAGTCCGTTTGGGCACAACATCTGTGGTGCACCCCCCAGCCGTCCTTTAATCCGAGTTCGGAGTGCCCGAACGATTGCTCTCTGCCCGCACAGACGAAGAGCCAGGCCTGAAAGAGGCTGCTGGATCTCTTCAGCACTCAGCAAGCTTTGCAACCGGGACACCTCTTTTACTGTCACTCCTTGCTTACTTGTCTGAAAGTGCATTTGAACCAACGTCTCCGGCACCCAATCTCAGACATGCTGCTGCTGAGTGAGCGGAGCAAGTTAGTTTGATCCCTCTGACGATGATCTAGATCTGAGAGTAGCTATTGGAAATCTTCTGCAAACAGCATCTTTCGGAGACGTGGTACATATATTGCAGTCTCTCCTTTGTTTGCCAGCTCCAAATCCGCTTGAGCGGAACATCTGTAGTGCACCCCCCAGCCGTCCTGAATGCAAGTTTGGAGTGCAAGAACGATTGTTCTGTGCTCGCACAGATGAATAGGCAGGACTGAAAGGGGCTGCTGGATCTCTACTGCCCTCAGCAGGATTTGCTAAATTGACACTTTTATTGCAGTCTCTCCTTTGTTTGCCAGCTCCAAGTCCGTTTGGGCACAACATCTGTGGTGCACCCCCCAGCTGTCCTTTAATCCGAGTTCGGAGTGCCCGAACGATTGCTCTCTGCCCGCACAGACGAAGAGCCAGGCCTGAAAGAGGCTGCTGGATCTCTTCAGCACTCAGCAAGCTTTGCAATCGGGACACCTCTTTTACTGTCACTCCTTGCTTACTTGTCTGAAAGTGCATTTGAACCAACGTCTCCGGCACCCAATCTCAGACATGCTGCTGCTGAGTGAGCGGAGCAAGTTAGGTTGAGCCCTCTGACGATGATCTAGATCTGAGAGTAGCTATTGGAAATCTTCTGCAAACAGCATCTTTCGGAGACGTGGTACATATATTGCAGTCTCTCCTTTGTTTGCCAGCTCCAAATCCGCTTGAGCGTTACATCTGTGGTGCACCCCCCAGCCGTCCTGAATGCGAGTTTGGAGTGCAAGAACGATTGTTCTGTGCTCGCACAGATGAATAGGCAGGACTGAAAGGGGCTGCTGGATCTCTACTGCCCTCAGCAGGATTTGCTAAATTGACACTTTTATTGCAGTCTCTCCTTTGTTTGCCAGCTCCAAGTCCGTTTGGGCACTACATCTGTGGTGCACCCCCCAGCCGTCCTTTAATCCGAGTTCGGAGTGCACGAACGATTGCTCTCTGCTCGCACAGACGAATAGGCGGGACTGAAAGAGGCTGCTGGATCTCTTCAGCACTCAGCAAGATTTGCAACCGGGACACCTCTTTTACTGTCATTCCTTGCATACTTATCAGAAAGTGCATTTGAACCAACGTCTCCGGCACCCAATCTCAGACATGCTGCTGCTGAGTGAGCGGAGCAAGTTAGTTTGAGCCCTCTGACGATGATCTAGATCTGAGAGTAGCTATTGGAAATCTTCTGCAAACAGCATCTTTCGGAGACGTGGTACATATATTGCAGTCTCTCCTTTGTTTGAAAGCTCCAAATCCGTTTGAGCACAATATATGTGGTGCACCCCCCAGCCGTCCTGAATCCGAGTTTGGAGTGCACGAACTTTTGTTTTCTGCCCGCACAGACGAAGAGCCAGGAATGAAAGAGGCTGCTGGATCTCTTCAGCACTAAGGAAGCCGGATTTGCTAAAGTGACACTTTTATTGCAGTCTCTCCTTTTTTGCCAGCTCCAAGTCCGTTTGGGCACAACATCTGTGGTGCATCCCCCAGCCGTCCTTTAATCCGAGTTCGGAGTGCACGAACGATTGCTCTCTGCTCGCACAGACGAATAGGCGGGACTGAAAGAGGCTGCTGGATCTCTTCAGCACTCAGCAAGATTTGCAACCGGGACACCTCTTTTACTGTCACTCCTTGCATACTTATCAGAAAGTGCATTTGAACCAACGTCTCCGGAACCCAATCTCAGACATGCTGCTGCTGAGTGAGCGGAGCAAGTTAGTTTGATCCCTCTGACGATGATCTAGATCTGAGAGTAGCTATTGGAAATCTTCTGCAAACAGCATCTTTCGGAGAGGTGGTACATATATTGCAGTCTCTCCTTTGTTTGCCAGCTCCAAATCCGCTTGAGCGGAACATCTGTGGTGCACCCCCCAGCCGTCCTGAATGCAAGTTTGGAGTGCACGAACGATTGTTCTGTGCTCGCACAGATGAATAGGCAGGACGGAAAGGGGCTGCTGGATCTCTACTGCCCTCAGCAGGATTTGCTAAATTGACACTTTTATTGCAGTCTCTCCTTTGTTTGCCAGCTCCAAGTCCGTTTGGGCACAACATCTGTGGTGCACCCCCCAGCCGTCCTTTAATCCGAGTTCGGAGTGCACGAACGATTGCTCTCTTCTCGCACAGACGAATAGGCGGGACTGAAAGAGGCTGCTGGATCTCTTCAGCACTCAGCAAGATTTGCAACCGGGACACCTCTTTTACTGTCACTCCTTGCTTACTTGTCTGAAAGTGCATTTGAACCAACGTCTCCGGCACCCAATCTCAGACATGCTGCTGCTGAGTGAGCGGAGCAAGTTAGTTTGAGCCCTCTGACGATGATCTAGATCTGAGAGTAGCTATTGGAAATCTTCTGCAAACAGCATCTTTCGGAGAGGTGGTACATATATTGCAGTCTCTCCTTTGTTTGCCAGCTAAAAAACCGCTTGAGCGGAACATCTGTGGTGCACCCCCCAGCCGTCCTGAATCCGAGTTTGGAGTGCACGAACTTTTGTTTTCTGCCCGCACAGACGAAGATCCAGGACTGAAAGAGGCTGCTGGATCTCTTCAGCACTAAGCAAGCCGGATTTGCTGAAGTGACACTTTTATTGCAGTCTCTCCTTTGTTTGCCAGCTCCAAGTCCGTTTGGGCACTACATCTGTGGTGCACCCCCCAGCCGTCCTTTAATCCGAGTTCGGAGTGCACGAACGATTGCTCTCTGCTCGCACAGACGAATAGGCGGGACTGAAAGAGGCTGCTGGATCTCATCAGCACTCAGCAAGATTTGCAACCGGGACACCTCTTTTACTGTCATTCCTTGCATACTTATCAGAAAGTGCATTTGAACCAACGTCTCCGGCACCCAATCTCAGACATGCTGCTGCTGAGTGAGCGGAGCAAGTTAGTTTGAGCCCTCTGACGATGATCTAGATCTGAGAGTAGCTATTGGAAATCTTCTGCAAACAGCATCTTTCGGAGACGTGGTACATATATTGCAGTCTCTCCTTTGTTTGAAAGTTCCAAATCCGTTTGAGCGCAATATCTGTGGTGCACCCCCCAGCCGTCCTGAATCCGAGTTTTGAGTGCACGAACTTTTGTTTTCTGCCCGCACAGACGAAGAGCCAGGACTGAGAGAGGCTGCTGGATCTCTTCAGCACTAAGCAAGCCGGATTTGCTAAAGTGACACTTTTATTGCAGTCTCTCCTTTGTTTGCCAGCTCCAAGTCCGTTTGGGCACAACATCTGTGGTGCACCCCCCAGCCGTCCTTTAATCCGAGTTCGGAGTGCCCGAACGATTGCTCTCTGCCCGCACAGACGAAGAGCCAGGCCTGAAAGAGGCTGCTGGATCTCTTCAGCACTCAGCAAGCTTTGCAACCGGGACACCTCTTTTACTGTCACTCCTTGCTTACTTGTCTGAAAGTGCATTTGAACCAACGTCTCCGGCACCCAATCTCAGACATGCTGCTGCTGAGTGAGCGGAGCAAGTTAGTTTGATCCCTCTGACGATGATCTAGATCTGAGAGTAGCTATTGGAAATCTTCTGCAAACAGCATCTTTCGGAGACGTGGTACATATATTGCAGTCTCTCCTTTGTTTGCCAGCTCCAAATCCGCTTGAGCGGAACATCTGTAGTGCACCCCCCAGCCGTCCTGAATGCAAGTTTGGAGTGCAAGAACGATTGTTCTGTGCTCGCACAGATGAATAGGCAGGACTGAAAGGGGCTGCTGGATCTCTACTGCCCTCAGCAGGATTTGCTAAATTGACACTTTTATTGCAGTCTCTCCTTTGTTTGCCAGCTCCAAGTCCGTTTGGGCACAACATCTGTGGTGCACCCCCCAGCTGTCCTTTAATCCGAGTTCGGAGTGCCCGAACGATTGCTCTCTGCCCGCACAGACGAAGAGCCAGGCCTGAAAGAGGCTGCTGGATCTCTTCAGCACTCAGCAAGCTTTGCAATCGGGACACCTCTTTTACTGTCACTCCTTGCTTACTTGTCAGAAAGTGCATTTGAACCAACGTCTCCGGCACCCAATCTCAGACATGCTGCTGCTGAGTGAGCGGAGCAAGTTAGTTTGAGCCCTCTGACGATGATCTAGATCTGAGAGTAGCTATTGGAAATCTTCTGCAAACAGCATCTTTCGGAGACGTGGTACATATATTGCAGTCTCTCCTTTGTTTGCCAGCACCAAATCCGCTTGAGCGGAACATCTGTGGTGCACCCCCCAGCCGTCCTGAATCCGAGTTTGGAGTGCACGAACTTTTGTTTTCTGCCCGCACAGACGAAGAGCCAGGACTGAAAGAGGCTGCTGGATCTCTTCAGCACTAAGCAAGCCGGATTTGCTAAAGTGACACTTTTATTGCTGTCTCTCCTTTTTTGCCAGCTCCAAGTCCGTTTGGGCACAACATCTGTGGTGCACCCCCCAGCCGTCCTTTAATCCGAGTTCGGAGTGCACGAACGATTGCTCTCTGCTCGCACAGACGAATAGGCGGGACTGAAAGAGGCTGCTGGATCTCTTCAGCACTCAGCAAGCTTTGCAACCGGGACACCTCTTTTACTGTCATTCCTTGCATACTTATCAGAAAGTGCATTTGAACCAACGTCTCCGGCACCCAATCTCAGGCATGCTGCTGTTGAGTGAGCGGAGCAAGTTAGTTTGATCCCTCTGACGATGATCTAGATCTGAGAGTAGCTATTGGAAATCTTCTGCAAACAGCATCTTTCGGAGAGGTGGTACATATATTGCAGTCTCTCCTTTGTTTGAAAGCTCCAAATCCGTTTGAGCACAATATCTGTGGTGCACCCCCCAGCCGTCCTGAATCCGAGTTTGGAGTGCACGAACTTTTGTTTTCTGCCCGCACAGACGAAGAGCCAGGACTGAAAGAGGCTGCTGGATCTCTTCAGCACTAAGCAAGCCGGATTTTCTAAAGTGACACTTTTATTGCAGTCTCTCCTTTGTTTGCCAGCTCCAAGTCCGTTTGGGCACTACATCTGTGGTGCACCCCCCAGCCGTCCTTTAATCCCAGTTCGGAGTGCACGAACGATTGCTCTCTGCTCGCACAGACGAATAGGCGGGACTGAAAGAGGCTGCTGGATCTCTTCAGCACTCAGCAAGCTTTGCAACCGGGACACCTCTTTTACTGTCACTCCTTGCTTACTTGTCTGAAAGTGCATTTGAACCAACGTCTCCGGCACCCAATCTCAGACATGCTGCTGCTGAGTGAGCGGAGCAAGTTAGTTTGATCCCTCTGACGATGATCTAGATCTGAGAGTAGCTATTGGAAATCTTCTGCAAACAGCATCTTTCGGAGACGTGGTACATATATTGCAGTCTCTCCTTTGTTTGCCAGCTCCAAATCCGCTTGAGCGGAACATCTGTGGTGCACCCCCCAGCCGTCCTGAATGCAAGTTTCGAGTGCACGAACGATTGTTCTGTGCTCGCACAGATGAATAGGCAGGACTGAAAGGGGCTGCTGGATCTCTACTGCCCTCAGCAGGATTTGCTAAATTGACACTTTTATTGCAGTCTCTCCTTTGTTTGCCAGCTCCAAGTCCGTTTGGGCACAACATCTGTGGTACACCCCCCAGCCGTCCTTTAATCCGAGTTCGGAGTGCACGAACGATTGCTCTCTGCTCGCACAGACGAATAGGCGGGACTGAAAGAGGCTGCTGGATCTCTTCAGCACTCAGCAAGATTTGCAACCGGGACACCTCTTTTACTGTCATTCCTTGCATATTTATCAGAAAGTGCATTTGAACCAACGTCTCCGGCACCCAATCTCAGACATGCTGCTGCTGAGTGAGCGGAGCAAGTTAGTTTGAGCCCTCTGACGATGATCTAGATCTGAGAGTAGCTATTGGAAATCTTCTGCAAACAGCATCTTTCGGAGACGTGGTACATATATTGCAGTCTCTCCTTTGTTTGCCACCTCCAAATCCGCTTGAGCGTTACATCTGTGGTGCACCCCCCAGCCGTCCTGAATGCAAGTTTGGAGTGCACGAACGATTGTTCTGTGCTCGCACAGATGAATAGGCAGGACTGAAAGGAGCTGCTGGATCTCTACTACCCTCAGCAGGATTTGCTAAATTGACACTTTTATTGCAGTCTCTCCTTTGTTTGCCAGCTCCAAGTCCGTTTGGGCACTACATCTGTGGTGCACCCCCCAGCCGTCCTGAATGCAAGTTTGGAGTGCACGAACGATTGTTCTGTGCTCGCACAGATGAATAGGCAGGACTGAAAGGGGCTGCTGGATCTCTACTGCCCTCAGCAGGATTTGCTAAATTGACACTTTTATTGCAGTCTCTCCTTTGTTTGACAGCTCCAAGTCCGTTTGGGCACTACATCTGTGGTGCACCCCCCAGCCGTCCTTTAATCCGAGTTCGGAGTGCACGAACGATTGCTCTCTGCTCGCACAGCCGAATAGGCGGGACTGAAAGAGGCTGCTGGATCTCTTCAGCACTCAGCAAGCTTTGCAACCGGGACACCTCTTTTACTGTCATTCCTTGCATACTTATCAGAAAGTGCATTTGAACCAACGTCTCCGGCACCCAATCTCAGACATGCTGCTGCTGAGTGAGCGGAGCAAGTTAGTTTGAGCCCTCTGACGATGATCTAGATCTGAGAGTAGCTATTGGAAATCTTCTGCAAACAGCATCTTTCGGAGACGTGGTACATATATTGCAGTCTCTCCTTTGTTTGAAAGCTCCAAATCCGTTTGAGCACAATATCTGTGGTGCACCCCCCAGCCGTCCTGAATCCGAGTTTGGAGTGCACGAACTTTTGTTTTCTGCCCGCACAGACGAAGAGCCAGGACTGAAAGAGGCTGCTGGATCTCTTCAGCACTAAGCAAGCCGGATTTTCTAAAGTGACACTTTTATTGCAGTCTCTCCTTTGTTTGCCAGCTCCAAGTCCGTTTGGGCACTACATCTGTGGTGCACCCCCCAGCCGTCCTTTAATCCCAGTTCGGAGTGCACGAACGATTGCTCTCTGCTCGCACAGACGAATAGGCGGGACTGAAAGAGGCTGCTGGATCTCTTCAGCACTCAGCAAGCTTTGCAACCGGGACACCTCTTTTACTGTCACTCCTTGCTTACTTGTCTGAAAGTGCATTTGAACCAACGTCTCCGGCACCCAATCTCAGACATGCTGCTGCTGAGTGAGCGGAGCAAGTTAGTTTGAGCCCTCTGACGATGATCTAGATCTGAGAGTAGCTATTGGAAATCTTCTGCAAACAGCATCTTTCGGAGACGTGGTACATATATTGCAGTCTCTCCTTTGTTTGCCAGCTCCAAATCCGCTTGAGCGGAACATCTGTGGTGCACCCCCCAGCCGTCCTGAATGCAAGTTTCGAGTGCACGAACGATTGTTCTGTGCTCGCACAGATGAATAGGCAGGACTGAAAGAGGCTGCTGGATCTCTTCAGCACTAAGCAAGCCGGATTTGCTAAAGTGACACTTTTATTGCAGTCTCTCCTTTGTTTGCCAGCTCCAAGTCCGTTTGGGCACAACATCTGTGGTGCACCCCCCAGCCGTCCTTTAATCCGAGTTCGGAGTGCCCGAACGATTGCTCTCTGCCCGCACAGACGAAGAGCCAGGCCTGAAAGAGGCTGCTGGATCTCTTCAGCACTCAGCAAGCTTTGCAACCGGGACACCTCTTTTACTGTCACTCCTTGCTTACTTGTCTGAAAGTGCATTTGAACCAACGTCTCCGGCACCCAATCTCAGACATGCTGCTGCTGAGTGAGCGGAGCAAGTTAGTTTGATCCCTCTGACGATGATCTAGATCTGAGAGTAGCTATTGGAAATCTTCTGCAAACAGCATCTTTCGGAGACGTGGTACATATATTGCAGTCTCTCCTTTGTTTGCCAGCTCCAAATCCGCTTGAGCGGAACATCTGTAGTGCACCCCCCAGCCGTCCTGAATGCAAGTTTGGAGTGCAAGAACGATTGTTCTGTGCTCGCACAGATGAATAGGCAGGACTGAAAGGGGCTGCTGGATCTCTACTGCCCTCAGCAGGATTTGCTAAATTGACACTTTTATTGCAGTCTCTCCTTTGTTTGCCAGCTCCAAGTCCGTTTGGGCACAACATCTGTGGTGCACCCCCCAGCTGTCCTTTAATCCGAGTTCGGAGTGCCCGAACGATTGCTCTCTGCCCGCACAGACGAAGAGCCAGGCCTGAAAGAGGCTGCTGGATCTCTTCAGCACTCAGCAAGCTTTGCAATCGGGACACCTCTTTTACTGTCACTCCTTGCTTACTTGTCTGAAAGTGCATTTGAACCAACGTCTCCGGCACCCAATCTCAGACATGCTGCTGCTGAGTGAGCGGAGCAAGTTAGTTTGAGCCCTCTGACGATGATCTAGATCTGAGAGTAGCTATTGGAAATCTTCTGCAAACAGCATCTTTCGGAGACGTGGTACATATATTGCAGTCTCTCCTTTGTTTGCCAGCTCCAAATCCGCTTGAGCGTTACATCTGTGGTGCACCCCCCAGCCGTCCTGAATGCGAGTTTGGAGTGCAAGAACGATTGTTCTGTGCTCGCACAGATGAATAGGCAGGACTGAAAGGGGCTGCTGGATCTCTACTGCCCTCAGCAGGATTTGCTAAATTGACACTTTTATTGCAGTCTCTCCTTTGTTTGCCAGCTCCAAGTCCGTTTGGGCACAACATCTGTGGTGCACCCCCCAGCCGTCCTTTAATCCGAGTTCGGAGTGCACGAACGATTGCTCTCTGCTCGCACAGACGAATAGGCGGGACTGAAAGAGGCTGCTGGATCTCTTCAGCACTCAGCAAGATTTGCAACCGGGACACCTCTTTTACTGTCATTCCTTGCATACTTATCAGAAAGTGCATTTGAACCAACGTCTCCGGCACCCAATCTCAGACATGCTGCTGCTGAGTGAGCGGAGCAAGTTAGTTTGAGCCCTCTGACGATGATCTAGATCTGAGAGTAGCTATTGGAAATCTTCTGCAAACAGCATCTTTCGGAGACGTGGTACATATATTGCAGTCTCTCCTTTGTTTGAAAGCTCCAAATCCGTTTGAGCACAATATATGTGGTGCACCCCCCAGCCGTCCTGAATCCGAGTTTGGAGTGCACGAACTTTTGTTTTCTGCCCGCACAGACGAAGAGCCAGGAATGAAAGAGGCTGCTGGATCTCTTCAGCACTAAGCAAGCCGGATTTGCTAAAGTGACACTTTTATTGCAGTCTCTCCTTTTTTGCCAGCTCCAAGTCCGTTTGGGCACAACATCTGTGGTGCATCCCCCAGCCGTCCTTTAATCCGAGTTCGGAGTGCACGAACGATTGCTCTCTGCTCGCACAGACGAATAGGCGGGACTGAAAGAGGCTGCTGGATCTCTTCAGCACTCAGCAAGATTTGCAACCGGGACACCTCTTTTACTGTCACTCCTTGCATACTTATCAGAAAGTGCATTTGAACCAACGTCTCCGGAACCCAATCTCAGACATGCTGCTGCTGAGTGAGCGGAGCAAGTTAGTTTGATCCCTCTGACGATGATCTAGATCTGAGAGTAGCTATTGGAAATCTTCTGCAAACAGCATCTTTCGGAGAGGTGGTACATATATTGCAGTCTCTCCTTTGTTTGCCAGCTCCAAATCCGCTTGAGCGGAACATCTGTGGTGCACCCCCCAGCCGTCCTGAATGCAAGTTTGGAGTGCACGAACGATTGTTCTGTGCTCGCACAGATGAATAGGCAGGACGGAAAGGGGCTGCTGGATCTCTACTGCCCTCAGCAGGATTTGCTAAATTGACACTTTTATTGCAGTCTCTCCTTTGTTTGCCAGCTCCAAGTCCGTTTGGGCACAACATCTGTGGTGCACCCCCCAGCCGTCCTTTAATCCGAGTTCGGAGTGCACGAACGATTGCTCTCTTCTCGCACAGACGAATAGGCGGGACTGAAAGAGGCTGCTGGATCTCTTCAGCACTCAGCAAGATTTGCAACCGGGACACCTCTTTTACTGTCACTCCTTGCTTACTTGTCTGAAAGTGCATTTGAACCAACGTCTCCGGCACCCAATCTCAGACATGCTGCTGCTGAGTGAGCGGAGCAAGTTAGTTTGAGCCCTCTGACGATGATCTAGATCTGAGAGTAGCTATTGGAAATCTTCTGCAAACAGCATCTTTCGGAGACGTGGTACATATATTGCAGTCTCTCCTTTGTTTGCCAGCTAAAAAACCGCTTGAGCGGAACATCTGTGGTGCACCCCCCAGCCGTCCTGAATCCGAGTTTGGAGTGCACGAACTTTTGTTTTCTGCCCGCACAGACGAAGAGCCAGGACTGAAAGAGGCTGCTGGATCTCTTCAGCACTAAGCAAGCCGGATTTGCTGAAGTGACACTTTTATTGCAGTCTCTCCTTTGTTTGCCAGCTCCAAGTCCATTTGTGCACAACATCTGTGGTGCACCCCCCAGCCGTCCTTTAATCCGAGTTCGGAGTGCACGAACGATTGCTCTCTGCTCGCACAGACGAATAGGCGGGACTGAAAGAGGCTGCTGGATCTCATCAGCACTCAGCAAGATTTGCAACCGGGACACCTCTTTTACTGTCATTCCTTGCATACTTATCAGAAAGTGCATTTGAACCAACGTCTCCGGCACCCAATCTCAGACATGCTGCTGCTGAGTGAGCGGAGCAAGTTAGTTTGATCCCTCTGACGATGATCTAGATCTGAGAGTAGCTATTGGAAATCTTCTGCAAACAGCATCTTTCGGAGACGTGGTACATATATTGCAGTCTCTCCTTTGTTTGAAAGCTCCAAATCCGTTTGAGCGCAATATCTGTGGTGCACCCCCCAGCCGTCCTGAATCCGAGTTTGGAGTGCACGAACTTTTGTTTTCTGCCCGCACAGACGAAGAGCCAGGACTGAAAGAGGCTGCTGGATCTCTTCAGCACTAAGCAAGCCGGATTTGCTAAAGTGACACTTTTATTGCAGTCTCTCCTTTGTTTGCCAGCTCCAAGTCCGTTTGGGCACAACATCTGTGGTGCACCCCCCAGCCGTCCTTTAATCCGAGTTCGGAGTGCCCGAACGATTGCTCTCTGCCCGCACAGACGAAGAGCCAGGCCTGAAAGAGGCTGCTGGATCTCTTCAGCACTCAGCAAGCTTTGCAACCGGGACACCTCTTTTACTGTCACTCCTTGCTTACTTGTCTGAAAGTGCATTTGAACCAACGTCTCCGGCACCCAATCTCAGACATGCTGCTGCTGAGTGAGCGGAGCAAGTTAGTTTGATCCCTCTGACGATGATCTAGATCTGAGAGTAGCTATTGGAAATCTTCTGCAAACAGCATCTTTCGGAGACGTGGTACATATATTGCAGTCTCTCCTTTGTTTGCCAGCTCCAAATCCGCTTGAGCGGAACATCTGTAGTGCACCCCCCAGCCGTCCTGAATGCAAGTTTGGAGTGCAAGAACGATTGTTCTGTGCTCGCACAGATGAATAGGCAGGACTGAAAGGGGCTGCTGGATCTCTACTGCCCTCAGCAGGATTTGCTAAATTGACACTTTTATTGCAGTCTCTCCTTTGTTTGCCAGCTCCAAGTCCGTTTGGGCACAACATCTGTGGTGCACCCCCCAGCTGTCCTTTAATCCGAGTTCGGAGTGCCCGAACGATTGCTCTCTGCCCGCACAGACGAAGAGCCAGGCCTGAAAGAGGCTGCTGGATCTCTTCAGCACTCAGCAAGCTTTGCAATCGGGACACCTCTTTTACTGTCACTCCTTGCTTACTTGTCAGAAAGTGCATTTGAACCAACGTCTCCGGCACCCAATCTCAGACATGCTGCTGCTGAGTGAGCGGAGCAAGTTAGTTTGAGCCCTCTGACGATGATCTAGATCTGAGAGTAGCTATTGGAAATCTTCTGCAAACAGCATCTTTCGGAGACGTGGTACATATATTGCAGTCTCTCCTTTGTTTGCCAGCTCCAAATCCGCTTGAGCGGAACATCTGTGGTGCACCCCCCAGCCGTCCTGAATCCGAGTTTGGAGTGCACGAACTTTTGTTTTCTGCCCGCACAGACGAAGAGCCAGGACTGAAAGAGGCTGCTGGATCTCTTCAGCACTAAGCAAGCCGGATTTGCTAAAGTGACACTTTTATTGCTGTCTCTCCTTTTTTGCCAGCTCCAAGTCCGTTTGGGCACAACATCTGTGGTGCACCCCCCAGCCGTCCTTTAATCCGAGTTCGGAGTGCACGAACGATTGCTCTCTGCTCGCACAGACGAATAGGCGGGACTGAAAGAGGCTGCTGGATCTCTTCAGCACTCAGCAAGATTTGCAACCGGGACACCTCTTTTACTGTCATTCCTTGCATACTTATCAGAAAGTGCATTTGAACCAACGTCTCCGGCACCCAATCTCAGGCATGCTGCTGTTGAGTGAGCGGAGCAAGTTAGTTTGATCCCTCTGACGATGATCTAGATCTGAGAGTAGCTATTGGAAATCTTCTGCAAACAGCATCTTTCGGAGAGGTGGTACATATATTGCAGTCTCTCCTTTGTTTGAAAGCTCCAAATCCGTTTGAGCACAATATCTGTGGTGCACCCCCCAGCCGTCCTGAATCCGAGTTTGGAGTGCACGAACTTTTGTTTTCTGCCCGCACAGACGAAGAGCCAGGACTGAAAGAGGCTGCTGGATCTCTTCAGCACTAAGCAAGCCGGATTTTCTAAAGTGACACTTTTATTGCAGTCTCTCCTTTGTTTGCCAGCTCCAAGTCCGTTTGGGCACTACATCTGTGGTGCACCCCCCAGCCGTCCTTTAATCCCAGTTCGGAGTGCACGAACGATTGCTCTCTGCTCGCACAGACGAATAGGCGGGACTGAAAGAGGCTGCTGGATCTCTTCAGCACTCAGCAAGCTTTGCAACCGGGACACCTCTTTTACTGTCACTCCTTGCTTACTTGTCTGAAAGTGCATTTGAACCAACGTCTCCGGCACCCAATCTCAGACATGCTGCTGCTGAGTGAGCGGAGCAAGTTAGTTTGAGCCCTCTGACGATGATCTAGATCTGAGAGTAGCTATTGGAAATCTTCTGCAAACAGCATCTTTCGGAGAGGTGGTACATATATTGCAGTCTCTCCTTTGTTTGCCAGCTCCAAATCCGCTTGAGCGGAACATCTGTGGTGCACCCCCCAGCCGTCCTGAATGCAAGTTTCGAGTGCACGAACGATTGTTCTGTGCTCGCACAGATGAATAGGCAGGACTGAAAGGGGCTGCTGGATCTCTACTGCCCTCAGCAGGATTTGCTAAATTGACACTTTTATTGCAGTCTCTCCTTTGTTTGCCAGCTCCAAGTCCGTTTGGGCACAACATCTGTGGTACACCCCCCAGCCGTCCTTTAATCCGAGTTCGGAGTGCACGAACGATTGCTCTCTGCTCGCACAGACGAATAGGCGGGACTGAAAGAGGCTGCTGGATCTCTTCAGCACTCAGCAAGATTTGCAACCGGGACACCTCTTTTACTGTCATTCCTTGCATACTTATCAGAAAGTGCATTTGAACCAACGTCTCCGGCACCCAATCTCAGACATGCTGCTGCTGAGTGAGCGGAGCAAGTTAGTTTGATCCCTCTGACGATGATCTAGATCTGAGAGTAGCTATTGGAAATCTTCTGCAAACAGCATCTTTCGGAGACGTGGTACATATATTGCAGTCTCTCCTTTGTTTGAAAGTTCCAAATCCGTTTGAGCGCAATATCTGTGGTGCACCCCCCAGCCGTCCTGAATCCGAGTTTGGAGTGCACGAACTTTTGTTTTCTGCCCGCACAGACGAAGAGCCAGGACTGAAAGAGGCTGTTGGATCTCTTCAGCACTAAGCAAGCCGGATTTGCTAAAGTGACACTTTTATTGCAGTCTCTCCTTTGTTTGCCAGCTCCAAGTCCGTTTGGGCACAACATCTGTGGTGCACCCCCCAGCCGTCCTTTAATCCGAGTTCGGAGTGCCCGAACGATTGCTCTCTGCCCGCACAGACGAAGAGCCAGGCCTGAAAGAGGCTGCTGGATCTCTTCAGCACTCAGCAAGCTTTGCAACCGGGACACCTCTTTTACTGTCACTCCTTGCTTACTTGTCTGAAAGTGCATTTGAACCAACGTCTCCGGCACCCAATCTCAGACATGCTGCTGCTGAGTGAGCGGAGCAAGTTAGTTTGAGCCCTCTGACGATGATCTAGATCTGAGAGTAGCTATTGGAAATCTTCTGCAAACAGCATCTTTCGGAGACGTGGTACATATATTGCAGTCTCTCCTTTGTTTGCCAGCTCCAAATCCGCTTGAGCGGAACATCTGTAGTGCACCCCCCAGCCGTCCTGAATGCAAGTTTGGAGTGCAAGAACGATTGTTCTGTGCTCGCACAGATGAATAGGCAGGACTGAAAGGGGCTGCTGGATCTCTACTGCCCTCAGCAGGATTTGCTAAATTGACACTTTTATTGCAGTCTCTCCTTTGTTTGCCAGCTCCAAGTCCGTTTGGGCACAACATCTGTGGTGCACCCCCCAGCTGTCCTTTAATCCGAGTTCGGAGTGCCCGAACGATTGCTCTCTGCCCGCACAGACGAAGAGCCAGGCCTGAAAGAGGCTGCTGGATCTCTTCAGCACTCAGCAAGCTTTGCAATCGGGACACCTCTTTTACTGTCACTCCTTGCTTACTTGTCAGAAAGTGCATTTGAACCAACGTCTCCGGCACCCAATCTCAGACATGCTGCTGCTGAGTGAGCGGAGCAAGTTAGTTTGAGCCCTCTGACGATGATCTAGATCTGAGAGTAGCTATTGGAAATCTTCTGCAAACAGCATCTTTCGGAGACGTGGTACATATATTGCAGTCTCTCCTTTGTTTGCCAGCTCCAAATCCGCTTGAGAGGAACATCTGTGGTGCACCCCCCAGCCGTCCTGAATCCGAGTTTGGAATGCACGAACTTTTGTTTTCTGCCCGCACAGACGAAGAGCCAGGACTGAAAGAGGCTGCTGGATCTCTTCAGCACTAAGCAAGCCGGATTTGCTAAAGTGACACTTTTATTGCTGTCTCTCCTTTTTTGCCAGCTCCAAGTCCGTTTGGGCACAACATCTGTGGTGCACCCCCCAGCCGTCCTTTAATCCGAGTTCGGAGTGCACGAACGATTGCTCTCTGCTCGCACAGACGAATAGGCGGGACTGAAAGAGGCTGCTGGATCTCTTCAGCACTCAGCAAGATTTGCAACCGGGACACCTCTTTTACTGTCATTCCTTGCATACTTATCAGAAAGTGCATTTGAACCAACGTCTCCGGCACCCAATCTCAGGCATGCTGCTGTTGAGTGAGCGGAGCAAGTTAGTTTGATCCCTCTGACGATGATCTAGATCTGAGAGTAGCTATTGGAAATCTTCTGCAAACAGCATCTTTCGGAGAGGTGGTACATATATTGCAGTCTCTCCTTTGTTTGAAAGCTCCAAATCCGTTTGAGCACAATATCTGTGGTGCACCCCCCAGCCGTCCTGAATCCGAGTTTGGAGTGCACGAACTTTTGTTTTCTGCCCGCACAGACGAAGAGCCAGGACTGAAAGAGGCTGCTGGATCTCTTCAGCACTAAGCAAGCCGGATTTTCTAAAGTGACACTTTTATTGCAGTCTCTCCTTTGTTTGCCAGCTCCAAGTCCGTTTGGGCACTACATCTGTGGTGCACCCCCCAGCCGTCCTTTAATCCCAGTTCGGAGTGCACGAACGATTGCTCTCTGCTCGCACAGACGAATAGGCGGGACTGAAAGAGGCTGCTGGATCTCTTCAGCACTCAGCAAGCTTTGCAACCGGGACACCTCTTTTACTGTCACTCCTTGCTTACTTGTCTGAAAGTGCATTTGAACCAACGTCTCCGGCACCCAATCTCAGACATGCTGCTGCTGAGTGAGCGGAGCAAGTTAGTTTGAGCCCTCTGACGATGATCTAGATCTGAGAGTAGCTATTGGAAATCTTCTGCAAACAGCATCTTTCGGAGAGGTGGTACATATATTGCAGTCTCTCCTTGGTTTGCCAGCTCCAAATCCGCTTGAGCGGAACATCTGTGGTGCACCCCCCAGCCGTCCTGAATGCAAGTTTCGAGTGCACGAACGATTGTTCTGTGCTCGCACAGATGAATAGGCAGGACTGAAAGGGGCTGCTGGATCTCTACTGCCCTCAGCAGGATTTGCTAAATTGACACTTTTATTGCAGTCTCTCCTTTGTTTGCCAGCTCCAAGTCCGTTTGGGCACAACATCTGTGGTACACCCCCCAGCCGTCCTTTAATCCGAGTTCGGAGTGCACGAACGATTGCTCTCTGCTCGCACAGACGAATAGGCGGGACTGAAAGAGGCTGCTGGATCTCTTCAGCACTCAGCAAGATTTGCAACCGGGACACCTCTTTTACTGTCATTCCTTGCATATTTATCAGAAAGTGCATTTGAACCAACGTCTCCGGCACCCAATCTCAGACATGCTGCTGCTGAGTGAGCGGAGCAAGTTAGTTTGAGCCCTCTGACGATGATCTAGATCTGAGAGTAGCTATTGGAAATCTTCTGCAAACAGCATCTTTCGGAGACGTGGTACATATATTGCAGTCTCTCCTTTGTTTGCCACCTCCAAATCCGCTTGAGCGTTACATCTGTGGTGCACCCCCCAGCCGTCCTGAATGCAAGTTTGGAGTGCACGAACGATTGTTCTGTGCTCGCACAGATGAATAGGCAGGACTGAAAGGAGCTGCTGGATCTCTACTACCCTCAGCAGGATTTGCTAAATTGACACTTTTATTGCAGTCTCTCCTTTGTTTGCCAGCTCCAAGTCCGTTTGGGCACTACATCTGTGGTGCACCCCCCAGCCGTCCTGAATGCAAGTTTGGAGTGCACGAACGATTGTTCTGTGCTCGCACAGATGAATAGGCAGGACTGAAAGGGGCTGCTGGATCTCTACTGCCCTCAGCAGGATTTGCTAAATTGACACTTTTATTGCAGTCTCTCCTTTGTTTGACAGCTCCAAGTCCGTTTGGGCACTACATCTGTGGTGCACCCCCCAGCCGTCCTTTAATCCGAGTTCGGAGTGCACGAACGATTGCTCTCTGCTCGCACAGCCGAATAGGCGGGACTGAAAGAGGCTGCTGGATCTCTTCAGCACTCAGCAAGCTTTGCAACCGGGACACCTCTTTTACTGTCATTCCTTGCATACTTATCAGAAAGTGCATTTGAACCAACGTCTCCGGCACCCAATCTCAGACATGCTGCTGCTGAGTGAGCGGAGCAAGTTAGTTTGAGCCCTCTGACGATGATCTAGATCTGAGAGTAGCTATTGGAAATCTTCTGCAAACAGCATCTTTCGGAGACGTGGTACATATATTGCAGTCTCTCCTTTGTTTGAAAGCTCCAAATCCGTTTGAGCACAATATCTGTGGTGCACCCCCCAGCCGTCCTGAATCCGAGTTTGGAGTGCACGAACTTTTGTTTTCTGCCCGCACAGACGAAGAGCCAGGACTGAAAGAGGCTGCTGGATCTCTTCAGCACTAAGCAAGCCGGATTTGCTAAAGTGACACTTTTATTGCAGTCTCTCCTTTGTTTGCCAGCTCCAAGTCCGTTTGAGCACAACATCTGTGGTGCACCCCCCAGCCGTCCTTTAATCCGAGTTCGGAGTGCACGAACGATTGCTCTCTGCCCGCACAGACGAAGAGCCAGGACTGAAAGAGGCTGCTGGATCTCTTCAGCACTCAGCAAGCTTTGCAACCGGGACACCTCTTTTACTGTCATTCCTTGCTTACTTGTCTGAAAGTGCATTTGAACCAACGTCTCCGGCACCCAATCTCAGACATGCTGCTGCTGAGTGAGCGGAGCAAGTTAGTTTGGTCCCTCTGACGATGATCTAGATCTGAGAGTAGCTTTTGGAAATCTTCTGCAAACAGCATCTTTCGGAGACGTGGTACATATATTGCAGTCTCTCCTTTGTTTGAAAGCTCCAAATCCGCTTGAGCGTTACATCTGTGGTGCACCCCCCAGCCGAACTGAATGCAAGTTTGGAGTGCAAGAACGATTGTTCTGTGCTCGCACAGATGAATAGGCAGGACTGAAAGGGGCTGCTGGATCTCTTCTGCCCTCAGCAGGATTTGCTAAATTGACACTTTTATTGCAGTCTCTCCTTTGTTTGCCAGCTCCAAGTCCGTTTGGGCACAACATCTGTGGTACACCCCCCAGCCGTCCTTTAATCCGAGTTCGGAGTGCACGAACGATTGCTCTCTGCTCGCACAGACGAATAGGCGGGACTGAAAGAGGCTGCTGGATCTCTTCAGCACTCAGCAAGATTTGCAACCGGGACACCTCTTTTAATGTCATTCCTTGCATACTTATCAGAAAGTGCATTTGAACCAACGTCTCCGGCACCCAATCTCAGACATGCTGCTGCTGAGTGAGCGGAGCAACTTAGGTTGATCCCTCTGACGATGATCTAGATCTGAGAGTAGCTATTGGAAATCTTCTGCAAACAGCATCTTTCGCAGAGGTGGTACATATATTGCAGTCTCTCCTTTGTTTGAAAGCTCCAAATCCGTTTGAGCACAATATCTGTGGTGCACCCCCCAGCCGTCCTGAATCCGAGTTTGGAGTGCACGAACTTTTGTTTTCTGCCCGCACAGACGAAGAGCCAGGACTGAAAGAGGCTGCTGGATCTCTTCAGCACTAAGCAAGCCGGATTTGCTAAAGTGACACTTTTATTGCAGTCTCTCCTTTTTTGCCAGCTCCAAGTCCGTTTGTGCACAACATCTGTGGTGCACACCCCAGCCGTCCTTTAATCCGAGTTCGGAGTGCACGAACGATTGCTCTCTGCTCGCACAGACGAATAGGCGGGACTGAAAGAGGCTGCTGGATCTCTTCAGCACTCAGCAAGATTTGCAACCGGGACACCTCTTTTACTGTCATTCCTTGCATACTTATCAGAAAGTGCATTTGAACCAACGTCTCCGGCACCCAATCTCAGACATGCTGCTGCTGAGTGAGCGGAGCAAGTTAGGTTGAGCCCTCTGACGATGATCTAGATCTGAGAATAGCTATTGGAAATCTTCTGCAAACAGCATCTTTCGGAGACGTGGTACATATATTGCAGTCTCTCCTTTGTTTGCCAGCTCCAAATCCGCTTGAGCGCAACATCTGTGGTGCACCCCCCAGCCGTCCTGAATGCAAGTTTCGAGTGCACGAACGATTGTTCTGTGCTCGCACAGATGAATAGGCAGGACTGAAAGGGGCTGCTGGATCTCTACTGCCCTCAGCAGGATTTGCTAAATTGACACTTTTATTGCAGTCTCTCCTTTGTTTGCCAGCTCCAAGTCCGTTTGGGCACTACATCTGTGGTGCACACCCCAGCCGTCCTTTAATCCGAGTTCGGAGTGCACGAACGATTGCTCTCTGCTCGCACAGACGAATAGGCGGGACTGAAAGAGGCTGCTGGATCTCTTCAGCACTCAGCAAGCTTTGCAACCGGGACACCTCTTTTACTGTCATTCCTTGCATACTTATCAGAAAGTGCATTTGAACCAACGTCTCCGGCACCCAATCTCAGACATGCTGCTGCTGAGTGAGCGGAGCAAGTTAGTTTGATCCCTCTGACGATGATCTAGATCTGAGAGTAGCTATTGGAAATCTTCTGCAAACAGCATCTTTCGGAGACGTGGTACATATATTGCAGTCTCTCCTTTGTTTGAAAGCTCCAAATCCGTTTGAGCGTTACATCTGTGGTGCACCCCCCAACCGTCCTGAATGCAAGTTTGGAGTGCACGAACTTTTGTTTTCTGCCCGCACAGACGAAGAGCCAGGACTGAAAGAGGCTGCTGGATCTCTTCAGCACTAAGCAAGCCGGATTTGCTAAAGTGACACTTTTATTGCAGTCTCTCCTTTGTTTGCCAGCTCCAAGTCCGTTTGGGCACAACATCTGTGGTGCACCCCCCAGCCGTCCTTTAATCCGAGTTCGGAGTGCACGAACGATTGCTCTCTGCCAGCACAGACGAAGAGCCAGGACTGAAAGAGGCTGCTGGATCTCTTCAGCACTCAGCAAGCTTTGCAACCGGGACACCTCTTTTACTGTCACTCCTTGCTTACTTGTCTGAAAGTGCATTTGAACCAACGTCTCCGGCACCCAATCTCAGACATGCTGCTGCTGAGTGAGCGGAGCAAGTTAGGTTGAGCCCTCTGACGATGATCTAGATCTGAGAGTAGCTATTGGAAATCTTCTGCAAACAGCATCTTTCGGAGACGTGGTACATATATTGCAGTCTCTCCTTTGTTTGCCAGCTCCAAATCCGCTTGAGCGGAACATCTGTGGTGCACCCCCCAGCCGTCCTGAATGCAAGTTTCGAGTGCACGAACGATTGTTCTGTGCTCGCACATATGAATAGGCAGGAGTGAAAGGGGCTGCTGGATCTCTACTGCCCTCTGCAGGATTTGCTAAATTGACACTTTTATTGCAGTCTCTCCTTTGTTTGACAGCTCCAAGTCCGTTTGGGCACAACATCTGTGGTGCACCCCCCAGCTGTCCTTTAATCCGAGTTCGGAGTGCACGAACGATTGCTCTCTGCCCGCACAGACGAAGAGCCAGGACTGAAAGAGGCTGCTGGATCTCTTCAGCACTCAGCAAGCTTTGCAACCGGGACACCTCTTTTACTGTCACTCCTTGCTTACTTGTCTGAAAGTGCATTTGAACCAACGTCTCCGGCACCCAATCTCAGACATGCTGCTGCTGAGTGAGCGGAGCAAGTTAGTTTGATCCCTCTGACGATGATCTAGATCTGAGTGTAGCTATTGGAAATCTTCTGCAAACAGCATCTTTCGGAGAGGTGGTACATATATTGCAGTCTCTCCTTTGTTTGCCAGCTCCAAATCCGCTTGAGCGCAACATCTGTGGTGCACCCCCCAGCCGTCCTGAATGCAAGTTTCGAGTGCACGAAGGATTGTTCTGTGCTCGCACAATAGGCAGGACTGAAAGGGGCTGCTGGATCTCTACTGCCCTCAGCAGGATTTGCTAAATTGACACTTTTATTGCAGTCTCTCCTTTGTTTGCCAGCTCCAAGTCCGTTTGGGCACAACATCTGTGGTGCACCCCCCAGCCGTCCTTTAATCCGAGTTCGGAGTGCACGAACGATTGCTCTCTGCTCGCACAGACGAATAGGCGGGACTGAAAGAGGCTGCTGGATCTCTTCAGCACTCAGCAAGCTTTGCAACCGGGACACCTCTTTTACTGTCACTCCTTGCTTACTTGTCTGAAAGTGCATTTGAACCAACGTCTCCGGCACCCAATCTCAGACATGCTGCTGCTGAGTGAGCGGAGCAAGTTAGTTTGAGCCCTCTGACGATGATCTAGATCTGAGAGTAGCTATTGGAAATCTTCTGCAAACAGCATCTTTCGGAGAGGTGGTACATATATTGCAGTCTCTCCTTTGTTTGCCAGCTCCAAATCCGCTTGAGCGCAACATCTGTGGTGCACCCCCCAGCCGTCCTGAATGCAAGTTTCGAGTGCACGAACGATTGTTCTGTGCTCGCACAGATGAATAGGCAGGACTGAAAGGGGCTGCTGGATCTCTACTGCCCTCAGCAGGATTTGCTAAATTGACACTTTTATTGCAGTCTCTCCTTTGTTTGCCAGCTCCAAGTCCGTTTGGGCACTACATCTGTGGTGCACCCCCCAGCCGTCCTTTAATCCGAGTTCGGAGTGCACGAACGATTGCTCTCTGCTCGCACAGACGAATAGGCGGGACTGAAAGAGGCTGCTGGATCTCTTCAGCACTCAGCAAGATTTGCAACCGGGACACCTCTTTTAATGTCATTCCTTGCATACTTATCAGAAAGTGCATTTGAACCAACGTCTCCGGCACCCAATCTCAGACATGCTGCTGCTGAGTGAGCGGAGCAAGTTAGGTTGAGCCCTCTGACGATGATCTAGATCTGAGAGTAGCTATTGGAAATCTTCTGCAAACAGCATCTTTCGGAGACGTGGTACATATATTGCAGTCTCTCCTTTGTTTGCCAGCTCCAAATCCGCTTGAGCGGAACATCTGTGGTGCACCCCCCAGCCGTCCTGAATGCAAGTTTCGAGTGCACGAACGATTGTTCTGTGCTCGCACATATGAATAGGCAGGAGTGAAAGGGGCTGCTGGATCTCTACTGCCCTCTGCAGGATTTGCTAAATTGACACTTTTATTGCAGTCTCTCCTTTGTTTGACAGCTCCAAGTCCGTTTGGGCACAACATCTGTGGTGCACCCCCCAGCTGTCCTTTAATCCGAGTTCGGAGTGCACGAACGATTGCTCTCTGCCCGCACAGACGAAGAGCCAGGACTGAAAGAGGCTGCTGGATCTCTTCAGCACTCAGCAAGCTTTGCAACCGGGACACCTCTTTTACTGTCACTCCTTGCTTACTTGTCTGAAAGTGCATTTGAACCAACGTCTCCGGCACCCAATCTCAGACATGCTGCTGCTGAGTGAGCGGAGCAAGTTAGTTTGATCCCTCTGACGATGATCTAGATCTGAGTGTAGCTATTGGAAATCTTCTGCAAACAGCATCTTTCGGAGAGGTGGTACATATATTGCAGTCTCTCCTTTGTTTGCCAGCTCCAAATCCGCTTGAGCGCAACATCTGTGGTGCACCCCCCAGCCGTCCTGAATGCAAGTTTCGAGTGCACGAAGGATTGTTCTGTGCTCGCACAATAGGCAGGACTGAAAGGGGCTGCTGGATCTCTACTGCCCTCAGCAGGATTTGCTAAATTGACACTTTTATTGCAGTCTCTCCTTTGTTTGCCAGCTCCAAGTCCGTTTGGGCACAACATCTGTGGTGCACCCCCCAGCCGTCCTTTAATCCGAGTTCGGAGTGCACGAACGATTGCTCTCTGCTCGCACAGACGAATAGGCGGGACTGAAAGAGGCTGCTGGATCTCTTCAGCACTCAGCAAGCTTTGCAACCGGGACACCTCTTTTACTGTCACTCCTTGCTTACTTGTCTGAAAGTGCATTTGAACCAACGTCTCCGGCACCCAATCTCAGACATGCTGCTGCTGAGTGAGCGGAGCAAGTTAGTTTGAGCCCTCTGACGATGATCTAGATCTGAGAGTAGCTATTGGAAATCTTCTGCAAACAGCATCTTTCGGAGAGGTGGTACATATATTGCAGTCTCTCCTTTGTTTGCCAGCTCCAAATCCGCTTGAGCGCAACATCTGTGGTGCACCCCCCAGCCGTCCTGAATGCAAGTTTCGAGTGCACGAACGATTGTTCTGTGCTCGCACAGATGAATAGGCAGGACTGAAAGGGGCTGCTGGATCTCTACTGCCCTCAGCAGGATTTGCTAAATTGACACTTTTATTGCAGTCTCTCCTTTGTTTGCCAGCTCCAAGTCCGTTTGGGCACTACATCTGTGGTGCACCCCCCAGCCGTCCTTTAATCCGAGTTCGGAGTGCACGAACGATTGCTCTCTGCTCGCACAGACGAATAGGCGGGACTGAAAGAGGCTGCTGGATCTCTTCAGCACTCAGCAAGATTTGCAACCGGGACACCTCTTTTAATGTCATTCCTTGCATACTTATCAGAAAGTGCATTTGAACCAACGTCTCCGGCACCCAATCTCAGACATGCTGCTGCTGAGTGAGCGGAGCAAGTTAGTTTGATCCCTCTGACGATGATCTAGATCTGAGAGTAGCTATTGGAAATCTTCTGCAAACAGCATCTTTCGGAGACGTGGTACATATATTGCAGTCTCTCCTTTGTTTGAAAGCTCCAAATCCGTTTGAGCGTTACATCTGTGGTGCACCCCCCAACCGTCCTGAATGCAAGTTTGGAGTGCACGAACTTTTGTTTTCTGCCCGCACAGACGAAGAGCCAGGACTGAAAGAGGCTGCTGGATCTCTTCAGCACTAAGCAAGCCGGATTTGCTAAAGTGACACTTTTATTGCAGTCTCTCCTTTGTTTGCCAGCTCCAAGTCCGTTTGGGCACAACATCTGTGGTGCACCCCCCAGCCGTCCTTTAATCCGAGTTCGGAGTGCACGAACGATTGCTCTCTGCCAGCACAGACGAAGAGCCAGGACTGAAAGAGGCTGCTGGATCTCTTCAGCACTCAGCAAGCTTTGCAACCGGGACACCTCTTTTACTGTCACTCCTTGCTTACTTGTCTGAAAGTGCATTTGAACCAACGTCTCCGGCACCCAATCTCAGACATGCTGCTGCTGAGTGAGCGGAGCAAGTTAGGTTGAGCCCTCTGAGGATGATCTAGATCTGAGAGTAGCTATTGGAAATCTTCTGCAAACAGCATCTTTCGGAGACGTGGTACATATATTGCAGTCTCTCCTTTGTTTGCCAGCTCCAAATCCGCTTGAGCGGAACATCTGTGGTGCACCCCCCAGCCGTCCTGAATGCAAGTTTCGAGTGCACGAACGATTGTTCTGTGCTCGCACATATGAATAGGCAGGAGTGAAAGGGGCTGCTGGATCTCTACTGCCCTCTGCAGGATTTGCTAAATTGACACTTTTATTGCAGTCTCTCCTTTGTTTGACAGCTCCAAGTCCGTTTGGGCACAACATCTGTGGTGCACCCCCCAGCTGTCCTTTAATCCGAGTTCGGAGTGCACGAACGATTGCTCTCTGCCCGCACAGACGAAGAGCCAGGCCTGAAAGAGGCTGCTGGATCTCTTCAGCACTCAGCAAGCTTTGCAACCGGGACACCTCTTTTACTGTCACTCCTTGCTTACTTGTCTGAAAGTGCATTTGAACCAACGTCTCCGGCACCCAATCTCAGACATGCTGCTGCTGAGTGAGCGGAGCAAGTTAGTTTGATCCCTCTGACGATGATCTAGATCTGAGAGTAGCTATTGGAAATCTTCTGCAAACAGCATCTTTCGGAGAGGTGGTACATATATTGCAGTCTCTCCTTTGTTTGAAAGCTCCAAATCCGCTTGAGCGTTACATCTGTGGTGCACCCCCCAGCCGTCCTGAATGCAAGTTTGGAGTGCAAGAACGATTGTTCTGTGCTCGCACAGATGAATAGGCAGGACTGAAAGGGGCTGCTGGATCTCTACTGCCCTCAGCAGGATTTGCTAAATTGACACTTTTATTGCAGTCTCTCCTTTGTTTGCCAGCTCCAAGTCCGTTTGGGCACTACATCTGTGGTGCACCCCCCAGCCGTCCTTTAATCCGAGTTCGGAGTGCACGAACGATTGCTCTCTGCTCGCACAGACGAATAGGCGGGACTGAAAGAGGCTGCTGGATCTCTTCAGCACTCAGCAAGATTTGCAACCGGGACACCTCTTTTACTGTCATTCCTTGCATACTTATCAGAAAGTGCATTTGAACCAACGTCTCCGGCACCCAATCTCAGACATGCTGCTGCTGAGTGAGCGGAGCAAGTTAGTTTGAGCCCTCTGACGATGATCTAGATCTGAGAGTAGCTATTGGAAATCTTCTGCAAACAGCATCTTTCGCAGAGGTGGTACATATATTGCAGTCTCTCCTTTGTTTGAAAGCTCCAAATCCGTTTGAGCACAATATCTGTGGTGCACCCCCCAGCCGTCCTGAATCCGAGTTTGGAGTGCACGAACTTTTGTTTTCTGCCCGCGCAGACGAAGAGCCAGGACTGAAAGAGGCTGCTGGATCTCTTCAGCACTAAGCAAGCCGGATTTGCTAAAGTGACACTTTTATTGCAGTCTCTCCTTTGTTTGCCAGCTCCAAGTCCGTTTGGGCACAACATCTGTGGTGCACCCCCCAGCCGTCCTTTAATCCGAGTTCGGAGTGCACGAACGATTGCTCTCTGCCCGCACAGGAGAAGAGCCAGGACTGAAAGAGGCTGCTGGATCTCTTCAGCACTCAGCAAGCTTTGCAACCGGGACACCTCTTTTACTGTCACTCCTTGCTTACTTGTCTGAAAGTACATTTGAACCAACGTCTCCGGCACCCAATCTCAGACATGCTGCTGCTGAGTGAGCGGAGCAAGTTAGTTTGATCCCTCTGACGATGATCTAGATCTGAGAGTAGCTATTGGAAATCTTCTGCAAACAGCATCTTTCGGAGAGGTGGTACATATATTGCAGTCTCTCCTTTGTTTGCCAGCTCCAAATCCGCTTGAGCGGAACATCTGTGGTGCACCCCCCAGCCGTCCTGAATGCAAGTTTCGAGTGCACGAAGGATTGTTCTGTGCTCGCACAGATGAATAGGCAGGACTGAAAGGGGCTGCTGGATCTCTACTGCCCTCAGCAGGATTTGCTAAATTGACACTTTTATTGCAGTCTCTCCTTTGTTTGCCAGCTCCAAGTCCATTTGGGCACAACATCTGTGGTGCACCCCCCAGCCGTCCTTTAATCCGAGTTCGGAGTGCACGAACGATTGCTCTCTGCTCGCACAGACGAATAGGCGGGACTGAAAGAGGCTGCTGGATCTCTTCAGCACTCAGCAAGCTTTGCAACTGGGACACCTCTTTTACTGTCACTCCTTGCTTACTTGTCTGAAAGTGCATTTGAACCAACATCTCCGGCACCCAATCTCAGACATGCTGCTGCTGAGTGAGCGGAGCAAGTTAGTTTGAGCCCTCTGACGATGAACTAGATCTGAGAGTAACTATTGGAAATCTTCTGCAAACAGCATCTTTCGGAGAGGTGGTACATATATTGCAGTCTCTCCTTTGTTTGCCAGCTCCAAATCCGCTTGAGCGCAACATCTTTGGTGCACCCCCCAGCCGTCCTGAATGCAAGTTTGGAGTGCACGAACGATTGTTCTGTGCTCGCACAGATGAATAGGCAGGACTGAAAGGGGCTGCTGGATCTCTACTGCCCTCAGCAGGATTTGCTAAATTGACACTTTTATTGCAGTCTCTCCTTTGTTTGCCAGCTCCAAGTCCGTTTGGGCACAACATCTGTGGTGCACCCCCCAGCCGTCCTTTAATCCGAGTTCGGAGTGCACGAACGATTGCTCTCTGCCAGCACAGACGAAGAGCCAGGACTGAAAGAGGCTGCTGGATCTCTTCAGCACTCAGCAAGATTTGCAACCGGGAAACCTCTTTTACTGTCATTCCTTGCATACTTATCAGAAAGTGCATTTGAACCAACGTCTCCGGCACCCAATCTCAGACATGCTGCTGCTGAGTGAGCGGAGCAAGTTAGTTTGATCCCTCTGACGATGATCTAGATCTGAGAGTAGCTATTGGAAATCTTCTGCAAACAGCATCTTTCGGAGAGGTGGTACATATATTGCAGTCTCTCCTTTGTTTGAAAGCTCCAAATCCGTTTGAGCACAATATCTGTGGTGCACCCCCCAGCCGTCCTGAATCCGAGTTTGGAGTGCACGAACTTTTGTTTTCTGCCCGCACAGACGAAGAGCCAGGACTGAAAGAGGCTGCTGGATCTCTTCAGCACTAAGCAAGCCGGATTTGCTAAAGTGACACTTTTATTGCAGTCTCTCCTTTGTTTGCCAGCTCCAAGTCCGTTTGAGCACAACATCTGTGGTGCACCCCCCAGCCGTCCTTTAATCCGAGTTCGGAGTGCACGAACGATTGCTCTCTGCCCGCACAGGAGAAGAGCCAGGCCTGAAAGAGGCTGCTGGATCTCTTCAGCACTCAGCAAGCTTTGCAACCGGGACACCTCTTTTACTGTCACTCCTTGCTTACTTGTCTGAAAGTGCATTTGAACCAACGTCTCCGGCACCCAATCTCAGACATGCTGCTGCTGAGTGAGCGGAGCAAGTTAGTTTGATCCCTCTGACGATGATCTAGATCTGAGAGTAGCTATTGGAAATCTTCTGCAAACAGCATCTTTCGGAGAGGTGGTACATATATTGCAGTCTCTCCTTTGTTTGCCAGCTCCAAATCCACTTGAGCGGAACATCTGTAGTGCACCCCCCAGCCGTCCTGAATGCAAGTTTGGAGTGCAAGAACGATTGTTCTGTGCTCGCACAGATGAATAGGCAGGACTGAAAGGGGCTGCTGGATCTCTACTGCCCTCAGCAGGATTTGCTAAATTGACACTTTTATTGCAGTCTCTCCTTTGTTTGCCAGCTCCAAGTCCGTTTGGGCACAACATCTGTGGTGCACCCCCCAGCTGTCCTTTAATCCGAGTTCGGAGTGCCCGAACGATTGCTCTCTGCCCGCACAGACGAAGAGCCAGGACTGAAAGAGGCTGCTGGATCTCTTCAGCACTCAGCAAGCTTTGCAACCGGGACACCTCTTTTACTGTCACTCCTTGCTTACTTGTCTGAAAGTGCATTTGAACCAACGTCTCCGGCACCCAATCTCAGACATGCTGCTGCTGAGTGAGCGGAGCAAGTTAGTTTGATCCCTCTGACGATGATCTAGATCTGAGAGTAGCTATTGGAAATCTTCTGCAAACAGCATCTTTCGGAGACGTGGTACATATATTGCAGTCTCTCCTTTGTTTGAAAGCTCCAAATCCGCTTGAGCGTTACATCTGTGGTGCACCCCCCAGCCGTCCAGAGTGCAAGTTTGGAGTGCAAGAACGATTGTTCTGTGCTCGCACAGATGAATAGGCAGGACTGAAAGGGGCTGCTGGATCTCTTCTGCCCTCAGCAGGATTTGCTAAATTGACACTTTTATTGCAGTCTCTCCTTTGTTTGCCAGCTCCAAGTCCGTTTGGGCACAACATCTGTGGTACACCCCCCAGCCGTCCTTTAATCCGTGTTCGGAGTGCACGAACGATTGCTCTCTGCTCGCACAGATGAATAGGCGGGACTGAAAGAGGCTGCTGGATCTCTTCAGCACTCAGCAAGATTTGCAACCGGGACACCTCTTTTAATGTCATTCCTTGCATACTTATCAGAAAGTGCATTTGAACCAACGTCTCCGGCACCCAATCTCAGACATGCTGCTGCTGAGTGAGCGGAGCAAGTTAGGTTGATCCCTCTGACGATGATCTAGATCTGAGAGTAGCTATTGGAAATCTTCTGCAAACAGCATCTTTCGCAGAGGTGGTACATATATTGCAGTCTCTCCTTTGTTTGAAAGCTCCAAATCCGTTTGAGCACAATATCTGTGGTGCACCCCCCAGCCGTCCTGAATCCGAGTTTGGAGTGCACGAACTTTTGTTTTCTGCCCGCACAGACGAAGAGCCAGGACTGAAAGAGGCTGCTGGATCTCTTCAGCACTAAGCAAGCCGGATTTGCTAAAGTGACACTTTTATTGCAGTCTCTCCTTTTTTGCCAGCTCCAAGTCCGTTTGGGCACAACATCTGTGGTGCACCCCCCAGCCGTCCTTTAATCCGAGTTCGGAGTGCACGAACGATTGCTCTCTGCTCGCACAGACGAATAGGCGGGACTGAAAGAGGCTGCTGGATCTCTTCAGCACTCAGCAAGATTTGCAACCGGGACACCTCTTTTACTGTCATTCCTTGCATACTTATCAGAAAGTGCATTTGAACCAACGTCTCCGGCACCCAATCTCAGACATGCTGCTGCTGAGTGAGCGGAGCAAGTTAGGTTGAGCCCTCTGACGATGATCTAGATCTGAGAGTAGCTATTGGAAATCTTCTGCAAACAGCATCTTTCGGAGACGTGGTACATATATTGCAGTCTCTCCTTTGTTTGCCAGCTCCAAATCCGCTTGAGCGCAACATCTGTGGTGCACCCCCCAGCCGTCCTGAATGCAAGTTTGGAGTGCACGAACGATTGTTCTGTGCTCGCACAGATGAATAGGCAGGACTGAAAGGGGCTGCTGGATCTCTACTGCCCTCAGCAGGATTTGCTAAATTGACACTTTTATTGCAGTCTCTCCTTTGTTTGCCAGCTCCAAGTCCGTTTGGGCACTACATCTGTGGTGCACCCCCCAGCCGTCCTTTAATCCGAGTTCGGAGTGCACGAACGATTGCTCTCTGCTCGCACAGACGAATAGGCGGGACTGAAAGAGGCTGCTGGATCTCTTCAGCACTCAGCAAGCTTTGCAACCGGGACACCTCTTTTACTGTCATTCCTTGCATACTTATCAGAAAGTGCATTTGAACCAACGTCTCCGGCACCCAATCTCAGACATGCTGCTGCTGAGTGAGCGGAGCAAGTTAGTTTGATCCCTCTGACGATGATCTAGATCTGAGAGTAGCTATTGGAAATCTTCTGCAAACAGCATCTTTCGGAGACGTGGTACATATATTGCAGTCTCTCCTTTGTTTGAAAGCTCCAAATCCGTTTGAGCGTTACATCTGTGGTGCACCCCCCAACCGTCCTGAATGCAAGTTTGGAGTGCACGAACTTTTGTTTTCTGACCGCACAGACGAAGAGCCAGGACTGAAAGAGGCTGCTGGATCTCTTCAGCACTAAGCAAGCCGGATTTGCTAAAGTGACACTTTTATTGCAGTCTCTCCTTTGTTTGCCAGCTCCAAGTCCGTTTGGGCACAACATCTGTGGTGCACCCCCCAGCCGTCCTTTAATCCGAGTTCGGAGTGCACGAACGATTGCTCTCTGCCAGCACAGACGAAGAGCCAGGACTGAAAGAGGCTGCTGGATCTCTTCAGCACTCAGCAAGCTTTGCAACCGGGACACCTCTTTTACTGTCACTCCTTGCTTACTTGTCTGAAAGTGCATTTGAACCAACGTCTCCGGCACCCAATCTCAGACATGCTGCTGCTGAGTGAGCGGAGCAAGTTAGTTTGATCCCTCTGACGATGATCTAGATCTGAGAGTAGCTATTGGAAATCTTCTGCAAACAGCATCTTTCGGAGACGTGGTACATATATTGCAGTCTCTCTTTTGTTTGAAAGCTCCAAATCCGTTTGAGCACAATATCTGTGGTGCACCCCCCAGCCGTCCTGAATCCGAGTTTAGAGTGCACGAACTTTTGTTTTCTGCCCGCCCAGACGAAGAGCCAGGACTGAAAGAGGCTGCTGGATCTCTTCAGCACTAAGCAAGCCGGATTTGCTAAAGTGACACTTTTATTGCAGTCTCTCCTTTGTTTGCCAGCTCCAAGTCCGTTTGAGCACAACATCTGTGGTGCACCCCCCAGCCGTCCTTTAATCCGATTTCGGAGTGCACGAACGATTGCTCTCTGCCCGCACAGACGAAGAGCCAGGACTGAAAGAGGCTGCTGGATCTCTTCAGCACTCAGCAAGCTTTGCAACCGGGACACCTCTTTTACTGTCACTCCTTGCTTACTTGTCTGAAAGTGCATTTGAACCAACGTCTCCGGCACCCAATCTCAGACATGCTGCTGCTGAGTGAGCGGAGCAAGTTAGTTTGATCCCTCTGACGATGATCTAGATCTGAGAGTAGCTTTTGGAAATCTTCTGCAAACAGCATCTTTCGGAGAGGTGGTACATATATTGCAGTCTCTCCTTTGTTTGCCAGCTCCAAATCCGCTTGAGCGGAACATCTATGGTGCACCCCCCAGCCGTCCTGAATGCAAGTTTGGAGTGCAAGAACGATTGTTCTGTGCTCGCACAGATGAATAGGCAGGACTGAAAGGGGCTGCTGGATCTCTACTGCCCTCAGCAGGATTTGCTAAATTGACACTTTTATTGCAGTCTCTCCTTTGTTTGCCAGCTCCAAGTCCGTTTGGGCACAACATCTGTGGTGCACCCCCCAGCCGTCCTTTAATCCGAGTTCGGAGTGCACGAACGATTGCTCTCTTCTCGCACAGACGAATAGGCGGGACTGAAAGAGGCTGCTGGATCTCTTCAGCACTCAGCAAGATTTGCAACCGGGACACCTCTTTTACTGTCATTCCTTGCTTACTTATCAGAAAGTGCATTTGAACCAACGTCTCCGGCACCCAATCTCAGACATGCTGCTGCTGAGTGAGCGGAGCAAGTTAGGTTGAGCCCTCTGACGATGATCTAGATCTGAGAGTAGCTATTGGAAATCTTCTGCAAACAGCATCTTTCGGAGACGTGGTACATATATTGCAGTCTCTCCTTTGTTTGCCAGCTCCAAATCCGCTTGAGCGGAACATCTGTGGTGCACCCCCCAGCCGTCCTGAATGCAAGTTTCGAGTGCACGAACGATTGTTCTGTGCTCGCACATATGAATAGGCAGGAGTGAAAGGGGCTGCTGGATCTCTACTGCCCTCTGCAGGATTTGCTAAATTGACACTTTTATTGCAGTCTCTCCTTTGTTTGACAGCTCCAAGTCCGTTTGGGCACAACATCTGTGGTGCACCCCCCAGCTGTCCTTTAATCCGAGTTCGGAGTGCACGAACGATTGCTCTCTGCCCGCACAGACGAAGAGCCAGGCCTGAAAGAGGCTGCTGGATCTCTTCAGCACTCAGCAAGCTTTGCAACCGGGACACCTCTTTTACTGTCACTCCTTGCTTACTTGTCTGAAAGTGCATTTGAACCAACGTCTCCGGCACCCAATCTCAGACATGCTGCTGCTGAGTGAGCGGAGCAAGTTAGTTTGATCCCTCTGACGATGATCTAGATCTGAGAGTAGCTATTGGAAATCTTCTGCAAACAGCATCTTTCGGAGAGGTGGTACATATATTGCAGTCTCTCCTTTGTTTGAAAGCTCCAAATCCGCTTGAGCGTTACATCTGTGGTGCACCCCCCAGCCGTCCTGAATGCAAGTTTGGAGTGCAAGAACGATTGTTCTGTGCTCGCACAGATGAATAGGCAGGACTGAAAGGGGCTGCTGGATCTCTACTGCCCTCAGCAGGATTTGCTAAATTGACACTTTTATTGCAGTCTCTCCTTTGTTTGCCAGCTCCAAGTCCGTTTGGGCACTACATCTGTGGTGCACCCCCCAGCCGTCCTTTAATCCGAGTTCGGAGTGCACGAACGATTGCTCTCTGCTCGCACAGACGAATAGGCGGGACTGAAAGAGGCTGCTGGATCTCTTCAGCACTCAGCAAGATTTGCAACCGGGACACCTCTTTTACTGTCATTCCTTGCATACTTATCAGAAAGTGCATTTGAACCAACGTCTCCGGCACCCAATCTCAGACATGCTGCTGCTGAGTGAGCGGAGCAAGTTAGTTTGATCCCTCTGACGATGATCTAGATCTGAGAGTAGCTATTGGAAATCTTCTGCAAACAGCATCTTTCGCAGAGGTGGTACATATATTGCAGTCTCTCCTTTGTTTGAAAGCTCCAAATCCGCTTGAGCGGAACATCTGTGGTGCACCCCCCAGCCGTCCTGAATCCGAGTTTGGAGTGCACGAACTTTTGTTTTCTGCCCGCGCAGACGAAGAGCCAGGACTGAAAGAGGCTGCTGGATCTCTTCAGCACTAAGCAAGCCGGATTTGCTAAAGTGACACTTTTATTGCAGTCTCTCCTTTGTTTGCCAGCTCCAAGTCCGTTTGGGCACAACATCTGTGGTGCACCCCCCAGCCGTCCTTTAATCCGAGTTCGGAGTGCACGAACGATTGCTCTCTGCCCGCACAGGAGAAGAGCCAGGACTGAAAGAGGCTGCTGGATCTCTTCAGCACTCAGCAAGCTTTGCAACCGGGACACCTCTTTTACTGTCACTCCTTGCTTACTTGTCTGAAAGTACATTTGAACCAACGTCTCCGGCACCCAATCTCAGACATGCTGCTGCTGAGTGAGCGGAGCAAGTTAGTTTGATCCCTCTGACGATGATCTAGATCTGAGAGTAGCTATTGGAAATCTTCTGCAAACAGCATCTTTCGGAGAGGTGGTACATATATTGCAGTCTCTCCTTTGTTTGCCAGCTCCAAATCCGCTTGAGCGCAACATCTGTGGTGCACCCCCCAGCCGTCCTGAATGCAAGTTTCGAGTGCACGAACGATTGTTCTGTGCTCGCACAGATGAATAGGCAGGACTGAAAGGGGCTGCTGGATCTCTACTGCCCTCAGCAGGATTTGCTAAATTGACACTTTTATTGCAGTCTCTCCTTTGTTTGCCAGCTCCAAGTCCGTTTGGGCACAACATCTGTGGTGCACCCCCCAGCCGTCCTTTAATCCGAGTTCGGAGTGCACGAACGATTGCTCTCTGCTCGCACAGACGAATAGGCGGGACTGAAAGAGGCTGCTGGATCTCTTCAGCACTCAGCAAGCTTTGCAACTGGGACACCTCTTTTACTGTCACTCCTTGCTTACTTGTCTGAAAGTGCATTTGAACCAACATCTCCGGCACCCAATCTCAGACATGCTGCTGCTGAGTGAGCGGAGCAAGTTAGTTTGAGCCCTCTGACGATGAACTAGATCTGAGAGTAACTATTGGAAATCTTCTGCAAACAGCATCTTTCGGAGAGGTGGTACATATATTGCAGTCTCTCCTTTGTTTGCCAGCTCCAAATCCGCTTGAGCGCAACATCTTTGGTGCACCCCCCAGCCGTCCTGAATGCAAGTTTGGAGTGCACGAACGATTGTTCTGTGCTCGCACAGATGAATAGGCAGGACTGAAAGGGGCTGCTGGATCTCTACTGCCCTCAGCAGGATTTGCTAAATTGACACTTTTATTGCAGTCTCTCCTTTGTTTGCCAGCTCCAAGTCCGTTTGGGCACAACATCTGTGGTGCACCCCCCAGCCGTCCTTTAATCCGAGTTCGGAGTGCCCGAACGATTGCTCTCTGCCAGCACAGACGAAGAGCCAGGACTGAAAGAGGCTGCTGGATCTCTTCAGCACTCAGCAAGATTTGCAACCGGGAAACCTCTTTTACTGTCATTCCTTGCATACTTATCAGAAAGTGCATTTGAACCAACGTCTCCGGCACCCAATCTCAGACATGCTGCTGCTGAGTGAGCGGAGCAAGTTAGTTTGATCCCTCTGACGATGATCTAGATCTGAGAGTAGCTATTGGAAATCTTCTGCAAACAGCATCTTTCGGAGACGTGGTACATATATTGCAGTCTCTCCTTTGTTTGAAAGCTCCAAATCCGTTTGAGCACAATATCTGTGGTGCACCCCCCAGCCGTCCTGAATCCGAGTTTGGAGTGCACGAACTTTTGTTTTCTGCCCGCACAGACGAAGAGCCAGGACTGAAAGAGGCTGCTGGATCTCTTCAGCACTAAGCAAGCCGGATTTGCTAAAGTGACACTTTTATTGCAGTCTCTCCTTTGTTTGCCAGCTCCAAGTCCGTTTGAGCACAACATCTGTGGTGCACCCCCCAGCCGTCCTTTAATCCGAGTTCGGAGTGCACGAACGATTGCTCTCTGCCCGCACAGGAGAAGAGCCAGGCCTGAAAGAGGCTGCTGGATCTCTTCAGCACTCAGCAAGCTTTGCAACCGGGACACCTCTTTTACTGTCACTCCTTGCTTACTTGTCTGAAAGTGCATTTGAACCAACGTCTCCGGCACCCAATCTCAGACATGCTGCTGCTGAGTGAGCGGAGCAAGTTAGTTTGATCCCTCTGACGATGATCTAGATCTGAGAGTAGCTATTGGAAATCTTCTGCAAACAGCATCTTTCGGAGAGGTGGTACATATATTGCAGTCTCTCCTTTGTTTGCCAGCTCCAAATCCGCTTGAGCGGAACATCTGTAGTGCACCCCCCAGCCGTCCTGAATGCAAGTTTGGAGTGCAAGAACGATTGTTCTGTGCTCGCACAGATGAATAGGCAGGACTGAAAGGGGCTGCTGGATCTCTACTGCCCTCAGCAGGATTTGCTAAATTGACACTTTTATTGCAGTCTCTCCTTTGTTTGCCAGCTCCAAGTCCGTTTGGGCACAACATCTGTGGTGCACCCCCCAGCTGTCCTTTAATCCGAGTTCGGAGTGCCCGAACGATTGCTCTCTGCCCGCACAGACGAAGAGCCAGGACTGAAAGAGGCTGCTGGATCTCTTCAGCACTCAGCAAGCTTTGCAACCGGGACACCTCTTTTACTGTCACTCCTTGCTTACTTGTCTGAAAGTGCATTTGAACCAACGTCTCCGGCACCCAATCTCAGACATGCTGCTGCTGAGTGAGCGGAGCAAGTTAGTTTGATCCCTCTGACGATGATCTAGATCTGAGAGTAGCTATTGGAAATCTTCTGCAAACAGCATCTTTCGGAGACGTGGTACATATATTGCAGTCTCTCCTTTGTTTGAAAGCTCCAAATCCGCTTGAGCGTTACATCTGTGGTGCACCCCCCAGCCGTCCAGAGTGCAAGTTTGGAGTGCAAGAACGATTGTTCTGTGCTCGCACAGATGAATAGGCAGGACTGAAAGGGGCTGCTGGATCTCTTCTGCCCTCAGCAGGATTTGCTAAATTGACACTTTTATTGCAGTCTCTCCTTTGTTTGCCAGCTCCAAGTCCGTTTGGGCACAACATCTGTGGTACACCCCCCAGCCGTCCTTTAATCCGTGTTCGGAGTGCACGAACGATTGCTCTCTGCTCGCACAGATGAATAGGCGGGACTGAAAGAGGCTGCTGGATCTCTTCAGCACTCAGCAAGATTTGCAACCGGGACACCTCTTTTAATGTCATTCCTTGCATACTTATCAGAAAGTGCATTTGAACCAACGTCTCCGGCACCCAATCTCAGACATGCTGCTGCTGAGTGAGCGGAGCAAGTTAGGTTGATCCCTCTGACGATGATCTAGATCTGAGAGTAGCTATTGGAAATCTTCTGCAAACAGCATCTTTCGCAGAGGTGGTACATATATTGCAGTCTCTCCTTTGTTTGAAAGCTCCAAATCCGTTTGAGCACAATATCTGTGGTGCACCCCCCAGCCGTCCTGAATCCGAGTTTGGAGTGCACGAACTTTTGTTTTCTGCCCGCACAGACGAAGAGCCAGGACTGAAAGAGGCTGCTGGATCTCTTCAGCACTAAGCAAGCCGGATTTGCTAAAGTGACACTTTTATTGCAGTCTCTCCTTTTTTCCCAGCTCCAAGTCCGTTTGGGCACAACATCTGTGGTGCACCCCCCAGCCGTCCTTTAATCCGAGTTCGGAGTGCACGAACGATTGCTCTCTGCTCGCACAGACGAATAGGCGGGACTGAAAGAGGCTGCTGGATCTCTTCAGCACTCAGCAAGCTTTGCAACCGGGACACCTCTTTTACTGTCATTCCTTGCATACTTATCAGAAAGTGCATTTGAACCAACGTCTCCGGCACCCAATCTCAGACATGCTGCTGCTGAGTGAGCGGAGCAAGTTAGTTTGATCCCTCTGACGATGATCTAGATCTGAGAGTAGCTATTGGAAATCTTCTGCAAACAGCATCTTTCGGAGACGTGGTACATATATTGCAGTCTCTCCTTTGTTTGAAAGCTCCAAATCCGTTTGAGCGTTACATCTGTGGTGCACCCCCCAACCGTCCTGAATGCAAGTTTGGAGTGCACGAACTTTTGTTTTCTGACCGCACAGACGAAGAGCCAGGACTGAAAGAGGCTGCTGGATCTCTTCAGCACTAAGCAAGCCGGATTTGCTAAAGTGACACTTTTATTGCAGTCTCTCCTTTGTTTGCCAGCTCCAAGTCCGTTTGGGCACAACATCTGTGGTGCACCCCCCAGCCGTCCTTTAATCCGAGTTCGGAGTGCACGAACGATTGCTCTCTGCCAGCACAGACGAAGAGCCAGGACTGAAAGAGGCTGCTGGATCTCTTCAGCACTCAGCAAGCTTTGCAACCGGGACACCTCTTTTACTGTCACTCCTTGCTTACTTGTCTGAAAGTGCATTTGAACCAACGTCTCCGGCACCCAATCTCAGACATGCTGCTGCTGAGTGAGCGGAGCAAGTTAGTTTGATCCCTCTGACGATGATCTAGATCTGAGAGTAGCTATTGGAAATCTTCTGCAAACAGCATCTTTCGGAGAGGTGGTACATATATTGCAGTCTCTCTTTTGTTTGAAAGCTCCAAATCCGTTTGAGCACAATATCTGTGGTGCACCCCCCAGCCGTCCTGAATCCGAGTTTAGAGTGCACGAACTTTTGTTTTCTGCCCGCCCAGACGAAGAGCCAGGACTGAAAGAGGCTGCTGGATCTCTTCAGCACTAAGCAAGCCGGATTTGCTAAAGTGACACTTTTATTGCAGTCTCTCCTTTGTTTGCCAGCTCCAAGTCCGTTTGAGCACAACATCTGTGGTGCACCCCCCAGCCGTCCTTTAATCCGATTTCGGAGTGCACGAACGATTGCTCTCTGCCCGCACAGACGAAGAGCCAGGACTGAAAGAGGCTGCTGGATCTCTTCAGCACTCAGCAAGCTTTGCAACCGGGACACCTCTTTTACTGTCACTCCTTGCTTACTTGTCTGAAAGTGCATTTGAACCAACGTCTCCGGCACCCAATCTCAGACATGCTGCTGCTGAGTGAGCGGAGCAAGTTAGTTTGATCCCTCTGACGATGATCTAGATCTGAGAGTAGCTTTTGGAAATCTTCTGCAAACAGCATCTTTCGGAGAGGTGGTACATATATTGCAGTCTCTCCTTTGTTTGCCAGCTCCAAATCCGCTTGAGCGGAACATCTATGGTGCACCCCCCAGCCGTCCTGAATGCAAGTTTGGAGTGCAAGAACGATTGTTCTGTGCTCGCACAGATGAATAGGCAGGACTGAAAGGGGCTGCTGGATCTCTACTGCCCTCAGCAGGATTTGCTAAATTGACACTTTTATTGCAGTCTCTCCTTTGTTTGCCAGCTCCAAGTCCGTTTGGGCACAACATCTGTGGTGCACCCCCCAGCCGTCCTTTAATCCGAGTTCGGAGTGCACGAACGATTGCTCTCTTCTCGCACAGACGAATAGGCGGGACTGAAAGAGGCTGCTGGATCTCTTCAGCACTCAGCAAGATTTGCAACCGGGACACCTCTTTTACTGTCATTCCTTGCTTACTTATCAGAAAGTGCATTTGAACCAACGTCTCCGGCACCCAATCTCAGACATGCTGCTGCTGAGTGAGCGGAGCAAGTTAGGTTGATCCCTCTGACGATGATCTAGATCTGAGAGTAGCTATTGGAAATCTTCTGCAAACAGCATCTTTCGGAGAGGTGGTACATATATTGCAGTCTCTCCTTTGTTTGAAAGCTCCAAATCCGTTTGAGCACAATATCTGTGGTGCACCCCCCAGCCGTCCTGAATCCGAGTTTGGAGTGCACGAACTTTTGTTTTCTGCCCGCACAGACGAAGAGCCAGGACTGAAAGAGGCTGTTGGATCTCTTCAGCACTAAGCAAGCCGGATTTTCTAAAGTGACACTTTTATTGCAGTCTCTCCTTTGTTTGCCAGCTCCAAGTCCGTTTGGGCACAACATCTGTGGTGCACCCCCCAGCCGTCCTTTAATCCGAGTTCGGAGTGCACGAACGATTGCTCTCTGCTCGCACAGACGAATAGGCGGGACTGAAAGAGGCTGCTGGATCTCTTCAGCACTCAGCAAGCTTTGCAACCGGGACACCTCTTTTACTGTCACTCCTTGCTTACTTGTCTGAAAGTGCATTTGAACCAACGTCTCCGGCACCCAATCTCAGACATGCTGCTGCTGAGTGAGCGGAGCAAGTTAGTTTGATCCCTCTGACGATGATCTAGATCTGAGAGTAGCTATTGGAAATCTTCTGCAAACAGCATCTTTCGGAGAGGTGGTACATATATTGCAGTCTCTCCTTTGTTTGCCAGCTCCAAATCCGCTTGAGCGCAACATCTGTGGTGCACCCCCCAGCCGTCCTGAATGCAAGTTTCGAGTGCACGAACGATTGTTCTGTGCTCGCACAGATGAATAGGCAGGACTGAAAGGGGCTGCTGGATCTCTACTGCCCTCAGCAGGATTTGCTAAATTGACACTTTTATTGCAGTCTCTCCTTTGTTTGCCAGCTCCAAGTCCGTTTGGGCACTACATCTGTGGTGCACCCCCCAGCCGTCCTTTAATCCGAGTTCGGAGTGCACGAACGATTGCTCTCTGCTCGCACAGACGAATAGGCGGGACTGAAAGAGGCTGCTGGATCTCTTCAGCACTCAGCAAGATTTGCAACCGGGACACCTCTTTTACTGTCATTCCTTGCATACTTATCAGAAAGTGCATTTGAACCAACGTCTCCGGCACCCAATCTCAGACATGCTGCTGCTGAGTGAGCGGAGCAAGTTAGTTTGATCCCTCTGACGATGATCTAGATCTGAGAGTAGCTATTGGAAATCTTCTGCAAACAGCATCTTTCGGAGACGTGGTACATATATTGCAGTCCCTCCTTTGTTTGAAAGCTCCAAATCCGTTTGAGCGTTACATCTGTGGTGCACCCCCCAACCGTCCTGAATGCAAGTTTGGAGTGCACGAACTTTTGTTTTCTGCCCGCACAGACGAAGAGCCAGGACTGAAAGAGGCTGCTGGATCTCTTCAACACTAAGCAAGCCGGATTTGCTAAAGTGACACTTTTATTGCAGTCTCTCCTTTGTTTGCCAGCTCCAAGTCCGTTTGGGCACAACATCTGTTGTGCACCCCCCAGGCATCCTTTAATCCGAGTTCGGAGTGCACGAACGATTGCTCTCTGCCAGCACAGACGAAGAGCCAGGACTGAAAGAGGCTGCTGGATCTCTTCAGCACTCAGCAAGCTTTGCAACCGGGACACCTCTTTTACTGTCACTCCTTGCTTACTTGTCTGAAAGTGCATTTGAACCAACGTCTCCGGCACCCAATCTCAGACATGCTGCTGCTGAGTGAGCGGAGCAAGTTAGTTTGATCCCTCTGACGATGATCTAGATCTGAGAGTAGCTATTGGAAATCTTCTGCAAACAGCATCTTTCGGAGAGGTGGTACATATATTGCAGTCTCTCTTTTGTTTGAAAGCTCCAAATCCGTTTGAGCACAATATCTGTGGTGCACCCCCCAGCCGTCCTGAATCCGAGTTTAGAGTGCACGAACTTTTGTTTTCTGCCCGCACAGACGAAGAGCCAGGACTGAAAGAGGCTGCTGGATCTCTTCAGCACTTAGCAAGCCGGATTTGCTAAAGTGACACTTTTATTGCAGTCTCTCCTTTGTTTGCCAGCTCCAAGTCCGTTTGTGCACAACATCTGTGGTGCACCCCCCAGCCGTCCTTTAATCCGAGTTCGGAGTGCACGAACGATTGCTCTCTGCCCGCACAGACGAAGAGCCAGGACTGAAAGAGGCTGCTGGATCTCTTCAGCACTCAGCAAGCTTTGCAACCGGGACACCTCTTTTACTGTCACTCCTTGCTTACTTGTCTGAAAGTGCATTTGAACCAACGTCTCCGGCACCCAATCTCAGACATGCTGCTGCTGAGTGAGCGGAGCAAGTTAGTTTGATCCCTCTGACGATGATCTAGATCTGAGAGTAGCTTTTGGAAATCTTCTGCAAACAGCATCTTTCGGAGAGGTGGTACATATATTGCAGTCTCTCCTTTGTTTGCCAGCTCCAAATCCGCTTGAGCGGAACATCTATGGTGCACCCCCCAGCCGTCCTGAATGCAAGTTTGGAGTGCAAGAACGATTGTTCTGTGCTCGCACAGATGAATAGGCAGGACTGAAAGGGGCTGCTGGATCTCTACTGCCCTCAGCAGGATTTGCTAAATTGACACTTTTATTGCAGTCTCTCCTTTGTTTGCCAGCTCCAAGTCCGTTTGGGCACAACATCTGTGGTGCACCCCCCAGCCGTCCTTTAATCCGAGTTCGGAGTGCACGAACGATTGCTCTCTTCTCGCACAGACGAATAGGCGGGACTGAAAGAGGCTGCTGGATCTCTTCAGCACTCAGCAAGATTTGCAACCGGGACACCTCTTTTACTGTCATTCCTTGCTTACTTATCAGAAAGTGCATTTGAACCAACGTCTCCGGCACCCAATCTCAGACATGCTGCTGCTGAGTGAGCGGAGCAAGTTAGGTTGATCCCTCTGACGATGATCTAGATCTGAGAGTAGCTATTGGAAATCTTCTGCAAACAGCATCTTTCGGAGAGGTGGTACATATATTGCAGTCTCTCCTTTGTTTGAAAGCTCCAAATCCGTTTGAGCACAATATCTGTGGTGCACCCCCCAGCCGTCCTGAATCCGAGTTTGGAGTGCACGAACTTTTGTTTTCTGCCCGCACAGACGAAGAGCCAGGACTGAAAGAGGCTGTTGGATCTCTTCAGCACTAAGCAAGCCGGATTTTCTAAAGTGACACTTTTATTGCAGTCTCTCCTTTGTTTGCCAGCTCCAAGTCCGTTTGGGCACAACATCTGTGGTGCACCCCCCAGCCGTCCTTTAATCCGAGTTCGGAGTGCACGAACGATTGCTCTCTGCTCGCACAGACGAATAGGCGGGACTGAAAGAGGCTGCTGGATCTCTTCAGCACTCAGCAAGCTTTGCAACCGGGACACCTCTTTTACTGTCACTCCTTGCTTACTTGTCTGAAAGTGCATTTGAACCAACGTCTCCGGCACCCAATCTCAGACATGCTGCTGCTGAGTGAGCGGAGCAAGTTAGTTTGATCCCTCTGACGATGATCTAGATCTGAGAGTAGCTATTGGAAATCTTCTGCAAACAGCATCTTTCGGAGACGTGGTACATATATTGCAGTCTCTCCTTTGTTTGCCAGCTCCAAATCCGCTTGAGCGCAACATCTGTGGTGCACCCCCCAGCCGTCCTGAATGCAAGTTTCGAGTGCACGAAGGATTGTTCTGTGCTCGCACAGATGAATAGGCAGGACTGAAAGGGGCTGCTGGATCTCTACTGCCCTCAGCAGGATTTGCTAAATTGACACTTTTATTGCAGTCTCTCCTTTGTTTGCCAGCTCCAAGTCCGTTTGGGCACAACATCTGTGGTGCACCCCCCAGCCGTCCTTTAATCCGAGTTCGGAGTGCACGAACGATTGCTCTCTGCTCGCACAGACGAATAGGCGGGACTGAAAGAGGCTGCTGGATCTCTTCAGCACTCAGCAAGATTTGCAACCGGGACACCTCTTTTAATGTCATTCCTTGCATACTTATCAGAAAGTGCATTTGAACCAACGTCTCCGGCACCCAATCTCAGACATGCTGCTGCTGAGTGAGCGGAGCAAGTTAGTTTGATCCCTCTGACGATGATCTAGATCTGAGAGTAGCTATTGGAAATCTTCTGCAAACAGCATCTTTCGGAGACGTGGTACATATATTGCAGTCTCTCCTTTGTTTGAAAGCTCCAAATCCGCTTGAGCGTTACATCTGTGGTGCACCCCCCAACCGTCCTGAATGCAAGTTTGGAGTGCACGAACTTTTGTTTTCTGCCCGCACAGACGAAGAGCCAGGAGTGAAAGAGGCTGCTGGATCTCTTCAACACTAAGCAAGCCGGATTTGCTAAAGTGACACTTTTATTGCAGTCTCTCCTTTGTTTGCCAGCTCCAAGTCCGTTTGGGCACAACATCTGTGGTGCACCCCCCAGCCGTCCTTTAATCCGAGTTCGGAGTGCACGAACGATTGCTCTCTGCTCGCACAGACGAATAGGCGGGACTGAAAGAGGCTGCTGGATCTCTTCAGCACTCAGCAAGCTTTGCAACCGGGACACCTCTTTTACTGTCACTCCTTGCTTACTTGTCTGAAAGTGCATTTGAACCAACGTCTCCGGCACCCAATCTCAGACATGCTGCTGCTGAGTGAGCGGAGCAAGTTAGTTTGATCCCTCTGACGATGATCTAGATCTGAGAGTAGCTATTGGAAATCTTCTGCAAACAGCATCTTTCGGAGACGTGGTACATATATTGCAGTCTCTCCTTTGTTTGCCAGCTCCAAATCCGCTTGAGCGCAACATCTGTGGTGCACCCCCCAGCCGTCCTGAATGCAAGTTTCGAGTGCACGAACGATTGTTCTGTGCTCGCACAGATGAATAGGCAGGACTGAAAGGGGCTGCTGGATCTCTACTGCCCTCTGCAGGATTTGCTAAATTGACACTTTTATTGCAGTCTCTCCTTTGTTTGCCAGCTCCAAGTCCGTTTGGGCACTACATCTGTGGTGCACCCCCCAGCCGTCCTTTAATCCGAGTTCGGAGTGCACGAACGATTGCTCTCTGCTCGCACAGACGAATAGGCGGGACTGAAAGAGGCTGCTGGATCTCTTCAGCACTCAGCAAGATTTGCAACCGGGACACCTCTTTTAATGTCATTCCTTGCATACTTATCAGAAAGTGCATTTGAACCAACGTCTCCAGCACCCAATCTCAGACATGCTGCTGCTGAGTGAGCGGAGCAAGTTAGTTTGATCCCTCTGACGATGATCTAGATCTGAGAGTAGCTATTGGAAATCTTCTGCAAACAGCATCTTTCGGAGACGTGGTACATATATTGCAGTCTCTCCTTTGTTTGAAAGCTCCAACTCCGTTTGAGCGTTACATCTGTGGTGCACCCCCCAACCGTCCTGAATGCAAGTTTGGAGTGCACGAACTTTTGTTTTCTGCCCGCACAGACGAAGAGCCAGGAGTGAAAGAGGCTGCTGGATCTCTTCAACACTAAGCAAGCCGGATTTGCTAAAGTGACACTTTTATTGCAGTCTCTCCTTTGTTTGCCAGCTCCAAGTCCGTTTGGGCACAACATCTGTGGTGCACCCCCCAGCCGTCCTTTAATCCGAGTTCGGAGTGCACGAACGATTGCTCTCTTCTCGCACAGACGAATAGGCGGGACTGAAAGAGGCTGCTGGATCTCTTCAGCACTCAGCAAGATTTGCAACCGGGACACCTCTTTTACTGTCATTCCTTGCTTACTTATCAGAAAGTGCATTTGAACCAACGTCTCCGGCACCCAATCTCAGACATGCTGCTGCTGAGTGAGCGGAGCAAGTTAGTTTGATCCCTCTGACGATGATCTAGATCTGAGAGTAGCTATTGGAAATCTTCTGCAAACAGCATCTTTCGGAGAGGTGGTACATATATTGCAGTCTCTCTTTTGTTTGAAAGCTCCAAATCCGTTTGAGCACAATATCTGTGGTGCACCCCCCAGCCGTCCTGAATCCGAGTTTAGAGTGCACGAACTTTTGTTTTCTGCCCGCACAGACGAAGAGCCAGGACTGAAAGAGGCTGCTGGATCTCTTCAGCACTAAGCAAGCCGGATTTGCTAAAGTGACACTTTTATTGCAGTCTCTCCTTTGTTTGCCAGCTCCAAGTCCGTTTGTGCACAACATCTGTGGTGCACCCCCCAGCCGTCCTTTAATCCGAGTTCGGAGTGCACGAACGATTGCTCTCTGCCCGCACAGACGAAGAGCCAGGACTGAAAGAGGCTGCTGGATCTCTTCAGCACTCAGCAAGCTTTGCAACCGGGACACCTCTTTTACTGTCACTCCTTGCTTACTTGTCTGAAAGTGCATTTGAACCAACGTCTCCGGCACCCAATCTCAGACATGCTGCTGCTGAGTGAGCGGAGCAAGTTAGTTTGATCCCTCTGACGATGATCTAGATCTGAGAGTAGCTTTTGGAAATCTTCTGCAAACAGCATCTTTCGGAGAGGTGGTACATATATTGCAGTCTCTCCTTTGTTTGCCAGCTCCAAATCCGCTTGAGCGGAACATCTATGGTGCACCCCCCAGCCGTCCTGAATGCAAGTTTGGAGTGCAAGAACGATTGTTCTGTGCTCGCACAGATGAATAGGCAGGACTGAAAGGGGCTGCTGGATCTCTACTGCCCTCAGCAGGATTTGCTAAATTGACACTTTTATTGCAGTCTCTCCTTTGTTTGCCAGCTCCAAGTCCGTTTGGGCACAACATCTGTGGTGCACCCCCCAGCCGTCCTTTAATCCGAGTTCGGAGTGCACGAACGATTGCTCTCTTCTCGCACAGACGAATAGGCGGGACTGAAAGAGGCTGCTGGATCTCTTCAGCACTCAGCAAGATTTGCAACCGGGACACCTCTTTTACTGTCATTCCTTGCTTACTTATCAGAAAGTGCATTTGAACCAACGTCTCCGGCACCCAATCTCAGACATGCTGCTGCTGAGTGAGCGGAGCAAGTTAGTTTGATCCCTCTGACGATGATCTAGATCTGAGAGTAGCTATTGGAAATCTTCTGCAAACAGCATCTTTCGGAGAGGTGGTACATATATTGCAGTCTCTCCTTTGTTTGAAAGCTCCAAATCCGTTTGAGCACAATATCTGTGGTGCACCCCCCAGCCGTCCTGAATCCGAATTTGGAGTGCACGAACTTTTGTTTTCTGCCCGCACAGACGAAGAGCCAGGACTGAAAGAGGCTGTTGGATCTCTTCAGCACTAAGCAAGCCGGATTTTCTAAAGTGACACTTTTATTGCAGTCTCTCCTTTGTTTGCCAGCTCCAAGTCCGTTTGGGCACAACATCTGTGGTGCACCCCCCAGCCGTCCTTTAATCCGAGTTCGGAGTGCACGAACGATTGCTCTCTGCTCGCACAGACGAATAGGCGGGACTGAAAGAGGCTGCTGGATCTCTTCAGCACTCAGCAAGATTTGCAACCGGGACACCTCTTTTACTGTCACTCCTTGCTTACTTGTCTGAAAGTGCATTTGAACCAACGTCTCCGGCACCCAATCTCAGACATGCTGCTGCTGAGTGAGCGGAGCAAGTTAGGTTGAGCCCTCTGACGATGATCTAGATCTGAGAGTAGCTATTGGAAATCTTCTGCAAACAGCATCTTTCGGAGAGGTGGTACATATATTGCAGTCTCTCCTTTGTTTGCCAGCTCCAAATCCGCTTGAGCGGAACATCTGTGGTGCACCCCCCAGCCGTCCTGAATGCAAGTTTCGAGTGCACGAACGATTGTTCTGTGCTCGCACATATGAATAGGCAGGACTGAAAGGGGCTGCTGGATCTCTACTGCCCTCAGCAGGATTTGCTAAATTGACACTTTTATTGCAGTCTCTCCTTTGTTTGGCAGCTCCAAGTCCGTTTGGGCACAACATCTGTGGTACACCCCCCAGCCGTCCTTTAATCCGAGTTCGGAGTGCACGAACGATTGCTCTCTGCTCGCACAGACGAATAGGCGGGACTGAAAGAGGCTGCTGGATCTCTTCAGCACTCAGCAAGATTTGCAACCGGGACACCTCTTTTACTGTCATTCCTTGCATATTTATCAGAAAGTGCATTTGAACCAACGTCTCCGGCACCCAATCTCAGACATGCTGCTGCTGAGTGAGCGGAGCAAGTTAGTTTGAGCCCTCTGACGATGATCTAGATCTGAGAGTAGCTATTGGAAATCTTCTGCAAACAGCATCTTTCGGAGAGGTGGTACATATATTGCAGTCTCTCCTTTGTTTGCCAGCTAAAAAACCGCTTGAGCGGAACATCTGTGGTGCACCCCCCAGCCGTCCTGAATCCGAGTTTGGAGTGCACGAACTTTTGTTTTCTGCCCGCACAGACGAAGATCCAGGACTGAAAGAGGCTGCTGGATCTCTTCAGCACTAAGCAAGCCGGATTTGCTGAAGTGACACTTTTATTGCAGTCTCTCCTTTGTTTGCCAGCTCCAAGTCCGTTTGGGCACAACATCTGTGGTGCACCACCCAGCTGTCCTTTAATCCGAGTTCGGAGTGCACGAACGATTGCTCTCTGCCAGCACAGACGAAGAGCCAGGACTGAAAGAGGCTGCTGGATCTCTTCAGCACTCAGCAAGCTTTGCAACCGGGACACCTCTTTTACTGTCACTCCTTGCTTACTTGTCTGAAAGTGCATTTGAACCAACGTCTCCGGCACCCAATCTCAGACATGCTGCTGCTGAGTGAGCGGAGCAAGTTAGTTTGATCCCTCTGACGATGATCTAGATCTGAGAGTAGCTATTGGAAATCTTCTGCAAACAGCATCTTTCGGAGAGGTGGTACATATATTGCAGTCTCTCCTTTGTTTGCCAGCTAAAAAACCGCTTGAGCGGAACATCTGTGGTGCACCCCCCAGCCGTCCTGAATCCGAGTTTGGAGTGCACGAACTTTTGTTTTCTGCCCGCACAGACGAAGATCCAGGACTGAAAGAGGCTGCTGGATCTCTTCAGCACTAAGCAAGCCGGATTTGCTGAAGTGACACTTTTATTGCAGTCTCTCCTTTGTTTGCCAGCTCCAAGTCCGTTTGTGCACAACATCTGTGGTGCACCCCCCCAGCCGTCCTTTAATCCGAGTTCGGAGTGCACGAACGATTGCTCTCTGCTCGCACAGACGAATAGGCGGGACTGAAAGAGGCTGCTGGATCTCTTCAGCACTCAGCAAGATTTGCAACCGGGACACCTCTTTTACTGTCATTCCTTGCATACTTATCAGAAAGTGCATTTGAACCAACGTCTCCGGCACCCAATCTCAGACATGCTGCTGCTGAGTCAGCGGAGCAAGTTAGTTTGATCCCTCTGACGATGATCTAGATCTGAGAGTAGCTATTGGAAATCTTCTGCAAACAGCATCTTTCGGAGACGTGGTACATATATTGCAGTCTCTCCTTTGTTTGAAAGTTCCAAATCCGTTTGAGCGCAATATCTGTGGTGCACCCCCCAGCCGTCCTGAATCCGAGTTTGGAGTGCACGAACTTTTGTTTTCTGCCCGCACAGACGAAGAGCCAGGACTGAAAGAGGCTGCTGGATCTCTTCAGCACTAAGCAAGCCGGATTTGCTAAAGTGACACTTTTATTGCAGTCTCTCCTTTGTTTGCCAGCTCCAAGTCCGTTTGGGCACAACATCTGTGGTGCACCCCCCAGCCGTCCTTTAATCCGAGTTCGGAGTGCCCGAACGATTGCTCTCTGCCCGCACAGACGAAGAGCCAGGCCTGAAAGAGGCTGCTGGATCTCTTCAGCACTCAGCAAGCTTTGCAACCGGGACACCTCTTTTACTGTCACTCCTTGCTTACTTGTCTGAAAGTGCATTTGAACCAACGTCTCCGGCACCCAATCTCAGACATGCTGCTGCTGAGTGAGCGGAGCAAGTTAGTTTGATCCCTCTGACGATGATCTAGATCTGAGAGTAGCTATTGGAAATCTTCTGCAAACAGCATCTTTCGGAGAGGTGGTACATATATTGCAGTCTCTCTTTTGTTTGAAAGCTCCAAATCCGTTTGAGCACAATATCTGTGGTGCACCCCCCAGCCGTCCTGAATCCGAGTTTAGAGTGCACGAACTTTTGTTTTCTGCCCGCACAGACGAAGAGCCAGGACTGAAAGAGGCTGCTGGATCTCTTCAGCACTAAGCAAGCCGGATTTGCTAAAGTGACACTTTTATTGCAGTCTCTCCTTTGTTTGCCAGCTCCAAGTCCGTTTGGGCACAACATCTGTGGTGCACCCCCCAGCCGTCCTTTAATCCGAGTTCGGAGTGCACGAACGATTGCTCTCTGCCCGCACAGACGAAGAGCCAGGACTGAAAGAGGCTGCTGGATCTCTTCAGCACTCAGCAAGCTTTGCAACCGGGACACCTCTTTTACTGTCACTCCTTGCTTACTTGTCTGAAAGTGCATTTGAACCAACGTCTCCGGCACCCAATCTCAGACATGCTGCTGCTGAGTGAGCGGAGCAAGTTAGTTTGATCCCTCTGACGATGATCTAGATCTGAGAGTAGCTTTTGGAAATCTTCTGCAAACAGCATCTTTCGGAGACGTGGTACATATATTGCAGTCTCTCCTTTGTTTGCCAGCTCCAAATCCGCTTGAGCGGAACATCTATGGTGCACCCCCCAGCCGTCCTGAATGCAAGTTTCGAGTGCAAGAACGATTGTTCTGTGCTCGCACAGATGAATAGGCAGGACTGAAAGGGGCTGCTGGATCTCTACTGCCCTCAGCAGGATTTGCTAAATTGACACTTTTATTGCAGTCTCTCCTTTGTTTGCCAGCTCCAAGTCCGTTTGGGCACAACATCTGTGGTGCACCCCCCAGCCGTCCTTTAATCCGAGTTCGGAGTGCACGAACGATTGCTCTCTTCTCGCACAGACGAATAGGCGGGACTGAAAGAGGCTGCTGGATCTCTTCAGCACTCAGCAAGATTTGCAACCGGGACACCTCTTTTACTGTCATTCCTTGCTTACTTATCAGAAAGTGCATTTGAACCAACGTCTCCGGCACCCAATCTCAGACATGCTGCTGCTGAGTGAGCGGAGCAAGTTAGTTTGATCCCTCTGACGATGATCTAGATCTGAGAGTAGCTATTGGAAATCTTCTGCAAACAGCATCTTTCGGAGAGGTGGTACATATATTGCAGTCTCTCCTTTGTTTGAAAGCTCCAAATCCGTTTGAGCACAATATCTGTGGTGCACCCCCCAGCCGTCCTGAATCCGAATTTGGAGTGCACGAACTTTTGTTTTCTGCCCGCACAGACGAAGAGCCAGGACTGAAAGAGGCTGTTGGATCTCTTCAGCACTAAGCAAGCCGGATTTTCTAAAGTGACACTTTTATTGCAGTCTCTCCTTTGTTTGCCAGCTCCAAGTCCGTTTGGGCACAACATCTGTGGTGCACCCCCCAGCCGTCCTTTAATCCGAGTTCGGAGTGCACGAACGATTGCTCTCTGCTCGCACAGACGAATAGGCGGGACTGAAAGAGGCTGCTGGATCTCTTCAGCACTCAGCAAGATTTGCAACCGGGACACCTCTTTTACTGTCACTCCTTGCTTACTTGTCTGAAAGTGCATTTGAACCAACGTCTCCGGCACCCAATCTCAGACATGCTGCTGCTGAGTGAGCGGAGCAAGTTAGGTTGAGCCCTCTGACGATGATCTAGATCTGAGAGTAGCTATTGGAAATCTTCTGCAAACAGCATCTTTCGGAGACGTGGTACATATATTGCAGTCTCTCCTTTGTTTGCCAGCTCCAAATCCGCTTGAGCGGAACATCTGTGGTGCACCCCCCAGCCGTCCTGAATGCAAGTTTGGAGTGCACGAACGATTGTTCTGTGCTCGCACATATGAATAGGCAGGACTGAAAGGGGCTGCTGGATCTCTACTGCCCTCAGCAGGATTTGCTAAATTGACACTTTTATTGCAGTCTCTCCTTTGTTTGGCAGCTCCAAGTCCGTTTGGGCACAACATCTGTGGTACACCCCCCAGCCGTCCTTTAATCCGAGTTCGGAGTGCACGAACGATTGCTCTCTGCTCGCACAGACGAATAGGCGGGACTGAAAGAGGCTGCTGGATCTCTTCAGCACTCAGCAAGATTTGCAACCGGGACACCTCTTTTACTGTCATTCCTTGCATATTTATCAGAAAGTGCATTTGAACCAACGTCTCCGGCACCCAATCTCAGACATGCTGCTGCTGAGTGAGCGGAGCAAGTTAGTTTGAGCCCTCTGACGATGATCTAGATCTGAGAGTAGCTATTGGAAATCTTCTGCAAACAGCATCTTTCGGAGAGGTGGTACATATATTGCAGTCTCTCCTTTGTTTGCCAGCTAAAAAACCGCTTGAGCGGAACATCTGTGGTGCACCCCCCAGCCGTCCTGAATCCGAGCTGGAGTGCACGAACTTTTGTTTTCTGCCCGCACAGACGAAGATCCAGGACTGAAAGAGGCTGCTGGATCTCTTCAGCACTAAGCAAGCCGGATTTGCTGAAGTGACACTTTTATTGCAGTCTCTCCTTTGTTTGCCAGCTCCAAGTCCGTTTGTGCACAACATCTGTGGTGCACCCCCCAGCCGTCCTTTAATCCGAGTTCGGAGTGCATGAACGATTGCTCTCTGCTCGCACAGACGAATAGGCGGGACTGAAAGAGGCTGCTGGATCTCTTCAGCACTCAGCAAGATTTGCAACCGGGACACCTCTTTTACTGTCATTCCTTGCATACTTATCAGAAAGTGCATTTGAACCAACGTCTCCGGCACCCAATCTCAGACATGCTGCTGCTGAGTGAGCGGAGCAAGTTAGTTTGATCCCTCTGACGATGATCTAGATCTGAGAGTAGCTATTGGAAATCTTCTGCAAACAGCATCTTTCGGAGACGTGGTACATATATTGCAGTCTCTCCTTTGTTTGAAAGTTCCAAATCCGTTTGAGCGCAATATCTGTGGTGCACCCCCCAGCCGTCCTGAATCCGAGTTTGGAGTGCACGAACTTTTGTTTTCTGCCCGCACAGACGAAGAGCCAGGACTGAAAGAGGCTGCTGGATCTCTTCAGCACTAAGCAAGCCGGATTTGCTAAAGTGACACTTTTATTGCAGTCTCTCCTTTGTTTGCCAGCTCCAAGTCCGTTTGGGCACAACATCTGTGGTGCACCCCCCAGCCGTCCTTTAATCCGAGTTCGGAGTGCCCGAACGATTGCTCTCTGCCCGCACAGACGAAGAGCCAGGCCTGAAAGAGGCTGCTGGATCTCTTCAGCACTCAGCAAGCTTTGCAACCGGGACACCTCTTTTACTGTCACTCCTTGCTTACTTGTCTGAAAGTGCATTTGAACCAACGTCTCCGGCACCCAATCTCAGACATGCTGCTGCTGAGTGAGCGGAGCAAGTTAGTTTGAGCCCTCTGACGATGATCTAGATCTGAGAGTAGCTATTGGAAATCTTCTGCAAACAGCATCTTTCGGAGACGTGGTACATATATTGCAGTCTCTCCTTTGTTTGCCAGCTCCAAATCCGATTGAGCGGAACATCTGTAGTGCACCCCCCAGCCGTCCTGAATGCAAGTTTGGAGTGCAAGAACGATTGTTCTGTGCTCGCACAGATGAATAGGCAGGACTGAAAGGGGCTGCTGGATCTCTACTGCCCTCAGCAGGATTTGCTAAATTGACACTTTTATTGCAGTCTCTCCTTTGTTTGCCAGCTCCAAGTCCGTTTGGGCACAACATCTGTGGTGCACCCCCCAGCTGTCCTTTAATCCGAGTTCGGAGTGCCCGAACGATTGCTCTCTGCCCGCACAGACGAAGAGCCAGGCCTGAAAGAGGCTGCTGGATCTCTTCAGCACTCAGCAAGCTTTGCAATCGGGACACCTCTTTTACTGTCACTCCTTGCTTACTTGTCAGAAAGTGCATTTGAACCAACGTCTCCGGCACCCAATCTCAGACATGCTGCTGCTGAGTGAGCGGAGCAAGTTAGTTTGATCCCTCTGACGATGATCTAGATCTGAGAGTAGCTATTGGAAATCTTCTGCAAACAGCATCTTTCGGAGACGTGGTACATATATTGCAGTCTCTCCTTTGTTTGAAAGCTCCAAATCCGTTTGAGCACAATATCTGTGGTGCACCCCCCAGCCGTCCTGAATCCGAGTTTGGAGTGCACGAACTTTTGTTTTCTGCCCGCACAGACGAAGAGCCAGGACTGAAAGAGGCTGCTGGATCTCTTCAGCACTAAGCAAGCCGGATTTGCTAAAGTGACACTTTTATTGCAGTCTCTCCTTTGTTTGCCAGCTCCAAGTCCGTTTGGGCACAACATCTGTGGTGCACCCCCCAGCCGTCCTTTAATCCGAGTTCGGAGTGCACGAACGATTGCTCTCTGCTCGCACAGACGAATAGGCGGGACTGAAAGAGGCTGCTGGATCTCTTCAGCACTCAGCAAGCTTTGCAACCGGGACACCTCTTTTACTGTCACTCCTTGCTTACTTGTCTGAAAGTGCATTTGAACCAACGTCTCCGGCACCCAATCTCAGACATGCTGCTGCTGAGTGAGCGGAGCAAGTTAGTTTGATCCCTCTGACGATGATCTAGATCTGAGAGTAGCTATTGGAAATCTTCTGCAAACAGCATCTTTCGGAGAGGTGGTACATATATTGCAGTCTCTCCTTTGTTTGCCAGCTCCAAATCCGCTTGAGCGGAACATCTGTGGTGCACCCCCCAGCCGTCCTGAATGCAAGTTTCGAGTGCACGAACGATTGTTCTGTGCTCGCACAGATGAATAGGCAGGACTGAAAGGGGCTGCTGGATCTCTACTGCCCTCAGCAGGATTTGCTAAATTGACACTTTTATTGCAGTCTCTCCTTTGTTTGCCAGCTCCAAGTCCGTTTGGGCACTACATCTGTGGTGCACCCCCCAGCCGTCCTTTAATCCGAGTTCGGAGTGCACGAACGATTGCTCTCTGCTCGCACAGACGAATAGGCGGGACTGAAAGAGGCTGCTGGATCTCTTCAGCACTCAGCAAGATTTGCAACCGGGACACCTCTTTTAATGTCATTCCTTGCATACTTATCAGAAAGTGCATTTGAACCAACGTCTCCGGCACCCAATCTCAGACATGCTGCTGCTGAGTGAGCGGAGCAAGTTAGTTTGATCCCTCTGACGATGATCTAGATCTGAGAGTAGCTATTGGAAATCTTCTGCAAACAGCATCTTTCGGAGACGTGGTACATATATTGCAGTCTCTCCTTTGTTTGAAAGCTCCAAATCCGTTTGAGCGTTACATCTGTGGTGCACCCCCCAACCGTCCTGAATGCAAGTTTGGAGTGCACGAACTTTTGTTTTCTGCCCGCACAGACGAAGAGCCAGGACTGAAAGAGGCTGCTGGATCTCTTCAGCACTCAGCAAGCTTTGCAACCGGGACACCTCTTTTACTGTCACTCCTTGCTTACTTGTCTGAAAGTGCATTTGAACCAACGTCTCCGGCACCCAATCTCAGACATGCTGCTGCTGAGTGAGCGGAGCAAGTTAGTTTGATCCCTCTGACGATGATCTAGATCTGAGAGTAGCTATTGGAAATCTTCTGCAAACAGCATCTTTCGGAGACGTGGTACATATATTGCAGTCTCTCCTTTGTTTGAAAGCTCCAAATCCGTTTGAGCACAATATCTGTGGTGCACCCCCCAGCCGTCCTGAATCCGAGTTTAGAGTGCACGAACTTTTGTTTTCTGCCCGCACAGATGAAGAGCCAGGACTGAAAGAGGCTGCTGGATCTCTTCAGCACTAAGCAAGCCGGATTTGCTAAAGTGACACTTTTATTGCAGTCTCTCCTTTGTTTGCCAGCTCCAAGTCCGTTTGAGCACAACATCTGTGGTGCACCCCCCAGCCGTCCTTTAATCCGAGTTCGGAGTGCACGAACGATTGCTCTCTGCCCGCACAGACGAAGAGCCAGGACTGAAAGAGGCTGCTGGATCTCTTCAGCACTCAGCAAGCTTTGCAACCGGGACACCTCTTTTACTGTCACTCCTTGCTTACTTGTCTGAAAGTGCATTTGAACCAACGTCTCCGGCACCCAATCTCAGACATGCTGCTGCTGAGTGAGCGGAGCAAGTTAGTTTGATCCCTCTGACGATGATCAAGATCTGAGAGTAGCTTTTGGAAATCTTCTGCAAACAGCATCTTTCGGAGAGGTGGTACATATATTGCAGTCTCTCCTTTGTTTGCCAGCTCCAAATCCGCTTGAGCGGAACATCTATGGTGCACCCCCCAGCCGTCCTGAATGCAAGTTTGGAGTGCAAGAACGATTGTTCTGTGCTCGCACAGATGAATAGGCAGGACTGAAAGGGGCTGCTGGATCTCTACTGCCCTCAGCAGGATTTGCTAAATTGACACTTTTATTGCAGTCTCTCCTTTGTTTGCCAGCTCCAAGTCCGTTTGGGCACAACATCTGGGGTGCACCCCCCAGCCGTCCTTTAATCCGAGTTCGGAGTGCACGAACGATTGCTCTCTTCTCGCACAGACGAATAGGCGGGACTGAAAGAGGCTGCTGGATCTCTTCAACACTCAGCAAGATTTGCAACCGGGACACCTCTTTTACTGTCATTCCTTGCATACTTATCAGAAAGTGCATTTGAACCAACGTCTCCGGCACCCAATCTCAGACATGCTGCTGCTGAGTGAGCGGAGCAAGTTAGTTTGATCCCTCTGACGATGATCTAGATCTGAGAGTAGCTATTGGAAATCTTCTGCAAACAGCATCTTTCGGAGAGGTGGTACATATATTGCAGTCTCTCCTTTGTTTGAAAGCTCCAAATCCGTTTGAGCACAATATCTGTGGTGCACCCCCCAGCCGTCCTGAATCCGAGTTTGGAGTGCACGAACTTTTGTTTTCTGCCCGCACAGACGAAGAGCCAGGACTGAAAGAGGCTGCTGGATGTCTTCAGCACTAAGCAAGCCGGATTTTCTAAAGTGACACTTTTATTGCAGTCTCTCCTTTGTTTGCCAGCTCCAAGTCCGTTTGGGCACAACATCTGTGGTGCACCCCCCAGCCGTCCTTTAATCCGAGTTCGGAGTGCACGAACGATTGCTCTCTGCTCGCACAGACGAATAGGCGGGACTGAAAGAGGCTGCTGGATCTCTTCAGCACTCAGCAAGATTTGCAACCGGGACACCTCTTTTACTGTCACTCCTTGCTTACTTGTCTGAAAGTGCATTTGAACCAACGTCTCCAGCACCCAATCTCAGACATGCTGCTGCTGAGTGAGCGGAGCAAGTTAGGTTGATCCCTCTGACGATGATCTAGATCTGAGAGTAGCTATTGGAAATCTTCTGCAAACAGCATCTTTCGGAGAGGTGGTACATATATTGCAGTCTCTCCTTTGTTTGAAAGCTCCAAATCCGTTTGAGCACAATATCTGTGGTGCACCCCCCAGCCGTCCTGAATCCGAATTTGGAGTGCACGAACTTTTGTTTTCTGCCCGCACAGACGAAGAGCCAGGACTGAAAGAGGCTGTTGGATCTCTTCAGCACTAAGCAAGCCGGATTTTCTAAAGTGACACTTTTATTGCAGTCTCTCCTTTGTTTGCCAGCTCCAAGTCCGTTTGGGCACAACATCTGTGGTGCACCCCCCAGCCGTCCTTTAATCCGAGTTCGGAGTGCACGAACGATTGCTCTCTGCCCGCACAGACGAAGAGCCAGGCCTGAAAGAGGCTGCTGGATCTCTTCAGCACTCAGCAAGATTTGCAACCGGGACACCTCTTTTACTGTCACTCCTTGCTTACTTGTCTGAAAGTGCATTTGAACCAACGTCTCCGGCACCCAATCTCAGACATGCTGCTGCTGAGTGAGCGGAGCAAGTTAGGTTGAGCCCTCTGACGATGATCTAGATCTGAGAGTAGCTATTGGAAATCTTCTGCAAACAGCATCTTTCGGAGACGTGGTACATATATTGCAGTCTCTCCTTTGTTTGCCAGCTCCAAATCCGCTTGAGCGGAACATCTGTGGTGCACCCCCCAGCCGTCCTGAATGCAAGTTTCGAGTGCACGAACGATTGTTCTGTGCTCGCACATATGAATAGGCAGGACTGAAAGGGGCTGCTGGATCTCTACTGCCCTCAGCAGGATTTGCTAAATTGACACTTTTATTGCAGTCTCTCCTTTGTTTGCCAGCTCCAAGTCCGTTTGGGCACAACATCTGGGGTGCACCCCCCAGCCGTCCTTTAATCCGAGTTCGGAGTGCACGAACGATTGCTCTCTTCTCGCACAGACGAATAGGCGGGACTGAAAGAGGCTGCTGGATCTCTTCAGCACTCAGCAAGATTTGCAACCGGGACACCTCTTTTACTGTCATTCCTTGCATATTTATCAGAAAGTGCATTTGAACCAACGTCTCCGGCACCCAATCTCAGACATGCTGCTGCTGAGTGAGCGGAGCAAGTTAGTTTGATCCCTCTGACGATGATCTAGATCTGAGAGTAGCTATTGGAAATCTTCTGCAAACAGCATCTTTCGGAGAGGTGGTACATATATTGCAGTCTCTCCTTTGTTTGAAAGTTCCAAATCCGTTTGAGCGCAATATCTGTGGTGCACCCCCCAGCCGTCCTGAATCCGAGTTTGGAGTGCACGAACTTTTGTTTTCTGCCCGCACAGACGAAGAGCCAGGACTGAAAGAGGCTGCTGGATCTCTTCAGCACTAAGCAAGCCGGATTTGCTAAAGTGACACTTTTATTGCAGTCTCTCCTTTGTTTGCCAGCTCCAAGTCCGTTTGGGCACAACATCTGTGGTGCACCCCCCAGCCGTCCTTTAATCCGAGTTCGGAGTGCACGAACGATTGCTCTCTGCCAGCACAGACGAAGAGCCAGGACTGAAAGAGGCTGCTGGATCTCTTCAGCACTCAGCAAGCTTTGCAACCGGGACACCTCTTTTACTGTCACTCCTTGCTTACTTGTCTGAAAGTGCATTTGAACCAACGTCTCCGGCACCCAATCTCAGACATGCTGCTGCTGAGTGAGCGGAGCAAGTTAGTTTGAGCCCTCTGACGATGATCTAGATCTGAGAGTAGCTATTGGAAATCTTCTGCAAACAGCATCTTTCGGAGACGTGGTACATATATTGCAGTCTCTCCTTTGTTTGCCAGCTCCAAATCCGCTTGAGCGGAACATCTGTAGTGCACCCCCCAGCCGTCCTGAATGCAAGTTTGGAGTGCAAGAACGATTGTTCTGTGCTCGCACAGATGAATAGGCAGGACTGAAAGGGGCTGCTGGATCTCTACTGCCCTCAGCAGGATTTGCTAAATTGACACTTTTATTGCAGTCTCTCCTTTGTTTGCCAGCTCCAAGTCCGTTTGGGCACAACATCTGTGGTGCACCCCCCAGCTGTCCTTTAATCCGAGTTCGGAGTGCCCGAACGATTGCTCTCTGCCCGCACAGACGAAGAGCCAGGCCTGAAAGAGGCTGCTGGATCTCTTCAGCACTCAGCAAGCTTTGCAATCGGGACACCTCTTTTACTGTCACTCCTTGCTTACTTGTCAGAAAGTGCATTTGAACCAACGTCTCCGGCACCCAATCTCAGACATGCTGCTGCTGAGTGAGCGGAGCAAGTTAGTTTGATCCCTCTGACGATGATCTAGATCTGAGAGTAGCTATTGGAAATCTTCTGCAAACAGCATCTTTCGGAGACGTGGTACATATATTGCAGTCTCTCCTTTGTTTGAAAGCTCCAAATCCGTTTGAGCACAATATCTGTGGTGCACCCCCCAGCCGTCCTGAATCCGAGTTTGGAGTGCACGAACTTTTGTTTTCTGCCCGCACAGACGAAGAGCCAGGACTGAAAGAGGCTGCTGGATCTCTTCAGCACTAAGCAAGCCGGATTTGCTAAAGTGACACTTTTATTGCTGTCTCTCCTTTTTTGCCAGCTCCAAGTCCGTTTGGGCACAACATCTGTGGTGCACCCCCCAGCCGTCCTTTAATCCGAGTTCGGAGTGCACGAACGATTGCTCTCTGCTCGCACAGACGAATAGGCGGGACTGAAAGAGGCTGCTGGATCTCTTCAGCACTCAGCAAGATTTGCAACCGGGACACCTCTTTTACTGTCATTCCTTGCATACTTATCAGAAAGTGCATTTGAACCAACGTCTCCGGCACCCAATCTCAGGCATGCTGCTGTTGAGTGAGCGGAGCAAGTTAGTTTGATCCCTCTGACGATGATCTAGATCTGAGAGTAGCTATTGGAAATCTTCTGCAAACAGCATCTTTCGGAGAGGTGGTACATATATTGCAGTCTCTCCTTTGTTTGAAAGCTCCAAATCCGTTTGAGCACAATATCTGTGGTGCACCCCCCAGCCGTCCTGAATCCGAGTTTGGAGTGCACGAACTTTTGTTTTCTGCCCGCACAGACGAAGAGCCAGGACTGAAAGAGGCTGCTGGATCTCTTCAGCACTAAGCAAGCCGGATTTTCTAAAGTGACACTTTTATTGCAGTCTCTCCTTTGTTTGCCAGCTCCAAGTCCGTTTGGGCACAACATCTGTGGTGCACCCCCCAGCCGTCCTTTAATCCGAGTTCGGAGTGCACGAATGATTGCTCTCTGCTCGCACAGACGAATAGGCGGGACTGAAAGAGGCTGCTGGATCTCTTCAGCACTCAGCAAGCTTTGCAACCGGGACACCTCTTTTACTGTCACTCCTTGCTTACTTGTCTGAAAGTGCATTTGAACCAACGTCTCCGGCACCCAATCTCAGACATGCTGCTGCTGAGTGAGCGGAGCAAGTTAGTTTGAGCCCTCTGACGATGATCTAGATCTGAGAGTAGCTATTGGAAATCTTCTGCAAACAGCATCTTTCGGAGAGGTGGTACATATATTGCAGCCTCTCCTTTGTTTGCCAGCTCCAAATCCGCTTGAGCGGAACATCTGTGGTGCACCCCCCAGCCGTCCTGAATGCAAGTTTCGAGTGCACGAACGATTGTTCTGTGCTCGCACAGATGAATAGGCAGGACTGAAAGGGGCTGCTGGATCTCTACTGCCCTCAGCAGGATTTGCTAAATTGACACTTTTATTGCAGTCTCTCCTTTGTTTGCCAGCTCCAAGTCCGTTTGGGCACAACATCTGTGGTACACCCCCCAGCCGTCCTTTAATCCGAGTTCGGAGTGCACGAACGATTGCTCTCTGCTCGCACAGACGAATAGGCGGGACTGAAAGAGGCTGCTGGATCTCTTCAGCACTCAGCAAGATTTGCAACCGGGACACCTCTTTTACTGTCATTCCTTGCATATTTATCAGAAAGTGCATTTGAACCAACGTCTCCGGCACCCAATCTCAGACATGCTGCTGCTGAGTGAGCGGAGCAAGTTAGTTTGATCCCTCTGACGATGATCTAGATCTGAGAGTAGCTATTGGAAATCTTCTGCAAACAGCATCTTTCGGAGAGGTGGTACATATATTGCAGTCTCTCCTTTGTTTGCCAGCTAAAAAACCGCTTGAGCGGAACATCTGTGGTGCACCCCCCAGCCGTCCTGAATCCGAGTTTGGAGTGCACGAACTTTTGTTTTCTGCCCGCACAGACAAAGAGCCAGGACTGAAAGAGGCTGCTGGATCTCTTCAGCACTCAGCAAGCTTTGCAACCGGGACACCTCTTTTACTGTCACTCCTTGCTTACTTGTCTGAAAGTGCATTTGAACCAACGTCTCCGGCACCCAATCTCAGACATGCTGCTGCTGAGTGAGCGGAGCAAGTTAGTTTGAGCCCTCTGACGATGATCTAGATCTGAGAGTAGCTATTGGAAATCTTCTGCAAACAGCATCTTTCGGAGACGTGGTACATATATTGCAGTCTCTCCTTTGTTTGCCACCTCCAAATCCGCTTGAGCGTTACATCTGTGGTGCACCCCCCAGCCGTCCTGAATGCAAGTTTGGAGTGCACGAACGATTGTTCTGTGCTCGCACAGATGAATAGGCAGGACTGAAAGGAGCTGCTGGATCTCTACTGCCCTCAGCAGGATTTGCTAAATTGACACTTTTATTGCAGTCTCTCCTTTGTTTGCCAGCTCCAAGTCCGTTTGGGCACTACATCTGTGGTGCACCCCCCAGCCGTCCTGAATGCAAGTTTGGAGTGCAAGAACGATTGTTCTGTGCTCGCACAGATGAATAGGCAGGACTGAAAGGGGCTGCTGGATCTCTACTGCCCTCAGCAGGATTTGCTAAATTGACACTTTTATTGCAGTCTCTCCTTTGTTTGCCAGCTCCAAGTCCGTTTGGGCACAACATCTGTGGTGCACCCCCCAGCCGTCCTTTAATCCGAGTTCGGAGTGCACGAACTATTGCTCTCTGCTCGCACAGACGAATAGGCAGGACTGAAAGAGGCTGCTGGATCTCTTCAGCACTCAGCAAGATTTGCAACCGGGAAACCTCTTTTACTGTCATTCCTTGCATACTTATCAGAAAGTGCATTTGAACCAACGTCTCCAGCACCCAATCTCAGACATGCTGCTGCTGAGTGAGCGGAGCAAGTTAGTTTGATCCCTCTGACGATGATCTAGATCTGAGAGTAGCTATTGGAAATCTTCTGCAAACAGCATCTTTCGGAGACGTGGTACATATATTGCAGTCTCTCCTTTGTTTGAAAGCTCCAAATCCGTTTGAGCACAATATCTGTGGTGCACCCCCCAGCCGTCCTGAATCCGAGTTTGGAGTGCACGAACTTTTGTTTTCTGCCCGCACAGACGAAGAGCCAGGACTGAAAGAGGCTGCTGGATCTCTTCAGCACTAAGCAAGCCGGATTTGCTAAAGTGACACTTTTATTGCAGTCTCTCCTTTGTTTGCCAGCTCCAAGTCCGTTTGGGCACAACATCTGTGGTGCACCCCCCAGCCGTCCTTTAATCCGAGTTCGGAGTGCACGAACGATTGCTCTCTGCCAGCACAGACGAAGAGCCAGGACTGAAAGAGGCTGCTGGATCTCTTCAGCACTCAGCAAGCTTTGCAACCGGGACACCTCTTTTACTGTCACTCCTTGCTTACTTGTCTGAAAGTGCATTTGAACCAACGTCTCCGGCACCCAATCTCAGACATGCTGCTGCTGAGTGAGCGGAGCAAGTTAGTTTGATCCCTCTGACGATGATCTAGATCTGAGAGTAGCTATTGGAAATCTTCTGCAAACAGCATCTTTCGGAGAGGTGGTACATATATTGCAGCCTCTCCTTTGTTTGACAGCTCCAAATCCGCTTGAGCGGAACATCTGTAGTGCACCCCCCAGCCGTCCTGAATGCAAGTTTGGAGTGCAAGAACGATTGTTCTGTGCTCGCACAGATGAATAGGCAGGACTGAAAGGGGCTGCTGGATCTCTACTGCCCTCAGCAGGATTTGCTAAATTGACACTTTTATTGCAGTCTCTCCTTTGTTTGCCAGCTCCAAGTCCGTTTGGGCACAACATCTGTGGTGCACCACCCAGCTGTCCTTTAATCCGAGTTCGGAGTGCCCGAACGATTGCTCTCTGCCCGCGCAGACGAAGAGCCAGGACTGAAAGAGGCTGCTGGATCTCTTCAGCACTCAGCAAGATTTGCAACCGGGACACCTCTTTTACTGTCATTCCTTGCATACTTATCAGAAAGTGCATTTGAACCAACGTCTCCGGCACCCAATCTCAGACATGCTGCTGCTGAGTGAGCGGAGCAAGTTAGTTTGATCCCTCTGACGATGATCTAGATCTGAGAGTAGCTATTGGAAATCTTCTGCAAACAGCATCTTTCGGAGACGTGGTACATATATTGCAGTCTCTCCTTTGTTTGAAAGCTCCAAATCCGTTTGAGCGTTACACCTGTGGTGCACCCCCCAACCGTCCTGAATGCAAGTTTGGAGTGCACGAACTTTTGTTTTCTGCCCGCACAGACGAAGAGCCAGGACTGAAAGAGGCTGCTGGATCTCTTCAGCACTAAGCAAGCCGGATTTGCTAAAGTGACACTTTTATTGCAGTCTCTCCTTTGTTTGCCAGCTCCAAGTCCGTTTGGGCACAACATCTGTGGTGCACCCCCCAGCCGTCCTTTAATCCGAGTTCGGAGTGCACGAACGATTGCTCTCTGCCAGCACAGACGAAGAGCCAGGACTGAAAGAGGCTGCTGGATCTCTTCAGCACTCAGCAAGCTTTGCAACCGGGACACCTCTTTTACTGTCACTCCTTGCTTACTTGTCTGAAAGTGCATTTGAACCAACGTCTCCGGCACCCAATCTCAGACATGCTGCTGCTGAGTGAGCGGAGCAAGTTAGTTTGAGCCCTCTGACGATGATGTAGATCTGAGAGTAGCTATTGGAAATCTTCTGCAAACAGCATCTTTCGGAGAGGTGGTACATATATTGCAGTCTCTCTTTTGTTTGAAAGCTCCAAATCCGTTTGAGCACAATATCTGTGGTGCACCCCCCAGCCGTCCTGAATCCGAGTTTAGAGTGCACGAACTTTTGTTTTCTGCCCGCACAGATGAAGAGCCAGGACTGAAAGAGGCTGCTGGATCTCTTCAGCACTAAGCAAGCCGGATTTGCTAAAGTGACACTTTTATTGCAGTCTCTCCTTTGTTTGCCAGCTCCAAGTCCGTTTGAGCACAACATCTGTGGTGCACCCCCCAGCCGTCCTTTAATCCGAGTTCGGAGTGCACGAACGATTGCTCTCTGCCCGCACAGACGAAGAGCCAGGACTGAAAGAGGCTGCTGGATCTCTTCAGCACTCAGCAAGCTTTGCAACCGGGACACCTCTTTTACTGTCACTCCTTGCTTACTTGTCTGAAAGTGCATTTGAACCAACGTCTCCGGCACCCAATCTCAGACATGCTGCTGCTGAGTGAGCGGAGCAAGTTAGTTTGATCCCTCTGACGATGATCTAGATCTGAGAGTAGCTTTTGGAAATCTTCTGCAAACAGCATCTTTCGGAGAGGTGGTACATATATTGCAGTCTCTCCTTTGTTTGCCAGCTCCAAATCCGCTTGAGCGGAACATCTACGGTGCACCCCCCAGCCGTCCTGAATGCAAGTTTGGAGTGCAAGAACGATTGTTCTGTGCTCGCACAGATGAATAGGCAGGACTGAAAGGGGCTGCTGGATCTCTACTGCCCTCAGCAGGATTTGCTAAATTGACACTTTTATTGCAGTCTCTCCTTTGTTTGCCAGCTCCAAGTCCGTTTGGGCACAACATCTGGGGTGCACCCCCCAGCCGTCCTTTAATCCGAGTTCGGAGTGCACGAACGATTGCTCTCTTTTCGCACAGACGAATAGGCGGGACTGAAAGAGGCTGCTGGATCTCTTCAACACTCAGCAAGATTTGCAACCGGGACACCTCTTTTACTGTCATTCCTTGCATACTTATCAGAAAGTGCATTTGAACCAACGTCTCCGGCACCCAATCTCAGACATGCTGCTGCTGAGTGAGCGGAGCAAGTTAGTTTGATCCCTCTGACGATGATCTAGATCTGAGAGTAGCTATTGGAAATCTTCTGCAAACAGCATCTTTCGGAGAGGTGGTACATATATTGCAGTCTCTCCTTTGTTTGAAAGCTCCAAATCCGTTTGAGCACAATATCTGTGGTGCACCCCCCAGCCGTCCTGAATCCGAGTTTGGAGTGCACGAACTTTTGTTTTCTGCCCGCACAGACGAAGAGCCAGGACTGAAAGAGGCTGCTGGATGTCTTCAGCACTAAGCAAGCCGGATTTTCTAAAGTGACACTTTTATTGCAGTCTCTCCTTTGTTTGCCAGCTCCAAGTCCGTTTGGGCACAACATCTGTGGTGCACCCCCCAGCCGTCCTTTAATCCGAGTTCGGAGTGCACGAACGATTGCTCTCTGCTCGCACAGACGAATAGGCGGGACTGAAAGAGGCTGCTGGATCTCTTCAGCACTCAGCAAGCTTTGCAAGCGGGACACCTCTTTTACTGTCACTCCTTGCTTTCTTGTCTGAAAGTGCATTTGAACCAACGTCTCCAGCACCCAATCTCAGACATGCTGCTGCTGAGTGAGCGGAGCAAGTTAGGTTGATCCCTCTGACGATGATCTAGATCTGAGAGTAGCTATTGGAAATCTTCTGCAAACAGCATCTTTCGGAGAGGTGGTACATATATTGCAGTCTCTCCTTTGTTTGCCAGCTCCAAATCCGCTTGAGCGGAACATCTGTAGTGCACCCCCCAGCCGTCCTGAATGCAAGTTTGGAGTGCAAGAACGATTGTTCTGTGCTCGCACAGATGAATAGGCAGGACGGAAAGGGGCTGCTGGATCTCTACTGCCCTCAGCAGGATTTGCTAAATTGACACTTTTATTGCAGTCTCTCCTTTGTTTGCCAGCTCCAAGTCCGTTTGGGCACAACATCTGTGGTGCACCCCCCAGCCGTCCTTTAATCCGAGTTCGGAATGCCCGAACGATTGCTCTCTGCCCGCACAGACGAAGAGCCAGGACTGAAAGAGGCTGCTGGATCTCTTCAGCACTCAGCAAGCTTTGCAACCGGGACACCTCTTTTACTGTCACTCCTTGCTTACTTGTCTGAAAGTGCATTTGAACCAACGTCTCCGGCACCCAATCTCAGACATGCTGCTGCTGAGTGAGCGGAGCAAGTTAGTTTGATCCCTCTGACGATGATCTAGATCTGAGAGTAGCTATTGGAAATCTTCTGCAAACAGCATCTTTCGGAGACGTGGTACATATATTGCAGTCTCTCCTTTGTTTGAAAGCTCCAAATCCGCTTGAGCGTTACATCTGTGGTGCACCCCCCAGCCGAACTGAATGCAAGTTTGGAGTGCAAGAACGATTGTTCTGTGCTCGCACAGATGAATAGGCAGGACTGAAAGGGGCTGCTGGATCTCTTCTGCCCTCAGGAGGATTTGCTAAATTGACACTTTTATTGCAGTCTCTCCTTTGTTTGCCAGCTCCAAGTCCGTTTGGGCACAACATCTGTGGTACACCCCCCAGCCGTCCTTTAATCCGAGTTCGGAGTGCACGAACGATTGCTCTCTGCTCGCACAGACGAATAGGCGGGACTGAAAGAGGCTGCTGGATCTCTTCAGCACTCAGCAAGATTTGCAACCGGGACACCTCTTTTAATGTCATTCCTTGCATACTTATCAGAAAGTGCATTTGAACCAACGTCTCCGGCACCCAATCTCAGACATGCTGCTGCTGAGTGAGCGGAGCAACTTAGGTTGATCCCTCTGACGATGATCAAGATCTGAGAGTAGCTATTGGAAATCTTCTGCAAACAGCATCTTTCGCAGAGGTGGTACATATATTGCAGTCTCTCCTTTGTTTGAAAGCTCCAAATCCGTTTGAGCACAATATCTGTGGTGCACCCCCCAGCCGTCCTGAATCCGAGTTTGGAGTGCACGAACTTTTGTTTTCTGCCCGCACAGACGAAGAGCCAGGACTGAAAGAGGCTGCTGGATGTCTTCAGCACTAAGCAAGCCGGATTTGCTAAAGTGACACTTTTATTGCAGTCTCTCCTTTTTTGCCAGCTCCAAGTCCGTTTGGGCACAACATCTGTGGTGCACCCCCCAGCCGTCCTTTAATCCGAGTTCGGAGTGCACGAACGATTGCTCTCTGCTCGCACAGACGAATAGGCGGGACTGAAAGAGGCTGCTGGATCTCTTCAGCACTCAGCAAGATTTGCAACCGGGACACCTCTTTTACTGTCACTCCTTGCTTTCTTGTCTGAAAGTGCATTTGAACCAACGTCTCCAGCACCCAATCTCAGACATGCTGCTGCTGAGTGAGCGGAGCAAGTTAGGTTGATCCCTCTGACGATGATCTAGATCTGAGAGTAGCTATTGGAAATCTTCTGCAAACAGCATCTTTCGGAGAGGTGGTACATATATTGCAGTCTCTCCTTTGTTTGCCAGCTCCAAATCCGCTTGAGCGGAACATCTGTAGTGCACCCCCCAGCCGTCCTGAATGCAAGTTTGGAGTGCAAGAACGATTGTTCTGTGCTCGCACAGATGAATAGGCAGGACTGAAAGGGGCTGCTGGATCTCTACTACCCTCAGCAGGATTTGCTAAATTGACACTTTTATTGCAGTCTCTCCTTTGTTTGCCAGCTCCAAGTCCGTTTGGGCACTACATCTGTGGTGCACCCCCCAGCCGTCCTGAATGCAAGTTTGGAGTGCAAGAACGATTGTTCTGTGCTCGCACAGATGAATAGGCAGGACTGAAAGGGGCTGCTGGATCTCTACTGCCCTCAGCAGGATTTGCTAAATTGACACTTTTATTGCAGTCTCTCCTTTGTTTGCCAGCTCCAAGTCCGTTTGGGCACAACATCTGTGGTGCACCCCCCAGCCGTCCTTTAATCCGAGTTCGGAGTGCACGAACTATTGCTCTCTGCTCGCACAGACGAATAGGCAGGACTGAAAGAGGCTGCTGGATCTCTTCAGCACTCAGCAAGATTTGCAACCGGGAAACCTCTTTTACTGTCATTCCTTGCATACTTATCAGAAAGTGCATTTGAACCAACGTCTCCAGCACCCAATCTCAGACATGCTGCTGCTGAGTGAGCGGAGCAAGTTAGTTTGATCCCTCTGACGATGATCTAGATCTGAGAGTAGCTATTGGAAATCTTCTGCAAACAGCATCTTTCGGAGACGTGGTACATATATTGCAGTCTCTCCTTTGTTTGAAAGCTCCAAATCCGTTTGAGCACAATATCTGTGGTGCACCCCCCAGCCGTCCTGAATCCGAGTTTGGAGTGCACGAACTTTTGTTTTCTGCCCGCACAGACGAAGAGCCAGGACTGAAAGAGGCTGCTGGATCTCTTCAGCACTAAGCAAGCCGGATTTGCTAAAGTGACACTTTTATTGCTGTCTCTCCTTTTTTGCCAGCTCCAAGTCCGTTTGGGCACAACATCTGTGGTGCACCCCCCAGCCGTCCTTTAATCCGAGTTCGGAGTGCACGAACGATTGCTCTCTGCTCGCACAGACGAATAGGCGGGACTGAAAGAGGCTGCTGGATCTCTTCAGCAGTCAGCAAGATTTGCAAACGGGAAACCTCTTTTACTGTCACTCTTTGCTTACTTGTCAGAAAGTGCATTTGAACCAACGTCTCCGGCACCCAATCTCAGACATGCTGCTGCTGAGTGAGCGGAGCAAGTTAGTTTGATCCCTCTGACGATGATCTAGATCTGAGAGTAGCTATTGGAAATCTTCTGCAAACAGCATCTTTCGGAGAGGTGGTACATATATTGCAGTCTCTCCTTTGTTTGCCAGCTCCAAATCCGCTTGAGCGGAACATCTGTGGTGCACCCCCCAGCCGTCCTGAATGCAAGTTTGGAGTGCACGAACGATTGTTCTGTGCTCGCACAGATGAATAGGCAGGACTGAAAGGGGCTGCTGGATCTCTACTGCCCTCAGCAGGATTTGCTAAATTGACACTTTTATTGCAGTCTCTCCTTTGTTTGCCAGCTCCAAGTCCGTTTGGGCACTACATCTGTGGTGCACCCCCCAGCCGTCCTTTAATCCGAGTTCGGAGTGCACGAACGATTGCTCTCTGCTCGCACAGCCGAATAGGCGGGACTGAAAGAGGCTGCTGGATCTCTTCAGCACTCAGCAAGCTTTGCAACCGGGACACCTCTTTTACTGTCATTCCTTGCATACTTATCAGAAAGTGCATTTGAACCAACGTCTCCGGCACCCAATCTCAGACATGCTGCTGCTGAGTGAGCGGAGCAAGTTAGTTTGATCCCTCTGACGATGATCTAGATCTGAGAGTAGCTATTGGAAATCTTCTGCAAACAGCATCTTTCGGAGACGTGGTACATATATTGCAGTCTCTCCTTTGTTTGAAAGCTCCAAATCCGTTTGAGCACAATATCTGTGGTGCACCCCCCAGCCGTCCTGAATCCGAGTTTGGAGTGCACGAACTTTTGTTTTCTGCCCGCACAGACGAAGAGCCAGGACTGAAAGAGGCTGCTGGATCTCTTCAGCACTAAGCAAGCCGGATTTGCTAAAGTGACACTTTTATTGCAGTCTCTCCTTTGTTTGCCAGCTCCAAGTCCGTTTGGGCACAACATCTGTGGTGCACCCCCCAGCCGTCCTTTAATCCGAGTTCGGAGTGCACGAACGATTGCTCTCTGCCAGCACAGACGAAGAGCCAGGACTGAAAGAGGCTGCTGGATCTCTTCAGCACTCAGCAAGCTTTGCAACCGGGACACCTCTTTTACTGTCACTCCTTGCTTACTTGTCTGAAAGTGCATTTGAACCAACGTCTCCGGCACCCAATCTCAGACATGCTGCTGCTGAGTGAGCGGAGCAAGTTAGTTTGATCCCTCTGACGATGATCTAGATCTGAGAGTAGCTATTGGAAATCTTCTGCAAACAGCATCTTTCGGAGAGGTGGTACATATATTGCAGTCTCTCCTTTGTTTGACAGCTCCAAATCCGCTTGAGCGGAACATCTGTAGTGCACCCCCCAGCCGTCCTGAATGCAAGTTTGGAGTGCAAGAACGATTGTTCTGTGCTCGCACAGATGAATAGGCAGGACTGAAAGGGGCTGCTGGATCTCTACTGCCCTCAGCAGGATTTGCTAAATTGACACTTTTATTGCAGTCTCTCCTTTGTTTGCCAGCTCCAAGTCCGTTTGGGCACAACATCTGTGGTGCACCACCCAGCTGTCCTTTAATCCGAGTTCGGAGTGCCCGAACGATTGCTCTCTGCCCGCGCAGACGAAGAGCCAGGACTGAAAGAGGCTGCTGGATCTCTTCAGCACTCAGCAAGATTTGCAACCGGGACACCTCTTTTACTGTCATTCCTTGCATACTTATCAGAAAGTGCATTTGAACCAACGTCTCCGGCACCCAATCTCAGACATGCTGCTGCTGAGTGAGCGGAGCAAGTTAGTTTGATCCCTCTGACGATGATCTAGATCTGAGAGTAGCTATTGGAAATCTTCTGCAAACAGCATCTTTCGGAGAGGTGGTACATATATTGCAGTCTCTCCTTTGTTTGAAAGCTCCAAATCCGTTTGAGCGTTACATCTGTGGTGCACCCCCCAGCCGTCCTGAATGCAAGTTTGGAGTGCACGAACTTTTGTTTTCTGCCCGCACAGACGAAGAGCCAGGACTGAAAGAGGCTGCTGGATCTCTTCAGCACTAAGCAAGCCGGATTTGCTAAAGTGACACTTTTATTGCAGTCTCTCCTTTGTTTGCCAGCTCCAAGTCCGTTTGGGCACAACATCTGTGGTGCACCCCCCAGCCGTCCTTTAATCCGAGTTCGGAGTGCACGAACGATTGCTCTCTGCCAGCACAGACGAAGAGCCAGGACTGAAAGAGGCTGCTGGATCTCTTCAGCACTCAGCAAGCTTTGCAACCGGGACACCTCTTTTACTGTCACTCCTTGCTTACTTGTCTGAAAGTGCATTTGAACCAACGTCTCCGGCACCCAATCTCAGACATGCTGCTGCTGAGTGAGCGGAGCAAGTTAGTTTGAGCCCTCTGACGATGATGTAGATCTGAGAGTAGCTATTGGAAATCTTCTGCAAACAGCATCTTTCGGAGAGGTGGTACATATATTGCAGTCTCTCTTTTGTTTGAAAGCTCCAAATCCGTTTGAGCACAATATCTGTGGTGCACCCCCCAGCCGTCCTGAATCCGAGTTTAGAGTGCACGAACTTTTGTTTTCTGCCCGCACAGATGAAGAGCCAGGACTGAAAGAGGCTGCTGGATCTCTTCAGCACTAAGCAAGCCGGATTTGCTAAAGTGACACTTTTATTGCAGTCTCTCCTTTGTTTGCCAGCTCCAAGTCCGTTTGAGCACAACATCTGTGGTGCACCCCCCAGCCGTCCTTTAATCCGAGTTCGGAGTGCACGAACGATTGCTCTCTGCCCGCACAGACGAAGAGCCAGGACTGAAAGAGGCTGCTGGATCTCTTCAGCACTCAGCAAGCTTTGCAACCGGGACACCTCTTTTACTGTCACTCCTTGCTTACTTGTCTGAAAGTGCATTTGAACCAACGTCTCCGGCACCCAATCTCAGACATGCTGCTGCTGAGTGAGCGGAGCAAGTTAGTTTGATCCCTCTGACGATGATCTAGATCTGAGAGTAGCTTTTGGAAATCTTCTGCAAACAGCATCTTTCGGAGAGGTGGTACATATATTGCAGTCTCTCCTTTGTTTGCCAGCTCCAAATCCGCTTGAGCGGAACATCTACGGTGCACCCCCCAGCCGTCCTGAATGCAAGTTTGGAGTGCAAGAACGATTGTTCTGTGCTCGCACAGATGAATAGGCAGGACTGAAAGGGGCTGCTGGATCTCTACTGCCCTCAGCAGGATTTGCTAAATTGACACTTTTATTGCAGTCTCTCCTTTGTTTGCCAGCTCCAAGTCCGTTTGGGCACAACATCTGGGGTGCACCCCCCAGCCGTCCTTTAATCCGAGTTCGGAGTGCACGAACGATTGCTCTCTTTTCGCACAGACGAATAGGCGGGACTGAAAGAGGCTGCTGGATCTCTTCAACACTCAGCAAGATTTGCAACCGGGACACCTCTTTTACTGTCATTCCTTGCATACTTATCAGAAAGTGCATTTGAACCAACGTCTCCGGCACCCAATCTCAGACATGCTGCTGCTGAGTGAGCGGAGCAAGTTAGTTTGATCCCTCTGACGATGATCTAGATCTGAGAGTAGCTATTGGAAATCTTCTGCAAACAGCATCTTTCGGAGAGGTGGTACATATATTGCAGTCTCTCCTTTGTTTGAAAGCTCCAAATCCGTTTGAGCACAATATCTGTGGTGCACCCCCCAGCCGTCCTGAATCCGAGTTTGGAGTGCACGAACTTTTGTTTTCTGCCCGCACAGACGAAGAGCCAGGACTGAAAGAGGCTGCTGGATGTCTTCAGCACTAAGCAAGCCGGATTTTCTAAAGTGACACTTTTATTGCAGTCTCTCCTTTGTTTGCCAGCTCCAAGTCCGTTTGGGCACAACATCTGTGGTGCACCCCCCAGCCGTCCTTTAATCCGAGTTCGGAGTGCACGAACGATTGCTCTCTGCTCGCACAGACGAATAGGCGGGACTGAAAGAGGCTGCTGGATCTCTTCAGCACTCAGCAAGCTTTGCAAGCGGGACACCTCTTTTACTGTCACTCCTTGCTTTCTTGTCTGAAAGTGCATTTGAACCAACGTCTCCAGCACCCAATCTCAGACATGCTGCTGCTGAGTGAGCGGAGCAAGTTAGGTTGATCCCTCTGACGATGATCTAGATCTGAGAGTAGCTATTGGAAATCTTCTGCAAACAGCATCTTTCGGAGAGGTGGTACATATATTGCAGTCTCTCCTTTGTTTGCCAGCTCCAAATCCGCTTGAGCGGAACATCTGTAGTGCACCCCCCAGCCGTCCTGAATGCAAGTTTGGAGTGCAAGAACGATTGTTCTGTGCTCGCACAGATGAATAGGCAGGACGGAAAGGGGCTGCTGGATCTCTACTGCCCTCAGCAGGATTTGCTAAATTGACACTTTTATTGCAGTCTCTCCTTTGTTTGCCAGCTCCAAGTCCGTTTGGGCACAACATCTGTGGTGCACCCCCCAGCCGTCCTTTAATCCGAGTTCGGAATGCCCGAACGATTGCTCTCTGCCCGCACAGACGAAGAGCCAGGACTGAAAGAGGCTGCTGGATCTCTTCAGCACTCAGCAAGCTTTGCAACCGGGACACCTCTTTTACTGTCACTCCTTGCTTACTTGTCTGAAAGTGCATTTGAACCAACGTCTCCGGCACCCAATCTCAGACATGCTGCTGCTGAGTGAGCGGAGCAAGTTAGTTTGATCCCTCTGACGATGATCTAGATCTGAGAGTAGCTATTGGAAATCTTCTGCAAACAGCATCTTTCGGAGACGTGGTACATATATTGCAGTCTCTCCTTTGTTTGAAAGCTCCAAATCCGCTTGAGCGTTACATCTGTGGTGCACCCCCCAGCCGAACTGAATGCAAGTTTGGAGTGCAAGAACGATTGTTCTGTGCTCGCACAGATGAATAGGCAGGACTGAAAGGGGCTGCTGGATCTCTTCTGCCCTCAGGAGGATTTGCTAAATTGACACTTTTATTGCAGTCTCTCCTTTGTTTGCCAGCTCCAAGTCCGTTTGGGCACAACATCTGTGGTACACCCCCCAGCCGTCCTTTAATCCGAGTTCGGAGTGCACGAACGATTGCTCTCTGCTCGCACAGACGAATAGGCGGGACTGAAAGAGGCTGCTGGATCTCTTCAGCACTCAGCAAGATTTGCAACCGGGACACCTCTTTTAATGTCATTCCTTGCATACTTATCAGAAAGTGCATTTGAACCAACGTCTCCGGCACCCAATCTCAGACATGCTGCTGCTGAGTGAGCGGAGCAACTTAGGTTGATCCCTCTGACGATGATCAAGATCTGAGAGTAGCTATTGGAAATCTTCTGCAAACAGCATCTTTCGCAGAGGTGGTACATATATTGCAGTCTCTCCTTTGTTTGAAAGCTCCAAATCCGTTTGAGCACAATATCTGTGGTGCACCCCCCAGCCGTCCTGAATCCGAGTTTGGAGTGCACGAACTTTTGTTTTCTGCCCGCACAGACGAAGAGCCAGGACTGAAAGAGGCTGCTGGATCTCTTCAGCACTAAGCAAGCCGGATTTGCTAAAGTGACACTTTTATTGCAGTCTCTCCTTTTTTGCCAGCTCCAAGTCCGTTTGGGCACAACATCTGTGGTGCACCCCCCAGCCGTCCTTTAATCCGAGTTCGGAGTGCACGAACGATTGCTCTCTGCTCGCACAGACGAATAGGCGGGACTGAAAGAGGCTGCTGGATCTCTTCAGCACTCAGCAAGATTTGCAACCGGGACACCTCTTTTACTGTCACTCCTTGCTTTCTTGTCTGAAAGTGCATTTGAACCAACGTCTCCAGCACCCAATCTCAGACATGCTGCTGCTGAGTGAGCGGAGCAAGTTAGGTTGATCCCTCTGACGATGATCTAGATCTGAGAGTAGCTATTGGAAATCTTCTGCAAACAGCATCTTTCGGAGAGGTGGTACATATATTGCAGTCTCTCCTTTGTTTGCCAGCTCCAAATCCGCTTGAGCGGAACATCTGTAGTGCACCCCCCAGCCGTCCTGAATGCAAGTTTGGAGTGCAAGAACGATTGTTCTGTGCTCGCACAGATGAATAGGCAGGACGGAAAGGGGCTGCTGGATCTCTACTGCCCTCAGCAGGATTTGCTAAATTGACACTTTTATTGCAGTCTCTCCTTTGTTTGCCAGCTCCAAGTCCGTTTGGGCACAACATCTGTGGTGCACCCCCCAGCCGTCCTTTAATCCGAGTTCGGAATGCCCGAACGATTGCTCTCTGCCCGCACAGACGAAGAGCCAGGACTGAAAGAGGCTGCTGGATCTCTTCAGCACTCAGCAAGCTTTGCAACCGGGACACCTCTTTTACTGTCACTCCTTGCTTACTTGTCTGAAAGTGCATTTGAACCAACGTCTCCGGCACCCAATCTCAGACATGCTGCTGCTGAGTGAGCGGAGCAAGTTAGTTTGATCCCTCTGACGATGATCTAGATCTGAGAGTAGCTATTGGAAATCTTCTGCAAACAGCATCTTTCGGAGACGTGGTACATATATTGCAGTCTCTCCTTTGTTTGAAAGCTCCAAATCCGCTTGAGCGTTACATCTGTGGTGCACCCCCCAGCCGAACTGAATGCAAGTTTGGAGTGCAAGAACGATTGTTCTGTGCTCGCACAGATGAATAGGCAGGACTGAAAGGGGCTGCTGGATCTCTTCTGCCCTCAGGAGGATTTGCTAAATTGACACTTTTATTGCAGTCTCTCCTTTGTTTGCCAGCTCCAAGTCCGTTTGGGCACAACATCTGTGGTACACCCCCCAGCCGTCCTTTAATCCGAGTTCGGAGTGCACGAACGATTGCTCTCTGCTCGCACAGACGAATAGGCGGGACTGAAAGAGGCTGCTGGATCTCTTCAGCACTCAGCAAGATTTGCAACCGGGACACCTCTTTTAATGTCATTCCTTGCATACTTATCAGAAAGTGCATTTGAACCAACGTCTCCGGCACCCAATCTCAGACATGCTGCTGCTGAGTGAGCGGAGCAACTTAGGTTGATCCCTCTGACGATGATCAAGATCTGAGAGTAGCTATTGGAAATCTTCTGCAAACAGCATCTTTCGCAGAGGTGGTACATATATTGCAGTCTCTCCTTTGTTTGAAAGCTCCAAATCCGTTTGAGCACAATATCTGTGGTGCACCCCCCAGCCGTCCTGAATCCGAGTTTGGAGTGCACGAACTTTTGTTTTCTGCCCGCACAGACGAAGAGCCAGGACTGAAAGAGGCTGCTGGATCTCTTCAGCACTAAGCAAGCCGGATTTGCTAAAGTGACAATTTTATTGCAGTCTCTCCTTTTTTGCCAGCTCCAAGTCCGTTTGTGCACAACATCTGTGGTGCACCCCCCAGCCGTCCTTTAATCCGAGTTCGGAGTGCACGAACGATTGCTCTCTGCTCGCACAGACGAATAGGCGGGACTGAAAGGGGCTGCTGGATCTCTACTGCCCTCAGCAGGATTTGCTAAATTGACACTTTTATTGCAGTCTCTCCTTTGTTTGCCAGCTCCAAGTCCGTTTGGGCACTACATCTGTGGTGCACACCCCAGCCGTCCTTTAATCCGAGTTCGGAGTGCACGAACGATTGCTCTCTGCTCGCACAGACGAATAGGCGGGACTGAAAGAGGCTGCTGGATCTCTTCAGCACTCAGCAAGCTTTGCAACCGGGACACCTCTTTTACTGTCATTCCTTGCATACTTATCAGAAAGTGCATTTGAACCAACGTCTCCGGCACCCAATCTCAGACATGCTGCTGCTGAGTGAGCGGAGCAAGTTAGTTTGATCCCTCTGACGATGATCTAGATCTGAGAGTAGCTATTGGAAATCTTCTGCAAACAGCATCTTTCGGAGACGTGGTACATATATTGCAGTCTCTCCTTTGTTTGAAAGCTCCAAATCCGTTTGAGCGTTACATCTGTGGTGCACCCCCCAACCGTCCTGAATGCAAGTTTGGAGTGCACGAACTTTTGTTTTCTGCCCGCACAGACGAAGAGCCAGGACTGAAAGAGGCTGCTGGATCTCTTCAGCACTAAGCAAGCCGGATTTGCTAAAGTGACACTTTTATTGCAGTCTCTCCTTTGTTTGCCAGCTCCAAGTCCGTTTGGGCACAACATCTGTGGTGCACCCCCCAGCCGTCCTTTAATCCGAGTTCGGAGTGCACGAACGATTGCTCTCTGCCAGCACAGACGAAGAGCCAGGACTGAAAGAGGATGCTGGATCTCTTCAGCACTCAGCAAGCTTTGCAACCGGGACACCTCTTTTACTGTCACTCCTTGCTTACTTGTCTGAAAGTGCATTTGAACCAACGTCTCCGGCACCCAATCTCAGACATGCTGCTGCTGAGTGAGCGGAGCAAGTTAGTTTGAGCCCTCTGACGATGATCTAGATCTGAGAGTAGCTATTGGAAATCTTCTGCAAACAGCATCTTTCGGAGACGTGGTACATATATTGCAGTCTCTCCTTTGTTTGAAAGCTCCAAATCCGTTTGAGCGCAATATCTGTGGTGCACCCCCCAGCCGTCCTGAATCCGAGTTTGGAGTGCACGAACTTTTGTTTTCTGCCCGCACAGACGAAGAGCCAGGACTGAAAGAGGCTGCTGGATCTCTTCAGCACTAAGCAAGCCGGATTTGCTAAAGTGACACTTTTATTGCAGTCTCTCCTTTGTTTGCCAGCTCCAAGTCCGTTTGGGCACAACATCTGTGGTGCACCCCCCAGCCGTCCTTTAATCCGAGTTCGGAGTGCACGAACGATTGCTCTCTGCCCGCACAGGAGAAGAGCCAGGACTGAAAGAGGCTGCTGGATCTCTTCAGCACTCAGCAAGCTTTGCAACCGGGACACCTCTTTTACTGTCACTCCTTGCTTACTTGTCTGAAAGTACATTTGAACCAACGTCTCCGGCACCCAGTCTCAGACATGCTGCTGCTGAGTGAGCGGAGCAAGTTAGTTTGATCCCTCTGACGATGATCTAGATCTGAGTGTAGCTATTGGAAATCTTCTGCAAACAGCATCTTTCGGAGAGGTGGTACATATATTGCAGTCTCTCCTTTGTTTGAAAGCTCCAAATCCGCTTGAGCGTTACATCTGTGGTGCACCCCCCAGCCGAACTGAATGCAAGTTTGGAGTGCAAGAACGATTGTTCTGTGCTCGCACAGATGAATAGGCAGGACTGAAAGGGGCTGCTGGATCTCTTCTGCCCTCAGGAGGATTTGCTAAATTGACACTTTTATTGCAGTCTCTCCTTTGTTTGCCAGCTCCAAGTCCGTTTGGGCACAACATCTGTGGTGCACCCCCCAGCCGTCCTTTAATCCGAGTTCGGAGTGCACGAACGATTGCTCTCTGCTCGCACAGACGAATAGGCGGGACTGAAAGAGGCTGCTGGATCTCTTCAGCACTCAGCAAGCTTTGCAACCGGGACACCTCTTTTACTGTCACTCCTTGCTTACTTGTCTGAAAGTGCATTTGAACCAACGTCTCCGGCACCCAATCTCAGACATGCTGCTGCTGAGTGAGCGGAGCAAGTTAGTTTGAGCCCTCTGACGATGATCTAGATCTGAGAGTAGCTATTGGAAATCTTCTGCAAACAGCATCTTTCGGAGAGGTGGTACATATATTGCAGTCTCTCCTTTGTTTGCCAGCTCCAAATCCGCTTGAGCGCAACATCTGTGGTGCACCCCCCAGCCGTCCTGAATGCAAGTTTCGAGTGCACGAACGATTGTTCTGTGCTCGCACAGATGAATAGGCAGGACTGAAAGGGGCTGCTGGATCTCTACTGCCCTCAGCAGGATTCGCTAAATTGACACTTTTATTGCAGTCTCTCCTTTGTTTGCCAGCTCCAAGTCCGTTTGGGCACTACATCTGTGGTGCACCCCCCAGCCGTCCTTTAATCCGAGTTCGGAGTGCACGAACGATTGCTCTCTGCTCGCACAGACGAATAGGCGGGACTGAAAGAGGCTGCTGGATCTCTTCAGCACTCAGCAAGATTTGCAACCGGGACACCTCTTTTAATGTCATTATTTGCATACTTATCAGAAAGTACATTTGAACCAACGTCTCCGGCACCCAATCTCAGACATGCTGCTGCTGAGTGAGCGGAGCAAGTTAGTTTGATCCCTCTGACGATGATCTAGATCTGAGAGTAGCTATTGGAAATCTTCTGCAAACAGCATCTTTTGGAGACGTGGTACATATATTGCAGTCTCTCCTTTGTTTGAAAGCTCCAAATCCGTTTGAGCGTTACATCTGTGGTGCACCCCCCAACCGTCCTGAATGCAAGTTTGGAGTGCACGAACTTTTGTTTTCTGCCCGTACAGACGAAGAGCCAGGACTGAAAGAGGCTGCTGGATCTCTTCAGCACTAAGCAAGCCGGATTTGCTAAAGTGACACTTTTATTGCAGTCTCTCCTTTGTTTGCCAGCTCCAAGTCCGTTTGGGCACAACATCTGTGGTGCACCCCCCAGCCGTCCTTTAATCCGAGTTCGGAGTGCACGAACGATTGCTCTCTGCCAGCACAGACGAAGAGCCAGGACTGAAAGAGGCTGCTGGATCTCTTCAGCACTCAGCAAGCTTTGCAACCGGGACACCTCTTTTACTGTCACTCCTTGCTTACTTGTCTGAAAGTGCATTTGAACCAACGTCTCCGGCACCCAATCTCAGACATGCTGCTGCTGAGTGAGCGGAGCAAGTTAGTTTGATCCCTCTGACGATGATCCAGATCTGAGAGTAGCTATTGGAAATCTTCTGCAAACAGCATCTTTCGGAGAGGTGGTACATATATTGCAGTCTCTCCTTTGTTTGCCAGCTCCAAATCCGCTTGAGCGGAACATCTATGGTGCACCCCCCAGCCGTCCTGAATGCAAGTTTGGAGTGCAAGAACGATTGTTCTGTGCTCGCACAGATGAATAGGCAGGACTGAAAGGGGCTGCTGGATCTCTACTGCCCTCAGCAGGATTTGCTAAATTGACACTTTTATTGCAGTCTCTCCTTTGTTTGCCAGCTCCAAGTCCGTTTGGGCACAACATCTGGGGTGCACCCCCCAGCCGTCCTTTAATCCGAGTTCGGAGTGCACGAACGATTGCTCTCTTCTCGCACAGACGAATAGGCGGGACTGAAAGAGGCTGCTGGATCTCTTCAGCACTCAGCAAGATTTGCAACCGGGACACCTCTTTTACTGTCATTCCTTGCATACTTATCAGAAAGTGCATTTGAACCAACGTCTCCGGCACCCAATCTCAGACATGCTGCTGCTGAGTGAGCGGAGCAAGTTAGTTTGAGCCCTCTGACGATGATCTAGATCTGAGAGTAGCTATTGGAAATCTTCTGCAAACAGCATCTTTCGGAGAGGTGGTACATATATTGCAGTCTCTCCTTTGTTTGAAAGCTCCAAATCCGTTTGAGCGCAATATCTGTGGTGCACCCCCCAGCCGTCCTGAATCCGAGTTTGGAGTGCACGAACTTTTGTTTTCTGCCCGCACAGACGAAGAGCCAGGACTGAAAGAGGCTGCTGGATCTCTTCAGCACTAAGCAAGCCGGATTTGCTAAAGTGACACTTTTATTGCAGTCTCTCCTTTGTTTGCCAGCTCCAAGTCCGTTTGGGCACAACATCTGTGGTGCACCCCCCAGCCGTCCTTTAATCCGAGTTCGGAGTGCACGAACGATTGCTCTCTGCCCGCACAGACGAAGAGCCAGGACTGAAAGAGGCTGCTGGATCTCTTCAGCACTCAGCAAGCTTTGCAACCGGGACACCTCTTTTACTGTCACTCCTTGCTTACTTGTCTGAAAGTACATTTGAACCAACGTCTCCGGCACCCAATCTCAGACATGCTGCTGCTGAGTGAGCGGAGCAAGTTAGTTTGATCCCTCTGACGATGATCTAGATCTGAGTGTAGCTATTGGAAATCTTCTGCAAACAGCATCTTTCGGAGAGGTGGTACATATATTGCAGTCTCTCCTTTGTTTGCCAGCTCCAAATCCGCTTGAGCGCAACATCTGTGGTGCACCCCCCAGCCGTCCTGAATGCAAGTTTCGAGTGCACGAAGGATTGTTCTGTGCTCGCACAATAGGCAGGACTGAAAGGGGCTGCTGGATCTCTACTGCCCTCAGCAGGATTTGCTAAATTGACACTTTTATTGCAGTCTCTCCTTTGTTTGCCAGCTCCAAGTCCGTTTGGGCACAACATCTGTGGTGCACCCCCCAGCCGTCCTTTAATCCGTGTTCGGAGTGCACGAACGATTGCTCTCTGCTCGCACAGACGAATAGGCGGGACTGAAAGAGGCTGCTGGATCTCTTCAGCACTCAGCAAGCTTTGCAACCGGGACACCTCTTTTACTGTCACTCCTTGCTTACTTGTCTGAAAGTGCATTTGAACCAACGTCTCCGGCACCCAATCTCAGACATGCTGCTGCTGAGTGAGCGGAGCAAGTTAGTTTGAGCCCTCTGACGATGATCTAGATCTGAGAGTAGCTATTGGAAATCTTCTGCAAACAGCATCTTTCGGAGAGGTGGTACATATATTGCAGTCTCTCCTTTGTTTGCCAGCTCCAAATCCGCTTGAGCGCAACATCTGTGGTGCACCCCCCAGCCGTCCTGAATGCAAGTTTCGAGTGCACGAACGATTGTTCTGTGCTCGCACAGATGAATAGGCAGGACTGAAAGGGGCTGCTGGATCTCTACTGCCCTCAGCAGGATTTGCTAAATTGACACTTTTATTGCAGTCTCTCCTTTGTTTGCCAGCTCCAAGTCCGTTTGGGCACAACATCTGTGGTGCACCCCCCAGCCGTCCTTTAATCCGAGTTCGGAGTGCACGAACGATTGCTCTCTTCTCGCACAGACGAATAGGCGGGACTGAAAGAGGCTGCTGGATCTCTTCAGCACTCAGCAAGATTTGCAACCGGGACACCTCTTTTACTGTCATTCCTTGCTTACTTATCAGAAAGTGCATTTGAACCAACGTCTCCGGCACCCAATCTCAGACATGCTGCTGCTGAGTGAGCGGAGCAAGTTAGTTTGATCCCTCTGACGATGATCTAGATCTGAGAGTAGCTATTGGAAATCTTCTGCAAACAGCATCTTTCGGAGAGGTGGTACATATATTGCAGTCTCTCCTTTGTTTGAAAGCTCCAAATCCGTTTGAGCACAATATCTGTGGTGCACCCCCCAGCCGTCCTGAATCCGAATTTGGAGTGCACGAACTTTTGTTTTCTGCCCGCACAGACGAATAGCCAGGACTGAAAGAGGCTGTTGGATCTCTTCAGCACTAAGCAAGCCGGATTTTCTAAAGTGACACTTTTATTGCAGTCTCTCCTTTGTTTGCCAGCTCCAAGTCCGTTTGGGCACAACATCTGTGGTGCACCCCCCAGCCGTCCTTTAATCCGAGTTCGGAGTGCACGAACGATTGCTCTCTGCTCGCACAGACGAATAGGCGGGACTGAAAGAGGCTGCTGGATCTCTTCAGCACTCAGCAAGCTTTGCAACCGGGACACCTCTTTTACTGTCACTCCTTGCTTACTTGTCTGAAAGTGCATTTGAACCAACGTCTCCGGCACCCAATCTCAGACATGCTGCTGCTGAGTGAGCGGAGCAAGTTAGGTTGAGCCCTCTGACGATGATCTAGATCTGAGAGTAGCTATTGGAAATCTTCTGCAAACAGCATCTTTCGGAGACGTGGTACATATATTGCAGTCTCTCCTTTGTTTGCCAGCTCCAAATCCGCTTGAGCGGAACATCTGTGGTGCACCCCCCAGCCGTCCTGAATGCAAGTTTCGAGTGCACGAACGATTGTTCTGTGCTCGCACAGATGAATAGGCAGGACTGAAAGGGGCTGCTGGATCTCTACTGCCCTCAGCAGGATTTGCTAAATTGACACTTTTATTGCAGTCTCTCCTTTGTTTGGCAGCTCCAAGTCCGTTTGGGCACAACATCTGTGGTGCACCCCCCAGCCGTCCTTTAATCCGAGTTCGGAGTGCACGAACGATTGCTCTCTGCTCGCACAGACGAATAGGCGGGACTGAAAGAGGCTGCTGGATCTCTTCAGCACTCAGCAAGATTTGCAACCGGGACACCTCTTTTACTGTCATTCCTTGCATATTTATCAGAAAGTGCATTTGAACCAACGTCTCCGGCACCCAATCTCAGACATGCTGCTGCTGAGTGAGCGGAGCAAGTTAGTTTGAGCCCTCTGACGATGATCTAGATCTGAGAGTAGCTATTGGAAATCTTCTGCAAACAGCATCTTTCGGAGAGGTGGTACATATATTGCAGTCTCTCCTTTGTTTGCCAGCTAAAAAACCGCTTGAGCGGAACATCTGTGGTGCACCCCCCAGCCGTCCTGAATCCGAGTTTGGAGTGCACGAACTTTTGTTTTCTGCCCGCACAGACGAAGATCCAGGACTGAAAGAGGCTGCTGGATCTCTTCAGCACTAAGCAAGCCGGATTTGCTGAAGTGACACTTTTATTGCAGTCTCTCCTTTGTTTGCCAGCTCCATGACCGTTTGTGCACAACATCTGTGGTGCACCCCCCCAGCCGTCCTTTAATCCGAGTTCGGAGTGCACGAACGATTGCTCTCTGCTCGCACAGACGAATAGGCGGGACTGAAAGAGGCTGCTGGATCTCTTCAGCACTCAGCAAGATTTGCAACCGGGACACCTCTTTTACTGTCATTCCTTGCATACTTATCAGAAAGTGCATTTGAACCAACGTCTCCGGCACCCAATCTCAGACATGCTGCTGCTGAGTGAGCGGAGCAAGTTAGTTTGATCCCTCTGACGATGATCTAGATCTGAGAGTAGCTATTGGAAATCTTCTGCAAACAGCATCTTTCGGAGACGTGGTACATATATTGCAGTCTCTCCTTTGTTTGAAAGTTCCAAATCCGTTTGAGCGCAATATCTGTGGTGCACCTCCCAGCCGTCCTGAATCCGAGTTTGGAGTGCACGAACTTTTGTTTTCTGCCCGCACAGACGAAGAGCCAGGACTGAAAGAGGCTGCTGGATCTCTTCAGCACTAAGCAAGCCGGATTTGCTAAAGTGACACTTTTATTGCAGTCTCTCCTTTGTTTGCCAGCTCCAAGTCCGTTTGGGCACAACATCTGTGGTGCACCCCCCAGCCGTCCTTTAATCCGAGTTCGGAGTGCCCGAACGATTGCTCTCTGCCCGCACAGACGAAGAGCCAGGCCTGAAAGAGGCTGCTGGATCTCTTCAGCACTCAGCAAGCTTTGCAACCGGGACACCTCTTTTACTGTCACTCCTTGCTTACTTGTCTGAAAGTGCATTTGAACCAACGTCTCCGGCACCCAATCTCAGACATGCTGCTGCTGAGTGAGCGGAGCAAGTTAGTTTGATCCCTCTGACGATGATCTAGATCTGAGAGTAGCTATTGGAAATCTTCTGCAAACAGCATCTTTCGGAGACGTGGTACATATATTGCAGTCTCTCCTTTGTTTGCCAGCTCCAAATCCGCTTGAGCGGAACATCTGTAGTGCACCCCCCAGCCGTCCTGAATGCAAGTTTGGAGTGCAAGAACGATTGTTCTGTGCTCGCACAGATGAATAGGCAGGACTGAAAGGGGCTGCTGGATCTCTACTGCCCTCAGCAGGATTTGCTAAATTGACACTTTTATTGCAGTCTCTCCTTTGTTTGCCAGCTCCAAGTCCGTTTGGGCACAACATCTGTGGTGCACCCCCCAGCTGTCCTTTAATCCGAGTTCGGAGTGCCCGAACGATTGCTCTCTGCCCGCACAGACGAAGAGCCAGGCCTGAAAGAGGCTGCTGGATCTCTTCAGCACTCAGCAAGCTTTGCAATCGGGACACCTCTTTTACTGTCACTCCTTGCTTACTTGTCTGAAAGTGCATTTGAACCAACGTCTCCGGCACCCAATCTCAGACATGCTGCTGCTGAGTGAGCGGAGCAAGTTAGTTTGATCCCTCTGACGATGATCTAGATCTGAGAGTAGCTATTGGAAATCTTCTGCAAACAGCATCTTTCGGAGACGTGGTACATATATTGCAGTCTCTCCTTTGTTTGAAAGCTCCAAATCCGTTTGAGCGCAATATCTGTGGTGCACCCCCCAGCCGTCCTGAATCCGAGTTTGGAGTGCACGAACTTTTGTTTTCTGCCCGCACAGACGAAGAGCCAGGACTGAAAGAGGCTGCTGGATCTCTTCAGCACTAAGCAAGCCGGATTTGCTAAAGTGACACTTTTATTGCAGTCTCTCCTTTGTTTGCCAGCTCCAAGTCCGTTTGGGCACAACATCTGTGGTGCACCCCCCAGCCGTCCTTTAATCCGAGTTCGGAGTGCCCGAACGATTGCTCTCTGCCCGCACAGACGAAGAGCCAGGCCTGAAAGAGGCTGCTGGATCTCTTCAGCACTCAGCAAGCTTTGCAACCGGGACACCTCTTTTACTGTCACTCCTTGCTTACTTGTCTGAAAGTGCATTTGAACCAACGTCTCCGGCACCCAATCTCAGACATGCTGCTGCTGAGTGAGCGGAGCAAGTTAGTTTGATCCCTCTGACGATGATCTAGATCTGAGAGTAGCTATTGGAAATCTTCTGCAAACAGCATCTTTCGGAGACGTGGTACATATATTGCAGTCTCTCCTTTGTTTGCCAGCTCCAAATCCGCTTGAGCGGAACATCTGTAGTGCACCCCCCAGCCGTCCTGAATGCAAGTTTCGAGTGCACGAAGGATTGTTCTGTGCTCGCACAGATGAATAGGCAGGACTGAAAGGGGCTGCTGGATCTCTACTGCCCTCAGCAGGATTTGCTAAATTGACACTTTTATTGCAGTCTCTCCTTTGTTTGCCAGCTCCAAGTCCGTTTGGGCACAACATCTGTGGTGCACCCCCCAGCTGTCCTTTAATCCGAGTTCGGAGTGCCCGAACGATTGCTCTCTGCCCGCACAGACGAAGAGCCAGGCCTGAAAGAGGCTGCTGGATCTCTTCAGCACTCAGCAAGCTTTGCAATCGGGACACCTCTTTTACTGTCACTCCTTGCTTACTTGTCTGAAAGTGCATTTGAACCAACGTCTCCGGCACCCAATCTCAGACATGCTGCTGCTGAGTGAGCGGAGCAAGTTAGTTTGATCCCTCTGACGATGATCTAGATCTGAGAGTAGCTATTGGAAATCTTCTGCAAACAGCATCTTTCGGAGAGGTGGTACATATATTGCAGTCTCTCCTTTGTTTGCCAGCTAAAAAACCGCTTGAGCGGAACATCTGTGGTGCACCCCCCAGCCGTCCTGAATCCGAGTTTGGAGTGCACGAACTTTTGTTTTCTGCCCGCACAGACGAAGATCCAGGACTGAAAGAGGCTGCTGGATCTCTTCAGCACTAAGCAAGCCGGATTTGCTAAAGTGACACTTTTATTGCAGTCTCTCCTTTGTTTGCCAGCTCCAAGTCCGTTTGGGCACAACATCTGTGGTGCACCCCCCAGCCGTCCTTTAATCCGAGTTCGGAGTGCACGAACGATTGCTCTCTGCTCGCACAGACGAATAGGCGGGACTGAAAGAGGCTGCTGGATCTCTTCAGCACTCAGCAAGCTTTGCAACCGGGACACCTCTTTTACTGTCACTCCTTGCTTACTTGTCTGAAAGTGCATTTGAACCAACGTCTCCGGCACCCAATCTCAGACATGCTGCTGCTGAGTGAGCGGAGCAAGTTAGTTTGATCCCTCTGACGATGATCTAGATCTGAGAGTAGCTATTGGAAATCTTCTGCAAACAGCATCTTTCGGAGACGTGGTACATATATTGCAGTCTCTCCTTTGTTTGCCAGCTCCAAATCCGCTTGAGCGCAACATCTGTGGTGCACCCCCCAGCCGTCCTGAATGCAAGTTTCGAGTGCACGAACGATTGTTCTGTGCTCGCACAGATGAATAGGCAGGACTGAAAGGGGCTGCTGGATCTCTACTGCCCTCAGCAGGATTTGCTAAATTGACACTTTTATTGCAGTCTCTCCTTTGTTTGCCAGCTCCAAGTCCGTTTGGGCACTACATCTGTGGTGCACCCCCCAGCCGTCCTTTAATCCGAGTTCGGAGTGCACGAACGATTGCTCTCTGCTCGCACAGACGAATAGGCGGGACTGAAAGAGGCTGCTGGATCTCTTCAGCACTCAGCAAGATTTGCAACCGGGACACCTCTTTTAATGTCATTCCTTGCATACTTATCAGAAAGTGCATTTGAACCAACGTCTCCGGCACCCAATCTCAGACATGCTGCTGCTGAGTGAGCGGAGCAAGTTAGTTTGATCCCTCTGACGATGATCTAGATCTGAGAGTAGCTATTGGAAATCTTCTGCAAACAGCATCTTTCAGAGACGTGGTACATATATTGCAGTCTCTCCTTTGTTTGAAAGCTCCAAATCCGTTTGAGCGTTACATCTGTGGTGCACCCCCCAACCGTCCTGAATGCAAGTTTGGAGTGCACGAACTTTTGTTTTCTGCCCGCACAGACGAAGAGCCAGGAGTGAAAGAGGCTGCTGGATCTCTTCAACACTAAGCAAGCCGGATTTGCTAAAGTGACACTTTTATTGCAGTCTCTCCTTTGTTTGCCAGCTCCAAGTCCGTTTGGGCACAACATCTGTGGTGCACCCCCCAGCCATCCTTTAATCCGAGTTCGGAGTGCACGAACGATTGCTCTCTGCCAGCACAGACGAAGAGCCAGGACTGAAAGAGGCTGCTGGATCTCTTCAGCACTCAGCAAGCTTTGCAACCGGGACACCTCTTTTACTGTCACTCCTTGCTTACTTGTCTGAAAGTGCATTTGAACCAACGTCTCCGGCACCCAATCTCAGACATGCTGCTGCTGAGTGAGCGGAGCAAGTTAGTTTGATCCCTCTGACGATGATCTAGATCTGAGAGTAGCTATTGGAAATCTTCTGCAAACAGCATCTTTCGGAGAGGTGGTACATATATTGCAGTCTCTCTTTTGTTTGAAAGCTCCAAATCCGTTTGAGCACAATATCTGTGGTGCACCCCCCAGCCGTCCTGAATCCGAGTTTAGAGTGCACGAACTTTTGTTTTCTGCCCGCACAGACGAAGAGCCAGGACTGAAAGAGGCTGCTGGATCTCTTCAGCACTAAGCAAGCCGGATTTGCTAAAGTGACACTTTTATTGCAGTCTCTCCTTTGTTTGCCAGCTCCAAGTCCGTTTGTGCACAACATCTGTGGTGCACCCCCCAGCCGTCCTTTAATCCGAGTTCGGAGTGCACGAACGATTGCTCTCTGCCCGCACAGACGAAGAGCCAGGACTGAAAGAGGCTGCTGGATCTCTTCAGCACTCAGCAAGCTTTGCAACCGGGACACCTCTTTTACTGTCACTCCTTGCTTACTTGTCTGAAAGTGCATTTGAACCAACGTCTCCGGCACCCAATCTCAGACATGCTGCTGCTGAGTGAGCGGAGCAAGTTAGTTTGATCCCTCTGACGATGATCTAGATCTGAGAGTAGCTTTTGGAAATCTTCTGCAAACAGCATCTTTCGGAGAGGTGGTACATATATTGCAGTCTCTCCTTTGTTTGCCAGCTCCAAATCCGCTTGAGCGGAACATCTATGGTGCACCCCCCAGCCGTCCTGAATGCAAGTTTGGAGTGCAAGAACGATTGTTCTGTGCTCGCACAGATGAATAGGCAGGACTGAAAGGGGCTGCTGGATCTCTACTGCCCTCAGCAGGATTTGCTAAATTGACACTTTTATTGCAGTCTCTCCTTTGTTTGCCAGCTCCAAGTCCGTTTGGGCACAACATCTGTGGTGCACCCCCCAGCCGTCCTTTAATCCGAGTTCGGAGTGCACGAACGATTGCTCTCTTCTCGCACAGACGAATAGGCGGGACTGAAAGAGGCTGCTGGATCTCTTCAGCACTCAGCAAGATTTGCAACCGGGACACCTCTTTTACTGTCATTCCTTGCTTACTTATCAGAAAGTGCATTTGAACCAACGTCTCCGGCACCCAATCTCAGACATGCTGCTGCTGAGTGAGCGGAGCAAGTTAGTTTGATCCCTCTGACGATGATCTAGATCTGAGAGTAGCTATTGGAAATCTTCTGCAAACAGCATCTTTCGGAGACGTGGTACATATATTGCAGTCTCTCCTTTGTTTGCCAGCTCCAAATCCGCTTGAGCGGAACATCTGTAGTGCACCCCCCAGCCGTCCTGAATCCGAATTTGGAGTGCACGAACTTTTGTTTTCTGCCCGCACAGACGAAGAGCCAGGACTGAAAGAGGCTGTTGGATCTCTTCAGCACTAAGCAAGCCGGATTTTCTAAAGTGACACTTTTATTGCAGTCTCTCCTTTGTTTGCCAGCTCCAAGTCCGTTTGGGCACAACATCTGTGGTGCACCCCCCAGCCGTCCTTTAATCCGAGTTCGGAGTGCACGAACGATTGCTCTCTGCTCGCACAGACGAATAGGCGGGACTGAAAGAGGCTGCTGGATCTCTTCAGCACTCAGCAAGATTTGCAACCGGGACACCTCTTTTACTGTCACTCCTTGCTTACTTGTCTGAAAGTGCATTTGAACCAACGTCTCCGGCACCCAATCTCAGACATGCTGCTGCTGAGTGAGCGGAGCAAGTTAGGTTGAGCCCTCTGACGATGATCTAGATCTGAGAGTAGCTATTGGAAATCTTCTGCAAACAGCATCTTTCGGAGACGTGGTACATATATTGCAGTCTCTCCTTTGTTTGCCAGCTCCAAATCCGCTTGAGCGGAACATCTGTGGTGCACCCCCCAGCCGTCCTGAATGCAAGTTTCGAGTGCACGAACGATTGTTCTGTGCTCGCACATATGAATAGGCAGGACTGAAAGGGGCTGCTGGATCTCTACTGCCCTCAGCAGGATTTGCTAAATTGACACTTTTATTGCAGTCTCTCCTTTGTTTGGCAGCTCCAAGTCCGTTTGGGCACAACATCTGTGGTACACCCCCCAGCCGTCCTTTAATCCGAGTTCGGAGTGCACGAACGATTGCTCTCTGCTCGCACAGACGAATAGGCGGGACTGAAAGAGGCTGCTGGATCTCTTCAGCACTCAGCAAGATTTGCAACCGGGACACCTCTTTTACTGTCATTCCTTGCATATTTATCAGAAAGTGCATTTGAACCAACGTCTCCGGCACCCAATCTCAGACATGCTGCTGCTGAGTGAGCGGAGCAAGTTAGTTTGAGCCCTCTGACGATGATCTAGATCTGAGAGTAGCTATTGGAAATCTTCTGCAAACAGCATCTTTCGGAGACGTGGTACATATATTGCAGTCTCTCCTTTGTTTGCCAGCTCCAAATCCGCTTGAGCGGAACATCTGTAGTGCACCCCCCAGCCGTCCTGAATGCAAGTTTGGAGTGCAAGAACGATTGTTCTGTGCTCGCACAGATGAATAGGCAGGACTGAAAGGGGCTGCTGGATCTCTACTGCCCTCAGCAGGATTTGCTAAATTGACACTTTTATTGCAGTCTCTCCTTTGTTTGCCAGCTCCAAGTCCGTTTGGGCACAACATCTGTGGTGCACCCCCCAGCTGTCCTTTAATCCGAGTTCGGAGTGCCCGAACGATTGCTCTCTGCCCGCACAGACGAAGAGCCAGGCCTGAAAGAGGCTGCTGGATCTCTTCAGCACTCAGCAAGCTTTGCAATCGGGACACCTCTTTTACTGTCACTCCTTGCTTACTTGTCAGAAAGTGCATTTGAACCAACGTCTCCGGCACCCAATCTCAGACATGCTGCTGCTGAGTGAGCGGAGCAAGTTAGTTTGATCCCTCTGACGATGATCTAGATCTGAGAGTAGCTATTGGAAATCTTCTGCAAACAGCATCTTTCGGAGACGTGGTACATATATTGCAGTCTCTCCTTTGTTTGAAAGCTCCAAATCCGTTTGAGCACAATATCTGTGGTGCACCCCCCAGCCGTCCTGAATCCGAGTTTGGAGTGCACGAACTTTTGTTTTCTGCCCGCACAGACGAAGAGCCAGGACTGAAAGAGGCTGCTGGATCTCTTCAGCACTAAGCAAGCCGGATTTGCTAAAGTGACACTTTTATTGCTGTCTCTCCTTTTTTGCCAGCTCCAAGTCCGTTTGGGCACAACATCTGTGGTGCACCCCCCAGCCGTCCTTTAATCCGAGTTCGGAGTGCACGAACGATTGCTCTCTGCTCGCACAGACGAATAGGCGGGACTGAAAGAGGCTGCTGGATCTCTTCAGCACTCAGCAAGATTTGCAACCGGGACACCTCTTTTACTGTCATTCCTTGCATACTTATCAGAAAGTGCATTTGAACCAACGTCTCCGGCACCCAATCTCAGGCATGCTGCTGTTGAGTGAGCGGAGCAAGTTAGTTTGATCCCTCTGACGATGATCTAGATCTGAGAGTAGCTATTGGAAATCTTCTGCAAACAGCATCTTTCGGAGAGGTGGTACATATATTGCAGTCTCTCCTTTGTTTGAAAGCTCCAAATCCGTTTGAGCACAATATCTGTGGTGCACCCCCCAGCCGTCCTGAATCCGAGTTTGGAGTGCATGAACTTTTGTTTTCTGCCCGCACAGACGAAGAGCCAGGACTGAAAGAGGCTGCTGGATCTCTTCAGCACTAAGCAAGCCGGATTTTCTAAAGTGACACTTTTATTGCAGTCTCTCCTTTGTTTGCCAGCTCCAAGTCCGTTTGGGCACAACATCTGTGGTGCACCCCCCAGCCGTCCTTTAATCCGAGTTCGGAGTGCACGAACGATTGCTCTCTGCTCGCACAGACGAATAGGCGGGACTGAAAGAGGCTGCTGGATCTCTTCAGCACTCAGCAAGCTTTGCAACCGGGACACCTCTTTTACTGTCACTCCTTGCTTACTTGTCTGAAAGTGCATTTGAACCAACGTCTCCGGCACCCAATCTCAGACATGCTGCTGCTGAGTGAGCGGAGCAAGTTAGTTTGAGCCCTCTGACGATGATCTAGATCTGAGAGTAGCTATTGGAAATCTTCTGCAAACAGCATCTTTCGGAGAGGTGGTACATATATTGCAGTCTCTCCTTTGTTTGCCAGCTCCAAATCCGCTTGAGCGGAACATCTGTGGTGCACCCCCCAGCCGTCCTGAATGCAAGTTTCGAGTGCACGAAGGATTGTTCTGTGCTCGCACAGATGAATAGGCAGGACTGAAAGGGGCTGCTGGATCTCTACTGCCCTCAGCAGGATTTGCTAAATTGACACTTTTATTGCAGTCTCTCCTTTGTTTGCCAGCTCCAAGTCCGTTTGGGCACAACATCTGTGGTACACCCCCCAGCCGTCCTTTAATCCGAGTTCGGAGTGCACGAACGATTGCTCTCTGCTCGCACAGACGAATAGGCGGGACTGAAAGAGGCTGCTGGATCTCTTCAGCACTCAGCAAGATTTGCAACCGGGACACCTCTTTTACTGTCATTCCTTGCATATTTATCAGAAAGTGCATTTGAACCAACGTCTCCGGCACCCAATCTCAGACATGCTGCTGCTGAGTGAGCGGAGCAAGTTAGTTTGATCCCTCTGACGATGATCTAGATCTGAGAGTAGCTATTGGAAATCTTCTGCAAACAGCATCTTTCGGAGACGTGGTACATATATTGCAGTCTCTCCTTTGTTTGCCAGCTAAAAAACCGCTTGAGCGGAACATCTGTGGTGCACCCCCCAGCCGTCCTGAATCCGAGTTTGGAGTGCACGAACTTTTGTTTTCTGCCCGCACAGACAAAGAGCCAGGACTGAAAGAGGCTGCTGGATCTCTTCAGCACTCAGCAAGCTTTGCAACCGGGACACCTCTTTTACTGTCACTCCTTGCTTACTTGTCTGAAAGTGCATTTGAACCAACGTCTCCGGCACCCAATCTCAGACATGCTGCTGCTGAGTGAGCGGAGCAAGTTAGTTTGAGCCCTCTGACGATGATCTAGATCTGAGAGTAGCTATTGGAAATCTTCTGCAAACAGCATCTTTCGGAGACGTGGTACATATATTGCAGTCTCTCCTTTGTTTGCCACCTCCAAATCCGCTTGAGCGTTACATCTGTGGTGCACCCCCCAGCCGTCCTGAATGCAAGTTTGGAGTGCACGAACGATTGTTCTGTGCTCGCACAGATGAATAGGCAGGACTGAAAGGAGCTGCTGGATCTCTACTGCCCTCAGCAGGATTTGCTAAATTGACACTTTTATTGCAGTCTCTCCTTTGTTTGCCAGCTCCAAGTCCGTTTGGGCACTACATCTGTGGTGCACCCCCCAGCCGTCCTGAATGCAAGTTTGGAGTGCACGAACGATTGTTCTGTGCTCGCACAGATGAATAGGCAGGACTGAAAGGGGCTGCTGGATCTCTACTGCCCTCAGCAGGATTTGCTAAATTGACACTTTTATTGCAGTCTCTCCTTTGTTTGCCAGCTCCAAGTCCGTTTGGGCACAACATCTGTGGTGCACCCCCCAGCTGTCCTTTAATCCGAGTTCGGAGTGCCCGAACGATTGCTCTCTGCCCGCACAGACGAAGAGCCAGGCCTGAAAGAGGCTGCTGGATCTCTTCAGCACTCAGCAAGCTTTGCAATCGGGACACCTCTTTTACTGTCACTCCTTGCTTACTTGTCAGAAAGTGCATTTGAACCAACGTCTCCGGCACCCAATCTCAGACATGCTGCTGCTGAGTGAGCGGAGCAAGTTAGTTTGATCCCTCTGACGATGATCTAGATCTGAGAGTAGCTATTGGAAATCTTCTGCAAACAGCATCTTTCGGAGACGTGGTACATATATTGCAGTCTCTCCTTTGTTTGAAAGCTCCAAATCCGTTTGAGCACAATATCTGTGGTGCACCCCCCAGCCGTCCTGAATCCGAGTTTGGAGTGCACGAACTTTTGTTTTCTGCCCGCACAGACGAAGAGCCAGGACTGAAAGAGGCTGCTGGATCTCTTCAGCAAGAAGCAAGCCGGATTTGCTAAAGTGACACTTTTATTGCTGTCTCTCCTTTTTTGCCAGCTCCAAGTCCGTTTGGGCACAACATCTGTGGTGCACCCCCCAGCCGTCCTTTAATCCGAGTTCGGAGTGCACGAACGATTGCTCTCTGCTCGCACAGACGAATAGGCGGGACTGAAAGAGGCTGCTGGATCTCTTCAGCACTCAGCAAGATTTGCAACCGGGACACCTCTTTTACTGTCATTCCTTGCATACTTATCAGAAAGTGCATTTGAACCAACGTCTCCGGCACCCAATCTCAGACATGCTGCTGCTGAGTGAGCGGAGCAAGTTAGTTTGATCCCTCTGACGATGATCTAGATCTGAGAGTAGCTATTGGAAATCTTCTGCAAACAGCATCTTTCGGAGAGGTGGTACATATATTGCAGTCTCTCCTTTGTTTGAAAGCTCCAAATCCGTTTGAGCACAATATCTGTGGTGCACCCCCCAGCCGTCCTGAATCCGAGTTTGGAGTGCATGAACTTTTGTTTTCTGCCCGCACAGACGAAGAGCCAGGACTGAAAGAGGCTGCTGGATCTCTTCAGCACTAAGCAAGCCGGATTTTCTAAAGTGACACTTTTATTGCAGTCTCTCCTTTGTTTGCCAGCTCCAAGTCCGTTTGGGCACAACATCTGTGGTGCACCCCCCAGCCGTCCTTTAATCCGAGTTCGGAGTGCACGAACGATTGCTCTCTGCTCGCACAGACGAATAGGCGGGACTGAAAGAGGCTGCTGGATCTCTTCAGCACTCAGCAAGCTTTGCAACCGGGACACCTCTTTTACTGTCACTCCTTGCTTACTTGTCTGAAAGTGCATTTGAACCAACGTCTCCGGCACCCAATCTCAGACATGCTGCTGCTGAGTGAGCGGAGCAAGTTAGTTTGAGCCCTCTGACGATGATCTAGATCTGAGAGTAGCTATTGGAAATCTTCTGCAAACAGCATCTTTCGGAGAGGTGGTACATATATTGCAGTCTCTCCTTTGTTTGCCAGCTCCAAATCCGCTTGAGCGGAACATCTGTGGTGCACCCCCCAGCCGTCCTGAATGCAAGTTTCGAGTGCACGAAGGATTGTTCTGTGCTCGCACAGATGAATAGGCAGGACTGAAAGGGGCTGCTGGATCTCTACTGCCCTCAGCAGGATTTGCTAAATTGACACTTTTATTGCAGTCTCTCCTTTGTTTGCCAGCTCCAAGTCCGTTTGGGCACAACATCTGTGGTACACCCCCCAGCCGTCCTTTAATCCGAGTTCGGAGTGCACGAACGATTGCTCTCTGCTCGCACAGACGAATAGGCGGGACTGAAAGAGGCTGCTGGATCTCTTCAGCACTCAGCAAGATTTGCAACCGGGACACCTCTTTTACTGTCATTCCTTGCATATTTATCAGAAAGTGCATTTGAACCAACGTCTCCGGCACCCAATCTCAGACATGCTGCTGCTGAGTGAGCGGAGCAAGTTAGTTTGATCCCTCTGACGATGATCTAGATCTGAGAGTAGCTATTGGAAATCTTCTGCAAACAGCATCTTTCGGAGACGTGGTACATATATTGCAGTCTCTCCTTTGTTTGCCAGCTAAAAAACCGCTTGAGCGGAACATCTGTGGTGCACCCCCCAGCCGTCCTGAATCCGAGTTTGGAGTGCACGAACTTTTGTTTTCTGCCCGCACAGACAAAGAGCCAGGACTGAAAGAGGCTGCTGGATCTCTTCAGCACTCAGCAAGCTTTGCAACCGGGACACCTCTTTTACTGTCACTCCTTGCTTACTTGTCTGAAAGTGCATTTGAACCAACGTCTCCGGCACCCAATCTCAGACATGCTGCTGCTGAGTGAGCGGAGCAAGTTAGTTTGAGCCCTCTGACGATGATCTAGATCTGAGAGTAGCTATTGGAAATCTTCTGCAAACAGCATCTTTCGGAGACGTGGTACATATATTGCAGTCTCTCCTTTGTTTGCCACCTCCAAATCCGCTTGAGCGTTACATCTGTGGTGCACCCCCCAGCCGTCCTGAATGCAAGTTTGGAGTGCACGAACGATTGTTCTGTGCTCGCACAGATGAATAGGCAGGACTGAAAGGAGCTGCTGGATCTCTACTGCCCTCAGCAGGATTTGCTAAATTGACACTTTTATTGCAGTCTCTCCTTTGTTTGCCAGCTCCAAGTCCGTTTGGGCACTACATCTGTGGTGCACCCCCCAGCCGTCCTGAATGCAAGTTTGGAGTGCACGAACGATTGTTCTGTGCTCGCACAGATGAATAGGCAGGACTGAAAGGGGCTGCTGGATCTCTACTGCCCTCAGCAGGATTTGCTAAATTGACACTTTTATTGCAGTCTCTCCTTTGTTTGCCAGCTCCAAGTCCGTTTGGGCACTACATCTGTGGTGCACCCCCCAGCCGTCCTTTAATCCGAGTTCGGAGTGCACGAACGATTGCTCTCTGCTCGCACAGACGAATAGGCGGGACTGAAAGAGGCTGCTGGATCTCTTCAGCACTCAGCAAGCTTTGCAACCGGGACACCTCTTTTACTGTCATTCCTTGCATACTTATCAGAAAGTGCATTTGAACCAACGTCTCCGGCACCCAATCTCAGACATGCTGCTGCTGAGTGAGCGGAGCAAGTTAGTTTGAGCCCTCTGACGATGATCTAGATCTGAGAGTAGCTATTGGAAATCTTCTGCAAACAGCATCTTTCGGAGACGTGGTACATATATTGCAGTCTCTCCTTTGTTTGAAAGCTCCAAATCCGTTTGAGCACAATATCTGTGGTGCACCCCCCAGCCGTCCTGAATCCGAGTTTGGAGTGCACGAACTTTTGTTTTCTGCCCGCACAGACGAAGAGCCAGGACTGAAAGAGGCTGCTGGATCTCTTCAGCACTAAGCAAGCCGGATTTGCTAAAGTGACACTTTTATTGCAGTCTCTCCTTTGTTTGCCAGCTCCAAGTCCGTTTGGGCACAACATCTGTGGTACACCCCCCAGCCGTCCTTTAATCCGAGTTCGGAGTGCACGAACGATTGCTCTCTGCTCGCACAGACGAATAGGCGGGACTGAAAGAGGCTGCTGGATCTCTTCAGCACTCAGCAAGATTTGCAACCGGGACACCTCTTTTACTGTCATTCCTTGCATATTTATCAGAAAGTGCATTTGAACCAACGTCTCCGGCACCCAATCTCAGACATGCTGCTGCTGAGTGAGCGGAGCAAGTTAGTTTGATCCCTCTGACGATGATCTAGATCTGAGAGTAGCTATTGGAAATCTTCTGCAAACAGCATCTTTCGGAGACGTGGTACATATATTGCAGTCTCTCCTTTGTTTGCCAGCTAAAAAACCGCTTGAGCGGAACATCTGTGGTGCACCCCCCAGCCGTCCTGAATGCAAGTTTGGAGTGCAAGAACGATTGTTCTGTGCTCGCACAGATGAATAGGCAGGACTGAAAGGGGCTGCTGGATCTCTTCTGCCCTCAGCAGGATTTGCTAAATTGAGACTTTTATTGCAGTCTCTCCTTTGTTTGCCAGCTCCAAGTCCGTTTGGGCACAACATCTGTGGTACACCCCCCCAGCCGTCCTTTAATCCGAGTTCGGAGTGCACGAACGATTGCTCTCTGCTCGCACAGACGAATAGGCGGGACTGAAAGAGGCTGCTGGATCTCTTCAGCACTCAGCAAGATTTGCAACCGGGACACCTCTTTTAATGTCATTCCTTGCATACTTATCAGAAAGTGCATTTGAACCAACGTCTCCGGCACCCAATCTCAGACATGCTGCTGCTGAGTGAGCGGAGCAAGTTAGGTTGATCCCTCTGACGATGATCTACATCTGAGAGTAGCTATTGGAAATCTTCTGCAAACAGCATCTTTCGCAGAGGTGGTACATATATTGCAGTCTCTCCTTTGTTTGAAAGCTCCAAATCCTTTTGAGCACAATATCTGTGGTGCACCCCCCAGCCGTCCTGAATCCGAGTTTGGAGTGCACGAACTTTTGTTTTCTGCCCGCACAGACGAAGAGCCAGGACTGAAAGAGGCTGCTGGATCTCTTCAGCACTAAGCAAGCCGGATTTGCTAAAGTGACACTTTTATTGCAGTCTCTCCTTTTTTGCCAGCTCCAAGTCCGTTTGTGCACAACATCTGTGGTGCACCCCCCAGCCGTCCTTTAATCCGAGTTCGGAGTGCACGAACGATTGCTCTCTGCTCGCACAGACGAATAGGCGGGACTGAAAGAGGCTGCTGGATCTCTTCAGCACTCAGCAAGCTTTGCAACCGGGACACCTCTTTTACTGTCATTCCTTGCATACTTATCAGAAAGTGCATTTGAACCAACGTCTCCGGCACCCAATCTCAGACATGCTGCTGCTGAGTGAGCGGAGCAAGTTAGTTTGATCCCTCTGACGATGATCTAGATCTGAGAGTAGCTATTGGAAATCTTCTGCAAACAGCATCTTTCGGAGACGTGGTACATATATTGCAGTCTCTCCTTTGTTTGAAAGCTCCAAATCCGTTTGAGCGTTACACCTGTGGTGCACCCCCCAACCGTCCTGAATGCAAGTTTGGAGTGCACGAACTTTTGTTTTCTGCCCGCACAGACGAAGAGCCAGGACTGAAAGAGGCTGCTGGATCTCTTCAGCACTAAGCAAGCCGGATTTGCTAAAGTGACACTTTTATTGCAGTCTCTCCTTTGTTTGCCAGCTCCAAGTCCGTTTGGGCACAACATCTGTGGTACACCCCCCCAGCCGTCCTTTAATCCGAGTTCGGAGTGCACGAACGATTGCTCTCTGCTCGCACAGACGAATAGGCGGGACTGAAAGAGGCTGCTGGATCTCTTCAGCACTCAGCAAGATTTGCAACCGGGACACCTCTTTTAATGTCATTCCTTGCATACTTATCAGAAAGTGCATTTGAACCAACGTCTCCGGCACCCAATCTCAGACATGCTGCTGCTGAGTGAGCGGAGCAAGTTAGGTTGATCCCTCTGACGATGATCTAGATCTGAGAGTAGCTATTGGAAATCTTCTGCAAACAGCATCTTTCGCAGAGGTGGTACATATATTGCAGTCTCTCCTTTGTTTGAAAGCTCCAAATCCTTTTGAGCACAATATCTGTGGTGCACCCCCCAGCCGTCCTGAATCCGAGTTTGGAGTGCACGAACTTTTGTTTTCTGCCCGCACAGACGAAGAGCCAGGACTGAAAGAGGCTGCTGGATCTCTTCAGCACTAAGCAAGCCGGATTTGCTAAAGTGACACTTTTATTGCAGTCTCTCCTTTTTTGCCAGCTCCAAGTCCGTTTGTGCACAACATCTGTGGTGCACCCCCCAGCCGTCCTTTAATCCGAGTTCGGAGTGCACGAACGATTGCTCTCTGCTCGCACAGACGAATAGGCGGGACTGAAAGAGGCTGCTGGATCTCTTCAGCACTCAGCAAGCTTTGCAACCGGGACACCTCTTTTACTGTCATTCCTTGCATACTTATCAGAAAGTGCATTTGAACCAACGTCTCCGGCACCCAATCTCAGACATGCTGCTGCTGAGTGAGCGGAGCAAGTTAGTTTGATCCCTCTGACGATGATCTAGATCTGAGAGTAGCTATTGGAAATCTTCTGCAAACAGCATCTTTCGGAGACGTGGTACATATATTGCAGTCTCTCCTTTGTTTGAAAGCTCCAAATCCGTTTGAGCGTTACACCTGTGGTGCACCCCCCAACCGTCCTGAATGCAAGTTTGGAGTGCACGAACTTTTGTTTTCTGCCCGCACAGACGAAGAGCCAGGACTGAAAGAGGCTGCTGGATCTCTTCAGCACTAAGCAAGCCGGATTTGCTAAAGTGACACTTTTATTGCAGTCTCTCCTTTGTTTGCCAGCTCCAAGTCCGTTTGGGCACAACATCTGTGGTGCACCCCCCAGCCGTCCTTTAATCCGAGTTCGGAGTGCACGAACGATTGCTCTCTGCCAGCACAGACGAAGAGCCAGGACTGAAAGAGGCTGCTGGATCTCTTCAGCACTCAGCAAGCTTTGCAACCGGGACACCTCTTTTACTGTCACTCCTTGCTTACTTGTCTGAAAGTGCATTTGAACCAACGTCTCCGGCACCCAATCTCAGACATGCTGCTGCTGAGTGAGCGGAGCAATTTAGTTTGAGCCCTCTGACGATGATGTAGATCTGAGAGTAGCTATTGGAAATCTTCTGCAAACAGCATCTTTCGGAGAGGTGGTACATATATTGCAGTCTCTCTTTTGTTTGAAAGCTCCAAATCCGTTTGAGCACAATATCTGTGGTGCACCCCCCAGCCGTCCTGAATCCGAGTTTAGAGTGCACGAACTTTTGTTTTCTGCCCGCACAGATGAAGAGCCAGGACTGAAAGAGGCTGCTGGATCTCTTCAGCAATAAGCAAGCCGGATTTGCTAAAGTGACACTTTTATTGCAGTCTCTCCTTTGTTTGCCAGCTCCAAGTCCGTTTGAGCACAACATCTGTGGTGCACCCCCCAGCCATCCTTTAATCCGAGTTCGGAGTGCACGAACGATTGCTCTCTGCCCGCACAGACGAAGAGCCAGGACTGAAAGAGGCTGCTGGATCTCTTCAGCACTCAGCAAGCTTTGCAACCGGGACACCTCTTTTACTGTCACTCCTTGCTTACTTGTCTGAAAGTGCATTTGAACCAACGTCTCCGGCACCCAATCTCAGACATGCTGCTGCTGAGTGAGCGGAGCAATTTAGTTTGAGCCCTCTGACGATGATGTAGATCTGAGAGTAGCTATTGGAAATCTTCTGCAAACAGCATCTTTCGGAGACGTGGTACATATATTGCAGTCTCTCTTTTGTTTGAAAGCTCCAAATCCGTTTGAGCACAATATCTGTGGTGCACCCCCCAGCCGTCCTGAATCCGAGTTTAGAGTGCACGAACTTTTGTTTTCTGCCCGCACAGATGAAGAGCCAGGACTGAAAGAGGCTGCTGGATCTCTTCAGCACTAAGCAAGCCGGATTTGCTAAAGTGACACTTTTATTGCAGTCTCTCCTTTGTTTGCCAGCTCCAAGTCCGTTTGAGCACAACATCTGTGGTGCACCCCCCAGCCATCCTTTAATCCGAGTTCGGAGTGCACGAACGATTGCTCTCTGCCCGCACAGACGAAGAGCCAGGACTGAAAGAGGCTGCTGGATCTCTTCAGCACTCAGCAAGCTTTGCAACCGGGACACCTCTTTTACTGTCACTCCTTGCTTACTTGTCTGAAAGTGCATTTGAACCAACGTCTCCGGCACCCAATCTCAGACATGCTGCTGCTGAGTGAGCGGAGCAAGTTAGTTTGATCCCTCTGACGATGATCTAGATCTGAGAGTAGCTTTTGGAAATCTTCTGCAAACAGCATCTTTCGGAGAGGTGGTACATATATTGCAGTCTCTCCTTTGTTTGCCAGCTCCAAATCCGCTTGAGCGGAACATCTACGGTGCACCCCCCAGCCGTCCTGAATGCAAGTTTGGAGTGCAAGAACGATTGTTCTGTGCTCGCACAGATGAATAGGCAGGACTGAAAGGGGCTGCTGGATCTCTACTGCCCTCAGCAGGATTTGCTAAATTGACACTTTTATTGCAGTCTCTCCTTTGTTTGCCAGCTCCAAGTCCGTTTGGGCACAACATCTGTGGTGCACCCCCCAGCCGTCCTTTAATCCGAGTTCGGAGTGCACGAACGATTGCTCTCTTCTCGCACAGACGAATAGGCGGGACTGAAAGAGGCTGCTGGATCTCTTCAACACTCAGCAAGATTTGCAACCGGGACACCTCTTTTACTGTCATTCCTTGCATACTTATCAGAAAGTGCATTTGAACCAACGTCTCCGGCACCCAATCTCAGACATGCTGCTGCTGAGTGAGCGGAGCAAGTTAGTTTGATCCCTCTGACGATGATCTAGATCTGAGAGTAGCTATTGGAAATCTTCTGCAAACAGCATCTTTCGGAGAGGTGGTACATATATTGCAGTCTCTCCTTTGTTTGAAAGCTCCAAATCCGTTTGAGCACAATATCTGTGGTGCACCCCCCAGCCGTCCTGAATCCGAGTTTGGAGTGCACGAACTTTTGTTTTCTGCCCGCACAGACGAAGAGCCAGGACTGAAAGAGGCTGCTGGATGTCTTCAGCACTAAGCAAGCCGGATTTTCTAAAGTGACACTTTTATTGCAGTCTCTCCTTTGTTTGCCAGCTCCAAGTCCGTTTGGGCACAACATCTGTGGTGCACCCCCCAGCCGTCCTTTAATCCGAGTTCGGAGTGCACGAACGATTGCTCTCTGCTCGCACAGACGAATAGGCGGGACTGAAAGAGGCTGCTGGATCTCTTCAGCACTCAGCAAGATTTGCAACCGGGACACCTCTTTTACTGTCACTCCTTGCTTACTTGTCTGAAAGTGCATTTGAACCAACGTCTCCAGCACCCAATCTCAGACATGCTGCTGCTGAGTGAGCGGAGCAAGTTAGGTTGATCCCTCTGACGATGATCTAGATCTGAGAGTAGCTATTGGAAATCTTCTGCAAACAGCATCTTTCGGAGAGGTGGTACATATATTGCAGTCTCTCCTTTGTTTGCCAGCTCCAAATCCGCTTGAGCGGAACATCTGTAGTGCACCCCCCAGCCGTCCTGAATGCAAGTTTGGAGTGCAAGAACGATTGTTCTGTGCTCGCACAGATGAATAGGCAGGACGGAAAGGGGCTGCTGGATCTCTACTGCCCTCAGCAGGATTTGCTAAATTGACACTTTTATTGCAGTCTCTCCTTTGTTTGCCAGCTCCAAGTCCGTTTGGGCACAACATCTGTGGTGCACCCCCCAGCCGTCCTTTAATCCGAGTTCGGAATGCCCGAACGATTGCTCTCTGCCAGCATAGACGAAGAGCCAGGACTGAAAGAGGCTGCTGGATCTCTTCAGCACTCAGCAAGCTTTGCAACCGGGACACCTCTTTTACTGTCACTCCTTGCTTACTTGTCTGAAAGTGCATTTGAACCAACGTCTCCGGCACCCAATCTCAGACATGCTGCTGCTGAGTGAGCGGAGCAAGTTAGTTTGATCCCTCTGACGATGATCTAGATCTGAGAGTAGCTATTGGAAATCTTCTGCAAACAGCATCTTTCGGAGACGTGGTACATATATTGCAGTCTCTCCTTTGTTTGAAAGCTCCAAATCCGCTTGAGCGTTACATCTGTGGTGCACCCCCCAGCCGAACTGAATGCAAGTTTGGAGTGCAAGAACGATTGTTCTGTGCTCGCACAGATGAATAGGCAGGACTGAAAGGGGCTGCTGGATCTCTTCTGCCCTCAGCAGGATTTGCTAAATTGACACTTTTATTGCAGTCTCTCCTTTGTTTGCCAGCTCCAAGTCCGTTTGGGCACAACATCTGTGGTACACCCCCCAGCCGTCCTTTAATCCGAGTTCGGAGTGCACGAACGATTGCTCTCTGCTCGCACAGACGAATAGGCGGGACTGAAAGAGGCTGCTGGATCTCTTCAGCACTCAGCAAGATTTGCAACCGGGACACCTCTTTTAATGTCATTCCTTGCATACTTATCAGAAAGTGCATTTGAACCAACGTCTCCGGCACCCAATCTCAGACATGCTGCTGCTGAGTGAGCGGAGCAACTTAGGTTGATCCCTCTGACGATGATCTAGATCTGAGAGTAGCTATTGGAAATCTTCTGCAAACAGCATCTTTCGCAGAGGTGGTACATATATTGCAGTCTCTCCTTTGTTTGAAAGCTCCAAATCCGTTTGAGCACAATATCTGTGGTGCACCCCCCAGCCGTCCTGAATCCGAGTTTGGAGTGCACGAACTTTTGTTTTCTGCCCGCACAGACGAAGAGCCAGGACTGAAAGAGGCTGCTGGATCTCTTCAGCACTAAGCAAGCCGGATTTGCTAAAGTGACACTTTTATTGCAGTCTCTCCTTTTTTGCCAGCTCCAAGTCCGTTTGTGCACAACATCTGTGGTGCACCCCCCAGCCGTCCTTTAATCCGAGTTCGGAGTGCACGAACGATTGCTCTCTGCTCGCACAGACGAATAGGCGGGACTGAAAGAGGCTGCTGGATCTCTTCAGCACTCAGCAAGATTTGCAACCGGGACACCTCTTTTACTGTCATTCCTTGCATACTTATCAGAAAGTGCATTTGAACCAACGTCTCCGGCACCCAATCTCAGACATGCTGCTGCTGAGTGAGCGGAGCAAGTTAGGTTGAGCCCTCTGACGATGATCTAGATCTGAGAGTAGCTATTGGAAATCTTCTGCAAACAGCATCTTTCGGAGACGTGGTACATATATTGCAGTCTCTCCTTTGTTTGCCAGCTCCAAATCCGCTTGAGCGGAACATCTGTGGTGCACCCCCCAGCCGTCCTGAATGCAAGTTTGGAGTGCACGAACGATTGTTCTGTGCTCGCACAGATGAATAGGCAGGACTGAAAGGGGCTGCTGGATCTCTACTGCCCTCAGCAGGATTTGCTAAATTGACACTTTTATTGCAGTCTCTCCTTTGTTTGCCAGCTCCAAGTCCGTTTGGGCACTACATCTGTGGTGCACACCCCAGCCGTCCTTTAATCCGAGTTCGGAGTGCACGAACGATTGCTCTCTGCTCGCACAGACGAATAGGCGGGACTGAAAGAGGCTGCTGGATCTCTTCAGCACTCAGCAAGCTTTGCAACCGGGACACCTCTTTTACTGTCATTCCTTGCATACTTATCAGAAAGTGCATTTGAACCAACGTCTCCGGCACCCAATCTCAGACATGCTGCTGCTGAGTGAGCGGAGCAAGTTAGTTTGATCCCTCTGACGATGATCTAGATCTGAGAGTAGCTATTGGAAATCTTCTGCAAACAGCATCTTTCGGAGACGTGGTACATATATTGCAGTCTCTCCTTTGTTTGAAAGCTCCAAATCCGTTTGAGCGTTACATCTGTGGTGCACCCCCCAACCGTCCTGAATGCAAGTTTGGAGTGCACGAACTTTTGTTTTCTGCCCGCACAGACGAAGAGCCAGGACTGAAAGAGGCTGCTGGATCTCTTCAGCACTAAGCAAGCCGGATTTTCTAAAGTGACACTTTTATTGCAGTCTCTCCTTTGTTTGCCAGCTCCAAGTCCGTTTGGGCACAACATCTGTGGTGCACCCCCCAGCCGTCCTTTAATCCGAGTTCGGAGTGCACGAACGATTGCTCTCTGCCAGCACAGACGAAGAGCCAGGACTGAAAGAGGCTGCTGGATCTCTTCAGCACTCAGCAAGCTTTGCAACCGGGACACCTCTTTTACTGTCACTCCTTGCTTACTTGTCTGAAAGTGCATTTGAACCAACGTCTCCGGCACCCAATCTCAGACATGCTGCTGCTGAGTGAGCGGAGCAAGTTAGTTTGAGCCCTCTGACGATGATCTAGATATGAGAGTAGCTATTGGAAATCTTCTGCAAACAGCATCTTTCGGAGAGGTGGTACATATATTGCAGTCTCTCTTTTGTTTGAAAGCTCCAAATCCGTTTGAGCACAATATCTGTGGTGCACCCCCCAGCCGTCCTGAATCCGAGTTTAGAGTGCACGAACTTTTGTTTTCTGCCCGCACAGACGAAGAGCCAGGACTGAAAGAGGCTGCTGGATCTCTTCAGCACTAAGCAAGCCGGATTTTCTAAAGTGACACTTTTATTGCAGTCTCTCCTTTGTTTGCCAGCTCCAAGTCCGTTTGGGCACAACATCTGTGGTGCACCCCCCAGCCGTCCTTTAATCCGAGTTCGGAGTGCACGAACGATTGCTCTCTGCTCGCACAGACGAATAGGCGGGACTGAAAGAGGCTGCTGGATCTCTTCAGCACTCAGCAAGATTTGCAACCGGGACACCTCTTTTACTGTCACTCCTTGCTTACTTGTCTGAAAGTGCATTTGAACCAACGTCTCCGGCACCCAATCTCAGACATGCTGCTGCTGAGTGAGCGGAGCAAGTTAGGTTGAGCCCTCTGACGATGATCTAGATCTGAGAGTAGCTATTGGAAATCTTCTGCAAACAGCATCTTTCGGAGACGTGGTACATATATTGCAGTCTCTCCTTTGTTTGAAAGCTCCAAATCCGTTTGAGCGCAATATCTGTGGTGCACCCCCCAGCCGTCCTGAATCCGAGTTTGGAGTGTACGAACTTTTGTTTTCTGCCCGCACAGACGAAGAGCCAGGACTGAAAGAGGCTGCTGGATCTCTTCAGCACTAAGCAAGCCGGATTTGCTAAAGTGACACTTTTATTGCAGTCTCTCCTTTGTTTGCCAGCTCCAAGTCCGTTTGGGCACAACATCTGTGGTGCACCCCCCAGCCGTCCTTTAATCCGAGTTCGGAGTGCACGAACGATTGCTCTCTGCCCGCACAGGAGAAGAGCCAGGACTGAAAGAGGCTGCTGGATCTCTTCAGCACTCAGCAAGCTTTGCAACCGGGACACCTCTTTTACTGTCACTCCTTGCTTACTTGTCTGAAAGTACATTTGAACCAACGTCTCCGGCACCCAATCTCAGACATGCTGCTGCTGAGTGAGCGGAGCAAGTTAGTTTGATCCCTCTGACGATGATCTAGATCTGAGTGTAGCTATTGGAAATCTTCTGCAAACAGCATCTTTCGGAGAGGTGGTACATATATTGCAGTCTCTCCTTTGTTTGCCAGCTCCAAATCCGCTTGAGCGCAACATCTGTGGTGCACCCCCCAGCCGTCCTGAATGCAAGTTTCGAGTGCACGAAGGATTGTTCTGTGCTCGCACAGATGAATAGGCAGGACTGAAAGGGGCTGCTGGATCTCTACTGCCCTCAGCAGGATTTGCTAAATTGACACTTTTATTGCAGTCTCTCCTTTGTTTGCCAGCTCCAAGTCCGTTTGGGCACAACATCTGTGGTGCACCCCCCAGCCGTCCTTTAATCCGAGTTCGGAGTGCACGAACGATTGCTCTCTGCTCGCACAGACGAATAGGCGGGACTGAAAGAGGCTGCTGGATCTCTTCAGCACTCAGCAAGCTTTGCAACCGGGACACCTCTTTTACTGTCACTCCTTGCTTACTTGTCTGAAAGTGCATTTGAACCAACGTCTCCGGCACCCAATCTCAGACATGCTGCTGCTGAGTGAGCGGAGCAAGTTAGTTTGAGCCCTCTGACGATGATCTAGATCTGAGAGTAGCTATTGGAAATCTTCTGCAAACAGCATCTTTCGGAGAGGTGGTACATATATTGCAGTCTCTCCTTTGTTTGCCAGCTCCAAATCCGCTTGAGCGCAACATCTGTGGTGCACCCCCCAGCCGTCCTGAATGCAAGTTTCGAGTGCACGAACGATTGTTCTGTGCTCGCACAGATGAATAGGCAGGACTGAAAGGGGCTGCTGGATCTCTACTGCCCTCAGCAGGATTCGCTAAATTGACACTTTTATTGCAGTCTCTCCTTTGTTTGCCAGCTCCAAGTCCGTTTGGGCACTACATCTGTGGTGCACCCCCCAGCCGTCCTTTAATCCGAGTTCGGAGTGCACGAACGATTGCTCTCTGCTCGCACAGACGAATAGGCGGGACTGAAAGAGGCTGCTGGATCTCTTCAGCACTCAGCAAGATTTGCAACCGGGACACCACTTTTACTGTCATTCCTTGCATACTTATCAGAAAGTGCATTTGAACCAACGTCTCCGGCACCCAATCTCAGACATGCTGCTGCTGAGTGAGCGGAGCAAGTTAGTTTGAGCCCTCTGACGATGATCTAGATCTGAGAGTAGCTATTGGAAATCTTCTGCAAACAGCATCTTTCGGAGAGGTGGTACATATATTGCAGTCTCTCCTTTGTTTGAAAGCTCCAAATCCGTTTGAGCGCAATATCTGTGGTGCACCCCCCAGCCGTCCTGAATCCGAGTTTGGAGTGCACGAACTTTTGTTTTCTGCCCGCACAGACGAAGAGCCAGGACTGAAAGAGGCTGCTGGATCTCTTCAGCACTAAGCAAGCCGGATTTGCTAAAGTGACACTTTTATTGCAGTCTCTCCTTTGTTTGCCAGCTCCAAGTCCGTTTGGGCACAACATCTGTGGTGCACCCCCCAGCCGTCCTTTAATCCGAGTTCGGAGTGCACGAACGATTGCTCTCTGCCCGCACAGGAGAAGAGCCAGGACTGAAAGAGGCTGCTGGATCTCTTCAGCACTCAGCAAGCTTTGCAACCGGGACACCTCTTTTACTGTCACTCCTTGCTTACTTGTCTGAAAGTACATTTGAACCAACGTCTCCGGCACCCAATCTCAGACATGCTGCTGCTGAGTGAGCGGAGCAAGTTAGTTTGATCCCTCTGACGATGATCTAGATCTGAGTGTAGCTATTGGAAATCTTCTGCAAACAGCATCTTTCGGAGAGGTGGTACATATATTGCAGTCTCTCCTTTGTTTGCCAGCTCCAAATCCGCTTGAGCGCAACATCTGTGGTGCACCCCCCAGCCGTCCTGAATGCAAGTTTCGAGTGCACGAAGGATTGTTCTGTGCTCGCACAGATGAATAGGCAGGACTGAAAGGGGCTGCTGGATCTCTACTGCCCTCAGCAGGATTTGCTAAATTGACACTTTTATTGCAGTCTCTCCTTTGTTTGCCAGCTCCAAGTCCGTTTGGGCACAACATCTGTGGTGCACCCCCCAGCCGTCCTTTAATCCGAGTTCGGAGTGCACGAACGATTGCTCTCTGCTCGCACAGACGAATAGGCGGGACTGAAAGAGGCTGCTGGATCTCTTCAGCACTCAGCAAGCTTTGCAACCGGGACACCTCTTTTACTGTCACTCCTTGCTTACTTGTCTGAAAGTGCATTTGAACCAACGTCTCCGGCACCCAATCTCAGACATGCTGCTGCTGAGTGAGCGGAGCAAGTTAGTTTGAGCCCTCTGACGATGATCTAGATCTGAGAGTAGCTATTGGAAATCTTCTGCAAACAGCATCTTTCGGAGACGTGGTACATATATTGCAGTCTCTCCTTTGTTTGAAAGCTCCAAATCCGTTTGAGCACAATATCTGTGGTGCACCCCCCAGCCGTCCTGAATCCGAGTTTGGAGTGCACGAACTTTTGTTTTCTGCCCGCACAGACGAAGAGCCAGGACTGAAAGAGGCTGCTGGATCTCTTCAGCACTAAGCAAGCCGGATTTGCTAAAGTGACACTTTTATTGCAGTCTCTCCTTTGTTTGCCAGCTCCAAGTCCGTTTGGGCACAACATCTGTGGTGCACCCCCCAGCCGTCCTTTAATCCGAGTTCGGAGTGCACGAACGATTGCTCTCTGCCCGCACAGGAGAAGAGCCAGGACTGAAAGAGGCTGCTGGATCTCTTCAGCACTCAGCAAGCTTTGCAACCGGGACACCTCTTTTACTGTCACTCCTTGCTTACTTGTCTGAAAGTACATTTGAACCAACGTCTCCGGCACCCAATCTCAGACATGCTGCTGCTGAGTGAGCGGAGCAAGTTAGTTTGATCCCTCTGACGATGATCTAGATCTGAGTGTAGCTATTGGAAATCTTCTGCAAACAGCATCTTTCGGAGAGGTGGTACATATATTGCAGTCTCTCCTTTGTTTGCCAGCTCCAAATCCGCTTGAGCGCAACATCTGTGGTGCACCCCCCAGCCGTCCTGAATGCAAGTTTCGAGTGCACGAAGGATTGTTCTGTGCTCGCACAATAGGCAGGACTGAAAGGGGCTGCTGGATCTCTACTGCCCTCAGCAGGATTTGCTAAATTGACACTTTTATTGCAGTCTCTCCTTTGTTTGCCAGCTCCAAGTCCGTTTGGGCACAACATCTGTGGTGCACCCCCCAGCCGTCCTTTAATCCGAGTTCGGAGTGCACGAACGATTGCTCTCTGCCCGCACAGACGAAGAGCCAGGACTGAAAGAGGCTGCTGGATCTCTTCAGCACTCAGCAAGCTTTGCAACCGGGACACCTCTTTTACTGTCACTCCTTGCTTACTTGTCTGAAAGTGCATTTGAACCAACGTCTCCGGCACCCAATCTCAGACATGCTGCTGCTGAGTGAGCGGAGCAAGTTAGGTTGATCCCTCTGACGATGATCTAGATCTGAGAGTAGCTTTTGGAAATCTTCTGCAAACAGCATCTTTCGGAGAGGTGGTACATATATTGCAGTCTCTCCTTTGTTTGCCAGCTCCAAATCCGCTTGAGCGGAACATCTATGGTGCACCCCCCAGCCGTCCTGAATGCAAGTTTCGAGTGCACGAACGATTGTTCTGTGCTCGCACATATGAATAGGCAGGACTGAAAGGGGCTGCTGGATCTCTACTGCCCTCAGCAGGATTTGCTAAATTGACACTTTTATTGCAGTCTCTCCTTTGTTTGCCAGCTCCAAGTCCGTTTGGGCACAACATCTGTGGTACACCCCCCCAGCCGTCCTTTAATCCGAGTTCGGAGTGCACGAACGATTGCTCTCTGCTCGCACAGACGAATAGGCGGGACTGAAAGAGGCTGCTGGATCTCTTCAGCACTCAGCAAGATTTGCAACCGGGACACCTCTTTTAATGTCATTCCTTGCATACTTATCAGAAAGTGCATTTGAACCAACGTCTCCGGCACCCAATCTCAGACATGCTGCTGCTGAGTGAGCGGAGCAAGTTAGGTTGATCCCTCTGACGATGATCTAGATCTGAGAGTAGCTATTGGAAATCTTCTGCAAACAGCATCTTTCGCAGAGGTGGTACATATATTGCAGTCTCTCCTTTGTTTGAAAGCTCCAAATCCTTTTGAGCACAATATCTGTGGTGCACCCCCCAGCCGTCCTGAATCCGAGTTTGGAGTGCACGAACTTTTGTTTTCTGCCCGCACAGACGAAGAGCCAGGACTGAAAGAGGCTGCTGGATCTCTTCAGCACTAAGCAAGCCGGATTTGCTAAAGTGACACTTTTATTGCAGTCTCTCCTTTTTTGCCAGCTCCAAGTCCGTTTGTGCACAACATCTGTGGTGCACCCCCCAGCCGTCCTTTAATCCGAGTTCGGAGTGCACGAACGATTGCTCTCTGCTCGCACAGACGAATAGGCGGGACTGAAAGAGGCTGCTGGATCTCTTCAGCACTCAGCAAGCTTTGCAACCGGGACACCTCTTTTACTGTCATTCCTTGCATACTTATCAGAAAGTGCATTTGAACCAACGTCTCCGGCACCCAATCTCAGACATGCTGCTGCTGAGTGAGCGGAGCAAGTTAGTTTGATCCCTCTGACGATGATCTAGATCTGAGAGTAGCTATTGGAAATCTTCTGCAAACAGCATCTTTCGGAGACGTGGTACATATATTGCAGTCTCTCCTTTGTTTGAAAGCTCCAAATCCGTTTGAGCGTTACACCTGTGGTGCACCCCCCAACCGTCCTGAATGCAAGTTTGGAGTGCACGAACTTTTGTTTTCTGCCCGCACAGACGAAGAGCCAGGACTGAAAGAGGCTGCTGGATCTCTTCAGCACTAAGCAAGCCGGATTTGCTAAAGTGACACTTTTATTGCAGTCTCTCCTTTGTTTGCCAGCTCCAAGTCCGTTTGGGCACAACATCTGTGGTGCACCCCCCAGCCGTCCTTTAATCCGAGTTCGGAGTGCACGAACGATTGCTCTCTGCCAGCACAGACGAAGAGCCAGGACTGAAAGAGGCTGCTGGATCTCTTCAGCACTCAGCAAGCTTTGCAACCGGGACACCTCTTTTACTGTCACTCCTTGCTTACTTGTCTGAAAGTGCATTTGAACCAACGTCTCCGGCACCCAATCTCAGACATGCTGCTGCTGAGTGAGCGGAGCAATTTAGTTTGAGCCCTCTGACGATGATGTAGATCTGAGAGTAGCTATTGGAAATCTTCTGCAAACAGCATCTTTCGGAGAGGTGGTACATATATTGCAGTCTCTCTTTTGTTTGAAAGCTCCAAATCCGTTTGAGCACAATATCTGTGGTGCACCCCCCAGCCGTCCTGAATCCGAGTTTAGAGTGCACGAACTTTTGTTTTCTGCCCGCACAGATGAAGAGCCAGGACTGAAAGAGGCTGCTGGATCTCTTCAGCACTAAGCAAGCCGGATTTGCTAAAGTGACACTTTTATTGCAGTCTCTCCTTTGTTTGCCAGCTCCAAGTCCGTTTGAGCACAACATCTGTGGTGCACCCCCCAGCCATCCTTTAATCCGAGTTCGGAGTGCACGAACGATTGCTCTCTGCCCGCACAGACGAAGAGCCAGGACTGAAAGAGGCTGCTGGATCTCTTCAGCACTCAGCAAGCTTTGCAACCGGGACACCTCTTTTACTGTCACTCCTTGCTTACTTGTCTGAAAGTGCATTTGAACCAACGTCTCCGGCACCCAATCTCAGACATGCTGCTGCTGAGTGAGCGGAGCAATTTAGTTTGAGCCCTCTGACGATGATGTAGATCTGAGAGTAGCTATTGGAAATCTTCTGCAAACAGCATCTTTCGGAGACGTGGTACATATATTGCAGTCTCTCTTTTGTTTGAAAGCTCCAAATCCGTTTGAGCACAATATCTGTGGTGCACCCCCCAGCCGTCCTGAATCCGAGTTTAGAGTGCACGAACTTTTGTTTTCTGCCCGCACAGATGAAGAGCCAGGACTGAAAGAGGCTGCTGGATCTCTTCAGCACTAAGCAAGCCGGATTTGCTAAAGTGACACTTTTATTGCAGTCTCTCCTTTGTTTGCCAGCTCCAAGTCCGTTTGAGCACAACATCTGTGGTGCACCCCCCAGCCATCCTTTAATCCGAGTTCGGAGTGCACGAACGATTGCTCTCTGCCCGCACAGACGAAGAGCCAGGACTGAAAGAGGCTGCTGGATCTCTTCAGCACTCAGCAAGCTTTGCAACCGGGACACCTCTTTTACTGTCACTCCTTGCTTACTTGTCTGAAAGTGCATTTGAACCAACGTCTCCGGCACCCAATCTCAGACATGCTGCTGCTGAGTGAGCGGAGCAAGTTAGTTTGATCCCTCTGACGATGATCTAGATCTGAGAGTAGCTTTTGGAAATCTTCTGCAAACAGCATCTTTCGGAGAGGTGGTACATATATTGCAGTCTCTCCTTTGTTTGCCAGCTCCAAATCCGCTTGAGCGGAACATCTACGGTGCACCCCCCAGCCGTCCTGAATGCAAGTTTGGAGTGCAAGAACGATTGTTCTGTGCTCGCACAGATGAATAGGCAGGACTGAAAGGGGCTGCTGGATCTCTACTGCCCTCAGCAGGATTTGCTAAATTGACACTTTTATTGCAGTCTCTCCTTTGTTTGCCAGCTCCAAGTCCGTTTGGGCACAACATCTGTGGTGCACCCCCCAGCCGTCCTTTAATCCAAGTTCGGAGTGCACGAACGATTGCTCTCTTCTCGCACAGACGAATAGGCGGGACTGAAAGAGGCTGCTGGATCTCTTCAACACTCAGCAAGATTTGCAACCGGGACACCTCTTTTACTGTCATTCCTTGCATACTTATCAGAAAGTGCATTTGAACCAACGTCTCCAGCACCCAATCTCAGACATGCTGCTGCTGAGTGAGCGGAGCAAGTTAGGTTGATCCCTCTGACGATGATCTAGATCTGAGAGTAGCTATTGGAAATCTTCTGCAAACAGCATCTTTCGGAGAGGTGGTACATATATTGCAGTCTCTCCTTTGTTTGCCAGCTCCAAATCCGCTTGAGCGGAACATCTGTAGTGCACCCCCCAGCCGTCCTGAATGCAAGTTTGGAGTGCAAGAACGATTGTTCTGTGCTCGCACAGATGAATAGGCAGGACGGAAAGGGGCTGCTGGATCTCTACTGCCCTCAGCAGGATTTGCTAAATTGACACTTTTATTGCAGTCTCTCCTTTGTTTGCCAGCTCCAAGTCCGTTTGGGCACAACATCTGTGGTGCACCCCCCAGCCGTCCTTTAATCCGAGTTCGGAATGCCCGAACGATTGCTCTCTGCCAGCACAGACGAAGAGCCAGGACTGAAAGAGGCTGCTGGATCTCTTCAGCACTCAGCAAGCTTTGCAACCGGGACACCTCTTTTACTGTCACTCCTTGCTTACTTGTCTGAAAGTGCATTTGAACCAACGTCTCCGGCACCCAATCTCAGACATGCTGCTGCTGAGTGAGCGGAGCAAGTTAGTTTGATCCCTCTGACGATGATCTAGATCTGAGAGTAGCTATTGGAAATCTTCTGCAAACAGCATCTTTCGGAGACGTGGTACATATATTGCAGTCTCTCCTTTGTTTGAAAGCTCCAAATCCGCTTGAGCGTTACATCTGTGGTGCACCCCCCAGCCGAACTGAATGCAAGTTTGGAGTGCAAGAACGATTGTTCTGTGCTCGCACAGATGAATAGGCAGGACTGAAAGGGGCTGCTGGATCTCTTCTGCCCTCAGCAGGATTTGCTAAATTGACACTTTTATTGCAGTCTCTCCTTTGTTTGCCAGCTCCAAGTCCGTTTGGGCACAACATCTGTGGTACACCCCCCAGCCGTCCTTTAATCCGAGTTCGGAGTGCACGAACGATTGCTCTCTGCTCGCACAGACGAATAGGCGGGACTGAAAGAGGCTGCTGGATCTCTTCAGCACTCAGCAAGATTTGCAACCGGGACACCTCTTTTAATGTCATTCCTTGCATACTTATCAGAAAGTGCATTTGAACCAACGTCTCCGGCACCCAATCTCAGACATGCTGCTGCTGAGTGAGCGGAGCAACTTAGGTTGATCCCTCTGACGATGATCTAGATCTGAGAGTAGCTATTGGAAATCTTCTGCAAACAGCATCTTTCGCAGAGGTGGTACATATATTGCAGTCTCTCCTTTGTTTGAAAGCTCCAAATCCGTTTGAGCACAATATCTGTGGTGCACCCCCCAGCCGTCCTGAATCCGAGTTTGGAGTGCACGAACTTTTGTTTTCTGCCCGCACAGACGAAGAGCCAGGACTGAAAGAGGCTGCTGGATCTCTTCAGCACTAAGCAAGCCGGATTTGCTAAAGTGACACTTTTATTGCAGTCTCTCCTTTTTTGCCAGCTCCAAGTCCGTTTGTGCACAACATCTGTGGTGCACCCCCCAGCCGTCCTTTAATCCGAGTTCGGAGTGCACGAACGATTGCTCTCTGCTCGCACAGACGAATAGGCGGGACTGAAAGAGGCTGCTGGATCTCTTCAGCACTCAGCAAGATTTGCAACCGGAACACCTCTTTTACTGTCATTCCTTGCATACTTATCAGAAAGTGCATTTGAACCAACGTCTCCGGCACCCAATCTCAGACATGCTGCTGCTGAGTGAGCGGAGCAAGTTAGGTTGAGCCCTCTGACGATGATCTAGATCTGAGAGTAGCTATTGGAAATCTTCTGCAAACAGCATCTTTCGGAGACGTGGTACATATATTGCAGTCTCTCCTTTGTTTGCCAGCTCCAAATCCGCTTGAGCGGAACATCTGTGGTGCACCCCCCAGCCGTCCTGAATGCAAGTTTGGAGTGCACGAACGATTGTTCTGTGCTCGCACAGATGAATAGGCAGGACTGAAAGGGGCTGCTGGATCTCTACTGCCCTCAGCAGGATTTGCTAAATTGACACTTTTATTGCAGTCTCTCCTTTGTTTGCCAGCTCCAAGTCCGTTTGGGCACTACATCTGTGGTGCACACCCCAGCCGTCCTTTAATCCGAGTTCGGAGTGCACGAACGATTGCTCTCTGCTCGCACAGACGAATAGGCGGGACTGAAAGAGGCTGCTGGATCTCTTCAGCACTCAGCAAGCTTTGCAACCGGGACACCTCTTTTACTGTCATTCCTTGCATACTTATCAGAAAGTGCATTTGAACCAACGTCTCCGGCACCCAATCTCAGACATGCTGCTGCTGAGTGAGCGGAGCAAGTTAGTTTGATCCCTCTGACGATGATCTAGATCTGAGAGTAGCTATTGGAAATCTTCTGCAAACAGCATCTTTCGGAGACGTGGTACATATATTGCAGTCTCTCCTTTGTTTGAAAGCTCCAAATCCGTTTGAGCGTTACATCTGTGGTGCACCCCCCAACCGTCCTGAATGCAAGTTTGGAGTGCACGAACTTTTGTTTTCTGCCCGCACAGACGAAGAGCCAGGACTGAAAGAGGCTGCTGGATCTCTTCAGCACTAAGCAAGCCGGATTTTCTAAAGTGACACTTTTATTGCAGTCTCTCCTTTGTTTGCCAGCTCCAAGTCCGTTTGGGCACAACATCTGTGGTGCACCCCCCAGCCGTCCTTTAATCCGAGTTCGGAGTGCACGAACGATTGCTCTCTGCCAGCACAGACGAAGAGCCAGGACTGAAAGAGGCTGCTGGATCTCTTCAGCACTCAGCAAGCTTTGCAACCGGGACACCTCTTTTACTGTCACTCCTTGCTTACTTGTCTGAAAGTGCATTTGAACCAACGTCTCCGGCACCCAATCTCAGACATGCTGCTGCTGAGTGAGCGGAGCAAGTTAGTTTGAGCCCTCTGACGATGATCTAGATCTGAGAGTAGCTATTGGAAATCTTCTGCAAACAGCATCTTTCGGAGAGGTGGTACATATATTGCAGTCTCTCTTTTGTTTGAAAGCTCCAAATCCGTTTGAGCACAATATCTGTGGTGCACCCCCCAGCCGTCCTGAATCCGAGTTTAGAGTGCACGAACTTTTGTTTTCTGCCCGCACAGACGAAGAGCCAGGACTGAAAGAGGCTGCTGGATCTCTTCAGCACTAAGCAAGCCGGATTTTCTAAAGTGACACTTTTATTGCAGTCTCTCCTTTGTTTGCCAGCTCCAAGTCCGTTTGGGCACAACATCTGTGGTGCACCCCCCAGCCGTCCTTTAATCCGAGTTCGGAGTGCACGAACGATTGCTCTCTGCCCGCACAGGAGAAGAGCCAGGACTGAAAGAGGCTGCTGGATCTCTTCAGCACTCAGCAAGCTTTGCAACCGGGACACCTCTTTTACTGTCACTCCTTGCTTACTTGTCTGAAAGTACATTTGAACCAACGTCTCCGGCACCCAATCTCAGACATGCTGCTGCTGAGTGAGCGGAGCAAGTTAGTTTGATCCCTCTGACGATGATCTAGATCTGAGTGTAGCTATTGGAAATCTTCTGCAAACAGCATCTTTCGGAGAGGTGGTACATATATTGCAGTCTCTCCTTTGTTTGCCAGCTCCAAATCCGCTTGAGCGCAACATCTGTGGTGCACCCCCCAGCCGTCCTGAATGCAAGTTTCGAGTGCACGAAGGATTGTTCTGTGCTCGCACAGATGAATAGGCAGGACTGAAAGGGGCTGCTGGATCTCTACTGCCCTCAGCAGGATTTGCTAAATTGACACTTTTATTGCAGTCTCTCCTTTGTTTGCCAGCTCCAAGTCCGTTTGGGCACAACATCTGTGGTGCACCCCCCAGCCGTCCTTTAATCCGAGTTCGGAGTGCACGAACGATTGCTCTCTGCTCGCACAGACGAATAGGCGGGACTGAAAGAGGCTGCTGGATCTCTTCAGCACTCAGCAAGCTTTGCAACCGGGACACCTCTTTTACTGTCACTCCTTGCTTACTTGTCTGAAAGTGCATTTGAACCAACGTCTCCGGCACCCAATCTCAGACATGCTGCTGCTGAGTGAGCGGAGCAAGTTAGTTTGAGCCCTCTGACGATGATCTAGATCTGAGAGTAGCTATTGGAAATCTTCTGCAAACAGCATCTTTCGGAGAGGTGGTACATATATTGCAGTCTCTCCTTTGTTTGCCAGCTCCAAATCCGCTTGAGCGCAACATCTGTGGTGCACCCCCCAGCCGTCCTGAATGCAAGTTTCGAGTGCACGAACGATTGTTCTGTGCTCGCACAGATGAATAGGCAGGACTGAAAGGGGCTGCTGGATCTCTACTGCCCTCAGCAGGATTCGCTAAATTGACACTTTTATTGCAGTCTCTCCTTTGTTTGCCAGCTCCAAGTCCGTTTGGGCACTACATCTGTGGTGCACCCCCCAGCCGTCCTTTAATCCGAGTTCGGAGTGCACGAACGATTGCTCTCTGCTCGCACAGACGAATAGGCGGGACTGAAAGAGGCTGCTGGATCTCTTCAGCACTCAGCAAGATTTGCAACCGGGACACCTCTTTTACTGTCATTCCTTGCATACTTATCAGAAAGTGCATTTGAACCAACGTCTCCGGCACCCAATCTCAGACATGCTGCTGCTGAGTGAGCGGAGCAAGTTAGTTTGAGCCCTCTGACGATGATCTAGATCTGAGAGTAGCTATTGGAAATCTTCTGCAAACAGCATCTTTCGGAGAGGTGGTACATATATTGCAGTCTCTCCTTTGTTTGAAAGCTCCAAATCCGTTTGAGCGCAATATCTGTGGTGCACCCCCCAGCCGTCCTGAATCCGAGTTTGGAGTGCACGAACTTTTGTTTTCTGCCCGCACAGACGAAGAGCCAGGACTGAAAGAGGCTGCTGGATCTCTTCAGCACTAAGCAAGCCGGATTTGCTAAAGTGACACTTTTATTGCAGTCTCTCCTTTGTTTGCCAGCTCCAAGTCCGTTTGGGCACAACATCTGTGGTGCACCCCCCAGCCGTCCTTTAATCCGAGTTCGGAGTGCACGAACGATTGCTCTCTGCCCGCACAGGAGAAGAGCCAGGACTGAAAGAGGCTGCTGGATCTCTTCAGCACTCAGCAAGCTTTGCAACCGGGACACCTCTTTTACTGTCACTCCTTGCTTACTTGTCTGAAAGTACATTTGAACCAACGTCTCCGGCACCCAATCTCAGACATGCTGCTGCTGAGTGAGCGGAGCAAGTTAGTTTGATCCCTCTGACGATGATCTAGATCTGAGTGTAGCTATTGGAAATCTTCTGCAAACAGCATCTTTCGGAGAGGTGGTACATATATTGCAGTCTCTCCTTTGTTTGCCAGCTCCAAATCCGCTTGAGCGCAACATCTGTGGTGCACCCCCCAGCCGTCCTGAATGCAAGTTTCGAGTGCACGAAGGATTGTTCTGTGCTCGCACAGATGAATAGGCAGGACTGAAAGGGGCTGCTGGATCTCTACTGCCCTCAGCAGGATTTGCTAAATTGACACTTTTATTGCAGTCTCTCCTTTGTTTGCCAGCTCCAAGTCCGTTTGGGCACAACATCTGTGGTGCACCCCCCAGCCGTCCTTTAATCCGAGTTCGGAGTGCACGAACGATTGCTCTCTGCTCGCACAGACGAATAGGCGGGACTGAAAGAGGCTGCTGGATCTCTTCAGCACTCAGCAAGCTTTGCAACCGGGACACCTCTTTTACTGTCACTCCTTGCTTACTTGTCTGAAAGTGCATTTGAACCAACGTCTCCGGCACCCAATCTCAGACATGCTGCTGCTGAGTGAGCGGAGCAAGTTAGTTTGATCCCTCTGACGATGATCTAGATCTGAGAGTAGCTATTGGAAATCTTCTGCAAACAGCATCTTTCGGAGACGTGGTACATATATTGCAGTCTCTCCTTTGTTTGAAAGCTCCAAATCCGTTTGAGCACAATATCTGTGGTGCACCCCCCAGCCGTCCTGAATCCGAGTTTGGAGTGCACGAACTTTTGTTTTCTGCCCGCACAGACGAAGAGCCAGGACTGAAAGAGGCTGCTGGATGTCTTCAGCACTAAGCAAGCCGGATTTGCTAAAGTGACACTTTTATTGCAGTCTCTCCTTTGTTTGCCAGCTCCAAGTCCGTTTGGGCACAACATCTGTGGTGCACCCCCCAGCCGTCCTTTAATCCGAGTTCGGAGTGCACGAACGATTGCTCTCTGCCCGCACAGGAGAAGAGCCAGGACTGAAAGAGGCTGCTGGATCTCTTCAGCACTCAGCAAGCTTTGCAACCGGGACACCTCTTTTACTGTCACTCCTTGCTTACTTGTCTGAAAGTACATTTGAACCAACGTCTCCGGCACCCAATCTCAGACATGCTGCTGCTGAGTGAGCGGAGCAAGTTAGTTTGATCCCTCTGACGATGATCTAGATCTGAGTGTAGCTATTGGAAATCTTCTGCAAACAGCATCTTTCGGAGAGGTGGTACATATATTGCAGTCTCTCCTTTGTTTGCCAGCTCCAAATCCGCTTGAGCGCAACATCTGTGGTGCACCCCCCAGCCGTCCTGAATGCAAGTTTCGAGTGCACGAAGGATTGTTCTGTGCTCGCACAATAGGCAGGACTGAAAGGGGCTGCTGGATCTCTACTGCCCTCAGCAGGATTTGCTAAATTGACACTTTTATTGCAGTCTCTCCTTTGTTTGCCAGCTCCAAGTCCGTTTGGGCACAACATCTGTGGTGCACCCCCCAGCCGTCCTTTAATCCGAGTTCGGAGTGCACGAACGATTGCTCTCTGCCCGCACAGACGAAGAGCCAGGACTGAAAGAGGCTGCTGGATCTCTTCAGCACTCAGCAAGCTTTGCAACCGGGACACCTCTTTTACTGTCACTCCTTGCTTACTTGTCTGAAAGTGCATTTGAACCAACGTCTCCGGCACCCAATCTCAGACATGCTGCTGCTGAGTGAGCGGAGCAAGTTAGGTTGATCCCTCTGACGATGATCTAGATCTGAGAGTAGCTTTTGGAAATCTTCTGCAAACAGCATCTTTCGGAGAGGTGGTACATATATTGCAGTCTCTCCTTTGTTTGCCAGCTCCAAATCCGCTTGAGCGGAACATCTATGGTGCACCCCCCAGCCGTCCTGAATGCAAGTTTCGAGTGCACGAACGATTGTTCTGTGCTCGCACATATGAATAGGCAGGACTGAAAGGGGCTGCTGGATCTCTACTGCCCTCAGCAGGATTTGCTAAATTGACACTTTTATTGCAGTCTCTCCTTTGTTTGCCAGCTCCAAGTCCGTTTGGGCACAACATCTGGGGTGCACCCCCCAGCCGTCCTTTAATCCGAGTTCGGAGTGCACGAACGATTGCTCTCTTCTCGCACAGACGAATAGGCGGGACTGAAAGAGGCTGCTGGATCTCTTCAACACTCAGCAAGATTTGCAACCGGGACACCTCTTTTACTGTCATTCCTTGCATACTTATCAGAAAGTGCATTTGAACCAACGTCTCCGGCACCCAATCTCAGACATGCTGCTGCTGAGTGAGCGGAGCAAGTTAGTTTGATCCCTCTGACGATGATCTAGATCTGAGAGTAGCTATTGGAAATCTTCTGCAAACAGCATCTTTCGGAGAGGTGGTACATATATTGCAGTCTCTCCTTTGTTTGAAAGCTCCAAATCCGTTTGAGCACAATATCTGTGGTGCACCCCCCAGCCGTCCTGAATCCGAGTTTGGAGTGCACGAACTTTTGTTTTCTGCCCGCACAGACGAAGAGCCAGGACTGAAAGAGGCTGCTGGATGTCTTCAGCACTAAGCAAGCCGGATTTTCTAAAGTGACACTTTTATTGCAGTCTCTCCTTTGTTTGCCAGCTCCAAGTCCGTTTGGGCACAACATCTGTGGTGCACCCCCCAGCCGTCCTTTAATCCGAGTTCGGAGTGCACGAACGATTGCTCTCTGCTCGCACAGACGAATAGGCGGGACTGAAAGAGGCTGCTGGATCTCTTCAGCACTCAGCAAGATTTGCAACCGGGACACCTCTTTTACTGTCACTCCTTGCTTACTTGTCTGAAAGTGCATTTGAACCAACGTCTCCAGCACCCAATCTCAGACATGCTGCTGCTGAGTGAGCGGAGCAAGTTAGGTTGATCCCTCTGACGATGATCTAGATCTGAGAGTAGCTATTGGAAATCTTCTGCAAACAGCATCTTTCGGAGAGGTGGTACATATATTGCAGTCTCTCCTTTGTTTGAAAGCTCCAAATCCGTTTGAGCACAATATCTGTGGTGCACCCCCCAGCCGTCCTGAATCCGAATTTGGAGTGCACGAACTTTTGTTTTCTGCCCGCACAGACGAAGAGCCAGGACTGAAAGAGGCTGTTGGATCTCTTCAGCACTAAGCAAGCCGGATTTTCTAAAGTGACACTTTTATTGCAGTCTCTCCTTTGTTTGCCAGCTCCAAGTCCGTTTGGGCACAACATCTGTGGTGCACCCCCCAGCCGTCCTTTAATCCGAGTTCGGAGTGCACGAACGATTGCTCTCTGCTCGCACAGATGAATAGGCGGGACTGAAAGAGGCTGCTGGATCTCTTCAGCACTCAGCAAGATTTGCAACCGGGACACCTCTTTTACTGTCACTCCTTGCTTACTTGTCTGAAAGTGCATTTGAACCAACGTCTCCGGCACCCAATCTCAGACATGCTGCTGCTGAGTGAGCGGAGCAAGTTAGGTTGAGCCCTCTGACGATGATCTAGATCTGAGAATAGCTATTGGAAATCTTCTGCAAACAGCATCTTTCGGAGACGTGGTACATATATTGCAGTCTCTCCTTTGTTTGCCAGCTCCAAATCCGCTTGAGCGCAACATCTGTGGTGCACCCCCCAGCCGTCCTGAATGCAAGTTTGGAGTGCACGAACGATTGTTCTGTGCTCGCACATATGAATAGGCAGGACTGAAAGGGGCTGCTGGATCTCTACTGCCCTCAGCAGGATTTGCTAAATTGACACTTTTATTGCAGTCTCTCCTTTGTTTGGCAGCTCCAAGTCCGTTTGGGCACAACATCTGTGGTACACCCCCCAGCCGTCCTTTAATCCGAGTTCGGAGTGCACGAACGATTGCTCTCTGCTCGCACAGACGAATAGGCGGGACTGAAAGAGGCTGCTGGATCTCTTCAGCACTCAGCAAGATTTGCAACCGGGACACCTCTTTTACTGTCATTCCTTGCATATTTATCAGAAAGTGCATTTGAACCAACGTCTCCGGCACCCAATCTCAGACATGCTGCTGCTGAGTGAGCGGAGCAAGTTAGTTTGAGCCCTCTGACGATGATCTAGATCTGAGAGTAGCTATTGGAAATCTTCTGCAAACAGCATCTTTCGGAGAGGTGGTACATATATTGCAGTCTCTCCTTTGTTTGCCAGCTAAAAAACCGCTTGAGCGGAACATCTGTGGTGCACCCCCCAGCCGTCCTGAATCCGAGTTTGGAGTGCACGAACTTTTGTTTTCTGCCCGCACAGACGAAGATCCAGGACTGAAAGAGGCTGCTGGATCTCTTCAGCACTAAGCAAGCCGGATTTGCTGAAGTGACACTTTTATTGCAGTCTCTCCTTTGTTTGCCAGCTCCAAGTCCGTTTGTGCACAACATCTGTGGTGCACCCCCCAGCCGTCCTTTAATCCGAGTTCGGAGTGCACGAACGATTGCTCTCTGCTCGCACAGACGAATAGGCGGGACTGAAAGAGGCTGCTGGACCTCTTCAGCACTCAGCAAGATTTGCAACCGGGACACCTCTTTTACTGTCATTCCTTGCATACTTATCAGAAAGTGCATTTGAACCAACGTCTCCGGCACCCAATCTCAGACATGCTGCTGCTGAGTGAGCGGAGCAAGTTAGTTTGATCCCTCTGACGATGATCTAGATCTGAGAGTAGCTATTGGAAATCTTCTGCAAACAGCATCTTTCGGAGAGGTGGTACATATATTGCAGTCTCTCCTTTGTTTGAAAGTTCCAAATCCGTTTGAGCGCAATATCTGTGGTGCACCCCCCAGCCGTCCTGAATCCGAGTTTGGAGTGCACGAACTTTTGTTTTCTGCCCGCACAGACGAAGAGCCAGGACTGAAAGAGGCTGCTGGATCTCTTCAGCACTAAGCAAGCCGGATTTGCTAAAGTGACACTTTTATTGCAGTCTCTCCTTTGTTTGCCAGCTCCAAGTCCGTTTGGGCACAACATCTGTGGTGCACCCCCCAGCCGTCCTTTAATCCGAGTTCGGAGTGCCCGAACGATTGCTCTCTGCCCGCACAGACGAAGAGCCAGGCCTGAAAGAGGCTGCTGGATCTCTTCAGCACTCAGCAAGCTTTGCAACCGGGACACCTCTTTTACTGTCACTCCTTGCTTACTTGTCTGAAAGTGCATTTGAACCAACGTCTCCGGCACCCAATCTCAGACATGCTGCTGCTGAGTGAGCGGAGCAAGTTAGTTTGATCCCTCTGACGATGATCTAGATCTGAGAGTAGCTATTGGAAATCTTCTGCAAACAGCATCTTTCGGAGACGTGGTACATATATTGCAGTCTCTCCTTTGTTTGCCAGCTCCAAATCCGCTTGAGCGGAACATCTGTAGTGCACCCCCCAGCCGTCCTGAATGCAAGTTTGGAGTGCAAGAACGATTGTTCTGTGCTCGCACAGATGAATAGGCAGGACTGAAAGGGGCTGCTGGATCTCTACTGCCCTCAGCAGGATTTGCTAAATTGACACTTTTATTGCAGTCTCTCCTTTGTTTGCCAGCTCCAAGTCCGTTTGGGCACAACATCTGTGGTGCACCCCCCAGCTGTCCTTTAATCCGAGTTCGGAGTGCCCGAACGATTGCTCTCTGCCCGCACAGACGAAGAGCCAGGCCTGAAAGAGGCTGCTGGATCTCTTCAGCACTCAGCAAGCATTGCAATCGGGACACCTCTTTTACTGTCACTCCTTGCTTACTTGTCAGAAAGTGCATTTGAACCAACGTCTCCGGCACCCAATCTCAGACATGCTGCTGCTGAGTGAGCGGAGCAAGTTAGTTTGATCCCTCTGACGATGATCTAGATCTGAGAGTAGCTATTGGAAATCTTCTGCAAACAGCATCTTTCGGAGACGTGGTACATATATTGCAGTCTCTCCTTTGTTTGAAAGCTCCAAATCCGTTTGAGCACAATATCTGTGGTGCACCCCCCAGCCGTCCTGAATCCGAGTTTGGAGTGCACGAACTTTTGTTTTCTGCCCGCACAGACGAAGAGCCAGGACTGAAAGAGGCTGCTGGATCTCTTCAGCACTAAGCAAGCCGGATTTGCTAAAGTGACACTTTTATTGCTGTCTCTCCTTTTTTGCCAGCTCCAAGTCCGTTTGGGCACAACATCTGTGGTGCACCCCCCAGCCGTCCTTTAATCCGAGTTCGGAGTGCACGAACGATTGCTCTCTGCTCGCACAGACGAATAGGCGGGACTGAAAGAGGCTGCTGGATCTCTTCAGCACTCAGCAAGATTTGCAACCGGGACACCTCTTTTACTGTCATTCCTTGCATACTTATCAGAAAGTGCATTTGAACCAACGTCTCCGGCACCCAATCTCAGGCATGCTGCTGTTGAGTGAGCGGAGCAAGTTAGTTTGATCCCTCTGACGATGATCTAGATCTGAGAGTAGCTATTGGAAATCTTCTGCAAACAGCATCTTTCGGAGAGGTGGTACATATATTGCAGTCTCTCCTTTGTTTGAAAGCTCCAAATCCTTTTGAGCACAATATCTGTGGTGCACCCCCCAGCCGTCCTGAATCCGAGTTTGGAGTGCACGAACTTTTGTTTTCTGCCCGCACAGACGAAGAGCCAGGACTGAAAGAGGCTGCTGGATCTCTTCAGCACTAAGCAAGCCGGATTTTCTAAAGTGACACTTTTATTGCAGTCTCTCCTTTGTTTGCCAGCTCCAAGTCCGTTTGGGCACAACATCTGTGGTGCACCCCCCAGCCGTCCTTTAATCCGAGTTCGGAGTGCACGAACGATTGCTCTCTGCTCGCACAGACGAATAGGCGGGACTGAAAGAGGCTGCTGGATCTCTTCAGCACTCAGCAAGCTTTGCAACCGGGACACCTCTTTTACTGTCACTCCTTGCTTACTTGTCTGAAAGTGCATTTGAACCAACGTCTCCGGCACCCAATCTCAGACATGCTGCTGCTGAGGGAGCGGAGCAAGTTAGTTTGAGCCCTCTGACGATGATCTAGATCTGAGAGTAGCTATTGGAAATCTTCTGCAAACAGCATCTTTCGGAGAGGTGGTACATATATTGCAGTCTCTCCTTTGTTTGCCAGCTCCAAATCCGCTTGAGCGGAACATCTGTGGTGCACCCCCCAGCCGTCCTGAATGCAAGTTTCGAGTGCACGAACGATTGTTCTGTGCTCGCACAGATGAATAGGCAGGACTGAAAGGGGCTGCTGGATCTCTACTGCCCTCAGCAGGATTTGCTAAATTGACACTTTTATTGCAGTCTCTCCTTTGTTTGCCAGCTCCAAGTCCGTTTGGGCACAACATCTGTGGTACACCCCCCAGCCGTCCTTTAATCCGAGTTCGGAGTGCACGAACGATTGCTCTCTGCTCGCACAGACGAATAGGCGGGACTGAAAGAGGCTGCTGGATCTCTTCAGCACTCAGCAAGATTTGCAACCGGGACACCTCTTTTACTGTCATTCCTTGCATATTTATCAGAAAGTGCATTTGAACCAACGTCTCCGGCACCCAATCTCAGACATGCTGCTGCTGAGTGAGCGGAGCAAGTTAGTTTGATCCCTCTGACGATGATCTAGATCTGAGAGTAGCTATTGGAAATCTTCTGCAAACAGCATCTTTCGGAGACGTGGTACATATATTGCAGTCTCTCCTTTGTTTGCCAGCTAAAAAACCGCTTGAGCGGAACATCTGTGGTGCACCCCCCAGCCGAACTGAATGCAAGTTTGGAGTGCAAGAACGATTGTTCTGTGCTCGCACAGATGAATAGGCAGGACTGAAAGGGGCTGCTGGATCTCTTCTGCCCTCAGCAGGATTTGCTAAATTGAGACTTTTATTGCAGTCTCTCCTTTGTTTGCCAGCTCCAAGTCCGTTTGGGCACAACATCTGTGGTACACCCCCCCAGCCGTCCTTTAATCCGAGTTCGGAGTGCACGAACGATTGCTCTCTGCTCGCACAGACGAATAGGCGGGACTGAAAGAGGCTGCTGGATCTCTTCAGCACTCAGCAAGATTTGCAACCGGGACACCTCTTTTAATGTCATTCCTTGCATACTTATCAGAAAGTGCATTTGAACCAACGTCTCCGGCACCCAATCTCAGACATGCTGCTGCTGAGTGAGCGGAGCAAGTTAGGTTGATCCCTCTGACGATGATCTAGATCTGAGAGTAGCTATTGGAAATCTTCTGCAAACAGCATCTTTCGCAGAGGTGGTACATATATTGCAGTCTCTCCTTTGTTTGAAAGCTCCAAATCCTTTTGAGCACAATATCTGTGGTGCACCCCCCAGCCGTCCTGAATCCGAGTTTGGAGTGCACGAACTTTTGTTTTCTGCCCGCACAGACGAAGAGCCAGGACTGAAAGAGGCTGCTGGATCTCTTCAGCACTAAGCAAGCCGGATTTGCTAAAGTGACACTTTTATTGCAGTCTCTCCTTTTTTTGCCAGCTCCAAGTCCGTTTGTGCACAACATCTGTGGTGCACCCCCCAGCCGTCCTTTAATCCGAGTTCGGAGTGCACGAACGATTGCTCTCTGCTCGCACAGACGAATAGGCGGGACTGAAAGAGGCTGCTGGATCTCTTCAGCACTCAGCAAGCTTTGCAACCGGGACACCTCTTTTACTGTCATTCCTTGCATACTTATCAGAAAGTGCATTTGAACCAACGTCTCCGGCACCCAATCTCAGACATGCTGCTGCTGAGTGAGCGGAGCAAGTTAGTTTGATCCCTCTGACGATGATCTAGATCTGAGAGTAGCTATTGGAAATCTTCTGCAAACAGCATCTTTCGGAGACGTGGTACATATATTGCAGTCTCTCCTTTGTTTGAAAGCTCCAAATCCGTTTGAGCGTTACACCTGTGGTGCACCCCCCAACCGTCCTGAATGCAAGTTTGGAGTGCACGAACTTTTGTTTTCTGCCCGCACAGACGAAGAGCCAGGACTGAAAGAGGCTGCTGGATCTCTTCAGCACTAAGCAAGCCGGATTTGCTAAAGTGACACTTTTATTGCAGTCTCTCCTTTGTTTGCCAGCTCCAAGTCCGTTTGGGCACAACATCTGTGGTGCACCCCCCAGCCGTCCTTTAATCCGAGTTCGGAGTGCCCGAACGATTGCTCTCTGCCCGCACAGACGAAGAGCCAGGCCTGAAAGAGGCTGCTGGATCTCTTCAGCACTCAGCAAGCTTTGCAACCGGGACACCTCTTTTACTGTCACTCCTTGCTTACTTGTCTGAAAGTGCATTTGAACCAACGTCTCCGGCACCCAATCTCAGACATGCTGCTGCTGAGTGAGCGGAGCAAGTTAGTTTGATCCCTCTGACGATGATCTAGATCTGAGAGTAGCTATTGGAAATCTTCTGCAAACAGCATCTTTCGGAGACGTGGTACATATATTGCAGTCTCTCCTTTGTTTGCCAGCTCCAAATCCGCTTGAGCGGAACATCTGTAGTGCACCCCCCAGCCGTCCTGAATGCAAGTTTGGAGTGCAAGAACGATTGTTCTGTGCTCGCACAGATGAATAGGCAGGACTGAAAGGGGCTGCTGGATCTCTACTGCCCTCAGCAGGATTTGCTAAATTGACACTTTTATTGCAGTCTCTCCTTTGTTTGCCAGCTCCAAGTCCGTTTGGGCACAACATCTGTGGTGCACCCCCCAGCTGTCCTTTAATCCGAGTTCGGAGTGCCCGAACGATTGCTCTCTGCCCGCACAGACGAAGAGCCAGGCCTGAAAGAGGCTGCTGGATCTCTTCAGCACTCAGCAAGCATTGCAATCGGGACACCTCTTTTACTGTCACTCCTTGCTTACTTGTCAGAAAGTGCATTTGAACCAACGTCTCCGGCACCCAATCTCAGACATGCTGCTGCTGAGTGAGCGGAGCAAGTTAGTTTGATCCCTCTGACGATGATCTAGATCTGAGAGTAGCTATTGGAAATCTTCTGCAAACAGCATCTTTCGGAGACGTGGTACATATATTGCAGTCTCTCCTTTGTTTGAAAGCTCCAAATCCGTTTGAGCACAATATCTGTGGTGCACCCCCCAGCCGTCCTGAATCCGAGTTTGGAGTGCACGAACTTTTGTTTTCTGCCCGCACAGACGAAGAGCCAGGACTGAAAGAGGCTGCTGGATCTCTTCAGCACTAAGCAAGCCGGATTTGCTAAAGTGACACTTTTATTGCAGTCTCTCCTTTTTTGCCAGCTCCAAGTCCGTTTGGGCACAACATCTGTGGTGCACCCCCCAGCCGTCCTTTAATCCGAGTTCGGAGTGCACGAACGATTGCTCTCTGCTCGCACAGACGAATAGGCGGGACTGAAAGAGGCTGCTGGATCTCTTCAGCACTCAGCAAGATTTGCAACCGGGACACCTCTTTTACTGTCATTCCTTGCATACTTATCAGAAAGTGCATTTGAACCAACGTCTCCGGCACCCAATCTCAGGCATGCTGCTGTTGAGTGAGCGGAGCAAGTTAGTTTGATCCCTCTGACGATGATCTAGATCTGAGAGTAGCTATTGGAAATCTTCTGCAAACAGCATCTTTCGGAGAGGTGGTACATATATTGCAGTCTCTCCTTTGTTTGAAAGCTCCAAATCCTTTTGAGCACAATATCTGTGGTGCACCCCCCAGCCGTCCTGAATCCGAGTTTGGAGTGCACGAACTTTTGTTTTCTGCCCGCACAGACGAAGAGCCAGGACTGAAAGAGGCTGCTGGATCTCTTCAGCACTAAGCAAGCCGGATTTTCTAAAGTGACACTTTTATTGCAGTCTCTCCTTTGTTTGCCAGCTCCAAGTCCGTTTGGGCACAACATCTGTGGTGCACCCCCCAGCCGTCCTTTAATCCGAGTTCGGAGTGCACGAACGATTGCTCTCTGCTCGCACAGACGAATAGGCGGGACTGAAAGAGGCTGCTGGATCTCTTCAGCACTCAGCAAGCTTTGCAACCGGGACACCTCTTTTACTGTCACTCCTTGCTTACTTGTCTGAAAGTGCATTTGAACCAACGTCTCCGGCACCCAATCTCAGACATGCTGCTGCTGAGGGAGCGGAGCAAGTTAGTTTGAGCCCTCTGACGATGATCTAGATCTGAGAGTAGCTATTGGAAATCTTCTGCAAACAGCATCTTTCGGAGAGGTGGTACATATATTGCAGTCTCTCCTTTGTTTGCCAGCTCCAAATCCGCTTGAGCGGAACATCTGTGGTGCACCCCCCAGCCGTCCTGAATGCAAGTTTCGAGTGCACGAACGATTGTTCTGTGCTCGCACAGATGAATAGGCAGGACTGAAAGGGGCTGCTGGATCTCTACTGCCCTCAGCAGGATTTGCTAAATTGACACTTTTATTGCAGTCTCTCCTTTGTTTGCCAGCTCCAAGTCCGTTTGGGCACAACATCTGTGGTACACCCCCCAGCCGTCCTTTAATCCGAGTTCGGAGTGCACGAACGATTGCTCTCTGCTCGCACAGACGAATAGGCGGGACTGAAAGAGGCTGCTGGATCTCTTCAGCACTCAGCAAGATTTGCAACCGGGACACCTCTTTTACTGTCATTCCTTGCATATTTATCAGAAAGTGCATTTGAACCAACGTCTCCGGCACCCAATCTCAGACATGCTGCTGCTGAGTGAGCGGAGCAAGTTAGTTTGATCCCTCTGACGATGATCTAGATCTGAGAGTAGCTATTGGAAATCTTCTGCAAACAGCATCTTTCGGAGACGTGGTACATATATTGCAGTCTCTCCTTTGTTTGCCAGCTAAAAAACCGCTTGAGCGGAACATCTGTGGTGCACCCCCCAGCCGAACTGAATGCAAGTTTGGAGTGCAAGAACGATTGTTCTGTGCTCGCACAGATGAATAGGCAGGACTGAAAGGGGCTGCTGGATCTCTTCTGCCCTCAGCAGGATTTGCTAAATTGAGACTTTTATTGCAGTCTCTCCTTTGTTTGCCAGCTCCAAGTCCGTTTGGGCACAACATCTGTGGTACACCCCCCCAGCCGTCCTTTAATCCGAGTTCGGAGTGCACGAACGATTGCTCTCTGCTCGCACAGACGAATAGGCGGGACTGAAAGAGGCTGCTGGATCTCTTCAGCACTCAGCAAGATTTGCAACCGGGACACCTCTTTTAATGTCATTCCTTGCATACTTATCAGAAAGTGCATTTGAACCAACGTCTCCGGCACCCAATCTCAGACATGCTGCTGCTGAGTGAGCGGAGCAAGTTAGGTTGATCCCTCTGACGATGATCTAGATCTGAGAGTAGCTATTGGAAATCTTCTGCAAACAGCATCTTTCGCAGAGGTGGTACATATATTGCAGTCTCTCCTTTGTTTGAAAGCTTCAAATCCTTTTGAGCACAATATCTGTGGTGCACCCCCCAGCCGTCCTGAATCCGAGTTTGGAGTGCACGAACTTTTGTTTTCTGCCCGCACAGACGAAGAGCCAGGACTGAAAGAGGCTGCTGGATCTCTTCAGCACTAAGCAAGCCGGATTTGCTAAAGTGACACTTTTATTGCAGTCTCTCTTTTTTTGCCAGCTCCAAGTCCGTTTGTGCACAACATCTGTGGTGCACCCCCCAGCCGTCCTTTAATCCGAGTTCGGAGTGCACGAACGATTGCTCTCTGCTCGCACAGACGAATAGGCGGGACTGAAAGAGGCTGCTGGATCTCTTCAGCACTCAGCAAGCTTTGCAACCGGGACACCTCTTTTACTGTCATTCCTTGCATACTTATCAGAAAGTGCATTTGAACCAACGTCTCCGGCACCCAATCTCAGACATGCTGCTGCTGAGTGAGCGGAGCAAGTTAGTTTGATCCCTCTGACGATGATCTAGATCTGAGAGTAGCTATTGGAAATCTTCTGCAAACAGCATCTTTCGGAGACGTGGTACATATATTGCAGTCTCTCCTTTGTTTGAAAGCTCCAAATCCGTTTGAGCGTTACACCTGTGGTGCACCCCCCAACCGTCCTGAATGCAAGTTTGGAGTGCACGAACTTTTGTTTTCTGCCCGCACAGACGAAGAGCCAGGACTGAAAGAGGCTGCTGGATCTCTTCAGCACTAAGCAAGCCGGATTTGCTAAAGTGACACTTTTATTGCAGTCTCTCCTTTGTTTGCCAGCTCCAAGTCCGTTTGGGCACAACATCTGTGGTGCACCCCCCAGCCGTCCTTTAATCCGAGTTCGGAGTGCACGAACGATTGCTCTCTGCCAGCACAGACGAAGAGCCAGGACTGAAAGAGGCTGCTGGATCTCTTCAGCACTCAGCAAGCTTTGCAACCGGGACACCTCTTTTACTGTCACTCCTTGCTTACTTGTCTGAAAGTGCATTTGAACCAACGTCTCCGGCACCCAATCTCAGACATGCTGCTGCTGAGTGAGCGGAGCAATTTAGTTTGAGCCCTCTGACGATGATGTAGATCTGAGAGTAGCTATTGGAAATCTTCTGCAAACAGCATCTTTCGGAGAGGTGGTACATATATTGCAGTCTCTCTTTTGTTTGAAAGCTCCAAATCCGTTTGAGCACAATATCTGTGGTGCACCCCCCAGCCGTCCTGAATCCGAGTTTAGAGTGCACGAACTTTTGTTTTCTGCCCGCACAGATGAAGAGCCAGGACTGAAAGAGGCTGCTGGATCTCTTCAGCACTAAGCAAGCCGGATTTGCTAAAGTGACACTTTTATTGCAGTCTCTCCTTTGTTTGCCAGCTCCAAGTCCGTTTGAGCACAACATCTGTGGTGCACCCCCCAGCCATCCTTTAATCCGAGTTCGGAGTGCACGAACGATTGCTCTCTGCCCGCACAGGAGAAGAGCCAGGACTGAAAGAGGCTGCTGGATCTCTTCAGCACTCAGCAAGCTTTGCAACCGGGACACCTCTTTTACTGTCACTCCTTGCTTACTTGTCTGAAAGTGCATTTGAACCAACGTCTCCGGCACCCAATCTCAGACATGCTGCTGCTGAGTGAGCGGAGCAATTTAGTTTGAGCCCTCTGACGATGATGTAGATCTGAGAGTAGCTATTGGAAATCTTCTGCAAACAGCATCTTTCGGAGAGGTGGTACATATATTGCAGTCTCTCTTTTGTTTGAAAGCTCCAAATCCGTTTGAGCACAATATCTGTGGTGCACCCCCCAGCCGTCCTGAATCCGAGTTTAGAGTGCACGAACTTTTGTTTTCTGCCCGCACAGATGAAGAGCCAGGACTGAAAGAGGCTGCTGGATCTCTTCAGCACTAAGCAAGCCGGATTTGCTAAAGTGACACTTTTATTGCAGTCTCTCCTTTGTTTGCCAGCTCCAAGTCCGTTTGAGCACAACATCTGTGGTGCACCCCCCAGCCATCCTTTAATCCGAGTTCGGAGTGCACGAACGATTGCTCTCTGCCCGCACAGACGAAGAGCCAGGACTGAAAGAGGCTGCTGGATCTCTTCAGCACTCAGCAAGCTTTGCAACCGGGACACCTCTTTTACTGTCACTCCTTGCTTACTTGTCTGAAAGTGCATTTGAACCAACGTCTCCGGCACCCAATCTCAGACATGCTGCTGCTGAGTGAGCGGAGCAAGTTAGTTTGAGCCCTCTGACGATGATCTAGATCTGAGAGTAGCTATTGGAAATCTTCTGCAAACAGCATCTTTCGGAGACGTGGTACATATATTGCAGTCTCTCCTTTGTTTGCCACCTCCAAATCCGCTTGAGCGTTACATCTGTGGTGCACCCCCCAGCCGTCCTGAATGCAAGTTTGGAGTGCAAGAACGATTGTTCTGTGCTCGCACAGATGAATAGGCAGGACTGAAAGGGGCTGCTGGATCTCTACTGCCCTCAGCAGGATTTGCTAAATTGACACTTTTATTGCAGTCTCTCCTTTGTTTGCCAGCTCCAAGTCCGTTTGGGCACAACATCTGTGGTGCACCCCCCAGCCGTCCTTTAATCCGAGTTTGGAGTGCACGAACGATTGCTCTCTTCTCGCACAGACGAATAGGCGGGACTGAAAGAGGCTGCTGGATCTCTTCAACACTCAGCAAGATTTGCAACCGGGACACCTCTTTTACTGTCATTCCTTGCATACTTATCAGAAAGTGCATTTGAACCAACGTCTCCGGCACCCAATCTCAGACATGCTGCTGCTGAGTGAGCGGAGCAAGTTAGTTTGATCCCTCTGACGATGATCTAGATCTGAGAGTAGCTATTGGAAATCTTCTGCAAACAGCATCTTTCGGAGAGGTGGTACATATATTGCAGTCTCTCCTTTGTTTGAAAGCTCCAAATCCGTTTGAGCACAATATCTGTGGTGCACCCCCCAGCCGTCCTGAATCCGAGTTTGGAGTGCACGAACTTTTGTTTTCTGCCCGCACAGACGAAGAGCCAGGACTGAAAGAGGCTGCTGGATGTCTTCAGCACTAAGCAAGCCGGATTTTCTAAAGTGACACTTTTATTGCAGTCTCTCCTTTGTTTGCCAGCTCCAAGTCCGTTTGGGCACAACATCTGTGGTGCACCCCCCAGCCGTCCTTTAATCCGAGTTCGGAGTGCACGAACGATTGCTCTCTGCTCGCACAGACGAATAGGCGGGACTGAAAGAGGCTGCTGGATCTCTTCAGCACTCAGCAAGCTTTGCAACCGGGACACCTCTTTTACTGTCACTCCTTGCTTACTTGTCTGAAAGTGCATTTGAACCAACGTCTCCGGCACCCAATCTCAGACATGCTGCTGCTGAGTGAGCGGAGCAAGTTAGTTTGATCCCTCTGACGATGATCTAGATCTGAGAGTAGCTATTGGAAATCTTCTGCAAACAGCATCTTTCGGAGACGTGGTACATATATTGCAGTCTCTCCTTTGTTTGAAAGCTCCAAATCCGCTTGAGCGTTACATCTGTGGTGCACCCCCCAGCCGAACTGAATGCAAGTTTGGAGTGCAAGAACGATTGTTCTGTGCTCGCACAGATGAATAGGCAGGACTGAAAGGGGCTGCTGGATCTCTTCTGCCCTCAGCAGGATTTGCTAAATTGACACTTTTATTGCAGTCTCTCCTTTGTTTGCCAGCTCCAAGTCCGTTTGGGCACAACATCTGTGGTACACCCCCCAGCCGTCCTTTAATCCGAGTTCGGAGTGCACGAACGATTGCTCTCTGCTCGCACAGACGAATAGGCGGGACTGAAAGAGGCTGCTGGATCTCTTCAGCACTCAGCAAGATTTGCAACCGGGACACCTCTTTTAATGTCATTCCTTGCATACTTATCAGAAAGTGCATTTGAACCAACGTCTCCGGCACCCAATCTCAGACATGCTGCTGCTGAGTGAGCGGAGCAACTTAGGTTGATCCCTCTGACGATGATCTAGATCTGAGAGTAGCTATTGGAAATCTTCTGCAAACAGCATCTTTCGCAGAGGTGGTACATATATTGCAGTCTCTCCTTTGTTTGAAAGCTCCAAATCCGTTTGAGCACAATATCTGTGGTGCACCCCCCAGCCGTCCTGAATCCGAGTTTGGAGTGCACGAACTTTTGTTTTCTGCCCGCACAGACGAAGAGCCAGGACTGAAAGAGGCTGCTGGATCTCTTCAGCACTAAGCAAGCCGGATTTGCTAAAGTGACACTTTTATTGCAGTCTCTCCTTTTTTGCCAGCTCCAAGTCCGTTTGTGCACAACATCTGTGGTGCACCCCCCAGCCGTCCTTTAATCCGAGTTCGGAGTGCACGAACGATTGCTCTCTGCTCGCACAGACGAATAGGCGGGACTGAAAGAGGCTGCTGGATCTCTTCAGCACTCAGCAAGCTTTGCAACCGGGACACCTCTTTTACTGTCATTCCTTGCATACTTATCAGAAAGTGCATTTGAACCAACGTCTCCGGCACCCAATCTCAGACATGCTGCTGCTGAGTGAGCGGAGCAAGTTAGGTTGATCCCTCTGACGATGATCTAGATCTGAGAGTAGCTATTGGAAATCTTCTGCAAACAGCATCTTTCGGAGACGTGGTACATATATTGCAGTCTCTCCTTTGTTTGCCAGCTCCAAATCCGCTTGAGCGGAACATCTGTGGTGCACCCCCCAGCCGTCCTGAATGCAAGTTTGGAGTGCACGAACGATTGTTCTGTGCTCGCACAGATGAATAGGCAGGACTGAAAGGGGCTGCTGGATCTCTACTGCCCTCAGCAGGATTTGCTAAATTGACACTTTTATTGCAGTCTCTCCTTTGTTTGCCAGCTCCAAGTCCGTTTGGGCACTACATCTGTGGTGCACCCCCCAGCCGTCCTTTAATCCGAGTTCGGAGTGCACGAACGATTGCTCTCTGCTCGCACAGACGAATAGGCGGGACTGAAAGAGGCTGCTGGATCTCTTCAGCACTCAGCAAGCTTTGCAACCGGGACACCTCTTTTACTGTCATTCCTTGCATACTTATCAGAAAGTGCATTTGAACCAACGTCTCCGGCACCCAATCTCAGACATGCTGCTGCTGAGTGAGCGGAGCAAGTTAGTTTGATCCCTCTGACGATGATCTAGATCTGAGAGTAGCTATTGGAAATCTTCTGCAAACAGCATCTTTCGGAGACGTGGTACATATATTGCAGTCTCTCCTTTGTTTGAAAGCTCCAAATCCGTTTGAGCGTTACATCTGTGGTGCACCCCCCAACCGTCCTGAATGCAAGTTTGGAGTGCACGAACTTTTGTTTTCTGCCCGCACAGACGAAGAGCCAGGACTGAAAGAGGCTGCTGGATCTCTTCAGCACTAAGCAAGCCGGATTTTCTAAAGTGACACTTTTATTGCAGTCTCTCCTTTGTTTGCCAGCTCCAAGTCCGTTTGGGCACAACATCTGTGGTGCACCCCCCAGCCGTCCTTTAATCCGAGTTCGGAGTGCACGAACGATTGCTCTCTGCCAGCACAGACGAAGAGCCAGGACTGAAAGAGGCTGCTGGATCTCTTCAGCACTCAGCAAGCTTTGCAACCGGGACACCTCTTTTACTGTCACTCCTTGCTTACTTGTCTGAAAGTGCATTTGAACCAACGTCTCCGGCACCCAATCTCAGACATGCTGCTGCTGAGTGAGCGGAGCAAGTTAGTTTGAGCCCTCTGACGATGATCTAGATATGAGAGTAGCTATTGGAAATCTTCTGCAAACAGCATCTTTCGGAGAGGTGGTACATATATTGCAGTCTCTCTTTTGTTTGAAAGCTCCAAATCCGTTTGAGCACAATATCTGTGGTGCACCCCCCAGCCGTCCTGAATCCGAGTTTAGAGTGCACGAACTTTTGTTTTCTGCCCGCACAGACGAAGAGCCAGGACTGAAAGAGGCTGCTGGATCTCTTCAGCACTAAGCAAGCCGGATTTTCTAAAGTGACACTTTTATTGCAGTCTCTCCTTTGTTTGCCAGCTCCAAGTCCGTTTGGGCACAACATCTGTGGTGCACCCCCCAGCCGTCCTTTAATCCGAGTTCGGAGTGCACGAACGATTGCTCTCTGCTCGCACAGACGAATAGGCGGGACTGAAAGAGGCTGCTGGATCTCTTCAGCACTCAGCAAGATTTGCAACCGGGACACCTCTTTTACTGTCACTCCTTGCTTACTTGTCTGAAAGTGCATTTGAACCAACGTCTCCGGCACCCAATCTCAGACATGCTGCTGCTGAGTGAGCGGAGCAAGTTAGGTTGAGCCCTCTGACGATGATCTAGATCTGAGAGTAGCTATTGGAAATCTTCTGCAAACAGCATCTTTCGGAGACGTGGTACATATATTGCAGTCTCTCCTTTGTTTGAAAGCTCCAAATCCGTTTGAGCGCAATATCTGTGGTGCACCCCCCAGCCGTCCTGAATCCGAGTTTGGAGTGTACGAACTTTTGTTTTCTGCCCGCACAGACGAAGAGCCAGGACTGAAAGAGGCTGCTGGATCTCTTCAGCACTAAGCAAGCCGGATTTGCTAAAGTGACACTTTTATTGCAGTCTCTCCTTTGTTTGCCAGCTCCAAGTCCGTTTGGGCACAACATCTGTGGTGCACCCCCCAGCCGTCCTTTAATCCGAGTTCGGAGTGCACGAACGATTGCTCTCTGCCCGCACAGGAGAAGAGCCAGGACTGAAAGAGGCTGCTGGATCTCTTCAGCACTCAGCAAGCTTTGCAACCGGGACACCTCTTTTACTGTCACTCCTTGCTTACTTGTCTGAAAGTACATTTGAACCAACGTCTCCGGCACCCAATCTCAGACATGCTGCTGCTGAGTGAGCGGAGCAAGTTAGTTTGATCCCTCTGACGATGATCTAGATCTGAGTGTAGCTATTGGAAATCTTCTGCAAACAGCATCTTTCGGAGAGGTGGTACATATATTGCAGTCTCTCCTTTGTTTGCCAGCTCCAAATCCGCTTGAGCGCAACATCTGTGGTGCACCCCCCAGCCGTCCTGAATGCAAGTTTCGAGTGCACGAAGGATTGTTCTGTGCTCGCACAGATGAATAGGCAGGACTGAAAGGGGCTGCTGGATCTCTACTGCCCTCAGCAGGATTTGCTAAATTGACACTTTTATTGCAGTCTCTCCTTTGTTTGCCAGCTCCAAGTCCGTTTGGGCACAACATCTGTGGTGCACCCCCCAGCCGTCCTTTAATCCGAGTTCGGAGTGCACGAACGATTGCTCTCTGCTCGCACAGACGAATAGGCGGGACTGAAAGAGGCTGCTGGATCTCTTCAGCACTCAGCAAGCTTTGCAACCGGGACACCTCTTTTACTGTCACTCCTTGCTTACTTGTCTGAAAGTGCATTTGAACCAACGTCTCCGGCACCCAATCTCAGACATGCTGCTGCTGAGTGAGCGGAGCAAGTTAGTTTGAGCCCTCTGACGATGATCTAGATCTGAGAGTAGCTATTGGAAATCTTCTGCAAACAGCATCTTTCGGAGAGGTGGTACATATATTGCAGTCTCTCCTTTGTTTGCCAGCTCCAAATCCGCTTGAGCGCAACATCTGTGGTGCACCCCCCAGCCGTCCTGAATGCAAGTTTCGAGTGCACGAACGACTGTTCTGTGCTCGCACAGATGAATAGGCAGGACTGAAAGGGGCTGCTGGATCTCTACTGCCCTCAGCAGGATTCGCTAAATTGACACTTTTATTGCAGTCTCTCCTTTGTTTGCCAGCTCCAAGTCCGTTTGGGCACTACATCTGTGGTGCACCCCCCAGCCGTCCTTTAATCCGAGTTCGGAGTGCACGAACGATTGCTCTCTGCTCGCACAGACGAATAGGCGGGACTGAAAGAGGCTGCTGGATCTCTTCAGCACTCAGCAAGATTTGCAACCGGGACACCTCTTTTAATGTCATTCCTTGCATACTTATCAGAAAGTGCATTTGAACCAACGTCTCCGGCACCCAATCTCAGACATGCTGCTGCTGAGTGAGCGGAGCAAGTTAGTTTGATCCCTCTGACGATGATCTAGATCTGAGAGTAGCTATTGGAAATCTTCTGCAAACAGCATCTTTCGGAGACGTGGTACATATATTGCAGTCTCTCCTTTGTTTGAAAGCTCCAAATCCGTTTGAGCGTTACATCTGTGGTGCACCCCCCAACCGTCCTGAATGCAAGTTTGGAGTGCACGAACTTTTGTTTTCTGCCCGCACAGACGAAGAGCCAGGACTGAAAGAGGCTGCTGGATCTCTTCAGCACTAAGCAAGCCGGATTTGCTAAAGTGACACTTTTATTGCAGTCTCTCCTTTGTTTGCCAGCTCCAAGTCCGTTTGGGCACAACATCTGTGGTGCACCCCCCAGCCGTCCTTTAATCCGAGTTCGGAGTGCACGAACGATTGCTCTCTGCCAGCACAGACGAAGAGCCAGGACTGAAAGAGGCTGCTGGATCTCTTCAGCACTCAGCAAGCTTTGCAACCGGGACACCTCTTTTACTGTCACTCCTTGCTTACTTGTCTGAAAGTGCATTTGAACCAACGTCTCCGGCACCCAATCTCAGACATGCTGCTGCTGAGTGAGCGGAGCAAGTTAGTTTGAGCCCTCTGACGATGATCCAGATCTGAGAGTAGCTATTGGAAATCTTCTGCAAACAGCATCTTTCGGAGAGGTGGTACATATATTGCAGTCTCTCCTTTGTTTGCCAGCTCCAAATCCGCTTGAGCGGAACATCTATGGTGCACCCCCCAGCCGTCCTGAATGCAAGTTTGGAGTGCAAGAACGATTGTTCTGTGCTCGCACAGATGAATAGGCAGGACTGAAAGGGGCTGCTGGATCTCTACTGCCCTCAGCAGGATTTGCTAAATTGACACTTTTATTGCAGTCTCTCCTTTGTTTGCCAGCTCCAAGTCCGTTTGGGCACAACATCTGGGGTGCACCCCCCAGCCGTCCTTTAATCCGAGTTCGGAGTGCACGAACGATTGCTCTCTTCTCGCGCAGACGAATAGGCGGGACTGAAAGAGGCTGCTGGATCTCTTCAGCACTCAGCAAGATTTGCAACCGGGACACCTCTTTTACTGTCATTCCTTGCATACTTATCAGAAAGTGCATTTGAACCAACGTCTCCGGCACCCAATCTCAGACATGCTGCTGCTGAGTGAGCGGAGCAAGTTAGTTTGAGCCCTCTGACGATGATCTAGATCTGAGAGTAGCTATTGGAAATCTTCTGCAAACAGCATCTTTCGGAGAGGTGGTACATATATTGCAGTCTCTCCTTTGTTTGAAAGCTCCAAATCCGTTTGAGCGCAATATCTGTGGTGCACCCCCCAGCCGTCCTGAATCCGAGTTTGGAGTGCACGAACTTTTGTTTTCTGCCCGCACAGACGAAGAGCCAGGACTGAAAGAGGCTGCTGGATCTCTTCAGCACTAAGCAAGCCGGATTTTCTAAAGTGACACTTTTATTGCAGTCTCTCCTTTGTTTGCCAGCTCCAAGTCCGTTTGGGCACAACATCTGTGGTGCACCCCCCAGCCGTCCTTTAATCCGAGTTCGGAGTGCACGAACGATTGCTCTCTGCCCGCACAGGAGAAGAGCCAGGACTGAAAGAGGCTGCTGGATCTCTTCAGCACTCAGCAAGCTTTGCAACCGGGACACCTCTTTTACTGTCACTCCTTGCTTACTTGTCTGAAAGTACATTTGAACCAACGTCTCCGGCACCCAATCTCAGACATGCTGCTGCTGAGTGAGCGGAGCAAGTTAGTTTGATCCCTCTGACGATGATCTAGATCTGAGTGTAGCTATTGGAAATCTTCTGCAAACAGCATCTTTCGGAGAGGTGGTACATATATTGCAGTCTCTCCTTTGTTTGCCAGCTCCAAATCCGCTTGAGCGCAACATCTGTGGTGCACCCCCCAGCCGTCCTGAATGCAAGTTTCGAGTGCACGAAGGATTGTTCTGTGCTCGCACAGATGAATAGGCAGGACTGAAAGGGGCTGCTGGATCTCTACTGCCCTCAGCAGGATTTGCTAAATTGACACTTTTATTGCAGTCTCTCCTTTGTTTGCCAGCTCCAAGTCCGTTTGGGCACAACATCTGTGGTGCACCCCCCAGCCGTCCTTTAATCCGAGTTCGGAGTGCACGAACGATTGCTCTCTGCTCGCACAGACGAATAGGCGGGACTGAAAGAGGCTGCTGGATCTCTTCAGCACTCAGCAAGCTTTGCAACCGGGACACCTCTTTTACTGTCACTCCTTGCTTACTTGTCTGAAAGTGCATTTGAACCAACGTCTCCGGCACCCAATCTCAGACATGCTGCTGCTGAGTGAGCGGAGCAATTTAGTTTGAGCCCTCTGACGATGATCTAGATCTGAGAGTAGCTATTGGAAATCTTCTGCAAACAGCATCTTTCGGAGACGTGGTACATATATTGCAGTCTCTCCTTTGTTTGAAAGCTCCAAATCCGTTTGAGCGCAATATCTGTGGTGCACCCCCCAGCCGTCCTGAATCCGAGTTTGGAGTGCACGAACTTTTGTTTTCTGCCCGCACAGACGAAGAGCCAGGACTGAAAGAGGCTGCTGGATCTCTTCAGCACTAAGCAAGCCGGATTTGCTAAAGTGACACTTTTATTGCAGTCTCTCCTTTGTTTGCCAGCTCCAAGTCCGTTTGGGCACAACATCTGTGGTGCACCCCCCAGCCGTCCTTTAATCCGAGTTCGGAGTGCACGAACGATTGCTCTCTGCCCGCACAGGAGAAGAGCCAGGACTGAAAGAGGCTGCTGGATCTCTTCAGCACTCAGCAAGCTTTGCAACCGGGACACCTCTTTTACTGTCACTCCTTGCTTACTTGTCTGAAAGTACATTTGAACCAACGTCTCCGGCACCCAATCTCAGACATGCTGCTGCTGAGTGAGCGGAGCAAGTTAGTTTGATCCCTCTGACGATGATCTAGATCTGAGTGTAGCTATTGGAAATCTTCTGCAAACAGCATCTTTCGGAGAGGTGGTACATATATTGCAGTCTCTCCTTTGTTTGCCAGCTCCAAATCCGCTTGAGCGCAACATCTGTGGTGCACCCCCCAGCCGTCCTGAATGCAAGTTTCGAGTGCACGAAGGATTGTTCTGTGCTCGCACAATAGGCAGGACTGAAAGGGGCTGCTGGATCTCTACTGCCCTCAGCAGGATTTGCTAAATTGACACTTTTATTGCAGTCTCTCCTTTGTTTGCCAGCTCCAAGTCCGTTTGGGCACAACATCTGTGGTGCACCCCCCAGCCGTCCTTTAATCCCAGTTCGGAGTGCACGAACGATTGCTCTCTGCTCGCACAGACGAATAGGCGGGACTGAAAGAGGCTGCTGGATCTCTTCAGCACTCAGCAAGCTTTGCAACCGGGACACCTCTTTTACTGTCACTCCTTGCTTACTTGTCTGAAAGTGCATTTGAACCAACGTCTCCGGCACCCAATCTCAGACATGCTGCTGCTGAGTGAGCGGAGCAAGTTAGTTTGAGCCCTCTGACGATGATCTAGATCTGAGAGTAGCTATTGGAAATCTTCTGCAAACAGCATCTTTCGGAGAGGTGGTACATATATTGCAGTCTCTCCTTTGTTTGCCAGCTCCAAATCCGCTTGAGCGGAACATCTGTGGTGCACCCCCCAGCCGTCCTGAATGCAAGTTTCGAGTGCACGAACGATTGTTCTGTGCTCGCACAGATGAATAGGCAGGACTGAAAGGGGCTGCTGGATCTCTACTGCCCTCAGCAGGATTCGCTAAATTGACACTTTTATTGCAGTCTCTCCTTTGTTTGCCAGCTCCAAGTCCGTTTGGGCACAACATCTGTGGTGCACCCCCCAGCCGTCCTTTAATCCGAGTTCGGAGTGCACGAACGATTGCTCTCTGCTCGCACAGACGAATAGGCGGGACTGAAAGAGGCTGCTGGATCTCTTCAGCACTCAGCAAGATTTGCAACCGGGACACCTCTTTTACTGTCATTCCTTGCATACTTATCAGAAAGTGCATTTGAACCAACGTCTCCGGCACCCAATCTCAGACATGCTGCTGCTGAGTGAGCGGAGCAAGTTAGTTTGATCCCTCTGACGATGATCTAGATCTGAGAGTAGCTATTGGAAATCTTCTGCAAACAGCATCTTTCGGAGACGTGGTACATATATTGCAGTCTCTCCTTTGTTTGAAAGCTCCAAATCCGTTTGAGCGTTACATCTGTGGTGCACCCCCCAACCGTCCTGAATGCAAGTTTGGAGTGCACGAACTTTTGTTTTCTGCCCGCACAGACGAAGAGCCAGGACTGAAAGAGGCTGCTGGATCTCTTCAGCACTAAGCAAGCCGGATTTTCTAAAGTGACACTTTTATTGCAGTCTCTCCTTTGTTTGCCAGCTCCAAGTCCGTTTGGGCACAACATCTGTGGTGCACCCCCCAGCCGTCCTTTAATCCGAGTTCGGAGTGCACGAACGATTGCTCTCTGCCAGCACAGACGAAGAGCCAGGACTGAAAGAGGCTGCTGGATCTCTTCAGCACTCAGCAAGCTTTGCAACCGGGACACCTCTTTTACTGTCACTCCTTGCTTACTTGTCTGAAAGTGCATTTGAACCAACGTCTCCGGCACATAATCTCAGACATGCTGCTGCTGAGTGAGCGGAGCAAGTTAGGTTGAGCCCTCTGACGATGATCTAGATCTGAGAGTAGCTATTGGAAATCTTCTGCAAACAGCATCTTTCGGAGACGTGGTACATATATTGCAGTCTCTCCTTTGTTTGCCAGCTCCAAATCCGCTTGAGCGGAACATCTGTGGTGCACCCCCCAGCCGTCCTGAATGCAAGTTTCGAGTGCACGAACGATTGTTCTGTGCTCGCACATATGAATAGGCAGGAGTGAAAGGGGCTGCTGGACCTCTACTGCCCTCTGCAGGATTTGCTAAATTGACACTTTTATTGCAGTCTCTCCTTTGTTTGCCAGCTCCAAGTCCGTTTGGGCACAACATCTGTGGTGCACCCCCCAGCTGTCCTTTAATCCGAGTTCGGAGTGCACGAACGATTGCTCTCTGCCCGCACAGACGAAGAGCCAGGACTGAAAGAGGCTGCTGGATCTCTTCAGCACTCAGCAAGCTTTGCAACCGGGACACCTCTTTTACTGTCACTCCTTGCTTACTTGTCTGAAAGTGCATTTGAACCAACGTCTCCGGCACCCAATCTCAGACATGCTGCTGCTGAGTGAGCGGAGCAAGTTAGTTTGATCCCTCTGACGATGATCTAGATCTGAGTGTAGCTATTGGAAATCTTCTGCAAACAGCATCTTTCGGAGAGGTGGTACATATATTGCAGTCTCTCCTTTGTTTGAAAGCTCCAAATCCGTTTGAGCGCAATATCTGTGGTGCACCCCCCAGCCGTCCTGAATCCGAGTTTGGAGTGCACGAACTTTTGTTTTCTGCCCGCACAGACGAAGAGCCAGGACTGAAAGAGGCTGCTGGATCTCTTCAGCACTAAGCAAGCCGGATTTGCTAAAGTGACACTTTTATTGCAGTCTCTCCTTTGTTTGCCAGCTCCAAGTCCGTTTGGGCACAACATCTGTGGTGCACCCCCCAGCCGTCCTTTAATCCGAGTTCGGAGTGCACGAACGATTGCTCTCTGCCCGCACAGGAGAAGAGCCAGGACTGAAAGAGGCTGCTGGATCTCTTCAGCACTCAGCAAGCTTTGCAACCGGGACACCTCTTTTACTGTCACTCCTTGCTTACTTGTCTGAAAGTACATTTGAACCAACGTCTCCGGCACCCAATCTCAGACATGCTGCTGCTGAGTGAGCGGAGCAAGTTAGTTTGATCCCTCTGACGATGATCTAGATCTGAGTGTAGCTATTGGAAATCTTCTGCAAACAGCATCTTTCGGAGAGGTGGTACATATATTGCAGTCTCTCCTTTGTTTGCCAGCTCCAAATCCGCTTGAGCGCAACATCTGTGGTGCACCCCCCAGCCGTCCTGAATGCAAGTTTCGAGTGCACGAAGGATTGTTCTGTGCTCGCACAGATGAATAGGCAGGACTGAAAGGGGCTGCTGGATCTCTACTGCCCTCAGCAGGATTTGCTAAATTGACACTTTTATTGCAGTCTCTCCTTTGTTTGCCAGCTCCAAGTCCGTTTGGGCACAACATCTGTGGTGCACCCCCCAGCCGTCCTTTAATCCGAGTTCGGAGTGCACGAACGATTGCTCTCTGCTCGCACAGACGAATAGGCGGGACTGAAAGAGGCTGCTGGATCTCTTCAGCACTCAGCAAGCTTTGCAACCGGGACACCTCTTTTACTGTCACTCCTTGCTTACTTGTCTGAAAGTGCATTTGAACCAACGTCTCCGGCACCCAATCTCAGACATGCTGCTGCTGAGTGAGCGGAGCAAGTTAGTTTGAGCCCTCTGACGATGATCTAGATCTGAGAGTAGCTATTGGAAATCTTCTGCAAACAGCATCTTTCGGAGACGTGGTACATATATTGCAGTCTCTCCTTTGTTTGAAAGCTCCAAATCCGTTTGAGCGCAATATCTGTGGTGCACCCCCCAGCCGTCCTGAATCCGAGTTTGGAGTGCACGAACTTTTGTTTTCTGCCCGCACAGACGAAGAGCCAGGACTGAAAGAGGCTGCTGGATCTCTTCAGCACTAAGCAAGCCGGATTTGCTAAAGTGACACTTTTATTGCAGTCTCTCCTTTGTTTGCCAGCTCCAAGTCCGTTTGGGCACAACATCTGTGGTGCACCCCCCAGCCGTCCTTTAATCCGAGTTCGGAGTGCACGAACGATTGCTCTCTGCCCGCACAGGAGAAGAGCCAGGACTGAAAGAGGCTGCTGGATCTCTTCAGCACTCAGCAAGCTTTGCAACCGGGACACCTCTTTTACTGTCACTCCTTGCTTACTTGTCTGAAAGTACATTTGAACCAACGTCTCCGGCACCCAATCTCAGACATGCTGCTGCTGAGTGAGCGGAGCAAGTTAGTTTGATCCCTCTGACGATGATCTAGATCTGAGTGTAGCTATTGGAAATCTTCTGCAAACAGCATCTTTCGGAGAGGTGGTACATATATTGCAGTCTCTCCTTTGTTTGCCAGCTCCAAATCCGCTTGAGCGCAACATCTGTGGTGCACCCCCCAGCCGTCCTGAATGCAAGTTTCGAGTGCACGAAGGATTGTTCTGTGCTCGCACAATAGGCAGGACTGAAAGGGGCTGCTGGATCTCTACTGCCCTCAGCAGGATTTGCTAAATTGACACTTTTATTGCAGTCTCTCCTTTGTTTGCCAGCTCCAAGTCCGTTTGGGCACAACATCTGTGGTGCACCCCCCAGCCGTCCTTTAATCCGAGTTCGGAGTGCACGAACGATTGCTCTCTGCTCGCACAGACGAATAGGCGGGACTGAAAGAGGCTGCTGGATCTCTTCAGCACTCAGCAAGCTTTGCAACCGGGACACCTCTTTTACTGTCACTCCTTGCTTACTTGTCTGAAAGTGCATTTGAACCAACGTCTCCGGCACCCAATCTCAGACATGCTGCTGCTGAGTGAGCGGAGCAAGTTAGTTTGAGCCCTCTGACGATGATCTAGATCTGAGAGTAGCTATTGGAAATCTTCTGCAAACAGCATCTTTCGGAGAGGTGGTACATATATTGCAGTCTCTCCTTTGTTTGCCAGCTCCAAATCCGCTTGAGCGCAACATCTGTAGTGCACCCCCCAGCCGTCCTGAATGCAAGTTTCGAGTGCACGAACGATTGTTCTGTGCTCGCACAGATGAATAGGCAGGACTGAAAGGGGCTGCTGGATCTCTACTGCCCTCAGCAGGATTCGCTAAATTGACACTTTTATTGCAGTCTCTCCTTTGTTTGCCAGCTCCAAGTCCGTTTGGGCACTACATCTGTGGTGCACCCCCCAGCCGTCCTTTAATCCGAGTTCGGAGTGCACGAACGATTGCTCTCTGCTCGCACAGACGAATAGGCGGGACTGAAAGAGGCTGCTGGATCTCTTCAGCACTCAGCAAGATTTGCAACCGGGACACCTCTTTTAATGTCATTCCTTGCATACTTATCAGAAAGTGCATTTGAACCAACGTCTCCGGCACCCAATCTCAGACATGCTGCTGCTGAGTGAGCGGAGCAAGTTAGTTTGATCCCTCTGACGATGATCTAGATCTGAGAGTAGCTATTGGAAATCTTCTGCAAACAGCATCTTTCGGAGACGTGGTACATATATTGCAGTCTCTCCTTTGTTTGAAAGCTCCAAATCCGTTTGAGCGTTACATCTGTGGTGCACCCCCCAACCGTCCTGAATGCAAGTTTGGAGTGCACGAACTTTTGTTTTCTGCCCGCACAGACGAAGAGCCAGGACTGAAAGAGGCTGCTGGATCTCTTCAGCACTAAGCAAGCCGGATTTGCTAAAGTGACACTTTTATTGCAGTCTCTCCTTTGTTTGCCAGCTCCAAGTCCGTTTGGGCACAACATCTGTGGTGCACCCCCCAGCCGTCCTTTAATCCGAGTTCGGAGTGCACGAACGATTGCTCTCTGCCAGCACAGACGAAGAGCCAGGACTGAAAGAGGCTGCTGGATCTCTTCAGCACTCAGCAAGCTTTGCAACCGGGACACCTCTTTTACTGTCACTCCTTGCTTACTTGTCTGAAAGTGCATTTGAACCAACGTCTCCGGCACATAATCTCAGACATGCTGCTGCTGAGTGAGCGGAGCAAGTTAGGTTGAGCCCTCTGACGATGATCTAGATCTGAGAGTAGCTATTGGAAATCTTCTGCAAACAGCATCTTTCGGAGACGTGGTACATATATTGCAGTCTCTCCTTTGTTTGCCAGCTCCAAATCCGCTTGAGCGGAACATCTGTGGTGCACCCCCCAGCCGTCCTGAATGCAAGTTTCGAGTGCACGAACGATTGTTCTGTGCTCGCACATATGAATAGGCAGGAGTGAAAGGGGCTGCTGGACCTCTACTGCCCTCTGCAGGATTTGCTAAATTGACACTTTTATTGCAGTCTCTCCTTTGTTTGCCAGCTCCAAGTCCGTTTGGGCACAACATCTGTGGTGCACCCCCCAGCTGTCCTTTAATCCGAGTTCGGAGTGCACGAACGATTGCTCTCTGCCCGCACAGACGAAGAGCCAGGACTGAAAGAGGCTGCTGGATCTCTTCAGCACTCAGCAAGCTTTGCAACCGGGACACCTCTTTTACTGTCACTCCTTGCTTACTTGTCTGAAAGTGCATTTGAACCAACGTCTCCGGCACCCAATCTCAGACATGCTGCTGCTGAGTGAGCGGAGCAAGTTAGTTTGATCCCTCTGACGATGATCTAGATCTGAGTGTAGCTATTGGAAATCTTCTGCAAACAGCATCTTTCGGAGAGGTGGTACATATATTGCAGTCTCTCCTTTGTTTGCCAGCTCCAAATCCGCTTGAGCGCAACATCTGTGGTGCACCCCCCAGCCGTCCTGAATGCAAGTTTCGAGTGCACGAAGGATTGTTCTGTGCTCGCACAATAGGCAGGACTGAAAGGGGCTGCTGGATCTCTACTGCCCTCAGCAGGATTTGCTAAATTGACACTTTTATTGCAGTCTCTCCTTTGTTTGCCAGCTCCAAGTCCGTTTGGGCACAACATCTGTGGTGCACCCCCCAGCCGTCCTTTAATCCGAGTTCGGAGTGCACGAACGATTGCTCTCTGCTCGCACAGACGAATAGGCGGGACTGAAAGAGGCTGCTGGATCTCTTCAGCACTCAGCAAGCTTTGCAACCGGGACACCTCTTTTACTGTCACTCCTTGCTTACTTGTCTGAAAGTGCATTTGAACCAACGTCTCCGGCACCCAATCTCAGACATGCTGCTGCTGAGTGAGCGGAGCAAGTTAGTTTGAGCCCTCTGACGATGATCTAGATCTGAGAGTAGCTATTGGAAATCTTCTGCAAACAGCATCTTTCGGAGAGGTGGTACATATATTGCAGTCTCTCCTTTGTTTGCCAGCTCCAAATCCGCTTGAGCGCAACATCTGTGGTGCACCCCCCAGCCGTCCTGAATGCAAGTTTCGAGTGCACGAACGATTGTTCTGTGCTCGCACAGATGAATAGGCAGGACTGAAAGGGGCTGCTGGATCTCTACTGCCCTCAGCAGGATTTGCTAAATTGACACTTTTATTGCAGTCTCTCCTTTGTTTGCCAGCTCCAAGTCCGTTTGGGCACTACATCTGTGGTGCACCCCCCAGCCGTCCTTTAATCCGAGTTCGGAGTGCACGAACGATTGCTCTCTGCTCGCACAGACGAATAGGCGGGACTGAAAGAGGCTGCTGGATCTCTTCAGCACTCAGCAAGATTTGCAACCGGGACACCTCTTTTAATGTCATTCCTTCCATACTTATCAGAAAGTGCATTTGAACCAACGTCTCCGGCACCCAATCTCAGACATGCTGCTGCTGAGTGAGCGGAGCAAGTTAGTTTGATCCCTCTGACGATGATCTAGATCTGAGAGTAGCTATTGGAAATCTTCTGCAAACAGCATCTTTCGGAGAGGTGGTACATATATTGCAGTCTCTCCTTTGTTTGAAAGCTCCAAATCCGTTTGAGCGTTACATCTGTGGTGCACCCCCCAACCGTCCTGAATGCAAGTTTGGAGTGCACGAACTTTTGTTTTCTGCCCGCACAGACGAAGAGCCAGGACTGAAAGAGGCTGCTGGATCTCTTCAGCACTAAGCAAGCCGGATTTGCTAAAGTGACACTTTTATTGCAGTCTCTCCTTTGTTTGCCAGCTCCAAGTCCGTTTGGGCACAACATCTGTGGTGCACCCCCCAGCCGTCCTTTAATCCGAGTTCGGAGTGCACGAACGATTGCTCTCTGCCAGCACAGACGAAGAGCCAGGACTGAAAGAGGCTGCTGGATCTCTTCAGCACTCAGCAAGCTTTGCAACCGGGACACCTCTTTTACTGTCACTCCTTGCTTACTTGTCTGAAAGTGCATTTGAACCAACGTCTCCGGCACCCAATCTCAGACATGCTGCTGCTGAGTGAGCGGAGCAAGTTAGGTTGAGCCCTCTGACGATGATCTAGATCTGAGAGTAGCTATTGGAAATCTTCTGCAAACAGCATCTTTCGGAGACGTGGTACATATATTGCAGTCTCTCCTTTGTTTGCCAGCTCCAAATCCGCTTGAGCGGAACATCTGTGGTGCACCCCCCAGCCGTCCTGAATCCGAGTTTCGAGTGCACGAACGATTGTTCTGTGCTCGCACATATGAATAGGCAGGAGTGAAAGGGGCTGCTGGATCTCTACTGCCCTCTGCAGGATTTGCTAAATTGACACTTTTATTGCAGTCTCTCCTTTGTTTGACAGCTCCAAGTCCGTTTGGGCACAACATCTGTGGTGCACCCCCCAGCTGTCCTTTAATCCGAGTTCGGAGTGCACGAACGATTGCTCTCTGCCCGCACAGACGAAGAGCCAGGACTGAAAGAGGCTGCTGGATCTCTTCAGCACTCAGCAAGCTTTGCAACCGGGACACCTCTTTTACTGTCACTCCTTGCTTACTTGTCTGAAAGTGCATTTGAACCAACGTCTCCGGCACCCAATCTCAGACATGCTGCTGCTGAGTGAGCGGAGCAAGTTAGTTTGATCCCTCTGACGATGATCTAGATCTGAGAGTAGCTATTGGAAATCTTCTGCAAACAGCATCTTTCGGAGAGGTGGTACATATATTGCAGTCTCTCCTTTGTTTGAAAGCTCCAAATCCGCTTGAGCGTTACATCTGTGGTGCACCCCCCAGCCGTCCTGAATGCAAGTTTGGAGTGCAAGAACGATTGTTCTGTGCTCGCACAGATGAATAGGCAGGACTGAAAGGGGCTGCTGGATCTCTACTGCCCTCAGCAGGATTTGCTAAATTGACACTTTTATTGCAGTCTCTCCTTTGTTTGCCAGCTCCAAGTCCGTTTGGGCACTACATCTGTGGTGCACCCCCCAGCCGTCCTTTAATCCGAGTTCGGAGTGCACGAACGATTGCTCTCTGCTCGCACAGACGAATAGGCGGGACTGAAAGAGGCTGCTGGATCTCTTCAGCACTCAGCAAGCTTTGCAACCGGGACACCTCTTTTACTGTCATTCCTTGCATACTTATCAGAAAGTGCATTTGAACCAACGTCTCCGGCACCCAATCTCAGACATGCTGCTGCTGAGTGAGCGGAGCAAGTTAGTTTGATCCCTCTGACGATGATCTAGATCTGAGAGTAGCTATTGGAAATCTTCTGCAAACAGCATCTTTCGGAGAGGTGGTACATATATTGCAGTCTCTCCTTTGTTTGAAAGCTCCAAATCCGTTTGAGCACAATATCTGTGGTGCACCCCCCAGCCGTCCTGAATCCGAGTTTGGAGTGCACGAACTTTTGTTTTCTGCCCGCACAGACGAAGAGCCAGGACTGAAAGAGGCTGCTGGATCTCTTCAGCACTAAGCAAGCCGGATTTGCTAAAGTGACACTTTTATTGCAGTCTCTCCTTTGTTTGCCAGCTCCAAGTCCGTTTGGGCACAACATCTGTGGTGCACCCCCCAGCCGTCCTTTAATCCGAGTTCGGAGTGCACGAACGATTGCTCTCTGCCCGCACAGGAGAAGAGCCAGGACTGAAAGAGGCTGCTGGATCTCTTCAGCACTCAGCAAGCTTTGCAACCGGGACACCTCTTTTACTGTCACTCCTTGCTTACTTGTCTGAAAGTACATTTGAACCAACGTCTCCGGCACCCAATCTCAGACATGCTGCTGCTGAGTGAGCGGAGCAAGTTAGTTTGATCCCTCTGACGATGATCTAGATCTGAGAGTAGCTATTGGAAATCTTCTGCAAACAGCATCTTTCGGAGAGGTGGTACATATATTGCAGTCTCTCCTTTGTTTGCCAGCTCCAAATCCGCTTGAGCGGAACATCTGTGGTGCACCCCCCAGCCGTCCTGAATGCAAGTTTCGAGTGCACGAAGGATTGTTCTGTGCTCGCACAGATGAATAGGCAGGACTGAAAGGGGCTGCTGGATCTCTACTGCCCTCAGCAGGATTTGCTAAATTGACACTTTTATTGCAGTCTCTCTTTTGTTTGCCAGCTCCAAGTCCGTTTGGGCACAACATCTGTGGTGCACCCCCCAGCCGTCCTTTAATCCGAGTTCGGAGTGCACGAACGATTGCTCTCTGCTCGCACAGACGAATAGGCGGGACTGAAAGAGGCTGCTGGATCTCTTCAGCACTCAGCAAGCTTTGCAACTGGGACACCTCTTTTACTGTCACTCCTTGCTTACTTGTCTGAAAGTGCATTTGAACCAACATCTCCGGCACCCAATCTCAGACATGCTGCTGCTGAGTGAGCGGAGCAAGTTAGTTTGAGCCCTCTGACGATGAACTAGATCTGAGAGTAACTATTGGAAATCTTCTGCAAACAGCATCTTTCGGAGAGGTGGTACATATATTGCAGTCTCTCCTTTGTTTGCCAGCTCCAAATCCGCTTGAGCGCAACATCTTTGGTGCACCCCCCAGCCGTCCTGAATGCAAGTTTGGAGTGCACGAACGATTGTTCTGTGCTCGCACAGATGAATAGGCAGGACTGAAAGGGGCTGCTGGATCTCTACTGCCCTCAGCAGGATTTGCTAAATTGACACTTTTATTGCAGTCTCTCCTTTGTTTGCCAGCTCCAAGTCCGTTTGGGCACAACATCTGTGGTGCACCCCCCAGCCGTCCTTTAATCCGAGTTCGGAGTGCACGAACGATTGCTCTCTGCCAGCACAGATGAAGAGCCAGGACTGAAAGAGGCTGCTGGATCTCTTCAGCACTCAGCAAGATTTGCAACCGGGAAACCTCTTTTACTGTCATTCCTTGCATACTTATCAGAAAGTGCATTTGAACCAACGTCTCCGGCACCCAATCTCAGACATGCTGCTGCTGAGTGAGCGGAGCAAGTTAGTTTGATCCCTCTGACGATGATCTAGATCTGAGAGTAGCTATTGGAAATCTTCTGCAAACAGCATCTTTCGGAGACGTGGTACATATATTGCAGTCTCTCCTTTGTTTGAAAGCTCCAAATCCGTTTGAGCACAATATCTGTGGTGCACCCCCCAGCCGTCCTGAATCCGAGTTTGGAGTGCACGAACTTTTGTTTTCTGCCCGCACAGACGAAGAGCCAGGACTGAAAGAGGCTGCTGGATCTCTTCAGCACTAAGCAAGCCGGATTTGCTAAAGTGACACTTTTATTGCTGTCTCTCCTTTTTTGCCAGCTCCAAGTCCGTTTGGGCACAACATCTGTGGTGCACCCCCCAGCCGTCCTTTAATCCGAGTTCGGAGTGCACGAACGATTGCTCTCTGCTCGCACAGACGAATAGGCGGGACTGAAAGAGGCTGCTGGATCTCTTCAGCACTCAGCAAGCTTTGCAACCGGGACACCTCTTTTACTGTCACTCCTTGCTTACTTGTCTGAAAGTGCATTTGAACCAACATCTCCGGCACCCAATCTCAGACATGCTGCTGCTGAGTGAGCGGAGCAAGTTAGTTTGAGCCCTCTGACGATGAACTAGATCTGAGAGTAACTATTGGAAATCTTCTGCAAACAGCATCTTTCGGAGAGGTGGTACATATATTGCAGTCTCTCCTTTGTTTGCCAGCTCCAAACCCGCTTGAGCTTTACATCTGTAGTGCACCCCCCAGCCGTCCTGAATGCAAGTTTGGAGTGCAAGAACGATTGTTCTGTGCTTGCACAGATGAATAGGCAGGACTGAAAGGGTCTGCTGGATCTCTACTGCCCTCAGCAGGATTTGCTAAATTGACACTTTTATTGCAGTCTCTCCTTTGTTTGCCAGCTCCAAGTCCGTTTGGGCACTACATCTGTGGTGCACCCCCCAGCTGTCCTTTAATCCGAGTTCGGAGTGCACGAACGATTGCTCTCTGCTCGCACAGACGAATAGGCGGGACTGAAAGAGGCTGCTGGATCTCTTCAGCACTCAGCAAGCTTTGCAACCGGGACACCTCTTTTACTGTCATTCCTTGCATACTTATCAGAAAGTGCATTTGAACCAACGTCTCCGGCACCCAATCTCAGACATGCTGCTGCTGAGTGAGCGGAGCAAGTTAGTTTGAGCCCTCTGACGATGATCTAGATCTGAGAGTAGCTATTGGAAATCTTCTGCAAACAGCATCTTTCGGAGAGGTGGTACATATATTGCAGTCTCTCCTTTGTTTGAAAGCTCCAAATCCGTTTGAGCACAATATCTGTGGTGCACCCCCCAGCCGTCCTGAATCCGAGTTTGGAGTGCACGAACTTTTGTTTTCTGCCCGCACAGACGAAGAGCCAGGACTGAAAGAGGCTGCTGGATCTCTTCAGCACTAAGCAAGCCGGATTTTCTAAAGTGACACTTTTATTGCAGTCTCTCCTTTGTTTGCCAGCTCCAAGTCCGTTTGAGCACAACATCTGTGGTGCCCCCCCCAGCCGTCCTTTAATCCCAGTTCGGAGTGCACGAACGATTGCTCTCTGCCCGCACAGGAGAAGAGCCAGGACTGAAAGAGGCTGCTGGATCTCTTTAGCACTCAGCAAGCTTTGCAACCGGGACACCTCTTTTACTGTCACTCCTTGCTTACTTGTCTGAAAGTGCATTTGAACCAACGTCTCCGGCACCCAATCTCAGACATGCTGCTGCTGAGTGAGCGGAGCAAGTTAGTTTGATCCCTCTGACGATGATCTAGATCTGAGAGTAGCTATTGGAAATCTTCTGCAAACAGCATCTTTCGGAGAGGTGGTACATATATTGCAGTCTCTCCTTTGTTTGCCAGCTCCAAATCCGCTTGAGCGGAACATCTGTAGTGCACCCCCCAGCCGTCCTGAATGCAAGTTTGGAGTGCAAGAACGATTGTTCTGTGCTCGCACAGATGAATAGGCAGGACTGAAAGGGGCTGCTGGATCTCTACTGCCCTCAGCAGGATTTGCTAAATTGACACTTTTATTGCAGTCTCTCCTTTGTTTGCCAGCTCCAAGTCCGTTTGGGCACAACATCTGTGGTGCACCCCCCAGCTGTCCTTTAATCCGAGTTCGGAGTGCACGAACGATTGCTCTCTGCCCGCACAGACGAAGAGCCAGGACTGAAAGAGGCTGCTGGATCTCTTCAGCACTCAGCAAGCTTTGCAACCGGGACACCTCTTTTACTGTCACTCCTTGCTTACTTGTCTGAAAGTGCATTTGAACCAACGTCTCCGGCACCCAATCTCAGACATGCTGCTGCTGAGTGAGCGGAGCAAGTTAGGTTGAGCCCTCTGACGATGAACTAGATCTGAGAGTAACTATTGGAAATCTTCTGCAAACAGCATCTTTCGGAGACGTGGTACATATATTGCAGTCTCTCCTTTGTTTGCCAGCTCCAAATCCGCTTGAGCGCAACATCTTTGGTGCACCCCCCAGCCGTCCTGAATGCAAGTTTGGAGTGCACGAACGATTGTTCTGTGCTCGCACAGATGAATAGGCAGGACTGAAAGGGGCTGCTGGATCTCTACTGCCCTCAGCAGGATTTGCTAAATTGACACTTTTATTGCAGTCTCTCCTTTGTTTGCCAGCTCCAAGTCCGTTTGGGCACAACATCTGTGGTGCACCCCCCAGCTGTCCTTTAATCCGAGTTCGGAGTGCCCGAACGATTGCTCTCTGCCCGCACAGACGAAGAGCCAGGACTGAAAGAGGCTGCTGGATCTCTTCAGCACTCAGCAAGCTTTGCAACCGGGACACCTCTTTTACTGTCACTCCTTGCTTACTTGTCTGAAAGTGCATTTGAACCAACGTCTCCGGCACCCAATCTCAGACATGCTGCTGCTGAGTGAGCGGAGCAAGTTAGTTTGATCCCTCTGACGATGATCTAGATCTGAGAGTAGCTATTGGAAATCTTCTGCAAACAGCATCTTTCGGAGACGTGGTACATATATTGCAGTCTCTCCTTTGTTTGAAAGCTCCAAATCCGCTTGAGCGTTACATCTGTGGTGCACCCCCCAGCCGCCCTGAATGCAAGTTTGGAGTGCAAGAACGATTGTTCTGTGCTCGCACAGATGAATAGGCAGGACTGAAAGGGGCTGCTGGATCTCTTCTGCCCTCAGCAGGATTTGCTAAATTGAGACTTTTATTGCAGTCTCTCCTTTGTTTGCCAGCTCCAAGTCCGTTTGGGCACAACATCTGTGGTACACCCCCCCAGCCGTCCTTTAATCCGAGTTCGGAGTGCACGAACGATTGCTCTCTGCTCGCACAGACGAATAGGCGGGACTGAAAGAGGCTGCTGGATCTCTTCAGCACTCAGCAAGCTTTGCAACCGGGACACCTCTTTTAATGTCATTCCTTGCATACTTATCAGAAAGTGCATTTGAACCAACGTCTCCGGCACCCAATCTCAGACATGCTGCTGCTGAGTGAGCGGAGCAAGTTAGGTTGATCCCTCTGACGATGATCTAGATCTGAGAGTAGCTATTGGAAATCTTCTGCAAACAGCATCTTTCGCAGAGGTGGTACATATATTGCAGTCTCTCCTTTGTTTGAAAGCTCCAAATCCGTTTGAGCACAATATCTGTGGTGCACCCCCCAGCCGTCCTGAATCCGAGTTTGGAGTGCACGAACTTTTGTTTTCTGCCCGCACAGACGAAGAGCCAGGACTGAAAGAGGCTGCTGGATCTCTTCAGCACTAAGCAAGCCGGATTTGCTAAAGTGACACTTTTATTGCAGTCTCTCCTTTTTTGCCAGCTCCAAGTCCGTTTGTGCACAACATCTGTGGTGCACCCCCCAGCCGTCCTTTAATCCGAGTTCGGAGTGCACGAACGATTGCTCTCTGCTCGCACAGACGAATAGGCGGGACTGAAAGAGGCTGCTGGATCTCTTCAGCACTCAGCAAGCTTTGCAACCGGGACACCTCTTTTACTGTCATTCCTTGCATACTTATCAGAAAGTGCATTTGAACCAACGTCTCCGGCACCCAATCTCAGACATGCTGCTGCTGAGTGAGCGGAGCAAGTTAGTTTGATCCCTCTGACGATGATCTAGATCTGAGAGTAGCTATTGGAAATCTTCTGCAAACAGCATCTTTCGGAGACGTGGTACATATATTGCAGTCTCTCCTTTGTTTGAAAGCTCCAAATCCGTTTGAGCGTTACATCTGTGGTGCACCCCCCAACCGTCCTGAATGCAAGTTTGGAGTGCACGAACTTTTGTTTTCTGCCCGCACAGACGAAGAGCCAGGACTGAAAGAGGCTGCTGGATCTCTTCAGCACTAAGCAAGCCGGATTTGCTAAAGTGACACTTTTATTGCAGTCTCTCCTTTGTTTGCCAGCTCCAAGTCCGTTTGGGCACAACATCTGTGGTGCACCCCCCAGCCGTCCTTTAATCCGAGTTCGGAGTGCACGAACGATTGCTCTCTGCCAGCACAGACGAAGAGCCAGGACTGAAAGAGGCTGCTGGATCTCTTCAGCACTCAGCAAGCTTTGCAACCGGGACACCTCTTTTACTGTCACTCCTTGCTTACTTGTCTGAAAGTTCATTTGAACCAACGTCTCCGGCACCCAATCTCAGACATGCTGCTGCTGAGTGAGCGGAGCAAGTTAGTTTGATCCCTCTGACGATGATCTAGATCTGAGAGTAGCTATTGGAAATCTTCTGCAAACAGCATCTTTCGGAGAGGTGGTACATATATTGCAGTCTCTCCTTTGTTTGAAAGCTCCAAATCCGTTTGAGCACAATATCTGTGGTGCACCCCCCAGCCGTCCTGAATCCGAGTTTGGAGTGCACGAACTTTTGTTTTCTGCCCGCACAGACGAAGAGCCAGGACTGAAAGAGGCTGCTGGATCTCTTCAGCACTAAGCAAGCCGGATTTGCTAAAGTGACACTTTTATTGCAGTCTCTCCTTTGTTTGCCAGCTCCAAGTCCGTTTGGGCACAACATCTGTGGTGCACCCCCCAGCCGTCCTTTAATCCGAGTTCGGAGTGCCCGAACGATTGCTCTCTGCCCGCACAGACGAAGAGCCAGGCCTGAAAGAGGCTGCTGGATCTCTTCAGCACTCAGCAAGCTTTGCAACCGGGACACCTCTTTTACTGTCACTCCTTGCTTACTTGTCTGAAAGTGCATTTGAACCAACGTCTCCGGCACCCAATCTCAGACATGCTGCTGCTGAGTGAGCGGAGCAAGTTAGTTTGATCCCTCTGACGATGATCTAGATCTGAGAGTAGCTATTGGAAATCTTCTGCAAACAGCATCTTTCGGAGAGGTGGTACATATATTGCAGTCTCTCCTTTGTTTGCCAGCTCCAAATCCGCTTGAGCGGAACATCTGTAGTGCACCCCCCAGCCGTCCTGAATGCAAGTTTGGAGTGCAAGAACGATTGTTCTGTGCTCGCACAGATGAATAGGCAGGACTGAAAGGGGCTGCTGGATCTCTACTGCCCTCAGCAGGATTTGCTAAATTGACACTTTTATTGCAGTCTCTCCTTTGTTTGCCAGCTCCAAGTCCGTTTGGGCACAACATCTGTGGTGCACCCCCCAGCTGTCCTTTAATCCGAGTTCGGAGTGCCCGAACGATTGCTCTCTGCCCGCACAGACGAAGAGCCAGGCCTGAAAGAGGCTGCTGGATCTCTTCAGCACTCAGCAAGCTTTGCAATCGGGACACCTCTTTTACTGTCACTCCTTGCTTACTTGTCAGAAAGTGCATTTGAACCAACGTCTCCGGCACCCAATCTCAGACATGCTGCTGCTGAGTGAGCGGAGCAAGTTAGTTTGAGCCCTCTGACGATGATCTAGATCTGAGAGTAGCTATTGGAAATCTTCTGCAAACAGCATCTTTCGGAGACGTGGTACATATATTGCAGTCTCTCCTTTGTTTGCCAGCTCCAAATCCGCTTGAGCGGAACATCTGTGGTGCACCCCCCAGCCGTCCTGAATCCGAGTTTGGAGTGCACGAACTTTTGTTTTCTGCCCGCACAGACGAAGAGCCAGGACTGAAAGAGGCTGCTGGATCTCTTCAGCACTAAGCAAGCCGGATTTGCTAAAGTGACACTTTTATTGCTGTCTCTCCTTTTTTGCCAGCTCCAAGTCCGTTTGGGCACAACATCTGTGGTGCACCCCCCAGCCGTCCTTTAATCCGAGTTCGGAGTGCACGAACGATTGCTCTCTGCTCGCACAGACGAATAGGCGGGACTGAAAGAGGCTGCTGGATCTCTTCAGCACTCAGCAAGATTTGCAACCGGGACACCTCTTTTACTGTCATTCCTTGCATACTTATCAGAAAGTGCATTTGAACCAACGTCTCCGGCACCCAATCTCAGGCATGCTGCTGTTGAGTGAGCGGAGCAAGTTAGTTTGATCCCTCTGACGATGATCTAGATCTGAGAGTAGCTATTGGAAATCTTCTGCAAACAGCATCTTTCGGAGAGGTGGTACATATATTGCAGTCTCTCCTTTGTTTGAAAGCTCCAAATCCGTTTGAGCACAATATCTGTGGTGCACCCCCCAGCCGTCCTGAATCCGAGTTTGGAGTGCACGAACTTTTGTTTTCTGCCCGCACAGACGAAGAGCCAGGACTGAAAGAGGCTGCTGGATCTCTTCAGCACTAAGCAAGCCGGATTTTCTAAAGTGACACTTTTATTGCAGTCTCTCCTTTGTTTGCCAGCTCCAAGTCCGTTTGGGCACTACATCTGTGGTGCACCCCCCAGCCGTCCTTTAATCCCAGTTCGGAGTGCACGAACGATTGCTCTCTGCTCGCACAGACGAATAGGCGGGACTGAAAGAGGCTGCTGGATCTCTTCAGCACTCAGCAAGCTTTGCAACCGGGACACCTCTTTTACTGTCACTCCTTGCTTACTTGTCTGAAAGTGCATTTGAACCAACGTCTCCGGCACCCAATCTCAGACATGCTGCTGCTGAGTGAGCGGAGCAAGTTAGTTTGAGCCCTCTGACGATGATCTAGATCTGAGAGTAGCTATTGGAAATCTTCTGCAAACAGCATCTTTCGGAGAGGTGGTACATATATTGCAGTCTCTCCTTTGTTTGCCAGCTCCAAATCCGCTTGAGCGGAACATCTGTGGTGCACCCCCCAGCCGTCCTGAATGCAAGTTTCGAGTGCACGAACGATTGTTCTGTGCTCGCACAGATGAATAGGCAGGACTGAAAGGGGCTGCTGGATCTCTACTGCCCTCAGCAGGATTCGCTAAATTGACACTTTTATTGCAGTCTCTCCTTTGTTTGCCAGCTCCAAGTCCGTTTGGGCACAACATCTGTGGTGCACCCCCCAGCCGTCCTTTAATCCGAGTTCGGAGTGCACGAACGATTGCTCTCTGCCCGCACAGGAGAAGAGCCAGGACTGAAAGAGGCTGCTGGATCTCTTCAGCACTCAGCAAGCTTTGCAACCGGGACACCTCTTTTACTGTCACTCCTTGCTTACTTGTCTGAAAGTACATTTGAACCAACGTCTCCGGCACCCAATCTCAGACATGCTGCTGCTGAGTGAGCGGAGCAAGTTAGTTTGATCCCTCTGACGATGATCTAGATCTGAGAGTAGCTATTGGAAATCTTCTGCAAACAGCATCTTTCGGAGAGGTGGTACATATATTGCAGTCTCTCCTTTGTTTGCCAGCTCCAAATCCGCTTGAGCGGAACATCTGTGGTGCACCCCCCAGCCGTCCTGAATGCAAGTTTCGAGTGCACGAAGGATTGTTCTGTGCTCGCACAGATGAATAGGCAGGACTGAAAGGGGCTGCTGGATCTCTACTGCCCTCAGCAGGATTTGCTAAATTGACACTTTTATTGCAGTCTCTCTTTTGTTTGCCAGCTCCAAGTCCGTTTGGGCACAACATCTGTGGTGCACCCCCCAGCCGTCCTTTAATCCGAGTTCGGAGTGCACGAACGATTGCTCTCTGCTCGCACAGACGAATAGGCGGGACTGAAAGAGGCTGCTGGATCTCTTCAGCACTCAGCAAGCTTTGCAACTGGGACACCTCTTTTACTGTCACTCCTTGCTTACTTGTCTGAAAGTGCATTTGAACCAACATCTCCGGCACCCAATCTCAGACATGCTGCTGCTGAGTGAGCGGAGCAAGTTAGTTTGAGCCCTCTGACGATGAACTAGATCTGAGAGTAACTATTGGAAATCTTCTGCAAACAGCATCTTTCGGAGAGGTGGTACATATATTGCAGTCTCTCCTTTGTTTGCCAGCTCCAAATCCGCTTGAGCGCAACATCTTTGGTGCACCCCCCAGCCGTCCTGAATGCAAGTTTGGAGTGCACGAACGATTGTTCTGTGCTCGCACAGATGAATAGGCAGGACTGAAAGGGGCTGCTGGATCTCTACTGCCCTCAGCAGGATTTGCTAAATTGACACTTTTATTGCAGTCTCTCCTTTGTTTGCCAGCTCCAAGTCCGTTTGGGCACAACATCTGTGGTGCACCCCCCAGCCGTCCTTTAATCCGAGTTCGGAGTGCACGAACGATTGCTCTCTGCCAGCACAGACGAAGAGCCAGGACTGAAAGAGGCTGCTGGATCTCTTCAGCACTCAGCAAGATTTGCAACCGGGAAACCTCTTTTACTGTCATTCCTTGCATACTTATCAGAAAGTGCATTTGAACCAACGTCTCCGGCACCCAATCTCAGACATGCTGCTGCTGAGTGAGCGGAGCAAGTTAGTTTGATCCCTCTGACGATGATCTAGATCTGAGAGTAGCTATTGGAAATCTTCTGCAAACAGCATCTTTCGGAGACGTGGTACATATATTGCAGTCTCTCCTTTGTTTGAAAGCTCCAAATCCTTTTGAGCACAATATCTGTGGTGCACCCCCCAGCCGTCCTGAATCCGAGTTTGGAGTGCACGAACTTTTGTTTTCTGCCCGCACAGACGAAGAGCCAGGACTGAAAGAGGCTGCTGGATCTCTTCAGCACTAAGCAAGCCGGATTTGCTAAAGTGACACTTTTATTGCTGTCTCTCCTTTTTTGCCAGCTCCAAGTCCGTTTGGGCACAACATCTGTGGTGCACCCCCCAGCCGTCCTTTAATCCGAGTTCGGAGTGCACGAACGATTGCTCTCTGCTCGCACAGACGAATAGGCGGGACTGAAAGAGGCTGCTGGATCTCTTCAGCACTCAGCAAGCTTTGCAACCGGGACACCTCTTTTACTGTCACTCCTTGCTTACTTGTCTGAAAGTGCATTTGAACCAACATCTCCGGCACCCAATCTCAGACATGCTGCTGCTGAGTGAGCGGAGCAAGTTAGTTTGAGCCCTCTGACGATGAACTAGATCTGAGAGTAACTATTGGAAATCTTCTGCAAACAGCATCTTTCGGAGAGGTGGTACATATATTGCAGTCTCTCCTTTGTTTGCCAGCTCCAAACCCGCTTGAGCTTTACATCTGTAGTGCACCCCCCAGCCGTCCTGAATGCAAGTTTGGAGTGCAAGAACGATTGTTCTGTGCTTGCACAGATGAATAGGCAGGACTGAAAGGGTCTGCTGGATCTCTACTGCCCTCAGCAGGATTTGCTAAATTGACACTTTTATTGCAGTCTCTCCTTTGTTTGCCAGCTCCAAGTCCGTTTGGGCACTACATCTGTGGTGCACCCCCCAGCTGTCCTTTAATCCGAGTTCGGAGTGCACGAACGATTGCTCTCTGCTCGCACAGACGAATAGGCGGGACTGAAAGAGGCTGCTGGATCTCTTCAGCACTCAGCAAGCTTTGCAACCGGGACACCTCTTTTACTGTCATTCCTTGCATACTTATCAGAAAGTGCATTTGAACCAACGTCTCCGGCACCCAATCTCAGACATGCTGCTGCTGAGTGAGCGGAGCAAGTTAGTTTGAGCCCTCTGACGATGATCTAGATCTGAGAGTAGCTATTGGAAATCTTCTGCAAACAGCATCTTTCGGAGAGGTGGTACATATATTGCAGTCTCTCCTTTGTTTGAAAGCTCCAAATCCGTTTGAGCACAATATCTGTGGTGCACCCCCCAGCCGTCCTGAATCCGAGTTTGGAGTGCACGAACTTTTGTTTTCTGCCCGCACAGACGAAGAGCCAGGACTGAAAGAGGCTGCTGGATCTCTTCAGCACTAAGCAAGCCGGATTTTCTAAAGTGACACTTTTATTGCAGTCTCTCCTTTGTTTGCCAGCTCCAAGTCCGTTTGAGCACAACATCTGTGGTGCCCCCCCCAGCCGTCCTTTAATCCCAGTTCGGAGTGCACGAACGATTGCTCTCTGCCCGCACAGGAGAAGAGCCAGGACTGAAAGAGGCTGCTGGATCTCTTTAGCACTCAGCAAGCTTTGCAACCGGGACACCTCTTTTACTGTCACTCCTTGCTTACTTGTCTGAAAGTGCATTTGAACCAACGTCTCCGGCACCCAATCTCAGACATGCTGCTGCTGAGTGAGCGGAGCAAGTTAGTTTGATCCCTCTGACGATGATCTAGATCTGAGAGTAGCTATTGGAAATCTTCTGCAAACAGCATCTTTCGGAGAGGTGGTACATATATTGCAGTCTCTCCTTTGTTTGCCAGCTCCAAATCCGCTTGAGCGGAACATCTGTAGTGCACCCCCCAGCCGTCCTGAATGCAAGTTTGGAGTGCAAGAACGATTGTTCTGTGCTCGCACAGATGAATAGGCAGGACTGAAAGGGGCTGCTGGATCTCTACTGCCCTCAGCAGGATTTGCTAAATTGACACTTTTATTGCAGTCTCTCCTTTGTTTGCCAGCTCCAAGTCCGTTTGGGCACAACATCTGTGGTGCACCCCCCAGCTGTCCTTTAATCCGAGTTCGGAGTGCACGAACGATTGCTCTCTGCCCGCACAGACGAAGAGCCAGGACTGAAAGAGGCTGCTGGATCTCTTCAGCACTCAGCAAGCTTTGCAACCGGGACACCTCTTTTACTGTCACTCCTTGCTTACTTGTCTGAAAGTGCATTTGAACCAACGTCTCCGGCACCCAATCTCAGACATGCTGCTGCTGAGTGAGCGGAGCAAGTTAGGTTGAGCCCTCTGACGATGAACTAGATCTGAGAGTAACTATTGGAAATCTTCTGCAAACAGCATCTTTCGGAGACGTGGTACATATATTGCAGTCTCTCCTTTGTTTGCCAGCTCCAAATCCGCTTGAGCGCAACATCTTTGGTGCACCCCCCAGCCGTCCTGAATGCAAGTTTGGAGTGCACGAACGATTGTTCTGTGCTCGCACAGATGAATAGGCAGGACTGAAAGGGGCTGCTGGATCTCTACTGCCCTCAGCAGGATTTGCTAAATTGACACTTTTATTGCAGTCTCTCCTTTGTTTGCCAGCTCCAAGTCCGTTTGGGCACAACATCTGTGGTGCACCCCCCAGCTGTCCTTTAATCCGAGTTCGGAGTGCCCGAACGATTGCTCTCTGCCCGCACAGACGAAGAGCCAGGACTGAAAGAGGCTGCTGGATCTCTTCAGCACTCAGCAAGCTTTGCAACCGGGACACCTCTTTTACTGTCACTCCTTGCTTACTTGTCTGAAAGTGCATTTGAACCAACGTCTCCGGCACCCAATCTCAGACATGCTGCTGCTGAGTGAGCGGAGCAAGTTAGTTTGATCCCTCTGACGATGATCTAGATCTGAGAGTAGCTATTGGAAATCTTCTGCAAACAGCATCTTTCGGAGACGTGGTACATATATTGCAGTCTCTCCTTTGTTTGAAAGCTCCAAATCCGCTTGAGCGTTACATCTGTGGTGCACCCCCCAGCCGCCCTGAATGCAAGTTTGGAGTGCAAGAACGATTGTTCTGTGCTCGCACAGATGAATAGGCAGGACTGAAAGGGGCTGCTGGATCTCTTCTGCCCTCAGCAGGATTTGCTAAATTGAGACTTTTATTGCAGTCTCTCCTTTGTTTGCCAGCTCCAAGTCCGTTTGGGCACAACATCTGTGGTACACCCCCCCAGCCGTCCTTTAATCCGAGTTCGGAGTGCACGAACGATTGCTCTCTGCTCGCACAGACGAATAGGCGGGACTGAAAGAGGCTGCTGGATCTCTTCAGCACTCAGCAAGCTTTGCAACCGGGACACCTCTTTTAATGTCATTCCTTGCATACTTATCAGAAAGTGCATTTGAACCAACGTCTCCGGCACCCAATCTCAGACATGCTGCTGCTGAGTGAGCGGAGCAAGTTAGGTTGATCCCTCTGACGATGATCTAGATCTGAGAGTAGCTATTGGAAATCTTCTGCAAACAGCATCTTTCGCAGAGGTGGTACATATATTGCAGTCTCTCCTTTGTTTGAAAGCTCCAAATCCGTTTGAGCACAATATCTGTGGTGCACCCCCCAGCCGTCCTGAATCCGAGTTTGGAGTGCACGAACTTTTGTTTTCTGCCCGCACAGACGAAGAGCCAGGACTGAAAGAGGCTGCTGGATCTCTTCAGCACTAAGCAAGCCGGATTTGCTAAAGTGACACTTTTATTGCAGTCTCTCCTTTTTTGCCAGCTCCAAGTCCGTTTGTGCACAACATCTGTGGTGCACCCCCCAGCCGTCCTTTAATCCGAGTTCGGAGTGCACGAACGATTGCTCTCTGCTCGCACAGACGAATAGGCGGGACTGAAAGAGGCTGCTGGATCTCTTCAGCACTCAGCAAGCTTTGCAACCGGGACACCTCTTTTACTGTCATTCCTTGCATACTTATCAGAAAGTGCATTTGAACCAACGTCTCCGGCACCCAATCTCAGACATGCTGCTGCTGAGTGAGCGGAGCAAGTTAGTTTGATCCCTCTGACGATGATCTAGATCTGAGAGTAGCTATTGGAAATCTTCTGCAAACAGCATCTTTCGGAGACGTGGTACATATATTGCAGTCTCTCCTTTGTTTGAAAGCTCCAAATCCGTTTGAGCGTTACATCTGTGGTGCACCCCCCAACCGTCCTGAATGCAAGTTTGGAGTGCACGAACTTTTGTTTTCTGCCCGCACAGACGAAGAGCCAGGACTGAAAGAGGCTGCTGGATCTCTTCAGCACTAAGCAAGCCGGATTTGCTAAAGTGACACTTTTATTGCAGTCTCTCCTTTGTTTGCCAGCTCCAAGTCCGTTTGGGCACAACATCTGTGGTGCACCCCCCAGCCGTCCTTTAATCCGAGTTCGGAGTGCACGAACGATTGCTCTCTGCCAGCACAGACGAAGAGCCAGGACTGAAAGAGGCTGCTGGATCTCTTCAGCACTCAGCAAGCTTTGCAACCGGGACACCTCTTTTACTGTCACTCCTTGCTTACTTGTCTGAAAGTTCATTTGAACCAACGTCTCCGGCACCCAATCTCAGACATGCTGCTGCTGAGTGAGCGGAGCAAGTTAGTTTGATCCCTCTGACGATGATCTAGATCTGAGAGTAGCTATTGGAAATCTTCTGCAAACAGCATCTTTCGGAGAGGTGGTACATATATTGCAGTCTCTCCTTTGTTTGAAAGCTCCAAATCCGTTTGAGCACAATATCTGTGGTGCACCCCCCAGCCGTCCTGAATCCGAGTTTGGAGTGCACGAACTTTTGTTTTCTGCCCGCACAGACGAAGAGCCAGGACTGAAAGAGGCTGCTGGATCTCTTCAGCACTAAGCAAGCCGGATTTGCTAAAGTGACACTTTTATTGCAGTCTCTCCTTTGTTTGCCAGCTCCAAGTCCGTTTGGGCACAACATCTGTGGTGCACCCCCCAGCCGTCCTTTAATCCGAGTTCGGAGTGCCCGAACGATTGCTCTCTGCCCGCACAGACGAAGAGCCAGGCCTGAAAGAGGCTGCTGGATCTCTTCAGCACTCAGCAAGCTTTGCAACCGGGACACCTCTTTTACTGTCACTCCTTGCTTACTTGTCTGAAAGTGCATTTGAACCAACGTCTCCGGCACCCAATCTCAGACATGCTGCTGCTGAGTGAGCGGAGCAAGTTAGTTTGATCCCTCTGACGATGATCTAGATCTGAGAGTAGCTATTGGAAATCTTCTGCAAACAGCATCTTTCGGAGAGGTGGTACATATATTGCAGTCTCTCCTTTGTTTGCCAGCTCCAAATCCGCTTGAGCGGAACATCTGTAGTGCACCCCCCAGCCGTCCTGAATGCAAGTTTGGAGTGCAAGAACGATTGTTCTGTGCTCGCACAGATGAATAGGCAGGACTGAAAGGGGCTGCTGGATCTCTACTGCCCTCAGCAGGATTTGCTAAATTGACACTTTTATTGCAGTCTCTCCTTTGTTTGCCAGCTCCAAGTCCGTTTGGGCACAACATCTGTGGTGCACCCCCCAGCTGTCCTTTAATCCGAGTTCGGAGTGCCCGAACGATTGCTCTCTGCCCGCACAGACGAAGAGCCAGGCCTGAAAGAGGCTGCTGGATCTCTTCAGCACTCAGCAAGCTTTGCAATCGGGACACCTCTTTTACTGTCACTCCTTGCTTACTTGTCAGAAAGTGCATTTGAACCAACGTCTCCGGCACCCAATCTCAGACATGCTGCTGCTGAGTGAGCGGAGCAAGTTAGTTTGAGCCCTCTGACGATGATCTAGATCTGAGAGTAGCTATTGGAAATCTTCTGCAAACAGCATCTTTCGGAGACGTGGTACATATATTGCAGTCTCTCCTTTGTTTGCCAGCTCCAAATCCGCTTGAGCGGAACATCTGTGGTGCACCCCCCAGCCGTCCTGAATCCGAGTTTGGAGTGCACGAACTTTTGTTTTCTGCCCGCACAGACGAAGAGCCAGGACTGAAAGAGGCTGCTGGATCTCTTCAGCACTAAGCAAGCCGGATTTGCTAAAGTGACACTTTTATTGCTGTCTCTCCTTTTTTGCCAGCTCCAAGTCCGTTTGGGCACAACATCTGTGGTGCACCCCCCAGCCGTCCTTTAATCCGAGTTCGGAGTGCACGAACGATTGCTCTCTGCTCGCACAGACGAATAGGCGGGACTGAAAGAGGCTGCTGGATCTCTTCAGCACTCAGCAAGATTTGCAACCGGGACACCTCTTTTACTGTCATTCCTTGCATACTTATCAGAAAGTGCATTTGAACCAACGTCTCCGGCACCCAATCTCAGGCATGCTGCTGTTGAGTGAGCGGAGCAAGTTAGTTTGATCCCTCTGACGATGATCTAGATCTGAGAGTAGCTATTGGAAATCTTCTGCAAACAGCATCTTTCGGAGAGGTGGTACATATATTGCAGTCTCTCCTTTGTTTGAAAGCTCCAAATCCGTTTGAGCACAATATCTGTGGTGCACCCCCCAGCCGTCCTGAATCCGAGTTTGGAGTGCACGAACTTTTGTTTTCTGCCCGCACAGACGAAGAGCCAGGACTGAAAGAGGCTGCTGGATCTCTTCAGCACTAAGCAAGCCGGATTTTCTAAAGTGACACTTTTATTGCAGTCTCTCCTTTGTTTGCCAGCTCCAAGTCCGTTTGGGCACTACATCTGTGGTGCACCCCCCAGCCGTCCTTTAATCCCAGTTCGGAGTGCACGAACGATTGCTCTCTGCTCGCACAGACGAATAGGCGGGACTGAAAGAGGCTGCTGGATCTCTTCAGCACTCAGCAAGCTTTGCAACCGGGACACCTCTTTTACTGTCACTCCTTGCTTACTTGTCTGAAAGTGCATTTGAACCAACGTCTCCGGCACCCAATCTCAGACATGCTGCTGCTGAGTGAGCGGAGCAAGTTAGTTTGAGCCCTCTGACGATGATCTAGATCTGAGAGTAGCTATTGGAAATCTTCTGCAAACAGCATCTTTCGGAGAGGTGGTACATATATTGCAGTCTCTCCTTTGTTTGCCAGCTCCAAATCCGCTTGAGCGGAACATCTGTGGTGCACCCCCCAGCCGTCCTGAATGCAAGTTTCGAGTGCACGAACGATTGTTCTGTGCTCGCACAGATGAATAGGCAGGACTGAAAGGGGCTGCTGGATCTCTACTGCCCTCAGCAGGATTTGCTAAATTGACACTTTTATTGCAGTCTCTCCTTTGTTTGCCAGCTCCAAGTCCGTTTGGGCACAACATCTGTGGTACACCCCCCAGCCGTCCTTTAATCCGAGTTCGGAGTGCACGAACGATTGCTCTCTGCTCGCACAGACGAATAGGCGGGACTGAAAGAGGCTGCTGGATCTCTTCAGCACTCAGCAAGATTTGCAACCGGGACACCTCTTTTACTGTCATTCCTTGCATACTTATCAGAAAGTGCATTTGAACCAACGTCTCCGGCACCCAATCTCAGACATGCTGCTGCTGAGTGAGCGGAGCAAGTTAGTTTGATCCCTCTGACGATGATCTAGATCTGAGAGTAGCTATTGGAAATCTTCTGCAAACAGCATCTTTCGGAGACGTGGTACATATATTGCAGTCTCTCCTTTGTTTGAAAGTTCCAAATCCGTTTGAGCGCAATATCTGTGGTGCACCCCCCAGCCGTCCTGAATCCGAGTTTGGAGTGCACGAACTTTTGTTTTCTGCCCGCACAGACGAAGAGCCAGGACTGAAAGAGGCTGCTGGATCTCTTCAGCACTAAGCAAGCCGGATTTGCTAAAGTGACACTTTTATTGCAGTCTCTCCTTTGTTTGCCAGCTCCAAGTCCGTTTGGGCACAACATCTGTGGTGCACCCCCCAGCCGTCCTTTAATCCGAGTTCGGAGTGCCCGAACGATTGCTCTCTGCCCGCACAGACGAAGAGCCAGGCCTGAAAGAGGCTGCTGGATCTCTTCAGCACTCAGCAAGCTTTGCAACCGGGACACCTCTTTTACTGTCACTCCTTGCTTACTTGTCTGAAAGTGCATTTGAACCAACGTCTCCGGCACCCAATCTCAGACATGCTGCTGCTGAGTGAGCGGAGCAAGTTAGTTTGAGCCCTCTGACGATGATCTAGATCTGAGAGTAGCTATTGGAAATCTTCTGCAAACAGCATCTTTCGGAGACGTGGTACATATATTGCAGTCTCTCCTTTGTTTGCCAGCTCCAAATCCGCTTGAGCGGAACATCTGTAGTGCACCCCCCAGCCGTCCTGAATGCAAGTTTGGAGTGCAAGAACGATTGTTCTGTGCTCGCACAGATGAATAGGCAGGACTGAAAGGGGCTGCTGGATCTCTACTGCCCTCAGCAGGATTTGCTAAATTGACACTTTTATTGCAGTCTCTCCTTTGTTTGCCAGCTCCAAGTCCGTTTGGGCACAACATCTGTGGTGCACCCCCCAGCTGTCCTTTAATCCGAGTTCGGAGTGCCCGAACGATTGCTCTCTGCCCGCACAGACGAAGAGCCAGGCCTGAAAGAGGCTGCTGGATCTCTTCAGCACTCAGCAAGCTTTGCAATCGGGACACCTCTTTTACTGTCACTCCTTGCTTACTTGTCAGAAAGTGCATTTGAACCAACGTCTCCGGCACCCAATCTCAGACATGCTGCTGCTGAGTGAGCGGAGCAAGTTAGTTTGAGCCCTCTGACGATGATCTAGATCTGAGAGTAGCTATTGGAAATCTTCTGCAAACAGCATCTTTCGGAGACGTGGTACATATATTGCAGTCTCTCCTTTGTTTGCCAGCTCCAAATCCGCTTGAGAGGAACATCTGTGGTGCACCCCCCAGCCGTCCTGAATCCGAGTTTGGAATGCACGAACTTTTGTTTTCTGCCCGCACAGACGAAGAGCCAGGACTGAAAGAGGCTGCTGGATCTCTTCAGCACTAAGCAAGCCGGATTTGCTAAAGTGACACTTTTATTGCTGTCTCTCCTTTTTTGCCAGCTCCAAGTCCGTTTGGGCACAACATCTGTGGTGCACCCCCCAGCCGTCCTTTAATCCGAGTTCGGAGTGCACGAACGATTGCTCTCTGCTCGCACAGACGAATAGGCGGGACTGAAAGAGGCTGCTGGATCTCTTCAGCACTCAGCAAGATTTGCAACCGGGACACCTCTTTTACTGTCATTCCTTGCATACTTATCAGAAAGTGCATTTGAACCAACGTCTCCGGCACCCAATCTCAGGCATGCTGCTGTTGAGTGAGCGGAGCAAGTTAGTTTGATCCCTCCGACGATGATCTAGATCTGAGAGTAGCTATTGGAAATCTTCTGCAAACAGCATCTTTCGGAGAGGTGGTACATATATTGCAGTCTCTCCTTTGTTTGAAAGCTCCAAATCCGTTTGAGCACAATATCTGTGGTGCACCCCCCAGCCGTCCTGAATCCGAGTTTGGAGTGCACGAACTTTTGTTTTCTGCCCGCACAGACGAAGAGCCAGGACTGAAAGAGGCTGCTGGATCTCTTCAGCACTAAGCAAGCCGGATTTTCTAAAGTGACACTTTTATTGCTGTCTCTCCTTTGTTTGCCAGCTCCAAGTCCGTTTGGGCACTACATCTGTGGTGCACCCCCCAGCCGTCCTTTAATCCCAGTTCGGAGTGCACGAACGATTGCTCTCTGCTCGCACAGACGAATAGGCGGGACTGAAAGAGGCTGCTGGATCTCTTCAGCACTCAGCAAGCTTTGCAACCGGGACACCTCTTTTACTGTCACTCCTTGCTTACTTGTCTGAAAGTGCATTTGAACCAACGTCTCCGGCACCCAATCTCAGACATGCTGCTGCTGAGTGAGCGGAGCAAGTTAGTTTGAGCCCTCTGACGATGATCTAGATCTGAGAGTAGCTATTGGAAATCTTCTGCAAACAGCATCTTTCGGAGAGGTGGTACATATATTGCAGTCTCTCCTTTGTTTGCCAGCTCCAAATCCGCTTGAGCGGAACATCTGTGGTGCACCCCCCAGCCGTCCTGAATGCAAGTTTCGAGTGCACGAACGATTGTTCTGTGCTCGCACAGATGAATAGGCAGGACTGAAAGGGGCTGCTGGATCTCTACTGCCCTCAGCAGGATTTGCTAAATTGACACTTTTATTGCAGTCTCTCCTTTGTTTGCCAGCTCCAAGTCCGTTTGGGCACAACATCTGTGGTACACCCCCCAGCCGTCCTTTAATCCGAGTTCGGAGTGCACGAACGATTGCTCTCTGCTCGCACAGACGAATAGGCGGGACTGAAAGAGGCTGCTGGATCTCTTCAGCACTCAGCAAGATTTGCAACCGGGACACCTCTTTTACTGTCATTCCTTGCATATTTATCAGAAAGTGCATTTGAACCAACGTCTCCGGCACCCAATCTCAGACATGCTGCTGCTGAGTGAGCGGAGCAAGTTAGTTTGAGCCCTCTGACGATGATCTAGATCTGAGAGTAGCTATTGGAAATCTTCTGCAAACAGCATCTTTCGGAGACGTGGTACATATATTGCAGTCTCTCCTTTGTTTGCCACCTCCAAATCCGCTTGAGCGTTACATCTGTGGTGCACCCCCCAGCCGTCCTGAATGCAAGTTTGGAGTGCACGAACGATTGTTCTGTGCTCGCACAGATGAATAGGCAGGACTGAAAGGAGCTGCTGGATCTCTACTACCCTCAGCAGGATTTGCTAAATTGACACTTTTATTGCAGTCTCTCCTTTGTTTGCCAGCTCCAAGTCCGTTTGGGCACTACATCTGTGGTGCACCCCCCAGCCGTCCTGAATGCAAGTTTGGAGTGCACGAACGATTGTTCTGTGCTCGCACAGATGAATAGGCAGGACTGAAAGGGGCTGCTGGATCTCTACTGCCCTCAGCAGGATTTGCTAAATTGACACTTTTATTGCAGTCTCTCCTTTGTTTGACAGCTCCAAGTCCGTTTGGGCACTACATCTGTGGTGCACCCCCCAGCCGTCCTTTAATCCGAGTTCGGAGTGCACGAACGATTGCTCTCTGCTCGCACAGCCGAATAGGCGGGACTGAAAGAGGCTGCTGGATCTCTTCAGCACTCAGCAAGCTTTGCAACCGGGACACCTCTTTTACTGTCATTCCTTGCATACTTATCAGAAAGTGCATTTGAACCAACGTCTCCGGCACCCAATCTCAGACATGCTGCTGCTGAGTGAGCGGAGCAAGTTAGTTTGAGCCCTCTGACGATGATCTAGATCTGAGAGTAGCTATTGGAAATCTTCTGCAAACAGCATCTTTCGGAGACGTGGTACATATATTGCAGTCTCTCCTTTGTTTGAAAGCTCCAAATCCGTTTGAGCACAATATCTGTGGTGCACCCCCCAGCCGTCCTGAATCCGAGTTTGGAGTGCACGAACTTTTGTTTTCTGCCCGCACAGACGAAGAGCCAGGACTGAAAGAGGCTGCTGGATCTCTTCAGCACTAAGCAAGCCGGATTTGCTAAAGTGACACTTTTATTGCAGTCTCTCCTTTGTTTGCCAGCTCCAAGTCCGTTTGGGCACAACATCTGTGGTGCACCCCCCAGCCGTCCTTTAATCCGAGTTCGGAGTGCACGAACGATTGCTCTCTGCCAGCACAGACGAAGAGCCAGGACTGAAAGAGGCTGCTGGATCTCTTCAGCACTCAGCAAGCTTTGCAACCGGGACACCTCTTTTACTGTCACTCCTTGCTTACTTGTCTGAAAGTGCATTTGAACCAACGTCTCCGGCACCCAATCTCAGACATGCTGCTGCTGAGTGAGCGGAGCAAGTTAGTTTGATCCCTCTGACGATGATCTAGATCTGAGAGTAGCTATTGGAAATCTTCTGCAAACAGCATCTTTCGGAGAGGTGGTACATATATTGCAGTCTCTCCTTTGTTTGCCAGCTCCAAATCCGCTTGAGCGGAACATCTGTAGTGCACCCCCCAGCCGTCCTGAATGCAAGTTTGGAGTGCAAGAACGATTGTTCTGTGCTCGCACAGATGAATAGGCAGGACTGAAAGGGGCTGCTGGATCTCTACTGCCCTCAGCAGGATTTGCTAAATTGACACTTTTATTGCAGTCTCTCCTTTGTTTGCCAGCTCCAAGTCCGTTTGGGCACAACATCTGTGGTGCACCCCCCAGCTGTCCTTTAATCCGAGTTCGGAGTGCCCGAACGATTGCTCTCTGCCCGCACAGACGAAGAGCCAGGACTGAAAGAGGCTGCTGGATCTCTTCAGCACTCAGCAAGATTTGCAACCGGGACACCTCTTTTACTGTCATTCCTTGCATATTTATCAGAAAGTGCATTTGAACCAACGTCTCCGGCACCCAATCTCAGACATGCTGCTGCTGAGTGAGCGGAGCAAGTTAGTTTGAGCCCTCTGACGATGATCTAGATCTGAGAGTAGCTATTGGAAATCTTCTGCAAACAGCATCTTTCGGAGAGGTGGTACATATATTGCAGTCTCTCCTTTGTTTGCCACCTCCAAATCCGCTTGAGCGTTACATCTGTGGTGCACCCCCCAGCCGTCCTGAATGCAAGTTTGGAGTGCACGAACGATTGTTCTGTGCTCGCACAGATGAATAGGCAGGACTGAAAGGAGCTGCTGGATCTCTACTACCCTCAGCAGGATTTGCTAAATTGACACTTTTATTGCAGTCTCTCCTTTGTTTGCCAGCTCCAAGTCCGTTTGGGCACTACATCTGTGGTGCACCCCCCAGCCGTCCTGAATGCAAGTTTGGAGTGCACGAACGATTGTTCTGTGCTCGCACAGATGAATAGGCAGGACTGAAAGGGGCTGCTGGATCTCTACTGCCCTCAGCAGGATTTGCTAAATTGACACTTTTATTGCAGTCTCTCCTTTGTTTGACAGCTCCAAGTCCGTTTGGGCACTACATCTGTGGTGCACCCCCCAGCCGTCCTTTAATCCGAGTTCGGAGTGCACGAACGATTGCTCTCTGCTCGCACAGCCGAATAGGCGGGACTGAAAGAGGCTGCTGGATCTCTTCAGCACTCAGCAAGCTTTGCAACCGGGACACCTCTTTTACTGTCATTTCTTGCATACTTATCAGAAAGTGCATTTGAACCAACGTCTCCGGCACCCAATCTCAGACATGCTGCTGCTGAGTGAGCGGAGCAAGTTAGTTTGAGCCCTCTGACGATGATCTAGATCTGAGAGTAGCTATTGGAAATCTTCTGCAAACAGCATCTTTCGGAGACGTGGTACATATATTGCAGTCTCTCCTTTGTTTGAAAGCTCCAAATCCGTTTGAGCACAATATCTGTGGTGCACCCCCCAGCCGTCCTGAATCCGAGTTTGGAGTGCACGAACTTTTGTTTTCTGCCCGCACAGACGAAGAGCCAGGACTGAAAGAGGCTGCTGGATCTCTTCAGCACTAAGCAAGCCGGATTTGCTAAAGTGACACTTTTATTGCAGTCTCTCCTTTGTTTGCCAGCTCCAAGTCCGTTTGGGCACAACATCTGTGGTGCACCCCCCAGCCGTCCTTTAATCCGAGTTCGGAGTGCACGAACGATTGCTCTCTGCTCGCACAGACGAATAGGCGGGACTGAAAGAGGCTGCTGGATCTCTTCAGCACTCAGCAAGCTTTGCAACCGGGACACCTCTTTTACTGTCACTCCTTGCTTACTTGTCTGAAAGTGCATTTGAACCAACGTCTCCGGCACCCAATCTCAGACATGCTGCTGCTGAGTGAGCGGAGCAAGTTAGTTTGAGCCCTCTGACGATGATCTAGATCTGAGAGTAGCTATTGGAAATCTTCTGCAAACAGCATCTTTCGGAGAGGTGGTACATATATTGCAGTCTCTCCTTTGTTTGCCAGCTCCAAATCCGCTTGAGCGGAACATCTGTGGTGCACCCCCCAGCCGTCCTGAATGCAAGTTTCGAGTGCACGAACGATTGTTCTGTGCTCGCACAGATGAATAGGCAGGACTGAAAGGGGCTGCTGGATCTCTACTGCCCTCAGCAGGATTTGCTAAATTGACACTTTTATTGCAGTCTCTCCTTTGTTTGCCAGCTCCAAGTCCGTTTGGGCACAACATCTGTGGTACACCCCCCAGCCGTCCTTTAATCCGAGTTCGGAGTGCACGAACGATTGCTCTCTGCTCGCACAGACGAATAGGCGGGACTGAAAGAGGCTGCTGGATCTCTTCAGCACTCAGCAAGATTTGCAACCGGGACACCTCTTTTACTGTCATTCCTTGCATACTTATCAGAAAGTGCATTTGAACCAACGTCTCCGGCACCCAATCTCAGACATGCTGCTGCTGAGTGAGCGGAGCAAGTTAGTTTGATCCCTCTGACGATGATCTAGATCTGAGAGTAGCTATTGGAAATCTTCTGCAAACAGCATCTTTCGGAGACGTGGTACATATATTGCAGTCTCTCCTTTGTTTGAAAGTTCCAAATCCGTTTGAGCGCAATATCTGTGGTGCACCCCCCAGCCGTCCTGAATCCGAGTTTGGAGTGCACGAACTTTTGTTTTCTGCCCGCACAGACGAAGAGCCAGGACTGAAAGAGGCTGCTGGATCTCTTCAGCACTAAGCAAGCCGGATTTGCTAAAGTGACACTTTTATTGCAGTCTCTCCTTTGTTTGCCAGCTCCAAGTCCGTTTGGGCACAACATCTGTGGTGCACCCCCCAGCCGTCCTTTAATCCGAGTTCGGAGTGCCCGAACGATTGCTCTCTGCCCGCACAGACGAAGAGCCAGGCCTGAAAGAGGCTGCTGGATCTCTTCAGCACTCAGCAAGCTTTGCAACCGGGACACCTCTTTTACTGTCACTCCTTGCTTACTTGTCTGAAAGTGCATTTGAACCAACGTCTCCGGCACCCAATCTCAGACATGCTGCTGCTGAGTGAGCGGAGCAAGTTAGTTTGAGCCCTCTGACGATGATCTAGATCTGAGAGTAGCTATTGGAAATCTTCTGCAAACAGCATCTTTCGGAGACGTGGTACATATATTGCAGTCTCTCCTTTGTTTGCCAGCTCCAAATCCATTTGAGCGGAACATCTGTAGTGCACCCCCCAGCCGTCCTGAATGCAAGTTTGGAGTGCAAGAACGATTGTTCTGTGCTCGCACAGATGAATAGGCAGGACTGAAAGGGGCTGCTGGATCTCTACTGCCCTCAGCAGGATTTGCTAAATTGACACTTTTATTGCAGTCTCTCCTTTGTTTGCCAGCTCCAAGTCCGTTTGGGCACAACATCTGTGGTGCACCCCCCAGCTGTCCTTTAATCCGAGTTCGGAGTGCCCGAACGATTGCTCTCTGCCCGCACAGACGAAGAGCCAGGCCTGAAAGAGGCTGCTGGATCTCTTCAGCACTCAGCAAGCTTTGCAATCGGGACACCTCTTTTACTGTCACTCCTTGCTTACTTGTCAGAAAGTGCATTTGAACCAACGTCTCCGGCACCCAATCTCAGACATGCTGCTGCTGAGTGAGCGGAGCAAGTTAGTTTGAGCCCTCTGACGATGATCTAGATCTGAGAGTAGCTATTGGAAATCTTCTGCAAACAGCATCTTTCGGAGACGTGGTACATATATTGCAGTCTCTCCTTTGTTTGCCAGCTCCAAATCCGCTTGAGAGGAACATCTGTGGTGCACCCCCCAGCCGTCCTGAATCCGAGTTTGGAATGCACGAACTTTTGTTTTCTGCCCGCACAGACGAAGAGCCAGGACTGAAAGAGGCTGCTGGATCTCTTCAGCACTAAGCAAGCCGGATTTGCTAAAGTGACACTTTTATTGCTGTCTCTCCTTTTTTGCCAGCTCCAAGTCCGTTTGGGCACAACATCTGTGGTGCACCCCCCAGCCGTCCTTTAATCCGAGTTCGGAGTGCACGAACGATTGCTCTCTGCTCGCACAGACGAATAGGCGGGACTGAAAGAGGCTGCTGGATCTCTTCAGCACTCAGCAAGATTTGCAACCGGGACACCTCTTTTACTGTCATTCCTTGCATACTTATCAGAAAGTGCATTTGAACCAACGTCTCCGGCACCCAATCTCAGACATGCTGCTGCTGAGTGAGCGGAGCAAGTTAGTTTGATCCCTCTGACGATGATCTAGATCTGAGAGTAGCTATTGGAAATCTTCTGCAAACAGCATCTTTCGGAGACGTGGTACATATATTGCAGTCTCTCCTTTGTTTGAAAGTTCCAAATCCGTTTGAGCGCAATATCTGTGGTGCACCCCCCAGCCGTCCTGAATCCGAGTTTGGAGTGCACGAACTTTTGTTTTCTGCCCGCACAGACGAAGAGCCAGGACTGAAAGAGGCTGCTGGATCTCTTCAGCACTAAGCAAGCCGGATTTGCTAAAGTGACACTTTTATTGCAGTCTCTCCTTTGTTTGCCAGCTCCAAGTCCGTTTGGGCACAACATCTGTGGTGCACCCCCCAGCCGTCCTTTAATCCGAGTTCGGAGTGCCCGAACGATTGCTCTCTGCCCGCACAGACGAAGAGCCAGGCCTGAAAGAGGCTGCTGGATCTCTTCAGCACTCAGCAAGCTTTGCAACCGGGACACCTCTTTTACTGTCACTCCTTGCTTACTTGTCTGAAAGTGCATTTGAACCAACGTCTCCGGCACCCAATCTCAGACATGCTGCTGCTGAGTGAGCGGAGCAAGTTAGTTTGAGCCCTCTGACGATGATCTAGATCTGAGAGTAGCTATTGGAAATCTTCTGCAAACAGCATCTTTCGGAGACGTGGTACATATATTGCAGTCTCTCCTTTGTTTGCCAGCTCCAAATCCGCTTGAGCGGAACATCTGTAGTGCACCCCCCAGCCGTCCTGAATGCAAGTTTGGAGTGCAAGAACGATTGTTCTGTGCTCGCACAGATGAATAGGCAGGACTGAAAGGGGCTGCTGGATCTCTACTGCCCTCAGCAGGATTTGCTAAATTGACACTTTTATTGCAGTCTCTCCTTTGTTTGCCAGCTCCAAGTCCGTTTGGGCACAACATCTGTGGTGCACCCCCCAGCTGTCCTTTAATCCGAGTTCGGAGTGCCCGAACGATTGCTCTCTGCCCGCACAGACGAAGAGCCAGGCCTGAAAGAGGCTGCTGGATCTCTTCAGCACTCAGCAAGCTTTGCAATCGGGACACCTCTTTTACTGTCACTCCTTGCTTACTTGTCAGAAAGTGCATTTGAACCAACGTCTCCGGCACCCAATCTCAGACATGCTGCTGCTGAGTGAGCGGAGCAAGTTAGTTTGAGCCCTCTGACGATGATCTAGATCTGAGAGTAGCTATTGGAAATCTTCTGCAAACAGCATCTTTCGGAGACGTGGTACATATATTGCAGTCTCTCCTTTGTTTGCCAGCTCCAAATCCGCTTGAGAGGAACATCTGTGGTGCACCCCCCAGCCGTCCTGAATCCGAGTTTGGAATGCACGAACTTTTGTTTTCTGCCCGCACAGACGAAGAGCCAGGACTGAAAGAGGCTGCTGGATCTCTTCAGCACTAAGCAAGCCGGATTTGCTAAAGTGACACTTTTATTGCTGTCTCTCCTTTTTTGCCAGCTCCAAGTCCGTTTGGGCACAACATCTGTGGTGCACCCCCCAGCCGTCCTTTAATCCGAGTTCGGAGTGCACGAACGATTGCTCTCTGCCAGCACAGACGAAGAGCCAGGACTGAAAGAGGCTGCTGGATCTCTTCAGCACTCAGCAAGATTTGCAACCGGGAAACCTCTTTTACTGTCATTCCTTGCATACTTATCAGAAAGTGCATTTGAACCAACGTCTCCGGCACCCAATCTCAGACATGCTGCTGCTGAGTGAGCGGAGCAAGTTAGTTTGAGCCCTCTGACGATGATCTAGATCTGAGAGTAGCTATTGGAAATCTTCTGCAAACAGCATCTTTCGGAGACGTGGTACATATATTGCAGTCTCTCCTTTGTTTGAAAGCTCCAAATCCGTTTGAGCACAATATCTGTGGTGCACCCCCCAGCCGTCCTGAATCCGAGTTTGGAGTGCACGAACTTTTGTTTTCTGCCCGCACAGACGAAGAGCCAGGACTGAAAGAGGCTGCTGGATCTCTTCAGCACTAAGCAAGCCGGATTTGCTAAAGTGACACTTTTATTGCAGTCTCTCCTTTGTTTGCCAGCTCCAAGTCCGTTTGAGCACAACATCTGTGGTGCACCCCCCAGCCGTCCTTTAATCCGAGTTCGGAGTGCACGAACGATTGCTCTCTGCCCGCACAGGAGAAGAGCCAGGCCTGAAAGAGGCTGCTGGATCTCTTCAGCACTCAGCAAGCTTTGCAACCGGGACACCTCTTTTACTGTCACTCCTTGCTTACTTGTCTGAAAGTGCATTTGAACCAACGTCTCCGGCACCCAATCTCAGACATGCTGCTGCTGAGTGAGCGGAGCAAGTTAGTTTGATCCCTCTGACGATGATCTAGATCTGAGAGTAGCTATTGGAAATCTTCTGCAAACAGCATCTTTCGGAGAGGTGGTACATATATTGCAGTCTCTCCTTTGTTTGCCAGCTCCAAATCCGCTTGAGCGGAACATCTGTAGTGCACCCCCCAGCCGTCCTGAATGCAAGTTTGGAGTGCAAGAACGATTGTTCTGTGCTCGCACAGATGAATAGGCAGGACTGAAAGGGGCTGCTGGATCTCTACTGCCCTCAGCAGGATTTGCTAAATTGACACTTTTATTGCAGTCTCTCCTTTGTTTGCCAGCTCCAAGTCCGTTTGGGCACAACATCTGTGGTGCACCCCCCAGCTGTCCTTTAATCCGAGTTCGGAGTGCCCGAACGATTGCTCTCTGCCCGCACAGACGAAGAGCCAGGACTGAAAGAGGCTGCTGGATCTCTTCAGCACTCAGCAAGATTTGCAACCGGGACACCTCTTTTACTGTCATTCCTTGCATATTTATCAGAAAGTGCATTTGAACCAACGTCTCCGGCACCCAATCTCAGACATGCTGCTGCTGAGTGAGCGGAGCAAGTTAGTTTGAGCCCTCTGACGATGATCTAGATCTGAGAGTAGCTATTGGAAATCTTCTGCAAACAGCATCTTTCGGAGAGGTGGTACATATATTGCAGTCTCTCCTTTGTTTGCCACCTCCAAATCTGCTTGAGCGTTACATCTGTGGTGCACCCCCCAGCCGTCCTGAATGCAAGTTTGGAGTGCACGAACGATTGTTCTGTGCTCGCACAGATGAATAGGCAGGACTGAAAGGAGCTGCTGGATCTCTACTACCCTCAGCAGGATTTGCTAAATTGACACTTTTATTGCAGTCTCTCCTTTGTTTGCCAGCTCCAAGTCCGTTTGGGCACTACATCTGTGGTGCACCCCCCAGCCGTCCTGAATGCAAGTTTGGAGTGCACGAACGATTGTTCTGTGCTCGCACAGATGAATAGGCAGGACTGAAAGGGGCTGCTGGATCTCTACTGCCCTCAGCAGGATTTGCTAAATTGACACTTTTATTGCAGTCTCTCCTTTGTTTGACAGCTCCAAGTCCGTTTGGGCACTACATCTGTGGTGCACCCCCCAGCCGTCCTTTAATCCGAGTTCGGAGTGCACGAACGATTGCTCTCTGCTCGCACAGCCGAATAGGCGGGACTGAAAGAGGCTGCTGGATCTCTTCAGCACTCAGCAAGCTTTGCAACCGGGACACCTCTTTTACTGTCATTCCTTGCATACTTATCAGAAAGTGCATTTGAACCAACGTCTCCGGCACCCAATCTCAGACATGCTGCTGCTGAGTGAGCGGAGCAAGTTAGTTTGAGCCCTCTGACGATGATCTAGATCTGAGAGTAGCTATTGGAAATCTTCTGCAAACAGCATCTTTCGGAGACGTGGTACATATATTGCAGTCTCTCCTTTGTTTGAAAGCTCCAAATCCGTTTGAGCACAATATCTGTGGTGCACCCCCCAGCCGTCCTGAATCCGAGTTTGGAGTGCACGAACTTTTGTTTTCTGCCCGCACAGACGAAGAGCCAGGACTGAAAGAGGCTGCTGGATCTCTTCAGCACTAAGCAAGCCGGATTTGCTAAAGTGACACTTTTATTGCAGTCTCTCCTTTGTTTGCCAGCTCCAAGTCCGTTTGGGCACAACATCTGTGGTGCACCCCCCAGCCGTCCTTTAATCCGAGTTCGGAGTGCACGAACGATTGCTCTCTGCTCGCACAGACGAATAGGCGGGACTGAAAGAGGCTGCTGGATCTCTTCAGCACTCAGCAAGCTTTGCAACCGGGACACCTCTTTTACTGTCACTCCTTGCTTACTTGTCTGAAAGTGCATTTGAACCAACGTCTCCGGCACCCAATCTCAGACATGCTGCTGCTGAGTGAGCGGAGCAAGTTAGTTTGAGCCCTCTGACGATGATCTAGATCTGAGAGTAGCTATTGGAAATCTTCTGCAAACAGCATCTTTCGGAGAGGTGGTACATATATTGCAGTCTCTCCTTTGTTTGCCAGCTCCAAATCCGCTTGAGCGGAACATCTGTGGTGCACCCCCCAGCCGTCCTGAATGCAAGTTTCGAGTGCACGAACGATTGTTCTGTGCTCGCACAGATGAATAGGCAGGACTGAAAGGGGCTGCTGGATCTCTACTGCCCTCAGCAGGATTTGCTAAATTGACACTTTTATTGCAGTCTCTCCTTTGTTTGCCAGCTCCAAGTCCGTTTGGGCACAACATCTGTGGTACACCCCCCAGCCGTCCTTTAATCCGAGTTCGGAGTGCACGAACGATTGCTCTCTGCTCGCACAGACGAATAGGCGGGACTGAAAGAGGCTGCTGGATCTCTTCAGCACTCAGCAAGATTTGCAACCGGGACACCTCTTTTACTGTCATTCCTTGCATACTTATCAGAAAGTGCATTTGAACCAACGTCTCCGGCACCCAATCTCAGACATGCTGCTGCTGAGTGAGCGGAGCAAGTTAGTTTGATCCCTCTGACGATGATCTAGATCTGAGAGTAGCTATTGGAAATCTTCTGCAAACAGCATCTTTCGGAGACGTGGTACATATATTGCAGTCTCTCCTTTGTTTGAAAGTTCCAAATCCGTTTGAGCGCAATATCTGTGGTGCACCCCCCAGCCGTCCTGAATCCGAGTTTGGAGTGCACGAACTTTTGTTTTCTGCCCGCACAGACGAAGAGCCAGGACTGAAAGAGGCTGCTGGATCTCTTCAGCACTAAGCAAGCCGGATTTGCTAAAGTGACACTTTTATTGCAGTCTCTCCTTTGTTTGCCAGCTCCAAGTCCGTTTGGGCACAACATCTGTGGTGCACCCCCCAGCCGTCCTTTAATCCGAGTTCGGAGTGCCCGAACGATTGCTCTCTGCCCGCACAGACGAAGAGCCAGGCCTGAAAGAGGCTGCTGGATCTCTTCAGCACTCAGCAAGCTTTGCAACCGGGACACCTCTTTTACTGTCACTCCTTGCTTACTTGTCTGAAAGTGCATTTGAACCAACGTCTCCGGCACCCAATCTCAGACATGCTGCTGCTGAGTGAGCGGAGCAAGTTAGTTTGATCCCTCTGACGATGATCTAGATCTGAGAGTAGCTATTGGAAATCTTCTGCAAACAGCATCTTTCGGAGAGGTGGTACATATATTGCAGTCTCTCCTTTGTTTGCCAGCTCCAAATCCGCTTGAGCGGAACATCTGTAGTGCACCCCCCAGCCGTCCTGAATGCAAGTTTGGAGTGCAAGAACGATTGTTCTGTGCTCGCACAGATGAATAGGCAGGACTGAAAGGGGCTGCTGGATCTCTACTGCCCTCAGCAGGATTTGCTAAATTGACACTTTTATTGCAGTCTCTCCTTTGTTTGCCAGCTCCAAGTCCGTTTGGGCACAACATCTGTGGTGCACCCCCCAGCTGTCCTTTAATCCGAGTTCGGAGTGCCCGAACGATTGCTCTCTGCCCGCACAGACGAAGAGCCAGGACTGAAAGAGGCTGCTGGATCTCTTCAGCACTCAGCAAGCTTTGCAACCGGGACACCTCTTTTACTGTCACTCCTTGCTTACTTGTCTGAAAGTGCATTTGAACCAACGTCTCCGGCACCCAATCTCAGACATGCTGCTGCTGAGTGAGCGGAGCAAGTTAGTTTGAGCCCTCTGACGATGATCTAGATCTGAGAGTAGCTATTGGAAATCTTCTGCAAACAGCATCTTTCGGAGACGTGGTACATATATTGCAGTCTCTCCTTTGTTTGCCACCTCCAAATCCGCTTGAGCGTTACATCTGTGGTGCACCCCCCAGCCGTCCTGAATGCAAGTTTGGAGTGCACGAACGATTGTTCTGTGCTCGCACAGATGAATAGGCAGGACTGAAAGGAGCTGCTGGATCTCTACTACCCTCAGCAGGATTTGCTAAATTGACACTTTTATTGCAGTCTCTCCTTTGTTTGCCAGCTCCAAGTCCGTTTGGGCACTACATCTGTGGTGCACCCCCCAGCCGTCCTTTAATCCGAGTTCGGAGTGCACGAACGATTGCTCTCTGCCCGCACAGACGAAGAGCCAGGACTGAAAGAGGCTGCTGGATCTCTTCAGCACTCAGCAAGCTTTGCAACCGGGACACCTCTTTTACTGTCACTCCTTGCTTACTTGTCTGAAAGTGCATTTGAACCAACGTCTCCGGCACCCAATCTCAGACATGCTGCTGCTGAGTGAGCGGAGCAAGTTAGTTTGATCCCTCTGACGATGATCTAGATCTGAGAGTAGCTATTGGAAATCTTCTGCAAACAGCATCTTTCGGAGAGGTGGTACATATATTGCAGTCTCTCCTTTGTTTGCCAGCTCCAAATCCGCTTGAGCGGAACATCTGTAGTGCACCCCCCAGCCGTCCTGAATGCAAGTTTGGAGTGCAAGAACGATTGTTCTGTGCTCGCACAGATGAATAGGCAGGACTGAAAGGGGCTGCTGGATCTCTACTGCCCTCAGCAGGATTTGCTAAATTGACACTTTTATTGCAGTCTCTCCTTTGTTTGCCAGCTCCAAGTCCGTTTGGGCACAACATCTGTGGTGCACCCCCCAGCCGTCCTTTAATCCGAGTTCGGAGTGCACGAACGATTGCTCTCTGCTCGCACAGACGAATAGGCAGGACTGAAAGAGGCTGCTGGATCTCTTCAGCACTCAGCAAGCTTTGCAACCGGGACACCTCTTTTACTGTCACTCCTTGCTTACTTGTCTGAAAGTGCATTTGAACCAACGTCTCCGGCACCCAATCTCAGACATGCTGCTGCTGAGTGAGCGGAGCAAGTTAGTTTGATCCCTCTGACGATGATCTAGATCTGAGAGTAGCTATTGGAAATCTTCTGCAAACAGCATCTTTCGGAGACGTGGTACATATATTGCAGTCTCTCCTTTGTTTGAAAGCTCCAAATCCGCTTGAGCGTTACATCTGTGGTGCACCCCCCAGCCGTCCTGAATGCAAGTTTGGAGTGCAAGAACGATTGTTCTGTGCTCGCACAGATGAATAGGCAGGACTGAAAGGGGCTGCTGGATCTCTTCTGCCCTCAGCAGGATTTGCTAAATTGAGACTTTTATTGCAGTCTCTCCTTTGTTTGAAAGCTCCAAATCCGTTTGAGCGTTACATCTGTGGTGCACCCCCCAACCGTCCTGAATGCAAGTTTGGAGTGCACGAACTTTTGTTTTCTGCCCGCACAGACGAAGAGCCAGGACTGAAAGAGGCTGCTGGATCTCTTCAGCACTAAGCAAGCCGGATTTGCTAAAGTGACACTTTTATTGCAGTCTCTCCTTTGTTTGCCAGCTCCAAGTCCGTTTGGGCACAACATCTGTGGTGCACCCCCCAGCCGTCCTTTAATCCGAGTTCGGAGTGCACGAACGATTGCTCTCTGCCAGCACAGACGAAGAGCCAGGACTGAAAGAGGCTGCTGGATCTCTTCAGCACTCAGCAAGCTTTGCAACCGGGACACCTCTTTTACTGTCACTCCTTGCTTACTTGTCTGAAAGTGCATTTGAACCAACGTCTCCGGCACCCAATCTCAGACATGCTGCTGCTGAGTGAGCGGAGCAAGTTAGTTTGAGCCCTCTGACGATGATCTAGATCTGAGAGTAGCTATTGGAAATCTTCTGCAAACAGCATCTTTCGGAGAGGTGGTACATATATTGCAGTCTCTCTTTTGTTTGAAAGCTCCAAATCCGTTTGAGCACAATATCTGTGGTGCACCCCCCAGCCGTCCTGAATCCGAGTTTAGAGTGCACGAACTTTTGTTTTCTGCCCGCACAGACGAAGAGCCAGGACTGAAAGAGGCTGCTGGATCTCTTCAGCACTAAGCAAGCCGGGTTTTCTAAAGTGACACTTTTATTGCAGTCTCTCCTTTGTTTGCCAGCTCCAAGTCCGTTTGGGCACAACATCTGTGGTGCACCCCCCAGCCGTCCTTTAATCCGAGTTCGGAGTGCACGAACGATTGCTCTCTGCTCGCACAGACGAATAGGCGGGACTGAAAGAGGCTGCTGGATCTCTTCAGCACTCAGCAAGATTTGCAACCGGGACACCTCTTTTACTGTCACTCCTTGCTTACTTGTCTGAAAGTGCATTTGAACCAACGTCTCCGGCACCCAATCTCAGACATGCTGCTGCTGAGTGAGCGGAGCAAGTTAGTTTGAGCCCTCTGACGATGATCTAGATCTGAGAGTAGCTATTGGAAATCTTCTGCAAACAGCATCTTTCGGAGACGTGGCACATATATTGCAGTCTCTCCTTTGTTTGAAAGCTCCAAATCCGTTTGAGCGCAATATCTGTGGTGCACCCCCCAGCCGTCCTGAATCCGAGTTTGGAGTGCACGAACTTTTGTTTTCTGCCCGCACAGACGAAGAGCCAGGACTGAAAGAGGCTGCTGGATCTCTTCAGCACTAAGCAAGCCGGATTTGCTAAAGTGACACTTTTATTGCAGTCTCTCCTTTGTTTGCCAGCTCCAAGTCCGTTTGGGCACAACATCTGTGGTGCACCCCCCAGCCGTCCTTTAATCCGAGTTCGGAGTGCACGAACGATTGCTCTCTGCTCGCACAGACGAATAGGCGGGACTGAAAGAGGCTGCTGGATCTCTTCAGCACTCAGCAAGCTTTGCAACCGGGACACCTCTTTTACTGTCACTCCTTGCTTACTTGTCTGAAAGTACATTTGAACCAACGTCTCCGGCACCCAATCTCAGACATGCTGCTGCTGAGTGAGCGGAGCAAGTTAGTTTGATCCCTCTGACGATGATCTAGATCTGAGTGTAGCTATTGGAAATCTTCTGCAAACAGCATCTTTCGGAGAGGTGGTACATATATTGCAGTCTCTCCTTTGTTTGCCAGCTCCAAATCCGCTTGAGCGCAACATCTGTGGTGCACCCCCCAGCCGTCCTGAATGCAAGTTTCGAGTGCACGAAGGATTGTTCTGTGCTCGCACAATAGGCAGGAGTGAAAGGGGCTGCTGGATCTCTACTGCCCTCTGCAGGATTTGCTAAATTGACACTTTTATTGCAGTCTCTCCTTTGTTTGCCAGCTCCAAGTCCGTTTGGGCACAACATCTGTGGTGCACCCCCCAGCCGTCCTTTAATCCGAGTTCGGAGTGCACGAACGATTGCTCTCTGCTCGCACAGACGAATAGGCGGGACTGAAAGAGGCTGCTGGATCTCTTCAGCACTCAGCAAGCTTTGCAACCGGGACACCTCTTTTACTGTCACTCCTTGCTTACTTGTCTGAAAGTGCATTTGAACCAACGTCTCCGGCACCCAATCTCAGACATGCTGCTGCTGAGTGAGCGGAGCAAGTTAGTTTGAGCCCTCTGACGATGATCTAGATCTGAGAGTAGCTATTGGAAATCTTCTGCAAACAGCATCTTTCGGAGAGGTGGTACATATATTGCAGTCTCTCCTTTGTTTGCCAGCTCCAAATCCGCTTGAGCGCAACATCTGTGGTGCACCCCCCAGCCGTCCTGAATGCAAGTTTCGAGTGCACGAACGATTGTACTGTGCTCGCACAGATGAATAGGCAGGACTGAAAGGGGCTGCTGGATCTCTACTGCCCTCAGCAGGATTTGCTAAATTGACACTTTTATTGCAGTCTCTCCTTTGTTTGCCAGCTCCAAGTCCGTTTGGGCACTACATCTGTGGTGCACCCCCCAGCCGTCCTTTAATCCGAGTTCGGAGTGCACGAACGATTGCTCTCTGCTCGCACAGACGAATAGGCGGGACTGAAAGAGGCTGCTGGATCTCTTCAGCACTCAGCAAGATTTGCAACCGGGACACCTCTTTTAAGGTCATTCCTTGCATACTTATCAGAAAGTGCATTTGAACCAACGTCTCCGGCACCCAATCTCAGACATGCTGCTGCTGAGTGAGCGGAGCAAGTTAGTTTGATCCCTCTGACGATGATCTAGATCTGAGAGTAGCTATTGGAAATCTTCTGCAAACAGCATCTTTCGGAGACGTGGTACATATATTGCAGTCTCTCCTTTGTTTGAAAGCTCCAAATCCGTTTGAGCGTTACATCTGTGGTGCACCCCCCAACCGTCCTGAATGCAAGTTTGGAGTGCACGAACTTTTGTTTTCTGCCCGCACAGACGAAGAGCCAGGACTGAAAGAGGCTGCTGGATCTCTTCAGCACTAAGCAAGCCGGATTTGCTAAAGTGACACTTTTATTGCAGTCTCTCCTTTGTTTGCCAGCTCCAAGTCCGTTTGGGCACAACATCTGTGGTGCACCCCCCAGCCGTCCTTTAATCCGAGTTCGGAGTGCACGAACGATTGCTCTCTGCCAGCACAGACGAAGAGCCAGGACTGAAAGAGGCTGCTGGATCTCTTCAGCACTCAGCAAGCTTTGCAACCGGGACACCTCTTTTACTGTCACTCCTTGCTTACTTGTCTGAAAGTGCATTTGAACCAACGTCTCCGGCACCCAATCTCAGACATGCTGCTGCTGAGTGAGCGGAGCAAGTTAGGTTGAGCCCTCTGACGATGATCTAGATCTGAGAGTAGCTATTGGAAATCTTCTGCAAACAGCATCTTTCGGAGACGTGGTACATATATTGCAGTCTCTCCTTTGTTTGCCAGCTCCAAATCCGCTTGAGCGGAACATCTGTGGTGCACCCCCCAGCCGTCCTGAATGCAAGTTTCGAGTGCACGAACGATTGTTCTGTGCTCGCACATATGAATAGGCAGGAGTGAAAGGGGCTGCTGGATCTCTACTGCCCTCTGCAGGATTTGCTAAATTGACACTTTTATTGCAGTCTCTCCTTTGTTTGACAGCTCCAAGTCCGTTTGGGCACAACATCTGTGGTGCACCCCCCAGCTGTCCTTTAATCCGAGTTCGGAGTGCACGAACGATTGCTCTCTGCCCGCACAGACGAAGAGCCAGGACTGAAAGAGGCTGCTGGATCTCTTCAGCACTCAGCAAGCTTTGCAACCGGGACACCTCTTTTACTGTCACTCCTTGCTTACTTGTCTGAAAGTGCATTTGAACCAACGTCTCCGGCACCCAATCTCAGACATGCTGCTGCTGAGTGAGCGGAGCAAGTTAGTTTGATCCCTCTGACGATGATCTAGATCTGAGTGTAGCTATTGGAAATCTTCTGCAAACAGCATCTTTCGGAGAGGTGGTACATATATTGCAGTCTCTCCTTTGTTTGCCAGCTCCAAATCCGCTTGAGCGCAACATCTGTGGTGCACCCCCCAGCCGTCCTGAATGCAAGTTTCGAGTGCACGAAGGATTGTTCTGTGCTCGCACAATAGGCAGGACTGAAAGGGGCTGCTGGATCTCTACTGCCCTCAGCAGGATTTGCTAAATTGACACTTTTATTGCAGTCTCTCCTTTGTTTGCCAGCTCCAAGTCCGTTTGGGCACAACATCTGTGGTGCACCCCCCAGCCGTCCTTTAATCCGAGTTCGGAGTGCACGAACGATTGCTCTCTGCTCGCACAGACGAATAGGCGGGACTGAAAGAGGCTGCTGGATCTCTTCAGCACTCAGCAAGCTTTGCAACCGGGACACCTCTTTTACTGTCACTCCTTGCTTACTTGTCTGAAAGTGCATTTGAACCAACGTCTCCGGCACCCAATCTCAGACATGCTGCTGCTGAGTGAGCGGAGCAAGTTAGTTTGATCCCTCTGACGATGATCTAGATCTGAGTGTAGCTATTGGAAATCTTCTGCAAACAGCATCTTTCGGAGAGGTGGTACATATATTGCAGTCTCTCCTTTGTTTGCCAGCTCCAAATCCGCTTGAGCGCAACATCTGTGGTGCACCCCCCAGCCGTCCTGAATGCAAGTTTCGAGTGCACGAACGATTGTTCTGTGCTCGCACAGATGAATAGGCAGGACTGAAAGGGGCTGCTGGATCTCTACTGCCCTCAGCAGGATTTGCTAAATTGACACTTTTATTGCAGTCTCTCCTTTGTTTGCCAGCTCCAAGTCCGTTTGGGCACTACATCTGTGGTGCACCCCCCAGCCGTCCTTTAATCCGAGTTCGGAGTGCACGAACGATTGCTCTCTGCTCGCACAGACGAATAGGCGGGACTGAAAGAGGCTGCTGGATCTCTTCAGCACTCAGCAAGATTTGCAACCGGGACACCTCTTTTAATGTCATTCCTTGCATACTTATCAGAAAGTGCATTTGAACCAACGTCTCCGGCACCCAATCTCAGACATGCTGCTGCTGAGTGAGCGGAGCAAGTTAGTTTGATCCCTCTGACGATGATCTAGATCTGAGAGTAGCTATTGGAAATCTTCTGCAAACAGCATCTTTCGGAGACGTGGTACATATATTGCAGTCTCTCCTTTGTTTGAAAGCTCCAAATCCGTTTGAGCGTTACATCTGTGGTGCACCCCCCAACCGTCCTGAATGCAAGTTTGGAGTGCACGAACTTTTGTTTTCTGCCCGCACAGACGAAGAGCCAGGACTGAAAGAGGCTGCTGGATCTCTTCAGCACTAAGCAAGCCGGATTTGCTAAAGTGACACTTTTATTGCAGTCTCTCCTTTGTTTGCCAGCTCCAAGTCCGTTTGGGCACAACATCTGTGGTGCACCCCCCAGCCGTCCTTTAATCCGAGTTCGGAGTGCACGAACGATTGCTCTCTGCCAGCACAGACGAAGAGCCAGGACTGAAAGAGGCTGCTGGATCTCTTCAGCACTCAGCAAGCTTTGCAACCGGGACACCTCTTTTACTGTCACTCCTTGCTTACTTGTCTGAAAGTGCATTTGAACCAACGTCTCCGGCACCCAATCTCAGACATGCTGCTGCTGAGTGAGCGGAGCAAGTTAGGTTGAGCCCTCTGAGGATGATCTAGATCTGAGAGTAGCTATTGGAAATCTTCTGCAAACAGCATCTTTCGGAGACGTGGTACATATATTGCAGTCTCTCCTTTGTTTGCCAGCTCCAAATCCGCTTGAGCGGAACATCTGTGGTGCACCCCCCAGCCGTCCTGAATGCAAGTTTCGAGTGCACGAACGATTGTTCTGTGCTCGCACATATGAATAGGCAGGAGTGAAAGGGGCTGCTGGATCTCTACTGCCTTCTGCAGGATTTGCTAAATTGACACTTTTATTGCAGTCTCTCCTTTGTTTGACAGCTCCAAGTCCGTTTGGGCACAACATCTGTGGTGCACCCCCCAGCTGTCCTTTAATCCGAGTTCGGAGTGCACGAACGATTGCTCTCTGCCCGCACAGACGAAGAGCCAGGCCTGAAAGAGGCTGCTGGATCTCTTCAGCACTCAGCAAGCTTTGCAACCGGGACACCTCTTTTACTGTCACTCCTTGCTTACTTGTCTGAAAGTGCATTTGAACCAACGTCTCCGGCACCCAATCTCAGACATGCTGCTGCTGAGTGAGCGGAGCAAGTTAGTTTGATCCCTCTGACGATGATCTAGATCTGAGAGTAGCTATTGGAAATCTTCTGCAAACAGCATCTTTCGGAGAGGTGGTACATATATTGCAGTCTCTCCTTTGTTTGAAAGCTCCAAATCCGCTTGAGCGTTACATCTGTGGTGCACCCCCCAGCCGTCCTGAATGCAAGTTTGGAGTGCAAGAACGATTGTTCTGTGCTCGCACAGATGAATAGGCAGGACTGAAAGGGGCTGCTGGATCTCTACTGCCCTCAGCAGGATTTGCTAAATTGACACTTTTATTGCAGTCTCTCCTTTGTTTGCCAGCTCCAAGTCCGTTTGGGCACTACATCTGTGGTGCACCCCCCAGCCGTCCTTTAATCCGAGTTCGGAGTGCACGAACGATTGCTCTCTGCTCGCACAGACGAATAGGCGGGACTGAAAGAGGCTGCTGGATCTCTTCAGCACTCAGCAAGATTTGCAACCGGGACACCTCTTTTACTGTCATTCCTTGCATACTTATCAGAAAGTGCATTTGAACCAACGTCTCCGGCACCCAATCTCAGACATGCTGCTGCTGAGTGAGCGGAGCAAGTTAGTTTGAGCCCTCTGACGATGATCTAGATCTGAGAGTAGCTATTGGAAATCTTCTGCAAACAGCATCTTTCGCAGAGGTGGTACATATATTGCAGTCTCTCCTTTGTTTGAAAGCTCCAAATCCGTTTGAGCACAATATCTGTGGTGCACCCCCCAGCCGTCCTGAATCCGAGTTTGGAGTGCACGAACTTTTGTTTTCTGCCCGCGCAGACGAAGAGCCAGGACTGAAAGAGGCTGCTGGATCTCTTCAGCACTAAGCAAGCCGGATTTGCTAAAGTGACACTTTTATTGCAGTCTCTCCTTTGTTTGCCAGCTCCAAGTCCGTTTGGGCACAACATCTGTGGTGCACCCCCCAGCCGTCCTTTAATCCGAGTTCGGAGTGCACGAACGATTGCTCTCTGCCCGCACAGGAGAAGAGCCAGGACTGAAAGAGGCTGCTGGATCTCTTCAGCACTCAGCAAGCTTTGCAACCGGGACACCTCTTTTACTGTCACTCCTTGCTTACTTGTCTGAAAGTACATTTGAACCAACGTCTCCGGCACCCAATCTCAGACATGCTGCTGCTGAGTGAGCGGAGCAAGTTAGTTTGATCCCTCTGACGATGATCTAGATCTGAGAGTAGCTATTGGAAATCTTCTGCAAACAGCATCTTTCGGAGAGGTGGTACATATATTGCAGTCTCTCCTTTGTTTGCCAGCTCCAAATCCGCTTGAGCGGAACATCTGTGGTGCACCCCCCAGCCGTCCTGAATGCAAGTTTCGAGTGCACGAAGGATTGTTCTGTGCTCGCACAGATGAATAGGCAGGACTGAAAGGGGCTGCTGGATCTCTACTGCCCTCAGCAGGATTTGCTAAATTGACACTTTTATTGCAGTCTCTCCTTTGTTTGCCAGCTCCAAGTCCGTTTGGGCACAACATCTGTGGTGCACCCCCCAGCCGTCCTTTAATCCGAGTTCGGAGTGCACGAACGATTGCTCTCTGCTCGCACAGACGAATAGGCGGGACTGAAAGAGGCTGCTGGATCTCTTCAGCACTCAGCAAGCTTTGCAACTGGGACACCTCTTTTACTGTCACTCCTTGCTTACTTGTCTGAAAGTGCATTTGAACCAACATCTCCGGCACCCAATCTCAGACATGCTGCTGCTGAGTGAGCGGAGCAAGTTAGTTTGAGCCCTCTGACGATGAACTAGATCTGAGAGTAACTATTGGAAATCTTCTGCAAACAGCATCTTTCGGAGAGGTGGTACATATATTGCAGTCTCTCCTTTGTTTGCCAGCTCCAAATCCGCTTGAGCGCAACATCTTTGGTGCACCCCCCAGCCGTCCTGAATGCAAGTTTGGAGTGCACGAACGATTGTTCTGTGCTCGCACAGATGAATAGGCAGGACTGAAAGGGGCTGCTGGATCTCTACTGCCCTCAGCAGGATTTGCTAAATTGACACTTTTATTGCAGTCTCTCCTTTGTTTGCCAGCTCCAAGTCCGTTTGGGCACAACATCTGTGGTGCACCCCCCAGCCGTCCTTTAATCCGAGTTCGGAGTGCACGAACGATTGCTCTCTGCCAGCACAGACGAAGAGCCAGGACTGAAAGAGGCTGCTGGATCTCTTCAGCACTCAGCAAGATTTGCAACCGGGAAACCTCTTTTACTGTCATTCCTTGCATACTTATCAGAAAGTGCATTTGAACCAACGTCTCCGGCACCCAATCTCAGACATGCTGCTGCTGAGTGAGCGGAGCAAGTTAGTTTGAGCCCTCTGACGATGATCTAGATCTGAGAGTAGCTATTGGAAATCTTCTGCAAACAGCATCTTTCGGAGACGTGGTACATATATTGCAGTCTCTCCTTTGTTTGAAAGCTCCAAATCCGTTTGAGCACAATATCTGTGGTGCACCCCCCAGCCGTCCTGAATCCGAGTTTGGAGTGCACGAACTTTTGTTTTCTGCCCGCACAGACGAAGAGCCAGGACTGAAAGAGGCTGCTGGATCTCTTCAGCACTAAGCAAGCCGGATTTGCTAAAGTGACACTTTTATTGCAGTCTCTCCTTTGTTTGCCAGCTCCAAGTCCGTTTGAGCACAACATCTGTGGTGCACCCCCCAGCCGTCCTTTAATCCGAGTTCGGAGTGCACGAACGATTGCTCTCTGCCCGCACAGGAGAAGAGCCAGGCCTGAAAGAGGCTGCTGGATCTCTTCAGCACTCAGCAAGCTTTGCAACCGGGACACCTCTTTTACTGTCACTCCTTGCTTACTTGTCTGAAAGTGCATTTGAACCAACGTCTCCGGCACCCAATCTCAGACATGCTGCTGCTGAGTGAGCGGAGCAAGTTAGTTTGATCCCTCTGACGATGATCTAGATCTGAGAGTAGCTATTGGAAATCTTCTGCAAACAGCATCTTTCGGAGAGGTGGTACATATATTGCAGTCTCTCCTTTGTTTGCCAGCTCCAAATCCGCTTGAGCGGAACATCTGTAGTGCACCCCCCAGCCGTCCTGAATGCAAGTTTGGAGTGCAAGAACGATTGTTCTGTGCTCGCACAGATGAATAGGCAGGACTGAAAGGGGCTGCTGGATCTCTACTGCCCTCAGCAGGATTTGCTAAATTGACACTTTTATTGCAGTCTCTCCTTTGTTTGCCAGCTCCAAGTCCGTTTGGGCACAACATCTGTGGTGCACCCCCCAGCTGTCCTTTAATCCGAGTTCGGAGTGCCCGAACGATTGCTCTCTGCCCGCACAGACGAAGAGCCAGGACTGAAAGAGGCTGCTGGATCTCTTCAGCACTCAGCAAGCTTTGCAACCGGGACACCTCTTTTACTGTCACTCCTTGCTTACTTGTCTGAAAGTGCATTTGAACCAACGTCTCCGGCACCCAATCTCAGACATGCTGCTGCTGAGTGAGCGGAGCAAGTTAGTTTGATCCCTCTGACGATGATCTAGATCTGAGAGTAGCTATTGGAAATCTTCTGCAAACAGCATCTTTCGGAGACGTGGTACATATATTGCAGTCTCTCCTTTGTTTGAAAGCTCCAAATCCGCTTGAGCGTTACATCTGTGGTGCACCCCCCAGCCGTCCAGAGTGCAAGTTTGGAGTGCAAGAACGATTGTTCTGTGCTCGCACAGATGAATAGGCAGGACTGAAAGGGGCTGCTGGATCTCTTCTGCCCTCAGCAGGATTTGCTAAATTGACACTTTTATTGCAGTCTCTCCTTTGTTTGCCAGCTCCAAGTCCGTTTGGGCACAACATCTGTGGTACACCCCCCAGCCGTCCTTTAATCCGTGTTCGGAGTGCACGAACGATTGCTCTCTGCTCGCACAGATGAATAGGCGGGACTGAAAGAGGCTGCTGGATCTCTTCAGCACTCAGCAAGATTTGCAACCGGGACACCTCTTTTAATGTCATTCCTTGCATACTTATCAGAAAGTGCATTTGAACCAACGTCTCCGGCACCCAATCTCAGACATGCTGCTGCTGAGTGAGCGGAGCAAGTTAGGTTGATCCCTCTGACGATGATCTAGATCTGAGAGTAGCTATTGGAAATCTTCTGCAAACAGCATCTTTCGCAGAGGTGGTACATATATTGCAGTCTCTCCTTTGTTTGAAAGCTCCAAATCCGTTTGAGCACAATATCTGTGGTGCACCCCCCAGCCGTCCTGAATCCGAGTTTGGAGTGCACGAACTTTTGTTTTCTGCCCGCACAGACGAAGAGCCAGGACTGAAAGAGGCTGCTGGATCTCTTCAGCACTAAGCAAGCCGGATTTGCTAAAGTGACACTTTTATTGCAGTCTCTCCTTTTTTGCCAGCTCCAAGTCCGTTTGGGCACAACATCTGTGGTGCACCCCCCAGCCGTCCTTTAATCCGAGTTCGGAGTGCACGAACGATTGCTCTCTGCTCGCACAGACGAATAGGCGGGACTGAAAGAGGCTGCTGGATCTCTTCAGCACTCAGCAAGATTTGCAACCGGGACACCTCTTTTACTGTCATTCCTTGCATACTTATCAGAAAGTGCATTTGAACCAACGTCTCCGGCACCCAATCTCAGACATGCTGCTGCTGAGTGAGCGGAGCAAGTTAGGTTGAGCCCTCTGACGATGATCTAGATCTGAGAGTAGCTATTGGAAATCTTCTGCAAACAGCATCTTTCGGAGACGTGGTACATATATTGCAGTCTCTCCTTTGTTTGCCAGCTCCAAATCCGCTTGAGCGCAACATCTGTGGTGCACCCCCCAGCCGTCCTGAATGCAAGTTTGGAGTGCACGAACGATTGTTCTGTGCTCGCACAGATGAATAGGCAGGACTGAAAGGGGCTGCTGGATCTCTACTGCCCTCAGCAGGATTTGCTAAATTGACACTTTTATTGCAGTCTCTCCTTTGTTTGCCAGCTCCAAGTCCGTTTGGGCACTACATCTGTGGTGCACCCCCCAGCCGTCCTTTAATCCGAGTTCGGAGTGCACGAACGATTGCTCTCTTTTCGCACAGACGAATAGGCGGGACTGAAAGAGGCTGCTGGATCTCTTCAGCACTCAGCAAGCTTTGCAACCGGGACACCTCTTTTACTGTCATTCCTTGCATACTTATCAGAAAGTGCATTTGAACCAACGTCTCCGGCACCCAATCTCAGACATGCTGCTGCTGAGTGAGCGGAGCAAGTTAGTTTGATCCCTCTGACGATGATCTAGATCTGAGAGTAGCTATTGGAAATCTTCTGCAAACAGCATCTTTCGGAGACGTGGTACATATATTGCAGTCTCTCCTTTGTTTGAAAGCTCCAAATCCGTTTGAGCGTTACATCTGTGGTGCACCCCCCAACCGTCCTGAATGCAAGTTTGGAGTGCACGAACTTTTGTTTTCTGACCGCACAGACGAAGAGCCAGGACTGAAAGAGGCTGCTGGATCTCTTCAGCACTAAGCAAGCCGGATTTGCTAAAGTGACACTTTTATTGCAGTCTCTCCTTTGTTTGCCAGCTCCAAGTCCGTTTGGGCACAACATCTGTGGTGCACCCCCCAGCCGTCCTTTAATCCGAGTTCGGAGTGCACGAACGATTGCTCTCTGCCAGCACAGACGAAGAGCCAGGACTGAAAGAGGCTGCTGGATCTCTTCAGCACTCAGCAAGCTTTGCAACCGGGACACCTCTTTTACTGTCACTCCTTGCTTACTTGTCTGAAAGTGCATTTGAACCAACGTCTCCGGCACCCAATCTCAGACATGCTGCTGCTGAGTGAGCGGAGCAAGTTAGTTTGATCCCTCTGACGATGATCTAGATCTGAGAGTAGCTATTGGAAATCTTCTGCAAACAGCATCTTTCGGAGACGTGGTACATATATTGCAGTCTCTCTTTTGTTTGAAAGCTCCAAATCCGTTTGAGCACAATATCTGTGGTGCACCCCCCAGCCGTCCTGAATCCGAGTTTAGAGTGCACGAACTTTTGTTTTCTGCCCGCCCAGACGAAGAGCCAGGACTGAAAGAGGCTGCTGGATCTCTTCAGCACTAAGCAAGCCGGATTTGCTAAAGTGACACTTTTATTGCAGTCTCTCCTTTGTTTGCCAGCTCCAAGTCCGTTTGAGCACAACATCTGTGGTGCACCCCCCAGCCGTCCTTTAATCCGATTTCGGAGTGCACGAACGATTGCTCTCTGCCCGCACAGACGAAGAGCCAGGACTGAAAGAGGCTGCTGGATCTCTTCAGCACTCAGCAAGCTTTGCAACCGGGACACCTCTTTTACTGTCACTCCTTGCTTACTTGTCTGAAAGTGCATTTGAACCAACGTCTCCGGCACCCAATCTCAGACATGCTGCTGCTGAGTGAGCGGAGCAAGTTAGTTTGATCCCTCTGACGATGATCTAGATCTGAGAGTAGCTTTTGGAAATCTTCTGCAAACAGCATCTTTCGGAGAGGTGGTACATATATTGCAGTCTCTCCTTTGTTTGCCAGCTCCAAATCCGCTTGAGCGGAACATCTATGGTGCACCCCCCAGCCGTCCTGAATGCAAGTTTGGAGTGCAAGAACGATTGTTCTGTGCTCGCACAGATGAATAGGCAGGACTGAAAGGGGCTGCTGGATCTCTACTGCCCTCAGCAGGATTTGCTAAATTGACACTTTTATTGCAGTCTCTCCTTTGTTTGCCAGCTCCAAGTCCGTTTGGGCACAACATCTGTGGTGCACCCCCCAGCCGTCCTTTAATCCGAGTTCGGAGTGCACGAACGATTGCTCTCTTCTCGCACAGACGAATAGGCGGGACTGAAAGAGGCTGCTGGATCTCTTCAGCACTCAGCAAGATTTGCAACCGGGACACCTCTTTTACTGTCATTCCTTGCTTACTTATCAGAAAGTGCATTTGAACCAACGTCTCCGGCACCCAATCTCAGACATGCTGCTGCTGAGTGAGCGGAGCAAGTTAGGTTGAGCCCTCTGACGATGATCTAGATCTGAGAGTAGCTATTGGAAATCTTCTGCAAACAGCATCTTTCGGAGACGTGGTACATATATTGCAGTCTCTCCTTTGTTTGCCAGCTCCAAATCCGCTTGAGCGGAACATCTGTGGTGCACCCCCCAGCCGTCCTGAATGCAAGTTTCGAGTGCACGAACGATTGTTCTGTGCTCGCACATATGAATAGGCAGGAGTGAAAGGGGCTGCTGGATCTCTACTGCCCTCTGCAGGATTTGCTAAATTGACACTTTTATTGCAGTCTCTCCTTTGTTTGACAGCTCCAAGTCCGTTTGGGCACAACATCTGTGGTGCACCCCCCAGCTGTCCTTTAATCCGAGTTCGGAGTGCACGAACGATTGCTCTCTGCCCGCACAGACGAAGAGCCAGGCCTGAAAGAGGCTGCTGGATCTCTTCAGCACTCAGCAAGCTTTGCAACCGGGACACCTCTTTTACTGTCACTCCTTGCTTACTTGTCTGAAAGTGCATTTGAACCAACGTCTCCGGCACCCAATCTCAGACATGCTGCTGCTGAGTGAGCGGAGCAAGTTAGTTTGATCCCTCTGACGATGATCTAGATCTGAGAGTAGCTATTGGAAATCTTCTGCAAACAGCATCTTTCGGAGAGGTGGTACATATATTGCAGTCTCTCCTTTGTTTGAAAGCTCCAAATCCGCTTGAGCGTTACATCTGTGGTGCACCCCCCAGCCGTCCTGAATGCAAGTTTGGAGTGCAAGAACGATTGTTCTGTGCTCGCACAGATGAATAGGCAGGACTGAAAGGGGCTGCTGGATCTCTACTGCCCTCAGCAGGATTTGCTAAATTGACACTTTTATTGCAGTCTCTCCTTTGTTTGCCAGCTCCAAGTCCGTTTGGGCACTACATCTGTGGTGCACCCCCCAGCCGTCCTTTAATCCGAGTTCGGAGTGCACGAACGATTGCTCTCTGCTCGCACAGACGAATAGGCGGGACTGAAAGAGGCTGCTGGATCTCTTCAGCACTCAGCAAGATTTGCAACCGGGACACCTCTTTTACTGTCATTCCTTGCATACTTATCAGAAAGTGCATTTGAACCAACGTCTCCGGCACCCAATCTCAGACATGCTGCTGCTGAGTGAGCGGAGCAAGTTAGTTTGATCCCTCTGACGATGATCTAGATCTGAGAGTAGCTATTGGAAATCTTCTGCAAACAGCATCTTTCGCAGAGGTGGTACATATATTGCAGTCTCTCCTTTGTTTGAAAGCTCCAAATCCGTTTGAGCACAATATCTGTGGTGCACCCCCCAGCCGTCCTGAATCCGAGTTTGGAGTGCACGAACTTTTGTTTTCTGCCCGCGCAGACGAAGAGCCAGGACTGAAAGAGGCTGCTGGATCTCTTCAGCACTAAGCAAGCCGGATTTGCTAAAGTGACACTTTTATTGCAGTCTCTCCTTTGTTTGCCAGCTCCAAGTCCGTTTGGGCACAACATCTGTGGTGCACCCCCCAGCCGTCCTTTAATCCGAGTTCGGAGTGCACGAACGATTGCTCTCTGCCCGCACAGGAGAAGAGCCAGGACTGAAAGAGGCTGCTGGATCTCTTCAGCACTCAGCAAGCTTTGCAACCGGGACACCTCTTTTACTGTCACTCCTTGCTTACTTGTCTGAAAGTACATTTGAACCAACGTCTCCGGCACCCAATCTCAGACATGCTGCTGCTGAGTGAGCGGAGCAAGTTAGTTTGATCCCTCTGACGATGATCTAGATCTGAGAGTAGCTATTGGAAATCTTCTGCAAACAGCATCTTTCGGAGAGGTGGTACATATATTGCAGTCTCTCCTTTGTTTGCCAGCTCCAAATCCGCTTGAGCGCAACATCTGTGGTGCACCCCCCAGCCGTCCTGAATGCAAGTTTCGAGTGCACGAAGGATTGTTCTGTGCTCGCACAGATGAATAGGCAGGACTGAAAGGGGCTGCTGGATCTCTACTGCCCTCAGCAGGATTTGCTAAATTGACACTTTTATTGCAGTCTCTCCTTTGTTTGCCAGCTCCAAGTCCGTTTGGGCACAACATCTGTGGTGCACCCCCCAGCCGTCCTTTAATCCGAGTTCGGAGTGCACGAACGATTGCTCTCTGCTCGCACAGACGAATAGGCGGGACTGAAAGAGGCTGCTGGATCTCTTCAGCACTCAGCAAGCTTTGCAACTGGGACACCTCTTTTACTGTCACTCCTTGCTTACTTGTCTGAAAGTGCATTTGAACCAACATCTCCGGCACCCAATCTCAGACATGCTGCTGCTGAGTGAGCGGAGCAAGTTAGTTTGAGCCCTCTGACGATGAACTAGATCTGAGAGTAACTATTGGAAATCTTCTGCAAACAGCATCTTTCGGAGAGGTGGTACATATATTGCAGTCTCTCCTTTGTTTGCCAGCTCCAAATCCGCTTGAGCGCAACATCTTTGGTGCACCCCCCAGCCGTCCTGAATGCAAGTTTGGAGTGCACGAACGATTGTTCTGTGCTCGCACAGATGAATAGGCAGGACTGAAAGGGGCTGCTGGATCTCTACTGCCCTCAGCAGGATTTGCTAAATTGACACTTTTATTGCAGTCTCTCCTTTGTTTGCCAGCTCCAAGTCCGTTTGGGCACAACATCTGTGGTGCACCCCCCAGCCGTCCTTTAATCCGAGTTCGGAGTGCCCGAACGATTGCTCTCTGCCAGCACAGACGAAGAGCCAGGACTGAAAGAGGCTGCTGGATCTCTTCAGCACTCAGCAAGATTTGCAACCGGGAAACCTCTTTTACTGTCATTCCTTGCATACTTATCAGAAAGTGCATTTGAACCAACGTCTCCGGCACCCAATCTCAGACATGCTGCTGCTGAGTGAGCGGAGCAAGTTAGTTTGATCCCTCTGACGATGATCTAGATCTGAGAGTAGCTATTGGAAATCTTCTGCAAACAGCATCTTTCGGAGACGTGGTACATATATTGCAGTCTCTCCTTTGTTTGAAAGCTCCAAATCCGTTTGAGCACAATATCTGTGGTGCACCCCCCAGCCGTCCTGAATCCGAGTTTGGAGTGCACGAACTTTTGTTTTCTGCCCGCACAGACGAAGAGCCAGGACTGAAAGAGGCTGCTGGATCTCTTCAGCACTAAGCAAGCCGGATTTGCTAAAGTGACACTTTTATTGCAGTCTCTCCTTTGTTTGCCAGCTCCAAGTCCGTTTGGGCACAACATCTGTGGTGCACCCCCCAGCCGTCCTTTAATCCGAGTTCGGAGTGCACGAACGATTGCTCTCTGCCCGCACAGGAGAAGAGCCAGGCCTGAAAGAGGCTGCTGGATCTCTTCAGCACTCAGCAAGCTTTGCAACCGGGACACCTCTTTTACTGTCACTCCTTGCTTACTTGTCTGAAAGTGCATTTGAACCAACGTCTCCGGCACCCAATCTCAGACATGCTGCTGCTGAGTGAGCGGAGCAAGTTAGTTTGATCCCTCTGACGATGATCTAGATCTGAGAGTAGCTATTGGAAATCTTCTGCAAACAGCATCTTTCGGAGAGGTGGTACATATATTGCAGTCTCTCCTTTGTTTGCCAGCTCCAAATCCGCTTGAGCGGAACATCTGTAGTGCACCCCCCAGCCGTCCTGAATGCAAGTTTGGAGTGCAAGAACGATTGTTCTGTGCTCGCACAGATGAATAGGCAGGACTGAAAGGGGCTGCTGGATCTCTACTGCCCTCAGCAGGATTTGCTAAATTGACACTTTTATTGCAGTCTCTCCTTTGTTTGCCAGCTCCAAGTCCGTTTGGGCACAACATCTGTGGTGCACCCCCCAGCTGTCCTTTAATCCGAGTTCGGAGTGCCCGAACGATTGCTCTCTGCCCGCACAGACGAAGAGCCAGGACTGAAAGAGGCTGCTGGATCTCTTCAGCACTCAGCAAGCTTTGCAACCGGGACACCTCTTTTACTGTCACTCCTTGCTTACTTGTCTGAAAGTGCATTTGAACCAACGTCTCCGGCACCCAATCTCAGACATGCTGCTGCTGAGTGAGCGGAGCAAGTTAGTTTGATCCCTCTGACGATGATCTAGATCTGAGAGTAGCTATTGGAAATCTTCTGCAAACAGCATCTTTCGGAGACGTGGTACATATATTGCAGTCTCTCCTTTGTTTGAAAGCTCCAAATCCGCTTGAGCGTTACATCTGTGGTGCACCCCCCAGCCGTCCAGAGTGCAAGTTTGGAGTGCAAGAACGATTGTTCTGTGCTCGCACAGATGAATAGGCAGGACTGAAAGGGGCTGCTGGATCTCTTCTGCCCTCAGCAGGATTTGCTAAATTGACACTTTTATTGCAGTCTCTCCTTTGTTTGCCAGCTCCAAGTCCGTTTGGGCACAACATCTGTGGTACACCCCCCAGCCGTCCTTTAATCCGTGTTCGGAGTGCACGAACGATTGCTCTCTGCTCGCACAGATGAATAGGCGGGACTGAAAGAGGCTGCTGGATCTCTTCAGCACTCAGCAAGATTTGCAACCGGGACACCTCTTTTAATGTCATTCCTTGCATACTTATCAGAAAGTGCATTTGAACCAACGTCTCCGGCACCCAATCTCAGACATGCTGCTGCTGAGTGAGCGGAGCAAGTTAGGTTGATCCCTCTGACGATGATCTAGATCTGAGAGTAGCTATTGGAAATCTTCTGCAAACAGCATCTTTCGCAGAGGTGGTACATATATTGCAGTCTCTCCTTTGTTTGAAAGCTCCAAATCCGTTTGAGCACAATATCTGTGGTGCACCCCCCAGCCGTCCTGAATCCGAGTTTGGAGTGCACGAACTTTTGTTTTCTGCCCGCACAGACGAAGAGCCAGGACTGAAAGAGGCTGCTGGATCTCTTCAGCACTAAGCAAGCCGGATTTGCTAAAGTGACACTTTTATTGCAGTCTCTCCTTTTTTGCCAGCTCCAAGTCCGTTTGGGCACAACATCTGTGGTGCACCCCCCAGCCGTCCTTTAATCCGAGTTCGGAGTGCACGAACGATTGCTCTCTGCTCGCACAGACGAATAGGCGGGACTGAAAGAGGCTGCTGGATCTCTTCAGCACTCAGCAAGATTTGCAACCGGGACACCTCTTTTACTGTCATTCCTTGCATACTTATCAGAAAGTGCATTTGAACCAACGTCTCCGGCACCCAATCTCAGACATGCTGCTGCTGAGTGAGCGGAGCAAGTTAGGTTGATCCCTCTGACGATGATCTAGATCTGAGAGTAGCTATTGGAAATCTTCTGCAAACAGCATCTTTCGGAGAGGTGGTACATATATTGCAGTCTCTCTTTTGTTTGAAAGCTCCAAATCCGTTTGAGCACAATATCTGTGGTGCACCCCCCAGCCGTCCTGAATCCGAGTTTAGAGTGCACGAACTTTTGTTTTCTGCCCGCCCAGACGAAGAGCCAGGACTGAAAGAGGCTGCTGGATCTCTTCAGCACTAAGCAAGCCGGATTTGCTAAAGTGACACTTTTATTGCAGTCTCTCCTTTGTTTGCCAGCTCCAAGTCCGTTTGAGCACAACATCTGTGGTGCACCCCCCAGCCGTCCTTTAATCCGATTTCGGAGTGCACGAACGATTGCTCTCTGCCCGCACAGACGAAGAGCCAGGACTGAAAGAGGCTGCTGGATCTCTTCAGCACTCAGCAAGCTTTGCAACCGGGACACCTCTTTTACTGTCACTCCTTGCTTACTTGTCTGAAAGTGCATTTGAACCAACGTCTCCGGCACCCAATCTCAGACATGCTGCTGCTGAGTGAGCGGAGCAAGTTAGTTTGATCCCTCTGACGATGATCTAGATCTGAGAGTAGCTTTTGGAAATCTTCTGCAAACAGCATCTTTCGGAGAGGTGGTACATATATTGCAGTCTCTCCTTTGTTTGCCAGCTCCAAATCCGCTTGAGCGGAACATCTATGGTGCACCCCCCAGCCGTCCTGAATGCAAGTTTGGAGTGCAAGAACGATTGTTCTGTGCTCGCACAGATGAATAGGCAGGACTGAAAGGGGCTGCTGGATCTCTACTGCCCTCAGCAGGATTTGCTAAATTGACACTTTTATTGCAGTCTCTCCTTTGTTTGCCAGCTCCAAGTCCGTTTGGGCACAACATCTGTGGTGCACCCCCCAGCCGTCCTTTAATCCGAGTTCGGAGTGCACGAACGATTGCTCTCTTCTCGCACAGACGAATAGGCGGGACTGAAAGAGGCTGCTGGATCTCTTCAGCACTCAGCAAGATTTGCAACCGGGACACCTCTTTTACTGTCATTCCTTGCTTACTTATCAGAAAGTGCATTTGAACCAACGTCTCCGGCACCCAATCTCAGACATGCTGCTGCTGAGTGAGCGGAGCAAGTTAGTTTGATCCCTCTGACGATGATCTAGATCTGAGAGTAGCTATTGGAAATCTTCTGCAAACAGCATCTTTCGGAGAGGTGGTACATATATTGCAGTCTCTCCTTTGTTTGAAAGCTCCAAATCCGTTTGAGCACAATATCTGTGGTGCACCCCCCAGCCGTCCTGAATCCGAGTTTGGAGTGCACGAACTTTTGTTTTCTGCCCGCACAGACGAAGAGCCAGGACTGAAAGAGGCTGTTGGATCTCTTCAGCACTAAGCAAGCCGGATTTTCTAAAGTGACACTTTTATTGCAGTCTCTCCTTTGTTTGCCAGCTCCAAGTCCGTTTGTGCACAACATCTGTGGTGCACCCCCCAGCCGTCCTTTAATCCGAGTTCGGAGTGCACGAACGATTGCTCTCTGCTCGCACAGACGAATAGGCGGGACTGAAAGAGGCTGCTGGATCTCTTCAGCACTCAGCAAGCTTTGCAACCGGGACACCTCTTTTACTGTCACTCCTTGCTTACTTGTCTGAAAGTGCATTTGAACCAACGTCTCCGGCACCCAATCTCAGACATGCTGCTGCTGAGTGAGCGGAGCAAGTTAGTTTGATCCCTCTGACGATGATCTAGATCTGAGAGTAGCTATTGGAAATCTTCTGCAAACAGCATCTTTCGGAGACGTGGTACATATATTGCAGTCTCTCCTTTGTTTGCCAGCTCCAAATCCGCTTGAGCGCAACATCTGTGGTGCACCCCCCAGCCGTCCTAAATGCAAGTTTCGAGTGCACGAACGATTGTTCTGTGCTCGCACAGATGAATAGGCAGGACTGAAAGGGGCTGCTGGATCTCTACTGCCCTCAGCAGGATTTGCTAAATTGACACTTTTATTGCAGTCTCTCCTTTGTTTGCCAGCTCCAAGTCCGTTTGGGCACTACATCTGTGGTGCACCCCCCAGCCGTCCTTTAATCCGAGTTCGGAGTGCACGAACGATTGCTCTCTGCTCGCACAGACGAATAGGCGGGACTGAAAGAGGCTGCTGGATCTCTTCAGCACTCAGCAAGATTTGCAACCGGGACACCTCTTTTACTGTCATTCCTTGCATACTTATCAGAAAGTGCATTTGAACCAACGTCTCCGGCACCCAATCTCAGACATGCTGCTGCTGAGTGAGCGGAGCAAGTTAGTTTGATCCCTCTGACGATGATCTAGATCTGAGAGTAGCTATTGGAAATCTTCTGCAAACAGCATCTTTCGGAGAGGTGGTACATATATTGCAGTCCCTCCTTTGTTTGAAAGCTCCAAATCCGTTTGAGCGTTACATCTGTGGTGCACCCCCCAACCGTCCTGAATGCAAGTTTGGAGTGCACGAACTTTTGTTTTCTGCCCGCACAGACGAAGAGCCAGGAGTGAAAGAGGCTGCTGGATCTCTTCAACACTAAGCAAGCCGGATTTGCTAAAGTGACACTTTTATTGCAGTCTCTCCTTTGTTTGCCAGCTCCAAGTCCGTTTGGGCACAACATCTGTTGTGCACCCCCCAGGCATCCTTTAATCCGAGTTCGGAGTGCACGAACGATTGCTCTCTGCCAGCACAGACGAAGAGCCAGGACTGAAAGAGGCTGCTGGATCTCTTCAGCACTCAGCAAGCTTTGCAACCGGGACACCTCTTTTACTGTCACTCCTTGCTTACTTGTCTGAAAGTGCATTTGAACCAACGTCTCCGGCACCCAATCTCAGACATGCTGCTGCTGAGTGAGCGGAGCAAGTTAGTTTGATCCCTCTGACGATGATCTAGATCTGAGAGTAGCTATTGGAAATCTTCTGCAAACAGCATCTTTCGGAGAGGTGGTACATATATTGCAGTCTCTCTTTTGTTTGAAAGCTCCAAATCCGTTTGAGCACAATATCTGTGGTGCACCCCCCAGCCGTCCTGAATCCGAGTTTAGAGTGCACGAACTTTTGTTTTCTGCCCGCACAGACGAAGAGCCAGGACTGAAAGAGGCTGCTGGATCTCTTCAGCACTTAGCAAGCCGGATTTGCTAAAGTGACACTTTTATTGCAGTCTCTCCTTTGTTTGCCAGCTCCAAGTCCGTTTGTGCACAACATCTGTGGTGCACCCCCCAGCCGTCCTTTAATCCGAGTTCGGAGTGCACGAACGATTGCTCTCTGCCCGCACAGACGAAGAGCCAGGACTGAAAGAGGCTGCTGGATCTCTTCAGCACTCAGCAAGCTTTGCAACCGGGACACCTCTTTTACTGTCACTCCTTGCTTACTTGTCTGAAAGTGCATTTGAACCAACGTCTCCGGCACCCAATCTCAGACATGCTGCTGCTGAGTGAGCGGAGCAAGTTAGTTTGATCCCTCTGACGATGATCTAGATCTGAGAGTAGCTTTTGGAAATCTTCTGCAAACAGCATCTTTCGGAGAGGTGGTACATATATTGCAGTCTCTCCTTTGTTTGCCAGCTCCAAATCCGCTTGAGCGGAACATCTATGGTGCACCCCCCAGCCGTCCTGAATGCAAGTTTGGAGTGCAAGAACGATTGTTCTGTGCTCGCACAGATGAATAGGCAGGACTGAAAGGGGCTGCTGGATCTCTACTGCCCTCAGCAGGATTTGCTAAATTGACACTTTTATTGCAGTCTCTCCTTTGTTTGCCAGCTCCAAGTCCGTTTGGGCACAACATCTGTGGTGCACCCCCCAGCCGTCCTTTAATCCGAGTTCGGAGTGCACGAACGATTGCTCTCTTCTCGCACAGACGAATAGGCGGGACTGAAAGAGGCTGCTGGATCTCTTCAGCACTCAGCAAGATTTGCAACCGGGACACCTCTTTTACTGTCATTCCTTGCTTACTTATCAGAAAGTGCATTTGAACCAACGTCTCCGGCACCCAATCTCAGACATGCTGCTGCTGAGTGAGCGGAGCAAGTTAGGTTGATCCCTCTGACGATGATCTAGATCTGAGAGTAGCTATTGGAAATCTTCTGCAAACAGCATCTTTCGGAGAGGTGGTACATATATTGCAGTCTCTCCTTTGTTTGAAAGCTCCAAATCCGTTTGAGCACAATATCTGTGGTGCACCCCCCAGCCGTCCTGAATCCGAGTTTGGAGTGCACGAACTTTTGTTTTCTGCCCGCACAGACGAAGAGCCAGGACTGAAAGAGGCTGTTGGATCTCTTCAGCACTAAGCAAGCCGGATTTTCTAAAGTGACACTTTTATTGCAGTCTCTCCTTTGTTTGCCAGCTCCAAGTCCGTTTGGGCACAACATCTGTGGTGCACCCCCCAGCCGTCCTTTAATCCGAGTTCGGAGTGCACGAACGATTGCTCTCTGCTCGCACAGACGAATAGGCGGGACTGAAAGAGGCTGCTGGATCTCTTCAGCACTCAGCAAGCTTTGCAACCGGGACACCTCTTTTACTGTCACTCCTTGCTTACTTGTCTGAAAGTGCATTTGAACCAACGTCTCCGGCACCCAATCTCAGACATGCTGCTGCTGAGTGAGCGGAGCAAGTTAGTTTGATCCCTCTGACGATGATCTAGATCTGAGAGTAGCTATTGGAAATCTTCTGCAAACAGCATCTTTCGGAGACGTGGTACATATATTGCAGTCTCTCCTTTGTTTGCCAGCTCCAAATCCGCTTGAGCGCAACATCTGTGGTGCACCCCCCAGCCGTCCTGAATGCAAGTTTCGAGTGCACGAACGATTGTTCTGTGCTCGCACAGATGAATAGGCAGGACTGAAAGGGGCTGCTGGATCTCTACTGCCCTCAGCAGGATTTGCTAAATTGACACTTTTATTGCAGTCTCTCCTTTGTTTGCCAGCTCCAAGTCCGTTTGGGCACTACATCTGTGGTGCACCCCCCAGCCGTCCTTTAATCCGAGTTCGGAGTGCACGAACGATTGCTCTCTGCTCGCACAGACGAATAGGCGGGACTGAAAGAGGCTGCTGGATCTCTTCAGCACTCAGCAAGATTTGCAACCGGGACACCTCTTTTACTGTCATTCCTTGCATACTTATCAGAAAGTGCATTTGAACCAACGTCTCCGGCACCCAATCTCAGACATGCTGCTGCTGAGTGAGCGGAGCAAGTTAGTTTGATCCCTCTGACGATGATCTAGATCTGAGAGTAGCTATTGGAAATCTTCTGCAAACAGCATCTTTCGGAGAGGTGGTACATATATTGCAGTCTCTCCTTTGTTTGAAAGCTCCAAATCCGTTTGAGCGTTACATCTGTGGTGCACCCCCCAACCGTCCTGAATGCAAGTTTGGAGTGCACGAACTTTTGTTTTCTGCCCGCACAGACGAAGAGCCAGGAGTGAAAGAGGCTGCTGGATCTCTTCAACACTAAGCAAGCCGGATTTGCTAAAGTGACACTTTTATTGCAGTCTCTCCTTTGTTTGCCAGCTCCAAGTCCGTTTGGGCACAACATCTGTGGTGCACCCCCCAGCCGTCCTTTAATCCGAGTTCGGAGTGCACGAACGATTGCTCTCTGCTCGCACAGACGAATAGGCGGGACTGAAAGAGGCTGCTGGATCTCTTCAGCACTCAGCAAGCTTTGCAACCGGGACACCTCTTTTACTGTCACTCCTTGCTTACTTGTCTGAAAGTGCATTTGAACCAACGTCTCCGGCACCCAATCTCAGACATGCTGCTGCTGAGTGAGCGGAGCAAGTTAGTTTGATCCCTCTGACGATGATCTAGATCTGAGAGTAGCTATTGGAAATCTTCTGCAAACAGCATCTTTCGGAGACGTGGTACATATATTGCAGTCTCTCCTTTGTTTGCCAGCTCCAAATCCGCTTGAGCGCAACATCTGTGGTGCACCCCCCAGCCGTCCTGAATGCAAGTTTCGAGTGCACGAACGATTGTTCTGTGCTCGCACAGATGAATAGGCAGGACTGAAAGGGGCTGCTGGATCTCTACTGCCCTCTGCAGGATTTGCTAAATTGACACTTTTATTGCAGTCTCTCCTTTGTTTGCCAGCTCCAAGTCCGTTTGGGCACTACATCTGTGGTGCACCCCCCAGCCGTCCTTTAATCCGAGTTCGGAGTGCACGAACGATTGCTCTCTGCTCGCACAGACGAATAGGCGGGACTGAAAGAGGCTGCTGGATCTCTTCAGCACTCAGCAAGATTTGCAACCGGGACACCTCTTTTAATGTCATTCCTTGCATACTTATCAGAAAGTGCATTTGAACCAACGTCTCCGGCACCCAATCTCAGACATGCTGCTGCTGAGTGAGCGGAGCAAGTTAGTTTGATCCCTCTGACGATGATCTAGATCTGAGAGTAGCTATTGGAAATCTTCTGCAAACAGCATCTTTCGGAGACGTGGTACATATATTGCAGTCTCTCCTTTGTTTGAAAGCTCCAAATCCGTTTGAGCGTTACATCTGTGGTGCACCCCCCAACCGTCCTGAATGCAAGTTTGGAGTGCACGAACTTTTGTTTTCTGCCCGCACAGACGAAGAGCCAGGAGTGAAAGAGGCTGCTGGATCTCTTCAACACTAAGCAAGCCGGATTTGCTAAAGTGACACTTTTATTGCAGTCTCTCCTTTGTTTGCCAGCTCCAAGTCCGTTTGGGCACAACATCTGTGGTGCACCCCCCAGCCATCCTGTAATCCGAGTTCGGAGTGCACGAACGATTGCTCTCTGCCAGCACAGACGAAGAGCCAGGACTGAAAGAGGCTGCTGGATCTCTTCAGCACTCAGCAAGCTTTGCAACCGGGACACCTCTTTTACTGTCACTCCTTGCTTACTTGTCTGAAAGTGCATTTGAACCAACGTCTCCGGCACCCAATCTCAGACATGCTGCTGCTGAGTGAGCGGAGCAAGTTAGTTTGATCCCTCTGACGATGATCTAGATCTGAGAGTAGCTATTGGAAATCTTCTGCAAACAGCATCTTTCGGAGAGGTGGTACATATATTGCAGTCTCTCTTTTGTTTGAAAGCTCCAAATCCGTTTGAGCACAATATCTGTGGTGCACCCCCCAGCCGTCCTGAATCCGAGTTTAGAGTGCACGAACTTTTGTTTTCTGCCCGCACAGACGAAGAGCCAGGACTGAAAGAGGCTGCTGGATCTCTTCAGCACTAAGCAAGCCGGATTTGCTAAAGTGACACTTTTATTGCAGTCTCTCCTTTGTTTGCCAGCTCCAAGTCCGTTTGTGCACAACATCTGTGGTGCACCCCCCAGCCGTCCTTTAATCCGAGTTCGGAGTGCACGAACGATTGCTCTCTGCCCGCACAGACGAAGAGCCAGGACTGAAAGAGGCTGCTGGATCTCTTCAGCACTCAGCAAGCTTTGCAACCGGGACACCTCTTTTACTGTCACTCCTTGCTTACTTGTCTGAAAGTGCATTTGAACCAACGTCTCCGGCACCCAATCTCAGACATGCTGCTGCTGAGTGAGCGGAGCAAGTTAGTTTGATCCCTCTGACGATGATCTAGATCTGAGAGTAGCTTTTGGAAATCTTCTGCAAACAGCATCTTTCGGAGAGGTGGTACATATATTGCAGTCTCTCCTTTGTTTGCCAGCTCCAAATCCGCTTGAGCGGAACATCTATGGTGCACCCCCCAGCCGTCCTGAATGCAAGTTTGGAGTGCAAGAACGATTGTTCTGTGCTCGCACAGATGAATAGGCAGGACTGAAAGGGGCTGCTGGATCTCTACTGCCCTCAGCAGGATTTGCTAAATTGACACTTTTATTGCAGTCTCTCCTTTGTTTGCCAGCTCCAAGTCCGTTTGGGCACAACATCTGTGGTGCACCCCCCAGCCGTCCTTTAATCCGAGTTCGGAGTGCACGAACGATTGCTCTCTTCTCGCACAGACGAATAGGCGGGACTGAAAGAGGCTGCTGGATCTCTTCAGCACTCAGCAAGATTTGCAACCGGGACACCTCTTTTACTGTCATTCCTTGCTTACTTATCAGAAAGTGCATTTGAACCAACGTCTCCGGCACCCAATCTCAGACATGCTGCTGCTGAGTGAGCGGAGCAAGTTAGTTTGATCCCTCTGACGATGATCTAGATCTGAGAGTAGCTATTGGAAATCTTCTGCAAACAGCATCTTTCGGAGAGGTGGTACATATATTGCAGTCTCTCCTTTGTTTGAAAGCTCCAAATCCGTTTGAGCACAATATCTGTGGTGCACCCCCCAGCCGTCCTGAATCCGAATTTGGAGTGCACGAACTTTTGTTTTCTGCCCGCACAGACGAAGAGCCAGGACTGAAAGAGGCTGTTGGATCTCTTCAGCACTAAGCAAGCCGGATTTGCTAAAGTGACACTTTTATTGCAGTCTCTCCTTTGTTTGCCAGCTCCAAGTCCGTTTGGGCACAACATCTGTGGTGCACCCCCCAGCCGTCCTTTAATCCGAGTTCGGAGTGCACGAACGATTGCTCTCTGCTCGCACAGACGAATAGGCGGGACTGAAAGAGGCTGCTGGATCTCTTCAGCACTCAGCAAGATTTGCAACCGGGACACCTCTTTTACTGTCACTCCTTGCTTACTTGTCTGAAAGTGCATTTGAACCAACGTCTCCGGCACCCAATCTCAGACATGCTGCTGCTGAGTGAGCGGAGCAAGTTAGGTTGATCCCTCTGACGATGATCTAGATCTGAGAGTAGCTATTGGAAATCTTCTGCAAACAGCATCTTTCGGAGAGGTGGTACATATATTGCAGTCTCTCCTTTGTTTGCCAGCTCCAAATCCGCTTGAGCGGAACATCTGTGGTGCACCCCCCAGCCGTCCTGAATGCAAGTTTCGAGTGCACGAACGATTGTTCTGTGCTCGCACATATGAATAGGCAGGACTGAAAGGGGCTGCTGGATCTCTACTGCCCTCAGCAGGATTTGCTAAATTGACACTTTTATTGCAGTCTCTCCTTTGTTTGGCAGCTCCAAGTCCGTTTGGGCACAACATCTGTGGTACACCCCCCAGCCGTCCTTTAATCCGAGTTCGGAGTGCACGAACGATTGCTCTCTGCTCGCATAGACGAATAGGCGGGACTGAAAGAGGCTGCTGGATCTCTTCAGCACTCAGCAAGATTTGCAACCGGGACACCTCTTTTACTGTCATTCCTTGCATATTTATCAGAAAGTGCATTTGAACCAACGTCTCCGGCACCCAATCTCAGACATGCTGCTGCTGAGTGAGCGGAGCAAGTTAGTTTGAGCCCTCTGACGATGATCTAGATCTGAGAGTAGCTATTGGAAATCTTCTGCAAACAGCATCTTTCGGAGAGGTGGTACATATATTGCAGTCTCTCCTTTGTTTGCCAGCTAAAAAACCGCTTGAGCGGAACATCTGTGGTGCACCCCCCAGCCGTCCTGAATCCGAGTTTGGAGTGCACGAACTTTTGTTTTCTGCCCGCACAGACGAAGATCCAGGACTGAAAGAGGCTGCTGGATCTCTTCAGCACTAAGCAAGCCGGATTTGCTGAAGTGACACTTTTATTGCAGTCTCTCCTTTGTTTGCCAGCTCCAAGTCCGTTTGTGCACAACATCTGTGGTGCACCCCCCCAGCCGTCCTTTAATCCGAGTTCGGAGTGCACGAACGATTGCTCTCTGCTCGCACAGACGAATAGGCGGGACTGAAAGAGGCTGCTGGATCTCTTCAGCACTCAGCAAGATTTGCAACCGGGACACCTCTTTTACTGTCATTCCTTGCATACTTATCAGAAAGTGCATTTGAACCAACGTCTCCGGCACCCAATCTCAGACATGCTGCTGCTGAGTGAGCGGAGCAAGTTAGTTTGATCCCTCTGACGATGATCTAGATCTGAGAGTAGCTATTGGAAATCTTCTGCAAACAGCATCTTTCGGAGACGTGGTACATATATTGCAGTCTCTCCTTTGTTTGAAAGTTCCAAATCCGTTTGAGCGCAATATCTGTGGTGCACCCCCCAGCCGTCCTGAATCCGAGTTTGGAGTGCACGAACTTTTGTTTTCTGCCCGCACAGACGAAGAGCCAGGACTGAAAGAGGCTGCTGGATCTCTTCAGCACTAAGCAAGCCGGATTTGCTAAAGTGACACTTTTATTGCAGTCTCTCCTTTGTTTGCCAGCTCCAAGTCCGTTTGGGCACAACATCTGTGGTGCACCCCCCAGCCGTCCTTTAATCCGAGTTCGGAGTGCCCGAACGATTGCTCTCTGCCCGCACAGACGAAGAGCCAGGCCTGAAAGAGGCTGCTGGATCTCTTCAGCACTCAGCAAGCTTTGCAACCGGGACACCTCTTTTACTGTCACTCCTTGCTTACTTGTCTGAAAGTGCATTTGAACCAACGTCTCCGGCACCCAATCTCAGACATGCTGCTGCTGAGTGAGCGGAGCAAGTTAGTTTGATCCCTCTGACGATGATCTAGATCTGAGAGTAGCTATTGGAAATCTTCTGCAAACAGCATCTTTCGGAGAGGTGGTACATATATTGCAGTCTCTCTTTTGTTTGAAAGCTCCAAATCCGTTTGAGCACAATATCTGTGGTGCACCCCCCAGCCGTCCTGAATCCGAGTTTAGAGTGCACGAACTTTTGTTTTCTGCCCGCACAGACGAAGAGCCAGGACTGAAAGAGGCTGCTGGATCTCTTCAGCACTAAGCAAGCCGGATTTGCTAAAGTGACACTTTTATTGCAGTCTCTCCTTTGTTTGCCAGCTCCAAGTCCGTTTGGGCACAACATCTGTGGTGCACCCCCCAGCCGTCCTTTAATCCGAGTTCGGAGTGCACGAACGATTGCTCTCTGCCCGCACAGACGAAGAGCCAGGACTGAAAGAGGCTGCTGGATCTCTTCAGCACTCAGCAAGCTTTGCAACCGGGACACCTCTTTTACTGTCACTCCTTGCTTACTTGTCTGAAAGTGCATTTGAACCAACGTCTCCGGCACCCAATCTCAGACATGCTGCTGCTGAGTGAGCGGAGCAAGTTAGTTTGATCCCTCTGACGATGATCTAGATCTGAGAGTAGCTTTTGGAAATCTTCTGCAAACAGCATCTTTCGGAGAGGTGGTACATATATTGCAGTCTCTCCTTTGTTTGCCAGCTCCAAATCCGCTTGAGCGGAACATCTATGGTGCACCCCCCAGCCGTCCTGAATGCAAGTTTGGAGTGCAAGAACGATTGTTCTGTGCTCGCACAGATGAATAGGCAGGACTGAAAGGGGCTGCTGGATCTCTTCTGCCCTCAGCAGGATTTGCTAAATTGACACTTTTATTGCAGTCTCTCCTTTGTTTGCCAGCTCCAAGTCCGTTTGGGCACAACATCTGTGGTGCACCCCCCAGCCGTCCTTTAATCCGAGTTCGGAGTGCACGAACGATTGCTCTCTTCTCGCACAGACGAATAGGCGGGACTGAAAGAGGCTGCTGGATCTCTTCAGCACTCAGCAAGATTTGCAACCGGGACACCTCTTTTACTGTCATTCCTTGCTTACTTATCAGAAAGTGCATTTGAACCAACGTCTCCGGCACCCAATCTCAGACATGCTGCTGCTGAGTGAGCGGAGCAAGTTAGTTTGATCCCTCTGACGATGATCTAGATCTGAGAGTAGCTATTGGAAATCTTCTGCAAACAGCATCTTTCGGAGAGGTGGTACATATATTGCAGTCTCTCCTTTGTTTGAAAGCTCCAAATCCGTTTGAGCACAATATCTGTGGTGCACCCCCCAGCCGTCCTGAATCCGAATTTGGAGTGCACGAACTTTTGTTTTCTGCCCGCACAGACGAAGAGCCAGGACTGAAAGAGGCTGTTGGATCTCTTCAGCACTAAGCAAGCCGGATTTTCTAAAGTGACACTTTTATTGCAGTCTCTCCTTTGTTTGCCAGCTCCAAGTCCGTTTGGGCACAACATCTGTGGTGCACCCCCCAGCCGTCCTTTAATCCGAGTTCGGAGTGCACGAACGATTGCTCTCTGCTCGCACAGACGAATAGGCGGGACTGAAAGAGGCTGCTGGATCTCTTCAGCACTCAGCAAGATTTGCAACCGGGACACCTCTTTTACTGTCACTCCTTGCTTACTTGTCTGAAAGTGCATTTGAACCAACGTCTCCGGCACCCAATCTCAGACATGCTGCTGCTGAGTGAGCGGAGCAAGTTAGGTTGAGCCCTCTGACGATGATCTAGATCTGAGAGTAGCTATTGGAAATCTTCTGCAAACAGCATCTTTCGGAGACGTGGTACATATATTGCAGTCTCTCCTTTGTTTGCCAGCTCCAAATCCGCTTGAGCGGAACATCTGTGGTGCACCCCCCAGCCGTCCTGAATGCAAGTTTGGAGTGCACGAACGATTGTTCTGTGCTCGCACATATGAATAGGCAGGACTGAAAGGGGCTGCTGGATCTCTACTGCCCTCAGCAGGATTTGCTAAATTGACACTTTTATTGCAGTCTCTCCTTTGTTTGGCAGCTCCAAGTCCGTTTGGGCACAACATCTGTGGTACACCCCCCAGCCGTCCTTTAATCCGAGTTCGGAGTGCACGAACGATTGCTCTCTGCTCGCACAGACGAATAGGCGGGACTGAAAGAGGCTGCTGGATCTCTTCAGCACTCAGCAAGATTTGCAACCGGGACACCTCTTTTACTGTCATTCCTTGCATATTTATCAGAAAGTGCATTTGAACCAACGTCTCCGGCACCCAATCTCAGACATGCTGCTGCTGAGTGAGCGGAGCAAGTTAGTTTGAGCCCTCTGACGATGATCTAGATCTGAGAGTAGCTATTGGAAATCTTCTGCAAACAGCATCTTTCGGAGAGGTGGTACATATATTGCAGTCTCTCCTTTGTTTGCCAGCTAAAAAACCGCTTGAGCGGAACATCTGTGGTGCACCCCCCAGCCGTCCTGAATCCGAGTTTGGAGTGCACGAACTTTTGTTTTCTGCCCGCACAGACGAAGATCCAGGACTGAAAGAGGCTGCTGGATCTCTTCAGCACTAAGCAAGCCGGATTTGCTGAAGTGACACTTTTATTGCAGTCTCTCCTTTGTTTGCCAGCTCCAAGTCCGTTTGTGCACAACATCTGTGGTGCACCCCCCAGCCGTCCTTTAATCCGAGTTCGGAGTGCACGAACGATTGCTCTCTGCTCGCACAGACGAATAGGCGGGACTGAAAGAGGCTGCTGGATCTCTTCAGCACTCAGCAAGCTTTGCAACCGGGACACCTCTTTTACTGTCATTCCTTGCATACTTTTCAGAAAGTGCATTTGAACCAACGTCTCCGGCACCCAATCTCAGACATGCTGCTGCTGAGTGAGCGGAGCAAGTTAGTTTGATCCCTCTGACGATGATCTAGATCTGAGAGTAGCTATTGGAAATCTTCTGCAAACAGCATCTTTCGGAGACGTGGTACATATATTGCAGTCTCTCCTTTGTTTGAAAGTTCCAAATCCGTTTGAGCGCAATATCTGTGGTGCACCCCCCAGCCGTCCTGAATCCGAGTTTGGAGTGCACGAACTTTTGTTTTCTGCCCGCACAGACGAAGAGCCAGGACTGAAAGAGGCTGCTGGATCTCTTCAGCACTAAGCAAGCCGGATTTGCTAAAGTGACACTTTTATTGCAGTCTCTCCTTTGTTTGCCAGCTCCAAGTCCGTTTGGGCACAACATCTGTGGTGCACCCCCCAGCCGTCCTTTAATCCGAGTTCGGAGTGCCCGAACGATTGCTCTCTGCCCGCACAGACGAAGAGCCAGGCCTGAAAGAGGCTGCTGGATCTCTTCAGCACTCAGCAAGCTTTGCAACCGGGACACCTCTTTTACTGTCACTCCTTGCTTACTTGTCTGAAAGTGCATTTGAACCAACGTCTCCGGCACCCAATCTCAGACATGCTGCTGCTGAGTGAGCGGAGAAAGTTAGTTTGATCCCTCTGACGATGATCTAGATCTGAGAGTAGCTATTGGAAATCTTCTGCAAACAGCATCTTTCGGAGACGTGGTACATATATTGCAGTCTCTCCTTTGTTTGCCAGCTCCAAATCCGCTTGAGCGGAACATCTGTAGTGCACCCCCCAGCCGTCCTGAATGCAAGTTTGGAGTGCAAGAACGATTGTTCTGTGCTCGCACAGATGAATAGGCAGGACTGAAAGGGGCTGCTGGATCTCTACTGCCCTCAGCAGGATTTGATAAATTGACACTTTTATTGCAGTCTCTCCTTTGTTTGCCAGCTCCAAGTCCGTTTGGGCACAACATCTGTGGTGCACCCCCCAGCTGTCCTTTAATCCGAGTTCGGAGTGCCCGAACGATTGCTCTCTGCCCGCACAGACGAAGAGCCAGGCCTGAAAGAGGCTGCTGGATCTCTTCAGCACTCAGCAAGCTTTGCAATCGGGACACCTCTTTTACTGTCACTCCTTGCTTACTTGTCAGAAAGTGCATTTGAACCAACGTCTCCGGCACCCAATCTCAGACATGCTGCTGCTGAGTGAGCGGAGCAAGTTAGTTTGATCCCTCGGACGATGATCTAGATCTGAGAGTAGCTATTGGAAATCTTCTGCAAACAGCATCTTTCGGAGACGTGGTACATATATTGCAGTCTCTCCTTTGTTTGAAAGCTCCAAATCCGTTTGAGCACAATATCTGTGGTGCACCCCCCAGCCGTCCTGAATCCGAGTTTGGAGTGCACGAACTTTTGTTTTCTGCCCGCACAGACGAAGAGCCAGGACTGAAAGAGGCTGCTGGATCTCTTCAGCACTAAGCAAGCCGGATTTGCTAAAGTGACACTTTTATTGCTGTCTCTCCTTTTTTGCCAGCTCCAAGTCCGTTTGGGCACAACATCTGTGGTGCACCCCCCAGCCGTCCTTTAATCCGAGTTCGGAGTGCACGAACGATTGCTCTCTGCTCGCACAGACGAATAGGCGGGACTGAAAGAGGCTGCTGGATCTCTTCAGCACTCAGCAAGATTTGCAACCGGGACACCTCTTTTACTGTCATTCCTTGCATACTTATCAGAAAGTGCATTTGAACCAACGTCTCCGGCACCCAATCTCAGGCATGCTGCTGTTGAGTGAGCGGAGCAAGTTAGTTTGATCCCTCTGACGATGATCTAGATCTGAGAGTAGCTATTGGAAATCTTCTGCAAACAGCATCTTTCGGAGAGGTGGTACATATATTGCAGTCTCTCCTTTGTTTGAAAGCTCCAAATCCGTTTGAGCACAATATCTGTGGTGCACCCCCCAGCCGTCCTGAATCCGAGTTTGGAGTGCACGAACTTTTGTTTTCTGCCCGCACAGACGAAGAGCCAGGACTGAAAGAGGCTGCTGGATCTCTTCAGCACTAAGCAAGCCGGATTTTCTAAAGTGACACTTTTATTGCAGTCTCTCCTTTGTTTGCCAGCTCCAAGTCCGTTTGGGCACAACATCTGTGGTGCACCCCCCAGCCGTCCTTTAATCCGAGTTCGGAGTGCACGAACGATTGCTCTCTGCTCGCACAGACGAATAGGCGGGACTGAAAGAGGCTGCTGGATCTCTTCAGCACTCAGCAAGCTTTGCAACCGGGACACCTCTTTTACTGTCACTCCTTGCTTACTTGTCTGAAAGTGCATTTGAACCAACGTCTCCGGCACCCAATCTCAGACATGCTGCTGCTGAGTGAGCGGAGCAAGTTAGTTTGAGCCCTCTGACGATGATCTAGATCTGAGAGTAGCTATTGGAAATCTTCTGCAAACAGCATCTTTCGGAGAGGTGGTACATATATTGCAGTCTCTCCTTTGTTTGCCAGCTCCAAATCCGCTTGAGCGGAACATCTGTGGTGCACCCCCCAGCCGTCCTGAATGCAAGTTTCGAGTGCACGAAGGATTGTTCTGTGCTCGCACAGATGAATAGGCAGGACTGAAAGGGGCTGCTGGATCTCTACTGCCCTCAGCAGGATTTGCTAAATTGACACTTTTATTGCAGTCTCTCCTTTGTTTGCCAGCTCCAAGTCCGTTTGGGCACAACATCTGTGGTACACCCCCCAGCCGTCCTTTAATCCGAGTTCGGAGTGCACGAACGATTGCTCTCTGCTCGCACAGACGAATAGGCGGGACTGAAAGAGGCTGCTGGATCTCTTCAGCACTCAGCAAGATTTGCAACCGGGACACCTCTTTTACTGTCATTCCTTGCATATTTATCAGAAAGTGCATTTGAACCAACGTCTCCGGCACCCAATCTCAGACATGCTGCTGCTGAGTGAGCGGAGCAAGTTAGTTTGATCCCTCTGACGATGATCTAGATCTGAGAGTAGCTATTGGAAATCTTCTGCAAACAGCATCTTTCGGAGACGTGGTACATATATTGCAGTCTCTCCTTTGTTTGCCAGCTAAAAAACCGCTTGAGCGGAACATCTGTGGTGCACCCCCCAGCCGTCCTGAATCCGAGTTTGGAGTGCACGAACTTTTGTTTTCTGCCCGCACAGACAAAGAGCCAGGACTGAAAGAGGCTGCTGGATCTCTTCAGCACTCAGCAAGCTTTGCAACCGGGACACCTCTTTTACTGTCACTCCTTGCTTACTTGTCTGAAAGTGCATTTGAACCAACGTCTCCGGCACCCAATCTCAGACATGCTGCTGCTGAGTGAGCGGAGCAAGTTAGTTTGAGCCCTCTGACGATGATCTAGATCTGAGAGTAGCTATTGGAAATCTTCTGCAAACAGCATCTTTCGGAGACGTGGTACATATATTGCAGTCTCTCCTTTGTTTGCCACCTCCAAATCCGCTTGAGCGTTACATCTGTGGTGCACCCCCCAGCCGTCCTGAATGCAAGTTTGGAGTGCACGAACGATTGTTCTGTGCTCGCACAGATGAATAGGCAGGACTGAAAGGAGCTGCTGGATCTCTACTGCCCTCAGCAGGATTTGCTAAATTGACACTTTTATTGCAGTCTCTCCTTTGTTTGCCAGCTCCAAGTCCGTTTGGGCACTACATCTGTGGTGCACCCCCCAGCCGTCCTGAATGCAAGTTTGGAGTGCACGAACGATTGTTCTGTGCTCGCACAGATGAATAGGCAGGACTGAAAGGGGCTGCTGGATCTCTACTGCCCTCAGCAGGATTTGCTAAATTGACACTTTTATTGCAGTCTCTCCTTTGTTTGCCAGCTCCAAGTCCGTTTGGGCACAACATCTGTGGTGCACCCCCCAGCTGTCCTTTAATCCGAGTTCGGAGTGCCCGAACGATTGCTCTCTGCCCGCACAGACGAAGAGCCAGGACTGAAAGAGGCTGCTGGATCTCTTCAGCACTCAGCAAGCTTTGCAACCGGGACACCTCTTTTACTGTCACTCCTTGCTTACTTGTCTGAAAGTGCATTTGAACCAACGTCTCCGGCACCCAATCTCAGACATGCTGCTGCTGAGTGAGCGGAGCAAGTTAGTTTGATCCCTCTGACGATGATCTAGATCTGAGAGTAGCTATTGGAAATCTTCTGCAAACAGCATCTTTCGGAGACGTGGTACATATATTGCAGTCTCTCCTTTGTTTGAAAGCTCCAAATCCGCTTGAGCGGAACATCTCTGGTGCACCCCCCAGCCGTCCTGAATGCAAGTTTGGAGTGCAAGAACGATTGTTCTGTGCTCGCACAGATGAATAGGCAGGACTGAAAGGGGCTGCTGGATCTCTTCTGCCCTCAGCAGGATTTGCTAAATTGAGACTTTTATTGCAGTCTCTCCTTTGTTTGCCAGCTCCAAGTCCGTTTGGGCACAACATCTGTGGTACACCCCCCCAGCCGTCCTTTAATCCGAGTTCGGAGTGCACGAACGATTGCTCTCTGCTCGCACAGACGAATAGGCGGGACTGAAAGAGGCTGCTGGATCTCTTCAGCACTCAGCAAGATTTGCAACCGGGACACCTCTTTTAATGTCATTCCTTGCATACTTATCAGAAAGTGCATTTGAACCAACGTCTCCGGCACCCAATCTCAGACATGCTGCTGCTGAGTGAGCGGAGCAAGTTAGGTTGATCCCTCTGACGATGATCTAGATCTGAGAGTAGCTATTGGAAATCTTCTGCAAACAGCATCTTTCGCAGAGGTGGTACATATATTGCAGTCTCTCCTTTGTTTGAAAGCTCCAAATCCGTTTGAGCACAATATCTGTGGTGCACCCCCCAGCCGTCCTGAATCCGAGTTTGGAGTGCACGAACTTTTGTTTTCTGCCCGCACAGACGAAGAGCCAGGACTGAAAGAGGCTGCTGGATCTCTTCAGCACTAAGCAAGCCGGATTTGCTAAAGTGACACTTTTATTGCAGTCTCTCCTTTTTTGCCAGCTCCAAGTCCGTTTGTGCACAACATCTGTGGTGCACCCCCCAGCCGTCCTTTAATCCGAGTTCGGAGTGCACGAACGATTGCTCTCTGCTCGCACAGACGAATAGGCGGGACTGAAAGAGGCTGCTGGATCTCTTCAGCACTCAGCAAGCTTTGCAACCGGGACACCTCTTTTACTGTCATTCCTTGCATACTTATCAGAAAGTGCATTTGAACCAACGTCTCCGGCACCCAATCTCAGACATGCTGCTGCTGAGTGAGCGGAGCAAGTTAGTTTGATCCCTCTGACGATGATCTAGATCTGAGAGTAGCTATTGGAAATCTTCTGCAAACAGCATCTTTCGGAGACGTGGTACATATATTGCAGTCTCTCCTTTGTTTGAAAGCTCCAAATCCGTTTGAGCGTTACATCTGTGGTGCACCCCCCAACCGTCCTGAATGCAAGTTTGGAGTGCACGAACTTTTGTTTTCTGCCCGCACAGACGAAGAGCCAGGACTGAAAGAGGCTGCTGGATCTCTTCAGCACTAAGCAAGCCGGATTTGCTAAAGTGACACTTTTATTGCAGTCTCTCCTTTGTTTGCCAGCTCCAAGTCCGTTTGGGCACAACATCTGTGGTGCACCCCCCAGCCGTCCTTTAATCCGAGTTCGGAGTGCACGAACGATTGCTCTCTGCCAGCACAGACGAAGAGCCAGGACTGAAAGAGGCTGCTGGATCTCTTCAGCACTCAGCAAGCTTTGCAACCGGGACACCTCTTTTACTGTCACTCCTTGCTTACTTGTCTGAAAGTTCATTTGAACCAACGTCTCCGGCACCCAATCTCAGACATGCTGCTGCTGAGTGAGCGGAGCAAGTTAGTTTGAGCCCTCTGACGATGATGTAGATCTGAGAGTAGCTATTGGAAATCTTCTGCAAACAGCATCTTTCGGAGAGGTGGTACATATATTGCAGTCTCTCTTTTGTTTGAAAGCTCCAAATCCGTTTGAGCACAATATCTGTGGTGCACCCCCCAGCCGTCCTGAATCCGAGTTTAGAGTGCACGAACTTTTGTTTTCTGCCCGCACAGATGAAGAGCCAGGACTGAAAGAGGCTGCTGGATCTCTTCAGCACTAAGCAAGCCGGATTTGCTAAAGTGACACTTTTATTGCAGTCTCTCCTTTGTTTGCCAGCTCCAAGTCCGTTTGAGCACAACATCTGTGGTGCACCCCCCAGCCGTCCTTTAATCCGAGTTCGGAGTGCACGAACGATTGCTCTCTGCCCGCACAGACGAAGAGCCAGGACTGAAAGAGGCTGCTGGATCTCTTCAGCACTCAGCAAGCTTTGCAACCGGGACACCTCTTTTACTGTCACTCCTTGCTTACTTGTCTGAAAGTGCATTTGAACCAACGTCTCCGGCACCCAATCTCAGACATGCTGCTGCTGAGTGAGCGGAGCAAGTTAGGTTGATCCCTCTGACGATGATCTAGATCTGAGAGTAGCTTTTGGAAATCTTCTGCAAACAGCATCTTTCGGAGAGGTGGTACATATATTGCAGTCTCTCCTTTGTTTGCCAGCTCCAAATCCGCTTGAGCGGAACATCTATGGTGCACCCCCCAGCCGTCCTGAATGCAAGTTTCGAGTGCACGAACGATTGTTCTGTGCTCGCACATATGAATAGGCAGGACTGAAAGGGGCTGCTGGATCTCTACTGCCCTCAGCAGGATTTGCTAAATTGACACTTTTATTGCAGTCTCTCCTTTGTTTGCCAGCTCCAAGTCCGTTTGGGCACAACATCTGTGGTGCACCCCCCAGCCGTCCTTTAATCCGAGTTCGGAGTGCACGAACGATTGCTCTCTTCTCGCACAGACGAATAGGCGGGACTGAAAGAGGCTGCTGGATCTCTTCAACACTCAGCAAGATTTGCAACCGGGACACCTCTTTTACTGTCATTCCTTGCATACTTATCAGAAAGTGCATTTGAACCAACGTCTCCGGCACCCAATCTCAGACATGCTGCTGCTGAGTGAGCGGAGCAAGTTAGTTTGATCCCTCTGACGATGATCTAGATCTGAGAGTAGCTATTGGAAATCTTCTGCAAACAGCATCTTTCGGAGAGGTGGTACATATATTGCAGTCTCTCCTTTGTTTGAAAGCTCCAAATCCGTTTGAGCACAATATCTGTGGTGCACCCCCCAGCCGTCCTGAATCCGAGTTTGGAGTGCACGAACTTTTGTTTTCTGCCCGCACAGACGAAGAGCCAGGACTGAAAGAGGCTGCTGGATCTCTTCAGCACTAAGCAAGCCGGATTTTCTAAAGTGACACTTTTATTGCAGTCTCTCCTTTGTTTGCCAGCTCCAAGTCCGTTTGGGCACAACATCTGTGGTGCACCCCCCAGCCGTCCTTTAATCCGAGTTCGGAGTGCACGAACGATTGCTCTCTGCTCGCACAGACGAATAGGCGGGACTGAAAGAGGCTGCTGGATCTCTTCAGCACTCAGCAAGATTTGCAACCGGGACACCTCTTTTACTGTCACTCCTTGCTTACTTGTCTGAAAGTGCATTTGAACCAACGTCTCCAGCACCCAATCTCAGACATGCTGCTGCTGAGTGAGCGGAGCAAGTTAGGTTGATCCCTCTGACGATGATCTAGATCTGAGAGTAGCTATTGGAAATCTTCTGCAAACAGCATCTTTCGGAGACGTGGTACATATATTGCAGTCTCTCCTTTGTTTGAAAGCTCCAAATCCGTTTGAGCACAATATCTGTGGTGCACCCCCCAGCCGTCCTGAATCCGAATTTGGAGTGCACGAACTTTTGTTTTCTGCCCGCACAGACGAAGAGCCAGGACTGAAAGAGGCTGTTGGATCTCTTCAGCACTAAGCAAGCCGGATTTTCTAAAGTGACACTTTTATTGCAGTCTCTCCTTTGTTTGCCAGCTCCAAGTCCGTTTGGGCACAACATCTGTGGTGCACCCCCCAGCCGTCCTTTAATCCGAGTTCGGAGTGCACGAACGATTGCTCTCTGCTCGCACAGATGAATAGGCGGGACTGAAAGAGGCTGCTGGATCTCTTCAGCACTCAGCAAGATTTGCAACCGGGACACCTCTTTTACTGTCACTCCTTGCTTACTTGTCTGAAAGTGCATTTGAACCAACGTCTCCGGCACCCAATCTCAGACATGCTGCTGCTGAGTGAGCGGAGCAAGTTAGGTTGAGCCCTCTGACGATGATCTAGATCTGAGAGTAGCTATTGGAAATCTTCTGCAAACAGCATCTTTCGGAGACGTGGTACATATATTGCAGTCTCTCCTTTGTTTGCCAGCTCCAAATCCGCTTGAGCGCAACATCTGTGGTGCACCCCCCAGCCGTCCTGAATGCAAGTTTGGAGTGCACGAACGATTGTTCTGTGCTCGCACATATGAATAGGCAGGACTGAAAGGGGCTGCTGGATCTCTACTGCCCTCAGCAGGATTTGCTAAATTGACACTTTTATTGCAGTCTCTCCTTTGTTTGGCAGCTCCAAGTCCGTTTGGGCACAACATCTGTGGTACACCCCCCAGCCGTCCTTTAATCCGAGTTCGGAGTGCACGAACCATTGCTCTCTGCTCGCACAGACGAATAGGCGGGACTGAAAGAGGCTGCTGGATCTCTTCAGCACTCAGCAAGATTTGCAACCGGGACACCTCTTTTACTGTCATTCCTTGCATATTTATCAGAAAGTGCATTTGAACCAACGTCTCCGGCACCCAATCTCAGACATGCTGCTGCTGAGTGAGCGGAGCAAGTTAGTTTGAGCCCTCTGACGATGATCTAGATCTGAGAGTAGCTATTGGAAATCTTCTGCAAACAGCATCTTTCGGAGAGGTGGTACATATATTGCAGTCTCTCCTTTGTTTGCCAGCTCCAAATCCGCTTGAGCGGAACATCTGTGGTGCACCCCCCAGCCGTCCTGAATCCGAGTTTGGAGTGCACGAACTTTTGTTTTCTGCCCGCACAGACGAAGATCCAGGACTGAAAGAAGCTGCTGGATCTCTTCAGCACTAAGCAAGCCGGATTTGCTGAAGTGACACTTTTATTGCAGTCTCTCCTTTGTTTGCCAGCTCCAAGTCCGTTTGTGCACAACATCTGTGGTGCACCCCCCAGCCGTCCTTTAATCCGAGTTCGGAGTGCACGAACGATTGCTCTCTGCTCGCACAGACGAATAGGCGGGACTGAAAGAGGCTGCTGGACCTCTTCAGCACTCAGCAAGATTTGCAACCGGGACACCTCTTTTACTGTCATTCCTTGCATACTTATCAGAAAGTGCATTTGAACCAACGTCTCCGGCACCCAATCTCAGACATGCTGCTGCTGAGTGAGCGGAGCAAGTTAGTTTGATCCCTCTGACGATGATCTAGATCTGAGAGTAGCTATTGGAAATCTTCTGCAAACAGCATCTTTCGGAGACGTGGTACATATATTGCAGTCTCTCCTTTGTTTGAAAGTTCCAAATCCGTTTGAGCGCAATATCTGTGGTGCACCCCCCAGCCGTCCTGAATCCGAGTTTGGAGTGCACGAACTTTTGTTTTCTGCCCGCACAGACGAAGAGCCAGGACTGAAAGAGGCTGCTGGATCTCTTCAGCACTAAGCAAGCCGGATTTGCTAAAGTGACACTTTTATTGCAGTCTCTCCTTTGTTTGCCAGCTCCAAGTCCGTTTGGGCACAACATCTGTGGTGCACCCCCCAGCCGTCCTTTAATCCGAGTTCGGAGTGCCCGAACGATTGCTCTCTGCCCGCACAGACGAAGAGCCAGGCCTGAAAGAGGCTGCTGGATCTCTTCAGCACTCAGCAAGCTTTGCAACCGGGACACCTCTTTTACTGTCACTCCTTGCTTACTTGTCTGAAAGTGCATTTGAACCAACGTCTCCGGCACCCAATCTCAGACATGCTGCTGCTGAGTGAGCGGAGCAAGTTAGTTTGATCCCTCTGACGATGATCTAGATCTGAGAGTAGCTATTGGAAATCTTCTGCAAACAGCATCTTTCGGAGACGTGGTACATATATTGCAGTCTCTCCTTTGTTTGCCAGCTCCAAATCCGCTTGAGCGGAACATCTGTAGTGCACCCCCCAGCCGTCCTGAATGCAAGTTTGGAGTGCAAGAACGATTGTTCTGTGCTCGCACAGATGAATAGGCAGGACTGAAAGGGGCTGCTGGATCTCTACTGCCCTCAGCAGGATTTGCTAAATTGACACTTTTATTGCAGTCTCTCCTTTGTTTGCCAGCTCCAAGTCCGTTTGGGCACAACATCTGTGGTGCACCCCCCAGCTGTCCTTTAATCCGAGTTCGGAGTGCCCGAACGATTGCTCTCTGCCCGCACAGACGAAGAGCCAGGCCTGAAAGAGGCTGCTGGATCTCTTCAGCACTCAGCAAGCTTTGCAATCGGGACACCTCTTTTACTGTCACTCCTTGCTTACTTGTCAGAAAGTGCATTTGAACCAACGTCTCCGGCACCCAATCTCAGACATGCTGCTGCTGAGTGAGCGGAGCAAGTTAGTTTGATCCCTCTGACGATGATCTAGATCTGAGAGTAGCTATTGGAAATCTTCTGCAAACAGCATCTTTCGGAGACGTGGTACATATATTGCAGTCTCTCCTTTGTTTGAAAGCTCCAAATCCGTTTGAGCGTTACATCTGTGGTGCACCCCCCAACCGTCCTGAATGCAAGTTTGGAGTGCACGAACTTTTGTTTTCTGCCCGCACAGACGAAGAGCCAGGACTGAAAGAGGCTGCTGGATCTCTTCAGCACTAAGCAAGCCGGATTTGCTAAAGTGACACTTTTATTGCAGTCTCTCCTTTGTTTGCCAGCTCCAAGTCCGTTTGGGCACAACATCTGTGGTGCACCCCCCAGCCGTCCTTTAATCCGAGTTCGGAGTGCACGAACGATTGCTCTCTGCCAGCACAGACGAAGAGCCAGGACTGAAAGAGGCTGCTGGATCTCTTCAGCACTCAGCAAGCTTTGCAACCGGGACACCTCTTTTACTGTCACTCCTTGCTTACTTGTCTGAAAGTTCATTTGAACCAACGTCTCCGGCACCCAATCTCAGACATGCTGCTGCTGAGTGAGCGGAGCAAGTTAGTTTGAGCCCTCTGACGATGATGTAGATCTGAGAGTAGCTATTGGAAATCTTCTGCAAACAGCATCTTTCGGAGAGGTGGTACATATATTGCAGTCTCTCTTTTGTTTGAAAGCTCCAAATCCGTTTGAGCACAATATCTGTGGTGCACCCCCCAGCCGTCCTGAATCCGAGTTTAGAGTGCACGAACTTTTGTTTTCTGCCCGCACAGATGAAGAGCCAGGACTGAAAGAGGCTGCTGGATCTCTTCAGCACTAAGCAAGCCGGATTTGCTAAAGTGACACTTTTATTGCAGTCTCTCCTTTGTTTGCCAGCTCCAAGTCCGTTTGAGCACAACATCTGTGGTGCACCCCCCAGCCGTCCTTTAATCCGAGTTCGGAGTGCACGAACGATTGCTCTCTGCCCGCACAGACGAAGAGCCAGGACTGAAAGAGGCTGCTGGATCTCTTCAGCACTCAGCAAGCTTTGCAACCGGGACACCTCTTTTACTGTCACTCCTTGCTTACTTGTCTGAAAGTGCATTTGAACCAACGTCTCCGGCACCCAATCTCAGACATGCTGCTGCTGAGTGAGCGGAGCAAGTTAGGTTGATCCCTCTGACGATGATCTAGATCTGAGAGTAGCTTTTGGAAATCTTCTGCAAACAGCATCTTTCGGAGAGGTGGTACATATATTGCAGTCTCTCCTTTGTTTGCCAGCTCCAAATCCGCTTGAGCGGAACATCTATGGTGCACCCCCCAGCCGTCCTGAATGCAAGTTTCGAGTGCACGAACGATTGTTCTGTGCTCGCACATATGAATAGGCAGGACTGAAAGGGGCTGCTGGATCTCTACTGCCCTCAGCAGGATTTGCTAAATTGACACTTTTATTGCAGTCTCTCCTTTGTTTGCCAGCTCCAAGTCCGTTTGGGCACAACATCTGTGGTGCACCCCCCAGCCGTCCTTTAATCCGAGTTCGGAGTGCACGAACGATTGCTCTCTTCTCGCACAGACGAATAGGCGGGACTGAAAGAGGCTGCTGGATCTCTTCAACACTCAGCAAGATTTGCAACCGGGACACCTCTTTTACTGTCATTCCTTGCATACTTATCAGAAAGTGCATTTGAACCAACGTCTCCGGCACCCAATCTCAGACATGCTGCTGCTGAGTGAGCGGAGCAAGTTAGTTTGATCCCTCTGACGATGATCTAGATCTGAGAGTAGCTATTGGAAATCTTCTGCAAACAGCATCTTTCGGAGAGGTGGTACATATATTGCAGTCTCTCCTTTGTTTGCCAGCTCCAAATCCGCTTGAGCGCAACATCTGTGGTGCACCCCCCAGCCGTCCTGAATGCAAGTTTGGAGTGCACGAACGATTGTTCTGTGCTCGCACATATGAATAGGCAGGACTGAAAGGGGCTGCTGGATCTCTACTGCCCTCAGCAGGATTTGCTAAATTGACACTTTTATTGCAGTCTCTCCTTTGTTTGGCAGCTCCAAGTCCGTTTGGGCACAACATCTGTGGTACACCCCCCAGCCGTCCTTTAATCCGAGTTCGGAGTGCACGAACCATTGCTCTCTGCTCGCACAGACGAATAGGCGGGACTGAAAGAGGCTGCTGGATCTCTTCAGCACTCAGCAAGATTTGCAACCGGGACACCTCTTTTACTGTCATTCCTTGCATATTTATCAGAAAGTGCATTTGAACCAACGTCTCCGGCACCCAATCTCAGACATGCTGCTGCTGAGTGAGCGGAGCAAGTTAGTTTGAGCCCTCTGACGATGATCTAGATCTGAGAGTAGCTATTGGAAATCTTCTGCAAACAGCATCTTTCGGAGAGGTGGTACATATATTGCAGTCTCTCCTTTGTTTGCCAGCTCCAAATCCGCTTGAGCGGAACATCTGTGGTGCACCCCCCAGCCGTCCTGAATCCGAGTTTGGAGTGCACGAACTTTTGTTTTCTGCCCGCACAGACGAAGATCCAGGACTGAAAGAAGCTGCTGGATCTCTTCAGCACTAAGCAAGCCGGATTTGCTGAAGTGACACTTTTATTGCAGTCTCTCCTTTGTTTGCCAGCTCCAAGTCCGTTTGTGCACAACATCTGTGGTGCACCCCCCAGCCGTCCTTTAATCCGAGTTCGGAGTGCACGAACGATTGCTCTCTGCTCGCACAGACGAATAGGCGGGACTGAAAGAGGCTGCTGGACCTCTTCAGCACTCAGCAAGATTTGCAACCGGGACACCTCTTTTACTGTCATTCCTTGCATACTTATCAGAAAGTGCATTTGAACCAACGTCTCCGGCACCCAATCTCAGACATGCTGCTGCTGAGTGAGCGGAGCAAGTTAGTTTGATCCCTCTGACGATGATCTAGATCTGAGAGTAGCTATTGGAAATCTTCTGCAAACAGCATCTTTCGGAGACGTGGTACATATATTGCAGTCTCTCCTTTGTTTGAAAGTTCCAAATCCGTTTGAGCGCAATATCTGTGGTGCACCCCCCAGCCGTCCTGAATCCGAGTTTGGAGTGCACGAACTTTTGTTTTCTGCCCGCACAGACGAAGAGCCAGGACTGAAAGAGGCTGCTGGATCTCTTCAGCACTAAGCAAGCCGGATTTGCTAAAGTGACACTTTTATTGCAGTCTCTCCTTTGTTTGCCAGCTCCAAGTCCGTTTGGGCACAACATCTGTGGTGCACCCCCCAGCCGTCCTTTAATCCGAGTTCGGAGTGCCCGAACGATTGCTCTCTGCCCGCACAGACGAAGAGCCAGGCCTGAAAGAGGCTGCTGGATCTCTTCAGCACTCAGCAAGCTTTGCAACCGGGACACCTCTTTTACTGTCACTCCTTGCTTACTTGTCTGAAAGTGCATTTGAACCAACGTCTCCGGCACCCAATCTCAGACATGCTGCTGCTGAGTGAGCGGAGCAAGTTAGTTTGATCCCTCTGACGATGATCTAGATCTGAGAGTAGCTATTGGAAATCTTCTGCAAACAGCATCTTTCGGAGACGTGGTACATATATTGCAGTCTCTCCTTTGTTTGCCAGCTCCAAATCCGCTTGAGCGGAACATCTGTAGTGCACCCCCCAGCCGTCCTGAATGCAAGTTTGGAGTGCAAGAACGATTGTTCTGTGCTCGCACAGATGAATAGGCAGGACTGAAAGGGGCTGCTGGATCTCTACTGCCCTCAGCAGGATTTGCTAAATTGACACTTTTATTGCAGTCTCTCCTTTGTTTGCCAGCTCCAAGTCCGTTTGGGCACAACATCTGTGGTGCACCCCCCAGCTGTCCTTTAATCCGAGTTCGGAGTGCCCGAACGATTGCTCTCTGCCCGCACAGACGAAGAGCCAGGCCTGAAAGAGGCTGCTGGATCTCTTCAGCACTCAGCAAGCTTTGCAATCGGGACACCTCTTTTACTGTCACTCCTTGCTTACTTGTCAGAAAGTGCATTTGAACCAACGTCTCCGGCACCCAATCTCAGACATGCTGCTGCTGAGTGAGCGGAGCAAGTTAGTTTGATCCCTCTGACGATGATCTAGATCTGAGAGTAGCTATTGGAAATCTTCTGCAAACAGCATCTTTCGGAGACGTGGTACATATATTGCAGTCTCTCCTTTGTTTGAAAGCTCCAAATCCGTTTGAGCGTTACATCTGTGGTGCACCCCCCAACCGTCCTGAATGCAAGTTTGGAGTGCACGAACTTTTGTTTTCTGCCCGCACAGACGAAGAGCCAGGACTGAAAGAGGCTGCTGGATCTCTTCAGCACTAAGCAAGCCGGATTTGCTAAAGTGACACTTTTATTGCAGTCTCTCCTTTGTTTGCCAGCTCCAAGTCCGTTTGGGCACAACATCTGTGGTGCACCCCCCAGCCGTCCTTTAATCCGAGTTCGGAGTGCACGAACGATTGCTCTCTGCCAGCACAGACGAAGAGCCAGGACTGAAAGAGGCTGCTGGATCTCTTCAGCACTCAGCAAGCTTTGCAACCGGGACACCTCTTTTACTGTCACTCCTTGCTTACTTGTCTGAAAGTTCATTTGAACCAACGTCTCCGGCACCCAATCTCAGACATGCTGCTGCTGAGTGAGCGGAGCAAGTTAGTTTGAGCCCTCTGACGATGATGTAGATCTGAGAGTAGCTATTGGAAATCTTCTGCAAACAGCATCTTTCGGAGAGGTGGTACATATATTGCAGTCTCTCTTTTGTTTGAAAGCTCCAAATCCGTTTGAGCACAATATCTGTGGTGCACCCCCCAGCCGTCCTGAATCCGAGTTTAGAGTGCACGAACTTTTGTTTTCTGCCCGCACAGATGAAGAGCCAGGACTGAAAGAGGCTGCTGGATCTCTTCAGCACTAAGCAAGCCGGATTTGCTAAAGTGACACTTTTATTGCAGTCTCTCCTTTGTTTGCCAGCTCCAAGTCCGTTTGAGCACAACATCTGTGGTGCACCCCCCAGCCGTCCTTTAATCCGAGTTCGGAGTGCACGAACGATTGCTCTCTGCCCGCACAGACGAAGAGCCAGGACTGAAAGAGGCTGCTGGATCTCTTCAGCACTCAGCAAGCTTTGCAACCGGGACACCTCTTTTACTGTCACTCCTTGCTTACTTGTCTGAAAGTGCATTTGAACCAACGTCTCCGGCACCCAATCTCAGACATGCTGCTGCTGAGTGAGCGGAGCAAGTTAGGTTGATCCCTCTGACGATGATCTAGATCTGAGAGTAGCTTTTGGAAATCTTCTGCAAACAGCATCTTTCGGAGAGGTGGTACATATATTGCAGTCTCTCCTTTGTTTGCCAGCTCCAAATCCGCTTGAGCGGAACATCTATGGTGCACCCCCCAGCCGTCCTGAATGCAAGTTTCGAGTGCACGAACGATTGTTCTGTGCTCGCACATATGAATAGGCAGGACTGAAAGGGGCTGCTGGATCTCTACTGCCCTCAGCAGGATTTGCTAAATTGACACTTTTATTGCAGTCTCTCCTTTGTTTGCCAGCTCCAAGTCCGTTTGGGCACAACATCTGTGGTGCACCCCCCAGCCGTCCTTTAATCCGAGTTCGGAGTGCACGAACGATTGCTCTCTTCTCGCACAGACGAATAGGCGGGACTGAAAGAGGCTGCTGGATCTCTTCAACACTCAGCAAGATTTGCAACCGGGACACCTCTTTTACTGTCATTCCTTGCATACTTATCAGAAAGTGCATTTGAACCAACGTCTCCGGCACCCAATCTCAGACATGCTGCTGCTGAGTGAGCGGAGCAAGTTAGTTTGATCCCTCTGACGATGATCTAGATCTGAGAGTAGCTATTGGAAATCTTCTGCAAACAGCATCTTTCGGAGAGGTGGTACATATATTGCAGTCTCTCCTTTGTTTGAAAGCTCCAAATCCGTTTGAGCACAATATCTGTGGTGCACCCCCCAGCCGTCCTGAATCCGAGTTTGGAGTGCACGAACTTTTGTTTTCTGCCCGCACAGACGAAGAGCCAGGACTGAAAGAGGCTGCTGGATCTCTTCAGCACTAAGCAAGCCGGATTTTCTAAAGTGACACTTTTATTGCAGTCTCTCCTTTGTTTGCCAGCTCCAAGTCCGTTTGGGCACAACATCTGTGGTGCACCCCCCAGCCGTCCTTTAATCCGAGTTCGGAGTGCACGAACGATTGCTCTCTGCTCGCACAGACGAATAGGCGGGACTGAAAGAGGCTGCTGGATCTCTTCAGCACTCAGCAAGATTTGCAACCGGGACACCTCTTTTACTGTCACTCCTTGCTTACTTGTCTGAAAGTGCATTTGAACCAACGTCTCCAGCACCCAATCTCAGACATGCTGCTGCTGAGTGAGCGGAGCAAGTTAGGTTGATCCCTCTGACGATGATCTAGATCTGAGAGTAGCTATTGGAAATCTTCTGCAAACAGCATCTTTCGGAGAGGTGGTACATATATTGCAGTCTCTCCTTTGTTTGAAAGCTCCAAATCCGTTTGAGCACAATATCTGTGGTGCACCCCCCAGCCGTCCTGAATCCGAATTTGGAGTGCACGAACTTTTGTTTTCTGCCCGCACAGACGAAGAGCCAGGACTGAAAGAGGCTGTTGGATCTCTTCAGCACTAAGCAAGCCGGATTTTCTAAAGTGACACTTTTATTGCAGTCTCTCCTTTGTTTGCCAGCTCCAAGTCCGTTTGGGCACAACATCTGTGGTGCACCCCCCAGCCGTCCTTTAATCCGAGTTCGGAGTGCACGAACGATTGCTCTCTGCTCGCACAGATGAATAGGCGGGACTGAAAGAGGCTGCTGGATCTCTTCAGCACTCAGCAAGATTTGCAACCGGGACACCTCTTTTACTGTCACTCCTTGCTTACTTGTCTGAAAGTGCATTTGAACCAACGTCTCCGGCACCCAATCTCAGACATGCTGCTGCTGAGTGAGCGGAGCAAGTTAGGTTGAGCCCTCTGACGATGATCTAGATCTGAGAGTAGCTATTGGAAATCTTCTGCAAACAGCATCTTTCGGAGACGTGGTACATATATTGCAGTCTCTCCTTTGTTTGCCAGCTCCAAATCCGCTTGAGCGCAACATCTGTGGTGCACCCCCCAGCCGTCCTGAATGCAAGTTTGGAGTGCACGAACGATTGTTCTGTGCTCGCACATATGAATAGGCAGGACTGAAAGGGGCTGCTGGATCTCTACTGCCCTCAGCAGGATTTGCTAAATTGACACTTTTATTGCAGTCTCTCCTTTGTTTGGCAGCTCCAAGTCCGTTTGGGCACAACATCTGTGGTACACCCCCCAGCCGTCCTTTAATCCGAGTTCGGAGTGCACGAACCATTGCTCTCTGCTCGCACAGACGAATAGGCGGGACTGAAAGAGGCTGCTGGATCTCTTCAGCACTCAGCAAGATTTGCAACCGGGACACCTCTTTTACTGTCATTCCTTGCATATTTATCAGAAAGTGCATTTGAACCAACGTCTCCGGCACCCAATCTCAGACATGCTGCTGCTGAGTGAGCGGAGCAAGTTAGTTTGAGCCCTCTGACGATGATCTAGATCTGAGAGTAGCTATTGGAAATCTTCTGCAAACAGCATCTTTCGGAGAGGTGGTACATATATTGCAGTCTCTCCTTTGTTTGCCAGCTAAAAAACCGCTTGAGCGGAACATCTGTGGTGCACCCCCCAGCCGTCCTGAATCCGAGTTTGGAGTGCACGAACTTTTGTTTTCTGCCCGCACAGACGAAGATCCAGGACTGAAAGAGGCTGCTGGATCTCTTCAGCACTAAGCAAGCCGGATTTGCTGAAGTGACACTTTTATTGCAGTCTCTCCTTTGTTTGCCAGCTCCAAGTCCGTTTGTGCACAACATCTGTGGTGCACCCCCCAGCCGTCCTTTAATCCGAGTTCGGAGTGCACGAACGATTGCTCTCTGCTCGCACAGACGAATAGGCGGGACTGAAAGAGGCTGCTGGACCTCTTCAGCACTCAGCAAGATTTGCAACCGGGACACCTCTTTTACTGTCATTCCTTGCATACTTATCAGAAAGTGCATTTGAACCAACGTCTCCGGCACCCAATCTCAGACATGCTGCTGCTGAGTGAGCGGAGCAAGTTAGTTTGATCCCTCTGACGATGATCTAGATCTGAGAGTAGCTATTGGAAATCTTCTGCAAACAGCATCTTTCGGAGACGTGGTACATATATTGCAGTCTCTCCTTTGTTTGAAAGTTCCAAATCCGTTTGAGCGCAATATCTGTGGTGCACCCCCCAGCCGTCCTGAATCCGAGTTTGGAGTGCACGAACTTTTGTTTTCTGCCCGCACAGACGAAGAGCCAGGACTGAAAGAGGCTGCTGGATCTCTTCAGCACTAAGCAAGCCGGATTTGCTAAAGTGACACTTTTATTGCAGTCTCTCCTTTGTTTGCCAGCTCCAAGTCCGTTTGGGCACAACATCTGTGGTGCACCCCCCAGCCGTCCTTTAATCCGAGTTCGGAGTGCCCGAACGATTGCTCTCTGCCCGCACAGACGAAGAGCCAGGCCTGAAAGAGGCTGCTGGATCTCTTCAGCACTCAGCAAGCTTTGCAACCGGGACACCTCTTTTACTGTCACTCCTTGCTTACTTGTCTGAAAGTGCATTTGAACTAACGTCTCCGGCACCCAATCTCAGACATGCTGCTGCTGAGTGAGCGGAGCAAGTTAGTTTGATCCCTCTGACGATGATCTAGATCTGAGAGTAGCTATTGGAAATCTTCTGCAAACAGCATCTTTCGGAGACGTGGTACATATATTGCAGTCTCTCCTTTGTTTGCCAGCTCCAAATCCGCTTGAGCGGAACATCTGTGGTGCACCCCCCAGCCGTCCTGAATGCAAGTTTCGAGTGCACGAACGATTGTTCTGTGCTCGCACAGATGAATAGGCAGGACTGAAAGGGGCTGCTGGATCTCTACTGCCCTCAGCAGGATTTGCTAAATTGACACTTTTATTGCAGTCTCTCCTTTGTTTGCCAGCTCCAAGTCCGTTTGGGCACAACATCTGTGGTACACCCCCCAGCCGTCCTTTAATCCGAGTTCGGAGTGCACGAACGATTGCTCTCTGCTCGCACAGACGAATAGGCGGGACTGAAAGAGGCTGCTGGATCTCTTCAGCACTCAGCAAGATTTGCAACCGGGACACCTCTTTTACTGTCATTCCTTGCATATTTATCAGAAAGTGCATTTGAACCAACGTCTCCGGCACCCAATCTCAGACATGCTGCTGCTGAGTGAGCGGAGCAAGTTAGTTTGATCCCTCTGACGATGATCTAGATCTGAGAGTAGCTATTGGAAATCTTCTGCAAACAGCATCTTTCGGAGACGTGGTACATATATTGCAGTCTCTCCTTTGTTTGCCAGCTAAAAAACCGCTTGAGCGGAACATCTGTAGTGCACCCCCCAGCCGTCCTGAATGCAAGTTTGGAGTGCAAGAACGATTGTTCTGTGCTCGCACAGATGAATAGGCAGGACTGAAAGGGGCTGCTGGATCTCTTCTGCCCTCAGCAGGATTTGCTAAATTGAGACTTTTATTGCAGTCTCTCCTTTGTTTGCCAGCTCCAAGTCCGTTTGGGCACAACATCTGTGGTACACCCCCCCAGCCGTCCTTTAATCCGAGTTCGGAGTGCACGAACGATTGCTCTCTGCTCGCACAGACGAATAGGCGGGACTGAAAGAGGCTGCTGGATCTCTTCAGCACTCAGCAAGATTTGCAACCGGGACACCTCTTTTAATGTCATTCCTTGCATACTTATCAGAAAGTGCATTTGAACCAACGTCTCCGGCACCCAATCTCAGACATGCTGCTGCTGAGTGAGCGGAGCAAGTTAGGTTGATCCCTCTGACGATGATCTAGATCTGAGAGTAGCTATTGGAAATCTTCTGCAAACAGCATCTTTCGCAGAGGTGGTACATATATTGCAGTCTCTCCTTTGTTTGAAAGCTCCAAATCCTTTTGAGCACAATATCTGTGGTGCACCCCCCAGCCGTCCTGAATCCGAGTTTGGAGTGCACGAACTTTTGTTTTCTGCCCGCACAGACGAAGAGCCAGGACTGAAAGAGGCTGCTGGATCTCTTCAGCACTAAGCAAGCCGGATTTGCTAAAGTGACACTTTTATTGCAGTCTCTCCTTTTTTGCCAGCTCCAAGTCCGTTTGTGCACAACATCTGTGGTGCACCCCCCAGCCGTCCTTTAATCCGAGTTCGGAGTGCACGAACGATTGCTCTCTGCTCGCACAGACGAATAGGCGGGACTGAAAGAGGCTGCTGGATCTCTTCAGCACTCAGCAAGCTTTGCAACCGGGACACCTCTTTTACTGTCATTCCTTGCATACTTATCAGAAAGTGCATTTGAACCAACGTCTCCGGCACCCAATCTCAGACATGCTGCTGCTGAGTGAGCGGAGCAAGTTAGTTTGATCCCTCTGACGATGATCTAGATCTGAGAGTAGCTATTGGAAATCTTCTGCAAACAGCATCTTTCGGAGACGTGGTACATATATTGCAGTCTCTCCTTTGTTTGAAAGCTCCAAATCCGTTTGAGCGTTACACCTGTGGTGCACCCCCCAACCGTCCTGAATGCAAGTTTGGAGTGCACGAACTTTTGTTTTCTGCCCGCACAGACGAAGAGCCAGGACTGAAAGAGGCTGCTGGATCTCTTCAGCACTAAGCAAGCCGGATTTGCTAAAGTGACACTTTTATTGCAGTCTCTCCTTTGTTTGCCAGCTCCAAGTCCGTTTGGGCACAACATCTGTGGTGCACCCCCCAGCCGTCCTTTAATCCGAGTTCGGAGTGCACGAACGATTGCTCTCTGCCAGCACAGACGAAGAGCCAGGACTGAAAGAGGCTGCTGGATCTCTTCAGCACTCAGCAAGCTTTGCAACCGGGACACCTCTTTTACTGTCACTCCTTGCTTACTTGTCTGAAAGTGCATTTGAACCAACGTCTCCGGCACCCAATCTCAGACATGCTGCTGCTGAGTGAGCGGAGCAATTTAGTTTGAGCCCTCTGACGATGATGTAGATCTGAGAGTAGCTATTGGAAATCTTCTGCAAACAGCATCTTTCGGAGAGGTGGTACATATATTGCAGTCTCTCTTTTGTTTGAAAGCTCCAAATCCGTTTGAGCACAATATCTGTGGTGCACCCCCCAGCCGTCCTGAATCCGAGTTTAGAGTGCACGAACTTTTGTTTTCTGCCCGCACAGATGAAGAGCCAGGACTGAAAGAGGCTGCTGGATCTCTTCAGCACTAAGCAAGCCGGATTTGCTAAAGTGACACTTTTATTGCAGTCTCTCCTTTGTTTGCCAGCTCCAAGTCCGTTTGAGCACAACATCTGTGGTGCACCCCCCAGCCATCCTTTAATCCGAGTTCGGAGTGCACGAACGATTGCTCTCTGCCCGCACAGACGAAGAGCCAGGACTGAAAGAGGCTGCTGGATCTCTTCAGCACTCAGCAAGCTTTGCAACCGGGACACCTCTTTTACTGTCACTCCTTGCTTACTTGTCTGAAAGTGCATTTGAACCAACGTCTCCGGCACCCAATCTCAGACATGCTGCTGCTGAGTGAGCGGAGCAAGTTAGTTTGATCCCTCTGACGATGATCTAGATCTGAGAGTAGCTTTTGGAAATCTTCTGCAAACAGCATCTTTCGGAGAGGTGGTACATATATTGCAGTCTCTCCTTTGTTTGCCAGCTCCAAATCCGCTTGAGCGGAACATCTACGGTGCACCCCCCAGCCGTCCTGAATGCAAGTTTGGAGTGCAAGAACGATTGTTCTGTGCTCGCACAGATGAATAGGCAGGACTGAAAGGGGCTGCTGGATCTCTACTGCCCTCAGCAGGATTTGCTAAATTGACACTTTTATTGCAGTCTCTCCTTTGTTTGCCAGCTCCAAGTCCGTTTGAGCACAACATCTGTGGTGCACCCCCCAGCCATCCTTTAATCCGAGTTCGGAGTGCACGAACGATTGCTCTCTGCCCGCACAGACGAAGAGCCAGGACTGAAAGAGGCTGCTGGATCTCTTCAGCACTCAGCAAGCTTTGCAACCGGGACACCTCTTTTACTGTCACTCCTTGCTTACTTGTCTGAAAGTGCATTTGAACCAACGTCTCCGGCACCCAATCTCAGACATGCTGCTGCTGAGTGAGCGGAGCAAGTTAGTTTGATCCCTCTGACGATGATCTAGATCTGAGAGTAGCTTTTGGAAATCTTCTGCAAACAGCATCTTTCGGAGAGGTGGTACATATATTGCAGTCTCTCCTTTGTTTGCCAGCTCCAAATCCGCTTGAGCGGAACATCTACGGTGCACCCCCCAGCCGTCCTGAATGCAAGTTTGGAGTGCAAGAACGATTGTTCTGTGCTCGCACAGATGAATAGGCAGGACTGAAAGGGGCTGCTGGATCTCTACTGCCCTCAGCAGGATTTGCTAAATTGACACTTTTATTGCAGTCTCTCCTTTGTTTGCCAGCTCCAAGTCCGTTTGGGCACAACATCTGTGGTGCACCCCCCAGCCGTCCTTTAATCCGAGTTCGGAGTGCACGAACGATTGCTCTCTTCTCGCACAGACGAATAGGCGGGACTGAAAGAGGCTGCTGGATCTCTTCAACACTCAGCAAGATTTGCAACCGGGACACCTCTTTTACTGTCATTCCTTGCATACTTATCAGAAAGTGCATTTGAACCAACGTCTCCGGCACCCAATCTCAGACATGCTGCTGCTGAGTGAGCGGAGCAAGTTAGTTTGATCCCTCTGACGATGATCTAGATCTGAGAGTAGCTATTGGAAATCTTCTGCAAACAGCATCTTTCGGAGAGGTGGTACATATATTGCAGTCTCTCCTTTGTTTGAAAGCTCCAAATCCGTTTGAGCACAATATCTGTGGTGCACCCCCCAGCCGTCCTGAATCCGAGTTTGGAGTGCACGAACTTTTGTTTTCTGCCCGCACAGACGAAGAGCCAGGACTGAAAGAGGCTGCTGGATCTCTTCAGCACTAAGCAAGCCGGATTTTCTAAAGTGACACTTTTATTGCAGTCTCTCCTTTGTTTGCCAGCTCCAAGTCCGTTTGGGCACAACATCTGTGGTGCACCCCCCAGCCGTCCTTTAATCCGAGTTCGGAGTGCACGAACGATTGCTCTCTGCTCGCACAGACGAATAGGCGGGACTGAAAGAGGCTGCTGGATCTCTTCAGCACTCAGCAAGATTTGCAACCGGGACACCTCTTTTACTGTCACTCCTTGCTTACTTGTCTGAAAGTGCATTTGAACCAACGTCTCCGGCACCCAATCTCAGACATGCTGCTGCTGAGTGAGCGGAGCAAGTTAGTTTGATCCCTCTGACGATGATCTAGATCTGAGAGTAGCTATTGGAAATCTTCTGCAAACAGCATCTTTCGGAGACGTGGTACATATATTGCAGTCTCTCCTTTGTTTGCCAGCTCCAAATCCGCTTGAGCGGAACATCTGTGGTGCACCCCCCAGCCGTCCTGAATGCAAGTTTCGAGTGCACGAACGATTGTTCTGTGCTCGCACAGATGAATAGGCAGGACTGAAAGGGGCTGCTGGATCTCTACTGCCCTCAGCAGGATTTGCTAAATTGACACTTTTATTGCAGTCTCTCCTTTGTTTGCCAGCTCCAAGTCCGTTTGGGCACAACATCTGTGGTACACCCCCCAGCCGTCCTTTAATCCGAGTTCGGAGTGCACGAACGATTGCTCTCTGCTCGCACAGACGAATAGGCGGGACTGAAAGAGGCTGCTGGATCTCTTCAGCACTCAGCAAGATTTGCAACCGGGACACCTCTTTTACTGTCATTCCTTGCATATTTATCAGAAAGTGCATTTGAACCAACGTCTCCGGCACCCAATCTCAGACATGCTGCTGCTGAGTGAGCGGAGCAAGTTAGTTTGATCCCTCTGACGATGATCTAGATCTGAGAGTAGCTATTGGAAATCTTCTGCAAACAGCATCTTTCGGAGACGTGGTACATATATTGCAGTCTCTCCTTTGTTTGCCAGCTAAAAAACCGCTTGAGCGGAACATCTGTGGTGCACCCCCCAGCCGTCCTGAATGCAAGTTTGGAGTGCAAGAACGATTGTTCTGTGCTCGCACAGATGAATAGGCAGGACTGAAAGGGGCTGCTGGATCTCTTCTGCCCTCAGCAGGATTTGCTAAATTGAGACTTTTATTGCAGTCTCTCCTTTGTTTGCCAGCTCCAAGTCCGTTTGGGCACAACATCTGTGGTACACCCCCCCAGCCGTCCTTTAATCCGAGTTCGGAGTGCACGAACGATTGCTCTCTGCTCGCACAGACGAATAGGCGGGACTGAAAGAGGCTGCTGGATCTCTTCAGCACTCAGCAAGATTTGCAACCGGGACACCTCTTTTAATGTCATTCCTTGCATACTTATCAGAAAGTGCATTTGAACCAACGTCTCCGGCACCCAATCTCAGACATGCTGCTGCTGAGTGAGCGGAGCAAGTTAGGTTGATCCCTCTGACGATGATCTAGATCTGAGAGTAGCTATTGGAAATCTTCTGCAAACAGCATCTTTCGCAGAGGTGGTACATATATTGCAGTCTCTCCTTTGTTTGAAAGCTCCAAATCCTTTTGAGCACAATATCTGTGGTGCACCCCCCAGCCGTCCTGAATCCGAGTTTGGAGTGCACGAACTTTTGTTTTCTGCCCGCACAGACGAAGAGCCAGGACTGAAAGAGGCTGCTGGATCTCTTCAGCACTAAGCAAGCCGGATTTGCTAAAGTGACACTTTTATTGCAGTCTCTCCTTTTTTGCCAGCTCCAAGTCCGTTTGTGCACAACATCTGTGGTGCACCCCCCAGCCGTCCTTTAATCCGAGTTCGGAGTGCACGAACGATTGCTCTCTGCTCGCACAGACGAATAGGCGGGACTGAAAGAGGCTGCTGGATCTCTTCAGCACTCAGCAAGCTTTGCAACCGGGACACCTCTTTTACTGTCATTCCTTGCATACTTATCAGAAAGTGCATTTGAACCAACGTCTCCGGCACCCAATCTCAGACATGCTGCTGCTGAGTGAGCGGAGCAAGTTAGTTTGATCCCTCTGACGATGATCTAGATCTGAGAGTAGCTATTGGAAATCTTCTGCAAACAGCATCTTTCGGAGACGTGGTACATATATTGCAGTCTCTCCTTTGTTTGAAAGCTCCAAATCCGTTTGAGCGTTACACCTGTGGTGCACCCCCCAACCGTCCTGAATGCAAGTTTGGAGTGCACGAACTTTTGTTTTCTGCCCGCACAGACGAAGAGCCAGGACTGAAAGAGGCTGCTGGATCTCTTCAGCACTAAGCAAGCCGGATTTGCTAAAGTGACACTTTTATTGCAGTCTCTCCTTTGTTTGCCAGCTCCAAGTCCGTTTGGGCACAACATCTGTGGTGCACCCCCCAGCCGTCCTTTAATCCGAGTTCGGAGTGCACGAACGATTGCTCTCTGCCAGCACAGACGAAGAGCCAGGACTGAAAGAGGCTGCTGGATCTCTTCAGCACTCAGCAAGCTTTGCAACCGGGACACCTCTTTTACTGTCACTCCTTGCTTACTTGTCTGAAAGTGCATTTGAACCAACGTCTCCGGCACCCAATCTCAGACATGCTGCTGCTGAGTGAGCGGAGCAATTTAGTTTGAGCCCTCTGACGATGATGTAGATCTGAGAGTAGCTATTGGAAATCTTCTGCAAACAGCATCTTTCGGAGAGGTGGTACATATATTGCAGTCTCTCTTTTGTTGGAAAGCTCCAAATCCGTTTGAGCACAATATCTGTGGTGCACCCCCCAGCCGTCCTGAATCCGAGTTTAGAGTGCACGAACTTTTGTTTTCTGCCCGCACAGATGAAGAGCCAGGACTGAAAGAGGCTGCTGGATCTCTTCAGCACTAAGCAAGCCGGATTTGCTAAAGTGACACTTTTATTGCAGTCTCTCCTTTGTTTGCCAGCTCCAAGTCCGTTTGAGCACAACATCTGTGGTGCACCCCCCAGCCATCCTTTAATCCGAGTTCGGAGTGCACGAACGATTGCTCTCTGCCCGCACAGACGAAGAGCCAGGACTGAAAGAGGCTGCTGGATCTCTTCAGCACTCAGCAAGCTTTGCAACCGGGACACCTCTTTTACTGTCACTCCTTGCTTACTTGTCTGAAAGTGCATTTGAACCAACGTCTCCGGCACCCAATCTCAGACATGCTGCTGCTGAGTGAGCGGAGCAAGTTAGTTTGATCCCTCTGACGATGATCTAGATCTGAGAGTAGCTATTGGAAATCTTCTGCAAACAGCATCTTTCGGAGAGGTGGTACATATATTGCAGTCTCTCCTTTGTTTGAAAGCTCCAAATCCGTTTGAGCACAATATCTGTGGTGCACCCCCCAGCCGTCCTGAATCCGAGTTTGGAGTGCACGAACTTTTGTTTTCTGCCCGCACAGACGAAGAGCCAGGACTGAAAGAGGCTGCTGGATCTCTTCAGCACTAAGCAAGCCGGATTTTCTAAAGTGACACTTTTATTGCAGTCTCTCCTTTGTTTGCCAGCTCCAAGTCCGTTTGGGCACAACATCTGTGGTGCACCCCCCAGCCGTCCTTTAATCCGAGTTCGGAGTGCACGAACGATTGCTCTCTGCTCGCACAGACGAATAGGCGGGACTGAAAGAGGCTGCTGGATCTCTTCAGCACTCAGCAAGATTTGCAACCGGGACACCTCTTTTACTGTCACTCCTTGCTTACTTGTCTGAAAGTGCATTTGAACCAACGTCTCCGGCACCCAATCTCAGACATGCTGCTGCTGAGTGAGCGGAGCAAGTTAGTTTGATCCCTCTGACGATGATCTAGATCTGAGAGTAGCTATTGGAAATCTTCTGCAAACAGCATCTTTCGGAGACGTGGTACATATATTGCAGTCTCTCCTTTGTTTGCCAGCTCCAAATCCGCTTGAGCGGAACATCTGTGGTGCACCCCCCAGCCGTCCTGAATGCAAGTTTCGAGTGCACGAACGATTGTTCTGTGCTCGCACAGATGAATAGGCAGGACTGAAAGGGGCTGCTGGATCTCTACTGCCCTCAGCAGGATTTGCTAAATTGACACTTTTATTGCAGTCTCTCCTTTGTTTGCCAGCTCCAAGTCCGTTTGGGCACAACATCTGTGGTACACCCCCCAGCCGTCCTTTAATCCGAGTTCGGAGTGCACGAACGATTGCTCTCTGCTCGCACAGACGAATAGGCGGGACTGAAAGAGGCTGCTGGATCTCTTCAGCACTCAGCAAGATTTGCAACCGGGACACCTCTTTTACTGTCATTCCTTGCATATTTATCAGAAAGTGCATTTGAACCAACGTCTCCGGCACCCAATCTCAGACATGCTGCTGCTGAGTGAGCGGAGCAAGTTAGTTTGATCCCTCTGACGATGATCTAGATCTGAGAGTAGCTATTGGAAATCTTCTGCAAACAGCATCTTTCGGAGACGTGGTACATATATTGCAGTCTCTCCTTTGTTTGCCAGCTAAAAAACCGCTTGAGCGGAACATCTGTGGTGCACCCCCCAGCCGTCCTGAATGCAAGTTTGGAGTGCAAGAACGATTGTTCTGTGCTCGCACAGATGAATAGGCAGGACTGAAAGGGGCTGCTGGATCTCTTCTGCCCTCAGCAGGATTTGCTAAATTGAGACTTTTATTGCAGTCTCTCCTTTGTTTGCCAGCTCCAAGTCCGTTTGGGCACAACATCTGTGGTACACCCCCCCAGCCGTCCTTTAATCCGAGTTCGGAGTGCACGAACGATTGCTCTCTGCTCGCACAGACGAATAGGCGGGACTGAAAGAGGCTGCTGGATCTCTTCAGCACTCAGCAAGATTTGCAACCGGGACACCTCTTTTAATGTCATTCCTTGCATACTTATCAGAAAGTGCATTTGAACCAACGTCTCCGGCACCCAATCTCAGACATGCTGCTGCTGAGTGAGCGGAGCAAGTTAGGTTGATCCCTCTGACGATGATCTAGATCTGAGAGTAGCTATTGGAAATCTTCTGCAAACAGCATCTTTCGCAGAGGTGGTACATATATTGCAGTCTCTCCTTTGTTTGAAAGCTCCAAATCCTTTTGAGCACAATATCTGTGGTGCACCCCCCAGCCGTCCTGAATCCGAGTTTGGAGTGCACGAACTTTTGTTTTCTGCCCGCACAGACGAAGAGCCAGGACTGAAAGAGGCTGCTGGATCTCTTCAGCACTAAGCAAGCCGGATTTGCTAAAGTGACACTTTTATTGCAGTCTCTCCTTTTTTGCCAGCTCCAAGTCCGTTTGTGCACAACATCTGTGGTGCACCCCCCAGCCGTCCTTTAATCCGAGTTCGGAGTGCACGAACGATTGCTCTCTGCTCGCACAGACGAATAGGCGGGACTGAAAGAGGCTGCTGGATCTCTTCAGCACTCAGCAAGCTTTGCAACCGGGACACCTCTTTTACTGTCATTCCTTGCATACTTATCAGAAAGTGCATTTGAACCAACGTCTCCGGCACCCAATCTCAGACATGCTGCTGCTGAGTGAGCGGAGCAAGTTAGTTTGATCCCTCTGACGATGATCTAGATCTGAGAGTAGCTATTGGAAATCTTCTGCAAACAGCATCTTTCGGAGACGTGGTACATATATTGCAGTCTCTCCTTTGTTTGAAAGCTCCAAATCCGTTTGAGCGTTACACCTGTGGTGCACCCCCCAACCGTCCTGAATGCAAGTTTGGAGTGCACGAACTTTTGTTTTCTGCCCGCACAGACGAAGAGCCAGGACTGAAAGAGGCTGCTGGATCTCTTCAGCACTAAGCAAGCCGGATTTGCTAAAGTGACACTTTTATTGCAGTCTCTCCTTTGTTTGCCAGCTCCAAGTCCGTTTGGGCACAACATCTGTGGTGCACCCCCCAGCCGTCCTTTAATCCGAGTTCGGAGTGCACGAACGATTGCTCTCTGCCAGCACAGACGAAGAGCCAGGACTGAAAGAGGCTGCTGGATCTCTTCAGCACTCAGCAAGCTTTGCAACCGGGACACCTCTTTTACTGTCACTCCTTGCTTACTTGTCTGAAAGTGCATTTGAACCAACGTCTCCGGCACCCAATCTCAGACATGCTGCTGCTGAGTGAGCGGAGCAATTTAGTTTGAGCCCTCTGACGATGATGTAGATCTGAGAGTAGCTATTGGAAATCTTCTGCAAACAGCATCTTTCGGAGAGGTGGTACATATATTGCAGTCTCTCTTTTGTTTGAAAGCTCCAAATCCGTTTGAGCACAATATCTGTGGTGCACCCCCCAGCCGTCCTGAATCCGAGTTTAGAGTGCACGAACTTTTGTTTTCTGCCCGCACAGATGAAGAGCCAGGACTGAAAGAGGCTGCTGGATCTCTTCAGCACTAAGCAAGCCGGATTTGCTAAAGTGACACTTTTATTGCAGTCTCTCCTTTGTTTGCCAGCTCCAAGTCCGTTTGAGCACAACATCTGTGGTGCACCCCCCAGCCATCCTTTAATCCGAGTTCGGAGTGCACGAACGATTGCTCTCTGCCCGCACAGACGAAGAGCCAGGACTGAAAGAGGCTGCTGGATCTCTTCAGCACTCAGCAAGCTTTGCAACCGGGACACCTCTTTTACTGTCACTCCTTGCTTACTTGTCTGAAAGTGCATTTGAACCAACGTCTCCGGCACCCAATCTCAGACATGCTGCTGCTGAGTGAGCGGAGCAATTTAGTTTGAGCCCTCTGACGATGATGTAGATCTGAGAGTAGCTATTGGAAATCTTCTGCAAACAGCATCTTTCGGAGAGGTGGTACATATATTGCAGTCTCTCTTTTGTTTGAAAGCTCCAAATCCGTTTGAGCACAATATCTGTGGTGCACCCCCCAGCCGTCCTGAATCCGAGTTTAGAGTGCACGAACTTTTGTTTTCTGCCCGCACAGATGAAGAGCCAGGACTGAAAGAGGCTGCTGGATCTCTTCAGCACTAAGCAAGCCGGATTTGCTAAAGTGACACTTTTATTGCAGTCTCTCCTTTGTTTGCCAGCTCCAAGTCCGTTTGAGCACAACATCTGTGGTGCACCCCCCAGCCATCCTTTAATCCGAGTTCGGAGTGCACGAACGATTGCTCTCTGCCCGCACAGACGAAGAGCCAGGACTGAAAGAGGCTGCTGGATCTCTTCAGCACTCAGCAAGCTTTGCAACCGGGACACCTCTTTTACTGTCACTCCTTGCTTACTTGTCTGAAAGTGCATTTGAACCAACGTCTCCGGCACCCAATCTCAGACATGCTGCTGCTGAGTGAGCGGAGCAAGTTAGTTTGATCCCTCTGACGATGATCTAGATCTGAGAGTAGCTTTTGGAAATCTTCTGCAAACAGCATCTTTCGGAGAGGTGGTACATATATTGCAGTCTCTCCTTTGTTTGCCAGCTCCAAATCCGCTTGAGCGGAACATCTACGGTGCACCCCCCAGCCGTCCTGAATGCAAGTTTGGAGTGCAAGAACGATTGTTCTGTGCTCGCACAGATGAATAGGCAGGACTGAAAGGGGCTGCTGGATCTCTACTGCCCTCAGCAGGATTTGCTAAATTGACACTTTTATTGCAGTCTCTCCTTTGTTTGCCAGCTCCAAGTCCGTTTGGGCACAACATCTGTGGTGCACCCCCCAGCCGTCCTTTAATCCGAGTTCGGAGTGCACGAACGATTGCTCTCTTCTCGCACAGACGAATAGGCGGGACTGAAAGAGGCTGCTGGATCTCTTCAACACTCAGCAAGATTTGCAACCGGGACACCTCTTTTACTGTCATTCCTTGCATACTTATCAGAAAGTGCATTTGAACCAACGTCTCCGGCACCCAATCTCAGACATGCTGCTGCTGAGTGAGCGGAGCAAGTTAGTTTGATCCCTCTGACGATGATCTAGATCTGAGAGTAGCTATTGGAAATCTTCTGCAAACAGCATCTTTCGGAGAGGTGGTACATATATTGCAGTCTCTCCTTTGTTTGAAAGCTCCAAATCCGTTTGAGCACAATATCTGTGGTGCACCCCCCAGCCGTCCTGAATCCGAGTTTGGAGTGCACGAACTTTTGTTTTCTGCCCGCACAGACGAAGAGCCAGGACTGAAAGAGGCTGCTGGATCTCTTCAGCACTAAGCAAGCCGGATTTTCTAAAGTGACACTTTTATTGCAGTCTCTCCTTTGTTTGCCAGCTCCAAGTCCGTTTGGGCACAACATCTGTGGTGCACCCCCCAGCCGTCCTTTAATCCGAGTTCGGAGTGCACGAACGATTGCTCTCTGCTCGCACAGACGAATAGGCGGGACTGAAAGAGGCTGCTGGATCTCTTCAGCACTCAGCAAGATTTGCAACCGGGACACCTCTTTTACTGTCACTCCTTGCTTACTTGTCTGAAAGTGCATTTGAACCAACGTCTCCAGCACCCAATCTCAGACATGCTGCTGCTGAGTGAGCGGAGCAAGTTAGGTTGATCCCTCTGACGATGATCTAGATCTGAGAGTAGCTATTGGAAATCTTCTGCAAACAGCATCTTTCGGAGAGGTGGTACATATATTGCAGTCTCTCCTTTGTTTGCCAGCTCCAAATCCGCTTGAGCGGAACATCTGTAGTGCACCCCCCAGCCGTCCTGAATGCAAGTTTGGAGTGCAAGAACGATTGTTCTGTGCTCGCACAGATGAATAGGCAGGACTGAAAGGGGCTGCTGGATCTCTTCTGCCCTCAGCAGGATTTGCTAAATTGACACTTTTATTGCAGTCTCTCCTTTGTTTGCCAGCTCCAAGTCCGTTTGGGCACAACATCTGTGGTACACCCCCCAGCCGTCCTTTAATCCGAGTTCGGAGTGCACGAACGATTGCTCTCTGCTCGCACAGACGAATAGGCGGGACTGAAAGAGGCTGCTGGATCTCTTCAGCACTCAGCAAGATTTGCAACCGGGACACCTCTTTTAATGTCATTCCTTGCATACTTATCAGAAAGTGCATTTGAACCAACGTCTCCGGCACCCAATCTCAGACATGCTGCTGCTGAGTGAGCGGAGCAACTTAGGTTGATCCCTCTGACGATGATCTAGATCTGAGAGTAGCTATTGGAAATCTTCTGCAAACAGCATCTTTCGCAGAGGTGGTACATATATTGCAGTCTCTCCTTTGTTTGAAAGCTCCAAATCCGTTTGAGCACAATATCTGTGGTGCACCCCCCAGCCGTCCTGAATCCGAGTTTGGAGTGCACGAACTTTTGTTTTCTGCCCGCACAGACGAAGAGCCAGGACTGAAAGAGGCTGCTGGATCTCTTCAGCACTAAGCAAGCCGGATTTGCTAAAGTGACACTTTTATTGCAGTCTCTCCTTTTTTGCCAGCTCCAAGTCCGTTTGTGCACAACATCTGTGGTGCACCCCCCAGCCGTCCTTTAATCCGAGTTCGGAGTGCACGAACGATTGCTCTCTGCTCGCACAGACGAATAGGCGGGACTGAAAGAGGCTGCTGGATCTCTTCAGCACTCAGCAAGATTTGCAACCGGGACACCTCTTTTACTGTCATTCCTTGCATACTTATCAGAAAGTGCATTTGAACCAACGTCTCCGGCACCCAATCTCAGACATGCTGCTGCTGAGTGAGCGGAGCAAGTTAGGTTGAGCCCTCTGACGATGATCTAGATCTGAGAGTAGCTATTGGAAATCTTCTGCAAACAGCATCTTTCGGAGACGTGGTACATATATTGCAGTCTCTCCTTTGTTTGCCAGCTCCAAATCCGCTTGAGCGGAACATCTGTGGTGCACCCCCCAGCCGTCCTGAATGCAAGTTTGGAGTGCACGAACGATTGTTCTGTGCTCGCACAGATGAATAGGCAGGACTGAAAGGGGCTGCTGGATCTCTACTGCCCTCAGCAGGATTTGCTAAATTGACACTTTTATTGCAGTCTCTCCTTTGTTTGCCAGCTCCAAGTCCGTTTGGGCACTACATCTGTGGTGCACACCCCAGCCGTCCTTTAATCCGAGTTCGGAGTGCACGAACGATTGCTCTCTGCTCGCACAGACGAATAGGCGGGACTGAAAGAGGCTGCTGGATCTCTTCAGCACTCAGCAAGCTTTGCAACCGGGACACCTCTTTTACTGTCATTCCTTGCATACTTATCAGAAAGTGCATTTGAACCAACGTCTCCGGCACCCAATCTCAGACATGCTGCTGCTGAGTGAGCGGAGCAAGTTAGTTTGATCCCTCTGACGATGATCTAGATCTGAGAGTAGCTATTGGAAATCTTCTGCAAACAGCATCTTTCGGAGACGTGGTACATATATTGCAGTCTCTCCTTTGTTTGAAAGCTCCAAATCCGTTTGAGCGTTACATCTGTGGTGCACCCCCCAACCGTCCTGACTGCAAGTTTGGAGTGCACGAACTTTTGTTTTCTGCCCGCACAGACGAAGAGCCAGGACTGAAAGAGGCTGCTGGATCTCTTCAGCACTAAGCAAGCCGGATTTTCTAAAGTGACACTTTTATTGCAGTCTCTCCTTTGTTTGCCAGCTCCAAGTCCGTTTGGGCACAACATCTGTGGTGCACCCCCCAGCCGTCCTTTAATCCGAGTTCGGAGTGCACGAACGATTGCTCTCTGCCAGCACAGACGAAGAGCCAGGACTGAAAGAGGCTGCTGGATCTCTTCAGCACTCAGCAAGCTTTGCAACCGGGACACCTCTTTTACTGTCACTCCTTGCTTACTTGTCTGAAAGTGCATTTGAACCAACGTCTCCGGCACCCAATCTCAGACATGCTGCTGCTGAGTGAGCGGAGCAAGTTAGTTTGAGCCCTCTGACGATGATCTAGATATGAGAGTAGCTATTGGAAATCTTCTGCAAACAGCATCTTTCGGAGAGGTGGTACATATATTGCAGTCTCTCTTTTGTTTGAAAGCTCCAAATCCGTTTGAGCACAATATCTGTGGTGCACCCCCCAGCCGTCCTGAATCCGAGTTTAGAGTGCACGAACTTTTGTTTTCTGCCCGCACAGACGAAGAGCCAGGACTGAAAGAGGCTGCTGGATCTCTTCAGCACTAAGCAAGCCGGATTTTCTAAAGTGACACTTTTATTGCAGTCTCTCCTTTGTTTGCCAGCTCCAAGTCCGTTTGGGCACAACATCTGTGGTGCACCCCCCAGCCGTCCTTTAATCCGAGTTCGGAGTGCACGAACGATTGCTCTCTGCTCGCACAGACGAATAGGCGGGACTGAAAGAGGCTGCTGGATCTCTTCAGCACTCAGCAAGATTTGCAACCGGGACACCTCTTTTACTGTCACTCCTTGCTTACTTGTCTGAAAGTGCATTTGAACCAACGTCTCCGGCACCCAATCTCAGACATGCTGCTGCTGAGTGAGCGGAGCAAGTTAGGTTGAGCCCTCTGACGATGATCTAGATCTGAGAGTAGCTATTGGAAATCTTCTGCAAACAGCATCTTTCGGAGACGTGGTACATATATTGCAGTCTCTCCTTTGTTTGAAAGCTCCAAATCCGTTTGAGCGCAATATCTGTGGTGCACCCCCCAGCCGTCCTGAATCCGAGTTTGGAGTGTACGAACTTTTGTTTTCTGCCCGCACAGACGAAGAGCCAGGACTGAAAGAGGCTGCTGGATCTCTTCAGCACTAAGCAAGCCGGATTTGCTAAAGTGACACTTTTATTGCAGTCTCTCCTTTGTTTGCCAGCTCCAAGTCCGTTTGGGCACAACATCTGTGGTGCACCCCCCAGCCGTCCTTTAATCCGAGTTCGGAGTGCACGAACGATTGCTCTCTGCCCGCACAGGAGAAGAGCCAGGACTGAAAGAGGCTGCTGGATCTCTTCAGCACTCAGCAAGCTTTGCAACCGGGACACCTCTTTTACTGTCACTCCTTGCTTACTTGTCTGAAAGTACATTTGAACCAACGTCTCCGGCACCCAATCTCAGACATGCTGCTGCTGAGTGAGCGGAGCAAGTTAGTTTGATCCCTCTGACGATGATCTAGATCTGAGTGTAGCTATTGGAAATCTTCTGCAAACAGCATCTTTCGGAGAGGTGGTACATATATTGCAGTCTCTCCTTTGTTTGCCAGCTCCAAATCCGCTTGAGCGCAACATCTGTGGTGCACCCCCCAGCCGTCCTGAATGCAAGTTTCGAGTGCACGAAGGATTGTTCTGTGCTCGCACAGATGAATAGGCAGGACTGAAAGGGGCTGCTGGATCTCTACTGCCCTCAGCAGGATTTGCTAAATTGACACTTTTATTGCAGTCTCTCCTTTGTTTGCCAGCTCCAAGTCCGTTTGGGCACAACATCTGTGGTGCACCCCCCAGCCGTCCTTTAATCTGAGTTCGGAGTGCACGAACGATTGCTCTCTGCTCGCACAGACGAATAGGCGGGACTGAAAGAGGCTGCTGGATCTCTTCAGCACTCAGCAAGCTTTGCAACCGGGACACCTCTTTTACTGTCACTCCTTGCTTACTTGTCTGAAAGTGCATTTGAACCAACGTCTCCGGCACCCAATCTCAGACATGCTGCTGCTGAGTGAGCGGAGCAAGTTAGTTTGAGCCCTCTGACGATGATCTAGATCTGAGAGTAGCTATTGGAAATCTTCTGCAAACAGCATCTTTCGGAGAGGTGGTACATATATTGCAGTCTCTCCTTTGTTTGCCAGCTCCAAATCCGCTTGAGCGCAACATCTGTGGTGCACCCCCCAGCCGTCCTGAATGCAAGTTTCGAGTGCACGAACGATTGTTCTGTGCTCGCACAGATGAATAGGCAGGACTGAAAGGGGCTGCTGGATCTCTACTGCCCTCAGCAGGATTCGCTAAATTGACACTTTTATTGCAGTCTCTCCTTTGTTTGCCAGCTCCAAGTCCGTTTGGGCACTACATCTGTGGTGCACCCCCCAGCCGTCCTTTAATCCGAGTTCGGAGTGCACGAACGATTGCTCTCTGCTCGCACAGACGAATAGGCGGGACTGAAAGAGGCTGCTGGATCTCTTCAGCACTCAGCAAGATTTGCAACCGGGACACCTCTTTTAATGTCATTCCTTGCATACTTATCAGAAAGTGCATTTGAACCAACGTCTCCGGCACCCAATCTCAGACATGCTGCTGCTGAGTGAGCGGAGCAAGTTAGTTTGATCCCTCTGTCGATGATCTAGATCTGAGAGTAGCTATTGGAAATCTTCTGCAAACAGCATCTTTTGGAGACGTGGTACATATATTGCAGTCTCTCCTTTGTTTGAAAGCTCCAAATCCGTTTGAGCGTTACATCTGTGGTGCACCCCCCAACCGTCCTGAATGCAAGTTTGGAGTGCACGAACTTTTGTTTTCTGCCCGCACAGACGAAGAGCCAGGACTGAAAGAGGCTGCTGGATCTCTTCAGCACTAAGCAAGCCGGATTTGCTAAAGTGACACTTTTATTGCAGTCTCTCCTTTGTTTGCCAGCTCCAAGTCCGTTTGGGCACAACATCTGTGGTGCACCCCCCAGCCGTCCTTTAATCCGAGTTCGGAGTGCACGAACGATTGCTCTCTGCCAGCACAGACGAAGAGCCAGGACTGAAAGAGGCTGCTGGATCTCTTCAGCACTCAGCAAGCTTTGCAACCGGGACACCTCTTTTACTGTCACTCCTTGCTTACTTGTCTGAAAGTGCATTTGAACCAACGTCTCCGGCACCCAATCTCAGACATGCTGCTGCTGAGTGAGCGGAGCAAGTTAGTTTGAGCCCTCTGACGATGATCCAGATCTGAGAGTAGCTATTGGAAATCTTCTGCAAACAGCATCTTTCGGAGAGGTGGTACATATATTGCAGTCTCTCCTTTGTTTGCCAGCTCCAAATCCGCTTGAGCGGAACATCTATGGTGCACCCCCCAGCCGTCCTGAATGCAAGTTTGGAGTGCAAGAACGATTGTTCTGTGCTCGCACAGATGAATAGGCAGGACTGAAAGGGGCTGCTGGATCTCTACTGCCCTCAGCAGGATTTGCTAAATTGACACTTTTATTGCAGTCTCTCCTTTGTTTGCCAGCTCCAAGTCCGTTTGGGCACAACATCTGGGGTGCACCCCCCAGCCGTCCTTTAATCCGAGTTCGGAGTGCACGAACGATTGCTCTCTTCTCGCGCAGACGAATAGGCGGGACTGAAAGAGGCTGCTGGATCTCTTCAGCACTCAGCAAGATTTGCAACCGGGACACCTCTTTTACTGTCATTCCTTGCATACTTATCAGAAAGTGCATTTGAACCAACGTCTCCGGCACCCAATCTCAGACATGCTGCTGCTGAGTGAGCGGAGCAAGTTAGTTTGAGCCCTCTGACGATGATCTAGATCTGAGAGTAGCTATTGGAAATCTTCTGCAAACAGCATCTTTCGGAGAGGTGGTACATATATTGCAGTCTCTCCTTTGTTTGAAAGCTCCAAATCCGTTTGAGCGCAATATCTGTGGTGCACCCCCCAGCCGTCCTGAATCCGAGTTTGGAGTGCACGAACTTTTGTTTTCTGCCCGCACAGACGAAGAGCCAGGACTGAAAGAGGCTGCTGGATCTCTTCAGCACTAAGCAAGCCGGATTTGCTAAAGTGACACTTTTATTGCAGTCTCTCCTTTGTTTGCCAGCTCCAAGTCCGTTTGGGCACAACATCTGTGGTGCACCCCCCAGCCGTCCTTTAATCCGAGTTCGGAGTGCACGAACGATTGCTCTCTGCCCGCACAGGAGAAGAGCCAGGACTGAAAGAGGCTGCTGGATCTCTTCAGCACTCAGCAAGCTTTGCAACCGGGACACCTCTTTTACTGTCACTCCTTGCTTACTTGTCTGAAAGTACATTTGAACCAACGTCTCCGGCACCCAATCTCAGACATGCTGCTGCTGAGTGAGCGGAGCAAGTTAGTTTGATCCCTCTGACGATGATCTAGATCTGAGTGTAGCTATTGGAAATCTTCTGCAAACAGCATCTTTCGGAGAGGTGGTACATATATTGCAGTCTCTCCTTTGTTTGCCAGCTCCAAATCCGCTTGAGCGGAACATCTGTGGTGCACCCCCCAGCCGTCCTGAATGCAAGTTTCGAGTGCACGAAGGATTGTTCTGTGCTCGCACAGATGAATAGGCAGGACTGAAAGGGGCTGCTGGATCTCTACTGCCCTCAGCAGGATTTGCTAAATTGACACTTTTATTGCAGTCTCTCCTTTGTTTGCCAGCTCCAAGTCCGTTTGGGCACAACATCTGTGGTGCACCCCCCAGCCGTCCTTTAATCCGAGTTCGGAGTGCACGAACGATTGCTCTCTGCTCGCACAGACGAATAGGCGGGACTGAAAGAGGCTGCTGGATCTCTTCAGCACTCAGCAAGCTTTGCAACCGGGACACCTCTTTTACTGTCACTCCTTGCTTACTTGTCTGAAAGTGCATTTGAACCAACGTCTCCGGCACCCAATCTCAGACATGCTGCTGCTGAGTGAGCGGAGCAAGTTAGTTTGAGCCCTCTGACGATGATCTAGATCTGAGAGTAGCTATTGGAAATCTTCTGCAAACAGCATCTTTCGGAGACGTGGTACATATATTGCAGTCTCTCCTTTGTTTGAAAGCTCCAAATCCGTTTGAGCGCAATATCTGTGGTGCACCCCCCAGCCGTCCTGAATCCGAGTTTGGAGTGCACGAACTTTTGTTTTCTGCCCGCACAGACGAAGAGCCAGGACTGAAAGAGGCTGCTGGATCTCTTCAGCACTAAGCAAGCCGGATTTGCTAAAGTGACACTTTTATTGCAGTCTCTCCTTTGTTTGCCAGCTCCAAGTCCGTTTGGGCACAACATCTGTGGTGCACCCCCCAGCCGTCCTTTAATCCGAGTTCGGAGTGCACGAACGATTGCTCTCTGCCCGCACAGGAGAAGAGCCAGGACTGAAAGAGGCTGCTGGATCTCTTCAGCACTCAGCAAGCTTTGCAACCGGGACACCTCTTTTACTGTCACTCCTTGCTTACTTGTCTGAAAGTACATTTGAACCAACGTCTCCGGCACCCAATCTCAGACATGCTGCTGCTGAGTGAGCGGAGCAAGTTAGTTTGATCCCTCTGACGATGATCTAGATCTGAGTGTAGCTATTGGAAATCTTCTGCAAACAGCATCTTTCGGAGAGGTGGTACATATATTGCAGTCTCTCCTTTGTTTGCCAGCTCCAAATCCGCTTGAGCGCAACATCTGTGGTGCACCCCCCAGCCGTCCTGAATGCAAGTTTCGAGTGCACGAAGGATTGTTCTGTGCTCGCACGCTAGGCAGGACTGAAAGGGGCTGCTGGATCTCTACTGCCCTCAGCAGGATTTGCTAAATTGACACTTTTATTGCAGTCTCTCCTTTGTTTGCCAGCTCCAAGTCCGTTTGGGCACAACATCTGTGGTGCACCCCCCAGCCGTCCTTTAATCCGAGTTCGGAGTGCACGAACGATTGCTCTCTGCCCGCACAGACGAAGAGCCAGGACTGAAAGAGGCTGCTGGATCTCTTCAGCACTCAGCAAGCTTTGCAACCGGGACACCTCTTTTACTGTCACTCCTTGCTTACTTGTCTGAAAGTGCATTTGAACCAACGTCTCCGGCACCCAATCTCAGACATGCTGCTGCTGAGTGAGCGGAGCAAGTTAGGTTGATCCCTCTGACGATGATCTAGATCTGAGAGTAGCTTTTGGAAATCTTCTGCAAACAGCATCTTTCGGAGAGGTGGTACATATATTGCAGTCTCTCCTTTGTTTGCCAGCTCCAAATCCGCTTGAGCGGAACATCTATGGTGCACCCCCCAGCCGTCCTGAATGCAAGTTTCGAGTGCACGAACGATTGTTCTGTGCTCGCACATATGAATAGGCAGGACTGAAAGGGGCTGCTGGATCTCTACTGCCCTCAGCAGGATTTGCTAAATTGACACTTTTATTGCAGTCTCTCCTTTGTTTGCCAGCTCCAAGTCCGTTTGGGCACAACATCTGGGGTGCACCCCCCAGCCGTCCTTTAATCCGAGTTCGGAGTGCACGAACGATTGCTCTCTTCTCGCACAGACGAATAGGCGGGACTGAAAGAGGCTGCTGGATCTCTTCAACACTCAGCAAGATTTGCAACCGGGACACCTCTTTTACTGTCATTCCTTGCATACTTATCAGAAAGTGCATTTGAACCAACGTCTCCGGCACCCAATCTCAGACATGCTGCTGCTGAGTGAGCGGAGCAAGTTAGTTTGATCCCTCTGTCGATGATCTAGATCTGAGAGTAGCTATTGGAAATCTTCTGCAAACAGCATCTTTCGGAGAGGTGGTACATATATTGCAGTCTCTCCTTTGTTTGAAAGCTCCAAATCCGTTTGAGCACAATATCTGTGGTGCACCCCCCAGCCGTCCTGAATCCGAGTTTGGAGTGCACGAACTTTTGTTTTCTGCCCGCACAGACGAAGAGCCAGGACTGAAAGAGGCTGCTGGATGTCTTCAGCACTAAGCAAGCCGGATTTTCTAAAGTGACACTTTTATTGCAGTCTCTCCTTTGTTTGCCAGCTCCAAGTCCGTTTGGGCACAACATCTGTGGTGCACCCCCCAGCCGTCCTTTAATCCGAGTTCGGAGTGCACGAACGATTGCTCTCTGCTCGCACAGACGAATAGGCGGGACTGAAAGAGGCTGCTGGATCTCTTCAGCACTCAGCAAGATTTGCAACCGGGACACCTCTTTTACTGTCACTCCTTGCTTACTTGTCTGAAAGTGCATTTGAACCAACGTCTCCAGCACCCAATCTCAGACATGCTGCTGCTGAGTGAGCGGAGCAAGTTAGGTTGATCCCTCTGACGATGATCTAGATCTGAGAGTAGCTATTGGAAATCTTCTGCAAACAGCATCTTTCGGAGAGGTGGTACATATATTGCAGTCTCTCCTTTGTTTGAAAGCTCCAAATCCGTTTGAGCACAATATCTGTGGTGCACCCCCCAGCCGTCCTGAATCCGAATTTGGAGTGCACGAACTTTTGTTTTCTGCCCGCACAGACGAAGAGCCAGGACTGAAAGAGGCTGTTGGATCTCTTCAGCACTAAGCAAGCCGGATTTTCTAAAGTGACACTTTTATTGCAGTCTCTCCTTTGTTTGCCAGCTCCAAGTCCGTTTGGGCACAACATCTGTGGTGCACCCCCCAGCCGTCCTTTAATCCGAGTTCGGAGTGCACGAACGATTGCTCTCTGCTCGCACAGATGAATAGGCGGGACTGAAAGAGGCTGCTGGATCTCTTCAGCACTCAGCAAGATTTGCAACCGGGACACCTCTTTTACTGTCACTCCTTGCTTACTTGTCTGAAAGTGCATTTGAACCAACGTCTCCGGCACCCAATCTCAGACATGCTGCTGCTGAGTGAGCGGAGCAAGTTAGGTTGAGCCCTCTGACGATGATCTAGATCTGAGAGTAGCTATTGGAAATCTTCTGCAAACAGCATCTTTCGGAGACGTGGTACATATATTGCAGTCTCTCCTTTGTTTGCCAGCTCCAAATCCGCTTGAGCGCAACATCTGTGGTGCACCCCCCAGCCGTCCTGAATGCAAGTTTGGAGTGCACGAACGATTGTTCTGTGCTCGCACATATGAATAGGCAGGACTGAAAGGGGCTGCTGGATCTCTACTGCCCTCAGCAGGATTTGCTAAAGTGACACTTTTATTGCAGTCTCTCCTTTGTTTGGCAGCTCCAAGTCCGTTTGGGCACAACATCTGTGGTACACCCCCCAGCCGTCCTTTAATCCGAGTTCGGAGTGCACGAACGATTGCTCTCTGCTCGCACAGACGAATAGGCGGGACTGAAAGAGGCTGCTGGATCTCTTCAGCACTCAGCAAGATTTGCAACCGGGACACCTCTTTTACTGTCATTCCTTGCATATTTATCAGAAAGTGCATTTGAACCAACGTCTCCGGCACCCAATCTCAGACATGCTGCTGCTGAGTGAGCGGAGCAAGTTAGTTTGAGCCCTCTGACGATGATCTAGATCTGAGAGTAGCTATTGGAAATCTTCTGCAAACAGCATCTTTCGGAGAGGTGGTACATATATTGCAGTCTCTCCTTTGTTTGCCAGCTAAAAAACCGCTTGAGCGGAACATCTGTGGTGCACCCCCCAGCCGTCCTGAATCCGAGTTTGGAGTGCACGAACTTTTGTTTTCTGCCCGCACAGACGAAGATCCAGGACTGAAAGAGGCTGCTGGATCTCTTCAGCACTAAGCAAGCCGGATTTGTTGAAGTGACACTTTTATTGCAGTCTCTCCTTTGTTTGCCAGCTCCAAGTCCGTTTGTGCACAACATCTGTGGTGCACCCCCCAGCCGTCCTTTAATCCGAGTTCGGAGTGCACGAACGATTGCTCTCTGCTCGCACAGACGAATAGGCGGGACTGAAAGAGGCTGCTGGACCTCTTCAGCACTCAGCAAGATTTGCAACCGGGACACCTCTTTTACTGTCATTCCTTGCATACTTATCAGAAAGTGCATTTGAACCAACGTCTCCGGCACCCAATCTCAGACATGCTGCTGCTGAGTGAGCGGAGCAAGTTAGTTTGATCCCTCTGACGATGATCTAGATCTGAGAGTAGCTATTGGAAATCTTCTGCAAACAGCATCTTTCGGAGAGGTGGTACATATATTGCAGTCTCTCCTTTGTTTGAAAGTTCCAAATCCGTTTGAGCGCAATATCTGTGGTGCACCCCCCAGCCGTCCTGAATCCGAGTTTGGAGTGCACGAACTTTTGTTTTCTGCCCGCACAGACGAAGAGCCAGGACTGAAAGAGGCTGCTGGATCTCTTCAGCACTAAGCAAGCCGGATTTGCTAAAGTGACACTTTTATTGCAGTCTCTCCTTTGTTTGCCAGCTCCAAGTCCGTTTGGGCACAACATCTGTGGTGCACCCCCCAGCCGTCCTTTAATCCGAGTTCGGAGTGCCCGAACGATTGCTCTCTGCCCGCACAGACGAAGAGCCAGGCCTGAAAGAGGCTGCTGGATCTCTTCAGCACTCAGCAAGCTTTGCAACCGGGACACCTCTTTTACTGTCACTCCTTGCTTACTTGTCTGAAAGTGCATTTGAACCAACGTCTCCGGCACCCAATCTCAGACATGCTGCTGCTGAGTGAGCGGAGCAAGTTAGTTTGATCCCTCTGACGATGATCTAGATCTGAGAGTAGCTATTGGAAATCTTCTGCAAACAGCATCTTTCGGAGACGTGGTACATATATTGCAGTCTCTCCTTTGTTTGCCAGCTCCAAATCCGCTTGAGCGGAACATCTGTAGTGCACCCCCCAGCCGTCCTGAATGCAAGTTTGGAGTGCAAGAACGATTGTTCTGTGCTCGCACAGATGAATAGGCAGGACTGAAAGGGGCTGCTGGATCTCTACTGCCCTCAGCAGGATTTGCTAAATTGACACTTTTATTGCAGTCTCTCCTTTGTTTGCCAGCTCCAAGTCCGTTTGGGCACAACATCTGTGGTGCACCCCCCAGCTGTCCTTTAATCCGAGTTCGGAGTGCCCGAACGATTGCTCTCTGCCCGCACAGACGAAGAGCCAGGCCTGAAAGAGGCTGCTGGATCTCTTCAGCACTCAGCAAGCATTGCAATCGGGACACCTCTTTTACTGTCACTCCTTGCTTACTTGTCAGAAAGTGCATTTGAACCAACGTCTCCGGCACCCAATCTCAGACATGCTGCTGCTGAGTGAGCGGAGCAAGTTAGTTTGATCCCTCTGACGATGATCTAGATCTGAGAGTAGCTATTGGAAATCTTCTGCAAACAGCATCTTTCGGAGACGTGGTACATATATTGCAGTCTCTCCTTTGTTTGAAAGCTCCAAATCCGTTTGAGCACAATATCTGTGGTGCACCCCCCAGCCGTCCTGAATCCGAGTTTGGAGTGCACGAACTTTTGTTTTCTGCCCGCACAGACGAAGAGCCAGGACTGAAAGAGGCTGCTGGATCTCTTCAGCACTAAGCAAGCCGGATTTGCTAAAGTGACACTTTTATTGCTGTCTCTCCTTTTTTGCCAGCTCCAAGTCCGTTTGGGCACAACATCTGTGGTGCACCCCCCAGCCGTCCTTTAATCCGAGTTCGGAGTGCACGAACGATTGCTCTCTGCTCGCACAGACGAATAGGCGGGACTGAAAGAGGCTGCTGGATCTCTTCAGCACTCAGCAAGATTTGCAACCGGGACACCTCTTTTACTGTCATTCCTTGCATACTTATCAGAAAGTGCATTTGAACCAACGTCTCCGGCACCCAATCTCAGGCATGCTGCTGTTGAGTGAGCGGAGCAAGTTAGTTTGATCCCTCTGACGATGATCTAGATCTGAGAGTAGCTATTGGAAATCTTCTGCAAACAGCATCTTTCGGAGAGGTGGTACATATATTGCAGTCTCTCCTTTGTTTGAAAGCTCCAAATCCTTTTGAGCACAATATCTGTGGTGCACCCCCCAGCCGTCCTGAATCCGAGTTTGGAGTGCACGAACTTTTGTTTTCTGCCCGCACAGACGAAGAGCCAGGACTGAAAGAGGCTGCTGGATCTCTTCAGCACTAAGCAAGCCGGATTTTCTAAAGTGACACTTTTATTGCAGTCTCTCCTTTGTTTGCCAGCTCCAAGTCCGTTTGGGCACAACATCTGTGGTGCACCCCCCAGCCGTCCTTTAATCCGAGTTCGGAGTGCACGAACGATTGCTCTCTGCTCGCACAGACGAATAGGCGGGACTGAAAGAGGCTGCTGGATCTCTTCAGCACTCAGCAAGCTTTGCAACCGGGACACCTCTTTTACTGTCACTCCTTGCTTACTTGTCTGAAAGTGCATTTGAACCAACGTCTCCGGCACCCAATCTCAGACATGCTGCTGCTGAGGGAGCGGAGCAAGTTAGTTTGAGCCCTCTGACGATGATCTAGATCTGAGAGTAGCTATTGGAAATCTTCTGCAAACAGCATCTTTCGGAGAGGTGGTACATATATTGCAGTCTCTCCTTTGTTTGCCAGCTCCAAATCCGCTTGAGCGGAACATCTGTGGTGCACCCCCCAGCCGTCCTGAATGCAAGTTTCGAGTGCACGAACGATTGTTCTGTGCTCGCACAGATGAATAGGCAGGACTGAAAGGGGCTGCTGGATCTCTACTGCCCTCAGCAGGATTTGCTAAATTGACACTTTTATTGCAGTCTCTCCTTTGTTTGCCAGCTCCAAGTCCGTTTGGGCACAACATCTGTGGTACACCCCCCAGCCGTCCTTTAATCCGAGTTCGGAGTGCACGAACGATTGCTCTCTGCTCGCACAGACGAATAGGCGGGACTGAAAGAGGCTGCTGGATCTCTTCAGCACTCAGCAAGATTTGCAACCGGGACACCTCTTTTACTGTCATTCCTTGCATATTTATCAGAAAGTGCATTTGAACCAACGTCTCCGGCACCCAATCTCAGACATGCTGCTGCTGAGTGAGCGGAGCAAGTTAGTTTGATCCCTCTGACGATGATCTAGATCTGAGAGTAGCTATTGGAAATCTTCTGCAAACAGCATCTTTCGGAGACGTGGTACATATATTGCAGTCTCTCCTTTGTTTGCCAGCTAAAAAACCGCTTGAGCGGAACATCTGTGGTGCACCCCCCAGCCGAACTGAATGCAAGTTTGGAGTGCAAGAACGATTGTTCTGTGCTCGCACAGATGAATAGGCAGGACTGAAAGGGGCTGCTGGATCTCTTCTGCCCTCAGCAGGATTTGCTAAATTGAGACTTTTATTGCAGTCTCTCCTTTGTTTGCCAGCTCCAAGTCCGTTTGGGCACAACATCTGTGGTACACCCCCCCAGCCGTCCTTTAATCCGAGTTCGGAGTGCACGAACGATTGCTCTCTGCTCGCACAGACGAATAGGCGGGACTGAAAGAGGCTGCTGGATCTCTTCAGCACTCAGCAAGATTTGCAACCGGGACACCTCTTTTAATGTCATTCCTTGCATACTTATCAGAAAGTGCATTTGAACCAACGTCTCCGGCACCCAATCTCAGACATGCTGCTGCTGAGTGAGCGGAGCAAGTTAGGTTGATCCCTCTGACGATGATCTAGATCTGAGAGTAGCTATTGGAAATCTTCTGCAAACAGCATCTTTCGCAGAGGTGGTACATATATTGCAGTCTCTCCTTTGTTTGAAAGCTCCAAATCCTTTTGAGCACAATATCTGTGGTGCACCCCCCAGCCGTCCTGAATCCGAGTTTGGAGTGCACGAACTTTTGTTTTCTGCCCGCACAGACGAAGAGCCAGGACTGAAAGAGGCTGCTGGATCTCTTCAGCACTAAGCAAGCCGGATTTGCTAAAGTGACACTTTTATTGCAGTCTCTCCTTTGTTTGCCAGCTCCAAGTCCGTTTGTGCACAACATCTGTGGTGCACCCCCCAGCCATCCTTTAATCCGAGTTCGGAGTGCACGAACGATTGCTCTCTGCCCGCACAGACGAATAGGCGGGACTGAAAGAGGCTGCTGGATCTCTTCAGCACTCAGCAAGCTTTGCAACCGGGACACCTCTTTTACTGTCATTCCTTGCATACTTATCAGAAAGTGCATTTGAACCAACGTCTCCGGCACCCAATCTCAGACATGCTGCTGCTGAGTGAGCGGAGCAAGTTAGTTTGATCCCTCTGACGATGATCTAGATCTGAGAGTAGCTATTGGAAATCTTCTGCAAACAGCATCTTTCGGAGACGTGGTACATATATTGCAGTCTCTCCTTTGTTTGAAAGCTCCAAATCCGTTTGAGCGTTACACCTGTGGTGCACCCCCCAACCGTCCTGAATGCAAGTTTGGAGTGCACGAACTTTTGTTTTCTGCCCGCACAGACGAAGAGCCAGGACTGAAAGAGGCTGCTGGATCTCTTCAGCACTAAGCAAGCCGGATTTGCTAAAGTGACACTTTTATTGCAGTCTCTCCTTTGTTTGCCAGCTCCAAGTCCGTTTGGGCACAACATCTGTGGTGCACCCCCCAGCCGTCCTTTAATCCGAGTTCGGAGTGCACGAACGATTGCTCTCTGCCAGCACAGACGAAGAGCCAGGACTGAAAGAGGCTGCTGGATCTCTTCAGCACTCAGCAAGCTTTGCAACCGGGACACCTCTTTTACTGTCACTCCTTGCTTACTTGTCTGAAAGTGCATTTGAACCAACGTCTCCGGCACCCAATCTCAGACATGCTGCTGCTGAGTGAGCGGAGCAATTTAGTTTGAGCCCTCTGACGATGATGTAGATCTGAGAGTAGCTATTGGAAATCTTCTGCAAACAGCATCTTTCGGAGAGGTGGTACATATATTGCAGTCTCTCTTTTGTTTGAAAGCTCCAAATCCGTTTGAGCACAATATCTGTGGTGCACCCCCCAGCCGTCCTGAATCCGAGTTTAGAGTGCACGAACTTTTGTTTTCTGCCCGCACAGATGAAGAGCCAGGACTGAAAGAGGCTGCTGGATCTCTTCAGCACTAAGCAAGCCGGATTTGCTAAAGTGACACTTTTATTGCAGTCTCTCCTTTGTTTGCCAGCTCCAAGTCCGTTTGAGCACAACATCTGTGGTGCACCCCCCAGCCATCCTTTAATCCGAGTTCGGAGTGCACGAACGATTGCTCTCTGCCCGCACAGACGAAGAGCCAGGACTGAAAGAGGCTGCTGGATCTCTTCAGCACTCAGCAAGCTTTGCAACCGGGACACCTCTTTTACTGTCACTCCTTGCTTACTTATCAGAAAGTGCATTTGAACCAACGTCTCCGGCACCCAATCTCAGACATGCTGCTGCTGAGTGAGCGGAGCAATTTAGTTTGAGCCCTCTGACGATGATGTAGATCTGAGAGTAGCTATTGGAAATCTTCTGCAAACAGCATCTTTCGGAGAGGTGGTACATATATTGCAGTCTCTCTTTTGTTTGAAAGCTCCAAATCCGTTTGAGCACAATATCTGTGGTGCACCCCCCAGCCGTCCTGAATCCGAGTTTAGAGTGCACGAACTTTTGTTTTCTGCCCGCACAGATGAAGAGCCAGGACTGAAAGAGGCTGCTGGATCTCTTCAGCACTAAGCAAGCCGGATTTGCTAAAGTGACACTTTTATTGCAGTCTCTCCTTTGTTTGCCAGCTCCAAGTCCGTTTGAGCACAACATCTGTGGTGCACCCCCCAGCCATCCTTTAATCCGAGTTCGGAGTGCACGAACGATTGCTCTCTGCCCGCACAGACGAAGAGCCAGGACTGAAAGAGGCTGCTGGATCTCTTCAGCACTCAGCAAGCTTTGCAACCGGGACACCTCTTTTACTGTCACTCCTTGCTTACTTGTCTGAAAGTGCATTTGAACCAACGTCTCCGGCACCCAATCTCAGACATGCTGCTGCTGAGTGAGCGGAGCAAGTTAGTTTGATCCCTCTGACGATGATCTAGATCTGAGAGTAGCTTTTGGAAATCTTCTGCAAACAGCATCTTTCGGAGAGGTGGTACATATATTGCAGTCTCTCCTTTGTTTGCCAGCTCCAAATCCGCTTGAGCGGAACATCTACGGTGCACCCCCCAGCCGTCCTGAATGCAAGTTTGGAGTGCAAGAACGATTGTTCTGTGCTCGCACAGATGAATAGGCAGGACTGAAAGGGGCTGCTGGATCTCTACTGCCCTCAGCAGGATTTGCTAAATTGACACTTTTATTGCAGTCTCTCCTTTGTTTGCCAGCTCCAAGTCCGTTTGGGCACAACATCTGTGGTGCACCCCCCAGCCGTCCTTTAATCCGAGTTCGGAGTGCACGAACGATTGCTCTCTTCTCGCACAGACGAATAGGCGGGACTGAAAGAGGCTGCTGGATCTCTTCAACACTCAGCAAGATTTGCAACCGGGACACCTCTTTTACTGTCATTCCTTGCATACTTATCAGAAAGTGCATTTGAACCAACGTCTCCGGCACCCAATCTCAGACATGCTGCTGCTGAGTGAGCGGAGCAAGTTAGTTTGATCCCTCTGACGATGATCTAGATCTGAGAGTAGCTATTGGAAATCTTCTGCAAACAGCATCTTTCGGAGAGGTGGTACATATATTGCAGTCTCTCCTTTGTTTGAAAGCTCCAAATCCGTTTGAGCACAATATCTGTGGTGCACCCCCCAGCCGTCCTGAATCCGAGTTTGGAGTGCACGAACTTTTGTTTTCTGCCCGCACAGACGAAGAGCCAGGACTGAAAGAGGCTGCTGGATGTCTTCAGCACTAAGCAAGCCGGATTTTCTAAAGTGACACTTTTATTGCAGTCTCTCCTTTGTTTGCCAGCCCCAAGTCCGTTTGGGCACAACATCTGTGGTGCACCCCCCAGCCGTCCTTTAATCCGAGTTCGGAGTGCACGAACGATTGCTCTCTGCTCGCACAGACGAATAGGCGGGACTGAAAGAGGCTGCTGGATCTCTTCAGCACTCAGCAAGCTTTGCAACCGGGACACCTCTTTTACTGTCACTCCTTGCTTACTTGTCTGAAAGTGCATTTGAACCAACGTCTCCGGCACCCAATCTCAGACATGCTGCTGCTGAGTGAGCGGAGCAAGTTAGTTTGATCCCTCTGACGATGATCTAGATCTGAGAGTAGCTATTGGAAATCTTCTGCAAACAGCATCTTTCGGAGACGTGGTACATATATTGCAGTCTCTCCTTTGTTTGAAAGCTCCAAATCCGCTTGAGCGTTACATCTGTGGTGCACCCCCCAGCCGAACTGAATGCAAGTTTGGAGTGCAAGAACGATTGTTCTGTGCTCGCACAGATGAATAGGCAGGACTGAAAGGGGCTGCTGGATCTCTTCTGCCCTCAGCAGGATTTGCTAAATTGACACTTTTATTGCAGTCTCTCCTTTGTTTGCCAGCTCCAAGTCCGTTTGGGCACAACATCTGTGGTACACCCCCCAGCCGTCCTTTAATCCGAGTTCGGAGTGCACGAACGATTGCTCTCTGCTCGCACAGACGAATAGGCGGGACTGAAAGAGGCTGCTGGATCTCTTCAGCACTCAGCAAGATTTGCAACCGGGACACCTCTTTTACTGTCATTCCTTGCATACTTATCAGAAAGTGCATTTGAACCAACGTCTCCGGCACCCAATCTCAGGCATGCTGCTGTTGAGTGAGCGGAGCAAGTTAGTTTGATCCCTCTGACGATGATCTAGATCTGAGAGTAGCTATTGGAAATCTTCTGCAAACAGCATCTTTCGGAGAGGTGGTACATATATTGCAGTCTCTCCTTTGTTTGAAAGCTCCAAATCCTTTTGAGCACAATATCTGTGGTGCACCCCCCAGCCGTCCTGAATCCGAGTTTGGAGTGCACGAACTTTTGTTTTCTGCCCGCACAGACGAAGAGCCAGGACTGAAAGAGGCTGCTGGATCTCTTCAGCACTAAGCAAGCCGGATTTTCTAAAGTGACACTTTTATTGCAGTCTCTCCTTTGTTTGCCAGCTCCAAGTCCGTTTGGGCACAACATCTGTGGTGCACCCCCCAGCCGTCCTTTAATCCGAGTTCGGAGTGCACGAACGATTGCTCTCTGCTCGCACAGACGAATAGGCGGGACTGAAAGAGGCTGCTGGATCTCTTCAGCACTCAGCAAGCTTTGCAACCGGGACACCTCTTTTACTGTCACTCCTTGCTTACTTGTCTGAAAGTGCATTTGAACCAACGTCTCCGGCACCCAATCTCAGACATGCTGCTGCTGAGGGAGCGGAGCAAGTTAGTTTGAGCCCTCTGACGATGATCTAGATCTGAGAGTAGCTATTGGAAATCTTCTGCAAACAGCATCTTTCGGAGAGGTGGTACATATATTGCAGTCTCTCCTTTGTTTGCCAGCTCCAAATCCGCTTGAGCGGAACATCTGTGGTGCACCCCCCAGCCGTCCTGAATGCAAGTTTCGAGTGCACGAACGATTGTTCTGTGCTCGCACAGATGAATAGGCAGGACTGAAAGGGGCTGCTGGATCTCTACTGCCCTCAGCAGGATTTGCTAAATTGACACTTTTATTGCAGTCTCTCCTTTGTTTGCCAGCTCCAAGTCCGTTTGGGCACAACATCTGTGGTACACCCCCCAGCCGTCCTTTAATCCGAGTTCGGAGTGCACGAACGATTGCTCTCTGCTCGCACAGACGAATAGGCGGGACTGAAAGAGGCTGCTGGATCTCTTCAGCACTCAGCAAGATTTGCAACCGGGACACCTCTTTTACTGTCATTCCTTGCATATTTATCAGAAAGTGCATTTGAACCAACGTCTCCGGCACCCAATCTCAGACATGCTGCTGCTGAGTGAGCGGAGCAAGTTAGTTTGATCCCTCTGACGATGATCTAGATCTGAGAGTAGCTATTGGAAATCTTCTGCAAACAGCATCTTTCGGAGACGTGGTACATATATTGCAGTCTCTCCTTTGTTTGCCAGCTAAAAAACCGCTTGAGCGGAACATCTGTGGTGCACCCCCCAGCCGAACTGAATGCAAGTTTGGAGTGCAAGAACGATTGTTCTGTGCTCGCACAGATGAATAGGCAGGACTGAAAGGGGCTGCTGGATCTCTTCTGCCCTCAGCAGGATTTGCTAAATTGAGACTTTTATTGCAGTCTCTCCTTTGTTTGCCAGCTCCAAGTCCGTTTGGGCACAACATCTGTGGTACACCCCCCCAGCCGTCCTTTAATCCGAGTTCGGAGTGCACGAACGATTGCTCTCTGCTCGCACAGACGAATAGGCGGGACTGAAAGAGGCTGCTGGATCTCTTCAGCACTCAGCAAGATTTGCAACCGGGACACCTCTTTTAATGTCATTCCTTGCATACTTATCAGAAAGTGCATTTGAACCAACGTCTCCGGCACCCAATCTCAGACATGCTGCTGCTGAGTGAGCGGAGCAAGTTAGGTTGATCCCTCTGACGATGATCTAGATCTGAGAGTAGCTATTGGAAATCTTCTGCAAACAGCATCTTTCGCAGAGGTGGTACATATATTGCAGTCTCTCCTTTGTTTGAAAGCTCCAAATCCTTTTGAGCACAATATCTGTGGTGCACCCCCCAGCCGTCCTGAATCCGAGTTTGGAGTGCACGAACTTTTGTTTTCTGCCCGCACAGACGAAGAGCCAGGACTGAAAGAGGCTGCTGGATCTCTTCAGCACTAAGCAAGCCGGATTTGCTAAAGTGACACTTTTATTGCAGTCTCTCCTTTTTTGCCAGCTCCAAGTCCGTTTGTGCACAACATCTGTGGTGCACCCCCCAGCCGTCCTTTAATCCGAGTTCGGAGTGCACGAACGATTGCTCTCTGCTCGCACAGACGAATAGGCGGGACTGAAAGAGGCTGCTGGATCTCTTCAGCACTCAGCAAGCTTTGCAACCGGGACACCTCTTTTACTGTCATTCCTTGCATACTTATCAGAAAGTGCATTTGAACCAACGTCTCCGGCACCCAATCTCAGACATGCTGCTGCTGAGTGAGCGGAGCAAGTTAGTTTGATCCCTCTGACGATGATCTAGATCTGAGAGTAGCTATTGGAAATCTTCTGCAAACAGCATCTTTCGGAGACGTGGTACATATATTGCAGTCTCTCCTTTGTTTGAAAGCTCCAAATCCGTTTGAGCGTTACACCTGTGGTGCACCCCCCAACCGTCCTGAATGCAAGTTTGGAGTGCACGAACTTTTGTTTTCTGCCCGCACAGACGAAGAGCCAGGACTGAAAGAGGCTGCTGGATCTCTTCAGCACTAAGCAAGCCGGATTTGCTAAAGTGACACTTTTATTGCAGTCTCTCCTTTGTTTGCCAGCTCCAAGTCCGTTTGGGCACAACATCTGTGGTGCACCCCCCAGCCGTCCTTTAATCCGAGTTCGGAGTGCACGAACGATTGCTCTCTGCCAGCACAGACGAAGAGCCAGGACTGAAAGAGGCTGCTGGATCTCTTCAGCACTCAGCAAGCTTTGCAACCGGGACACCTCTTTTACTGTCACTCCTTGCTTACTTGTCTGAAAGTGCATTTGAACCAACGTCTCCGGCACCCAATCTCAGACATGCTGCTGCTGAGTGAGCGGAGCAATTTAGTTTGAGCCCTCTGACGATGATGTAGATCTGAGAGTAGCTATTGGAAATCTTCTGCAAACAGCATCTTTCGGAGAGGTGGTACATATATTGCAGTCTCTCTTTTGTTTGAAAGCTCCAAATCCGTTTGAGCACAATATCTGTGGTGCACCCCCCAGCCGTCCTGAATCCGAGTTTAGAGTGCACGAACTTTTGTTTTCTGCCCGCACAGATGAAGAGCCAGGACTGAAAGAGGCTGCTGGATCTCTTCAGCACTAAGCAAGCCGGATTTGCTAAAGTGACACTTTTATTGCAGTCTCTCCTTTGTTTGCCAGCTCCAAGTCCGTTTGAGCACAACATCTGTGGTGCACCCCCCAGCCATCCTTTAATCCGAGTTCGGAGTGCACGAACGATTGCTCTCTGCCCGCACAGACGAAGAGCCAGGACTGAAAGAGGCTGCTGGATCTCTTCAGCACTCAGCAAGCTTTGCAACCGGGACACCTCTTTTACTGTCACTCCTTGCTTACTTGTCTGAAAGTGCATTTGAACCAACGTCTCCGGCACCCAATCTCAGACATGCTGCTGCTGAGTGAGCGGAGCAATTTAGTTTGAGCCCTCTGACGATGATGTAGATCTGAGAGTAGCTATTGGAAATCTTCTGCAAACAGCATCTTTCGGAGAGGTGGTACATATATTGCAGTCTCTCTTTTGTTTGAAAGCTCCAAATCCGTTTGAGCACAATATCTGTGGTGCACCCCCCAGCCGTCCTGAATCCGAGTTTAGAGTGCACGAACTTTTGTTTTCTGCCCGCACAGATGAAGAGCCAGGACTGAAAGAGGCTGCTGGATCTCTTCAGCACTAAGCAAGCCGGATTTGCTAAAGTGACACTTTTATTGCAGTCTCTCCTTTGTTTGCCAGCTCCAAGTCCGTTTGAGCACAACATCTGTGGTGCACCCCCCAGCCATCCTTTAATCCGAGTTCGGAGTGCACGAACGATTGCTCTCTGCCCGCACAGACGAAGAGCCAGGACTGAAAGAGGCTGCTGGATCTCTTCAGCACTCAGCAAGCTTTGCAACCGGGACACCTCTTTTACTGTCACTCCTTGCTTACTTGTCTGAAAGTGCATTTGAACCAACGTCTCCGGCACCCAATCTCAGACATGCTGCTGCTGAGTGAGCGGAGCAAGTTAGTTTGATCCCTCTGACGATGATCTAGATCTGAGAGTAGCTTTTGGAAATCTTCTGCAAACAGCATCTTTCGGAGAGGTGGTACATATATTGCAGTCTCTCCTTTGTTTGCCAGCTCCAAATCCGCTTGAGCGGAACATCTACGGTGCACCCCCCAGCCGTCCTGAATGCAAGTTTGGAGTGCAAGAACGATTGTTCTGTGCTCGCACAGATGAATAGGCAGGACTGAAAGGGGCTGCTGGATCTCTACTGCCCTCAGCAGGATTTGCTAAATTGACACTTTTATTGCAGTCTCTCCTTTGTTTGCCAGCTCCAAGTCCGTTTGGGCACAACATCTGTGGTGCACCCCCCAGCCGTCCTTTAATCCGAGTTCGGAGTGCACGAACGATTGCTCTCTTCTCGCACAGACGAATAGGCGGGACTGAAAGAGGCTGCTGGATCTCTTCAGCACTCAGCAAGATTTGCAACCGGGACACCTCTTTTACTGTCATTCCTTGCATACTTATCAGAAAGTGCATTTGAACCAACGTCTCCGGCACCCAATCTCAGACATGCTGCTGCTGAGTGAGCGGAGCAAGTTAGTTTGATCCCTCTGACGATGATCTAGATCTGAGAGTAGCTATTGGAAATCTTCTGCAAACAGCATCTTTCGGAGAGGTGGTACATATATTGCAGTCTCTCCTTTGTTTGAAAGCTCCAAATCCGTTTGAGCACAATATCTGTGGTGCACCCCCCAGCCGTCCTGAATCCGAGTTTGGAGTGCACGAACTTTTGTTTTCTGCCCGCACAGACGAAGAGCCAGGACTGAAAGAGGCTGCTGGATGTCTTCAGCACTAAGCAAGCCGGATTTTCTAAAGTGACACTTTTATTGCAGTCTCTCCTTTGTTTGCCAGCCCCAAGTCCGTTTGGGCACAACATCTGTGGTGCACCCCCCAGCCGTCCTTTAATCCGAGTTCGGAGTGCACGAACGATTGCTCTCTGCTCGCACAGACGAATAGGCGGGACTGAAAGAGGCTGCTGGATCTCTTCAGCACTCAGCAAGCTTTGCAACCGGGACACCTCTTTTACTGTCACTCCTTGCTTACTTGTCTGAAAGTGCATTTGAACCAACGTCTCCGGCACCCAATCTCAGACATGCTGCTGCTGAGTGAGCGGAGCAAGTTAGTTTGATCCCTCTGACGATGATCTAGATCTGAGAGTAGCTATTGGAAATCTTCTGCAAACAGCATCTTTCGGAGACGTGGTACATATATTGCAGTCTCTCCTTTGTTTGAAAGCTCCAAATCCGCTTGAGCGTTACATCTGTGGTGCACCCCCCAGCCGAACTGAATGCAAGTTTGGAGTGCAAGAACGATTGTTCTGTGCTCGCACAGATGAATAGGCAGGACTGAAAGGGGCTGCTGGATCTCTTCTGCCCTCAGCAGGATTTGCTAAATTGACACTTTTATTGCAGTCTCTCCTTTGTTTGCCAGCTCCAAGTCCGTTTGGGCACAACATCTGTGGTACACCCCCCAGCCGTCCTTTAATCCGAGTTCGGAGTGCACGAACGATTGCTCTCTGCTCGCACAGACGAATAGGCGGGACTGAAAGAGGCTGCTGGATCTCTTCAGCACTCAGCAAGATTTGCAACCGGGACACCTCTTTTAATGTCATTCCTTGCATACTTATCAGAAAGTGCATTTGAACCAACGTCTCCGGCACCCAATCTCAGACATGCTGCTGCTGAGTGAGCGGAGCAACTTAGGTTGATCCCTCTGACGATGATCTAGATCTGAGAGTAGCTATTGGAAATCTTCTGCAAACAGCATCTTTCGCAGAGGTGGTACATATATTGCAGTCTCTCCTTTGTTTGAAAGCTCCAAATCCGTTTGAGCACAATATCTGTGGTGCACCCCCCAGCCGTCCTGAATCCGAGTTTGGAGTGCACGAACTTTTGTTTTCTGCCCGCACAGACGAAGAGCCAGGACTGAAAGAGGCTGCTGGATCTCTTCAGCACTAAGCAAGCCGGATTTGCTAAAGTGACACTTTTATTGCAGTCTCTCCTTTTTTGCCAGCTCCAAGTCCGTTTGTGCACAACATCTGTGGTGCACCCCCCAGCCGTCCTTTAATCCGAGTTCGGAGTGCACGAACGATTGCTCTCTGCTCGCACAGACGAATAGGCGGGACTGAAAGAGGCTGCTGGATCTCTTCAGCACTCAGCAAGATTTGCAACCGGGACACCTCTTTTACTGTCATTCCTTGCATACTTATCAGAAAGTGCATTTGAACCAACGTCTCCGGCACCCAATCTCAGACATGCTGCTGCTGAGTGAGCGGAGCAAGTTAAGTTGAGCCCTCTGACGATGATCTAGATCTGAGAGTAGCTATTGGAAATCTTCTGCAAACAGCATCTTTCGGAGACGTGGTACATATATTGCAGTCTCTCCTTTGTTTGCCAGCTCCAAATCCGCTTGAGCGGAACATCTGTGGTGCACCCCCCAGCCGTCCTGAATGCAAGTTTGGAGTGCACGAACGATTGTTCTGTGCTCGCACAGATGAATAGGCAGGACTGAAAGGGGCTGCTGGATCTCTACTGCCCTCAGCAGGATTTGCTAAATTGACACTTTTATTGCAGTCTCTCCTTTGTTTGCCAGCTCCAAGTCCGTTTGGGCACTACATCTGTGGTGCACCCCCCAGCCGTCCTTTAATCCGAGTTCGGAGTGCACGAACGATTGCTCTCTGCTCGCACAGACGAATAGGCGGGACTGAAAGAGGCTGCTGGATCTCTTCAGCACTCAGCAAGCTTTGCAACCGGGACACCTCTTTTACTGTCATTCCTTGCATACTTATCAGAAAGTGCATTTGAACCAACGTCTCCGGCACCCAATCTCAGACATGCTGCTGCTGAGTGAGCGGAGCAAGTTAGTTTGATCCCTCTGACGATGATCTAGATCTGAGAGTAGCTATTGGAAATCTTCTGCAAACAGCATCTTTCGGAGACGTGGTACATATATTGCAGTCTCTCCTTTGTTTGAAAGCTCCAAATCCGTTTGAGCGTTACATCTGTGGTGCACCCCCCAACCGTCCTGAATGCAAGTTTGGAGTGCACGAACTTTTGTTTTCTGCCCGCACAGACGAAGAGCCAGGACTGAAAGAGGCTGCTGGATCTCTTCAGCACTAAGCAAGCCGGATTTTCTAAAGTGACACTTTTATTGCAGTCTCTCCTTTGTTTGCCAGCTCCAAGTCCGTTTGGGCACAACATCTGTGGTGCACCCCCCAGCCGTCCTTTAATCCGAGTTCGGAGTGCACGAACGATTGCTCTCTGCCAGCACAGACGAAGAGCCAGGACTGAAAGAGGCTGCTGGATCTCTTCAGCACTCAGCAAGCTTTGCAACCGGGACACCTCTTTTACTGTCACTCCTTGCTTACTTGTCTGAAAGTGCATTTGAACCAACGTCTCCGGCACCCAATCTCAGACATGCTGCTGCTGAGTGAGCGGAGCAAGTTAGTTTGAGCCCTCTGACGATGATCTAGATCTGAGAGTAGCTATTGGAAATCTTCTGCAAACAGCATCTTTCGGAGAGGTGGTACATATATTGCAGTCTCTCTTTTGTTTGAAAGCTCCAAATCCGTTTGAGCACAATATCTGTGGTGCACCCCCCAGCCGTCCTGAATCCGAGTTTAGAGTGCACGAACTTTTGTTTTCTGCCCGCACAGACGAAGAGCCAGGACTGAAAGAGGCTGCTGGATCTCTTCAGCACTAAGCAAGCCGGATTTTCTAAAGTGACACTTTTATTGCAGTCTCTCCTTTGTTTGCCAGCTCCAAGTCCGTTTGGGCACAACATCTGTGGTGCACCCCCCAGCCGTCCTTTAATCCGAGTTCGGAGTGCACGAACGATTGCTCTCTGCTCGCACAGACGAATAGGCGGGACTGAAAGAGGCTGCTGGATCTCTTCAGCACTCAGCAAGATTTGCAACCGGGACACCTCTTTTACTGTCACTCCTTGCTTACTTGTCTGAAAGTGCATTTGAACCAACGTCTCCGGCACCCAATCTCAGACATGCTGCTGCTGAGTGAGCGGAGCAAGTTAGGTTGAGCCCTCTGACGATGATCTAGATCTGAGAGTAGCTATTGGAAATCTTCTGCAAACAGCATCTTTCGGAGACGTGGTACATATATTGCAGTCTCTCCTTTGTTTGAAAGCTCCAAATCCGTTTGAGCGCAATATCTGTGGTGCACCCCCCAGCCGTCCTGAATCCGAGTTTGGAGTGTACGAACTTTTGTTTTCTGCCCGCACAGACGAAGAGCCAGGACTGAAAGAGGCTGCTGGATCTCTTCAGCACTAAGCAAGCCGGATTTGCTAAAGTGACACTTTTATTGCAGTCTCTCCTTTGTTTGCCAGCTCCAAGTCCGTTTGGGCACAACATCTGTGGTGCACCCCCCAGCCGTCCTTTAATCCGAGTTCGGAGTGCACGAACGATTGCTCTCTGCCCGCACAGGAGAAGAGCCAGGACTGAAAGAGGCTGCTGGATCTCTTCAGCACTCAGCAAGCTTTGCAACCGGGACACCTCTTTTACTGTCACTCCTTGCTTACTTGTCTGAAAGTACATTTGAACCAACGTCTCCGGCACCCAATCTCAGACATGCTGCTGCTGAGTGAGCGGAGCAAGTTAGTTTGATCCCTCTGACGATGATCTAGATCTGAGTGTAGCTATTGGAAATCTTCTGCAAACAGCATCTTTCGGAGAGGTGGTACATATATTGCAGTCTCTCCTTTGTTTGCCAGCTCCAAATCCGCTTGAGCGCAACATCTGTGGTGCACCCCCCAGCCGTCCTGAATGCAAGTTTCGAGTGCACGAAGGATTGTTCTGTGCTCGCACAGATGAATAGGCAGGACTGAAAGGGGCTGCTGGATCTCTACTGCCCTCAGCAGGATTTGCTAAATTGACACTTTTATTGCAGTCTCTCCTTTGTTTGCCAGCTCCAAGTCCGTTTGGGCACAACATCTGTGGTGCACCCCCCAGCCGTCCTTTAATCCGAGTTCGGAGTGCACGAACGATTGCTCTCTGCTCGCACAGACGAATAGGCGGGACTGAAAGAGGCTGCTGGATCTCTTCAGCACTCAGCAAGCTTTGCAACCGGGACACCTCTTTTACTGTCACTCCTTGCTTACTTGTCTGAAAGTGCATTTGAACCAACGTCTCCGGCACCCAATCTCAGACATGCTGCTGCTGAGTGAGCGGAGCAAGTTAGTTTGATCCCTCTGACGATGATCTAGATCTGAGAGTAGCTATTGGAAATCTTCTGCAAACAGCATCTTTCGGAGAGGTGGTACATATATTGCAGTCTCTCCTTTGTTTGCCAGCTCCAAATCCGCTTGAGCGCAACATCTGTGGTGCACCCCCCAGCCGTCCTGAATGCAAGTTTCGAGTGCACGAACGACTGTTCTGTGCTCGCACAGATGAATAGGCAGGACTGAAAGGGGCTGCTGGATCTCTACTGCCCTCAGCAGGATTCGCTAAATTGACACTTTTATTGCAGTCTCTCCTTTGTTTGCCAGCTCCAAGTCCGTTTGGGCACTACATCTGTGGTGCACCCCCCAGCCGTCCTTTAATCCGAGTTCGGAGTGCACGAACGATTGCTCTCTGCTCGCACAGACGAATAGGCGGGACTGAAAGAGGCTGCTGGATCTCTTCAGCACTCAGCAAGATTTGCAACCGGGACTCCTCTTTTAATGTCATTCCTTGCATACTTATCAGAAAGTGCATTTGAACCAACGTCTCCGGCACCCAATCTCAGACATGCTGCTGCTGAGTGAGCGGAGCAAGTTAGTTTGATCCCTCTGACGATGATCTAGATCTGAGAGTAGCTATTGGAAATCTTCTGCAAACAGCATCTTTTGGAGACGTGGTACATATATTGCAGTCTCTCCTTTGTTTGAAAGCTCCAAATCCGTTTGAGCGTTACATCTGTGGTGCACCCCCCAACCGTCCTGAATGCAAGTTTGGAGTGCACGAACTTTTGTTTTCTGCCCGCACAGACGAAGAGCCAGGACTGAAAGAGGCTGCTGGATCTCTTCAGCACTAAGCAAGCCGGATTTGCTAAAGTGACACTTTTATTGCAGTCTCTCCTTTGTTTGCCAGCTCCAAGTCCGTTTGTGCACAACATCTGTGGTGCACCCCCCAGCCGTCCTTTAATCCGAGTTCGGAGTGCACGAACGATTGCTCTCTGCCAGCACAGACGAAGAGCCAGGACTGAAAGAGGCTGCTGGATCTCTTCAGCACTCAGCAAGCTTTGCAACCGGGACACCTCTTTTACTGTCACTCCTTGCTTACTTGTCTGAAAGTGCATTTGAACCAACGTCTCCGGCACCCAATCTCAGACATGCTGCTGCTGAGTGAGCGGAGCAAGTTAGTTTGAGCCCTCTGACGATGATCCAGATCTGAGAGTAGCTATTGGAAATCTTCTGCAAACAGCATCTTTCGGAGAGGTGGTACATATATTGCAGTCTCTCCTTTGTTTGCCAGCTCCAAATCCGCTTGAGCGGAACATCTATGGTGCACCCCCCAGCCGTCCTGAATGCAAGTTTGGAGTGCAAGAACGATTGTTCTGTGCTCGCACAGATGAATAGGCAGGACTGAAAGGGGCTGCTGGATCTCTACTGCCCTCAGCAGGATTTGCTAAATTGACACTTTTATTGCAGTCTCTCCTTTGTTTGCCAGCTCCAAGTCCGTTTGGGCACAACATCTGGGGTGCACCCCCCAGCCGTCCTTTAATCCGAGTTCGGAGTGCACGAACGATTGCTCTCTTCTCGCGCAGACGAATAGGCGGGACTGAAAGAGGCTGCTGGATCTCTTCAGCACTCAGCAAGATTTGCAACCGGGACACCTCTTTTACTGTCATTCCTTGCATACTTATCAGAAAGTGCATTTGAACCAACGTCTCCGGCACCCAATCTCAGACATGCTGCTGCTGAGTGAGCGGAGCAAGTTAGTTTGAGCCCTCTGACGATGATCTAGATCTGAGAGTAGCTATTGGAAATCTTCTGCAAACAGCATCTTTCGGAGAGGTGGTACATATATTGCAGTCTCTCCTTTGTTTGAAAGCTCCAAATCCGTTTGAGCGCAATATCTGTGGTGCACCCCCCAGCCGTCCTGAATCCGAGTTTGGAGTGCACGAACTTTTGTTTTCTGCCCGCACAGACGAAGAGCCAGGACTGAAAGAGGCTGCTGGATCTCTTCAGCACTAAGCAAGCCGGATTTTCTAAAGTGACACTTTTATTGCAGTCTCTCCTTTGTTTGCCAGCTCCAAGTCCGTTTGGGCACAACATCTGTGGTGCACCCCCCAGCCGTCCTTTAATCCGAGTTCGGAGTGCACGAACGATTGCTCTCTGCCCGCACAGGAGAAGAGCCAGGACTGAAAGAGGCTGCTGGATCTCTTCAGCACTCAGCAAGCTTTGCAACCGGGACACCTCTTTTACTGTCACTCCTTGCTTACTTGTCTGAAAGTACATTTGAACCAACGTCTCCGGCACCCAATCTCAGACATGCTGCTGCTGAGTGAGCGGAGCAAGTTAGTTTGATCCCTCTGACGATGATCTAGATCTGAGTGTAGCTATTGGAAATCTTCTGCAAACAGCATCTTTCGGAGAGGTGGTACATATATTGCAGTCTCTCCTTTGTTTGCCAGCTCCAAATCCGCTTGAGCGCAACATCTGTGGTGCACCCCCCAGCCGTCCTGAATGCAAGTTTCGAGTGCACGAAGGATTGTTCTGTGCTCGCACAGATGAATAGGCAGGACTGAAAGGGGCTGCTGGATCTCTACTGCCCTCAGCAGGATTTGCTAAATTGACACTTTTATTGCAGTCTCTCCTTTGTTTGCCAGCTCCAAGTCCGTTTGGGCACAACATCTGTGGTGCACCCCCCAGCCGTCCTTTAATCCGAGTTCGGAGTGCACGAACGATTGCTCTCTGCTCGCACAGACGAATAGGCGGGACTGAAAGAGGCTGCTGGATCTCTTCAGCACTCAGCAAGCTTTGCAACCGGGACACCTCTTTTACTGTCACTCCTTGCTTACTTGTCTGAAAGTGCATTTGAACCAACGTCTCCGGCACCCAATCTCAGACATGCTGCTGCTGAGTGAGCGGAGCAAGTTAGTTTGAGCCCTCTGACGATGATCTAGATCTGAGAGTAGCTATTGGAAATCTTCTGCAAACAGCATCTTTCGGAGACGTGGTACATATATTGCAGTCTCTCCTTTGTTTGAAAGCTCCAAATCCGTTTGAGCGCAATATCTGTGGTGCACCCCCCAGCCGTCCTGAATCCGAGTTTGGAGTGCACGAACTTTTGTTTTCTGCCCGCACAGACGAAGAGCCAGGACTGAAAGAGGCTGCTGGATCTCTTCAGCACTAAGCAAGCCGGATTTGCTAAAGTGACACTTTTATTGCAGTCTCTCCTTTGTTTGCCAGCTCCAAGTCCGTTTGGGCACAACATCTGTGGTGCACCCCCCAGCCGTCCTTTAATCCGAGTTCGGAGTGCACGAACGATTGCTCTCTGCCCGCACAGGAGAAGAGCCAGGACTGAAAGAGGCTGCTGGATCTCTTCAGCACTCAGCAAGCTTTGCAACCGGGACACCTCTTTTACTGTCACTCCTTGCTTACTTGTCTGAAAGTACATTTGAACCAACGTCTCCGGCACCCAATCTCAGACATGCTGCTGCTGAGTGAGCGGAGCAAGTTAGTTTGATCCCTCTGACGATGATCTAGATCTGAGTGTAGCTATTGGAAATCTTCTGCAAACAGCATCTTTCGGAGAGGTGGTACATATATTGCAGTCTCTCCTTTGTTTGCCAGCTCCAAATCCGCTTGAGCGCAACATCTGTGGTGCACCCCCCAGCCGTCCTGAATGCAAGTTTCGAGTGCACGAAGGATTGTTCTGTGCTCGCACAATAGGCAGGACTGAAAGGGGCTGCTGGATCTCTACTGCCCTCAGCAGGATTTGCTAAATTGACACTTTTATTGCAGTCTCTCCTTTGTTTGCCAGCTCCAAGTCCGTTTGGGCACAACATCTGTGGTGCACCCCCCAGCCGTCCTTTAATCCGAGTTCGGAGTGCACGAACGATTGCTCTCTGCTCGCACAGACGAATAGGCGGGACTGAAAGAGGCTGCTGGATCTCTTCAGCACTCAGCAAGCTTTGCAACCGGGACACCTCTTTTACTGTCACTCCTTGCTTACTTGTCTGAAAGTGCATTTGAACCAACGTCTCCGGCACCCAATCTCAGACATGCTGCTGCTGAGTGAGCGGAGCAAGTTAGTTTGAGCCCTCTGACGATGATCTAGATCTGAGAGTAGCTATTGGAAATCTTCTGCAAACAGCATCTTTCGGAGAGGTGGTACATATATTGCAGTCTCTCCTTTGTTTGCCAGCTCCAAATCCGCTTGAGCGCAACATCTGTAGTGCACCCCCCAGCCGTCCTGAATGCAAGTTTCGAGTGCACGAACGATTGTTCTGTGCTCGCACAGATGAATAGGCAGGACTGAAAGGGGCTGCTGGATCTCTACTGCCCTCAGCAGGATTCGCTAAATTGACACTTTTATTGCAGTCTCTCCTTTGTTTGCCAGCTCCAAGTCCGTTTGGGCACTACATCTGTGGTGCACCCCCCAGCCGTCCTTTAATCCGAGTTCGGAGTGCACGAACGATTGCTCTCTGCTCGCACAGACGAATAGGCGGGACTGAAAGAGGCTGCTGGATCTCTTCAGCACTCAGCAAGATTTGCAACCGGGACACCTCTTTTAATGTCATTCCTTGCATACTTATCAGAAAGTGCATTTGAACCAACGTCTCCGGCACCCAATCTCAGACATGCTGCTGCTGAGTGAGCGGAGCAAGTTAGTTTGATCCCTCTGACGATGATCTAGATCTGAGAGTAGCTATTGGAAATCTTCTGCAAACAGCATCTTTCGGAGACGTGGTACATATATTGCAGTCTCTCCTTTGTTTGAAAGCTCCAAATCCGTTTGAGCGTTACATCTGTGGTGCACCCCCCAACCGTCCTGAAAGCAAGTTTGGAGTGCACGAACTTTTGTTTTCTGCCCGCACAGACGAAGAGCCAGGACTGAAAGAGGCTGCTGGATCTCTTCAGCACTAAGCAAGCCGGATTTGCTAAAGTGACACTTTTATTGCAGTCTCTCCTTTGTTTGCCAGCTCCAAGTCCGTTTGGGCACAACATCTGTGGTGCACCCCCCAGCCGTCCTTTAATCCGAGTTCGGAGTGCACGAACGATTGCTCTCTGCCAGCACAGACGAAGAGCCAGGACTGAAAGAGGCTGCTGGATCTCTTCAGCACTCAGCAAGCTTTGCAACCGGGACACCTCTTTTACTGTCACTCCTTGCTTACTTGTCTGAAAGTGCATTTGAACCAACGTCTCCGGCACATAATCTCAGACATGCTGCTGCTGAGTGAGCGGAGCAAGTTAGGTTGAGCCCTCTGACGATGATCTAGATCTGAGAGTAGCTATTGGAAATCTTCTGCAAACAGCATCTTTCGGAGACGTGGTACATATATTGCAGTCTCTCCTTTGTTTGCCAGCTCCAAATCCGCTTGAGCGGAACATCTGTGGTGCACCCCCCAGCCGTCCTGAATGCAAGTTTCGAGTGCACGAACGATTGTTCTGTGCTCGCACATATGAATAGGCAGGAGTGAAAGGGGCTGCTGGACCTCTACTGCCCTCTGCAGGATTTGCTAAATTGACACTTTTATTGCAGTCTCTCCTTTGTTTGCCAGCTCCAAGTCCGTTTGGGCACAACATCTGTGGTGCACCCCCCAGCTGTCCTTTAATCCGAGTTCGGAGTGCACGAACGATTGCTCTCTGCCCGCACAGACGAAGAGCCAGGACTGAAAGAGGCTGCTGGATCTCTTCAGCACTCAGCAAGCTTTGCAACCGGGACACCTCTTTTACTGTCACTCCTTGCTTACTTGTCTGAAAGTGCATTTGAACCAACGTCTCCGGCACCCAATCTCAGACATGCTGCTGCTGAGTGAGCGGAGCAAGTTAGTTTGATCCCTCTGACGATGATCTAGATCTGAGTGTAGCTATTGGAAATCTTCTGCAAACAGCATCTTTCGGAGAGGTGGTACATATATTGCAGTCTCTCCTTTGTTTGCCAGCTCCAAATCCGCTTGAGCGCAACATCTGTGGTGCACCCCCCAGCCGTCCTGAATGCAAGTTTCGAGTGCACGAAGGATTGTTCTGTGCTCGCACAATAGGCAGGACTGAAAGGGGCTGCTGGATCTCTACTGCCCTCAGCAGGATTTGCTAAATTGACACTTTTATTGCAGTCTCTCCTTTGTTTGCCAGCTCCAAGTCCGTTTGGGCACAACATCTGTGGTGCACCCCCCAGCCGTCCTTTAATCCGAGTTCGGAGTGCACGAACGATTGCTCTCTGCTCGCACAGACGAATAGGCGGGACTGAAAGAGGCTGCTGGATCTCTTCAGCACTCAGCAAGCTTTGCAACCGGGACACCTCTTTTACTGTCACTCCTTGCTTACTTGTCTGAAAGTGCATTTGAACCAACGTCTCCGGCACCCAATCTCAGACATGCTGCTGCTGAGGGAGCGGAGCAAGTTAGTTTGAGCCCTCTGACGATGATCTAGATCTGAGAGTAGCTATTGGAAATCTTCTGCAAACAGCATCTTTCGGAGAGGTGGTACATATATTGCAGTCTCTCCTTTGTTTGCCAGCTCCAAATCCGCTTGAGCGGAACATCTGTGGTGCACCCCCCAGCCGTCCTGAATGCAAGTTTCGAGTGCACGAACGATTGTTCTGTGCTCGCACAGATGAATAGGCAGGACTGAAAGGGGCTGCTGGATCTCTACTGCCCTCAGCAGGATTTGCTAAATTGACACTTTTATTGCAGTCTCTCCTTTGTTTGCCAGCTCCAAGTCCGTTTGGGCACAACATCTGTGGTACACCCCCCAGCCGTCCTTTAATCCGAGTTCGGAGTGCACGAACGATTGCTCTCTGCTCGCACAGACGAATAGGCGGGACTGAAAGAGGCTGCTGGATCTCTTCAGCACTCAGCAAGATTTGCAACCGGGACACCTCTTTTACTGTCATTCCTTGCATATTTATCAGAAAGTGCATTTGAACCAACGTCTCCGGCACCCAATCTCAGACATGCTGCTGCTGAGTGAGCGGAGCAAGTTAGTTTGATCCCTCTGACGATGATCTAGATCTGAGAGTAGCTATTGGAAATCTTCTGCAAACAGCATCTTTCGGAGACGTGGTACATATATTGCAGTCTCTCCTTTGTTTGCCAGCTAAAAAACCGCTTGAGCGGAACATCTGTGGTGCACCCCCCAGCCGAACTGAATGCAAGTTTGGAGTGCAAGAACGATTGTTCTGTGCTCGCACAGATGAATAGGCAGGACTGAAAGGGGCTGCTGGATCTCTTCTGCCCTCAGCAGGATTTGCTAAATTGAGACTTTTATTGCAGTCTCTCCTTTGTTTGCCAGCTCCAAGTCCGTTTGGGCACAACATCTGTGGTACACCCCCCCAGCCGTCCTTTAATCCGAGTTCGGAGTGCACGAACGATTGCTCTCTGCTCGCACAGACGAATAGGCGGGACTGAAAGAGGCTGCTGGATCTCTTCAGCACTCAGCAAGATTTGCAACCGGGACACCTCTTTTAATGTCATTCCTTGCATACTTATCAGAAAGTGCATTTGAACCAACGTCTCCGGCACCCAATCTCAGACATGCTGCTGCTGAGTGAGCGGAGCAAGTTAGGTTGATCCCTCTGACGATGATCTAGATCTGAGAGTAGCTATTGGAAATCTTCTGCAAACAGCATCTTTCGCAGAGGTGGTACATATATTGCAGTCTCTCCTTTGTTTGAAAGCTCCAAATCCTTTTGAGCACAATATCTGTGGTGCACCCCCCAGCCGTCCTGAATCCGAGTTTGGAGTGCACGAACTTTTGTTTTCTGCCCGCACAGACGAAGAGCCAGGACTGAAAGAGGCTGCTGGATCTCTTCAGCACTAAGCAAGCCGGATTTGCTAAAGTGACACTTTTATTGCAGTCTCTCCTTTTTTGCCAGCTCCAAGTCCGTTTGTGCACAACATCTGTGGTGCACCCCCCAGCCGTCCTTTAATCCGAGTTCGGAGTGCACGAACGATTGCTCTCTGCTCGCACAGACGAATAGGCGGGACTGAAAGAGGCTGCTGGATCTCTTCAGCACTCAGCAAGCTTTGCAACCGGGACACCTCTTTTACTGTCATTCCTTGCATACTTATCAGAAAGTGCATTTGAACCAACGTCTCCGGCACCCAATCTCAGACATGCTGCTGCTGAGTGAGCGGAGCAAGTTAGTTTGATCCCTCTGACGATGATCTAGATCTGAGAGTAGCTATTGGAAATCTTCTGCAAACAGCATCTTTCGGAGACGTGGTACATATATTGCAGTCTCTCCTTTGTTTGAAAGCTCCAAATCCGTTTGAGCGTTACACCTGTGGTGCACCCCCCAACCGTCCTGAATGCAAGTTTGGAGTGCACGAACTTTTGTTTTCTGCCCGCACAGACGAAGAGCCAGGACTGAAAGAGGCTGCTGGATCTCTTCAGCACTAAGCAAGCCGGATTTGCTAAAGTGACACTTTTATTGCAGTCTCTCCTTTGTTTGCCAGCTCCAAGTCCGTTTGGGCACAACATCTGTGGTGCACCCCCCAGCCGTCCTTTAATCCGAGTTCGGAGTGCACGAACGATTGCTCTCTGCCAGCACAGACGAAGAGCCAGGACTGAAAGAGGCTGCTGGATCTCTTCAGCACTCAGCAAGCTTTGCAACCGGGACACCTCTTTTACTGTCACTCCTTGCTTACTTGTCTGAAAGTGCATTTGAACCAACGTCTCCGGCACCCAATCTCAGACATGCTGCTGCTGAGTGAGCGGAGCAATTTAGTTTGAGCCCTCTGACGATGATGTAGATCTGAGAGTAGCTATTGGAAATCTTCTGCAAACAGCATCTTTCGGAGAGGTGGTACATATATTGCAGTCTCTCTTTTGTTTGAAAGCTCCAAATCCGTTTGAGCACAATATCTGTGGTGCACCCCCCAGCCGTCCTGAATCCGAGTTTAGAGTGCACGAACTTTTGTTTTCTGCCCGCACAGATGAAGAGCCAGGACTGAAAGAGGCTGCTGGATCTCTTCAGCACTAAGCAAGCCGGATTTGCTAAAGTGACACTTTTATTGCAGTCTCTCCTTTGTTTGCCAGCTCCAAGTCCGTTTGAGCACAACATCTGTGGTGCACCCCCCAGCCATCCTTTAATCCGAGTTCGGAGTGCACGAACGATTGCTCTCTGCCCGCACAGACGAAGAGCCAGGACTGAAAGAGGCTGCTGGATCTCTTCAGCACTCAGCAAGCTTTGCAACCGGGACACCTCTTTTACTGTCACTCCTTGCTTACTTGTCTGAAAGTGCATTTGAACCAACGTCTCCGGCACCCAATCTCAGACATGCTGCTGCTGAGTGAGCGGAGCAATTTAGTTTGAGCCCTCTGACGATGATGTAGATCTGAGAGTAGCTATTGGAAATCTTCTGCAAACAGCATCTTTCGGAGAGGTGGTACATATATTGCAGTCTCTCTTTTGTTTGAAAGCTCCAAATCCGTTTGAGCACAATATCTGTGGTGCACCCCCCAGCCGTCCTGAATCCGAGTTTAGAGTGCACGAACTTTTGTTTTCTGCCCGCACAGATGAAGAGCCAGGACTGAAAGAGGCTGCTGGATCTCTTCAGCACTAAGCAAGCCGGATTTGCTAAAGTGACACTTTTATTGCAGTCTCTCCTTTGTTTGCCAGCTCCAAGTCCGTTTGAGCACAACATCTGTGGTGCACCCCCCAGCCATCCTTTAATCCGAGTTCGGAGTGCACGAACGATTGCTCTCTGCCCGCACAGACGAAGAGCCAGGACTGAAAGAGGCTGCTGGATCTCTTCAGCACTCAGCAAGCTTTGCAACCGGGACACCTCTTTTACTGTCACTCCTTGCTTACTTGTCTGAAAGTGCATTTGAACCAACGTCTCCGGCACCCAATCTCAGACATGCTGCTGCTGAGTGAGCGGAGCAAGTTAGTTTGATCCCTCTGACGATGATCTAGATCTGAGAGTAGCTTTTGGAAATCTTCTGCAAACAGCATCTTTCGGAGAGGTGGTACATATATTGCAGTCTCTCCTTTGTTTGCCAGCTCCAAATCCGCTTGAGCGGAACATCTACGGTGCACCCCCCAGCCGTCCTGAATGCAAGTTTGGAGTGCAAGAACGATTGTTCTGTGCTCGCACAGATGAATAGGCAGGACTGAAAGGGGCTGCTGGATCTCTACTGCCCTCAGCAGGATTTGCTAAATTGACACTTTTATTGCAGTCTCTCCTTTGTTTGCCAGCTCCAAGTCCGTTTGGGCACAACATCTGTGGTGCACCCCCCAGCCGTCCTTTAATCCGAGTTCGGAGTGCACGAACGATTGCTCTCTTCTCGCACAGACGAATAGGCGGGACTGAAAGAGGCTGCTGGATCTCTTCAACACTCAGCAAGATTTGCAACCGGGACACCTCTTTTAATGTCATTCCTTGCATACTTATCAGAAAGTGCATTTGAACCAACGTCTCCGGCACCCAATCTCAGACATGCTGCTGCTGAGTGAGCGGAGCAAGTTAGTTTGATCCCTCTGACGATGATCTAGATCTGAGAGTAGCTATTGGAAATCTTCTGCAAACAGCATCTTTCGGAGAGGTGGTACATATATTGCAGTCTCTCCTTTGTTTGAAAGCTCCAAATCCGTTTGAGCACAATATCTGTGGTGCACCCCCCAGCCGTCCTGAATCCGAGTTTGGAGTGCACGAACTTTTGTTTTCTGCCCGCACAGACGAAGAGCCAGGACTGAAAGAGGCTGCTGGATGTCTTCAGCACTAAGCAAGCCGGATTTTCTAAAGTGACACTTTTATTGCAGTCTCTCCTTTGTTTGCCAGCTCCAAGTCCGTTTGGGCACAACATCTGTGGTGCACCCCCCAGCCGTCCTTTAATCCGAGTTCGGAGTGCACGAACGATTGCTCTCTGCTCGCACAGACGAATAGGCGGGACTGAAAGAGGCTGCTGGATCTCTTCAGCACTCAGCAAGCTTTGCAACCGGGACACCTCTTTTACTGTCACTCCTTGCTTACTTGTCTGAAAGTGCATTTGAACCAACGTCTCCGGCACCCAATCTCAGACATGCTGCTGCTGAGTGAGCGGAGCAAGTTAGTTTGATCCCTCTGACGATGATCTAGATCTGAGTGTAGCTATTGGAAATCTTCTGCAAACAGCATCTTTCGGAGAGGTGGTACATATATTGCAGTCTCTCCTTTGTTTGCCAGCTCCAAATCCGCTTGAGCGCAACATCTGTGGTGCACCCCCCAGCCGTCCTGAATGCAAGTTTCGAGTGCACGAAGGATTGTTCTGTGCTCGCACAATAGGCAGGACTGAAAGGGGCTGCTGGATCTCTACTGCCCTCAGCAGGATTTGCTAAATTGACACTTTTATTGCAGTCTCTCCTTTGTTTGCCAGCTCCAAGTCCGTTTGGGCACAACATCTGTGGTGCACCCCCCAGCCGTCCTTTAATCCGAGTTCGGAGTGCACGAACGATTGCTCTCTGCTCGCACAGACGAATAGGCGGGACTGAAAGAGGCTGCTGGATCTCTTCAGCACTCAGCAAGCTTTGCAACCGGGACACCTCTTTTACTGTCACTCCTTGCTTACTTGTCTGAAAGTGCATTTGAACCAACGTCTCCGGCACCCAATCTCAGACATGCTGCTGCTGAGGGAGCGGAGCAAGTTAGTTTGAGCCCTCTGACGATGATCTAGATCTGAGAGTAGCTATTGGAAATCTTCTGCAAACAGCATCTTTCGGAGAGGTGGTACATATATTGCAGTCTCTCCTTTGTTTGCCAGCTCCAAATCCGCTTGAGCGGAACATCTGTGGTGCACCCCCCAGCCGTCCTGAATGCAAGTTTCGAGTGCACGAACGATTGTTCTGTGCTCGCACAGATGAATAGGCAGGACTGAAAGGGGCTGCTGGATCTCTACTGCCCTCAGCAGGATTTGCTAAATTGACACTTTTATTGCAGTCTCTCCTTTGTTTGCCAGCTCCAAGTCCGTTTGGGCACAACATCTGTGGTACACCCCCCAGCCGTCCTTTAATCCGAGTTCGGAGTGCACGAACGATTGCTCTCTGCTCGCACAGACGAATAGGCGGGACTGAAAGAGGCTGCTGGATCTCTTCAGCACTCAGCAAGATTTGCAACCGGGACACCTCTTTTACTGTCATTCCTTGCATATTTATCAGAAAGTGCATTTGAACCAACGTCTCCGGCACCCAATCTCAGACATGCTGCTGCTGAGTGAGCGGAGCAAGTTAGTTTGATCCCTCTGACGATGATCTAGATCTGAGAGTAGCTATTGGAAATCTTCTGCAAACAGCATCTTTCGGAGACGTGGTACATATATTGCAGTCTCTCCTTTGTTTGCCAGCTAAAAAACCGCTTGAGCGGAACATCTGTGGTGCACCCCCCAGCCGAACTGAATGCAAGTTTGGAGTGCAAGAACGATTGTTCTGTGCTCGCACAGATGAATAGGCAGGACTGAAAGGGGCTGCTGGATCTCTTCTGCCCTCAGCAGGATTTGCTAAATTGAGACTTTTATTGCAGTCTCTCCTTTGTTTGCCAGCTCCAAGTCCGTTTGGGCACAACATCTGTGGTACACCCCCCCAGCCGTCCTTTAATCCGAGTTCGGAGTGCACGAACGATTGCTCTCTGCTCGCACAGACGAATAGGCGGGACTGAAAGAGGCTGCTGGATCTCTTCAGCACTCAGCAAGATTTGCAACCGGGACACCTCTTTTAATGTCATTCCTTGCATACTTATCAGAAAGTGCATTTGAACCAACGTCTCCGGCACCCAATCTCAGACATGCTGCTGCTGAGTGAGCGGAGCAAGTTAGGTTGATCCCTCTGACGATGATCTAGATCTGAGAGTAGCTATTGGAAATCTTCTGCAAACAGCATCTTTCGCAGAGGTGGTACATATATTGCAGTCTCTCCTTTGTTTGAAAGCTCCAAATCCTTTTGAGCACAATATCTGTGGTGCACCCCCCAGCCGTCCTGAATCCGAGTTTGGAGTGCACGAACTTTTGTTTTCTGCCCGCACAGACGAAGAGCCAGGACTGAAAGAGGCTGCTGGATCTCTTCAGCACTAAGCAAGCCGGATTTGCTAAAGTGACACTTTTATTGCAGTCTCTCCTTTTTTGCCAGCTCCAAGTCCGTTTGTGCACAACATCTGTGGTGCACCCCCCAGCCGTCCTTTAATCCGAGTTCGGAGTGCACGAACGATTGCTCTCTGCTCGCACAGACGAATAGGCGGGACTGAAAGAGGCTGCTGGATCTCTTCAGCACTCAGCAAGCTTTGCAACCGGGACACCTCTTTTACTGTCATTCCTTGCATACTTATCAGAAAGTGCATTTGAACCAACGTCTCCGGCACCCAATCTCAGACATGCTGCTGCTGAGTGAGCGGAGCAAGTTAGTTTGATCCCTCTGACGATGATCTAGATCTGAGAGTAGCTATTGGAAATCTTCTGCAAACAGCATCTTTCGGAGACGTGGTACATATATTGCAGTCTCTCCTTTGTTTGAAAGCTCCAAATCCGTTTGAGCGTTACACCTGTGGTGCACCCCCCAACCGTCCTGAATGCAAGTTTGGAGTGCACGAACTTTTGTTTTCTGCCCGCACAGACGAAGAGCCAGGACTGAAAGAGGCTGCTGGATCTCTTCAGCACTAAGCAAGCCGGATTTGCTAAAGTGACACTTTTATTGCAGTCTCTCCTTTGTTTGCCAGCTCCAAGTCCGTTTGGGCACAACATCTGTGGTGCACCCCCCAGCCGTCCTTTAATCCGAGTTCGGAGTGCACGAACGATTGCTCTCTGCCAGCACAGACGAAGAGCCAGGACTGAAAGAGGCTGCTGGATCTCTTCAGCACTCAGCAAGCTTTGCAACCGGGACACCTCTTTTACTGTCACTCCTTGCTTACTTGTCTGAAAGTGCATTTGAACCAACGTCTCCGGCACCCAATCTCAGACATGCTGCTGCTGAGTGAGCGGAGCAATTTAGTTTGAGCCCTCTGACGATGATGTAGATCTGAGAGTAGCTATTGGAAATCTTCTGCAAACAGCATCTTTCGGAGAGGTGGTACATATATTGCAGTCTCTCTTTTGTTTGAAAGCTCCAAATCCGTTTGAGCACAATATCTGTGGTGCACCCCCCAGCCGTCCTGAATCCGAGTTTAGAGTGCACGAATTTTTGTTTTCTGCCCGCACAGATGAAGAGCCAGGACTGAAAGAGGCTGCTGGATCTCTTCAGCACTAAGCAAGCCGGATTTGCTAAAGTGACACTTTTATTGCAGTCTCTCCTTTGTTTGCCAGCTCCAAGTCCGTTTGAGCACAACATCTGTGGTGCACCCCCCAGCCATCCTTTAATCCGAGTTCGGAGTGCACGAACGATTGCTCTCTGCCCGCACAGACGAAGAGCCAGGACTGAAAGAGGCTGCTGGATCTCTTCAGCACTCAGCAAGCTTTGCAACCGGGACACCTCTTTTACTGTCACTCCTTGCTTACTTGTCTGAAAGTGCATTTGAACCAACGTCTCCGGCACCCAATCTCAGACATGCTGCTGCTGAGTGAGCGGAGCAATTTAGTTTGAGCCCTCTGACGATGATGTAGATCTGAGAGTAGCTATTGGAAATCTTCTGCAAACAGCATCTTTCGGAGAGGTGGTACATATATTGCAGTCTCTCTTTTGTTTGAAAGCTCCAAATCCGTTTGAGCACAATATCTGTGGTGCACCCCCCAGCCGTCCTGAATCCGAGTTTAGAGTGCACGAACTTTTGTTTTCTGCCCGCACAGATGAAGAGCCAGGACTGAAAGAGGCTGCTGGATCTCTTCAGCACTAAGCAAGCCGGATTTGCTAAAGTGACACTTTTATTGCAGTCTCTCCTTTGTTTGCCAGCTCCAAGTCCGTTTGAGCACAACATCTGTGGTGCACCCCCCAGCCATCCTTTAATCCGAGTTCGGAGTGCACGAACGATTGCTCTCTGCCCGCACAGACGAAGAGCCAGGACTGAAAGAGGCTGCTGGATCTCTTCAGCACTCAGCAAGCTTTGCAACCGGGACACCTCTTTTACTGTCACTCCTTGCTTACTTGTCTGAAAGTGCATTTGAACCAACGTCTCCGGCACCCAATCTCAGACATGCTGCTGCTGAGTGAGCGGAGCAAGTTAGTTTGATCCCTCTGACGATGATCTAGATCTGAGAGTAGCTTTTGGAAATCTTCTGCAAACAGCATCTTTCGGAGACGTGGTACATATATTGCAGTCTCTCCTTTGTTTGCCAGCTCCAAATCCGCTTGAGCGGAACATCTACGGTGCACCCCCCAGCCGTCCTGAATGCAAGTTTGGAGTGCAAGAACGATTGTTCTGTGCTCGCACAGATGAATAGGCAGGACTGAAAGGGGCTGCTGGATCTCTACTGCCCTCAGCAGGATTTGCTAAATTGACACTTTTATTGCAGTCTCTCCTTTGTTTGCCAGCTCCAAGTCCGTTTGGGCACAACATCTGTGGTGCACCCCCCAGCCGTCCTTTAATCCGAGTTCGGAGTGCACGAACGATTGCTCTCTTCTCGCACAGACGAATAGGCGGGACTGAAAGAGGCTGCTGGATCTCTTCAACACTCAGCAAGATTTGCAACCGGGACACCTCTTTTAATGTCATTCCTTGCATACTTATCAGAAAGTGCATTTGAACCAACGTCTCCGGCACCCAATCTCAGACATGCTGCTGCTGAGTGAGCGGAGCAAGTTAGTTTGATCCCTCTGACGATGATCTAGATCTGAGAGTAGCTATTGGAAATCTTCTGCAAACAGCATCTTTCGGAGAGGTGGTACATATATTGCAGTCTCTCCTTTGTTTGAAAGCTCCAAATCCGTTTGAGCACAATATCTGTGGTGCACCCCCTAGCCGTCCTGAATCCGAGTTTGGAGTGCACGAACTTTTGTTTTCTGCCCGCACAGACGAAGAGCCAGGACTGAAAGAGGCTGCTGGATGTCTTCAGCACTAAGCAAGCCGGATTTTCTAAAGTGACACTTTTATTGCAGTCTCTCCTTTGTTTGCCAGCTCCAAGTCCGTTTGGGCACAACATCTGTGGTGCACCCCCCAGCCGTCCTTTAATCCGAGTTCGGAGTGCACGAACGATTGCTCTCTGCTCGCACAGACGAATAGGCGGGACTGAAAGAGGCTGCTGGATCTCTTCAGCACTCAGCAAGCTTTGCAACCGGGACACCTCTTTTACTGTCACTCCTTGCTTACTTGTCTGAAAGTGCATTTGAACCAACGTCTCCGGCACCCAATCTCAGACATGCTGCTGCTGAGTGAGCGGAGCAAGTTAGTTTGATCCCTCTGACGATGATCTAGATCTGAGAGTAGCTATTGGAAATCTTCTGCAAACAGCATCTTTCGGAGACGTGGTACATATATTGCAGTCTCTCCTTTGTTTGAAAGCTCCAAATCCGCTTGAGCGGAACATCTGTGGTGCACCCCCCAGCCGAACTGAATGCAAGTTTGGAGTGCAAGAACGATTGTTCTGTGCTCGCACAGATGAATAGGCAGGACTGAAAGGGGCTGCTGGATCTCTTCTGCCCTCAGCAGGATTTGCTAAATTGACACTTTTATTGCAGTCTCTCCTTTGTTTGCCAGCTCCAAGTCCGTTTGGGCACAACATCTGTGGTACACCCCCCAGCCGTCCTTTAATCCGAGTTCGGAGTGCACGAACGATTGCTCTCTGCTCGCACAGACGAATAGGCGGGACTGAAAGAGGCTGCTGGATCTCTTCAGCACTCAGCAAGATTTGCAACCGGGACACCTCTTTTAATGTCATTCCTTGCATACTTATCAGAAAGTGCATTTGAACCAACGTCTCCGGCACCCAATCTCAGACATGCTGCTGCTGAGTGAGCGGAGCAAGTTAGGTTGATCCCTCTGACGATGATCTAGATCTGAGAGTAGCTATTGGAAATCTTCTGCAAACAGCATCTTTCGCAGAGGTGGTACATATATTGCAGTCTCTCCTTTGTTTGAAAGCTCCAAATCCGTTTGAGCACAATATCTGTGGTGCACCCCCCAGCCGTCCTGAATCCGAGTTTGGAGTGCACGAACTTTTGTTTTCTGCCCGCACAGACGAAGAGCCAGGACTGAAAGAGGCTGCTGGATCTCTTCAGCACTAAGCAAGCCGGATTTGCTAAAGTGACACTTTTATTGCAGTCTCTCCTTTTTTGCCAGCTCCAAGTCCGTTTGTGCACAACATCTGTGGTGCACCCCCCAGCCGTCCTTTAATCCGAGTTCGGAGTGCACGAACGATTGCTCTCTGCTCGCACAGACGAATAGGCGGGACTGAAAGAGGCTGCTGGATCTCTTCAGCACTCAGCAAGATTTGCAACCGGGACACCTCTTTTACTGTCATTCCTTGCATACTTATCAGAAAGTGCATTTGAACCAACGTCTCCGGCACCCAATCTCAGACATGCTGCTGCTGAGTGAGCGGAGCAAGTTAGGTTGAGCCCTCTGACGATGATCTAGATCTGAGAGTAGCTATTGGAAATCTTCTGCAAACAGCATCTTTCGGAGACGTGGTACATATATTGCAGTCTCTCCTTTGTTTGCCAGCTCCAAATCCGCTTGAGCGGAACATCTGTGGTGCACCCCCCAGCCGTCCTGAATGCAAGTTTGGAGTGCACGAACGATTGTTCTGTGCTCGCACAGATGAATAGGCAGGACTGAAAGGGGCTGCTGGATCTCTACTGCCCTCAGCAGGATTTGCTAAATTGACACTTTTATTGCAGTCTCTCCTTTGTTTGCCAGCTCCAAGTCCGTTTGGGCACTACATCTGTGGTGCACCCCCCAGCCGTCCTTTAATCCGAGTTCGGAGTGCACGAACGATTGCTCTCTGCTCGCACAGACGAATAGGCGGGACTGAAAGAGGCTGCTGGATCTCTTCAGCACTCAGCAAGCTTTGCAACCGGGACACCTCTTTTACTGTCATTCCTTGCATACTTATCAGAAAGTGCATTTGAACCAACGTCTCCGGCACCCAATCTCAGACATGCTGCTGCTGAGTGAGCGGAGCAAGTTAGTTTGATCCCTCTGACGATGATCTAGATCTGAGAGTAGCTATTGGAAATCTTCTGCAAACAGCATCTTTCGGAGACGTGGTACATATATTGCAGTCTCTCCTTTGTTTGAAAGCTCCAAATCCGTTTGAGCGTTACATCTGTGGTGCACCCCCCAACCGTCCTGAATGCAAGTTTGGAGTGCACGAACTTTTGTTTTCTGCCCGCACAGACGAAGAGCCAGGACTGAAAGAGGCTGCTGGATCTCTTCAGCACTAAGCAAGCCGGATTTTCTAAAGTGACACTTTTATTGCAGTCTCTCCTTTGTTTGCCAGCTCCAAGTCCGTTTGGGCACAACATCTGTGGTGCACCCCCCAGCCGTCCTTTAATCCGAGTTCGGAGTGCACGAACGATTGCTCTCTGCCAGCACAGACGAAGAGCCAGGACTGAAAGAGGCTGCTGGATCTCTTCAGCACTCAGCAAGCTTTGCAACCGGGACACCTCTTTTACTGTCACTCCTTGCTTACTTGTCTGAAAGTGCATTTGAACCAACGTCTCCGGCACCCAATCTCAGACATGCTGCTGCTGAGTGAGCGGAGCAAGTTAGTTTGAGCCCTCTGACGATGATCTAGATCTGAGAGTAGCTATTGGAAATCTTCTGCAAACAGCATCTTTCGGAGAGGTGGTACATATATTGCAGTCTCTCTTTTGTTTGAAAGCTCCAAATCCGTTTGAGCACAATATCTGTGGTGCACCCCCCAGCCGTCCTGAATCCGAGTTTAGAGTGCACGAACTTTTGTTTTCTGCCCGCACAGACGAAGAGCCAGGACTGAAAGAGGCTGCTGGATCTCTTCAGCACTAAGCAAGCCGGATTTTCTAAAGTGACACTTTTATTGCAGTCTCTCCTTTGTTTGCCAGCTCCAAGTCCGTTTGGGCACAACATCTGTGGTGCACCCCCCAGCCGTCCTTTAATCCGAGTTCGGAGTGCACGAACGATTGCTCTCTGCTCGCACAGACGAATAGGCGGGACTGAAAGAGGCTGCTGGATCTCTTCAGCACTCAGCAAGATTTGCAACCGGGACACCTCTTTTACTGTCACTCCTTGCTTACTTGTCTGAAAGTGCATTTGAACCAACGTCTCCGGCACCCAATCTCAGACATGCTGCTGCTGAGTGAGCGGAGCAAGTTAGGTTGAGCCCTCTGACGATGATCTAGATCTGAGAGTAGCTATTGGAAATCTTCTGCAAACAGCATCTTTCGGAGACGTGGTACATATATTGCAGTCTCTCCTTTGTTTGAAAGCTCCAAATCCGTTTGAGCGCAATATCTGTGGTGCACCCCCCAGCCGTCCTGAATCCGAGTTTGGAGTGTACGAACTTTTGTTTTCTGCCCGCACAGACGAAGAGCCAGGACTGAAAGAGGCTGCTGGATCTCTTCAGCACTAAGCAAGCCGGATTTGCTAAAGTGACACTTTTATTGCAGTCTCTCCTTTGTTTGCCAGCTCCAAGTCCGTTTGGGCACAACATCTGTGGTGCACCCCCCAGCCGTCCTTTAATCCGAGTTCGGAGTGCACGAACGATTGCTCTCTGCCCGCACAGGAGAAGAGCCAGGACTGAAAGAGGCTGCTGGATCTCTTCAGCACTCAGCAAGCTTTGCAACCGGGACACCTCTTTTACTGTCACTCCTTGCTTACTTGTCTGAAAGTACATTTGAACCAACGTCTCCGGCACCCAATCTCAGACATGCTGCTGCTGAGTGAGCGGAGCAAGTTAGTTTGATCCCTCTGACGATGATCTAGATCTGAGTGTAGCTATTGGAAATCTTCTGCAAACAGCATCTTTCGGAGAGGTGGTACATATATTGCAGTCTCTCCTTTGTTTGCCAGCTCCAAATCCGCTTGAGCGCAACATCTGTGGTGCACCCCCCAGCCGTCCTGAATGCAAGTTTCGAGTGCACGAAGGATTGTTCTGTGCTCGCACAGATGAATAGGCAGGACTGAAAGGGGCTGCTGGATCTCTACTGCCCTCAGCAGGATTTGCTAAAGTGACACTTTTATTGCAGTCTCTCCTTTGTTTGCCAGCTCCAAGTCCGTTTGGGCACAACATCTGTGGTGCACCCCCCAGCCGTCCTTTAATCCGAGTTCGGAGTGCACGAACGATTGCTCTCTGCTCGCACAGACGAATAGGCGGGACTGAAAGAGGCTGCTGGATCTCTTCAGCACTCAGCAAGCTTTGCAACCGGGACACCTCTTTTACTGTCACTCCTTGCTTACTTGTCTGAAAGTGCATTTGAACCAACGTCTCCGGCACCCAATCTCAGACATGCTGCTGCTGAGTGAGCGGAGCAAGTTAGTTTGAGCCCTCTGACGATGATCTAGATCTGAGAGTAGCTATTGGAAATCTTCTGCAAACAGCATCTTTCGGAGAGGTGGTACATATATTGCAGTCTCTCCTTTGTTTGCCAGCTCCAAATCCGCTTGAGCGCAACATCTGTGGTGCACCCCCCAGCCGTCCTGAATGCAAGTTTCGAGTGCACGAACGACTGTTCTGTGCTCGCACAGATGAATAGGCAGGACTGAAAGGGGCTGCTGGATCTCTACTGCCCTCAGCAGGATTTGCTAAATTGACACTTTTATTGCAGTCTCTCCTTTGTTTGCCAGCTCCAAGTCCGTTTGGGCACTACATCTGTGGTGCACCCCCCAGCCGTCCTTTAATCCGAGTTCGGAGTGCACGAACGATTGCTCTCTGCTCGCACAGACGAATAGGCGGGACTGAAAGAGGCTGCTGGATCTCTTCAGCACTCAGCAAGATTTGCAACCGGGACTCCTCTTTTAATGTCATTCCTTGCATACTTATCAGAAAGTGCATTTGAACCAACGTCTCCGGCACCCAATCTCAGACATGCTGCTGCTGAGTGAGCGGAGCAAGTTAGTTTGATCCCTCTGACGATGATCTAGATCTGAGAGTAGCTATTGGAAATCTTCTGCAAACAGCATCTTTTGGAGACGTGGTACATATATTGCAGTCTCTCCTTTGTTTGAAAGCTCCAAATCCGTTTGAGCGTTACATCTGTGGTGCACCCCCCAACCGTCCTGAATGCAAGTTTGGAGTGCACGAACTTTTGTTTTCTGCCCGCACAGACGAAGAGCCAGGACTGAAAGAGGCTGCTGGATCTCTTCAGCACTAAGCAAGCCGGATTTGCTAAAGTGACACTTTTATTGCAGTCTCTCCTTTGTTTGCCAGCTCCAAGTCCGTTTGTGCACAACATCTGTGGTGCACCCCCCAGCCGTCCTTTAATCCGAGTTCGGAGTGCACGAACGATTGCTCTCTGCCAGCACAGACGAAGAGCCAGGACTGAAAGAGGCTGCTGGATCTCTTCAGCACTCAGCAAGCTTTGCAACCGGGACACCTCTTTTACTGTCACTCCTTGCTTACTTGTCTGAAAGTGCATTTGAACCAACGTCTCCGGCACCCAATCTCAGACATGCTGCTGCTGAGTGAGCGGAGCAAGTTAGTTTGAGCCCTCTGACGATGATCCAGATCTGAGAGTAGCTATTGGAAATCTTCTGCAAACAGCATCTTTCGGAGAGGTGGTACATATATTGCAGTCTCTCCTTTGTTTGCCAGCTCCAAATCCGCTTGAGCGGAACATCTATGGTGCACCCCCCAGCCGTCCTGAATGCAAGTTTGGAGTGCAAGAACGATTGTTCTGTGCTCGCACAGATGAATAGGCAGGACTGAAAGGGGCTGCTGGATCTCTACTGCCCTCAGCAGGATTTGCTAAATTGACACTTTTATTGCAGTCTCTCCTTTGTTTGCCAGCTCCAAGTCCGTTTGGGCACAACATCTGGGGTGCACCCCCCAGCCGTCCTTTAATCCGAGTTCGGAGTGCACGAACGATTGCTCTCTTCTCGCGCAGACGAATAGGCGGGACTGAAAGAGGCTGCTGGATCTCTTCAGCACTCAGCAAGATTTGCAACCGGGACACCTCTTTTACTGTCATTCCTTGCATACTTATCAGAAAGTGCATTTGAACCAACGTCTCCGGCACCCAATCTCAGACATGCTGCTGCTGAGTGAGCGGAGCAAGTTAGTTTGAGCCCTCTGACGATGATCTAGATCTGAGAGTAGCTATTGGAAATCTTCTGCAAACAGCATCTTTCGGAGAGGTGGTACATATATTGCAGTCTCTCCTTTGTTTGAAAGCTCCAAATCCGTTTGAGCGCAATATCTGTGGTGCACCCCCCAGCCGTCCTGAATCCGAGTTTGGAGTGCACGAACTTTTGTTTTCTGCCCGCACAGACGAAGAGCCAGGACTGAAAGAGGCTGCTGGATCTCTTCAGCACTAAGCAAGCCGGATTTTCTAAAGTGACACTTTTATTGCAGTCTCTCCTTTGTTTGCCAGCTCCAAGTCCGTTTGGGCACAACATCTGTGGTGCACCCCCCAGCCGTCCTTTAATCCGAGTTCGGAGTGCACGAACGATTGCTCTCTGCCCGCACAGGAGAAGAGCCAGGACTGAAAGAGGCTGCTGGATCTCTTCAGCACTCAGCAAGCTTTGCAACCGGGACACCTCTTTTACTGTCACTCCTTGCTTACTTGTCTGAAAGTACATTTGAACCAACGTCTCCGGCACCCAATCTCAGACATGCTGCTGCTGAGTGAGCGGAGCAAGTTAGTTTGATCCCTCTGACGATGATCTAGATCTGAGTGTAGCTATTGGAAATCTTCTGCAAACAGCATCTTTCGGAGAGGTGGTACATATATTGCAGTCTCTCCTTTGTTTGCCAGCTCCAAATCCGCTTGAGCGCAACATCTGTGGTGCACCCCCCAGCCGTCCTGAATGCAAGTTTCGAGTGCACGAAGGATTGTTCTGTGCTCGCACAGATGAATAGGCAGGACTGAAAGGGGCTGCTGGATCTCTACTGCCCTCAGCAGGATTTGCTAAATTGACACTTTTATTGCAGTCTCTCCTTTGTTTGCCAGCTCCAAGTCCGTTTGGGCACAACATCTGTGGTGCACCCCCCAGCCGTCCTTTAATCCGAGTTCGGAGTGCACGAACGATTGCTCTCTGCTCGCACAGACCAATAGGCGGGACTGAAAGAGGCTGCTGGATCTCTTCAGCACTCAGCAAGCTTTGCAACCGGGACACCTCTTTTACTGTCACTCCTTGCTTACTTGTCTGAAAGTGCATTTGAACCAACGTCTCCGGCACCCAATCTCAGACATGCTGCTGCTGAGTGAGCGGAGCAAGTTAGTTTGAGCCCTCTGACGATGATCTAGATCTGAGAGTAGCTATTGGAAATCTTCTGCAAACAGCATCTTTCGGAGACGTGGTACATATATTGCAGTCTCTCCTTTGTTTGAAAGCTCCAAATCCGTTTGAGCGCAATATCTGTGGTGCACCCCCCAGCCGTCCTGAATCCGAGTTTGGAGTGCACGAACTTTTGTTTTCTGCCCGCACAGACGAAGAGCCAGGACTGAAAGAGGCTGCTGGATCTCTTCAGCACTAAGCAAGCCGGATTTGCTAAAGTGACACTTTTATTGCAGTCTCTCCTTTGTTTGCCAGCTCCAAGTCCGTTTGGGCACAACATCTGTGGTGCACCCCCCAGCCGTCCTTTAATCCGAGTTCGGAGTGCACGAACGATTGCTCTCTGCCCGCACAGGAGAAGAGCCAGGACTGAAAGAGGCTGCTGGATCTCTTCAGCACTCAGCAAGCTTTGCAACCGGGACACCTCTTTTACTGTCACTCCTTGCTTACTTGTCTGAAAGTACATTTGAACCAACGTCTCCGGCACCCAATCTCAGACATGCTGCTGCTGAGTGAGCGGAGCAAGTTAGTTTGATCCCTCTGACGATGATCTAGATCTGAGTGTAGCTATTGGAAATCTTCTGCAAACAGCATCTTTCGGAGAGGTGGTACATATATTGCAGTCTCTCCTTTGTTTGCCAGCTCCAAATCCGCTTGAGCGCAACATCTGTGGTGCACCCCCCAGCCGTCCTGAATGCAAGTTTCGAGTGCACGAAGGATTGTTCTGTGCTCGCACAATAGGCAGGACTGAAAGGGGCTGCTGGATCTCTACTGCCCTCAGCAGGATTTGCTAAATTGACACTTTTATTGCAGTCTCTCCTTTGTTTGCCAGCTCCAAGTCCGTTTGGGCACAACATCTGTGGTGCACCCCCCAGCCGTCCTTTAATCCGAGTTCGGAGTGCACGAACGATTGCTCTCTGCTCGCACAGACGAATAGGCGGGACTGAAAGAGGCTGCTGGATCTCTTCAGCACTCAGCAAGCTTTGCAACCGGGACACCTCTTTTACTGTCACTCCTTGCTTACTTGTCTGAAAGTGCATTTGAACCAACGTCTCCGGCACCCAATCTCAGACATGCTGCTGCTGAGTGAGCGGAGCAAGTTAGTTTGAGCCCTCTGACGATGATCTAGATCTGAGAGTAGCTATTGGAAATCTTCTGCAAACAGCATCTTTCGGAGAGGTGGTACATATATTGCAGTCTCTCCTTTGTTTGCCAGCTCCAAATCCGCTTGAGCGCAACATCTGTAGTGCACCCCCCAGCCGTCCTGAATGCAAGTTTCGAGTGCACGAACGATTGTTCTGTGCTCGCACAGATGAATAGGCAGGACTGAAAGGGGCTGCTGGATCTCTACTGCCCTCAGCAGGATTCGCTAAATTGACACTTTTATTGCAGTCTCTCCTTTGTTTGCCAGCTCCAAGTCCGTTTGGGCACTACATCTGTGGTGCACCCCCCAGCCGTCCTTTAATCCGAGTTCGGAGTGCACGAACGATTGCTCTCTGCTCGCACAGACGAATAGGCGGGACTGAAAGAGGCTGCTGGATCTCTTCAGCACTCAGCAAGATTTGCAACCGGGACACCTCTTTTAATGTCATTCCTTGCATACTTATCAGAAAGTGCATTTGAACCAACGTCTCCGGCACCCAATCTCAGACATGCTGCTGCTGAGTGAGCGGAGCAAGTTAGTTTGATCCCTCTGACGATGATCTAGATCTGAGAGTAGCTATTGGAAATCTTCTGCAAACAGCATCTTTCGGAGACGTGGTACATATATTGCAGTCTCTCCTTTGTTTGAAAGCTCCAAATCCGTTTGAGCGTTACATCTGTGGTGCACCCCCCAACCGTCCTGAATGCAAGTTTGGAGTGCACGAACTTTTGTTTTCTGCCCGCACAGACGAAGAGCCAGGACTGAAAGAGGCTGCTGGATCTCTTCAGCACTAAGCAAGCCGGATTTGCTAAAGTGACACTTTTATTGCAGTCTCTCCTTTGTTTGCCAGCTCCAAGTCCGTTTGGGCACAACATCTGTGGTGCACCCCCCAGCCGTCCTTTAATCCGAGTTCGGAGTGCACGAACGATTGCTCTCTGCCAGCACAGACGAAGAGCCAGGACTGAAAGAGGCTGCTGGATCTCTTCAGCACTCAGCAAGCTTTGCAACCGGGACACCTCTTTTACTGTCACTCCTTGCTTACTTGTCTGAAAGTGCATTTGAACCAACGTCTCCGGCACATAATCTCAGACATGCTGCTGCTGAGTGAGCGGAGCAAGTTAGGTTGAGCCCTCTGACGATGATCTAGATCTGAGAGTAGCTATTGGAAATCTTCTGCAAACAGCATCTTTCGGAGACGTGGTACATATATTGCAGTCTCTCCTTTGTTTGTCAGCTCCAAATCCGCTTGAGCGGAACATCTGTGGTGCACCCCCCAGCCGTCCTGAATGCAAGTTTCGAGTGCACGAACGATTGTTCTGTGCTCGCACATATGAATAGGCAGGAGTGAAAGGGGCTGCTGGACCTCTACTGCCCTCTGCAGGATTTGCTAAATTGACACTTTTATTGCAGTCTCTCCTTTGTTTGCCAGCTCCAAGTCCGTTTGGGCAGAACATCTGTGGTGCACCCCCCAGCTGTCCTTTAATCCGAGTTCGGAGTGCACGAACGATTGCTCTCTGCCCGCACAGACGAAGAGCCAGGACTGAAAGAGGCTGCTGGATCTCTTCAGCACTCAGCAAGCTTTGCAACCGGGACACCTCTTTTACTGTCACTCCTTGCTTACTTGTCTGAAAGTGCATTTGAACCAACGTCTCCGGCACCCAATCTCAGACATGCTGCTGCTGAGTGAGCGGAGCAAGTTAGTTTGATCCCTCTGACGATGATCTAGATCTGAGTGTAGCTATTGGAAATCTTCTGCAAACAGCATCTTTCGGAGAGGTGGTACATATATTGCAGTCTCTCCTTTGTTTGCCAGCTCCAAATCCGCTTGAGCGCAACATCTGTGGTGCACCCCCCAGCCGTCCTGAATGCAAGTTTCGAGTGCACGAAGGATTGTTCTGTGCTCGCACAATAGGCAGGACTGAAAGGGGCTGCTGGATCTCTACTGCCCTCAGCAGGATTTGCTAAATTGACACTTTTATTGCAGTCTCTCCTTTGTTTGCCAGCTCCAAGTCCGTTTGGGCACAACATCTGTGGTGCACCCCCCAGCCGTCCTTTAATCCGAGTTCGGAGTGCACGAACGATTGCTCTCTGCTCGCACAGACGAATAGGCGGGACTGAAAGAGGCTGCTGGATCTCTTCAGCACTCAGCAAGCTTTGCAACCGGGACACCTCTTTTACTGTCACTCCTTGCTTACTTGTCTGAAAGTGCATTTGAACCAACGTCTCCGGCACCCAATCTCAGACATGCTGCTGCTGAGTGAGCGGAGCAAGTTAGTTTGAGCCCTCTGACTATGATCTAGATCTGAGAGTAGCTATTGGAAATCTTCTGCAAACAGCATCTTTCGGAGAGGTGGTACATATATTGCAGTCTCTCCTTTGTTTGCCAGCTCCAAATCCGCTTGAGCGCAACATCTGTGGTGCACCCCCCAGCCGTCCTGAATGCAAGTTTCGAGTGCACGAACGATTGTTCTGTGCTCGCACAGATGAATAGGCAGGACTGAAAGGGGCTGCTGGATCTCTACTGCCCTCAGCAGGATTTGCTAAATTGACACTTTTATTGCAGTCTCTCCTTTGTTTGCCAGCTCCAAGTCCGTTTGGGCACTACATCTGTGGTGCACCCCCCAGCCGTCCTTTAATCCGAGTTCGGAGTGCACGAACGATTGCTCTCTGCTCGCACAGACGAATAGGCGGGACTGAAAGAGGCTGCTGGATCTCTTCAGCACTCAGCAAGATTTGCAACCGGGACACCTCTTTTAATGTCATTCCTTGCATACTTATCAGAAAGTGCATTTGAACCAACGTCTCCGGCACCCAATCTCAGACATGCTGCTGCTGAGTGAGCGGAGCAAGTTAGTTTGATCCCTCTGACGATGATCTAGATCTGAGAGTAGCTATTGGAAATCTTCTGCAAACAGCATCTTTCGGAGACGTGGTACATATATTGCAGTCTCTCCTTTGTTTGAAAGCTCCAAATCCGTTTGAGCGTTACATCTGTGGTGCACCCCCCAACCGTCCTGAATGCAAGTTTGGAGTGCACGAACTTTTGTTTTCTGCCCGCACAGACGAAGAGCCAGGACTGAAAGAGGCTGCTGGATCTCTTCAGCACTAAGCAAGCCGGATTTGCTAAAGTGACACTTTTATTGCAGTCTCTCCTTTGTTTGCCAGCTCCAAGTCCGTTTGGGCACAACATCTGTGGTGCACCCCCCAGCCGTCCTTTAATCCGAGTTCGGAGTGCACGAACGATTGCTCTCTGCCAGCACAGACGAAGAGCCAGGACTGAAAGAGGCTGCTGGATCTCTTCAGCACTCAGCAAGCTTTGCAACCGGGACACCTCTTTTACTGTCACTCCTTGCTTACTTGTCTGAAAGTGCATTTGAACCAACGTCTCCGGCACCCAATCTCAGACATGCTGCTGCTGAGTGAGCGGAGCAAGTTAGGTTGAGCCCTCTGACGATGATCTAGATCTGAGAGTAGCTATTGGAAATCTTCTGCAAACAGCATCTTTCGGAGACGTGGTACATATATTGCAGTCTCTCCTTTGTTTGCCAGCTCCAAATCCGCTTGAGCGGAACATCTGTGGTGCACCCCCCAGCCGTCCTGAATCCGAGTTTCGAGTGCACGAACGATTGTTCTGTGCTCGCACATATGAATAGGCAGGAGTGAAAGGGGCTGCTGGATCTCTACTGCCCTCTGCAGGATTTGCTAAATTGACACTTTTATTGCAGTCTCTCCTTTGTTTGACAGCTCCAAGTCCGTTTGGGCACAACATCTGTGGTGCACCCCCCAGCTGTCCTTTAATCCGAGTTCGGAGTGCACGAACGATTGCTCTCTGCCCGCACAGACGAAGAGCCAGGACTGAAAGAGGCTGCTGGATCTCTTCAGCACTCAGCAAGCTTTGCAACCGGGACACCTCTTTTACTGTCACTCCTTGCTTACTTGTCTGAAAGTGCATTTGAACCAACGTCTCCGGCACCCAATCTCAGACATGCTGCTGCTGAGTGAGCGGAGCAAGTTAGTTTGATCCCTCTGACGATGATCTAGATCTGAGAGTAGCTATTGGAAATCTTCTGCAAACAGCATCTTTCGGAGAGGTGGTACATATATTGCAGTCTCTCCTTTGTTTGAAAGCTCCAAATCCGCTTGAGCGTTACATCTGTGGTGCACCCCCCAGCCGTCCTGAATGCAAGTTTGGAGTGCAAGAACGATTGTTCTGTGCTCGCACAGATGAATAGGCAGGACTGAAAGGGGCTGCTGGATCTCTACTGCCCTCAGCAGGATTTGCTAAATTGACACTTTTATTGCAGTCTCTCCTTTGTTTGCCAGCTCCAAGTCCGTTTGGGCACTACATCTGTGGTGCACCCCCCAGCCGTCCTTTAATCCGAGTTCGGAGTGCACGAACGATTGCTCTCTGCTCGCACAGACGAATAGGCGGGACTGAAAGAGGCTGCTGGATCTCTTCAGCACTCAGCAAGCTTTGCAACCGGGACACCTCTTTTACTGTCATTCCTTGCATACTTATCAGAAAGTGCATTTGAACCAACGTCTCCGGCACCCAATCTCAGACATGCTGCTGCTGAGTGAGCGGAGCAAGTTAGTTTGAGCCCTCTGACGATGATCTAGATCTGAGAGTAGCTATTGGAAATCTTCTGCAAACAGCATCTTTCGGAGAGGTGGTACATATATTGCAGTCTCTCCTTTGTTTGAAAGCTCCAAATCCGTTTGAGCACAATATCTGTGGTGCACCCCCCAGCCGTTCTGAATCCGAGTTTGGAGTGCACGAACTTTTGTTTTCTGCCCGCACAGACGAAGAGCCAGGACTGAAAGAGGCTGCTGGATCTCTTCAGCACTAAGCAAGCCGGATTTGCTAAAGTGACACTTTTATTGCAGTCTCTCCTTTGTTTGCCAGCTCCAAGTCCGTTTGGGCACAACATCTGTGGTGCACCCCCCAGCCGTCCTTTAATCCGAGTTCGGAGTGCACGAACGATTGCTCTCTGCCCGCACAGGAGAAGAGCCAGGACTGAAAGAGGCTGCTGGATCTCTTCAGCACTCAGCAAGCTTTGCAACCGGGACACCTCTTTTACTGTCACTCCTTGCTTACTTGTCTGAAAGTGCATTTGAACCAACGTCTCCGGCACCCAATCTCAGACATGCTGCTGCTGAGTGAGCGGAGCAAGTTAGTTTGATCCCTCTGACGATGATCTAGATCTGAGAGTAGCTATTGGAAATCTTCTGCAAACAGCATCTTTCGGAGAGGTGGTACATATATTGCAGTCTCTCCTTTGTTTGCCAGCTCCAAATCCGCTTGAGCGGAACATCTGTGGTGCACCCCCCAGCCGTCCTGAATGCAAGTTTCGAGTGCACGAAGGATTGTTCTGTGCTCGCACAGATGAATAGGCAGGACTGAAAGGGGCTGCTGGATCTCTACTGCCCTCAGCAGGATTTGCTAAATTGACACTTTTATTGCAGTCTCTCTTTTGTTTGCCAGCTCCAAGTCCGTTTGGGCACAACATCTGTGGTGCACCCCCCAGCCGTCCTTTAATCCGAGTTCGGAGTGCACGAACGATTGCTCTCTGCTCGCACAGACGAATAGGCGGGACTGAAAGAGGCTGCTGGATCTCTTCAGCACTCAGCAAGCTTTGCAACTGGGACACCTCTTTTACTGTCACTCCTTGCTTACTTGTCTGAAAGTGCATTTGAACCAACATCTCCGGCACCCAATCTCAGACATGCTGCTGCTGAGTGAGCGGAGCAAGTTAGTTTGAGCCCTCTGACGATGAACTAGATCTGAGAGTAACTATTGGAAATCTTCTGCAAACAGCATCTTTCGGAGAGGTGGTACATATATTGCAGTCTCTCCTTTGTTTGCCAGCTCCAAATCCGCTTGAGCGCAACATCTTTGGTGCACCCCCCAGCCGTCCTGAATGCAAGTTTGGAGTGCACGAACGATTGTTCTGTGCTCGCACAGATGAATAGGCAGGACTGAAAGGGGCTGCTGGATCTCTACTGCCCTCAGCAGGATTTGCTAAATTGACACTTTTATTGCAGTCTCTCCTTTGTTTGCCAGCTCCAAGTCCGTTTGGGCACAACATCTGTGGTGCACCCCCCAGCCGTCCTTTAATCCGAGTTCGGAGTGCACGAACGATTGCTCTCTGCCAGCACAGACGAAGAGCCAGGACTGAAAGAGGCTGCTGGATCTCTTCAGCACTCAGCAAGATTTGCAACCGGGAAACCTCTTTTACTGTCATTCCTTGCATACTTATCAGAAAGTGCATTTGAACCAACGTCTCCGGCACCCAATCTCAGACATGCTGCTGCTGAGTGAGCGGAGCAAGTTAGGTTGAGCCCTCTGACGATGATCTAGATCTGAGAGTAGCTATTGGAAATCTTCTGCAAACAGCATCTTTCGGAGACGTGGTACATATATTGCAGTCTCTCCTTTGTTTGAAAGCTCCAAATCCGTTTGAGCACAATATCTGTGGTGCACCCCCCAGCCGTCCTGAATCCGAGTTTGGAGTGCACGAACTTTTGTTTTCTGCCCGCACAGACGAAGAGCCAGGACTGAAAGAGGCTGCTGGATCTCTTCAGCACTAAGCAAGCCGGATTTGCTAAAGTGACACTTTTATTGCAGTCTCTCCTTTGTTTGCCAGCTCCAAGTCCGTTTGGGCACAACATCTGTGGTGCACCCCCCAGCCGTCCTTTAATCCGAGTTCGGAGTGCACGAACGATTGCTCTCTGCCCGCACAGGAGAAGAGCCAGGACTGAAAGAGGCTGCTGGATCTCTTCAGCACTCAGCAAGCTTTGCAACCGGGACACCTCTTTTACTGTCACTCCTTGCTTACTTGTCTGAAAGTGCATTTGAACCAACATCTCCGGCACCCAATCTCAGACATGCTGCTGCTGAGTGAGCGGAGCAAGTTAGTTTGAGCCCTCTGACGATGAACTAGATCTGAGAGTAACTATTGGAAATCTTCTGCAAACAGCATCTTTCGGAGAGGTGGTACATATATTGCAGTCTCTCCTTTGTTTGCCAGCTCCAAACCCGCTTGAGCTTTACATCTGTAGTGCACCCCCCAGCCGTCCTGAATGCAAGTTTGGAGTGCAAGAACGATTGTTCTGTGCTTGCACAGATGAATAGGCAGGACTGAAAGGGTCTGCTGGATCTCTACTGCCCTCAGCAGGATTTGCTAAATTGACACTTTTATTGCAGTCTCTCCTTTGTTTGCCAGCTCCAAGTCCGTTTGGGCACTACATCTGTGGTGCACCCCCCAGCTGTCCTTTAATCCGAGTTCGGAGTGCACGAACGATTGCTCTCTGCTCGCACAGACGAATAGGCGGGACTGAAAGAGGCTGCTGGATCTCTTCAGCACTCAGCAAGCTTTGCAACCGGGACACCTCTTTTACTGTCATTCCTTGCATACTTATCAGAAAGTGCATTTGAACCAACGTCTCCGGCACCCAATCTCAGACATGCTGCTGCTGAGTGAGCGGAGCAAGTTAGTTTGAGCCCTCTGACGATGATCTAGATCTGAGAGTAGCTATTGGAAATCTTCTGCAAACAGCATCTTTCGGAGAGGTGGTACATATATTGCAGTCTCTCCTTTGTTTGAAAGCTCCAAATCCGTTTGAGCACAATATCTGTGGTGCACCCCCCAGCCGTCCTGAATCCGAGTTTGGAGTGCACGAACTTTTGTTTTCTGCCCGCACAGACGAAGAGCCAGGACTGAAAGAGGCTGCTGGATCTCTTCAGCACTAAGCAAGCCGGATTTGCTAAAGTGACACTTTTATTGCAGTCTCTCCTTTGTTTGCCAGCTCCAAGTCCGTTTGAGCACAACATCTGTGGTGCCCCCCCCAGCCGTCCTTTAATCCGAGTTCGGAGTGCACGAACGATTGCTCTCTGCCCGCACAGGAGAAGAGCCAGGACTGAAAGAGGCTGCTGGATCTCTTTAGCACTCAGCAAGCTTTGCAACCGGGACACCTCTTTTACTGTCACTCCTTGCTTACTTGTCTGAAAGTGCATTTGAACCAACGTCTCCGGCACCCAATCTCAGACATGCTGCTGCTGAGTGAGCGGAGCAAGTTAGTTTGATCCCTCTGACGATGATCTAGATCTGAGAGTAGCTATTGGAAATCTTCTGCAAACAGCATCTTTCGGAGAGGTGGTACATATATTGCAGTCTCTCCTTTGTTTGCCAGCTCCAAATCCGCTTGAGCGGAACATCTGTAGTGCACCCCCCAGCCGTCCTGAATGCAAGTTTGGAGTGCAAGAACGATTGTTCTGTGCTCGCACAGATGAATAGGCAGGACTGAAAGGGGCTGCTGGATCTCTACTGCCTTCAGCAGGATTTGCTAAATTGACACTTTTATTGCAGTCTCTCCTTTGTTTGCCAGCTCCAAGTCCGTTTGGGCACAACATCTGTGGTGCACCCCCCAGCTGTCCTTTAATCCGAGTTCGGAGTGCACGAACGATTGCTCTCTGCCCGCACAGACGAAGAGCCAGGACTGAAAGAGGCTGCTGGATCTCTTCAGCACTCAGCAAGCTTTGCAACCGGGACACCTCTTTTACTGTCACTCCTTGCTTACTTGTCTGAAAGTGCATTTGAACCAACGTCTCCGGCACCCAATCTCAGACATGCTGCTGCTGAGTGAGCGGAGCAAGTTAGTTTGAGCCCTCTGACGATGAACTAGATCTGAGAGTAACTATTGGAAATCTTCTGCAAACAGCATCTTTCGGAGAGGTGGTACATATATTGCAGTCTCTCCTTTGTTTGCCAGCTCCAAATCCGCTTGAGCGCAACATCTTTGGTGCACCCCCCAGCCGTCCTGAATGCAAGTTTGGAGTGCACGAACGATTGTTCTGTGCTCGCACAGATGAATAGGCAGGACTGAAAGGGGCTGCTGGATCTCTACTGCCCTCAGCAGGATTTGCTAAATTGACACTTTTATTGCAGTCTCTCCTTTGTTTGCCAGCTCCAAGTCCGTTTGGGCACAACATCTGTGGTGCACCCCCCAGCCGTCCTTTAATCCGAGTTCGGAGTGCACGAACGATTGCTCTCTGCCAGCACAGACGAAGAGCCAGGACTGAAAGAGGCTGCTGGATCTCTTCAGCACTCAGCAAGCTTTGCAACTGGGACACCTCTTTTACTGTCACTCCTTGCTTACTTGTCAGAAAGTGCATTTGAACCAACGTCTCCGGCACCCAATCTCAGACATGCTGCTGCTGAGTGAGCGGAGCAAGTTAGGTTGATCCCTCTGACGATGATCTAGATCTGAGAGTAGCTATTGGAAATCTTCTGCAAACAGCATCTTTCGGAGAGGTGGTACATATATTGCAGTCTCTCCTTTGTTTGAAAGCTCCAAATCCGTTTGAGCACAATATCTGTGGTGCACCCCCCAGCCGTCCTGAATCCGAATTTGGAGTGCACGAACTTTTGTTTTCTGCCCGCACAGACGAAGAGCCAGGACTGAAAGAGGCTGTTGGATCTCTTCAGCACTAAGCAAGCCGGATTTTCTAAAGTGACACTTTTATTGCAGTCTCTCCTTTGTTTGCCAGCTCCAAGTCCGTTTGGGCACAACATCTGTGGTGCACCCCCCAGCCGTCCTTTAATCCGAGTTCGGAGTGCACGAACGATTGCTCTCTGCTCGCACAGATGAATAGGCGGGACTGAAAGAGGCTGCTGGATCTCTTCAGCACTCAGCAAGATTTGCAACCGGGACACCTCTTTTACTGTCACTCCTTGCTTACTTGTCTGAAAGTGCATTTGAACCAACGTCTCCGGCACCCAATCTCAGACATGCTGCTGCTGAGTGAGCGGAGCAAGTTAGGTTGAGCCCTCTGACGATGATCTAGATCTGAGAGTAGCTATTGGAAATCTTCTGCAAACAGCATCTTTCGGAGACGTGGTACATATATTGCAGTCTCTCCTTTGTTTGCCAGCTCCAAATCCGCTTGAGCGCAACATCTGTGGTGCACCCCCCAGCCGTCCTGAATGCAAGTTTGGAGTGCACGAACGATTGTTCTGTGCTCGCACATATGAATAGGCAGGACTGAAAGGGGCTGCTGGATCTCTACTGCCCTCAGCAGGATTTGCTAAATTGGCACTTTTATTGCAGTCTCTCCTTTGTTTGGCAGCTCCAAGTCCGTTTGGGCACAACATCTGTGGTACACCCCCCAGCCGTCCTTTAATCCGAGTTCGGAGTGCACGAACGATTGCTCTCTGCTCGCACAGACGAATAGGCGGGACTGAAAGAGGCTGCTGGATCTCTTCAGCACTCAGCAAGATTTGCAACCGGGACACCTCTTTTACTGTCATTCCTTGCATATTTATCAGAAAGTGCATTTGAACCAACGTCTCCGGCACCCAATCTCAGACATGCTGCTGCTGAGTGAGCGGAGCAAGTTAGTTTGAGCCCTCTGACGATGATCTAGATCTGAGAGTAGCTATTGGAAATCTTCTGCAAACAGCATCTTTCGGAGAGGTGGTACATATATTGCAGTCTCTCCTTTGTTTGCCAGCTAAAAAACCGCTTGAGCGGAACATCTGTGGTGCACCCCCCAGCCGTCCTGAATCCGAGTTTGGAGTGCACGAACTTTTGTTTTCTGCCCGCACAGATGAAGATCCAGGACTGAAAGAGGCTGCTGGATCTCTTCAGCACTAAGCAAGCCGGATTTGCTGAAGTGACACTTTTATTGCAGTCTCTCCTTTGTTTGCCAGCTCCAAGTCCGTTTGTGCACAACATCTGTGGTGCACCCCCCAGCCGTCCTTTAATCCGAGTTCGGAGTGCACGAACGATTGCTCTCTGCTCGCACAGACGAATAGGCGGGACTGAAAGAGGCTGCTGGACCTCTTCAGCACTCAGCAAGATTTGCAACCGGGACACCTCTTTTACTGTCATTCCTTGCATACTTATCAGAAAGTGCATTTGAACCAACGTCTCCGGCACCCAATCTCAGACATGCTGCTGCTGAGTGAGCGGAGCAAGTTAGTTTGATCCCTCTGACGATGATCTAGATCTGAGAGTAGCTATTGGAAATCTTCTGCAAACAGCATCTTTCGGAGACGTGGTACATATATTGCAGTCTCTCCTTTGTTTGAAAGTTCCAAATCCGTTTGAGCGCAATATCTGTGGTGCACCCCCCAGCCGTCCTGAATCCGAGTTTGGAGTGCACGAACTTTTGTTTTCTGCCCGCACAGACGAAGAGCCAGGACTGAAAGAGGCTGCTGGATCTCTTCAGCACTAAGCAAGCCGGATTTGCTAAAGTGACACTTTTATTGCAGTCTCTCCTTTGTTTGCCAGCTCCAAGTCCGTTTGGGCACAACATCTGTGGTGCACCCCCCAGCCGTCCTTTAATCCGAGTTCGGAGTGCCCGAACGATTGCTCTCTGCCCGCACAGACGAAGAGCCAGGCCTGAAAGAGGCTGCTGGATCTCTTCAGCACTCAGCAAGCTTTGCAACCGGGACACCTCTTTTACTGTCACTCCTTGCTTACTTGTCTGAAAGTGCATTTGAACCAACGTCTCCGGCACCCAATCTCAGACATGCTGCTGCTGAGTGAGCGGAGCAAGTTAGTTTGATCCCTCTGACGATGATCTAGATCTGAGAGTAGCTATTGGAAATCTTCTGCAAACAGCATCTTTCGGAGACGTGGTACATATATTGCAGTCTCTCCTTTGTTTGCCAGCTCCAAATCCGCTTGAGCGGAACATCTGTAGTGCACCCCCCAGCCGTCCTGAATGCAAGTTTGGAGTGCAAGAACGATTGTTCTGTGCTCGCACAGATGAATAGGCAGGACTGAAAGGGGCTGCTGGATCTCTACTGCCCTCAGCAGGATTTGCTAAATTGACACTTTTATTGCAGTCTCTCCTTTGTTTGCCAGCTCCAAGTCCGTTTGGGCACAACATCTGTGGTGCACCCCCCAGCTGTCCTTTAATCCGAGTTCGGAGTGCCCGAACGATTGCTCTCTGCCCGCACAGACGAAGAGCCAGGCCTGAAAGAGGCTGCTGGATCTCTTCAGCACTCAGCAAGCTTTGCAATCGGGACACCTCTTTTACTGTCACTCCTTGCTTACTTGTCAGAAAGTGCATTTGAACCAACGTCTCCGGCACCCAATCTCAGACATGCTGCTGCTGAGTGAGCGGAGCAAGTTAGTTTGATCCCTCTGACGATGATCTAGATCTGAGAGTAGCTATTGGAAATCTTCTGCAAACAGCATCTTTCGGAGACGTGGTACATATATTGCAGTCTCTCCTTTGTTTGAAAGCTCCAAATCCGTTTGAGCACAATATCTGTGGTGCACCCCCCAGCCGTCCTGAATCCGAGTTTGGAGTGCACGAACTTTTGTTTTCTGCCCGCACAGACGAAGAGCCAGGACTGAAAGAGGCTGCTGGATCTCTTCAGCACTAAGCAAGCCGGATTTGCTAAAGTGACACTTTTATTGCTGTCTCTCCTTTTTTGCCAGCTCCAAGTCCGTTTGGGCACAACATCTGTGGTGCACCCCCCAGCCGTCCTTTAATCCGAGTTCGGAGTGCACGAACGATTGCTCTCTGCTCGCACAGACGAATAGGCGGGACTGAAAGAGGCTGCTGGATCTCTTCAGCACTCAGCAAGATTTGCAACCGGGACACCTCTTTTACTGTCATTCCTTGCATACTTATCAGAAAGTGCATTTGAACCAACGTCTCCGGCACCCAATCTCAGGCATGCTGCTGTTGAGTGAGCGGAGCAAGTTAGTTTGATCCCTCTGACGATGATCTAGATCTGAGAGTAGCTATTGGAAATCTTCTGCAAACAGCATCTTTCGGAGACGTGGTACATATATTGCAGTCTCTCCTTTGTTTGAAAGCTCCAAATCCTTTTGAGCACAATATCTGTGGTGCACCCCCCAGCCGTCCTGAATCCGAGTTTGGAGTGCACGAACTTTTGTTTTCTGCCCGCACAGACGAAGAGCCAGGACTGAAAGAGGCTGCTGGATCTCTTCAGCACTAAGCAAGCCGGATTTGCTAAAGTGACACTTTTATTGCAGTCTCTCCTTTGTTTGCCAGCTCCAAGTCCGTTTGGGCACAACATCTGTGGTGCACCCCCCAGCCGTCCTTTAATCCGAGTTCGGAGTGCACGAACGATTGCTCTCTGCTCGCACAGACGAATAGGCGGGACTGAAAGAGGCTGCTGGATCTCTTCAGCACTCAGCAAGCTTTGCAACCGGGACACCTCTTTTACTGTCACTCCTTGCTTACTTGTCTGAAAGTGCATTTGAACCAACGTCTCCGGCACCCAATCTCAGACATGCTGCTGCTGAGGGAGCGGAGCAAGTTAGTTTGAGCCCTCTGACGATGATCTAGATCTGAGAGTAGCTATTGGAAATCTTCTGCAAACAGCATCTTTCGGAGAGGTGGTACATATATTGCAGTCTCTCCTTTGTTTGCCAGCTCCAAATCCGCTTGAGCGGAACATCTGTGGTGCACCCCCCAGCCGTCCTGAATGCAAGTTTCGAGTGCACGAACGATTGTTCTGTGCTCGCACAGATGAATAGGCAGGACTGAAAGGGGCTGCTGGATCTCTACTGCCCTCAGCAGGATTTGCTAAATTGACACTTTTATTGCAGTCTCTCCTTTGTTTGCCAGCTCCAAGTCCGTTTGGGCACAACATCTGTGGTACACCCCCCAGCCGTCCTTTAATCCGAGTTCGGAGTGCACGAACGATTGCTCTCTGCTCGCACAGACGAATAGGCGGGACTGAAAGAGGCTGCTGGATCTCTTCAGCACTCAGCAAGATTTGCAACCGGGACACCTCTTTTACTGTCATTCCTTGCATATTTATCAGAAAGTGCATTTGAACCAACGTCTCCGGCACCCAATCTCAGACATGCTGCTGCTGAGTGAGCGGAGCAAGTTAGTTTGATCCCTCTGACGATGATCTAGATCTGAGAGTAGCTATTGGAAATCTTCTGCAAACAGCATCTTTCGGAGACGTGGTACATATATTGCAGTCTCTCCTTTGTTTGCCAGCTAAAAAACCGCTTGAGCGGAACATCTGTGGTGCACCCCCCAGCCGTCCTGAATGCAAGTTTGGAGTGCAAGAACGATTGTTCTGTGCTCGCACAGATGAATAGGCAGGACTGAAAGGGGCTGCTGGATCTCTTCTGCCCTCAGCAGGATTTGCTAAATTGAGACTTTTATTGCAGTCTCTCCTTTGTTTGCCAGCTCCAAGTCCGTTTGGGCACAACATCTGTGGTACACCCCCCCAGCCGTCCTTTAATCCGAGTTCGGAGTGCACGAACGATTGCTCTCTGCTCGCACAGACGAATAGGCGGGACTGAAAGAGGCTGCTGGATCTCTTCAGCACTCAGCAAGATTTGCAACCGGGACACCTCTTTTAATGTCATTCCTTGCATACTTATCAGAAAGTGCATTTGAACCAACGTCTCCGGCACCCAATCTCAGACATGCTGCTGCTGAGTGAGCGGAGCAAGTTAGGTTGATCCCTCTGACGATGATCTAGATCTGAGAGTAGCTATTGGAAATCTTCTGCAAACAGCATCTTTCGCAGAGGTGGTACATATATTGCAGTCTCTCCTTTGTTTGAAAGCTCCAAATCCTTTTGAGCACAATATCTGTGGTGCACCCCCCAGCCGTCCTGAATCCGAGTTTGGAGTGCACGAACTTTTGTTTTCTGCCCGCACAGACGAAGAGCCAGGACTGAAAGAGGCTGCTGGATCTCTTCAGCACTAAGCAAGCCGGATTTGCTAAAGTGACACTTTTATTGCAGTCTCTCCTTTTTTGCCAGCTCCAAGTCCGTTTGTGCACAACATCTGTGGTGCACCCCCCAGCCGTCCTTTAATCCGAGTTCGGAGTGCACGAACGATTGCTCTCTGCTCGCACAGACGAATAGGCGGGACTGAAAGAGGCTGCTGGATCTCTTCAGCACTCAGCAAGCTTTGCAACCGGGACACCTCTTTTACTGTCATTCCTTGCATACTTATCAGAAAGTGCATTTGAACCAACGTCTCCGGCACCCAATCTCAGACATGCTGCTGCTGAGTGAGCGGAGCAAGTTAGTTTGATCCCTCTGACGATGATCTAGATCTGAGAGTAGCTATTGGAAATCTTCTGCAAACAGCATCTTTCGGAGACGTGGTACATATATTGCAGTCTCTCCTTTGTTTGAAAGCTCCAAATCCGTTTGAGCGTTACACCTGTGGTGCACCCCCCAACCGTCCTGAATGCAAGTTTGGAGTGCACGAACTTTTGTTTTCTGCCCGCACAGACGAAGAGCCAGGACTGAAAGAGGCTGCTGGATCTCTTCAGCACTAAGCAAGCCGGATTTGCTAAAGTGACACTTTTATTGCAGTCTCTCCTTTGTTTGCCAGCTCCAAGTCCGTTTGGGCACAACATCTGTGGTGCACCCCCCAGCCGTCCTTTAATCCGAGTTCGGAGTGCACGAACGATTGCTCTCTGCCAGCACAGACGAAGAGCCAGGACTGAAAGAGGCTGCTGGATCTCTTCAGCACTCAGCAAGCTTTGCAACCGGGACACCTCTTTTACTGTCACTCCTTGCTTACTTGTCTGAAAGTGCATTTGAACCAACGTCTCCGGCACCCAATCTCAGACATGCTGCTGCTGAGTGAGCGGAGCAAGTTAGTTTGATCCCTCTGACGATGATCTAGATCTGAGAGTAGCTATTGGAAATCTTCTGCAAACAGCATCTTTCGGAGACGTGGTACATATATTGCAGTCTCTCCTTTGTTTGAAAGTTCCAAATCCGTTTGAGCGCAATATCTGTGGTGCACCCCCCAGCCGTCCTGAATCCGAGTTTGGAGTGCACGAACTTTTGTTTTCTGCCCGCACAGACGAAGAGCCAGGACTGAAAGAGGCTGCTGGATCTCTTCAGCACTAAGCAAGCCGGATTTGCTAAAGTGACACTTTTATTGCAGTCTCTCCTTTGTTTGCCAGCTCCAAGTCCGTTTGGGCACAACATCTGTGGTGCACCCCCCAGCCGTCCTTTAATCCGAGTTCGGAGTGCCCGAACGATTGCTCTCTGCCCGCACAGACGAAGAGCCAGGCCTGAAAGAGGCTGCTGGATCTCTTCAGCACTCAGCAAGCTTTGCAACCGGGACACCTCTTTTACTGTCACTCCTTGCTTACTTGTCTGAAAGTGCATTTGAACCAACGTCTCCGGCACCCAATCTCAGACATGCTGCTGCTGAGTGAGCGGAGCAAGTTAGTTTGATCCCTCTGACGATGATCTAGATCTGAGAGTAGCTATTGGAAATCTTCTGCAAACAGCATCTTTCGGAGACGTGGTACATATATTGCAGTCTCTCCTTTGTTTGCCAGCTCCAAATCCGCTTGAGCGGAACATCTGTAGTGCACCCCCCAGCCGTCCTGAATGCAAGTTTGGAGTGCAAGAACGATTGTTCTGTGCTCGCACAGATGAATAGGCAGGACTGAAAGGGGCTGCTGGATCTCTACTGCCCTCAGCAGGATTTGCTAAATTGACACTTTTATTGCAGTCTCTCCTTTGTTTGCCAGCTCCAAGTCCGTTTGGGCACAACATCTGTGGTGCACCCCCCAGCTGTCCTTTAATCCGAGTTCGGAGTGCCCGAACGATTGCTCTCTGCCCGCACAGACGAAGAGCCAGGCCTGAAAGAGGCTGCTGGATCTCTTCAGCACTCAGCAAGCTTTGCAATCGGGACACCTCTTTTACTGTCACTCCTTGCTTACTTGTCAGAAAGTGCATTTGAACCAACGTCTCCGGCACCCAATCTCAGACATGCTGCTGCTGAGTGAGCGGAGCAAGTTAGTTTGATCCCTCTGACGATGATCTAGATCTGAGAGTAGCTATTGGAAATCTTCTGCAAACAGCATCTTTCGGAGAGGTGGTACATATATTGCAGTCTCTCCTTTGTTTGAAAGCTCCAAATCCGTTTGAGCACAATATCTGTGGTGCACCCCCCAGCCGTCCTGAATCCGAGTTTGGAGTGCACGAACTTTTGTTTTCTGCCCGCACAGACGAAGAGCCAGGACTGAAAGAGGCTGCTGGATCTCTTCAGCACTAAGCAAGCCGGATTTGCTAAAGTGACACTTTTATTGCAGTCTCTCCTTTTTTGCCAGCTCCAAGTCCGTTTGTGCACAACATCTGTGGTGCACCCCCCAGCCGTCCTTTAATCCGAGTTCGGAGTGCACGAACGATTGCTCTCTGCTCGCACAGACGAATAGGCGGGACTGAAAGAGGCTGCTGGATCTCTTCAGCACTCAGCAAGCTTTGCAACCGGGACACCTCTTTTACTGTCATTCCTTGCATACTTATCAGAAAGTGCATTTGAACCAACGTCTCCGGCACCCAATCTCAGACATGCTGCTGCTGAGTGAGCGGAGCAAGTTAGTTTGATCCCTCTGACGATGATCTAGATCTGAGAGTAGCTATTGGAAATCTTCTGCAAACAGCATCTTTCGGAGACGTGGTACATATATTGCAGTCTCTCCTTTGTTTGAAAGCTCCAAATCCGTTTGAGCGTTACACCTGTGGTGCACCCCCCAACCGTCCTGAATGCAAGTTTGGAGTGCACGAACTTTTGTTTTCTGCCCGCACAGACGAAGAGCCAGGACTGAAAGAGGCTGCTGGATCTCTTCAGCACTAAGCAAGCCGGATTTGCTAAAGTGACACTTTTATTGCAGTCTCTCCTTTGTTTGCCAGCTCCAAGTCCGTTTGGGCACAACATCTGTGGTGCACCCCCCAGCCGTCCTTTAATCCGAGTTCGGAGTGCACGAACGATTGCTCTCTGCCAGCACAGACGAAGAGCCAGGACTGAAAGAGGCTGCTGGATCTCTTCAGCACTCAGCAAGCTTTGCAACCGGGACACCTCTTTTACTGTCACTCCTTGCTTACTTGTCTGAAAGTGCATTTGAACCAACGTCTCCGGCACCCAATCTCAGACATGCTGCTGCTGAGTGAGCGGAGCAAGTTAGTTTGATCCCTCTGACGATGATCTAGATCTGAGAGTAGCTATTGGAAATCTTCTGCAAACAGCATCTTTCGGAGACGTGGTACATATATTGCAGTCTCTCCTTTGTTTGAAAGTTCCAAATCCGTTTGAGCGCAATATCTGTGGTGCACCCCCCAGCCGTCCTGAATCCGAGTTTGGAGTGCACGAACTTTTGTTTTCTGCCCGCACAGACGAAGAGCCAGGACTGAAAGAGGCTGCTGGATCTCTTCAGCACTAAGCAAGCCGGATTTGCTAAAGTGACACTTTTATTGCAGTCTCTCCTTTGTTTGCCAGCTCCAAGTCCGTTTGGGCACAACATCTGTGGTGCACCCCCCAGCCGTCCTTTAATCCGAGTTCGGAGTGCCCGAACGATTGCTCTCTGCCCGCACAGACGAAGAGCCAGGCCTGAAAGAGGCTGCTGGATCTCTTCAGCACTCAGCAAGCTTTGCAACCGGGACACCTCTTTTACTGTCACTCCTTGCTTACTTGTCTGAAAGTGCATTTGAACCAACGTCTCCGGCACCCAATCTCAGACATGCTGCTGCTGAGTGAGCGGAGCAAGTTAGTTTGATCCCTCTGACGATGATCTAGATCTGAGAGTAGCTATTGGAAATCTTCTGCAAACAGCATCTTTCGGAGACGTGGTACATATATTGCAGTCTCTCCTTTGTTTGCCAGCTCCAAATCCGCTTGAGCGGAACATCTGTAGTGCACCCCCCAGCCGTCCTGAATGCAAGTTTGGAGTGCAAGAACGATTGTTCTGTGCTCGCACAGATGAATAGGCAGGACTGAAAGGGGCTGCTGGATCTCTACTGCCCTCAGCAGGATTTGCTAAATTGACACTTTTATTGCAGTCTCTCCTTTGTTTGCCAGCTCCAAGTCCGTTTGGGCACAACATCTGTGGTGCACCCCCCAGCTGTCCTTTAATCCGAGTTCGGAGTGCCCGAACGATTGCTCTCTGCCCGCACAGACGAAGAGCCAGGCCTGAAAGAGGCTGCTGGATCTCTTCAGCACTCAGCAAGCTTTGCAATCGGGACACCTCTTTTACTGTCACTCCTTGCTTACTTGTCAGAAAGTGCATTTGAACCAACGTCTCCAGCACCCAATCTCAGACATGCTGCTGCTGAGTGAGCGGAGCAAGTTAGTTTGATCCCTCTGACGATGATCTAGATCTGAGAGTAGCTATTGGAAATCTTCTGCAAACAGCATCTTTCGGAGACGTGGTACATATATTGCAGTCTCTCCTTTGTTTGAAAGCTCCAAATCCGTTTGAGCACAATATCTGTGGTGCACCCCCCAGCCGTCCTGAATCCGAGTTTGGAGTGCACGAACTTTTGTTTTCTGCCCGCACAGACGAAGAGCCAGGACTGAAAGAGGCTGCTGGATCTCTTCAGCACTAAGCAAGCCGGATTTGCTAAAGTGACACTTTTATTGCTGTCTCTCCTTTTTTGCCAGCTCCAAGTCCGTTTGGGCACAACATCTGTGGTGCACCCCCCAGCCGTCCTTTAATCCGAGTTCGGAGTGCACGAACGATTGCTCTCTGCTCGCACAGACGAATAGGCGGGACTGAAAGAGGCTGCTGGATCTCTTCAGCACTCAGCAAGATTTGCAACCGGGACACCTCTTTTACTGTCATTCCTTGCATACTTATCAGAAAGTGCATTTGAACCAACGTCTCCGGCACCCAATCTCAGGCATGCTGCTGTTGAGTGAGCGGAGCAAGTTAGTTTGATCCCTCTGACGATGATCTAGATCTGAGAGTAGCTATTGGAAATCTTCTGCAAACAGCATCTTTCGGAGAGGTGGTACATATATTGCAGTCTCTCCTTTGTTTGAAAGCTCCAAATCCTTTTGAGCACAATATCTGTGGTGCACCCCCCAGCCGTCCTGAATCCGAGTTTGGAGTGCACGAACTTTTGTTTTCTGCCCGCACAGACGAAGAGCCAGGACTGAAAGAGGCTGCTGGATCTCTTCAGCACTAAGCAAGCCGGATTTTCTAAAGTGACACTTTTATTGCAGTCTCTCCTTTGTTTGCCAGCTCCAAGTCCGTTTGGGCACAACATCTGTGGTGCACCCCCCAGCCGTCCTTTAATCCGAGTTCGGAGTGCACGAACGATTGCTCTCTGCTCGCACAGACGAATAGGCGGGACTGAAAGAGGCTGCTGGATCTCTTCAGCACTCAGCAAGCTTTGCAACCGGGACACCTCTTTTACTGTCACTCCTTGCTTACTTGTCTGAAAGTGCATTTGAACCAACGTCTCCGGCACCCAATCTCAGACATGCTGCTGCTGAGGGAGCGGAGCAAGTTAGTTTGAGCCCTCTGACGATGATCTAGATCTGAGAGTAGCTATTGGAAATCTTCTGCAAACAGCATCTTTCGGAGACGTGGTACATATATTGCAGTCTCTCCTTTGTTTGCCAGCTAAAAAACCGCTTGAGCGGAACATCTGTGGTGCACCCCCCAGCCGTCCTGAATGCAAGTTTGGAGTGCAAGAACGATTGTTCTGTGCTCGCACAGATGAATAGGCAGGACTGAAAGGGGCTGCTGGATCTCTTCTGCCCTCAGCAGGATTTGCTAAATTGACACTTTTATTGCAGTCTCTCCTTTGTTTGCCAGCTCCAAGTCCGTTTGGGCACAACATCTGTGGTACACCCCCCCAGCCGTCCTTTAATCCGAGTTCGGAGTGCACGAACGATTGCTCTCTGCTCGCACAGACGAATAGGCGGGACTGAAAGAGGCTGCTGGATCTCTTCAGCACTCAGCAAGATTTGCAACCGGGACACCTCTTTTAATGTCATTCCTTGCATACTTATCAGAAAGTGCATTTGAACCAACGTCTCCGGCACCCAATCTCAGACATGCTGCTGCTGAGTGAGCGGAGCAAGTTAGGTTGATCCCTCTGACGATGATCTAGATCTGAGAGTAGCTATTGGAAATCTTCTGCAAACAGCATCTTTCGCAGAGGTGGTACATATATTGCAGTCTCTCCTTTGTTTGAAAGCTCCAAATCCTTTTGAGCACAATATCTGTGGTGCACCCCCCAGCCGTCCTGAATCCGAGTTTGGAGTGCACGAACTTTTGTTTTCTGCCCGCACAGACGAAGAGCCAGGACTGAAAGAGGCTGCTGGATCTCTTCAGCACTAAGCAAGCCGGATTTGCTAAAGTGACACTTTTATTGCAGTCTCTCCTTTTTTGCCAGCTCCAAGTCCGTTTGTGCACAACATCTGTGGTGCACCCCCCAGCCGTCCTTTAATCCGAGTTCGGAGTGCACGAACGATTGCTCTCTGCTCGCACAGACGAATAGGCGGGACTGAAAGAGGCTGCTGGATCTCTTCAGCACTCAGCAAGCTTTGCAACCGGGACACCTCTTTTACTGTCATTCCTTGCATACTTATCAGAAAGTGCATTTGAACCAACGTCTCCGGCACCCAATCTCAGACATGCTGCTGCTGAGTGAGCGGAGCAAGTTAGTTTGATCCCTCTGACGATGATCTAGATCTGAGAGTAGCTATTGGAAATCTTCTGCAAACAGCATCTTTCGGAGACGTGGTACATATATTGCAGTCTCTCCTTTGTTTGAAAGCTCCAAATCCGTTTGAGCGTTACACCTGTGGTGCACCCCCCAACCGTCCTGAATGCAAGTTTGGAGTGCACGAACTTTTGTTTTCTGCCCGCACAGACGAAGAGCCAGGACTGAAAGAGGCTGCTGGATCTCTTCAGCACTAAGCAAGCCGGATTTGCTAAAGTGACACTTTTATTGCAGTCTCTCCTTTGTTTGCCAGCTCCAAGTCCGTTTGGGCACAACATCTGTGGTGCACCCCCCAGCCGTCCTTTAATCCGAGTTCGGAGTGCACGAACGATTGCTCTCTGCCAGCACAGACGAAGAGCCAGGACTGAAAGAGGCTGCTGGATCTCTTCAGCACTCAGCAAGCTTTGCAACCGGGACACCTCTTTTACTGTCACTCCTTGCTTACTTGTCTGAAAGTGCATTTGAACCAACGTCTCCGGCACCCAATCTCAGACATGCTGCTGCTGAGTGAGCGGAGCAAGTTAGTTTGATCCCTCTGACGATGATCTAGATCTGAGAGTAGCTATTGGAAATCTTCTGCAAACAGCATCTTTCGGAGACGTGGTACATATATTGCAGTCTCTCCTTTGTTTGAAAGTTCCAAATCCGTTTGAGCGCAATATCTGTGGTGCACCCCCCAGCCGTCCTGAATCCGAGTTTGGAGTGCACGAACTTTTGTTTTCTGCCCGCACAGACGAAGAGCCAGGACTGAAAGAGGCTGCTGGATCTCTTCAGCACTAAGCAAGCCGGATTTGCTAAAGTGACACTTTTATTGCAGTCTCTCCTTTGTTTGCCAGCTCCAAGTCCGTTTGGGCACAACATCTGTGGTGCACCCCCCAGCCGTCCTTTAATCCGAGTTCGGAGTGCCCGAACGATTGCTCTCTGCCCGCACAGACGAAGAGCCAGGCCTGAAAGAGGCTGCTGGATCTCTTCAGCACTCAGCAAGCTTTGCAACCGGGACACCTCTTTTACTGTCACTCCTTGCTTACTTGTCTGAAAGTGCATTTGAACCAACGTCTCCGGCACCCAATCTCAGACATGCTGCTGCTGAGTGAGCGGAGCAAGTTAGTTTGATCCCTCTGACGATGATCTAGATCTGAGAGTAGCTATTGGAAATCTTCTGCAAACAGCATCTTTCGGAGACGTGGTACATATATTGCAGTCTCTCCTTTGTTTGCCAGCTCCAAATCCGCTTGAGCGGAACATCTGTAGTGCACCCCCCAGCCGTCCTGAATGCAAGTTTGGAGTGCAAGAACGATTGTTCTGTGCTCGCACAGATGAATAGGCAGGACTGAAAGGGGCTGCTGGATCTCTACTGCCCTCAGCAGGATTTGCTAAATTGACACTTTTATTGCAGTCTCTCCTTTGTTTGCCAGCTCCAAGTCCGTTTGGGCACAACATCTGTGGTGCACCCCCCAGCTGTCCTTTAATCCGAGTTCGGAGTGCCCGAACGATTGCTCTCTGCCCGCACAGACGAAGAGCCAGGCCTGAAAGAGGCTGCTGGATCTCTTCAGCACTCAGCAAGCTTTGCAATCGGGACACCTCTTTTACTGTCACTCCTTGCTTACTTGTCAGAAAGTGCATTTGAACCAACGTCTCCGGCACCCAATCTCAGACATGCTGCTGCTGAGTGAGCGGAGCAAGTTAGTTTGATCCCTCTGACGATGATCTAGATCTGAGAGTAGCTATTGGAAATCTTCTGCAAACAGCATCTTTCGGAGAGGTGGTACATATATTGCAGTCTCTCCTTTGTTTGAAAGCTCCAAATCCGTTTGAGCACAATATCTGTGGTGCACCCCCCAGCCGTCCTGAATCCGAGTTTGGAGTGCACGAACTTTTGTTTTCTGCCCGCACAGACGAAGAGCCAGGACTGAAAGAGGCTGCTGGATCTCTTCAGCACTAAGCAAGCCGGATTTGCTAAAGTGACACTTTTATTGCTGTCTCTCCTTTTTTGCCAGCTCCAAGTCCGTTTGGGCACAACATCTGTGGTGCACCCCCCAGCCGTCCTTTAATCCGAGTTCGGAGTGCACGAACGATTGCTCTCTGCTCGCACAGACGAATAGGCGGGACTGAAAGAGGCTGCTGGATCTCTTCAGCACTCAGCAAGATTTGCAACCGGGACACCTCTTTTACTGTCATTCCTTGCATACTTATCAGAAAGTGCATTTGAACCAACGTCTCCGGCACCCAATCTCAGACATGCTGCTGTTGAGTGAGCGGAGCAAGTTAGTTTGATCCCTCTGACGATGATCTAGATCTGAGAGTAGCTATTGGAAATCTTCTGCAAACAGCATCTTTCGGAGAGGTGGTACATATATTGCAGTCTCTCCTTTGTTTGAAAGCTCCAAATCCTTTTGAGCACAATATCTGTGGTGCACCCCCCAGCCGTCCTGAATCCGAGTTTGGAGTGCACGAACTTTTGTTTTCTGCCCGCACAGACGAAGAGCCAGGACTGAAAGAGGCTGCTGGATCTCTTCAGCACTAAGCAAGCCGGATTTGCTAAAGTGACACTTTTATTGCAGTCTCTCCTTTGTTTGCCAGCTCCAAGTCCGTTTGGGCACAACATCTGTGGTGCACCCCCCAGCCGTCCTTTAATCCGAGTTCGGAGTGCACGAACGATTGCTCTCTGCTCGCACAGACGAATAGGCGGGACTGAAAGAGGCTGCTGGATCTCTTCAGCACTCAGCAAGCTTTGCAACCGGGACACCTCTTTTACTGTCACTCCTTGCTTACTTGTCTGAAAGTGCATTTGAACCAACGTCTCCGGCACCCAATCTCAGACATGCTGCTGCTGAGGGAGCGGAGCAAGTTAGTTTGAGCCCTCTGACGATGATCTAGATCTGAGAGTAGCTATTGGAAATCTTCTGCAAACAGCATCTTTCGGAGAGGTGGTACATATATTGCAGTCTCTCCTTTGTTTGCCAGCTCCAAATCCGCTTGAGCGGAACATCTGTGGTGCACCCCCCAGCCGTCCTGAATGCAAGTTTCGAGTGCACGAACGATTGTTCTGTGCTCGCACAGATGAATAGGCAGGACTGAAAGGGGCTGCTGGATCTCTACTGCCCTCAGCAGGATTTGCTAAATTGACACTTTTATTGCAGTCTCTCCTTTGTTTGCCAGCTCCAAGTCCGTTTGGGCACAACATCTGTGGTACACCCCCCAGCCGTCCTTTAATCCGAGTTCGGAGTGCACGAACGATTGCTCTCTGCTCGCACAGACGAATAGGCGGGACTGAAAGAGGCTGCTGGATCTCTTCAGCACTCAGCAAGATTTGCAACCGGGACACCTCTTTTACTGTCATTCCTTGCATATTTATCAGAAAGTGCATTTGAACCAACGTCTCCGGCACCCAATCTCAGACATGCTGCTGCTGAGTGAGCGGAGCAAGTTAGTTTGATCCCTCTGACGATGATCTAGATCTGAGAGTAGCTATTGGAAATCTTCTGCAAACAGCATCTTTCGGAGACGTGGTACATATATTGCAGTCTCTCCTTTGTTTGCCAGCTAAAAAACCGCTTGAGCGGAACATCTGTGGTGCACCCCCCAGCCGTCCTGAATGCAAGTTTGGAGTGCAAGAACGATTGTTCTGTGCTCGCACAGATGAATAGGCAGGACTGAAAGGGGCTGCTGGATCTCTTCTGCCCTCAGCAGGATTTGCTAAATTGAGACTTTTATTGCAGTCTCTCCTTTGTTTGCCAGCTCCAAGTCCGTTTGGGCACAACATCTGTGGTACACCCCCCCAGCCGTCCTTTAATCCGAGTTCGGAGTGCACGAACGATTGCTCTCTGCTCGCACAGACGAATAGGCGGGACTGAAAGAGGCTGCTGGATCTCTTCAGCACTCAGCAAGATTTGCAACCGGGACACCTCTTTTAATGTCATTCCTTGCATACTTATCAGAAAGTGCATTTGAACCAACGTCTCCGGCACCCAATCTCAGACATGCTGCTGCTGAGTGAGCGGAGCAAGTTAGGTTGATCCCTCTGACGATGATCTAGATCTGAGAGTAGCTATTGGAAATCTTCTGCAAACAGCATCTTTCGCAGAGGTGGTACATATATTGCAGTCTCTCCTTTGTTTGAAAGCTCCAAATCCTTTTGAGCACAATATCTGTGGTGCACCCCCCAGCCGTCCTGAATCCGAGTTTGGAGTGCACGAACTTTTGTTTTCTGCCCGCACAGACGAAGAGCCAGGACTGAAAGAGGCTGCTGGATCTCTTCAGCACTAAGCAAGCCGGATTTGCTAAAGTGACACTTTTATTGCAGTCTCTCCTTTTTTGCCAGCTCCAAGTCCGTTTGTGCACAACATCTGTGGTGCACCCCCCAGCCGTCCTTTAATCCGAGTTCGGAGTGCACGAACGATTGCTCTCTGCTCGCACAGACGAATAGGCGGGACTGAAAGAGGCTGCTGGATCTCTTCAGCACTCAGCAAGCTTTGCAACCGGGACACCTCTTTTACTGTCATTCCTTGCATACTTATCAGAAAGTGCATTTGAACCAACGTCTCCGGCACCCAATCTCAGACATGCTGCTGCTGAGTGAGCGGAGCAAGTTAGTTTGATCCCTCTGACGATGATCTAGATCTGAGAGTAGCTATTGGAAATCTTCTGCAAACAGCATCTTTCGGAGACGTGGTACATATATTGCAGTCTCTCCTTTGTTTGAAAGCTCCAAATCCGTTTGAGCGTTACATCTGTGGTGCACCCCCCAACCGTCCTGAATGCAAGTTTGGAGTGCACGAACTTTTGTTTTCTGCCCGCACAGACGAAGAGCCAGGACTGAAAGAGGCTGCTGGATCTCTTCAGCACTAAGCAAGCCGGATTTTCTAAAGTGACACTTTTATTGCAGTCTCTCCTTTGTTTGCCATCTCCAAGTCCGTTTGGGCACAACATCTGTGGTGCACCCCCCAGCCGTCCTTTAATCCGAGTTCGGAGTGCACGAACGATTGCTCTCTGCCAGCACAGACGAAGAGCCAGGACTGAAAGAGGCTGCTGGATCTCTTCAGCACTCAGCAAGCTTTGCAACCGGGACACCTCTTTTACTGTCACTCCTTGCTTACTTGTCTGAAAGTGCATTTGAACCAACGTCTCCGGCACCCAATCTCAGACATGCTGCTGCTGAGTGAGCGGAGCAATTTAGTTTGAGCCCTCTGACGATGATGTAGATCTGAGAGTAGCTATTGGAAATCTTCTGCAAACAGCATCTTTCGGAGAGGTGGTACATATATTGCAGTCTCTCTTTTGTTTGAAAGCTCCAAATCCGTTTGAGCACAATATCTGTGGTGCACCCCCCAGCCGTCCTGAATCCGAGTTTAGAGTGCACGAACTTTTGTTTTCTGCCCGCACAGATGAAGAGCCAGGACTGAAAGAGGCTGCTGGATCTCTTCAGCACTAAGCAAGCCGGATTTGCTAAAGTGACACTTTTATTGCAGTCTCTCCTTTGTTTGCCAGCTCCAAGTCCGTTTGAGCACAACATCTGTGGTGCACCCCCCAGCCATCCTTTAATCCGAGTTCGGAGTGCACGAACGATTGCTCTCTGCCCGCACAGACGAAGAGCCAGGACTGAAAGAGGCTGCTGGATCTCTTCAGCACTCAGCAAGCTTTGCAACCGGGACACCTCTTTTACTGTCACTCCTTGCTTACTTGTCTGAAAGTGCATTTGAACCAACGTCTCCGGCACCCAATCTCAGACATGCTGCTGCTGAGTGAGCGGAGCAAGTTAGTTTGATCCCTCTGACGATGATCTAGATCTGAGAGTAGCTTTTGGAAATCTTCTGCAAACAGCATCTTTCGGAGAGGTGGTACATATATTGCAGTCTCTCCTTTGTTTGCCAGCTCCAAATCCGCTTGAGCGGAACATCTACGGTGCACCCCCCAGCCGTCCTGAATGCAAGTTTGGAGTGCAAGAACGATTGTTCTGTGCTCGCACAGATGAATAGGCAGGACTGAAAGGGGCTGCTGGATCTCTACTGCCCTCAGCAGGATTTGCTAAATTGACACTTTTATTGCAGTCTCTCCTTTGTTTGCCAGCTCCAAGTCCGTTTGGGCACAACATCTGTGGTGCACCCCCCAGCCGTCCTTTAATCCGAGTTCGGAGTGCACGAACGATTGCTCTCTTCTCGCACAGACGAATAGGCGGGACTGAAAGAGGCTGCTGGATCTCTTCAACACTCAGCAAGATTTGCAACCGGGACACCTCTTTTACTGTCATTCCTTGCATACTTATCAGAAAGTGCATTTGAACCAACGTCTCCGGCACCCAATCTCAGACATGCTGCTGCTGAGTGAGCGGAGCAAGTTAGTTTGATCCCTCTGACGATGATCTAGATCTGAGAGTAGCTATTGGAAATCTTCTGCAAACAGCATCTTTCGGAGAGGTGGTACATATATTGCAGTCTCTCCTTTGTTTGAAAGCTCCAAATCCGTTTGAGCACAATATCTGTGGTGCACCCCCCAGCCGTCCTGAATCCGAGTTTGGAGTGCACGAACTTTTGTTTTCTGCCCGCACAGACGAAGAGCCAGGACTGAAAGAGGCTGCTGGATGTCTTCAGCACTAAGCAAGCCGGATTTTCTAAAGTGACACTTTTATTGCAGTCTCTCCTTTGTTTGCCAGCTCCAAGTCCGTTTGGGCACAACATCTGTGGTGCACCCCCCAGCCGTCCTTTAATCCGAGTTCGGAGTGCACGAACGATTGCTCTCTGCTCGCACAGACGAATAGGCGGGACTGAAAGAGGCTGCTGGATCTCTTCAGCACTCAGCAAGATTTGCAACCGGGACACCTCTTTTACTGTCACTCCTTGCTTACTTGTCTGAAAGTGCATTTGAACCAACGTCTCCAGCACCCAATCTCAGACATGCTGCTGCTGAGTGAGCGGAGCAAGTTAGGTTGATCCCTCTGACGATGATCTAGATCTGAGAGTAGCTATTGGAAATCTTCTGCAAACAGCATCTTTCGGAGAGGTGGTACATATATTGCAGTCTCTCCTTTGTTTGCCAGCTCCAAATCCGCTTGAGCGGAACATCTGTAGTGCACCCCCCAGCCGTCCTGAATGCAAGTTTGGAGTGCAAGAACGATTGTTCTGTGCTCGCACAGATGAATAGGCAGGACGGAAAGGGGCTGCTGGATCTCTACTGCCCTCAGCAGGATTTGCTAAATTGACACTTTTATTGCAGTCTCTCCTTTGTTTGCCAGCTCCAAGTCCGTTTGGGCACAACATCTGTGGTGCACCCCCCAGCCGTCCTTTAATCCGAGTTCGGAATGCCCGAACGATTGCTCTCTGCCAGCACAGACGAAGAGCCAGGACTGAAAGAGGCTGCTGGATCTCTTCAGCACTCAGCAAGCTTTGCAACCGGGACACCTCTTTTACTGTCACTCCTTGCTTACTTGTCTGAAAGTGCATTTGAACCAACGTCTCCGGCACCCAATCTCAGACATGCTGCTGCTGAGTGAGCGGAGCAAGTTAGTTTGATCCCTCTGACGATGATCTAGATCTGAGAGTAGCTATTGGAAATCTTCTGCAAACAGCATCTTTCGGAGACGTGGTACATATATTGCAGTCTCTCCTTTGTTTGCCAGCTCCAAATCCGCTTGAGCGGAACATCTGTGGTGCACCCCCCAGCCGTCCTGAATGCAAGTTTGGAGTGCACGAACGATTGTTCTGTGCTCGCACAGATGAATAGGCAGGACTGAAAGGGGCTGCTGGATCTCTACTGCCCTCAGCAGGATTTGCTAAATTGACACTTTTATTGCAGTCTCTCCTTTGTTTGCCAGCTCCAAGTCCGTTTGGGCACTACATCTGTGGTGCACACCCCAGCCGTCCTTTAATCCGAGTTCGGAGTGCACGAACGATTGCTCTCTGCTCGCACAGACGAATAGGCAGGACTGAAAGAGGCTGCTGGATCTCTTCAGCACTCAGCAAGCTTTGCAACCGGGACACCTCTTTTACTGTCATTCCTTGCATACTTATCAGAAAGTGCATTTGAACCAACGTCTCCGGCACCCAATCTCAGACATGCTGCTGCTGAGTGAGCGGAGCAAGTTAGTTTGATCCCTCTGACGATGATCTAGATCTGAGAGTAGCTATTGGAAATCTTCTGCAAACAGCATCTTTCGGAGACGTGGTACATATATTGCAGTCTCTCCTTTGTTTGAAAGCTCCAAATCCGTTTGAGCGCAATATCTGTGGTGCACCCCCCAGCCGTCCTGAATCCGAGTTTGGAGTGTACGAACTTTTGTTTTCTGCCCGCACAGACGAAGAGCCAGGACTGAAAGAGGCTGCTGGATCTCTTCAGCACTAAGCAAGCCGGATTTGCTAAAGTGACACTTTTATTGCAGTCTCTCCTTTGTTTGCCAGCTCCAAGTCCGTTTGGGCACAACATCTGTGGTGCACCCCCCAGCCGTCCTTTAATCCGAGTTCGGAGTGCACGAACGATTGCTCTCTGCCCGCACAGGAGAAGAGCCAGGACTGAAAGAGGCTGCTGGATCTCTTCAGCACTCAGCAAGCTTTGCAACCGGGACACCTCTTTTACTGTCACTCCTTGCTTACTTGTCTGAAAGTACATTTGAACCAACGTCTCCGGCACCCAATCTCAGACATGCTGCTGCTGAGTGAGCGGAGCAAGTTAGTTTGATCCCTCTGACGATGATCTAGATCTGAGTGTAGCTATTGGAAATCTTCTGCAAACAGCATCTTTCGGAGAGGTGGTACATATATTGCAGTCTCTCCTTTGTTTGCCAGCTCCAAATCCGCTTGAGCGCAACATCTGTGGTGCACCCCCCAGCCGTCCTGAATGCAAGTTTCGAGTGCACGAAGGATTGTTCTGTGCTCGCACAGATGAATAGGCAGGACTGAAAGGGGCTGCTGGATCTCTACTGCCCTCAGCAGGATTTGCTAAATTGACACTTTTATTGCAGTCTCTCCTTTGTTTGCCAGCTCCAAGTCCGTTTGGGCACAACATCTGTGGTGCACCCCCCAGCCGTCCTTTAATCCGAGTTCGGAGTGCACGAACGATTGCTCTCTGCTCGCACAGACGAATAGGCGGGACTGAAAGAGGCTGCTGGATCTCTTCAGCACTCAGCAAGCTTTGCAACCGGGACACCTCTTTTACTGTCACTCCTTGCTTACTTGTCTGAAAGTGCATTTGAACCAACGTCTCCGGCACCCAATCTCAGACATGCTGCTGCTGAGTGAGCGGAGCAAGTTAGTTTGAGCCCTCTGACGATGATCTAGATCTGAGAGTAGCTATTGGAAATCTTCTGCAAACAGCATCTTTCGGAGAGGTGGTACATATATTGCAGTCTCTCCTTTGTTTGCCAGCTCCAAATCCGCTTGAGCGCAACATCTGTGGTGCACCCCCCAGCCGTCCTGAATGCAAGTTTCGAGTGCACGAACGATTGTTCTGTGCTCGCACAGATGAATAGGCAGGACTGAAAGGGGCTGCTGGATCTCTACTGCCCTCAGCAGGATTCGCTAAATTGACACTTTTATTGCAGTCTCTCCTTTGTTTGCCAGCTCCAAGTCCGTTTGGGCACTACATCTGTGGTGCACCCCCCAGCCGTCCTTTAATCCGAGTTCGGAGTGCACGAACGATTGCTCTCTGCTCGCACAGACGAATAGGCGGGACTGAAAGAGGCTGCTGGATCTCTTCAGCACTCAGCAAGATTTGCAACCGGGACACCTCTTTTAATGTCATTCCTTGCATACTTATCAGAAAGTGCATTTGAACCAACGTCTCCGGCACCCAATCTCAGACATGCTGCTGCTGAGTGAGCGGAGCAAGTTAGTTTGATCCCTCTGACGATGATCTAGATCTGAGAGTAGCTATTGGAAATCTTCTGCAAACAGCATCTTTTGGAGACGTGGTACATATATTGCAGTCTCTCCTTTGTTTGAAAGCTCCAAATCCGTTTGAGCGTTACATCTGTGGTGCACCCCCCAACCGTCCTGAATGCAAGTTTGGAGTGCACGAACTTTTGTTTTCTGCCCGCACAGACGAAGAGCCAGGACTGAAAGAGGCTGCTGGATCTCTTCAGCACTAAGCAAGCCGGATTTGCTAAAGTGACACTTTTATTGCAGTCTCTCCTTTGTTTGCCAGCTCCAAGTCCGTTTGGGCACAACATCTGTGGTGCACCCCCCAGCCGTCCTTTAATCCGAGTTCGGAGTGCACGAACGATTGCTCTCTGCCAGCACAGACGAAGAGCCAGGACTGAAAGAGGCTGCTGGATCTCTTCAGCACTCAGCAAGCTTTGCAACCGGGACACCTCTTTTACTGTCACTCCTTGCTTACTTGTCTGAAAGTGCATTTGAACCAACGTCTCCGGCACCCAATCTCAGACATGCTGCTGCTGAGTGAGCGGAGCAAGTTAGTTTGAGCCCTCTGACGATGATCCAGAACTGAGAGTAGCTATTGGAAATCTTCTGCAAACAGCATCTTTCGGAGAGGTGGTACATATATTGCAGTCTCTCCTTTGTTTGCCAGCTCCAAATCCGCTTGAGCGGAACATCTATGGTGCACCCCCCAGCCGTCCTGAATGCAAGTTTGGAGTGCAAGAACGATTGTTCTGTGCTCGCACAGATGAATAGGCAGGACTGAAAGGGGCTGCTGGATCTCTACTGCCCTCAGCAGGATTTGCTAAATTGACACTTTTATTGCAGTCTCTCCTTTGTTTGCCAGCTCCAAGTCCGTTTGGGCACAACATCTGTGGTGCACCCCCCAGCCGTCCTTTAATCCGAGTTCGGAGTGCACGAACGATTGCTCTCTTCTCGCGCAGACGAATAGGCGGGACTGAAAGAGGCTGCTGGATCTCTTCAGCACTCAGCAAGATTTGCAACCGGGACACCTCTTTTACTGTCATTCCTTGCATACTTATCAGAAAGTGCATTTGAACCAACGTCTCCGGCACCCAATCTCAGACATGCTGCTGCTGAGTGAGCGGAGCAAGTTAGTTTGAGCCCTCTGACGATGATCTAGATCTGAGAGTAGCTATTGGAAATCTTCTGCAAACAGCATCTTTCGGAGAGGTGGTACATATATTGCAGTCTCTCCTTTGTTTGAAAGCTCCAAATCCGTTTGAGCGCAATATCTGTGGTGCACCCCCCAGCCGTCCTGAATCCGAGTTTGGAGTGCACGAACTTTTGTTTTCTGCCCGCACAGACGAAGAGCCAGGACTGAAAGAGGCTGCTGGATCTCTTCAGCACTAAGCAAGCCGGATTTGCTAAAGTGACACTTTTATTGCAGTCTCTCCTTTGTTTGCCAGCTCCAAGTCCGTTTGGGCACAACATCTGTGGTGCACCCCCCAGCCGTCCTTTAATCCGAGTTCGGAGTGCACGAACGATTGCTCTCTGCCCGCACAGGAGAAGAGCCAGGACTGAAAGAGGCTGCTGGATCTCTTCAGCACTCAGCAAGCTTTGCAACCGGGACACCTCTTTTACTGTCACTCCTTGCTTACTTGTCTGAAAGTGCATTTGAACCAACGTCTCCGGCACCCAATCTCAGACATGCTGCTGCTGAGGGAGCGGAGCAAGTTAGTTTGATCCCTCTGACGATGATCTAGATCTGAGAGTAGCTATTGGAAATCTTCTGCAAACAGCATCTTTCGGAGACGTGGTACATATATTGCAGTCTCTCCTTTGTTTGCCAGCTCCAAATCCGCTTGAGCGCAACATCTGTGGTGCACCCCCCAGCCGTCCTGAATGCAAGTTTCGAGTGCACGAAGGATTGTTCTGTGCTCGCACAGATGAATAGGCAGGACTGAAAGGGGCTGCTGGATCTCTACTGCCCTCAGCAGGATTTGCTAAATTGACACTTTTATTGCAGTCTCTCCTTTGTTTGCCAGCTCCAAGTCCGTTTGGGCACAACATCTGTGGTGCACCCCCCAGCCGTCCTTTAATCCGAGTTCGGAGTGCACGAACGATTGCTCTCTGCTCGCACAGACGAATAGGCGGGACTGAAAGAGGCTGCTGGATCTCTTCAGCACTCAGCAAGCTTTGCAACCGGGACACCTCTTTTACTGTCACTCCTTGCTTACTTGTCTGAAAGTGCATTTGAACCAACGTCTCCGGCACCCAATCTCAGACATGCTGCTGCTGAGTGAGCGGAGCAAGTTAGTTTGAGCCCTCTGACGATGATCTAGATCTGAGAGTAGCTATTGGAAATCTTCTGCAAACAGCATCTTTCGGAGAGGTGGTACATATATTGCAGTCTCTCCTTTGTTTGAAAGCTCCAAATCCGTTTGAGCGCAATATCTGTGGTGCACCCCCCAGCCGTCCTGAATCCGAGTTTGGAGTGCACGAACTTTTGTTTTCTGCCCGCACAGACGAAGAGCCAGGACTGAAAGAGGCTGCTGGATCTCTTCAGCACTAAGCAAGCCGGATTTGCTAAAGTGACACTTTTATTGCAGTCTCTCCTTTGTTTGCCAGCTCCAAGTCCGTTTGGGCACAACATCTGTGGTGCACCCCCCAGCCGTCCTTTAATCCGAGTTCGGAGTGCACGAACGATTGCTCTCTGCCCGCACAGGAGAAGAGCCAGGACTGAAAGAGGCTGCTGGATCTCTTCAGCACTCAGCAAGCTTTGCAACCGGGACACCTCTTTTACTGTCACTCCTTGCTTACTTGTCTGAAAGTACATTTGAACCAACGTCTCCGGCACCCAATCTCAGACATGCTGCTGCTGAGTGAGCGGAGCAAGTTAGTTTGATCCCTCTGACGATGATCTAGATCTGAGTGTAGCTATTGGAAATCTTCTGCAAACAGCATCTTTCGGAGAGGTGGTACATATATTGCAGTCTCTCCTTTGTTTGCCAGCTCCAAATCCGCTTGAGCGCAACATCTGTGGTGCACCCCCCAGCCGTCCTGAATGCAAGTTTCGAGTGCACGAAGGATTGTTCTGTGCTCGCACAATAGGCAGGACTGAAAGGGGCTGCTGGATCTCTACTGCCCTCAGCAGGATTTGCTAAATTGACACTTTTATTGCAGTCTCTCCTTTGTTTGCCAGCTCCAAGTCCGTTTGGGCACAACATCTGTGGTGCACCCCCCAGCCGTCCTTTAATCCGAGTTCGGAGTGCACGAACGATTGCTCTCTGCTCGCACAGACGAATAGGCGGGACTGAAAGAGGCTGCTGGATCTCTTCAGCACTCAGCAAGCTTTGCAACCGGGACACCTCTTTTACTGTCACTCCTTGCTTACTTGTCTGAAAGTGCATTTGAACCAACGTCTCCGGCACCCAATCTCAGACATGCTGCTGCTGAGTGAGCGGAGCAAGTTAGTTTGAGCCCTCTGACGATGATCTAGATCTGAGAGTAGCTATTGGAAATCTTCTGCAAACAGCATCTTTCGGAGAGGTGGTACATATATTGCAGTCTCTCCTTTGTTTGCCAGCTCCAAATCCGCTTGAGCGCAACATCTGTGGTGCACCCCCCAGCCGTCCTGAATGCAAGTTTCGAGTGCACGAACGATTGTTCTGTGCTCGCACAGATGAATAGGCAGGACTGAAAGGGGCTGCTGGATCTCTACTGCCCTCAGCAGGATTCGCTAAATTGACACTTTTATTGCAGTCTCTCCTTTGTTTGCCAGCTCCAAGTCCGTTTGGGCACTACATCTGTGGTGCACCCCCCAGCCGTCCTTTAATCCGAGTTCGGAGTGCACGAACGATTGCTCTCTGCTCGCACAGACGAATAGGCGGGACTGAAAGAGGCTGCTGGATCTCTTCAGCACTCAGCAAGATTTGCAACCGGGACACCTCTTTTAATGTCATTCCTTGCATACTTATCAGAAAGTGCATTTGAACCAACGTCTCCGGCACCCAATCTCAGACATGCTGCTGCTGAGTGAGCGGAGCAAGTTAGTTTGATCCCTCTGACGATGATCTAGATCTGAGAGTAGCTATTGGAAATCTTCTGCAAACAGCATCTTTCGGAGACGTGGTACATATATTGCAGTCTCTCCTTTGTTTGAAAGCTCCAAATCCGTTTGAGCGTTACATCTGTGGTGCACCCCCCAACCGTCCTGAATGCAAGTTTGGAGTGCACGAACTTTTGTTTTCTGCCCGCACAGACGAAGAGCCAGGACTGAAAGAGGCTGCTGGATCTCTTCAGCACTAAGCAAGCCGGATTTGCTAAAGTGACACTTTTATTGCAGTCTCTCCTTTGTTTGCCAGCTCCAAGTCCGTTTGGGCACAACATCTGTGGTGCACCCCCCAGCCGTCCTTTAATCCGAGTTCGGAGTGCACGAACGATTGCTCTCTGCCAGCACAGACGAAGAGCCAGGACTGAAAGAGGCTGCTGGATCTCTTCAGCACTCAGCAAGCTTTGCAACCGGGACACCTCTTTTACTGTCACTCCTTGCTTACTTGTCTGAAAGTGCATTTGAACCAACGTCTCCGGCACCCAATCTCAGACATGCTGCTGCTGAGTGAGCGGAGCAAGTTAGGTTGAGCCCTCTGACGATGATCTAGATCTGAGAGTAGCTATTGGAAATCTTCTGCAAACAGCATCTTTCGGAGACGTGGTACATATATTGCAGTCTCTCCTTTGTTTGCCAGCTCCAAATCCGCTTGAGCGGAACATCTGTGGTGCACCCCCCAGCCGTCCGGAATGCAAGTTTCGAGTGCACGAACGATTGTTCTGTGCTCGCACATATGAATAGGCAGGAGTGAAAGGGGCTGCTGGACCTCTACTGCCCTCTGCAGGATTTGCTAAATTGACACTTTTATTGCAGTCTCTCCTTTGTTTGCCAGCTCCAAGTCCGTTTGGGCACAACATCTGTGGTGCACCCCCCAGCTGTCCTTTAATCCGAGTTCGGAGTGCACGAACGATTGCTCTCTGCCCGCACAGACGAAGAGCCAGGACTGAAAGAGGCTGCTGGATCTCTTCAGCACTCAGCAAGCTTTGCAACCGGGACACCTCTTTTACTGTCACTCCTTGCTTACTTGTCTGAAAGTGCATTTGAACCAACGTCTCCGGCACCCAATCTCAGACATGCTGCTGCTGAGTGAGCGGAGCAAGTTAGTTTGATCCCTCTGACGATGATCTAGATCTGAGTGTAGCTATTGGAAATCTTCTGCAAACAGCATCTTTCGGAGAGGTGGTACATATATTGCAGTCTCTCCTTTGTTTGCCAGCTCCAAATCCGCTTGAGCGCAACATCTGTGGTGCACCCCCCAGCCGTCCTGAATGCAAGTTTCGAGTGCACGAAGGATTGTTCTGTGCTCGCACAATAGGCAGGACTGAAAGGGGCTGCTGGATCTCTACTGCCCTCAGCAGGATTTGCTAAATTGACACTTTTATTGCAGTCTCTCCTTTGTTTGCCAGCTCCAAGTCCGTTTGGGCACAACATCTGTGGTGCACCCCCCAGCCGTCCTTTAATCCGAGTTCGGAGTGCACGAACGATTGCTCTCTGCTCGCACAGACGAATAGGCGGGACTGAAAGAGGCTGCTGGATCTCTTCAGCACTCAGCAAGCTTTGCAACCGGGACACCTCTTTTACTGTCACTCCTTGCTTACTTGTCTGAAAGTGCATTTGAACCAACGTCTCCGGCACCCAATCTCAGACATGCTGCTGCTGAGTGAGCGGAGCAAGTTAGTTTGAGCCCTCTGACGATGATCTAGATCTGAGAGTAGCTATTGGAAATCTTCTGCAAACAGCATCTTTCGGAGAGGTGGTACATATATTGCAGTCTCTCCTTTGTTTGCCAGCTCCAAATCCGCTTGAGCGCAACATCTGTGGTGCACCCCCCAGCCGTCCTGAATGCAAGTTTCGAGTGCACGAACGATTGTTCTGTGCTCGCACAGATGAATAGGCAGGACTGAAAGGGGCTGCTGGATCTCTACTGCCCTCAGCAGGATTTGCTAAATTGACACTTTTATTGCAGTCTCTCCTTTGTTTGCCAGCTCCAAGTCCGTTTGGGCACTACATCTGTGGTGCACCCCCCAGCCGTCCTTTAATCCGAGTTCGGAGTGCACGAACGATTGCTCTCTGCTCGCACAGACGAATAGGCGGGACTGAAAGAGGCTGCTGGATCTCTTCAGCACTCAGCAAGATTTGCAACCGGGACACCTCTTTTAATGTCATTCCTTGCATACTTATCAGAAAGTGCATTTGAACCAACGTCTCCGGCACCCAATCTCAGACATGCTGCTGCTGAGTGAGCGGAGCAAGTTAGTTTGATCCCTCTGACGATGATCTAGATCTGAGAGTAGCTATTGGAAATCTTCTGCAAACAGCATCTTTCGGAGACGTGGTACATATATTGCAGTCTCTCCTTTGTTTGCCAGCTCCAAATCCGCTTGAGCGGAACATCTGTGGTGCACCCCCCAGCCGTCCTGAATGCAAGTTTGGAGTGCACGAACGATTGTTCTGTGCTCGCACAGATGAATAGGCAGGACTGAAAGGGGCTGCTGGATCTCTACTGCCCTCAGCAGGATTTGCTAAATTGACACTTTTATTGCAGTCTCTCCTTTGTTTGCCAGCTCCAAGTCCGTTTGGGCACTACATCTGTGGTGCACCCCCCAGCCGTCCTTTAATCCGAGTTCGGAGTGCACGAACGATTGCTCTCTGCTCGCACAGACGAATAGGCGGGACTGAAAGAGGCTGCTGGATCTCTTCAGCACTCAGCAAGCTTTGCAACCGGGACACCTCTTTTACTGTCATTCCTTGCATACTTATCAGAAAGTGCATTTGAACCAACGTCTCCGGCACCCAATCTCAGACATGCTGCTGCTGAGTGAGCGGAGCAAGTTAGTTTGATCCCTCTGACGATGATCTAGATCTGAGAGTAGCTATTGGAAATCTTCTGCAAACAGCATCTTTCGGAGACGTGGTACATATATTGCAGTCTCTCCTTTGTTTGAAAGCTCCAAATCCGTTTGAGCGTTACATCTGTGGTGCACCCCCCAACCGTCCTGAATGCAAGTTTGGAGTGCACGAACTTTTGTTTTCTGCCCGCACAGACGAAGAGCCAGGACTGAAAGAGGCTGCTGGATCTCTTCAGCACTAAGCAAGCCGGATTTGCTAAAGTGACACTTTTATTGCAGTCTCTCCTTTGTTTGCCAGCTCCAAGTCCGTTTGGGCACAACATCTGTGGTGCACCCCCCAGCCGTCCTTTAATCCGAGTTCGGAGTGCACGAACGGTTGCTCTCTGCCAGCACAGACGAAGAGCCAGGACTGAAAGAGGCTGCTGGATCTCTTCAGCACTCAGCAAGCTTTGCAACCGGGACACCTCTTTTACTGTCACTCCTTGCTTACTTGTCTGAAAGTGCATTTGAACCAACGTCTCCGGCACCCAATCTCAGACATGCTGCTGCTGAGTGAGCGGAGCAAGTTAGTTTGATCCCTCTGACGATGATCTAGATCTGAGAGTAGCTATTGGAAATCTTCTGCAAACAGCATCTTTCGGAGAGGTGGTACATATATTGCAGTCTCTCTTTTGTTTGAAAGCTCCAAATCCGTTTGAGCACAATATCTGTGGTGCACCCCCCAGCCGTCCTGAATCCGAGTTTAGAGTGCACGAACTTTTGTTTTCTGCCCGCCCAGACGAAGAGCCAGGACTGAAAGAGGCTGCTGGATCTCTTCAGCACTAAGCAAGCCGGATTTGCTAAAGTGACACTTTTATTGCAGTCTCTCCTTTGTTTGCCAGCTCCAAGTCCGTTTGAGCACAACATCTGTGGTGCACCCCCCAGCCGTCCTTTAATCCGATTTCGGAGTGCACGAACGATTGCTCTCTGCCCGCACAGACGAAGAGCCAGGACTGAAAGAGGCTGCTGGATCTCTTCAGCACTCAGCAAGCTTTGCAAGCGGGACACCTCTTTTACTGTCACTCCTTGCTTACTTGTCTGAAAGTGCATTTGAACCAACGTCTCCGGCACCCAATCTCAGACATGCTGCTGCTGAGTGAGCGGAGCAAGTTAGTTTGATCCCTCTGACGATGATCTAGATCTGAGAGTAGCTTTTGGAAATCTTCTGCAAACAGCATCTTTCGGAGAGGTGGTACATATATTGCAGTCTCTCCTTTGTTTGCCAGCTCCAAATCCGCTTGAGCGGAACATCTATGGTGCACCCCCCAGCCGTCCTGAATGCAAGTTTGGAGTGCAAGAACGATTGTTCTGTGCTCGCACAGATGAATAGGCAGGACTGAAAGGGGCTGCTGGATCTCTACTGCCCTCAGCAGGATTTGCTAAATTGACACTTTTATTGCAGTCTCTCCTTTGTTTGCCAGCTCCAAGTCCGTTTGGGCACAACATCTGGGGTGCACCCCCCAGCCGTCCTTTAATCCGAGTTCGGAGTGCACGAACGATTGCTCTCTTCTCGCACAGACGAATAGGCGGGACTGAAAGAGGCTGCTGGATCTCTTCAGCACTCAGCAAGATTTGCAACCGGGACACCTCTTTTACTGTCATTCCTTGCATACTTATCAGAAAGTGCATTTGAACCAACGTCTCCGGCACCCAATCTCAGACATGCTGCTGCTGAGTGAGCGGAGCAAGTTAGTTTGATCCCTCTGACGATGATCTAGATCTGAGAGTAGCTATTGGAAATCTTCTGCAAACAGCATCTTTCGGAGAGGTGGTACATATATTGCAGTCTCTCCTTTGTTTGAAAGCTCCAAATCCGTTTGAGCACAATATCTGTGGTGCACCCCCCAGCCGTCCTGAATCCGAGTTTGGAGTGCACGAACTTTTGTTTTCTGCCCGCACAGACGAAGAGCCAGGACTGAAAGAGGCTGCTGGATCTCTTCAGCACTAAGCAAGCCGGATTTTCTAAAGTGACACTTTTATTGCAGTCTCTCCTTTGTTTGCCAGCTCCAAGTCCGTTTGGGCACAACATCTGTGGTGCACCCCCCAGCCGTCCTTTAATCCGAGTTCGGAGTGCACGAACGATTGCTCTCTGCTCGCACAGACGAATAGGCGGGACTGAAAGAGGCTGCTGGATCTCTTCAGCACTCAGCAAGATTTGCAACCGGGACACCTCTTTTACTGTCACTCCTTGCTTACTTGTCTGAAAGTGCATTTGAACCAACGTCTCCGGCACCCAATCTCAGACATGCTGCTGCTGAGTGAGCGGAGCAAGTTAGGTTGAGCCCTCTGACGATGATCTAGATCTGAGAGTAGCTATTGGAAATCTTCTGCAAACAGCATCTTTCGGAGACGTGGTACATATATTGCAGTCTCTCCTTTGTTTGCCAGCTCCAAATCCGCTTGAGCGCAACATCTGTGGTGCACCCCCCAGCCGTCCTGAATGCAAGTTTCGAGTGCACGAACGATTGTTCTGTGCTCGCACATATGAATAGGCAGGAGTGAAAGGGGCTGCTGGATCTCTACTGCCCTCAGCAGGATTTGCTAAATTGACACTTTTATTGCAGTCTCTCCTTTGTTTGCCAGCTCCAAGTCCGTTTGGGCACAACATCTGTGGTGCACCCCCCAGCTGTCCTTTAATCCGAGTTCGGAGTGCCCGAACGATTGCTCTCTGCCCGCCCAGACGAAGAGCCAGGACTGAAAGAGGCTGCTGGATCTCTTCAGCACTCAGCAAGCTTTGCAACCGGGACACCTCTTTTACTGTCACTCCTTGCTTACTTGTCTGAAAGTGCATTTGAACCAACGTCTCCGGCACCCAATCTCAGACATGCTGCTGCTGAGTGAGCGGAGCAAGTTAGTTTGAGCCCTCTGACGATGATCTAGATCTGAGAGTAGCTATTGGAAATCTTCTGCAAACAGCATCTTTCGGAGAGGTGGTACATATATTGCAGTCTCTCCTTTGTTTGAAAGCTCCAAATCCGCTTGAGCGTTACATCTGTGGTGCACCCCCCAGCCGTCCTGAATGCAAGTTTGGAGTGCAAGAACGATTGTTCTGTGCTCGCACAGATGAATAGGCAGGACTGAAAGGGGCTGCTGGATCTCTACTGCCCTCAGCAGGATTTGCTAAATTGACACTTTTATTGCAGTCTCTCCTTTGTTTGCCAGCTCCAAGTCCGTTTGGGCACAACATCTGTGGTGCACCCCCCAGCCGTCCTTTAATCCGAGTTCGGAGTGCACGAACGATTGCTCTCTGCTCGCACAGACGAATAGGCGGGACTGAAAGAGGCTGCTGGATCTCTTCAGCACTCAGCAAGATTTGCAACCGGGACACCTCTTTTACTGTCATTCCTTGCATACTTATCAGAAAGTGCATTTGAACCAACGTCTCCGGCACCCAATCTCAGACATGCTGCTGCTGAGTGAGCGGAGCAAGTTAGTTTGAGCCCTCTGATGATGATCTAGATCTGAGAGTAGCTATTGGAAATCTTCTGCAAACAGCATCTTTCGGAGACGTGGTACATATATTGCAGTCTCCCCTTTGTTTGAAAGCTCCAAATCCGTTTGAGCACAATATCTGTGGTGCACCCCGCAGCCGTCCTGAATCCGAGTTTGGAGTGCACGAACTTTTGTTTTCTGCCCGCACAGACGAAGAGCCAGGACTGAAAGAGGCTGCTGGATCTCTTCAGCACTAAGCAAGCCGGATTTGCTAAAGTGACACTTTTATTGCAGTCTCTCCTTTGTTTGCCAGCTCCAAGTCCGTTTGGGCACAACATCTGTGGTGCACCCCCCAGCCGTCCTTTAATCCGAGTTCGGAGTGCACGAACGATTGCTCTCTGCCAGCACAGACGAAGAGCCAGGACTGAAAGAGGCTGCTGGATCTCTTCAGCACTCAGCAAGCTTTGCAACCGGGACACCTCTTTTACTGTCACTCCTTGCTTACTTGTCTGAAAGTGCATTTGAACCAACGTCTCCGGCACCCAATCTCAGACATGCTGCTGCTGAGTGAGCGGAGCAAGTTAGTTTGAGCCCTCTGACGATGATCCAGATCTGAGAGTAGCTATTGGAAATCTTCTGCAAACAGCATCTTTCGGAGAGGTGGTACATATATTGCAGTCTCTCCTTTGTTTGCCAGCTCCAAATCCGCTTGAGCGGAACATCTATGGTGCACCCCCCAGCCGTCCTGAATGCAAGTTTGGAGTGCAAGAACGATTGTTCTGTGCTCGCACAGATGAATAGGCAGGACTGAAAGGGGCTGCTGGATCTCTACTGCCCTCAGCAGGATTTGCTAAATTGACACTTTTATTGCAGTCTCTCCTTTGTTTGCCAGCTCCAAGTCCGTTTGGGCACAACATCTGGGGTGCACCCCCCAGCCGTCCTTTAATCCGAGTTCGGAGTGCACGAACGATTGCTCTCTTCTCGCGCAGACGAATAGGCGGGACTGAAAGAGGCTGCTGGATCTCTTCAGCACTCAGCAAGATTTGCAACCGGGACACCTCTTTTACTGTCATTCCTTGCATACTTATCAGAAAGTGCATTTGAACCAACGTCTCCGGCACCCAATCTCAGACATGCTGCTGCTGAGTGAGCGGAGCAAGTTAGTTTGAGCCCTCTGACGATGATCTAGATCTGAGAGTAGCTATTGGAAATCTTCTGCAAACAGCATCTTTCGGAGACGTGGTACATATATTGCAGTCTCTCCTTTGTTTGAAAGCTCCAAATCCGTTTGAGCGCAATATCTGTGGTGCACCCCCCAGCCGTCCTGAATCCGAGTTTGGAGTGCACGAACTTTTGTTTTCTGCCCGCACAGACGAAGAGCCAGGACTGAAAGAGGCTGCTGGATCTCTTCAGCACTAAGCAAGCCGGATTTGCTAAAGTGACACTTTTATTGCAGTCTCTCCTTTGTTTGCCAGCTCCAAGTCCGTTTGGGCACAACATCTGTGGTGCACCCCCCAGCCGTCCTTTAATCCGAGTTCGGAGTGCACGAACGATTGCTCTCTGCCCGCACAGGAGAAGAGCCAGGACTGAAAGAGGCTGCTGGATCTCTTCAGCACTCAGCAAGCTTTGCAACCGGGACACCTCTTTTACTGTCACTCCTTGCTTACTTGTCTGAAAGTGCATTTGAACCAACGTCTCCGGCACCCAATCTCAGACATGCTGCTGCTGAGTGAGCGGAGCAAGTTAGTTTGATCCCTCTGACGATGATCTAGATCTGAGAGTAGCTATTGGAAATCTTCTGCAAACAGCATCTTTCGGAGACGTGGTACATATATTGCAGTCTCTCCTTTGTTTGCCAGCTCCAAATCCGCTTGAGCGCAACATCTGTGGTGCACCCCCCAGCCGTCCTGAATGCAAGTTTCGAGTGCACGAAGGATTGTTCTGTGCTCGCACAGATGAATAGGCAGGACTGAAAGGGGCTGCTGGATCTCTACTGCCTCAGCAGGATTTGCTAAATTGACACTTTTATTGCAGTCTCTCCTTTGTTTGCCAGCTCCAAGTCCGTTTGGGCACAACATCTGTGGTGCACCCCCCAGCCGTCCTTTAATCCGAGTTCGGAGTGCACGAACGATTGCTCTCTGCTCGCACAGACGAATAGGCGGGACTGAAAGAGGCTGCTGGATCTCTTCAGCACTCAGCAAGCTTTGCAACCGGGACACCTCTTTTACTGTCACTCCTTGCTTACTTGTCTGAAAGTGCATTTGAACCAACGTCTCCGGCACCCAATCTCAGACATGCTGCTGCTGAGTGAGCGGAGCAAGTTAGTTTGAGCCCTCTGACGATGATCTAGATCTGAGAGTAGCTATTGGAAATCTTCTGCAAACAGCATCTTTCGGAGAGGTGGTACATATATTGCAGTCTCTCCTTTGTTTGAAAGCTCCAAATCCGTTTGAGCGCAATATCTGTGGTGCACCCCCCAGCCGTCCTGAATCCGAGTTTGGAGTGCACGAACTTTTGTTTTCTGCCCGCACAGACGAAGAGCCAGGACTGAAAGAGGCTGCTGGATCTCTTCAGCACTAAGCAAGCCGGATTTGCTAAAGTGACACTTTTATTGCAGTCTCTCCTTTGTTTGCCAGCTCCAAGTCCGTTTGGGCACAACATCTGTGGTGCACCCCCCAGCCGTCCTTTAATCCGAGTTCGGAGTGCACGAACGATTGCTCTCTGCCCGCACAGGAGAAGAGCCAGGACTGAAAGAGGCTGCTGGATCTCTTCAGCACTCAGCAAGCTTTGCAACCGGGACACCTCTTTTACTGTCACTCCTTGCTTACTTGTCTGAAAGTGCATTTGAACCAACGTCTCCGGCACCCAATCTCAGACATGCTGCTGCTGAGTGAGCGGAGCAAGTTAGTTTGATCCCTCTGACGATGATCTAGATCTGAGAGTAGCTATTGGAAATCTTCTGCAAACAGCATCTTTCGGAGACGTGGTACATATATTGCAGTCTCTCCTTTGTTTGCCAGCTCCAAATCCGCTTGAGCGCAACATCTGTGGTGCACCCCCCAGCCGTCCTGAATGCAAGTTTCGAGTGCACGAAGGATTGTTCTGTGCTCGCACAATAGGCAGGACTGAAAGGGGCTGCTGGATCTCTACTGCCCTCAGCAGGATTTGCTAAATTGACACTTTTATTGCAGTCTCTCCTTTGTTTGCCAGCTCCAAGTCCGTTTGGGCACAACATCTGTGGTGCACCCCCCAGCCGTCCTTTAATCCGAGTTCGGAGTGCACGAACGATTGCTCTCTGCTCGCACAGACGAATAGGCGGGACTGAAAGAGGCTGCTGGATCTCTTCAGCACTCAGCAAGCTTTGCAACCGGGACACCTCTTTTACTGTCACTCCTTGCTTACTTGTCTGAAAGTGCATTTGAACCAACGTCTCCGGCACCCAATCTCAGACATGCTGCTGCTGAGTGAGCGGAGCAAGTTAGTTTGAGCCCTCTGACGATGATCTAGATCTGAGAGTAGCTATTGGAAATCTTCTGCAAACAGCATCTTTCGGAGAGGTGGTACATATATTGCAGTCTCTCCTTTGTTTGCCAGCTCCAAATCCGCTTGAGCGCAACATCTGTGGTGCACCCCCCAGCCGTCCTGAATGCAAGTTTCGAGTGCACGAACGATTGTTCTGTGCTCGCACAGATGAATAGGCAGGACTGAAAGGGGCTGCTGGATCTCTACTGCCCTCAGCAGGATTTGCTAAATTGACACTTTTATTGCAGTCTCTCCTTTGTTTGAAAGCTCCAAATCCGTTTGAGCGTTACATCTGTGGTGCACCCCCCAACCGTCCTGAATGCAAGTTTGGAGTGCACGAACTTTTGTTTTCTGCCCGCACAGACGAAGAGCCAGGACTGAAAGAGGCTGCTGGATCTCTTCAGCACTAAGCAAGCCGGATTTGCTAAAGTGACACTTTTATTGCAGTCTCTCCTTTGTTTGCCAGCTCCAAGTCCGTTTGGGCACAACATCTGTGGTGCACCCCCCAGCCGTCCTTTAATCCGAGTTCGGAGTGCACGAACGATTGCTCTCTGCCAGCACAGACGAAGAGCCAGGACTGAAAGAGGCTGCTGGATCTCTTCAGCACTCAGCAAGCTTTGCAACCGGGACACCTCTTTTACTGTCACTCCTTGCTTACTTGTCTGAAAGTGCATTTGAACCAACGTCTCCGGCACCCAATCTCAGACATGCTGCTGCTGAGTGAGCGGAGCAAGTTAGGTTGAGCCCTCTGACGATGATCTAGATCTGAGAGTAGCTATTGGAAATCTTCTGCAAACAGCATCTTTCGGAGACGTGGTACATATATTGCAGTCTCTCCTTTGTTTGCCAGCTCCAAATCCGCTTGAGCGGAACATCTGTGGTGCACCCCCCAGCCGTCCTGAATCCGAGTTTCGAGTGCACGAACGATTGTTCTGTGCTCGCACATATGAATAGGCAGGAGTGAAAGGGGCTGCTGGATCTCTACTGCCCTCTGCAGGATTTGCTAAATTGACACTTTTATTGCAGTCTCTCCTTTGTTTGCCAGCTCCAAGTCCGTTTGGGCACAACATCTGTGGTGCACCCCCCAGCTGTCCTTTAATCCGAGTTCGGAGTGCACGAACGATTGCTCTCTGCCCGCACAGACGAAGAGCCAGGACTGAAAGAGGCTGCTGGATCTCTTCAGCACTCAGCAAGCTTTGCAACCGGGACACCTCTTTTACTGTCACTCCTTGCTTACTTGTCTGAAAGTGCATTTGAACCAACGTCTCCGGCACCCAATCTCAGACATGCTGCTGCTGAGTGAGCGGAGCAAGTTAGTTTGATCCCTCTGACGATGCTCTAGATCTGAGAGTAGCTATTGGAAATCTTCTGCAAACAGCATCTTTCGGAGAGGTGGTACATATATTGCAGTCTCTCCTTTGTTTGAAAGCTCCAAATCCGCTTGAGCGTTACATCTGTGGTGCACCCCCCAGCCGTCCTGAATGCAAGTTTGGAGTGCAAGAACGATTGTTCTGTGCTCGCACAGATGAATAGGCAGGACTGAAAGGGGCTGCTGGATCTCTACTGCCCTCAGCAGGATTTGCTAAATTGACACTTTTATTGCAGTCTCTCCTTTGTTTGCCAGCTCCAAGTCCGTTTGGGCACTACATCTGTGGTGCACCCCCCAGCCGTCCTTTAATCCGAGTTCGGAGTGCACGAACGATTGCTCTCTGCTCGCACAGACGAATAGGCGGGACTGAAAGAGGCTGCTGGATCTCTTCAGCACTCAGCAAGATTTGCAACCGGGACACCTCTTTTACTGTCATTCCTTGCATACTTATCAGAAAGTGCATTTGAACCAACGTCTCCGGCACCCAATCTCAGACATGCTGCTGCTGAGTGAGCGGAGCAAGTTAGTTTGAGCCCTCTGACGATGATCTAGATCTGAGAGTAGCTATTGGAAATCTTCTGCAAACAGCATCTTTCGGAGAGGTGGTACATATATTGCAGTCTCTCCTTTGTTTGAAAGCTCCAAATCCGTTTGAGCACAATATCTGTGGTGCACCCCCCAGCCGTCCTGAATCCGAGTTTGGAGTGCACGAACTTTTGTTTTCTGCCCGCACAGACGAAGAGCCAGGACTGAAAGAGGCTGCTGGATCTCTTCAGCACTAAGCAAGCCGGATTTGCTAAAGTGACACTTTTATTGCAGTCTCTCCTTTGTTTGCCAGCTCCAAGTCCGTTTGGGCACAACATCTGTGGTGCACCCCCCAGCCGTCCTTTAATCCGAGTTCGGAGTGCACGAACGATTGCTCTCTGCCCGCACAGGAGAAGAGCCAGGACTGAAAGAGGCTGCTGGATCTCTTCAGCACTCAGCAAGCTTTGCAACCGGGACACCTCTTTTACTGTCACTCCTTGCTTACTTGTCTGAAAGTACATTTGAACCAACGTCTCCGGCACCCAATCTCAGACATGCTGCTGCTGAGTGAGCGGAGCAAGTTAGTTTGATCCCTCTGACGATGATCTAGATCTGAGAGTAGCTATTGGAAATCTTCTGCAAACAGCATCTTTCGGAGAGGTGGTACATATATTGCAGTCTCTCCTTTGTTTGCCAGCTCCAAATCCGCTTGAGCGGAACATCTGTGGTGCACCCCCCAGCCGTCCTGAATGCAAGTTTGGAGTGCACGAACGATTGTTCTGTGCTCGCACAGATGAATAGGCAGGACTGAAAGGGGCTGCTGGATCTCTACTGCCCTCAGCAGGATTTGCTAAATTGACACTTTTATTGCAGTCTCTCCTTTGTTTGCCAGCTCCAAGTCCGTTTGGGCACAACATCTGTGGTGCACCCCCCAGCCGTCCTTTAATCCGAGTTCGGAGTGCACGAACGATTGCTCTCTGCCAGCACAGACGAAGAGCCAGGACTGAAAGAGGCTGCTAGATCTCTTCAGCACTCAGCAAGATTTGCAACCGGGAAACCTCTTTTACTGTCATTCCTTGCATACTTATCAGAAAGTGCATTTGAACCAACGTCTCCGGCACCCAATCTCAGACATGCTGCTGCTGAGTGAGCGGAGCAAGTTAGTTTGATCCCTCTGACGATGATCTAGATCTGAGAGTAGCTATTGGAAATCTTCTGCAAACAGCATCTTTCGGAGACGTGGTACATATATTGCAGTCTCTCCTTTGTTTGAAAGCTCCAAATCCGTTTGAGCACAATATCTGTGGTGCACCCCCCAGCCGTCCTGAATCCGAGTTTGGAGTGCACGAACTTTTGTTTTCTGCCCGCACAGACGAAGAGCCAGGACTGAAAGAGGCTGCTGGATCTCTTCAGCACTAAGCAAGCCGGATTTGCTAAAGTGACACTTTTATTGCTGTCTCTCCTTTTTTGCCAGCTCCAAGTCCGTTTGGGCACAACATCTGTGGTGCACCCCCCAGCCGTCCTTTAATCCGAGTTCGGAGTGCACGAACGATTGCTCTCTGCTCGCACAGACGAATAGGCGGGACTGAAAGAGGCTGCTGGATCTCTTCAGCACTCAGCAAGCTTTGCAACCGGGACACCTCTTTTACTGTCACTCCTTGCTTACTTGTCTGAAAGTGCATTTGAACCAACATCTCCGGCACCCAATCTCAGACATGCTGCTGCTGAGTGAGCGGAGCAAGTTAGTTTGAGCCCTCTGACGATGAACTAGATCTGAGAGTAACTATTGGAAATCTTCTGCAAACAGCATCTTTCGGAGAGGTGGTACATATATTGCAGTCTCTCCTTTGTTTGCCAGCTCCAAACCCGCTTGAGCTTTACATCTGTAGTGCACCCCCCAGCCGTCCTGAATGCAAGTTTGGAGTGCAAGAACGATTGTTCTGTGCTTGCACAGATGAATAGGCAGGACTGAAAGGGGCTGCTGGATCTCTACTGCCCTCAGCAGGATTTGCTAAATTGACACTTTTATTGCAGTCTCTCCTTTGTTTGCCAGCTCCAAGTCCGTTTGGGCACTACATCTGTGGTGCACCCCCCAGCTGTCCTTTAATCCGAGTTCGGAGTGCACGAACGATTGCTCTCTGCTCGCACAGACGAATAGGCGGGACTGAAAGAGGCTGCTGGATCTCTTCAGCACTCAGCAAGCTTTGCAACCGGGACACCTCTTTTACTGTCATTCCTTGCATACTTATCAGAAAGTGCATTTGAACCAACGTCTCCGGCACCCAATCTCAGACATGCTGCTGCTGAGTGAGCGGAGCAAGTTAGTTTGAGCCCTCTGACGATGATCTAGATCTGAGAGTAGCTATTGGAAATCTTCTGCAAACAGCATCTTTCGGAGAGGTGGTACATATATTGCAGTCTCTCCTTTGTTTGAAAGCTCCAAATCCGTTTGAGCACAATATCTGTGGTGCACCCCCCAGCCGTCCTGAATCCGAGTTTGGAGTGCACGAACTTTTGTTTTCTACCCGCACAGACGAAGAGCCAGGACTGAAAGAGGCTGCTGGATCTCTTCAGCACTAAGCAAGCCGGATTTGCTAAAGTGACACTTTTATTGCAGTCTCTCCTTTGTTTGCCAGCTCCAAGTCCGTTTGAGCACAACATCTGTGGTGCACCCCCCAGCCGTCCTTTAATCCGAGTTCGGAGTGCACGAACGATTGCTCTCTGCCCGCACAGGAGAAGAGCCAGGACTGAAAGAGGCTGCTGGATCTCTTCAGCACTCAGCAAGCTTTGCAACCGGGACACCTCTTTTACTGTCACTCCTTGCTTACTTGTCTGAAAGTGCATTTGAACCAACGTCTCCGGCACCCAATCTCAGACATGCTGCTGCTGAGTGAGCGGAGCAAGTTAGTTTGATCCCTCTGACGATGATCTAGATCTGAGAGTAGCTATTGGAAATCTTCTGCAAACAGCATCTTTCGGAGAGGTGGTACATATATTGCAGTCTCTCCTTTGTTTGCCAGCTCCAAATCCGCTTGAGCGGAACATCTGTAGTGCACCCCCCAGCCGTCCTGAATGCAAGTTTGGAGTGCAAGAACGATTGTTCTGTGCTCGCACAGATGAATAGGCAGGACTGAAAGGGGCTGCTGGATCTCTACTGCCCTCAGCAGGATTTGCTAAATTGACACTTTTATTGCAGTCTCTCCTTTGTTTGCCAGCTCCAAGTCCGTTTGGGCACAACATCTGTGGTGCACCCCCCAGCTGTCCTTTAATCCGAGTTCGGAGTGCCCGAACGATTGCTCTCTGCCCGCACAGACGAAGAGCCAGGACTGAAAGAGGCTGCTGGATCTCTTCAGCACTCAGCAAGCTTTGCAACCGGGACACCTCTTTTACTGTCACTCCTTGCTTACTTGTCTGAAAGTGCATTTGAACCAACATCTCCGGCACCCAATCTCAGACATGCTGCTGCTGAGTGAGCGGAGCAAGTTAGTTTGAGCCCTCTGACGATGAACTAGATCTGAGAGTAACTATTGGAAATCTTCTGCAAACAGCATCTTTCGGAGAGGTGGTACATATATTGCAGTCTCTCCTTTGTTTGCCAGCTCCAAATCCGCTTGAGCGCAACATCTTTGGTGCACCCCCCAGCCGTCCTGAATGCAAGTTTGGAGTGCACGAACGATTGTTCTGTGCTCGCACAGATGAATAGGCAGGACTGAAAGGGGCTGCTGGATCTCTACTGCCCTCAGCAGGATTTGCTAAATTGACACTTTTATTGCAGTCTCTCCTTTGTTTGCCAGCTCCAAGTCCGTTTGGGCACAACATCTGTGGTGCACCCCCCAGCCGTCCTTTAATCCGAGTTCGGAGTGCACGAACGATTGCTCTCTGCCAGCACAGACGAAGAGCCAGGACTGAAAGAGGCTGCTGGATCTCTTCAGCACTCAGCAAGATTTGCAACCGGGACACCTCTTTTACTGTCACTCCTTGCTTACTTGTCTGAAAGTGCATTTGAACCAACGTCTCCGGCACCCAATCTCAGACATGCTGCTGCTGAGTGAGCGGAGCAAGTTAGTTTGATCCCTCTGACGATGATCTAGATCTGAGTGTAGCTATTGGAAATCTTCTGCAAACAGCATCTTTCGGAGACGTGGTACATATATTGCAGTCTCTCCTTTGTTTGCCAGCTCCAAATCCGCTTGAGCGCAACATCTGTGGTGCACCCCCCAGCCGTCCTGAATGCAAGTTTCGAGTGCACGAAGGATTGTTCTGTGCTCGCACAATAGGCAGGACTGAAAGGGGCTGCTGGATCTCTACTGCCCTCAGCAGGATTTGCTAAATTGACACTTTTATTGCAGTCTCTCCTTTGTTTGCCAGCTCCAAGTCCGTTTGGGCACAACATCTGTGGTGCACCCCCCAGCCGTCCTTTAATCCGAGTTCGGAGTGCACGAACGATTGCTCTCTGCTCGCACAGACGAATAGGCGGGACTGAAAGAGGCTGCTGGATCTCTTCAGCACTCAGCAAGCTTTGCAACCGGGACACCTCTTTTACTGTCACTCCTTGCTTACTTGTCTGAAAGTGCATTTGAACCAACGTCTCCGGCACCCAATCTCAGACATGCTGCTGCTGAGTGAGCGGAGCAAGTTAGTTTGAGCCCTCTGACGATGATCTAGATCTGAGAGTAGCTATTGGAAATCTTCTGCAAACAGCATCTTTCGGAGAGGTGGTACATATATTGCAGTCTCTCCTTTGTTTGCCAGCTCCAAATCCGCTTGAGCGCAACATCTGTGGTGCACCCCCCAGCCGTCCTGAATGCAAGTTTCGAGTGCACGAACGATTGTTCTGTGCTCGCACAGATGAATAGGCAGGACTGAAAGGGGCTGCTGGATCTCTACTGCCCTCTGCAGGATTTGCTAAATTGACACTTTTATTGCAGTCTCTCCTTTGTTTGCCAGCTCCAAGTCCGTTTGGGCACAACATCTGTGGTGCACCCCCCAGCTGTCCTTTAATCCGAGTTCGGAGTGCACGAACGATTGCTCTCTGCCCGCACAGACGAAGAGCCAGGACTGAAAGAGGCTGCTGGATCTCTTCAGCACTCAGCAAGCTTTGCAACCGGGACACCTCTTTTACTGTCACTCCTTGCTTACTTGTCTGAAAGTGCATTTGAACCAACGTCTCCGGCACCCAATCTCAGACATGCTGCTGCTGAGTGAGCGGAGCAAGTTAGTTTGAGCCCTCTGACGATGAACTAGATCTGAGAGTAACTATTGGAAATCTTCTGCAAACAGCATCTTTCGGAGAGGTGGTACATATATTGCAGTCTCTCCTTTGTTTGCCAGCTCCAAACCCGCTTGAGCTTTACATCTGTAGTGCACCCCCCAGCCGTCCTGAATGCAAGTTTGGAGTGCAAGAACGATTGTTCTGTGCTTGCACAGATGAATAGGCAGGACTGAAAGGGGCTGCTGGATCTCTACTGCCCTCAGCAGGATTTGCTAAATTGACACTTTTATTGCAGTCTCTCCTTTGTTTGCCAGCTCCAAGTCCGTTTGGGCACTACATCTGTGGTGCACCCCCCAGCTGTCCTTTAATCCGAGTTCGGAGTGCACGAACGATTGCTCTCTGCTCGCACAGACGAATAGGCGGGACTGAAAGAGGCTGCTGGATCTCTTCAGCACTCAGCAAGCTTTGCAACCGGGACACCTCTTTTACTGTCATTCCTTGCATACTTATCAGAAAGTGCATTTGAACCAACGTCTCCGGCACCCAATCTCAGACATGCTGCTGCTGAGTGAGCGGAGCAAGTTAGTTTGAGCCCTCTGACGATGATCTAGATCTGAGAGTAGCTATTGGAAATCTTCTGCAAACAGCATCTTTCGGAGAGGTGGTACATATATTGCAGTCTCTCCTTTGTTTGAAAGCTCCAAATCCGTTTGAGCACAATATCTGTGGTGCACCCCCCAGCCGTCCTGAATCCGAGTTTGGAGTGCACGAACTTTTGTTTTCTACCCGCACAGACGAAGAGCCAGGACTGAAAGAGGCTGCTGGATCTCTTCAGCACTAAGCAAGCCGGATTTGCTAAAGTGACACTTTTATTGCAGTCTCTCCTTTGTTTGCCAGCTCCAAGTCCGTTTGAGCACAACATCTGTGGTGCACCCCCCAGCCGTCCTTTAATCCGAGTTCGGAGTGCACGAACGATTGCTCTCTGCCCGCACAGGAGAAGAGCCAGGACTGAAAGAGGCTGCTGGATCTCTTCAGCACTCAGCAAGATTTGCAACCGGGACACCTCTTTTACTGTCACTCCTTGCTTACTTGTCTGAAAGTGCATTTGAACCAACGTCTCCGGCACCCAATCTCAGACATGCTGCTGCTGAGTGAGCGGAGCAAGTTAGTTTGATCCCTCTGACGATGATCTAGATCTGAGAGTAGCTATTGGAAATCTTCTGCAAACAGCATCTTTCGGAGAGGTGGTACATATATTGCAGTCTCTCCTTTGTTTGCCAGCTCCAAATCCGCTTGAGCGGAACATCTGTAGTGCACCCCCCAGCCGTCCTGAATGCAAGTTTGGAGTGCAAGAACGATTGTTCTGTGCTCGCACAGATGAATAGGCAGGACTGAAAGGGGCTGCTGGATCTCTACTGCCCTCAGCAGGATTTGCTAAATTGACACTTTTATTGCAGTCTCTCCTTTGTTTGCCAGCTCCAAGTCCGTTTGGGCACAACATCTGTGGTGCACCCCCCAGCTGTCCTTTAATCCGAGTTCGGAGTGCCCGAACGATTGCTCTCTGCCCGCACAGACGAAGAGCCAGGACTGAAAGAGGCTGCTGGATCTCTTCAGCACTCAGCAAGCTTTGCAACCGGGACACCTCTTTTACTGTCACTCCTTGCTTACTTGTCTGAAAGTGCATTTGAACCAACATCTCCGGCACCCAATCTCAGACATGCTGCTGCTGAGTGAGCGGAGCAAGTTAGTTTGAGCCCTCTGACGATGAACTAGATCTGAGAGTAACTATTGGAAATCTTCTGCAAACAGCATCTTTCGGAGAGGTGGTACATATATTGCAGTCTCTCCTTTGTTTGCCAGCTCCAAATCCGCTTGAGCGCAACATCTTTGGTGCACCCCCCAGCCGTCCTGAATGCAAGTTTGGAGTGCACGAACGATTGTTCTGTGCTCGCACAGATGAATAGGCAGGACTGAAAGGGGCTGCTGGATCTCTACTGCCCTCAGCAGGATTTGCTAAATTGACACTTTTATTGCAGTCTCTCCTTTGTTTGCCAGCTCCAAGTCCGTTTGGGCACAACATCTGTGGTGCACCCCCCAGCCGTCCTTTAATCCGAGTTCGGAGTGCACGAACGATTGCTCTCTGCCAGCACAGACGAAGAGCCAGGACTGAAAGAGGCTGCTGGATCTCTTCAGCACTCAGCAAGATTTGCAACCGGGAAACCTCTTTTACTGTCATTCCTTGCATACTTATCAGAAAGTGCATTTGAACCAACGTCTCCGGCACCCAATCTCAGACATGCTGCTGCTGAGTGAGCGGAGCAAGTTAGTTTGATCCCTCTGACGATGATCTAGATCTGAGAGTAGCTATTGGAAATCTTCTGCAAACAGCATCTTTCGGAGACGTGGTACATATATTGCAGTCTCTCCTTTGTTTGAAAGCTCCAAATCCGTTTGAGCACAATATCTGTGGTGCACCCCCCAGCCGTCCTGAATCCGAGTTTGGAGTGCACGAACTTTTGTTTTCTGCCCGCACAGACGAAGAGCCAGGACTGAAAGAGGCTGCTGGATCTCTTCAGCACTAAGCAAGCCGGATTTGCTAAAGTGACACTTTTATTGCTGTCTCTCCTTTTTTGCCAGCTCCAAGTCCGTTTGGGCACAACATCTGTGGTGCACCCCCCAGCCGTCCTTTAATCCGAGTTCGGAGTGCACGAACGATTGCTCTCTGCTCGCACAGACGAATAGGCGGGACTGAAAGAGGCTGCTGGATCTCTTCAGCACTCAGCAAGCTTTGCAACCGGGACACCTCTTTTACTGTCACTCCTTGCTTACTTGTCTGAAAGTGCATTTGAACCAACATCTCCGGCACCCAATCTCAGACATGCTGCTGCTGAGTGAGCGGAGCAAGTTAGTTTGAGCCCTCTGACGATGAACTAGATCTGAGAGTAACTATTGGAAATCTTCTGCAAACAGCATCTTTCGGAGAGGTGGTACATATATTGCAGTCTCTCCTTTGTTTGCCAGCTCCAAACCCGCTTGAGCTTTACATCTGTAGTGCACCCCCCAGCCGTCCTGAATGCAAGTTTCGAGTGCAAGAACGATTGTTCTGTGCTCGCACAGATGAATAGGCAGGACTGAAAGGGGCTGCTGGATCTCTACTGCCCTCAGCAGGATTTGCTAAATTGACACTTTTATTGCAGTCTCTCCTTTGTTTGCCAGCTCCAAGTCCGTTTGGGCACAACATCTGTGGTGCACCCCCCAGCTGTCCTTTAATCCGAGTTCGGAGTGCCCGAACGATTGCTCTCTGCCCGCACAGACGAAGAGCCAGGACTGAAAGAGGCTGCTGGATCTCTTCAGCACTCAGCAAGCTTTGCAACCGGGACACCTCTTTTACTGTCACTCCTTGCTTACTTGTCTGAAAGTGCATTTGAACCAACATCTCCGGCACCCAATCTCAGACATGCTGCTGCTGAGTGAGCGGAGCAAGTTAGTTTGAGCCCTCTGACGATGAACTAGATCTGAGAGTAACTATTGGAAATCTTCTGCAAACAGCATCTTTCGGAGAGGTGGTACATATATTGCAGTCTCTCCTTTGTTTGCCAGCTCCAAATCCGCTTGAGCGCAACATCTTTGGTGCACCCCCCAGCCGTCCTGAATGCAAGTTTGGAGTGCACGAACGATTGTTCTGTGCTCGCACAGATGAATAGGCAGGACTGAAAGGGGCTGCTGGATCTCTACTGCCCTCAGCAGGATTTGCTAAATTGACACTTTTATTGCAGTCTCTCCTTTGTTTGCCAGCTCCAAGTCCGTTTGGGCACAACATCTGTGGTGCACCCCCCAGCCGTCCTTTAATCCGAGTTCGGAGTGCACGAACGATTGCTCTCTGCCAGCACAGACGAAGAGCCAGGACTGAAAGAGGCTGCTGGATCTCTTCAGCACTCAGCAAGATTTGCAACCGGGAAACCTCTTTTACTGTCATTCCTTGCATACTTATCAGAAAGTGCATTTGAACCAACGTCTCCGGCACCCAATCTCAGACATGCTGCTGCTGAGTGAGCGGAGCAAGTTAGTTTGAGCCCTCTGACGATGATCTAGATCTGAGAGTAGCTATTGGAAATCTTCTGCAAACAGCATCTTTCGGAGAGGTGGTACATATATTGCAGTCTCTCCTTTGTTTGAAAGCTCCAAATCCGTTTGAGCACAATATCTGTGGTGCACCCCCCAGCCGTCCTGAATCCGAGTTTGGAGTGCACGAACTTTTGTTTTCTGCCCGCACAGACGAAGAGCCAGGACTGAAAGAGGCTGCTGGATCTCTTCAGCACTAAGCAAGCCGGATTTGCTAAAGTGACACTTTTATTGCAGTCTCTCCTTTGTTTGCCAGCTCCAAGTCCGTTTGAGCACAACATCTGTGGTGCACCCCCCAGCCATCCTTTAATCCGAGTTCGGAGTGCACGAACGATTGCTCTCTGCCCGCACAGGAGAAGAGCCAGGACTGAAAGAGGCTGCTGGATCTCTTCAGCACTCAGCAAGCTTTGCAACCGGGACACCTCTTTTACTGTCACTCCTTGCTTACTTGTCTGAAAGTGCATTTGAACCAACGTCTCCGGCACCCAATCTCAGACATGCTGCTGCTGAGTGAGCGGAGCAAGTTAGTTTGATCCCTCTGACGATGATCTAGATCTGAGAGTAGCTATTGGAAATCTTCTGCAAACAGCATCTTTCGGAGACGTGGTACATATATTGCAGTCTCTCCTTTGTTTGCCAGCTCCAAATCCGCTTGAGCGGAACATCTGTGGTGCACCCCCCAGCCGTCCTGAATGCAAGTTTCGAGTGCACGAACGATTGTTCTGTGCTCGCACAGATGAATAGGCAGGACTGAAAGGGGCTGCTGGATCTCTACTGCCCTCAGCAGGATTTGCTAAATTGACACTTTTATTGCAGTCTCTCCTTTGTTTGCCAGCTCCAAGTCCGTTTGGGCACTACATCTGTGGTGCACCCCCCAGCCGTCCTTTAATCCGAGTTCGGAGTGCACGAACGATTGCTCTCTGCTCGCACAGACGAATAGGCGGGACTGAAAGAGGCTGCTGGATCTCTTCAGCACTCAGCAAGCTTTGCAACCGGGACACCTCTTTTACTGTCATTCCTTGCATACTTATCAGAAAGTGCATTTGAACCAACGTCTCCGGCACCCAATCTCAGACATGCTGCTGCTGAGTGAGCGGAGCAAGTTAGTTTGATCCCTCTGACGATGATCTAGATCTGAGAGTAGCTATTGGAAATCTTCTGCAAACAGCATCTTTCGGAGACGTGGTACATATATTGCAGTCTCTCCTTTGTTTGAAAGCTCCAAATCCGTTTGAGCGTTACATCTGTGGTGCACCCCCCAACCGTCCTGAATGCAAGTTTGGAGTGCACGAACTTTTGTTTTCTGCCCGCACAGACGAAGAGCCAGGACTGAAAGAGGCTGCTGGATCTCTTCAGCACTAAGCAAGCCGGATTTGCTAAAGTGACACTTTTATTGCAGTCTCTCCTTTGTTTGCCAGCTCCAAGTCCGTTTGGGCACAACATCTGTGGTGCACCCCCCAGCCGTCCTTTAATCCGAGTTCGGAGTGCACGAACGGTTGCTCTCTGCCAGCACAGACGAAGAGCCAGGACTGAAAGAGGCTGCTGGATCTCTTCAGCACTCAGCAAGCTTTGCAACCGGGACACCTCTTTTACTGTCACTCCTTGCTTACTTGTCTGAAAGTGCATTTGAACCAACGTCTCCGGCACCCAATCTCAGACATGCTGCTGCTGAGTGAGCGGAGCAAGTTAGTTTGATCCCTCTGACGATGATCTAGATCTGAGAGTAGCTTTTGGAAATCTTCTGCAAACAGCATCTTTCGGAGAGGTGGTACATATATTGCAGTCTCTCTTTTGTTTGAAAGCTCCAAATCCGCTTGAGCGGAACATCTATGGTGCACCCCCCAGCCGTCCTGAATGCAAGTTTGGAGTGCAAGAACGATTGTTCTGTGCTCGCACAGATGAATAGGCAGGACTGAAAGGGGCTGCTGGATCTCTACTGCCCTCAGCAGGATTTGCTAAATTGACACTTTTATTGCAGTCTCTCCTTTGTTTGCCAGCTCCAAGTCCGTTTGGGCACAACATCTGGGGTGCACCCCCCAGCCGTCCTTTAATCCGAGTTCGGAGTGCACGAACGATTGCTCTCTTCTCGCACAGACGAATAGGCGGGACTGAAAGAGGCTGCTGGATCTCTTCAGCACTCAGCAAGATTTGCAACCGGGACACCTCTTTTACTGTCATTCCTTGCATACTTATCAGAAAGTGCATTTGAACCAACGTCTCCGGCACCCAATCTCAGACATGCTGCTGCTGAGTGAGCGGAGCAAGTTAGTTTGATCCCTCTGACGATGATCTAGATCTGAGAGTAGCTATTGGAAATCTTCTGCAAACAGCATCTTTCGGAGAGGTGGTACATATATTGCAGTCTCTCCTTTGTTTGAAAGCTCCAAATCCGTTTGAGCACAATATCTGTGGTGCACCCCCCAGCCGTCCTGAATCCGAGTTTGGAGTGCACGAACTTTTGTTTTCTGCCCGCACAGACGAAGATCCAGGACTGAAAGAGGCTGCTGGATCTCTTCAGCACTAAGCAAGCCGGATTTGCTAAAGTGACACTTTTATTGCAGTCTCTCCTTGTTTGCCAGCTCCAAGTCCGTTTGGGCACAACATCTGTGGTGCACCCCCCAGCCGTCCTTTAATCCGAGTTCGGAGTGCACGAACGATTGCTCTCTGCTCGCACAGACGAATAGGCGGGACTGAAAGAGGCTGCTGGATCTCTTCAGCACTCAGCAAGATTTGCAACCGGGACACCTCTTTTACTGTCACTCCTTGCTTACTTGTCTGAAAGTGCATTTGAACCAACGTCTCCGGCACCCAATCTCAGACATGCTGCTGCTGAGTGAGCGGAGCAAGTTAGGTTGAGCCCTCTGACGATGATCTAGATCTGAGAGTAGCTATTGGAAATCTTCTGCAAACAGCATCTTTCGGAGACGTGGTACATATATTGCAGTCTCTCCTTTGTTTGCCAGCTCCAAATCCGCTTGAGCGCAACATCTGTGGTGCACCCCCCAGCCGTCCTGAATGCAAGTTTGGAGTGCACGAACGATTGTTCTGTGCTCGCACATATGAATAGGCAGGAGTGAAAGGGGCTGCTGGATCTCTACTGCCCTCAGCAGGATTTGCTAAATTGACACTTTTATTGCAGTCTCTCCTTTGTTTGCCAGCTCCAAGTCCGTTTGGGCACAACATCTGTGGTGCACCCCCCAGCTGTCCTTTAATCCGAGTTCGGAGTGCCCGAACGATTGCTCTCTGCCCGCCCAGACGAAGAGCCAGGACTGAAAGAGGCTGCTGGATCTCTTCAGCACTCAGCAAGCTTTGCAACCGGGACACCTCTTTTACTGTCACTCCTTGCTTACTTGTCTGAAAGTGCATTTGAACCAACGTCTCCGGCACCCAATCTCAGACATGCTGCTGCTGAGTGAGCGGAGCAAGTTAGTTTGAGCCCTCTGACGATGATCTAGATCTGAGAGTAGCTATTGGAAATCTTCTGCAAACAGCATCTTTCGGAGAGGTGGTACATATATTGCAGTCTCTCCTTTGTTTGAAAGCTCCAAATCCGCTTGAGCGTTACATCTGTGGTGCACCCCCCAGCCGTCCTGAATGCAAGTTTGGAGTGCAAGAACGATTGTTCTGTGCTCGCACAGATGAATAGGCAGGACTGAAAGGGGCTGCTGGATCTCTACTGCCCTCAGCAGGATTTGCTAAATTGACACTTTTATTGCAGTCTCTCCTTTGTTTGCCAGCTCCAAGTCCGTTTGGGCACAACATCTGTGGTGCACCCCCCAGCCGTCCTTTAATCCGAGTTCGGAGTGCACGAACGATTGCTCTCTGCTCGCACAGACGAATAGGCGGGACTGAAAGAGGCTGCTGGATCTCTTCAGCACTCAGCAAGATTTGCAACCGGGACACCTCTTTTACTGTCATTCCTTGCATACTTATCAGAAAGTGCATTTGAACCAACGTCTCCGGCACCCAATCTCAGACATGCTGCTGCTGAGTGAGCGGAGCAAGTTAGTTTGAGCCCTCTGATGATGATCTAGATCTGAGAGTAGCTATTGGAAATCTTCTGCAAACAGCATCTTTCGGAGACGTGGTACATATATTGCAGTCTCCCCTTTGTTTGAAAGCTCCAAATCCGTTTGAGCACAATATCTGTGGTGCACCCCGCAGCCGTCCTGAATCCGAGTTTGGAGTGCACGAACTTTTGTTTTCTGCCCGCACAGACGAAGAGCCAGGACTGAAAGAGGCTGCTGGATCTCTTCAGCACTAAGCAAGCCAGATTTGCTAAAGTGACACTTTTATTGCAGTCTCTCCTTTTTTTGCCAGCTCCAAGTCCGTTTGGCCACAACATCTGTGGTGCACCCCCCAGCCGTCCTTTAATCCGAGTTCGGAGTGCACGAACGATTGCTCTCTGCCCGCACAGACGAAGAGCCAGGACGGAAAGAGGCTGCTGGATCTCTTCAGCACTCAGCAAGCTTTGCAATCGGGACACCTCTTTTACTGTCACTCCTTGCTTACTTGTCTGAAAGTGCATTTGAACCAACATCTCCGGCACCCAATCTCAGACATGCTGCTGCTGAGTGAGCGGAGCAAGTTAGTTTGATCCCTCTGACGATGATCTAGATCTGAGAGTAGCTATTGGAAATCTTCTGCAAACAGCATCTTTCGGAGACGTGGTACATATATTGCAGTCTCTCCTTTGTTTGCCAGCTCCAAATCCGCTTGAGCGTTACATCTGTGGTGCACCCCCCAGCCGTCCTGAATGCGAGTTTGGAGGGCACGAACGATTGTTCTGTGCTCGCACAGATGAATAGGCAGCACTAAAAGGGGCTGCTGGATCTCTACTGCCCTCAGCAGGATTTGCTAAATTGACACTTTTATTGCAGTCTCTCCTTTGTTTGACAGCTCCAAGTCCGTTTGGGCACAACATCTGTGGTGCACCCCCCAGCCGTCCTTTAATCCGAGTTCGGAGTGCACGAACGATTGCTCTCTGCTCGCACAGACGAATAGGCGGGACTGAAAGAGGCTGCTGGATCTCTTCAGCACTCAGCAAGATTTGCAACCGGGACACTTCTTTTACTGTCATTCCTTGCATACTTATCAGAAAGTGCATTTGAACCAACGTCTCCGGCACCCAATCTCAGACATGCTGCTGCTGAGTGAGCGGAGCAAGTTAGTTTGATCCCTCTGACGATGATCTAGATCTGAGAGTAGCTATTGGAAATCTTCTGCAAACAGCATCTTTCGGAGAGGTGGTACATATATTGCAGTCTCTCCTTTGTTTGAAAGCTCCAAATCCGTTTGAGCACAATATCTCTGGTGCACCCGCCAGCCGTCCTGAATCCGAGTTTGGAGTGCACGAACTTTTGTTTTCTGCCCGCACAGACGAAGATCCAGGACTGAAAGAGGCTGCTGGATCTCTTCAGCACTAAGCAAGCCAGATTTGCTAAAGTGACACTTTTATTGCAGTCTCTCCTTTGTTTGCCAGCTCCAAGTCCGTTTGAGCACAACATCTGTGGTGCACCCCCCAGCCGTCCTTTAATCCGAGTTCGGAGTGCACGAACGATTGCTCTCTGCCCGCACAGGAGAAGAGCCAGGACTGAAAGAGGCTGCTGGATCTCTTCAGCACTCAGCAAGATTTGCAACCGGGACACCTCTTTTACTGTCACTCCTTGCTTACTTGTCTGAAAGTGCATTTGAACCAACGTCTCCGGCACCCAATCTCAGACATGCTGCTGCTGAGTGAGCGGAGCAAGTTAGTTTGATCCCTCTGACGATGATCTAGATCTGAGAGTAGCTATTGGAAATCTTCTGCAAACAGCATCTTTCGGAGAGGTGGTACATATATTGCAGTCTCTCCTTTGTTTGCCAGCTCCAAATCCGCTTGAGCGGAACATCTGTAGTGCACCCCCCAGCCGTCCTGAATGCAAGTTTGGAGTGCAAGAACGATTGTTCTGTGCTCGCACAGATGAATAGGCAGGACTGAAAGGGGCTGCTGGATCTCTACTGCCCTCAGCAGGATTTGCTAAATTGACACTTTTATTGCAGTCTCTCCTTTGTTTGCCAGCTCCAAGTCCGTTTGGGCACAACATCTGTGGTGCACCCCCCAGCTGTCCTTTAATCCGAGTTCGGAGTGCCCGAACGATTGCTCTCTGCCCGCACAGACGAAGAGCCAGGACTGAAAGAGGCTGCTGGATCTCTTCAGCACTCAGCAAGCTTTGCAACCGGGACACCTCTTTTACTGTCACTCCTTGCTTACTTGTCTGAAAGTGCATTTGAACCAACATCTCCGGCACCCAATCTCAGACATGCTGCTGCTGAGTGAGCGGAGCAAGTTAGTTTGAGCCCTCTGACGATGAACTAGATCTGAGAGTAACTATTGGAAATCTTCTGCAAACAGCATCTTTCGGAGAGGTGGTACATATATTGCAGTCTCTCCTTTGTTTGCCAGCTCCAAATCCGCTTGAGCGCAACATCTTTGGTGCACCCCCCAGCCGTCCTGAATGCAAGTTTGGAGTGCACGAACGATTGTTCTGTGCTCGCACAGATGAATAGGCAGGACTGAAAGGGGCTGCTGGATCTCTACTGCCCTCAGCAGGATTTGCTAAATTGACACTTTTATTGCAGTCTCTCCTTTGTTTGCCAGCTCCAAGTCCGTTTGGGCACAACATCTGTGGTGCACCCCCCAGCCGTCCTTTAATCCGAGTTCGGAGTGCACGAACGATTGCTCTCTGCCAGCACAGACGAAGAGCCAGGACTGAAAGAGGCTGCTGGATCTCTTCAGCACTCAGCAAGATTTGCAACCGGGAAACCTCTTTTACTGTCATTCCTTGCATACTTATCAGAAAGTGCATTTGAACCAACGTCTCCGGCACCCAATCTCAGACATGCTGCTGCTGAGTGAGCGGAGCAAGTTAGTTTGATCCCTCTGACGATGATCTAGATCTGAGAGTAGCTATTGGAAATCTTCTGCAAACAGCATCTTTCGGAGACGTGGTACATATATTGCAGTCTCTCCTTTGTTTGAAAGCTCCAAATCCGTTTGAGCACAATATCTGTGGTGCACCCCCCAGCCGTCCTGAATCCGAGTTTGGAGTGCACGAACTTTTGTTTTCTGCCCGCACAGACGAAGAGCCAGGACTGAAAGAGGCTGCTGGATCTCTTCAGCACTAAGCAAGCCGGATTTGCTAAAGTGACACTTTTATTGCTGTCTCTCCTTTTTTGCCAGCTCCAAGTCCGTTTGGGCACAACATCTGTGGTGCACCCCCCAGCCGTCCTTTAATCCGAGTTCGGAGTGCACGAACGATTGCTCTCTGCTCGCACAGACGAATAGGCGGGACTGAAAGAGGCTGCTGGATCTCTTCAGCACTCAGCAAGCTTTGCAACCGGGACACCTCTTTTACTGTCACTCCTTGCTTACTTGTCTGAAAGTGCATTTGAACCAACATCTCCGGCACCCAATCTCAGACATGCTGCTGCTGAGTGAGCGGAGCAAGTTAGTTTGAGCCCTCTGACGATGAACTAGATCTGAGAGTAACTATTGGAAATCTTCTGCAAACAGCATCTTTCGGAGAGGTGGTACATATATTGCAGTCTCTCCTTTGTTTGCCAGCTCCAAACCCGCTTGAGCTTTACATCTGTAGTGCACCCCCCAGCCGTCCTGAATGCAAGTTTCGAGTGCAAGAACGATTGTTCTGTGCTCGCACAGATGAATAGGCAGGACTGAAAGGGGCTGCTGGATCTCTACTGCCCTCAGCAGGATTTGCTAAATTGACACTTTTATTGCAGTCTCTCCTTTGTTTGCCAGCTCCAAGTCCGTTTGGGCACAACATCTGTGGTGCACCCCCCAGCTGTCCTTTAATCCGAGTTCGGAGTGCCCGAACGATTGCTCTCTGCCCGCACAGACGAAGAGCCAGGACTGAAAGAGGCTGCTGGATCTCTTCAGCACTCAGCAAGCTTTGCAACCGGGACACCTCTTTTACTGTCACTCCTTGCTTACTTGTCTGAAAGTGCATTTGAACCAACATCTCCGGCACCCAATCTCAGACATGCTGCTGCTGAGTGAGCGGAGCAAGTTAGTTTGAGCCCTCTGACGATGAACTAGATCTGAGAGTAACTATTGGAAATCTTCTGCAAACAGCATCTTTCGGAGAGGTGGTACATATATTGCAGTCTCTCCTTTGTTTGCCAGCTCCAAATCCGCTTGAGCGCAACATCTTTGGTGCACCCCCCAGCCGTCCTGAATGCAAGTTTGGAGTGCACGAACGATTGTTCTGTGCTCGCACAGATGAATAGGCAGGACTGAAAGGGGCTGCTGGATCTCTACTGCCCTCAGCAGGATTTGCTAAATTGACACTTTTATTGCAGTCTCTCCTTTGTTTGCCAGCTCCAAGTCCGTTTGGGCACAACATCTGTGGTGCACCCCCCAGCCGTCCTTTAATCCGAGTTCGGAGTGCACGAACGATTGCTCTCTGCCAGCACAGACGAAGAGCCAGGACTGAAAGAGGCTGCTGGATCTCTTCAGCACTCAGCAAGATTTGCAACCGGGAAACCTCTTTTACTGTCATTCCTTGCATACTTATCAGAAAGTGCATTTGAACCAACGTCTCCGGCACCCAATCTCAGACATGCTGCTGCTGAGTGAGCGGAGCAAGTTAGTTTGAGCCCTCTGACGATGATCTAGATCTGAGAGTAGCTATTGGAAATCTTCTGCAAACAGCATCTTTCGGAGAGGTGGTACATATATTGCAGTCTCTCCTTTGTTTGAAAGCTCCAAATCCGTTTGAGCACAATATCTGTGGTGCACCCCCCAGCCGTCCTGAATCCGAGTTTGGAGTGCACGAACTTTTGTTTTCTGCCCGCACAGACGAAGAGCCAGGACTGAAAGAGGCTGCTGGATCTCTTCAGCACTAAGCAAGCCGGATTTGCTAAAGTGACACTTTTATTGCAGTCTCTCCTTTGTTTGCCAGCTCCAAGTCCGTTTGAGCACAACATCTGTGGTGCACCCCCCAGCCATCCTTTAATCCGAGTTCGGAGTGCACGAACGATTGCTCTCTGCCCGCACAGGAGAAGAGCCAGGACTGAAAGAGGCTGCTGGATCTCTTCAGCACTCAGCAAGCTTTGCAACCGGGACACCTCTTTTACTGTCACTCCTTGCTTACTTGTCTGAAAGTGCATTTGAACCAACGTCTCCGGCACCCAATCTCAGACATGCTGCTGCTGAGTGAGCGGAGCAAGTTAGTTTGATCCCTCTGACGATGATCTAGATCTGAGAGTAGCTATTGGAAATCTTCTGCAAACAGCATCTTTCGGAGACGTGGTACATATATTGCAGTCTCTCCTTTGTTTGCCAGCTCCAAATCCGCTTGAGCGGAACATCTGTGGTGCACCCCCCAGCCGTCCTGAATGCAAGTTTCGAGTGCACGAACGATTGTTCTGTGCTCGCACAGATGAATAGGCAGGACTGAAAGGGGCTGCTGGATCTCTACTGCCCTCAGCAGGATTTGCTAAATTGACACTTTTATTGCAGTCTCTCCTTTGTTTGCCAGCTCCAAGTCCGTTTGGGCACTACATCTGTGGTGCACCCCCCAGCCGTCCTTTAATCCGAGTTCGGAGTGCACGAACGATTGCTCTCTGCTCGCACAGACGAATAGGCGGGACTGAAAGAGGCTGCTGGATCTCTTCAGCACTCAGCAAGCTTTGCAACCGGGACACCTCTTTTACTGTCATTCCTTGCATACTTATCAGAAAGTGCATTTGAACCAACGTCTCCGGCACCCAATCTCAGACATGCTGCTGCTGAGTGAGCGGAGCAAGTTAGTTTGATCCCTCTGACGATGATCTAGATCTGAGAGTAGCTATTGGAAATCTTCTGCAAACAGCATCTTTCGGAGACGTGGTACATATATTGCAGTCTCTCCTTTGTTTGAAAGCTCCAAATCCGTTTGAGCGTTACATCTGTGGTGCACCCCCCAACCGTCCTGAATGCAAGTTTGGAGTGCACGAACTTTTGTTTTCTGCCCGCACAGACGAAGAGCCAGGACTGAAAGAGGCTGCTGGATCTCTTCAGCACTAAGCAAGCCGGATTTGCTAAAGTGACACTTTTATTGCAGTCTCTCCTTTGTTTGCCAGCTCCAAGTCCGTTTGGGCACAACATCTGTGGTGCACCCCCCAGCCGTCCTTTAATCCGAGTTCGGAGTGCACGAACGGTTGCTCTCTGCCAGCACAGACGAAGAGCCAGGACTGAAAGAGGCTGCTGGATCTCTTCAGCACTCAGCAAGCTTTGCAACCGGGACACCTCTTTTACTGTCACTCCTTGCTTACTTGTCTGAAAGTGCATTTGAACCAACGTCTCCGGCACCCAATCTCAGACATGCTGCTGCTGAGTGAGCGGAGCAAGTTAGTTTGATCCCTCTGACGATGATCTAGATCTGAGAGTAGCTTTTGGAAATCTTCTGCAAACAGCATCTTTCGGAGAGGTGGTACATATATTGCAGTCTCTCTTTTGTTTGAAAGCTCCAAATCCGCTTGAGCGGAACATCTATGGTGCACCCCCCAGCCGTCCTGAATGCAAGTTTGGAGTGCAAGAACGATTGTTCTGTGCTCGCACAGATGAATAGGCAGGACTGAAAGGGGCTGCTGGATCTCTACTGCCCTCAGCAGGATTTGCTAAATTGACACTTTTATTGCAGTCTCTCCTTTGTTTGCCAGCTCCAAGTCCGTTTGGGCACAACATCTGGGGTGCACCCCCCAGCCGTCCTTTAATCCGAGTTCGGAGTGCACGAACGATTGCTCTCTTCTCGCACAGACGAATAGGCGGGACTGAAAGAGGCTGCTGGATCTCTTCAGCACTCAGCAAGATTTGCAACCGGGACACCTCTTTTACTGTCATTCCTTGCATACTTATCAGAAAGTGCATTTGAACCAACGTCTCCGGCACCCAATCTCAGACATGCTGCTGCTGAGTGAGCGGAGCAAGTTAGTTTGATCCCTCTGACGATGATCTAGATCTGAGAGTAGCTATTGGAAATCTTCTGCAAACAGCATCTTTCGGAGAGGTGGTACATATATTGCAGTCTCTCCTTTGTTTGAAAGCTCCAAATCCGTTTGAGCACAATATCTGTGGTGCACCCCCCAGCCGTCCTGAATCCGAGTTTGGAGTGCACGAACTTTTGTTTTCTGCCCGCACAGACGAAGATCCAGGACTGAAAGAGGCTGCTGGATCTCTTCAGCACTAAGCAAGCCGGATTTGCTAAAGTGACACTTTTATTGCAGTCTCTCCTTGTTTGCCAGCTCCAAGTCCGTTTGGGCACAACATCTGTGGTGCACCCCCCAGCCGTCCTTTAATCCGAGTTCGGAGTGCACGAACGATTGCTCTCTGCTCGCACAGACGAATAGGCGGGACTGAAAGAGGCTGCTGGATCTCTTCAGCACTCAGCAAGATTTGCAACCGGGACACCTCTTTTACTGTCACTCCTTGCTTACTTGTCTGAAAGTGCATTTGAACCAACGTCTCCGGCACCCAATCTCAGACATGCTGCTGCTGAGTGAGCGGAGCAAGTTAGGTTGAGCCCTCTGACGATGATCTAGATCTGAGAGTAGCTATTGGAAATCTTCTGCAAACAGCATCTTTCGGAGACGTGGTACATATATTGCAGTCTCTCCTTTGTTTGCCAGCTCCAAATCCGCTTGAGCGCAACATCTGTGGTGCACCCCCCAGCCGTCCTGAATGCAAGTTTGGAGTGCACGAACGATTGTTCTGTGCTCGCACATATGAATAGGCAGGAGTGAAAGGGGCTGCTGGATCTCTACTGCCCTCAGCAGGATTTGCTAAATTGACACTTTTATTGCAGTCTCTCCTTTGTTTGCCAGCTCCAAGTCCGTTTGGGCACAACATCTGTGGTGCACCCCCCAGCTGTCCTTTAATCCGAGTTCGGAGTGCCCGAACGATTGCTCTCTGCCCGCCCAGACGAAGAGCCAGGACTGAAAGAGGCTGCTGGATCTCTTCAGCACTCAGCAAGCTTTGCAACCGGGACACCTCTTTTACTGTCACTCCTTGCTTACTTGTCTGAAAGTGCATTTGAACCAACGTCTCCGGCACCCAATCTCAGACATGCTGCTGCTGAGTGAGCGGAGCAAGTTAGTTTGAGCCCTCTGACGATGATCTAGATCTGAGAGTAGCTATTGGAAATCTTCTGCAAACAGCATCTTTCGGAGAGGTGGTACATATATTGCAGTCTCTCCTTTGTTTGAAAGCTCCAAATCCGCTTGAGCGTTACATCTGTGGTGCACCCCCCAGCCGTCCTGAATGCAAGTTTGGAGTGCAAGAACGATTGTTCTGTGCTCGCACAGATGAATAGGCAGGACTGAAAGGGGCTGCTGGATCTCTACTGCCCTCAGCAGGATTTGCTAAATTGACACTTTTATTGCAGTCTCTCCTTTGTTTGCCAGCTCCAAGTCCGTTTGGGCACAACATCTGTGGTGCACCCCCCAGCCGTCCTTTAATCCGAGTTCGGAGTGCACGAACGATTGCTCTCTGCTCGCACAGACGAATAGGCGGGACTGAAAGAGGCTGCTGGATCTCTTCAGCACTCAGCAAGATTTGCAACCGGGACACCTCTTTTACTGTCATTCCTTGCATACTTATCAGAAAGTGCATTTGAACCAACGTCTCCGGCACCCAATCTCAGACATGCTGCTGCTGAGTGAGCGGAGCAAGTTAGTTTGAGCCCTCTGATGATGATCTAGATCTGAGAGTAGCTATTGGAAATCTTCTGCAAACAGCATCTTTCGGAGACGTGGTACATATATTGCAGTCTCCCCTTTGTTTGAAAGCTCCAAATCCGTTTGAGCACAATATCTGTGGTGCACCCCGCAGCCGTCCTGAATCCGAGTTTGGAGTGCACGAACTTTTGTTTTCTGCCCGCACAGACGAAGAGCCAGGACTGAAAGAGGCTGCTGGATCTCTTCAGCACTAAGCAAGCCAGATTTGCTAAAGTGACACTTTTATTGCAGTCTCTCCTTTTTTTGCCAGCTCCAAGTCCGTTTGGCCACAACATCTGTGGTGCACCCCCCAGCCGTCCTTTAATCCGAGTTCGGAGTGCACGAACGATTGCTCTCTGCCCGCACAGACGAAGAGCCAGGACGGAAAGAGGCTGCTGGATCTCTTCAGCACTCAGCAAGCTTTGCAATCGGGACACCTCTTTTACTGTCACTCCTTGCTTACTTGTCTGAAAGTGCATTTGAACCAACATCTCCGGCACCCAATCTCAGACATGCTGCTGCTGAGTGAGCGGAGCAAGTTAGTTTGATCCCTCTGACGATGATCTAGATCTGAGAGTAGCTATTGGAAATCTTCTGCAAACAGCATCTTTCGGAGACGTGGTACATATATTGCAGTCTCTCCTTTGTTTGCCAGCTCCAAATCCGCTTGAGCGTTACATCTGTGGTGCACCCCCCAGCCGTCCTGAATGCGAGTTTGGAGGGCACGAACGATTGTTCTGTGCTCGCACAGATGAATAGGCAGCACTAAAAGGGGCTGCTGGATCTCTACTGCCCTCAGCAGGATTTGCTAAATTGACACTTTTATTGCAGTCTCTCCTTTGTTTGACAGCTCCAAGTCCGTTTGGGCACAACATCTGTGGTGCACCCCCCAGCCGTCCTTTAATCCGAGTTCGGAGTGCACGAACGATTGCTCTCTGCTCGCACAGACGAATAGGCGGGACTGAAAGAGGCTGCTGGATCTCTTCAGCACTCAGCAAGATTTGCAACCGGGACACTTCTTTTACTGTCATTCCTTGCATACTTATCAGAAAGTGCATTTGAACCAACGTCTCCGGCACCCAATCTCAGACATGCTGCTGCTGAGTGAGCGGAGCAAGTTAGTTTGATCCCTCTGACGATGATCTAGATCTGAGAGTAGCTATTGGAAATCTTCTGCAAACAGCATCTTTCGGAGAGGTGGTACATATATTGCAGTCTCTCCTTTGTTTGAAAGCTCCAAATCCGTTTGAGCACAATATCTCTGGTGCACCCGCCAGCCGTCCTGAATCCGAGTTTGGAGTGCACGAACTTTTGTTTTCTGCCCGCACAGACGAAGATCCAGGACTGAAAGAGGCTGCTGGATCTCTTCAGCACTAAGCAAGCCAGATTTGCTAAAGTGACACTTTTATTGCAGTCTCTCCTTTGTTTGCCAGCTCCAAGTCCGTTTGGGCACAACATCTGTGGTGCACCCCCCAGCCGTCCTTTAATCCGAGTTCGGAGTGCACGAACGATTGCTCTCTGCCCGCACAGGAGAAGAGCCAGGACTGAAAGAGGCTGCTGGATCTCTTCAGCACTCAGCAAGCTTTGCAACCGGGACACCTCTTTTACTGTCACTCCTTGCTTACTTGTCTGAAAGTACATTTGAACCAACGTCTCCGGCACCCAATCTCAGACATGCTGCTGCTGAGTGAGCGGAGCAAGTTAGTTTGATCCCTCTGACGATGATCTAGATCTGAGAGTAGCTATTGGAAATCTTCTGCAAAAAGCATCTTTCGGAGACGTGGTACATATATTGCAGTCTCTCCTTTGTTTGCCAGCTCCAAATCCGCTTGAGCGCAACATCTGTGGTGCACCCCCCAGCCGTCCTGAATGCAAGTTTCGAGTGCACGAAGGATTGTTCTGTGCTCGCACAGATGAATAGGCAGGACTGAAAGGGGCTGCTGGATCTCTACTGCCCTCAGCAGGATTTGCTAAATTGACACTTTTATTGCAGTCTCTCCTTTGTTAGCCAGCTCCAAGTCCGTTTGGGCACTACATCTGTGGTGCACCCCCCAGCCGTCCTTTAATCCGAGTTCGGAGTGCACGAACGATTGCTCTCTGCTCGCACAGACGAATAGGCGGGACTGAAAGAGGCTGCTGGATCTCTTCAGCACTCAGCAAGCTTTGCAACCGGGACACCTCTTTTACTGTCATTCCTTGCATACTTATCAGAAAGTGCATTTGAACCAACGTCTCCGGCACCCAATCTCAGACATGCTGCTGCTGAGTGAGCGGAGCAAGTTAGTTTGAGCCCTCTGACGATGATCTAGATCTGAGAGTAGCTATTGGAAATCTTCTGCAAACAGCATCTTTCGGAGAGGTGGTACATATATTGCAGTCTCTCCTTTGTTTGAAAGCTCCAAATCCGTTTGAGCACAATATCTGTGGTGCACCCCCCAGCCGTCCTGAATCCGAGTTTGGAGTGCACGAACTTTTGTTTTCTGCCCGCACAGACGAAGAGCCAGGACTGAAAGAGGCTGCTGGATCTCTTCAGCACTAAGCAAGCCGGATTTGCTAAAGTGACACTTTTATTGCAGTCTCTCCTTTGTTTGCCAGCTCCAAGTCCGTTTGGGCACAACATCTGTGGTGCACCCCCCAGCCGTCCTTTAATCCGAGTTCGGAGTGCACGAACGATTGCTCTCTGCCCGCACAGGAGAAGAGCCAGGACTGAAAGAGGCTGCTGGATCTCTTCAGCACTCAGCAAGCTTTGCAACCGGGACACCTCTTTTACTGTCACTCCTTGCTTACTTGTCTGAAAGTACATTTGAACCAACGTCTCCGGCACCCAATCTCAGACATGCTGCTGCTGAGTGAGCGGAGCAAGTTAGTTTGATCCCTCTGACGATGATCTAGATCTGAGAGTAGCTATTGGAAATCTTCTGCAAACAGCATCTTTCGGAGACGTGGTACATATATTGCAGTCTCTCCTTTGTTTGCCAGCTCCAAATCCGCTTGAGCGCAACATATGTGGTGCACCCCCCAGCCGTCCTGAATGCAAGTTTCGAGTGCACGAACTTTTGTTTTCTGCCCGCACAGACGAAGAGCCAGGACTGAAAGAGGCTGCTGGATCTCTTCAGCACTAAGCAAGCCGGATTTGCTAAAGTGACACTTTTATTGCAGTCTCTCCTTTTTTGCCAGCTCCAAGTCCGTTTGTGCACAACATCTGTGGTGCACCCCCCAGCCGTCCTTTAATCCGAGTTCGGAGTGCACGAACGATTGCTCTCTGCTCGCACAGACGAATAGGCGGGACTGAAAGAGGCTGCTGGATCTCTTCAGCACTCAGCAAGCTTTGCAACCGGGACACCTCTTTTACTGTCATTCCTTGCATACTTATCAGAAAGTGCATTTGAACCAACGTCTCCGGCACCCAATCTCAGACATGCTGCTGCTGAGTGAGCGGAGCAAGTTAGGTTGAGCCCTCTGACGATGATCTAGATCTGAGAGTAGCTATTGGAAATCTTCTGCAAACAGCATCTTTCGGAGACGTGGTACATATATTGCAGTCTCTCCTTTGTTTGCCAGCTCCAAATCCGCTTGAGCGGAACATCTGTGGTGCACCCCCCAGCCGTCCTGAATGCAAGTTTGGAGTGCACGAACGATTGTTCTGTGCTCGCACAGATGAATAGGCAGGACTGAAAGGGGCTGCTGGATCTCTACTGCCCTCAGCAGGATTTGCTAAATTGACACTTTTATTGCAGTCTCTCCTTTGTTTGCCAGCTCCAAGTCCGTTTGGGCACTACATCTGTGGTGCACACCCCAGCCGTCCTTTAATCCGAGTTCGGAGTGCACGAACGATTGCTCTCTGCTCGCACAGACGAATAGGCGGGACTGAAAGAGGCTGCTGGATCTCTTCAGCACTCAGCAAGCTTTGCAACCGGGACACCTCTTTTACTGTCACTCCTTGCTTACTTGTCTGAAAGTGCATTTGAACCAACGTCTCCGGCACCCAATCTCAGACATGCTGCTGCTGAGTGAGCGGAGCAAGTTAGTTTGAGCCCTCTGACGATGATCTAGATCTGAGAGTAGCTATTGGAAATCTTCTGCAAACAGCATCTTTCGGAGAGGTGGTACATATATTGCAGTCTCTCTTTTGTTTGAAAGCTCCAAATCCGTTTGAGCACAATATCTGTGGTGCACCCCCCAGCCGTCCTGAATCCGAGTTTGGAGTGCACGAACTTTTGTTTTCTGCCCGCACAGACGAAGAGCCAGGACTGAAAGAGGCTGCTGGATCTCTTCAGCACTAAGCAAGCCGGATTTTCTAAAGTGACACTTTTATTGCAGTCTCTCCTTTGTTTGCCAGCTCCAACTCCGTTTGGGCACAACATCTGTGGTGCACCCCCCAGCCGTCCTTTAATCCCAGTTCGGAGTGCACGAACGATTGCTCTCTGCTCGCACAGACGAATAGGCGGGAATGAAAGAGGCTGCTGGATCTCTTCAGCACTCAGCAAGATTTGCAACCGGGACACCTCTTTAACTGTCACTCCTTGCTTACTTGTCTGAAAGTGCATTTGAACCAACGTCTCCGGCACCCAATCTCAGACATGCTGCTGCTGAGTGAGCGGAGCAAGTTAGGTTGAGCCCTCTGACGATGATCTAGATCTGAGAGTAGCTATTGGAAATCTTCTGCAAACAGCATCTTTCGGAGACGTGGTACATATATTGCAGTCTCTCCTTTGTTTGAAAGCTCCAAATCCGTTTGAGCGCAATATCTGTGGTGCACCCCCCAGCCGTCCTGAATCCGAGTTTGGAGTGTACGAACTTTTGTTTTCTGCCCGCACAGACGAAGAGCCAGGACTGAAAGAGGCTGCTGGATCTCTTCAGCACTAAGCAAGCCGGATTTGCTAAAGTGACACTTTTATTGCAGTCTCTCCTTTGTTTGCCAGCTCCAAGTCCGTTTGGGCACATCTGTGGTGCACCCCCCAGCCGTCCTTTAATCCGAGTTCGGAGTGCACGAACGATTGCTCTCTGCCCGCACAGGAGAAGAGCCAGGACTGAAAGAGGCTGCTGGATCTCTTCAGCACTCAGCAAGCTTTGCAACCGGGACACCTCTTTTACTGTCACTCCTTGCTTACTTGTCTGAAAGTACATTTGAACCAACGTCTCCGGCACCCAATCTCAGACATGCTGCTGCTGAGTGAGCGGAGCAAGTTAGTTTGATCCCTCTGACGATGATCTAGATCTGAGAGTAGCTATTGGAAATCTTCTGCAAACAGCATCTTTCGGAGAGGTGGTACATATATTGCAGTCTCTCCTTTGTTTGCCAGCTCCAAATCCGCTTGAGCGGAACATCTGTGGTGCACCCCCCAGCCGTCCTGAATGCAAGTTTCGAGTGCACGAAGGATTGTTCTGTGCTCGCACAGATGAATAGGCAGGACTGAAAGGGGCTGCTGGATCTCTACTGCCCTCAGCAGGATTTGCTAAATTGACACTTTTATTGCAGTCTCTCCTTTGTTTGCCAGCTCCAAGTCCGTTTGGGCACAACATCTGTGGTGCACCCCCCAGCCGTCCTTTAATCCGAGTTCGGAGTGCACGAACGATTGCTCTCTGCTCGCACAGACGAATAGGCGGGACTGAAAGAGGCTGCTGGATCTCTTCAGCACTCAGCAAGCTTTGCAACTGGGACACCTCTTTTACTGTCACTCCTTGCTTACTTGTCTGAAAGTGCATTTGAACCAACATCTCCGGCACCCAATCTCAGACATGCTGCTGCTGAGTGAGCGGAGCAAGTTAGTTTGAGCCCTCTGACGATGAACTAGATCTGAGAGTAACTATTGGAAATCTTCTGCAAACAGCATCTTTCGGAGAGGTGGTACATATATTGCAGTCTCTCCTTTGTTTGCCAGCTCCAAATCCGCTTGAGCGCAACATCTTTGGTGCACCCCCCAGCCGTCCTGAATGCAAGTTTGGAGTGCACGAACGATTGTTCTGTGCTCGCACAGATGAATAGGCAGGACTGAAAGGGGCTGCTGGATCTCTACTGCCCTCAGCAGGATTTGCTAAATTGACACTTTTATTGCAGTCTCTCCTTTGTTTGCCAGCTCCAAGTCCGTTTGGGCACAACATCTGTGGTGCACCCCCCAGCCGTCCTTTAATCCGATTTCGGAGTGCACGAACGATTGCTCTCTGCCCGCACAGACGAAGAGCCAGGACTGAAAGAGGCTGCTGGATCTCTTCAGCACTCAGCAAGCTTTGCAACCGGGACACCTCTTTTACTGTCACTCCTTGCTTACTTGTCTGAAAGTGCATTTGAACCAACGTCTCCGGCACCCAATCTCAGACATGCTGCTGCTGAGTGAGCGGAGCAAGTTAGGTTGATCCCTCTGACGATGATCTAGATCTGAGAGTAGCTATTGGAAATCTTCTGCAAACAGCATCTTTCGGAGAGGTGGTACATATATTGCAGTCTCTCTTTTGTTTGAAAGCTCCAAATCCGTTTGAGCACAATATCTGTGGTGCACCCCCCAGCCGTCCTGAATCCGAGTTTAGAGTGCACGAACTTTTGTTTTCTGCCCGCCCAGACGAAGAGCCAGGACTGAAAGAGGCTGCTGGATCTCTTCAGCACTAAGCAAGCCGGATTTGCTAAAGTGACACTTTTATTGCAGTCTCTCCTTTGTTTGCCAGCTCCAAGTCCGTTTGAGCACAACATCTGTGGTGCACCCCCCAGCCGTCCTTTAATCCGATTTCGGAGTGCACGAACGATTGCTCTCTGCCCGCACAGACGAAGAGCCAGGACTGAAAGAGGCTGCTGGATCTCTTCAGCACTCAGCAAGCTTTGCAAGCGGGACACCTCTTTTACTGTCACTCCTTGCTTACTTGTCTGAAAGTGCATTTGAACCAACGTCTCCGGCACCCAATCTCAGACATGCTGCTGCTGAGTGAGCGGAGCAAGTTAGTTTGATCCCTCTGACGATGATCTAGATCTGAGAGTAGCTTTTGGAAATCTTCTGCAAACAGCATCTTTCGGAGAGGTGGTACATATATTGCAGTCTCTCCTTTGTTTGCCAGCTCCAAATCCGCTTGAGCGGAACATCTATGGTGCACCCCCCAGCCGTCCTGAATGCAAGTTTGGAGTGCAAGAACGATTGTTCTGTGCTCGCACAGATGAATAGGCAGGACTGAAAGGGGCTGCTGGATCTCTACTGCCCTCAGCAGGATTCGCTAAATTGACACTTTTATTGCAGTCTCTCCTTTGTTTGCCAGCTCCAAGTCCGTTTGGGCACAACATCTGGGGTGCACCCCCCAGCCGTCCTTTAATCCGAGTTCGGAGTGCACGAACGATTGCTCTCTTCTCGCACAGACGAATAGGCGGGACTGAAAGAGGCTGCTGGATCTCTTCAGCACTCAGCAAGATTTGCAACCGGGACACCTCTTTTACTGTCATTCCTTGCATACTTATCAGAAAGTGCATTTGAACCAACGTCTCCGGCACCCAATCTCAGACATGCTGCTGCTGAGTGAGCGGAGCAAGTTAGTTTGATCCCTCTGACGATGATCTAGATCTGAGAGTAGCTATTGGAAATCTTCTGCAAACAGCATCTTTCGGAGAGGTGGTACATATATTGCAGTCTCTCCTTTGTTTGAAAGCTCCAAATCCGTTTGAGCGTTACATCTGTGGTGCACCCCCCAACCGTCCTGAATGCAAGTTTGGAGTGCACGAACTTTTGTTTTCTGCCCGCACAGACGAAGAGCCAGGACTGAAAGAGGCTGCTGGATCTCTTCAGCACTAAGCAAGCCGGATTTGCTAAAGTGACACTTTTATTGCAGTCTCTCCTTTGTTTGCCAGCTCCAAGTCCGTTTGGGCACAACATCTGTGGTGCACCCCCCAGCCGTCCTTTAATCCGAGTTCGGAGTGCACGAACGATTGCTCTCTGCCAGCACAGACGAAGAGCCAGGACTGAAAGAGGCTGCTGGATCTCTTCAGCACTCAGCAAGCTTTGCAACCGGGACACCTCTTTTACTGTCACTCCTTGCTTACTTGTCTGAAAGTGCATTTGAACCAACGTCTCCGGCACCCAATCTCAGACATGCTGCTGCTGAGTGAGCGGAGCAAGTTAGTTTGAGCCCTCTGACGATGATCTAGATCTGAGAGTAGCTATTGGAAATCTTCTGCAAACAGCATCTTTCGGAGAGGTGGTACATATATTGCAGTCTCTCTTTTGTTTGAAAGCTCCAAATCCGTTTGAGCACAATATCTGTGGTGCACCCCCCAGCCGTCCTGAATCCGAGTTTGGAGTGCACGAACTTTTGTTTTCTGCCCGCACAGACGAAGAGCCAGGACTGAAAGAGGCTGCTGGATCTCTTCAGCACTAAGCAAGCCGGATTTTCTAAAGTGACACTTTTATTGCAGTCTCTCCTTTGTTTGCCAGCTCCAAGTCCGTTTGGGCACAACATCTGTGGTGCACCCCCCAGCCGTCCTTTAATCCCAGTTCGGAGTGCACGAACGATTGCTCTCTGCTCGCACAGACGAATAGGCGGGACTGAAAGAGGCTGCTGGATCTCTTCAGCACTCAGCAAGATTTGCAACCGGGACACCTCTTTAACTGTCACTCCTTGCTTACTTGTCTGAAAGTGCATTTGAACCAACGTCTCCGGCACCCAATCTCAGACATGCTGCTGCTGAGTGAGCGGAGCAAGTTAGGTTGAGCCCTCTGACGATGATCTAGATCTGAGAGTAGCTATTGGAAATCTTCTGCAAACAGCATCTTTCGGAGACGTGGTACATATATTGCAGTCTCTCCTTTGTTTGAAAGCTCCAAATCCGTTTGAGCGCAATATCTGTGGTGCACCCCCCAGCCGTCCTGAATCCGAGTTTGGAGTGTACGAACTTTTGTTTTCTGCCCGCACAGACGAAGAGCCAGGACTGAAAGAGGCTGCTGGATCTCTTCAGCACTAAGCAAGCCGGATTTGCTAAAGTGACACTTTTATTGCAGTCTCTCCTTTGTTTGCCAGCTCCAAGTCCGTTTGGGCACAACATCTGTGGTGCACCCCCCAGCCGTCCTTTAATCCGAGTTCGGAGTGCACGAACGATTGCTCTCTGCCCGCACAGGAGAAGAGCCAGGACTGAAAGAGGCTGCTGGATCTCTTCAGCACTCAGCAAGCTTTGCAACCGGGACACCTCTTTTACTGTCACTCCTTGCTTACTTGTCTGAAAGTACATTTGAACCAACGTCTCCGGCACCCAATCTCAGACATGCTGCTGCTGAGTGAGCGGAGCAAGTTAGTTTGATCCCTCTGACGATGATCTAGATCTGAGAGTAGCTATTGGAAATCTTCTGCAAACAGCATCTTTCGGAGAGGTGGTACATATATTGCAGTCTCTCCTTTGTTTGCCAGCTCCAAATCCGCTTGAGCGGAACATCTGTGGTGCACCCCCCAGCCGTCCTGAATGCAAGTTTCGAGTGCACGAAGGATTGTTCTGTGCTCGCACAGATGAATAGGCAGGACTGAAAGGGGCTGCTGGATCTCTACTGCCCTCAGCAGGATTTGCTAAATTGACACTTTTATTGCAGTCTCTCCTTTGTTTGCCAGCTCCAAGTCCGTTTGGGCACAACATCTGTGGTGCACCCCCCAGCCGTCCTTTAATCCGAGTTCGGAGTGCACGAACGATTGCTCTCTGCTCGCACAGACGAATAGGCGGGACTGAAAGAGGCTGCTGGATCTCTTCAGCACTCAGCAAGCTTTGCAACTGGGACACCTCTTTTACTGTCACTCCTTGCTTACTTGTCTGAAAGTGCATTTGAACCAACATCTCCGGCACCCAATCTCAGACATGCTGCTGCTGAGTGAGCGGAGCAAGTTAGTTTGAGCCCTCTGACGATGAACTAGATCTGAGAGTAACTATTGGAAATCTTCTGCAAACAGCATCTTTCGGAGAGGTGGTACATATATTGCAGTCTCTCCTTTGTTTGCCAGCTCCAAATCCGCTTGAGCGCAACATCTTTGGTGCACCCCCCAGCCGTCCTGAATGCAAGTTTGGAGTGCACGAACGATTGTTCTGTGCTCGCACAGATGAATAGGCAGGACTGAAAGGGGCTGCTGGATCTCTACTGCCCTCAGCAGGATTTGCTAAATTGACACTTTTATTGCAGTCTCTCCTTTGTTTGCCAGCTCCAAGTCCGTTTGGGCACAACATCTGTGGTGCACCCCCCAGCCGTCCTTTAATCCGATTTCGGAGTGCACGAACGATTGCTCTCTGCCCGCACAGACGAAGAGCCAGGACTGAAAGAGGCTGCTGGATCTCTTCAGCACTCAGCAAGCTTTGCAACCGGGACACCTCTTTTACTGTCACTCCTTGCTTACTTGTCTGAAAGTGCATTTGAACCAACGTCTCCGGCACCCAATCTCAGACATGCTGCTGCTGAGTGAGCGGAGCAAGTTAGTTTGATCCCTCTGACGATGATCTAGATCTGAGAGTAGCTATTGGAAATCTTCTGCAAACAGCATCTTTCGGAGAGGTGGTACATATATTGCAGTCTCTCTTTTGTTTGAAAGCTCCAAATCCGTTTGAGCACAATATCTGTGGTGCACCCCCCAGCCGTCCTGAATCCGAGTTTAGAGTGCACGAACTTTTGTTTTCTGCCCGCCCAGACGAAGAGCCAGGACTGAAAGAGGCTGCTGGATCTCTTCAGCACTAAGCAAGCCGGATTTGCTAAAGTGACACTTTTATTGCAGTCTCTCCTTTGTTTGCCAGCTCCAAGTCCGTTTGAGCACAACATCTGTGGTGCACCCCCCAGCCGTCCTTTAATCCGATTTCGGAGTGCACGAACGATTGCTCTCTGCCCGCACAGACGAAGAGCCAGGACTGAAAGAGGCTGCTGGATCTCTTCAGCACTCAGCAAGCTTTGCAAGCGGGACACCTCTTTTACTGTCACTCCTTGCTTACTTGTCTGAAAGTGCATTTGAACCAACGTCTCCGGCACCCAATCTCAGACATGCTGCTGCTGAGTGAGCGGAGCAAGTTAGTTTGATCCCTCTGACGATGATCTAGATCTGAGAGTAGCTTTTGGAAATCTTCTGCAAACAGCATCTTTCGGAGAGGTGGTACATATATTGCAGTCTCTCCTTTGTTTGCCAGCTCCAAATCCGCTTGAGCGGAACATCTATGGTGCACCCCCCAGCCGTCCTGAATGCAAGTTTGGAGTGCAAGAACGATTGTTCTGTGCTCGCACAGATGAATAGGCAGGACTGAAAGGGGCTGCTGGATCTCTACTGCCCTCAGCAGGATTTGCTAAATTGACACTTTTATTGCAGTCTCTCCTTTGTTTGCCAGCTCCAAGTCCGTTTGGGCACAACATCTGGGGTGCACCCCCCAGCCGTCCTTTAATCCGAGTTCGGAGTGCACGAACGATTGCTCTCTTCTCGCACAGACGAATAGGCGGGACTGAAAGAGGCTGCTGGATCTCTTCAGCACTCAGCAAGATTTGCAACCGGGACACCTCTTTTACTGTCATTCCTTGCATACTTATCAGAAAGTGCATTTGAACCAACGTCTCCGGCACCCAATCTCAGACATGCTGCTGCTGAGTGAGCGGAGCAAGTTAGTTTGATCCCTCTGACGATGATCTAGATCTGAGAGTAGCTATTGGAAATCTTCTGCAAACAGCATCTTTCGGAGAGGTGGTACATATATTGCAGTCTCTCCTTTGTTTGAAAGCTCCAAATCCGTTTGAGCACAATATCTGTGGTGCACCCCCCAGCCGTCCTGAATCCGAGTTTGGAGTGCACGAACTTTTGTTTTCTGCCCGCACAGACGAAGAGCCAGGACTGAAAGAGGCTGCTGGATCTCTTCAGCACTAAGCAAGCCGGATTTTCTAAAGTGACACTTTTATTGCAGTCTCTCCTTTGTTTGCCAGCTCCAAGTCCGTTTGGGCACAACATCTGTGGTGCACCCCCCAGCCGTCCTTTAATCCGAGTTCGGAGTGCACGAACGATTGCTCTCTGCTCGCACAGACGAATAGGCGGGACTGAAAGAGGCTGCTGGATCTCTTCAGCACTCAGCAAGATTTGCAACCGGGACACCTCTTTTACTGTCACTCCTTGCTTACTTGTCTGAAAGTGCATTTGAACCAACGTCTCCGGCACCCAATCTCAGACATGCTGCTGCTGAGTGAGCGGAGCAAGTTAGGTTGAGCCCTCTGACGATGATCTAGATCTGAGAGTAGCTATTGGAAATCTTCTGCAAACAGCATCTTTCGGAGACGTGGTACATATATTGCAGTCTCTCCTTTGTTTGCCAGCTCCAAATCCGCTTGAGCGCAACATCTGTGGTGCACCCCCCAGCCGTCCTGAATGCGAGTTTGGAGTGCAAGAACGATTGTTCTGTGCTCGCACAGATGAATAGGCAGGACTGAAAGGGGCTGCTGGATCTCTACTGCCCTCAGCAGGATTTGCTAAATTGACACTTTTATTGCAGTCTCTCCTTTGTTTGCCAGCTCCAAGTCCGTTTGGGCACAACATCTGTGGTGCACCCCCCAGCCGTCCTTTAATCCGAGTTCGGAGTGCACGAACGATTGCTCTCTGCCCGCACAGACGAATAGGCGGGACTGAAAGAGGCTGCTGGATCTCTTCAGCACTCAGCAAGATTTGCAACCGGGACACCTCTTTTACTGTCATTCCTTGCATACTTATCAGAAAGTGCATTTGAACCAACGTCTCCGGCACCCAATCTCAGACATGCTGCTGCTGAGTGAGCGGAGCAAGTTAGTTTGAGCCCTCTGACGATGATCTAGATCTGAGAGTAGCTATTGGAAATCTTCTGCAAACAGCATCTTTCGGAGACGTGGTACATATATTGCAGTCTCTCCTTTGTTTGAAAGCTCCAAATCCGTTTGAGCACAATATCTGTGGTGCACCCCCCAGCCGTCCTGAATCCGAGTTTGGAGTGCACGAACTTTTGTTTTCTGCCCGCACAGACGAAGAGCCAGGAATGAAAGAGGGTGCTGGATCTCTTCAGCACTAAGGAAGCCGGATTTGCTAAAGTGACACTTTTATTGCAGTCTCTCCTTTTTTGCCAGCTCCAAGTCCGTTTGGGCACAACATCTGTGGTGCATCCCCCAGCCGTCCTTTAATCCGAGTTCGGAGTGCACGAACGATTGCTCTCTGCTCGCACAGACGAATAGGCGGGACTGAAAGAGGCTGCTGGATCTCTTCAGCACTCAGCAAGCTTTGCAACCGGGACACCTCTTTTACTGTCACTCCTTGCTTACTTGTCTGAAAGTACATTTGAACCAACGTCTCCGGCACCCAATCTCAGACATGCTGCTGCTGAGTGAGCGGAGCAAGTTAGTTTGATCCCTCTGACGATGATCTAGATCTGAGAGTAGCTATTGGAAATCTTCTGCAAACAGCATCTTTCGGAGAGGTGGTACATATATTGCAGTCTCTCCTTTGTTTGCCAGCTCCAAATCCGCTTGAGCGGAACATCTGTGGTGCACCCCCCAGCCGTCCTGAATGCAAGTTTCGAGTGCACGAAGGATTGTTCTGTGCTCGCACAGATGAATAGGCAGGACTGAAAGGGGCTGCTGGATCTCTACTGCCCTCAGCAGGATTTGCTAAATTGACACTTTTATTGCAGTCTCTCCTTTGTTTGCCAGCTCCAAGTCCGTTTGGGCACAACATCTGTGGTGCACCCCCCAGCCGTCCTTTAATCCGAGTTCGGAGTGCACGAACGATTGCTCTCTGCTCGCACAGACGAATAGGCGGGACTGAAAGAGGCTGCTGGATCTCTTCAGCACTCAGCAAGCTTTGCAACTGGGACACCTCTTTTACTGTCACTCCTTGCTTACTTGTCTGAAAGTGCATTTGAACCAACATCTCCGGCACCCAATCTCAGACATGCTGCTGCTGAGTGAGCGGAGCAAGTTAGTTTGAGCCCTCTGACGATGAACTAGATCTGAGAGTAACTATTGGAAATCTTCTGCAAACAGCATCTTTCGGAGAGGTGGTACATATATTGCAGTCTCTCCTTTGTTTGCCAGCTCCAAATCCGCTTGAGCGCAACATCTTTGGTGCACCCCCCAGCCGTCCTGAATGCAAGTTTGGAGTGCACGAACGATTGTTCTGTGCTCGCACAGATGAATAGGCAGGACTGAAAGGGGCTGCTGGATCTCTACTGCCCTCAGCAGGATTTGCTAAATTGACACTTTTATTGCAGTCTCTCCTTTGTTTGCCAGCTCCAAGTCCGTTTGGGCACAACATCTGTGGTGCACCCCCCAGCCGTCCTTTAATCCGATTTCGGAGTGCACGAACGATTGCTCTCTGCCCGCACAGACGAAGAGCCAGGACTGAAAGAGGCTGCTGGATCTCTTCAGCACTCAGCAAGCTTTGCAACCGGGACACCTCTTTTACTGTCACTCCTTGCTTACTTGTCTGAAAGTGCATTTGAACCAACGTCTCCGGCACCCAATCTCAGACATGCTGCTGCTGAGTGAGCGGAGCAAGTTAGTTTGATCCCTCTGACGATGATCTAGATCTGAGAGTAGCTATTGGAAATCTTCTGCAAACAGCATCTTTCGGAGAGGTGGTACATATATTGCAGTCTCTCTTTTGTTTGAAAGCTCCAAATCCGTTTGAGCACAATATCTGTGGTGCACCCCCCAGCCGTCCTGAATCCGAGTTTAGAGTGCACGAACTTTTGTTTTCTGCCCGCCCAGACGAAGAGCCAGGACTGAAAGAGGCTGCTGGATCTCTTCAGCACTAAGCAAGCCGGATTTGCTAAAGTGACACTTTTATTGCAGTCTCTCCTTTGTTTGCCAGCTCCAAGTCCGTTTGAGCACAACATCTGTGGTGCACCCCCCAGCCGTCCTTTAATCCGATTTCGGAGTGCACGAACGATTGCTCTCTGCCCGCACAGACGAAGAGCCAGGACTGAAAGAGGCTGCTGGATCTCTTCAGCACTCAGCAAGCTTTGCAAGCGGGACACCTCTTTTACTGTCACTCCTTGCTTACTTGTCTGAAAGTGCATTTGAACCAACGTCTCCGGCACCCAATCTCAGACATGCTGCTGCTGAGTGAGCGGAGCAAGTTAGTTTGATCCCTCTGACGATGATCTAGATCTGAGAGTAGCTTTTGGAAATCTTCTGCAAACAGCATCTTTCGGAGAGGTGGTACATATATTGCAGTCTCTCCTTTGTTTGCCAGCTCCAAATCCGCTTGAGCGGAACATCTATGGTGCACCCCCCAGCCGTCCTGAATGCAAGTTTGGAGTGCAAGAACGATTGTTCTGTGCTCGCACAGATGAATAGGCAGGACTGAAAGGGGCTGCTGGATCTCTACTGCCCTCAGCAGGATTTGCTAAATTGACACTTTTATTGCAGTCTCTCCTTTGTTTGCCAGCTCCAAGTCCGTTTGGGCACAACATCTGGGGTGCACCCCCCAGCCGTCCTTTAATCCGAGTTCGGAGTGCACGAACGATTGCTCTCTTCTCGCACAGACGAATAGGCGGGACTGAAAGAGGCTGCTGGATCTCTTCAGCACTCAGCAAGATTTGCAACCGGGACACCTCTTTTACTGTCATTCCTTGCATACTTATCAGAAAGTGCATTTGAACCAACGTCTCCGGCACCCAATCTCAGACATGCTGCTGCTGAGTGAGCGGAGCAAGTTAGTTTGATCCCTCTGACGATGATCTAGATCTGAGAGTAGCTATTGGAAATCTTCTGCAAACAGCATCTTTCGGAGAGGTGGTACATATATTGCAGTCTCTCCTTTGTTTGAAAGCTCCAAATCCGTTTGAGCACAATATCTGTGGTGCACCCCCCAGCCGTCCTGAATCCGAGTTTGGAGTGCACGAACTTTTGTTTTCTGCCCGCACAGACGAAGAGCCAGGACTGAAAGAGGCTGCTGGATCTCTTCAGCACTAAGCAAGCCGGATTTTCTAAAGTGACACTTTTATTGCAGTCTCTCCTTTGTTTGCCAGCTCCAAGTCCGTTTGGGCACAACATCTGTGGTGCACCCCCCAGCCGTCCTTTAATCCGAGTTCGGAGTGCACGAACGATTGCTCTCTGCTCGCACAGACGAATAGGCGGGACTGAAAGAGGCTGCTGGATCTCTTCAGCACTCAGCAAGATTTGCAACCGGGACACCTCTTTTACTGTCACTCCTTGCTTACTTGTCTGAAAGTGCATTTGAACCAACGTCTCCGGCACCCAATCTCAGACATGCTGCTGCTGAGTGAGCGGAGCAAGTTAGGTTGAGCCCTCTGACGATGATCTAGATCTGAGAGTAGCTATTGGAAATCTTCTGCAAACAGCATCTTTCGGAGACGTGGTACATATATTGCAGTCTCTCCTTTGTTTGCCAGCTCCAAATCCGCTTGAGCGCAACATCTGTGGTGCACCCCCCAGCCGTCCTGAATGCGAGTTTGGAGTGCAAGAACGATTGTTCTGTGCTCGCACAGATGAATAGGCAGGACTGAAAGGGGCTGCTGGATCTCTACTGCCCTCAGCAGGATTTGCTAAATTGACACTTTTATTGCAGTCTCTCCTTTGTTTGCCAGCTCCAAGTCCGTTTGGGCACAACATCTGTGGTGCACCCCCCAGCCGTCCTTTAATCCGAGTTCGGAGTGCACGAACGATTGCTCTCTGCCCGCACAGACGAATAGGCGGGACTGAAAGAGGCTGCTGGATCTCTTCAGCACTCAGCAAGATTTGCAACCGGGACACCTCTTTTACTGTCATTCCTTGCATACTTATCAGAAAGTGCATTTGAACCAACGTCTCCGGCACCCAATCTCAGACATGCTGCTGCTGAGTGAGCGGAGCAAGTTAGTTTGAGCCCTCTGACGATGATCTAGATCTGAGAGTAGCTATTGGAAATCTTCTGCAAACAGCATCTTTCGGAGACGTGGTACATATATTGCAGTCTCTCCTTTGTTTGAAAGCTCCAAATCCGTTTGAGCACAATATCTGTGGTGCACCCCCCAGCCGTCCTGAATCCGAGTTTAGAGTGCACGAACTTTTGTTTTCTGCCCGCACAGACGAAGAGCCAGGAATGAAAGAGGGTGCTGGATCTCTTCAGCACTAAGGAAGCCGGATTTGCTAAAGTGACACTTTTATTGCAGTCTCTCCTTTTTTGCCAGCTCCAAGTCCGTTTGGGCACAACATCTGTGGTGCATCCCCCAGCCGTCCTTTAATCCGAGTTCGGAGTGCACGAACGATTGCTCTCTGCTCGCACAGACGAATAGGCGGGACTGAAAGAGGCTGCTGGATCTCTTCAGCACTCAGCAAGATTTGCAACCGGGACACCTCTTTTACTGTCATTCCTTGCATACTTATCAGAAAGTGCATTTGAACCAACGTCTCCGGAACCCAATCTCAGACATGCTGCTGCTGAGTGAGCGGAGCAATTTAGTTTGATCCCTCTGACGATGATCTAGATCTGAGAGTAGCTATTGGAAATCTTCTGCAAACAGCATCTTTCGGAGAGGTGGTACATATATTGCAGTCTCTCCTTTGTTTGAAAGCTCCAAATCCGTTTGAGCACAATATCTGTGGTGCACCCCCCGGCCGTCCTGAATGCAAGTTTGGAGTGCACGAACTTTTGTTTTCTGCCCGCACAGACGAAGAGCCAGGACTGAAAGAGGCTGCTGGATCTCTTCAGCACTAAGCAAGCCGGATTTGCTGAAGTGACACTTTTATTGCAGTCTCTCTTTTTTGCCAGCTCCAAGTCCGTTTGTGCACAACATCTGTGGCGCACCCCCCAGCCGTCCTTTAATCCGAGTTCGGACTGCACGAACGATTGCTCTCTGCCCGCACAGACGAATAGGCGGGACTGAAAGAGGCTGCTGGATCTCTTCAGCACTCAGCAAGCTTTGCAACCGGGACACCTCTTTTACTGTCATTCCTTGCATACTTATCAGAAAGTGCATTTGAACCAACGTCTCCGGCACCCAATCTCAGACATGCTGCTGCTGAGTGAGCGGAGCAAGTTAGGTTGATCCCTCTGACGATGATCCATGTCTGCAAGTAGCTATTGGAAATCTTCTGCAAACAGCATCTTTCGGAGAGGTGGTACATATATTGCAGTCTCTCCTTTGTTTGCCAGCTCCAAATCCGCTTGTGCGCTACATCTTTGGTGCACCCCCCAGCCGTCCTGAATGCAAGTTTGGAGTGCACGAACGATTGTTCTGTGCTCGCACAGATGAATAGGCAGGACTGAAAGGGGCTGCTGGATCTCTACTGCCCTCAGCAGGATTTGCCAAATTGACACTTTTATTGCAGTCTCTCCTTTGTTTGCCAGCTCCAAGTCCGTTTGGGCACTACATCTGTGGTGCACCCCCCAGCCGTCCTTTAATCCGAGTTCGGAGTGCACGAACGATTGCTCTCTGCCCGCACAGACGAAGAGCCAGGACTGAAAGAGGCTGCTGGATCTCTTCAGCACTCAGCAAGCTTTGCAACCGGGACACCTCTTTTACTGTCACTCCTTGCTTACTTGTCTGAAAGTACATTTGAACCAACGTCTCCGGCACCCAATCTCAGACATGCTGCTGCTGAGTGAGCGGAGCAAGTTAGTTTGATCCCTCTGACGATGATCTAGATCTGAGAGTAGCTATTGGAAATCTTCTGCAAACAGCATCTTTCGGAGACGTGGTACATATATTGCAGTCTCTCCTTTGTTTGCCAGCTCCAAATCCGCTTGAGCGCAACATCTGTGGTGCACCCCCCAGCCGTCCTGAATGCAAGTTTCGAGTGCACGAAGGATTGTTCTGTGCTCGCACAGATGAATAGGCAGGACTGAAAGGGGCTGCTGGATCTCTACTGCCCTCAGCAGGATTTGCTAAAGTGACACTTTTATTGCAGTCTCTCCTTTGTTTGCCAGCTCCAAGTCCGTTTGGGCACAACATCTGTGGTGCACCCCCCAGCCGTCCTTTAATCCGAGTTCGGAGTGCACGAACGATTGCTCTCTGCCCGCACAGGAGAAGAGCCAGGACTGAAAGAGGCTGCTGGATCTCTTCAGCACTCAGCAAGCTTTGCAACCGGGACACCTCTTTTACTGTCACTCCTTGCTTACTTGTCTGAAAGTACATTTGAACCAACGTCTCCGGCACCCAATCTCAGACATGCTGCTGCTGAGTGAGCGGAGCAAGTTAGTTTGATCCCTCTGACGATGATCTAGATCTGAGAGTAGCTATTGGAAATCTTCTGCAAACAGCATCTTTCGGAGACGTGGTACATATATTGCAGTCTCTCCTTTGTTTGCCAGCTCCAAATCCGCTTGAGCGCAACATCTGTGGTGCACCCCCCAGCCGTCCTGAATGCAAGTTTCGAGTGCACGAAGGATTGTTCTGTGCTCGCACAGATGAATAGGCAGGACTGAAAGGGGCTGCTGGATCTCTACTGCCCTCAGCAGGATTTGCTAAATTGACACTTTTATTGCAGTCTCTCCTTTGTTAGCCAGCTCCAAGTCCGTTTGGGCACTACATCTGTGGTGCACCCCCCAGCCGTCCTTTAATCCGAGTTCGGAGTGCACGAACGATTGCTCTCTGCTCGCACAGACGAATAGGCGGGACTGAAAGAGGCTGCTGGATCTCTTCAGCACTCAGCAAGCTTTGCAACCGGGACACCTCTTTTACTGTCATTCCTTGCATACTTATCAGAAAGTGCATTTGAACCAACGTCTCCGGCACCCAATCTCAGACATGCTGCTGCTGAGTGAGCGGAGCAAGTTAGTTTGAGCCCTCTGACGATGATCTAGATCTGAGAGTAGCTATTGGAAATCTTCTGCAAACAGCATCTTTCGGAGAGGTGGTACATATATTGCAGTCTCTCCTTTGTTTGAAAGCTCCAAATCCGTTTGAGCACAATATCTGTGGTGCACCCCCCAGCCGTCCTGAATCCGAGTTTGGAGTGCACGAACTTTTGTTTTCTGCCCGCACAGACGAAGAGCCAGGACTGAAAGAGGCTGCTGGATCTCTTCAGCACTAAGCAAGCCGGATTTGCTAAAGTGACACTTTTATTGCAGTCTCTCCTTTGTTTGCCAGCTCCAAGTCCGTTTGGGCACAACATCTGTGGTGCACCCCCCAGCCGTCCTTTAATCCGAGTTCGGAGTGCACGAACGATTGCTCTCTGCCCGCACAGGAGAAGAGCCAGGACTGAAAGAGGCTGCTGGATCTCTTCAGCACTCAGCAAGCTTTGCAACCGGGACACCTCTTTTACTGTCACTCCTTGCTTACTTGTCTGAAAGTACATTTGAACCAACGTCTCCGGCACCCAATCTCAGACATGCTGCTGCTGAGTGAGCGGAGCAAGTTAGTTTGAGCCCTCTGACGATGATCTAGATCTGAGAGTAGCTATTGGAAATCTTCTGCAAACAGCATCTTTCGGAGACGTGGTACATATATTGCAGTCTCTCCTTTGTTTGCCAGCTCCAAATCCGCTTGAGCGCAACATCTGTGGTGCACCCCCCAGCCGTCCTGAATGCAAGTTTCGAGTGCACGAACTTTTGTTTTCTGCCCGCACAGACGAAGAGCCAGGACTGAAAGAGGCTGCTGGATCTCTTCAGCACTAAGCAAGCCGGATTTGCTAAAGTGACACTTTTATTGCAGTCTCTCCTTTTTTGCCAGCTCCAAGTCCGTTTGTGCACAACATCTGTGGTGCACCCCCCAGCCGTCCTTTAATCCGAGTTCGGAGTGCACGAACGATTGCTCTCTGCTCGCACAGACGAATAGGCGGGACTGAAAGAGGCTGCTGGATCTCTTCAGCACTCAGCAAGATTTGCAACCGGGACACCTCTTTTACTGTCATTCCTTGCATACTTATCAGAAAGTGCATTTGAACCAACGTCTCCGGCACCCAATCTCAGACATGCTGCTGCTGAGTGAGCGGAGCAAGTTAGTTTGAGCCCTCTGACGATGATCTAGATCTGAGAGTAGCTATTGGAAATCTTCTGCAAACAGCATCTTTCGGAGACGTGGTACATATATTGCAGTCTCTCCTTTGTTTGCCAGCTCCAAATCCGCTTGAGCGGAACATCTGTGGTGCACCCCCCAGCCGTCCTGAATGCAAGTTTGGAGTGCACGAACGATTGTTCTGTGCTCGCACAGATGAATAGGCAGGACTGAAAGGGGCTGCTGGATCTCTACTGCCCTCAGCAGGATTTGCTAAATTGACACTTTTATTGCAGTCTCTCCTTTGTTTGCCAGCTCCAAGTCCGTTTGGGCACTACATCTGTGGTGCACACCCCAGCCGTCCTTTAATCCGAGTTCGGAGTGCACGAACGATTGCTCTCTGCTCGCACAGACGAATAGGCGGGACTGAAAGAGGCTGCTGGATCTCTTCAGCACTCAGCAAGCTTTGCAACCGGGACACCTCTTTTACTGTCATTCCTTGCATACTTATCAGAAAGTGCATTTGAACCAACGTCTCCGGCACCCAATCTCAGACATGCTGCTGCTGAGTGAGCGGAGCAAGTTAGTTTGATCCCTCTGACGATGATCTAGATCTGAGAGTAGCTATTGGAAATCTTCTGCAAACAGCATCTTTCGGAGACGTGGTACATATATTGCAGTCTCTCCTTTGTTTGAAAGCTCCAAATCCGTTTGAGCGTTACATCTGTGGTGCACCCCCCAACCGTCCTGAATGCAAGTTTGGAGTGCACGAACTTTTGTTTTCTGCCCGCACAGACGAAGAGCCAGGACTGAAAGAGGCTGCTGGATCTCTTCAGCACTAAGCAAGCCGGATTTGCTAAAGTGACACTTTTATTGCAGTCTCTCCTTTGTTTGCCAGCTCCAAGTCCGTTTGGGCACAACATCTGTGGTGCACCCCCCAGCCGTCCTTTAATCCGAGTTCGGAGTGCACGAACGATTGCTCTCTGCCAGCACAGACGAAGAGCCAGGACTGAAAGAGGCTGCTGGATCTCTTCAGCACTCAGCAAGCTTTGCAACCGGGACACCTCTTTTACTGTCACTCCTTGCTTACTTGTCTGAAAGTGCATTTGAACCAACGTCTCCGGCACCCAATCTCAGACATGCTGCTGCTGAGTGAGCGGAGCAAGTTAGTTTGAGCCCTCTGACGATGATCTAGATCTGAGAGTAGCTATTGGAAATCTTCTGCAAACAGCATCTTTCGGAGAGGTGGTACATATATTGCAGTCTCTCTTTTGTTTGAAAGCTCCAAATCCGTTTGAGCACAATATCTGTGGTGCACCCCCCAGCCGTCCTGAATCCGAGTTTAGAGTGCACGAACTTTTGTTTTCTGCCCGCACAGACGAAGAGCCAGGACTGAAAGAGGCTGCTGGATCTCTTCAGCACTAAGCAAGCCGGATTTTCTAAAGTGACACTTTTATTGCAGTCTCTCCTTTGTTTGCCAGCTCCAAGTCCGTTTGGGCACAACATCTGTGGTGCACCCCCCAGCCGTCCTTTAATCCCAGTTCGGAGTGCACGAACGATTGCTCTCTGCTCGCACAGACGAATAGGCGGGACTGAAAGAGGCTGCTGGATCTCTTCAGCACTCAGCAAGATTTGCAACCGGGACACCTCTTTAACTGTCACTCCTTGCTTACTTGTCTGAAAGTGCATTTGAACCAACGTCTCCGGCACCCAATCTCAGACATGCTGCTGCTGAGTGAGCGGAGCAAGTTAGGTTGAGCCCTCTGACGATGATCTAGATCTGAGAGTAGCTATTGGAAATCTTCTGCAAACAGCATCTTTCGGAGACGTGGTACATATATTGCAGTCTCTCCTTTGTTTGAAAGCTCCAAATCCGTTTGAGCGCAATATCTGTGGTGCACCCCCCAGCCGTCCTGAATCCGAGTTTGGAGTGTACGAACTTTTGTTTTCTGCCCGCACAGACGAAGAGCCAGGACTGAAAGAGGCTGCTGGATCTCTTCAGCACTAAGCAAGCCGGATTTGCTAAAGTGACACTTTTATTGCAGTCTCTCCTTTGTTTGCCAGCTCCAAGTCCGTTTGGGCACAACATCTGTGGTGCACCCCCCAGCCGTCCTTTAATCCGAGTTCGGAGTGCACGAACGATTGCTCTCTGCCCGCACAGGAGAAGAGCCAGGACTGAAAGAGGCTGCTGGATCTCTTCAGCACTCAGCAAGCTTTGCAACCGGGACACCTCTTTTACTGTCACTCCTTGCTTACTTGTCTGAAAGTACATTTGAACCAACGTCTCCGGCACCCAATCTCAGACATGCTGCTGCTGAGTGAGCGGAGCAAGTTAGTTTGATCCCTCTGACGATGATCTAGATCTGAGAGTAGCTATTGGAAATCTTCTGCAAACAGCATCTTTCGGAGACGTGGTACATATATTGCAGTCTCTCCTTTGTTTGCCAGCTCCAAATCCGCTTGAGCGCAACATCTGTGGTGCACCCCCCAGCCGTCCTGAATGCAAGTTTCGAGTGCACGAAGGATTGTTCTGTGCTCGCACAGATGAATAGGCAGGACTGAAAGGGGCTGCTGGATCTCTACTGCCCTCAGCAGGATTTGCTAAAGTGACACTTTTATTGCAGTCTCTCCTTTGTTTGCCAGCTCCAAGTCCGTTTGGGCACAACATCTGTGGTGCACCCCCCAGCCGTCCTTTAATCCGAGTTCGGAGTGCACGAACGATTGCTCTCTGCCCGCACAGGAGAAGAGCCAGGACTGAAAGAGGCTGCTGGATCTCTTCAGCACTCAGCAAGCTTTGCAACCGGGACACCTCTTTTACTGTCACTCCTTGCTTACTTGTCTGAAAGTACATTTGAACCAACGTCTCCGGCACCCAATCTCAGACATGCTGCTGCTGAGTGAGCGGAGCAAGTTAGTTTGATCCCTCTGACGATGATCTAGATCTGAGAGTAGCTATTGGAAATCTTCTGCAAACAGCATCTTTCGGAGACGTGGTACATATATTGCAGTCTCTCCTTTGTTTGCCAGCTCCAAATCCGCTTGAGCGCAACATCTGTGGTGCACCCCCCAGCCGTCCTGAATGCAAGTTTCGAGTGCACGAAGGATTGTTCTGTGCTCGCACAGATGAATAGGCAGGACTGAAAGGGGCTGCTGGATCTCTACTGCCCTCAGCAGGATTTGCTAAATTGACACTTTTATTGCAGTCTCTCCTTTGTTAGCCAGCTCCAAGTCCGTTTGGGCACTACATCTGTGGTGCACCCCCCAGCCGTCCTTTAATCCGAGTTCGGAGTGCACGAACGATTGCTCTCTGCTCGCACAGACGAATAGGCGGGACTGAAAGAGGCTGCTGGATCTCTTCAGCACTCAGCAAGCTTTGCAACCGGGACACCTCTTTTACTGTCATTCCTTGCATACTTATCAGAAAGTGCATTTGAACCAACGTCTCCGGCACCCAATCTCAGACATGCTGCTGCTGAGTGAGCGGAGCAAGTTAGTTTGAGCCCTCTGACGATGATCTAGATCTGAGAGTAGCTATTGGAAATCTTCTGCAAACAGCATCTTTCGGAGAGGTGGTACATATATTGCAGTCTCTCCTTTGTTTGAAAGCTCCAAATCCGTTTGAGCACAATATCTGTGGTGCACCCCCCAGCCGTCCTGAATCCGAGTTTGGAGTGCACGAACTTTTGTTTTCTGCCCGCACAGACGAAGAGCCAGGACTGAAAGAGGCTGCTGGATCTCTTCAGCACTAAGCAAGCCGGATTTGCTAAAGTGACACTTTTATTGCAGTCTCTCCTTTGTTTGCCAGCTCCAAGTCCGTTTGGGCACAACATCTGTGGTGCACCCCCCAGCCGTCCTTTAATCCGAGTTCGGAGTGCACGAACGATTGCTCTCTGCCCGCACAGGAGAAGAGCCAGGACTGAAAGAGGCTGCTGGATCTCTTCAGCACTCAGCAAGCTTTGCAACCGGGACACCTCTTTTACTGTCACTCCTTGCTTACTTGTCTGAAAGTACATTTGAACCAACGTCTCCGGCACCCAATCTCAGACATGCTGCTGCTGAGTGAGCGGAGCAAGTTAGTTTGAGCCCTCTGACGATGATCTAGATCTGAGAGTAGCTATTGGAAATCTTCTGCAAACAGCATCTTTCGGAGACGTGGTACATATATTGCAGTCTCTCCTTTGTTTGCCAGCTCCAAATCCGCTTGAGCGCAACATCTGTGGTGCACCCCCCAGCCGTCCTGAATGCAAGTTTCGAGTGCACGAACTTTTGTTTTCTGCCCGCACAGACGAAGAGCCAGGACTGAAAGAGGCTGCTGGATCTCTTCAGCACTAAGCAAGCCGGATTTGCTAAAGTGACACTTTTATTGCAGTCTCTCCTTTTTTGCCAGCTCCAAGTCCGTTTGTGCACAACATCTGTGGTGCACCCCCCAGCCGTCCTTTAATCCGAGTTCGGAGTGCACGAACGATTGCTCTCTGCTCGCACAGACGAATAGGCGGGACTGAAAGAGGCTGCTGGATCTCTTCAGCACTCAGCAAGATTTGCAACCGGGACACCTCTTTTACTGTCATTCCTTGCATACTTATCAGAAAGTGCATTTGAACCAACGTCTCCGGCACCCAATCTCAGACATGCTGCTGCTGAGTGAGCGGAGCAAGTTAGTTTGAGCCCTCTGACGATGATCTAGATCTGAGAGTAGCTATTGGAAATCTTCTGCAAACAGCATCTTTCGGAGACGTGGTACATATATTGCAGTCTCTCCTTTGTTTGCCAGCTCCAAATCCGCTTGAGCGGAACATCTGTGGTGCACCCCCCAGCCGTCCTGAATGCAAGTTTGGAGTGCACGAACGATTGTTCTGTGCTCGCACAGATGAATAGGCAGGACTGAAAGGGGCTGCTGGATCTCTACTGCCCTCAGCAGGATTTGCTAAATTGACACTTTTATTGCAGTCTCTCCTTTGTTTGCCAGCTCCAAGTCCGTTTGGGCACTACATCTGTGGTGCACACCCCAGCCGTCCTTTAATCCGAGTTCGGAGTGCACGAACGATTGCTCTCTGCTCGCACAGACGAATAGGCGGGACTGAAAGAGGCTGCTGGATCTCTTCAGCACTCAGCAAGCTTTGCAACCGGGACACCTCTTTTACTGTCATTCCTTGCATACTTATCAGAAAGTGCATTTGAACCAACGTCTCCGGCACCCAATCTCAGACATGCTGCTGCTGAGTGAGCGGAGCAAGTTAGTTTGATCCCTCTGACGATGATCTAGATCTGAGAGTAGCTATTGGAAATCTTCTGCAAACAGCATCTTTCGGAGACGTGGTACATATATTGCAGTCTCTCCTTTGTTTGAAAGCTCCAAATCCGTTTGAGCGTTACATCTGTGGTGCACCCCCCAACCGTCCTGAATGCAAGTTTGGAGTGCACGAACTTTTGTTTTCTGCCCGCACAGACGAAGAGCCAGGACTGAAAGAGGCTGCTGGATCTCTTCAGCACTAAGCAAGCCGGATTTGCTAAAGTGACACTTTTATTGCAGTCTCTCCTTTGTTTGCCAGCTCCAAGTCCGTTTGGGCACAACATCTGTGGTGCACCCCCCAGCCGTCCTTTAATCCGAGTTCGGAGTGCACGAACGATTGCTCTCTGCCAGCACAGACGAAGAGCCAGGACTGAAAGAGGCTGCTGGATCTCTTCAGCACTCAGCAAGCTTTGCAACCGGGACACCTCTTTTACTGTCACTCCTTGCTTACTTGTCTGAAAGTGCATTTGAACCAACGTCTCCGGCACCCAATCTCAGACATGCTGCTGCTGAGTGAGCGGAGCAAGTTAGTTTGAGCCCTCTGACGATGATCTAGATCTGAGAGTAGCTATTGGAAATCTTCTGCAAACAGCATCTTTCGGAGAGGTGGTACATATATTGCAGTCTCTCTTTTGTTTGAAAGCTCCAAATCCGTTTGAGCACAATATCTGTGGTGCACCCCCCAGCCGTCCTGAATCCGAGTTTAGAGTGCACGAACTTTTGTTTTCTGCCCGCACAGACGAAGAGCCAGGACTGAAAGAGGCTGCTGGATCTCTTCAGCACTAAGCAAGCCGGATTTTCTAAAGTGACACTTTTATTGCAGTCTCTCCTTTGTTTGCCAGCTCCAAGTCCGTTTGGGCACAACATCTGTGGTGCACCCCCCAGCCGTCCTTTAATCCCAGTTCGGAGTGCACGAACGATTGCTCTCTGCTCGCACAGACGAATAGGCGGGACTGAAAGAGGCTGCTGGATCTCTTCAGCACTCAGCAAGATTTGCAACCGGGACACCTCTTTAACTGTCACTCCTTGCTTACTTGTCTGAAAGTGCATTTGAACCAACGTCTCCGGCACCCAATCTCAGACATGCTGCTGCTGAGTGAGCGGAGCAAGTTAGGTTGAGCCCTCTGACGATGATCTAGATCTGAGAGTAGCTATTGGAAATCTTCTGCAAACAGCATCTTTCGGAGACGTGGTACATATATTGCAGTCTCTCCTTTGTTTGAAAGCTCCAAATCCGTTTGAGCGCAATATCTGTGGTGCACCCCCCAGCCGTCCTGAATCCGAGTTTGGAGTGTACGAACTTTTGTTTTCTGCCCGCACAGACGAAGAGCCAGGACTGAAAGAGGCTGCTGGATCTCTTCAGCACTAAGCAAGCCGGATTTGCTAAAGTGACACTTTTATTGCAGTCTCTCCTTTGTTTGCCAGCTCCAAGTCCGTTTGGGCACAACATCTGTGGTGCACCCCCCAGCCGTCCTTTAATCCGAGTTCGGAGTGCACGAACGATTGCTCTCTGCCCGCACAGGAGAAGAGCCAGGACTGAAAGAGGCTGCTGGATCTCTTCAGCACTCAGCAAGCTTTGCAACCGGGACACCTCTTTTACTGTCACTCCTTGCTTACTTGTCTGAAAGTACATTTGAACCAACGTCTCCGGCACCCAATCTCAGACATGCTGCTGCTGAGTGAGCGGAGCAAGTTAGTTTGATCCCTCTGACGATGATCTAGATCTGAGTGTAGCTATTGGAAATCTTCTGCAAACAGCATCTTTCGGAGAGGTGGTACATATATTGCAGTCTCTCCTTTGTTTGCCAGCTCCAAATCCGCTTGAGCGCAACATCTGTGGTGCACCCCCCAGCCGTCCTGAATGCAAGTTTCGAGTGCACGAAGGATTGTTCTGTGCTCGCACAGATGAATAGGCAGGACTGAAAGGGGCTGCTGGATCTCTACTGCCCTCAGCAGGATTTGCTAAATTGACACTTTTATTGCAGTCTCTCCTTTGTTTGCCAGCTCCAAGTCCGTTTGGGCACAACATCTGTGGTGCACCCTCCAGCCGTCCTTTAATCCGAGTTCGGAGTGCACGAACGATTGCTCTCTGCTCGCACAGACGAATAGGCGGGACTGAAAGAGGCTGCTGGATCTCTTCAGCACTCAGCAAGCTTTGCAACCGGGACACCTCTTTTACTGTCACTCCTTGCTTACTTGTCTGAAAGTGCATTTGAACCAACGTCTCCGGCACCCAATCTCAGACATGCTGCTGCTGAGTGAGCGGAGCAAGTTAGTTTGAGCCCTCTGACGATGATCTAGATCTGAGAGTAGCTATTGGAAATCTTCTGCAAACAGCATCTTTCGGAGAGGTGGTACATATATTGCAGTCTCTCCTTTGTTTGCCAGCTCCAAATCCGCTTGAGCGGAACATCTGTGGTGCACCCCCCAGCCGTCCTGAATGCAAGTTTCGAGTGCACGAACGATTGTTCTGTGCTCGCACAGATGAATAGGCAGGACTGAAAGGGGCTGCTGGATCTCTACTGCCCTCAGCAGGATTCGCTAAATTGACACTTTTATTGCAGTCTCTCCTTTGTTTGCCAGCTCCAAGTCCGTTTGGGCACTTCATCTGTGGTGCACCCCCCAGCCGTCCTTTAATCCGAGTTCGGAGTGCACGAACGATTGCTCTCTGCTCGCACAGACGAATAGGCGGGACTGAAAGAGGCTGCTGGATCTCTTCAGCACTCAGCAAGATTTGCAACCGGGACACCTCTTTTAATGTCATTCCTTGCATACTTATCAGAAAGTGCATTTGAACCAACGTCTCCGGCACCCAATCTCAGACATGCTGCTGCTGAGTGAGCGGAGCAAGTTAGTTTGATCCCTCTGACGATGATCTAGATCTGAGAGTAGCTATTGGAAATCTTCTGCAAACAGCATCTTTTGGAGACGTGGTACATATATTGCAGTCTCTCCTTTGTTTGAAAGCTCCAAATCCGTTTGAGCGTTACATCTGTGGTGCACCCCCCAACCGTCCTGAATGCAAGTTTGGAGTGCACGAACTTTTGTTTTCTGCCCGCACAGACGAAGAGCCAGGACTGAAAGAGGCTGCTGGATCTCTTCAGCACTAAGCAAGCCGGATTTGCTAAAGTGACACTTTTATTGCAGTCTCTCCTTTGTTTGCCAGCTCCAAGTCCGTTTGGGCACAACATCTGTGGTGCACCCCCCAGCCGTCCTTTAATCCGAGTTCGGAGTGCACGAACGATTGCTCTCTGCCCGCACAGGAGAAGAGCCAGGACTGAAAGAGGCTGCTGGATCTCTTCAGCACTCAGCAAGCTTTGCAACCGGGACACCTCTTTTACTGTCACTCCTTGCTTACTTGTCTGAAAGTACATTTGAACCAACGTCTCCGGCACCCAATCTCAGACATGCTGCTGCTGAGTGAGCGGAGCAAGTTAGTTTGAGCCCTCTGACGATGATCTAGATCTGAGAGTAGCTATTGGAAATCTTCTGCAAACAGCATCTTTCGGAGACGTGGTACATATATTGCAGTCTCTCCTTTGTTTGCCAGCTCCAAATCCGCTTGAGCGCAACATCTGTGGTGCACCCCCCAGCCGTCCTGAATGCAAGTTTCGAGTGCACGAACTTTTGTTTTCTGCCCGCACAGACGAAGAGCCAGGACTGAAAGAGGCTGCTGGATCTCTTCAGCACTAAGCAAGCCGGATTTGCTAAAGTGACACTTTTATTGCAGTCTCTCCTTTTTTGCCAGCTCCAAGTCCGTTTGTGCACAACATCTGTGGTGCACCCCCCAGCCGTCCTTTAATCCGAGTTCGGAGTGCACGAACGATTGCTCTCTGCTCGCACAGACGAATAGGCGGGACTGAAAGAGGCTGCTGGATCTCTTCAGCACTCAGCAAGATTTGCAACCGGGACACCTCTTTTACTGTCATTCCTTGCATACTTATCAGAAAGTGCATTTGAACCAACGTCTCCGGCACCCAATCTCAGACATGCTGCTGCTGAGTGAGCGGAGCAAGTTAGTTTGAGCCCTCTGACGATGATCTAGATCTGAGAGTAGCTATTGGAAATCTTCTGCAAACAGCATCTTTCGGAGACGTGGTACATATATTGCAGTCTCTCCTTTGTTTGCCAGCTCCAAATCCGCTTGAGCGGAACATCTGTGGTGCACCCCCCAGCCGTCCTGAATGCAAGTTTGGAGTGCACGAACGATTGTTCTGTGCTCGCACAGATGAATAGGCAGGACTGAAAGGGGCTGCTGGATCTCTACTGCCCTCAGCAGGATTTGCTAAATTGACACTTTTATTGCAGTCTCTCCTTTGTTTGCCAGCTCCAAGTCCGTTTGGGCACTACATCTGTGGTGCACACCCCAGCCGTCCTTTAATCCGAGTTCGGAGTGCACGAACGATTGCTCTCTGCTCGCACAGACGAATAGGCGGGACTGAAAGAGGCTGCTGGATCTCTTCAGCACTCAGCAAGCTTTGCAACCGGGACACCTCTTTTACTGTCATTCCTTGCATACTTATCAGAAAGTGCATTTGAACCAACGTCTCCGGCACCCAATCTCAGACATGCTGCTGCTGAGTGAGCGGAGCAAGTTAGTTTGATCCCTCTGACGATGATCTAGATCTGAGAGTAGCTATTGGAAATCTTCTGCAAACAGCATCTTTCGGAGACGTGGTACATATATTGCAGTCTCTCCTTTGTTTGAAAGCTCCAAATCCGTTTGAGCGTTACATCTGTGGTGCACCCCCCAACCGTCCTGAATGCAAGTTTGGAGTGCACGAACTTTTGTTTTCTGCCCGCACAGACGAAGAGCCAGGACTGAAAGAGGCTGCTGGATCTCTTCAGCACTAAGCAAGCCGGATTTGCTAAAGTGACACTTTTATTGCAGTCTCTCCTTTGTTTGCCAGCTCCAAGTCCGTTTGGGCACAACATCTGTGGTGCACCCCCCAGCCGTCCTTTAATCCGAGTTCGGAGTGCACGAACGATTGCTCTCTGCCAGCACAGACGAAGAGCCAGGACTGAAAGAGGCTGCTGGATCTCTTCAGCACTCAGCAAGCTTTGCAACCGGGACACCTCTTTTACTGTCACTCCTTGCTTACTTGTCTGAAAGTGCATTTGAACCAACGTCTCCGGCACCCAATCTCAGACATGCTGCTGCTGAGTGAGCGGAGCAAGTTAGTTTGAGCCCTCTGACGATGATCTAGATCTGAGAGTAGCTATTGGAAATCTTCTGCAAACAGCATCTTTCGGAGAGGTGGTACATATATTGCAGTCTCTCTTTTGTTTGAAAGCTCCAAATCCGTTTGAGCACAATATCTGTGGTGCACCCCCCAGCCGTCCTGAATCCGAGTTTAGAGTGCACGAACTTTTGTTTTCTGCCCGCACAGACGAAGAGCCAGGACTGAAAGAGGCTGCTGGATCTCTTCAGCACTAAGCAAGCCGGATTTTCTAAAGTGACACTTTTATTGCAGTCTCTCCTTTGTTTGCCAGCTCCAAGTCCGTTTGGGCACAACATCTGTGGTGCACCCCCCAGCCGTCCTTTAATCCCAGTTCGGAGTGCACGAACGATTGCTCTCTGCTCGCACAGACGAATAGGCGGGACTGAAAGAGGCTGCTGGATCTCTTCAGCACTCAGCAAGATTTGCAACCGGGACACCTCTTTAACTGTCACTCCTTGCTTACTTGTCTGAAAGTGCATTTGAACCAACGTCTCCGGCACCCAATCTCAGACATGCTGCTGCTGAGTGAGCGGAGCAAGTTAGGTTGAGCCCTCTGACGATGATCTAGATCTGAGAGTAGCTATTGGAAATCTTCTGCAAACAGCATCTTTCGGAGACGTGGTACATATATTGCAGTCTCTCCTTTGTTTGAAAGCTCCAAATCCGTTTGAGCGCAATATCTGTGGTGCACCCCCCAGCCGTCCTGAATCCGAGTTTGGAGTGTACGAACTTTTGTTTTCTGCCCGCACAGACGAAGAGCCAGGACTGAAAGAGGCTGCTGGATCTCTTCAGCACTAAGCAAGCCGGATTTGCTAAAGTGACACTTTTATTGCAGTCTCTCCTTTGTTTGCCAGCTCCAAGTCCGTTTGGGCACAACATCTGTGGTGCACCCCCCAGCCGTCCTTTAATCCGAGTTCGGAGTGCACGAACGATTGCTCTCTGCCCGCACAGGAGAAGAGCCAGGACTGAAAGAGGCTGCTGGATCTCTTCAGCACTCAGCAAGCTTTGCAACCGGGACACCTCTTTTACTGTCACTCCTTGCTTACTTGTCTGAAAGTGCATTTGAACCAACGTCTCCGGCACCCAATCTCAGACATGCTGCTGCTGAGTGAGCGGAGCAAGTTAGTTTGAGCCCTCTGACGATGATCCAGATCTGAGAGTAGCTATTGGAAATCTTCTGCAAACAGCATCTTTCGGAGAGGTGGTACATATATTGCAGTCTCTCCTTTGTTTGCCAGCTCCAAATCCGCTTGAGCGGAACATCTATGGTGCACCCCCCAGCCGTCCTGAATGCAAGTTTGGAGTGCAAGAACGATTGTTCTGTGCTCGCACAGATGAAGAGGCAGGACTGAAAGGGGCTGCTGGATCTCTACTGCCCTCAGCAGGATTTGCTAAATTGACACTTTTATTGCAGTCTCTCCTTTGTTTGCCAGCTCCAAGTCCGTTTGGGCACAACATCTGGGGTGCACCCCCCAGCCGTCCTTTAATCCGAGTTCGGAGTGCACGAACGATTGCTCTCTTCTCGCACAGACGAATAGGCGGGACTGAAAGAGGCTGCTGGATCTCTTCAGCACTCAGCAAGATTTGCAACCGGGACACCTCTTTTACTGTCATTCCTTGCATACTTATCAGAAAGTGCATTTGAACCAACGTCTCCGGCACCCAATCTCAGACATGCTGCTGCTGAGTGAGCGGAGCAAGTTAGTTTGAGCCCTCTGACGATGATCTAGATCTGAGAGTAGCTATTGGAAATCTTCTGCAAACAGCATCTTTCGGAGAGGTGGTACATATATTGCAGTCTCTCCTTTGTTTGAAAGCTCCAAATCCGTTTGAGCGCAATATCTGTGGTGCACCCCCCAGCCGTCCTGAATCCGAGTTTGGAGTGCACGAACTTTTGTTTTCTGCCCGCACAGACGAAGAGCCAGGACTGAAAGAGGCTGCTGGATCTCTTCAGCACTAAGCAAGCCGGATTTGCTAAAGTGACACTTTTATTGCAGTCTCTCCTTTTTTGCCAGCTCCAAGTCCGTTTGTGCACAACATCTGTGGTGCACACCCCAGCCGTCCTTTAATCCGAGTTCGGAGTGCACGAACGATTGCTCTCTGCTCGCACAGACGAATAGGCGGGACTGAAAGAGGCTGCTGGATCTCTTCAGCACTCAGCAAGATTTGCAACCGGGACACCTCTTTTACTGTCATTCCTTGCATACTTATCAGAAAGTGCATTTGAACCAACGTCTCCGGCACCCAATCTCAGACATGCTGCTGCTGAGTGAGCGGAGCAAGTTAGTTTGAGCCCTCTGACGATGATCTAGATCTGAGAGTAGCTATTGGAAATCTTCTGCAAACAGCATCTTTCGGAGACGTGGTACATATATTGCAGTCTCTCCTTTGTTTGCCAGCTCCAAATCCGCTTGAGCGGAACATCTGTGGTGCACCCCCCAGCCGTCCTGAATGCAAGTTTGGAGTGCACGAACGATTGTTCTGTGCTCGCACAGATGAATAGGCAGGACTGAAAGGGGCTGCTGGATCTCTACTGCCCTCAGCAGGATTTGCTAAATTGACACTTTTATTGCAGTCTCTCCTTTGTTTGCCAGCTCCAAGTCCGTTTGGGCACTACATCTGTGGTGCACACCCCAGCCGTCCTTTAATCCGAGTTCGGAGTGCACGAACGATTGCTCTCTGCTCGCACAGACGAATAGGCGGGACTGAAAGAGGCTGCTGGATCTCTTCAGCACTCAGCAAGCTTTGCAACCGGGACACCTCTTTTACTGTCATTCCTTGCATACTTATCAGAAAGTGCATTTGAACCAACGTCTCCGGCACCCAATCTCAGACATGCTGCTGCTGAGTGAGCGGAGCAAGTTAGTTTGATCCCTCTGACGATGATCTAGATCTGAGAGTAGCTATTGGAAATCTTCTGCAAACAGCATCTTTCGGAGACGTGGTACATATATTGCAGTCTCTCCTTTGTTTGAAAGCTCCAAATCCGTTTGAGCGTTACATCTGTGGTGCACCCCCCAACCGTCCTGAATGCAAGTTTGGAGTGCACGAACTTTTGTTTTCTGCCCGCACAGACGAAGAGCCAGGACTGAAAGAGGCTGCTGGATCTCTTCAGCACTAAGCAAGCCGGATTTGCTAAAGTGACACTTTTATTGCAGTCTCTCCTTTGTTTGCCAGCTCCAAGTCCGTTTGGGCACAACATCTGTGGTGCACCCCCCAGCCGTCCTTTAATCCGAGTTCGGAGTGCACGAACGATTGCTCTCTGCCAGCACAGACGAAGAGCCAGGACTGAAAGAGGCTGCTGGATCTCTTCAGCACTCAGCAAGCTTTGCAACCGGGACACCTCTTTTACTGTCACTCCTTGCTTACTTGTCTGAAAGTGCATTTGAACCAACGTCTCCGGCACCCAATCTCAGACATGCTGCTGCTGAGTGAGCGGAGCAAGTTAGTTTGAGCCCTCTGACGATGATCTAGATCTGAGAGTAGCTATTGGAAATCTTCTGCAAACAGCATCTTTCGGAGAGGTGGTACATATATTGCAGTCTCTCTTTTGTTTGAAAGCTCCAAATCCGTTTGAGCACAATATCTGTGGTGCACCCCCCAGCCGTCCTGAATCCGAGTTTAGAGTGCACGAACTTTTGTTTTCTGCCCGCACAGACGAAGAGCCAGGACTGAAAGAGGCTGCTGGATCTCTTCAGCACTAAGCAAGCCGGATTTTCTAAAGTGACACTTTTATTGCAGTCTCTCCTTTGTTTGCCAGCTCCAAGTCCGTTTGGGCACAACATCTGTGGTGCACCCCCCAGCCGTCCTTTAATCCCAGTTCGGAGTGCACGAACGATTGCTCTCTGCTCGCACAGACGAATAGGCGGGACTGAAAGAGGCTGCTGGATCTCTTCAGCACTCAGCAAGATTTGCAACCGGGACACCTCTTTAACTGTCACTCCTTGCTTACTTGTCTGAAAGTGCATTTGAACCAACGTCTCCGGCACCCAATCTCAGACATGCTGCTGCTGAGTGAGCGGAGCAAGTTAGGTTGAGCCCTCTGACGATGATCTAGATCTGAGAGTAGCTATTGGAAATCTTCTGCAAACAGCATCTTTCGGAGACGTGGTACATATATTGCAGTCTCTCCTTTGTTTGAAAGCTCCAAATCCGTTTGAGCGCAATATCTGTGGTGCACCCCCCAGCCGTCCTGAATCCGAGTTTGGAGTGTACGAACTTTTGTTTTCTGCCCGCACAGACGAAGAGCCAGGACTGAAAGAGGCTGCTGGATCTCTTCAGCACTAAGCAAGCCGGATTTGCTAAAGTGACACTTTTATTGCAGTCTCTCCTTTGTTTGCCAGCTCCAAGTCCGTTTGGGCACAACATCTGTGGTGCACCCCCCAGCCGTCCTTTAATCCGAGTTCGGAGTGCACGAACGATTGCTCTCTGCCCGCACAGGAGAAGAGCCAGGACTGAAAGAGGCTGCTGGATCTCTTCAGCACTCAGCAAGCTTTGCAACCGGGACACCTCTTTTACTGTCACTCCTTGCTTACTTGTCTGAAAGTACATTTGAACCAACGTCTCCGGCACCCAATCTCAGACATGCTGCTGCTGAGTGAGCGGAGCAAGTTAGTTTGATCCCTCTGACGATGATCTAGATCTGAGAGTAGCTATTGGAAATCTTCTGCAAACAGCATCTTTCGGAGAGGTGGTACATATATTGCAGTCTCTCCTTTGTTTGCCAGCTCCAAATCCGCTTGAGCGGAACATCTGTGGTGCACCCCCCAGCCGTCCTGAATGCAAGTTTGGAGTGCACGAACGATTGTTCTGTGCTCGCACAGATGAATAGGCAGGACTGAAAGGGGCTGCTGGATCTCTACTGCCCTCAGCAGGATTTGCTAAATTGACACTTTTATTGCAGTCTCTCCTTTGTTTGCCAGCTCCAAGTCCGTTTGGGCACAACATCTGTGGTGCACCCCCCAGCCGTCCTTTAATCCGAGTTCGGAGTGCACGAACGATTGCTCTCTGCCAGCACAGACGAAGAGCCAGGACTGAAAGAGGCTGCTAGATCTCTTCAGCACTCAGCAAGATTTGCAACCGGGAAACCTCTTTTACTGTCATTCCTTGCATACTTATCAGAAAGTGCATTTGAACCAACGTCTCCGGCACCCAATCTCAGACATGCTGCTGCTGAGTGAGCGGAGCAAGTTAGTTTGATCCCTCTGACGATGATCTAGATCTGAGAGTAGCTATTGGAAATCTTCTGCAAACAGCATCTTTCGGAGACGTGGTACATATATTGCAGTCTCTCCTTTGTTTGAAAGCTCCAAATCCGTTTGAGCACAATATCTGTGGTGCACCCCCCAGCCGTCCTGAATCCGAGTTTGGAGTGCACGAACTTTTGTTTTCTGCCCGCACAGACGAAGAGCCAGGACTGAAAGAGGCTGCTGGATCTCTTCAGCACTAAGCAAGCCGGATTTGCTAAAGTGACACTTTTATTGCTGTCTCTCCTTTTTTGCCAGCTCCAAGTCCGTTTGGGCACAACATCTGTGGTGCACCCCCCAGCCGTCCTTTAATCCGAGTTCGGAGTGCACGAACGATTGCTCTCTGCTCGCACAGACGAATAGGCGGGACTGAAAGAGGCTGCTGGATCTCTTCAGCACTCAGCAAGCTTTGCAACCGGGACACCTCTTTTACTGTCACTCCTTGCTTACTTGTCTGAAAGTGCATTTGAACCAACATCTCCGGCACCCAATCTCAGACATGCTGCTGCTGAGTGAGCGGAGCAAGTTAGTTTGAGCCCTCTGACGATGAACTAGATCTGAGAGTAACTATTGGAAATCTTCTGCAAACAGCATCTTTCGGAGAGGTGGTACATATATTGCAGTCTCTCCTTTGTTTGCCAGCTCCAAACCCGCTTGAGCTTTACATCTGTAGTGCACCCCCCAGCCGTCCTGAATGCAAGTTTGGAGTGCAAGAACGATTGTTCTGTGCTTGCACAGATGAATAGGCAGGACTGAAAGGGGCTGCTGGATCTCTACTGCCCTCAGCAGGATTTGCTAAATTGACACTTTTATTGCAGTCTCTCCTTTGTTTGCCAGCTCCAAGTCCGTTTGGGCACTACATCTGTGGTGCACCCCCCAGCTGTCCTTTAATCCGAGTTCGGAGTGCACGAACGATTGCTCTCTGCTCGCACAGACGAATAGGCGGGACTGAAAGAGGCTGCTGGATCTCTTCAGCACTCAGCAAGCTTTGCAACCGGGACACCTCTTTTACTGTCATTCCTTGCATACTTATCAGAAAGTGCATTTGAACCAACGTCTCCGGCACCCAATCTCAGACATGCTGCTGCTGAGTGAGCGGAGCAAGTTAGTTTGAGCCCTCTGACGATGATCTAGATCTGAGAGTAGCTATTGGAAATCTTCTGCAAACAGCATCTTTCGGAGAGGTGGTACATATATTGCAGTCTCTCCTTTGTTTGAAAGCTCCAAATCCGTTTGAGCACAATATCTGTGGTGCACCCCCCAGCCGTCCTGAATCCGAGTTTGGAGTGCACGAACTTTTGTTTTCTACCCGCACAGACGAAGAGCCAGGACTGAAAGAGGCTGCTGGATCTCTTCAGCACTAAGCAAGCCGGATTTGCTAAAGTGACACTTTTATTGCAGTCTCTCCTTTGTTTGCCAGCTCCAAGTCCGTTTGAGCACAACATCTGTGGTGCACCCCCCAGCCGTCCTTTAATCCGAGTTCGGAGTGCACGAACGATTGCTCTCTGCCCGCACAGGAGAAGAGCCAGGACTGAAAGAGGCTGCTGGATCTCTTCAGCACTCAGCAAGCTTTGCAACCGGGACACCTCTTTTACTGTCACTCCTTGCTTACTTGTCTGAAAGTGCATTTGAACCAACGTCTCCGGCACCCAATCTCAGACATGCTGCTGCTGAGTGAGCGGAGCAAGTTAGTTTGATCCCTCTGACGATGATCTAGATCTGAGAGTAGCTATTGGAAATCTTCTGCAAACAGCATCTTTCGGAGAGGTGGTACATATATTGCAGTCTCTCCTTTGTTTGCCAGCTCCAAATCCGCTTGAGCGGAACATCTGTAGTGCACCCCCCAGCCGTCCTGAATGCAAGTTTGGAGTGCAAGAACGATTGTTCTGTGCTCGCACAGATGAATAGGCAGGACTGAAAGGGGCTGCTGGATCTCTACTGCCCTCAGCAGGATTTGCTAAATTGACACTTTTATTGCAGTCTCTCCTTTGTTTGCCAGCTCCAAGTCCGTTTGGGCACAACATCTGTGGTGCACCCCCCAGCTGTCCTTTAATCCGAGTTCGGAGTGCCCGAACGATTGCTCTCTGCCCGCACAGACGAAGAGCCAGGACTGAAAGAGGCTGCTGGATCTCTTCAGCACTCAGCAAGCTTTGCAACCGGGACACCTCTTTTACTGTCACTCCTTGCTTACTTGTCTGAAAGTGCATTTGAACCAACATCTCCGGCACCCAATCTCAGACATGCTGCTGCTGAGTGAGCGGAGCAAGTTAGTTTGAGCCCTCTGACGATGAACTAGATCTGAGAGTAACTATTGGAAATCTTCTGCAAACAGCATCTTTCGGAGAGGTGGTACATATATTGCAGTCTCTCCTTTGTTTGCCAGCTCCAAATCCGCTTGAGCGCAACATCTTTGGTGCACCCCCCAGCCGTCCTGAATGCAAGTTTGGAGTGCACGAACGATTGTTCTGTGCTCGCACAGATGAATAGGCAGGACTGAAAGGGGCTGCTGGATCTCTACTGCCCTCAGCAGGATTTGCTAAATTGACACTTTTATTGCAGTCTCTCCTTTGTTTGCCAGCTCCAAGTCCGTTTGGGCACAACATCTGTGGTGCACCCCCCAGCCGTCCTTTAATCCGAGTTCGGAGTGCACGAACGATTGCTCTCTGCCAGCACAGACGAAGAGCCAGGACTGAAAGAGGCTGCTGGATCTCTTCAGCACTCAGCAAGCTTTGCAACCGGGACACCTCTTTTACTGTCACTCCTTGCTTACTTGTCTGAAAGTGCATTTGAACCAACGTCTCCGGCACCCAATCTCAGACATGCTGCTGCTGAGTGAGCGGAGCAAGTTAGTTTGATCCCTCTGACGATGATCTAGATCTGAGTGTAGCTATTGGAAATCTTCTGCAAACAGCATCTTTCGGAGACGTGGTACATATATTGCAGTCTCTCCTTTGTTTGCCAGCTCCAAATCCGCTTGAGCGCAACATCTGTGGTGCACCCCCCAGCCGTCCTGAATGCAAGTTTCGAGTGCACGAAGGATTGTTCTGTGCTCGCACAATAGGCAGGACTGAAAGGGGCTGCTGGATCTCTACTGCCCTCAGCAGGATTTGCTAAATTGACACTTTTATTGCAGTCTCTCCTTTGTTTGCCAGCTCCAAGTCCGTTTGGGCACAACATCTGTGGTGCACCCCCCAGCCGTCCTTTAATCCGAGTTCGGAGTGCACGAACGATTGCTCTCTGCTCGCACAGACGAATAGGCGGGACTGAAAGAGGCTGCTGGATCTCTTCAGCACTCAGCAAGCTTTGCAACCGGGACACCTCTTTTACTGTCACTCCTTGCTTACTTGTCTGAAAGTGCATTTGAACCAACGTCTCCGGCACCCAATCTCAGACATGCTGCTGCTGAGTGAGCGGAGCAAGTTAGTTTGAGCCCTCTGACGATGATCTAGATCTGAGAGTAGCTATTGGAAATCTTCTGCAAACAGCATCTTTCGGAGAGGTGGTACATATATTGCAGTCTCTCCTTTGTTTGCCAGCTCCAAATCCGCTTGAGCGCAACATCTGTGGTGCACCCCCCAGCCGTCCTGAATGCAAGTTTCGAGTGCACGAACGATTGTTCTGTGCTCGCACAGATGAATAGGCAGGACTGAAAGGGGCTGCTGGATCTCTACTGCCCTCAGCAGGATTTGCTAAATTGACACTTTTATTGCAGTCTCTCCTTTGTTTGAAAGCTCCAAATCCGTTTGAGCGTTACATCTGTGGTGCACCCCCCAACCGTCCTGAATGCAAGTTTGGAGTGCACGAACTTTTGTTTTCTGCCCGCACAGACGAAGAGCCAGGACTGAAAGAGGCTGCTGGATCTCTTCAGCACTAAGCAAGCCGGATTTGCTAAAGTGACACTTTTATTGCAGTCTCTCCTTTGTTTGCCAGCTCCAAGTCCGTTTGGGCACAACATCTGTGGTGCACCCCCCAGCCGTCCTTTAATCCGAGTTCGGAGTGCACGAACGATTGCTCTCTGCCAGCACAGACGAAGAGCCAGGACTGAAAGAGGCTGCTGGATCTCTTCAGCACTCAGCAAGCTTTGCAACCGGGACACCTCTTTTACTGTCACTCCTTGCTTACTTGTCTGAAAGTGCATTTGAACCAACGTCTCCGGCACCCAATCTCAGACATGCTGCTGCTGAGTGAGCGGAGCAAGTTAGGTTGAGCCCTCTGACGATGATCTAGATCTGAGAGTAGCTATTGGAAATCTTCTGCAAACAGCATCTTTCGGAGACGTGGTACATATATTGCAGTCTCTCCTTTGTTTGCCAGCTCCAAATCCGCTTGAGCGGAACATCTGTGGTGCACCCCCCAGCCGTCCTGAATCCGAGTTTCGAGTGCACGAACGATTGTTCTGTGCTCGCACATATGAATAGGCAGGAGTGAAAGGGGCTGCTGGATCTCTACTGCCCTCTGCAGGATTTGCTAAATTGACACTTTTATTGCAGTCTCTCCTTTGTTTGCCAGCTCCAAGTCCGTTTGGGCACAACATCTGTGGTGCACCCCCCAGCTGTCCTTTAATCCGAGTTCGGAGTGCACGAACGATTGCTCTCTGCCCGCACAGACGAAGAGCCAGGACTGAAAGAGGCTGCTGGATCTCTTCAGCACTCAGCAAGCTTTGCAACCGGGACACCTCTTTTACTGTCACTCCTTGCTTACTTGTCTGAAAGTGCATTTGAACCAACGTCTCCGGCACCCAATCTCAGACATGCTGCTGCTGAGTGAGCGGAGCAAGTTAGTTTGAGCCCTCTGACGATGAACTAGATCTGAGAGTAACTATTGGAAATCTTCTGCAAACAGCATCTTTCGGAGAGGTGGTACATATATTGCAGTCTCTCCTTTGTTTGCCAGCTCCAAACCCGCTTGAGCTTTACATCTGTAGTGCACCCCCCAGCCGTCCTGAATGCAAGTTTGGAGTGCAAGAACGATTGTTCTGTGCTTGCACAGATGAATAGGCAGGACTGAAAGGGGCTGCTGGATCTCTACTGCCCTCAGCAGGATTTGCTAAATTGACACTTTTATTGCAGTCTCTCCTTTGTTTGCCAGCTCCAAGTCCGTTTGGGCACTACATCTGTGGTGCACCCCCCAGCTGTCCTTTAATCCGAGTTCGGAGTGCACGAACGATTGCTCTCTGCTCGCACAGACGAATAGGCGGGACTGAAAGAGGCTGCTGGATCTCTTCAGCACTCAGCAAGCTTTGCAACCGGGACACCTCTTTTACTGTCATTCCTTGCATACTTATCAGAAAGTGCATTTGAACCAACGTCTCCGGCACCCAATCTCAGACATGCTGCTGCTGAGTGAGCGGAGCAAGTTAGTTTGAGCCCTCTGACGATGATCTAGATCTGAGAGTAGCTATTGGAAATCTTCTGCAAACAGCATCTTTCGGAGAGGTGGTACATATATTGCAGTCTCTCCTTTGTTTGAAAGCTCCAAATCCGTTTGAGCACAATATCTGTGGTGCACCCCCCAGCCGTCCTGAATCCGAGTTTGGAGTGCACGAACTTTTGTTTTCTACCCGCACAGACGAAGAGCCAGGACTGAAAGAGGCTGCTGGATCTCTTCAGCACTAAGCAAGCCGGATTTGCTAAAGTGACACTTTTATTGCAGTCTCTCCTTTGTTTGCCAGCTCCAAGTCCGTTTGAGCACAACATCTGTGGTGCACCCCCCAGCCGTCCTTTAATCCGAGTTCGGAGTGCACGAACGATTGCTCTCTGCCCGCACAGGAGAAGAGCCAGGACTGAAAGAGGCTGCTGGATCTCTTCAGCACTCAGCAAGCTTTGCAACCGGGACACCTCTTTTACTGTCACTCCTTGCTTACTTGTCTGAAAGTGCATTTGAACCAACGTCTCCGGCACCCAATCTCAGACATGCTGCTGCTGAGTGAGCGGAGCAAGTTAGTTTGATCCCTCTGACGATGATCTAGATCTGAGAGTAGCTATTGGAAATCTTCTGCAAACAGCATCTTTCGGAGAGGTGGTACATATATTGCAGTCTCTCCTTTGTTTGCCAGCTCCAAATCCGCTTGAGCGGAACATCTGTAGTGCACCCCCCAGCCGTCCTGAATGCAAGTTTGGAGTGCAAGAACGATTGTTCTGTGCTCGCACAGATGAATAGGCAGGACTGAAAGGGGCTGCTGGATCTCTACTGCCCTCAGCAGGATTTGCTAAATTGACACTTTTATTGCAGTCTCTCCTTTGTTTGCCAGCTCCAAGTCCGTTTGGGCACAACATCTGTGGTGCACCCCCCAGCTGTCCTTTAATCCGAGTTCGGAGTGCCCGAACGATTGCTCTCTGCCCGCACAGACGAAGAGCCAGGACTGAAAGAGGCTGCTGGATCTCTTCAGCACTCAGCAAGCTTTGCAACCGGGACACCTCTTTTACTGTCACTCCTTGCTTACTTGTCTGAAAGTGCATTTGAACCAACATCTCCGGCACCCAATCTCAGACATGCTGCTGCTGAGTGAGCGGAGCAAGTTAGTTTGAGCCCTCTGACGATGAACTAGATCTGAGAGTAACTATTGGAAATCTTCTGCAAACAGCATCTTTCGGAGAGGTGGTACATATATTGCAGTCTCTCCTTTGTTTGCCAGCTCCAAATCCGCTTGAGCGCAACATCTTTGGTGCACCCCCCAGCCGTCCTGAATGCAAGTTTGGAGTGCACGAACGATTGTTCTGTGCTCGCACAGATGAATAGGCAGGACTGAAAGGGGCTGCTGGATCTCTACTGCCCTCAGCAGGATTTGCTAAATTGACACTTTTATTGCAGTCTCTCCTTTGTTTGCCAGCTCCAAGTCCGTTTGGGCACAACATCTGTGGTGCACCCCCCAGCCGTCCTTTAATCCGAGTTCGGAGTGCACGAACGATTGCTCTCTGCCAGCACAGACGAAGAGCCAGGACTGAAAGAGGCTGCTGGATCTCTTCAGCACTCAGCAAGATTTGCAACCGGGAAACCTCTTTTACTGTCATTCCTTGCATACTTATCAGAAAGTGCATTTGAACCAACGTCTCCGGCACCCAATCTCAGACATGCTGCTGCTGAGTGAGCGGAGCAAGTTAGTTTGATCCCTCTGACGATGATCTAGATCTGAGAGTAGCTATTGGAAATCTTCTGCAAACAGCATCTTTCGGAGACGTGGTACATATATTGCAGTCTCTCCTTTGTTTGAAAGCTCCAAATCCGTTTGAGCACAATATCTGTGGTGCACCCCCCAGCCGTCCTGAATCCGAGTTTGGAGTGCACGAACTTTTGTTTTCTGCCCGCACAGACGAAGAGCCAGGACTGAAAGAGGCTGCTGGATCTCTTCAGCACTAAGCAAGCCGGATTTGCTAAAGTGACACTTTTATTGCTGTCTCTCCTTTTTTGCCAGCTCCAAGTCCGTTTGGGCACAACATCTGTGGTGCACCCCCCAGCCGTCCTTTAATCCGAGTTCGGAGTGCACGAACGATTGCTCTCTGCTCGCACAGACGAATAGGCGGGACTGAAAGAGGCTGCTGGATCTCTTCAGCACTCAGCAAGCTTTGCAACCGGGACACCTCTTTTACTGTCACTCCTTGCTTACTTGTCTGAAAGTGCATTTGAACCAACATCTCCGGCACCCAATCTCAGACATGCTGCTGCTGAGTGAGCGGAGCAAGTTAGTTTGAGCCCTCTGACGATGATCTAGATCTGAGAGTAACTATTGGAAATCTTCTGCAAACAGCATCTTTCGGAGAGGTGGTACATATATTGCAGTCTCTCCTTTGTTTGCCAGCTCCAAACCCGCTTGAGCTTTACATCTGTAGTGCACCCCCCAGCCGTCCTGAATGCAAGTTTGGAGTGCAAGAACGATTGTTCTGTGCTCGCACAGATGAATAGGCAGGACTGAAAGGGGCTGCTGGATCTCTACTGCCCTCAGCAGGATTTGCTAAATTGACACTTTTATTGCAGTCTCTCCTTTGTTTGCCAGCTCCAAGTCCGTTTGGGCACAACATCTGTGGTGCACCCCCCAGCTGTCCTTTAATCCGAGTTCGGAGTGCCCGAACGATTGCTCTCTGCCCGCACAGACGAAGAGCCAGGACTGAAAGAGGCTGCTGGATCTCTTCAGCACTCAGCAAGCTTTGCAACCGGGACACCTCTTTTACTGTCACTCCTTGCTTACTTGTCTGAAAGTGCATTTGAACCAACATCTCCGGCACCCAATCTCAGACATGCTGCTGCTGAGTGAGCGGAGCAAGTTAGTTTGAGCCCTCTGACGATGAACTAGATCTGAGAGTAACTATTGGAAATCTTCTGCAAACAGCATCTTTCGGAGAGGTGGTACATATATTGCAGTCTCTCCTTTGTTTGCCAGCTCCAAATCCGCTTGAGCGCAACATCTTTGGTGCACCCCCCAGCCGTCCTGAATGCAAGTTTGGAGTGCACGAACGATTGTTCTGTGCTCGCACAGATGAATAGGCAGGACTGAAAGGGGCTGCTGGATCTCTACTGCCCTCAGCAGGATTTGCTAAATTGACACTTTTATTGCAGTCTCTCCTTTGTTTGCCAGCTCCAAGTCCGTTTGGGCACAACATCTGTGGTGCACCCCCCAGCCGTCCTTTAATCCGAGTTCGGAGTGCACGAACGATTGCTCTCTGCCAGCACAGACGAAGAGCCAGGACTGAAAGAGGCTGCTGGATCTCTTCAGCACTCAGCAAGATTTGCAACCGGGAAACCTCTTTTACTGTCATTCCTTGCATACTTATCAGAAAGTGCATTTGAACCAACGTCTCCGGCACCCAATCTCAGACATGCTGCTGCTGAGTGAGCGGAGCAAGTTAGTTTGAGCCCTCTGACGATGATCTAGATCTGAGAGTAGCTATTGGAAATCTTCTGCAAACAGCATCTTTCGGAGAGGTGGTACATATATTGCAGTCTCTCCTTTGTTTGAAAGCTCCAAATCCGTTTGAGCACAATATCTGTGGTGCACCCCCCAGCCGTCCTGAATCCGAGTTTGGAGTGCACGAACTTTTGTTTTCTGCCCGCACAGACGAAGAGCCAGGACTGAAAGAGGCTGCTGGATCTCTTCAGCACTAAGCAAGCCGGATTTGCTAAAGTGACACTTTTATTGCAGTCTCTCCTTTGTTTGCCAGCTCCAAGTCCGTTTGAGCACAACATCTGTGGTGCACCCCCCAGCCATCCTTTAATCCGAGTTCGGAGTGCACGAACGATTGCTCTCTGCCCGCACAGGAGAAGAGCCAGGACTGAAAGAGGCTGCTGGATCTCTTCAGCACTCAGCAAGCTTTGCAACCGGGACACCTCTTTTACTGTCACTCCTTGCTTACTTGTCTGAAAGTGCATTTGAACCAACGTCTCCGGCACCCAATCTCAGACATGCTGCTGCTGAGTGAGCGGAGCAAGTTAGTTTGATCCCTCTGACGATGATCTAGATCTGAGAGTAGCTATTGGAAATCTTCTGCAAACAGCATCTTTCGGAGACGTGGTACATATATTGCAGTCTCTCCTTTGTTTGCCAGCTCCAAATCCGCTTGAGCGGAACATCTGTGGTGCACCCCCCAGCCGTCCTGAATGCAAGTTTCGAGTGCACGAACGATTGTTCTGTGCTCGCACAGATGAATAGGCAGGACTGAAAGGGGCTGCTGGATCTCTACTGCCCTCAGCAGGATTTGCTAAATTGACACTTTTATTGCAGTCTCTCCTTTGTTTGCCAGCTCCAAGTCCGTTTGGGCACTACATCTGTGGTGCACCCCCCAGCCGTCCTTTAATCCGAGTTCGGAGTGCACGAACGATTGCTCTCTGCTCGCACAGACGAATAGGCGGGACTGAAAGAGGCTGCTGGATCTCTTCAGCACTCAGCAAGCTTTGCAACCGGGACACCTCTTTTACTGTCATTCCTTGCATACTTATCAGAAAGTGCATTTGAACCAACGTCTCCGGCACCCAATCTCAGACATGCTGCTGCTGAGTGAGCGGAGCAAGTTAGTTTGATCCCTCTGACGATGATCTAGATCTGAGAGTAGCTATTGGAAATCTTCTGCAAACAGCATCTTTCGGAGACGTGGTACATATATTGCAGTCTCTCCTTTGTTTGAAAGCTCCAAATCCGTTTGAGCGTTACATCTGTGGTGCACCCCCCAACCGTCCTGAATGCAAGTTTGGAGTGCACGAACTTTTGTTTTCTGCCCGCACAGACGAAGAGCCAGGACTGAAAGAGGCTGCTGGATCTCTTCAGCACTAAGCAAGCCGGATTTGCTAAAGTGACACTTTTATTGCAGTCTCTCCTTTGTTTGCCAGCTCCAAGTCCGTTTGGGCACAACATCTGTGGTGCACCCCCCAGCCGTCCTTTAATCCGAGTTCGGAGTGCACGAACGGTTGCTCTCTGCCAGCACAGACGAAGAGCCAGGACTGAAAGAGGCTGCTGGATCTCTTCAGCACTCAGCAAGCTTTGCAACCGGGACACCTCTTTTACTGTCACTCCTTGCTTACTTGTCTGAAAGTGCATTTGAACCAACGTCTCCGGCACCCAATCTCAGACATGCTGCTGCTGAGTGAGCGGAGCAAGTTAGTTTGATCCCTCTGACGATGATCTAGATCTGAGAGTAGCTATTGGAAATCTTCTGCAAACAGCATCTTTCGGAGAGGTGGTACATATATTGCAGTCTCTCTTTTGTTTGAAAGCTCCAAATCCGTTTGAGCACAATATCTGTGGTGCACCCCCCAGCCGTCCTGAATCCGAGTTTAGAGTGCACGAACTTTTGTTTTCTGCCCGCCCAGACGAAGAGCCAGGACTGAAAGAGGCTGCTGGATCTCTTCAGCACTAAGCAAGCCGGATTTGCTAAAGTGACACTTTTATTGCAGTCTCTCCTTTGTTTGCCAGCTCCAAGTCCGTTTGAGCACAACATCTGTGGTGCACCCCCCAGCCGTCCTTTAATCCGATTTCGGAGTGCACGAACGATTGCTCTCTGCCCGCACAGACGAAGAGCCAGGACTGAAAGAGGCTGCTGGATCTCTTCAGCACTCAGCAAGCTTTGCAAGCGGGACACCTCTTTTACTGTCACTCCTTGCTTACTTGTCTGAAAGTGCATTTGAACCAACGTCTCCGGCACCCAATCTCAGACATGCTGCTGCTGAGTGAGCGGAGCAAGTTAGTTTGATCCCTCTGACGATGATCTAGATCTGAGAGTAGCTTTTGGAAATCTTCTGCAAACAGCATCTTTCGGAGAGGTGGTACATATATTGCAGTCTCTCCTTTGTTTGCCAGCTCCAAATCCGCTTGAGCGGAACATCTATGGTGCACCCCCCAGCCGTCCTGAATGCAAGTTTGGAGTGCAAGAACGATTGTTCTGTGCTCGCACAGATGAATAGGCAGGACTGAAAGGGGCTGCTGGATCTCTACTGCCCTCAGCAGGATTTGCTAAATTGACACTTTTATTGCAGTCTCTCCTTTGTTTGCCAGCTCCAAGTCCGTTTGGGCACAACATCTGGGGTGCACCCCCCAGCCGTCCTTTAATCCGAGTTCGGAGTGCACGAACGATTGCTCTCTTCTCGCACAGACGAATAGGCGGGACTGAAAGAGGCTGCTGGATCTCTTCAGCACTCAGCAAGATTTGCAACCGGGACACCTCTTTTACTGTCATTCCTTGCATACTTATCAGAAAGTGCATTTGAACCAACGTCTCCGGCACCCAATCTCAGACATGCTGCTGCTGAGTGAGCGGAGCAAGTTAGTTTGATCCCTCTGACGATGATCTAGATCTGAGAGTAGCTATTGGAAATCTTCTGCAAACAGCATCTTTCGGAGAGGTGGTACATATATTGCAGTCTCTCCTTTGTTTGAAAGCTCCAAATCCGTTTGAGCACAATATCTGTGGTGCACCCCCCAGCCGTCCTGAATCCGAGTTTGGAGTGCACGAACTTTTGTTTTCTGCCCGCACAGACGAAGATCCAGGACTGAAAGAGGCTGCTGGATCTCTTCAGCACTAAGCAAGCCGGATTTGCTAAAGTGACACTTTTATTGCAGTCTCTCCTTGTTTGCCAGCTCCAAGTCCGTTTGGGCACAACATCTGTGGTGCACCCCCCAGCCGTCCTTTAATCCGAGTTCGGAGTGCACGAACGATTGCTCTCTGCTCGCACAGACGAATAGGCGGGACTGAAAGAGGCTGCTGGATCTCTTCAGCACTCAGCAAGATTTGCAACCGGGACACCTCTTTTACTGTCACTCCTTGCTTACTTGTCTGAAAGTGCATTTGAACCAACGTCTCCGGCACCCAATCTCAGACATGCTGCTGCTGAGTGAGCGGAGCAAGTTAGGTTGAGCCCTCTGACGATGATCTAGATCTGAGAGTAGCTATTGGAAATCTTCTGCAAACAGCATCTTTCGGAGACGTGGTACATATATTGCAGTCTCTCCTTTGTTTGCCAGCTCCAAATCCGCTTGAGCGCAACATCTGTGGTGCACCCCCCAGCCGTCCTGAATGCAAGTTTGGAGTGCACGAACGATTGTTCTGTGCTCGCACATATGAATAGGCAGGAGTGAAAGGGGCTGCTGGATCTCTACTGCCCTCAGCAGGATTTGCTAAATTGACACTTTTATTGCAGTCTCTCCTTTGTTTGCCAGCTCCAAGTCCGTTTGGGCACAACATCTGTGGTGCACCCCCCAGCTGTCCTTTAATCCGAGTTCGGAGTGCCCGAACGATTGCTCTCTGCCCGCCCAGACGAAGAGCCAGGACTGAAAGAGGCTGCTGGATCTCTTCAGCACTCAGCAAGCTTTGCAACCGGGACACCTCTTTTACTGTCACTCCTTGCTTACTTGTCTGAAAGTGCATTTGAACCAACGTCTCCGGCACCCAATCTCAGACATGCTGCTGCTGAGTGAGCGGAGCAAGTTAGTTTGAGCCCTCTGACGATGATCTAGATCTGAGAGTAGCTATTGGAAATCTTCTGCAAACAGCATCTTTCGGAGAGGTGGTACATATATTGCAGTCTCTCCTTTGTTTGAAAGCTCCAAATCCGCTTGAGCGTTACATCTGTGGTGCACCCCCCAGCCGTCCTGAATGCAAGTTTGGAGTGCAAGAACGATTGTTCTGTGCTCGCACAGATGAATAGGCAGGACTGAAAGGGGCTGCTGGATCTCTACTGCCCTCAGCAGGATTTGCTAAATTGACACTTTTATTGCAGTCTCTCCTTTGTTTGCCAGCTCCAAGTCCGTTTGGGCACAACATCTGTGGTGCACCCCCCAGCCGTCCTTTAATCCGAGTTCGGAGTGCACGAACGATTGCTCTCTGCTCGCACAGACGAATAGGCGGGACTGAAAGAGGCTGCTGGATCTCTTCAGCACTCAGCAAGATTTGCAACCGGGACACCTCTTTTACTGTCATTCCTTGCATACTTATCAGAAAGTGCATTTGAACCAACGTCTCCGGCACCCAATCTCAGACATGCTGCTGCTGAGTGAGCGGAGCAAGTTAGTTTGAGCCCTCTGATGATGATCTAGATCTGAGAGTAGCTATTGGAAATCTTCTGCAAACAGCATCTTTCGGAGACGTGGTACATATATTGCAGTCTCCCCTTTGTTTGAAAGCTCCAAATCCGTTTGAGCACAATATCTGTGGTGCACCCCGCAGCCGTCCTGAATCCGAGTTTGGAGTGCACGAACTTTTGTTTTCTGCCCGCACAGACGAAGAGCCAGGACTGAAAGAGGCTGCTGGATCTCTTCAGCACTAAGCAAGCCAGATTTGCTAAAGTGACACTTTTATTGCAGTCTCTCCTTTTTTTGCCAGCTCCAAGTCCGTTTGGCCACAACATCTGTGGTGCACCCCCCAGCCGTCCTTTAATCCGAGTTCGGAGTGCACGAACGATTGCTCTCTGCCCGCACAGACGAAGAGCCAGGACGGAAAGAGGCTGCTGGATCTCTTCAGCACTCAGCAAGCTTTGCAATCGGGACACCTCTTTTACTGTCACTCCTTGCTTACTTGTCTGAAAGTGCATTTGAACCAACATCTCCGGCACCCAATCTCAGACATGCTGCTGCTGAGTGAGCGGAGCAAGTTAGTTTGATCCCTCTGACGATGATCTAGATCTGAGAGTAGCTATTGGAAATCTTCTGCAAACAGCATCTTTCGGAGACGTGGTACATATATTGCAGTCTCTCCTTTGTTTGCCAGCTCCAAATCCGCTTGAGCGTTACATCTGTGGTGCACCCCCCAGCCGTCCTGAATGCGAGTTTGGAGGGCACGAACGATTGTTCTGTGCTCGCACAGATGAATAGGCAGCACTAAAAGGGGCTGCTGGATCTCTACTGCCCTCAGCAGGATTTGCTAAATTGACACTTTTATTGCAGTCTCTCCTTTGTTTGACAGCTCCAAGTCCGTTTGGGCACAACATCTGTGGTGCACCCCCCAGCCGTCCTTTAATCCGAGTTCGGAGTGCACGAACGATTGCTCTCTGCTCGCACAGACGAATAGGCGGGACTGAAAGAGGCTGCTGGATCTCTTCAGCACTCAGCAAGATTTGCAACCGGGACACTTCTTTTACTGTCATTCCTTGCATACTTATCAGAAAGTGCATTTGAACCAACGTCTCCGGCACCCAATCTCAGACATGCTGCTGCTGAGTGAGCGGAGCAAGTTAGTTTGATCCCTCTGACGATGATCTAGATCTGAGAGTAGCTATTGGAAATCTTCTGCAAACAGCATCTTTCGGAGAGGTGGTACATATATTGCAGTCTCTCCTTTGTTTGAAAGCTCCAAATCCGTTTGAGCACAATATCTCTGGTGCACCCGCCAGCCGTCCTGAATCCGAGTTTGGAGTGCACGAACTTTTGTTTTCTGCCCGCACAGACGAAGATCCAGGACTGAAAGAGGCTGCTGGATCTCTTCAGCACTAAGCAAGCCAGATTTGCTAAAGTGACACTTTTATTGCAGTCTCTCCTTTGTTTGCCAGCTCCAAGTCCGTTTGGGCACAACATCTGTGGTGCACCCCCCAGCCGTCCTTTAATCCGAGTTCGGAGTGCACGAACGATTGCTCTCTGCCCGCACAGGAGAAGAGCCAGGACTGAAAGAGGCTGCTGGATCTCTTCAGCACTCAGCAAGCTTTGCAACCGGGACACCTCTTTTACTGTCACTCCTTGCTTACTTGTCTGAAAGTACATTTGAACCAACGTCTCCGGCACCCAATCTCAGACATGCTGCTGCTGAGTGAGCGGAGCAAGTTAGTTTGATCCCTCTGACGATGATCTAGATCTGAGAGTAGCTATTGGAAATCTTCTGCAAAAAGCATCTTTCGGAGACGTGGTACATATATTGCAGTCTCTCCTTTGTTTGCCAGCTCCAAATCCGCTTGAGCGCAACATCTGTGGTGCACCCCCCAGCCGTCCTGAATGCAAGTTTCGAGTGCACGAAGGATTGTTCTGTGCTCGCACAGATGAATAGGCAGGACTGAAAGGGGCTGCTGGATCTCTACTGCCCTCAGCAGGATTTGCTAAATTGACACTTTTATTGCAGTCTCTCCTTTGTTAGCCAGCTCCAAGTCCGTTTGGGCACTACATCTGTGGTGCACCCCCCAGCCGTCCTTTAATCCGAGTTCGGAGTGCACGAACGATTGCTCTCTGCTCGCACAGACGAATAGGCGGGACTGAAAGAGGCTGCTGGATCTCTTCAGCACTCAGCAAGCTTTGCAACCGGGACACCTCTTTTACTGTCATTCCTTGCATACTTATCAGAAAGTGCATTTGAACCAACGTCTCCGGCACCCAATCTCAGACATGCTGCTGCTGAGTGAGCGGAGCAAGTTAGTTTGAGCCCTCTGACGATGATCTAGATCTGAGAGTAGCTATTGGAAATCTTCTGCAAACAGCATCTTTCGGAGAGGTGGTACATATATTGCAGTCTCTCCTTTGTTTGAAAGCTCCAAATCCGTTTGAGCACAATATCTGTGGTGCACCCCCCAGCCGTCCTGAATCCGAGTTTGGAGTGCACGAACTTTTGTTTTCTGCCCGCACAGACGAAGAGCCAGGACTGAAAGAGGCTGCTGGATCTCTTCAGCACTAAGCAAGCCGGATTTGCTAAAGTGACACTTTTATTGCAGTCTCTCCTTTGTTTGCCAGCTCCAAGTCCGTTTGGGCACAACATCTGTGGTGCACCCCCCAGCCGTCCTTTAATCCGAGTTCGGAGTGCACGAACGATTGCTCTCTGCCCGCACAGGAGAAGAGCCAGGACTGAAAGAGGCTGCTGGATCTCTTCAGCACTCAGCAAGCTTTGCAACCGGGACACCTCTTTTACTGTCACTCCTTGCTTACTTGTCTGAAAGTACATTTGAACCAACGTCTCCGGCACCCAATCTCAGACATGCTGCTGCTGAGTGAGCGGAGCAAGTTAGTTTGATCCCTCTGACGATGATCTAGATCTGAGAGTAGCTATTGGAAATCTTCTGCAAACAGCATCTTTCGGAGAGGTGGTACATATATTGCAGTCTCTCCTTTGTTTGCCAGCTCCAAATCCGCTTGAGCGGAACATCTGTGGTGCACCCCCCAGCCGTCCTGAATGCAAGTTTCGAGTGCACGAAGGATTGTTCTGTGCTCGCACAGATGAATAGGCAGGACTGAAAGGGGCTGCTGGATCTCTACTGCCCTCAGCAGGATTTGCTAAATTGACACTTTTATTGCAGTCTCTCCTTTGTTTGCCAGCTCCAAGTCCGTTTGGGCACAACATCTGTGGTGCACCCCCCAGCCGTCCTTTAATCCGAGTTCGGAGTGCACGAACGATTGCTCTCTGCTCGCACAGACGAATAGGCGGGACTGAAAGAGGCTGCTGGATCTCTTCAGCACTCAGCAAGCTTTGCAACTGGGACACCTCTTTTACTGTCACTCCTTGCTTACTTGTCTGAAAGTGCATTTGAACCAACATCTCCGGCACCCAATCTCAGACATGCTGCTGCTGAGTGAGCGGAGCAAGTTAGTTTGAGCCCTCTGACGATGAACTAGATCTGAGAGTAACTATTGGAAATCTTCTGCAAACAGCATCTTTCGGAGAGGTGGTACATATATTGCAGTCTCTCCTTTGTTTGCCAGCTCCAAATCCGCTTGAGCGCAACATCTTTGGTGCACCCCCCAGCCGTCCTGAATGCAAGTTTGGAGTGCACGAACGATTGTTCTGTGCTCGCACAGATGAATAGGCAGGACTGAAAGGGGCTGCTGGATCTCTACTGCCCTCAGCAGGATTTGCTAAGTTGACACTTTTATTGCAGTCTCTCCTTTGTTTGCCAGCTCCAAGTCCGTTTGGGCACAACATCTGTGGTGCACCCCCCAGCCGTCCTTTAATCCGATTTCGGAGTGCACGAACGATTGCTCTCTGCCCGCACAGACGAAGAGCCAGGACTGAAAGAGGCTGCTGGATCTCTTCAGCACTCAGCAAGCTTTGCAACCGGGACACCTCTTTTACTGTCACTCCTTGCTTACTTGTCTGAAAGTGCATTTGAACCAACGTCTCCGGCACCCAATCTCAGACATGCTGCTGCTGAGTGAGCGGAGCAAGTTAGGTTGATCCCTCTGACGATGATCTAGATCTGAGAGTAGCTATTGGAAATCTTCTGCAAACAGCATCTTTCGGAGAGGTGGTACATATATTGCAGTCTCTCTTTTGTTTGAAAGCTCCAAATCCGTTTGAGCACAATATCTGTGGTGCACCCCCCAGCCGTCCTGAATCCGAGTTTAGAGTGCACGAACTTTTGTTTTCTGCCCGCCCAGACGAAGAGCCAGGACTGAAAGAGGCTGCTGGATCTCTTCAGCACTAAGCAAGCCGGATTTGCTAAAGTGACACTTTTATTGCAGTCTCTCCTTTGTTTGCCAGCTCCAAGTCCGTTTGAGCACAACATCTGTGGTGCACCCCCCAGCCGTCCTTTAATCCGATTTCGGAGTGCACGAACGATTGCTCTCTGCCCGCACAGACGAAGAGCCAGGACTGAAAGAGGCTGCTGGATCTCTTCAGCACTCAGCAAGCTTTGCAAGCGGGACACCTCTTTTACTGTCACTCCTTGCTTACTTGTCTGAAAGTGCATTTGAACCAACGTCTCCGGCACCCAATCTCAGACATGCTGCTGCTGAGTGAGCGGAGCAAGTTAGTTTGATCCCTCTGACGATGATCTAGATCTGAGAGTAGCTTTTGGAAATCTTCTGCAAACAGCATCTTTCGGAGAGGTGGTACATATATTGCAGTCTCTCCTTTGTTTGCCAGCTCCAAATCCGCTTGAGCGGAACATCTATGGTGCACCCCCCAGCCGTCCTGAATGCAAGTTTGGAGTGCAAGAACGATTGTTCTGTGCTCGCACAGATGAATAGGCAGGACTGAAAGGGGCTGCTGGATCTCTACTGCCCTCAGCAGGATTCGCTAAATTGACACTTTTATTGCAGTCTCTCCTTTGTTTGCCAGCTCCAAGTCCGTTTGGGCACAACATCTGGGGTGCACCCCCCAGCCGTCCTTTAATCCGAGTTCGGAGTGCACGAACGATTGCTCTCTTCTCGCACAGACGAATAGGCGGGACTGAAAGAGGCTGCTGGATCTCTTCAGCACTCAGCAAGATTTGCAACCGGGACACCTCTTTTACTGTCATTCCTTGCATACTTATCAGAAAGTGCATTTGAACCAACGTCTCCGGCACCCAATCTCAGACATGCTGCTGCTGAGTGAGCGGAGCAAGTTAGTTTGATCCCTCTGACGATGATCTAGATCTGAGAGTAGCTATTGGAAATCTTCTGCAAACAGCATCTTTCGGAGAGGTGGTACATATATTGCAGTCTCTCCTTTGTTTGAAAGCTCCAAATCCGTTTGAGCGTTACATCTGTGGTGCACCCCCCAACCGTCCTGAATGCAAGTTTGGAGTGCACGAACTTTTGTTTTCTGCCCGCACAGACGAAGAGCCAGGACTGAAAGAGGCTGCTGGATCTCTTCAGCACTAAGCAAGCCGGATTTGCTAAAGTGACACTTTTATTGCAGTCTCTCCTTTGTTTGCCAGCTCCAAGTCCGTTTGGGCACAACATCTGTGGTGCACCCCCCAGCCGTCCTTTAATCCGAGTTCGGAGTGCACGAACGATTGCTCTCTGCCAGCACAGACGAAGAGCCAGGACTGAAAGAGGCTGCTGGATCTCTTCAGCACTCAGCAAGCTTTGCAACCGGGACACCTCTTTTACTGTCACTCCTTGCTTACTTGTCTGAAAGTGCATTTGAACCAACGTCTCCGGCACCCAATCTCAGACATGCTGCTGCTGAGTGAGCGGAGCAAGTTAGTTTGAGCCCTCTGACGATGATCTAGATCTGAGAGTAGCTATTGGAAATCTTCTGCAAACAGCATCTTTCGGAGAGGTGGTACATATATTGCAGTCTCTCTTTTGTTTGAAAGCTCCAAATCCGTTTGAGCACAATATCTGTGGTGCACCCCCCAGCCGTCCTGAATCCGAGTTTGGAGTGCACGAACTTTTGTTTTCTGCCCGCACAGACGAAGAGCCAGGACTGAAAGAGGCTGCTGGATCTCTTCAGCACTAAGCAAGCCGGATTTTCTAAAGTGACACTTTTATTGCAGTCTCTCCTTTGTTTGCCAGCTCCAAGTCCGTTTGGGCACAACATCTGTGGTGCACCCCCCAGCCGTCCTTTAATCCCAGTTCGGAGTGCACGAACGATTGCTCTCTGCTCGCACAGACGAATAGGCGGGACTGAAAGAGGCTGCTGGATCTCTTCAGCACTCAGCAAGATTTGCAACCGGGACACCTCTTTAACTGTCACTCCTTGCTTACTTGTCTGAAAGTGCATTTGAACCAACGTCTCCGGCACCCAATCTCAGACATGCTGCTGCTGAGTGAGCGGAGCAAGTTAGGTTGAGCCCTCTGACGATGATCTAGATCTGAGAGTAGCTATTGGAAATCTTCTGCAAACAGCATCTTTCGGAGACGTGGTACATATATTGCAGTCTCTCCTTTGTTTGAAAGCTCCAAATCCGTTTGAGCGCAATATCTGTGGTGCACCCCCCAGCCGTCCTGAATCCGAGTTTGGAGTGTACGAACTTTTGTTTTCTGCCCGCACAGACGAAGAGCCAGGACTGAAAGAGGCTGCTGGATCTCTTCAGCACTAAGCAAGCCGGATTTGCTAAAGTGACACTTTTATTGCAGTCTCTCCTTTGTTTGCCAGCTCCAAGTCCGTTTGGGCACAACATCTGTGGTGCACCCCCCAGCCGTCCTTTAATCCGAGTTCGGAGTGCACGAACGATTGCTCTCTGCCCGCACAGGAGAAGAGCCAGGACTGAAAGAGGCTGCTGGATCTCTTCAGCACTCAGCAAGCTTTGCAACCGGGACACCTCTTTTACTGTCACTCCTTGCTTACTTGTCTGAAAGTACATTTGAACCAACGTCTCCGGCACCCAATCTCAGACATGCTGCTGCTGAGTGAGCGGAGCAAGTTAGTTTGATCCCTCTGACGATGATCTAGATCTGAGAGTAGCTATTGGAAATCTTCTGCAAACAGCATCTTTCGGAGAGGTGGTACATATATTGCAGTCTCTCCTTTGTTTGCCAGCTCCAAATCCGCTTGAGCGGAACATCTGTGGTGCACCCCCCAGCCGTCCTGAATGCAAGTTTCGAGTGCACGAAGGATTGTTCTGTGCTCGCACAGATGAATAGGCAGGACTGAAAGGGGCTGCTGGATCTCTACTGCCCTCAGCAGGATTTGCTAAATTGACACTTTTATTGCAGTCTCTCCTTTGTTTGCCAGCTCCAAGTCCGTTTGGGCACAACATCTGTGGTGCACCCCCCAGCCGTCCTTTAATCCGAGTTCGGAGTGCACGAACGATTGCTCTCTGCTCGCACAGACGAATAGGCGGGACTGAAAGAGGCTGCTGGATCTCTTCAGCACTCAGCAAGCTTTGCAACTGGGACACCTCTTTTACTGTCACTCCTTGCTTACTTGTCTGAAAGTGCATTTGAACCAACATCTCCGGCACCCAATCTCAGACATGCTGCTGCTGAGTGAGCGGAGCAAGTTAGTTTGAGCCCTCTGACGATGAACTAGATCTGAGAGTAACTATTGGAAATCTTCTGCAAACAGCATCTTTCGGAGAGGTGGTACATATATTGCAGTCTCTCCTTTGTTTGCCAGCTCCAAATCCGCTTGAGCGCAACATCTTTGGTGCACCCCCCAGCCGTCCTGAATGCAAGTTTGGAGTGCACGAACGATTGTTCTGTGCTCGCACAGATGAATAGGCAGGACTGAAAGGGGCTGCTGGATCTCTACTGCCCTCAGCAGGATTTGCTAAATTGACACTTTTATTGCAGTCTCTCCTTTGTTTGCCAGCTCCAAGTCCGTTTGGGCACAACATCTGTGGTGCACCCCCCAGCCGTCCTTTAATCCGATTTCGGAGTGCACGAACGATTGCTCTCTGCCCGCACAGACGAAGAGCCAGGACTGAAAGAGGCTGCTGGATCTCTTCAGCACTCAGCAAGCTTTGCAACCGGGACACCTCTTTTACTGTCACTCCTTGCTTACTTGTCTGAAAGTGCATTTGAACCAACGTCTCCGGCACCCAATCTCAGACATGCTGCTGCTGAGTGAGCGGAGCAAGTTAGTTTGATCCCTCTGACGATGATCTAGATCTGAGAGTAGCTATTGGAAATCTTCTGCAAACAGCATCTTTCGGAGAGGTGGTACATATATTGCAGTCTCTCTTTTGTTTGAAAGCTCCAAATCCGTTTGAGCACAATATCTGTGGTGCACCCCCCAGCCGTCCTGAATCCGAGTTTAGAGTGCACGAACTTTTGTTTTCTGCCCGCCCAGACGAAGAGCCAGGACTGAAAGAGGCTGCTGGATCTCTTCAGCACTAAGCAAGCCGGATTTGCTAAAGTGACACTTTTATTGCAGTCTCTCCTTTGTTTGCCAGCTCCAAGTCCGTTTGAGCACAACATCTGTGGTGCACCCCCCAGCCGTCCTTTAATCCGATTTCGGAGTGCACGAACGATTGCTCTCTGCCCGCACAGACGAAGAGCCAGGACTGAAAGAGGCTGCTGGATCTCTTCAGCACTCAGCAAGCTTTGCAAGCGGGACACCTCTTTTACTGTCACTCCTTGCTTACTTGTCTGAAAGTGCATTTGAACCAACGTCTCCGGCACCCAATCTCAGACATGCTGCTGCTGAGTGAGCGGAGCAAGTTAGTTTGATCCCTCTGACGATGATCTAGATCTGAGAGTAGCTTTTGGAAATCTTCTGCAAACAGCATCTTTCGGAGAGGTGGTACATATATTGCAGTCTCTCCTTTGTTTGCCAGCTCCAAATCCGCTTGAGCGGAACATCTATGGTGCACCCCCCAGCCGTCCTGAATGCAAGTTTGGAGTGCAAGAACGATTGTTCTGTGCTCGCACAGATGAATAGGCAGGACTGAAAGGGGCTGCTGGATCTCTACTGCCCTCAGCAGGATTTGCTAAATTGACACTTTTATTGCAGTCTCTCCTTTGTTTGCCAGCTCCAAGTCCGTTTGGGCACAACATCTGGGGTGCACCCCCCAGCCGTCCTTTAATCCGAGTTCGGAGTGCACGAACGATTGCTCTCTTCTCGCACAGACGAATAGGCGGGACTGAAAGAGGCTGCTGGATCTCTTCAGCACTCAGCAAGATTTGCAACCGGGACACCTCTTTTACTGTCATTCCTTGCATACTTATCAGAAAGTGCATTTGAACCAACGTCTCCGGCACCCAATCTCAGACATGCTGCTGCTGAGTGAGCGGAGCAAGTTAGTTTGATCCCTCTGACGATGATCTAGATCTGAGAGTAGCTATTGGAAATCTTCTGCAAACAGCATCTTTCGGAGAGGTGGTACATATATTGCAGTCTCTCCTTTGTTTGAAAGCTCCAAATCCGTTTGAGCACAATATCTGTGGTGCACCCCCCAGCCGTCCTGAATCCGAGTTTGGAGTGCACGAACTTTTGTTTTCTGCCCGCACAGACGAAGAGCCAGGACTGAAAGAGGCTGCTGGATCTCTTCAGCACTAAGCAAGCCGGATTTTCTAAAGTGACACTTTTATTGCAGTCTCTCCTTTGTTTGCCAGCTCCAAGTCCGTTTGGGCACAACATCTGTGGTGCACCCCCCAGCCGTCCTTTAATCCGAGTTCGGAGTGCACGAACGATTGCTCTCTGCTCGCACAGACGAATAGGCGGGACTGAAAGAGGCTGCTGGATCTCTTCAGCACTCAGCAAGATTTGCAACCGGGACACCTCTTTTACTGTCACTCCTTGCTTACTTGTCTGAAAGTGCATTTGAACCAACGTCTCCGGCACCCAATCTCAGACATGCTGCTGCTGAGTGAGCGGAGCAAGTTAGGTTGAGCCCTCTGACGATGATCTAGATCTGAGAGTAGCTATTGGAAATCTTCTGCAAACAGCATCTTTCGGAGACGTGGTACATATATTGCAGTCTCTCCTTTGTTTGCCAGCTCCAAATCCGCTTGAGCGCAACATCTGTGGTGCACCCCCCAGCCGTCCTGAATGCGAGTTTGGAGTGCAAGAACGATTGTTCTGTGCTCGCACAGATGAATAGGCAGGACTGAAAGGGGCTGCTGGATCTCTACTGCCCTCAGCAGGATTTGCTAAATTGACACTTTTATTGCAGTCTCTCCTTTGTTTGCCAGCTCCAAGTCCGTTTGGGCACAACATCTGTGGTGCACCCCCCAGCCGTCCTTTAATCCGAGTTCGGAGTGCACGAACGATTGCTCTCTGCCCGCACAGACGAATAGGCGGGACTGAAAGAGGCTGCTGGATCTCTTCAGCACTCAGCAAGATTTGCAACCGGGACACCTCTTTTACTGTCATTCCTTGCATACTTATCAGAAAGTGCATTTGAACCAACGTCTCCGGCACCCAATCTCAGACATGCTGCTGCTGAGTGAGCGGAGCAAGTTAGTTTGAGCCCTCTGACGATGATCTAGATCTGAGAGTAGCTATTGGAAATCTTCTGCAAACAGCATCTTTCGGAGACGTGGTACATATATTGCAGTCTCTCCTTTGTTTGAAAGCTCCAAATCCGTTTGAGCACAATATCTGTGGTGCACCCCCCAGCCGTCCTGAATCCGAGTTTGGAGTGCACGAACTTTTGTTTTCTGCCCGCACAGACGAAGAGCCAGGAATGAAAGAGGGTGCTGGATCTCTTCAGCACTAAGGAAGCCGGATTTGCTAAAGTGACACTTTTATTGCAGTCTCTCCTTTTTTGCCAGCTCCAAGTCCGTTTGGGCACAACATCTGTGGTGCATCCCCCAGCCGTCCTTTAATCCGAGTTCGGAGTGCACGAACGATTGCTCTCTGCTCGCACAGACGAATAGGCGGGACTGAAAGAGGCTGCTGGATCTCTTCAGCACTCAGCAAGATTTGCAACCGGGACACCTCTTTTACTGTCATTCCTTGCATACTTATCAGAAAGTGCATTTGAACCAACGTCTCCGGAACCCAATCTCAGACATGCTGCTGCTGAGTGAGCGGAGCAATTTAGTTTGATCCCTCTGACGATGATCTAGATCTGAGAGTAGCTATTGGAAATCTTCTGCAAACAGCATCTTTCGGAGAGGTGGTACATATATTGCAGTCTCTCCTTTGTTTGAAAGCTCCAAATCCGTTTGAGCACAATATCTGTGGTGCACCCCCCGGCCGTCCTGAATGCAAGTTTGGAGTGCACGAACTTTTGTTTTCTGCCCGCACAGACGAAGAGCCAGGACTGAAAGAGGCTGCTGGATCTCTTCAGCACTAAGCAAGCCGGATTTGCTGAAGTGACACTTTTATTGCAGTCTCTCTTTTTTGCCAGCTCCAAGTCCGTTTGTGCACAACATCTGTGGCGCACCCCCCAGCCGTCCTTTAATCCGAGTTCGGACTGCACGAACGATTGCTCTCTGCCCGCACAGACGAATAGGCGGGACTGAAAGAGGCTGCTGGATCTCTTCAGCACTCAGCAAGCTTTGCAACCGGGACACCTCTTTTACTGTCATTCCTTGCATACTTATCAGAAAGTGCATTTGAACCAACGTCTCCGGCACCCAATCTCAGACATGCTGCTGCTGAGTGAGCGGAGCAAGTTAGGTTGATCCCTCTGACGATGATCCATGTCTGCAAGTAGCTATTGGAAATCTTCTGCAAACAGCATCTTTCGGAGAGGTGGTACATATATTGCAGTCTCTCCTTTGTTTGCCAGCTCCAAATCCGCTTGTGCGCTACATCTTTGGTGCACCCCCCAGCCGTCCTGAATGCAAGTTTGGAGTGCACGAACGATTGTTCTGTGCTCGCACAGATGAATAGGCAGGACTGAAAGGGGCTGCTGGATCTCTACTGCCCTCAGCAGGATTTGCCAAATTGACACTTTTATTGCAGTCTCTCCTTTGTTTGCCAGCTCCAAGTCCGTTTGGGCACTACATCTGTGGTGCACCCCCCAGCCGTCCTTTAATCCGAGTTCGGAGTGCACGAACGATTGCTCTCTGCCCGCACAGACGAAGAGCCAGGACTGAAAGAGGCTGCTGGATCTCTTCAGCACTCAGCAAGCTTTGCAACCGGGACACCTCTTTTACTGTCACTCCTTGCTTACTTGTCTGAAAGTACATTTGAACCAACGTCTCCGGCACCCAATCTCAGACATGCTGCTGCTGAGTGAGCGGAGCAAGTTAGTTTGATCCCTCTGACGATGATCTAGATCTGAGAGTAGCTATTGGAAATCTTCTGCAAACAGCATCTTTCGGAGACGTGGTACATATATTGCAGTCTCTCCTTTGTTTGCCAGCTCCAAATCCGCTTGAGCGCAACATCTGTGGTGCACCCCCCAGCCGTCCTGAATGCAAGTTTCGAGTGCACGAAGGATTGTTCTGTGCTCGCACAGATGAATAGGCAGGACTGAAAGGGGCTGCTGGATCTCTACTGCCCTCAGCAGGATTTGCTAAAGTGACACTTTTATTGCAGTCTCTCCTTTGTTTGCCAGCTCCAAGTCCGTTTGGGCACAACATCTGTGGTGCACCCCCCAGCCGTCCTTTAATCCGAGTTCGGAGTGCACGAACGATTGCTCTCTGCCCGCACAGGAGAAGAGCCAGGACTGAAAGAGGCTGCTGGATCTCTTCAGCACTCAGCAAGCTTTGCAACCGGGACACCTCTTTTACTGTCACTCCTTGCTTACTTGTCTGAAAGTACATTTGAACCAACGTCTCCGGCACCCAATCTCAGACATGCTGCTGCTGAGTGAGCGGAGCAAGTTAGTTTGATCCCTCTGACGATGATCTAGATCTGAGAGTAGCTATTGGAAATCTTCTGCAAACAGCATCTTTCGGAGACGTGGTACATATATTGCAGTCTCTCCTTTGTTTGCCAGCTCCAAATCCGCTTGAGCGCAACATCTGTGGTGCACCCCCCAGCCGTCCTGAATGCAAGTTTCGAGTGCACGAAGGATTGTTCTGTGCTCGCACAGATGAATAGGCAGGACTGAAAGGGGCTGCTGGATCTCTACTGCCCTCAGCAGGATTTGCTAAATTGACACTTTTATTGCAGTCTCTCCTTTGTTAGCCAGCTCCAAGTCCGTTTGGGCACTACATCTGTGGTGCACCCCCCAGCCGTCCTTTAATCCGAGTTCGGAGTGCACGAACGATTGCTCTCTGCTCGCACAGACGAATAGGCGGGACTGAAAGAGGCTGCTGGATCTCTTCAGCACTCAGCAAGCTTTGCAACCGGGACACCTCTTTTACTGTCATTCCTTGCATACTTATCAGAAAGTGCATTTGAACCAACGTCTCCGGCACCCAATCTCAGACATGCTGCTGCTGAGTGAGCGGAGCAAGTTAGTTTGAGCCCTCTGACGATGATCTAGATCTGAGAGTAGCTATTGGAAATCTTCTGCAAACAGCATCTTTCGGAGAGGTGGTACATATATTGCAGTCTCTCCTTTGTTTGAAAGCTCCAAATCCGTTTGAGCACAATATCTGTGGTGCACCCCCCAGCCGTCCTGAATCCGAGTTTGGAGTGCACGAACTTTTGTTTTCTGCCCGCACAGACGAAGAGCCAGGACTGAAAGAGGCTGCTGGATCTCTTCAGCACTAAGCAAGCCGGATTTGCTAAAGTGACACTTTTATTGCAGTCTCTCCTTTGTTTGCCAGCTCCAAGTCCGTTTGGGCACAACATCTGTGGTGCACCCCCCAGCCGTCCTTTAATCCGAGTTCGGAGTGCACGAACGATTGCTCTCTGCCCGCACAGGAGAAGAGCCAGGACTGAAAGAGGCTGCTGGATCTCTTCAGCACTCAGCAAGCTTTGCAACCGGGACACCTCTTTTACTGTCACTCCTTGCTTACTTGTCTGAAAGTACATTTGAACCAACGTCTCCGGCACCCAATCTCAGACATGCTGCTGCTGAGTGAGCGGAGCAAGTTAGTTTGAGCCCTCTGACGATGATCTAGATCTGAGAGTAGCTATTGGAAATCTTCTGCAAACAGCATCTTTCGGAGACGTGGTACATATATTGCAGTCTCTCCTTTGTTTGCCAGCTCCAAATCCGCTTGAGCGCAACATCTGTGGTGCACCCCCCAGCCGTCCTGAATGCAAGTTTCGAGTGCACGAACTTTTGTTTTCTGCCCGCACAGACGAAGAGCCAGGACTGAAAGAGGCTGCTGGATCTCTTCAGCACTAAGCAAGCCGGATTTGCTAAAGTGACACTTTTATTGCAGTCTCTCCTTTTTTGCCAGCTCCAAGTCCGTTTGTGCACAACATCTGTGGTGCACCCCCCAGCCGTCCTTTAATCCGAGTTCGGAGTGCACGAACGATTGCTCTCTGCTCGCACAGACGAATAGGCGGGACTGAAAGAGGCTGCTGGATCTCTTCAGCACTCAGCAAGATTTGCAACCGGGACACCTCTTTTACTGTCATTCCTTGCATACTTATCAGAAAGTGCATTTGAACCAACGTCTCCGGCACCCAATCTCAGACATGCTGCTGCTGAGTGAGCGGAGCAAGTTAGTTTGAGCCCTCTGACGATGATCTAGATCTGAGAGTAGCTATTGGAAATCTTCTGCAAACAGCATCTTTCGGAGACGTGGTACATATATTGCAGTCTCTCCTTTGTTTGCCAGCTCCAAATCCGCTTGAGCGGAACATCTGTGGTGCACCCCCCAGCCGTCCTGAATGCAAGTTTGGAGTGCACGAACGATTGTTCTGTGCTCGCACAGATGAATAGGCAGGACTGAAAGGGGCTGCTGGATCTCTACTGCCCTCAGCAGGATTTGCTAAATTGACACTTTTATTGCAGTCTCTCCTTTGTTTGCCAGCTCCAAGTCCGTTTGGGCACTACATCTGTGGTGCACACCCCAGCCGTCCTTTAATCCGAGTTCGGAGTGCACGAACGATTGCTCTCTGCTCGCACAGACGAATAGGCGGGACTGAAAGAGGCTGCTGGATCTCTTCAGCACTCAGCAAGCTTTGCAACCGGGACACCTCTTTTACTGTCATTCCTTGCATACTTATCAGAAAGTGCATTTGAACCAACGTCTCCGGCACCCAATCTCAGACATGCTGCTGCTGAGTGAGCGGAGCAAGTTAGTTTGATCCCTCTGACGATGATCTAGATCTGAGAGTAGCTATTGGAAATCTTCTGCAAACAGCATCTTTCGGAGACGTGGTACATATATTGCAGTCTCTCCTTTGTTTGAAAGCTCCAAATCCGTTTGAGCGTTACATCTGTGGTGCACCCCCCAACCGTCCTGAATGCAAGTTTGGAGTGCACGAACTTTTGTTTTCTGCCCGCACAGACGAAGAGCCAGGACTGAAAGAGGCTGCTGGATCTCTTCAGCACTAAGCAAGCCGGATTTGCTAAAGTGACACTTTTATTGCAGTCTCTCCTTTGTTTGCCAGCTCCAAGTCCGTTTGGGCACAACATCTGTGGTGCACCCCCCAGCCGTCCTTTAATCCGAGTTCGGAGTGCACGAACGATTGCTCTCTGCCAGCACAGACGAAGAGCCAGGACTGAAAGAGGCTGCTGGATCTCTTCAGCACTCAGCAAGCTTTGCAACCGGGACACCTCTTTTACTGTCACTCCTTGCTTACTTGTCTGAAAGTGCATTTGAACCAACGTCTCCGGCACCCAATCTCAGACATGCTGCTGCTGAGTGAGCGGAGCAAGTTAGTTTGAGCCCTCTGACGATGATCTAGATCTGAGAGTAGCTATTGGAAATCTTCTGCAAACAGCATCTTTCGGAGAGGTGGTACATATATTGCAGTCTCTCTTTTGTTTGAAAGCTCCAAATCCGTTTGAGCACAATATCTGTGGTGCACCCCCCAGCCGTCCTGAATCCGAGTTTAGAGTGCACGAACTTTTGTTTTCTGCCCGCACAGACGAAGAGCCAGGACTGAAAGAGGCTGCTGGATCTCTTCAGCACTAAGCAAGCCGGATTTTCTAAAGTGACACTTTTATTGCAGTCTCTCCTTTGTTTGCCAGCTCCAAGTCCGTTTGGGCACAACATCTGTGGTGCACCCCCCAGCCGTCCTTTAATCCCAGTTCGGAGTGCACGAACGATTGCTCTCTGCTCGCACAGACGAATAGGCGGGACTGAAAGAGGCTGCTGGATCTCTTCAGCACTCAGCAAGATTTGCAACCGGGACACCTCTTTAACTGTCACTCCTTGCTTACTTGTCTGAAAGTGCATTTGAACCAACGTCTCCGGCACCCAATCTCAGACATGCTGCTGCTGAGTGAGCGGAGCAAGTTAGGTTGAGCCCTCTGACGATGATCTAGATCTGAGAGTAGCTATTGGAAATCTTCTGCAAACAGCATCTTTCGGAGACGTGGTACATATATTGCAGTCTCTCCTTTGTTTGAAAGCTCCAAATCCGTTTGAGCGCAATATCTGTGGTGCACCCCCCAGCCGTCCTGAATCCGAGTTTGGAGTGTACGAACTTTTGTTTTCTGCCCGCACAGACGAAGAGCCAGGACTGAAAGAGGCTGCTGGATCTCTTCAGCACTAAGCAAGCCGGATTTGCTAAAGTGACACTTTTATTGCAGTCTCTCCTTTGTTTGCCAGCTCCAAGTCCGTTTGGGCACAACATCTGTGGTGCACCCCCCAGCCGTCCTTTAATCCGAGTTCGGAGTGCACGAACGATTGCTCTCTGCCCGCACAGGAGAAGAGCCAGGACTGAAAGAGGCTGCTGGATCTCTTCAGCACTCAGCAAGCTTTGCAACCGGGACACCTCTTTTACTGTCACTCCTTGCTTACTTGTCTGAAAGTACATTTGAACCAACGTCTCCGGCACCCAATCTCAGACATGCTGCTGCTGAGTGAGCGGAGCAAGTTAGTTTGATCCCTCTGACGATGATCTAGATCTGAGTGTAGCTATTGGAAATCTTCTGCAAACAGCATCTTTCGGAGAGGTGGTACATATATTGCAGTCTCTCCTTTGTTTGCCAGCTCCAAATCCGCTTGAGCGCAACATCTGTGGTGCACCCCCCAGCCGTCCTGAATGCAAGTTTCGAGTGCACGAAGGATTGTTCTGTGCTCGCACAGATGAATAGGCAGGACTGAAAGGGGCTGCTGGATCTCTACTGCCCTCAGCAGGATTTGCTAAATTGACACTTTTATTGCAGTCTCTCCTTTGTTTGCCAGCTCCAAGTCCGTTTGGGCACAACATCTGTGGTGCACCCTCCAGCCGTCCTTTAATCCGAGTTCGGAGTGCACGAACGATTGCTCTCTGCTCGCACAGACGAATAGGCGGGACTGAAAGAGGCTGCTGGATCTCTTCAGCACTCAGCAAGCTTTGCAACCGGGACACCTCTTTTACTGTCACTCCTTGCTTACTTGTCTGAAAGTGCATTTGAACCAACGTCTCCGGCACCCAATCTCAGACATGCTGCTGCTGAGTGAGCGGAGCAAGTTAGTTTGAGCCCTCTGACGATGATCTAGATCTGAGAGTAGCTATTGGAAATCTTCTGCAAACAGCATCTTTCGGAGAGGTGGTACATATATTGCAGTCTCTCCTTTGTTTGCCAGCTCCAAATCCGCTTGAGCGCAACATCTGTGGTGCACCCCCCAGCCGTCCTGAATGCAAGTTTCGAGTGCACGAACGATTGTTCTGTGCTCGCACAGATGAATAGGCAGGACTGAAAGGGGCTGCTGGATCTCTACTGCCCTCAGCAGGATTCGCTAAATTGACACTTTTATTGCAGTCTCTCCTTTGTTTGCCAGCTCCAAGTCCGTTTGGGCACTACATCTGTGGTGCACCCCCCAGCCGTCCTTTAATCCGAGTTCGGAGTGCACGAACGATTGCTCTCTGCTCGCACAGACGAATAGGCGGGACTGAAAGAGGCTGCTGGATCTCTTCAGCACTCAGCAAGATTTGCAACCGGGACACCTCTTTTAATGTCATTCCTTGCATACTTATCAGAAAGTGCATTTGAACCAACGTCTCCGGCACCCAATCTCAGACATGCTGCTGCTGAGTGAGCGGAGCAAGTTAGTTTGATCCCTCTGACGATGATCTAGATCTGAGAGTAGCTATTGGAAATCTTCTGCAAACAGCATCTTTTGGAGACGTGGTACATATATTGCAGTCTCTCCTTTGTTTGAAAGCTCCAAATCCGTTTGAGCGTTACATCTGTGGTGCACCCCCCAACCGTCCTGAATGCAAGTTTGGAGTGCACGAACTTTTGTTTTCTGCCCGCACAGACGAAGAGCCAGGACTGAAAGAGGCTGCTGGATCTCTTCAGCACTAAGCAAGCCGGATTTGCTAAAGTGACACTTTTATTGCAGTCTCTCCTTTGTTTGCCAGCTCCAAGTCCGTTTGGGCACAACATCTGTGGTGCACCCCCCAGCCGTCCTTTAATCCGAGTTCGGAGTGCACGAACGATTGCTCTCTGCCCGCACAGGAGAAGAGCCAGGACTGAAAGAGGCTGCTGGATCTCTTCAGCACTCAGCAAGCTTTGCAACCGGGACACCTCTTTTACTGTCACTCCTTGCTTACTTGTCTGAAAGTACATTTGAACCAACGTCTCCGGCACCCAATCTCAGACATGCTGCTGCTGAGTGAGCGGAGCAAGTTAGTTTGAGCCCTCTGACGATGATCTAGATCTGAGAGTAGCTATTGGAAATCTTCTGCAAACAGCATCTTTCGGAGACGTGGTACATATATTGCAGTCTCTCCTTTGTTTGCCAGCTCCAAATCCGCTTGAGCGCAACATCTGTGGTGCACCCCCCAGCCGTCCTGAATGCAAGTTTCGAGTGCACGAACTTTTGTTTTCTGCCCGCACAGACGAAGAGCCAGGACTGAAAGAGGCTGCTGGATCTCTTCAGCACTAAGCAAGCCGGATTTGCTAAAGTGACACTTTTATTGCAGTCTCTCCTTTTTTGCCAGCTCCAAGTCCGTTTGTGCACAACATCTGTGGTGCACCCCCCAGCCGTCCTTTAATCCGAGTTCGGAGTGCACGAACGATTGCTCTCTGCTCGCACAGACGAATAGGCGGGACTGAAAGAGGCTGCTGGATCTCTTCAGCACTCAGCAAGATTTGCAACCGGGACACCTCTTTTACTGTCATTCCTTGCATACTTATCAGAAAGTGCATTTGAACCAACGTCTCCGGCACCCAATCTCAGACATGCTGCTGCTGAGTGAGCGGAGCAAGTTAGTTTGAGCCCTCTGACGATGATCTAGATCTGAGAGTAGCTATTGGAAATCTTCTGCAAACAGCATCTTTCGGAGACGTGGTACATATATTGCAGTCTCTCCTTTGTTTGCCAGCTCCAAATCCGCTTGAGCGGAACATCTGTGGTGCACCCCCCAGCCGTCCTGAATGCAAGTTTGGAGTGCACGAACGATTGTTCTGTGCTCGCACAGATGAATAGGCAGGACTGAAAGGGGCTGCTGGATCTCTACTGCCCTCAGCAGGATTTGCTAAATTGACACTTTTATTGCAGTCTCTCCTTTGTTTGCCAGCTCCAAGTCCGTTTGGGCACTACATCTGTGGTGCACACCCCAGCCGTCCTTTAATCCGAGTTCGGAGTGCACGAACGATTGCTCTCTGCTCGCACAGACGAATAGGCGGGACTGAAAGAGGCTGCTGGATCTCTTCAGCACTCAGCAAGCTTTGCAACCGGGACACCTCTTTTACTGTCATTCCTTGCATACTTATCAGAAAGTGCATTTGAACCAACGTCTCCGGCACCCAATCTCAGACATGCTGCTGCTGAGTGAGCGGAGCAAGTTAGTTTGATCCCTCTGACGATGATCTAGATCTGAGAGTAGCTATTGGAAATCTTCTGCAAACAGCATCTTTCGGAGACGTGGTACATATATTGCAGTCTCTCCTTTGTTTGAAAGCTCCAAATCCGTTTGAGCGTTACATCTGTGGTGCACCCCCCAACCGTCCTGAATGCAAGTTTGGAGTGCACGAACTTTTGTTTTCTGCCCGCACAGACGAAGAGCCAGGACTGAAAGAGGCTGCTGGATCTCTTCAGCACTAAGCAAGCCGGATTTGCTAAAGTGACACTTTTATTGCAGTCTCTCCTTTGTTTGCCAGCTCCAAGTCCGTTTGGGCACAACATCTGTGGTGCACCCCCCAGCCGTCCTTTAATCCGAGTTCGGAGTGCACGAACGATTGCTCTCTGCCAGCACAGACGAAGAGCCAGGACTGAAAGAGGCTGCTGGATCTCTTCAGCACTCAGCAAGCTTTGCAACCGGGACACCTCTTTTACTGTCACTCCTTGCTTACTTGTCTGAAAGTGCATTTGAACCAACGTCTCCGGCACCCAATCTCAGACATGCTGCTGCTGAGTGAGCGGAGCAAGTTAGTTTGAGCCCTCTGACGATGATCTAGATCTGAGAGTAGCTATTGGAAATCTTCTGCAAACAGCATCTTTCGGAGAGGTGGTACATATATTGCAGTCTCTCTTTTGTTTGAAAGCTCCAAATCCGTTTGAGCACAATATCTGTGGTGCACCCCCCAGCCGTCCTGAATCCGAGTTTAGAGTGCACGAACTTTTGTTTTCTGCCCGCACAGACGAAGAGCCAGGACTGAAAGAGGCTGCTGGATCTCTTCAGCACTAAGCAAGCCGGATTTTCTAAAGTGACACTTTTATTGCAGTCTCTCCTTTGTTTGCCAGCTCCAAGTCCGTTTGGGCACAACATCTGTGGTGCACCCCCCAGCCGTCCTTTAATCCCAGTTCGGAGTGCACGAACGATTGCTCTCTGCTCGCACAGACGAATAGGCGGGACTGAAAGAGGCTGCTGGATCTCTTCAGCACTCAGCAAGATTTGCAACCGGGACACCTCTTTAACTGTCACTCCTTGCTTACTTGTCTGAAAGTGCATTTGAACCAACGTCTCCGGCACCCAATCTCAGACATGCTGCTGCTGAGTGAGCGGAGCAAGTTAGGTTGAGCCCTCTGACGATGATCTAGATCTGAGAGTAGCTATTGGAAATCTTCTGCAAACAGCATCTTTCGGAGACGTGGTACATATATTGCAGTCTCTCCTTTGTTTGAAAGCTCCAAATCCGTTTGAGCGCAATATCTGTGGTGCACCCCCCAGCCGTCCTGAATCCGAGTTTGGAGTGTACGAACTTTTGTTTTCTGCCCGCACAGACGAAGAGCCAGGACTGAAAGAGGCTGCTGGATCTCTTCAGCACTAAGCAAGCCGGATTTGCTAAAGTGACACTTTTATTGCAGTCTCTCCTTTGTTTGCCAGCTCCAAGTCCGTTTGGGCACAACATCTGTGGTGCACCCCCCAGCCGTCCTTTAATCCGAGTTCGGAGTGCACGAACGATTGCTCTCTGCCCGCACAGGAGAAGAGCCAGGACTGAAAGAGGCTGCTGGATCTCTTCAGCACTCAGCAAGCTTTGCAACCGGGACACCTCTTTTACTGTCACTCCTTGCTTACTTGTCTGAAAGTACATTTGAACCAACGTCTCCGGCACCCAATCTCAGACATGCTGCTGCTGAGTGAGCGGAGCAAGTTAGTTTGAGCCCTCTGACGATGATCTAGATCTGAGAGTAGCTATTGGAAATCTTCTGCAAACAGCATCTTTCGGAGAGGTGGTACATATATTGCAGTCTCTCCTTTGTTTGCCAGCTCCAAATCCGCTTGAGCGCAACATCTGTGGTGCACCCCCCAGCCGTCCTGAATGCAAGTTTCGAGTGCACGAACGATTGTTCTGTGCTCGCACAGATGAATAGGCAGGACTGAAAGGGGCTGCTGGATCTCTACTGCCCTCAGCAGGATTCGCTAAATTGACACTTTTATTGCAGTCTCTCCTTTGTTTGCCAGCTCCAAGTCCGTTTGGGCACTACATCTGTGGTGCACCCCCCAGCCGTCCTTTAATCCGAGTTCGGAGTGCACGAACGATTGCTCTCTGCTCGCACAGACGAATAGGCGGGACTGAAAGAGGCTGCTGGATCTCTTCAGCACTCAGCAAGATTTGCAACCGGGACACCTCTTTTAATGTCATTCCTTGCATACTTATCAGAAAGTGCATTTGAACCAACGTCTCCGGCACCCAATCTCAGACATGCTGCTGCTGAGTGAGCGGAGCAAGTTAGTTTGATCCCTCTGACGATGATCTAGATCTGAGAGTAGCTATTGGAAATCTTCTGCAAACAGCATCTTTTGGAGACGTGGTACATATATTGCAGTCTCTCCTTTGTTTGAAAGCTCCAAATCCGTTTGAGCGTTACATCTGTGGTGCACCCCCCAACCGTCCTGAATGCAAGTTTGGAGTGCACGAACTTTTGTTTTCTGCCCGCACAGACGAAGAGCCAGGACTGAAAGAGGCTGCTGGATCTCTTCAGCACTAAGCAAGCCGGATTTGCTAAAGTGACACTTTTATTGCAGTCTCTCCTTTGTTTGCCAGCTCCAAGTCCGTTTGGGCACAACATCTGTGGTGCACCCCCCAGCCGTCCTTTAATCCGAGTTCGGAGTGCACGAACGATTGCTCTCTGCCAGCACAGACGAAGAGCCAGGACTGAAAGAGGCTGCTGGATCTCTTCAGCACTCAGCAAGCTTTGCAACCGGGACACCTCTTTTACTGTCACTCCTTGCTTACTTGTCTGAAAGTGCATTTGAACCAACGTCTCCGGCACCCAATCTCAGACATGCTGCTGCTGAGTGAGCGGAGCAAGTTAGTTTGAGCCCTCTGACGATGATCCAGATCTGAGAGTAGCTATTGGAAATCTTCTGCAAACAGCATCTTTCGGAGAGGTGGTACATATATTGCAGTCTCTCCTTTGTTTGCCAGCTCCAAATCCGCTTGAGCGGAACATCTATGGTGCACCCCCCAGCCGTCCTGAATGCAAGTTTGGAGTGCAAGAACGATTGTTCTGTGCTCGCACAGATGAAGAGGCAGGACTGAAAGGGGCTGCTGGATCTCTACTGCCCTCAGCAGGATTTGCTAAATTGACACTTTTATTGCAGTCTCTCCTTTGTTTGCCAGCTCCAAGTCCGTTTGGGCACAACATCTGGGGTGCACCCCCCAGCCGTCCTTTAATCCGAGTTCGGAGTGCACGAACGATTGCTCTCTTCTCGCACAGACGAATAGGCGGGACTGAAAGAGGCTGCTGGATCTCTTCAGCACTCAGCAAGATTTGCAACCGGGACACCTCTTTTACTGTCATTCCTTGCATACTTATCAGAAAGTGCATTTGAACCAACGTCTCCGGCACCCAATCTCAGACATGCTGCTGCTGAGTGAGCGGAGCAAGTTAGTTTGAGCCCTCTGACGATGATCTAGATCTGAGAGTAGCTATTGGAAATCTTCTGCAAACAGCATCTTTCGGAGAGGTGGTACATATATTGCAGTCTCTCCTTTGTTTGAAAGCTCCAAATCCGTTTGAGCGCAATATCTGTGGTGCACCCCCCAGCCGTCCTGAATCCGAGTTTGGAGTGCACGAACTTTTGTTTTCTGCCCGCACAGACGAAGAGCCAGGACTGAAAGAGGCTGCTGGATCTCTTCAGCACTAAGCAAGCCGGATTTGCTAAAGTGACACTTTTATTGCAGTCTCTCCTTTTTTGCCAGCTCCAAGTCCGTTTGTGCACAACATCTGTGGTGCACCCCCCAGCCGTCCTTTAATCCGAGTTCGGAGTGCACGAACGATTGCTCTCTGCTCGCACAGACGAATAGGCGGGACTGAAAGAGGCTGCTGGATCTCTTCAGCACTCAGCAAGATTTGCAACCGGGACACCTCTTTTACTGTCATTCCTTGCATACTTATCAGAAAGTGCATTTGAACCAACGTCTCCGGCACCCAATCTCAGACATGCTGCTGCTGAGTGAGCGGAGCAAGTTAGTTTGAGCCCTCTGACGATGATCTAGATCTGAGAGTAGCTATTGGAAATCTTCTGCAAACAGCATCTTTCGGAGACGTGGTACATATATTGCAGTCTCTCCTTTGTTTGCCAGCTCCAAATCCGCTTGAGCGGAACATCTGTGGTGCACCCCCCAGCCGTCCTGAATGCAAGTTTGGAGTGCACGAACGATTGTTCTGTGCTCGCACAGATGAATAGGCAGGACTGAAAGGGGCTGCTGGATCTCTACTGCCCTCAGCAGGATTTGCTAAATTGACACTTTTATTGCAGTCTCTCCTTTGTTTGCCAGCTCCAAGTCCGTTTGGGCACTACATCTGTGGTGCACACCCCAGCCGTCCTTTAATCCGAGTTCGGAGTGCACGAACGATTGCTCTCTGCTCGCACAGACGAATAGGCGGGACTGAAAGAGGCTGCTGGATCTCTTCAGCACTCAGCAAGCTTTGCAACCGGGACACCTCTTTTACTGTCATTCCTTGCATACTTATCAGAAAGTGCATTTGAACCAACGTCTCCGGCACCCAATCTCAGACATGCTGCTGCTGAGTGAGCGGAGCAAGTTAGTTTGATCCCTCTGACGATGATCTAGATCTGAGAGTAGCTATTGGAAATCTTCTGCAAACAGCATCTTTCGGAGACGTGGTACATATATTGCAGTCTCTCCTTTGTTTGAAAGCTCCAAATCCGTTTGAGCGTTACATCTGTGGTGCACCCCCCAACCGTCCTGAATGCAAGTTTGGAGTGCACGAACTTTTGTTTTCTGCCCGCACAGACGAAGAGCCAGGACTGAAAGAGGCTGCTGGATCTCTTCAGCACTAAGCAAGCCGGATTTGCTAAAGTGACACTTTTATTGCAGTCTCTCCTTTGTTTGCCAGCTCCAAGTCCGTTTGGGCACAACATCTGTGGTGCACCCCCCAGCCGTCCTTTAATCCGAGTTCGGAGTGCACGAACGATTGCTCTCTGCCAGCACAGACGAAGAGCCAGGACTGAAAGAGGCTGCTGGATCTCTTCAGCACTCAGCAAGCTTTGCAACCGGGACACCTCTTTTACTGTCACTCCTTGCTTACTTGTCTGAAAGTGCATTTGAACCAACGTCTCCGGCACCCAATCTCAGACATGCTGCTGCTGAGTGAGCGGAGCAAGTTAGTTTGAGCCCTCTGACGATGATCTAGATCTGAGAGTAGCTATTGGAAATCTTCTGCAAACAGCATCTTTCGGAGAGGTGGTACATATATTGCAGTCTCTCTTTTGTTTGAAAGCTCCAAATCCGTTTGAGCACAATATCTGTGGTGCACCCCCCAGCCGTCCTGAATCCGAGTTTAGAGTGCACGAACTTTTGTTTTCTGCCCGCACAGACGAAGAGCCAGGACTGAAAGAGGCTGCTGGATCTCTTCAGCACTAAGCAAGCCGGATTTTCTAAAGTGACACTTTTATTGCAGTCTCTCCTTTGTTTGCCAGCTCCAAGTCCGTTTGGGCACAACATCTGTGGTGCACCCCCCAGCCGTCCTTTAATCCCAGTTCGGAGTGCACGAACGATTGCTCTCTGCTCGCACAGACGAATAGGCGGGACTGAAAGAGGCTGCTGGATCTCTTCAGCACTCAGCAAGATTTGCAACCGGGACACCTCTTTAACTGTCACTCCTTGCTTACTTGTCTGAAAGTGCATTTGAACCAACGTCTCCGGCACCCAATCTCAGACATGCTGCTGCTGAGTGAGCGGAGCAAGTTAGGTTGAGCCCTCTGACGATGATCTAGATCTGAGAGTAGCTATTGGAAATCTTCTGCAAACAGCATCTTTCGGAGACGTGGTACATATATTGCAGTCTCTCCTTTGTTTGAAAGCTCCAAATCCGTTTGAGCGCAATATCTGTGGTGCACCCCCCAGCCGTCCTGAATCCGAGTTTGGAGTGTACGAACTTTTGTTTTCTGCCCGCACAGACGAAGAGCCAGGACTGAAAGAGGCTGCTGGATCTCTTCAGCACTAAGCAAGCCGGATTTGCTAAAGTGACACTTTTATTGCAGTCTCTCCTTTGTTTGCCAGCTCCAAGTCCGTTTGGGCACAACATCTGTGGTGCACCCCCCAGCCGTCCTTTAATCCGAGTTCGGAGTGCACGAACGATTGCTCTCTGCCCGCACAGGAGAAGAGCCAGGACTGAAAGAGGCTGCTGGATCTCTTCAGCACTCAGCAAGCTTTGCAACCGGGACACCTCTTTTACTGTCACTCCTTGCTTACTTGTCTGAAAGTACATTTGAACCAACGTCTCCGGCACCCAATCTCAGACATGCTGCTGCTGAGTGAGCGGAGCAAGTTAGTTTGATCCCTCTGACGATGATCTAGATCTGAGTGTAGCTATTGGAAATCTTCTGCAAACAGCATCTTTCGGAGAGGTGGTACATATATTGCAGTCTCTCCTTTGTTTGCCAGCTCCAAATCCGCTTGAGCGCAACATCTGTGGTGCACCCACCAGCCGTCCTGAATGCAAGTTTCGAGTGCACGAAGGATTGTTCTGTGCTCGCACAGATGAATAGGCAGGACTGAAAGGGGCTGCTGGATCTCTACTGCCCTCAGCAGGATTTGCTAAATTGACACTTTTATTGCAGTCTCTCCTTTGTTTGCCAGCTCCAAGTCCGTTTGGGCACAACATCTGTGGTGCACCCTCCAGCCGTCCTTTAATCCGAGTTCGGAGTGCACGAACGATTGCTCTCTGCTCGCACAGACGAATAGGCGGGACTGAAAGAGGCTGCTGGATCTCTTCAGCACTCAGCAAGCTTTGCAACCGGGACACCTCTTTTACTGTCACTCCTTGCTTACTTGTCTGAAAGTGCATTTGAACCAACGTCTCCGGCACCCAATCTCAGACATGCTGCTGCTGAGTGAGCGGAGCAAGTTAGTTTGAGCCCTCTGACGATGATCTAGATCTGAGAGTAGCTATTGGAAATCTTCTGCAAACAGCATCTTTCGGAGAGGTGGTACATATATTGCAGTCTCTCCTTTGTTTGCCAGCTCCAAATCCGCTTGAGCGCAACATCTGTGGTGCACCCCCCAGCCGTCCTGAATGCAAGTTTCGAGTGCACGAACGATTGTTCTGTGCTCGCACAGATGAATAGGCAGGACTGAAAGGGGCTGCTGGATCTCTACTGCCCTCAGCAGGATTCGCTAAATTGACACTTTTATTGCAGTCTCTCCTTTGTTTGCCAGCTCCAAGTCCGTTTGGGCACTACATCTGTGGTGCACCCCCCAGCCGTCCTTTAATCCGAGTTCGGAGTGCACGAACGATTGCTCTCTGCTCGCACAGACGAATAGGCGGGACTGAAAGAGGCTGCTGGATCTCTTCAGCACTCAGCAAGATTTGCAACCGGGACACCTCTTTTAATGTCATTCCTTGCATACTTATCAGAAAGTGCATTTGAACCAACGTCTCCGGCACCCAATCTCAGACATGCTGCTGCTGAGTGAGCGGAGCAAGTTAGTTTGATCCCTCTGACGATGATCTAGATCTGAGAGTAGCTATTGGAAATCTTCTGCAAACAGCATCTTTTGGAGACGTGGTACATATATTGCAGTCTCTCCTTTGTTTGAAAGCTCCAAATCCGTTTGAGCGTTACATCTGTGGTGCACCCCCCAACCGTCCTGAATGCAAGTTTGGAGTGCACGAACTTTTGTTTTCTGCCCGCACAGACGAAGAGCCAGGACTGAAAGAGGCTGCTGGATCTCTTCAGCACTAAGCAAGCCGGATTTGCTAAAGTGACACTTTTATTGCAGTCTCTCCTTTGTTTGCCAGCTCCAAGTCCGTTTGGGCACAACATCTGTGGTGCACCCCCCAGCCGTCCTTTAATCCGAGTTCGGAGTGCACGAACGATTGCTCTCTGCCAGCACAGACGAAGAGCCAGGACTGAAAGAGGCTGCTGGATCTCTTCAGCACTCAGCAAGCTTTGCAACCGGGACACCTCTTTTACTGTCACTCCTTGCTTACTTGTCTGAAAGTGCATTTGAACCAACGTCTCCGGCACCCAATCTCAGACATGCTGCTGCTGAGTGAGCGGAGCAAGTTAGTTTGAGCCCTCTGACGATGATCCAGATCTGAGAGTAGCTATTGGAAATCTTCTGCAAACAGCATCTTTCGGAGAGGTGGTACATATATTGCAGTCTCTCCTTTGTTTGCCAGCTCCAAATCCGCTTGAGCGGAACATCTATGGTGCACCCCCCAGCCGTCCTGAATGCAAGTTTGGAGTGCAAGAACGATTGTTCTGTGCTCGCACAGATGAAGAGGCAGGACTGAAAGGGGCTGCTGGATCTCTACTGCCCTCAGCAGGATTTGCTAAATTGACACTTTTATTGCAGTCTCTCCTTTGTTTGCCAGCTCCAAGTCCGTTTGGGCACAACATCTGGGGTGCACCCCCCAGCCGTCCTTTAATCCGAGTTCGGAGTGCACGAACGATTGCTCTCTTCTCGCACAGACGAATAGGCGGGACTGAAAGAGGCTGCTGGATCTCTTCAGCACTCAGCAAGATTTGCAACCGGGACACCTCTTTTACTGTCATTCCTTGCATACTTATCAGAAAGTGCATTTGAACCAACGTCTCCGGCACCCAATCTCAGACATGCTGCTGCTGAGTGAGCGGAGCAAGTTAGTTTGAGCCCTCTGACGATGATCTAGATCTGAGAGTAGCTATTGGAAATCTTCTGCAAACAGCATCTTTCGGAGAGGTGGTACATATATTGCAGTCTCTCCTTTGTTTGAAAGCTCCAAATCCGTTTGAGCGCAATATCTGTGGTGCACCCCCCAGCCGTCCTGAATCCGAGTTTGGAGTGCACGAACTTTTGTTTTCTGCCCGCACAGACGAAGAGCCAGGACTGAAAGAGGCTGCTGGATCTCTTCAGCACTAAGCAAGCCGGATTTGCTAAAGTGACACTTTTATTGCAGTCTCTCCTTTGTTTGCCAGCTCCAAGTCCGTTTGGGCACAACATCTGTGGTGCACCCCCCAGCCGTCCTTTAATCCGAGTTCGGAGTGCACGAACGATTGCTCTCTGCCCGCACAGGAGAAGAGCCAGGACTGAAAGAGGCTGCTGGATCTCTTCAGCACTCAGCAAGCTTTGCAACCGGGACACCTCTTTTACTGTCACTCCTTGCTTACTTGTCTGAAAGTACATTTGAACCAACGTCTCCGGCACCCAATCTCAGACATGCTGCTGCTGAGTGAGCGGAGCAAGTTAGTTTGATCCCTCTGACGATGATCTAGATCTGAGTGTAGCTATTGGAAATCTTCTGCAAACAGCATCTTTCGGAGAGGTGGTACATATATTGCAGTCTCTCCTTTGTTTGCCAGCTCCAAATCCGCTTGAGCGCAACATCTGTGGTGCACCCCCCAGCCGTCCTGAATGCAAGTTTCGAGTGCACGAAGGATTGTTCTGTGCTCGCACAGATGAATAGGCAGGACTGAAAGGGGCTGCTGGATCTCTACCGCCCTCAGCAGGATTTGCTAAATTGACACTTTTATTGCAGTCTCTCCTCTGTTTGCCAGCTCCAAGTCCGTTTGGGCACAACATCTGTGGTGCACCCCCCAGCCGTCCTTTAATCCGAGTTCGGAGTGCACGAACGATTGCTCTCTGCTCGCACAGACGAATAGGCGGGACTGAAAGAGGCTGCTGGATCTCTTCAGCACTCAGCAAGCTTTGCAACCGGGACACCTCTTTTACTGTCACTCCTTGCTTACTTGTCTGAAAGTGCATTTGAACCAACGTCTCCGGCACCCAATCTCAGACATGCTGCTGCTGAGTGAGCGGAGCAAGTTAGTTTGAGCCCTCTGACGATGATCTAGATCTGAGAGTAGCTATTGGAAATCTTCTGCAAACAGCATCTTTCGGAGACGTGGTACATATATTGCAGTCTCTCCTTTGTTTGAAAGCTCCAAATCCGTTTGAGCGCAATATCTGTGGTGCACCCCCCAGCCGTCCTGAATCCGAGTTTGGAGTGCACGAACTTTTGTTTTCTGCCCGCACAGACGAAGAGCCAGGACTGAAAGAGGCTGCTGGATCTCTTCAGCACTAAGCAAGCCGGATTTGCTAAAGTGACACTTTTATTGCAGTCTCTCCTTTGTTTGCCAGCTCCAAGTCCGTTTGGGCACAACATCTGTGGTGCACCCCCCAGCCGTCCTTTAATCCGAGTTCGGAGTGCACGAACGATTGCTCTCTGCCCGCACAGGAGAAGAGCCAGGACTGAAAGAGGCTGCTGGATCTCTTCAGCACTCAGCAAGCTTTGCAACCGGGACACCTCTTTTACTGTCACTCCTTGCTTACTTGTCTGAAAGTACATTTGAACCAACGTCTCCGGCACCCAATCTCAGACATACTGCTGCTGAGTGAGCGGAGCAAGTTAGTTTGATCCCTCTGACGATGATCTAGATCTGAGTGTAGCTATTGGAAATCTTCTGCAAACAGCATCTTTCGGAGAGGTGGTACATATATTGCAGTCTCTCCTTTGTTTGCCAGCTCCAAATCCGCTTGAGCGCAACATCTGTGGTGCACCCCCCAGCCGTCCTGAATGCAAGTTTCGAGTGCACGAAGGATTGTTCTGTGCTCGCACAATAGGCAGGACTGAAAGGGGCTGCTGGATCTCTACTGCCCTCAGCAGGATTTGCTAAATTGACACTTTTATTGCAGTCTCTCCTTTGTTTGCCAGCTCCAAGTCCGTTTGGGCACAACATCTGTGGTGCACCCCCCAGCCGTCCTTTAATCCGAGTTCGGAGTGCACGAACGATTGCTCTCTGCTCGCACAGACGAATAGGCGGGACTGAAAGAGGCTGCTGGATCTCTTCAGCACTCAGCAAGCTTTGCAACCGGGACACCTCTTTTACTGTCACTCCTTGCTTACTTGTCTGAAAGTGCATTTGAACCAACGTCTCCGGCACCCAATCTCAGACATGCTGCTGCTGAGTGAGCGGAGCAAGTTAGTTTGAGCCCTCTGACGATGATCTAGATCTGAGAGTAGCTATTGGAAATCTTCTGCAAACAGCATCTTTCGGAGAGGTGGTACATATATTGCAGTCTCTCCTTTGTTTGCCAGCTCCAAATCCGCTTGAGCGCAACATCTGTGGTGCACCCCCCAGCCGTCCTGAATGCAAGTTTCGAGTGCACGAACGATTGTTCTGTGCTCGCACAGATGAATAGGCAGGACTGAAAGGGGCTGCTGGATCTCTACTGCCCTCAGCAGGATTCGCTAAATTGACACTTTTATTGCAGTCTCTCCTTTGTTTGCCAGCTCCAAGTCCGTTTGGGCACTACATCTGTGGTGCACCCCCCAGCCGTCCTTTAATCCGAGTTCGGAGTGCACGAACGATTGCTCTCTGCTCGCACAGACGAATAGGCGGGACTGAAAGAGGCTGCTGGATCTCTTCAGCACTCAGCAAGATTTGCAACCGGGACACCTCTTTTAATGTCATTCCTTGCATACTTATCAGAAAGTGCATTTGAACCAACGTCTCCGGCACCCAATCTCAGACATGCTGCTGCTGAGTGAGCGGAGCAAGTTAGTTTGATCCCTCTGACGATGATCTAGATCTGAGAGTAGCTATTGGAAATCTTCTGCAAACAGCATCTTTCGGAGACGTGGTACATATATTGCAGTCTCTCCTTTGTTTGAAAGCTCCAAATCCGTTTGAGCGTTACATCTGTGGTGCACCCCCCAACCGTCCTGAATGCAAGTTTGGAGTGCACGAACTTTTGTTTTCTGCCCGCACAGACGAAGAGCCAGGACTGAAAGAGGCTGCTGGATCTCTTCAGCACTAAGCAAGCCGGATTTGCTAAAGTGACACTTTTATTGCAGTCTCTCCTTTGTTTGCCAGCTCCAAGTCCGTTTGGGCACAACATCTGTGGTGCACCCCCCAGCCGTCCTTTAATCCGAGTTCGGAGTGCACGAACGATTGCTCTCTGCCAGCACAGACGAAGAGCCAGGACTGAAAGAGGCTGCTGGATCTCTTCAGCACTCAGCAAGCTTTGCAACCGGGACACCTCTTTTACTGTCACTCCTTGCTTACTTGTCTGAAAGTGCATTTGAACCAACGTCTCCGGCACCCAATCTCAGACATGCTGCTGCTGAGTGAGCGGAGCAAGTTAGGTTGAGCCCTCTGACGATGATCTAGATCTGAGAGTAGCTATTGGAAATCTTCTGCAAACAGCATCTTTCGGAGACGTGGTACATATATTGCAGTCTCTCCTTTGTTTGCCAGCTCCAAATCCGCTTGAGCGGAACATCTGTGGTGCACCCCCCAGCCGTCCTGAATGCAAGTTTCGAGTGCACGAACGATTGTTCTGTGCTCGCACATATGAATAGGCAGGAGTGAAAGGGGCTGCTGGACCTCTACTGCCCTCTGCAGGATTTGCTAAATTGACACTTTTATTGCAGTCTCTCCTTTGTTTGCCAGCTCCAAGTCCGTTTGGGCACAACATCTGTGGTGCACCCCCCAGCTGTCCTTTAATCCGAGTTCGGAGTGCACGAACGATTGCTCTCTGCCCGCACAGACGAAGAGCCAGGACTGAAAGAGGCTGCTGGATCTCTTCAGCACTCAGCAAGCTTTGCAACCGGGACACCTCTTTTACTGTCACTCCTTGCTTACTTGTCTGAAAGTGCATTTGAACCAACGTCTCCGGCACCCAATCTCAGACATGCTGCTGCTGAGTGAGCGGAGCAAGTTAGTTTGAGCCCTCTGACGATGATCTAGATCTGAGAGTAGCTATTGGAAATCTTCTGCAAACAGCATCTTTCGGAGAGGTGGTACATATATTGCAGTCTCTCCTTTGTTTGCCAGCTCCAAATCCGCTTGAGCGCAACATCTGTGGTGCACCCCCCAGCCGTCCTGAATGCAAGTTTCGAGTGCACGAACGATTGTTCTGTGCTCGCACAGATGAATAGGCAGGACTGAAAGGGGCTGCTGGATCTCTACTGCCCTCAGCAGGATTTGCTAAATTGACACTTTTATTGCAGTCTCTCCTTTGTTTGCCAGCTCCAAGTCCGTTTGGGCACTACATCTGTGGTGCACCCCCCAGCCGTCCTTTAATCCGAGTTCGGAGTGCACGAACGATTGCTCTCTGCTCGCACAGACGAATAGGCGGGACTGAAAGAGGCTGCTGGATCTCTTCAGCACTCAGCAAGATTTGCAACCGGGACACCTCTTTTAATGTCATTCCTTGCATACTTATCAGAAAGTGCATTTGAACCAACGTCTCCGGCACCCAATCTCAGACATGCTGCTGCTGAGTGAGCGGAGCAAGTTAGTTTGATCCCTCTGACGATGATCTAGATCTGAGAGTAGCTATTGGAAATCTTCTGCAAACAGCATCTTTCGGAGACGTGGTACATATATTGCAGTCTCTCCTTTGTTTGAAAGCTCCAAATCCGTTTGAGCGTTACATCTGTGGTGCACCCCCCAACCGTCCTGAATGCAAGTTTGGAGTGCACGAACTTTTGTTTTCTGCCCGCACAGACGAAGAGCCAGGACTGAAAGAGGCTGCTGGATCTCTTCAGCATTAAGCAAGCCGGATTTGCTAAAGTGACACTTTTATTGCAGTCTCTCCTTTGTTTGCCAGCTCCAAGTCCGTTTGGGCACAACATCTGTGGTGCACCCCCCAGCCGTCCTTTAATCCGAGTTCGGAGTGCACGAACGATTGCTCTCTGCCAGCACAGACGAAGAGCCAGGACTGAAAGAGGCTGCTGGATCTCTTCAGCACTCAGCAAGCTTTGCAACCGGGACACCTCTTTTACTGTCACTCCTTGCTTACTTGTCTGAAAGTGCATTTGAACCAACGTCTCCGGCACCCAATCTCAGACATGCTGCTGCTGAGTGAGCGGAGCAAGTTAGGTTGAGCCCTCTGACGATGATCTAGATCTGAGAGTAGCTATTGGAAATCTTCTGCAAACAGCATCTTTCGGAGACGTGGTACATATATTGCAGTCTCTCCTTTGTTTGCCAGCTCCAAATCCGCTTGAGCGGAACATCTGTGGTGCACCCCCCAGCCGTCCTGAATCCGAGTTTCGAGTGCACGAACGATTGTTCTGTGCTCGCACATATGAATAGGCAGGAGTGAAAGGGGCTGCTGGATCTCTACTGCCCTCAGCAGGATTTGCTAAATTGACACTTTTATTGCAGTCTCTCCTTTGTTTGACAGCTCCAAGTCCGTTTGGGCACAACATCTGTGGTGCACCCCCCAGCTGTCCTTTAATCCGAGTTCGGAGTGCACGAACGATTGCTCTCTGCCCGCACAGACGAAGAGCCAGGACTGAAAGAGGCTGCTGGATCTCTTCAGCACTCAGCAAGCTTTGCAACCGGGACACCTCTTTTACTGTCACTCCTTGCTTACTTGTCTGAAAGTGCATTTGAACCAACGTCTCCGGCACCCAATCTCAGACATGCTGCTGCTGAGTGAGCGGAGCAAGTTAGTTTGATCCCTCTGACGATGATCTAGATCTGAGAGTAGCTATTGGAAATCTTCTGCAAACAGCATCTTTCGGAGAGGTGGTACATATATTGCAGTCTCTCCTTTGTTTGAAAGCTCCAAATCCGCTTGAGCGTTACATCTGTGGTGCACCCCCCAGCCGTCCTGAATGCAAGTTTGGAGTGCAAGAACGATTGTTCTGTGCTCGCACAGATGAATAGGCAGGACTGAAAGGGGCTGCTGGATCTCTACTGCCCTCAGCAGGATTTGCTAAATTGACACTTTTATTGCAGTCTCTCCTTTGTTTGCCAGCTCCAAGTCCGTTTGGGCACTACATCTGTGGTGCACCCCCCAGCCGTCCTTTAATCCGAGTTCGGAGTGCACGAACGATTGCTCTCTGCTCGCACAGACGAATAGGCGGGACTGAAAGAGGCTGCTGGATCTCTTCAGCACTCAGCAAGCTTTGCAACCGGGACACCTCTTTTACTGTCATTCCTTGCATACTTATCAGAAAGTGCATTTGAACCAACGTCTCCGGCACCCAATCTCAGACATGCTGCTGCTGAGTGAGCGGAGCAAGTTAGTTTGAGCCCTCTGACGATGATCTAGATCTGAGAGTAGCTATTGGAAATCTTCTGCAAACAGCATCTTTCGGAGAGGTGGTACATATATTGCAGTCTCTCCTTTGTTTGAAAGCTCCAAATCCGTTTGAGCGCAATATCTGTGGTGCACCCCCCAGCCGTCCTGAATCCGAGTTTGGAGTGCACGAACTTTTGTTTTCTGCCCGCACAGACGAAGAGCCAGGACTGAAAGAGGCTGCTGGATCTCTTCAGCACTAAGCAAGCCGGATTTGCTAAAGTGACACTTTTATTGCAGTCTCTCCTTTGTTTGCCAGCTCCAAGTCCGTTTGGGCACAACATCTGTGGTGCACCCCCCAGCCGTCCTTTAATCCGAGTTCGGAGTGCACGAACGATTGCTCTCTGCCCGCACAGGAGAAGAGCCAGGACTGAAAGAGGCTGCTGGATCTCTTCAGCACTCAGCAAGCTTTGCAACCGGGACACCTCTTTTACTGTCACTCCTTGCTTACTTGTCTGAAAGTACATTTGAACCAACGTCTCCGGCACCCAATCTCAGACATGCTGCTGCTGAGTGAGCGGAGCAAGTTAGTTTGATCCCTCTGACGATGATCTAGATCTGAGAGTAGCTATTTGAAATCTTCTGCAAACAGCATCTTTCGGAGAGGTGGTACATATATTGCAGTCTCTCCTTTGTTTGCCAGCTCCAAATCCGCTTGAGCGGAACATCTGTGGTGCACCCCCCAGCCGTCCTTTAATCCGAGTTCGGAGTGCACGAACGATTGCTCTCTGCTCGCACAGACGAATAGGCGGGACTGAAAGAGGCTGCTGGATCTCTTCAGCACTCAGCAAGCTTTGCAACTGGGACACCTCTTTTACTGTCACTCCTTGCTTACTTGTCTGAAAGTGCATTTGAACCAACATCTCCGGCACCCAATCTCAGACATGCTGCTGCTGAGTGAGCGGAGCAAGTTAGTTTGAGCCCTCTGACGATGAACTAGATCTGAGAGTAACTATTGGAAATCTTCTGCAAACAGCATCTTTCGGAGAGGTGGTACATATATTGCAGTCTCTCCTTTGTTTGCCAGCTCCAAATCCGCTTGAGCGCAACATCTTTGGTGCACCCCCCAGCCGTCCTGAATGCAAGTTTGGAGTGCACGAACGATTGTTCTGTGCTCGCACAGATGAATAGGCAGGACTGAAAGGGGCTGCTGGATCTCTACTGCCCTCAGCAGGATTTGCTAAATTGACAATTTTATTGCAGTCTCTCCTTTGTTTGCCAGCTCCAAGTCCGTTTGGGCACAACATCTGTGGTGCACCCCCCAGCCGTCCTTTAATCCGAGTTCGGAGTGCACGAACGATTGCTCTCTGCTCGCACAGACGAATAGGCGGGACTGAAAGAGGCTGCTGGATCTCTTCAGCACTCAGCAAGCTTTGCAACTGGGACACCTCTTTTACTGTCACTCCTTGCTTACTTGTCTGAAAGTGCATTTGAACCAACATCTCCGGCACCCAATCTCAGACATGCTGCTGCTGAGTGAGCGGAGCAAGTTAGTTTGAGCCCTCTGACGATGAACTAGATCTGAGAGTAACTATTGGAAATCTTCTGCAAACAGCATCTTTCGGAGAGGTGGTACATATATTGCAGTCTCTCCTTTGTTTGCCAGCTCCAAATCCGCTTGAGCGCAACATCTTTGGTGCACCCCCCAGCCGTCCTGAATGCAAGTTTCGAGTGCACGAAGGATTGTTCTGTGCTCGCACAATAGGCAGGACTGAAAGGGGCTGCTGGATCTCTACTGCCCTCAGCAGGATTTGCTAAATTGACACTTTTATTGCAGTCTCTCCTTTGTTTGCCAGCTCCAAGTCCGTTTGGGCACAACATCTGTGGTGCACCCCCCAGCCGTCCTTTAATCCGAGTTCGGAGTGCACGAACGATTGCTCTCTGCTCGCACAGACGAATAGGCGGGACTGAAAGAGGCTGCTGGATCTCTTCAGCACTCAGCAAGCTTTGCAACCGGGACACCTCTTTTACTGTCACTCCTTGCTTACTTGTCTGAAAGTGCATTTGAACCAACGTCTCCGGCACCCAATCTCAGACATGCTGCTGCTGAGTGAGCGGAGCAAGTTAGTTTGAGCCCTCTGACGATGATCTAGATCTGAGAGTAGCTATTGGAAATCTTCTGCAAACAGCATCTTTCGGAGAGGTGGTACATATATTGCAGTCTCTCCTTTGTTTGAAAGCTCCAAATCCGTTTGAGCACAATATCTGTGGTGCACCCCCCAGCCGTCCTGAATCCGAGTTTGGAGTGCACGAACTTTTGTTTTCTGCCCGCACAGACGAAGAGCCAGGACTGAAAGAGGCTGCTGGATCTCTTCAGCACTAAGCAAGCCGGATTTGCTAAAGTGACACTTTTATTGCAGTCTCTCCTTTGTTTGCCAGCTCCAAGTCCGTTTGGGCACAACATCTGTGGTGCACCCCCCAGCCGTCCTTTAATCCGAGTTCGGAGTGCACGAACGATTGCTCTCTGCCCGCACAGGAGAAGAGCCAGGACTGAAAGAGGCTGCTGGATCTCTTCAGCACTCAGCAAGCTTTGCAACCGGGACACCTCTTTTACTGTCACTCCTTGCTTACTTGTCTGAAAGTACATTTGAACCAACGTCTCCGGCACCCAATCTCAGACATGCTGCTGCTGAGTGAGCGGAGCAAGTTAGTTTGATCCCTCTGACGATGATCTAGATCTGAGAGTAGCTATTTGAAATCTTCTGCAAACAGCATCTTTCGGAGAGGTGGTACATATATTGCAGTCTCTCCTTTGTTTGCCAGCTCCAAATCCGCTTGAGCGGAACATCTGTGGTGCACCCCCCAGCCGTCCTTTAATCCGAGTTCGGAGTGCACGAACGATTGCTCTCTGCTCGCACAGACGAATAGGCGGGACTGAAAGAGGCTGCTGGATCTCTTCAGCACTCAGCAAGCTTTGCAACTGGGACACCTCTTTTACTGTCACTCCTTGCTTACTTGTCTGAAAGTGCATTTGAACCAACATCTCCGGCACCCAATCTCAGACATGCTGCTGCTGAGTGAGCGGAGCAAGTTAGTTTGAGCCCTCTGACGATGAACTAGATCTGAGAGTAACTATTGGAAATCTTCTGCAAACAGCATCTTTCGGAGAGGTGGTACATATATTGCAGTCTCTCCTTTGTTTGCCAGCTCCAAATCCGCTTGAGCGCAACATCTTTGGTGCACCCCCCAGCCGTCCTGAATGCAAGTTTGGAGTGCACGAACGATTGTTCTGTGCTCGCACAGATGAATAGGCAGGAGTGAAAGGGGCTGCTGGATCTCTACTGCCCTCAGCAGGATTTGCTAAATTGACACTTTTATTGCAGTCTCTCCTTTGTTTGCCAGCTCCAAGTCCGTTTGGGCACAACATCTGTGGTGCACCCCCCAGCCGTCCTTTAATCCGAGTTCGGAGTGCACGAACGATTGCTCTCTGCTCGCACAGACGAATAGGCGGGACTGAAAGAGGCTGCTGGATCTCTTCAGCACTCAGCAAGCTTTGCAACTGGGACACCTCTTTTACTGTCACTCCTTGCTTACTTGTCTGAAAGTGCATTTGAACCAACATCTCCGGCACCCAATCTCAGACATGCTGCTGCTGAGTGAGCGGAGCAAGTTAGTTTGAGCCCTCTGACGATGAACTAGATCTGAGAGTAACTATTGGAAATCTTCTGCAAACAGCATCTTTCGGAGAGGTGGTACATATATTGCAGTCTCTCCTTTGTTTGCCAGCTCCAAATCCGCTTGAGCGCAACATCTTTGGTGCACCCCCCAGCCGTCCTGAATGCAAGTTTCGAGTGCACGAAGGATTGTTCTGTGCTCGCACAATAGGCAGGACTGAAAGGGGCTGCTGGATCTCTACTGCCCTCAGCAGGATTTGCTAAATTGACACTTTTATTGCAGTCTCTCCTTTGTTTGCCAGCTCCAAGTCCGTTTGGGCACAACATCTGTGGTGCACCCCCCAGCCGTCCTTTAATCCGAGTTCGGAGTGCACGAACGATTGCTCTCTGCTCGCACAGACGAATAGGCGGGACTGAAAGAGGCTGCTGGATCTCTTCAGCACTCAGCAAGCTTTGCAACCGGGACACCTCTTTTACTGTCACTCCTTGCTTACTTGTCTGAAAGTGCATTTGAACCAACGTCTCCGGCACCCAATCTCAGACATGCTGCTGCTGAGTGAGCGGAGCAAGTTAGTTTGAGCCCTCTGACGATGATCTAGATCTGAGAGTAGCTATTGGAAATCTTCTGCAAACAGCATCTTTCGGAGAGGTGGTACATATATTGCAGTCTCTCCTTTGTTTGCCAGCTCCAAATCCGCTTGAGCGCAACATCTGTGGTGCACCCCCCAGCCGTCCTGAATGCAAGTTTCGAGTGCACGAACGATTGTTCTGTGCTCGCACAGATGAATAGGCAGGACTGAAAGGGGCTGCTGGATCTCTACTGCCCTCAGCAGGATTCGCTAAATTGACACTTTTATTGCAGTCTCTCCTTTGTTTGCCAGCTCCAAGTCCGTTTGGGCACTACATCTGTGGTGCACCCCCCAGCCGTCCTTTAATCCGAGTTCGGAGTGCACGAACGATTGCTCTCTGCTCGCACAGACGAATAGGCGGGACTGAAAGAGGCTGCTGGATCTCTTCAGCACTCAGCAAGATTTGCAACCGGGACACCTCTTTTAATGTCATTCCTTGCATACTTATCAGAAAGTGCATTTGAACCAACGTCTCCGGCACCCAATCTCAGACATGCTGCTGCTGAGTGAGCGGAGCAAGTTAGTTTGATCCCTCTGACGATGATCTAGATCTGAGAGTAGCTATTGGAAATCTTCTGCAAACAGCATCTTTCGGAGACGTGGTACATATATTGCAGTCTCTCCTTTGTTTGAAAGCTCCAAATCCGTTTGAGCGTTACATCTGTGGTGCACCCCCCAACCGTCCTGAATGCAAGTTTGGAGTGCACGAACTTTTGTTTTCTGCCCGCACAGACGAAGAGCCAGGACTGAAAGAGGCTGCTGGATCTCTTCAGCACTAAGCAAGCCGGATTTGCTAAAGTGACACTTTTATTGCAGTCTCTCCTTTGTTTGCCAGCTCCAAGTCCGTTTGGGCACAACATCTGTGGTGCACCCCCCAGCCGTCCTTTAATCCGAGTTCGGAGTGCACGAACGATTGCTCTCTGCCAGCACAGACGAAGAGCCAGGACTGAAAGAGGCTGCTGGATCTCTTCAGCACTCAGCAAGCTTTGCAACCGGGACACCTCTTTTACTGTCACTCCTTGCTTACTTGTCTGAAAGTGCATTTGAACCAACGTCTCCGGCACCCAATCTCAGACATGCTGCTGCTGAGTGAGCGGAGCAAGTTAGGTTGAGCCCTCTGACGATGATCTAGATCTGAGAGTAGCTATTGGAAATCTTCTGCAAACAGCATCTTTCGGAGACGTGGTACATATATTGCAGTCTCTCCTTTGTTTGCCAGCTCCAAATCCGCTTGAGCGGAACATCTGTGGTGCACCCCCCAGCCGTCCTGAATGCAAGTTTCGAGTGCACGAACGATTGTTCTGTGCTCGCACATATGAATAGGCAGGAGTGAAAGGGGCTGCTGGACCTCTACTGCCCTCTGCAGGATTTGCTAAATTGACACTTTTATTGCAGTCTCTCCTTTGTTTGCCAGCTCCAAGTCCGTTTGGGCACAACATCTGTGGTGCACCCCCCAGCTGTCCTTTAATCCGAGTTCGGAGTGCACGAACGATTGCTCTCTGCCCGCACAGACGAAGAGCCAGGACTGAAAGAGGCTGCTGGATCTCTTCAGCACTCAGCAAGCTTTGCAACCGGGACACCTCTTTTACTGTCACTCCTTGCTTACTTGTCTGAAAGTGCATTTGAACCAACGTCTCCGGCACCCAATCTCAGACATGCTGCTGCTGAGTGAGCGGAGCAAGTTAGTTTGATCCCTCTGACGATGATCTAGATCTGAGTGTAGCTATTGGAAATCTTCTGCAAACAGCATCTTTCGGAGACGTGGTACATATATTGCAGTCTCTCCTTTGTTTGCCAGCTCCAAATCCGCTTGAGCGCAACATCTGTGGTGCACCCCCCAGCCGTCCTGAATGCAAGTTTCGAGTGCACGAAGGATTGTTCTGTGCTCGCACAATAGGCAGGACTGAAAGGGGCTGCTGGATCTCTACTGCCCTCAGCAGGATTTGCTAAATTGACACTTTTATTGCAGTCTCTCCTTTGTTTGCCAGCTCCAAGTCCGTTTGGGCACAACATCTGTGGTGCACCCCCCAGCCGTCCTTTAATCCGAGTTCGGAGTGCACGAACGATTGCTCTCTGCTCGCACAGACGAATAGGCGGGACTGAAAGAGGCTGCTGGATCTCTTCAGCACTCAGCAAGCTTTGCAACCGGGACACCTCTTTTACTGTCACTCCTTGCTTACTTGTCTGAAAGTGCATTTGAACCAACGTCTCCGGCACCCAATCTCAGACATGCTGCTGCTGAGTGAGCGGAGCAAGTTAGTTTGAGCCCTCTGACGATGATCTAGATCTGAGAGTAGCTATTGGAAATCTTCTGCAAACAGCATCTTTCGGAGAGGTGGTACATATATTGCAGTCTCTCCTTTGTTTGCCAGCTCCAAATCCGCTTGAGCGCAACATCTGTGGTGCACCCCCCAGCCGTCCTGAATGCAAGTTTCGAGTGCACGAACGATTGTTCTGTGCTCGCACAGATGAATAGGCAGGACTGAAAGGGGCTGCTGGATCTCTACTGCCCTCAGCAGGATTTGCTAAATTGACACTTTTATTGCAGTCTCTCCTTTGTTTGCCAGCTCCAAGTCCGTTTGGGCACTACATCTGTGGTGCACCCCCCAGCCGTCCTTTAATCCGAGTTCGGAGTGCACGAACGATTGCTCTCTGCTCGCACAGACGAATAGGCGGGACTGAAAGAGGCTGCTGGATCTCTTCAGCACTCAGCAAGATTTGCAACCGGGACACCTCTTTTAATGTCATTCCTTGCATACTTATCAGAAAGTGCATTTGAACCAACGTCTCCGGCACCCAATCTCAGACATGCTGCTGCTGAGTGAGCGGAGCAAGTTAGTTTGATCCCTCTGACGATGATCTAGATCTGAGAGTAGCTATTGGAAATCTTCTGCAAACAGCATCTTTCGGAGACGTGGTACATATATTGCAGTCTCTCCTTTGTTTGAAAGCTCCAAATCCGTTTGAGCGTTACATCTGTGGTGCACCCCCCAACCGTCCTGAATGCAAGTTTGGAGTGCACGAACTTTTGTTTTCTGCCCGCACAGACGAAGAGCCAGGACTGAAAGAGGCTGCTGGATCTCTTCAGCATTAAGCAAGCCGGATTTGCTAAAGTGACACTTTTATTGCAGTCTCTCCTTTGTTTGCCAGCTCCAAGTCCGTTTGGGCACAACATCTGTGGTGCACCCCCCAGCCGTCCTTTAATCCGAGTTCGGAGTGCACGAACGATTGCTCTCTGCCAGCACAGACGAAGAGCCAGGACTGAAAGAGGCTGCTGGATCTCTTCAGCACTCAGCAAGCTTTGCAACCGGGACACCTCTTTTACTGTCACTCCTTGCTTACTTGTCTGAAAGTGCATTTGAACCAACGTCTCCGGCACCCAATCTCAGACATGCTGCTGCTGAGTGAGCGGAGCAAGTTAGGTTGAGCCCTCTGACGATGATCTAGATCTGAGAGTAGCTATTGGAAATCTTCTGCAAACAGCATCTTTCGGAGACGTGGTACATATATTGCAGTCTCTCCTTTGTTTGCCAGCTCCAAATCCGCTTGAGCGGAACATCTGTGGTGCACCCCCCAGCCGTCCTGAATCCGAGTTTCGAGTGCACGAACGATTGTTCTGTGCTCGCACATATGAATAGGCAGGAGTGAAAGGGGCTGCTGGATCTCTACTGCCCTCTGCAGGATTTGCTAAATTGACACTTTTATTGCAGTCTCTCCTTTGTTTGACAGCTCCAAGTCCGTTTGGGCACAACATCTGTGGTGCACCCCCCAGCTGTCCTTTAATCCGAGTTCGGAGTGCACGAACGATTGCTCTCTGCCCGCACAGACGAAGAGCCAGGACTGAAAGAGGCTGCTGGATCTCTTCAGCACTCAGCAAGCTTTGCAACCGGGACACCTCTTTTACTGTCACTCCTTGCTTACTTGTCTGAAAGTGCATTTGAACCAACGTCTCCGGCACCCAATCTCAGACATGCTGCTGCTGAGTGAGCGGAGCAAGTTAGTTTGATCCCTCTGACGATGATCTAGATCTGAGAGTAGCTATTGGAAATCTTCTGCAAACAGCATCTTTCGGAGAGGTGGTACATATATTGCAGTCTCTCCTTTGTTTGAAAGCTCCAAATCCGCTTGAGCGTTACATCTGTGGTGCACCCCCCAGCCGTCCTGAATGCAAGTTTGGAGTGCAAGAACGATTGTTCTGTGCTCGCACAGATGAATAGGCAGGACTGAAAGGGGCTGCTGGATCTCTACTGCCCTCAGCAGGATTTGCTAAATTGACACTTTTATTGCAGTCTCTCCTTTGTTTGCCAGCTCCAAGTCCGTTTGGGCACTACATCTGTGGTGCACCCCCCAGCCGTCCTTTAATCCGAGTTCGGAGTGCACGAACGATTGCTCTCTGCTCGCACAGACGAATAGGCGGGACTGAAAGAGGCTGCTGGATCTCTTCAGCACTCAGCAAGCTTTGCAACCGGGACACCTCTTTTACTGTCATTCCTTGCATACTTATCAGAAAGTGCATTTGAACCAACGTCTCCGGCACCCAATCTCAGACATGCTGCTGCTGAGTGAGCGGAGCAAGTTAGTTTGAGCCCTCTGACGATGATCTAGATCTGAGAGTAGCTATTGGAAATCTTCTGCAAACAGCATCTTTCGGAGAGGTGGTACATATATTGCAGTCTCTCCTTTGTTTGAAAGCTCCAAATCCGTTTGAGCGCAATATCTGTGGTGCACCCCCCAGCCGTCCTGAATCCGAGTTTGGAGTGCACGAACTTTTGTTTTCTGCCCGCACAGACGAAGAGCCAGGACTGAAAGAGGCTGCTGGATCTCTTCAGCACTAAGCAAGCCGGATTTGCTAAAGTGACACTTTTATTGCAGTCTCTCCTTTGTTTGCCAGCTCCAAGTCCGTTTGGGCACAACATCTGTGGTGCACCCCCCAGCCGTCCTTTAATCCGAGTTCGGAGTGCACGAACGATTGCTCTCTGCCCGCACAGGAGAAGAGCCAGGACTGAAAGAGGCTGCTGGATCTCTTCAGCACTCAGCAAGCTTTGCAACCGGGACACCTCTTTTACTGTCACTCCTTGCTTACTTGTCTGAAAGTACATTTGAACCAACGTCTCCGGCACCCAATCTCAGACATGCTGCTGCTGAGTGAGCGGAGCAAGTTAGTTTGATCCCTCTGACGATGATCTAGATCTGAGAGTAGCTATTTGAAATCTTCTGCAAACAGCATCTTTCGGAGAGGTGGTACATATATTGCAGTCTCTCCTTTGTTTGCCAGCTCCAAATCCGCTTGAGCGGAACATCTGTGGTGCACCCCCCAGCCGTCCTTTAATCCGAGTTCGGAGTGCACGAACGATTGCTCTCTGCTCGCACAGACGAATAGGCGGGACTGAAAGAGGCTGCTGGATCTCTTCAGCACTCAGCAAGCTTTGCAACTGGGACACCTCTTTTACTGTCACTCCTTGCTTACTTGTCTGAAAGTGCATTTGAACCAACATCTCCGGCACCCAATCTCAGACATGCTGCTGCTGAGTGAGCGGAGCAAGTTAGTTTGAGCCCTCTGACGATGAACTAGATCTGAGAGTAACTATTGGAAATCTTCTGCAAACAGCATCTTTCGGAGAGGTGGTACATATATTGCAGTCTCTCCTTTGTTTGCCAGCTCCAAATCCGCTTGAGCGCAACATCTTTGGTGCACCCCCCAGCCGTCCTGAATGCAAGTTTGGAGTGCACGAACGATTGTTCTGTGCTCGCACAGATGAATAGGCAGGACTGAAAGGGGCTGCTGGATCTCTACTGCCCTCAGCAGGATTTGCTAAATTGACAATTTTATTGCAGTCTCTCCTTTGTTTGCCAGCTCCAAGTCCGTTTGGGCACAACATCTGTGGTGCACCCCCCAGCCGTCCTTTAATCCGAGTTCGGAGTGCACGAACGATTGCTCTCTGCTCGCACAGACGAATAGGCGGGACTGAAAGAGGCTGCTGGATCTCTTCAGCACTCAGCAAGCTTTGCAACTGGGACACCTCTTTTACTGTCACTCCTTGCTTACTTGTCTGAAAGTGCATTTGAACCAACATCTCCGGCACCCAATCTCAGACATGCTGCTGCTGAGTGAGCGGAGCAAGTTAGTTTGAGCCCTCTGACGATGAACTAGATCTGAGAGTAACTATTGGAAATCTTCTGCAAACAGCATCTTTCGGAGAGGTGGTACATATATTGCAGTCTCTCCTTTGTTTGCCAGCTCCAAATCCGCTTGAGCGCAACATCTTTGGTGCACCCCCCAGCCGTCCTGAATGCAAGTTTCGAGTGCACGAAGGATTGTTCTGTGCTCGCACAATAGGCAGGACTGAAAGGGGCTGCTGGATCTCTACTGCCCTCAGCAGGATTTGCTAAATTGACACTTTTATTGCAGTCTCTCCTTTGTTTGCCAGCTCCAAGTCCGTTTGGGCACTACATCTGTGGTGCACCCCCCAGCCGTCCTTTAATCCGAGTTCGGAGTGCACGAACGATTGCTCTCTGCTCGCACAGACGAATAGGCGGGACTGAAAGAGGCTGCTGGATCTCTTCAGCACTCAGCAAGCTTTGCAACCGGGACACCTCTTTTACTGTCACTCCTTGCTTACTTGTCTGAAAGTGCATTTGAACCAACGTCTCCGGCACCCAATCTCAGACATGCTGCTGCTGAGTGAGCGGAGCAAGTTAGTTTGAGCCCTCTGACGATGATCTAGATCTGAGAGTAGCTATTGGAAATCTTCTGCAAACAGCATCTTTCGGAGAGGTGGTACATATATTGCAGTCTCTCCTTTGTTTGAAAGCTCCAAATCCGTTTGAGCACAATATCTGTGGTGCACCCCCCAGCCGTCCTGAATCCGAGTTTGGAGTGCACGAACTTTTGTTTTCTGCCCGCACAGACGAAGAGCCAGGACTGAAAGAGGCTGCTGGATCTCTTCAGCACTAAGCAAGCCGGATTTGCTAAAGTGACACTTTTATTGCAGTCTCTCCTTTGTTTGCCAGCTCCAAGTCCGTTTGGGCACAACATCTGTGGTGCACCCCCCAGCCGTCCTTTAATCCGAGTTCGGAGTGCACGAACGATTGCTCTCTGCCCGCACAGGAGAAGAGCCAGGACTGAAAGAGGCTGCTGGATCTCTTCAGCACTCAGCAAGCTTTGCAACCGGGACACCTCTTTTACTGTCACTCCTTGCTTACTTGTCTGAAAGTACATTTGAACCAACGTCTCCGGCACCCAATCTCAGACATGCTGCTGCTGAGTGAGCGGAGCAAGTTAGTTTGATCCCTCTGACGATGATCTAGATCTGAGAGTAGCTATTTGAAATCTTCTGCAAACAGCATCTTTCGGAGAGGTGGTACATATATTGCAGTCTCTCCTTTGTTTGCCAGCTCCAAATCCGCTTGAGCGGAACATCTGTGGTGCACCCCCCAGCCGTCCTTTAATCCGAGTTCGGAGTGCACGAACGATTGCTCTCTGCTCGCACAGACGAATAGGCGGGACTGAAAGAGGCTGCTGGATCTCTTCAGCACTCAGCAAGCTTTGCAACTGGGACACCTCTTTTACTGTCACTCCTTGCTTACTTGTCTGAAAGTGCATTTGAACCAACATCTCCGGCACCCAATCTCAGACATGCTGCTGCTGAGTGAGCGGAGCAAGTTAGTTTGAGCCCTCTGACGATGAACTAGATCTGAGAGTAACTATTGGAAATCTTCTGCAAACAGCATCTTTCGGAGAGGTGGTACATATATTGCAGTCTCTCCTTTGTTTGCCAGCTCCAAATCCGCTTGAGCGCAACATCTTTGGTGCACCCCCCAGCCGTCCTGAATGCAAGTTTGGAGTGCACGAACGATTGTTCTGTGCTCGCACAGATGAATAGGCAGGACTGAAAGGGGCTGCTGGATCTCTACTGCCCTCAGCAGGATTTGCTAAATTGACACTTTTATTGCAGTCTCTCCTTTGTTTGCCAGCTCCAAGTCCGTTTGGGCACAACATCTGTGGTGCACCCCCCAGCCGTCCTTTAATCCGAGTTCGGAGTGCACGAACGATTGCTCTCTGCTCGCACAGACGAATAGGCGGGACTGAAAGAGGCTGCTGGATCTCTTCAGCACTCAGCAAGCTTTGCAACTGGGACACCTCTTTTACTGTCACTCCTTGCTTACTTGTCTGAAAGTGCATTTGAACCAACATCTCCGGCACCCAATCTCAGACATGCTGCTGCTGAGTGAGCGGAGCAAGTTAGTTTGAGCCCTCTGACGATGAACTAGATCTGAGAGTAACTATTGGAAATCTTCTGCAAACAGCATCTTTCGGAGAGGTGGTACATATATTGCAGTCTCTCCTTTGTTTGCCAGCTCCAAATCCGCTTGAGCGCAACATCTTTGGTGCACCCCCCAGCCGTCCTGAATGCAAGTTTCGAGTGCACGAAGGATTGTTCTGTGCTCGCACAATAGGCAGGACTGAAAGGGGCTGCTGGATCTCTACTGCCCTCAGCAGGATTTGCTAAATTGACACTTTTATTGCAGTCTCTCCTTTGTTTGCCAGCTCCAAGTCCGTTTGGGCACAACATCTGTGGTGCACCCCCCAGCCGTCCTTTAATCCGAGTTCGGAGTGCACGAACGATTGCTCTCTGCTCGCACAGACGAATAGGCGGGACTGAAAGAGGCTGCTGGATCTCTTCAGCACTCAGCAAGCTTTGCAACCGGGACACCTCTTTTACTGTCACTCCTTGCTTACTTGTCTGAAAGTGCATTTGAACCAACGTCTCCGGCACCCAATCTCAGACATGCTGCTGCTGAGTGAGCGGAGCAAGTTAGTTTGAGCCCTCTGACGATGATCTAGATCTGAGAGTAGCTATTGGAAATCTTCTGCAAACAGCATCTTTCGGAGAGGTGGTACATATATTGCAGTCTCTCCTTTGTTTGCCAGCTCCAAATCCGCTTGAGCGCAACATCTGTGGTGCACCCCCCAGCCGTCCTGAATGCAAGTTTCGAGTGCACGAACGATTGTTCTGTGCTCGCACAGATGAATAGGCAGGACTGAAAGGGGCTGCTGGATCTCTTCTGCCCTCAGCAGGATTTGCTAAATTGACACTTTTATTGCAGTCTCTCCTTTGTTTGCCAGCTCCAAGTCCGTTTGGGCACTACATCTGTGGTGCACCCCCCAGCCGTCCTTTAATCCGAGTTCGGAGTGCACGAACGATTGCTCTCTGCTCGCACAGACGAATAGGCGGGACTGAAAGAGGCTGCTGGATCTCTTCAGCACTCAGCAAGATTTGCAACCGGGACACCTCTTTTAATGTCATTCCTTGCATACTTATCAGAAAGTGCATTTGAACCAACGTCTCCGGCACCCAATCTCAGACATGCTGCTGCTGAGTGAGCGGAGCAAGTTAGTTTGATCCCTCTGACGATGATCTAGATCTGAGAGTAGCTATTGGAAATCTTCTGCAAACAGCATCTTTCGGAGACGTGGTACATATATTGCAGTCTCTCCTTTGTTTGAAAGCTCCAAATCCGTTTGAGCGTTACATCTGTGGTGCACCCCCCAACCGTCCTGAATGCAAGTTTGGAGTGCACGAACTTTTGTTTTCTGCCCGCACAGACGAAGAGCCAGGACTGAAAGAGGCTGCTGGATCTCTTCAGCATTAAGCAAGCCGGATTTGCTAAAGTGACACTTTTATTGCAGTCTCTCCTTTGTTTGCCAGCTCCAAGTCCGTTTGGGCACAACATCTGTGGTGCACCCCCCAGCCGTCCTTTAATCCGAGTTCGGAGTGCACGAACGATTGCTCTCTGCCAGCACAGACGAAGAGCCAGGACTGAAAGAGGCTGCTGGATCTCTTCAGCACTCAGCAAGCTTTGCAACCGGGACACCTCTTTTACTGTCACTCCTTGCTTACTTGTCTGAAAGTGCATTTGAACCAACGTCTCCGGCACCCAATCTCAGACATGCTGCTGCTGAGTGAGCGGAGCAAGTTAGGTTGAGCCCTCTGACGATGATCTAGATCTGAGAGTAGCTATTGGAAATCTTCTGCAAACAGCATCTTTCGGAGAGGTGGTACATATATTGCAGTCTCTCCTTTGTTTGCCAGCTCCAAATCCGCTTGAGCGCAACATCTGTGGTGCACCCCCCAGCCGTCCTGAATCCGAGTTTCGAGTGCACGAACGATTGTTCTGTGCTCGCACATATGAATAGGCAGGAGTGAAAGGGGCTGCTGGATCTCTACTGCCCTCTGCAGGATTTGCTAAATTGACACTTTTATTGCAGTCTCTCCTTTGTTTGACAGCTCCAAGTCCGTTTGGGCACAACATCTGTGGTGCACCCCCCAGCTGTCCTTTAATCCGAGTTCGGAGTGCACGAACGATTGCTCTCTGCCCGCACAGACGAAGAGCCAGGACTGAAAGAGGCTGCTGGATCTCTTCAGCACTCAGCAAGCTTTGCAACCGGGACACCTCTTTTACTGTCACTCCTTGCTTACTTGTCTGAAAGTGCATTTGAACCAACGTCTCCGGCACCCAATCTCAGACATGCTGCTGCTGAGTGAGCGGAGCAAGTTAGTTTGATCCCTCTGACGATGATCTAGATCTGAGAGTAGCTATTGGAAATCTTCTGCAAACAGCATCTTTCGGAGAGGTGGTACATATATTGCAGTCTCTCCTTTGTTTGAAAGCTCCAAATCCGCTTGAGCGTTACATCTGTGGTGCACCCCCCAGCCGTCCTGAATGCAAGTTTGGAGTGCAAGAACGATTGTTCTGTGCTCGCACAGATGAATAGGCAGGACTGAAAGGGGCTGCTGGATCTCTACTGCCCTCAGCAGGATTTGCTAAATTGACACTTTTATTGCAGTCTCTCCTTTGTTTGACAGCTCCAAGTCCGTTTGGGCACTACATCTGTGGTGCACCCCCCAGCCGTCCTTTAATCCGAGTTCGGAGTGCACGAACGATTGCTCTCTGCTCGCACAGACGAATAGGCGGGACTGAAAGAGGCTGCTGGATCTCTTCAGCACTCAGCAAGCTTTGCAACCGGGACACCTCTTTTACTGTCATTCCTTGCATACTTATCAGAAAGTGCATTTGAACCAACGTCTCCGGCACCCAATCTCAGACATGCTGCTGCTGAGTGAGCGGAGCAAGTTAGTTTGAGCCCTCTGACGATGATCTAGATCTGAGAGTAGCTATTGGAAATCTTCTGCAAACAGCATCTTTCGGAGAGGTGGTACATATATTGCAGTCTCTCCTTTGTTTGAAAGCTCCAAATCCGTTTGAGCACAATATCTGTGGTGCACCCCCCAGCCGTCCTGAATCCGAGTTTGGAGTGCACGAACTTTTGTTTTCTGCCCGCACAGACGAAGAGCCAGGACTGAAAGAGGCTGCTGGATCTCTTCAGCACTAAGCAAGCCGGATTTGCTAAAGTGACACTTTTATTGCAGTCTCTCCTTTGTTTGCCAGCTCCAAGTCCGTTTGGGCACAACATCTGTGGTGCACCCCCCAGCCGTCCTTTAATCCGAGTTCGGAGTGCACGAACGATTGCTCTCTGCCCGCACAGGAGAAGAGCCAGGACTGAAAGAGGCTGCTGGATCTCTTCAGCACTCAGCAAGCTTTGCAACCGGGACACCTCTTTTACTGTCACTCCTTGCTTACTTGTCTGAAAGTACATTTGAACCAACGTCTCCGGCACCCAATCTCAGACATGCTGCTGCTGAGTGAGCGGAGCAAGTTAGTTTGATCCCTCTGACGATGATCTAGATCTGAGAGTAGCTATTTGAAATCTTCTGCAAACAGCATCTTTCGGAGAGGTGGTACATATATTGCAGTCTCTCCTTTGTTTGCCAGCTCCAAATCCGCTTGAGCGGAACATCTGTGGTGCACCCCCCAGCCGTCCTTTAATCCGAGTTCGGAGTGCACGAACGATTGCTCTCTGCTCGCACAGACGAATAGGCGGGACTGAAAGAGGCTGCTGGATCTCTTCAGCACTCAGCAAGCTTTGCAACTGGGACACCTCTTTTACTGTCACTCCTTGCTTACTTGTCTGAAAGTGCATTTGAACCAACATCTCCGGCACCCAATCTCAGACATGCTGCTGCTGAGTGAGCGGAGCAAGTTAGTTTGAGCCCTCTGACGATGAACTAGATCTGAGAGTAACTATTGGAAATCTTCTGCAAACAGCATCTTTCGGAGAGGTGGTACATATATTGCAGTCTCTCCTTTGTTTGCCAGCTCCAAATCCGCTTGAGCGCAACATCTTTGGTGCACCCCCCAGCCGTCCTGAATGCAAGTTTGGAGTGCACGAACGATTGTTCTGTGCTCGCACAGATGAATAGGCAGGACTGAAAGGGGCTGCTGGATCTCTACTGCCCTCAGCAGGATTTGCTAAATTGACACTTTTATTGCAGTCTCTCCTTTGTTTGCCAGCTCCAAGTCCGTTTGGGCACAACATCTGTGGTGCACCCCCCAGCCGTCCTTTAATCCGAGTTCGGAGTGCACGAACGATTGCTCTCTGCTCGCACAGACGAATAGGCGGGACTGAAAGAGGCTGCTGGATCTCTTCAGCACTCAGCAAGCTTTGCAACTGGGACACCTCTTTTACTGTCACTCCTTGCTTACTTGTCTGAAAGTGCATTTGAACCAACATCTCCGGCACCCAATCTCAGACATGCTGCTGCTGAGTGAGCGGAGCAAGTTAGTTTGAGCCCTCTGACGATGAACTAGATCTGAGAGTAACTATTGGAAATCTTCTGCAAACAGCATCTTTCGGAGAGGTGGTACATATATTGCAGTCTCTCCTTTGTTTGCCAGCTCCAAATCCGCTTGAGCGCAACATCTTTGGTGCACCCCCCAGCCGTCCTGAATGCAAGTTTGGAGTGCACGAACGATTGTTCTGTGCTCGCACAGATGAATAGGCAGGACTGAAAGGGGCTGCTGGATCTCTACTGCCCTCAGCAGGATTTGCTAAATTGACACTTTTATTGCAGTCTCTCCTTTGTTTGCCAGCTCCAAGTCCGTTTGGGCACAACATCTGTGGTGCACCCCCCAGCCGTCCTTTAATCCGAGTTCGGAGTGCACGAACGATTGCTCTCTGCCAGCACAGACGAAGAGCCAGGACTGAAAGAGGCTGCTGGATCTCTTCAGCACTCAGCAAGATTTGCAACCGGGAAACCTCTTTTACTGTCATTCCTTGCATACTTATCAGAAAGTGCATTTGAACCAACGTCTCCGGCACCCAATCTCAGACATGCTGCTGCTGAGTGAGCGGAGCAAGTTAGTTTGATCCCTCTGACGATGATCTAGATCTGAGAGTAGCTATTGGAAATCTTCTGCAAACAGCATCTTTCGGAGACGTGGTACATATATTGCAGTCTCTCCTTTGTTTGAAAGCTCCAAATCCGTTTGAGCACAATATCTGTGGTGCACCCCCCAGCCGTCCTGAATCCGAGTTTGGAGTGCACGAACTTTTGTTTTCTGCCCGCACAGACGAAGAGCCAGGACTGAAAGAGGCTGCTGGATCTCTTCAGCACTAAGCAAGCCGGATTTGCTAAAGTGACACTTTTATTGCTGTCTCTCCTTTTTTGCCAGCTCCAAGTCCGTTTGGGCACAACATCTGTGGTGCACCCCCCAGCCGTCCTTTAATCCGAGTTCGGAGTGCAAGAACGATTGCTCTCTGCTCGCACAGACGAATAGGCGGGACTGAAAGAGGCTGCTGGATCTCTTCAGCACTCAGCAAGCTTTGCAACCGGGACACCTCTTTTACTGTCACTCCTTGCTTACTTGTCTGAAAGTGCATTTGAACCAACATCTCCGGCACCCAATCTCAGACATGCTGCTGCTGAGTGAGCGGAGCAAGTTAGTTTGAGCCCTCTGACGATGAACTAGATCTGAGAGTAACTATTGGAAATCTTCTGCAAACAGCATCTTTCGGAGAGGTGGTACATATATTGCAGTCTCTCCTTTGTTTGCCAGCTCCAAACCCGCTTGAGCTTTACATCTGTAGTGCACCCCCCAGCCGTCCTAAATGCAAGTTTGGAGTGCAAGAACGATTGTTCTGTGCTCGCACAGATGAATAGGCAGGACTGAAAGGGGCTGCTGGATCTCTACTGCCCTCAGCAGGATTTGCTAAATTGACACTTTTATTGCAGTCTCTCCTTTGTTTGCCAGCTCCAAGTCCGTTTGGGCACTACATCTGTGGTGCACCCCCCAGCTGTCCTTTAATCCGAGTTCGGAGTGCACGAACGATTGCTCTCTGCTCGCACAGACGAATAGGCGGGACTGAAAGAGGCTGCTGGATCTCTTCAGCACTCAGCAAGCTTTGCAACCGGGACACCTCTTTTACTGTCACTCCTTGCTTACTTGTCTGAAAGTGCATTTGAACCAACGTCTCCGGCACCCAATCTCAGACATGCTGCTGCTGAGTGAGCGGAGCAAGTTAGTTTGATCCCTCTGACGATGATCTAGATCTGAGAGTAGCTTTTGGAAATCTTCTGCAAACAGCATCTTTCGGAGAGGTGGTACATATATTGCAGTCTCTCCTTTGTTTGCCAGCTCCAAATCCGCTTGAGCGGAACATCTATGGTGCACCCCCCAGCCGTCCTGAATGCAAGTTTCGAGTGCACGAACGATTGTTCTGTGCTCGCACATATGAATAGGCAGGAGTGAAAGGGGCTGCTGGATCTCTACTGCCCTCAGCAGGATTTGCTAAATTGACACTTTTATTGCAGTCTCTCCTTTGTTTGCCAGCTCCAAGTCCGTTTGGGCACTACATCTGGGGTGCACCCCCCAGCCGTCCTTTAATCCGAGTTCGGAGTGCACGAACGATTGCTCTCTGCTCGCACAGACGAATAGGCGGGACTGAAAGAGGCTGCTGGATCTCTTCAGCACTCAGCAAGCTTTGCAACCGGGACACCTCTTTTACTGTCATTCCTTGCATACTTATCAGAAAGTGCATTTGAACCAACGTCTCCGGCACCCAATCTCAGACATGCTGCTGCTGAGTGAGCGGAGCAAGTTAGTTTGAGCCCTCTGACGATGATCTAGATCTGAGAGTAGCTATTGGAAATCTTCTGCAAACAGCATCTTTCGGAGAGGTGGTACATATATTGCAGTCTCTCCTTTGTTTGAAAGCTCCAAATCCGTTTGAGCGCAATATCTGTGGTGCACCCCCCAGCCGTCCTGAATCCGAGTTTGGAGTGCACGAACTTTTGTTTTCTGCCCGCACAGACGAAGAGCCAGGACTGAAAGAGGCTGCTGGATCTCTTCAGCACTAAGCAAGCCGGATTTGCTAAAGTGACACTTTTATTGCAGTCTCTCCTTTGTTTGCCAGCTCCAAGTCCGTTTGGGCACAACATCTGTGGTGCACCCCCCAGCCGTCCTTTAATCCGAGTTCGGAGTGCACGAACGATTGCTCTCTGCCCGCACAGGAGAAGAGCCAGGACTGAAAGAGGCTGCTGGATCTCTTCAGCACTCAGCAAGCTTTGCAACCGGGACACCTCTTTTACTGTCACTCCTTGCTTACTTGTCTGAAAGTACATTTGAACCAACGTCTCCGGCACCCAATCTCAGACATGCTGCTGCTGAGTGAGCGGAGCAAGTTAGTTTGATCCCTCTGACGATGATCTAGATCTGAGAGTAGCTATTTGAAATCTTCTGCAAACAGCATCTTTCGGAGAGGTGGTACATATATTGCAGTCTCTCCTTTGTTTGCCAGCTCCAAATCCGCTTGAGCGGAACATCTGTGGTGCACCCCCCAGCCGTCCTTTAATCCGAGTTCGGAGTGCACGAACGATTGCTCTCTGCTCGCACAGACGAATAGGCGGGACTGAAAGAGGCTGCTGGATCTCTTCAGCACTCAGCAAGCTTTGCAACTGGGACACCTCTTTTACTGTCACTCCTTGCTTACTTGTCTGAAAGTGCATTTGAACCAACATCTCCGGCACCCAATCTCAGACATGCTGCTGCTGAGTGAGCGGAGCAAGTTAGTTTGAGCCCTCTGACGATGAACTAGATCTGAGAGTAACTATTGGAAATCTTCTGCAAACAGCATCTTTCGGAGAGGTGGTACATATATTGCAGTCTCTCCTTTGTTTGCCAGCTCCAAATCCGCTTGAGCGCAACATCTTTGGTGCACCCCCCAGCCGTCCTGAATGCAAGTTTGGAGTGCACGAACGATTGTTCTGTGCTCGCACAGATGAATAGGCAGGACTGAAAGGGGCTGCTGGATCTCTACTGCCCTCAGCAGGATTTGCTAAATTGACACTTTTATTGCAGTCTCTCCTTTGTTTGCCAGCTCCAAGTCCGTTTGGGCACAACATCTGTGGTGCACCCCCCAGCCGTCCTTTAATCCGAGTTCGGAGTGCACGAACGATTGCTCTCTGCTCGCACAGACGAATAGGCGGGACTGAAAGAGGCTGCTGGATCTCTTCAGCACTCAGCAAGCTTTGCAACTGGGACACCTCTTTTACTGTCACTCCTTGCTTACTTGTCTGAAAGTGCATTTGAACCAACATCTCCGGCACCCAATCTCAGACATGCTGCTGCTGAGTGAGCGGAGCAAGTTAGTTTGAGCCCTCTGACGATGAACTAGATCTGAGAGTAACTATTGGAAATCTTCTGCAAACAGCATCTTTCGGAGAGGTGGTACATATATTGCAGTCTCTCCTTTGTTTGCCAGCTCCAAATCCGCTTGAGCGCAACATCTTTGGTGCACCCCCCAGCCGTCCTGAATGCAAGTTTCGAGTGCACGAAGGATTGTTCTGTGCTCGCACAATAGGCAGGACTGAAAGGGGCTGCTGGATCTCTACTGCCCTCAGCAGGATTTGCTAAATTGACACTTTTATTGCAGTCTCTCCTTTGTTTGCCAGCTCCAAGTCCGTTTGGGCACAACATCTGTGGTGCACCCCCCAGCCGTCCTTTAATCCGAGTTCGGAGTGCACGAACGATTGCTCTCTGCTCGCACAGACGAATAGGCGGGACTGAAAGAGGCTGCTGGATCTCTTCAGCACTCAGCAAGCTTTGCAACCGGGACACCTCTTTTACTGTCACTCCTTGCTTACTTGTCTGAAAGTGCATTTGAACCAACGTCTCCGGCACCCAATCTCAGACATGCTGCTGCTGAGTGAGCGGAGCAAGTTAGTTTGAGCCCTCTGACGATGATCTAGATCTGAGAGTAGCTATTGGAAATCTTCTGCAAACAGCATCTTTCGGAGAGGTGGTACATATATTGCAGTCTCTCCTTTGTTTGAAAGCTCCAAATCCGTTTGAGCACAATATCTGTGGTGCACCCCCCAGCCGTCCTGAATCCGAGTTTGGAGTGCACGAACTTTTGTTTTCTGCCCGCACAGACGAAGAGCCAGGACTGAAAGAGGCTGCTGGATCTCTTCAGCACTAAGCAAGCCGGATTTGCTAAAGTGACACTTTTATTGCAGTCTCTCCTTTGTTTGCCAGCTCCAAGTCCGTTTGGGCACAACATCTGTGGTGCACCCCCCAGCCGTCCTTTAATCCGAGTTCGGAGTGCACGAACGATTGCTCTCTGCCCGCACAGGAGAAGAGCCAGGACTGAAAGAGGCTGCTGGATCTCTTCAGCACTCAGCAAGCTTTGCAACCGGGACACCTCTTTTACTGTCACTCCTTGCTTACTTGTCTGAAAGTACATTTGAACCAACGTCTCCGGCACCCAATCTCAGACATGCTGCTGCTGAGTGAGCGGAGCAAGTTAGTTTGATCCCTCTGACGATGATCTAGATCTGAGAGTAGCTATTTGAAATCTTCTGCAAACAGCATCTTTCGGAGAGGTGGTACATATATTGCAGTCTCTCCTTTGTTTGCCAGCTCCAAATCCGCTTGAGCGGAACATCTGTGGTGCACCCCCCAGCCGTCCTGAATGCAAGTTTGGAGTGCACGAACGATTGTTCTGTGCTCGCACAGATGAATAGGCAGGACTGAAAGGGGCTGCTGGATCTCTACTGCCCTCAGCAGGATTTGCTAAAGTGACACTTTTATTGCAGTCTCTCCTCTGTTTGACAGCTCCAAGTCCGTTTGGGCACAACATCGGTGGTGCACCCCCCAGCTTTCCCGAATCCGAGTTTGGAGTTCACGAACTTTTGTTTTCTGCTTGCACAGACGAATAGGCGGGCCTAAAAGGGGCTGCTGGATCTCTACTGCCCTCAGCAGGATTTGCTAAATTGACACTTTTATTGCAGTCTCTCCTTTGTTTGCCAGCTCCAAGTCCGTTTGGGCACAACATCTGTGGTGCACCCCCCAGCCGTCCTTTAATCCGAGTTCGGAGTGCACGAACGATTGCTCTCTGCTCGCACAGACGAATAGGCGGGACTGAAAGAGGCTGCTGGATCTCTTCAGCACTCAGCAAGCTTTGCAACTGGGACACCTCTTTTACTGTCACTCCTTGCTTACTTGTCTGAAAGTGCATTTGAACCAACATCTCCGGCACCCAATCTCAGACATGCTGCTGCTGAGTGAGCGGAGCAAGTTAGTTTGAGCCCTCTGACGATGAACTAGATCTGAGAGTAACTATTGGAAATCTTCTGCAAACAGCATCTTTCGGAGAGGTGGTACATATATTGCAGTCTCTCCTTTGTTTGCCAGCTCCAAATCCGCTTGAGCGCAACATCTTTGGTGCACCCCCCAGCCGTCCTGAATGCAAGTTTGGAGTGCACGAACGATTGTTCTGTGCTCGCACAGATGAATAGGCAGGACTGAAAGGGGCTGCTGGATCTCTACTGCCCTCAGCAGGATTTGCTAAATTGACACTTTTATTGCAGTCTCTCCTTTGTTTGCCAGCTCCAAGTCCGTTTGGGCACAACATCTGTGGTGCACCCCCCAGCCGTCCTTTAATCCGAGTTCGGAGTGCACGAACGATTGCTCTCTGCTCGCACAGACGAATAGGCGGGACTGAAAGAGGCTGCTGGATCTCTTCAGCACTCAGCAAGCTTTGCAACTGGGACACCTCTTTTACTGTCACTCCTTGCTTACTTGTCTGAAAGTGCATTTGAACCAACATCTCCGGCACCCAATCTCAGACATGCTGCTGCTGAGTGAGCGGAGCAAGTTAGTTTGAGCCCTCTGACGATGAACTAGATCTGAGAGTAACTATTAGAAATCTTCTGCAAACAGCATCTTTCGGAGAGGTGGTACATATATTGCAGTCTCTCCTTTGTTTGCCAGCTCCAAATCCGCTTGAGCGCAACATCTTTGGTGCACCCCCCAGCCGTCCTGAATGCAAGTTTCGAGTGCACGAAGGATTGTTCTGTGCTCGCACAATAGGCAGGACTGAAAGGGGCTGCTGGATCTCTACTGCCCTCAGCAGGATTTGCTAAATTGACACTTTTATTGCAGTCTCTCCTTTGTTTGCCAGCTCCAAGTCCGTTTGGGCACAACATCTGTGGTGCACCCCCCAGCCGTCCTTTAATCCGAGTTCGGAGTGCACGAACGATTGCTCTCTGCTCGCACAGACGAATAGGCGGGACTGAAAGAGGCTGCTGGATCTCTTCAGCACTCAGCAAGCTTTGCAACCGGGACACCTCTTTTACTGTCACTCCTTGCTTACTTGTCTGAAAGTGCATTTGAACCAACGTCTCCGGCACCCAATCTCAGACATGCTGCTGCTGAGTGAGCGGAGCAAGTTAGTTTGAGCCCTCTGACGATGATCTAGATCTGAGAGTAGCTATTGGAAATCTTCTGCAAACAGCATCTTTCGGAGAGGTGGTACATATATTGCAGTCTCTCCTTTGTTTGCCAGCTCCAAATCCGCTTGAGCGCAACATCTGTGGTGCACCCCCCAGCCGTCCTGAATGCAAGTTTCGAGTGCACGAACGATTGTTCTGTGCTCGCACAGATGAATAGGCAGGACTGAAAGGGGCTGCTGGATCTCTACTGCCCTCAGCAGGATTTGCTAAATTGACACTTTTATTGCAGTCTCTCCTTTGTTTGCCAGCTCCAAGTCCGTTTGGGCACTACATCTGTGGTGCACCCCCCAGCCGTCCTTTAATCCGAGTTCGGAGTGCACGAACGATTGCTCTCTGCTCGCACAGACGAATAGGCGGGACTGAAAGAGGCTGCTGGATCTCTTCAGCACTCAGCAAGCTTTGCAACCGGGACACCTCTTTTAATGTCATTCCTTGCATACTTATCAGAAAGTGCATTTGAACCAACGTCTCCGGCACCCAATCTCAGACATGCTGCTGCTGAGTGAGCGGAGCAAGTTAGTTTGATCCCTCTGACGATGATCTAGATCTGAGAGTAGCTATTGGAAATCTTCTGCAAACAGCATCTTTCGGAGACGTGGTACATATATTGCAGTCTCTCCTTTGTTTGAAAGCTCCAAATCCGTTTGAGCGTTACATCTGTGGTGCACCCCCCAACCGTCCTGAATGCAAGTTTGGAGTGCACGAACTTTTGTTTTCTGCCCGCACAGACGAAGAGCCAGGACTGAAAGAGGCTGCTGGATCTCTTCAGCATTAAGCAAGCCGGATTTGCTAAAGTGACACTTTTATTGCAGTCTCTCCTTTGTTTGCCAGCTCCAAGTCCGTTTGGGCACAACATCTGTGGTGCACCCCCCAGCCGTCCTTTAATCCGAGTTCGGAGTGCACGAACGATTGCTCTCTGCCAGCACAGACGAAGAGCCAGGACTGAAAGAGGCTGCTGGATCTCTTCAGCACTCAGCAAGCTTTGCAACCGGGACACCTCTTTTACTGTCACTCCTTGCTTACTTGTCTGAAAGTGCATTTGAACCAACGTCTCCGGCACCCAATCTCAGACATGCTGCTGCTGAGTGAGCGGAGCAAGTTAGGTTGAGCCCTCTGACGATGATCTAGATCTGAGAGTAGCTATTGGAAATCTTCTGCAAACAGCATCTTTCGGAGACGTGGTACATATATTGCAGTCTCTCCTTTGTTTGCCAGCTCCAAATCCGCTTGAGCGGAACATCTGTGGTGCACCCCCCAGCCGTCCTGAATCCGAGTTTCGAGTGCACGAACGATTGTTCTGTGCTCGCACATATGAATAGGCAGGAGTGAAAGGGGCTGCTGGATCTCTACTGCCCTCTGCAGGATTTGCTAAATTGACACTTTTATTGCAGTCTCTCCTTTGTTTGCCAGCTCCAAGTCCGTTTGGGCACAACATCTGTGGTGCACCCCCCAGCTGTCCTTTAATCCGAGTTCGGAGTGCACGAACGATTGCTCTCTGCCCGCACAGACGAAGAGCCAGGACTGAAAGAGGCTGCTGGATCTCTTCAGCACTCAGCAAGCTTTGCAACCGGGACACCTCTTTTACTGTCACTCCTTGCTTACTTGTCTGAAAGTGCATTTGAACCAACGTCTCCGGCACCCAATCTCAGACATGCTGCTGCTGAGTGAGCGGAGCAAGTTAGTTTGATCCCTCTGACGATGATCTAGATCTGAGAGTAGCTATTGGAAATCTTCTGCAAACAGCATCTTTCGGAGAGGTGGTACATATATTGCAGTCTCTCCTTTGTTTGAAAGCTCCAAATCCGCTTGAGCGTTACATCTGTGGTGCACCCCCCAGCCGTCCTGAATGCAAGTTTGGAGTGCAAGAACGATTGTTCTGTGCTCGCACAGATGAATAGGCAGGACTGAAAGGGGCTGCTGGATCTCTACTGCCCTCAGCAGGATTTGCTAAATTGACACTTTTATTGCAGTCTCTCCTTTGTTTGCCAGCTCCAAGTCCGTTTGGGCACTACATCTGTGGTGCACCCCCCAGCCGTCCTTTAATCCGAGTTCGGAGTGCACGAACGATTGCTCTCTGCTCGCACAGACGAATAGGCGGGACTGAAAGAGGCTGCTGGATCTCTTCAGCACTCAGCAAGCTTTGCAACCGGGACACCTCTTTTACTGTCATTCCTTGCATACTTATCAGAAAGTGCATTTGAACCAACGTCTCCGGCACCCAATCTCAGACATGCTGCTGCTGAGTGAGCGGAGCAAGTTAGTTTGAGCCCTCTGACGATGATCTAGATCTGAGAGTAGCTATTGGAAATCTTCTGCAAACAGCATCTTTCGGAGAGGTGGTACATATATTGCAGTCTCTCCTTTGTTTGAAAGCTCCAAATCCGTTTGAGCACAATATCTGTGGTGCACCCCCCAGCCGTCCTGAATCCGAGTTTGGAGTGCACGAACTTTTGTTTTCTGCCCGCACAGACGAAGAGCCAGGACTGAAAGAGGCTGCTGGATCTCTTCAGCACTAAGCAAGCCGGATTTGCTAAAGTGACACTTTTATTGCAGTCTCTCCTTTGTTTGCCAGCTCCAAGTCCGTTTGGGCACAACATCTGTGGTGCACCCCCCAGCCGTCCTTTAATCCGAGTTCGGAGTGCACGAACGATTGCTCTCTGCCCGCACAGGAGAAGAGCCAGGACTGAAAGAGGCTGCTGGATCTCTTCAGCACTCAGCAAGCTTTGCAACCGGGACACCTCTTTTACTGTCACTCCTTGCTTACTTGTCTGAAAGTACATTTGAACCAACGTCTCCGGCACCCAATCTCAGACATGCTGCTGCTGAGTGAGCGGAGCAAGTTAGTTTGATCCCTCTGACGATGATCTAGATCTGAGAGTAGCTATTTGAAATCTTCTGCAAACAGCATCTTTCGGAGAGGTGGTACATATATTGCAGTCTCTCCTTTGTTTGCCAGCTCCAAATCCGCTTGAGCGGAACATCTGTGGTGCACCCCCCAGCCGTCCTTTAATCCGAGTTCGGAGTGCACGAACGATTGCTCTCTGCTCGCACAGACGAATAGGCGGGACTGAAAGAGGCTGCTGGATCTCTTCAGCACTCAGCAAGCTTTGCAACTGGGACACCTCTTTTACTGTCACTCCTTGCTTACTTGTCTGAAAGTGCATTTGAACCAACATCTCCGGCACCCAATCTCAGACATGCTGCTGCTGAGTGAGCGGAGCAAGTTAGTTTGAGCCCTCTGACGATGAACTAGATCTGAGAGTAACTATTGGAAATCTTCTGCAAACAGCATCTTTCGGAGAGGTGGTACATATATTGCAGTCTCTCCTTTGTTTGCCAGCTCCAAATCCGCTTGAGCGCAACATCTTTGGTGCACCCCCCAGCCGTCCTGAATGCAAGTTTGGAGTGCACGAACGATTGTTCTGTGCTCGCACAGATGAATAGGCAGGACTGAAAGGGGCTGCTGGATCTCTACTGCCCTCAGCAGGATTTGCTAAATTGACACTTTTATTGCAGTCTCTCCTTTGTTTGCCAGCTCCAAGTCCGTTTGGGCACAACATCTGTGGTGCACCCCCCAGCCGTCCTTTAATCCGAGTTCGGAGTGCACGAACGATTGCTCTCTGCTCGCACAGACGAATAGGCGGGACTGAAAGAGGCTGCTGGATCTCTTCAGCACTCAGCAAGCTTTGCAACTGGGACACCTCTTTTACTGTCACTCCTTGCTTACTTGTCTGAAAGTGCATTTGAACCAACATCTCCGGCACCCAATCTCAGACATGCTGCTGCTGAGTGAGCGGAGCAAGTTAGTTTGAGCCCTCTGACGATGAACTAGATCTGAGAGTAACTATTGGAAATCTTCTGCAAACAGCATCTTTCGGAGAGGTGGTACATATATTGCAGTCTCTCCTTTGTTTGCCAGCTCCAAATCCGCTTGAGCGCAACATCTTTGGTGCACCCCCCAGCCGTCCTGAATGCAAGTTTGGAGTGCACGAACGATTGTTCTGTGCTCGCACAGATGAATAGGCAGGACTGAAAGGGGCTGCTGGATCTCTACTGCCCTCAGCAGGATTTGCTAAATTGACACTTTTATTGCAGTCTCTCCTTTGTTTGCCAGCTCCAAGTCCGTTTGGGCACAACATCTGTGGTGCACCCCCCAGCCGTCCTTTAATCCGAGTTCGGAGTGCACGAACGATTGCTCTCTGCCAGCACAGACGAAGAGCCAGGACTGAAAGAGGCTGCTGGATCTCTTCAGCACTCAGCAAGATTTGCAACCGGGAAACCTCTTTTACTGTCATTCCTTGCATACTTATCAGAAAGTGCATTTGAACCAACGTCTCCGGCACCCAATCTCAGACATGCTGCTGCTGAGTGAGCGGAGCAAGTTAGTTTGATCCCTCTGACGATGATCTAGATCTGAGAGTAGCTATTGGAAATCTTCTGCAAACAGCATCTTTCGGAGACGTGGTACATATATTGCAGTCTCTCCTTTGTTTGAAAGCTCCAAATCCGTTTGAGCACAATATCTGTGGTGCACCCCCCAGCCGTCCTGAATCCGAGTTTGGAGTGCACGAACTTTTGTTTTCTGCCCGCACAGACGAAGAGCCAGGACTGAAAGAGGCTGCTGGATCTCTTCAGCACTAAGCAAGCCGGATTTGCTAAAGTGACACTTTTATTGCTGTCTCTCCTTTTTTGCCAGCTCCAAGTCCGTTTGGGCACAACATCTGTGGTGCACCCCCCAGCCGTCCTTTAATCCGAGTTCGGAGTGCAAGAACGATTGCTCTCTGCTCGCACAGACGAATAGGCGGGACTGAAAGAGGCTGCTGGATCTCTTCAGCACTCAGCAAGCTTTGCAACCGGGACACCTCTTTTACTGTCACTCCTTGCTTACTTGTCTGAAAGTGCATTTGAACCAACATCTCCGGCACCCAATCTCAGACATGCTGCTGCTGAGTGAGCGGAGCAAGTTAGTTTGAGCCCTCTGACGATGAACTAGATCTGAGAGTAACTATTGGAAATCTTCTGCAAACAGCATCTTTCGGAGAGGTGGTACATATATTGCAGTCTCTCCTTTGTTTGCCAGCTCCAAACCCGCTTGAGCTTTACATCTGTAGTGCACCCCCCAGCCGTCCTAAATGCAAGTTTGGAGTGCAAGAACGATTGTTCTGTGCTCGCACAGATGAATAGGCAGGACTGAAAGGGGCTGCTGGATCTCTACTGCCCTCAGCAGGATTTGCTAAATTGACACTTTTATTGCAGTCTCTCCTTTGTTTGCCAGCTCCAAGTCCGTTTGGGCACTACATCTGTGGTGCACCCCCCAGCTGTCCTTTAATCCGAGTTCGGAGTGCACGAACGATTGCTCTCTGCTCGCACAGACGAATAGGCGGGACTGAAAGAGGCTGCTGGATCTCTTCAGCACTCAGCAAGCTTTGCAACCGGGACACCTCTTTTACTGTCACTCCTTGCTTACTTGTCTGAAAGTGCATTTGAACCAACGTCTCCGGCACCCAATCTCAGACATGCTGCTGCTGAGTGAGCGGAGCAAGTTAGTTTGATCCCTCTGACGATGATCTAGATCTGAGAGTAGCTTTTGGAAATCTTCTGCAAACAGCATCTTTCGGAGAGGTGGTACATATATTGCAGTCTCTCCTTTGTTTGCCAGCTCCAAATCCGCTTGAGCGGAACATCTATGGTGCACCCCCCAGCCGTCCTGAATGCAAGTTTCGAGTGCACGAACGATTGTTCTGTGCTCGCACATATGAATAGGCAGGAGTGAAAGGGGCTGCTGGATCTCTACTGCCCTCAGCAGGATTTGCTAAATTGACACTTTTATTGCAGTCTCTCCTTTGTTTGCCAGCTCCAAGTCCGTTTGGGCACTACATCTGGGGTGCACCCCCCAGCCGTCCTTTAATCCGAGTTCGGAGTGCACGAACGATTGCTCTCTGCTCGCACAGACGAATAGGCGGGACTGAAAGAGGCTGCTGGATCTCTTCAGCACTCAGCAAGCTTTGCAACCGGGACACCTCTTTTACTGTCATTCCTTGCATACTTATCAGAAAGTGCATTTGAACCAACGTCTCCGGCACCCAATCTCAGACATGCTGCTGCTGACTGAGCGGAGCAAGTTAGTTTGAGCCCTCTGACGATGATCTAGATCTGAGAGTAGCTATTGGAAATCTTCTGCAAACAGCATCTTTCGGAGACGTGGTACATATATTGCAGTCTCTCCTTTGTTTGAAAGCTCCAAATCCGTTTGAGCGCAATATCTGTGGTGCACCCCCCAGCCGTCCTGAATCCGAGTTTGGAGTGCACGAACTTTTGTTTTCTGCCCGCACAGACGAAGAGCCAGGACTGAAAGAGGCTGCTGGATCTCTTCAGCACTAAGCAAGCCGGATTTGCTAAAGTGACACTTTTATTGCAGTCTCTCCTTTGTTTGCCAGCTCCAAGTCCGTTTGGGCACAACATCTGTGGTGCACCCCCCAGCCGTCCTTTAATCCGAGTTCGGAGTGCACGAACGATTGCTCTCTGCCCGCACAGGAGAAGAGCCAGGACTGAAAGAGGTTGCTGGATCTCTTCAGCACTCAGCAAGCTTTGCAACCGGGACACCTCTTTTACTGTCACTCCTTGCTTATTTGTCTGAAAGTACATTTGAACCAACGTCTCCGGCACCCAATCTCAGACATGCTGCTGCTGAGTGAGCGGAGCAAGTTAGTTTGATCCCTCTGACGATGATCTAGATCTGAGTGTAGCTATTGGAAATCTTCTGCAAACAGCATCTTTCGGAGAGGTGGTACATATATTGCAGTCTCTCCTTTGTTTGCCAGCTCCAAATCCGCTTGAGCGCAACATCTGTGGTGCACCCCCCAGCCGTCCTGAATGCAAGTTTCGAGTGCACGAAGGATTGTTCTGTGCTCGCACAGATGAATAGGCAGGACCGAAAGGGGCTGCTGGATCTCTACTGCCCTCAGCAGGATTTGCTAAATTGACACTTTTATTGCAGTCTCTCCTTTGTTTGCCAGCTCCAAGTCCGTTTGGGCACAACATCTGTGGTGCACCCCCCAGCCGTCCTTTAATCCGAGTTCGGAGTGCACGAACGATTGCTCTCTGCTCGCACAGACGAATAGGCGGGACTGAAAGAGGCTGCTGGATCTCTTCAGCACTCAGCAAGCTTTGCAACCGGGACACCTCTTTTACTGTCACTCCTTGCTTACTTGTCTGAAAGTGCATTTGAACCAACGTCTCCGGCACCCAATCTCAGACATGCTGCTGCTGAGTGAGCGGAGCAAGTTAGTTTGAGCCCTCTGACGATGATCTAGATCTGAGAGTAGCTATTGGAAATCTTCTGCAAACAGCATCTTTCGGAGACGTGGTACATATATTGCAGTCTCTCCTTTGTTTGCCAGCTCCAAATCCGCTTGAGCGCAACATCTGTGGTGCACCCCCCAGCCGTCCTGAATGCAAGTTTCGAGTGCACGAACGATTGTTCTGTGCTCGCACAGATGAATAGGCAGGACTGAAAGGGGCTGCTGGATCTCTACTGCCCTCAGCAGGATTTGCTAAATTGACACTTTTATTGCAGTCTCTCCTCTGTTTGCCAGCTCCAAGTCCGTTTGGGCACAACATCTGTGGTGCACCCCCTCAGCTGTCCTTTAATCCGAGTTCGGAGTGCACGAACGATTGCTCTCTGCTCGCACAGACGAATAGGCGGGACTGAAAGAGGCTGCTGGATCTCTTCAGCACTCAGCAAGCTTTGCAACCGGGACACCTCTTTTACTGTCACTCCTTGCTTACTTGTCTGAAAGCGCATTTGAACCAACGTCTCCGGCACCCAATCTCAGACATGCTGCTGCTGAGTGAGCGGAGCAAGTTAGGTTGATCCCTCTGACGATGATCCATGTCAGCAAGAAGCTATAGGAAATCTTCTGCAAGTAGCATCTTTCGGAGAGGTGGTACATATATTGCAGTCACTCCTTTGTTTGCCAGCTCCAAATCCGTTTGAGCACAACATCGGTGGTGCACCCCCCAGCTTACCCGAATCCGAGTTTGGAGTGCACGAACTTTTGTTTTCTGCTTGCACAGACGAATAGGCGGGACTGAAAGGGGCTGCTGGATCTCCAGTGCCCACAGCAGGATTTGCTAATTTAACAATTTTATTGCAGTCTCTCCTTTGTTTGGCAGCTCCAAATCCGTGTGAGCACAACATCTCAGGTACACCCTCCCAGCCGTCCTGAATCCGAGTTTCGAGTGCACGAACGATTGCACTCTGCCAGCACAGAGGAAGAGCCAGGACTGAAAGAGGCTGCTGGATCTCTTCAGCACTCAGCAAGCTTTGCAACATGAACACCTCTTTTACTGTCACTCCTTGCTTACTTATCCGAAAGTGCATTTGGACCAGCGCCTCCGGCACCCAATCTCAGACATGCTGTTGCTGAGTGAGCGGAGCAAGTTAGTTTGATCCCTCTGACGCTGATCCATGTCTGCAAGTAGCTATTGGAAATCTTCTGCAAACAGCATCTTTCGGAGGGGGAGTACATATATTGCAGTCTCTCCTTTGTTTGCCCGCTCCAAATCCGCTTGAGCGCAACATCTGTGGTGCACCCCCCAGCCGTCCTGAATGCGAGTTTGGAGTGCACGAACGATTGTTCTGTGCTCGCACAGATGAATAGGCAGGACTGAAAGGGGCTGCTGGATCTCTACTGCCCTCAGCAGGAATTGCTAAAGTGACACATTTATTGCAGTCTCTCCTCTGTTTGACAGCTCCAAGTCCGTTTGGGCACAACATCGGTGGTGCACCCCCCAGCTTTCCCGAATCCGAGTTTGGAGTTCACGAACTTTTGTTTTCTGCTTGCACAGACGAATAGGCGGGCCTAAAAGGGGCTGCTGGATCTCCAGTGCCCACAACAGGATTTGCTAATTTGACAATTTTATTGCAGTCTCTCCTTTGTTTGGCAGCTCCAAATCCGTTTGAGCACAACATCTCAGGTGCACCCCACAGCCGTCCTGAATCCGAGTTTCGAGTGCACGAACGATTGCACTCTGCCCGCACAGACGAAGAGCCAGGACTGAAAGAGGCTGCTGGATCTCTTCAGCACTAAGCAAACCGGATTTGCTAAAGTGACACTTTTATTGCAGTCTCTCCTTTTTTGCCAGCTCCAAGTCCGTTTGTGCACAACATCTGTGGTGCACCCCCCAGCCGTCCTTTAATCCGAGTTCGGAGGGCACGAACGATTGCTCTCTGCCCGCACAGACGAAGAGCCAGGACTGAAAGAGGCTGCTGGATCTCTTCAGCACTCAGCAAGCTTTGCAACCGGGACACCTCTTTTACTGTCACTCCTTGCTTACTTGTCTGAAAGTGCATTTGAACCAACGTCTCCGGCACCCAATCTCAGACATGCTGCTGCTGAGTGAGCGGAGCAAGTTAGGTTGATCCCTCTGACGATGATCTAGATCTGAGAGTAGCTATTGGAAATCTTCTGCAAACAGCATCTTTCGGAGAGGTGGTACATATATTGCAGTCTCTCCTTTGTCTGAAAGCTCCAAATCCGTTTGAGCACAATATCTGTGGTGCACCCCCCAGCTGTCCTGAATCCGAGTTTGGAGTGCACGAACGATTGCTCTCTGCCCGCACAGACGAAGAGCCAGGACTGAAAGAGGCTGCTGGATCTCTTCAGCACTCAGCAAGCTTTGCAGCCGGGACACCTCTTTTACTGTCACTCCTTGCTTACTTGTCTGAAAGTGCATTTGAACCAACGTCTCCGGCACCCAATCTCAGACATGCTGCTGCTGAGTGAGCGGAGCAATTTAGGTTGATCCCTCGGACGATGATCCATGTCAGCAAGAAGCTATAGGAAATCTTCTGCAAGTAGCCTCTTTCGGAGAGGTGGTACATATATTGCAGTCTCTCCTTTGTTTGCCAGCTCCAAATCCGTTTGAGCACAACATCGGTGGTGCACCCCCCAGCTTTCCCGAATCCGAGTTTGGAGTGCACGAACTTTTGTTTTCTGCTTGCACAGACGAATAGGCGGGACTGAAAGGGGCTGCTGGATCTCTAGTGCCCACAGCAGGATTTGCTAAGTTGACAATTTTATTGCAGTCTCTCCTTTCTTTGGCAGCTCCAAATCCGTTTGAGCACAACATCTGTGGTGCACCCCCCCAGCTGTCCTTTAATCCGAGTTCGGAGTGCACGAACGATTGCACTCTGCCCGCACAGACGAAGAGCCAGGACTGAAAGAGGCTGCTGGATCTCTTCAGCACTCGGCAAGCTTTACAACCGGGACACCTCTTTTACTGTCACACCTTGCTTACTTGTCTGAAAGTGCATTTGAACCAAAGTCTCTGGCACCCAATCTCAGGCATGCTGCTGCTGAGTGAGCGGAGCAAGTAAGGTTGATCCCTCTGGCGATGATATAGATCTGAGAGTAGCTATTGGAAATCTTCTGCAAACAGCATCTTTCGGAGACGTGGTACATATATTGCAGTCTCTCCTTTGTTTGCCAGCTTCAAATCCGTTTGAGCGGAACATCTGTGGTGCACCCCCCAGCTTTCCCGAATCCGAGTTTGGAGTGCACGAACTTTTGTTTTCTGCTCGCACAGACGAATAGGCAGGACTGAAAGGGGCTGCTGGATCTCTACTGCCCTCAGCAGGATTTGCTAAATTGACACTTTTATTGCAGTCTCTCCTCTGTTTGCCAGCTCCAAGTCCGTTTGGGCACAACATCTGTGGTGCACCCCCTCAGCTGTCCTTTAATCCGAGTTCGGAGTGCACGAACGATTGCTCTCTGCTCGCACAGACGAATAGGCGGGACTGAAAGAGGCTGCTGGATCTCTTCAGCACTCAGCAAGCTTTGCAACCGGGACACCTCTTTTACTGTCACTCCTTGCTTACTTGTCTGAAAGCGCATTTGAACCAACGTCTCCGGCACCCAATCTCAGACATGCTGCTGCTGAGTGAGCGGAGCAAGTTAGGTTGATCCCTCTGACGATGATCCATGTCAGCAAGAAGCTATAGGAAATCTTCTGCAAGTAGCATCTTTCGGAGAGGTGGTACATATATTGCAGTCACTCCTTTGTTTGCCAGCTCCAAATCCGTTTGAGCACAACATCGGTGGTGCACCCCCCAGCTTACCCGAATCCGAGTTTGGAGTGCACGAACTTTTGTTTTCTGCTTGCACAGACGAATAGGCGGGACTGAAAGGGGCTGCTGGATCTCCAGTGCCCACAGCAGGATTTGCTAATTTAACAATTTTATTGCAGTCTCTCCTTTGTTTGGCAGCTCCAAATCCGTGTGAGCACAACATCTCAGGTACACCCTCCCAGCCGTCCTGAATCCGAGTTTCGAGTGCACGAACGATTGCACTCTGCCAGCACAGAGGAAGAGCCAGGACTGAAAGAGGCTGCTGGATCTCTTCAGCACTCAGCAAGCTTTGCAACATGAACACCTCTTTTACTGTCACTCCTTGCTTACTTATCCGAAAGTGCATTTGGACCAGCGCCTCCGGCACCCAATCTCAGACATGCTGTTGCTGAGTGAGCGGAGCAAGTTAGTTTGATCCCTCTGACGCTGATCCATGTCTGCAAGTAGCTATTGGAAATCTTCTGCAAACAGCATCTTTCGGAGGGGGAGTACATATATTGCAGTCTCTCCTTTGTTTGCCCGCTCCAAATCCGCTTGAGCGCAACATCTGTGGTGCACCCCCCAGCCGTCCTGAATGCGAGTTTGGAGTGCACGAACGATTGTTCTGTGCTCGCACAGATGAATAGGCAGGACTGAAAGGGGCTGCTGGATCTCTACTGCCCTCAGCAGGAATTGCTAAAGTGACACATTTATTGCAGTCTCTCCTCTGTTTGACAGCTCCAAGTCCGTTTGGGCACAACATCGGTGGTGCACCCCCCAGCTTTCCCGAATCCGAGTTTGGAGTTCACGAACTTTTGTTTTCTGCTTGCACAGACGAATAGGCGGGCCTAAAAGGGGCTGCTGGATCTCCAGTGCCCACAACAGGATTTGCTAATTTGACAATTTTATTGCAGTCTCTCCTTTGTTTGGCAGCTCCAAATCCGTTTGAGCACAACATCTCAGGTGCACCCCACAGCCGTCCTGAATCCGAGTTTCGAGTGCACGAACGATTGCACTCTGCCCGCACAGACGAAGAGCCAGGACTGAAAGAGGCTGCTGGATCTCTTCAGCACTAAGCAAACCGGATTTGCTAAAGTGACACTTTTATTGCAGTCTCTCCTTTTTTGCCAGCTCCAAGTCCGTTTGTGCACAACATCTGTGGTGCACCCCCCAGCCGTCCTTTAATCCGAGTTCGGAGGGCACGAACGATTGCTCTCTGCCCGCACAGACGAAGAGCCAGGACTGAAAGAGGCTGCTGGATCTCTTCAGCACTCAGCAAGCTTTGCAACCGGGACACCTCTTTTACTGTCACTCCTTGCTTACTTGTCTGAAAGTGCATTTGAACCAACGTCTCCGGCACCCAATCTCAGACATGCTGCTGCTGAGTGAGCGGAGCAAGTTAGGTTGATCCCTCTGACGATGATCTAGATCTGAGAGTAGCTATTGGAAATCTTCTGCAAACAGCATCTTTCGGAGAGGTGGTACATATATTGCAGTCTCTCCTTTGTCTGAAAGCTCCAAATCCGTTTGAGCACAATATCTGTGGTGCACCCCCCAGCTGTCCTGAATCCGAGTTTGGAGTGCACGAACGATTGCTCTCTGCCCGCACAGACGAAGAGCCAGGACTGAAAGAGGCTGCTGGATCTCTTCAGCACTCAGCAAGCTTTGCAGCCGGGACACCTCTTTTACTGTCACTCCTTGCTTACTTGTCTGAAAGTGCATTTGAACCAACGTCTCCGGCACCCAATCTCAGACATGCTGCTGCTGAGTGAGCGGAGCAATTTAGGTTGATCCCTCGGACGATGATCCATGTCAGCAAGAAGCTATAGGAAATCTTCTGCAAGTAGCCTCTTTCGGAGAGGTGGTACATATATTGCAGTCTCTCCTTTGTTTGCCAGCTCCAAATCCGTTTGAGCACAACATCGGTGGTGCACCCCCCAGCTTTCCCGAATCCGAGTTTGGAGTGCACGAACTTTTGTTTTCTGCTTGCACAGACGAATAGGCGGGACTGAAAGGGGCTGCTGGATCTCTAGTGCCCACAGCAGGATTTGCTAAGTTGACAATTTTATTGCAGTCTCTCCTTTCTTTGGCAGCTCCAAATCCGTTTGAGCACAACATCTGTGGTGCACCCCCCCAGCTGTCCTTTAATCCGAGTTCGGAGTGCACGAACGATTGCACTCTGCCCGCACAGACGAAGAGCCAGGACTGAAAGAGGCTGCTGGATCTCTTCAGCACTCGGCAAGCTTTACAACCGGGACACCTCTTTTACTGTCACACCTTGCTTACTTGTCTGAAAGTGCATTTGAACCAAAGTCTCTGGCACCCAATCTCAGGCATGCTGCTGCTGAGTGAGCGGAGCAAGTAAGGTTGATCCCTCTGGCGATGATATAGATCTGAGAGTAGCTATTGGAAATCTTCTGCAAACAGCATCTTTCGGAGACGTGGTACATATATTGCAGTCTCTCCTTTGTTTGCCAGCTTCAAATCCGTTTGAGCGGAACATCTGTGGTGCACCCCCCAGCTTTCCCGAATCCGAGTTTGGAGTGCACGAACTTTTGTTTTCTGCTCGCACAGACGAATAGGCAGGACTGAAAGGGGCTGCTGGATCTCTACTGCCCTCAGCAGGATTTGCTAAATTGACACTTTTATTGCAGTCTCTCCTCTGTTTGCCAGCTCCAAGTCCGTTTGGGCACAACATCTGTGGTGCACCCCCTCAGCTGTCCTTTAATCCGAGTTCGGAGTGCACGAACGATTGCTCTCTGCTCGCACAGACGAATAGGCGGGACTGAAAGAGGCTGCTGGATCTCTTCAGCACTCAGCAAGCTTTGCAACCGGGACACCTCTTTTACTGTCACTCCTTGCTTACTTGTCTGAAAGCGCATTTGAACCAACGTCTCCGGCACCCAATCTCAGACATGCTGCTGCTGAGTGAGCGGAGCAAGTTAGGTTGATCCCTCTGACGATGATCCATGTCAGCAAGAAGCTATAGGAAATCTTCTGCAAGTAGCATCTTTCGGAGAGGTGGTACATATATTGCAGTCACTCCTTTGTTTGCCAGCTCCAAATCCGTTTGAGCACAACATCGGTGGTGCACCCCCCAGCTTACCCGAATCCGAGTTTGGAGTGCACGAACTTTTGTTTTCTGCTTGCACAGACGAATAGGCGGGACTGAAAGGGGCTGCTGGATCTCCAGTGCCCACAGCAGGATTTGCTAATTTAACAATTTTATTGCAGTCTCTCCTTTGTTTGGCAGCTCCAAATCCGTGTGAGCACAACATCTCAGGTACACCCTCCCAGCCGTCCTGAATCCGAGTTTCGAGTGCACGAACGATTGCACTCTGCCAGCACAGAGGAAGAGCCAGGACTGAAAGAGGCTGCTGGATCTCTTCAGCACTCAGCAAGCTTTGCAACATGAACACCTCTTTTACTGTCACTCCTTGCTTACTTATCCGAAAGTGCATTTGGACCAGCGCCTCCGGCACCCAATCTCAGACATGCTGTTGCTGAGTGAGCGGAGCAAGTTAGTTTGATCCCTCTGACGCTGATCCATGTCTGCAAGTAGCTATTGGAAATCTTCTGCAAACAGCATCTTTCGGAGGGGGAGTACATATATTGCAGTCTCTCCTTTGTTTGCCCGCTCCAAATCCGCTTGAGCGCAACATCTGTGGTGCACCCCCCAGCCGTCCTGAATGCGAGTTTGGAGTGCACGAACGATTGTTCTGTGCTCGCACAGATGAATAGGCAGGACTGAAAGGGGCTGCTGGATCTCTACTGCCCTCAGCAGGAATTGCTAAAGTGACACATTTATTGCAGTCTCTCCTCTGTTTGACAGCTCCAAGTCCGTTTGGGCACAACATCGGTGGTGCACCCCCCAGCTTTCCCGAATCCGAGTTTGGAGTTCACGAACTTTTGTTTTCTGCTTGCACAGACGAATAGGCGGGCCTAAAAGGGGCTGCTGGATCTCCAGTGCCCACAACAGGATTTGCTAATTTGACAATTTTATTGCAGTCTCTCCTTTGTTTGGCAGCTCCAAATCCGTTTGAGCACAACATCTCAGGTGCACCCCACAGCCGTCCTGAATCCGAGTTTCGAGTGCACGAACGATTGCACTCTGCCCGCACAGACGAAGAGCCAGGACTGAAAGAGGCTGCTGGATCTCTTCAGCACTAAGCAAACCGGATTTGCTAAAGTGACACTTTTATTGCAGTCTCTCCTTTTTTGCCAGCTCCAAGTCCGTTTGTGCACAACATCTGTGGTGCACCCCCCAGCCGTCCTTTAATCCGAGTTCGGAGGGCACGAACGATTGCTCTCTGCCCGCACAGACGAAGAGCCAGGACTGAAAGAGGCTGCTGGATCTCTTCAGCACTCAGCAAGCTTTGCAACCGGGACACCTCTTTTACTGTCACTCCTTGCTTACTTGTCTGAAAGTGCATTTGAACCAACGTCTCCGGCACCCAATCTCAGACATGCTGCTGCTGAGTGAGCGGAGCAAGTTAGGTTGATCCCTCTGACGATGATCTAGATCTGAGAGTAGCTATTGGAAATCTTCTGCAAACAGCATCTTTCGGAGAGGTGGTACATATATTGCAGTCTCTCCTTTGTCTGAAAGCTCCAAATCCGTTTGAGCACAATATCTGTGGTGCACCCCCCAGCTGTCCTGAATCCGAGTTTGGAGTGCACGAACGATTGCTCTCTGCCCGCACAGACGAAGAGCCAGGACTGAAAGAGGCTGCTGGATCTCTTCAGCACTCAGCAAGCTTTGCAGCCGGGACACCTCTTTTACTGTCACTCCTTGCTTACTTGTCTGAAAGTGCATTTGAACCAACGTCTCCGGCACCCAATCTCAGACATGCTGCTGCTGAGTGAGCGGAGCAATTTAGGTTGATCCCTCGGACGATGATCCATGTCAGCAAGAAGCTATAGGAAATCTTCTGCAAGTAGCCTCTTTCGGAGAGGTGGTACATATATTGCAGTCTCTCCTTTGTTTGCCAGCTCCAAATCCGTTTGAGCACAACATCGGTGGTGCACCCCCCAGCTTTCCCGAATCCGAGTTTGGAGTGCACGAACTTTTGTTTTCTGCTTGCACAGACGAATAGGCGGGACTGAAAGGGGCTGCTGGATCTCTAGTGCCCACAGCAGGATTTGCTAAGTTGACAATTTTATTGCAGTCTCTCCTTTCTTTGGCAGCTCCAAATCCGTTTGAGCACAACATCTGTGGTGCACCCCCCCAGCTGTCCTTTAATCCGAGTTCGGAGTGCACGAACGATTGCACTCTGCCCGCACAGACGAAGAGCCAGGACTGAAAGAGGCTGCTGGATCTCTTCAGCACTCGGCAAGCTTTACAACCGGGACACCTCTTTTACTGTCACACCTTGCTTACTTGTCTGAAAGTGCATTTGAACCAAAGTCTCTGGCACCCAATCTCAGGCATGCTGCTGCTGAGTGAGCGGAGCAAGTAAGGTTGATCCCTCTGGCGATGATATAGATCTGAGAGTAGCTATTGGAAATCTTCTGCAAACAGCATCTTTCGGAGACGTGGTACATATATTGCAGTCTCTCCTTTGTTTGCCAGCTTCAAATCCGTTTGAGCGGAACATCTGTGGTGCACCCCCCAGCTTTCCCGAATCCGAGTTTGGAGTGCACGAACTTTTGTTTTCTGCTCGCACAGACGAATAGGCAGGACTGAAAGGGGCTGCTGGATCTCTACTGCCCTCAGCAGGATTTGCTAAATTGACACTTTTATTGCAGTCTCTCCTCTGTTTGCCAGCTCCAAGTCCGTTTGGGCACAACATCTGTGGTGCACCCCCTCAGCTGTCCTTTAATCCGAGTTCGGAGTGCACGAACGATTGCTCTCTGCTCGCACAGACGAATAGGCGGGACTGAAAGAGGCTGCTGGATCTCTTCAGCACTCAGCAAGCTTTGCAACCGGGACACCTCTTTTACTGTCACTCCTTGCTTACTTGTCTGAAAGCGCATTTGAACCAACGTCTCCGGCACCCAATCTCAGACATGCTGCTGCTGAGTGAGCGGAGCAAGTTAGGTTGATCCCTCTGACGATGATCCATGTCAGCAAGAAGCTATAGGAAATCTTCTGCAAGTAGCATCTTTCGGAGAGGTGGTACATATATTGCAGTCACTCCTTTGTTTGCCAGCTCCAAATCCGTTTGAGCACAACATCGGTGGTGCACCCCCCAGCTTACCCGAATCCGAGTTTGGAGTGCACGAACTTTTGTTTTCTGCTTGCACAGACGAATAGGCGGGACTGAAAGGGGCTGCTGGATCTCCAGTGCCCACAGCAGGATTTGCTAATTTAACAATTTTATTGCAGTCTCTCCTTTGTTTGGCAGCTCCAAATCCGTGTGAGCACAACATCTCAGGTACACCCTCCCAGCCGTCCTGAATCCGAGTTTCGAGTGCACGAACGATTGCACTCTGCCAGCACAGACGAAGAGCCAGGACTGAAAGAGGCTGCTGGATCTCTTCAGCACTCAGCAAGCTTTGCAACATGAACACCTCTTTTACTGTCACTCCTTGCTTACTTATCCGAAAGTGCATTTGGACCAGCGCCTCCGGCACCCAATCTCAGACATGCTGTTGCTGAGTGAGCGGAGCAAGTTAGTTTGATCCCTCTGACGCTGATCCATGTCTGCAAGTAGCTATTGGAAATCTTCTGCAAACAGCATCTTTCGGAGGGGTAGTACATATATTGCAGTCTCTCCTTTGTTTGCCCGCTCCAAATCCGCTTGAGCGCAACATCTGTGGTGCACCCCCCAGCCGTCCTGAATGCGAGTTTGGAGTGCACGAACGATTGTTCTGTGCTCGCACAGATGAATAGGCAGGACTGAAAGGGGCTGCTGGATCTCTACTGCCCTCAGCAGGAATTGCTAAAGTGACACATTTATTGCAGTCTCTCCTCTGTTTGACAGCTCCAAGTCCGTTTGGGCACAACATCGGTGGTGCACCCCCCAGCTTTCCCGAATCCGAGTTTGGAGTTCACGAACTTTTGTTTTCTGCTTGCACAGACGAATAGGCGGGCCTAAAAGGGGCTGCTGGATCTCCAGTGCCCACAACAGGATTTGCTAATTTGACAATTTTATTGCAGTCTCTCCTTTGTTTGGCAGCTCCAAATCCGTTTGAGCACAACATCTCAGGTGCACCCCACAGCCGTCCTGAATCCGAGTTTCGAGTGCACGAACGATTGCACTCTGCCCGCACAGACGAAGAGCCAGGACTGAAAGAGGCTGCTGGATCTCTTCAGCACTAAGCAAACCGGATTTGCTAAAGTGACACTTTTATTGCAGTCTCTCCTTTTTTGCCAGCTCCAAGTCCGTTTGTGCACAACATCTGTGGTGCACCCCCCAGCCGTCCTTTAATCCGAGTTCGGAGGGCACGAACGATTGCTCTCTGCCCGCACAGACGAAGAGCCAGGACTGAAAGAGGCTGCTGGATCTCTTCAGCACTCAGCAAGCTTTGCAACCGGGACACCTCTTTTACTGTCACTCCTTGCTTACTTGTCTGAAAGTGCATTTGAACCAACGTCTCCGGCACCCAATCTCAGACATGCTGCTGCTGAGTGAGCGGAGCAAGTTAGGTTGATCCCTCTGACGATGATCTAGATCTGAGAGTAGCTATTGGAAATCTTCTGCAAACAGCATCTTTCGGAGAGGTGGTACATATATTGCAGTCTCTCCTTTGTCTGAAAGCTCCAAATCCGTTTGAGCACAATATCTGTGGTGCACCCCCCAGCTGTCCTGAATCCGAGTTTGGAGTGCACGAACGATTGCTCTCTGCCCGCACAGACGAAGAGCCAGGACTGAAAGAGGCTGCTGGATCTCTTCAGCACTCAGCAAGCTTTGCAGCCGGGACACCTCTTTTACTGTCACTCCTTGCTTACTTGTCTGAAAGTGCATTTGAACCAACGTCTCCGGCACCCAATCTCAGACATGCTGCTGCTGAGTGAGCGGAGCAATTTAGGTTGATCCCTCGGACGATGATCCATGTCAGCAAGAAGCTATAGGAAATCTTCTGCAAGTAGCCTCTTTCGGAGAGGTGGTACATATATTGCAGTCTCTCCTTTGTTTGCCAGCTCCAAATCCGTTTGAGCACAACATCGGTGGTGCACCCCCCAGCTTTCCCGAATCCGAGTTTGGAGTGCACGAACTTTTGTTTTCTGCTTGCACAGACGAATAGGCGGGACTGAAAGGGGCTGCTGGATCTCTAGTGCCCACAGCAGGATTTGCTAAGTTGACAATTTTATTGCAGTCTCTCCTTTCTTTGGCAGCTCCAAATCCGTTTGAGCACAACATCTGTGGTGCACCCCCCCAGCTGTCCTTTAATCCGAGTTCGGAGTGCACGAACGATTGCACTCTGCCCGCACAGACGAAGAGCCAGGACTGAAAGAGGCTGCTGGATCTCTTCAGCACTCGGCAAGCTTTACAACCGGGACACCTCTTTTACTGTCACACCTTGCTTACTTGTCTGAAAGTGCATTTGAACCAAAGTCTCTGGCACCCAATCTCAGGCATGCTGCTGCTGAGTGAGCGGAGCAAGTAAGGTTGATCCCTCTGGCGATGATATAGATCTGAGAGTAGCTATTGGAAATCTTCTGCAAACAGCATCTTTCGGAGACGTGGTACATATATTGCAGTCTCTCCTTTGTTTGCCAGCTTCAAATCCGTTTGAGCGGAACATCTGTGGTGCACCCCCCAGCTTTCCCGAATCCGAGTTTGGAGTGCACGAACTTTTGTTTTCTGCTCGCACAGACGAATAGGCAGGACTGAAAGGGGCTGCTGGATCTCTACTGCCCTCAGCAGGATTTGCTAAATTGACACTTTTATTGCAGTCTCTCCTCTGTTTGCCAGCTCCAAGTCCGTTTGGGCACAACATCTGTGGTGCACCCCCTCAGCTGTCCTTTAATCCGAGTTCGGAGTGCACGAACGATTGCTCTCTGCTCGCACAGACGAATAGGCGGGACTGAAAGAGGCTGCTGGATCTCTTCAGCACTCAGCAAGCTTTGCAACCGGGACACCTCTTTTACTGTCACTCCTTGCTTACTTGTCTGAAAGCGCATTTGAACCAACGTCTCCGGCACCCAATCTCAGACATGCTGCTGCTGAGTGAGCGGAGCAAGTTAGGTTGATCCCTCTGACGATGATCCATGTCAGCAAGAAGCTATAGGAAATCTTCTGCAAGTAGCATCTTTCGGAGAGGTGGTACATATATTGCAGTCACTCCTTTGTTTGCCAGCTCCAAATCCGTTTGAGCACAACATCGGTGGTGCACCCCCCAGCTTACCCGAATCCGAGTTTGGAGTGCACGAACTTTTGTTTTCTGCTTGCACAGACGAATAGGCGGGACTGAAAGGGGCTGCTGGATCTCCAGTGCCCACAGCAGGATTTGCTAATTTAACAATTTTATTGCAGTCTCTCCTTTGTTTGGCAGCTCCAAATCCGTGTGAGCACAACATCTCAGGTACACCCTCCCAGCCGTCCTGAATCCGAGTTTCGAGTGCACGAACGATTGCACTCTGCCAGCACAGACGAAGAGCCAGGACTGAAAGAGGCTGCTGGATCTCTTCAGCACTCAGCAAGCTTTGCAACATGAACACCTCTTTTACTGTCACTCCTTGCTTACTTATCCGAAAGTGCATTTGGACCAGCGCCTCCGGCACCCAATCTCAGACATGCTGTTGCTGAGTGAGCGGAGCAAGTTAGTTTGATCCCTCTGACGCTGATCCATGTCTGCAAGTAGCTATTGGAAATCTTCTGCAAACAGCATCTTTCGGAGGGGTAGTACATATATTGCAGTCTCTCCTTTGTTTGCCCGCTCCAAATCCGCTTGAGCGCAACATCTGTGGTGCACCCCCCAGCCGTCCTGAATGCGAGTTTGGAGTGCACGAACGATTGTTCTGTGCTCGCACAGATGAATAGGCAGGACTGAAAGGGGCTGCTGGATCTCTACTGCCCTCAGCAGGAATTGCTAAAGTGACACATTTATTGCAGTCTCTCCTCTGTTTGACAGCTCCAAGTCCGTTTGGGCACAACATCGGTGGTGCACCCCCCAGCTTTCCCGAATCCGAGTTTGGAGTTCACGAACTTTTGTTTTCTGCTTGCACAGACGAATAGGCGGGCCTAAAAGGGGCTGCTGGATCTCCAGTGCCCACAACAGGATTTGCTAATTTGACAATTTTATTGCAGTCTCTCCTTTGTTTGGCAGCTCCAAATCCGTTTGAGCACAACATCTCAGGTGCACCCCACAGCCGTCCTGAATCCGAGTTTCGAGTGCACGAACGATTGCACTCTGCCCGCACAGACGAAGAGCCAGGACTGAAAGAGGCTGCTGGATATCTTCAGCACTAAGCAAACCGGATTTGCTAAAGTGACACTTTTATTGCAGTCTCTCCTTTTTTGCCAGCTCCAAGTCCGTTTGTGCACAACATCTGTGGTGCACCCCCCAGCCGTCCTTTAATCCGAGTTCGGAGGGCACGAACGATTGCTCTCTGCCCGCACAGACGAAGAGCCAGGACTGAAAGAGGCTGCTGGATCTCTTCAGCACTCAGCAAGCTTTGCAACCGGGACACCTCTTTTACTGTCACTCCTTGCTTACTTGTCTGAAAGTGCATTTGAACCAACGTCTCCGGCACCCAATCTCAGACATGCTGCTGCTGAGTGAGCGGAGCAAGTTAGGTTGATCCCTCTGACGATGATCTAGATCTGAGAGTAGCTATTGGAAATCTTCTGCAAACAGCATCTTTCGGAGAGGTGGTACATATATTGCAGTCTCTCCTTTGTCTGAAAGCTCCAAATCCGTTTGAGCACAATATCTGTGGTGCACCCCCCAGCTGTCCTGAATCCGAGTTTGGAGTGCACGAACGATTGCTCTCTGCCCGCACAGACGAAGAGCCAGGACTGAAAGAGGCTGCTGGATCTCTTCAGCACTCAGCAAGCTTTGCAGCCGGGACACCTCTTTTACTGTCACTCCTTGCTTACTTGTCTGAAAGTGCATTTGAACCAACGTCTCCGGCACCCAATCTCAGACATGCTGCTGCTGAGTGAGCGGAGCAATTTAGGTTGATCCCTCGGACGATGATCCATGTCAGCAAGAAGCTATAGGAAATCTTCTGCAAGTAGCCTCTTTCGGAGAGGTGGTACATATATTGCAGTCTCTCCTTTGTTTGCCAGCTCCAAATCCGTTTGAGCACAACATCGGTGGTGCACCCCCCAGCTTTCCCGAATCCGAGTTTGGAGTGCACGAACTTTTGTTTTCTGCTTGCACAGACGAATAGGCGGGACTGAAAGGGGCTGCTGGATCTCTAGTGCCCACAGCAGGATTTGCTAAGTTGACAATTTTATTGCAGTCTCTCCTTTCTTTGGCAGCTCCAAATCCGTTTGAGCACAACATCTGTGGTGCACCCCCCCAGCTGTCCTTTAATCCGAGTTCGGAGTGCACGAACGATTGCACTCTGCCCGCACAGACGAAGAGCCAGGACTGAAAGAGGCTGCTGGATCTCTTCAGCACTCGGCAAGCTTTACAACCGGGACACCTCTTTTACTGTCACACCTTGCTTACTTGTCTGAAAGTGCATTTGAACCAAAGTCTCTGGCACCCAATCTCAGGCATGCTGCTGCTGAGTGAGCGGAGCAAGTAAGGTTGATCCCTCTGGCGATGATATAGATCTGAGAGTAGCTATTGGAAATCTTCTGCAAACAGCATCTTTCGGAGACGTGGTACATATATTGCAGTCTCTCCTTTGTTTGCCAGCTTCAAATCCGTTTGAGCGGAACATCTGTGGTGCACCCCCCAGCTTTCCCGAATCCGAGTTTGGAGTGCACGAACTTTTGTTTTCTGCTCGCACAGACGAATAGGCAGGACTGAAAGGGGCTGCTGGATCTCTACTGCCCTCAGCAGGATTTGCTAAATTGACACTTTTATTGCAGTCTCTCCTCTGTTTGCCAGCTCCAAGTCCGTTTGGGCACAACATCTGTGGTGCACCCCCTCAGCTGTCCTTTAATCCGAGTTCGGAGTGCACGAACGATTGCTCTCTGCTCGCACAGACGAATAGGCGGGACTGAAAGAGGCTGCTGGATCTCTTCAGCACTCAGCAAGCTTTGCAACCGGGACACCTCTTTTACTGTCACTCCTTGCTTACTTGTCTGAAAGCGCATTTGAACCAACGTCTCCGGCACCCAATCTCAGACATGCTGCTGCTGAGTGAGCGGAGCAAGTTAGGTTGATCCCTCTGACGATGATCCATGTCAGCAAGAAGCTATAGGAAATCTTCTGCAAGTAGCATCTTTCGGAGAGGTGGTACATATATTGCAGTCACTCCTTTGTTTGCCAGCTCCAAATCCGTTTGAGCACAACATCGGTGGTGCACCCCCCAGCTTACCCGAATCCGAGTTTGGAGTGCACGAACTTTTGTTTTCTGCTTGCACAGACGAATAGGCGGGACTGAAAGGGGCTGCTGGATCTCCAGTGCCCACAGCAGGATTTGCTAATTTAACAATTTTATTGCAGTCTCTCCTTTGTTTGGCAGCTCCAAATCCGTGTGAGCACAACATCTCAGGTACACCCTCCCAGCCGTCCTGAATCCGAGTTTCGAGTGCACGAACGATTGCACTCTGCCAGCACAGAGGAAGAGCCAGGACTGAAAGAGGCTGCTGGATCTCTTCAGCACTCAGCAAGCTTTGCAACATGAACACCTCTTTTACTGTCACTCCTTGCTTACTTATCCGAAAGTGCATTTGGACCAGCGCCTCCGGCACCCAATCTCAGACATGCTGTTGCTGAGTGAGCGGAGCAAGTTAGTTTGATCCCTCTGACGCTGATCCATGTCTGCAAGTAGCTATTGGAAATCTTCTGCAAACAGCATCTTTCGGAGGGGGAGTACATATATTGCAGTCTCTCCTTTGTTTGCCCGCTCCAAATCCGCTTGAGCGCAACATCTGTGGTGCACCCCCCAGCCGTCCTGAATGCGAGTTTGGAGTGCACGAACGATTGTTCTGTGCTCGCACAGATGAATAGGCAGGACTGAAAGGGGCTGCTGGATCTCTACTGCCCTCAGCAGGAATTGCTAAAGTGACACATTTATTGCAGTCTCTCCTCTGTTTGACAGCTCCAAGTCCGTTTGGGCACAACATCGGTGGTGCACCCCCCAGCTTTCCCGAATCCGAGTTTGGAGTTCACGAACTTTTGTTTTCTGCTTGCACAGACGAATAGGCGGGCCTAAAAGGGGCTGCTGGATCTCCAGTGCCCACAACAGGATTTGCTAATTTGACAATTTTATTGCAGTCTCTCCTTTGTTTGGCAGCTCCAAATCCGTTTGAGCACAACATCTCAGGTGCACCCCACAGCCGTCCTGAATCCGAGTTTCGAGTGCACGAACGATTGCACTCTGCCCGCACAGACGAAGAGCCAGGACTGAAAGAGGCTGCTGGATCTCTTCAGCACTAAGCAAACCGGATTTGCTAAAGTGACACTTTTATTGCAGTCTCTCCTTTTTTGCCAGCTCCAAGTCCGTTTGTGCACAACATCTGTGGTGCACCCCCCAGCCGTCCTTTAATCCGAGTTCGGAGGGCACGAACGATTGCTCTCTGCCCGCACAGACGAAGAGCCAGGACTGAAAGAGGCTGCTGGATCTCTTCAGCACTCAGCAAGCTTTGCAACCGGGACACCTCTTTTACTGTCACTCCTTGCTTACTTGTCTGAAAGTGCATTTGAACCAACGTCTCCGGCACCCAATCTCAGACATGCTGCTGCTGAGTGAGCGGAGCAAGTTAGGTTGATCCCTCTGACGATGATCTAGATCTGAGAGTAGCTATTGGAAATCTTCTGCAAACAGCATCTTTCGGAGAGGTGGTACATATATTGCAGTCTCTCCTTTGTCTGAAAGCTCCAAATCCGTTTGAGCACAATATCTGTGGTGCACCCCCCAGCTGTCCTGAATCCGAGTTTGGAGTGCACGAACGATTGCTCTCTGCCCGCACAGACGAAGAGCCAGGACTGAAAGAGGCTGCTGGATCTCTTCAGCACTCAGCAAGCTTTGCAGCCGGGACACCTCTTTTACTGTCACTCCTTGCTTACTTGTCTGAAAGTGCATTTGAACCAACGTCTCCGGCACCCAATCTCAGACATGCTGCTGCTGAGTGAGCGGAGCAATTTAGGTTGATCCCTCGGACGATGATCCATGTCAGCAAGAAGCTATAGGAAATCTTCTGCAAGTAGCCTCTTTCGGAGAGGTGGTACATATATTGCAGTCTCTCCTTTGTTTGCCAGCTCCAAATCCGTTTGAGCACAACATCGGTGGTGCACCCCCCAGCTTTCCCGAATCCGAGTTTGGAGTGCACGAACTTTTGTTTTCTGCTTGCACAGACGAATAGGCGGGACTGAAAGGGGCTGCTGGATCTCTAGTGCCCACAGCAGGATTTGCTAAGTTGACAATTTTATTGCAGTCTCTCCTTTCTTTGGCAGCTCCAAATCCGTTTGAGCACAACATCTGTGGTGCACCCCCCCAGCTGTCCTTTAATCCGAGTTCGGAGTGCACGAACGATTGCACTCTGCCCGCACAGACGAAGAGCCAGGACTGAAAGAGGCTGCTGGATCTCTTCAGCACTCGGCAAGCTTTACAACCGGGACACCTCTTTTACTGTCACACCTTGCTTACTTGTCTGAAAGTGCATTTGAACCAAAGTCTCTGGCACCCAATCTCAGGCATGCTGCTGCTGAGTGAGCGGAGCAAGTAAGGTTGATCCCTCTGGCGATGATATAGATCTGAGAGTAGCTATTGGAAATCTTCTGCAAACAGCATCTTTCGGAGACGTGGTACATATATTGCAGTCTCTCCTTTGTTTGCCAGCTTCAAATCCGTTTGAGCGGAACATCTGTGGTGCACCCCCCAGCTTTCCCGAATCCGAGTTTGGAGTGCACGAACTTTTGTTTTCTGCTCGCACAGACGAATAGGCAGGACTGAAAGGGGCTGCTGGATCTCTACTGCCCTCAGCAGGATTTGCTAAATTGACACTTTTATTGCAGTCTCTCCTCTGTTTGCCAGCTCCAAGTCCGTTTGGGCACAACATCTGTGGTGCACCCCCTCAGCTGTCCTTTAATCCGAGTTCGGAGTGCACGAACGATTGCTCTCTGCTCGCACAGACGAATAGGCGGGACTGAAAGAGGCTGCTGGATCTCTTCAGCACTCAGCAAGCTTTGCAACCGGGACACCTCTTTTACTGTCACTCCTTGCTTACTTGTCTGAAAGCGCATTTGAACCAACGTCTCCGGCACCCAATCTCAGACATGCTGCTGCTGAGTGAGCGGAGCAAGTTAGGTTGATCCCTCTGACGATGATCCATGTCAGCAAGAAGCTATAGGAAATCTTCTGCAAGTAGCATCTTTCGGAGAGGTGGTACATATATTGCAGTCACTCCTTTGTTTGCCAGCTCCAAATCCGTTTGAGCACAACATCGGTGGTGCACCCCCCAGCTTACCCGAATCCGAGTTTGGAGTGCACGAACTTTTGTTTTCTGCTTGCACAGACGAATAGGCGGGACTGAAAGGGGCTGCTGGATCTCCAGTGCCCACAGCAGGATTTGCTAATTTAACAATTTTATTGCAGTCTCTCCTTTGTTTGGCAGCTCCAAATCCGTGTGAGCACAACATCTCAGGTACACCCTCCCAGCCGTCCTGAATCCGAGTTTCGAGTGCACGAACGATTGCACTCTGCCAGCACAGACGAAGAGCCAGGACTGAAAGAGGCTGCTGGATCTCTTCAGCACTCAGCAAGCTTTGCAACATGAACACCTCTTTTACTGTCACTCCTTGCTTACTTATCCGAAAGTGCATTTGGACCAGCGCCTCCGGCACCCAATCTCAGACATGCTGTTGCTGAGTGAGCGGAGCAAGTTAGTTTGATCCCTCTGACGCTGATCCATGTCTGCAAGTAGCTATTGGAAATCTTCTGCAAACAGCATCTTTCGGAGGGGTAGTACATATATTGCAGTCTCTCCTTTGTTTGCCCGCTCCAAATCCGCTTGAGCGCAACATCTGTGGTGCACCCCCCAGCCGTCCTGAATGCGAGTTTGGAGTGCACGAACGATTGTTCTGTGCTCGCACAGATGAATAGGCAGGACTGAAAGGGGCTGCTGGATCTCTACTGCCCTCAGCAGGAATTGCTAAAGTGACACATTTATTGCAGTCTCTCCTCTGTTTGACAGCTCCAAGTCCGTTTGGGCACAACATCGGTGGTGCACCCCCCAGCTTTCCCGAATCCGAGTTTGGAGTTCACGAACTTTTGTTTTCTGCTTGCACAGACGAATAGGCGGGCCTAAAAGGGGCTGCTGGATCTCCAGTGCCCACAACAGGATTTGCTAATTTGACAATTTTATTGCAGTCTCTCCTTTGTTTGGCAGCTCCAAATCCGTTTGAGCACAACATCTCAGGTGCACCCCACAGCCGTCCTGAATCCGAGTTTCGAGTGCACGAACGATTGCACTCTGCCCGCACAGACGAAGAGCCAGGACTGAAAGAGGCTGCTGGATCTCTTCAGCACTAAGCAAACCGGATTTGCTAAAGTGACACTTTTATTGCAGTCTCTCCTTTTTTGCCAGCTCCAAGTCCGTTTGTGCACAACATCTGTGGTGCACCCCCCAGCCGTCCTTTAATCCGAGTTCGGAGGGCACGAACGATTGCTCTCTGCCCGCACAGACGAAGAGCCAGGACTGAAAGAGGCTGCTGGATCTCTTCAGCACTCAGCAAGCTTTGCAACCGGGACACCTCTTTTACTGTCACTCCTTGCTTACTTGTCTGAAAGTGCATTTGAACCAACGTCTCCGGCACCCAATCTCAGACATGCTGCTGCTGAGTGAGCGGAGCAAGTTAGGTTGATCCCTCTGACGATGATCTAGATCTGAGAGTAGCTATTGGAAATCTTCTGCAAACAGCATCTTTCGGAGAGGTGGTACATATATTGCAGTCTCTCCTTTGTCTGAAAGCTCCAAATCCGTTTGAGCACAATATCTGTGGTGCACCCCCCAGCTGTCCTGAATCCGAGTTTGGAGTGCACGAACGATTGCTCTCTGCCCGCACAGACGAAGAGCCAGGACTGAAAGAGGCTGCTGGATCTCTTCAGCACTCAGCAAGCTTTGCAGCCGGGACACCTCTTTTACTGTCACTCCTTGCTTACTTGTCTGAAAGTGCATTTGAACCAACGTCTCCGGCACCCAATCTCAGACATGCTGCTGCTGAGTGAGCGGAGCAATTTAGGTTGATCCCTCGGACGATGATCCATGTCAGCAAGAAGCTATAGGAAATCTTCTGCAAGTAGCCTCTTTCGGAGAGGTGGTACATATATTGCAGTCTCTCCTTTGTTTGCCAGCTCCAAATCCGTTTGAGCACAACATCGGTGGTGCACCCCCCAGCTTTCCCGAATCCGAGTTTGGAGTGCACGAACTTTTGTTTTCTGCTTGCACAGACGAATAGGCGGGACTGAAAGGGGCTGCTGGATCTCTAGTGCCCACAGCAGGATTTGCTAAGTTGACAATTTTATTGCAGTCTCTCCTTTCTTTGGCAGCTCCAAATCCGTTTGAGCACAACATCTGTGGTGCACCCCCCCAGCTGTCCTTTAATCCGAGTTCGGAGTGCACGAACGATTGCACTCTGCCCGCACAGACGAAGAGCCAGGACTGAAAGAGGCTGCTGGATCTCTTCAGCACTCGGCAAGCTTTACAACCGGGACACCTCTTTTACTGTCACACCTTGCTTACTTGTCTGAAAGTGCATTTGAACCAAAGTCTCTGGCACCCAATCTCAGGCATGCTGCTGCTGAGTGAGCGGAGCAAGTAAGGTTGATCCCTCTGGCGATGATATAGATCTGAGAGTAGCTATTGGAAATCTTCTGCAAACAGCATCTTTCGGAGACGTGGTACATATATTGCAGTCTCTCCTTTGTTTGCCAGCTTCAAATCCGTTTGAGCGGAACATCTGTGGTGCACCCCCCAGCTTTCCCGAATCCGAGTTTGGAGTGCACGAACTTTTGTTTTCTGCTCGCACAGACGAATAGGCAGGACTGAAAGGGGCTGCTGGATCTCTACTGCCCTCAGCAGGATTTGCTAAATTGACACTTTTATTGCAGTCTCTCCTCTGTTTGCCAGCTCCAAGTCCGTTTGGGCACAACATCTGTGGTGCACCCCCTCAGCTGTCCTTTAATCCGAGTTCGGAGTGCACGAACGATTGCTCTCTGCTCGCACAGACGAATAGGCGGGACTGAAAGAGGCTGCTGGATCTCTTCAGCACTCAGCAAGCTTTGCAACCGGGACACCTCTTTTACTGTCACTCCTTGCTTACTTGTCTGAAAGCGCATTTGAACCAACGTCTCCGGCACCCAATCTCAGACATGCTGCTGCTGAGTGAGCGGAGCAAGTTAGGTTGATCCCTCTGACGATGATCCATGTCAGCAAGAAGCTATAGGAAATCTTCTGCAAGTAGCATCTTTCGGAGAGGTGGTACATATATTGCAGTCACTCCTTTGTTTGCCAGCTCCAAATCCGTTTGAGCACAACATCGGTGGTGCACCCCCCAGCTTACCCGAATCCGAGTTTGGAGTGCACGAACTTTTGTTTTCTGCTTGCACAGACGAATAGGCGGGACTGAAAGGGGCTGCTGGATCTCCAGTGCCCACAGCAGGATTTGCTAATTTAACAATTTTATTGCAGTCTCTCCTTTGTTTGGCAGCTCCAAATCCGTGTGAGCACAACATCTCAGGTACACCCTCCCAGCCGTCCTGAATCCGAGTTTCGAGTGCACGAACGATTGCACTCTGCCAGCACAGACGAAGAGCCAGGACTGAAAGAGGCTGCTGGATCTCTTCAGCACTCAGCAAGCTTTGCAACATGAACACCTCTTTTACTGTCACTCCTTGCTTACTTATCCGAAAGTGCATTTGGACCAGCGCCTCCGGCACCCAATCTCAGACATGCTGTTGCTGAGTGAGCGGAGCAAGTTAGTTTGATCCCTCTGACGCTGATCCATGTCTGCAAGTAGCTATTGGAAATCTTCTGCAAACAGCATCTTTCGGAGGGGTAGTACATATATTGCAGTCTCTCCTTTGTTTGCCCGCTCCAAATCCGCTTGAGCGCAACATCTGTGGTGCACCCCCCAGCCGTCCTGAATGCGAGTTTGGAGTGCACGAACGATTGTTCTGTGCTCGCACAGATGAATAGGCAGGACTGAAAGGGGCTGCTGGATCTCTACTGCCCTCAGCAGGAATTGCTAAAGTGACACATTTATTGCAGTCTCTCCTCTGTTTGACAGCTCCAAGTCCGTTTGGGCACAACATCGGTGGTGCACCCCCCAGCTTTCCCGAATCCGAGTTTGGAGTTCACGAACTTTTGTTTTCTGCTTGCACAGACGAATAGGCGGGCCTAAAAGGGGCTGCTGGATCTCCAGTGCCCACAACAGGATTTGCTAATTTGACAATTTTATTGCAGTCTCTCCTTTGTTTGGCAGCTCCAAATCCGTTTGAGCACAACATCTCAGGTGCACCCCACAGCCGTCCTGAATCCGAGTTTCGAGTGCACGAACGATTGCACTCTGCCCGCACAGACGAAGAGCCAGGACTGAAAGAGGCTGCTGGATATCTTCAGCACTAAGCAAACCGGATTTGCTAAAGTGACACTTTTATTGCAGTCTCTCCTTTTTTGCCAGCTCCAAGTCCGTTTGTGCACAACATCTGTGGTGCACCCCCCAGCCGTCCTTTAATCCGAGTTCGGAGGGCACGAACGATTGCTCTCTGCCCGCACAGACGAAGAGCCAGGACTGAAAGAGGCTGCTGGATCTCTTCAGCACTCAGCAAGCTTTGCAACCGGGACACCTCTTTTACTGTCACTCCTTGCTTACTTGTCTGAAAGTGCATTTGAACCAACGTCTCCGGCACCCAATCTCAGACATGCTGCTGCTGAGTGAGCGGAGCAAGTTAGGTTGATCCCTCTGACGATGATCTAGATCTGAGAGTAGCTATTGGAAATCTTCTGCAAACAGCATCTTTCGGAGAGGTGGTACATATATTGCAGTCTCTCCTTTGTCTGAAAGCTCCAAATCCGTTTGAGCACAATATCTGTGGTGCACCCCCCAGCTGTCCTGAATCCGAGTTTGGAGTGCACGAACGATTGCTCTCTGCCCGCACAGACGAAGAGCCAGGACTGAAAGAGGCTGCTGGATCTCTTCAGCACTCAGCAAGCTTTGCAGCCGGGACACCTCTTTTACTGTCACTCCTTGCTTACTTGTCTGAAAGTGCATTTGAACCAACGTCTCCGGCACCCAATCTCAGACATGCTGCTGCTGAGTGAGCGGAGCAATTTAGGTTGATCCCTCGGACGATGATCCATGTCAGCAAGAAGCTATAGGAAATCTTCTGCAAGTAGCCTCTTTCGGAGAGGTGGTACATATATTGCAGTCTCTCCTTTGTTTGCCAGCTCCAAATCCGTTTGAGCACAACATCGGTGGTGCACCCCCCAGCTTTCCCGAATCCGAGTTTGGAGTGCACGAACTTTTGTTTTCTGCTTGCACAGACGAATAGGCGGGACTGAAAGGGGCTGCTGGATCTCTAGTGCCCACAGCAGGATTTGCTAAGTTGACAATTTTATTGCAGTCTCTCCTTTGTTTGGCAGCTCCAAATCCGTTTGAGCACAACATCTGTGCTGCACCCCCCCAGCCGTCCTGAATCCGAGTTTCGAGTGCACGAACGATTGCACTCTGCCCGCACAGACGAAGAGCCAGGACTGAAAGAGGCTGCTGGATCTCTTCAGCACTCGGCAAGCTTTGCAACATGAACACCTCTTTTACTGTCACTCCTTGCTTACTTGTCTGAAAGTGCATTTGAACTAACGTCTCCGGCACCCAATCTCAGACATGCTGCTGCTGAGTGAGCGGAGCAAGTTAGTTTGATCCCTCTGACGATGATCTAGATCTGAGAGTAGCTATTGGAAATCTTCTGCAAACAGCATCTTTCGGAGACGTGGTACATATATTGCAGTCTCTCCTTTGTTTGAAAGCTCCAAATCCGTTTGAGCACAATATCTGTGGTGCACCCCCCAGCCGTCCTGAATCCGAGTTTGCAGTGCACGAACTTTTGTTTTCTGCCCGCACAGACGAAGAGCCAGGACTGAAAGAGGCTGCTGGATCTCTTCAGCACTAAGCAAGCCGGATTTGCTAAAGTGACACTTTTATTGCAGTCTCTCCTTTTTTGCCAGCTCCAAGTCCGTTTGTGCACAACATCTGTGGTGCACCCCCCCGCCGTCCTTTAATCCGAGTTCGGAGTGCACGAACGATTGCTCTCTGCTCGCACAGACGAATAGGCGTGACTGAAAGAGGCTGCTGGATCTCTTCAGCACTCAGCAAGATTTGCAACCCGGACACCTCTTTTACTGTCATTCGTTGCATACTTTTCAGAAAGTGCATTTGAACCGTCTCCGGCACCCAATCTCAGACATGCTGCTGCTGAGTGAGAGGAGCAAGTTTGTTTGATCCCTCTGGCGATGATCTAGATCTGAGAGTAGCTATTGGAAATCTTCTGCAAACAGCATCTTTCGGAGAGGTGGTACATATATTGCAGTCTCTCCTTTTTTGCCAGCTCCAAGTCCGTTTGGGCACAATATCTGTCGTGCACCCCCCAGCCGTCCTGAATCCGAGTTTGGAGTGCACGAACGATTGCTCTCTGCCCGCACAGACGAAGAGCCAGGACTGAAAGAGGCTGCTGGATCTCTTCAGCACTCAGCAAGCTTTGCAACATGAACACCTCTTTTACTGTCACTCCTTGCTTACTTATCCGAAAGTGCATTTGGACCAGCGCCTCCGGCACCCAATCTCAGACATGCTGTTGCTGAGTGAGCGGAGCAAGTTAGTTTGATCCCTCTGACGCTGATCCATGTCTGCAAGTAGCTATTGGAAATCTTCTGCAAACAGCATCTTTCGGAGGGGTAGTACATATATTGCAGTCTCTCCTTTGTTTGCCCGCTCCAAATCCGCTTGAGCGCAACATCTGTGGTGCACCCCCCAGCCGTCCTGAATGCAAGTTTGGAGTGCACGAACGATTGTTCTGTGCTCGCACAGATGAATAGGCAGGACTGAAAGGGGCTGCTGGATCTCTACTGCCCTCAGCAGGAATTGCTAAAGTGACACTTTTATTGCAGTCTCTCCTCTGTTTGACAGCTCCAAGTCCGTTTGGGCACAACATCGGTGGTGCACCCCCCAGCTTTCCCGAATCCGAGTTTGGAGTTCACGAACTTTTGTTTTCTGCTTGCACAGACGAATAGGCGGGCCTAAAAGGGGCTGCTGGATCTCCAGTGCCCACAACAGGATTTGCTAATTTGACAATTTTATTGCAGTCTCTCCTTTGTTTGGCAGCTCCAAATCCGTTTGAGCACAACATCTCAGGTGCACCCCCCAGCCGTCCTGAATCCGAGTTTCGAGTGCACGAACGATTGCACTCTGCCCGCACAGACGAAGAGCCAGGACTGAAAGAGGCTGCTGGATCTCTTCAGCACTAAGCAAACCGGATTTGCTAAAGTGACACTTTTATTGCAGTCTCTCCTTTTTTGCCAGCTCCAAGTCCGTTTGTGCACAACATCTGTGGTGCACCCCCCAGCCGTCCTTTAATCCGAGTTCGGAGGGCACGAACGATTGCTCTCTGCCCGCACAGACGAAGAGCCAGGACTGAAAGAGGCTGCTGGATCTCTTCAGCACTCAGCAAGCTTTGCAACCGGGACACCTCTTTTACTGTCACTCCTTGCTTACTTGTCTGAAAGTGCATTTGAACCAACGTCTCCGGCACCCAATCTCAGACATGCTGCTGCTGAGTGAGCGGAGCAAGTTAGGTTGATCCCTCTGACGATGATCTAGATCTGAGAGTAGCTATTGGAAATCTTCTGCAAACAGCATCTTTCGGAGAGGTGGTACATATATTGCAGTCTCTCCTTTGTCTGAAAGCTCCAAATCCGTTTGAGCACAATATCTGTGGTGCACCCCCCAGCTGTCCTGAATCCGAGTTTGGAGTGCACGAACGATTGCTCTCTGCCCGCACAGACGAAGAGCCAGGACTGAAAGAGGCTGCTGGATCTCTTCAGCACTCAGCAAGCTTTGCAGCCGGGACACCTCTTTTACTGTCACTCCTTGCTTACTTGTCTGAAAGTGCATTTGAACCAACGTCTCCGGCACCCAATCTCAGACATGCTGCTGCTGAGTGAGCGGAGCAATTTAGGTTGATCCCTCGGACGATGATCCATGTCAGCAAGAAGCTATAGGAAATCTTCTGCAAGTAGCCTCTTTCGGAGAGGTGGTACATATATTGCAGTCTCTCCTTTGTTTGCCAGCTCCAAATCCGTTTGAGCACAACATCGGTGGTGCACCCCCCAGCTTTCCCGAATCCGAGTTTGGAGTGCACGAACTTTTGTTTTCTGCTTGCACAGACGAATAGGCGGGACTGAAAGGGGCTGCTGGATCTCTAGTGCCCACAGCAGGATTTGCTAAGTTGACAATTTTATTGCAGTCTCTCCTTTCTTTGGCAGCTCCAAATCCGTTTGAGCACAACATCTGTGGTGCACCCCCCCAGCTGTCCTTTAATCCGAGTTCGGAGTGCACGAACGATTGCACTCTGCCCGCACAGACGAAGAGCCAGGACTGAAAGAGGCTGCTGGATCTCTTCAGCACTCGGCAAGCTTTACAACCGGGACACCTCTTTTACTGTCACACCTTGCTTACTTGTCTGAAAGTGCATTTGAACCAAAGTCTCTGGCACCCAATCTCAGGCATGCTGCTGCTGAGTGAGCGGAGCAAGTAAGGTTGATCCCTCTGGCGATGATATAGATCTGAGAGTAGCTATTGGAAATCTTCTGCAAACAGCATCTTTCGGAGACGTGGTACATATATTGCAGTCTCTCCTTTGTTTGCCAGCTTCAAATCCGTTTGAGCGGAACATCTGTGGTGCACCCCCCAGCTTTCCCGAATCCGAGTTTGGAGTGCACGAACTTTTGTTTTCTGCTCGCACAGACGAATAGGCAGGACTGAAAGGGGCTGCTGGATCTCTACTGCCCTCAGCAGGATTTGCTAAATTGACACTTTTATTGCAGTCTCTCCTCTGTTTGCCAGCTCCAAGTCCGTTTGGGCACAACATCTGTGGTGCACCCCCTCAGCTGTCCTTTAATCCGAGTTCGGAGTGCACGAACGATTGCTCTCTGCTCGCACAGACGAATAGGCGGGACTGAAAGAGGCTGCTGGATCTCTTCAGCACTCAGCAAGCTTTGCAACCGGGACACCTCTTTTACTGTCACTCCTTGCTTACTTGTCTGAAAGCGCATTTGAACCAACGTCTCCGGCACCCAATCTCAGACATGCTGCTGCTGAGTGAGCGGAGCAAGTTAGGTTGATCCCTCTGACGATGATCCATGTCAGCAAGAAGCTATAGGAAATCTTCTGCAAGTAGCATCTTTCGGAGAGGTGGTACATATATTGCAGTCACTCCTTTGTTTGCCAGCTCCAAATCCGTTTGAGCACAACATCGGTGGTGCACCCCCCAGCTTACCCGAATCCGAGTTTGGAGTGCACGAACTTTTGTTTTCTGCTTGCACAGACGAATAGGCGGGACTGAAAGGGGCTGCTGGATCTCCAGTGCCCACAGCAGGATTTGCTAATTTAACAATTTTATTGCAGTCTCTCCTTTGTTTGGCAGCTCCAAATCCGTGTGAGCACAACATCTCAGGTACACCCTCCCAGCCGTCCTGAATCCGAGTTTCGAGTGCACGAACGATTGCACTCTGCCAGCACAGACGAAGAGCCAGGACTGAAAGAGGCTGCTGGATCTCTTCAGCACTCAGCAAGCTTTGCAACATGAACACCTCTTTTACTGTCACTCCTTGCTTACTTATCCGAAAGTGCATTTGGACCAGCGCCTCCGGCACCCAATCTCAGACATGCTGTTGCTGAGTGAGCGGAGCAAGTTAGTTTGATCCCTCTGACGCTGATCCATGTCTGCAAGTAGCTATTGGAAATCTTCTGCAAACAGCATCTTTCGGAGGGGGAGTACATATATTGCAGTCTCTCCTTTGTTTGCCCGCTCCAAATCCGCTTGAGCGCAACATCTGTGGTGCACCCCCCAGCCGTCCTGAATGCGAGTTTGGAGTGCACGAACGATTGTTCTGTGCTCGCACAGATGAATAGGCAGGACTGAAAGGGGCTGCTGGATCTCTACTGCCCTCAGCAGGAATTGCTAAAGTGACACATTTATTGCAGTCTCTCCTCTGTTTGACAGCTCCAAGTCCGTTTGGGCACAACATCGGTGGTGCACCCCCCAGCTTTCCCGAATCCGAGTTTGGAGTTCACGAACTTTTGTTTTCTGCTTGCACAGACGAATAGGCGGGCCTAAAAGGGGCTGCTGGATCTCCAGTGCCCACAACAGGATTTGCTAATTTGACAATTTTATTGCAGTCTCTCCTTTGTTTGGCAGCTCCAAATCCGTTTGAGCACAACATCTCAGGTGCACCCCACAGCCGTCCTGAATCCGAGTTTCGAGTGCACGAACGATTGCACTCTGCCCGCACAGACGAAGAGCCAGGACTGAAAGAGGCTGCTGGATCTCTTCAGCACTAAGCAAACCGGATTTGCTAAAGTGACACTTTTATTGCAGTCTCTCCTTTTTTGCCAGCTCCAAGTCCGTTTGTGCACAACATCTGTGGTGCACCCCCCAGCCGTCCTTTAATCCGAGTTCGGAGGGCACGAACGATTGCTCTCTGCCCGCACAGACGAAGAGCCAGGACTGAAAGAGGCTGCTGGATCTCTTCAGCACTCAGCAAGCTTTGCAACCGGGACACCTCTTTTACTGTCACTCCTTGCTTACTTGTCTGAAAGTGCATTTGAACCAACGTCTCCGGCACCCAATCTCAGACATGCTGCTGCTGAGTGAGCGGAGCAAGTTAGGTTGATCCCTCTGACGATGATCTAGATCTGAGAGTAGCTATTGGAAATCTTCTGCAAACAGCATCTTTCGGAGAGGTGGTACATATATTGCAGTCTCTCCTTTGTCTGAAAGCTCCAAATCCGTTTGAGCACAATATCTGTGGTGCACCCCCCAGCTGTCCTGAATCCGAGTTTGGAGTGCACGAACGATTGCTCTCTGCCCGCACAGACGAAGAGCCAGGACTGAAAGAGGCTGCTGGATCTCTTCAGCACTCAGCAAGCTTTGCAGCCGGGACACCTCTTTTACTGTCATTCCTTGCATACTTATCAGAAAGTGCATTTGAACCAACGTCTCCGGCACCCAATCTCAGACATGCTGCTGCTGAGTGAGCGGAGCAAGTTAGTTTGAGCCCTCTGACGATGATCTAGATCTGAGAGTAGCTATTGGAAATCTTCTGCAAACAGCATCTTTCGGAGAGGTGGTACATATATTGCAGTCTCTCCTTTGTTTGAAAGCTCCAAATCCGTTTGAGCGCAATATCTGTGGTGCACCCCCCAGCCGTCCTGAATCCGAGTTTGGAGTGCACGAACTTTTGTTTTCTGCCCGCACAGACGAAGAGCCAGGACTGAAAGAGGCTGCTGGATCTCTTCAGCACTAAGCAAGCCGGATTTGCTAAAGTGACACTTTTATTGCAGTCTCTCCTTTGTTTGCCAGCTCCAAGTCCGTTTGGGCACAACATCTGTGGTGCACCCCCCAGCCGTCCTTTAATCCGAGTTCGGAGTGCACGAACGATTGCTCTCTGCCCGCACAGGAGAAGAGCCAGGACTGAAAGAGGCTGCTGGATCTCTTCAGCACTCAGCAAGCTTTGCAACCGGGACACCTCTTTTACTGTCACTCCTTGCTTACTTGTCTGAAAGTACATTTGAACCAACGTCTCCGGCACCCAATCTCAGACATGCTGCTGCTGAGTGAGCGGAGCAAGTTAGTTTGATCCCTCTGACGATGATCTAGATCTGAGAGTAGCTATTTGAAATCTTCTGCAAACAGCATCTTTCGGAGAGGTGGTACATATATTGCAGTCTCTCCTTTGTTTGCCAGCTCCAAATCCGCTTGAGCGGAACATCTGTGGTGCACCCCCCAGCCGTCCTTTAATCCGAGTTCGGAGTGCACGAACGATTGCTCTCTGCTCGCACAGACGAATAGGCGGGACTGAAAGAGGCTGCTGGATCTCTTCAGCACTCAGCAAGCTTTGCAACTGGGACACCTCTTTTACTGTCACTCCTTGCTTACTTGTCTGAAAGTGCATTTGAACCAACATCTCCGGCACCCAATCTCAGACATGCTGCTGCTGAGTGAGCGGAGCAAGTTAGTTTGAGCCCTCTGACGATGAACTAGATCTGAGAGTAACTATTGGAAATCTTCTGCAAACAGCATCTTTCGGAGAGGTGGTACATATATTGCAGTCTCTCCTTTGTTTGCCAGCTCCAAATCCGCTTGAGCGCAACATCTTTGGTGCACCCCCCAGCCGTCCTGAATGCAAGTTTGGAGTGCACGAACGATTGTTCTGTGCTCGCACAGATGAATAGGCAGGACTGAAAGGGGCTGCTGGATCTCTACTGCCCTCAGCAGGATTTGCTAAATTGACAATTTTATTGCAGTCTCTCCTTTGTTTGCCAGCTCCAAGTCCGTTTGGGCACAACATCTGTGGTGCACCCCCCAGCCGTCCTTTAATCCGAGTTCGGAGTGCACGAACGATTGCTCTCTGCTCGCACAGACGAATAGGCGGGACTGAAAGAGGCTGCTGGATCTCTTCAGCACTCAGCAAGCTTTGCAACTGGGACACCTCTTTTACTGTCACTCCTTGCTTACTTGTCTGAAAGTGCATTTGAACCAACATCTCCGGCACCCAATCTCAGACATGCTGCTGCTGAGTGAGCGGAGCAAGTTAGTTTGAGCCCTCTGACGATGAACTAGATCTGAGAGTAACTATTGGAAATCTTCTGCAAACAGCATCTTTCGGAGAGGTGGTACATATATTGCAGTCTCTCCTTTGTTTGCCAGCTCCAAATCCGCTTGAGCGCAACATCTTTGGTGCACCCCCCAGCCGTCCTGAATGCAAGTTTCGAGTGCACGAAGGATTGTTCTGTGCTCGCACAATAGGCAGGACTGAAAGGGGCTGCTGGATCTCTACTGCCCTCAGCAGGATTTGCTAAATTGACACTTTTATTGCAGTCTCTCCTTTGTTTGCCAGCTCCAAGTCCGTTTGGGCACTACATCTGTGGTGCACCCCCCAGCCGTCCTTTAATCCGAGTTCGGAGTGCACGAACGATTGCTCTCTGCTCGCACAGACGAATAGGCGGGACTGAAAGAGGCTGCTGGATCTCTTCAGCACTCAGCAAGCTTTGCAACCGGGACACCTCTTTTACTGTCACTCCTTGCTTACTTGTCTGAAAGTGCATTTGAACCAACGTCTCCGGCACCCAATCTCAGACATGCTGCTGCTGAGTGAGCGGAGCAAGTTAGTTTGAGCCCTCTGACGATGATCTAGATCTGAGAGTAGCTATTGGAAATCTTCTGCAAACAGCATCTTTCGGAGAGGTGGTACATATATTGCAGTCTCTCCTTTGTTTGAAAGCTCCAAATCCGTTTGAGCACAATATCTGTGGTGCACCCCCCAGCCGTCCTGAATCCGAGTTTGGAGTGCACGAACTTTTGTTTTCTGCCCGCACAGACGAAGAGCCAGGACTGAAAGAGGCTGCTGGATCTCTTCAGCACTAAGCAAGCCGGATTTGCTAAAGTGACACTTTTATTGCAGTCTCTCCTTTGTTTGCCAGCTCCAAGTCCGTTTGGGCACAACATCTGTGGTGCACCCCCCAGCCGTCCTTTAATCCGAGTTCGGAGTGCACGAACGATTGCTCTCTGCCCGCACAGGAGAAGAGCCAGGACTGAAAGAGGCTGCTGGATCTCTTCAGCACTCAGCAAGCTTTGCAACCGGGACACCTCTTTTACTGTCACTCCTTGCTTACTTGTCTGAAAGTACATTTGAACCAACGTCTCCGGCACCCAATCTCAGACATGCTGCTGCTGAGTGAGCGGAGCAAGTTAGTTTGATCCCTCTGACGATGATCTAGATCTGAGAGTAGCTATTTGAAATCTTCTGCAAACAGCATCTTTCGGAGAGGTGGTACATATATTGCAGTCTCTCCTTTGTCTGAAAGCTCCAAATCCGTTTGAGCACAATATCTGTGGTGCACCCCCCAGCTGTCCTGAATCCGAGTTTGGAGTGCACGAACGATTGCTCTCTGCCCGCACAGACGAAGAGCCAGGACTGAAAGAGGCTGCTGGATCTCTTCAGCACTCAGCAAGCTTTGCAGCCGGGACACCTCTTTTACTGTCACTCCTTGCTTACTTGTCTGAAAGTGCATTTGAACCAACGTCTCCGGCACCCAATCTCAGACATGCTGCTGCTGAGTGAGCGGAGCAATTTAGGTTGATCCCTCGGACGATGATCCATGTCAGCAAGAAGCTATAGGAAATCTTCTGCAAGTAGCCTCTTTCGGAGAGGTGGTACATATATTGCAGTCTCTCCTTTGTTTGCCAGCTCCAAATCCGTTTGAGCACAACATCGGTGGTGCACCCCCCAGCTTTCCCGAATCCGAGTTTGGAGTGCACGAACTTTTGTTTTCTGCTTGCACAGACGAATAGGCGGGACTGAAAGGGGCTGCTGGATCTCTAGTGCCCACAGCAGGATTTGCTAAGTTGACAATTTTATTGCAGTCTCTCCTTTGTTTGGCAGCTCCAAATCCGTTTGAGCACAACATCTGTGCTGCACCCCCCCAGCCGTCCTGAATCCGAGTTTCGAGTGCACGAACGATTGCACTCTGCCCGCACAGACGAAGAGCCAGGACTGAAAGAGGCTGCTGGATCTCTTCAGCACTCGGCAAGCTTTGCAACATGAACACCTCTTTTACTGTCACTCCTTGCTTACTTGTCTGAAAGTGCATTTGAACTAACGTCTCCGGCACCCAATCTCAGACATGCTGCTGCTGAGTGAGCGGAGCAAGTTAGTTTGATCCCTCTGACGATGATCTAGATCTGAGAGTAGCTATTGGAAATCTTCTGCAAACAGCATCTTTCGGAGACGTGGTACATATATTGCAGTCTCTCCTTTGTTTGAAAGCTCCAAATCCGTTTGAGCACAATATCTGTGGTGCACCCCCCAGCCGTCCTGAATCCGAGTTTGCAGTGCACGAACTTTTGTTTTCTGCCCGCACAGACGAAGAGCCAGGACTGAAAGAGGCTGCTGGATCTCTTCAGCACTAAGCAAGCCGGATTTGCTAAAGTGACACTTTTATTGCAGTCTCTCCTTTTTTGCCAGCTCCAAGTCCGTTTGTGCACAACATCTGTGGTGCACCCCCCCGCCGTCCTTTAATCCGAGTTCGGAGTGCACGAACGATTGCTCTCTGCTCGCACAGACGAATAGGCGTGACTGAAAGAGGCTGCTGGATCTCTTCAGCACTCAGCAAGATTTGCAACCCGGACACCTCTTTTACTGTCATTCGTTGCATACTTTTCAGAAAGTGCATTTGAACCGTCTCCGGCACCCAATCTCAGACATGCTGCTGCTGAGTGAGAGGAGCAAGTTTGTTTGATCCCTCTGGCGATGATCTAGATCTGAGAGTAGCTATTGGAAATCTTCTGCAAACAGCATCTTTCGGAGAGGTGGTACATATATTGCAGTCTCTCCTTTTTTGCCAGCTCCAAGTCCGTTTGGGCACAATATCTGTCGTGCACCCCCCAGCCGTCCTGAATCCGAGTTTGGAGTGCACGAACGATTGCTCTCTGCCCGCACAGACGAAGAGCCAGGACTGAAAGAGGCTGCTGGATCTCTTCAGCACTCAGCAAGCTTTGCAACATGAACACCTCTTTTACTGTCACTCCTTGCTTACTTATCCGAAAGTGCATTTGGACCAGCGCCTCCGGCACCCAATCTCAGACATGCTGTTGCTGAGTGAGCGGAGCAAGTTAGTTTGATCCCTCTGACGCTGATCCATGTCTGCAAGTAGCTATTGGAAATCTTCTGCAAACAGCATCTTTCGGAGGGGTAGTACATATATTGCAGTCTCTCCTTTGTTTGCCCGCTCCAAATCCGCTTGAGCGCAACATCTGTGGTGCACCCCCCAGCCGTCCTGAATGCAAGTTTGGAGTGCACGAACGATTGTTCTGTGCTCGCACAGATGAATAGGCAGGACTGAAAGGGGCTGCTGGATCTCTACTGCCCTCAGCAGGAATTGCTAAAGTGACACTTTTATTGCAGTCTCTCCTCTGTTTGACAGCTCCAAGTCCGTTTGGGCACAACATCGGTGGTGCACCCCCCAGCTTTCCCGAATCCGAGTTTGGAGTTCACGAACTTTTGTTTTCTGCTTGCACAGACGAATAGGCGGGCCTAAAAGGGGCTGCTGGATCTCCAGTGCCCACAACAGGATTTGCTAATTTGACAATTTTATTGCAGTCTCTCCTTTGTTTGGCAGCTCCAAATCCGTTTGAGCACAACATCTCAGGTGCACCCCCCAGCCGTCCTGAATCCGAGTTTCGAGTGCACGAACGATTGCACTCTGCCCGCACAGACGAAGAGCCAGGACTGAAAGAGGCTGCTGGATCTCTTCAGCACTAAGCAAACCGGATTTGCTAAAGTGACACTTTTATTGCAGTCTCTCCTTTTTTGCCAGCTCCAAGTCCGTTTGTGCACAACATCTGTGGTGCACCCCCCAGCCGTCCTTTAATCCGAGTTCGGAGGGCACGAACGATTGCTCTCTGCCCGCACAGACGAAGAGCCAGGACTGAAAGAGGCTGCTGGATCTCTTCAGCACTCAGCAAGCTTTGCAACCGGGACACCTCTTTTACTGTCACTCCTTGCTTACTTGTCTGAAAGTGCATTTGAACCAACGTCTCCGGCACCCAATCTCAGACATGCTGCTGCTGAGTGAGCGGAGCAAGTTAGGTTGATCCCTCTGACGATGATCTAGATCTGAGAGTAGCTATTGGAAATCTTCTGCAAACAGCATCTTTCGGAGAGGTGGTACATATATTGCAGTCTCTCCTTTGTCTGAAAGCTCCAAATCCGTTTGAGCACAATATCTGTGGTGCACCCCCCAGCTGTCCTGAATCCGAGTTTGGAGTGCACGAACGATTGCTCTCTGCCCGCACAGACGAAGAGCCAGGACTGAAAGAGGCTGCTGGATCTCTTCAGCACTCAGCAAGCTTTGCAGCCGGGACACCTCTTTTACTGTCACTCCTTGCTTACTTGTCTGAAAGTGCATTTGAACCAACGTCTCCGGCACCCAATCTCAGACATGCTGCTGCTGAGTGAGCGGAGCAATTTAGGTTGATCCCTCGGACGATGATCCATGTCAGCAAGAAGCTATAGGAAATCTTCTGCAAGTAGCCTCTTTCGGAGAGGTGGTACATATATTGCAGTCTCTCCTTTGTTTGCCAGCTCCAAATCCGTTTGAGCACAACATCGGTGGTGCACCCCCCAGCTTTCCCGAATCCGAGTTTGGAGTGCACGAACTTTTGTTTTCTGCTTGCACAGACGAATAGGCGGGACTGAAAGGGGCTGCTGGATCTCTAGTGCCCACAGCAGGATTTGCTAAGTTGACAATTTTATTGCAGTCTCTCCTTTCTTTGGCAGCTCCAAATCCGTTTGAGCACAACATCTGTGGTGCACCCCCCCAGCTGTCCTTTAATCCGAGTTCGGAGTGCACGAACGATTGCACTCTGCCCGCACAGACGAAGAGCCAGGACTGAAAGAGGCTGCTGGATCTCTTCAGCACTCGGCAAGCTTTACAACCGGGACACCTCTTTTACTGTCACACCTTGCTTACTTGTCTGAAAGTGCATTTGAACCAAAGTCTCTGGCACCCAATCTCAGGCATGCTGCTGCTGAGTGAGCGGAGCAAGTAAGGTTGATCCCTCTGGCGATGATATAGATCTGAGAGTAGCTATTGGAAATCTTCTGCAAACAGCATCTTTCGGAGACGTGGTACATATATTGCAGTCTCTCCTTTGTTTGCCAGCTTCAAATCCGTTTGAGCGGAACATCTGTGGTGCACCCCCCAGCTTTCCCGAATCCGAGTTTGGAGTGCACGAACTTTTGTTTTCTGCTCGCACAGACGAATAGGCAGGACTGAAAGGGGCTGCTGGATCTCTACTGCCCTCAGCAGGATTTGCTAAATTGACACTTTTATTGCAGTCTCTCCTCTGTTTGCCAGCTCCAAGTCCGTTTGGGCACAACATCTGTGGTGCACCCCCTCAGCTGTCCTTTAATCCGAGTTCGGAGTGCACGAACGATTGCTCTCTGCTCGCACAGACGAATAGGCGGGACTGAAAGAGGCTGCTGGATCTCTTCAGCACTCAGCAAGCTTTGCAACCGGGACACCTCTTTTACTGTCACTCCTTGCTTACTTGTCTGAAAGCGCATTTGAACCAACGTCTCCGGCACCCAATCTCAGACATGCTGCTGCTGAGTGAGCGGAGCAAGTTAGGTTGATCCCTCTGACGATGATCCATGTCAGCAAGAAGCTATAGGAAATCTTCTGCAAGTAGCATCTTTCGGAGAGGTGGTACATATATTGCAGTCACTCCTTTGTTTGCCAGCTCCAAATCCGTTTGAGCACAACATCGGTGGTGCACCCCCCAGCTTACCCGAATCCGAGTTTGGAGTGCACGAACTTTTGTTTTCTGCTTGCACAGACGAATAGGCGGGACTGAAAGGGGCTGCTGGATCTCCAGTGCCCACAGCAGGATTTGCTAATTTAACAATTTTATTGCAGTCTCTCCTTTGTTTGGCAGCTCCAAATCCGTGTGAGCACAACATCTCAGGTACACCCTCCCAGCCGTCCTGAATCCGAGTTTCGAGTGCACGAACGATTGCACTCTGCCAGCACAGACGAAGAGCCAGGACTGAAAGAGGCTGCTGGATCTCTTCAGCACTCAGCAAGCTTTGCAACATGAACACCTCTTTTACTGTCACTCCTTGCTTACTTATCCGAAAGTGCATTTGGACCAGCGCCTCCGGCACCCAATCTCAGACATGCTGTTGCTGAGTGAGCGGAGCAAGTTAGTTTGATCCCTCTGACGCTGATCCATGTCTGCAAGTAGCTATTGGAAATCTTCTGCAAACAGCATCTTTCGGAGGGGGAGTACATATATTGCAGTCTCTCCTTTGTTTGCCCGCTCCAAATCCGCTTGAGCGCAACATCTGTGGTGCACCCCCCAGCCGTCCTGAATGCGAGTTTGGAGTGCACGAACGATTGTTCTGTGCTCGCACAGATGAATAGGCAGGACTGAAAGGGGCTGCTGGATCTCTACTGCCCTCAGCAGGAATTGCTAAAGTGACACATTTATTGCAGTCTCTCCTCTGTTTGACAGCTCCAAGTCCGTTTGGGCACAACATCGGTGGTGCACCCCCCAGCTTTCCCGAATCCGAGTTTGGAGTTCACGAACTTTTGTTTTCTGCTTGCACAGACGAATAGGCGGGCCTAAAAGGGGCTGCTGGATCTCCAGTGCCCACAACAGGATTTGCTAATTTGACAATTTTATTGCAGTCTCTCCTTTGTTTGGCAGCTCCAAATCCGTTTGAGCACAACATCTCAGGTGCACCCCACAGCCGTCCTGAATCCGAGTTTCGAGTGCACGAACGATTGCACTCTGCCCGCACAGACGAAGAGCCAGGACTGAAAGAGGCTGCTGGATCTCTTCAGCACTAAGCAAACCGGATTTGCTAAAGTGACACTTTTATTGCAGTCTCTCCTTTTTTGCCAGCTCCAAGTCCGTTTGTGCACAACATCTGTGGTGCACCCCCCAGCCGTCCTTTAATCCGAGTTCGGAGGGCACGAACGATTGCTCTCTGCCCGCACAGACGAAGAGCCAGGACTGAAAGAGGCTGCTGGATCTCTTCAGCACTCAGCAAGCTTTGCAACCGGGACACCTCTTTTACTGTCACTCCTTGCTTACTTGTCTGAAAGTGCATTTGAACCAACGTCTCCGGCACCCAATCTCAGACATGCTGCTGCTGAGTGAGCGGAGCAAGTTAGGTTGATCCCTCTGACGATGATCTAGATCTGAGAGTAGCTATTGGAAATCTTCTGCAAACAGCATCTTTCGGAGAGGTGGTACATATATTGCAGTCTCTCCTTTGTCTGAAAGCTCCAAATCCGTTTGAGCACAATATCTGTGGTGCACCCCCCAGCTGTCCTGAATCCGAGTTTGGAGTGCACGAACGATTGCTCTCTGCCCGCACAGACGAAGAGCCAGGACTGAAAGAGGCTGCTGGATCTCTTCAGCACTCAGCAAGCTTTGCAGCCGGGACACCTCTTTTACTGTCATTCCTTGCATACTTATCAGAAAGTGCATTTGAACCAACGTCTCCGGCACCCAATCTCAGACATGCTGCTGCTGAGTGAGCGGAGCAAGTTAGTTTGAGCCCTCTGACGATGATCTAGATCTGAGAGTAGCTATTGGAAATCTTCTGCAAACAGCATCTTTCGGAGAGGTGGTACATATATTGCAGTCTCTCCTTTGTTTGAAAGCTCCAAATCCGTTTGAGCGCAATATCTGTGGTGCACCCCCCAGCCGTCCTGAATCCGAGTTTGGAGTGCACGAACTTTTGTTTTCTGCCCGCACAGACGAAGAGCCAGGACTGAAAGAGGCTGCTGGATCTCTTCAGCACTAAGCAAGCCGGATTTGCTAAAGTGACACTTTTATTGCAGTCTCTCCTTTGTTTGCCAGCTCCAAGTCCGTTTGGGCACAACATCTGTGGTGCACCCCCCAGCCGTCCTTTAATCCGAGTTCGGAGTGCACGAACGATTGCTCTCTGCCCGCACAGGAGAAGAGCCAGGACTGAAAGAGGCTGCTGGATCTCTTCAGCACTCAGCAAGCTTTGCAACCGGGACACCTCTTTTACTGTCACTCCTTGCTTACTTGTCTGAAAGTACATTTGAACCAACGTCTCCGGCACCCAATCTCAGACATGCTGCTGCTGAGTGAGCGGAGCAAGTTAGTTTGATCCCTCTGACGATGATCTAGATCTGAGAGTAGCTATTTGAAATCTTCTGCAAACAGCATCTTTCGGAGAGGTGGTACATATATTGCAGTCTCTCCTTTGTTTGCCAGCTCCAAATCCGCTTGAGCGGAACATCTGTGGTGCACCCCCCAGCCGTCCTTTAATCCGAGTTCGGAGTGCACGAACGATTGCTCTCTGCTCGCACAGACGAATAGGCGGGACTGAAAGAGGCTGCTGGATCTCTTCAGCACTCAGCAAGCTTTGCAACTGGGACACCTCTTTTACTGTCACTCCTTGCTTACTTGTCTGAAAGTGCATTTGAACCAACATCTCCGGCACCCAATCTCAGACATGCTGCTGCTGAGTGAGCGGAGCAAGTTAGTTTGAGCCCTCTGACGATGAACTAGATCTGAGAGTAACTATTGGAAATCTTCTGCAAACAGCATCTTTCGGAGAGGTGGTACATATATTGCAGTCTCTCCTTTGTTTGCCAGCTCCAAATCCGCTTGAGCGCAACATCTTTGGTGCACCCCCCAGCCGTCCTGAATGCAAGTTTGGAGTGCACGAACGATTGTTCTGTGCTCGCACAGATGAATAGGCAGGACTGAAAGGGGCTGCTGGATCTCTACTGCCCTCAGCAGGATTTGCTAAATTGACAATTTTATTGCAGTCTCTCCTTTGTTTGCCAGCTCCAAGTCCGTTTGGGCACAACATCTGTGGTGCACCCCCCAGCCGTCCTTTAATCCGAGTTCGGAGTGCACGAACGATTGCTCTCTGCTCGCACAGACGAATAGGCGGGACTGAAAGAGGCTGCTGGATCTCTTCAGCACTCAGCAAGCTTTGCAACTGGGACACCTCTTTTACTGTCACTCCTTGCTTACTTGTCTGAAAGTGCATTTGAACCAACATCTCCGGCACCCAATCTCAGACATGCTGCTGCTGAGTGAGCGGAGCAAGTTAGTTTGAGCCCTCTGACGATGAACTAGATCTGAGAGTAACTATTGGAAATCTTCTGCAAACAGCATCTTTCGGAGAGGTGGTACATATATTGCAGTCTCTCCTTTGTTTGCCAGCTCCAAATCCGCTTGAGCGCAACATCTTTGGTGCACCCCCCAGCCGTCCTGAATGCAAGTTTCGAGTGCACGAAGGATTGTTCTGTGCTCGCACAATAGGCAGGACTGAAAGGGGCTGCTGGATCTCTACTGCCCTCAGCAGGATTTGCTAAATTGACACTTTTATTGCAGTCTCTCCTTTGTTTGCCAGCTCCAAGTCCGTTTGGGCACTACATCTGTGGTGCACCCCCCAGCCGTCCTTTAATCCGAGTTCGGAGTGCACGAACGATTGCTCTCTGCTCGCACAGACGAATAGGCGGGACTGAAAGAGGCTGCTGGATCTCTTCAGCACTCAGCAAGCTTTGCAACCGGGACACCTCTTTTACTGTCACTCCTTGCTTACTTGTCTGAAAGTGCATTTGAACCAACGTCTCCGGCACCCAATCTCAGACATGCTGCTGCTGAGTGAGCGGAGCAAGTTAGTTTGAGCCCTCTGACGATGATCTAGATCTGAGAGTAGCTATTGGAAATCTTCTGCAAACAGCATCTTTCGGAGAGGTGGTACATATATTGCAGTCTCTCCTTTGTTTGAAAGCTCCAAATCCGTTTGAGCACAATATCTGTGGTGCACCCCCCAGCCGTCCTGAATCCGAGTTTGGAGTGCACGAACTTTTGTTTTCTGCCCGCACAGACGAAGAGCCAGGACTGAAAGAGGCTGCTGGATCTCTTCAGCACTAAGCAAGCCGGATTTGCTAAAGTGACACTTTTATTGCAGTCTCTCCTTTGTTTGCCAGCTCCAAGTCCGTTTGGGCACAACATCTGTGGTGCACCCCCCAGCCGTCCTTTAATCCGAGTTCGGAGTGCACGAACGATTGCTCTCTGCCCGCACAGGAGAAGAGCCAGGACTGAAAGAGGCTGCTGGATCTCTTCAGCACTCAGCAAGCTTTGCAACCGGGACACCTCTTTTACTGTCACTCCTTGCTTACTTGTCTGAAAGTACATTTGAACCAACGTCTCCGGCACCCAATCTCAGACATGCTGCTGCTGAGTGAGCGGAGCAAGTTAGTTTGATCCCTCTGACGATGATCTAGATCTGAGAGTAGCTATTTGAAATCTTCTGCAAACAGCATCTTTCGGAGAGGTGGTACATATATTGCAGTCTCTCCTTTGTTTGCCAGCTCCAAATCCGCTTGAGCGGAACATCTGTGGTGCACCCCCCAGCCGTCCTTTAATCCGAGTTCGGAGTGCACGAACGATTGCTCTCTGCTCGCACAGACGAATAGGCGGGACTGAAAGAGGCTGCTGGATCTCTTCAGCACTCAGCAAGCTTTGCAACTGGGACACCTCTTTTACTGTCACTCCTTGCTTACTTGTCTGAAAGTGCATTTGAACCAACATCTCCGGCACCCAATCTCAGACATGCTGCTGCTGAGTGAGCGGAGCAAGTTAGTTTGAGCCCTCTGACGATGAACTAGATCTGAGAGTAACTATTGGAAATCTTCTGCAAACAGCATCTTTCGGAGAGGTGGTACATATATTGCAGTCTCTCCTTTGTTTGCCAGCTCCAAATCCGCTTGAGCGCAACATCTTTGGTGCACCCCCCAGCCGTCCTGAATGCAAGTTTGGAGTGCACGAACGATTGTTCTGTGCTCGCACAGATGAATAGGCAGGACTGAAAGGGGCTGCTGGATCTCTACTGCCCTCAGCAGGATTTGCTAAATTGACACTTTTATTGCAGTCTCTCCTTTGTTTGCCAGCTCCAAGTCCGTTTGGGCACAACATCTGTGGTGCACCCCCCAGCCGTCCTTTAATCCGAGTTCGGAGTGCACGAACGATTGCTCTCTGCTCGCACAGACGAATAGGCGGGACTGAAAGAGGCTGCTGGATCTCTTCAGCACTCAGCAAGCTTTGCAACTGGGACACCTCTTTTACTGTCACTCCTTGCTTACTTGTCTGAAAGTGCATTTGAACCAACATCTCCGGCACCCAATCTCAGACATGCTGCTGCTGAGTGAGCGGAGCAAGTTAGTTTGAGCCCTCTGACGATGAACTAGATCTGAGAGTAACTATTGGAAATCTTCTGCAAACAGCATCTTTCGGAGAGGTGGTACATATATTGCAGTCTCTCCTTTGTTTGCCAGCTCCAAATCCGCTTGAGCGCAACATCTTTGGTGCACCCCCCAGCCGTCCTGAATGCAAGTTTCGAGTGCACGAAGGATTGTTCTGTGCTCGCACAATAGGCAGGACTGAAAGGGGCTGCTGGATCTCTACTGCCCTCAGCAGGATTTGCTAAAGTGACACTTTTATTGCAGTCTCTCCTTTGTTTGCCAGCTCCAAGTCCGTTTGGGCACAACATCTGTGGTGCACCCCCCAGCCGTCCTTTAATCCGAGTTCGGAGTGCACGAACGATTGCTCTCTGCTCGCACAGACGAATAGGCGGGACTGAAAGAGGCTGCTGGATCTCTTCAGCACTCAGCAAGCTTTGCAACCGGGACACCTCTTTTACTGTCACTCCTTGCTTACTTGTCTGAAAGTGCATTTGAACCAACGTCTCCGGCACCCAATCTCAGACATGCTGCTGCTGAGTGAGCGGAGCAAGTTAGTTTGAGCCCTCTGACGATGATCTAGATCTGAGAGTAGCTATTGGAAATCTTCTGCAAACAGCATCTTTCGGAGAGGTGGTACATATATTGCAGTCTCTCCTTTGTTTGCCAGCTCCAAATCCGCTTGAGCGCAACATCTGTGGTGCACCCCCCAGCCGTCCTGAATGCAAGTTTCGAGTGCACGAACGATTGTTCTGTGCTCGCACAGATGAATAGGCAGGACTGAAAGGGGCTGCTGGATCTCTTCTGCCCTCAGCAGGATTTGCTAAATTGACACTTTTATTGCAGTCTCTCCTTTGTTTGCCAGCTCCAAGTCCGTTTGGGCACTACATCTGTGGTGCACCCCCCAGCCGTCCTTTAATCCGAGTTCGGAGTGCACGAACGATTGCTCTCTGCTCGCACAGACGAATAGGCGGGACTGAAAGAGGCTGCTGGATCTCTTCAGCACTCAGCAAGATTTGCAACCGGGACACCTCTTTTAATGTCATTCCTTGCATACTTATCAGAAAGTGCATTTGAACCAACGTCTCCGGCACCCAATCTCAGACATGCTGCTGCTGAGTGAGCGGAGCAAGTTAGTTTGATCCCTCTGACGATGATCTAGATCTGAGAGTAGCTATTGGAAATCTTCTGCAAACAGCATCTTTCGGAGACGTGGTACATATATTGCAGTCTCTCCTTTGTTTGAAAGCTCCAAATCCGTTTGAGCGTTACATCTGTGGTGCACCCCCCAACCGTCCTGAATGCAAGTTTGGAGTGCACGAACTTTTGTTTTCTGCCCGCACAGACGAAGAGCCAGGACTGAAAGAGGCTGCTGGATCTCTTCAGCATTAAGCAAGCCGGATTTGCTAAAGTGACACTTTTATTGCAGTCTCTCCTTTGTTTGCCAGCTCCAAGTCCGTTTGGGCACAACATCTGTGGTGCACCCCCCAGCCGTCCTTTAATCCGAGTTCGGAGTGCACGAACGATTGCTCTCTGCCAGCACAGACGAAGAGCCAGGACTGAAAGAGGCTGCTGGATCTCTTCAGCACTCAGCAAGCTTTGCAACCGGGACACCTCTTTTACTGTCACTCCTTGCTTACTTGTCTGAAAGTGCATTTGAACCAACGTCTCCGGCACCCAATCTCAGACATGCTGCTGCTGAGTGAGCGGAGCAAGTTAGGTTGAGCCCTCTGACGATGATCTAGATCTGAGAGTAGCTATTGGAAATCTTCTGCAAACAGCATCTTTCGGAGACGTGGTACATATATTGCAGTCTCTCCTTTGTTTGCCAGCTCCAAATCCGCTTGAGCGGAACATCTGTGGTGCACCCCCCAGCCGTCCTGAATCCGAGTTTCGAGTGCACGAACGATTGTTCTGTGCTCGCACATATGAATAGGCAGGAGTGAAAGGGGCTGCTGGATCTCTACTGCCCTCTGCAGGATTTGCTAAATTGACACTTTTATTGCAGTCTCTCCTTTGTTTGACAGCTCCAAGTCCGTTTGGGCACAACATCTGTGGTGCACCCCCCAGCTGTCCTTTAATCCGAGTTCGGAGTGCACGAACGATTGCTCTCTGCCCGCACAGACGAAGAGCCAGGACTGAAAGAGGCTGCTGGATCTCTTCAGCACTCAGCAAGCTTTGCAACCGGGACACCTCTTTTACTGTCACTCCTTGCTTACTTGTCTGAAAGTGCATTTGAACCAACGTCTCCGGCACCCAATCTCAGACATGCTGCTGCTGAGTGAGCGGAGCAAGTTAGTTTGATCCCTCTGACGATGATCTAGATCTGAGAGTAGCTATTGGAAATCTTCTGCAAACAGCATCTTTCGGAGAGGTGGTACATATATTGCAGTCTCTCCTTTGTTTGAAAGCTCCAAATCCGCTTGAGCGTTACATCTGTGGTGCACCCCCCAGCCGTCCTGAATGCAAGTTTGGAGTGCAAGAACGATTGTTCTGTGCTCGCACAGATGAATAGGCAGGACTGAAAGGGGCTGCTGGATCTCTACTGCCCTCAGCAGGATTTGCTAAATTGACACTTTTATTGCAGTCTCTCCTTTGTTTGACAGCTCCAAGTCCGTTTGGGCACTACATCTGTGGTGCACCCCCCAGCCGTCCTTTAATCCGAGTTCGGAGTGCACGAACGATTGCTCTCTGCTCGCACAGACGAATAGGCGGGACTGAAAGAGGCTGCTGGATCTCTTCAGCACTCAGCAAGCTTTGCAACCGGGACACCTCTTTTACTGTCATTCCTTGCATACTTATCAGAAAGTGCATTTGAACCAACGTCTCCGGCACCCAATCTCAGACATGCTGCTGCTGAGTGAGCGGAGCAAGTTAGTTTGAGCCCTCTGACGATGATCTAGATCTGAGAGTAGCTATTGGAAATCTTCTGCAAACAGCATCTTTCGGAGAGGTGGTACATATATTGCAGTCTCTCCTTTGTTTGAAAGCTCCAAATCCGTTTGAGCACAATATCTGTGGTGCACCCCCCAGCCGTCCTGAATCCGAGTTTGGAGTGCACGAACTTTTGTTTTCTGCCCGCACAGACGAAGAGCCAGGACTGAAAGAGGCTGCTGGATCTCTTCAGCACTAAGCAAGCCGGATTTGCTAAAGTGACACTTTTATTGCAGTCTCTCCTTTGTTTGCCAGCTCCAAGTCCGTTTGGGCACAACATCTGTGGTGCACCCCCCAGCCGTCCTTTAATCCGAGTTCGGAGTGCACGAACGATTGCTCTCTGCCCGCACAGGAGAAGAGCCAGGACTGAAAGAGGCTGCTGGATCTCTTCAGCACTCAGCAAGCTTTGCAACCGGGACACCTCTTTTACTGTCACTCCTTGCTTACTTGTCTGAAAGTACATTTGAACCAACGTCTCCGGCACCCAATCTCAGACATGCTGCTGCTGAGTGAGCGGAGCAAGTTAGTTTGATCCCTCTGACGATGATCTAGATCTGAGAGTAGCTATTTGAAATCTTCTGCAAACAGCATCTTTCGGAGAGGTGGTACATATATTGCAGTCTCTCCTTTGTTTGCCAGCTCCAAATCCGCTTGAGCGGAACATCTGTGGTGCACCCCCCAGCCGTCCTTTAATCCGAGTTCGGAGTGCACGAACGATTGCTCTCTGCTCGCACAGACGAATAGGCGGGACTGAAAGAGGCTGCTGGATCTCTTCAGCACTCAGCAAGCTTTGCAACTGGGACACCTCTTTTACTGTCACTCCTTGCTTACTTGTCTGAAAGTGCATTTGAACCAACATCTCCGGCACCCAATCTCAGACATGCTGCTGCTGAGTGAGCGGAGCAAGTTAGTTTGAGCCCTCTGACGATGAACTAGATCTGAGAGTAACTATTGGAAATCTTCTGCAAACAGCATCTTTCGGAGAGGTGGTACATATATTGCAGTCTCTCCTTTGTTTGCCAGCTCCAAATCCGCTTGAGCGCAACATCTTTGGTGCACCCCCCAGCCGTCCTGAATGCAAGTTTGGAGTGCACGAACGATTGTTCTGTGCTCGCACAGATGAATAGGCAGGACTGAAAGGGGCTGCTGGATCTCTACTGCCCTCAGCAGGATTTGCTAAATTGACACTTTTATTGCAGTCTCTCCTTTGTTTGCCAGCTCCAAGTCCGTTTGGGCACAACATCTGTGGTGCACCCCCCAGCCGTCCTTTAATCCGAGTTCGGAGTGCACGAACGATTGCTCTCTGCTCGCACAGACGAATAGGCGGGACTGAAAGAGGCTGCTGGATCTCTTCAGCACTCAGCAAGCTTTGCAACTGGGACACCTCTTTTACTGTCACTCCTTGCTTACTTGTCTGAAAGTGCATTTGAACCAACATCTCCGGCACCCAATCTCAGACATGCTGCTGCTGAGTGAGCGGAGCAAGTTAGTTTGAGCCCTCTGACGATGAACTAGATCTGAGAGTAACTATTGGAAATCTTCTGCAAACAGCATCTTTCGGAGAGGTGGTACATATATTGCAGTCTCTCCTTTGTTTGCCAGCTCCAAATCCGCTTGAGCGCAACATCTTTGGTGCACCCCCCAGCCGTCCTGAATGCAAGTTTGGAGTGCACGAACGATTGTTCTGTGCTCGCACAGATGAATAGGCAGGACTGAAAGGGGCTGCTGGATCTCTACTGCCCTCAGCAGGATTTGCTAAATTGACACTTTTATTGCAGTCTCTCCTTTGTTTGCCAGCTCCAAGTCCGTTTGGGCACAACATCTGTGGTGCACCCCCCAGCCGTCCTTTAATCCGAGTTCGGAGTGCACGAACGATTGCTCTCTGCCAGCACAGACGAAGAGCCAGGACTGAAAGAGGCTGCTGGATCTCTTCAGCACTCAGCAAGATTTGCAACCGGGAAACCTCTTTTACTGTCATTCCTTGCATACTTATCAGAAAGTGCATTTGAACCAACGTCTCCGGCACCCAATCTCAGACATGCTGCTGCTGAGTGAGCGGAGCAAGTTAGTTTGATCCCTCTGACGATGATCTAGATCTGAGAGTAGCTATTGGAAATCTTCTGCAAACAGCATCTTTCGGAGACGTGGTACATATATTGCAGTCTCTCCTTTGTTTGAAAGCTCCAAATCCGTTTGAGCACAATATCTGTGGTGCACCCCCCAGCCGTCCTGAATCCGAGTTTGGAGTGCACGAACTTTTGTTTTCTGCCCGCACAGACGAAGAGCCAGGACTGAAAGAGGCTGCTGGATCTCTTCAGCACTAAGCAAGCCGGATTTGCTAAAGTGACACTTTTATTGCTGTCTCTCCTTTTTTGCCAGCTCCAAGTCCGTTTGGGCACAACATCTGTGGTGCACCCCCCAGCCGTCCTTTAATCCGAGTTCGGAGTGCAAGAACGATTGCTCTCTGCTCGCACAGACGAATAGGCGGGACTGAAAGAGGCTGCTGGATCTCTTCAGCACTCAGCAAGCTTTGCAACCGGGACACCTCTTTTACTGTCACTCCTTGCTTACTTGTCTGAAAGTGCATTTGAACCAACATCTCCGGCACCCAATCTCAGACATGCTGCTGCTGAGTGAGCGGAGCAAGTTAGTTTGAGCCCTCTGACGATGAACTAGATCTGAGAGTAACTATTGGAAATCTTCTGCAAACAGCATCTTTCGGAGAGGTGGTACATATATTGCAGTCTCTCCTTTGTTTGCCAGCTCCAAACCCGCTTGAGCTTTACATCTGTAGTGCACCCCCCAGCCGTCCTAAATGCAAGTTTGGAGTGCAAGAACGATTGTTCTGTGCTCGCACAGATGAATAGGCAGGACTGAAAGGGGCTGCTGGATCTCTACTGCCCTCAGCAGGATTTGCTAAATTGACACTTTTATTGCAGTCTCTCCTTTGTTTGCCAGCTCCAAGTCCGTTTGGGCACTACATCTGTGGTGCACCCCCCAGCTGTCCTTTAATCCGAGTTCGGAGTGCACGAACGATTGCTCTCTGCTCGCACAGACGAATAGGCGGGACTGAAAGAGGCTGCTGGATCTCTTCAGCACTCAGCAAGCTTTGCAACCGGGACACCTCTTTTACTGTCACTCCTTGCTTACTTGTCTGAAAGTGCATTTGAACCAACGTCTCCGGCACCCAATCTCAGACATGCTGCTGCTGAGTGAGCGGAGCAAGTTAGTTTGATCCCTCTGACGATGATCTAGATCTGAGAGTAGCTTTTGGAAATCTTCTGCAAACAGCATCTTTCGGAGAGGTGGTACATATATTGCAGTCTCTCCTTTGTTTGCCAGCTCCAAATCCGCTTGAGCGGAACATCTATGGTGCACCCCCCAGCCGTCCTGAATGCAAGTTTCGAGTGCACGAACGATTGTTCTGTGCTCGCACATATGAATAGGCAGGAGTGAAAGGGGCTGCTGGATCTCTACTGCCCTCAGCAGGATTTGCTAAATTGACACTTTTATTGCAGTCTCTCCTTTGTTTGCCAGCTCCAAGTCCGTTTGGGCACTACATCTGGGGTGCACCCCCCAGCCGTCCTTTAATCCGAGTTCGGAGTGCACGAACGATTGCTCTCTGCTCGCACAGACGAATAGGCGGGACTGAAAGAGGCTGCTGGATCTCTTCAGCACTCAGCAAGCTTTGCAACCGGGACACCTCTTTTACTGTCATTCCTTGCATACTTGTCTGAAAGTGCATTTGAACCAACGTCTCCGGCACCCAATCTCAGACATGCTGCTGCTGAGTGAGCGGAGCAAGTTAGTTTGATCCCTCTGACGATGATCTAGATCTGAGAGTAGCTATTGGAAATCTTCTGCAAACAGCATCTTTCGGAGAGGTGGTACATATATTGCAGTCTCTCCTTTGTTTGAAAGCTCCAAATCCGCTTGAGCGTTACATCTGTGGTGCACCCCCCAGCCGTCCTGAATGCAAGTTTGGAGTGCAAGAACGATTGTTCTGTGCTCGCACAGATGAATAGGCAGGACTGAAAGGGGCTGCTGGATCTCTACTGCCCTCAGCAGGATTTGCTAAATTGACACTTTTATTGCAGTCTCTCCTTTGTTTGACAGCTCCAAGTCCGTTTGGGCACTACATCTGTGGTGCACCCCCCAGCCGTCCTTTAATCCGAGTTCGGAGTGCACGAACGATTGCTCTCTGCTCGCACAGACGAATAGGCGGGACTGAAAGAGGCTGCTGGATCTCTTCAGCACTCAGCAAGCTTTGCAACCGGGACACCTCTTTTACTGTCATTCCTTGCATACTTATCAGAAAGTGCATTTGAACCAACGTCTCCGGCACCCAATCTCAGACATGCTGCTGCTGAGTGAGCGGAGCAAGTTAGTTTGAGCCCTCTGACGATGATCTAGATCTGAGAGTAGCTATTGGAAATCTTCTGCAAACAGCATCTTTCGGAGAGGTGGTACATATATTGCAGTCTCTCCTTTGTTTGAAAGCTCCAAATCCGTTTGAGCACAATATCTGTGGTGCACCCCCCAGCCGTCCTGAATCCGAGTTTGGAGTGCACGAACTTTTGTTTTCTGCCCGCACAGACGAAGAGCCAGGACTGAAAGAGGCTGCTGGATCTCTTCAGCACTAAGCAAGCCGGATTTGCTAAAGTGACACTTTTATTGCAGTCTCTCCTTTGTTTGCCAGCTCCAAGTCCGTTTGGGCACAACATCTGTGGTGCACCCCCCAGCCGTCCTTTAATCCGAGTTCGGAGTGCACGAACGATTGCTCTCTGCCCGCACAGGAGAAGAGCCAGGACTGAAAGAGGCTGCTGGATCTCTTCAGCACTCAGCAAGCTTTGCAACCGGGACACCTCTTTTACTGTCACTCCTTGCTTACTTGTCTGAAAGTACATTTGAACCAACGTCTCCGGCACCCAATCTCAGACATGCTGCTGCTGAGTGAGCGGAGCAAGTTAGTTTGATCCCTCTGACGATGATCTAGATCTGAGAGTAGCTATTTGAAATCTTCTGCAAACAGCATCTTTCGGAGAGGTGGTACATATATTGCAGTCTCTCCTTTGTTTGCCAGCTCCAAATCCGCTTGAGCGGAACATCTGTGGTGCACCCCCCAGCCGTCCTTTAATCCGAGTTCGGAGTGCACGAACGATTGCTCTCTGCTCGCACAGACGAATAGGCGGGACTGAAAGAGGCTGCTGGATCTCTTCAGCACTCAGCAAGCTTTGCAACTGGGACACCTCTTTTACTGTCACTCCTTGCTTACTTGTCTGAAAGTGCATTTGAACCAACATCTCCGGCACCCAATCTCAGACATGCTGCTGCTGAGTGAGCGGAGCAAGTTAGTTTGAGCCCTCTGACGATGAACTAGATCTGAGAGTAACTATTGGAAATCTTCTGCAAACAGCATCTTTCGGAGAGGTGGTACATATATTGCAGTCTCTCCTTTGTTTGCCAGCTCCAAATCCGCTTGAGCGCAACATCTTTGGTGCACCCCCCAGCCGTCCTGAATGCAAGTTTGGAGTGCACGAACGATTGTTCTGTGCTCGCACAGATGAATAGGCAGGACTGAAAGGGGCTGCTGGATCTCTACTGCCCTCAGCAGGATTTGCTAAATTGACACTTTTATTGCAGTCTCTCCTTTGTTTGCCAGCTCCAAGTCCGTTTGGGCACAACATCTGTGGTGCACCCCCCAGCCGTCCTTTAATCCGAGTTCGGAGTGCACGAACGATTGCTCTCTGCTCGCACAGACGAATAGGCGGGACTGAAAGAGGCTGCTGGATCTCTTCAGCACTCAGCAAGCTTTGCAACTGGGACACCTCTTTTACTGTCACTCCTTGCTTACTTGTCTGAAAGTGCATTTGAACCAACATCTCCGGCACCCAATCTCAGACATGCTGCTGCTGAGTGAGCGGAGCAAGTTAGTTTGAGCCCTCTGACGATGAACTAGATCTGAGAGTAACTATTGGAAATCTTCTGCAAACAGCATCTTTCGGAGAGGTGGTACATATATTGCAGTCTCTCCTTTGTTTGCCAGCTCCAAATCCGCTTGAGCGCAACATCTTTGGTGCACCCCCCAGCCGTCCTGAATGCAAGTTTGGAGTGCACGAACGATTGTTCTGTGCTCGCACAGATGAATAGGCAGGACTGAAAGGGGCTGCTGGATCTCTACTGCCCTCAGCAGGATTTGCTAAATTGACACTTTTATTGCAGTCTCTCCTTTGTTTGCCAGCTCCAAGTCCGTTTGGGCACAACATCTGTGGTGCACCCCCCAGCCGTCCTTTAATCCGAGTTCGGAGTGCACGAACGATTGCTCTCTGCCAGCACAGACGAAGAGCCAGGACTGAAAGAGGCTGCTGGATCTCTTCAGCACTCAGCAAGATTTGCAACCGGGAAACCTCTTTTACTGTCATTCCTTGCATACTTATCAGAAAGTGCATTTGAACCAACGTCTCCGGCACCCAATCTCAGACATGCTGCTGCTGAGTGAGCGGAGCAAGTTAGTTTGATCCCTCTGACGATGATCTAGATCTGAGAGTAGCTATTGGAAATCTTCTGCAAACAGCATCTTTCGGAGACGTGGTACATATATTGCAGTCTCTCCTTTGTTTGAAAGCTCCAAATCCGTTTGAGCACAATATCTGTGGTGCACCCCCCAGCCGTCCTGAATCCGAGTTTGGAGTGCACGAACTTTTGTTTTCTGCCCGCACAGATGAATAGGCAGGACTGAAAGAGGCTGCTGGATCTCTTCAGCACTAAGCAAGCCGGATTTGCTAAAGTGACACTTTTATTGCTGTCTCTCCTTTTTTGCCAGCTCCAAGTCCGTTTGGGCACAACATCTGTGGTGCACCCCCCAGCCGTCCTTTAATCCGAGTTCGGAGTGCAAGAACGATTGCTCTCTGCTCGCACAGACGAATAGGCGGGACTGAAAGAGGCTGCTGGATCTCTTCAGCACTCAGCAAGCTTTGCAACCGGGACACCTCTTTTACTGTCACTCCTTGCTTACTTGTCTGAAAGTGCATTTGAACCAACATCTCCGGCACCCAATCTCAGACATGCTGCTGCTGAGTGAGCGGAGCAAGTTAGTTTGAGCCCTCTGACGATGAACTAGATCTGAGAGTAACTATTGGAAATCTTCTGCAAACAGCATCTTTCGGAGAGGTGGTACATATATTGCAGTCTCTCCTTTGTTTGCCAGCTCCAAACCCGCTTGAGCTTTACATCTGTAGTGCACCCCCCAGCCGTCCTAAATGCAAGTTTGGAGTGCAAGAACGATTGTTCTGTGCTCGCACAGATGAATAGGCAGGACTGAAAGGGGCTGCTGGATCTCTACTGCCCTCAGCAGGATTTGCTAAATTGACACTTTTATTGCAGTCTCTCCTTTGTTTGCCAGCTCCAAGTCCGTTTGGGCACTACATCTGTGGTGCACCCCCCAGCTGTCCTTTAATCCGAGTTCGGAGTGCACGAACGATTGCTCTCTGCTCGCACAGACGAATAGGCGGGACTGAAAGAGGCTGCTGGATCTCTTCAGCACTCAGCAAGCTTTGCAACCGGGACACCTCTTTTACTGTCACTCCTTGCTTACTTGTCTGAAAGTGCATTTGAACCAACGTCTCCGGCACCCAATCTCAGACATGCTGCTGCTGAGTGAGCGGAGCAAGTTAGTTTGATCCCTCTGACGATGATCTAGATCTGAGAGTAGCTTTTGGAAATCTTCTGCAAACAGCATCTTTCGGAGAGGTGGTACATATATTGCAGTCTCTCCTTTGTTTGCCAGCTCCAAATCCGCTTGAGCGGAACATCTATGGTGCACCCCCCAGCCGTCCTGAATGCAAGTTTCGAGTGCACGAACGATTGTTCTGTGCTCGCACATATGAATAGGCAGGAGTGAAAGGGGCTGCTGGATCTCTACTGCCCTCAGCAGGATTTGCTAAATTGACACTTTTATTGCAGTCTCTCCTTTGTTTGCCAGCTCCAAGTCCGTTTGGGCACTACATCTGGGGTGCACCCCCCAGCCGTCCTTTAATCCGAGTTCGGAGTGCACGAACGATTGCTCTCTGCTCGCACAGACGAATAGGCGGGACTGAAAGAGGCTGCTGGATCTCTTCAGCACTCAGCAAGCTTTGCAACCGGGACACCTCTTTTACTGTCATTCCTTGCATACTTATCAGAAAGTGCATTTGAACCAACGTCTCCGGCACCCAATCTCAGACATGCTGCTGCTGAGTGAGCGGAGCAAGTTAGTTTGAGCCCTCTGACGATGATCTAGATCTGAGAGTAGCTATTGGAAATCTTCTGCAAACAGCATCTTTCGGAGAGGTGGTACATATATTGCAGTCTCTCCTTTGTTTGAAAGCTCCAAATCCGTTTGAGCGCAATATCTGTGGTGCACCCCCCAGCCGTCCTGAATCCGAGTTTGGAGTGCACGAACTTTTGTTTTCTGCCCGCACAGACGAAGAGCCAGGACTGAAAGAGGCTGCTGGATCTCTTCAGCACTAAGCAAGCCGGATTTGCTAAAGTGACACTTTTATTGCAGTCTCTCCTTTGTTTGCCAGCTCCAAGTCCGTTTGGGCACAACATCTGTGGTGCACCCCCCAGCCGTCCTTTAATCCGAGTTCGGAGTGCACGAACGATTGCTCTCTGCCCGCACAGGAGAAGAGCCAGGACTGAAAGAGGCTGCTGGATCTCTTCAGCACTCAGCAAGCTTTGCAACCGGGACACCTCTTTTACTGTCACTCCTTGCTTACTTGTCTGAAAGTACATTTGAACCAACGTCTCCGGCACCCAATCTCAGACATGCTGCTGCTGAGTGAGCGGAGCAAGTTAGTTTGATCCCTCTGACGATGATCTAGATCTGAGAGTAGCTATTTGAAATCTTCTGCAAACAGCATCTTTCGGAGAGGTGGTACATATATTGCAGTCTCTCCTTTGTTTGCCAGCTCCAAATCCGCTTGAGCGGAACATCTGTGGTGCACCCCCCAGCCGTCCTTTAATCCGAGTTCGGAGTGCACGAACGATTGCTCTCTGCTCGCACAGACGAATAGGCGGGACTGAAAGAGGCTGCTGGATCTCTTCAGCACTCAGCAAGCTTTGCAACTGGGACACCTCTTTTACTGTCACTCCTTGCTTACTTGTCTGAAAGTGCATTTGAACCAACATCTCCGGCACCCAATCTCAGACATGCTGCTGCTGAGTGAGCGGAGCAAGTTAGTTTGAGCCCTCTGACGATGAACTAGATCTGAGAGTAACTATTGGAAATCTTCTGCAAACAGCATCTTTCGGAGAGGTGGTACATATATTGCAGTCTCTCCTTTGTTTGCCAGCTCCAAATCCGCTTGAGCGCAACATCTTTGGTGCACCCCCCAGCCGTCCTGAATGCAAGTTTGGAGTGCACGAACGATTGTTCTGTGCTCGCACAGATGAATAGGCAGGACTGAAAGGGGCTGCTGGATCTCTACTGCCCTCAGCAGGATTTGCTAAATTGACACTTTTATTGCAGTCTCTCCTTTGTTTGCCAGCTCCAAGTCCGTTTGGGCACAACATCTGTGGTGCACCCCCCAGCCGTCCTTTAATCCGAGTTCGGAGTGCACGAACGATTGCTCTCTGCTCGCACAGACGAATAGGCGGGACTGAAAGAGGCTGCTGGATCTCTTCAGCACTCAGCAAGCTTTGCAACTGGGACACCTCTTTTACTGTCACTCCTTGCTTACTTGTCTGAAAGTGCATTTGAACCAACATCTCCGGCACCCAATCTCAGACATGCTGCTGCTGAGTGAGCGGAGCAAGTTAGTTTGAGCCCTCTGACGATGAACTAGATCTGAGAGTAACTATTGGAAATCTTCTGCAAACAGCATCTTTCGGAGAGGTGGTACATATATTGCAGTCTCTCCTTTGTTTGCCAGCTCCAAATCCGCTTGAGCGCAACATCTTTGGTGCACCCCCCAGCCGTCCTGAATGCAAGTTTCGAGTGCACGAAGGATTGTTCTGTGCTCGCACAATAGGCAGGACTGAAAGGGGCTGCTGGATCTCTACTGCCCTCAGCAGGATTTGCTAAATTGACACTTTTATTGCAGTCTCTCCTTTGTTTGCCAGCTCCAAGTCCGTTTGGGCACAACATCTGTGGTGCACCCCCCAGCCGTCCTTTAATCCGAGTTCGGAGTGCACGAACGATTGCTCTCTGCTCGCACAGACGAATAGGCGGGACTGAAAGAGGCTGCTGGATCTCTTCAGCACTCAGCAAGCTTTGCAACCGGGACACCTCTTTTACTGTCACTCCTTGCTTACTTGTCTGAAAGTGCATTTGAACCAACGTCTCCGGCACCCAATCTCAGACATGCTGCTGCTGAGTGAGCGGAGCAAGTTAGTTTGAGCCCTCTGACGATGATCTAGATCTGAGAGTAGCTATTGGAAATCTTCTGCAAACAGCATCTTTCGGAGAGGTGGTACATATATTGCAGTCTCTCCTTTGTTTGAAAGCTCCAAATCCGTTTGAGCACAATATCTGTGGTGCACCCCCCAGCCGTCCTGAATCCGAGTTTGGAGTGCACGAACTTTTGTTTTCTGCCCGCACAGACGAAGAGCCAGGACTGAAAGAGGCTGCTGGATCTCTTCAGCACTAAGCAAGCCGGATTTGCTAAAGTGACACTTTTATTGCAGTCTCTCCTTTGTTTGACAGCTCCAAGTCCGTTTGGGCACAACATCTGTGGTGCACCCCCCAGCCGTCCTTTAATCCGAGTTCGGAGTGCACGAACGATTGCTCTCTGCCCGCACAGGAGAAGAGCCAGGACTGAAAGAGGCTGCTGGATCTCTTCAGCACTCAGCAAGCTTTGCAACCGGGACACCTCTTTTACTGTCACTCCTTGCTTACTTGTCTGAAAGTACATTTGAACCAACGTCTCCGGCACCCAATCTCAGACATGCTGCTGCTGAGTGAGCGGAGCAAGTTAGTTTGATCCCTCTGACGATGATCTAGATCTGAGAGTAGCTATTTGAAATCTTCTGCAAACAGCATCTTTCGGAGAGGTGGTACATATATTGCAGTCTCTCCTTTGTTTGCCAGCTCCAAATCCGCTTGAGCGGAACATCTGTGGTGCACCCCCCAGCCGTCCTGAATGCAAGTTTGGAGTGCACGAACGATTGTTCTGTGCTCGCACAGATGAATAGGCAGGACTGAAAGGGGCTGCTGGATCTCTACTGCCCTCAGCAGGATTTGCTAAAGTGACACTTTTATTGCAGTCTCTCCTCTGTTTGACAGCTCCAAGTCCGTTTGGGCACAACATCGGTGGTGCACCCCCCAGCTTTCCCGAATCCGAGTTTGGAGTTCACGAACTTTTGTTTTCTGCTTGCACAGACGAATAGGCGGGCCTAAAAGGGGCTGCTGGATCTCTACTGCCCTCAGCAGGATTTGCTAAATTGACACTTTTATTGCAGTCTCTCCTTTGTTTGCCAGCTCCAAGTCCGTTTGGGCACAACATCTGTGGTGCACCCCCCAGCCGTCCTTTAATCCGAGTTCGGAGTGCACGAACGATTGCTCTCTGCTCGCACAGACGAATAGGCGGGACTGAAAGAGGCTGCTGGATCTCTTCAGCACTCAGCAAGCTTTGCAACTGGGACACCTCTTTTACTGTCACTCCTTGCTTACTTGTCTGAAAGTGCATTTGAACCAACATCTCCGGCACCCAATCTCAGACATGCTGCTGCTGAGTGAGCGGAGCAAGTTAGTTTGAGCCCTCTGACGATGAACTAGATCTGAGAGTAACTATTGGAAATCTTCTGCAAACAGCATCTTTCGGAGAGGTGGTACATATATTGCAGTCTCTCCTTTGTTTGCCAGCTCCAAATCCGCTTGAGCGCAACATCTTTGGTGCACCCCCCAGCCGTCCTGAATGCAAGTTTGGAGTGCACGAACGATTGTTCTGTGCTCGCACAGATGAATAGGCAGGACTGAAAGGGGCTGCTGGATCTCTACTGCCCTCAGCAGGATTTGCTAAATTGACACTTTTATTGCAGTCTCTCCTTTGTTTGCCAGCTCCAAGTCCGTTTGGGCACAACATCTGTGGTGCACCCCCCAGCCGTCCTTTAATCCGAGTTCGGAGTGCACGAACGATTGCTCTCTGCTCGCACAGACGAATAGGCGGGACTGAAAGAGGCTGCTGGATCTCTTCAGCACTCAGCAAGCTTTGCAACTGGGACACCTCTTTTACTGTCACTCCTTGCTTACTTGTCTGAAAGTGCATTTGAACCAACATCTCCGGCACCCAATCTCAGACATGCTGCTGCTGAGTGAGCGGAGCAAGTTAGTTTGAGCCCTCTGACGATGAACTAGATCTGAGAGTAACTATTAGAAATCTTCTGCAAACAGCATCTTTCGGAGAGGTGGTACATATATTGCAGTCTCTCCTTTGTTTGCCAGCTCCAAATCCGCTTGAGCGCAACATCTTTGGTGCACCCCCCAGCCGTCCTGAATGCAAGTTTCGAGTGCACGAAGGATTGTTCTGTGCTCGCACAATAGGCAGGACTGAAAGGGGCTGCTGGATCTCTACTGCCCTCAGCAGGATTTGCTAAATTGACACTTTTATTGCAGTCTCTCCTTTGTTTGCCAGCTCCAAGTCCGTTTGGGCACAACATCTGTGGTGCACCCCCCAGCCGTCCTTTAATCCGAGTTCGGAGTGCACGAACGATTGCTCTCTGCTCGCACAGACGAATAGGCGGGACTGAAAGAGGCTGCTGGATCTCTTCAGCACTCAGCAAGCTTTGCAACCGGGACACCTCTTTTACTGTAACTCCTTGCTTACTTGTCTGAAAGTGCATTTGAACCAACGTCTCCGGCACCCAATCTCAGACATGCTGCTGCTGAGTGAGCGGAGCAAGTTAGTTTGAGCCCTCTGACGATGATCTAGATCTGAGAGTAGCTATTGGAAATCTTCTGCAAACAGCATCTTTCGGAGAGGTGGTACATATATTGCAGTCTCTCCTTTGTTTGCCAGCTCCAAATCCGCTTGAGCGCAACATCTGTGGTGCACCCCCCAGCCGTCCTGAATGCAAGTTTCGAGTGCACGAACGATTGTTCTGTGCTCGCACAGATGAATAGGCAGGACTGAAAGGGGCTGCTGGATCTCTACTGCCCTCAGCAGGATTTGCTAAATTGACACTTTTATTGCAGTCTCTCCTTTGTTTGCCAGCTCCAAGTCCGTTTGGGCACTACATCTGTGGTGCACCCCCCAGCCGTCCTTTAATCCGAGTTCGGAGTGCACGAACGATTGCTCTCTGCTCGCACAGACGAATAGGCGGGACTGAAAGAGGCTGCTGGATCTCTTCAGCACTCAGCAAGATTTGCAACCGGGACACCTCTTTTAATGTCATTCCTTGCATACTTATCAGAAAGTGCATTTGAACCAACGTCTCCGGCACCCAATCTCAGACATGCTGCTGCTGAGTGAGCGGAGCAAGTTAGTTTGATCCCTCTGACGATGATCTAGATCTGAGAGTAGCTATTGGAAATCTTCTGCAAACAGCATCTTTCGGAGACGTGGTACATATATTGCAGTCTCTCCTTTGTTTGAAAGCTCCAAATCCGTTTGAGCGTTACATCTGTGGTGCACCCCCCAACCGTCCTGAATGCAAGTTTGGAGTGCACGAACTTTTGTTTTCTGCCCGCACAGACGAAGAGCCAGGACTGAAAGAGGCTGCTGGATCTCTTCAGCACTAAGCAAGCTTTGCAACCGGGACACCTCTTTTACTGTCACTCCTTGCTTACTTGTCTGAAAGTGCATTTGAACCAACGTCTCCGGCACCCAATCTCAGACATGCTGCTGCTGAGTGAGCGGAGCAAGTTAGTTTGATCCCTCTGACGATGATCTAGATCTGAGAGTAGCTATTGGAAATCTTCTGCAAACAGCATCTTTCGGAGAGGTGGTACATATATTGCAGTCTCTCCTTTGTTTGAAAGCTCCAAATCCGCTTGAGCGGAACATCTATGGTGCACCCCCCAGCCGTCCTGAATGCAAGTTTGGAGTGCAAGAACGATTGTTCTGTGCTCGCACAGATGAATAGGCAGGACTGAAAGGGGCTGCTGGATCTCTACTGCCCTCAGCAGGATTTGCTAAATTGACACTTTTATTGCAGTCTCTCCTTTGTTTGCCAGCTCCAAGTCCGTTTGGGCACTACATCTGTGGTGCACCCCCCAGCCGTCCTTTAATCCGAGTTCGGAGTGCACGAACGATTGCTCTCTGCTCGCACAGACGAATAGGCGGGACTGAAAGAGGCTGCTGGATCTCTTCAGCACTCAGCAAGCTTTGCAACCGGGACACCTCTTTTACTGTCATTCCTTGCATACTTATCAGAAAGTGCATTTGAACCAACGTCTCCGGCACCCAATCTCAGACATGCTGCTGCTGAGTGAGCGGAGCAAGTTAGTTTGAGCCCTCTGACGATGATCTAGATCTGAGAGTAGCTATTGGAAATCTTCTGCAAACAGCATCTTTCGGAGAGGTGGTACATATATTGCAGTCTCTCCTTTGTTTGAAAGCTCCAAATCCGTTTGAGCACAATATCTGTGGTGCACCCCCCAGCCGTCCTGAATCCGAGTTTGGAGTGCACGAACTTTTGTTTTCTGCCCGCACAGACGAAGAGCCAGGACTGAAAGAGGCTGCTGGATCTCTTCAGCACTAAGCAAGCCGGATTTGCTAAAGTGACACTTTTATTGCAGTCTCTCCTTTGTTTGCCAGCTCCAAGTCCGTTTGGGCACAACATCTGTGGTGCACCCCCCAGCCGTCCTTTAATCCGAGTTCGGAGTGCACGAACGATTGCTCTCTGCCCGCACAGGAGAAGAGCCAGGACTGAAAGAGGCTGCTGGATCTCTTCAGCACTCAGCAAGCTTTGCAACCGGGACACCTCTTTTACTGTCACTCCTTGCTTACTTGTCTGAAAGTACATTTGAACCAACGTCTCCGGCACCCAATCTCAGACATGCTGCTGCTGAGTGAGCGGAGCAAGTTAGTTTGATCCCTCTGACGATGATCTAGATCTGAGAGTAGCTATTTGAAATCTTCTGCAAACAGCATCTTTCGGAGAGGTGGTACATATATTGCAGTCTCTCCTTTGTTTGCCAGCTCCAAATCCGCTTGAGCGGAACATCTGTGGTGCACCCCCCAGCCGTCCTTTAATCCGAGTTCGGAGTGCACGAACGATTGCTCTCTGCTCGCACAGACGAATAGGCGGGACTGAAAGAGGCTGCTGGATCTCTTCAGCACTCAGCAAGCTTTGCAACTGGGACACCTCTTTTACTGTCACTCCTTGCTTACTTGTCTGAAAGTGCATTTGAACCAACATCTCCGGCACCCAATCTCAGACATGCTGCTGCTGAGTGAGCGGAGCAAGTTAGTTTGAGCCCTCTGACGATGAACTAGATCTGAGAGTAACTATTGGAAATCTTCTGCAAACAGCATCTTTCGGAGAGGTGGTACATATATTGCAGTCTCTCCTTTGTTTGCCAGCTCCAAATCCGCTTGAGCGCAACATCTTTGGTGCACCCCCCAGCCGTCCTGAATGCAAGTTTGGAGTGCACGAACGATTGTTCTGTGCTCGCACAGATGAATAGGCAGGACTGAAAGGGGCTGCTGGATCTCTACTGCCCTCAGCAGGATTTGCTAAATTGACACTTTTATTGCAGTCTCTCCTTTGTTTGCCAGCTCCAAGTCCGTTTGGGCACAACATCTGTGGTGCACCCCCCAGCCGTCCTTTAATCCGAGTTCGGAGTGCACGAACGATTGCTCTCTGCTCGCACAGACGAATAGGCGGGACTGAAAGAGGCTGCTGGATCTCTTCAGCACTCAGCAAGCTTTGCAACTGGGACACCTCTTTTACTGTCACTCCTTGCTTACTTGTCTGAAAGTGCATTTGAACCAACATCTCCGGCACCCAATCTCAGACATGCTGCTGCTGAGTGAGCGGAGCAAGTTAGTTTGAGCCCTCTGACGATGAACTAGATCTGAGAGTAACTATTGGAAATCTTCTGCAAACAGCATCTTTCGGAGAGGTGGTACATATATTGCAGTCTCTCCTTTGTTTGCCAGCTCCAAATCCGCTTGAGCGCAACATCTTTGGTGCACCCCCCAGCCGTCCTGAATGCAAGTTTGGAGTGCACGAACGATTGTTCTGTGCTCGCACAGATGAATAGGCAGGACTGAAAGGGGCTGCTGGATCTCTACTGCCCTCAGCAGGATTTGCTAAATTGACACTTTTATTGCAGTCTCTCCTTTGTTTGCCAGCTCCAAGTCCGTTTGGGCACAACATCTGTGGTGCACCCCCCAGCCGTCCTTTAATCCGAGTTCGGAGTGCACGAACGATTGCTCTCTGCCAGCACAGACGAAGAGCCAGGACTGAAAGAGGCTGCTGGATCTCTTCAGCACTCAGCAAGATTTGCAACCGGGAAACCTCTTTTACTGTCATTCCTTGCATACTTATCAGAAAGTGCATTTGAACCAACGTCTCCGGCACCCAATCTCAGACATGCTGCTGCTGAGTGAGCGGAGCAAGTTAGTTTGATCCCTCTGACGATGATCTAGATCTGAGAGTAGCTATTGGAAATCTTCTGCAAACAGCATCTTTCGGAGACGTGGTACATATATTGCAGTCTCTCCTTTGTTTGAAAGCTCCAAATCCGTTTGAGCACAATATCTGTGGTGCACCCCCCAGCCGTCCTGAATCCGAGTTTGGAGTGCACGAACTTTTGTTTTCTGCCCGCACAGACGAAGAGCCAGGACTGAAAGAGGCTGCTGGATCTCTTCAGCACTAAGCAAGCCGGATTTGCTAAAGTGACACTTTTATTGCTGTCTCTCCTTTTTTGCCAGCTCCAAGTCCGTTTGGGCACAACATCTGTGGTGCACCCCCCAGCCGTCCTTTAATCCGAGTTCGGAGTGCAAGAACGATTGCTCTCTGCTCGCACAGACGAATAGGCGGGACTGAAAGAGGCTGCTGGATCTCTTCAGCACTCAGCAAGCTTTGCAACCGGGACACCTCTTTTACTGTCACTCCTTGCTTACTTGTCTGAAAGTGCATTTGAACCAACATCTCCGGCACCCAATCTCAGACATGCTGCTGCTGAGTGAGCGGAGCAAGTTAGTTTGAGCCCTCTGACGATGAACTAGATCTGAGAGTAACTATTGGAAATCTTCTGCAAACAGCATCTTTCGGAGAGGTGGTACATATATTGCAGTCTCTCCTTTGTTTGCCAGCTCCAAACCCGCTTGAGCTTTACATCTGTAGTGCACCCCCCAGCCGTCCTAAATGCAAGTTTGGAGTGCAAGAACGATTGTTCTGTGCTCGCACAGATGAATAGGCAGGACTGAAAGGGGCTGCTGGATCTCTACTGCCCTCAGCAGGATTTGCTAAATTGACACTTTTATTGCAGTCTCTCCTTTGTTTGCCAGCTCCAAGTCCGTTTGGGCACTACATCTGTGGTGCACCCCCCAGCTGTCCTTTAATCCGAGTTCGGAGTGCACGAACGATTGCTCTCTGCTCGCACAGACGAATAGGCGGGACTGAAAGAGGCTGCTGGATCTCTTCAGCACTCAGCAAGCTTTGCAACCGGGACACCTCTTTTACTGTCACTCCTTGCTTACTTGTCTGAAAGTGCATTTGAACCAACGTCTCCGGCACCCAATCTCAGACATGCTGCTGCTGAGTGAGCGGAGCAAGTTAGTTTGATCCCTCTGACGATGATCTAGATCTGAGAGTAGCTTTTGGAAATCTTCTGCAAACAGCATCTTTCGGAGAGGTGGTACATATATTGCAGTCTCTCCTTTGTTTGCCAGCTCCAAATCCGCTTGAGCGGAACATCTATGGTGCACCCCCCAGCCGTCCTGAATGCAAGTTTCGAGTGCACGAACGATTGTTCTGTGCTCGCACATATGAATAGGCAGGAGTGAAAGGGGCTGCTGGATCTCTACTGCCCTCAGCAGGATTTGCTAAATTGACACTTTTATTGCAGTCTCTCCTTTGTTTGCCAGCTCCAAGTCCGTTTGGGCACTACATCTGGGGTGCACCCCCCAGCCGTCCTTTAATCCGAGTTCGGAGTGCACGAACGATTGCTCTCTGCTCGCACAGACGAATAGGCGGGACTGAAAGAGGCTGCTGGATCTCTTCAGCACTCAGCAAGCTTTGCAACCGGGACACCTCTTTTACTGTCATTCCTTGCATACTTATCAGAAAGTGCATTTGAACCAACGTCTCCGGCACCCAATCTCAGACATGCTGCTGCTGACTGAGCGGAGCAAGTTAGTTTGAGCCCTCTGACGATGATCTAGATCTGAGAGTAGCTATTGGAAATCTTCTGCAAACAGCATCTTTCGGAGACGTGGTACATATATTGCAGTCTCTCCTTTGTTTGAAAGCTCCAAATCCGTTTGAGCGCAATATCTGTGGTGCACCCCCCAGCCGTCCTGAATCCGAGTTTGGAGTGCACGAACTTTTGTTTTCTGCCCGCACAGACGAAGAGCCAGGACTGAAAGAGGCTGCTGGATCTCTTCAGCACTAAGCAAGCCGGATTTGCTAAAGTGACACTTTTATTGCAGTCTCTCCTTTGTTTGCCAGCTCCAAGTCCGTTTGGGCACAACATCTGTGGTGCACCCCCCAGCCGTCCTTTAATCCGAGTTCGGAGTGCACGAACGATTGCTCTCTGCCCGCACAGGAGAAGAGCCAGGACTGAAAGAGGTTGCTGGATCTCTTCAGCACTCAGCAAGCTTTGCAACCGGGACACCTCTTTTACTGTCACTCCTTCCTTATTTGTCTGAAAGTACATTTGAACCAACGTCTCCGGCACCCAATCTCAGACATGCTGCTGCTGAGTGAGCGGAGCAAGTTAGTTTGATCCCTCTGACGATGATCTAGATCTGAGTGTAGCTATTGGAAATCTTCTGCAAACAGCATCTTTCGGAGAGGTGGTACATATATTGCAGTCTCTCCTTTGTTTGCCAGCTCCAAATCCGCTTGAGCGCAACATCTGTGGTGCACCCCCCAGCCGTCCTGAATGCAAGTTTCGAGTGCACGAAGGATTGTTCTGTGCTCGCACAGATGAATAGGCAGGACCGAAAGGGGCTGCTGGATCTCTACTGCCCTCAGCAGGATTTGCTAAATTGACACTTTTATTGCAGTCTCTCCTTTGTTTGCCAGCTCCAAGTCCGTTTGGGCACAACATCTGTGGTGCACCCCCCAGCCGTCCTTTAATCCGAGTTCGGAGTGCACGAACGATTGCTCTCTGCTCGCACAGACGAATAGGCGGGACTGAAAGAGGCTGCTGGATCTCTTCAGCACTCAGCAAGCTTTGCAACCGGGACACCTCTTTTACTGTCACTCCTTGCTTACTTGTCTGAAAGTGCATTTGAACCAACGTCTCCGGCACCCAATCTCAGACATGCTGCTGCTGAGTGAGCGGAGCAAGTTAGTTTGAGCCCTCTGACGATGATCCATGTCTGCAAGTAGCTATTGGAAATCTTCTGCAAACAGCATCTTTCGGAGGGGGAGTACATATATTGCAGTCTCTCCTTTGTTTGCCCGCTCCAAATCCGCTTGAGCGCAACATCTGTGGTGCACCCCCCAGCCGTCCTGAATGCGAGTTTGGAGTGCACGAACGATTGTTCTGTGCTCGCACAGATGAATAGGCAGGACTGAAAGGGGCTGCTGGATCTCTACTGCCCTCAGCAGGAATTGCTAAAGTGACACATTTATTGCAGTCTCTCCTCTGTTTGACAGCTCCAAGTCCGTTTGGGCACAACATCGGTGGTGCACCCCCCAGCTTTCCCGAATCCGAGTTTGGAGTTCACGAACTTTTGTTTTCTGCTTGCACAGACGAATAGGCGGGCCTAAAAGGGGCTGCTGGATCTCCAGTGCCCACAACAGGATTTGCTAATTTGACAATTTTATTGCAGTCTCTCCTTTGTTTGGCAGCTCCAAATCCGTTTGAGCACAACATCTCAGGTGCACCCCACAGCCGTCCTGAATCCGAGTTTCGAGTGCACGAACGATTGCACTCTGCCCGCACAGACGAAGAGCCAGGACTGAAAGAGGCTGCTGGATCTCTTCAGCACTAAGCAAACCGGATTTGCTAAAGTGACACTTTTATTGCAGTCTCTCCTTTTTTGCCAGCTCCAAGTCCGTTTGTGCACAACATCTGTGGTGCACCCCCCAGCCGTCCTTTAATCCGAGTTCGGAGGGCACGAACGATTGCTCTCTGCCCGCACAGACGAAGAGCCGGGACTGAAAGAGGCTGCTGGATCTCTTCAGCACTCAGCAAGCTTTGCAACCGGGACACCTCTTTTACTGTCACTCCTTGCTTACTTGTCTGAAAGTGCATTTGAACCAACGTCTCCGGCACCCAATCTCAGACATGCTGCTGCTGAGTGAGCGGAGCAAGTTAGGTTGATCCCTCTGACGATGATCTAGATCTGAGAGTAGCTATTGGAAATCTTCTGCAAACAGCATCTTTCGGAGAGGTGGTACATATATTGCAGTCTCTCCTTTGTCTGAAAGCTCCAAATCCGTTTGAGCACAATATCTGTGGTGCACCCCCCAGCTGTCCTGAATCCGAGTTTGGAGTGCACGAACGATTGCTCTCTGCCCGCACAGACGAAGAGCCAGGACTGAAAGAGGCTGCTGGATCTCTTCAGCACTCAGCAAGCTTTGCAGCCGGGACACCTCTTTTACTGTCACTCCTTGCTTACTTGTCTGAAAGTGCATTTGAACCAACGTCTCCGGCACCCAATCTCAGACATGCTGCTGCTGAGTGAGCGGAGCAATTTAGGTTGATCCCTCGGACGATGATCCATGTCAGCAAGAAGCTATAGGAAATCTTCTGCAAGTAGCCTCTTTCGGAGAGGTGGTACATATATTGCAGTCTCTCCTTTGTTTGCCAGCTCCAAATCCGTTTGAGCACAACATCGGTGGTGCACCCCCCAGCTTTCCCGAATCCGAGTTTGGAGTGCACGAACTTTTGTTTTCTGCTTGCACAGACGAATAGGCGGGACTGAAAGGGGCTGCTGGATCTCTAGTGCCCACAGCAGGATTTGCTAAGTTGACAATTTTATTGCAGTCTCTCCTTTCTTTGGCAGCTCCAAATCCGTTTGAGCACAACATCTGTGGTGCACCCCCCCAGCTGTCCTTTAATCCGAGTTCGGAGTGCACGAACGATTGCACTCTGCCCGCACAGACGAAGAGCCAGGACTGAAAGAGGCTGCTGGATCTCTTCAGCACTCGGCAAGCTTTACAACCGGGACACCTCTTTTACTGTCACACCTTGCTTACTTGTCTGAAAGTGCATTTGAACCAAAGTCTCTGGCACCCAATCTCAGGCATGCTGCTGCTGAGTGAGCGGAGCAAGTAAGGTTGATCCCTCTGGCGATGATATAGATCTGAGAGTAGCTATTGGAAATCTTCTGCAAACAGCATCTTTCGGAGACGTGGTACATATATTGCAGTCTCTCCTTTGTTTGCCAGCTTCAAATCCGTTTGAGCGGAACATCTGTGGTGCACCCCCCAGCTTTCCCGAATCCGAGTTTGGAGTGCACGAACTTTTGTTTTCTGCTCGCACAGACGAATAGGCAGGACTGAAAGGGGCTGCTGGATCTCTACTGCCCTCAGCAGGATTTGCTAAATTGACACTTTTATTGCAGTCTCTCCTCTGTTTGCCAGCTCCAAGTCCGTTTGGGCACAACATCTGTGGTGCACCCCCTCAGCTGTCCTTTAATCCGAGTTCGGAGTGCACGAACGATTGCTCTCTGCTCGCACAGACGAATAGGCGGGACTGAAAGAGGCTGCTGGATCTCTTCAGCACTCAGCAAGCTTTGCAACCGGGACACCTCTTTTACTGTCACTCCTTGCTTACTTGTCTGAAAGCGCATTTGAACCAACGTCTCCGGCACCCAATCTCAGACATGCTGCTGCTGAGTGAGCGGAGCAAGTTAGGTTGATCCCTCTGACGATGATCCATGTCAGCAAGAAGCTATAGGAAATCTTCTGCAAGTAGCATCTTTCGGAGAGGTGGTACATATATTGCAGTCACTCCTTTGTTTGCCAGCTCCAAATCCGTTTGAGCACAACATCGGTGGTGCACCCCCCAGCTTACCCGAATCCGAGTTTGGAGTGCACGAACTTTTGTTTTCTGCTTGCACAGACGAATAGGCGGGACTGAAAGGGGCTGCTGGATCTCCAGTGCCCACAGCAGGATTTGCTAATTTAACAATTTTATTGCAGTCTCTCCTTTGTTTGGCAGCTCCAAATCCGTGTGAGCACAACATCTCAGGTACACCCTCCCAGCCGTCCTGAATCCGAGTTTCGAGTGCACGAACGATTGCACTCTGCCAGCACAGAGGAAGAGCCAGGACTGAAAGAGGCTGCTGGATCTCTTCAGCACTCAGCAAGCTTTGCAACATGAACACCTCTTTTACTGTCACTCCTTGCTTACTTATCCGAAAGTGCATTTGGACCAGCGCCTCCGGCACCCAATCTCAGACATGCTGTTGCTGAGTGAGCGGAGCAAGTTAGTTTGATCCCTCTGACGCTGATCCATGTCTGCAAGTAGCTATTGGAAATCTTCTGCAAACAGCATCTTTCGGAGGGGGAGTACATATATTGCAGTCTCTCCTTTGTTTGCCCGCTCCAAATCCGCTTGAGCGCAACATCTGTGGTGCACCCCCCAGCCGTCCTGAATGCGAGTTTGGAGTGCACGAACGATTGTTCTGTGCTCGCACAGATGAATAGGCAGGACTGAAAGGGGCTGCTGGATCTCTACTGCCCTCAGCAGGAATTGCTAAAGTGACACATTTATTGCAGTCTCTCCTCTGTTTGACAGCTCCAAGTCCGTTTGGGCACAACATCGGTGGTGCACCCCCCAGCTTTCCCGAATCCGAGTTTGGAGTTCACGAACTTTTGTTTTCTGCTTGCACAGACGAATAGGCGGGCCTAAAAGGGGCTGCTGGATCTCCAGTGCCCACAACAGGATTTGCTAATTTGACAATTTTATTGCAGTCTCTCCTTTGTTTGGCAGCTCCAAATCCGTTTGAGCACAACATCTCAGGTGCACCCCACAGCCGTCCTGAATCCGAGTTTCGAGTGCACGAACGATTGCACTCTGCCCGCACAGACGAAGAGCCAGGACTGAAAGAGGCTGCTGGATCTCTTCAGCACTAAGCAAACCGGATTTGCTAAAGTGACACTTTTATTGCAGTCTCTCCTTTTTTGCCAGCTCCAAGTCCGTTTGTGCACAACATCTGTGGTGCACCCCCCAGCCGTCCTTTAATCCGAGTTCGGAGGGCACGAACGATTGCTCTCTGCCCGCACAGACGAAGAGCCGGGACTGAAAGAGGCTGCTGGATCTCTTCAGCACTCAGCAAGCTTTGCAACCGGGACACCTCTTTTACTGTCACTCCTTGCTTACTTGTCTGAAAGTGCATTTGAACCAACGTCTCCGGCACCCAATCTCAGACATGCTGCTGCTGAGTGAGCGGAGCAAGTTAGGTTGATCCCTCTGACGATGATCTAGATCTGAGAGTAGCTATTGGAAATCTTCTGCAAACAGCATCTTTCGGAGAGGTGGTACATATATTGCAGTCTCTCCTTTGTCTGAAAGCTCCAAATCCGTTTGAGCACAATATCTGTGGTGCACCCCCCAGCTGTCCTGAATCCGAGTTTGGAGTGCACGAACGATTGCTCTCTGCCCGCACAGACGAAGAGCCAGGACTGAAAGAGGCTGCTGGATCTCTTCAGCACTCAGCAAGCTTTGCAGCCGGGACACCTCTTTTACTGTCACTCCTTGCTTACTTGTCTGAAAGTGCATTTGAACCAACGTCTCCGGCACCCAATCTCAGACATGCTGCTGCTGAGTGAGCGGAGCAATTTAGGTTGATCCCTCGGACGATGATCCATGTCAGCAAGAAGCTATAGGAAATCTTCTGCAAGTAGCCTCTTTCGGAGAGGTGGTACATATATTGCAGTCTCTCCTTTGTTTGCCAGCTCCAAATCCGTTTGAGCACAACATCGGTGGTGCACCCCCCAGCTTTCCCGAATCCGAGTTTGGAGTGCACGAACTTTTGTTTTCTGCTTGCACAGACGAATAGGCGGGACTGAAAGGGGCTGCTGGATCTCTAGTGCCCACAGCAGGATTTGCTAAGTTGACAATTTTATTGCAGTCTCTCCTTTCTTTGGCAGCTCCAAATCCGTTTGAGCACAACATCTGTGGTGCACCCCCCCAGCTGTCCTTTAATCCGAGTTCGGAGTGCACGAACGATTGCACTCTGCCCGCACAGACGAAGAGCCAGGACTGAAAGAGGCTGCTGGATCTCTTCAGCACTCGGCAAGCTTTACAACCGGGACACCTCTTTTACTGTCACACCTTGCTTACTTGTCTGAAAGTGCATTTGAACCAAAGTCTCTGGCACCCAATCTCAGGCATGCTGCTGCTGAGTGAGCGGAGCAAGTAAGGTTGATCCCTCTGGCGATGATATAGATCTGAGAGTAGCTATTGGAAATCTTCTGCAAACAGCATCTTTCGGAGACGTGGTACATATATTGCAGTCTCTCCTTTGTTTGCCAGCTTCAAATCCGTTTGAGCGGAACATCTGTGGTGCACCCCCCAGCTTTCCCGAATCCGAGTTTGGAGTGCACGAACTTTTGTTTTCTGCTCGCACAGACGAATAGGCAGGACTGAAAGGGGCTGCTGGATCTCTACTGCCCTCAGCAGGATTTGCTAAATTGACACTTTTATTGCAGTCTCTCCTCTGTTTGCCAGCTCCAAGTCCGTTTGGGCACAACATCTGTGGTGCACCCCCTCAGCTGTCCTTTAATCCGAGTTCGGAGTGCACGAACGATTGCTCTCTGCTCGCACAGACGAATAGGCGGGACTGAAAGAGGCTGCTGGATCTCTTCAGCACTCAGCAAGCTTTGCAACCGGGACACCTCTTTTACTGTCACTCCTTGCTTACTTGTCTGAAAGCGCATTTGAACCAACGTCTCCGGCACCCAATCTCAGACATGCTGCTGCTGAGTGAGCGGAGCAAGTTAGGTTGATCCCTCTGACGATGATCCATGTCAGCAAGAAGCTATAGGAAATCTTCTGCAAGTAGCATCTTTCGGAGAGGTGGTACATATATTGCAGTCACTCCTTTGTTTGCCAGCTCCAAATCCGTTTGAGCACAACATCGGTGGTGCACCCCCCAGCTTACCCGAATCCGAGTTTGGAGTGCACGAACTTTTGTTTTCTGCTTGCACAGACGAATAGGCGGGACTGAAAGGGGCTGCTGGATCTCCAGTGCCCACAGCAGGATTTGCTAATTTAACAATTTTATTGCAGTCTCTCCTTTGTTTGGCAGCTCCAAATCCGTGTGAGCACAACATCTCAGGTACACCCTCCCAGCCGTCCTGAATCCGAGTTTCGAGTGCACGAACGATTGCACTCTGCCAGCACAGAGGAAGAGCCAGGACTGAAAGAGGCTGCTGGATCTCTTCAGCACTCAGCAAGCTTTGCAACATGAACACCTCTTTTACTGTCACTCCTTGCTTACTTATCCGAAAGTGCATTTGGACCAGCGCCTCCGGCACCCAATCTCAGACATGCTGTTGCTGAGTGAGCGGAGCAAGTTAGTTTGATCCCTCTGACGCTGATCCATGTCTGCAAGTAGCTATTGGAAATCTTCTGCAAACAGCATCTTTCGGAGGGGGAGTACATATATTGCAGTCTCTCCTTTGTTTGCCCGCTCCAAATCCGCTTGAGCGCAACATCTGTGGTGCACCCCCCAGCCGTCCTGAATGCGAGTTTGGAGTGCACGAACGATTGTTCTGTGCTCGCACAGATGAATAGGCAGGACTGAAAGGGGCTGCTGGATCTCTACTGCCCTCAGCAGGAATTGCTAAAGTGACACATTTATTGCAGTCTCTCCTCTGTTTGACAGCTCCAAGTCCGTTTGGGCACAACATCGGTGGTGCACCCCCCAGCTTTCCCGAATCCGAGTTTGGAGTTCACGAACTTTTGTTTTCTGCTTGCACAGACGAATAGGCGGGCCTAAAAGGGGCTGCTGGATCTCCAGTGCCCACAACAGGATTTGCTAATTTGACAATTTTATTGCAGTCTCTCCTTTGTTTGGCAGCTCCAAATCCGTTTGAGCACAACATCTCAGGTGCACCCCACAGCCGTCCTGAATCCGAGTTTCGAGTGCACGAACGATTGCACTCTGCCCGCACAGACGAAGAGCCAGGACTGAAAGAGGCTGCTGGATCTCTTCAGCACTAAGCAAACCGGATTTGCTAAAGTGACACTTTTATTGCAGTCTCTCCTTTTTTGCCAGCTCCAAGTCCGTTTGTGCACAACATCTGTGGTGCACCCCCCAGCCGTCCTTTAATCCGAGTTCGGAGGGCACGAACGATTGCTCTCTGCCCGCACAGACGAAGAGCCGGGACTGAAAGAGGCTGCTGGATCTCTTCAGCACTCAGCAAGCTTTGCAACCGGGACACCTCTTTTACTGTCACTCCTTGCTTACTTGTCTGAAAGTGCATTTGAACCAACGTCTCCGGCACCCAATCTCAGACATGCTGCTGCTGAGTGAGCGGAGCAAGTTAGGTTGATCCCTCTGACGATGATCTAGATCTGAGAGTAGCTATTGGAAATCTTCTGCAAACAGCATCTTTCGGAGAGGTGGTACATATATTGCAGTCTCTCCTTTGTCTGAAAGCTCCAAATCCGTTTGAGCACAATATCTGTGGTGCACCCCCCAGCTGTCCTGAATCCGAGTTTGGAGTGCACGAACGATTGCTCTCTGCCCGCACAGACGAAGAGCCAGGACTGAAAGAGGCTGCTGGATCTCTTCAGCACTCAGCAAGCTTTGCAGCCGGGACACCTCTTTTACTGTCACTCCTTGCTTACTTGTCTGAAAGTGCATTTGAACCAACGTCTCCGGCACCCAATCTCAGACATGCTGCTGCTGAGTGAGCGGAGCAATTTAGGTTGATCCCTCGGACGATGATCCATGTCAGCAAGAAGCTATAGGAAATCTTCTGCAAGTAGCCTCTTTCGGAGAGGTGGTACATATATTGCAGTCTCTCCTTTGTTTGCCAGCTCCAAATCCGTTTGAGCACAACATCGGTGGTGCACCCCCCAGCTTTCCCGAATCCGAGTTTGGAGTGCACGAACTTTTGTTTTCTGCTTGCACAGACGAATAGGCGGGACTGAAAGGGGCTGCTGGATCTCTAGTGCCCACAGCAGGATTTGCTAAGTTGACAATTTTATTGCAGTCTCTCCTTTCTTTGGCAGCTCCAAATCCGTTTGAGCACAACATCTGTGGTGCACCCCCCCAGCTGTCCTTTAATCCGAGTTCGGAGTGCACGAACGATTGCACTCTGCCCGCACAGACGAAGAGCCAGGACTGAAAGAGGCTGCTGGATCTCTTCAGCACTCGGCAAGCTTTACAACCGGGACACCTCTTTTACTGTCACACCTTGCTTACTTGTCTGAAAGTGCATTTGAACCAAAGTCTCTGGCACCCAATCTCAGGCATGCTGCTGCTGAGTGAGCGGAGCAAGTAAGGTTGATCCCTCTGGCGATGATATAGATCTGAGAGTAGCTATTGGAAATCTTCTGCAAACAGCATCTTTCGGAGACGTGGTACATATATTGCAGTCTCTCCTTTGTTTGCCAGCTTCAAATCCGTTTGAGCGGAACATCTGTGGTGCACCCCCCAGCTTTCCCGAATCCGAGTTTGGAGTGCACGAACTTTTGTTTTCTGCTCGCACAGACGAATAGGCAGGACTGAAAGGGGCTGCTGGATCTCTACTGCCCTCAGCAGGATTTGCTAAATTGACACTTTTATTGCAGTCTCTCCTCTGTTTGCCAGCTCCAAGTCCGTTTGGGCACAACATCTGTGGTGCACCCCCTCAGCTGTCCTTTAATCCGAGTTCGGAGTGCACGAACGATTGCTCTCTGCTCGCACAGACGAATAGGCGGGACTGAAAGAGGCTGCTGGATCTCTTCAGCACTCAGCAAGCTTTGCAACCGGGACACCTCTTTTACTGTCACTCCTTGCTTACTTGTCTGAAAGCGCATTTGAACCAACGTCTCCGGCACCCAATCTCAGACATGCTGCTGCTGAGTGAGCGGAGCAATTTAGGTTGATCCCTCGGACGATGATCCATGTCAGCAAGAAGCTATAGGAAATCTTCTGCAAGTAGCCTCTTTCGGAGAGGTGGTACATATATTGCAGTCTCTCCTTTGTTTGCCAGCTCCAAATCCGTTTGAGCACAACATCGGTGGTGCACCCCCCAGCTTTCCCGAATCCGAGTTTGGAGTGCACGAACTTTTGTTTTCTGCTTGCACAGACGAATAGGCGGGACTGAAAGGGGCTGCTGGATCTCTAGTGCCCACAGCAGGATTTGCTAAGTTGACAATTTTATTGCAGTCTCTCCTTTCTTTGGCAGCTCCAAATCCGTTTGAGCACAACATCTGTGGTGCACCCCCCCAGCTGTCCTTTAATCCGAGTTCGGAGTGCACGAACGATTGCACTCTGCCCGCACAGACGAAGAGCCAGGACTGAAAGAGGCTGCTGGATCTCTTCAGCACTCGGCAAGCTTTACAACCGGGACACCTCTTTTACTGTCACACCTTGCTTACTTGTCTGAAAGTGCATTTGAACCAAAGTCTCTGGCACCCAATCTCAGGCATGCTGCTGCTGAGTGAGCGGAGCAAGTAAGGTTGATCCCTCTGGCGATGATATAGATCTGAGAGTAGCTATTGGAAATCTTCTGCAAACAGCATCTTTCGGAGACGTGGTACATATATTGCAGTCTCTCCTTTGTTTGCCAGCTTCAAATCCGTTTGAGCGGAACATCTGTGGTGCACCCCCCAGCTTTCCCGAATCCGAGTTTGGAGTGCACGAACTTTTGTTTTCTGCTCGCACAGACGAATAGGCAGGACTGAAAGGGGCTGCTGGATCTCTACTGCCCTCAGCAGGATTTGCTAAATTGACACTTTTATTGCAGTCTCTCCTCTGTTTGCCAGCTCCAAGTCCGTTTGGGCACAACATCTGTGGTGCACCCCCTCAGCTGTCCTTTAATCCGAGTTCGGAGTGCACGAACGATTGCTCTCTGCTCGCACAGACGAATAGGCGGGACTGAAAGAGGCTGCTGGATCTCTTCAGCACTCAGCAAGCTTTGCAACCGGGACACCTCTTTTACTGTCACTCCTTGCTTACTTGTCTGAAAGCGCATTTGAACCAACGTCTCCGGCACCCAATCTCAGACATGCTGCTGCTGAGTGAGCGGAGCAAGTTAGGTTGATCCCTCTGACGATGATCCATGTCAGCAAGAAGCTATAGGAAATCTTCTGCAAGTAGCATCTTTCGGAGAGGTGGTACATATATTGCAGTCACTCCTTTGTTTGCCAGCTCCAAATCCGTTTGAGCACAACATCGGTGGTGCACCCCCCAGCTTACCCGAATCCGAGTTTGGAGTGCACGAACTTTTGTTTTCTGCTTGCACAGACGAATAGGCGGGACTGAAAGGGGCTGCTGGATCTCCAGTGCCCACAGCAGGATTTGCTAATTTAACAATTTTATTGCAGTCTCTCCTTTGTTTGGCAGCTCCAAATCCGTGTGAGCACAACATCTCAGGTACACCCTCCCAGCCGTCCTGAATCCGAGTTTCGAGTGCACGAACGATTGCACTCTGCCAGCACAGAGGAAGAGCCAGGACTGAAAGAGGCTGCTGGATCTCTTCAGCACTCAGCAAGCTTTGCAACATGAACACCTCTTTTACTGTCACTCCTTGCTTACTTATCCGAAAGTGCATTTGGACCAGCGCCTCCGGCACCCAATCTCAGACATGCTGTTGCTGAGTGAGCGGAGCAAGTTAGTTTGATCCCTCTGACGCTGATCCATGTCTGCAAGTAGCTATTGGAAATCTTCTGCAAACAGCATCTTTCGGAGGGGGAGTACATATATTGCAGTCTCTCCTTTGTTTGCCCGCTCCAAATCCGCTTGAGCGCAACATCTGTGGTGCACCCCCCAGCCGTCCTGAATGCGAGTTTGGAGTGCACGAACGATTGTTCTGTGCTCGCACAGATGAATAGGCAGGACTGAAAGGGGCTGCTGGATCTCTACTGCCCTCAGCAGGAATTGCTAAAGTGACACATTTATTGCAGTCTCTCCTCTGTTTGACAGCTCCAAGTCCGTTTGGGCACAACATCGGTGGTGCACCCCCCAGCTTTCCCGAATCCGAGTTTGGAGTTCACGAACTTTTGTTTTCTGCTTGCACAGACGAATAGGCGGGCCTAAAAGGGGCTGCTGGATCTCCAGTGCCCACAACAGGATTTGCTAATTTGACAATTTTATTGCAGTCTCTCCTTTGTTTGGCAGCTCCAAATCCGTTTGAGCACAACATCTCAGGTGCACCCCACAGCCGTCCTGAATCCGAGTTTCGAGTGCACGAACGATTGCACTCTGCCCGCACAGACGAAGAGCCAGGACTGAAAGAGGCTGCTGGATCTCTTCAGCACTAAGCAAACCGGATTTGCTAAAGTGACACTTTTATTGCAGTCTCTCCTTTTTTGCCAGCTCCAAGTCCGTTTGTGCACAACATCTGTGGTGCACCCCCCAGCCGTCCTTTAATCCGAGTTCGGAGGGCACGAACGATTGCTCTCTGCCCGCACAGACGAAGAGCCAGGACTGAAAGAGGCTGCTGGATCTCTTCAGCACTCAGCAAGCTTTGCAACCGGGACACCTCTTTTACTGTCACTCCTTGCTTACTTGTCTGAAAGTGCATTTGAACCAACGTCTCCGGCACCCAATCTCAGACATGCTGCTGCTGAGTGAGCGGAGCAAGTTAGGTTGATCCCTCTGACGATGATCTAGATCTGAGAGTAGCTATTGGAAATCTTCTGCAAACAGCATCTTTCGGAGAGGTGGTACATATATTGCAGTCTCTCCTTTGTCTGAAAGCTCCAAATCCGTTTGAGCACAATATCTGTGGTGCACCCCCCAGCTGTCCTGAATCCGAGTTTGGAGTGCACGAACGATTGCTCTCTGCCCGCACAGACGAAGAGCCAGGACTGAAAGAGGCTGCTGGATCTCTTCAGCACTCAGCAAGCTTTGCAGCCGGGACACCTCTTTTACTGTCACTCCTTGCTTACTTGTCTGAAAGTGCATTTGAACCAACGTCTCCGGCACCCAATCTCAGACATGCTGCTGCTGAGTGAGCGGAGCAATTTAGGTTGATCCCTCGGACGATGATCCATGTCAGCAAGAAGCTATAGGAAATCTTCTGCAAGTAGCCTCTTTCGGAGAGGTGGTACATATATTGCAGTCTCTCCTTTGTTTGCCAGCTCCAAATCCGTTTGAGCACAACATCGGTGGTGCACCCCCCAGCTTTCCCGAATCCGAGTTTGGAGTGCACGAACTTTTGTTTTCTGCTTGCACAGACGAATAGGCGGGACTGAAAGGGGCTGCTGGATCTCTAGTGCCCACAGCAGGATTTGCTAAGTTGACAATTTTATTGCAGTCTCTCCTTTCTTTGGCAGCTCCAAATCCGTTTGAGCACAACATCTGTGGTGCACCCCCCCAGCTGTCCTTTAATCCGAGTTCGGAGTGCACGAACGATTGCACTCTGCCCGCACAGACGAAGAGCCAGGACTGAAAGAGGCTGCTGGATCTCTTCAGCACTCGGCAAGCTTTACAACCGGGACACCTCTTTTACTGTCACACCTTGCTTACTTGTCTGAAAGTGCATTTGAACCAAAGTCTCTGGCACCCAATCTCAGGCATGCTGCTGCTGAGTGAGCGGAGCAAGTAAGGTTGATCCCTCTGGCGATGATATAGATCTGAGAGTAGCTATTGGAAATCTTCTGCAAACAGCATCTTTCGGAGACGTGGTACATATATTGCAGTCTCTCCTTTGTTTGCCAGCTTCAAATCCGTTTGAGCGGAACATCTGTGGTGCACCCCCCAGCTTTCCCGAATCCGAGTTTGGAGTGCACGAACTTTTGTTTTCTGCTCGCACAGACGAATAGGCAGGACTGAAAGGGGCTGCTGGATCTCTACTGCCCTCAGCAGGATTTGCTAAATTGACACTTTTATTGCAGTCTCTCCTCTGTTTGCCAGCTCCAAGTCCGTTTGGGCACAACATCTGTGGTGCACCCCCTCAGCTGTCCTTTAATCCGAGTTCGGAGTGCACGAACGATTGCTCTCTGCTCGCACAGACGAATAGGCGGGACTGAAAGAGGCTGCTGGATCTCTTCAGCACTCAGCAAGCTTTGCAACCGGGACACCTCTTTTACTGTCACTCCTTGCTTACTTGTCTGAAAGCGCATTTGAACCAACGTCTCCGGCACCCAATCTCAGACATGCTGCTGCTGAGTGAGCGGAGCAAGTTAGGTTGATCCCTCTGACGATGATCCATGTCAGCAAGAAGCTATAGGAAATCTTCTGCAAGTAGCATCTTTCGGAGAGGTGGTACATATATTGCAGTCACTCCTTTGTTTGCCAGCTCCAAATCCGTTTGAGCACAACATCGGTGGTGCACCCCCCAGCTTACCCGAATCCGAGTTTGGAGTGCACGAACTTTTGTTTTCTGCTTGCACAGACGAATAGGCGGGACTGAAAGGGGCTGCTGGATCTCCAGTGCCCACAGCAGGATTTGCTAATTTAACAATTTTATTGCAGTCTCTCCTTTGTTTGGCAGCTCCAAATCCGTGTGAGCACAACATCTCAGGTACACCCTCCCAGCCGTCCTGAATCCGAGTTTCGAGTGCACGAACGATTGCACTCTGCCAGCACAGAGGAAGAGCCAGGACTGAAAGAGGCTGCTGGATCTCTTCAGCACTCAGCAAGCTTTGCAACCGGGACACCTCTTTTACTGTCACTCCTTGCTTACTTGTCTGAAAGTGCATTTGAACCAACGTCTCCGGCACCCAATCTCAGACATGCTGCTGCTGAGTGAGCGGAGCAAGTTAGTTTGATCCCTCTGACGATGATCTAGATCTGAGAGTAGCTTTTGGAAATCTTCTGCAAACAGCATCTTTCGGAGAGGTGGTACATATATTGCAGTCTCTCCTTTGTTTGCCAGCTCCAAATCCGCTTGAGCGGAACATCTATGGTGCACCCCCCAGCCGTCCTGAATGCAAGTTTCGAGTGCACGAACGATTGTTCTGTGCTCGCACATATGAATAGGCAGGAGTGAAAGGGGCTGCTGGATCTCTACTGCCCTCAGCAGGATTTGCTAAATTGACACTTTTATTGCAGTCTCTCCTTTGTTTGCCAGCTCCAAGTCCGTTTGGGCACTACATCTGGGGTGCACCCCCCAGCCGTCCTTTAATCCGAGTTCGGAGTGCACGAACGATTGCTCTCTGCTCGCACAGACGAATAGGCGGGACTGAAAGAGGCTGCTGGATCTCTTCAGCACTCAGCAAGCTTTGCAACCGGGACACCTCTTTTACTGTCATTCCTTGCATACTTATCAGAAAGTGCATTTGAACCAACGTCTCCGGCACCCAATCTCAGACATGCTGCTGCTGACTGAGCGGAGCAAGTTAGTTTGAGCCCTCTGACGATGATCTAGATCTGAGAGTAGCTATTGGAAATCTTCTGCAAACAGCATCTTTCGGAGACGTGGTACATATATTGCAGTCTCTCCTTTGTTTGAAAGCTCCAAATCCGTTTGAGCGCAATATCTGTGGTGCACCCCCCAGCCGTCCTGAATCCGAGTTTGGAGTGCACGAACTTTTGTTTTCTGCCCGCACAGACGAAGAGCCAGGACTGAAAGAGGCTGCTGGATCTCTTCAGCACTAAGCAAGCCGGATTTGCTAAAGTGACACTTTTATTGCAGTCTCTCCTTTGTTTGCCAGCTCCAAGTCCGTTTGGGCACAACATCTGTGGTGCACCCCCCAGCCGTCCTTTAATCCGAGTTCGGAGTGCACGAACGATTGCTCTCTGCCCGCACAGGAGAAGAGCCAGGACTGAAAGAGGTTGCTGGATCTCTTCAGCACTCAGCAAGCTTTGCAACCGGGACACCTCTTTTACTGTCACTCCTTCCTTATTTGTCTGAAAGTACATTTGAACCAACGTCTCCGGCACCCAATCTCAGACATGCTGCTGCTGAGTGAGCGGAGCAAGTTAGTTTGATCCCTCTGACGATGATCTAGATCTGAGTGTAGCTATTGGAAATCTTCTGCAAACAGCATCTTTCGGAGAGGTGGTACATATATTGCAGTCTCTCCTTTGTTTGCCAGCTCCAAATCCGCTTGAGCGCAACATCTGTGGTGCACCCCCCAGCCGTCCTGAATGCAAGTTTCGAGTGCACGAAGGATTGTTCTGTGCTCGCACAGATGAATAGGCAGGACCGAAAGGGGCTGCTGGATCTCTACTGCCCTCAGCAGGATTTGCTAAATTGACACTTTTATTGCAGTCTCTCCTTTGTTTGCCAGCTCCAAGTCCGTTTGGGCACAACATCTGTGGTGCACCCCCCAGCCGTCCTTTAATCCGAGTTCGGAGTGCACGAACGATTGCTCTCTGCTCGCACAGACGAATAGGCGGGACTGAAAGAGGCTGCTGGATCTCTTCAGCACTCAGCAAGCTTTGCAACCGGGACACCTCTTTTACTGTCACTCCTTGCTTACTTGTCTGAAAGTGCATTTGAACCAACGTCTCCGGCACCCAATCTCAGACATGCTGCTGCTGAGTGAGCGGAGCAAGTTAGTTTGAGCCCTCTGACGATGATCCATGTCTGCAAGTAGCTATTGGAAATCTTCTGCAAACAGCATCTTTCGGAGGGGGAGTACATATATTGCAGTCTCTCCTTTGTTTGCCCGCTCCAAATCCGCTTGAGCGCAACATCTGTGGTGCACCCCCCAGCCGTCCTGAATGCGAGTTTGGAGTGCACGAACGATTGTTCTGTGCTCGCACAGATGAATAGGCAGGACTGAAAGGGGCTGCTGGATCTCTACTGCCCTCAGCAGGAATTGCTAAAGTGACACATTTATTGCAGTCTCTCCTCTGTTTGACAGCTCCAAGTCCGTTTGGGCACAACATCGGTGGTGCACCCCCCAGCTTTCCCGAATCCGAGTTTGGAGTTCACGAACTTTTGTTTTCTGCTTGCACAGACGAATAGGCGGGCCTAAAAGGGGCTGCTGGATCTCCAGTGCCCACAACAGGATTTGCTAATTTGACAATTTTATTGCAGTCTCTCCTTTGTTTGGCAGCTCCAAATCCGTTTGAGCACAACATCTCAGGTGCACCCCACAGCCGTCCTGAATCCGAGTTTCGAGTGCACGAACGATTGCACTCTGCCCGCACAGACGAAGAGCCAGGACTGAAAGAGGCTGCTGGATCTCTTCAGCACTAAGCAAACCGGATTTGCTAAAGTGACACTTTTATTGCAGTCTCTCCTTTTTTGCCAGCTCCAAGTCCGTTTGTGCACAACATCTGTGGTGCACCCCCCAGCCGTCCTTTAATCCGAGTTCGGAGGGCACGAACGATTGCTCTCTGCCCGCACAGACGAAGAGCCAGGACTGAAAGAGGCTGCTGGATCTCTTCAGCACTCAGCAAGCTTTGCAACCGGGACACCTCTTTTACTGTCACTCCTTGCTTACTTGTCTGAAAGTGCATTTGAACCAACGTCTCCGGCACCCAATCTCAGACATGCTGCTGCTGAGTGAGCGGAGCAAGTTAGGTTGATCCCTCTGACGATGATCTAGATCTGAGAGTAGCTATTGGAAATCTTCTGCAAACAGCATCTTTCGGAGAGGTGGTACATATATTGCAGTCTCTCCTTTGTCTGAAAGCTCCAAATCCGTTTGAGCACAATATCTGTGGTGCACCCCCCAGCTGTCCTGAATCCGAGTTTGGAGTGCACGAACGATTGCTCTCTGCCCGCACAGACGAAGAGCCAGGACTGAAAGAGGCTGCTGGATCTCTTCAGCACTCAGCAAGCTTTGCAGCCGGGACACCTCTTTTACTGTCACTCCTTGCTTACTTGTCTGAAAGTGCATTTGAACCAACGTCTCCGGCACCCAATCTCAGACATGCTGCTGCTGAGTGAGCGGAGCAATTTAGGTTGATCCCTCGGACGATGATCCATGTCAGCAAGAAGCTATAGGAAATCTTCTGCAAGTAGCCTCTTTCGGAGAGGTGGTACATATATTGCAGTCTCTCCTTTGTTTGCCAGCTCCAAATCCGTTTGAGCACAACATCGGTGGTGCACCCCCCAGCTTTCCCGAATCCGAGTTTGGAGTGCACGAACTTTTGTTTTCTGCTTGCACAGACGAATAGGCGGGACTGAAAGGGGCTGCTGGATCTCTAGTGCCCACAGCAGGATTTGCTAAGTTGACAATTTTATTGCAGTCTCTCCTTTCTTTGGCAGCTCCAAATCCGTTTGAGCACAACATCTGTGGTGCACCCCCCCAGCTGTCCTTTAATCCGAGTTCGGAGTGCACGAACGATTGCACTCTGCCCGCACAGACGAAGAGCCAGGACTGAAAGAGGCTGCTGGATCTCTTCAGCACTCGGCAAGCTTTACAACCGGGACACCTCTTTTACTGTCACACCTTGCTTACTTGTCTGAAAGTGCATTTGAACCAAAGTCTCTGGCACCCAATCTCAGGCATGCTGCTGCTGAGTGAGCGGAGCAAGTAAGGTTGATCCCTCTGGCGATGATATAGATCTGAGAGTAGCTATTGGAAATCTTCTGCAAACAGCATCTTTCGGAGACGTGGTACATATATTGCAGTCTCTCCTTTGTTTGCCAGCTTCAAATCCGTTTGAGCGGAACATCTGTGGTGCACCCCCCAGCTTTCCCGAATCCGAGTTTGGAGTGCACGAACTTTTGTTTTCTGCTCGCACAGACGAATAGGCAGGACTGAAAGGGGCTGCTGGATCTCTACTGCCCTCAGCAGGATTTGCTAAATTGACACTTTTATTGCAGTCTCTCCTCTGTTTGCCAGCTCCAAGTCCGTTTGGGCACAACATCTGTGGTGCACCCCCTCAGCTGTCCTTTAATCCGAGTTCGGAGTGCACGAACGATTGCTCTCTGCTCGCACAGACGAATAGGCGGGACTGAAAGAGGCTGCTGGATCTCTTCAGCACTCAGCAAGCTTTGCAACCGGGACACCTCTTTTACTGTCACTCCTTGCTTACTTGTCTGAAAGCGCATTTGAACCAACGTCTCCGGCACCCAATCTCAGACATGCTGCTGCTGAGTGAGCGGAGCAAGTTAGGTTGATCCCTCTGACGATGATCCATGTCAGCAAGAAGCTATAGGAAATCTTCTGCAAGTAGCATCTTTCGGAGAGGTGGTACATATATTGCAGTCACTCCTTTGTTTGCCAGCTCCAAATCCGTTTGAGCACAACATCGGTGGTGCACCCCCCAGCTTACCCGAATCCGAGTTTGGAGTGCACGAACTTTTGTTTTCTGCTTGCACAGACGAATAGGCGGGACTGAAAGGGGCTGCTGGATCTCCAGTGCCCACAGCAGGATTTGCTAATTTAACAATTTTATTGCAGTCTCTCCTTTGTTTGGCAGCTCCAAATCCGTGTGAGCACAACATCTCAGGTACACCCTCCCAGCCGTCCTGAATCCGAGTTTCGAGTGCACGAACGATTGCACTCTGCCAGCACAGAGGAAGAGCCAGGACTGAAAGAGGCTGCTGGATCTCTTCAGCACTCAGCAAGCTTTGCAACATGAACACCTCTTTTACTGTCACTCCTTGCTTACTTATCCGAAAGTGCATTTGGACCAGCGCCTCCGGCACCCAATCTCAGACATGCTGTTGCTGAGTGAGCGGAGCAAGTTAGTTTGATCCCTCTGACGCTGATCCATGTCTGCAAGTAGCTATTGGAAATCTTCTGCAAACAGCATCTTTCGGAGGGGGAGTACATATATTGCAGTCTCTCCTTTGTTTGCCCGCTCCAAATCCGCTTGAGCGCAACATCTGTGGTGCACCCCCCAGCCGTCCTGAATGCGAGTTTGGAGTGCACGAACGATTGTTCTGTGCTCGCACAGATGAATAGGCAGGACTGAAAGGGGCTGCTGGATCTCTACTGCCCTCAGCAGGAATTGCTAAAGTGACACATTTATTGCAGTCTCTCCTCTGTTTGACAGCTCCAAGTCCGTTTGGGCACAACATCGGTGGTGCACCCCCCAGCTTTCCCGAATCCGAGTTTGGAGTTCACGAACTTTTGTTTTCTGCTTGCACAGACGAATAGGCGGGCCTAAAAGGGGCTGCTGGATCTCCAGTGCCCACAACAGGATTTGCTAATTTGACAATTTTATTGCAGTCTCTCCTTTGTTTGGCAGCTCCAAATCCGTTTGAGCACAACATCTCAGGTGCACCCCACAGCCGTCCTGAATCCGAGTTTCGAGTGCACGAACGATTGCACTCTGCCCGCACAGACGAAGAGCCAGGACTGAAAGAGGCTGCTGGATCTCTTCAGCACTAAGCAAACCGGATTTGCTAAAGTGACACTTTTATTGCAGTCTCTCCTTTTTTGCCAGCTCCAAGTCCGTTTGTGCACAACATCTGTGGTGCACCCCCCAGCCGTCCTTTAATCCGAGTTCGGAGGGCACGAACGATTGCTCTCTGCCCGCACAGACGAAGAGCCGGGACTGAAAGAGGCTGCTGGATCTCTTCAGCACTCAGCAAGCTTTGCAACCGGGACACCTCTTTTACTGTCACTCCTTGCTTACTTGTCTGAAAGTGCATTTGAACCAACGTCTCCGGCACCCAATCTCAGACATGCTGCTGCTGAGTGAGCGGAGCAAGTTAGGTTGATCCCTCTGACGATGATCTAGATCTGAGAGTAGCTATTGGAAATCTTCTGCAAACAGCATCTTTCGGAGAGGTGGTACATATATTGCAGTCTCTCCTTTGTCTGAAAGCTCCAAATCCGTTTGAGCACAATATCTGTGGTGCACCCCCCAGCTGTCCTGAATCCGAGTTTGGAGTGCACGAACGATTGCTCTCTGCCCGCACAGACGAAGAGCCAGGACTGAAAGAGGCTGCTGGATCTCTTCAGCACTCAGCAAGCTTTGCAGCCGGGACACCTCTTTTACTGTCACTCCTTGCTTACTTGTCTGAAAGTGCATTTGAACCAACGTCTCCGGCACCCAATCTCAGACATGCTGCTGCTGAGTGAGCGGAGCAATTTAGGTTGATCCCTCGGACGATGATCCATGTCAGCAAGAAGCTATAGGAAATCTTCTGCAAGTAGCCTCTTTCGGAGAGGTGGTACATATATTGCAGTCTCTCCTTTGTTTGCCAGCTCCAAATCCGTTTGAGCACAACATCGGTGGTGCACCCCCCAGCTTTCCCGAATCCGAGTTTGGAGTGCACGAACTTTTGTTTTCTGCTTGCACAGACGAATAGGCGGGACTGAAAGGGGCTGCTGGATCTCTAGTGCCCACAGCAGGATTTGCTAAGTTGACAATTTTATTGCAGTCTCTCCTTTCTTTGGCAGCTCCAAATCCGTTTGAGCACAACATCTGTGGTGCACCCCCCCAGCTGTCCTTTAATCCGAGTTCGGAGTGCACGAACGATTGCACTCTGCCCGCACAGACGAAGAGCCAGGACTGAAAGAGGCTGCTGGATCTCTTCAGCACTCGGCAAGCTTTACAACCGGGACACCTCTTTTACTGTCACACCTTGCTTACTTGTCTGAAAGTGCATTTGAACCAAAGTCTCTGGCACCCAATCTCAGGCATGCTGCTGCTGAGTGAGCGGAGCAAGTAAGGTTGATCCCTCTGGCGATGATATAGATCTGAGAGTAGCTATTGGAAATCTTCTGCAAACAGCATCTTTCGGAGACGTGGTACATATATTGCAGTCTCTCCTTTGTTTGCCAGCTTCAAATCCGTTTGAGCGGAACATCTGTGGTGCACCCCCCAGCTTTCCCGAATCCGAGTTTGGAGTGCACGAACTTTTGTTTTCTGCTCGCACAGACGAATAGGCAGGACTGAAAGGGGCTGCTGGATCTCTACTGCCCTCAGCAGGATTTGCTAAATTGACACTTTTATTGCAGTCTCTCCTCTGTTTGCCAGCTCCAAGTCCGTTTGGGCACAACATCTGTGGTGCACCCCCTCAGCTGTCCTTTAATCCGAGTTCGGAGTGCACGAACGATTGCTCTCTGCTCGCACAGACGAATAGGCGGGACTGAAAGAGGCTGCTGGATCTCTTCAGCACTCAGCAAGCTTTGCAACCGGGACACCTCTTTTACTGTCACTCCTTGCTTACTTGTCTGAAAGTGCATTTGAACCAACGTCTCCGGCACCCAATCTCAGACATGCTGCTGCTGAGTGAGCGGAGCAATTTAGGTTGATCCCTCGGACGATGATCCATGTCAGCAAGAAGCTATAGGAAATCTTCTGCAAGTAGCCTCTTTCGGAGAGGTGGTACATATATTGCAGTCTCTCCTTTGTTTGCCAGCTCCAAATCCGTTTGAGCACAACATCGGTGGTGCACCCCCCAGCTTTCCCGAATCCGAGTTTGGAGTGCACGAACTTTTGTTTTCTGCTTGCACAGACGAATAGGCGGGACTGAAAGGGGCTGCTGGATCTCTAGTGCCCACAGCAGGATTTGCTAAGTTGACAATTTTATTGCAGTCTCTCCTTTCTTTGGCAGCTCCAAATCCGTTTGAGCACAACATCTGTGGTGCACCCCCCCAGCTGTCCTTTAATCCGAGTTCGGAGTGCACGAACGATTGCACTCTGCCCGCACAGACGAAGAGCCAGGACTGAAAGAGGCTGCTGGATCTCTTCAGCACTCGGCAAGCTTTACAACCGGGACACCTCTTTTACTGTCACACCTTGCTTACTTGTCTGAAAGTGCATTTGAACCAAAGTCTCTGGCACCCAATCTCAGGCATGCTGCTGCTGAGTGAGCGGAGCAAGTAAGGTTGATCCCTCTGGCGATGATATAGATCTGAGAGTAGCTATTGGAAATCTTCTGCAAACAGCATCTTTCGGAGACGTGGTACATATATTGCAGTCTCTCCTTTGTTTGCCAGCTTCAAATCCGTTTGAGCGGAACATCTGTGGTGCACCCCCCAGCTTTCCCGAATCCGAGTTTGGAGTGCACGAACTTTTGTTTTCTGCTCGCACAGACGAATAGGCAGGACTGAAAGGGGCTGCTGGATCTCTACTGCCCTCAGCAGGATTTGCTAAATTGACACTTTTATTGCAGTCTCTCCTCTGTTTGCCAGCTCCAAGTCCGTTTGGGCACAACATCTGTGGTGCACCCCCTCAGCTGTCCTTTAATCCGAGTTCGGAGTGCACGAACGATTGCTCTCTGCTCGCACAGACGAATAGGCGGGACTGAAAGAGGCTGCTGGATCTCTTCAGCACTCAGCAAGCTTTGCAACCGGGACACCTCTTTTACTGTCACTCCTTGCTTACTTGTCTGAAAGCGCATTTGAACCAACGTCTCCGGCACCCAATCTCAGACATGCTGCTGCTGAGTGAGCGGAGCAAGTTAGGTTGATCCCTCTGACGATGATCCATGTCAGCAAGAAGCTATAGGAAATCTTCTGCAAGTAGCATCTTTCGGAGAGGTGGTACATATATTGCAGTCACTCCTTTGTTTGCCAGCTCCAAATCCGTTTGAGCACAACATCGGTGGTGCACCCCCCAGCTTACCCGAATCCGAGTTTGGAGTGCACGAACTTTTGTTTTCTGCTTGCACAGACGAATAGGCGGGACTGAAAGGGGCTGCTGGATCTCCAGTGCCCACAGCAGGATTTGCTAATTTAACAATTTTATTGCAGTCTCTCCTTTGTTTGGCAGCTCCAAATCCGTGTGAGCACAACATCTCAGGTACACCCTCCCAGCCGTCCTGAATCCGAGTTTCGAGTGCACGAACGATTGCACTCTGCCAGCACAGAGGAAGAGCCAGGACTGAAAGAGGCTGCTGGATCTCTTCAGCACTCAGCAAGCTTTGCAACATGAACACCTCTTTTACTGTCACTCCTTGCTTACTTATCCGAAAGTGCATTTGGACCAGCGCCTCCGGCACCCAATCTCAGACATGCTGTTGCTGAGTGAGCGGAGCAAGTTAGTTTGATCCCTCTGACGCTGATCCATGTCTGCAAGTAGCTATTGGAAATCTTCTGCAAACAGCATCTTTCGGAGGGGGAGTACATATATTGCAGTCTCTCCTTTGTTTGCCCGCTCCAAATCCGCTTGAGCGCAACATCTGTGGTGCACCCCCCAGCCGTCCTGAATGCGAGTTTGGAGTGCACGAACGATTGTTCTGTGCTCGCACAGATGAATAGGCAGGACTGAAAGGGGCTGCTGGATCTCTACTGCCCTCAGCAGGAATTGCTAAAGTGACACATTTATTGCAGTCTCTCCTCTGTTTGACAGCTCCAAGTCCGTTTGGGCACAACATCGGTGGTGCACCCCCCAGCTTTCCCGAATCCGAGTTTGGAGTTCACGAACTTTTGTTTTCTGCTTGCACAGACGAATAGGCGGGCCTAAAAGGGGCTGCTGGATCTCCAGTGCCCACAACAGGATTTGCTAATTTGACAATTTTATTGCAGTCTCTCCTTTGTTTGGCAGCTCCAAATCCGTTTGAGCACAACATCTCAGGTGCACCCCACAGCCGTCCTGAATCCGAGTTTCGAGTGCACGAACGATTGCACTCTGCCCGCACAGACGAAGAGCCAGGACTGAAAGAGGCTGCTGGATCTCTTCAGCACTAAGCAAACCGGATTTGCTAAAGTGACACTTTTATTGCAGTCTCTCCTTTTTTGCCAGCTCCAAGTCCGTTTGTGCACAACATCTGTGGTGCACCCCCCAGCCGTCCTTTAATCCGAGTTCGGAGGGCACGAACGATTGCTCTCTGCCCGCACAGACGAAGAGCCAGGACTGAAAGAGGCTGCTGGATCTCTTCAGCACTCAGCAAGCTTTGCAACCGGGACACCTCTTTTACTGTCACTCCTTGCTTACTTGTCTGAAAGTGCATTTGAACCAACGTCTCCGGCACCCAATCTCAGACATGCTGCTGCTGAGTGAGCGGAGCAAGTTAGGTTGATCCCTCTGACGATGATCTAGATCTGAGAGTAGCTATTGGAAATCTTCTGCAAACAGCATCTTTCGGAGAGGTGGTACATATATTGCAGTCTCTCCTTTGTCTGAAAGCTCCAAATCCGTTTGAGCACAATATCTGTGGTGCACCCCCCAGCTGTCCTGAATCCGAGTTTGGAGTGCACGAACGATTGCTCTCTGCCCGCACAGACGAAGAGCCAGGACTGAAAGAGGCTGCTGGATCTCTTCAGCACTCAGCAAGCTTTGCAGCCGGGACACCTCTTTTACTGTCACTCCTTGCTTACTTGTCTGAAAGTGCATTTGAACCAACGTCTCCGGCACCCAATCTCAGACATGCTGCTGCTGAGTGAGCGGAGCAATTTAGGTTGATCCCTCGGACGATGATCCATGTCAGCAAGAAGCTATAGGAAATCTTCTGCAAGTAGCCTCTTTCGGAGAGGTGGTACATATATTGCAGTCTCTCCTTTGTTTGCCAGCTCCAAATCCGTTTGAGCACAACATCGGTGGTGCACCCCCCAGCTTTCCCGAATCCGAGTTTGGAGTGCACGAACTTTTGTTTTCTGCTTGCACAGACGAATAGGCGGGACTGAAAGGGGCTGCTGGATCTCTAGTGCCCACAGCAGGATTTGCTAAGTTGACAATTTTATTGCAGTCTCTCCTTTCTTTGGCAGCTCCAAATCCGTTTGAGCACAACATCTGTGGTGCACCCCCCCAGCTGTCCTTTAATCCGAGTTCGGAGTGCACGAACGATTGCACTCTGCCCGCACAGACGAAGAGCCAGGACTGAAAGAGGCTGCTGGATCTCTTCAGCACTCGGCAAGCTTTACAACCGGGACACCTCTTTTACTGTCACACCTTGCTTACTTGTCTGAAAGTGCATTTGAACCAAAGTCTCTGGCACCCAATCTCAGGCATGCTGCTGCTGAGTGAGCGGAGCAAGTAAGGTTGATCCCTCTGGCGATGATATAGATCTGAGAGTAGCTATTGGAAATCTTCTGCAAACAGCATCTTTCGGAGACGTGGTACATATATTGCAGTCTCTCCTTTGTTTGCCAGCTTCAAATCCGTTTGAGCGGAACATCTGTGGTGCACCCCCCAGCTTTCCCGAATCCGAGTTTGGAGTGCACGAACTTTTGTTTTCTGCTCGCACAGACGAATAGGCAGGACTGAAAGGGGCTGCTGGATCTCTACTGCCCTCAGCAGGATTTGCTAAATTGACACTTTTATTGCAGTCTCTCCTCTGTTTGCCAGCTCCAAGTCCGTTTGGGCACAACATCTGTGGTGCACCCCCTCAGCTGTCCTTTAATCCGAGTTCGGAGTGCACGAACGATTGCTCTCTGCTCGCACAGACGAATAGGCGGGACTGAAAGAGGCTGCTGGATCTCTTCAGCACTCAGCAAGCTTTGCAACCGGGACACCTCTTTTACTGTCACTCCTTGCTTACTTGTCTGAAAGCGCATTTGAACCAACGTCTCCGGCACCCAATCTCAGACATGCTGCTGCTGAGTGAGCGGAGCAAGTTAGGTTGATCCCTCTGACGATGATCCATGTCAGCAAGAAGCTATAGGAAATCTTCTGCAAGTAGCATCTTTCGGAGAGGTGGTACATATATTGCAGTCACTCCTTTGTTTGCCAGCTCCAAATCCGTTTGAGCACAACATCGGTGGTGCACCCCCCAGCTTACCCGAATCCGAGTTTGGAGTGCACGAACTTTTGTTTTCTGCTTGCACAGACGAATAGGCGGGACTGAAAGGGGCTGCTGGATCTCCAGTGCCCACAGCAGGATTTGCTAATTTAACAATTTTATTGCAGTCTCTCCTTTGTTTGGCAGCTCCAAATCCGTGTGAGCACAACATCTCAGGTACACCCTCCCAGCCGTCCTGAATCCGAGTTTCGAGTGCACGAACGATTGCACTCTGCCAGCACAGAGGAAGAGCCAGGACTGAAAGAGGCTGCTGGATCTCTTCAGCACTCAGCAAGCTTTGCAACATGAACACCTCTTTTACTGTCACTCCTTGCTTACTTATCCGAAAGTGCATTTGGACCAGCGCCTCCGGCACCCAATCTCAGACATGCTGTTGCTGAGTGAGCGGAGCAAGTTAGTTTGATCCCTCTGACGCTGATCCATGTCTGCAAGTAGCTATTGGAAATCTTCTGCAAACAGCATCTTTCGGAGGGGGAGTACATATATTGCAGTCTCTCCTTTGTTTGCCCGCTCCAAATCCGCTTGAGCGCAACATCTGTGGTGCACCCCCCAGCCGTCCTGAATGCGAGTTTGGAGTGCACGAACGATTGTTCTGTGCTCGCACAGATGAATAGGCAGGACTGAAAGGGGCTGCTGGATCTCTACTGCCCTCAGCAGGAATTGCTAAAGTGACACATTTATTGCAGTCTCTCCTCTGTTTGACAGCTCCAAGTCCGTTTGGGCACAACATCGGTGGTGCACCCCCCAGCTTTCCCGAATCCGAGTTTGGAGTTCACGAACTTTTGTTTTCTGCTTGCACAGACGAATAGGCGGGCCTAAAAGGGGCTGCTGGATCTCCAGTGCCCACAACAGGATTTGCTAATTTGACAATTTTATTGCAGTCTCTCCTTTGTTTGGCAGCTCCAAATCCGTTTGAGCACAACATCTCAGGTGCACCCCACAGCCGTCCTGAATCCGAGTTTCGAGTGCACGAACGATTGCACTCTGCCCGCACAGACGAAGAGCCAGGACTGAAAGAGGCTGCTGGATCTCTTCAGCACTAAGCAAACCGGATTTGCTAAAGTGACACTTTTATTGCAGTCTCTCCTTTTTTGCCAGCTCCAAGTCCGTTTGTGCACAACATCTGTGGTGCACCCCCCAGCCGTCCTTTAATCCGAGTTCGGAGGGCACGAACGATTGCTCTCTGCCCGCACAGACGAAGAGCCAGGACTGAAAGAGGCTGCTGGATCTCTTCAGCACTCAGCAAGCTTTGCAACCGGGACACCTCTTTTACTGTCACTCCTTGCTTACTTGTCTGAAAGTGCATTTGAACCAACGTCTCCGGCACCCAATCTCAGACATGCTGCTGCTGAGTGAGCGGAGCAAGTTAGGTTGATCCCTCTGACGATGATCTAGATCTGAGAGTAGCTATTGGAAATCTTCTGCAAACAGCATCTTTCGGAGAGGTGGTACATATATTGCAGTCTCTCCTTTGTCTGAAAGCTCCAAATCCGTTTGAGCACAATATCTGTGGTGCACCCCCCAGCTGTCCTGAATCCGAGTTTGGAGTGCACGAACGATTGCTCTCTGCCCGCACAGACGAAGAGCCAGGACTGAAAGAGGCTGCTGGATCTCTTCAGCACTCAGCAAGCTTTGCAGCCGGGACACCTCTTTTACTGTCACTCCTTGCTTACTTGTCTGAAAGTGCATTTGAACCAACGTCTCCGGCACCCAATCTCAGACATGCTGCTGCTGAGTGAGCGGAGCAATTTAGGTTGATCCCTCGGACGATGATCCATGTCAGCAAGAAGCTATAGGAAATCTTCTGCAAGTAGCCTCTTTCGGAGAGGTGGTACATATATTGCAGTCTCTCCTTTGTTTGCCAGCTCCAAATCCGTTTGAGCACAACATCGGTGGTGCACCCCCCAGCTTTCCCGAATCCGAGTTTGGAGTGCACGAACTTTTGTTTTCTGCTTGCACAGACGAATAGGCGGGACTGAAAGGGGCTGCTGGATCTCTAGTGCCCACAGCAGGATTTGCTAAGTTGACAATTTTATTGCAGTCTCTCCTTTCTTTGGCAGCTCCAAATCCGTTTGAGCACAACATCTGTGGTGCACCCCCCCAGCTGTCCTTTAATCCGAGTTCGGAGTGCACGAACGATTGCACTCTGCCCGCACAGACGAAGAGCCAGGACTGAAAGAGGCTGCTGGATCTCTTCAGCACTCGGCAAGCTTTACAACCGGGACACCTCTTTTACTGTCACACCTTGCTTACTTGTCTGAAAGTGCATTTGAACCAAAGTCTCTGGCACCCAATCTCAGGCATGCTGCTGCTGAGTGAGCGGAGCAAGTAAGGTTGATCCCTCTGGCGATGATATAGATCTGAGAGTAGCTATTGGAAATCTTCTGCAAACAGCATCTTTCGGAGACGTGGTACATATATTGCAGTCTCTCCTTTGTTTGCCAGCTTCAAATCCGTTTGAGCGGAACATCTGTGGTGCACCCCCCAGCTTTCCCGAATCCGAGTTTGGAGTGCACGAACTTTTGTTTTCTGCTCGCACAGACGAATAGGCAGGACTGAAAGGGGCTGCTGGATCTCTACTGCCCTCAGCAGGATTTGCTAAATTGACACTTTTATTGCAGTCTCTCCTCTGTTTGCCAGCTCCAAGTCCGTTTGGGCACAACATCTGTGGTGCACCCCCCAGCCGTCCTTTAATCCGAGTTCGGAGTGCACGAACGATTGCTCTCTGCCAGCACAGACGAAGAGCCAGGACTGAAAGAGGCTGCTGGATCTCTTCAGCACTCAGCAAGATTTGCAACCGGGAAACCTCTTTTACTGTCATTCCTTGCATACTTATCAGAAAGTGCATTTGAACCAACGTCTCCGGCACCCAATCTCAGACATGCTGCTGCTGAGTGAGCGGAGCAAGTTAGTTTGATCCCTCTGACGATGATCTAGATCTGAGAGTAGCTATTGGAAATCTTCTGCAAACAGCATCTTTCGGAGACGTGGTACATATATTGCAGTCTCTCCTTTGTTTGAAAGCTCCAAATCCGTTTGAGCACAATATCTGTGGTGCACCCCCCAGCCGTCCTGAATCCGAGTTTGGAGTGCACGAACTTTTGTTTTCTGCCCGCACAGACGAAGAGCCAGGACTGAAAGAGGCTGCTGGATCTCTTCAGCACTAAGCAAGCCGGATTTGCTAAAGTGACACTTTTATTGCTGTCTCTCCTTTTTTGCCAGCTCCAAGTCCGTTTGGGCACAACATCTGTGGTGCACCCCCCAGCCGTCCTTTAATCCGAGTTCGGAGTGCAAGAACGATTGCTCTCTGCTCGCACAGACGAATAGGCGGGACTGAAAGAGGCTGCTGGATCTCTTCAGCACTCAGCAAGCTTTGCAACCGGGACACCTCTTTTACTGTCACTCCTTGCTTACTTGTCTGAAAGTGCATTTGAACCAACATCTCCGGCACCCAATCTCAGACATGCTGCTGCTGAGTGAGCGGAGCAAGTTAGTTTGAGCCCTCTGACGATGAACTAGATCTGAGAGTAACTATTGGAAATCTTCTGCAAACAGCATCTTTCGGAGAGGTGGTACATATATTGCAGTCTCTCCTTTGTTTGCCAGCTCCAAACCCGCTTGAGCTTTACATCTGTAGTGCACCCCCCAGCCGTCCTAAATGCAAGTTTGGAGTGCAAGAACGATTGTTCTGTGCTCGCACAGATGAATAGGCAGGACTGAAAGGGGCTGCTGGATCTCTACTGCCCTCAGCAGGATTTGCTAAATTGACACTTTTATTGCAGTCTCTCCTTTGTTTGCCAGCTCCAAGTCCGTTTGGGCACTACATCTGTGGTGCACCCCCCAGCTGTCCTTTAATCCGAGTTCGGAGTGCACGAACGATTGCTCTCTGCTCGCACAGACGAATAGGCGGGACTGAAAGAGGCTGCTGGATCTCTTCAGCACTCAGCAAGCTTTGCAACCGGGACACCTCTTTTACTGTCACTCCTTGCTTACTTGTCTGAAAGTGCATTTGAACCAACGTCTCCGGCACCCAATCTCAGACATGCTGCTGCTGAGTGAGCGGAGCAAGTTAGTTTGATCCCTCTGACGATGATCTAGATCTGAGAGTAGCTTTTGGAAATCTTCTGCAAACAGCATCTTTCGGAGAGGTGGTACATATATTGCAGTCTCTCCTTTGTTTGCCAGCTCCAAATCCGCTTGAGCGGAACATCTATGGTGCACCCCCCAGCCGTCCTGAATGCAAGTTTCGAGTGCACGAACGATTGTTCTGTGCTCGCACATATGAATAGGCAGGAGTGAAAGGGGCTGCTGGATCTCTACTGCCCTCAGCAGGATTTGCTAAATTGACACTTTTATTGCAGTCTCTCCTTTGTTTGCCAGCTCCAAGTCCGTTTGGGCACTACATCTGGGGTGCACCCCCCAGCCGTCCTTTAATCCGAGTTCGGAGTGCACGAACGATTGCTCTCTGCTCGCACAGACGAATAGGCGGGACTGAAAGAGGCTGCTGGATCTCTTCAGCACTCAGCAAGCTTTGCAACCGGGACACCTCTTTTACTGTCATTCCTTGCATACTTATCAGAAAGTGCATTTGAACCAACGTCTCCGGCACCCAATCTCAGACATGCTGCTGCTGAGTGAGCGGAGCAAGTTAGTTTGAGCCCTCTGACGATGATCTAGATCTGAGAGTAGCTATTGGAAATCTTCTGCAAACAGCATCTTTCGGAGAGGTGGTACATATATTGCAGTCTCTCCTTTGTTTGAAAGCTCCAAATCCGTTTGAGCGCAATATCTGTGGTGCACCCCCCAGCCGTCCTGAATCCGAGTTTGGAGTGCACGAACTTTTGTTTTCTGCCCGCACAGACGAAGAGCCAGGACTGAAAGAGGCTGCTGGATCTCTTCAGCACTAAGCAAGCCGGATTTGCTAAAGTGACACTTTTATTGCAGTCTCTCCTTTGTTTGCCAGCTCCAAGTCCGTTTGGGCACAACATCTGTGGTGCACCCCCCAGCCGTCCTTTAATCCGAGTTCGGAGTGCACGAACGATTGCTCTCTGCCCGCACAGGAGAAGAGCCAGGACTGAAAGAGGCTGCTGGATCTCTTCAGCACTCAGCAAGCTTTGCAACCGGGACACCTCTTTTACTGTCACTCCTTGCTTACTTGTCTGAAAGTACATTTGAACCAACGTCTCCGGCACCCAATCTCAGACATGCTGCTGCTGAGTGAGCGGAGCAAGTTAGTTTGATCCCTCTGACGATGATCTAGATCTGAGAGTAGCTATTTGAAATCTTCTGCAAACAGCATCTTTCGGAGAGGTGGTACATATATTGCAGTCTCTCCTTTGTTTGCCAGCTCCAAATCCGCTTGAGCGGAACATCTGTGGTGCACCCCCCAGCCGTCCTTTAATCCGAGTTCGGAGTGCACGAACGATTGCTCTCTGCTCGCACAGACGAATAGGCGGGACTGAAAGAGGCTGCTGGATCTCTTCAGCACTCAGCAAGCTTTGCAACTGGGACACCTCTTTTACTGTCACTCCTTGCTTACTTGTCTGAAAGTGCATTTGAACCAACATCTCCGGCACCCAATCTCAGACATGCTGCTGCTGAGTGAGCGGAGCAAGTTAGTTTGAGCCCTCTGACGATGAACTAGATCTGAGAGTAACTATTGGAAATCTTCTGCAAACAGCATCTTTCGGAGAGGTGGTACATATATTGCAGTCTCTCCTTTGTTTGCCAGCTCCAAATCCGCTTGAGCGCAACATCTTTGGTGCACCCCCCAGCCGTCCTGAATGCAAGTTTGGAGTGCACGAACGATTGTTCTGTGCTCGCACAGATGAATAGGCAGGACTGAAAGGGGCTGCTGGATCTCTACTGCCCTCAGCAGGATTTGCTAAATTGACACTTTTATTGCAGTCTCTCCTTTGTTTGCCAGCTCCAAGTCCGTTTGGGCACAACATCTGTGGTGCACCCCCCAGCCGTCCTTTAATCCGAGTTCGGAGTGCACGAACGATTGCTCTCTGCTCGCACAGACGAATAGGCGGGACTGAAAGAGGCTGCTGGATCTCTTCAGCACTCAGCAAGCTTTGCAACTGGGACACCTCTTTTACTGTCACTCCTTGCTTACTTGTCTGAAAGTGCATTTGAACCAACATCTCCGGCACCCAATCTCAGACATGCTGCTGCTGAGTGAGCGGAGCAAGTTAGTTTGAGCCCTCTGACGATGAACTAGATCTGAGAGTAACTATTGGAAATCTTCTGCAAACAGCATCTTTCGGAGAGGTGGTACATATATTGCAGTCTCTCCTTTGTTTGCCAGCTCCAAATCCGCTTGAGCGCAACATCTTTGGTGCACCCCCCAGCCGTCCTGAATGCAAGTTTCGAGTGCACGAAGGATTGTTCTGTGCTCGCACAATAGGCAGGACTGAAAGGGGCTGCTGGATCTCTACTGCCCTCAGCAGGATTTGCTAAATTGACACTTTTATTGCAGTCTCTCCTTTGTTTGCCAGCTCCAAGTCCGTTTGGGCACAACATCTGTGGTGCACCCCCCAGCCGTCCTTTAATCCGAGTTCGGAGTGCACGAACGATTGCTCTCTGCTCGCACAGACGAATAGGCGGGACTGAAAGAGGCTGCTGGATCTCTTCAGCACTCAGCAAGCTTTGCAACCGGGACACCTCTTTTACTGTCACTCCTTGCTTACTTGTCTGAAAGTGCATTTGAACCAACGTCTCCGGCACCCAATCTCAGACATGCTGCTGCTGAGTGAGCGGAGCAAGTTAGTTTGAGCCCTCTGACGATGATCTAGATCTGAGAGTAGCTATTGGAAATCTTCTGCAAACAGCATCTTTCGGAGAGGTGGTACATATATTGCAGTCTCTCCTTTGTTTGAAAGCTCCAAATCCGTTTGAGCACAATATCTGTGGTGCACCCCCCAGCCGTCCTGAATCCGAGTTTGGAGTGCACGAACTTTTGTTTTCTGCCCGCACAGACGAAGAGCCAGGACTGAAAGAGGCTGCTGGATCTCTTCAGCACTAAGCAAGCCGGATTTGCTAAAGTGACACTTTTATTGCAGTCTCTCCTTTGTTTGCCAGCTCCAAGTCCGTTTGGGCACAACATCTGTGGTGCACCCCCCAGCCGTCCTTTAATCCGAGTTCGGAGTGCACGAACGATTGCTCTCTGCCCGCACAGGAGAAGAGCCAGGACTGAAAGAGGCTGCTGGATCTCTTCAGCACTCAGCAAGCTTTGCAACCGGGACACCTCTTTTACTGTCACTCCTTGCTTACTTGTCTGAAAGTACATTTGAACCAACGTCTCCGGCACCCAATCTCAGACATGCTGCTGCTGAGTGAGCGGAGCAAGTTAGTTTGATCCCTCTGACGATGATCTAGATCTGAGAGTAGCTATTTGAAATCTTCTGCAAACAGCATCTTTCGGAGAGGTGGTACATATATTGCAGTCTCTCCTTTGTTTGCCAGCTCCAAATCCGCTTGAGCGGAACATCTGTGGTGCACCCCCCAGCCGTCCTGAATGCAAGTTTGGAGTGCACGAACGATTGTTCTGTGCTCGCACAGATGAATAGGCAGGACTGAAAGGGGCTGCTGGATCTCTACTGCCCTCAGCAGGATTTGCTAAAGTGACACTTTTATTGCAGTCTCTCCTCTGTTTGACAGCTCCAAGTCCGTTTGGGCACAACATCGGTGGTGCACCCCCCAGCTTTCCCGAATCCGAGTTTGGAGTTCACGAACTTTTGTTTTCTGCTTGCACAGACGAATAGGCGGGCCTAAAAGGGGCTGCTGGATCTCTACTGCCCTCAGCAGGATTTGCTAAATTGACACTTTTATTGCAGTCTCTCCTTTGTTTGCCAGCTCCAAGTCCGTTTGGGCACAACATCTGTGGTGCACCCCCCAGCCGTCCTTTAATCCGAGTTCGGAGTGCACGAACGATTGCTCTCTGCTCGCACAGACGAATAGGCGGGACTGAAAGAGGCTGCTGGATCTCTTCAGCACTCAGCAAGCTTTGCAACTGGGACACCTCTTTTACTGTCACTCCTTGCTTACTTGTCTGAAAGTGCATTTGAACCAACATCTCCGGCACCCAATCTCAGACATGCTGCTGCTGAGTGAGCGGAGCAAGTTAGTTTGAGCCCTCTGACGATGAACTAGATCTGAGAGTAACTATTGGAAATCTTCTGCAAACAGCATCTTTCGGAGAGGTGGTACATATATTGCAGTCTCTCCTTTGTTTGCCAGCTCCAAATCCGCTTGAGCGCAACATCTTTGGTGCACCCCCCAGCCGTCCTGAATGCAAGTTTGGAGTGCACGAACGATTGTTCTGTGCTCGCACAGATGAATAGGCAGGACTGAAAGGGGCTGCTGGATCTCTACTGCCCTCAGCAGGATTTGCTAAATTGACACTTTTATTGCAGTCTCTCCTTTGTTTGCCAGCTCCAAGTCCGTTTGGGCACAACATCTGTGGTGCACCCCCCAGCCGTCCTTTAATCCGAGTTCGGAGTGCACGAACGATTGCTCTCTGCTCGCACAGACGAATAGGCGGGACTGAAAGAGGCTGCTGGATCTCTTCAGCACTCAGCAAGCTTTGCAACTGGGACACCTCTTTTACTGTCACTCCTTGCTTACTTGTCTGAAAGTGCATTTGAACCAACATCTCCGGCACCCAATCTCAGACATGCTGCTGCTGAGTGAGCGGAGCAAGTTAGTTTGAGCCCTCTGACGATGAACTAGATCTGAGAGTAACTATTAGAAATCTTCTGCAAACAGCATCTTTCGGAGAGGTGGTACATATATTGCAGTCTCTCCTTTGTTTGCCAGCTCCAAATCCGCTTGAGCGCAACATCTTTGGTGCACCCCCCAGCCGTCCTGAATGCAAGTTTCGAGTGCACGAAGGATTGTTCTGTGCTCGCACAATAGGCAGGACTGAAAGGGGCTGCTGGATCTCTACTGCCCTCAGCAGGATTTGCTAAATTGACACTTTTATTGCAGTCTCTCCTTTGTTTGCCAGCTCCAAGTCCGTTTGGGCACAACATCTGTGGTGCACCCCCCAGCCGTCCTTTAATCCGAGTTCGGAGTGCACGAACGATTGCTCTCTGCTCGCACAGACGAATAGGCGGGACTGAAAGAGGCTGCTGGATCTCTTCAGCACTCAGCAAGCTTTGCAACCGGGACACCTCTTTTACTGTCACTCCTTGCTTACTTGTCTGAAAGTGCATTTGAACCAACGTCTCCGGCACCCAATCTCAGACATGCTGCTGCTGAGTGAGCGGAGCAAGTTAGTTTGAGCCCTCTGACGATGATCTAGATCTGAGAGTAGCTATTGGAAATCTTCTGCAAACAGCATCTTTCGGAGAGGTGGTACATATATTGCAGTCTCTCCTTTGTTTGCCAGCTCCAAATCCGCTTGAGCGCAACATCTGTGGTGCACCCCCCAGCCGTCCTGAATGCAAGTTTCGAGTGCACGAACGATTGTTCTGTGCTCGCACAGATGAATAGGCAGGACTGAAAGGGGCTGCTGGATCTCTACTGCCCTCAGCAGGATTTGCTAAATTGACACTTTTATTGCAGTCTCTCCTTTGTTTGCCAGCTCCAAGTCCGTTTGGGCACTACATCTGTGGTGCACCCCCCAGCCGTCCTTTAATCCGAGTTCGGAGTGCACGAACGATTGCTCTCTGCTCGCACAGACGAATAGGCGGGACTGAAAGAGGCTGCTGGATCTCTTCAGCACTCAGCAAGATTTGCAACCGGGACACCTCTTTTAATGTCATTCCTTGCATACTTATCAGAAAGTGCATTTGAACCAACGTCTCCGGCACCCAATCTCAGACATGCTGCTGCTGAGTGAGCGGAGCAAGTTAGTTTGATCCCTCTGACAATGATCTAGATCTGAGAGTAGCTATTGGAAATCTTCTGCAAACAGCATCTTTCGGAGACGTGGTACATATATTGCAGTCTCTCCTTTGTTTGAAAGCTCCAAATCCGTTTGAGCGTTACATCTGTGGTGCACCCCCCAACCGTCCTGAATGCAAGTTTGGAGTGCACGAACTTTTGTTTTCTGCCCGCACAGACGAAGAGCCAGGACTGAAAGAGGCTGCTGGATCTCTTCAGCATTAAGCAAGCCGGATTTGCTAAAGTGACACTTTTATTGCAGTCTCTCCTTTGTTTGCCAGCTCCAAGTCCGTTTGGGCACAACATCTGTGGTGCACCCCCCAGCCGTCCTTTAATCCGAGTTCGGAGTGCACGAACGATTGCTCTCTGCCAGCACAGACGAAGAGCCAGGACTGAAAGAGGCTGCTGGATCTCTTCAGCACTCAGCAAGCTTTGCAACCGGGACACCTCTTTTACTGTCACTCCTTGCTTACTTGTCTGAAAGTGCATTTGAACCAACGTCTCCGGCACCCAATCTCAGACATGCTGCTGCTGAGTGAGCGGAGCAAGTTAGGTTGAGCCCTCTGACGATGATCTAGATCTGAGAGTAGCTATTGGAAATCTTCTGCAAACAGCATCTTTCGGAGACGTGGTACATATATTGCAGTCTCTCCTTTGTTTGCCAGCTCCAAATCCGCTTGAGCGGAACATCTGTGGTGCACCCCCCAGCCGTCCTGAATCCGAGTTTCGAGTGCACGAACGATTGTTCTGTGCTCGCACATATGAATAGGCAGGAGTGAAAGGGGCTGCTGGATCTCTACTGCCCTCTGCAGGATTTGCTAAATTGACACTTTTATTGCAGTCTCTCCTTTGTTTGCCAGCTCCAAGTCCGTTTGGGCACAACATCTGTGGTGCACCCCCCAGCTGTCCTTTAATCCGAGTTCGGAGTGCACGAACGATTGCTCTCTGCCCGCACAGACGAAGAGCCAGGACTGAAAGAGGCTGCTGGATCTCTTCAGCACTCAGCAAGCTTTGCAACCGGGACACCTCTTTTACTGTCACTCCTTGCTTACTTGTCTGAAAGTGCATTTGAACCAACGTCTCCGGCACCCAATCTCAGACATGCTGCTGCTGAGTGAGCGGAGCAAGTTAGTTTGATCCCTCTGACGATGATCTAGATCTGAGAGTAGCTATTGGAAATCTTCTGCAAACAGCATCTTTCGGAGAGGTGGTACATATATTGCAGTCTCTCCTTTGTTTGAAAGCTCCAAATCCGCTTGAGCGTTACATCTGTGGTGCACCCCCCAGCCGTCCTGAATGCAAGTTTGGAGTGCAAGAACGATTGTTCTGTGCTCGCACAGATGAATAGGCAGGACTGAAAGGGGCTGCTGGATCTCTACTGCCCTCAGCAGGATTTGCTAAATTGACACTTTTATTGCAGTCTCTCCTTTGTTTGCCAGCTCCAAGTCCGTTTGGGCACTACATCTGTGGTGCACCCCCCAGCCGTCCTTTAATCCGAGTTCGGAGTGCACGAACGATTGCTCTCTGCTCGCACAGACGAATAGGCGGGACTGAAAGAGGCTGCTGGATCTCTTCAGCACTCAGCAAGCTTTGCAACCGGGACACCTCTTTTACTGTCATTCCTTGCATACTTATCAGAAAGTGCATTTGAACCAACGTCTCCGGCACCCAATCTCAGACATGCTGCTGCTGAGTGAGCGGAGCAAGTTAGTTTGAGCCCTCTGACGATGATCTAGATCTGAGAGTAGCTATTGGAAATCTTCTGCAAACAGCATCTTTCGGAGAGGTGGTACATATATTGCAGTCTCTCCTTTGTTTGAAAGCTCCAAATCCGTTTGAGCACAATATCTGTGGTGCACCCCCCAGCCGTCCTGAATCCGAGTTTGGAGTGCACGAACTTTTGTTTTCTGCCCGCACAGACGAAGAGCCAGGACTGAAAGAGGCTGCTGGATCTCTTCAGCACTAAGCAAGCCGGATTTGCTAAAGTGACACTTTTATTGCAGTCTCTCCTTTGTTTGCCAGCTCCAAGTCCGTTTGGGCACAACATCTGTGGTGCACCCCCCAGCCGTCCTTTAATCCGAGTTCGGAGTGCACGAACGATTGCTCTCTGCCCGCACAGGAGAAGAGCCAGGACTGAAAGAGGCTGCTGGATCTCTTCAGCACTCAGCAAGCTTTGCAACCGGGACACCTCTTTTACTGTCACTCCTTGCTTACTTGTCTGAAAGTACATTTGAACCAACGTCTCCGGCACCCAATCTCAGACATGCTGCTGCTGAGTGAGCGGAGCAAGTTAGTTTGATCCCTCTGACGATGATCTAGATCTGAGAGTAGCTATTTGAAATCTTCTGCAAACAGCATCTTTCGGAGAGGTGGTACATATATTGCAGTCTCTCCTTTGTTTGCCAGCTCCAAATCCGCTTGAGCGGAACATCTGTGGTGCACCCCCCAGCCGTCCTTTAATCCGAGTTCGGAGTGCACGAACGATTGCTCTCTGCTCGCACAGACGAATAGGCGGGACTGAAAGAGGCTGCTGGATCTCTTCAGCACTCAGCAAGCTTTGCAACTGGGACACCTCTTTTACTGTCACTCCTTGCTTACTTGTCTGAAAGTGCATTTGAACCAACATCTCCGGCACCCAATCTCAGACATGCTGCTGCTGAGTGAGCGGAGCAAGTTAGTTTGAGCCCTCTGACGATGAACTAGATCTGAGAGTAACTATTGGAAATCTTCTGCAAACAGCATCTTTCGGAGAGGTGGTACATATATTGCAGTCTCTCCTTTGTTTGCCAGCTCCAAATCCGCTTGAGCGCAACATCTTTGGTGCACCCCCCAGCCGTCCTGAATGCAAGTTTGGAGTGCACGAACGATTGTTCTGTGCTCGCACAGATGAATAGGCAGGACTGAAAGGGGCTGCTGGATCTCTACTGCCCTCAGCAGGATTTGCTAAATTGACACTTTTATTGCAGTCTCTCCTTTGTTTGCCAGCTCCAAGTCCGTTTGGGCACAACATCTGTGGTGCACCCCCCAGCCGTCCTTTAATCCGAGTTCGGAGTGCACGAACGATTGCTCTCTGCTCGCACAGACGAATAGGCGGGACTGAAAGAGGCTGCTGGATCTCTTCAGCACTCAGCAAGCTTTGCAACTGGGACACCTCTTTTACTGTCACTCCTTGCTTACTTGTCTGAAAGTGCATTTGAACCAACATCTCCGGCACCCAATCTCAGACATGCTGCTGCTGAGTGAGCGGAGCAAGTTAGTTTGAGCCCTCTGACGATGAACTAGATCTGAGAGTAACTATTGGAAATCTTCTGCAAACAGCATCTTTCGGAGAGGTGGTACATATATTGCAGTCTCTCCTTTGTTTGCCAGCTCCAAATCCGCTTGAGCGCAACATCTTTGGTGCACCCCCCAGCCGTCCTGAATGCAAGTTTGGAGTGCACGAACGATTGTTCTGTGCTCGCACAGATGAATAGGCAGGACTGAAAGGGGCTGCTGGATCTCTACTGCCCTCAGCAGGATTTGCTAAATTGACACTTTTATTGCAGTCTCTCCTTTGTTTGCCAGCTCCAAGTCCGTTTGGGCACAACATCTGTGGTGCACCCCCCAGCCGTCCTTTAATCCGAGTTCGGAGTGCACGAACGATTGCTCTCTGCCAGCACAGACGAAGAGCCAGGACTGAAAGAGGCTGCTGGATCTCTTCAGCACTCAGCAAGATTTGCAACCGGGAAACCTCTTTTACTGTCATTCCTTGCATACTTATCAGAAAGTGCATTTGAACCAACGTCTCCGGCACCCAATCTCAGACATGCTGCTGCTGAGTGAGCGGAGCAAGTTAGTTTGATCCCTCTGACGATGATCTAGATCTGAGAGTAGCTATTGGAAATCTTCTGCAAACAGCATCTTTCGGAGACGTGGTACATATATTGCAGTCTCTCCTTTGTTTGAAAGCTCCAAATCCGTTTGAGCACAATATCTGTGGTGCACCCCCCAGCCGTCCTGAATCCGAGTTTGGAGTGCACGAACTTTTGTTTTCTGCCCGCACAGACGAAGAGCCAGGACTGAAAGAGGCTGCTGGATCTCTTCAGCACTAAGCAAGCCGGATTTGCTAAAGTGACACTTTTATTGCTGTCTCTCCTTTTTTGCCAGCTCCAAGTCCGTTTGGGCACAACATCTGTGGTGCACCCCCCAGCCGTCCTTTAATCCGAGTTCGGAGTGCAAGAACGATTGCTCTCTGCTCGCACAGACGAATAGGCGGGACTGAAAGAGGCTGCTGGATCTCTTCAGCACTCAGCAAGCTTTGCAACCGGGACACCTCTTTTACTGTCACTCCTTGCTTACTTGTCTGAAAGTGCATTTGAACCAACATCTCCGGCACCCAATCTCAGACATGCTGCTGCTGAGTGAGCGGAGCAAGTTAGTTTGAGCCCTCTGACGATGAACTAGATCTGAGAGTAACTATTGGAAATCTTCTGCAAACAGCATCTTTCGGAGAGGTGGTACATATATTGCAGTCTCTCCTTTGTTTGCCAGCTCCAAACCCGCTTGAGCTTTACATCTGTAGTGCACCCCCCAGCCGTCCTAAATGCAAGTTTGGAGTGCAAGAACGATTGTTCTGTGCTCGCACAGATGAATAGGCAGGACTGAAAGGGGCTGCTGGATCTCTACTGCCCTCAGCAGGATTTGCTAAATTGACACTTTTATTGCAGTCTCTCCTTTGTTTGCCAGCTCCAAGTCCGTTTGGGCACTACATCTGTGGTGCACCCCCCAGCTGTCCTTTAATCCGAGTTCGGAGTGCACGAACGATTGCTCTCTGCTCGCACAGACGAATAGGCGGGACTGAAAGAGGCTGCTGGATCTCTTCAGCACTCAGCAAGCTTTGCAACCGGGACACCTCTTTTACTGTCACTCCTTGCTTACTTGTCTGAAAGTGCATTTGAACCAACGTCTCCGGCACCCAATCTCAGACATGCTGCTGCTGAGTGAGCGGAGCAAGTTAGTTTGATCCCTCTGACGATGATCTAGATCTGAGAGTAGCTTTTGGAAATCTTCTGCAAACAGCATCTTTCGGAGAGGTGGTACATATATTGCAGTCTCTCCTTTGTTTGCCAGCTCCAAATCCGCTTGAGCGGAACATCTATGGTGCACCCCCCAGCCGTCCTGAATGCAAGTTTCGAGTGCACGAACGATTGTTCTGTGCTCGCACATATGAATAGGCAGGAGTGAAAGGGGCTGCTGGATCTCTACTGCCCTCAGCAGGATTTGCTAAATTGACACTTTTATTGCAGTCTCTCCTTTGTTTGCCAGCTCCAAGTCCGTTTGGGCACTACATCTGGGGTGCACCCCCCAGCCGTCCTTTAATCCGAGTTCGGAGTGCACGAACGATTGCTCTCTGCTCGCACAGACGAATAGGCGGGACTGAAAGAGGCTGCTGGATCTCTTCAGCACTCAGCAAGCTTTGCAACCGGGACACCTCTTTTACTGTCATTCCTTGCATACTTATCAGAAAGTGCATTTGAACCAACGTCTCCGGCACCCAATCTCAGACATGCTGCTGCTGACTGAGCGGAGCAAGTTAGTTTGAGCCCTCTGACGATGATCTAGATCTGAGAGTAGCTATTGGAAATCTTCTGCAAACAGCATCTTTCGGAGACGTGGTACATATATTGCAGTCTCTCCTTTGTTTGAAAGCTCCAAATCCGTTTGAGCGCAATATCTGTGGTGCACCCCCCAGCCGTCCTGAATCCGAGTTTGGAGTGCACGAACTTTTGTTTTCTGCCCGCACAGACGAAGAGCCAGGACTGAAAGAGGCTGCTGGATCTCTTCAGCACTAAGCAAGCCGGATTTGCTAAAGTGACACTTTTATTGCAGTCTCTCCTTTGTTTGCCAGCTCCAAGTCCGTTTGGGCACAACATCTGTGGTGCACCCCCCAGCCGTCCTTTAATCCGAGTTCGGAGTGCACGAACGATTGCTCTCTGCCCGCACAGGAGAAGAGCCAGGACTGAAAGAGGTTGCTGGATCTCTTCAGCACTCAGCAAGCTTTGCAACCGGGACACCTCTTTTACTGTCACTCCTTGCTTATTTGTCTGAAAGTACATTTGAACCAACGTCTCCGGCACCCAATCTCAGACATGCTGCTGCTGAGTGAGCGGAGCAAGTTAGTTTGATCCCTCTGACGATGATCTAGATCTGAGTGTAGCTATTGGAAATCTTCTGCAAACAGCATCTTTCGGAGAGGTGGTACATATATTGCAGTCTCTCCTTTGTTTGCCAGCTCCAAATCCGCTTGAGCGCAACATCTGTGGTGCACCCCCCAGCCGTCCTGAATGCAAGTTTCGAGTGCACGAAGGATTGTTCTGTGCTCGCACAGATGAATAGGCAGGACCGAAAGGGGCTGCTGGATCTCTACTGCCCTCAGCAGGATTTGCTAAATTGACACTTTTATTGCAGTCTCTCCTTTGTTTGCCAGCTCCAAGTCCGTTTGGGCACAACATCTGTGGTGCACCCCCCAGCCGTCCTTTAATCCGAGTTCGGAGTGCACGAACGATTGCTCTCTGCTCGCACAGACGAATAGGCGGGACTGAAAGAGGCTGCTGGATCTCTTCAGCACTCAGCAAGCTTTGCAACCGGGACACCTCTTTTACTGTCACTCCTTGCTTACTTGTCTGAAAGTGCATTTGAACCAACGTCTCCGGCACCCAATCTCAGACATGCTGCTGCTGAGTGAGCGGAGCAAGTTAGTTTGAGCCCTCTGACGATGATCTAGATCTGAGAGTAGCTATTGGAAATCTTCTGCAAACAGCATCTTTCGGAGACGTGGTACATATATTGCAGTCTCTCCTTTGTTTGCCAGCTCCAAATCCGCTTGAGCGCAACATCTGTGGTGCACCCCCCAGCCGTCCTGAATGCAAGTTTCGAGTGCACGAACGATTGTTCTGTGCTCGCACAGATGAATAGGCAGGACTGAAAGGGGCTGCTGGATCTCTACTGCCCTCAGCAGGATTTGCTAAATTGACACTTTTATTGCAGTCTCTCCTCTGTTTGCCAGCTCCAAGTCCGTTTGGGCACAACATCTGTGGTGCACCCCCTCAGCTGTCCTTTAATCCGAGTTCGGAGTGCACGAACGATTGCTCTCTGCTCGCACAGACGAATAGGCGGGACTGAAAGAGGCTGCTGGATCTCTTCAGCACTCAGCAAGCTTTGCAACCGGGACACCTCTTTTACTGTCACTCCTTGCTTACTTGTCTGAAAGCGCATTTGAACCAACGTCTCCGGCACCCAATCTCAGACATGCTGCTGCTGAGTGAGCGGAGCAAGTTAGGTTGATCCCTCTGACGATGATCCATGTCAGCAAGAAGCTATAGGAAATCTTCTGCAAGTAGCATCTTTCGGAGAGGTGGTACATATATTGCAGTCACTCCTTTGTTTGCCAGCTCCAAATCCGTTTGAGCACAACATCGGTGGTGCACCCCCCAGCTTACCCGAATCCGAGTTTGGAGTGCACGAACTTTTGTTTTCTGCTTGCACAGACGAATAGGCGGGACTGAAAGGGGCTGCTGGATCTCCAGTGCCCACAGCAGGATTTGCTAATTTAACAATTTTATTGCAGTCTCTCCTTTGGCAGCTCCAAATCCGTGTGAGCACAACATCTCAGGTACACCCTCCCAGCCGTCCTGAATCCGAGTTTCGAGTGCACGAACGATTGCACTCTGCCAGCACAGAGGAAGAGCCAGGACTGAAAGAGGCTGCTGGATCTCTTCAGCACTCAGCAAGCTTTGCAACATGAACACCTCTTTTACTGTCACTCCTTGCTTACTTATCCGAAAGTGCATTTGGACCAGCGCCTCCGGCACCCAATCTCAGACATGCTGTTGCTGAGTGAGCGGAGCAAGTTAGTTTGATCCCTCTGACGCTGATCCATGTCTGCAAGTAGCTATTGGAAATCTTCTGCAAACAGCATCTTTCGGAGGGGGAGTACATATATTGCAGTCTCTCCTTTGTTTGCCCGCTCCAAATCCGCTTGAGCGCAACATCTGTGGTGCACCCCCCAGCCGTCCTGAATGCGAGTTTGGAGTGCACGAACGATTGTTCTGTGCTCGCACAGATGAATAGGCAGGACTGAAAGGGGCTGCTGGATCTCTACTGCCCTCAGCAGGAATTGCTAAAGTGACACATTTATTGCAGTCTCTCCTCTGTTTGACAGCTCCAAGTCCGTTTGGGCACAACATCGGTGGTGCACCCCCCAGCTTTCCCGAATCCGAGTTTGGAGTTCACGAACTTTTGTTTTCTGCTTGCACAGACGAATAGGCGGGCCTAAAAGGGGCTGCTGGATCTCCAGTGCCCACAACAGGATTTGCTAATTTGACAATTTTATTGCAGTCTCTCCTTTGTTTGGCAGCTCCAAATCCGTTTGAGCACAACATCTCAGGTGCACCCCACAGCCGTCCTGAATCCGAGTTTCGAGTGCACGAACGATTGCACTCTGCCCGCACAGACGAAGAGCCAGGACTGAAAGAGGCTGCTGGATCTCTTCAGCACTAAGCAAACCGGATTTGCTAAAGTGACACTTTTATTGCAGTCTCTCCTTTTTTGCCAGCTCCAAGTCCGTTTGTGCACAACATCTGTGGTGCACCCCCCAGCCGTCCTTTAATCCGAGTTCGGAGGGCACGAACGATTGCTCTCTGCCCGCACAGACGAAGAGCCAGGACTGAAAGAGGCTGCTGGATCTCTTCAGCACTCAGCAAGCTTTGCAACCGGGACACCTCTTTTACTGTCACTCCTTGCTTACTTGTCTGAAAGTGCATTTGAACCAACGTCTCCGGCACCCAATCTCAGACATGCTGCTGCTGAGTGAGCGGAGCAAGTTAGGTTGATCCCTCTGACGATGATCTAGATCTGAGAGTAGCTATTGGAAATCTTCTGCAAACAGCATCTTTCGGAGAGGTGGTACATATATTGCAGTCTCTCCTTTGTCTGAAAGCTCCAAATCCGTTTGAGCACAATATCTGTTGTGCACCCCCCAGCTGTCCTGAATCCGAGTTTGGAGTGCACGAACGATTGCTCTCTGCCCGCACAGACGAAGAGCCAGGACTGAAAGAGGCTGCTGGATCTCTTCAGCACTCAGCAAGCTTTGCAGCCGGGACACCTCTTTTACTGTCACTCCTTGCTTACTTGTCTGAAAGTGCATTTGAACCAACGTCTCCGGCACCCAATCTCAGACATGCTGCTGCTGAGTGAGCGGAGCAATTTAGGTTGATCCCTCGGACGATGATCCATGTCAGCAAGAAGCTATAGGAAATCTTCTGCAAGTAGCCTCTTTCGGAGAGGTGGTACATATATTGCAGTCTCTCCTTTGTTTGCCAGCTCCAAATCCGTTTGAGCACAACATCGGTGGTGCACCCCCCAGCTTTCCCGAATCCGAGTTTGGAGTGCACGAACTTTTGTTTTCTGCTTGCACAGACGAATAGGCGGGACTGAAAGGGGCTGCTGGATCTCTAGTGCCCACAGCAGGATTTGCTAAGTTGACAATTTTATTGCAGTCTCTCCTTTCTTTGGCAGCTCCAAATCCGTTTGAGCACAACATCTGTGGTGCACCCCCCCAGCTGTCCTTTAATCCGAGTTCGGAGTGCACGAACGATTGCACTCTGCCCGCACAGACGAAGAGCCAGGACTGAAAGAGGCTGCTGGATCTCTTCAGCACTCGGCAAGCTTTACAACCGGGACACCTCTTTTACTGTCACACCTTGCTTACTTGTCTGAAAGTGCATTTGAACCAAAGTCTCTGGCACCCAATCTCAGGCATGCTGCTGCTGAGTGAGCGGAGCAAGTAAGGTTGATCCCTCTGGCGATGATATAGATCTGAGAGTAGCTATTGGAAATCTTCTGCAAACAGCATCTTTCGGAGACGTGGTACATATATTGCAGTCTCTCCTTTGTTTGCCAGCTTCAAATCCGTTTGAGCGGAACATCTGTGGTGCACCCCCCAGCTTTCCCGAATCCGAGTTTGGAGTGCACGAACTTTTGTTTTCTGCTCGCACAGACGAATAGGCAGGACTGAAAGGGGCTGCTGGATCTCTACTGCCCTCAGCAGGATTTGCTAAATTGACACTTTTATTGCAGTCTCTCCTCTGTTTGCCAGCTCCAAGTCCGTTTGGGCACAACATCTGTGGTGCACCCCCTCAGCTGTCCTTTAATCCGAGTTCGGAGTGCACGAACGATTGCTCTCTGCTCGCACAGACGAATAGGCGGGACTGAAAGAGGCTGCTGGATCTCTTCAGCACTCAGCAAGCTTTGCAACCGGGACACCTCTTTTACTGTCACTCCTTGCTTACTTGTCTGAAAGCGCATTTGAACCAACGTCTCCGGCACCCAATCTCAGACATGCTGCTGCTGAGTGAGCGGAGCAAGTTAGGTTGATCCCTCTGACGATGATCCATGTCAGCAAGAAGCTATAGGAAATCTTCTGCAAGTAGCATCTTTCGGAGAGGTGGTACATATATTGCAGTCACTCCTTTGTTTGCCAGCTCCAAATCCGTTTGAGCACAACATCGGTGGTGCACCCCCCAGCTTACCCGAATCCGAGTTTGGAGTGCACGAACTTTTGTTTTCTGCTTGCACAGACGAATAGGCGGGACTGAAAGGGGCTGCTGGATCTCCAGTGCCCACAGCAGGATTTGCTAATTTAACAATTTTATTGCAGTCTCTCCTTTGTTTGGCAGCTCCAAATCCGTGTGAGCACAACATCTCAGGTACACCCTCCCAGCCGTCCTGAATCCGAGTTTCGAGTGCACGAACGATTGCACTCTGCCAGCACAGAGGAAGAGCCAGGACTGAAAGAGGCTGCTGGATCTCTTCAGCACTCAGCAAGCTTTGCAACATGAACACCTCTTTTACTGTCACTCCTTGCTTACTTATCCGAAAGTGCATTTGGACCAGCGCCTCCGGCACCCAATCTCAGACATGCTGTTGCTGAGTGAGCGGAGCAAGTTAGTTTGATCCCTCTGACGCTGATCCATGTCTGCAAGTAGCTATTGGAAATCTTCTGCAAACAGCATCTTTCGGAGGGGGAGTACATATATTGCAGTCTCTCCTTTGTTTGCCCGCTCCAAATCCGCTTGAGCGCAACATCTGTGGTGCACCCCCCAGCCGTCCTGAATGCGAGTTTGGAGTGCACGAACGATTGTTCTGTGCTCGCACAGATGAATAGGCAGGACTGAAAGGGGCTGCTGGATCTCTACTGCCCTCAGCAGGAATTGCTAAAGTGACACATTTATTGCAGTCTCTCCTCTGTTTGACAGCTCCAAGTCCGTTTGGGCACAACATCGGTGGTGCACCCCCCAGCTTTCCCGAATCCGAGTTTGGAGTTCACGAACTTTTGTTTTCTGCTTGCACAGACGAATAGGCGGGCCTAAAAGGGGCTGCTGGATCTCCAGTGCCCACAACAGGATTTGCTAATTTGACAATTTTATTGCAGTCTCTCCTTTGTTTGGCAGCTCCAAATCCGTTTGAGCACAACATCTCAGGTGCACCCCACAGCCGTCCTGAATCCGAGTTTCGAGTGCACGAACGATTGCACTCTGCCCGCACAGACGAAGAGCCAGGACTGAAAGAGGCTGCTGGATCTCTTCAGCACTAAGCAAACCGGATTTGCTAAAGTGACACTTTTATTGCAGTCTCTCCTTTTTTGCCAGCTCCAAGTCCGTTTGTGCACAACATCTGTGGTGCACCCCCCAGCCGTCCTTTAATCCGAGTTCGGAGGGCACGAACGATTGCTCTCTGCCCGCACAGACGAAGAGCCAGGACTGAAAGAGGCTGCTGGATCTCTTCAGCACTCAGCAAGCTTTGCAACCGGGACACCTCTTTTACTGTCACTCCTTGCTTACTTGTCTGAAAGTGCATTTGAACCAACGTCTCCGGCACCCAATCTCAGACATGCTGCTGCTGAGTGAGCGGAGCAAGTTAGGTTGATCCCTCTGACGATGATCTAGATCTGAGAGTAGCTATTGGAAATCTTCTGCAAACAGCATCTTTCGGAGAGGTGGTACATATATTGCAGTCTCTCCTTTGTCTGAAAGCTCCAAATCCGTTTGAGCACAATATCTGTGGTGCACCCCCCAGCTGTCCTGAATCCGAGTTTGGAGTGCACGAACGATTGCTCTCTGCCCGCACAGACGAAGAGCCAGGACTGAAAGAGGCTGCTGGATCTCTTCAGCACTCAGCAAGCTTTGCAGCCGGGACACCTCTTTTACTGTCACTCCTTGCTTACTTGTCTGAAAGTGCATTTGAACCAACGTCTCCGGCACCCAATCTCAGACATGCTGCTGCTGAGTGAGCGGAGCAATTTAGGTTGATCCCTCGGACGATGATCCATGTCAGCAAGAAGCTATAGGAAATCTTCTGCAAGTAGCCTCTTTCGGAGAGGTGGTACATATATTGCAGTCTCTCCTTTGTTTGCCAGCTCCAAATCCGTTTGAGCACAACATCGGTGGTGCACCCCCCAGCTTTCCCGAATCCGAGTTTGGAGTGCACGAACTTTTGTTTTCTGCTTGCACAGACGAATAGGCGGGACTGAAAGGGGCTGCTGGATCTCTAGTGCCCACAGCAGGATTTGCTAAGTTGACAATTTTATTGCAGTCTCTCCTTTCTTTGGCAGCTCCAAATCCGTTTGAGCACAACATCTGTGGTGCACCCCCCCAGCTGTCCTTTAATCCGAGTTCGGAGTGCACGAACGATTGCACTCTGCCCGCACAGACGAAGAGCCAGGACTGAAAGAGGCTGCTGGATCTCTTCAGCACTCGGCAAGCTTTACAACCGGGACACCTCTTTTACTGTCACACCTTGCTTACTTGTCTGAAAGTGCATTTGAACCAAAGTCTCTGGCACCCAATCTCAGGCATGCTGCTGCTGAGTGAGCGGAGCAAGTAAGGTTGATCCCTCTGGCGATGATATAGATCTGAGAGTAGCTATTGGAAATCTTCTGCAAACAGCATCTTTCGGAGACGTGGTACATATATTGCAGTCTCTCCTTTGTTTGCCAGCTTCAAATCCGTTTGAGCGGAACATCTGTGGTGCACCCCCCAGCTTTCCCGAATCCGAGTTTGGAGTGCACGAACTTTTGTTTTCTGCTCGCACAGACGAATAGGCAGGACTGAAAGGGGCTGCTGGATCTCTACTGCCCTCAGCAGGATTTGCTAAATTGACACTTTTATTGCAGTCTCTCCTCTGTTTGCCAGCTCCAAGTCCGTTTGGGCACAACATCTGTGGTGCACCCCCTCAGCTGTCCTTTAATCCGAGTTCGGAGTGCACGAACGATTGCTCTCTGCTCGCACAGACGAATAGGCGGGACTGAAAGAGGCTGCTGGATCTCTTCAGCACTCAGCAAGCTTTGCAACCGGGACACCTCTTTTACTGTCACTCCTTGCTTACTTGTCTGAAAGCGCATTTGAACCAACGTCTCCGGCACCCAATCTCAGACATGCTGCTGCTGAGTGAGCGGAGCAAGTTAGGTTGATCCCTCTGACGATGATCCATGTCAGCAAGAAGCTATAGGAAATCTTCTGCAAGTAGCATCTTTCGGAGAGGTGGTACATATATTGCAGTCACTCCTTTGTTTGCCAGCTCCAAATCCGTTTGAGCACAACATCGGTGGTGCACCCCCCAGCTTACCCGAATCCGAGTTTGGAGTGCACGAACTTTTGTTTTCTGCTTGCACAGACGAATAGGCGGGACTGAAAGGGGCTGCTGGATCTCCAGTGCCCACAGCAGGATTTGCTAATTTAACAATTTTATTGCAGTCTCTCCTTTGTTTGGCAGCTCCAAATCCGTGTGAGCACAACATCTCAGGTACACCCTCCCAGCCGTCCTGAATCCGAGTTTCGAGTGCACGAACGATTGCACTCTGCCAGCACAGAGGAAGAGCCAGGACTGAAAGAGGCTGCTGGATCTCTTCAGCACTCAGCAAGCTTTGCAACATGAACACCTCTTTTACTGTCACTCCTTGCTTACTTATCCGAAAGTGCATTTGGACCAGCGCCTCCGGCACCCAATCTCAGACATGCTGTTGCTGAGTGAGCGGAGCAAGTTAGTTTGATCCCTCTGACGCTGATCCATGTCTGCAAGTAGCTATTGGAAATCTTCTGCAAACAGCATCTTTCGGAGGGGGAGTACATATATTGCAGTCTCTCCTTTGTTTGCCCGCTCCAAATCCGCTTGAGCGCAACATCTGTGGTGCACCCCCCAGCCGTCCTGAATGCGAGTTTGGAGTGCACGAACGATTGTTCTGTGCTCGCACAGATGAATAGGCAGGACTGAAAGGGGCTGCTGGATCTCTACTGCCCTCAGCAGGAATTGCTAAAGTGACACATTTATTGCAGTCTCTCCTCTGTTTGACAGCTCCAAGTCCGTTTGGGCACAACATCGGTGGTGCACCCCCCAGCTTTCCCGAATCCGAGTTTGGAGTTCACGAACTTTTGTTTTCTGCTTGCACAGACGAATAGGCGGGCCTAAAAGGGGCTGCTGGATCTCCAGTGCCCACAACAGGATTTGCTAATTTGACAATTTTATTGCAGTCTCTCCTTTGTTTGGCAGCTCCAAATCCGTTTGAGCACAACATCTCAGGTGCACCCCACAGCCGTCCTGAATCCGAGTTTCGAGTGCACGAACGATTGCACTCTGCCCGCACAGACGAAGAGCCAGGACTGAAAGAGGCTGCTGGATCTCTTCAGCACTAAGCAAACCGGATTTGCTAAAGTGACACTTTTATTGCAGTCTCTCCTTTTTTGCCAGCTCCAAGTCCGTTTGTGCACAACATCTGTGGTGCACCCCCCAGCCGTCCTTTAATCCGAGTTCGGAGGGCACGAACGATTGCTCTCTGCCCGCACAGACGAAGAGCCAGGACTGAAAGAGGCTGCTGGATCTCTTCAGCACTCAGCAAGCTTTGCAACCGGGACACCTCTTTTACTGTCACTCCTTGCTTACTTGTCTGAAAGTGCATTTGAACCAACGTCTCCGGCACCCAATCTCAGACATGCTGCTGCTGAGTGAGCGGAGCAAGTTAGGTTGATCCCTCTGACGATGATCTAGATCTGAGAGTAGCTATTGGAAATCTTCTGCAAACAGCATCTTTCGGAGAGGTGGTACATATATTGCAGTCTCTCCTTTGTCTGAAAGCTCCAAATCCGTTTGAGCACAATATCTGTGGTGCACCCCCCAGCTGTCCTGAATCCGAGTTTGGAGTGCACGAACGATTGCTCTCTGCCCGCACAGACGAAGAGCCAGGACTGAAAGAGGCTGCTGGATCTCTTCAGCACTCAGCAAGCTTTGCAGCCGGGACACCTCTTTTACTGTCACTCCTTGCTTACTTGTCTGAAAGTGCATTTGAACCAACGTCTCCGGCACCCAATCTCAGACATGCTGCTGCTGAGTGAGCGGAGCAATTTAGGTTGATCCCTCGGACGATGATCCATGTCAGCAAGAAGCTATAGGAAATCTTCTGCAAGTAGCCTCTTTCGGAGAGGTGGTACATATATTGCAGTCTCTCCTTTGTTTGCCAGCTCCAAATCCGTTTGAGCACAACATCGGTGGTGCACCCCCCAGCTTTCCCGAATCCGAGTTTGGAGTGCACGAACTTTTGTTTTCTGCTTGCACAGACGAATAGGCGGGACTGAAAGGGGCTGCTGGATCTCTAGTGCCCACAGCAGGATTTGCTAAGTTGACAATTTTATTGCAGTCTCTCCTTTCTTTGGCAGCTCCAAATCCGTTTGAGCACAACATCTGTGGTGCACCCCCCCAGCTGTCCTTTAATCCGAGTTCGGAGTGCACGAACGATTGCACTCTGCCCGCACAGACGAAGAGCCAGGACTGAAAGAGGCTGCTGGATCTCTTCAGCACTCGGCAAGCTTTACAACCGGGACACCTCTTTTACTGTCACACCTTGCTTACTTGTCTGAAAGTGCATTTGAACCAAAGTCTCTGGCACCCAATCTCAGGCATGCTGCTGCTGAGTGAGCGGAGCAAGTAAGGTTGATCCCTCTGGCGATGATATAGATCTGAGAGTAGCTATTGGAAATCTTCTGCAAACAGCATCTTTCGGAGACGTGGTACATATATTGCAGTCTCTCCTTTGTTTGCCAGCTTCAAATCCGTTTGAGCGGAACATCTGTGGTGCACCCCCCAGCTTTCCCGAATCCGAGTTTGGAGTGCACGAACTTTTGTTTTCTGCTCGCACAGACGAATAGGCAGGACTGAAAGGGGCTGCTGGATCTCTACTGCCCTCAGCAGGATTTGCTAAATTGACACTTTTATTGCAGTCTCTCCTCTGTTTGCCAGCTCCAAGTCCGTTTGGGCACAACATCTGTGGTGCACCCCCTCAGCTGTCCTTTAATCCGAGTTCGGAGTGCACGAACGATTGCTCTCTGCTCGCACAGACGAATAGGCGGGACTGAAAGAGGCTGCTGGATCTCTTCAGCACTCAGCAAGCTTTGCAACCGGGACACCTCTTTTACTGTCACTCCTTGCTTACTTGTCTGAAAGCGCATTTGAACCAACGTCTCCGGCACCCAATCTCAGACATGCTGCTGCTGAGTGAGCGGAGCAAGTTAGGTTGATCCCTCTGACGATGATCCATGTCAGCAAGAAGCTATAGGAAATCTTCTGCAAGTAGCATCTTTCGGAGAGGTGGTACATATATTGCAGTCACTCCTTTGTTTGCCAGCTCCAAATCCGTTTGAGCACAACATCGGTGGTGCACCCCCCAGCTTACCCGAATCCGAGTTTGGAGTGCACGAACTTTTGTTTTCTGCTTGCACAGACGAATAGGCGGGACTGAAAGGGGCTGCTGGATCTCCAGTGCCCACAGCAGGATTTGCTAATTTAACAATTTTATTGCAGTCTCTCCTTTGTTTGGCAGCTCCAAATCCGTGTGAGCACAACATCTCAGGTACACCCTCCCAGCCGTCCTGAATCCGAGTTTCGAGTGCACGAACGATTGCACTCTGCCAGCACAGACGAAGAGCCAGGACTGAAAGAGGCTGCTGGATCTCTTCAGCACTCAGCAAGCTTTGCAACATGAACACCTCTTTTACTGTCACTCCTTGCTTACTTATCCGAAAGTGCATTTGGACCAGCGCCTCCGGCACCCAATCTCAGACATGCTGTTGCTGAGTGAGCGGAGCAAGTTAGTTTGATCCCTCTGACGCTGATCCATGTCTGCAAGTAGCTATTGGAAATCTTCTGCAAACAGCATCTTTCGGAGGGGTAGTACATATATTGCAGTCTCTCCTTTGTTTGCCCGCTCCAAATCCGCTTGAGCGCAACATCTGTGGTGCACCCCCCAGCCGTCCTGAATGCGAGTTTGGAGTGCACGAACGATTGTTCTGTGCTCGCACAGATGAATAGGCAGGACTGAAAGGGGCTGCTGGATCTCTACTGCCCTCAGCAGGAATTGCTAAAGTGACACATTTATTGCAGTCTCTCCTCTGTTTGACAGCTCCAAGTCCGTTTGGGCACAACATCGGTGGTGCACCCCCCAGCTTTCCCGAATCCGAGTTTGGAGTTCACGAACTTTTGTTTTCTGCTTGCACAGACGAATAGGCGGGCCTAAAAGGGGCTGCTGGATCTCCAGTGCCCACAACAGGATTTGCTAATTTGACAATTTTATTGCAGTCTCTCCTTTGTTTGGCAGCTCCAAATCCGTTTGAGCACAACATCTCAGGTGCACCCCACAGCCGTCCTGAATCCGAGTTTCGAGTGCACGAACGATTGCACTCTGCCCGCACAGACGAAGAGCCAGGACTGAAAGAGGCTGCTGGATATCTTCAGCACTAAGCAAACCGGATTTGCTAAAGTGACACTTTTATTGCAGTCTCTCCTTTTTTGCCAGCTCCAAGTCCGTTTGTGCACAACATCTGTGGTGCACCCCCCAGCCGTCCTTTAATCCGAGTTCGGAGGGCACGAACGATTGCTCTCTGCCCGCACAGACGAAGAGCCAGGACTGAAAGAGGCTGCTGGATCTCTTCAGCACTCAGCAAGCTTTGCAACCGGGACACCTCTTTTACTGTCACTCCTTGCTTACTTGTCTGAAAGTGCATTTGAACCAACGTCTCCGGCACCCAATCTCAGACATGCTGCTGCTGAGTGAGCGGAGCAAGTTAGGTTGATCCCTCTGACGATGATCTAGATCTGAGAGTAGCTATTGGAAATCTTCTGCAAACAGCATCTTTCGGAGAGGTGGTACATATATTGCAGTCTCTCCTTTGTCTGAAAGCTCCAAATCCGTTTGAGCACAATATCTGTGGTGCACCCCCCAGCTGTCCTGAATCCGAGTTTGGAGTGCACGAACGATTGCTCTCTGCCCGCACAGACGAAGAGCCAGGACTGAAAGAGGCTGCTGGATCTCTTCAGCACTCAGCAAGCTTTGCAGCCGGGACACCTCTTTTACTGTCACTCCTTGCTTACTTGTCTGAAAGTGCATTTGAACCAACGTCTCCGGCACCCAATCTCAGACATGCTGCTGCTGAGTGAGCGGAGCAATTTAGGTTGATCCCTCGGACGATGATCCATGTCAGCAAGAAGCTATAGGAAATCTTCTGCAAGTAGCCTCTTTCGGAGAGGTGGTACATATATTGCAGTCTCTCCTTTGTTTGCCAGCTCCAAATCCGTTTGAGCACAACATCGGTGGTGCACCCCCCAGCTTTCCCGAATCCGAGTTTGGAGTGCACGAACTTTTGTTTTCTGCTTGCACAGACGAATAGGCGGGACTGAAAGGGGCTGCTGGATCTCTAGTGCCCACAGCAGGATTTGCTAAGTTGACAATTTTATTGCAGTCTCTCCTTTGTTTGGCAGCTCCAAATCCGTTTGAGCACAACATCTGTGCTGCACCCCCCCAGCCGTCCTGAATCCGAGTTTCGAGTGCACGAACGATTGCACTCTGCCCGCACAGACGAAGAGCCAGGACTGAAAGAGGCTGCTGGATCTCTTCAGCACTCGGCAAGCTTTGCAACATGAACACCTCTTTTACTGTCACTCCTTGCTTACTTGTCTGAAAGTGCATTTGAACTAACGTCTCCGGCACCCAATCTCAGACATGCTGCTGCTGAGTGAGCGGAGCAAGTTAGTTTGATCCCTCTGACGATGATCTAGATCTGAGAGTAGCTATTGGAAATCTTCTGCAAACAGCATCTTTCGGAGACGTGGTACATATATTGCAGTCTCTCCTTTGTTTGAAAGCTCCAAATCCGTTTGAGCACAATATCTGTGGTGCACCCCCCAGCCGTCCTGAATCCGAGTTTGCAGTGCACGAACTTTTGTTTTCTGCCCGCACAGACGAAGAGCCAGGACTGAAAGAGGCTGCTGGATCTCTTCAGCACTAAGCAAGCCGGATTTGCTAAAGTGACACTTTTATTGCAGTCTCTCCTTTTTTGCCAGCTCCAAGTCCGTTTGTGCACAACATCTGTGGTGCACCCCCCCGCCGTCCTTTAATCCGAGTTCGGAGTGCACGAACGATTGCTCTCTGCTCGCACAGACGAATAGGCGTGACTGAAAGAGGCTGCTGGATCTCTTCAGCACTCAGCAAGATTTGCAACCCGGACACCTCTTTTACTGTCATTCGTTGCATACTTTTCAGAAAGTGCATTTGAACCGTCTCCGGCACCCAATCTCAGACATGCTGCTGCTGAGTGAGAGGAGCAAGTTTGTTTGATCCCTCTGGCGATGATCTAGATCTGAGAGTAGCTATTGGAAATCTTCTGCAAACAGCATCTTTCGGAGAGGTGGTACATATATTGCAGTCTCTCCTTTTTTGCCAGCTCCAAGTCCGTTTGGGCACAATATCTGTCGTGCACCCCCCAGCCGTCCTGAATCCGAGTTTGGAGTGCACGAACGATTGCTCTCTGCCCGCACAGACGAAGAGCCAGGACTGAAAGAGGCTGCTGGATCTCTTCAGCACTCAGCAAGCTTTGCAACATGAACACCTCTTTTACTGTCACTCCTTGCTTACTTATCCGAAAGTGCATTTGGACCAGCGCCTCCGGCACCCAATCTCAGACATGCTGTTGCTGAGTGAGCGGAGCAAGTTAGTTTGATCCCTCTGACGCTGATCCATGTCTGCAAGTAGCTATTGGAAATCTTCTGCAAACAGCATCTTTCGGAGGGGTAGTACATATATTGCAGTCTCTCCTTTGTTTGCCCGCTCCAAATCCGCTTGAGCGCAACATCTGTGGTGCACCCCCCAGCCGTCCTGAATGCAAGTTTGGAGTGCACGAACGATTGTTCTGTGCTCGCACAGATGAATAGGCAGGACTGAAAGGGGCTGCTGGATCTCTACTGCCCTCAGCAGGAATTGCTAAAGTGACACTTTTATTGCAGTCTCTCCTCTGTTTGACAGCTCCAAGTCCGTTTGGGCACAACATCGGTGGTGCACCCCCCAGCTGTCCTTTAATCCGAGTTTGGAGTTCACGAACTTTTGTTTTCTGCTTGCACAGACGAATAGGCGGGCCTAAAAGGGGCTGCTGGATCTCCAGTGCCCACAACAGGATTTGCTAATTTGACAATTTTATTGCAGTCTCTCCTTTGTTTGGCAGCTCCAAATCCGTTTGAGCACAACATCTCAGGTGCACCCCCCAGCCGTCCTGAATCCGAGTTTCGAGTGCACGAACGATTGCACTCTGCCCGCACAGACGAAGAGCCAGGACTGAAAGAGGCTGCTGGATCTCTTCAGCACTAAGCAAACCGGATTTGCTAAAGTGACACTTTTATTGCAGTCTCTCCTTTTTTGCCAGCTCCAAGTCCGTTTGTGCACAACATCTGTGGTGCACCCCCCAGCCGTCCTTTAATCCGAGTTCGGAGGGCACGAACGATTGCTCTCTGCCCGCACAGACGAAGAGCCAGGACTGAAAGAGGCTGCTGGATCTCTTCAGCACTCAGCAAGCTTTGCAACCGGGACACCTCTTTTACTGTCACTCCTTGCTTACTTGTCTGAAAGTGCATTTGAACCAACGTCTCCGGCACCCAATCTCAGACATGCTGCTGCTGAGTGAGCGGAGCAAGTTAGGTTGATCCCTCTGACGATGATCTAGATCTGAGAGTAGCTATTGGAAATCTTCTGCAAACAGCATCTTTCGGAGAGGTGGTACATATATTGCAGTCTCTCCTTTGTCTGAAAGCTCCAAATCCGTTTGAGCACAATATCTGTGGTGCACCCCCCAGCTGTCCTGAATCCGAGTTTGGAGTGCACGAACGATTGCTCTCTGCCCGCACAGACGAAGAGCCAGGACTGAAAGAGGCTGCTGGATCTCTTCAGCACTCAGCAAGCTTTGCAGCCGGGACACCTCTTTTACTGTCACTCCTTGCTTACTTGTCTGAAAGTGCATTTGAACCAACGTCTCCGGCACCCAATCTCAGACATGCTGCTGCTGAGTGAGCGGAGCAATTTAGGTTGATCCCTCGGACGATGATCCATGTCAGCAAGAAGCTATAGGAAATCTTCTGCAAGTAGCCTCTTTCGGAGAGGTGGTACATATATTGCAGTCTCTCCTTTGTTTGCCAGCTCCAAATCCGTTTGAGCACAACATCGGTGGTGCACCCCCCAGCTTTCCCGAATCCGAGTTTGGAGTGCACGAACTTTTGTTTTCTGCTTGCACAGACGAATAGGCGGGACTGAAAGGGGCTGCTGGATCTCTAGTGCCCACAGCAGGATTTGCTAAGTTGACAATTTTATTGCAGTCTCTCCTTTCTTTGGCAGCTCCAAATCCGTTTGAGCACAACATCTGTGGTGCACCCCCCCAGCTGTCCTTTAATCCGAGTTCGGAGTGCACGAACGATTGCACTCTGCCCGCACAGACGAAGAGCCAGGACTGAAAGAGGCTGCTGGATCTCTTCAGCACTCGGCAAGCTTTACAACCGGGACACCTCTTTTACTGTCACACCTTGCTTACTTGTCTGAAAGTGCATTTGAACCAAAGTCTCTGGCACCCAATCTCAGGCATGCTGCTGCTGAGTGAGCGGAGCAAGTAAGGTTGATCCCTCTGGCGATGATATAGATCTGAGAGTAGCTATTGGAAATCTTCTGCAAACAGCATCTTTCGGAGACGTGGTACATATATTGCAGTCTCTCCTTTGTTTGCCAGCTTCAAATCCGTTTGAGCGGAACATCTGTGGTGCACCCCCCAGCTTTCCCGAATCCGAGTTTGGAGTGCACGAACTTTTGTTTTCTGCTCGCACAGACGAATAGGCAGGACTGAAAGGGGCTGCTGGATCTCTACTGCCCTCAGCAGGATTTGCTAAATTGACACTTTTATTGCAGTCTCTCCTCTGTTTGCCAGCTCCAAGTCCGTTTGGGCACAACATCTGTGGTGCACCCCCTCAGCTGTCCTTTAATCCGAGTTCGGAGTGCACGAACGATTGCTCTCTGCTCGCACAGACGAATAGGCGGGACTGAAAGAGGCTGCTGGATCTCTTCAGCACTCAGCAAGCTTTGCAACCGGGACACCTCTTTTACTGTCACTCCTTGCTTACTTGTCTGAAAGCGCATTTGAACCAACGTCTCCGGCACCCAATCTCAGACATGCTGCTGCTGAGTGAGCGGAGCAAGTTAGGTTGATCCCTCTGACGATGATCCATGTCAGCAAGAAGCTATAGGAAATCTTCTGCAAGTAGCATCTTTCGGAGAGGTGGTACATATATTGCAGTCACTCCTTTGTTTGCCAGCTCCAAATCCGTTTGAGCACAACATCGGTGGTGCACCCCCCAGCTTACCCGAATCCGAGTTTGGAGTGCACGAACTTTTGTTTTCTGCTTGCACAGACGAATAGGCGGGACTGAAAGGGGCTGCTGGATCTCCAGTGCCCACAGCAGGATTTGCTAATTTAACAATTTTATTGCAGTCTCTCCTTTGTTTGGCAGCTCCAAATCCGTGTGAGCACAACATCTCAGGTACACCCTCCCAGCCGTCCTGAATCCGAGTTTCGAGTGCACGAACGATTGCACTCTGCCAGCACAGACGAAGAGCCAGGACTGAAAGAGGCTGCTGGATCTCTTCAGCACTCAGCAAGCTTTGCAACATGAACACCTCTTTTACTGTCACTCCTTGCTTACTTATCCGAAAGTGCATTTGGACCAGCGCCTCCGGCACCCAATCTCAGACATGCTGTTGCTGAGTGAGCGGAGCAAGTTAGTTTGATCCCTCTGACGCTGATCCATGTCTGCAAGTAGCTATTGGAAATCTTCTGCAAACAGCATCTTTCGGAGGGGGAGTACATATATTGCAGTCTCTCCTTTGTTTGCCCGCTCCAAATCCGCTTGAGCGCAACATCTGTGGTGCACCCCCCAGCCGTCCTGAATGCGAGTTTGGAGTGCACGAACGATTGTTCTGTGCTCGCACAGATGAATAGGCAGGACTGAAAGGGGCTGCTGGATCTCTACTGCCCTCAGCAGGAATTGCTAAAGTGACACATTTATTGCAGTCTCTCCTCTGTTTGACAGCTCCAAGTCCGTTTGGGCACAACATCGGTGGTGCACCCCCCAGCTTTCCCGAATCCGAGTTTGGAGTTCACGAACTTTTGTTTTCTGCTTGCACAGACGAATAGGCGGGCCTAAAAGGGGCTGCTGGATCTCCAGTGCCCACAACAGGATTTGCTAATTTGACAATTTTATTGCAGTCTCTCCTTTGTTTGGCAGCTCCAAATCCGTTTGAGCACAACATCTCAGGTGCACCCCACAGCCGTCCTGAATCCGAGTTTCGAGTGCACGAACGATTGCACTCTGCCCGCACAGACGAAGAGCCAGGACTGAAAGAGGCTGCTGGATCTCTTCAGCACTAAGCAAACCGGATTTGCTAAAGTGACACTTTTATTGCAGTCTCTCCTTTTTTGCCAGCTCCAAGTCCGTTTGTGCACAACATCTGTGGTGCACCCCCCAGCCGTCCTTTAATCCGAGTTCGGAGGGCACGAACGATTGCTCTCTGCCCGCACAGACGAAGAGCCAGGACTGAAAGAGGCTGCTGGATCTCTTCAGCACTCAGCAAGCTTTGCAACCGGGACACCTCTTTTACTGTCACTCCTTGCTTACTTGTCTGAAAGTGCATTTGAACCAACGTCTCCGGCACCCAATCTCAGACATGCTGCTGCTGAGTGAGCGGAGCAAGTTAGGTTGATCCCTCTGACGATGATCTAGATCTGAGAGTAGCTATTGGAAATCTTCTGCAAACAGCATCTTTCGGAGAGGTGGTACATATATTGCAGTCTCTCCTTTGTCTGAAAGCTCCAAATCCGTTTGAGCACAATATCTGTGGTGCACCCCCCAGCTGTCCTGAATCCGAGTTTGGAGTGCACGAACGATTGCTCTCTGCCCGCACAGACGAAGAGCCAGGACTGAAAGAGGCTGCTGGATCTCTTCAGCACTCAGCAAGCTTTGCAGCCGGGACACCTCTTTTACTGTCATTCCTTGCATACTTATCAGAAAGTGCATTTGAACCAACGTCTCCGGCACCCAATCTCAGACATGCTGCTGCTGAGTGAGCGGAGCAAGTTAGTTTGAGCCCTCTGACGATGATCTAGATCTGAGAGTAGCTATTGGAAATCTTCTGCAAACAGCATCTTTCGGAGAGGTGGTACATATATTGCAGTCTCTCCTTTGTTTGAAAGCTCCAAATCCGTTTGAGCGCAATATCTGTGGTGCACCCCCCAGCCGTCCTGAATCCGAGTTTGGAGTGCACGAACTTTTGTTTTCTGCCCGCACAGACGAAGAGCCAGGACTGAAAGAGGCTGCTGGATCTCTTCAGCACTAAGCAAGCCGGATTTGCTAAAGTGACACTTTTATTGCAGTCTCTCCTTTGTTTGCCAGCTCCAAGTCCGTTTGGGCACAACATCTGTGGTGCACCCCCCAGCCGTCCTTTAATCCGAGTTCGGAGTGCACGAACGATTGCTCTCTGCCCGCACAGGAGAAGAGCCAGGACTGAAAGAGGCTGCTGGATCTCTTCAGCACTCAGCAAGCTTTGCAACCGGGACACCTCTTTTACTGTCACTCCTTGCTTACTTGTCTGAAAGTACATTTGAACCAACGTCTCCGGCACCCAATCTCAGACATGCTGCTGCTGAGTGAGCGGAGCAAGTTAGTTTGATCCCTCTGACGATGATCTAGATCTGAGAGTAGCTATTTGAAATCTTCTGCAAACAGCATCTTTCGGAGAGGTGGTACATATATTGCAGTCTCTCCTTTGTTTGCCAGCTCCAAATCCGCTTGAGCGGAACATCTGTGGTGCACCCCCCAGCCGTCCTTTAATCCGAGTTCGGAGTGCACGAACGATTGCTCTCTGCTCGCACAGACGAATAGGCGGGACTGAAAGAGGCTGCTGGATCTCTTCAGCACTCAGCAAGCTTTGCAACTGGGACACCTCTTTTACTGTCACTCCTTGCTTACTTGTCTGAAAGTGCATTTGAACCAACATCTCCGGCACCCAATCTCAGACATGCTGCTGCTGAGTGAGCGGAGCAAGTTAGTTTGAGCCCTCTGACGATGAACTAGATCTGAGAGTAACTATTGGAAATCTTCTGCAAACAGCATCTTTCGGAGAGGTGGTACATATATTGCAGTCTCTCCTTTGTTTGCCAGCTCCAAATCCGCTTGAGCGCAACATCTTTGGTGCACCCCCCAGCCGTCCTGAATGCAAGTTTGGAGTGCACGAACGATTGTTCTGTGCTCGCACAGATGAATAGGCAGGACTGAAAGGGGCTGCTGGATCTCTACTGCCCTCAGCAGGATTTGCTAAATTGACAATTTTATTGCAGTCTCTCCTTTGTTTGCCAGCTCCAAGTCCGTTTGGGCACAACATCTGTGGTGCACCCCCCAGCCGTCCTTTAATCCGAGTTCGGAGTGCACGAACGATTGCTCTCTGCTCGCACAGACGAATAGGCGGGACTGAAAGAGGCTGCTGGATCTCTTCAGCACTCAGCAAGCTTTGCAACTGGGACACCTCTTTTACTGTCACTCCTTGCTTACTTGTCTGAAAGTGCATTTGAACCAACATCTCCGGCACCCAATCTCAGACATGCTGCTGCTGAGTGAGCGGAGCAAGTTAGTTTGAGCCCTCTGACGATGAACTAGATCTGAGAGTAACTATTGGAAATCTTCTGCAAACAGCATCTTTCGGAGAGGTGGTACATATATTGCAGTCTCTCCTTTGTTTGCCAGCTCCAAATCCGCTTGAGCGCAACATCTTTGGTGCACCCCCCAGCCGTCCTGAATGCAAGTTTCGAGTGCACGAAGGATTGTTCTGTGCTCGCACAATAGGCAGGACTGAAAGGGGCTGCTGGATCTCTACTGCCCTCAGCAGGATTTGCTAAATTGACACTTTTATTGCAGTCTCTCCTTTGTTTGCCAGCTCCAAGTCCGTTTGGGCACTACATCTGTGGTGCACCCCCCAGCCGTCCTTTAATCCGAGTTCGGAGTGCACGAACGATTGCTCTCTGCTCGCACAGACGAATAGGCGGGACTGAAAGAGGCTGCTGGATCTCTTCAGCACTCAGCAAGCTTTGCAACCGGGACACCTCTTTTACTGTCACTCCTTGCTTACTTGTCTGAAAGTGCATTTGAACCAACGTCTCCGGCACCCAATCTCAGACATGCTGCTGCTGAGTGAGCGGAGCAAGTTAGTTTGAGCCCTCTGACGATGATCTAGATCTGAGAGTAGCTATTGGAAATCTTCTGCAAACAGCATCTTTCGGAGAGGTGGTACATATATTGCAGTCTCTCCTTTGTTTGAAAGCTCCAAATCCGTTTGAGCACAATATCTGTGGTGCACCCCCCAGCCGTCCTGAATCCGAGTTTGGAGTGCACGAACTTTTGTTTTCTGCCCGCACAGACGAAGAGCCAGGACTGAAAGAGGCTGCTGGATCTCTTCAGCACTAAGCAAGCCGGATTTGCTAAAGTGACACTTTTATTGCAGTCTCTCCTTTGTTTGCCAGCTCCAAGTCCGTTTGGGCACAACATCTGTGGTGCACCCCCCAGCCGTCCTTTAATCCGAGTTCGGAGTGCACGAACGATTGCTCTCTGCCCGCACAGGAGAAGAGCCAGGACTGAAAGAGGCTGCTGGATCTCTTCAGCACTCAGCAAGCTTTGCAACCGGGACACCTCTTTTACTGTCACTCCTTGCTTACTTGTCTGAAAGTACATTTGAACCAACGTCTCCGGCACCCAATCTCAGACATGCTGCTGCTGAGTGAGCGGAGCAAGTTAGTTTGATCCCTCTGACGATGATCTAGATCTGAGAGTAGCTATTTGAAATCTTCTGCAAACAGCATCTTTCGGAGAGGTGGTACATATATTGCAGTCTCTCCTTTGTTTGCCAGCTCCAAATCCGCTTGAGCGGAACATCTGTGGTGCACCCCCCAGCCGTCCTTTAATCCGAGTTCGGAGTGCACGAACGATTGCTCTCTGCTCGCACAGACGAATAGGCGGGACTGAAAGAGGCTGCTGGATCTCTTCAGCACTCAGCAAGCTTTGCAACTGGGACACCTCTTTTACTGTCACTCCTTGCTTACTTGTCTGAAAGTGCATTTGAACCAACATCTCCGGCACCCAATCTCAGACATGCTGCTGCTGAGTGAGCGGAGCAAGTTAGTTTGAGCCCTCTGACGATGAACTAGATCTGAGAGTAACTATTGGAAATCTTCTGCAAACAGCATCTTTCGGAGAGGTGGTACATATATTGCAGTCTCTCCTTTGTTTGCCAGCTCCAAATCCGCTTGAGCGCAACATCTTTGGTGCACCCCCCAGCCGTCCTGAATGCAAGTTTGGAGTGCACGAACGATTGTTCTGTGCTCGCACAGATGAATAGGCAGGACTGAAAGGGGCTGCTGGATCTCTACTGCCCTCAGCAGGATTTGCTAAATTGACACTTTTATTGCAGTCTCTCCTTTGTTTGCCAGCTCCAAGTCCGTTTGGGCACAACATCTGTGGTGCACCCCCCAGCCGTCCTTTAATCCGAGTTCGGAGTGCACGAACGATTGCTCTCTGCTCGCACAGACGAATAGGCGGGACTGAAAGAGGCTGCTGGATCTCTTCAGCACTCAGCAAGCTTTGCAACTGGGACACCTCTTTTACTGTCACTCCTTGCTTACTTGTCTGAAAGTGCATTTGAACCAACATCTCCGGCACCCAATCTCAGACATGCTGCTGCTGAGTGAGCGGAGCAAGTTAGTTTGAGCCCTCTGACGATGAACTAGATCTGAGAGTAACTATTGGAAATCTTCTGCAAACAGCATCTTTCGGAGAGGTGGTACATATATTGCAGTCTCTCCTTTGTTTGAAAGCTCCAAATCCGCTTGAGCGCAACATCTTTGGTGCACCCCCCAGCCGTCCTGAATGCAAGTTTCGAGTGCAAGAACGATTGTTCTGTGCTCGCACAGATGAATAGGCAGGACTGAAAGGGGCTGCTGGATCTCTACTGCCCTCAGCAGGATTTGCTAAATTGACACTTTTATTGCAGTCTCTCCTTTGTTTGACAGCTCCAAGTCCGTTTGGGCACTACATCTGTGGTGCACCCCCCAGCCGTCCTTTAATCCGAGTTCGGAGTGCACGAACGATTGCTCTCTGCTCGCACAGACGAATAGGCGGGACTGAAAGAGGCTGCTGGATCTCTTCAGCACTCAGCAAGCTTTGCAACCGGGACACCTCTTTTACTGTCATTCCTTGCATACTTATCAGAAAGTGCATTTGAACCAACGTCTCCGGCACCCAATCTCAGACATGCTGCTGCTGAGTGAGCGGAGCAAGTTAGTTTGAGCCCTCTGACGATGATCTAGATCTGAGAGTAGCTATTGGAAATCTTCTGCAAACAGCATCTTTCGGAGAGGTGGTACATATATTGCAGTCTCTCCTTTGTTTGAAAGCTCCAAATCCGTTTGAGCACAATATCTGTGGTGCACCCCCCAGCCGTCCTGAATCCGAGTTTGGAGTGCACGAACTTTTGTTTTCTGCCCGCACAGACGAAGAGCCAGGACTGAAAGAGGCTGCTGGATCTCTTCAGCACTAAGCAAGCCGGATTTGCTAAAGTGACACTTTTATTGCAGTCTCTCCTTTGTTTGCCAGCTCCAAGTCCGTTTGGGCACAACATCTGTGGTGCACCCCCCAGCCGTCCTTTAATCCGAGTTCGGAGTGCACGAACGATTGCTCTCTGCCCGCACAGGAGAAGAGCCAGGACTGAAAGAGGCTGCTGGATCTCTTCAGCACTCAGCAAGCTTTGCAACCGGGACACCTCTTTTACTGTCACTCCTTGCTTACTTGTCTGAAAGTACATTTGAACCAACGTCTCCGGCACCCAATCTCAGACATGCTGCTGCTGAGTGAGCGGAGCAAGTTAGTTTGATCCCTCTGACGATGATCTAGATCTGAGAGTAGCTATTTGAAATCTTCTGCAAACAGCATCTTTCGGAGAGGTGGTACATATATTGCAGTCTCTCCTTTGTTTGCCAGCTCCAAATCCGCTTGAGCGGAACATCTGTGGTGCACCCCCCAGCCGTCCTTTAATCCGAGTTCGGAGTGCACGAACGATTGCTCTCTGCTCGCACAGACGAATAGGCGGGACTGAAAGAGGCTGCTGGATCTCTTCAGCACTCAGCAAGCTTTGCAACTGGGACACCTCTTTTACTGTCACTCCTTGCTTACTTGTCTGAAAGTGCATTTGAACCAACATCTCCGGCACCCAATCTCAGACATGCTGCTGCTGAGTGAGCGGAGCAAGTTAGTTTGAGCCCTCTGACGATGAACTAGATCTGAGAGTAACTATTGGAAATCTTCTGCAAACAGCATCTTTCGGAGAGGTGGTACATATATTGCAGTCTCTCCTTTGTTTGCCAGCTCCAAATCCGCTTGAGCGCAACATCTTTGGTGCACCCCCCAGCCGTCCTGAATGCAAGTTTGGAGTGCACGAACGATTGTTCTGTGCTCGCACAGATGAATAGGCAGGACTGAAAGGGGCTGCTGGATCTCTACTGCCCTCAGCAGGATTTGCTAAATTGACACTTTTATTGCAGTCTCTCCTTTGTTTGCCAGCTCCAAGTCCGTTTGGGCACAACATCTGTGGTGCACCCCCCAGCCGTCCTTTAATCCGAGTTCGGAGTGCACGAACGATTGCTCTCTGCTCGCACAGACGAATAGGCGGGACTGAAAGAGGCTGCTGGATCTCTTCAGCACTCAGCAAGCTTTGCAACTGGGACACCTCTTTTACTGTCACTCCTTGCTTACTTGTCTGAAAGTGCATTTGAACCAACATCTCCGGCACCCAATCTCAGACATGCTGCTGCTGAGTGAGCGGAGCAAGTTAGTTTGAGCCCTCTGACGATGAACTAGATCTGAGAGTAACTATTGGAAATCTTCTGCAAACAGCATCTTTCGGAGAGGTGGTACATATATTGCAGTCTCTCCTTTGTTTGCCAGCTCCAAATCCGCTTGAGCGCAACATCTTTGGTGCACCCCCCAGCCGTCCTGAATGCAAGTTTGGAGTGCACGAACGATTGTTCTGTGCTCGCACAGATGAATAGGCAGGACTGAAAGGGGCTGCTGGATCTCTACTGCCCTCAGCAGGATTTGCTAAATTGACACTTTTATTGCAGTCTCTCCTTTGTTTGCCAGCTCCAAGTCCGTTTGGGCACAACATCTGTGGTGCACCCCCCAGCCGTCCTTTAATCCGAGTTCGGAGTGCACGAACGATTGCTCTCTGCCAGCACAGACGAAGAGCCAGGACTGAAAGAGGCTGCTGGATCTCTTCAGCACTCAGCAAGATTTGCAACCGGGAAACCTCTTTTACTGTCATTCCTTGCATACTTATCAGAAAGTGCATTTGAACCAACGTCTCCGGCACCCAATCTCAGACATGCTGCTGCTGAGTGAGCGGAGCAAGTTAGTTTGATCCCTCTGACGATGATCTAGATCTGAGAGTAGCTATTGGAAATCTTCTGCAAACAGCATCTTTCGGAGACGTGGTACATATATTGCAGTCTCTCCTTTGTTTGAAAGCTCCAAATCCGTTTGAGCACAATATCTGTGGTGCACCCCCCAGCCGTCCTGAATCCGAGTTTGGAGTGCACGAACTTTTGTTTTCTGCCCGCACAGACGAAGAGCCAGGACTGAAAGAGGCTGCTGGATCTCTTCAGCACTAAGCAAGCCGGATTTGCTAAAGTGACACTTTTATTGCTGTCTCTCCTTTTTTGCCAGCTCCAAGTCCGTTTGGGCACAACATCTGTGGTGCACCCCCCAGCCGTCCTTTAATCCGAGTTCGGAGTGCAAGAACGATTGCTCTCTGCTCGCACAGACGAATAGGCGGGACTGAAAGAGGCTGCTGGATCTCTTCAGCACTCAGCAAGCTTTGCAACCGGGACACCTCTTTTACTGTCACTCCTTGCTTACTTGTCTGAAAGTGCATTTGAACCAACATCTCCGGCACCCAATCTCAGACATGCTGCTGCTGAGTGAGCGGAGCAAGTTAGTTTGAGCCCTCTGACGATGAACTAGATCTGAGAGTAACTATTGGAAATCTTCTGCAAACAGCATCTTTCGGAGAGGTGGTACATATATTGCAGTCTCTCCTTTGTTTGCCAGCTCCAAACCCGCTTGAGCTTTACATCTGTAGTGCACCCCCCAGCCGTCCTAAATGCAAGTTTGGAGTGCAAGAACGATTGTTCTGTGCTCGCACAGATGAATAGGCAGGACTGAAAGGGGCTGCTGGATCTCTACTGCCCTCAGCAGGATTTGCTAAATTGACACTTTTATTGCAGTCTCTCCTTTGTTTGCCAGCTCCAAGTCCGTTTGGGCACTACATCTGTGGTGCACCCCCCAGCTGTCCTTTAATCCGAGTTCGGAGTGCACGAACGATTGCTCTCTGCTCGCACAGACGAATAGGCGGGACTGAAAGAGGCTGCTGGATCTCTTCAGCACTCAGCAAGCTTTGCAACCGGGACACCTCTTTTACTGTCACTCCTTGCTTACTTGTCTGAAAGTGCATTTGAACCAACGTCTCCGGCACCCAATCTCAGACATGCTGCTGCTGAGTGAGCGGAGCAAGTTAGTTTGATCCCTCTGACGATGATCTAGATCTGAGAGTAGCTTTTGGAAATCTTCTGCAAACAGCATCTTTCGGAGAGGTGGTACATATATTGCAGTCTCTCCTTTGTTTGCCAGCTCCAAATCCGCTTGAGCGGAACATCTATGGTGCACCCCCCAGCCGTCCTGAATGCAAGTTTCGAGTGCACGAACGATTGTTCTGTGCTCGCACATATGAATAGGCAGGAGTGAAAGGGGCTGCTGGATCTCTACTGCCCTCAGCAGGATTTGCTAAATTGACACTTTTATTGCAGTCTCTCCTTTGTTTGCCAGCTCCAAGTCCGTTTGGGCACTACATCTGGGGTGCACCCCCCAGCCGTCCTTTAATCCGAGTTCGGAGTGCACGAACGATTGCTCTCTGCTCGCACAGACGAATAGGCGGGACTGAAAGAGGCTGCTGGATCTCTTCAGCACTCAGCAAGCTTTGCAACCGGGACACCTCTTTTACTGTCATTCCTTGCATACTTATCAGAAAGTGCATTTGAACCAACGTCTCCGGCACCCAATCTCAGACATGCTGCTGCTGAGTGAGCGGAGCAAGTTAGTTTGAGCCCTCTGACGATGATCTAGATCTGAGAGTAGCTATTGGAAATCTTCTGCAAACAGCATCTTTCGGAGAGGTGGTACATATATTGCAGTCTCTCCTTTGTTTGAAAGCTCCAAATCCGTTTGAGCGCAATATCTGTGGTGCACCCCCCAGCCGTCCTGAATCCGAGTTTGGAGTGCACGAACTTTTGTTTTCTGCCCGCACAGACGAAGAGCCAGGACTGAAAGAGGCTGCTGGATCTCTTCAGCACTAAGCAAGCCGGATTTGCTAAAGTGACACTTTTATTGCAGTCTCTCCTTTGTTTGCCAGCTCCAAGTCCGTTTGGGCACAACATCTGTGGTGCACCCCCCAGCCGTCCTTTAATCCGAGTTCGGAGTGCACGAACGATTGCTCTCTGCCCGCACAGGAGAAGAGCCAGGACTGAAAGAGGCTGCTGGATCTCTTCAGCACTCAGCAAGCTTTGCAACCGGGACACCTCTTTTACTGTCACTCCTTGCTTACTTGTCTGAAAGTACATTTGAACCAACGTCTCCGGCACCCAATCTCAGACATGCTGCTGCTGAGTGAGCGGAGCAAGTTAGTTTGATCCCTCTGACGATGATCTAGATCTGAGAGTAGCTATTTGAAATCTTCTGCAAACAGCATCTTTCGGAGAGGTGGTACATATATTGCAGTCTCTCCTTTGTTTGCCAGCTCCAAATCCGCTTGAGCGGAACATCTGTGGTGCACCCCCCAGCCGTCCTTTAATCCGAGTTCGGAGTGCACGAACGATTGCTCTCTGCTCGCACAGACGAATAGGCGGGACTGAAAGAGGCTGCTGGATCTCTTCAGCACTCAGCAAGCTTTGCAACTGGGACACCTCTTTTACTGTCACTCCTTGCTTACTTGTCTGAAAGTGCATTTGAACCAACATCTCCGGCACCCAATCTCAGACATGCTGCTGCTGAGTGAGCGGAGCAAGTTAGTTTGAGCCCTCTGACGATGAACTAGATCTGAGAGTAACTATTGGAAATCTTCTGCAAACAGCATCTTTCGGAGAGGTGGTACATATATTGCAGTCTCTCCTTTGTTTGCCAGCTCCAAATCCGCTTGAGCGCAACATCTTTGGTGCACCCCCCAGCCGTCCTGAATGCAAGTTTGGAGTGCACGAACGATTGTTCTGTGCTCGCACAGATGAATAGGCAGGACTGAAAGGGGCTGCTGGATCTCTACTGCCCTCAGCAGGATTTGCTAAATTGACACTTTTATTGCAGTCTCTCCTTTGTTTGCCAGCTCCAAGTCCGTTTGGGCACAACATCTGTGGTGCACCCCCCAGCCGTCCTTTAATCCGAGTTCGGAGTGCACGAACGATTGCTCTCTGCTCGCACAGACGAATAGGCGGGACTGAAAGAGGCTGCTGGATCTCTTCAGCACTCAGCAAGCTTTGCAACTGGGACACCTCTTTTACTGTCACTCCTTGCTTACTTGTCTGAAAGTGCATTTGAACCAACATCTCCGGCACCCAATCTCAGACATGCTGCTGCTGAGTGAGCGGAGCAAGTTAGTTTGAGCCCTCTGACGATGAACTAGATCTGAGAGTAACTATTGGAAATCTTCTGCAAACAGCATCTTTCGGAGAGGTGGTACATATATTGCAGTCTCTCCTTTGTTTGCCAGCTCCAAATCCGCTTGAGCGCAACATCTTTGGTGCACCCCCCAGCCGTCCTGAATGCAAGTTTCGAGTGCACGAAGGATTGTTCTGTGCTCGCACAATAGGCAGGACTGAAAGGGGCTGCTGGATCTCTACTGCCCTCAGCAGGATTTGCTAAATTGACACTTTTATTGCAGTCTCTCCTTTGTTTGCCAGCTCCAAGTCCGTTTGGGCACAACATCTGTGGTGCACCCCCCAGCCGTCCTTTAATCCGAGTTCGGAGTGCACGAACGATTGCTCTCTGCTCGCACAGACGAATAGGCGGGACTGAAAGAGGCTGCTGGATCTCTTCAGCACTCAGCAAGCTTTGCAACCGGGACACCTCTTTTACTGTCACTCCTTGCTTACTTGTCTGAAAGTGCATTTGAACCAACGTCTCCGGCACCCAATCTCAGACATGCTGCTGCTGAGTGAGCGGAGCAAGTTAGTTTGAGCCCTCTGACGATGATCTAGATCTGAGAGTAGCTATTGGAAATCTTCTGCAAACAGCATCTTTCGGAGAGGTGGTACATATATTGCAGTCTCTCCTTTGTTTGAAAGCTCCAAATCCGTTTGAGCACAATATCTGTGGTGCACCCCCCAGCCGTCCTGAATCCGAGTTTGGAGTGCACGAACTTTTGTTTTCTGCCCGCACAGACGAAGAGCCAGGACTGAAAGAGGCTGCTGGATCTCTTCAGCACTAAGCAAGCCGGATTTGCTAAAGTGACACTTTTATTGCAGTCTCTCCTTTGTTTGCCAGCTCCAAGTCCGTTTGGGCACAACATCTGTGGTGCACCCCCCAGCCGTCCTTTAATCCGAGTTCGGAGTGCACGAACGATTGCTCTCTGCCCGCACAGGAGAAGAGCCAGGACTGAAAGAGGCTGCTGGATCTCTTCAGCACTCAGCAAGCTTTGCAACCGGGACACCTCTTTTACTGTCACTCCTTGCTTACTTGTCTGAAAGTACATTTGAACCAACGTCTCCGGCACCCAATCTCAGACATGCTGCTGCTGAGTGAGCGGAGCAAGTTAGTTTGATCCCTCTGACGATGATCTAGATCTGAGAGTAGCTATTTGAAATCTTCTGCAAACAGCATCTTTCGGAGAGGTGGTACATATATTGCAGTCTCTCCTTTGTTTGCCAGCTCCAAATCCGCTTGAGCGGAACATCTGTGGTGCACCCCCCAGCCGTCCTGAATGCAAGTTTGGAGTGCACGAACGATTGTTCTGTGCTCGCACAGATGAATAGGCAGGACTGAAAGGGGCTGCTGGATCTCTACTGCCCTCAGCAGGATTTGCTAAAGTGACACTTTTATTGCAGTCTCTCCTCTGTTTGACAGCTCCAAGTCCGTTTGGGCACAACATCGGTGGTGCACCCCCCAGCTTTCCCGAATCCGAGTTTGGAGTTCACGAACTTTTGTTTTCTGCTTGCACAGACGAATAGGCGGGCCTAAAAGGGGCTGCTGGATCTCTACTGCCCTCAGCAGGATTTGCTAAATTGACACTTTTATTGCAGTCTCTCCTTTGTTTGCCAGCTCCAAGTCCGTTTGGGCACAACATCTGTGGTGCACCCCCCAGCCGTCCTTTAATCCGAGTTCGGAGTGCACGAACGATTGCTCTCTGCTCGCACAGACGAATAGGCGGGACTGAAAGAGGCTGCTGGATCTCTTCAGCACTCAGCAAGCTTTGCAACTGGGACACCTCTTTTACTGTCACTCCTTGCTTACTTGTCTGAAAGTGCATTTGAACCAACATCTCCGGCACCCAATCTCAGACATGCTGCTGCTGAGTGAGCGGAGCAAGTTAGTTTGAGCCCTCTGACGATGAACTAGATCTGAGAGTAACTATTGGAAATCTTCTGCAAACAGCATCTTTCGGAGAGGTGGTACATATATTGCAGTCTCTCCTTTGTTTGCCAGCTCCAAATCCGCTTGAGCGCAACATCTTTGGTGCACCCCCCAGCCGTCCTGAATGCAAGTTTGGAGTGCACGAACGATTGTTCTGTGCTCGCACAGATGAATAGGCAGGACTGAAAGGGGCTGCTGGATCTCTACTGCCCTCAGCAGGATTTGCTAAATTGACACTTTTATTGCAGTCTCTCCTTTGTTTGCCAGCTCCAAGTCCGTTTGGGCACAACATCTGTGGTGCACCCCCCAGCCGTCCTTTAATCCGAGTTCGGAGTGCACGAACGATTGCTCTCTGCTCGCACAGACGAATAGGCGGGACTGAAAGAGGCTGCTGGATCTCTTCAGCACTCAGCAAGCTTTGCAACTGGGACACCTCTTTTACTGTCACTCCTTGCTTACTTGTCTGAAAGTGCATTTGAACCAACATCTCCGGCACCCAATCTCAGACATGCTGCTGCTGAGTGAGCGGAGCAAGTTAGTTTGAGCCCTCTGACGATGAACTAGATCTGAGAGTAACTATTAGAAATCTTCTGCAAACAGCATCTTTCGGAGAGGTGGTACATATATTGCAGTCTCTCCTTTGTTTGCCAGCTCCAAATCCGCTTGAGCGCAACATCTTTGGTGCACCCCCCAGCCGTCCTGAATGCAAGTTTCGAGTGCACGAAGGATTGTTCTGTGCTCGCACAATAGGCAGGACTGAAAGGGGCTGCTGGATCTCTACTGCCCTCAGCAGGATTTGCTAAATTGACACTTTTATTGCAGTCTCTCCTTTGTTTGCCAGCTCCAAGTCCGTTTGGGCACAACATCTGTGGTGCACCCCCCAGCCGTCCTTTAATCCGAGTTCGGAGTGCACGAACGATTGCTCTCTGCTCGCACAGACGAATAGGCGGGACTGAAAGAGGCTGCTGGATCTCTTCAGCACTCAGCAAGCTTTGCAACCGGGACACCTCTTTTACTGTCACTCCTTGCTTACTTGTCTGAAAGTGCATTTGAACCAACGTCTCCGGCACCCAATCTCAGACATGCTGCTGCTGAGTGAGCGGAGCAAGTTAGTTTGAGCCCTCTGACGATGATCTAGATCTGAGAGTAGCTATTGGAAATCTTCTGCAAACAGCATCTTTCGGAGAGGTGGTACATATATTGCAGTCTCTCCTTTGTTTGCCAGCTCCAAATCCGCTTGAGCGCAACATCTGTGGTGCACCCCCCAGCCGTCCTGAATGCAAGTTTCGAGTGCACGAACGATTGTTCTGTGCTCGCACAGATGAATAGGCAGGACTGAAAGGGGCTGCTGGATCTCTACTGCCCTCAGCAGGATTTGCTAAATTGACACTTTTATTGCAGTCTCTCCTTTGTTTGCCAGCTCCAAGTCCGTTTGGGCACTACATCTGTGGTGCACCCCCCAGCCGTCCTTTAATCCGAGTTCGGAGTGCACGAACGATTGCTCTCTGCTCGCACAGACGAATAGGCGGGACTGAAAGAGGCTGCTGGATCTCTTCAGCACTCAGCAAGATTTGCAACCGGGACACCTCTTTTAATGTCATTCCTTGCATACTTATCAGAAAGTGCATTTGAACCAACGTCTCCGGCACCCAATCTCAGACATGCTGCTGCTGAGTGAGCGGAGCAAGTTAGTTTGATCCCTCTGACGATGATCTAGATCTGAGAGTAGCTATTGGAAATCTTCTGCAAACAGCATCTTTCGGAGACGTGGTACATATATTGCAGTCTCTCCTTTGTTTGAAAGCTCCAAATCCGTTTGAGCGTTACATCTGTGGTGCACCCCCCAACCGTCCTGAATGCAAGTTTGGAGTGCACGAACTTTTGTTTTCTGCCCGCACAGACGAAGAGCCAGGACTGAAAGAGGCTGCTGGATCTCTTCAGCATTAAGCAAGCCGGATTTGCTAAAGTGACACTTTTATTGCAGTCTCTCCTTTGTTTGCCAGCTCCAAGTCCGTTTGGGCACAACATCTGTGGTGCACCCCCCAGCCGTCCTTTAATCCGAGTTCGGAGTGCACGAACGATTGCTCTCTGCCAGCACAGACGAAGAGCCAGGACTGAAAGAGGCTGCTGGATCTCTTCAGCACTCAGCAAGCTTTGCAACCGGGACACCTCTTTTACTGTCACTCCTTGCTTACTTGTCTGAAAGTGCATTTGAACCAACGTCTCCGGCACCCAATCTCAGACATGCTGCTGCTGAGTGAGCGGAGCAAGTTAGGTTGAGCCCTCTGACGATGATCTAGATCTGAGAGTAGCTATTGGAAATCTTCTGCAAACAGCATCTTTCGGAGACGTGGTACATATATTGCAGTCTCTCCTTTGTTTGCCAGCTCCAAATCCGCTTGAGCGGAACATCTGTGGTGCACCCCCCAGCCGTCCTGAATCCGAGTTTCGAGTGCACGAACGATTGTTCTGTGCTCGCACATATGAATAGGCAGGAGTGAAAGGGGCTGCTGGATCTCTACTGCCCTCTGCAGGATTTGCTAAATTGACACTTTTATTGCAGTCTCTCCTTTGTTTGCCAGCTCCAAGTCCGTTTGGGCACAACATCTGTGGTGCACCCCCCAGCTGTCCTTTAATCCGAGTTCGGAGTGCACGAACGATTGCTCTCTGCCCGCACAGACGAAGAGCCAGGACTGAAAGAGGCTGCTGGATCTCTTCAGCACTCAGCAAGCTTTGCAACCGGGACACCTCTTTTACTGTCACTCCTTGCTTACTTGTCTGAAAGTGCATTTGAACCAACGTCTCCGGCACCCAATCTCAGACATGCTGCTGCTGAGTGAGCGGAGCAAGTTAGTTTGATCCCTCTGACGATGATCTAGATCTGAGAGTAGCTATTGGAAATCTTCTGCAAACAGCATCTTTCGGAGAGGTGGTACATATATTGCAGTCTCTCCTTTGTTTGAAAGCTCCAAATCCGCTTGAGCGTTACATCTGTGGTGCACCCCCCAGCCGTCCTGAATGCAAGTTTGGAGTGCAAGAACGATTGTTCTGTGCTCGCACAGATGAATAGGCAGGACTGAAAGGGGCTGCTGGATCTCTACTGCCCTCAGCAGGATTTGCTAAATTGACACTTTTATTGCAGTCTCTCCTTTGTTTGCCAGCTCCAAGTCCGTTTGGGCACTACATCTGTGGTGCACCCCCCAGCCGTCCTTTAATCCGAGTTCGGAGTGCACGAACGATTGCTCTCTGCTCGCACAGACGAATAGGCGGGACTGAAAGAGGCTGCTGGATCTCTTCAGCACTCAGCAAGCTTTGCAACCGGGACACCTCTTTTACTGTCATTCCTTGCATACTTATCAGAAAGTGCATTTGAACCAACGTCTCCGGCACCCAATCTCAGACATGCTGCTGCTGAGTGAGCGGAGCAAGTTAGTTTGAGCCCTCTGACGATGATCTAGATCTGAGAGTAGCTATTGGAAATCTTCTGCAAACAGCATCTTTCGGAGAGGTGGTACATATATTGCAGTCTCTCCTTTGTTTGAAAGCTCCAAATCCGTTTGAGCACAATATCTGTGGTGCACCCCCCAGCCGTCCTGAATCCGAGTTTGGAGTGCACGAACTTTTGTTTTCTGCCCGCACAGACGAAGAGCCAGGACTGAAAGAGGCTGCTGGATCTCTTCAGCACTAAGCAAGCCGGATTTGCTAAAGTGACACTTTTATTGCAGTCTCTCCTTTGTTTGCCAGCTCCAAGTCCGTTTGGGCACAACATCTGTGGTGCACCCCCCAGCCGTCCTTTAATCCGAGTTCGGAGTGCACGAACGATTGCTCTCTGCCCGCACAGGAGAAGAGCCAGGACTGAAAGAGGCTGCTGGATCTCTTCAGCACTCAGCAAGCTTTGCAACCGGGACACCTCTTTTACTGTCACTCCTTGCTTACTTGTCTGAAAGTACATTTGAACCAACGTCTCCGGCACCCAATCTCAGACATGCTGCTGCTGAGTGAGCGGAGCAAGTTAGTTTGATCCCTCTGACGATGATCTAGATCTGAGAGTAGCTATTTGAAATCTTCTGCAAACAGCATCTTTCGGAGAGGTGGTACATATATTGCAGTCTCTCCTTTGTTTGCCAGCTCCAAATCCGCTTGAGCGGAACATCTGTGGTGCACCCCCCAGCCGTCCTTTAATCCGAGTTCGGAGTGCACGAACGATTGCTCTCTGCTCGCACAGACGAATAGGCGGGACTGAAAGAGGCTGCTGGATCTCTTCAGCACTCAGCAAGCTTTGCAACTGGGACACCTCTTTTACTGTCACTCCTTGCTTACTTGTCTGAAAGTGCATTTGAACCAACATCTCCGGCACCCAATCTCAGACATGCTGCTGCTGAGTGAGCGGAGCAAGTTAGTTTGAGCCCTCTGACGATGAACTAGATCTGAGAGTAACTATTGGAAATCTTCTGCAAACAGCATCTTTCGGAGAGGTGGTACATATATTGCAGTCTCTCCTTTGTTTGCCAGCTCCAAATCCGCTTGAGCGCAACATCTTTGGTGCACCCCCCAGCCGTCCTGAATGCAAGTTTGGAGTGCACGAACGATTGTTCTGTGCTCGCACAGATGAATAGGCAGGACTGAAAGGGGCTGCTGGATCTCTACTGCCCTCAGCAGGATTTGCTAAATTGACACTTTTATTGCAGTCTCTCCTTTGTTTGCCAGCTCCAAGTCCGTTTGGGCACAACATCTGTGGTGCACCCCCCAGCCGTCCTTTAATCCGAGTTCGGAGTGCACGAACGATTGCTCTCTGCTCGCACAGACGAATAGGCGGGACTGAAAGAGGCTGCTGGATCTCTTCAGCACTCAGCAAGCTTTGCAACTGGGACACCTCTTTTACTGTCACTCCTTGCTTACTTGTCTGAAAGTGCATTTGAACCAACATCTCCGGCACCCAATCTCAGACATGCTGCTGCTGAGTGAGCGGAGCAAGTTAGTTTGAGCCCTCTGACGATGAACTAGATCTGAGAGTAACTATTGGAAATCTTCTGCAAACAGCATCTTTCGGAGAGGTGGTACATATATTGCAGTCTCTCCTTTGTTTGCCAGCTCCAAATCCGCTTGAGCGCAACATCTTTGGTGCACCCCCCAGCCGTCCTGAATGCAAGTTTGGAGTGCACGAACGATTGTTCTGTGCTCGCACAGATGAATAGGCAGGACTGAAAGGGGCTGCTGGATCTCTACTGCCCTCAGCAGGATTTGCTAAATTGACACTTTTATTGCAGTCTCTCCTTTGTTTGCCAGCTCCAAGTCCGTTTGGGCACAACATCTGTGGTGCACCCCCCAGCCGTCCTTTAATCCGAGTTCGGAGTGCACGAACGATTGCTCTCTGCCAGCACAGACGAAGAGCCAGGACTGAAAGAGGCTGCTGGATCTCTTCAGCACTCAGCAAGATTTGCAACCGGGAAACCTCTTTTACTGTCATTCCTTGCATACTTATCAGAAAGTGCATTTGAACCAACGTCTCCGGCACCCAATCTCAGACATGCTGCTGCTGAGTGAGCGGAGCAAGTTAGTTTGATCCCTCTGACGATGATCTAGATCTGAGAGTAGCTATTGGAAATCTTCTGCAAACAGCATCTTTCGGAGACGTGGTACATATATTGCAGTCTCTCCTTTGTTTGAAAGCTCCAAATCCGTTTGAGCACAATATCTGTGGTGCACCCCCCAGCCGTCCTGAATCCGAGTTTGGAGTGCACGAACTTTTGTTTTCTGCCCGCACAGACGAAGAGCCAGGACTGAAAGAGGCTGCTGGATCTCTTCAGCACTAAGCAAGCCGGATTTGCTAAAGTGACACTTTTATTGCTGTCTCTCCTTTTTTGCCAGCTCCAAGTCCGTTTGGGCACAACATCTGTGGTGCACCCCCCAGCCGTCCTTTAATCCGAGTTCGGAGTGCAAGAACGATTGCTCTCTGCTCGCACAGACGAATAGGCGGGACTGAAAGAGGCTGCTGGATCTCTTCAGCACTCAGCAAGCTTTGCAACCGGGACACCTCTTTTACTGTCACTCCTTGCTTACTTGTCTGAAAGTGCATTTGAACCAACATCTCCGGCACCCAATCTCAGACATGCTGCTGCTGAGTGAGCGGAGCAAGTTAGTTTGAGCCCTCTGACGATGAACTAGATCTGAGAGTAACTATTGGAAATCTTCTGCAAACAGCATCTTTCGGAGAGGTGGTACATATATTGCAGTCTCTCCTTTGTTTGCCAGCTCCAAACCCGCTTGAGCTTTACATCTGTAGTGCACCCCCCAGCCGTCCTAAATGCAAGTTTGGAGTGCAAGAACGATTGTTCTGTGCTCGCACAGATGAATAGGCAGGACTGAAAGGGGCTGCTGGATCTCTACTGCCCTCAGCAGGATTTGCTAAATTGACACTTTTATTGCAGTCTCTCCTTTGTTTGCCAGCTCCAAGTCCGTTTGGGCACTACATCTGTGGTGCACCCCCCAGCTGTCCTTTAATCCGAGTTCGGAGTGCACGAACGATTGCTCTCTGCTCGCACAGACGAATAGGCGGGACTGAAAGAGGCTGCTGGATCTCTTCAGCACTCAGCAAGCTTTGCAACCGGGACACCTCTTTTACTGTCACTCCTTGCTTACTTGTCTGAAAGTGCATTTGAACCAACGTCTCCGGCACCCAATCTCAGACATGCTGCTGCTGAGTGAGCGGAGCAAGTTAGTTTGATCCCTCTGACGATGATCTAGATCTGAGAGTAGCTTTTGGAAATCTTCTGCAAACAGCATCTTTCGGAGAGGTGGTACATATATTGCAGTCTCTCCTTTGTTTGCCAGCTCCAAATCCGCTTGAGCGGAACATCTATGGTGCACCCCCCAGCCGTCCTGAATGCAAGTTTCGAGTGCACGAACGATTGTTCTGTGCTCGCACATATGAATAGGCAGGAGTGAAAGGGGCTGCTGGATCTCTACTGCCCTCAGCAGGATTTGCTAAATTGACACTTTTATTGCAGTCTCTCCTTTGTTTGCCAGCTCCAAGTCCGTTTGGGCACTACATCTGGGGTGCACCCCCCAGCCGTCCTTTAATCCGAGTTCGGAGTGCACGAACGATTGCTCTCTGCTCGCACAGACGAATAGGCGGGACTGAAAGAGGCTGCTGGATCTCTTCAGCACTCAGCAAGCTTTGCAACCGGGACACCTCTTTTACTGTCATTCCTTGCATACTTATCAGAAAGTGCATTTGAACCAACGTCTCCGGCACCCAATCTCAGACATGCTGCTGCTGAGTGAGCGGAGCAAGTTAGTTTGAGCCCTCTGACGATGATCTAGATCTGAGAGTAGCTATTGGAAATCTTCTGCAAACAGCATCTTTCGGAGAGGTGGTACATATATTGCAGTCTCTCCTTTGTTTGAAAGCTCCAAATCCGTTTGAGCGCAATATCTGTGGTGCACCCCCCAGCCGTCCTGAATCCGAGTTTGGAGTGCACGAACTTTTGTTTTCTGCCCGCACAGACGAAGAGCCAGGACTGAAAGAGGCTGCTGGATCTCTTCAGCACTAAGCAAGCCGGATTTGCTAAAGTGACACTTTTATTGCAGTCTCTCCTTTGTTTGCCAGCTCCAAGTCCGTTTGGGCACAACATCTGTGGTGCACCCCCCAGCCGTCCTTTAATCCGAGTTCGGAGTGCACGAACGATTGCTCTCTGCCCGCACAGGAGAAGAGCCAGGACTGAAAGAGGTTGCTGGATCTCTTCAGCACTCAGCAAGCTTTGCAACCGGGACACCTCTTTTACTGTCACTCCTTGCTTATTTGTCTGAAAGTACATTTGAACCAACGTCTCCGGCACCCAATCTCAGACATGCTGCTGCTGAGTGAGCGGAGCAAGTTAGTTTGATCCCTCTGACGATGATCTAGATCTGAGTGTAGCTATTGGAAATCTTCTGCAAACAGCATCTTTCGGAGAGGTGGTACATATATTGCAGTCTCTCCTTTGTTTGCCAGCTCCAAATCCGCTTGAGCGCAACATCTGTGGTGCACCCCCCAGCCGTCCTGAATGCAAGTTTCGAGTGCACGAAGGATTGTTCTGTGCTCGCACAGATGAATAGGCAGGACCGAAAGGGGCTGCTGGATCTCTACTGCCCTCAGCAGGATTTGCTAAATTGACACTTTTATTGCAGTCTCTCCTTTGTTTGCCAGCTCCAAGTCCGTTTGGGCACAACATCTGTGGTGCACCCCCCAGCCGTCCTTTAATCCGAGTTCGGAGTGCACGAACGATTGCTCTCTGCTCGCACAGACGAATAGGCGGGACTGAAAGAGGCTGCTGGATCTCTTCAGCACTCAGCAAGCTTTGCAACCGGGACACCTCTTTTACTGTCACTCCTTGCTTACTTGTCTGAAAGTGCATTTGAACCAACGTCTCCGGCACCCAATCTCAGACATGCTGCTGCTGAGTGAGCGGAGCAAGTTAGTTTGAGCCCTCTGACGATGATCTAGATCTGAGAGTAGCTATTGGAAATCTTCTGCAAACAGCATCTTTCGGAGACGTGGTACATATATTGCAGTCTCTCCTTTGTTTGCCAGCTCCAAATCCGCTTGAGCGCAACATCTGTGGTGCACCCCCCAGCCGTCCTGAATGCAAGTTTCGAGTGCACGAACGATTGTTCTGTGCTCGCACAGATGAATAGGCAGGACTGAAAGGGGCTGCTGGATCTCTACTGCCCTCAGCAGGATTTGCTAAATTGACACTTTTATTGCAGTCTCTCCTCTGTTTGCCAGCTCCAAGTCCGTTTGGGCACAACATCTGTGGTGCACCCCCTCAGCTGTCCTTTAATCCGAGTTCGGAGTGCACGAACGATTGCTCTCTGCTCGCACAGACGAATAGGCGGGACTGAAAGAGGCTGCTGGATCTCTTCAGCACTCAGCAAGCTTTGCAACCGGGACACCTCTTTTACTGTCACTCCTTGCTTACTTGTCTGAAAGCGCATTTGAACCAACGTCTCCGGCACCCAATCTCAGACATGCTGCTGCTGAGTGAGCGGAGCAAGTTAGGTTGATCCCTCTGACGATGATCCATGTCAGCAAGAAGCTATAGGAAATCTTCTGCAAGTAGCATCTTTCGGAGAGGTGGTACATATATTGCAGTCACTCCTTTGTTTGCCAGCTCCAAATCCGTTTGAGCACAACATCGGTGGTGCACCCCCCAGCTTACCCGAATCCGAGTTTGGAGTGCACGAACTTTTGTTTTCTGCTTGCACAGACGAATAGGCGGGACTGAAAGGGGCTGCTGGATCTCCAGTGCCCACAGCAGGATTTGCTAATTTAACAATTTTATTGCAGTCTCTCCTTTGTTTGGCAGCTCCAAATCCGTGTGAGCACAACATCTCAGGTACACCCTCCCAGCCGTCCTGAATCCGAGTTTCGAGTGCACGAACGATTGCACTCTGCCAGCACAGAGGAAGAGCCAGGACTGAAAGAGGCTGCTGGATCTCTTCAGCACTCAGCAAGCTTTGCAACATGAACACCTCTTTTACTGTCACTCCTTGCTTACTTATCCGAAAGTGCATTTGGACCAGCGCCTCCGGCACCCAATCTCAGACATGCTGTTGCTGAGTGAGCGGAGCAAGTTAGTTTGATCCCTCTGACGCTGATCCATGTCTGCAAGTAGCTATTGGAAATCTTCTGCAAACAGCATCTTTCGGAGGGGGAGTACATATATTGCAGTCTCTCCTTTGTTTGCCCGCTCCAAATCCGCTTGAGCGCAACATCTGTGGTGCACCCCCCAGCCGTCCTGAATGCGAGTTTGGAGTGCACGAACGATTGTTCTGTGCTCGCACAGATGAATAGGCAGGACTGAAAGGGGCTGCTGGATCTCTACTGCCCTCAGCAGGAATTGCTAAAGTGACACATTTATTGCAGTCTCTCCTCTGTTTGACAGCTCCAAGTCCGTTTGGGCACAACATCGGTGGTGCACCCCCCAGCTTTCCCGAATCCGAGTTTGGAGTTCACGAACTTTTGTTTTCTGCTTGCACAGACGAATAGGCGGGCCTAAAAGGGGCTGCTGGATCTCCAGTGCCCACAACAGGATTTGCTAATTTGACAATTTTATTGCAGTCTCTCCTTTGTTTGGCAGCTCCAAATCCGTTTGAGCACAACATCTCAGGTGCACCCCACAGCCGTCCTGAATCCGAGTTTCGAGTGCACGAACGATTGCACTCTGCCCGCACAGACGAAGAGCCAGGACTGAAAGAGGCTGCTGGATCTCTTCAGCACTAAGCAAACCGGATTTGCTAAAGTGACACTTTTATTGCAGTCTCTCCTTTTTTGCCAGCTCCAAGTCCGTTTGTGCACAACATCTGTGGTGCACCCCCCAGCCGTCCTTTAATCCGAGTTCGGAGGGCACGAACGATTGCTCTCTGCCCGCACAGACGAAGAGCCAGGACTGAAAGAGGCTGCTGGATCTCTTCAGCACTCAGCAAGCTTTGCAACCGGGACACCTCTTTTACTGTCACTCCTTGCTTACTTGTCTGAAAGTGCATTTGAACCAACGTCTCCGGCACCCAATCTCAGACATGCTGCTGCTGAGTGAGCGGAGCAAGTTAGGTTGATCCCTCTGACGATGATCTAGATCTGAGAGTAGCTATTGGAAATCTTCTGCAAACAGCATCTTTCGGAGAGGTGGTACATATATTGCAGTCTCTCCTTTGTCTGAAAGCTCCAAATCCGTTTGAGCACAATATCTGTGGTGCACCCCCCAGCTGTCCTGAATCCGAGTTTGGAGTGCACGAACGATTGCTCTCTGCCCGCACAGACGAAGAGCCAGGACTGAAAGAGGCTGCTGGATCTCTTCAGCACTCAGCAAGCTTTGCAGCCGGGACACCTCTTTTACTGTCACTCCTTGCTTACTTGTCTGAAAGTGCATTTGAACCAACGTCTCCGGCACCCAATCTCAGACATGCTGCTGCTGAGTGAGCGGAGCAATTTAGGTTGATCCCTCGGACGATGATCCATGTCAGCAAGAAGCTATAGGAAATCTTCTGCAAGTAGCCTCTTTCGGAGAGGTGGTACATATATTGCAGTCTCTCCTTTGTTTGCCAGCTCCAAATCCGTTTGAGCACAACATCGGTGGTGCACCCCCCAGCTTTCCCGAATCCGAGTTTGGAGTGCACGAACTTTTGTTTTCTGCTTGCACAGACGAATAGGCGGGACTGAAAGGGGCTGCTGGATCTCTAGTGCCCACAGCAGGATTTGCTAAGTTGACAATTTTATTGCAGTCTCTCCTTTCTTTGGCAGCTCCAAATCCGTTTGAGCACAACATCTGTGGTGCACCCCCCCAGCTCTCCTTTAATCCGAGTTCGGAGTGCACGAACGATTGCACTCTGCCCGCACAGACGAAGAGCCAGGACTGAAAGAGGCTGCTGGATCTCTTCAGCACTCGGCAAGCTTTACAACCGGGACACCTCTTTTACTGTCACACCTTGCTTACTTGTCTGAAAGTGCATTTGAACCAAAGTCTCTGGCACCCAATCTCAGGCATGCTGCTGCTGAGTGAGCGGAGCAAGTAAGGTTGATCCCTCTGGCGATGATATAGATCTGAGAGTAGCTATTGGAAATCTTCTGCAAACAGCATCTTTCGGAGACGTGGTACATATATTGCAGTCTCTCCTTTGTTTGCCAGCTTCAAATCCGTTTGAGCGGAACATCTGTGGTGCACCCCCCAGCTTTCCCGAATCCGAGTTTGGAGTGCACGAACTTTTGTTTTCTGCTCGCACAGACGAATAGGCAGGACTGAAAGGGGCTGCTGGATCTCTACTGCCCTCAGCAGGATTTGCTAAATTGACACTTTTATTGCAGTCTCTCCTCTGTTTGCCAGCTCCAAGTCCGTTTGGGCACAACATCTGTGGTGCACCCCCTCAGCTGTCCTTTAATCCGAGTTCGGAGTGCACGAACGATTGCTCTCTGCTCGCACAGACGAATAGGCGGGACTGAAAGAGGCTGCTGGATCTCTTCAGCACTCAGCAAGCTTTGCAACCGGGACACCTCTTTTACTGTCACTCCTTGCTTACTTGTCTGAAAGCGCATTTGAACCAACGTCTCCGGCACCCAATCTCAGACATGCTGCTGCTGAGTGAGCGGAGCAAGTTAGGTTGATCCCTCTGACGATGATCCATGTCAGCAAGAAGCTATAGGAAATCTTCTGCAAGTAGCATCTTTCGGAGAGGTGGTACATATATTGCAGTCACTCCTTTGTTTGCCAGCTCCAAATCCGTTTGAGCACAACATCGGTGGTGCACCCCCCAGCTTACCCGAATCCGAGTTTGGAGTGCACGAACTTTTGTTTTCTGCTTGCACAGACGAATAGGCGGGACTGAAAGGGGCTGCTGGATCTCCAGTGCCCACAGCAGGATTTGCTAATTTAACAATTTTATTGCAGTCTCTCCTTTGTTTGGCAGCTCCAAATCCGTGTGAGCACAACATCTCAGGTACACCCTCCCAGCCGTCCTGAATCCGAGTTTCGAGTGCACGAACGATTGCACTCTGCCAGCACAGAGGAAGAGCCAGGACTGAAAGAGGCTGCTGGATCTCTTCAGCACTCAGCAAGCTTTGCAACATGAACACCTCTTTTACTGTCACTCCTTGCTTACTTATCCGAAAGTGCATTTGGACCAGCGCCTCCGGCACCCAATCTCAGACATGCTGTTGCTGAGTGAGCGGAGCAAGTTAGTTTGATCCCTCTGACGCTGATCCATGTCTGCAAGTAGCTATTGGAAATCTTCTGCAAACAGCATCTTTCGGAGGGGGAGTACATATATTGCAGTCTCTCCTTTGTTTGCCCGCTCCAAATCCGCTTGAGCGCAACATCTGTGGTGCACCCCCCAGCCGTCCTGAATGCGAGTTTGGAGTGCACGAACGATTGTTCTGTGCTCGCACAGATGAATAGGCAGGACTGAAAGGGGCTGCTGGATCTCTACTGCCCTCAGCAGGAATTGCTAAAGTGACACATTTATTGCAGTCTCTCCTCTGTTTGACAGCTCCAAGTCCGTTTGGGCACAACATCGGTGGTGCACCCCCCAGCTTTCCCGAATCCGAGTTTGGAGTTCACGAACTTTTGTTTTCTGCTTGCACAGACGAATAGGCGGGCCTAAAAGGGGCTGCTGGATCTCCAGTGCCCACAACAGGATTTGCTAATTTGACAATTTTATTGCAGTCTCTCCTTTGTTTGGCAGCTCCAAATCCGTTTGAGCACAACATCTCAGGTGCACCCCACAGCCGTCCTGAATCCGAGTTTCGAGTGCACGAACGATTGCACTCTGCCCGCACAGACGAAGAGCCAGGACTGAAAGAGGCTGCTGGATCTCTTCAGCACTAAGCAAACCGGATTTGCTAAAGTGACACTTTTATTGCAGTCTCTCCTTTTTTGCCAGCTCCAAGTCCGTTTGTGCACAACATCTGTGGTGCACCCCCCAGCCGTCCTTTAATCCGAGTTCGGAGGGCACGAACGATTGCTCTCTGCCCGCACAGACGAAGAGCCAGGACTGAAAGAGGCTGCTGGATCTCTTCAGCACTCAGCAAGCTTTGCAACCGGGACACCTCTTTTACTGTCACTCCTTGCTTACTTGTCTGAAAGTGCATTTGAACCAACGTCTCCGGCACCCAATCTCAGACATGCTGCTGCTGAGTGAGCGGAGCAAGTTAGGTTGATCCCTCTGACGATGATCTAGATCTGAGAGTAGCTATTGGAAATCTTCTGCAAACAGCATCTTTCGGAGAGGTGGTACATATATTGCAGTCTCTCCTTTGTCTGAAAGCTCCAAATCCGTTTGAGCACAATATCTGTGGTGCACCCCCCAGCTGTCCTGAATCCGAGTTTGGAGTGCACGAACGATTGCTCTCTGCCCGCACAGACGAAGAGCCAGGACTGAAAGAGGCTGCTGGATCTCTTCAGCACTCAGCAAGCTTTGCAGCCGGGACACCTCTTTTACTGTCACTCCTTGCTTACTTGTCTGAAAGTGCATTTGAACCAACGTCTCCGGCACCCAATCTCAGACATGCTGCTGCTGAGTGAGCGGAGCAATTTAGGTTGATCCCTCGGACGATGATCCATGTCAGCAAGAAGCTATAGGAAATCTTCTGCAAGTAGCCTCTTTCGGAGAGGTGGTACATATATTGCAGTCTCTCCTTTGTTTGCCAGCTCCAAATCCGTTTGAGCACAACATCGGTGGTGCACCCCCCAGCTTTCCCGAATCCGAGTTTGGAGTGCACGAACTTTTGTTTTCTGCTTGCACAGACGAATAGGCGGGACTGAAAGGGGCTGCTGGATCTCTAGTGCCCACAGCAGGATTTGCTAAGTTGACAATTTTATTGCAGTCTCTCCTTTCTTTGGCAGCTCCAAATCCGTTTGAGCACAACATCTGTGGTGCACCCCCCCAGCTGTCCTTTAATCCGAGTTCGGAGTGCACGAACGATTGCACTCTGCCCGCACAGACGAAGAGCCAGGACTGAAAGAGGCTGCTGGATCTCTTCAGCACTCGGCAAGCTTTACAACCGGGACACCTCTTTTACTGTCACACCTTGCTTACTTGTCTGAAAGTGCATTTGAACCAAAGTCTCTGGCACCCAATCTCAGGCATGCTGCTGCTGAGTGAGCGGAGCAAGTAAGGTTGATCCCTCTGGCGATGATATAGATCTGAGAGTAGCTATTGGAAATCTTCTGCAAACAGCATCTTTCGGAGACGTGGTACATATATTGCAGTCTCTCCTTTGTTTGCCAGCTTCAAATCCGTTTGAGCGGAACATCTGTGGTGCACCCCCCAGCTTTCCCGAATCCGAGTTTGGAGTGCACGAACTTTTGTTTTCTGCTCGCACAGACGAATAGGCAGGACTGAAAGGGGCTGCTGGATCTCTACTGCCCTCAGCAGGATTTGCTAAATTGACACTTTTATTGCAGTCTCTCCTCTGTTTGCCAGCTCCAAGTCCGTTTGGGCACAACATCTGTGGTGCACCCCCTCAGCTGTCCTTTAATCCGAGTTCGGAGTGCACGAACGATTGCTCTCTGCTCGCACAGACGAATAGGCGGGACTGAAAGAGGCTGCTGGATCTCTTCAGCACTCAGCAAGCTTTGCAACCGGGACACCTCTTTTACTGTCACTCCTTGCTTACTTGTCTGAAAGCGCATTTGAACCAACGTCTCCGGCACCCAATCTCAGACATGCTGCTGCTGAGTGAGCGGAGCAAGTTAGGTTGATCCCTCTGACGATGATCCATGTCAGCAAGAAGCTATAGGAAATCTTCTGCAAGTAGCATCTTTCGGAGAGGTGGTACATATATTGCAGTCACTCCTTTGTTTGCCAGCTCCAAATCCGTTTGAGCACAACATCGGTGGTGCACCCCCCAGCTTACCCGAATCCGAGTTTGGAGTGCACGAACTTTTGTTTTCTGCTTGCACAGACGAATAGGCGGGACTGAAAGGGGCTGCTGGATCTCCAGTGCCCACAGCAGGATTTGCTAATTTAACAATTTTATTGCAGTCTCTCCTTTGTTTGGCAGCTCCAAATCCGTGTGAGCACAACATCTCAGGTACACCCTCCCAGCCGTCCTGAATCCGAGTTTCGAGTGCACGAACGATTGCACTCTGCCAGCACAGAGGAAGAGCCAGGACTGAAAGAGGCTGCTGGATCTCTTCAGCACTCAGCAAGCTTTGCAACATGAACACCTCTTTTACTGTCACTCCTTGCTTACTTATCCGAAAGTGCATTTGGACCAGCGCCTCCGGCACCCAATCTCAGACATGCTGTTGCTGAGTGAGCGGAGCAAGTTAGTTTGATCCCTCTGACGCTGATCCATGTCTGCAAGTAGCTATTGGAAATCTTCTGCAAACAGCATCTTTCGGAGGGGGAGTACATATATTGCAGTCTCTCCTTTGTTTGCCCGCTCCAAATCCGCTTGAGCGCAACATCTGTGGTGCACCCCCCAGCCGTCCTGAATGCGAGTTTGGAGTGCACGAACGATTGTTCTGTGCTCGCACAGATGAATAGGCAGGACTGAAAGGGGCTGCTGGATCTCTACTGCCCTCAGCAGGAATTGCTAAAGTGACACATTTATTGCAGTCTCTCCTCTGTTTGACAGCTCCAAGTCCGTTTGGGCACAACATCGGTGGTGCACCCCCCAGCTTTCCCGAATCCGAGTTTGGAGTTCACGAACTTTTGTTTTCTGCTTGCACAGACGAATAGGCGGGCCTAAAAGGGGCTGCTGGATCTCCAGTGCCCACAACAGGATTTGCTAATTTGACAATTTTATTGCAGTCTCTCCTTTGTTTGGCAGCTCCAAATCCGTTTGAGCACAACATCTCAGGTGCACCCCACAGCCGTCCTGAATCCGAGTTTCGAGTGCACGAACGATTGCACTCTGCCCGCACAGACGAAGAGCCAGGACTGAAAGAGGCTGCTGGATCTCTTCAGCACTAAGCAAACCGGATTTGCTAAAGTGACACTTTTATTGCAGTCTCTCCTTTTTTGCCAGCTCCAAGTCCGTTTGTGCACAACATCTGTGGTGCACCCCCCAGCCGTCCTTTAATCCGAGTTCGGAGGGCACGAACGATTGCTCTCTGCCCGCACAGACGAAGAGCCAGGACTGAAAGAGGCTGCTGGATCTCTTCAGCACTCAGCAAGCTTTGCAACCGGGACACCTCTTTTACTGTCACTCCTTGCTTACTTGTCTGAAAGTGCATTTGAACCAACGTCTCCGGCACCCAATCTCAGACATGCTGCTGCTGAGTGAGCGGAGCAAGTTAGGTTGATCCCTCTGACGATGATCTAGATCTGAGAGTAGCTATTGGAAATCTTCTGCAAACAGCATCTTTCGGAGAGGTGGTACATATATTGCAGTCTCTCCTTTGTCTGAAAGCTCCAAATCCGTTTGAGCACAATATCTGTGGTGCACCCCCCAGCTGTCCTGAATCCGAGTTTGGAGTGCACGAACGATTGCTCTCTGCCCGCACAGACGAAGAGCCAGGACTGAAAGAGGCTGCTGGATCTCTTCAGCACTCAGCAAGCTTTGCAGCCGGGACACCTCTTTTACTGTCACTCCTTGCTTACTTGTCTGAAAGTGCATTTGAACCAACGTCTCCGGCACCCAATCTCAGACATGCTGCTGCTGAGTGAGCGGAGCAATTTAGGTTGATCCCTCGGACGATGATCCATGTCAGCAAGAAGCTATAGGAAATCTTCTGCAAGTAGCCTCTTTCGGAGAGGTGGTACATATATTGCAGTCTCTCCTTTGTTTGCCAGCTCCAAATCCGTTTGAGCACAACATCGGTGGTGCACCCCCCAGCTTTCCCGAATCCGAGTTTGGAGTGCACGAACTTTTGTTTTCTGCTTGCACAGACGAATAGGCGGGACTGAAAGGGGCTGCTGGATCTCTAGTGCCCACAGCAGGATTTGCTAAGTTGACAATTTTATTGCAGTCTCTCCTTTCTTTGGCAGCTCCAAATCCGTTTGAGCACAACATCTGTGGTGCACCCCCCCAGCTGTCCTTTAATCCGAGTTCGGAGTGCACGAACGATTGCACTCTGCCCGCACAGACGAAGAGCCAGGACTGAAAGAGGCTGCTGGATCTCTTCAGCACTCGGCAAGCTTTACAACCGGGACACCTCTTTTACTGTCACACCTTGCTTACTTGTCTGAAAGTGCATTTGAACCAAAGTCTCTGGCACCCAATCTCAGGCATGCTGCTGCTGAGTGAGCGGAGCAAGTAAGGTTGATCCCTCTGGCGATGATATAGATCTGAGAGTAGCTATTGGAAATCTTCTGCAAACAGCATCTTTCGGAGACGTGGTACATATATTGCAGTCTCTCCTTTGTTTGCCAGCTTCAAATCCGTTTGAGCGGAACATCTGTGGTGCACCCCCCAGCTTTCCCGAATCCGAGTTTGGAGTGCACGAACTTTTGTTTTCTGCTCGCACAGACGAATAGGCAGGACTGAAAGGGGCTGCTGGATCTCTACTGCCCTCAGCAGGATTTGCTAAATTGACACTTTTATTGCAGTCTCTCCTCTGTTTGCCAGCTCCAAGTCCGTTTGGGCACAACATCTGTGGTGCACCCCCTCAGCTGTCCTTTAATCCGAGTTCGGAGTGCACGAACGATTGCTCTCTGCTCGCACAGACGAATAGGCGGGACTGAAAGAGGCTGCTGGATCTCTTCAGCACTCAGCAAGCTTTGCAACCGGGACACCTCTTTTACTGTCACTCCTTGCTTACTTGTCTGAAAGCGCATTTGAACCAACGTCTCCGGCACCCAATCTCAGACATGCTGCTGCTGAGTGAGCGGAGCAAGTTAGGTTGATCCCTCTGACGATGATCCATGTCAGCAAGAAGCTATAGGAAATCTTCTGCAAGTAGCATCTTTCGGAGAGGTGGTACATATATTGCAGTCACTCCTTTGTTTGCCAGCTCCAAATCCGTTTGAGCACAACATCGGTGGTGCACCCCCCAGCTTACCCGAATCCGAGTTTGGAGTGCACGAACTTTTGTTTTCTGCTTGCACAGACGAATAGGCGGGACTGAAAGGGGCTGCTGGATCTCCAGTGCCCACAGCAGGATTTGCTAATTTAACAATTTTATTGCAGTCTCTCCTTTGTTTGGCAGCTCCAAATCCGTGTGAGCACAACATCTCAGGTACACCCTCCCAGCCGTCCTGAATCCGAGTTTCGAGTGCACGAACGATTGCACTCTGCCAGCACAGACGAAGAGCCAGGACTGAAAGAGGCTGCTGGATCTCTTCAGCACTCAGCAAGCTTTGCAACATGAACACCTCTTTTACTGTCACTCCTTGCTTACTTATCCGAAAGTGCATTTGGACCAGCGCCTCCGGCACCCAATCTCAGACATGCTGTTGCTGAGTGAGCGGAGCAAGTTAGTTTGATCCCTCTGACGCTGATCCATGTCTGCAAGTAGCTATTGGAAATCTTCTGCAAACAGCATCTTTCGGAGGGGTAGTACATATATTGCAGTCTCTCCTTTGTTTGCCCGCTCCAAATCCGCTTGAGCGCAACATCTGTGGTGCACCCCCCAGCCGTCCTGAATGCGAGTTTGGAGTGCACGAACGATTGTTCTGTGCTCGCACAGATGAATAGGCAGGACTGAAAGGGGCTGCTGGATCTCTACTGCCCTCAGCAGGAATTGCTAAAGTGACACATTTATTGCAGTCTCTCCTCTGTTTGACAGCTCCAAGTCCGTTTGGGCACAACATCGGTGGTGCACCCCCCAGCTTTCCCGAATCCGAGTTTGGAGTTCACGAACTTTTGTTTTCTGCTTGCACAGACGAATAGGCGGGCCTAAAAGGGGCTGCTGGATCTCCAGTGCCCACAACAGGATTTGCTAATTTGACAATTTTATTGCAGTCTCTCCTTTGTTTGGCAGCTCCAAATCCGTTTGAGCACAACATCTCAGGTGCACCCCACAGCCGTCCTGAATCCGAGTTTCGAGTGCACGAACGATTGCACTCTGCCCGCACAGACGAAGAGCCAGGACTGAAAGAGGCTGCTGGATCTCTTCAGCACTAAGCAAACCGGATTTGCTAAAGTGACACTTTTATTGCAGTCTCTCCTTTTTTGCCAGCTCCAAGTCCGTTTGTGCACAACATCTGTGGTGCACCCCCCAGCCGTCCTTTAATCCGAGTTCGGAGGGCACGAACGATTGCTCTCTGCCCGCACAGACGAAGAGCCAGGACTGAAAGAGGCTGCTGGATCTCTTCAGCACTCAGCAAGCTTTGCAACCGGGACACCTCTTTTACTGTCACTCCTTGCTTACTTGTCTGAAAGTGCATTTGAACCAACGTCTCCGGCACCCAATCTCAGACATGCTGCTGCTGAGTGAGCGGAGCAAGTTAGGTTGATCCCTCTGACGATGATCTAGATCTGAGAGTAGCTATTGGAAATCTTCTGCAAACAGCATCTTTCGGAGAGGTGGTACATATATTGCAGTCTCTCCTTTGTCTGAAAGCTCCAAATCCGTTTGAGCACAATATCTGTGGTGCACCCCCCAGCTGTCCTGAATCCGAGTTTGGAGTGCACGAACGATTGCTCTCTGCCCGCACAGACGAAGAGCCAGGACTGAAAGAGGCTGCTGGATCTCTTCAGCACTCAGCAAGCTTTGCAGCCGGGACACCTCTTTTACTGTCACTCCTTGCTTACTTGTCTGAAAGTGCATTTGAACCAACGTCTCCGGCACCCAATCTCAGACATGCTGCTGCTGAGTGAGCGGAGCAATTTAGGTTGATCCCTCGGACGATGATCCATGTCAGCAAGAAGCTATAGGAAATCTTCTGCAAGTAGCCTCTTTCGGAGAGGTGGTACATATATTGCAGTCTCTCCTTTGTTTGCCAGCTCCAAATCCGTTTGAGCACAACATCGGTGGTGCACCCCCCAGCTTTCCCGAATCCGAGTTTGGAGTGCACGAACTTTTGTTTTCTGCTTGCACAGACGAATAGGCGGGACTGAAAGGGGCTGCTGGATCTCTAGTGCCCACAGCAGGATTTGCTAAGTTGACAATTTTATTGCAGTCTCTCCTTTCTTTGGCAGCTCCAAATCCGTTTGAGCACAACATCTGTGGTGCACCCCCCCAGCTGTCCTTTAATCCGAGTTCGGAGTGCACGAACGATTGCACTCTGCCCGCACAGACGAAGAGCCAGGACTGAAAGAGGCTGCTGGATCTCTTCAGCACTCGGCAAGCTTTACAACCGGGACACCTCTTTTACTGTCACACCTTGCTTACTTGTCTGAAAGTGCATTTGAACCAAAGTCTCTGGCACCCAATCTCAGGCATGCTGCTGCTGAGTGAGCGGAGCAAGTAAGGTTGATCCCTCTGGCGATGATATAGATCTGAGAGTAGCTATTGGAAATCTTCTGCAAACAGCATCTTTCGGAGACGTGGTACATATATTGCAGTCTCTCCTTTGTTTGCCAGCTTCAAATCCGTTTGAGCGGAACATCTGTGGTGCACCCCCCAGCTTTCCCGAATCCGAGTTTGGAGTGCACGAACTTTTGTTTTCTGCTCGCACAGACGAATAGGCAGGACTGAAAGGGGCTGCTGGATCTCTACTGCCCTCAGCAGGATTTGCTAAAGTGACACTTTTATTGCAGTCTCTCCTCTGTTTGCCAGCTCCAAGTCCGTTTGGGCACAACATCTGTGGTGCACCCCCTCAGCTGTCCTTTAATCCGAGTTCGGAGTGCACGAACGATTGCTCTCTGCTCGCACAGACGAATAGGCGGGACTGAAAGAGGCTGCTGGATCTCTTCAGCACTCAGCAAGCTTTGCAACCGGGACACCTCTTTTACTGTCACTCCTTGCTTACTTGTCTGAAAGCGCATTTGAACCAACGTCTCCGGCACCCAATCTCAGACATGCTGCTGCTGAGTGAGCGGAGCAAGTTAGGTTGATCCCTCTGACGATGATCCATGTCAGCAAGAAGCTATAGGAAATCTTCTGCAAGTAGCATCTTTCGGAGAGGTGGTACATATATTGCAGTCACTCCTTTGTTTGCCAGCTCCAAATCCGTTTGAGCACAACATCGGTGGTGCACCCCCCAGCTTACCCGAATCCGAGTTTGGAGTGCACGAACTTTTGTTTTCTGCTTGCACAGACGAATAGGCGGGACTGAAAGGGGCTGCTGGATCTCCAGTGCCCACAGCAGGATTTGCTAATTTAACAATTTTATTGCAGTCTCTCCTTTGTTTGGCAGCTCCAAATCCGTGTGAGCACAACATCTCAGGTACACCCTCCCAGCCGTCCTGAATCCGAGTTTCGAGTGCACGAACGATTGCACTCTGCCAGCACAGACGAAGAGCCAGGACTGAAAGAGGCTGCTGGATCTCTTCAGCACTCAGCAAGCTTTGCAACATGAACACCTCTTTTACTGTCACTCCTTGCTTACTTATCCGAAAGTGCATTTGGACCAGCGCCTCCGGCACCCAATCTCAGACATGCTGTTGCTGAGTGAGCGGAGCAAGTTAGTTTGATCCCTCTGACGCTGATCCATGTCTGCAAGTAGCTATTGGAAATCTTCTGCAAACAGCATCTTTCGGAGGGGTAGTACATATATTGCAGTCTCTCCTTTGTTTGCCCGCTCCAAATCCGCTTGAGCGCAACATCTGTGGTGCACCCCCCAGCCGTCCTGAATGCGAGTTTGGAGTGCACGAACGATTGTTCTGTGCTCGCACAGATGAATAGGCAGGACTGAAAGGGGCTGCTGGATCTCTACTGCCCTCAGCAGGAATTGCTAAAGTGACACATTTATTGCAGTCTCTCCTCTGTTTGACAGCTCCAAGTCCGTTTGGGCACAACATCGGTGGTGCACCCCCCAGCTTTCCCGAATCCGAGTTTGGAGTTCACGAACTTTTGTTTTCTGCTTGCACAGACGAATAGGCGGGCCTAAAAGGGGCTGCTGGATCTCCAGTGCCCACAACAGGATTTGCTAATTTGACAATTTTATTGCAGTCTCTCCTTTGTTTGGCAGCTCCAAATCCGTTTGAGCACAACATCTCAGGTGCACCCCACAGCCGTCCTGAATCCGAGTTTCGAGTGCACGAACGATTGCACTCTGCCCGCACAGACGAAGAGCCAGGACTGAAAGAGGCTGCTGGATATCTTCAGCACTAAGCAAACCGGATTTGCTAAAGTGACACTTTTATTGCAGTCTCTCCTTTTTTGCCAGCTCCAAGTCCGTTTGTGCACAACATCTGTGGTGCACCCCCCAGCCGTCCTTTAATCCGAGTTCGGAGGGCACGAACGATTGCTCTCTGCCCGCACAGACGAAGAGCCAGGACTGAAAGAGGCTGCTGGATCTCTTCAGCACTCAGCAAGCTTTGCAACCGGGACACCTCTTTTACTGTCACTCCTTGCTTACTTGTCTGAAAGTGCATTTGAACCAACGTCTCCGGCACCCAATCTCAGACATGCTGCTGCTGAGTGAGCGGAGCAAGTTAGGTTGATCCCTCTGACGATGATCTAGATCTGAGAGTAGCTATTGGAAATCTTCTGCAAACAGCATCTTTCGGAGAGGTGGTACATATATTGCAGTCTCTCCTTTGTCTGAAAGCTCCAAATCCGTTTGAGCACAATATCTGTGGTGCACCCCCCAGCTGTCCTGAATCCGAGTTTGGAGTGCACGAACGATTGCTCTCTGCCCGCACAGACGAAGAGCCAGGACTGAAAGAGGCTGCTGGATCTCTTCAGCACTCAGCAAGCTTTGCAGCCGGGACACCTCTTTTACTGTCACTCCTTGCTTACTTGTCTGAAAGTGCATTTGAACCAACGTCTCCGGCACCCAATCTCAGACATGCTGCTGCTGAGTGAGCGGAGCAATTTAGGTTGATCCCTCGGACGATGATCCATGTCAGCAAGAAGCTATAGGAAATCTTCTGCAAGTAGCCTCTTTCGGAGAGGTGGTACATATATTGCAGTCTCTCCTTTGTTTGCCAGCTCCAAATCCGTTTGAGCACAACATCGGTGGTGCACCCCCCAGCTTTCCCGAATCCGAGTTTGGAGTGCACGAACTTTTGTTTTCTGCTTGCACAGACGAATAGGCGGGACTGAAAGGGGCTGCTGGATCTCTAGTGCCCACAGCAGGATTTGCTAAGTTGACAATTTTATTGCAGTCTCTCCTTTGTTTGGCAGCTCCAAATCCGTTTGAGCACAACATCTGTGCTGCACCCCCCCAGCCGTCCTGAATCCGAGTTTCGAGTGCACGAACGATTGCACTCTGCCCGCACAGACGAAGAGCCAGGACTGAAAGAGGCTGCTGGATCTCTTCAGCACTCGGCAAGCTTTGCAACATGAACACCTCTTTTACTGTCACTCCTTGCTTACTTGTCTGAAAGTGCATTTGAACTAACGTCTCCGGCACCCAATCTCAGACATGCTGCTGCTGAGTGAGCGGAGCAAGTTAGTTTGATCCCTCTGACGATGATCTAGATCTGAGAGTAGCTATTGGAAATCTTCTGCAAACAGCATCTTTCGGAGACGTGGTACATATATTGCAGTCTCTCCTTTGTTTGAAAGCTCCAAATCCGTTTGAGCACAATATCTGTGGTGCACCCCCCAGCCGTCCTGAATCCGAGTTTGCAGTGCACGAACTTTTGTTTTCTGCCCGCACAGACGAAGAGCCAGGACTGAAAGAGGCTGCTGGATCTCTTCAGCACTAAGCAAGCCGGATTTGCTAAAGTGACACTTTTATTGCAGTCTCTCCTTTTTTGCCAGCTCCAAGTCCGTTTGTGCACAACATCTGTGGTGCACCCCCCCGCCGTCCTTTAATCCGAGTTCGGAGTGCACGAACGATTGCTCTCTGCTCGCACAGACGAATAGGCGTGACTGAAAGAGGCTGCTGGATCTCTTCAGCACTCAGCAAGATTTGCAACCCGGACACCTCTTTTACTGTCATTCGTTGCATACTTATCAGAAAGTGCATTTGAACCGTCTCCGGCACCCAATCTCAGACATGCTGCTGCTGAGTGAGAGGAGCAAGTTTGTTTGATCCCTCTGGCGATGATCTAGATCTGAGAGTAGCTATTGGAAATCTTCTGCAAACAGCATCTTTCGGAGAGGTGGTACATATATTGCAGTCTCTCCTTTTTTGCCAGCTCCAAGTCCGTTTGGGCACAATATCTGTCGTGCACCCCCCAGCCGTCCTGAATCCGAGTTTGGAGTGCACGAACGATTGCTCTCTGCCCGCACAGACGAAGAGCCAGGACTGAAAGAGGCTGCTGGATCTCTTCAGCACTCAGCAAGCTTTGCAACATGAACACCTCTTTTACTGTCACTCCTTGCTTACTTATCCGAAAGTGCATTTGGACCAGCGCCTCCGGCACCCAATCTCAGACATGCTGTTGCTGAGTGAGCGGAGCAAGTTAGTTTGATCCCTCTGACGCTGATCCATGTCTGCAAGTAGCTATTGGAAATCTTCTGCAAACAGCATCTTTCGGAGGGGTAGTACATATATTGCAGTCTCTCCTTTGTTTGCCCGCTCCAAATCCGCTTGAGCGCAACATCTGTGGTGCACCCCCCAGCCGTCCTGAATGCAAGTTTGGAGTGCACGAACGATTGTTCTGTGCTCGCACAGATGAATAGGCAGGACTGAAAGGGGCTGCTGGATCTCTACTGCCCTCAGCAGGAATTGCTAAAGTGACACTTTTATTGCAGTCTCTCCTCTGTTTGACAGCTCCAAGTCCGTTTGGGCACAACATCGGTGGTGCACCCCCCAGCTTTCCCGAATCCGAGTTTGGAGTTCACGAACTTTTGTTTTCTGCTTGCACAGACGAATAGGCGGGCCTAAAAGGGGCTGCTGGATCTCCAGTGCCCACAACAGGATTTGCTAATTTGACAATTTTATTGCAGTCTCTCCTTTGTTTGGCAGCTCCAAATCCGTTTGAGCACAACATCTCAGGTGCACCCCCCAGCCGTCCTGAATCCGAGTTTCGAGTGCACGAACGATTGCACTCTGCCCGCACAGACGAAGAGCCAGGACTGAAAGAGGCTGCTGGATCTCTTCAGCACTAAGCAAACCGGATTTGCTAAAGTGACACTTTTATTGCAGTCTCTCCTTTTTTGCCAGCTCCAAGTCCGTTTGTGCACAACATCTGTGGTGCACCCCCCAGCCGTCCTTTAATCCGAGTTCGGAGGGCACGAACGATTGCTCTCTGCCTGCACAGACGAAGAGCCAGGACTGAAAGAGGCTGCTGGATCTCTTCAGCACTCAGCAAGCTTTGCAACCGGGACACCTCTTTTACTGTCACTCCTTGCTTACTTGTCTGAAAGTGCATTTGAACCAACGTCTCCGGCACCCAATCTCAGACATGCTGCTGCTGAGTGAGCGGAGCAAGTTAGGTTGATCCCTCTGACGATGATCTAGATCTGAGAGTAGCTATTGGAAATCTTCTGCAAACAGCATCTTTCGGAGAGGTGGTACATATATTGCAGTCTCTCCTTTGTCTGAAAGCTCCAAATCCGTTTGAGCACAATATCTGTGGTGCACCCCCCAGCTGTCCTGAATCCGAGTTTGGAGTGCACGAACGATTGCTCTCTGCCCGCACAGACGAAGAGCCAGGACTGAAAGAGGCTGCTGGATCTCTTCAGCACTCAGCAAGCTTTGCAGCCGGGACACCTCTTTTACTGTCACTCCTTGCTTACTTGTCTGAAAGTGCATTTGAACCAACGTCTCCGGCACCCAATCTCAGACATGCTGCTGCTGAGTGAGCGGAGCAATTTAGGTTGATCCCTCGGACGATGATCCATGTCAGCAAGAAGCTATAGGAAATCTTCTGCAAGTAGCCTCTTTCGGAGAGGTGGTACATATATTGCAGTCTCTCCTTTGTTTGCCAGCTCCAAATCCGTTTGAGCACAACATCGGTGGTGCACCCCCCAGCTTTCCCGAATCCGAGTTTGGAGTGCACGAACTTTTGTTTTCTGCTTGCACAGACGAATAGGCGGGACTGAAAGGGGCTGCTGGATCTCTAGTGCCCACAGCAGGATTTGCTAAGTTGACAATTTTATTGCAGTCTCTCCTTTCTTTGGCAGCTCCAAATCCGTTTGAGCACAACATCTGTGGTGCACCCCCCCAGCTGTCCTTTAATCCGAGTTCGGAGTGCACGAACGATTGCACTCTGCCCGCACAGACGAAGAGCCAGGACTGAAAGAGGCTGCTGGATCTCTTCAGCACTCGGCAAGCTTTACAACCGGGACACCTCTTTTACTGTCACACCTTGCTTACTTGTCTGAAAGTGCATTTGAACCAAAGTCTCTGGCACCCAATCTCAGGCATGCTGCTGCTGAGTGAGCGGAGCAAGTAAGGTTGATCCCTCTGGCGATGATATAGATCTGAGAGTAGCTATTGGAAATCTTCTGCAAACAGCATCTTTCGGAGACGTGGTACATATATTGCAGTCTCTCCTTTGTTTGCCAGCTTCAAATCCGTTTGAGCGGAACATCTGTGGTGCACCCCCCAGCTTTCCCGAATCCGAGTTTGGAGTGCACGAACTTTTGTTTTCTGCTCGCACAGACGAATAGGCAGGACTGAAAGGGGCTGCTGGATCTCTACTGCCCTCAGCAGGATTTGCTAAATTGACACTTTTATTGCAGTCTCTCCTCTGTTTGCCAGCTCCAAGTCCGTTTGGGCACAACATCTGTGGTGCACCCCCTCAGCTGTCCTTTAATCCGAGTTCGGAGTGCACGAACGATTGCTCTCTGCTCGCACAGACGAATAGGCGGGACTGAAAGAGGCTGCTGGATCTCTTCAGCACTCAGCAAGCTTTGCAACCGGGACACCTCTTTTACTGTCACTCCTTGCTTACTTGTCTGAAAGCGCATTTGAACCAACGTCTCCGGCACCCAATCTCAGACATGCTGCTGCTGAGTGAGCGGAGCAAGTTAGGTTGATCCCTCTGACGATGATCCATGTCAGCAAGAAGCTATAGGAAATCTTCTGCAAGTAGCATCTTTCGGAGAGGTGGTACATATATTGCAGTCACTCCTTTGTTTGCCAGCTCCAAATCCGTTTGAGCACAACATCGGTGGTGCACCCCCCAGCTTACCCGAATCCGAGTTTGGAGTGCACGAACTTTTGTTTTCTGCTTGCACAGACGAATAGGCGGGACTGAAAGGGGCTGCTGGATCTCCAGTGCCCACAGCAGGATTTGCTAATTTAACAATTTTATTGCAGTCTCTCCTTTGTTTGGCAGCTCCAAATCCGTGTGAGCACAACATCTCAGGTACACCCTCCCAGCCGTCCTGAATCCGAGTTTCGAGTGCACGAACGATTGCACTCTGCCAGCACAGACGAAGAGCCAGGACTGAAAGAGGCTGCTGGATCTCTTCAGCACTCAGCAAGCTTTGCAACATGAACACCTCTTTTACTGTCACTCCTTGCTTACTTATCCGAAAGTGCATTTGGACCAGCGCCTCCGGCACCCAATCTCAGACATGCTGTTGCTGAGTGAGCGGAGCAAGTTAGTTTGATCCCTCTGACGCTGATCCATGTCTGCAAGTAGCTATTGGAAATCTTCTGCAAACAGCATCTTTCGGAGGGGTAGTACATATATTGCAGTCTCTCCTTTGTTTGCCCGCTCCAAATCCGCTTGAGCGCAACATCTGTGGTGCACCCCCCAGCCGTCCTGAATGCGAGTTTGGAGTGCACGAACGATTGTTCTGTGCTCGCACAGATGAATAGGCAGGACTGAAAGGGGCTGCTGGATCTCTACTGCCCTCAGCAGGAATTGCTAAAGTGACACTTTTATTGCAGTCTCTCCTCTGTTTGACAGCTCCAAGTCCGTTTGGGCACAACATCGGTGGTGCACCCCCCAGCTTTCCCGAATCCGAGTTTGGAGTTCACGAACTTTTGTTTTCTGCTTGCACAGACGAATAGGCGGGCCTAAAAGGGGCTGCTGGATCTCCAGTGCCCACAACAGGATTTGCTAATTTGACAATTTTATTGCAGTCTCTCCTTTGTTTGGCAGCTCCAAATCCGTTTGAGCACAACATCTCAGGTGCACCCCACAGCCGTCCTGAATCCGAGTTTCGAGTGCACGAACGATTGCACTCTGCCCGCACAGACGAAGAGCCAGGACTGAAAGAGGCTGCTGGATCTCTTCAGCACTAAGCAAACCGGATTTGCTAAAGTGACACTTTTATTGCAGTCTCTCCTTTTTTGCCAGCTCCAAGTCCGTTTGTGCACAACATCTGTGGTGCACCCCCCAGCCGTCCTTTAATCCGAGTTCGGAGGGCACGAACGATTGCTCTCTGCCCGCACAGACGAAGAGCCAGGACTGAAAGAGGCTGCTGGATCTCTTCAGCACTCAGCAAGCTTTGCAACCGGGACACCTCTTTTACTGTCACTCCTTGCTTACTTGTCTGAAAGTGCATTTGAACCAACGTCTCCGGCACCCAATCTCAGACATGCTGCTGCTGAGTGAGCGGAGCAAGTTAGGTTGATCCCTCTGACGATGATCTAGATCTGAGAGTAGCTATTGGAAATCTTCTGCAAACAGCATCTTTCGGAGAGGTGGTACATATATTGCAGTCTCTCCTTTGTCTGAAAGCTCCAAATCCGTTTGAGCACAATATCTGTGGTGCACCCCCCAGCTGTCCTGAATCCGAGTTTGGAGTGCACGAACGATTGCTCTCTGCCCGCACAGACGAAGAGCCAGGACTGAAAGAGGCTGCTGGATCTCTTCAGCACTCAGCAAGCTTTGCAGCCGGGACACCTCTTTTACTGTCACTCCTTGCTTACTTGTCTGAAAGTGCATTTGAACCAACGTCTCCGGCACCCAATCTCAGACATGCTGCTGCTGAGTGAGCGGAGCAATTTAGGTTGATCCCTCGGACGATGATCCATGTCAGCAAGAAGCTATAGGAAATCTTCTGCAAGTAGCCTCTTTCGGAGAGGTGGTACATATATTGCAGTCTCTCCTTTGTTTGCCAGCTCCAAATCCGTTTGAGCACAACATCGGTGGTGCACCCCCCAGCTTTCCCGAATCCGAGTTTGGAGTGCACGAACTTTTGTTTTCTGCTTGCACAGACGAATAGGCGGGACTGAAAGGGGCTGCTGGATCTCTAGTGCCCACAGCAGGATTTGCTAAGTTGACAATTTTATTGCAGTCTCTCCTTTCTTTGGCAGCTCCAAATCCGTTTGAGCACAACATCTGTGGTGCACCCCCCCAGCTGTCCTTTAATCCGAGTTCGGAGTGCACGAACGATTGCACTCTGCCCGCACAGACGAAGAGCCAGGACTGAAAGAGGCTGCTGGATCTCTTCAGCACTCGGCAAGCTTTACAACCGGGACACCTCTTTTACTGTCACACCTTGCTTACTTGTCTGAAAGTGCATTTGAACCAAAGTCTCTGGCACCCAATCTCAGGCATGCTGCTGCTGAGTGAGCGGAGCAAGTAAGGTTGATCCCTCTGGCGATGATATAGATCTGAGAGTAGCTATTGGAAATCTTCTGCAAACAGCATCTTTCGGAGACGTGGTACATATATTGCAGTCTCTCCTTTGTTTGCCAGCTTCAAATCCGTTTGAGCGGAACATCTGTGGTGCACCCCCCAGCTTTCCCGAATCCGAGTTTGGAGTGCACGAACTTTTGTTTTCTGCTCGCACAGACGAATAGGCAGGACTGAAAGGGGCTGCTGGATCTCTACTGCCCTCAGCAGGATTTGCTAAATTGACACTTTTATTGCAGTCTCTCCTCTGTTTGCCAGCTCCAAGTCCGTTTGGGCACAACATCTGTGGTGCACCCCCTCAGCTGTCCTTTAATCCGAGTTCGGAGTGCACGAACGATTGCTCTCTGCTCGCACAGACGAATAGGCGGGACTGAAAGAGGCTGCTGGATCTCTTCAGCACTCAGCAAGCTTTGCAACCGGGACACCTCTTTTACTGTCACTCCTTGCTTACTTGTCTGAAAGCGCATTTGAACCAACGTCTCCGGCACCCAATCTCAGACATGCTGCTGCTGAGTGAGCGGAGCAAGTTAGGTTGATCCCTCTGACGATGATCCATGTCAGCAAGAAGCTATAGGAAATCTTCTGCAAGTAGCATCTTTCGGAGAGGTGGTACATATATTGCAGTCACTCCTTTGTTTGCCAGCTCCAAATCCGTTTGAGCACAACATCGGTGGTGCACCCCCCAGCTTACCCGAATCCGAGTTTGGAGTGCACGAACTTTTGTTTTCTGCTTGCACAGACGAATAGGCGGGACTGAAAGGGGCTGCTGGATCTCCAGTGCCCACAGCAGGATTTGCTAATTTAACAATTTTATTGCAGTCTCTCCTTTGTTTGGCAGCTCCAAATCCGTGTGAGCACAACATCTCAGGTACACCCTCCCAGCCGTCCTGAATCCGAGTTTCGAGTGCACGAACGATTGCACTCTGCCAGCACAGACGAAGAGCCAGGACTGAAAGAGGCTGCTGGATCTCTTCAGCACTCAGCAAGCTTTGCAACATGAACACCTCTTTTACTGTCACTCCTTGCTTACTTATCCGAAAGTGCATTTGGACCAGCGCCTCCGGCACCCAATCTCAGACATGCTGTTGCTGAGTGAGCGGAGCAAGTTAGTTTGATCCCTCTGACGCTGATCCATGTCTGCAAGTAGCTATTGGAAATCTTCTGCAAACAGCATCTTTCGGAGGGGTAGTACATATATTGCAGTCTCTCCTTTGTTTGCCCGCTCCAAATCCGCTTGAGCGCAACATCTGTGGTGCACCCCCCAGCCGTCCTGAATGCGAGTTTGGAGTGCACGAACGATTGTTCTGTGCTCGCACAGATGAATAGGCAGGACTGAAAGGGGCTGCTGGATCTCTACTGCCCTCAGCAGGAATTGCTAAAGTGACACATTTATTGCAGTCTCTCCTCTGTTTGACAGCTCCAAGTCCGTTTGGGCACAACATCGGTGGTGCACCCCCCAGCTTTCCCGAATCCGAGTTTGGAGTTCACGAACTTTTGTTTTCTGCTTGCACAGACGAATAGGCGGGCCTAAAAGGGGCTGCTGGATCTCCAGTGCCCACAACAGGATTTGCTAATTTGACAATTTTATTGCAGTCTCTCCTTTGTTTGGCAGCTCCAAATCCGTTTGAGCACAACATCTCAGGTGCACCCCACAGCCGTCCTGAATCCGAGTTTCGAGTGCACGAACGATTGCACTCTGCCCGCACAGACGAAGAGCCAGGACTGAAAGAGGCTGCTGGATCTCTTCAGCACTAAGCAAACCGGATTTGCTAAAGTGACACTTTTATTGCAGTCTCTCCTTTTTTGCCAGCTCCAAGTCCGTTTGTGCACAACATCTGTGGTGCACCCCCCAGCCGTCCTTTAATCCGAGTTCGGAGGGCACGAACGATTGCTCTCTGCCCGCACAGACGAAGAGCCAGGACTGAAAGAGGCTGCTGGATCTCTTCAGCACTCAGCAAGCTTTGCAACCGGGACACCTCTTTTACTGTCACTCCTTGCTTACTTGTCTGAAAGTGCATTTGAACCAACGTCTCCGGCACCCAATCTCAGACATGCTGCTGCTGAGTGAGCGGAGCAAGTTAGGTTGATCCCTCTGACGATGATCTAGATCTGAGAGTAGCTATTGGAAATCTTCTGCAAACAGCATCTTTCGGAGAGGTGGTACATATATTGCAGTCTCTCCTTTGTCTGAAAGCTCCAAATCCGTTTGAGCACAATATCTGTGGTGCACCCCCCAGCTGTCCTGAATCCGAGTTTGGAGTGCACGAACGATTGCTCTCTGCCCGCACAGACGAAGAGCCAGGACTGAAAGAGGCTGCTGGATCTCTTCAGCACTCAGCAAGCTTTGCAGCCGGGACACCTCTTTTACTGTCACTCCTTGCTTACTTGTCTGAAAGTGCATTTGAACCAACGTCTCCGGCACCCAATCTCAGACATGCTGCTGCTGAGTGAGCGGAGCAATTTAGGTTGATCCCTCGGACGATGATCCATGTCAGCAAGAAGCTATAGGAAATCTTCTGCAAGTAGCCTCTTTCGGAGAGGTGGTACATATATTGCAGTCTCTCCTTTGTTTGCCAGCTCCAAATCCGTTTGAGCACAACATCGGTGGTGCACCCCCCAGCTTTCCCGAATCCGAGTTTGGAGTGCACGAACTTTTGTTTTCTGCTTGCACAGACGAATAGGCGGGACTGAAAGGGGCTGCTGGATCTCTAGTGCCCACAGCAGGATTTGCTAAGTTGACAATTTTATTGCAGTCTCTCCTTTCTTTGGCAGCTCCAAATCCGTTTGAGCACAACATCTGTGGTGCACCCCCCCAGCTGTCCTTTAATCCGAGTTCGGAGTGCACGAACGATTGCACTCTGCCCGCACAGACGAAGAGCCAGGACTGAAAGAGGCTGCTGGATCTCTTCAGCACTCGGCAAGCTTTACAACCGGGACACCTCTTTTACTGTCACACCTTGCTTACTTGTCTGAAAGTGCATTTGAACCAAAGTCTCTGGCACCCAATCTCAGGCATGCTGCTGCTGAGTGAGCGGAGCAAGTAAGGTTGATCCCTCTGGCGATGATATAGATCTGAGAGTAGCTATTGGAAATCTTCTGCAAACAGCATCTTTCGGAGACGTGGTACATATATTGCAGTCTCTCCTTTGTTTGCCAGCTTCAAATCCGTTTGAGCGGAACATCTGTGGTGCACCCCCCAGCTTTCCCGAATCCGAGTTTGGAGTGCACGAACTTTTGTTTTCTGCTCGCACAGACGAATAGGCAGGACTGAAAGGGGCTGCTGGATCTCTACTGCCCTCAGCAGGATTTGCTAAATTGACACTTTTATTGCAGTCTCTCCTCTGTTTGCCAGCTCCAAGTCCGTTTGGGCACAACATCTGTGGTGCACCCCCTCAGCTGTCCTTTAATCCGAGTTCGGAGTGCACGAACGATTGCTCTCTGCTCGCACAGACGAATAGGCGGGACTGAAAGAGGCTGCTGGATCTCTTCAGCACTCAGCAAGCTTTGCAACCGGGACACCTCTTTTACTGTCACTCCTTGCTTACTTGTCTGAAAGCGCATTTGAACCAACGTCTCCGGCACCCAATCTCAGACATGCTGCTGCTGAGTGAGCGGAGCAAGTTAGGTTGATCCCTCTGACGATGATCCATGTCAGCAAGAAGCTATAGGAAATCTTCTGCAAGTAGCATCTTTCGGAGAGGTGGTACATATATTGCAGTCACTCCTTTGTTTGCCAGCTCCAAATCCGTTTGAGCACAACATCGGTGGTGCACCCCCCAGCTTACCCGAATCCGAGTTTGGAGTGCACGAACTTTTGTTTTCTGCTTGCACAGACGAATAGGCGGGACTGAAAGGGGCTGCTGGATCTCCAGTGCCCACAGCAGGATTTGCTAATTTAACAATTTTATTGCAGTCTCTCCTTTGTTTGGCAGCTCCAAATCCGTGTGAGCACAACATCTCAGGTACACCCTCCCAGCCGTCCTGAATCCGAGTTTCGAGTGCACGAACGATTGCACTCTGCCAGCACAGACGAAGAGCCAGGACTGAAAGAGGCTGCTGGATCTCTTCAGCACTCAGCAAGCTTTGCAACATGAACACCTCTTTTACTGTCACTCCTTGCTTACTTATCCGAAAGTGCATTTGGACCAGCGCCTCCGGCACCCAATCTCAGACATGCTGTTGCTGAGTGAGCGGAGCAAGTTAGTTTGATCCCTCTGACGCTGATCCATGTCTGCAAGTAGCTATTGGAAATCTTCTGCAAACAGCATCTTTCGGAGGGGTAGTACATATATTGCAGTCTCTCCTTTGTTTGCCCGCTCCAAATCCGCTTGAGCGCAACATCTGTGGTGCACCCCCCAGCCGTCCTGAATGCGAGTTTGGAGTGCACGAACGATTGTTCTGTGCTCGCACAGATGAATAGGCAGGACTGAAAGGGGCTGCTGGATCTCTACTGCCCTCAGCAGGAATTGCTAAAGTGACACATTTATTGCAGTCTCTCCTCTGTTTGACAGCTCCAAGTCCGTTTGGGCACAACATCGGTGGTGCACCCCCCAGCTTTCCCGAATCCGAGTTTGGAGTTCACGAACTTTTGTTTTCTGCTTGCACAGACGAATAGGCGGGCCTAAAAGGGGCTGCTGGATCTCCAGTGCCCACAACAGGATTTGCTAATTTGACAATTTTATTGCAGTCTCTCCTTTGTTTGGCAGCTCCAAATCCGTTTGAGCACAACATCTCAGGTGCACCCCACAGCCGTCCTGAATCCGAGTTTCGAGTGCACGAACGATTGCACTCTGCCCGCACAGACGAAGAGCCAGGACTGAAAGAGGCTGCTGGATCTCTTCAGCACTAAGCAAACCGGATTTGCTAAAGTGACACTTTTATTGCAGTCTCTCCTTTTTTGCCAGCTCCAAGTCCGTTTGTGCACAACATCTGTGGTGCACCCCCCAGCCGTCCTTTAATCCGAGTTCGGAGGGCACGAACGATTGCTCTCTGCCCGCACAGACGAAGAGCCAGGACTGAAAGAGGCTGCTGGATCTCTTCAGCACTCAGCAAGCTTTGCAACCGGGACACCTCTTTTACTGTCACTCCTTGCTTACTTGTCTGAAAGTGCATTTGAACCAACGTCTCCGGCACCCAATCTCAGACATGCTGCTGCTGAGTGAGCGGAGCAAGTTAGGTTGATCCCTCTGACGATGATCTAGATCTGAGAGTAGCTATTGGAAATCTTCTGCAAACAGCATCTTTCGGAGAGGTGGTACATATATTGCAGTCTCTCCTTTGTCTGAAAGCTCCAAATCCGTTTGAGCACAATATCTGTGGTGCACCCCCCAGCTGTCCTGAATCCGAGTTTGGAGTGCACGAACGATTGCTCTCTGCCCGCACAGACGAAGAGCCAGGACTGAAAGAGGCTGCTGGATCTCTTCAGCACTCAGCAAGCTTTGCAGCCGGGACACCTCTTTTACTGTCACTCCTTGCTTACTTGTCTGAAAGTGCATTTGAACCAACGTCTCCGGCACCCAATCTCAGACATGCTGCTGCTGAGTGAGCGGAGCAATTTAGGTTGATCCCTCGGACGATGATCCATGTCAGCAAGAAGCTATAGGAAATCTTCTGCAAGTAGCCTCTTTCGGAGAGGTGGTACATATATTGCAGTCTCTCCTTTGTTTGCCAGCTCCAAATCCGTTTGAGCACAACATCGGTGGTGCACCCCCCAGCTTTCCCGAATCCGAGTTTGGAGTGCACGAACTTTTGTTTTCTGCTTGCACAGACGAATAGGCGGGACTGAAAGGGGCTGCTGGATCTCTAGTGCCCACAGCAGGATTTGCTAAGTTGACAATTTTATTGCAGTCTCTCCTTTCTTTGGCAGCTCCAAATCCGTTTGAGCACAACATCTGTGGTGCACCCCCCCAGCTGTCCTTTAATCCGAGTTCGGAGTGCACGAACGATTGCACTCTGCCCGCACAGACGAAGAGCCAGGACTGAAAGAGGCTGCTGGATCTCTTCAGCACTCGGCAAGCTTTACAACCGGGACACCTCTTTTACTGTCACACCTTGCTTACTTGTCTGAAAGTGCATTTGAACCAAAGTCTCTGGCACCCAATCTCAGGCATGCTGCTGCTGAGTGAGCGGAGCAAGTAAGGTTGATCCCTCTGGCGATGATATAGATCTGAGAGTAGCTATTGGAAATCTTCTGCAAACAGCATCTTTCGGAGACGTGGTACATATATTGCAGTCTCTCCTTTGTTTGCCAGCTTCAAATCCGTTTGAGCGGAACATCTGTGGTGCACCCCCCAGCTTTCCCGAATCCGAGTTTGGAGTGCACGAACTTTTGTTTTCTGCTCGCACAGACGAATAGGCAGGACTGAAAGGGGCTGCTGGATCTCTACTGCCCTCAGCAGGATTTGCTAAATTGACACTTTTATTGCAGTCTCTCCTCTGTTTGCCAGCTCCAAGTCCGTTTGGGCACAACATCTGTGGTGCACCCCCTCAGCTGTCCTTTAATCCGAGTTCGGAGTGCACGAACGATTGCTCTCTGCTCGCACAGACGAATAGGCGGGACTGAAAGAGGCTGCTGGATCTCTTCAGCACTCAGCAAGCTTTGCAACCGGGACACCTCTTTTACTGTCACTCCTTGCTTACTTGTCTGAAAGCGCATTTGAACCAACGTCTCCGGCACCCAATCTCAGACATGCTGCTGCTGAGTGAGCGGAGCAAGTTAGGTTGATCCCTCTGACGATGATCCATGTCAGCAAGAAGCTATAGGAAATCTTCTGCAAGTAGCATCTTTCGGAGAGGTGGTACATATATTGCAGTCACTCCTTTGTTTGCCAGCTCCAAATCCGTTTGAGCACAACATCGGTGGTGCACCCCCCAGCTTACCCGAATCCGAGTTTGGAGTGCACGAACTTTTGTTTTCTGCTTGCACAGACGAATAGGCGGGACTGAAAGGGGCTGCTGGATCTCCAGTGCCCACAGCAGGATTTGCTAATTTAACAATTTTATTGCAGTCTCTCCTTTGTTTGGCAGCTCCAAATCCGTGTGAGCACAACATCTCAGGTACACCCTCCCAGCCGTCCTGAATCCGAGTTTCGAGTGCACGAACGATTGCACTCTGCCAGCACAGACGAAGAGCCAGGACTGAAAGAGGCTGCTGGATCTCTTCAGCACTCAGCAAGCTTTGCAACATGAACACCTCTTTTACTGTCACTCCTTGCTTACTTATCCGAAAGTGCATTTGGACCAGCGCCTCCGGCACCCAATCTCAGACATGCTGTTGCTGAGTGAGCGGAGCAAGTTAGTTTGATCCCTCTGACGCTGATCCATGTCTGCAAGTAGCTATTGGAAATCTTCTGCAAACAGCATCTTTCGGAGGGGTAGTACATATATTGCAGTCTCTCCTTTGTTTGCCCGCTCCAAATCCGCTTGAGCGCAACATCTGTGGTGCACCCCCCAGCCGTCCTGAATGCGAGTTTGGAGTGCACGAACGATTGTTCTGTGCTCGCACAGATGAATAGGCAGGACTGAAAGGGGCTGCTGGATCTCTACTGCCCTCAGCAGGAATTGCTAAAGTGACACATTTATTGCAGTCTCTCCTCTGTTTGACAGCTCCAAGTCCGTTTGGGCACAACATCGGTGGTGCACCCCCCAGCTTTCCCGAATCCGAGTTTGGAGTTCACGAACTTTTGTTTTCTGCTTGCACAGACGAATAGGCGGGCCTAAAAGGGGCTGCTGGATCTCCAGTGCCCACAACAGGATTTGCTAATTTGACAATTTTATTGCAGTCTCTCCTTTGTTTGGCAGCTCCAAATCCGTTTGAGCACAACATCTCAGGTGCACCCCACAGCCGTCCTGAATCCGAGTTTCGAGTGCACGAACGATTGCACTCTGCCCGCACAGACGAAGAGCCAGGACTGAAAGAGGCTGCTGGATATCTTCAGCACTAAGCAAACCGGATTTGCTAAAGTGACACTTTTATTGCAGTCTCTCCTTTTTTGCCAGCTCCAAGTCCGTTTGTGCACAACATCTGTGGTGCACCCCCCAGCCGTCCTTTAATCCGAGTTCGGAGGGCACGAACGATTGCTCTCTGCCCGCACAGACGAAGAGCCAGGACTGAAAGAGGCTGCTGGATCTCTTCAGCACTCAGCAAGCTTTGCAACCGGGACACCTCTTTTACTGTCACTCCTTGCTTACTTGTCTGAAAGTGCATTTGAACCAACGTCTCCGGCACCCAATCTCAGACATGCTGCTGCTGAGTGAGCGGAGCAAGTTAGGTTGATCCCTCTGACGATGATCTAGATCTGAGAGTAGCTATTGGAAATCTTCTGCAAACAGCATCTTTCGGAGAGGTGGTACATATATTGCAGTCTCTCCTTTGTCTGAAAGCTCCAAATCCGTTTGAGCACAATATCTGTGGTGCACCCCCCAGCTGTCCTGAATCCGAGTTTGGAGTGCACGAACGATTGCTCTCTGCCCGCACAGACGAAGAGCCAGGACTGAAAGAGGCTGCTGGATCTCTTCAGCACTCAGCAAGCTTTGCAGCCGGGACACCTCTTTTACTGTCACTCCTTGCTTACTTGTCTGAAAGTGCATTTGAACCAACGTCTCCGGCACCCAATCTCAGACATGCTGCTGCTGAGTGAGCGGAGCAATTTAGGTTGATCCCTCGGACGATGATCCATGTCAGCAAGAAGCTATAGGAAATCTTCTGCAAGTAGCCTCTTTCGGAGAGGTGGTACATATATTGCAGTCTCTCCTTTGTTTGCCAGCTCCAAATCCGTTTGAGCACAACATCGGTGGTGCACCCCCCAGCTTTCCCGAATCCGAGTTTGGAGTGCACGAACTTTTGTTTTCTGCTTGCACAGACGAATAGGCGGGACTGAAAGGGGCTGCTGGATCTCTAGTGCCCACAGCAGGATTTGCTAAGTTGACAATTTTATTGCAGTCTCTCCTTTGTTTGGCAGCTCCAAATCCGTTTGAGCACAACATCTGTGCTGCACCCCCCCAGCCGTCCTGAATCCGAGTTTCGAGTGCACGAACGATTGCACTCTGCCCGCACAGACGAAGAGCCAGGACTGAAAGAGGCTGCTGGATCTCTTCAGCACTCGGCAAGCTTTGCAACATGAACACCTCTTTTACTGTCACTCCTTGCTTACTTGTCTGAAAGTGCATTTGAACTAACGTCTCCGGCACCCAATCTCAGACATGCTGCTGCTGAGTGAGCGGAGCAAGTTAGTTTGATCCCTCTGACGATGATCTAGATCTGAGAGTAGCTATTGGAAATCTTCTGCAAACAGCATCTTTCGGAGACGTGGTACATATATTGCAGTCTCTCCTTTGTTTGAAAGCTCCAAATCCGTTTGAGCACAATATCTGTGGTGCACCCCCCAGCCGTCCTGAATCCGAGTTTGCAGTGCACGAACTTTTGTTTTCTGCCCGCACAGACGAAGAGCCAGGACTGAAAGAGGCTGCTGGATCTCTTCAGCACTAAGCAAGCCGGATTTGCTAAAGTGACACTTTTATTGCAGTCTCTCCTTTTTTGCCAGCTCCAAGTCCGTTTGTGCACAACATCTGTGGTGCACCCCCCCGCCGTCCTTTAATCCGAGTTCGGAGTGCACGAACGATTGCTCTCTGCTCGCACAGACGAATAGGCGTGACTGAAAGAGGCTGCTGGATCTCTTCAGCACTCAGCAAGATTTGCAACCCGGACACCTCTTTTACTGTCATTCGTTGCATACTTATCAGAAAGTGCATTTGAACCGTCTCCGGCACCCAATCTCAGACATGCTGCTGCTGAGTGAGAGGAGCAAGTTTGTTTGATCCCTCTGGCGATGATCTAGATCTGAGAGTAGCTATTGGAAATCTTCTGCAAACAGCATCTTTCGGAGAGGTGGTACATATATTGCAGTCTCTCCTTTTTTGCCAGCTCCAAGTCCGTTTGGGCACAATATCTGTCGTGCACCCCCCAGCCGTCCTGAATCCGAGTTTGGAGTGCACGAACGATTGCTCTCTGCCCGCACAGACGAAGAGCCAGGACTGAAAGAGGCTGCTGGATCTCTTCAGCACTCAGCAAGCTTTGCAACATGAACACCTCTTTTACTGTCACTCCTTGCTTACTTATCCGAAAGTGCATTTGGACCAGCGCCTCCGGCACCCAATCTCAGACATGCTGTTGCTGAGTGAGCGGAGCAAGTTAGTTTGATCCCTCTGACGCTGATCCATGTCTGCAAGTAGCTATTGGAAATCTTCTGCAAACAGCATCTTTCGGAGGGGTAGTACATATATTGCAGTCTCTCCTTTGTTTGCCCGCTCCAAATCCGCTTGAGCGCAACATCTGTGGTGCACCCCCCAGCCGTCCTGAATGCAAGTTTGGAGTGCACGAACGATTGTTCTGTGCTCGCACAGATGAATAGGCAGGACTGAAAGGGGCTGCTGGATCTCTACTGCCCTCAGCAGGAATTGCTAAAGTGACACTTTTATTGCAGTCTCTCCTCTGTTTGACAGCTCCAAGTCCGTTTGGGCACAACATCGGTGGTGCACCCCCCAGCTTTCCCGAATCCGAGTTTGGAGTTCACGAACTTTTGTTTTCTGCTTGCACAGACGAATAGGCGGGCCTAAAAGGGGCTGCTGGATCTCCAGTGCCCACAACAGGATTTGCTAATTTGACAATTTTATTGCAGTCTCTCCTTTGTTTGGCAGCTCCAAATCCGTTTGAGCACAACATCTCAGGTGCACCCCCCAGCCGTCCTGAATCCGAGTTTCGAGTGCACGAACGATTGCACTCTGCCCGCACAGACGAAGAGCCAGGACTGAAAGAGGCTGCTGGATCTCTTCAGCACTAAGCAAACCGGATTTGCTAAAGTGACACTTTTATTGCAGTCTCTCCTTTTTTGCCAGCTCCAAGTCCGTTTGTGCACAACATCTGTGGTGCACCCCCCAGCCGTCCTTTAATCCGAGTTCGGAGGGCACGAACGATTGCTCTCTGCCCGCACAGACGAAGAGCCAGGACTGAAAGAGGCTGCTGGATCTCTTCAGCACTCAGCAAGCTTTGCAACCGGGACACCTCTTTTACTGTCACTCCTTGCTTACTTGTCTGAAAGTGCATTTGAACCAACGTCTCCGGCACCCAATCTCAGACATGCTGCTGCTGAGTGAGCGGAGCAAGTTAGGTTGATCCCTCTGACGATGATCTAGATCTGAGAGTAGCTATTGGAAATCTTCTGCAAACAGCATCTTTCGGAGAGGTGGTACATATATTGCAGTCTCTCCTTTGTCTGAAAGCTCCAAATCCGTTTGAGCACAATATCTGTGGTGCACCCCCCAGCTGTCCTGAATCCGAGTTTGGAGTGCACGAACGATTGCTCTCTGCCCGCACAGACGAAGAGCCAGGACTGAAAGAGGCTGCTGGATCTCTTCAGCACTCAGCAAGCTTTGCAGCCGGGACACCTCTTTTACTGTCACTCCTTGCTTACTTGTCTGAAAGTGCATTTGAACCAACGTCTCCGGCACCCAATCTCAGACATGCTGCTGCTGAGTGAGCGGAGCAATTTAGGTTGATCCCTCGGACGATGATCCATGTCAGCAAGAAGCTATAGGAAATCTTCTGCAAGTAGCCTCTTTCGGAGAGGTGGTACATATATTGCAGTCTCTCCTTTGTTTGCCAGCTCCAAATCCGTTTGAGCACAACATCGGTGGTGCACCCCCCAGCTTTCCCGAATCCGAGTTTGGAGTGCACGAACTTTTGTTTTCTGCTTGCACAGACGAATAGGCGGGACTGAAAGGGGCTGCTGGATCTCTAGTGCCCACAGCAGGATTTGCTAAGTTGACAATTTTATTGCAGTCTCTCCTTTGTTTGGCAGCTCCAAATCCGTTTGAGCACAACATCTGTGCTGCACCCCCCCAGCCGTCCTGAATCCGAGTTTCGAGTGCACGAACGATTGCACTCTGCCCGCACAGACGAAGAGCCAGGACTGAAAGAGGCTGCTGGATCTCTTCAGCACTCGGCAAGCTTTGCAACATGAACACCTCTTTTACTGTCACTCCTTGCTTACTTGTCTGAAAGTGCATTTGAACTAACGTCTCCGGCACCCAATCTCAGACATGCTGCTGCTGAGTGAGCGGAGCAAGTTAGTTTGATCCCTCTGACGATGATCTAGATCTGAGAGTAGCTATTGGAAATCTTCTGCAAACAGCATCTTTCGGAGACGTGGTACATATATTGCAGTCTCTCCTTTGTTTGAAAGCTCCAAATCCGTTTGAGCACAATATCTGTGGTGCACCCCCCCAGCCGTCCTGAATCCGAGTTTGCAGTGCACGAACTTTTGTTTTCTGCCCGCACAGACGAAGAGCCAGGACTGAAAGAGGCTGCTGGATCTCTTCAGCACTAAGCAAGCCGGATTTGCTAAAGTGACACTTTTATTGCAGTCTCTCCTTTTTTGCCAGCTCCAAGTCCGTTTGTGCACAACATCTGTGGTGCACCCCCCCGCCGTCCTTTAATCCGAGTTCGGAGTGCACGAACGATTGCTCTCTGCTCGCACAGACGAATAGGCGTGACTGAAAGAGGCTGCTGGATCTCTTCAGCACTCAGCAAGATTTGCAACCCGGACACCTCTTTTACTGTCATTCGTTGCATACTTATCAGAAAGTGCATTTGAACCGTCTCCGGCACCCAATCTCAGACATGCTGCTGCTGAGTGAGAGGAGCAAGTTTGTTTGATCCCTCTGGCGATGATCTAGATCTGAGAGTAGCTATTGGAAATCTTCTGCAAACAGCATCTTTCGGAGAGGTGGTACATATATTGCAGTCTCTCCTTTGTCTGAAAGCTCCAAATCCGTTTGAGCACAATATCTGTGGTGCACCCCCCAGCTGTCCTGAATCCGAGTTTGGAGTGCACGAACGATTGCTCTCTGCCCGCACAGACGAAGAGCCAGGACTGAAAGAGGCTGCTGGATCTCTTCAGCACTCAGCAAGCTTTGCAACATGAACACCTCTTTTACTGTCACTCCTTGCTTACTTATCCGAAAGTGCATTTGGACCAGCGCCTCCGGCACCCAATCTCAGACATGCTGTTGCTGAGTGAGCGGAGCAAGTTAGTTTGATCCCTCTGACGATGATCCATGTCTGCAAGTAGCTATTGGAAATCTTCTGCAAACAGCATCTTTCGGAGAGGTAGTACATATATTGCAGTCTCTCCTTTGTTTGCCCGCTCCAAATCCGCTTGAGCGCAACATCTGTGGTGCACCCCCCAGCCGTCCTGAATGCGAGTTTGGAGTGCACGAACGATTGTTCTGTGCTCGCACAGATGAATAGGCAGGACTGAAAGGGGCTGCTGGATCTCTACTGCCCTCAGCAGGATTTGCTAAATTGACACTTTTATTGCAGTCTCTCCTCTGTTTGACAGCTCCAAGTCCGTTTGAGCACAATATCGGTGGTGCACCCCCCAGCTTTCCCGAATCCGAGTTTGGAGTGCACGAACTTTTGTTTTCTGCTTGCACAGACGAATAGGCGGGACTGAAAGGGGCTGCTGGATCTCTAGTGCCCACAGCAGGATTTGCTAATTTAACAATTTTATTGCAGTCTCTCCTTTGTTTGGCAGCTCCAAGTCCGTTTGGGCAGAACATCTGCGATGCACCCCCCAGCCGTCCTTTAATCCGAGTTCGGAGTGCACGAACGATTGCTCTCTGCCCGCACAGACGAAGAGTCAGGACTGAAAGAGGCTGCTGGATCTCTTCAGCACTCAGCAAGCTTTGCAACCGGGACACCTCTTTTACTATCACTCCTTGCTTACTTGTCTGAAAGTGCATTTGAACCAACGTCTCCGGCACCCAATCTCAGACATGCTGCTGCTGAGTGAGCGGAGCAAGTTAGGTTGATCCCTCTGACGATGATCCAGATCTGAGAGTAGCTATTGGAAATCTTCTGCAAACAGCATCTTTCGGAGAGGTGGTACATATATTGCAGTCTCTCCTTTGTTTGAAAGCTCCAAATCCGTTTGAGAACAATATCTCAGGTGGACCCCCCAGCCGTCCTGAATCCGAGTTTGGAGTGCACGAACGATTGCTCTCTGCCCGCACAGACGAAGAGCCAGGACTGAAAGAGGCTGCTGGATCTCTTCAGCACTCAGCAAGCTTTGCAACATGAACACCTCTTTTACTGTCACTCCTTGCTTACTTATCCGAAAGTGCATTTGGACCAGCGCCTCCGGCACCCAATCTCAGACATGCTGTTGCTGAGTGAGCGGAGCAAGTTAGTTTGATCCCTCTGACGATGATCCATGTCTGCAAGTAGCTATTGGAAATCTTCTGCAAACAGCATCTTTCGGAGAGGTAGTACATATATTGCAGTCTCTCCTTTGTTTGCCCGCTCCAAATCCGCTTGAGCGCAACATCTGTGGCGCACCCCCCAGCCGTCCCTAATGCGAGTTTGGAGTGCACGAACGATTGTTCTGTGCTCGCACAGATGAATAGGCAGGACTGAAAGGGGCTGCTGGATCTCTACTGCCCTCAGCAGGATTTGCTAAATTGACACTTTTATTGCAGTCTCTCCTCTGTTTGAAAGCTCCAAGTCCGTTTGGGCACAACATCTGTGGTGCACCCCCCAGCCGTCCTTTAATCCGAGTTCGGAGTGCACGAACGATTGCTCTCTGCCCGCACAGACGAAGAGTCAGGACTGAAAGAGGCTGCTGGATCTCTTCAGCACTCAGCAAGCTTTGCGACCGGGACACCTCTTTTACTGTCACTCCTTGCTTACTTGTCTGAAAGTGCATTTGAACCAACGTCTCCGGCACCCAATCTCAGACATGCTGCTGCTGAGTGAGCGGAGCAAGTTAGGTTGATCCCTCTGACGATGATCCATGTCAGCAAGAAGCTATTGGAAATCTTCTGCAAGTAGCATCTTTCGGAGAGGTGTTACATATATTGCAGTCTCTCCTTTGTTTGCCAGCTCCAAATCCGTGTGAGCACAACATCGGTGGTGCACCCCCCAGCTTTCCCGAATCCGAGTTTGGAGTGCACGAACTTTTGTTTTCTGCTTGCACAGACGAATAGGCGGGACTGAAAGGGGCTGCTGAATCTCCAGTGCCCACAGCAGGATTTGCTAAGTTGACAAATTTATTGCAGTCTCTCCTTTGTTTGGCAGCTCCAAATCCGTTTGAGCACAACATCTGTGCTGCACCCCCCCAGCCGTCCTGAATCCGAGTTTCGAGTGCACGAACGATTGCACTCTGCCCGCACAGACGAAGAGCCAGGACTGAAAGAGGCTGCTGGATCTCTTCAGCACTCGGCAAGCTTTGCAACATGAACACCTCTTTTACTGTCACTCCTTGCTTACTTGTCTGAAAGTGCATTTGAACTAACGTCTCCGGCACCCAATCTCAGACATGCTGCTGCTGAGTGAGCGGAGCAAGTTAGTTTGATCCCTCTGACGATGATCTAGATCTGAGAGTAGCTATTGGAAATCTTCTGCAAACAGCATCTTTCGGAGACGTGGTACATATATTGCAGTCTCTCCTTTGTTTGAAAGCTCCAAATCCGTTTGAGCACAATATCTGTGGTGCACCCCCCAGCCGTCCTGAATCCGAGTTTGCAGTGCACGAACTTTTGTTTTCTGCCCGCACAGACGAAGAGCCAGGACTGAAAGAGGCTGCTGGATCTCTTCAGCACTAAGCAAGCCGGATTTGCTAAAGTGACACTTTTATTGCAGTCTCTCCTTTTTTGCCAGCTCCAAGTCCGTTTGTGCACAACATCTGTGGTGCACCCCCCCGCCGTCCTTTAATCCGAGTTCGGAGTGCACGAACGATTGCTCTCTGCTCGCACAGACGAATAGGCGTGACTGAAAGAGGCTGCTGGATCTCTTCAGCACTCAGCAAGATTTGCAACCCGGACACCTCTTTTACTGTCATTCGTTGCATACTTATCAGAAAGTGCATTTGAACCGTCTCCGGCACCCAATCTCAGACATGCTGCTGCTGAGTGAGAGGAGCAAGTTTGTTTGATCCCTCTGGCGATGATCTAGATCTGAGAGTAGCTATTGGAAATCTTCTGCAAACAGCATCTTTCGGAGAGGTGGTACATATATTGCAGTCTCTCCTTTTTTGCCAGCTCCAAGTCCGTTTGGGCACAATATCTGTCGTGCACCCCCCAGCCGTCCTGAATCCGAGTTTGGAGTGCACGAACGATTGCTCTCTGCCCGCACAGACGAAGAGCCAGGACTGAAAGAGGCTGCTGGATCTCTTCAGCACTCAGCAAGCTTTGCAACATGAACACCTCTTTTACTGTCACTCCTTGCTTACTTATCCGAAAGTGCATTTGGACCAGCGCCTCCGGCACCCAATCTCAGACATGCTGTTGCTGAGTGAGCGGAGCAAGTTAGTTTGATCCCTCTGACGCTGATCCATGTCTGCAAGTAGCTATTGGAAATCTTCTGCAAACAGCATCTTTCGGAGGGGTAGTACATATATTGCAGTCTCTCCTTTGTTTGCCCGCTCCAAATCCGCTTGAGCGCAACATCTGTGGTGCACCCCCCAGCCGTCCTGAATGCAAGTTTGGAGTGCACGAACGATTGTTCTGTGCTCGCACAGATGAATAGGCAGGACTGAAAGGGGCTGCTGGATCTCTACTGCCCTCAGCAGGAATTGCTAAAGTGACACTTTTATTGCAGTCTCTCCTCTGTTTGACAGCTCCAAGTCCGTTTGGGCACAACATCGGTGGTGCACCCCCCAGCTTTCCCGAATCCGAGTTTGGAGTTCACGAACTTTTGTTTTCTGCTTGCACAGACGAATAGGCGGGCCTAAAAGGGGCTGCTGGATCTCCAGTGCCCACAACAGGATTTGCTAATTTGACAATTTTATTGCAGTCTCTCCTTTGTTTGGCAGCTCCAAATCCGTTTGAGCACAACATCTCAGGTGCACCCCCCAGCCGTCCTGAATCCGAGTTTCGAGTGCACGAACGATTGCACTCTGCCCGCACAGACGAAGAGCCAGGACTGAAAGAGGCTGCTGGATCTCTTCAGCACTAAGCAAACCGGATTTGCTAAAGTGACACTTTTATTGCAGTCTCTCCTTTTTTGCCAGCTCCAAGTCCGTTTGTGCACAACATCTGTGGTGCACCCCCCAGCCGTCCTTTAATCCGAGTTCGGAGGGCACGAACGATTGCTCTCTGCCCGCACAGACGAAGAGCCAGGACTGAAAGAGGCTGCTGGATCTCTTCAGCACTCAGCAAGCTTTGCAACCGGGACACCTCTTTTACTGTCACTCCTTGCTTACTTGTCTGAAAGTGCATTTGAACCAACGTCTCCGGCACCCAATCTCAGACATGCTGCTGCTGAGTGAGCGGAGCAAGTTAGGTTGATCCCTCTGACGATGATCTAGATCTGAGAGTAGCTATTGGAAATCTTCTGCAAACAGCATCTTTCGGAGAGGTGGTACATATATTGCAGTCTCTCCTTTGTCTGAAAGCTCCAAATCCGTTTGAGCACAATATCTGTGGTGCACCCCCCAGCTGTCCTGAATCCGAGTTTGGAGTGCACGAACGATTGCTCTCTGCCCGCACAGACGAAGAGCCAGGACTGAAAGAGGCTGCTGGATCTCTTCAGCACTCAGCAAGCTTTGCAGCCGGGACACCTCTTTTACTGTCACTCCTTGCTTACTTGTCTGAAAGTGCATTTGAACCAACGTCTCCGGCACCCAATCTCAGACATGCTGCTGCTGAGTGAGCGGAGCAATTTAGGTTGATCCCTCGGACGATGATCCATGTCAGCAAGAAGCTATAGGAAATCTTCTGCAAGTAGCCTCTTTCGGAGAGGTGGTACATATATTGCAGTCTCTCCTTTGTTTGCCAGCTCCAAATCCGTTTGAGCACAACATCGGTGGTGCACCCCCCAGCTTTCCCGAATCCGAGTTTGGAGTGCACGAACTTTTGTTTTCTGCTTGCACAGACGAATAGGCGGGACTGAAAGGGGCTGCTGGATCTCTAGTGCCCACAGCAGGATTTGCTAAGTTGACAATTTTATTGCAGTCTCTCCTTTGTTTGGCAGCTCCAAATCCGTTTGAGCACAACATCTGTGCTGCACCCCCCCAGCCGTCCTGAATCCGAGTTTCGAGTGCACGAACGATTGCACTCTGCCCGCACAGACGAAGAGCCAGGACTGAAAGAGGCTGCTGGATCTCTTCAGCACTCGGCAAGCTTTGCAACATGAACACCTCTTTTACTGTCACTCCTTGCTTACTTGTCTGAAAGTGCATTTGAACTAACGTCTCCGGCACCCAATCTCAGACATGCTGCTGCTGAGTGAGCGGAGCAAGTTAGTTTGATCCCTCTGACGATGATCTAGATCTGAGAGTAGCTATTGGAAATCTTCTGCAAACAGCATCTTTCGGAGACGTGGTACATATATTGCAGTCTCTCCTTTGTTTGAAAGCTCCAAATCCGTTTGAGCACAATATCTGTGGTGCACCCCCCCAGCCGTCCTGAATCCGAGTTTGCAGTGCACGAACTTTTGTTTTCTGCCCGCACAGACGAAGAGCCAGGACTGAAAGAGGCTGCTGGATCTCTTCAGCACTAAGCAAGCCGGATTTGCTAAAGTGACACTTTTATTGCAGTCTCTCCTTTTTTGCCAGCTCCAAGTCCGTTTGTGCACAACATCTGTGGTGCACCCCCCCGCCGTCCTTTAATCCGAGTTCGGAGTGCACGAACGATTGCTCTCTGCTCGCACAGACGAATAGGCGTGACTGAAAGAGGCTGCTGGATCTCTTCAGCACTCAGCAAGATTTGCAACCCGGACACCTCTTTTACTGTCATTCGTTGCATACTTATCAGAAAGTGCATTTGAACCGTCTCCGGCACCCAATCTCAGACATGCTGCTGCTGAGTGAGAGGAGCAAGTTTGTTTGATCCCTCTGGCGATGATCTAGATCTGAGAGTAGCTATTGGAAATCTTCTGCAAACAGCATCTTTCGGAGAGGTGGTACATATATTGCAGTCTCTCCTTTGTCTGAAAGCTCCAAATCCGTTTGAGCACAATATCTGTGGTGCACCCCCCAGCTGTCCTGAATCCGAGTTTGGAGTGCACGAACGATTGCTCTCTGCCCGCACAGACGAAGAGCCAGGACTGAAAGAGGCTGCTGGATCTCTTCAGCACTCAGCAAGCTTTGCAACATGAACACCTCTTTTACTGTCACTCCTTGCTTACTTATCCGAAAGTGCATTTGGACCAGCGCCTCCGGCACCCAATCTCAGACATGCTGTTGCTGAGTGAGCGGAGCAAGTTAGTTTGATCCCTCTGACGATGATCCATGTCTGCAAGTAGCTATTGGAAATCTTCTGCAAACAGCATCTTTCGGAGAGGTAGTACATATATTGCAGTCTCTCCTTTGTTTGCCCGCTCCAAATCCGCTTGAGCGCAACATCTGTGGTGCACCCCCCAGCCGTCCTGAATGCGAGTTTGGAGTGCACGAACGATTGTTCTGTGCTCGCACAGATGAATAGGCAGGACTGAAAGGGGCTGCTGGATCTCTACTGCCCTCAGCAGGATTTGCTAAATTGACACTTTTATTGCAGTCTCTCCTCTGTTTGACAGCTCCAAGTCCGTTTGAGCACAATATCGGTGGTGCACCCCCCAGCTTTCCCGAATCCGAGTTTGGAGTGCACGAACTTTTGTTTTCTGCTTGCGCAGACGAATAGGCGGGACTGAAAGGGGCTGCTGGATCTCTAGTGCCCACAGCAGGATTTGCTAATTTAACAATTTTATTGCAGTCTCTCCTTTGTTTGGCAGCTCCAAGTCCGTTTGGGCAGAACATCTGCGATGCACCCCCCAGCCGTCCTTTAATCCGAGTTCGGAGTGCACGAACGATTGCTCTCTGCCCGCACAGACGAAGAGTCAGGACTGAAAGAGGCTGCTGGATCTCTTCAGCACTCAGCAAGCTTTGCAACCGGGACACCTCTTTTACTATCACTCCTTGCTTACTTGTCTGAAAGTGCATTTGAACCAACGTCTCCGGCACCCAATCTCAGACATGCTGCTGCTGAGTGAGCGGAGCAAGTTAGGTTGATCCCTCTGACGATGATCCAGATCTGAGAGTAGCTATTGGAAATCTTCTGCAAACAGCATCTTTCGGAGAGGTGGTACATATATTGCAGTCTCTCCTTTGTTTGAAAGCTCCAAATCCGTTTGAGAACAATATCTCAGGTGGACCCCCCAGCCGTCCTGAATCCGAGTTTGGAGTGCACGAACGATTGCTCTCTGCCCGCACAGACGAAGAGCCAGGACTGAAAGAGGCTGCTGGATCTCTTCAGCACTCAGCAAGCTTTGCAACATGAACACCTCTTTTACTGTCACTCCTTGCTTACTTATCCGAAAGTGCATTTGGACCAGCGCCTCCGGCACCCAATCTCAGACATGCTGTTGCTGAGTGAGCGGAGCAAGTTAGTTTGATCCCTCTGACGATGATCCATGTCTGCAAGTAGCTATTGGAAATCTTCTGCAAACAGCATCTTTCGGAGAGGTAGTACATATATTGCAGTCTCTCCTTTGTTTGCCCGCTCCAAATCCGCTTGAGCGCAACATCTGTGGCGCACCCCCCAGCCGTCCTGAATGCGAGTTTGGAGTGCACGAACGATTGTTCTGTGCTCGCACAGATGAATAGGCAGGACTGAAAGGGGCTGCTGGATCTCTACTGCCCTCAGCAGGATTTGCTAAATTGACACTTTTATTGCAGTCTCTCCTCTCTTTGAAAGCTCCAAGTCCGTTTGGGCACAACATCTGTGGTGCACCCCCCAGCCGTCCTTTAATCCGAGTTCGGAGTGCACGAACGATTGCTCTCTGCCCGCACAGACGAAGAGTCAGGACTGAAAGAGGCTGCTGGATCTCTTCAGCACTCAGCAAGCTTTGCGACCGGGACACCTCTTTTACTGTCACTCCTTGCTTACTTGTCTGAAAGTGCATTTGAACCAACGTCTCCGGCACCCAATCTCAGACATGCTGCTGCTGAGTGAGCGGAGCAAGTTAGGTTGATCCCTCTGACGATGATCCATATCAGCAAGAAGCTATTGGAAATCTTCTGCAAGTAGCATCTTTCGGAGAGGTGGTACATATATTGCAGTCTCTCCTTTGTTTGCCAGCTCCAAATCCGTGTGAGCACAACATCGGTGGTGCACCCCCCAGCTTTCCCGAATCCGAGTTTGGAGTGCACGAACTTTTGTTTTCTGCTTGCACAGACGAATAGGCGGGACTGAAAGGGGCTGCTGAATCTCCAGTGCCCACAGCAGGATTTGCTAAGTTGACAAATTTATTGCAGTCTCTCCTTTGTTTGGCAGCTCCAAATCCGTTTGAGCACAACATCTGTGCTGCACCCCCCCAGCCGTCCTGAATCCGAGTTTCGAGTGCACGAACGATTGCACTCTGCCCGCACAGACGAAGAGCCAGGACTGAAAGAGGCTGCTGGATCTCTTCAGCACTCGGCAAGCTTTGCAACATGAACACCTCTTTTACTGTCACTCCTTGCTTACTTGTCTGAAAGTGCATTTGAACTAACGTCTCCGGCACCCAATCTCAGACATGCTGCTGCTGAGTGAGCGGAGCAAGTTAGTTTGATCCCTCTGACGATGATCTAGATCTGAGAGTAGCTATTGGAAATCTTCTGCAAACAGCATCTTTCGGAGACGTGGTACATATATTGCAGTCTCTCCTTTGTTTGAAAGCTCCAAATCCGTTTGAGCACAATATCTGTGGTGCACCCCCCAGCCGTCCTGAATCCGAGTTTGCAGTGCACGAACTTTTGTTTTCTGCCCGCACAGACGAAGAGCCAGGACTGAAAGAGGCTGCTGGATCTCTTCAGCACTAAGCAAGCCGGATTTGCTAAAGTGACACTTTTATTGCAGTCTCTCCTTTTTTGCCAGCTCCAAGTCCGTTTGTGCACAACATCTGTGGTGCACCCCCCCGCCGTCCTTTAATCCGAGTTCGGAGTGCACGAACGATTGCTCTCTGCTCGCACAGACGAATAGGCGTGACTGAAAGAGGCTGCTGGATCTCTTCAGCACTCAGCAAGATTTGCAACCCGGACACCTCTTTTACTGTCATTCGTTGCATACTTATCAGAAAGTGCATTTGAACCGTCTCCGGCACCCAATCTCAGACATGCTGCTGCTGAGTGAGAGGAGCAAGTTTGTTTGATCCCTCTGGCGATGATCTAGATCTGAGAGTAGCTATTGGAAATCTTCTGCAAACAGCATCTTTCGGAGAGGTGGTACATATATTGCAGTCTCTCCTTTTTTGCCAGCTCCAAGTCCGTTTGGGCACAATATCTGTCGTGCACCCCCCAGCCGTCCTGAATCCGAGTTTGGAGTGCACGAACGATTGCTCTCTGCCCGCACAGACGAAGAGCCAGGACTGAAAGAGGCTGCTGGATCTCTTCAGCACTCAGCAAGCTTTGCAACATGAACACCTCTTTTACTGTCACTCCTTGCTTACTTATCCGAAAGTGCATTTGGACCAGCGCCTCCGGCACCCAATCTCAGACATGCTGTTGCTGAGTGAGCGGAGCAAGTTAGTTTGATCCCTCTGACGCTGATCCATGTCTGCAAGTAGCTATTGGAAATCTTCTGCAAACAGCATCTTTCGGAGGGGTAGTACATATATTGCAGTCTCTCCTTTGTTTGCCCGCTCCAAATCCGCTTGAGCGCAACATCTGTGGTGCACCCCCCAGCCGTCCTGAATGCAAGTTTGGAGTGCACGAACGATTGTTCTGTGCTCGCACAGATGAATAGGCAGGACTGAAAGGGGCTGCTGGATCTCTACTGCCCTCAGCAGGAATTGCTAAAGTGACACTTTTATTGCAGTCTCTCCTCTGTTTGACAGCTCCAAGTCCGTTTGGGCACAACATCGGTGGTGCACCCCCCAGCTTTCCCGAATCCGAGTTTGGAGTTCACGAACTTTTGTTTTCTGCTTGCACAGACGAATAGGCGGGCCTAAAAGGGGCTGCTGGATCTCCAGTGCCCACAACAGGATTTGCTAATTTGACAATTTTATTGCAGTCTCTCCTTTGTTTGGCAGCTCCAAATCCGTTTGAGCACAACATCTCAGGTGCACCCCCCAGCCGTCCTGAATCCGAGTTTCGAGTGCACGAACGATTGCACTCTGCCCGCACAGACGAAGAGCCAGGACTGAAAGAGGCTGCTGGATCTCTTCAGCACTAAGCAAACCGGATTTGCTAAAGTGACACTTTTATTGCAGTCTCTCCTTTTTTGCCAGCTCCAAGTCCGTTTGTGCACAACATCTGTGGTGCACCCCCCAGCCGTCCTTTAATCCGAGTTCGGAGGGCACGAACGATTGCTCTCTGCCCGCACAGACGAAGAGCCAGGACTGAAAGAGGCTGCTGGATCTCTTCAGCACTCAGCAAGCTTTGCAACCGGGACACCTCTTTTACTGTCACTCCTTGCTTACTTGTCTGAAAGTGCATTTGAACCAACGTCTCCGGCACCCAATCTCAGACATGCTGCTGCTGAGTGAGCGGAGCAAGTTAGGTTGATCCCTCTGACGATGATCTAGATCTGAGAGTAGCTATTGGAAATCTTCTGCAAACAGCATCTTTCGGAGAGGTGGTACATATATTGCAGTCTCTCCTTTGTCTGAAAGCTCCAAATCCGTTTGAGCACAATATCTGTGGTGCACCCCCCAGCTGTCCTGAATCCGAGTTTGGAGTGCACGAACGATTGCTCTCTGCCCGCACAGACGAAGAGCCAGGACTGAAAGAGGCTGCTGGATCTCTTCAGCACTCAGCAAGCTTTGCAGCCGGGACACCTCTTTTACTGTCACTCCTTGCTTACTTGTCTGAAAGTGCATTTGAACCAACGTCTCCGGCACCCAATCTCAGACATGCTGCTGCTGAGTGAGCGGAGCAATTTAGGTTGATCCCTCGGACGATGATCCATGTCAGCAAGAAGCTATAGGAAATCTTCTGCAAGTAGCCTCTTTCGGAGAGGTGGTACATATATTGCAGTCTCTCCTTTGTTTGCCAGCTCCAAATCCGTTTGAGCACAACATCGGTGGTGCACCCCCCAGCTTTCCCGAATCCGAGTTTGGAGTGCACGAACTTTTGTTTTCTGCTTGCACAGACGAATAGGCGGGACTGAAAGGGGCTGCTGGATCTCTAGTGCCCACAGCAGGATTTGCTAAGTTGACAATTTTATTGCAGTCTCTCCTTTGTTTGGCAGCTCCAAATCCGTTTGAGCACAACATCTGTGCTGCACCCCCCCAGCCGTCCTGAATCCGAGTTTCGAGTGCACGAACGATTGCACTCTGCCCGCACAGACGAAGAGCCAGGACTGAAAGAGGCTGCTGGATCTCTTCAGCACTCGGCAAGCTTTGCAACATGAACACCTCTTTTACTGTCACTCCTTGCTTACTTGTCTGAAAGTGCATTTGAACTAACGTCTCCGGCACCCAATCTCAGACATGCTGCTGCTGAGTGAGCGGAGCAAGTTAGTTTGATCCCTCTGACGATGATCTAGATCTGAGAGTAGCTATTGGAAATCTTCTGCAAACAGCATCTTTCGGAGACGTGGTACATATATTGCAGTCTCTCCTTTGTTTGAAAGCTCCAAATCCGTTTGAGCACAATATCTGTGGTGCACCCCCCCAGCCGTCCTGAATCCGAGTTTGCAGTGCACGAACTTTTGTTTTCTGCCCGCACAGACGAAGAGCCAGGACTGAAAGAGGCTGCTGGATCTCTTCAGCACTAAGCAAGCCGGATTTGCTAAAGTGACACTTTTATTGCAGTCTCTCCTTTTTTGCCAGCTCCAAGTCCGTTTGTGCACAACATCTGTGGTGCACCCCCCCGCCGTCCTTTAATCCGAGTTCGGAGTGCACGAACGATTGCTCTCTGCTCGCACAGACGAATAGGCGTGACTGAAAGAGGCTGCTGGATCTCTTCAGCACTCAGCAAGATTTGCAACCCGGACACCTCTTTTACTGTCATTCGTTGCATACTTATCAGAAAGTGCATTTGAACCGTCTCCGGCACCCAATCTCAGACATGCTGCTGCTGAGTGAGAGGAGCAAGTTTGTTTGATCCCTCTGGCGATGATCTAGATCTGAGAGTAGCTATTGGAAATCTTCTGCAAACAGCATCTTTCGGAGAGGTGGTACATATATTGCAGTCTCTCCTTTGTCTGAAAGCTCCAAATCCGTTTGAGCACAATATCTGTGGTGCACCCCCCAGCTGTCCTGAATCCGAGTTTGGAGTGCACGAACGATTGCTCTCTGCCCGCACAGACGAAGAGCCAGGACTGAAAGAGGCTGCTGGATCTCTTCAGCACTCAGCAAGCTTTGCAACATGAACACCTCTTTTACTGTCACTCCTTGCTTACTTATCCGAAAGTGCATTTGGACCAGCGCCTCCGGCACCCAATCTCAGACATGCTGTTGCTGAGTGAGCGGAGCAAGTTAGTTTGATCCCTCTGACGCTGATCCATGTCTGCAAGTAGCTATTGGAAATCTTCTGCAAACAGCATCTTTCGGAGGGGTAGTACATATATTGCAGTCTCTCCTTTGTTTGCCCGCTCCAAATCCGCTTGAGCGCAACATCTGTGGTGCACCCCCCAGCCGTCCTGAATGCAAGTTTGGAGTGCACGAACGATTGTTCTGTGCTCGCACAGATGAATAGGCAGGACTGAAAGGGGCTGCTGGATCTCTACTGCCCTCAGCAGGAATTGCTAAAGTGACACTTTTATTGCAGTCTCTCCTCTGTTTGACAGCTCCAAGTCCGTTTGGGCACAACATCGGTGGTGCACCCCCCAGCTTTCCCGAATCCGAGTTTGGAGTTCACGAACTTTTGTTTTCTGCTTGCACAGACGAATAGGCGGGCCTAAAAGGGGCTGCTGGATCTCCAGTGCCCACAACAGGATTTGCTAATTTGACAATTTTATTGCAGTCTCTCCTTTGTTTGGCAGCTCCAAATCCGTTTGAGCACAACATCTCAGGTGCACCCCCCAGCCGTCCTGAATCCGAGTTTCGAGTGCACGAACGATTGCACTCTGCCCGCACAGACGAAGAGCCAGGACTGAAAGAGGCTGCTGGATCTCTTCAGCACTAAGCAAACCGGATTTGCTAAAGTGACACTTTTATTGCAGTCTCTCCTTTTTTGCCAGCTCCAAGTCCGTTTGTGCACAACATCTGTGGTGCACCCCCCAGCCGTCCTTTAATCCGAGTTCGGAGGGCACGAACGATTGCTCTCTGCCCGCACAGACGAAGAGCCAGGACTGAAAGAGGCTGCTGGATCTCTTCAGCACTCAGCAAGCTTTGCAACCGGGACACCTCTTTTACTGTCACTCCTTGCTTACTTGTCTGAAAGTGCATTTGAACCAACGTCTCCGGCACCCAATCTCAGACATGCTGCTGCTGAGTGAGCGGAGCAAGTTAGGTTGATCCCTCTGACGATGATCTAGATCTGAGAGTAGCTATTGGAAATCTTCTGCAAACAGCATCTTTCGGAGAGGTGGTACATATATTGCAGTCTCTCCTTTGTCTGAAAGCTCCAAATCCGTTTGAGCACAATATCTGTGGTGCACCCCCCAGCTGTCCTGAATCCGAGTTTGGAGTGCACGAACGATTGCTCTCTGCCCGCACAGACGAAGAGCCAGGACTGAAAGAGGCTGCTGGATCTCTTCAGCACTCAGCAAGCTTTGCAGCCGGGACACCTCTTTTACTGTCACTCCTTGCTTACTTGTCTGAAAGTGCATTTGAACCAACGTCTCCGGCACCCAATCTCAGACATGCTGCTGCTGAGTGAGCGGAGCAATTTAGGTTGATCCCTCGGACGATGATCCATGTCAGCAAGAAGCTATAGGAAATCTTCTGCAAGTAGCCTCTTTCGGAGAGGTGGTACATATATTGCAGTCTCTCCTTTGTTTGCCAGCTCCAAATCCGTTTGAGCACAACATCGGTGGTGCACCCCCCAGCTTTCCCGAATCCGAGTTTGGAGTGCACGAACTTTTGTTTTCTGCTTGCACAGACGAATAGGCGGGACTGAAAGGGGCTGCTGGATCTCTAGTGCCCACAGCAGGATTTGCTAAGTTGACAATTTTATTGCAGTCTCTCCTTTGTTTGGCAGCTCCAAATCCGTTTGAGCACAACATCTGTGCTGCACCCCCCCAGCCGTCCTGAATCCGAGTTTCGAGTGCACGAACGATTGCACTCTGCCCGCACAGACGAAGAGCCAGGACTGAAAGAGGCTGCTGGATCTCTTCAGCACTCGGCAAGCTTTGCAACATGAACACCTCTTTTACTGTCACTCCTTGCTTACTTGTCTGAAAGTGCATTTGAACTAACGTCTCCGGCACCCAATCTCAGACATGCTGCTGCTGAGTGAGCGGAGCAAGTTAGTTTGATCCCTCTGACGATGATCTAGATCTGAGAGTAGCTATTGGAAATCTTCTGCAAACAGCATCTTTCGGAGACGTGGTACATATATTGCAGTCTCTCCTTTGTTTGAAAGCTCCAAATCCGTTTGAGCACAATATCTGTGGTGCACCCCCCCAGCCGTCCTGAATCCGAGTTTGCAGTGCACGAACTTTTGTTTTCTGCCCGCACAGACGAAGAGCCAGGACTGAAAGAGGCTGCTGGATCTCTTCAGCACTAAGCAAGCCGGATTTGCTAAAGTGACACTTTTATTGCAGTCTCTCCTTTTTTGCCAGCTCCAAGTCCGTTTGTGCACAACATCTGTGGTGCACCCCCCCGCCGTCCTTTAATCCGAGTTCGGAGTGCACGAACGATTGCTCTCTGCTCGCACAGACGAATAGGCGTGACTGAAAGAGGCTGCTGGATCTCTTCAGCACTCAGCAAGATTTGCAACCCGGACACCTCTTTTACTGTCATTCGTTGCATACTTATCAGAAAGTGCATTTGAACCGTCTCCGGCACCCAATCTCAGACATGCTGCTGCTGAGTGAGAGGAGCAAGTTTGTTTGATCCCTCTGGCGATGATCTAGATCTGAGAGTAGCTATTGGAAATCTTCTGCAAACAGCATCTTTCGGAGAGGTGGTACATATATTGCAGTCTCTCCTTTGTCTGAAAGCTCCAAATCCGTTTGAGCACAATATCTGTGGTGCACCCCCCAGCTGTCCTGAATCCGAGTTTGGAGTGCACGAACGATTGCTCTCTGCCCGCACAGACGAAGAGCCAGGACTGAAAGAGGCTGCTGGATCTCTTCAGCACTCAGCAAGCTTTGCAACATGAACACCTCTTTTACTGTCACTCCTTGCTTACTTATCCGAAAGTGCATTTGGACCAGCGCCTCCGGCACCCAATCTCAGACATGCTGTTGCTGAGTGAGCGGAGCAAGTTAGTTTGATCCCTCTGACGATGATCCATGTCTGCAAGTAGCTATTGGAAATCTTCTGCAAACAGCATCTTTCGGAGAGGTAGTACATATATTGCAGTCTCTCCTTTGTTTGCCCGCTCCAAATCCGCTTGAGCGCAACATCTGTGGTGCACCCCCCAGCCGTCCTGAATGCGAGTTTGGAGTGCACGAACGATTGTTCTGTGCTCGCACAGATGAATAGGCAGGACTGAAAGGGGCTGCTGGATCTCTACTGCCCTCAGCAGGATTTGCTAAATTGACACTTTTATTGCAGTCTCTCCTCTGTTTGACAGCTCCAAGTCCGTTTGAGCACAATATCGGTGGTGCACCCCCCAGCTTTCCCGAATCCGAGTTTGGAGTGCACGAACTTTTGTTTTCTGCTTGCGCAGACGAATAGGCGGGACTGAAAGGGGCTGCTGGATCTCTAGTGCCCACAGCAGGATTTGCTAATTTAACAATTTTATTGCAGTCTCTCCTTTGTTTGGCAGCTCCAAGTCCGTTTGGGCAGAACATCTGCGATGCACCCCCCAGCCGTCCTTTAATCCGAGTTCGGAGTGCACGAACGATTGCTCTCTGCCCGCACAGACGAAGAGTCAGGACTGAAAGAGGCTGCTGGATCTCTTCAGCACTCAGCAAGCTTTGCAACCGGGACACCTCTTTTACTATCACTCCTTGCTTACTTGTCTGAAAGTGCATTTGAACCAACGTCTCCGGCACCCAATCTCAGACATGCTGCTGCTGAGTGAGCGGAGCAAGTTAGGTTGATCCCTCTGACGATGATCCAGATCTGAGAGTAGCTATTGGAAATCTTCTGCAAACAGCATCTTTCGGAGAGGTGGTACATATATTGCAGTCTCTCCTTTGTTTGAAAGCTCCAAATCCGTTTGAGAACAATATCTCAGGTGGACCCCCCAGCCGTCCTGAATCCGAGTTTGGAGTGCACGAACGATTGCTCTCTGCCCGCACAGACGAAGAGCCAGGACTGAAAGAGGCTGCTGGATCTCTTCAGCACTCAGCAAGCTTTGCAACATGAACACCTCTTTTACTGTCACTCCTTGCTTACTTATCCGAAAGTGCATTTGGACCAGCGCCTCCGGCACCCAATCTCAGACATGCTGTTGCTGAGTGAGCGGAGCAAGTTAGTTTGATCCCTCTGACGATGATCCATGTCTGCAAGTAGCTATTGGAAATCTTCTGCAAACAGCATCTTTCGGAGAGGTAGTACATATATTGCAGTCTCTCCTTTGTTTGCCCGCTCCAAATCCGCTTGAGCGCAACATCTGTGGCGCACCCCCCAGCCGTCCTGAATGCGAGTTTGGAGTGCACGAACGATTGTTCTGTGCTCGCACAGATGAATAGGCAGGACTGAAAGGGGCTGCTGGATCTCTACTGCCCTCAGCAGGATTTGCTAAATTGACACTTTTATTGCAGTCTCTCCTCTCTTTGAAAGCTCCAAGTCCGTTTGGGCACAACATCTGTGGTGCACCCCCCAGCCGTCCTTTAATCCGAGTTCGGAGTGCACGAACGATTGCTCTCTGCCCGCACAGACGAAGAGTCAGGACTGAAAGAGGCTGCTGGATCTCTTCAGCACTCAGCAAGCTTTGCGACCGGGACACCTCTTTTACTGTCACTCCTTGCTTACTTGTCTGAAAGTGCATTTGAACCAACGTCTCCGGCACCCAATCTCAGACATGCTGCTGCTGAGTGAGCGGAGCAAGTTAGGTTGATCCCTCTGACGATGATCCATGTCAGCAAGAAGCTATTGGAAATCTTCTGCAAGTAGCATCTTTCGGAGAGGTGGTACATATATTGCAGTCTCTCCTTTGTTTGCCAGCTCCAAATCCGTGTGAGCACAACATCGGTGGTGCACCCCCCAGCTTTCCCGAATCCGAGTTTGGAGTGCACGAACTTTTGTTTTCTGCTTGCACAGACGAATAGGCGGGACTGAAAGGGGCTGCTGAATCTCCAGTGCCCACAGCAGGATTTGCTAAGTTGACAAATTTATTGCAGTCTCTCCTTTGTTTGGCAGCTCCAAATCCGTTTGAGCACAACATCTGTGCTGCACCCCCCCAGCCGTCCTGAATCCGAGTTTCGAGTGCACGAACGATTGCACTCTGCCCGCACAGACGAAGAGCCAGGACTGAAAGAGGCTGCTGGATCTCTTCAGCACTCGGCAAGCTTTGCAACATGAACACCTCTTTTACTGTCACTCCTTGCTTACTTGTCTGAAAGTGCATTTGAACTAACGTCTCCGGCACCCAATCTCAGACATGCTGCTGCTGAGTGAGCGGAGCAAGTTAGTTTGATCCCTCTGACGATGATCTAGATCTGAGAGTAGCTATTGGAAATCTTCTGCAAACAGCATCTTTCGGAGACGTGGTACATATATTGCAGTCTCTCCTTTGTTTGAAAGCTCCAAATCCGTTTGAGCACAATATCTGTGGTGCACCCCCCAGCCGTCCTGAATCCGAGTTTGCAGTGCACGAACTTTTGTTTTCTGCCCGCACAGACGAAGAGCCAGGACTGAAAGAGGCTGCTGGATCTCTTCAGCACTAAGCAAGCCGGATTTGCTAAAGTGACACTTTTATTGCAGTCTCTCCTTTTTTGCCAGCTCCAAGTCCGTTTGTGCACAACATCTGTGGTGCACCCCCCCGCCGTCCTTTAATCCGAGTTCGGAGTGCACGAACGATTGCTCTCTGCTCGCACAGACGAATAGGCGTGACTGAAAGAGGCTGCTGGATCTCTTCAGCACTCAGCAAGATTTGCAACCCGGACACCTCTTTTACTGTCATTCGTTGCATACTTATCAGAAAGTGCATTTGAACCGTCTCCGGCACCCAATCTCAGACATGCTGCTGCTGAGTGAGAGGAGCAAGTTTGTTTGATCCCTCTGGCGATGATCTAGATCTGAGAGTAGCTATTGGAAATCTTCTGCAAACAGCATCTTTCGGAGAGGTGGTACATATATTGCAGTCTCTCCTTTTTTGCCAGCTCCAAGTCCGTTTGGGCACAATATCTGTCGTGCACCCCCCAGCCGTCCTGAATCCGAGTTTGGAGTGCACGAACGATTGCTCTCTGCCCGCACAGACGAAGAGCCAGGACTGAAAGAGGCTGCTGGATCTCTTCAGCACTCAGCAAGCTTTGCAACATGAACACCTCTTTTACTGTCACTCCTTGCTTACTTATCCGAAAGTGCATTTGGACCAGCGCCTCCGGCACCCAATCTCAGACATGCTGTTGCTGAGTGAGCGGAGCAAGTTAGTTTGATCCCTCTGACGCTGATCCATGTCTGCAAGTAGCTATTGGAAATCTTCTGCAAACAGCATCTTTCGGAGGGGTAGTACATATATTGCAGTCTCTCCTTTGTTTGCCCGCTCCAAATCCGCTTGAGCGCAACATCTGTGGTGCACCCCCCAGCCGTCCTGAATGCAAGTTTGGAGTGCACGAACGATTGTTCTGTGCTCGCACAGATGAATAGGCAGGACTGAAAGGGGCTGCTGGATCTCTACTGCCCTCAGCAGGAATTGCTAAAGTGACACTTTTATTGCAGTCTCTCCTCTGTTTGACAGCTCCAAGTCCGTTTGGGCACAACATCGGTGGTGCACCCCCCAGCTTTCCCGAATCCGAGTTTGGAGTTCACGAACTTTTGTTTTCTGCTTGCACAGACGAATAGGCGGGCCTAAAAGGGGCTGCTGGATCTCCAGTGCCCACAACAGGATTTGCTAATTTGACAATTTTATTGCAGTCTCTCCTTTGTTTGGCAGCTCCAAATCCGTTTGAGCACAACATCTCAGGTGCACCCCCCAGCCGTCCTGAATCCGAGTTTCGAGTGCACGAACGATTGCACTCTGCCCGCACAGACGAAGAGCCAGGACTGAAAGAGGCTGCTGGATCTCTTCAGCACTAAGCAAACCGGATTTGCTAAAGTGACACTTTTATTGCAGTCTCTCCTTTTTTGCCAGCTCCAAGTCCGTTTGTGCACAACATCTGTGGTGCACCCCCCAGCCGTCCTTTAATCCGAGTTCGGAGGGCACGAACGATTGCTCTCTGCCCGCACAGACGAAGAGCCAGGACTGAAAGAGGCTGCTGGATCTCTTCAGCACTCAGCAAGCTTTGCAACCGGGACACCTCTTTTACTGTCACTCCTTGCTTACTTGTCTGAAAGTGCATTTGAACCAACGTCTCCGGCACCCAATCTCAGACATGCTGCTGCTGAGTGAGCGGAGCAAGTTAGGTTGATCCCTCTGACGATGATCTAGATCTGAGAGTAGCTATTGGAAATCTTCTGCAAACAGCATCTTTCGGAGAGGTGGTACATATATTGCAGTCTCTCCTTTGTCTGAAAGCTCCAAATCCGTTTGAGCACAATATCTGTGGTGCACCCCCCAGCTGTCCTGAATCCGAGTTTGGAGTGCACGAACGATTGCTCTCTGCCCGCACAGACGAAGAGCCAGGACTGAAAGAGGCTGCTGGATCTCTTCAGCACTCAGCAAGCTTTGCAGCCGGGACACCTCTTTTACTGTCACTCCTTGCTTACTTGTCTGAAAGTGCATTTGAACCAACGTCTCCGGCACCCAATCTCAGACATGCTGCTGCTGAGTGAGCGGAGCAATTTAGGTTGATCCCTCGGACGATGATCCATGTCAGCAAGAAGCTATAGGAAATCTTCTGCAAGTAGCCTCTTTCGGAGAGGTGGTACATATATTGCAGTCTCTCCTTTGTTTGCCAGCTCCAAATCCGTTTGAGCACAACATCGGTGGTGCACCCCCCAGCTTTCCCGAATCCGAGTTTGGAGTGCACGAACTTTTGTTTTCTGCTTGCACAGACGAATAGGCGGGACTGAAAGGGGCTGCTGGATCTCTAGTGCCCACAGCAGGATTTGCTAAGTTGACAATTTTATTGCAGTCTCTCCTTTGTTTGGCAGCTCCAAATCCGTTTGAGCACAACATCTGTGCTGCACCCCCCCAGCCGTCCTGAATCCGAGTTTCGAGTGCACGAACGATTGCACTCTGCCCGCACAGACGAAGAGCCAGGACTGAAAGAGGCTGCTGGATCTCTTCAGCACTCGGCAAGCTTTGCAACATGAACACCTCTTTTACTGTCACTCCTTGCTTACTTGTCTGAAAGTGCATTTGAACTAACGTCTCCGGCACCCAATCTCAGACATGCTGCTGCTGAGTGAGCGGAGCAAGTTAGTTTGATCCCTCTGACGATGATCTAGATCTGAGAGTAGCTATTGGAAATCTTCTGCAAACAGCATCTTTCGGAGACGTGGTACATATATTGCAGTCTCTCCTTTGTTTGAAAGCTCCAAATCCGTTTGAGCACAATATCTGTGGTGCACCCCCCCAGCCGTCCTGAATCCGAGTTTGCAGTGCACGAACTTTTGTTTTCTGCCCGCACAGACGAAGAGCCAGGACTGAAAGAGGCTGCTGGATCTCTTCAGCACTAAGCAAGCCGGATTTGCTAAAGTGACACTTTTATTGCAGTCTCTCCTTTTTTGCCAGCTCCAAGTCCGTTTGTGCACAACATCTGTGGTGCACCCCCCCGCCGTCCTTTAATCCGAGTTCGGAGTGCACGAACGATTGCTCTCTGCTCGCACAGACGAATAGGCGTGACTGAAAGAGGCTGCTGGATCTCTTCAGCACTCAGCAAGATTTGCAACCCGGACACCTCTTTTACTGTCATTCGTTGCATACTTATCAGAAAGTGCATTTGAACCGTCTCCGGCACCCAATCTCAGACATGCTGCTGCTGAGTGAGAGGAGCAAGTTTGTTTGATCCCTCTGGCGATGATCTAGATCTGAGAGTAGCTATTGGAAATCTTCTGCAAACAGCATCTTTCGGAGAGGTGGTACATATATTGCAGTCTCTCCTTTGTCTGAAAGCTCCAAATCCGTTTGAGCACAATATCTGTGGTGCACCCCCCAGCTGTCCTGAATCCGAGTTTGGAGTGCACGAACGATTGCTCTCTGCCCGCACAGACGAAGAGCCAGGACTGAAAGAGGCTGCTGGATCTCTTCAGCACTCAGCAAGCTTTGCAACATGAACACCTCTTTTACTGTCACTCCTTGCTTACTTATCCGAAAGTGCATTTGGACCAGCGCCTCCGGCACCCAATCTCAGACATGCTGTTGCTGAGTGAGCGGAGCAAGTTAGTTTGATCCCTCTGACGATGATCCATGTCTGCAAGTAGCTATTGGAAATCTTCTGCAAACAGCATCTTTCGGAGAGGTAGTACATATATTGCAGTCTCTCCTTTGTTTGCCCGCTCCAAATCCGCTTGAGCGCAACATCTGTGGTGCACCCCCCAGCCGTCCTGAATGCAAGTTTGGAGTGCACGAACGATTGTTCTGTGCTCGCACAGATGAATAGGCAGGACTGAAAGGGGCTGCTGGATCTCTACTGCCCTCAGCAGGATTTGCTAAATTGACACTTTTATTGCAGTCTCTCCTCTGTTTGACAGCTCCAAGTCCGTTTGAGCACAATATCGGTGGTGCACCCCCCAGCTTTCCCGAATCCGAGTTTGGAGTGCACGAACTTTTGTTTTCTGCTTGCACAGACGAATAGGCGGGACTGAAAGGGGCTGCTGGATCTCTAGTGCCCACAGCAGGATTTGCTAATTTAACAATTTTATTGCAGTCTCTCCTTTGTTTGGCAGCTCCAAGTCCGTTTGGGCAGAACATCTGCGATGCACCCCCCAGCCGTCCTTTAATCCGAGTTCGGAGTGCACGAACGATTGCTCTCTGCCCGCACAGACGAAGAGTCAGGACTGAAAGAGGCTGCTGGATCTCTTCAGCACTCAGCAAGCTTTGCAACCGGGACACCTCTTTTACTATCACTCCTTGCTTACTTGTCTGAAAGTGCATTTGAACCAACGTCTCCGGCACCCAATCTCAGACATGCTGCTGCTGAGTGAGCGGAGCAAGTTAGGTTGATCCCTCTGACGATGATCCAGATCTGAGAGTAGCTATTGGAAATCTTCTGCAAACAGCATCTTTCGGAGAGGTGGTACATATATTGCAGTCTCTCCTTTGTTTGAAAGCTCCAAATCCGTTTGAGAACAATATCTCAGGTGGACCCCCCAGCCGTCCTGAATCCGAGTTTGGAGTGCACGAACGATTGCTCTCTGCCCGCACAGACGAAGAGCCAGGACTGAAAGAGGCTGCTGGATCTCTTCAGCACTCAGCAAGCTTTGCAACATGAACACCTCTTTTACTGTCACTCCTTGCTTACTTATCCGAAAGTGCATTTGGACCAGCGCCTCCGGCACCCAATCTCAGACATGCTGTTGCTGAGTGAGCGGAGCAAGTTAGTTTGATCCCTCTGACGATGATCCATGTCTGCAAGTAGCTATTGGAAATCTTCTGCAAACAGCATCTTTCGGAGAGGTAGTACATATATTGCAGTCTCTCCTTTGTTTGCCCGCTCCAAATCCGCTTGAGCGCAACATCTGTGGCGCACCCCCCAGCCGTCCTGAATGCGAGTTTGGAGTGCACGAACGATTGTTCTGTGCTCGCACAGATGAATAGGCAGGACTGAAAGGGGCTGCTGGATCTCTACTGCCCTCAGCAGGATTTGCTAAATTGACACTTTTATTGCAGTCTCTCCTCTGTTTGAAAGCTCCAAGTCCGTTTGGGCACAACATCTGTGGTGCACCCCCCAGCCGTCCTTTAATCCGAGTTCGGAGTGCACGAACGATTGCTCTCTGCCCGCACAGACGAAGAGTCAGGACTGAAAGAGGCTGCTGGATCTCTTCAGCACTCAGCAAGCTTTGCGACCGGGACACCTCTTTTACTGTCACTCCTTGCTTACTTGTCTGAAAGTGCATTTGAACCAACGTCTCCGGCACCCAATCTCAGACATGCTGCTGCTGAGTGAGCGGAGCAAGTTAGGTTGATCCCTCTGACGATGATCCATGTCAGCAAGAAGCTATTGGAAATCTTCTGCAAGTAGCATCTTTCGGAGAGGTGTTACATATATTGCAGTCTCTCCTTTGTTTGCCAGCTCCAAATCCGTGTGAGCACAACATCGGTGGTGCACCCCCCAGCTTTCCCGAATCCGAGTTTGGAGTGCACGAACTTTTGTTTTCTGCTTGCACAGACGAATAGGCGGGACTGAAAGGGGCTGCTGAATCTCCAGTGCCCACAGCAGGATTTGCTAAGTTGACAAATTTATTGCAGTCTCTCCTTTGTTTGGCAGCTCCAAATCCGTTTGAGTACAACATCTCAGGTGCACCCCCCCAGCCGTCCTGAATCCGAGTTTCGAGTGCACGAACGATTGCACTCTGCCCGCACAGACGAAGAGCCAGGACTGAAAGAGGCTGCTGGATCTCTTCAGCACTAAGCAAGCCGGATTTGCTAAAGTGACACTTTTATTGCAGTCTCTCCTTTTTTGCCAGCTCCAAGTCCGTTTGTGCACAACATCTGTGGTGCACCCCCAGCCGTCCTTTAATCCGAGTTCGGAGTGCACGAACGATTGTTCTCTGCCCGCACAGACGAAGAGCCAGGACTGAAAGAGGCTGCTGGATCTCTTCAGCACTCAGCAAGCTTTGCAACCGGGACACCTCTTTTACTGTCACTCCTTGCTTACTTGTCTGAAAGTGCATTTGAACCAACGTCTCCGGCACCCAATCTCAGACATGCTGCTGCTGAGTGAGCGGAGCAAGTTAGGTTGATCCCTCTGACGATGATCTAGATCTGAGAGTAGCTATTGGAAATCTTCTGCAAACAGCATCTTTCGGAGAGGTGGTACATATATTGCAGTCTCTCCTTTGTTTGAAAGCTCCAAATCCGTTTGAGCACAATATCTCAGGTGGACCCCCCAGCCGTCCTGAATCCGAGTTTGGAGTGCACGAACGATTGCTCTCTGCCCGCACAGACGAAGAGCCAGGACTGAAAGAGGCTGCTGGATCTCTTCAGCACTAAGCAAGCCGGATTTGCTAAAGTGACACTTTTATTGCAGTCTCTCCTTTTTTGCCAGCTCCAAGTCCGTTTGTGCACAACATCTGTGGTGCACCCCCCCGCCGTCCTTTAATCCGAGTTCGGAGTGCACGAACGATTGCTCTCTGCTCGCACAGACGAATAGGCGTGACTGAAAGAGGCTGCTGGATCTCTTCAGCACTCAGAAAGATTTGCAACCCGGACACCTCTTTTACTGTCATTCGTTGCATACTTATCAGAAAGTGCATTTGAACCGTCTCCGGCACCCAATCTCAGACATGCTGCTGCTGAGTGAGAGGAGCAAGTTTGTTTGATCCCTCTGGCGATGATCTAGATCTGAGAGTAGCTATTGGAAATCTTCTGCAAACAGCATCTTTCGGAGAGGTGGTACATATATTGCAGTCTCTCCTTTTTTGCCAGCTCCAAGTCCGTTTGGGCACAATATCTGTCGTGCACCCCCCAGCCGTCCTGAATCCGAGTTTGGAGTGCACGAACGATTGCTCTCTGCCCGCACAGACGAAGAGCCAGGACTGAAAGAGGCTGCTGGATCTCTTCAGCACTCAGCAAGCTTTGCAACATGAACACCTCTTTTACTGTCACTCCTTGCTTACTTATCCGAAAGTGCATTTGGACCAGCGCCTCCGGCACCCAATCTCAGACATGCTGTTGCTGAGTGAGCGGAGCAAGTTAGTTTGATCCCTCTGACGCTGATCCATGTCTGCAAGTAGCTATTGGAAATCTTCTGCAAACAGCATCTTTCGGAGGGGTAGTACATATATTGCAGTCTCTCCTTTGTTTGCCCGCTCCAAATCCGCTTGAGCGCAACATCTGTGGTGCACCCCCCAGCCGTCCTGAATGCAAGTTTGGAGTGCACGAACGATTGTTCTGTGCTCGCACAGATGAATAGGCAGGACTGAAAGGGGCTGCTGGATCTCTACTGCCCTCAGCAGGAATTGCTAAAGTGACACTTTTATTGCAGTCTCTCCTCTGTTTGACAGCTCCAAGTCCGTTTGGGCACAACATCGGTGGTGCACCCCCCAGCTTTCCCGAATCCGAGTTTGGAGTTCACGAACTTTTGTTTTCTGCTTGCACAGACGAATAGGCGGGCCTAAAAGGGGCTGCTGGATCTCCAGTGCCCACAACAGGATTTGCTAATTTGACAATTTTATTGCAGTCTCTCCTTTGTTTGGCAGCTCCAAATCCGTTTGAGCACAACATCTCAGGTGCACCCCCCAGCCGTCCTGAATCCGAGTTTCGAGTGCACGAACGATTGCACTCTGCCCGCACAGACGAAGAGCCAGGACTGAAAGAGGCTGCTGGATCTCTTCAGCACTAAGCAAACCGGATTTGCTAAAGTGACACTTTTATTGCAGTCTCTCCTTTTTTGCCAGCTCCAAGTCCGTTTGTGCACAACATCTGTGGTGCACCCCCCAGCCGTCCTTTAATCCGAGTTCGGAGGGCACGAACGATTGCTCTCTGCCCGCACAGACGAAGAGCCAGGACTGAAAGAGGCTGCTGGATCTCTTCAGCACTCAGCAAGCTTTGCAACCGGGACACCTCTTTTACTGTCACTCCTTGCTTACTTGTCTGAAAGTGCATTTGAACCAACGTCTCCGGCACCCAATCTCAGACATGCTGCTGCTGAGTGAGCGGAGCAAGTTAGGTTGATCCCTCTGACGATGATCTAGATCTGAGAGTAGCTATTGGAAATCTTCTGCAAACAGCATCTTTCGGAGAGGTGGTACATATATTGCAGTCTCTCCTTTGTCTGAAAGCTCCAAATCCGTTTGAGCACAATATCTGTGGTGCACCCCCCAGCTGTCCTGAATCCGAGTTTGGAGTGCACGAACGATTGCTCTCTGCCCGCACAGACGAAGAGCCAGGACTGAAAGAGGCTGCTGGATCTCTTCAGCACTCAGCAAGCTTTGCAGCCGGGACACCTCTTTTACTGTCACTCCTTGCTTACTTGTCTGAAAGTGCATTTGAACCAACGTCTCCGGCACCCAATCTCAGACATGCTGCTGCTGAGTGAGCGGAGCAATTTAGGTTGATCCCTCGGACGATGATCCATGTCAGCAAGAAGCTATAGGAAATCTTCTGCAAGTAGCCTCTTTCGGAGAGGTGGTACATATATTGCAGTCTCTCCTTTGTTTGCCAGCTCCAAATCCGTTTGAGCACAACATCGGTGGTGCACCCCCCAGCTTTCCCGAATCCGAGTTTGGAGTGCACGAACTTTTGTTTTCTGCTTGCACAGACGAATAGGCGGGACTGAAAGGGGCTGCTGGATCTCTAGTGCCCACAGCAGGATTTGCTAAGTTGACAATTTTATTGCAGTCTCTCCTTTGTTTGGCAGCTCCAAATCCGTTTGAGCACAACATCTGTGCTGCACCCCCCCAGCCGTCCTGAATCCGAGTTTCGAGTGCACGAACGATTGCACTCTGCCCGCACAGACGAAGAGCCAGGACTGAAAGAGGCTGCTGGATCTCTTCAGCACTCGGCAAGCTTTGCAACATGAACACCTCTTTTACTGTCACTCCTTGCTTACTTGTCTGAAAGTGCATTTGAACTAACGTCTCCGGCACCCAATCTCAGACATGCTGCTGCTGAGTGAGCGGAGCAAGTTAGTTTGATCCCTCTGACGATGATCTAGATCTGAGAGTAGCTATTGGAAATCTTCTGCAAACAGCATCTTTCGGAGACGTGGTACATATATTGCAGTCTCTCCTTTGTTTGAAAGCTCCAAATCCGTTTGAGCACAATATCTGTGGTGCACCCCCCCAGCCGTCCTGAATCCGAGTTTGCAGTGCACGAACTTTTGTTTTCTGCCCGCACAGACGAAGAGCCAGGACTGAAAGAGGCTGCTGGATCTCTTCAGCACTAAGCAAGCCGGATTTGCTAAAGTGACACTTTTATTGCAGTCTCTCCTTTTTTGCCAGCTCCAAGTCCGTTTGTGCACAACATCTGTGGTGCACCCCCCCGCCGTCCTTTAATCCGAGTTCGGAGTGCACGAACGATTGCTCTCTGCTCGCACAGACGAATAGGCGTGACTGAAAGAGGCTGCTGGATCTCTTCAGCACTCAGCAAGATTTGCAACCCGGACACCTCTTTTACTGTCATTCGTTGCATACTTATCAGAAAGTGCATTTGAACCGTCTCCGGCACCCAATCTCAGACATGCTGCTGCTGAGTGAGAGGAGCAAGTTTGTTTGATCCCTCTGGCGATGATCTAGATCTGAGAGTAGCTATTGGAAATCTTCTGCAAACAGCATCTTTCGGAGAGGTGGTACATATATTGCAGTCTCTCCTTTGTCTGAAAGCTCCAAATCCGTTTGAGCACAATATCTGTGGTGCACCCCCCAGCTGTCCTGAATCCGAGTTTGGAGTGCACGAACGATTGCTCTCTGCCCGCACAGACGAAGAGCCAGGACTGAAAGAGGCTGCTGGATCTCTTCAGCACTCAGCAAGCTTTGCAACATGAACACCTCTTTTACTGTCACTCCTTGCTTACTTATCCGAAAGTGCATTTGGACCAGCGCCTCCGGCACCCAATCTCAGACATGCTGTTGCTGAGTGAGCGGAGCAAGTTAGTTTGATCCCTCTGACGATGATCCATGTCTGCAAGTAGCTATTGGAAATCTTCTGCAAACAGCATCTTTCGGAGAGGTAGTACATATATTGCAGTCTCTCCTTTGTTTGCCCGCTCCAAATCCGCTTGAGCGCAACATCTGTGGTGCACCCCCCAGCCGTCCTGAATGCGAGTTTGGAGTGCACGAACGATTGTTCTGTGCTCGCACAGATGAATAGGCAGGACTGAAAGGGGCTGCTGGATCTCTACTGCCCTCAGCAGGATTTGCTAAATTGACACTTTTATTGCAGTCTCTCCTCTGTTTGACAGCTCCAAGTCCGTTTGAGCACAATATCGGTGGTGCACCCCCCAGCTTTCCCGAATCCGAGTTTGGAGTGCACGAACTTTTGTTTTCTGCTTGCACAGACGAATAGGCGGGACTGAAAGGGGCTGCTGGATCTCTAGTGCCCACAGCAGGATTTGCTAATTTAACAATTTTATTGCAGTCTCTCCTTTGTTTGGCAGCTCCAAGTCCGTTTGGGCAGAACATCTGCGATGCACCCCCCAGCCGTCCTTTAATCCGAGTTCGGAGTGCACGAACGATTGCTCTCTGCCCGCACAGACGAAGAGTCAGGACTGAAAGAGGCTGCTGGATCTCTTCAGCACTCAGCAAGCTTTGCAACCGGGACACCTCTTTTACTATCACTCCTTGCTTACTTGTCTGAAAGTGCATTTGAACCAACGTCTCCGGCACCCAATCTCAGACATGCTGCTGCTGAGTGAGCGGAGCAAGTTAGGTTGATCCCTCTGACGATGATCCAGATCTGAGAGTAGCTATTGGAAATCTTCTGCAAACAGCATCTTTCGGAGAGGTGGTACATATATTGCAGTCTCTCCTTTGTTTGAAAGCTCCAAATCCGTTTGAGAACAATATCTCAGGTGGACCCCCCAGCCGTCCTGAATCCGAGTTTGGAGTGCACGAACGATTGCTCTCTGCCCGCACAGACGAAGAGCCAGGACTGAAAGAGGCTGCTGGATCTCTTCAGCACTCAGCAAGCTTTGCAACATGAACACCTCTTTTACTGTCACTCCTTGCTTACTTATCCGAAAGTGCATTTGGACCAGCGCCTCCGGCACCCAATCTCAGACATGCTGTTGCTGAGTGAGCGGAGCAAGTTAGTTTGATCCCTCTGACGATGATCCATGTCTGCAAGTAGCTATTGGAAATCTTCTGCAAACAGCATCTTTCGGAGAGGTAGTACATATATTGCAGTCTCTCCTTTGTTTGCCCGCTCCAAATCCGCTTGAGCGCAACATCTGTGGCGCACCCCCCAGCCGTCCTGAATGCGAGTTTGGAGTGCACGAACGATTGTTCTGTGCTCGCACAGATGAATAGGCAGGACTGAAAGGGGCTGCTGGATCTCTACTGCCCTCAGCAGGATTTGCTAAATTGACACTTTTATTGCAGTCTCTCCTCTGTTTGAAAGCTCCAAGTCCGTTTGGGCACAACATCTGTGGTGCACCCCCCAGCCGTCCTTTAATCCGAGTTCGGAGTGCACGAACGATTGCTCTCTGCCCGCACAGACGAAGAGTCAGGACTGAAAGAGGCTGCTGGATCTCTTCAGCACTCAGCAAGCTTTGCGACCGGGACACCTCTTTTACTGTCACTCCTTGCTTACTTGTCTGAAAGTGCATTTGAACCAACGTCTCCGGCACCCAATCTCAGACATGCTGCTGCTGAGTGAGCGGAGCAAGTTAGGTTGATCCCTCTGACGATGATCCATGTCAGCAAGAAGCTATTGGAAATCTTCTGCAAGTAGCATCTTTCGGAGAGGTGTTACATATATTGCAGTCTCTCCTTTGTTTGCCAGCTCCAAATCCGTGTGAGCACAACATCGGTGGTGCACCCCCCAGCTTTCCCGAATCCGAGTTTGGAGTGCACGAACTTTTGTTTTCTGCTTGCACAGACGAATAGGCGGGACTGAAAGGGGCTGCTGAATCTCCAGTGCCCACAGCAGGATTTGCTAAGTTGACAAATTTATTGCAGTCTCTCCTTTGTTTGGCAGCTCCAAATCCGTTTGAGTACAACATCTCAGGTGCACCCCCCCAGCCGTCCTGAATCCGAGTTTCGAGTGCACGAACGATTGCACTCTGCCCGCACAGACGAAGAGCCAGGACTGAAAGAGGCTGCTGGATCTCTTCAGCACTAAGCAAGCCGGATTTGCTAAAGTGACACTTTTATTGCAGTCTCTCCTTTTTTGCCAGCTCCAAGTCCGTTTGTGCACAACATCTGTGGTGCACCCCCAGCCGTCCTTTAATCCGAGTTCGGAGTGCACGAACGATTGTTCTCTGCCCGCACAGACGAAGAGCCAGGACTGAAAGAGGCTGCTGGATCTCTTCAGCACTCAGCAAGCTTTGCAACCGGGACACCTCTTTTACTGTCACTCCTTGCTTACTTGTCTGAAAGTGCATTTGAACCAACGTCTCCGGCACCCAATCTCAGACATGCTGCTGCTGAGTGAGCGGAGCAAGTTAGGTTGATCCCTCTGACGATGATCTAGATCTGAGAGTAGCTATTGGAAATCTTCTGCAAACAGCATCTTTCGGAGAGGTGGTACATATATTGCAGTCTCTCCTTTGTTTGAAAGCTCCAAATCCGTTTGAGCACAATATCTCAGGTGGACCCCCCAGCCGTCCTGAATCCGAGTTTGGAGTGCACGAACGATTGCTCTCTGCCCGCACAGACGAAGAGCCAGGACTGAAAGAGGCTGCTGGATCTCTTCAGCACTCAGCAAGCTTTGCAACATGAACACCTCTTCTACTGTCACTCCTTGCTTACTTATCCGAAAGTGCATTTGGACCAGCGCCTCCGGCACCCAATCTCAGACATGCTGTTGCTGAGTGAGCGGAGCAAGTTAGTTTGATCCCTCTGACGATGATCCACGTCTGCAAGTAGCTATTGGAAATCTTCTGCAAACAGCATCTTTCGGAGAGGTAGTACATATATTGCAGTCTCTCCTTTGTTTGCCCGCTCCAAATCCGCTTGAGCGCAACATCTGTGGTGCACCCCCCAGCCGTCCTGAATGCGAGTTTGGAGTGCACGAACGATTGTTCTGTGCTCGCACAGATGAATAGGCAGGACTGAAAGGGGCTGCTGGATCTCTAGTGCCCTCAGCAGGATTTGCTAAGTTGACAATTTTATTGCAGTCTCTCCTTTGTTTGGCAGCTCCAAATCCGTTTGAGCACAACATCTCAGGTACACCCCCCCAGCCGTCCTGAATCCGAGTTTCGAGTGCACGAACGATTGCACTCTGCCCGCACAGACGAAGAGCCAGGACAGAAAGAGGCTGCTGAATCCCTTCAGCACTAAGCAAGCCGGATTTGCTAAAGTGACACTTTTATTGCAGTCTCTCCTTTTTTGCCAGCTCCAAGTCCGTTTGTGCACAACATCTGTGGTGCACCCCCTAGCCGTCCTTTAATCCGAGTTCGGAGCGCACGAACGATTGTTCTCTGCCCGCACAGACGAAGAGCCAGGACTGAAAGAGGCTGCTGGATCTCTTCAGCACTCAGGAAGCTTTGCAACCGGGACACCTCTTTTACTGTCACTCCTTGCTTACTTGTCTGAAAGTGCATTTGAACCAACGTCTCCGGCACCCAATCTCAGACATGCTGCTGCTGAGTGAGCGGAGCAAGTTAGGTTGATCCCTCTGACGATGATCTAGATCTGAGAGTAGCTATTGGAAATCTTCTGCAAACAGCATCTTTCGGAGAGGTGGTACATATATTACAGTCTCTCCTTTGTTTGAAAGCTCCAAATCCGTTTGAGCACAATATCTCAGGTGGACCCCCCAGCCGTCCTGAATCCGAGTTTGGAGTGCACGAACGATTGCTCTCTGCCCGCACAGACGAAGAGCCAGGACTGAAAGAGGCTGCTGGATCTCTTCAGCACTCAGCAAGCTTTGCAACATGAACACCTCTTCTACTGTCACTCCTTGCTTACTTATCCGAAAGTGCATTTGGACCAGCGCCTCCGGCACCCAATCTCAGACATGCTGTTGCTGAGTGAGCGGAGCAAGTTAGTTTGATCCCTCTGACGATGATCCATGTCTGCAAGTAGCTATTGGAAATCTTCTGCAAACAGCATCTTTCGGAGGGGTAGTACATATATTGCAGTCTCTCCTCTGTTTGACAGCTCCAAGTCCGTTTGGGCACAACATCTGTGGTGCACCCCCCAGCCGTCCTTTATTCCGAGTTTGGAGTGCACGAACGATTGCTCTCTGCCCGCACAGACGAAGAGTCAGGATTGAAAGAGGCTGCTGGATCTCTTCAGCACTCAGCAAGCTTTGCAACCGGGACACCTCTTTTACTGTCACTCCTTGCTTACTTGTCTGAAAGTGCATTTGAACCAACGTCTCCGGCACCCAATCTCAGACATGCTGCTGCTGAGTGAGCGGAGCAAGTTAGGTTGATCCCTCTGACGATGATCCATGTCAGCAAGAAGCTATAGGAAATCTTCTGCAAGTAGCATCTTTCGGAGAGGTGGTACATATATTGCAGTCTCTCCTTTGTTTGCCAGCTCCAAATCCGTTTGAGCACAACATCGGTGGTGCCCCCCCCAGCTTTCCCGAATCCGAGTTTGGAGTGCACGAACTTTTGTTTTCTGCTTGCACAGACGAATAGGCGGGACTGAAAGGGGCTGCTGGATCTCTACTGCCCACAGCAGGATTTGCTAAGTTGACAATTTTATTGCAGTCTCTCCTTTGTTTGGCAGCTCCAAATCCGTTTGAGCACAACATCTCAGGTGCACCCCCCCAGCCGTCCTGAATCCGAGTTTCGAGTGCACGAACGATTGCACTCTGCCCGCACAGACGAAGAGCCAAGACTGAAAGAGGCTGCTTGATCTCTTCAGCACTAAGCAAGCCGGATTGGCTAAAGTGACACTTTTATTGCAGTCTCTCCTTTGTTTGACAGCTCCAAGTCCGTTTGGGCACAACATCTGTGGTGCACCCCCCAGCCGTCCTTTAATCCGAGTTCGGAGTGCACGAACGATTGCTCTCTGCCCGCACAGAGGAAGAGCCAGGACTGAAAGAGGCTGCTGGATCTCTTCAGCACTCAGCAAGCTTTGCAACATGAACACCTCTTTTACTGTCACTCCTTGCTTACTTATCCGAAAGTGCATTTGGACCAGCGCCACCAGCACCCAATCTCAGACATGCTGCTGCTGAGTGTGCGGAGCAAGTTAGTTTGATCCCTCTGACGATGATCTAGATCTGAGAGTAGCTATTGGAAATCTTCTGCAAACAGCATCTTTCGGAGAGGTAGTACATATATTGCAGTCTCTCCATTGTTTGAAAGCTCCAAATCCATTAGAGCACAATATCTGTGGTGCACCCCCCAGCCGTCCTGAATCCGAGTTTGGAGTGCACGAACGATTGCTCTCTGCCCGCACAGACGAAGAGCCAGGACTGAAAGAGGCTGCTGGATCTCTTCAGCACTCAGCAGGCTTTGCAACATGAACTCCTCTTTTGCTGTCACTCCTTGCTTACTTGTCTGAAAGTGCATTTGAACCAACGTCTCCGGCACCCAATCTCAGACATGCTGCTGCTGAGTGAGCGGAGCAAGTTAGGTTGATCCCTCAGACGATGATCCATGTCAGCAAGAAGCTATAGGAAATCTTCTGCAAGTAGCATCTTTCGGAGAGGTTGTACATATGTTGCAGTCTCTCCTTTGTTTGCCAGCTCCAAATCCGCTTGCGCGCAACATCTGTGGTGCATCCCCCAGCCGTCCTGAATGCAAGTTTGGAGTGCACGAACGATTGTTCTGTGCTCGCACAGATGAATAGGCAGGACTGAAAGGGGCTGCTGCATCTCTTCAGCCCTCAGCAGGATTTGATAAATTGACACTTTTATTGCAGTCTCTCCTTTGTTTGCCAGCTCCAAATCCGTTTGAGCACATCGGTGGTGCACCCCCCAGCTTTCCCGAATCCGAGTTTGGAGTGCACGAACTTTTGTTTTCTGCTTGCACAGACGAATAGGCGGGACTGAAAGGGGCTGCTGGATCTCTAGTGCCCACAGCAGGATTTGCTAAGTTGACAATTTTATTGCAGTCTCTCCTTTGTTTGGCAGCTCCAAATCCGTTTGAGCACAACATCTCAGGTGCCCCCCCCCAGCCGTCCTGAATCCGAGTTTCGAGTGCACGAACGATTGCACTCTGCCCGCACAGACGAAGAGCCAGGACTGAAAGAGGCTGCTGGATCTCTTCAGCACTAAGCAAGCCGGATTTGCTAAAGTGACACTTATATTGCAGTCTCCCCTTTTTTGCCAGCTCCAAGTCCGTTTGGGCACAACACCTGTGGTGCACCCCCCAGCCGTCCTTTAATCCGAGTTCGGAGTGCACGAACGATTGCTCTCTGCCCACACAGACGAAGAGCCAGGATTGAAAGAGGCTGCTGGATCTCTTCAGCACTCAGCAAGCTTTGCAACATGAACACCTCTTTTACTGTCACCCCTTGCTTACTTGTCTGAAAGTGCATTTGAACCAACGTCTCCGGCACCCAATCTCAGACATGCTGCTGCTGAGTGAGCGGAGCAAGTTAGGTTGATCCCTCTGACGATGATCTACATCTGAGAGTAGCTATTGGAAATCTTCTGCAAACAGCATCTTTCGGAGAGGTGGTACATATATTGCAGTCTCTCCTTTGTTTGCCAGCTCCAAATCCGTTTGAGCACAACATCGGTGGTGCACCCCCCAGCTTTCCCGAATCCGAGTTTGGAGTGCACGAACTTTTGTTTTCTGCTTGCACAGACGAATAGGCGGGACTGAAAGGGGCTGCTGGATCTCCAGTGCCCACAGCAGGATTTGCTAAGTTGACAATTTTATTGCAGTCTCTCCTTTGTTTGGCAGCTCCAAATCCGTTTGAGCACAACATCTCAGGTGCACCCCCCCAGCCGTCCTGAATCCGAGTTTCGAGTGCACGAACGATTGCACTCTGCCCGCACAGACGAAGAGCCAGGACAGAAAGAGGCTGCTGAATCCCTTCAGCACTAAGCAAGCCGGATTTGCTAAAGTGACACTTTTATTGCAGTCTCTCCTTTTTTGCCAGCTCCAAGTCCGTTTGGGCACAACATCTGTGGTGCACCCCCCAGCCGTCCTTTAATCCGAGTTCGGAGTGCACGAACGATTGCTCTCTGCCCGCACAGACGAAGAGTCAGGACTGAAAGAGGCTGCTGGATCTCTTCAGCACTCAGCAAGCTTTGCAACGGGGACACCTCTTTTACTGTCACTCCTTGCTTACTTGTCTGAAAGTGCATTTGAACCAACGTCTCCGGCACCCAATCTCAGACATGCTGCTGCTGAGTGAGCGGAGCAAGTTAATTTGATCCCTCTGACGATGATCCAGATCTGAGAGTAGCTATTGGAAATCTTCTGCAAACAGCATCTTTCGGAGAGGTGGTACATATATTGCAGTCTCTCCTTTGTTAGAAAGCTCCAAATCCGTTTGAGCACAATATCTCAGGTGCACCCCCCAGCTTTCCCGAATCCGAGTTTGGAGTGCACGAACTTTTGTTTTCTGCTTGCACAGACGAATAGGCGGGACTGAAAGGGGCTGCTGGATCTCCAGTGCCCACAGCAGGATTTGCTAAGTTGACAATTTTATTGCAGTCTCTCCTTTGTTTGGCAGCTCCAAATCCGTGTGAGCACAACATCTCAGGTGCACCCCCCCAGCCGTCCTGAATCCGAGTTTCGAGTGCACGAACGATTGCACTCTGCCCGCACAGACGAAGAGCCAGGACAGAAAGAGGCTGCTGAATCCCTTCAGCACTAAGCAAGCCGGATTTGCTAAAGTGACACTTTTATTGCAGTCTCTCCTTTTTTGCCAGCTCCAAGTCCGTTTGGGCACAACATCTGTGGTGCACCCCCCAGCCGTCCTTTAATCCGAGTTCGGAGTGCACGAACGATTGCTCTCTGCCCGCACAGACGAAGAGTCAGGACTGAAAGAGGCTGCTGGATCTCTTCAGCACTCAGCAAGCTTTGCAACGGGGACACCTCTTTTACTGTCACTCCTTGCTTACTTGTCTGAAAGTGCATTTGAACCAACGTCTCCGGCACCCAATCTCAGACATGCTGCTGCTGAGTGAGCGGAGCAAGTTAATTTGATCCCTCTGACGATGATCCAGATCTGAGAGTAGCTATTGGAAATCTGCAAACAGCATCTTTCGGAGAGGTGGTACATATATTGCAGTCTCTCCTTTGTTAGAAAGCTCCAAATACGTTTGAGCACAATATCTCAGGTGCACACCCCAGCCGACCTGAATCCGAGTTTGGAGTGCACGAACGATTGCTCTCTGCCCGCACAGACGAAGAGCCAGGACTGAAAGAGGCTGCTGGATCTCTTCAGCACTAAGCAAGCCGGATTGGCTAAAGTGACACTTTTATTGCAGTCTCTCCTTTGTTTGCCAGCTCCAAGTCCGTTTGGGCACAACATCTGTGGTGCACCCCCCAGCCGTCCTTTAATCCGAGTTCGGAGTGCACGAACGATTGCTCTCTGCCCGCACAGAGGAAGAGCCAGGACTGAAAGAGGCTGCTGGATCTCTTCAGCACTCAGCAAGCTTTGCAACATGAACACCTCTTTTACTGTCACTCCTTGCTTACTTATCCGAAAGTGCATTTGGACCATCGCCTCCGGCACCCAATCTCAGACATGCTGCTGCTGAGTGAGCGGAGCAAGTTAGTTTGATCCCTCTGACGATGACCCATGTCTGAGAGTAGCTATTGGAAATCTTCTGCAAACAGCATCTTTCGGAGAGGTAGTACATATATTGCAGTCTCTCCATTGTTTGAAATCTCCAAATCCATTAGAGCACAATATCTGTGGTGCACCCCCCAGCCGTCCTGAATCCGAGTTTCGAGTGCACGAACGATTGCTCTCTGCCCGCACAGACGAAGAGCCAAGACTGAAAGAGGCTGCTGGATCTCTTCAGCACTAAGCAAGCCGGATTGGCTAAAGTGACACTTTTATTGCAGTCTCTCCTTTGTTTGACAGCTCCAAGTCCGTTTGGGCACAACATCTGTGGTGCACCCCCCAGCCGTCCTTTAATCCGAGTTCGGAGTGCACGAACGATTGCTCTCTGCCCGCACAGAGGAAGAGCCAGGACTGAAAGAGGCTGCTGGATCTCTTCAGCACTCAGCAAGCTTTGCAACATGAACACCTCTTTTACTGTCACTCCTTGCTTACTTATCCGAAAGTGCATTTGGACCAGCGCCACCGGCACCCAATCTCAGACATGCTGCTGCTGAGTGTGCGGAGCAAGTTAGTTTGATCCCTCTGACGATGACCCATGTCTGAGAGTAGCTATTGGAAATCTTCTGCAAACAGCATCTTTCGGAGAGGTAGTACATATATTGCAGTCTCTCCATTGTTTGAAAGCTCCAAATCCATTAGAGCACAATATCTGTGGTGCACCCCCCAGCCGTCCTGAATCCGAGTTTGGAGTGCACGAACGATTGCTCTCTGCCCGCACAGACGAAGAGCCAGGACTGAAAGAGGCTGCTGGATCTCTTCAGCACTCAGCAGGCTTTGCAACATGAACTCCTCTTTTGCTGTCACTCCTTGCTTACTTGTCTGAAAGTGCATTTGAACCAACGTCTCCGGCACCCAATCTCAGACATGCTGCTGCTGAGTGAGCGGAGCAAGTTAGGTTGATCCCTCAGACGATGATCCATGTCAGCAAGAAGCTATAGGAAATCTTCTGCAAGTAGCATCTTTCGGAGAGGTAGTACATATATTGCAGTCTCTCCTTTGTTTGCCAGCTCCAAATCCGCTTGCGCGCAACATCTGTGGTGCATCCCCCAGCCGTCCTGAATGCAAGTTTGGAGTGCACGAACGATTGTTCTGTGCTCGCACAGATGAATAGGCAGGACTGAAAGGGGCTGCTGGATCTCTACTACTCTCAGCAGGATTTGATAAATTGACACTTTTATTGCAGTCTCTCCTTTGTTTGCCAGCTCCAAATCCGTTTGAGCACATCGGTGGTGCACCCCCCAGCTTTCCCGAATCCGAGTTTGGAGTGCACGAACTTTTGTTTTCTGCTTGCACAGACGAATAGGCGGGACTGAAAGGGGCTGCTGGATCTCTAGTGCCCACAGCAGGATTTGCTAAGTTGACAATTTTATTGCAGTCTCTCCTTTGTTTGGCAGCTCCAAATCCGTTTGAGCACAACATCTCAGGTGCCCCCCCCCAGCCGTCCTGAATCCGAGTTTCGAGTGCACGAACGATTGCACTCTGCCCGCACAGACGAAGAGCCAGGACTGAAAGAGGCTGCTGGATCTCTTCAGCACTAAGCAAGCCGGATTTGCTAAAGTGACACTTATATTGCAGTCTCCCCTTTTTTGCCAGCTCCAAGTCCGTTTGGGCACAACATCTGTGGTGCACCCCCCAGCCGTCCTTTAATCCGAGTTCGGAGTGCACGAACGATTGCTCTCTGCCCACACAGACGAAGAGCCAGGATTGAAAGAGGCTGCTGGATCTCTTCAGCACTCAGCAAGCTTTGCAACATGAACACCTCTTTTACTGTAACTCCTTGCTTACTTGTCTGAAAGTGCATTTGAACCAACGTCTCCGGCACCCAATCTCAGACATGCTGCTGCTGAGTGAGCGGAGCAAGTTAGGTTGATCCCTCTGACGATGATCTAGATCTGAGAGTAGCTATTGGAAATCTTCTGCAAACAGCATCTTTCGGAGAGGTGGTACATATATTGCAGTCTCTCCTTTGTTTGCCAGCTCCAAATCCGTTTGAGCACAACATCGGTGGTGCACCCCCCAGCTTTCCCGAATCCGAGTTTGGAGTGCACGAACTTTTGTTTTCTGCTTGCACAGACGAATAGGCGGGACTGAAAGGGGCTGCTGGATCTCCAGTGCCCACAGCAAGATTTGCTAAGTTGACAATTTTATTGCAGTCTCTCCTTTGTTTGGCAGCTCCAAATCCGTTTGAGCACAACATCTCAGGTGCACCCCCCCAGCCGTCCTGAATCCGAGTTTCGAGTGCACGAACGATTGCACTCTGCCCGCACAGACGAAGAGCCAGGACTGAAAGAGGCTGCTGGATCTCTTCAGCACTAAGCAAGCCGGATTTGCTAAAGTGACACTTTTATTGCAGTCTCTCCTTTTTTGCCAGCTCCAAGTCCGTTTGTGCACAACATCTGTGGTGCACCCCCCAGCCGTCCTTTAATCCGAGTTCGGAGTGCACGAACGATTGTTCTCTGCCCGCACAGACGAAGAGCCAGGACTGAAAGAGGCTGCTGGATCTCTTCAGCACTCAGCAAGCTTTGCAGCCGGGACACCTCTTTTACTGTCACTCCTTGCTTACTTGTCTGAAAGTGCATTTGAACCAACGTCTCCGGCACCCAATCTCAGACATGCTGCTGCTGAGTGAGCGGAGCAAGTTAGGTTGATCCCTCTGACGATGATCTAGATCTGAGAGTAGCTATTGGAAATCTTCTGCAAACAGCATCTTTCGGAGAGGTGGTACATATATTGCAGTCTCTCCTTTGTTTGAAAGCTCCAAATCCGTTTGAGCACAATATCTGTGGTGCACCCCCCAGCCGTCCTGAATCCGAGTTTGGAGTGCACGAACGATTGCTCTCTGCCCGCACAGACGAAGAGCCAGGACTGAAAGAGGCTGCTGGATCTCTTCAGCACTCAGCAAGCTTTGCAGCATGAACACCTCTTTTACTGTCACTCCTTGCTTACTTATCCGAAAGTGCATTTGGTCCAGCGCCTCCGGCACCCAATCTCAGACATGCTGTTGCTGAGTGAGCGGAGCAAGTTAGTTTGATCCCTCTGACGATGATCCATGTCTGCAAGTAGCTATTGGAAATCTTCTGCAAACAGCATCTTTCGGAGAGGTAGTACATATATTGCAGTCTCTCCTTTGTTTGCCAGCTCCAAATCCGCTTGAGCGCAACATCTGTGGTGCACCCCCCAGCCGTCCTGAATGCTAGTTTGGAGTGCACGAACGATTGTTCTGTGCTCGCACAGATGAATAGGCAGGACTGAAAGGGGCTGCTGGATCTCTACTGCCCTCAGCAGGAATTGCTAAAGTGACACATTTATTGCAGTCTCTCCTCTGTTTGACAGCTCCAAGTCCGTTTGGGCACAACATCGGTGGTGCACCCCCCAGCTTTCCCGAATCCGAGTTTGGAGTTCACGAACTTTTGTTTTCTGCTTGCACAGACGAATAGGCGGGCCTAAAAGGGGCTGCTGGATCTCCAGTGCCCACAACAGGATTTGCTAATTTGACAATTTTATTGCAGTCTCTCCTTTGTTTGGCAGCTCCAAATCCGTTTGAGCACAACATCTCAGGTGCACCCCACAGCCGTCCTGAATCCGAGTTTCGAGTGCACGAACGATTGCACTCTGCCCGCACAGACGAAGAGCCAGGACTGAAAGAGGCTGCTGGATCTCTTCAGCACTAAGCAAACCGGATTTGCTAAAGTGACACTTATATTGCAGTCTCCCCTTTTTTGCCAGCTCCAAGTCCGTTTGTGCACAACATCTGTGGTGCACCCCCCAGCCGTCCTTTAATCCGAGTTCGGAGGGCACGAACGATTGCTCTCTGCCCGCACAGACGAAGAGCCAGGACTGAAAGAGGCTGCTGGATCTCTTCAGCACTCAGCAAGCTTTGCAACCGGGACACCTCTTTTACTGTCACTCCTTGCTTACTTGTCTGAAAGTGCATTTGAACCAACGTCTCCGGCACCCAATCTCAGACATGCTGCTGCTGAGTGAGCGGAGCAAGTTAGGTTGATCCCTCTGACGATGATCTAGATCTGAGAGTAGCTATTGGAAATCTTCTGCAAACAGCATCTTTCGGAGAGGTGGTACATATATTGCAGTCTCTCCTTTGTCTGAAAGCTCCAAATCCGTTTGAGCACAATATCTGTGGTGCACCCCCCAGCTGTCCTGAATCCGAGTTTGGAGTGCACGAACGATTGCTCTCTGCCCGCACAGACGAAGAGCCAGGACTGAAAGAGGCTGCTGGATCTCTTCAGCACTCAGCAAGCTTTGCAGCCGGGACACCTCTTTTACTGTCACTCCTTGCTTACTTGTCTGAAAGTGCATTTGAACCAACGTCTCCGGCACCCAATCTCAGACATGCTGCTGCTGAGTGAGCGGAGCAATTTAGGTTGATCCCTCGGACGATGATCCATGTCAGCAAGAAGCTATAGGAAATCTTCTGCAAGTAGCCTCTTTCGGAGAGGTGGTACATATATTGCAGTCTCTCCTTTGTTTGCCAGCTCCAAATCCGTTTGAGCACAACATCGGTGGTGCACCCCCCAGCTTTCCCGAATCCGAGTTTGGAGTGCACGAACTTTTGTTTTCTGCTTGCACAGACGAATAGGCGGGACTGAAAGGGGCTGCTGGATCTCTAGTGCCCACAGCAGGATTTGCTAAGTTGACAATTTTATTGCAGTCTCTCCTTTGTTTGGCAGCTCCAAATCCGTTTGAGCACAACATCTGTGCTGCACCCCCCCAGCCGTCCTGAATCCGAGTTTCGAGTGCACGAACGATTGCACTCTGCCCGCACAGACGAAGAGCCAGGACTGAAAGAGGCTGCTGGATCTCTTCAGCACTCGGCAAGCTTTGCAACATGAACACCTCTTTTACTGTCACTCCTTGCTTACTTGTCTGAAAGTGCATTTGAACTAACGTCTCCGGCACCCAATCTCAGACATGCTGCTGCTGAGTGAGCGGAGCAAGTTAGTTTGATCCCTCTGACGATGATCTAGATCTGAGAGTAGCTATTGGAAATCTTCTGCAAACAGCATCTTTCGGAGACGTGGTACATATATTGCAGTCTCTCCTTTGTTTGAAAGCTCCAAATCCGTTTGAGCACAATATCTGTGGTGCACCCCCCAGCCGTCCTGAATCCGAGTTTGCAGTGCACGAACTTTTGTTTTCTGCCCGCACAGACGAAGAGCCAGGACTGAAAGAGGCTGCTGGATCTCTTCAGCACTAAGCATGCCGGATTTGCTAAAGTGACACTTTTATTGCAGTCTCTCCTTTTTTGCCAGCTCCAAGTCCGTTTGTGCACAACATCTGTGGTGCACCCCCCCGCCGTCCTTTAATCCGAGTTCGGAGTGCACGAACGATTGCTCTCTGCTCGCACAGACGAATAGGCGTGACTGAAAGAGGCTGCTGGATCTCTTCAGCACTCAGCAAGATTTGCAACCCGGACACCTCTTTTACTGTCATTCGTTGCATACTTATCAGAAAGTGCATTTGAACCGTCTCCGGCACCCAATCTCAGACATGCTGCTGCTGAGTGAGAGGAGCAAGTTTGTTTGATCCCTCTGGCGATGATCTAGATCTGAGAGTAGCTATTGGAAATCTTCTGCAAACAGCATCTTTCGGAGAGGTGGTACATATATTGCAGTCTCTCCTTTGTCTGAAAGCTCCAAATCCGTTTGAGCACAATATCTGTGGTGCACCCCCCAGCTGTCCTGAATCCGAGTTTGGAGTGCACGAACGATTGCTCTCTGCCCGCACAGACGAAGAGCCAGGACTGAAAGAGGCTGCTGGATCTCTTCAGCACTCAGCAAGCTTTGCAACATGAACACCTCTTTTACTGTCACTCCTTGCTTACTTATCCGAAAGTGCATTTGGACCAGCGCCTCCGGCACCCAATCTCAGACATGCTGTTGCTGAGTGAGCGGAGCAAGTTAGTTTGATCCCTCTGACGATGATCCATGTCTGCAAGTAGCTATTGGAAATCTTCTGCAAACAGCATCTTTCGGAGAGGTAGTACATATATTGCAGTCTCTCCTTTGTTTGCCCGCTCCAAATCCGCTTGAGCGCAATATCTGTGGTGCACCCCCCAGCCGTCCTGAATGCGAGTTTGGAGTGCACGAACGATTGTTCTGTGCTCGCACAGATGAATAGGCAGGACTGAAAGGGGCTGCTGGATCTCTACTGCCCTCAGCAGGATTTGCTAAATTGACACTTTTATTGCAGTCTCTCCTCTGTTTGACAGCTCCAAGTCCGTTTGAGCACAATATCGGTGGTGCACCCCCCAGCTTTCCCGAATCCGAGTTTGGAGTGCACGAACTTTTGTTTTCTGCTTGCACAGACGAATAGGCGGGACTGAAAGGGGCTGCTGGATCTCTAGTGCCCACAGCAGGATTTGCTAATTTAACAATTTTATTGCAGTCTCTCCTTTGTTTGGCAGCTCCAAGTCCGTTTGGGCAGAACATCTGCGATGCACCCCCCCAGCCGTCCTGAATCCGAGTTTCGAGTGCACGAACGATTGCACTCTGCCCGCACAGACGAAGAGCCAAGACTGAAAGAGGCTGCTTGATCTCTTCAGCACTAAGCAAGCCGGATTGGCTAAAGTGACACTTTTATTGCAGTCTCTCCTTTGTTTGACAGCTCCAAGTCCGTTTGGGCACAACATCTGTGGTGCACCCCCCAGCCGTCCTTTAATCCGAGTTCGGAGTGCACGAACGATTGCTCTCTGCCCGCACAGAGGAAGAGCCAGGACTGAAAGAGGCTGCTGGATCTCTTCAGCACTCAGCAAGCTTTGCAACATGAACACCTCTTTTACTGTCACTCCTTGCTTACTTATCCGAAAGTGCATTTGGACCAGCGCCACCAGCACCCAATCTCAGACATGCTGCTGCTGAGTGTGCGGAGCAAGTTAGTTTGATCCCTCTGACGATGATCTAGATCTGAGAGTAGCTATTGGAAATCTTCTGCAAACAGCATCTTTCGGAGAGGTAGTACATATATTGCAGTCTCTCCATTGTTTGAAAGCTCCAAATCCATTAGAGCACAATATCTGTGGTGCACCCCCCAGCCGTCCTGAATCCGAGTTTGGAGTGCACGAACGATTGCTCTCTGCCCGCACAGACGAAGAGCCAGGACTGAAAGAGGCTGCTGGATCTCTTCAGCACTCAGCAGGCTTTGCAACATGAACTCCTCTTTTGCTGTCACTCCTTGCTTACTTGTCTGAAAGTGCATTTGAACCAACGTCTCCGGCACCCAATCTCAGACATGCTGCTGCTGAGTGAGCGGAGCAAGTTAGGTTGATCCCTCAGACGATGATCCATGTCAGCAAGAAGCTATAGGAAATCTTCTGCAAGTAGCATCTTTCGGAGAGGTTGTACATATGTTGCAGTCTCTCCTTTGTTTGCCAGCTCCAAATCCGCTTGCGCGCAACATCTGTGGTGCATCCCCCAGCCGTCCTGAATGCAAGTTTGGAGTGCACGAACGATTGTTCTGTGCTCGCACAGATGAATAGGCAGGACTGAAAGGGGCTGCTGCATCTCTTCAGCCCTCAGCAGGATTTGATAAATTGACACTTTTATTGCAGTCTCTCCTTTGTTTGCCAGCTCCAAATCCGTTTGAGCACATCGGTGGTGCACCCCCCAGCTTTCCCGAATCCGAGTTTGGAGTGCACGAACTTTTGTTTTCTGCTTGCACAGACGAATAGGCGGGACTGAAAGGGGCTGCTGGATCTCTAGTGCCCACAGCAGGATTTGCTAAGTTGACAATTTTATTGCAGTCTCTCCTTTGTTTGGCAGCTCCAAATCCGTTTGAGCACAACATCTCAGGTGCCCCCCCCCAGCCGTCCTGAATCCGAGTTTCGAGTGCACGAACGATTGCACTCTGCCCGCACAGACGAAGAGCCAGGACTGAAAGAGGCTGCTGGATCTCTTCAGCACTAAGCAAGCCGGATTTGCTAAAGTGACACTTATATTGCAGTCTCCCCTTTTTTGCCAGCTCCAAGTCCGTTTGGGCACAACACCTGTGGTGCACCCCCCAGCCGTCCTTTAATCCGAGTTCGGAGTGCACGAACGATTGCTCTCTGCCCACACAGACGAAGAGCCAGGATTGAAAGAGGCTGCTGGATCTCTTCAGCACTCAGCAAGCTTTGCAACATGAACACCTCTTTTACTGTCACCCCTTGCTTACTTGTCTGAAAGTGCATTTGAACCAACGTCTCCGGCACCCAATCTCAGACATGCTGCTGCTGAGTGAGCGGAGCAAGTTAGGTTGATCCCTCTGACGATGATCTACATCTGAGAGTAGCTATTGGAAATCTTCTGCAAACAGCATCTTTCGGAGAGGTGGTACATATATTGCAGTCTCTCCTTTGTTTGCCAGCTCCAAATCCGTTTGAGCACAACATCGGTGGTGCACCCCCCAGCTTTCCCGAATCCGAGTTTGGAGTGCACGAACTTTTGTTTTCTGCTTGCACAGACGAATAGGCGGGACTGAAAGGGGCTGCTGGATCTCCAGTGCCCACAGCAGGATTTGCTAAGTTGACAATTTTATTGCAGTCTCTCCTTTGTTTGGCAGCTCCAAATCCGTTTGAGCACAACATCTCAGGTGCACCCCCCCAGCCGTCCTGAATCCGAGTTTCGAGTGCACGAACGATTGCACTCTGCCCGCACAGACGAAGAGCCAGGACAGAAAGAGGCTGCTGAATCCCTTCAGCACTAAGCAAGCCGGATTTGCTAAAGTGACACTTTTATTGCAGTCTCTCCTTTTTTGCCAGCTCCAAGTCCGTTTGGGCACAACATCTGTGGTGCACCCCCCAGCCGTCCTTTAATCCGAGTTCGGAGTGCACGAACGATTGCTCTCTGCCCGCACAGACGAAGAGTCAGGACTGAAAGAGGCTGCTGGATCTCTTCAGCACTCAGCAAGCTTTGCAACGGGGACACCTCTTTTACTGTCACTCCTTGCTTACTTGTCTGAAAGTGCATTTGAACCAACGTCTCCGGCACCCAATCTCAGACATGCTGCTGCTGAGTGAGCGGAGCAAGTTAATTTGATCCCTCTGACGATGATCCAGATCTGAGAGTAGCTATTGGAAATCTTCTGCAAACAGCATCTTTCGGAGAGGTGGTACATATATTGCAGTCTCTCCTTTGTTAGAAAGCTCCAAATCCGTTTGAGCACAATATCTCAGGTGCACCCCCCAGCTTTCCCGAATCCGAGTTTGGAGTGCACGAACTTTTGTTTTCTGCTTGCACAGACGAATAGGCGGGACTGAAAGGGGCTGCTGGATCTCCAGTGCCCACAGCAGGATTTGCTAAGTTGACAATTTTATTGCAGTCTCTCCTTTGTTTGGCAGCTCCAAATCCGTTTGAGCACAACATCTCAGGTGCACCCCCCCAGCCGTCCTGAATCCGAGTTTCGAGTGCACGAACGATTGCACTCTGCCCGCACAGACGAAGAGCCAGGACAGAAAGAGGCTGCTGAATCCCTTCAGCACTAAGCAAGCCGGATTGGCTAAAGTGACACTTTTATTGCAGTCTCTCCTTTGTTTGCCAGCTCCAAGTCCGTTTGGGCACAACATCTGTGGTGCACCCCCCAGCCGTCCTTTAATCCGAGTTCGGAGTGCACGAACGATTGCTCTCTGCCCGCACAGAGGAAGAGCCAGGACTGAAAGAGGCTGCTGGATCTCTTCAGCACTCAGCAAGCTTTGCAACATGAACACCTCTTTTACTGTCACTCCTTGCTTACTTATCCGAAAGTGCATTTGGACCATCGCCTCCGGCACCCAATCTCAGACATGCTGCTGCTGAGTGAGCGGAGCAAGTTAGTTTGATCCCTCTGACGATGACCCATGTCTGAGAGTAGCTATTGGAAATCTTCTGCAAACAGCATCTTTCGGAGAGGTAGTACATATATTGCAGTCTCTCCATTGTTTGAAATCTCCAAATCCATTAGAGCACAATATCTGTGGTGCACCCCCCAGCCGTCCTGAATCCGAGTTTCGAGTGCACGAACGATTGCTCTCTGCCCGCACAGACGAAGAGCCAAGACTGAAAGAGGCTGCTGGATCTCTTCAGCACTAAGCAAGCCGGATTGGCTAAAGTGACACTTTTATTGCAGTCTCTCCTTTGTTTGACAGCTCCAAGTCCGTTTGGGCACAACATCTGTGGTGCACCCCCCAGCCGTCCTTTAATCCGAGTTCGGAGTGCACGAACGATTGCTCTCTGCCCGCACAGAGGAAGAGCCAGGACTGAAAGAGGCTGCTGGATCTCTTCAGCACTCAGCAAGCTTTGCAACATGAACACCTCTTTTACTGTCACTCCTTGCTTACTTATCCGAAAGTGCATTTGGACCAGCGCCACCGGCACCCAATCTCAGACATGCTGCTGCTGAGTGTGCGGAGCAAGTTAGTTTGATCCCTCTGACGATGACCCATGTCTGAGAGTAGCTATTGGAAATCTTCTGCAAACAGCATCTTTCGGAGAGGTAGTACATATATTGCAGTCTCTCCTTTGTTTGCCCGCTCCAAATCCGCTTGAGCGCAACATCTGTGGTGCACCCCCCAGCCGTCCTGAATGCAAGTTTGGAGTGCACGAACGATTGTTCTGTGCTCGCACAGATGAATAGGCAGGACTGAAAGGGGCTGCTGGATCTCTACTGCCCTCAGCAGGAATTGCTAAAGTGACACTTTTATTGCAGTCTCTCCTCTGTTTGACAGCTCCAAGTCCGTTTGGGCACAACATCGGTGGTGCACCCCCCAGCTTTCCCGAATCCGAGTTTGGAGTTCACGAACTTTTGTTTTCTGCTTGCACAGACGAATAGGCGGGCCTAAAAGGGGCTGCTGGATCTCCAGTGCCCACAACAGGATTTGCTAATTTGACAATTTTATTGCAGTCTCTCCTTTGTTTGGCAGCTCCAAATCCGTTTGAGCACAACATCTCAGGTGCACCCCCCAGCCGTCCTGAATCCGAGTTTCGAGTGCACGAACGATTGCACTCTGCCCGCACAGACGAAGAGCCAGGACTGAAAGAGGCTGCTGGATCTCTTCAGCACTAAGCAAACCGGATTTGCTAAAGTGACACTTTTATTGCAGTCTCTCCTTTTTTGCCAGCTCCAAGTCCGTTTGTGCACAACATCTGTGGTGCACCCCCCAGCCGTCCTTTAATCCGAGTTCGGAGGGCACGAACGATTGCTCTCTGCCCGCACAGACGAAGAGCCAGGACTGAAAGAGGCTGCTGGATCTCTTCAGCACTCAGCAAGCTTTGCAACCGGGACACCTCTTTTACTGTCACTCCTTGCTTACTTGTCTGAAAGTGCATTTGAACCAACGTCTCCGGCACCCAATCTCAGACATGCTGCTGCTGAGTGAGCGGAGCAAGTTAGGTTGATCCCTCTGACGATGATCTAGATCTGAGAGTAGCTATTGGAAATCTTCTGCAAACAGCATCTTTCGGAGAGGTGGTACATATATTGCAGTCTCTCCTTTGTCTGAAAGCTCCAAATCCGTTTGAGCACAATATCTGTGGTGCACCCCCCAGCTGTCCTGAATCCGAGTTTGGAGTGCACGAACGATTGCTCTCTGCCCGCACAGACGAAGAGCCAGGACTGAAAGAGGCTGCTGGATCTCTTCAGCACTCAGCAAGCTTTGCAGCCGGGACACCTCTTTTACTGTCACTCCTTGCTTACTTGTCTGAAAGTGCATTTGAACCAACGTCTCCGGCACCCAATCTCAGACATGCTGCTGCTGAGTGAGCGGAGCAATTTAGGTTGATCCCTCGGACGATGATCCATGTCAGCAAGAAGCTATAGGAAATCTTCTGCAAGTAGCCTCTTTCGGAGAGGTGGTACATATATTGCAGTCTCTCCTTTGTTTGCCAGCTCCAAATCCGTTTGAGCACAACATCGGTGGTGCACCCCCCAGCTTTCCCGAATCCGAGTTTGGAGTGCACGAACTTTTGTTTTCTGCTTGCACAGACGAATAGGCGGGACTGAAAGGGGCTGCTGGATCTCTAGTGCCCACAGCAGGATTTGCTAAGTTGACAATTTTATTGCAGTCTCTCCTTTGTTTGGCAGCTCCAAATCCGTTTGAGCACAACATCTGTGCTGCACCCCCCCAGCCGTCCTGAATCCGAGTTTCGAGTGCACGAACGATTGCACTCTGCCCGCACAGACGAAGAGCCAGGACTGAAAGAGGCTGCTGGATCTCTTCAGCACTCGGCAAGCTTTGCAACATGAACACCTCTTTTACTGTCACTCCTTGCTTACTTGTCTGAAAGTGCATTTGAACTAACGTCTCCGGCACCCAATCTCAGACATGCTGCTGCTGAGTGAGCGGAGCAAGTTAGTTTGATCCCTCTGACGATGATCTAGATCTGAGAGTAGCTATTGGAAATCTTCTGCAAACAGCATCTTTCGGAGACGTGGTACATATATTGCAGTCTCTCCTTTGTTTGAAAGCTCCAAATCCGTTTGAGCACAATATCTGTGGTGCACCCCCCCAGCCGTCCTGAATCCGAGTTTGCAGTGCACGAACTTTTGTTTTCTGCCCGCACAGACGAAGAGCCAGGACTGAAAGAGGCTGCTGGATCTCTTCAGCACTAAGCAAGCCGGATTTGCTAAAGTGACACTTTTATTGCAGTCTCTCCTTTTTTGCCAGCTCCAAGTCCGTTTGTGCACAACATCTGTGGTGCACCCCCCCGCCGTCCTTTAATCCGAGTTCGGAGTGCACGAACGATTGCTCTCTGCTCGCACAGACGAATAGGCGTGACTGAAAGAGGCTGCTGGATCTCTTCAGCACTCAGCAAGATTTGCAACCCGGACACCTCTTTTACTGTCATTCGTTGCATACTTATCAGAAAGTGCATTTGAACCGTCTCCGGCACCCAATCTCAGACATGCTGCTGCTGAGTGAGAGGAGCAAGTTTGTTTGATCCCTCTGGCGATGATCTAGATCTGAGAGTAGCTATTGGAAATCTTCTGCAAACAGCATCTTTCGGAGAGGTGGTACATATATTGCAGTCTCTCCTTTGTCTGAAAGCTCCAAATCCGTTTGAGCACAATATCTGTGGTGCACCCCCCAGCTGTCCTGAATCCGAGTTTGGAGTGCACGAACGATTGCTCTCTGCCCGCACAGACGAAGAGCCAGGACTGAAAGAGGCTGCTGGATCTCTTCAGCACTCAGCAAGCTTTGCAACATGAACACCTCTTTTACTGTCACTCCTTGCTTACTTATCCGAAAGTGCATTTGGACCAGCGCCACCGGCACCCAATCTCAGACATGCTGCTGCTGAGTGTGCGGAGCAAGTTAGTTTGATCCCTCTGACGATGACCCATGTCTGAGAGTAGCTATTGGAAATCTTCTGCAAACAGCATCTTTCGGAGAGGTAGTACATATATTGCAGTCTCTCCATTGTTTGAAAGCTCCAAATCCATTAGAGCACAATATCTGTGGTGCACCCCCCAGCCGTCCTGAATCCGAGTTTGGAGTGCACGAACGATTGCTCTCTGCCCGCACAGACGAAGAGCCAGGACTGAAAGAGGCTGCTGGATCTCTTCAGCACTCAGCAGGCTTTGCAACATGAACTCCTCTTTTGCTGTCACTCCTTGCTTACTTGTCTGAAAGTGCATTTGAACCAACGTCTCCGGCACCCAATCTCAGACATGCTGCTGCTGAGTGAGCGGAGCAAGTTAGGTTGATCCCTCAGACGATGATCCATGTCAGCAAGAAGCTATAGGAAATCTTCTGCAAGTAGCATCTTTCGGAGAGGTAGTACATATATTGCAGTCTCTCCTTTGTTTGCCAGCTCCAAATCCGCTTGCGCGCAACATCTGTGGTGCATCCCCCAGCCGTCCTGAATGCAAGTTTGGAGTGCACGAACGATTGTTCTGTGCTCGCACAGATGAATAGGCAGGACTGAAAGGGGCTGCTGGATCTCTACTACCCTCAGCAGGATTTGATAAATTGACACTTTTATTGCAGTCTCTCCTTTGTTTGCCAGCTCCAAATCCGTTTGAGCACATCGGTGGTGCACCCCCCAGCTTTCCCGAATCCGAGTTTGGAGTGCACGAACTTTTGTTTTCTGCTTGCACAGACGAATAGGCGGGACTGAAAGGGGCTGCTGGATCTCTAGTGCCCACAGCAGGATTTGCTAAGTTGACAATTTTATTGCAGTCTCTCCTTTGTTTGGCAGCTCCAAATCCGTTTGAGCACAACATCTCAGGTGCCCCCCCCCAGCCGTCCTGAATCCGAGTTTCGAGTGCACGAACGATTGCACTCTGCCCGCACAGACGAAGAGCCAGGACTGAAAGAGGCTGCTGGATCTCTTCAGCACTAAGCAAGCCGGATTTGCTAAAGTGACACTTATATTGCAGTCTCCCCTTTTTTGCCAGCTCCAAGTCCGTTTGGGCACAACATCTGTGGTGCACCCCCCAGCCGTCCTTTAATCCGAGTTCGGAGTGCACGAACGATTGCTCTCTGCCCACACAGACGAAGAGCCAGGATTGAAAGAGGCTGCTGGATCTCTTCAGCACTCAGCAAGCTTTGCAACATGAACACCTCTTTTACTGTAACTCCTTGCTTACTTGTCTGAAAGTGCATTTGAACCAACGTCTCCGGCACCCAATCTCAGACATGCTGCTGCTGAGTGAGCGGAGCAAGTTAGGTTGATCCCTCTGACGATGATCTAGATCTGAGAGTAGCTATTGGAAATCTTCTGCAAACAGCATCTTTCGGAGAGGTGGTACATATATTGCAGTCTCTCCTTTGTTTGCCAGCTCCAAATCCGTTTGAGCACAACATCGGTGGTGCACCCCCCAGCTTTCCCGAATCCGAGTTTGGAGTGCACGAACTTTTGTTTTCTGCTTGCACAGACGAATAGGCGGGACTGAAAGGGGCTGCTGGATCTCCAGTGCCCACAGCAGGATTTGCTAAGTTGACAATTTTATTGCAGTCTCTCCTTTGTTTGGCAGCTCCAAATCCGTTTGAGCACAACATCTCAGGTGCACCCCCCCAGCCGTCCTGAATCCGAGTTTCGAGTGCACGAACGATTGCACTCTGCCCGCACAGACGAAGAGCCAGGACTGAAAGAGGCTGCTGGATCTCTTCAGCACTAAGCAAGCCGGATTTGCTAAAGTGACACTTTTATTGCAGTCTCTCCTTTTTTGCCAGCTCCAAGTCCGTTTGTGCACAACATCTGTGGTGCACCCCCCAGCCGTCCTTTAATCCGAGTTCGGAGTGCACGAACGATTGTTCTCTGCCCGCACAGACGAAGAGCCAGGACTGAAAGAGGCTGCTGGATCTCTTCAGCACTCAGGAAGCTTTGCAACCGGGACACCTCTTTTACTGTCACTCCTTGCTTACTTGTCTGAAAGTGCATTTGAACCAACGTCTCCGGCACCCAATCTCAGACATGCTGCTGCTGAGTGAGCGGAGCAAGTTAGGTTGATCCCTCTGACGATGATCTAGATCTGAGAGTAGCTATTGGAAATCTTCTGCAAACAGCATCTTTCGGAGAGGTGGTACATATATTGCAGTCTCTCCTTTGTTTGAAAGCTCCAAATCCGTTTGAGCACAATATCTGTGGTGCACCCCCCAGCCGTCCTGAATCCGAGTTTGGAGTGCACGAACGATTGCTCTCTGCCCGCACAGACGAAGAGCCAGGACTGAAAGAGGCTGCTGGATCTCTTCAGCACTCAGCAAGCTTTGCAGCATGAACACCTCTTTTACTGTCACTCCTTGCTTACTTATCCGAAAGTGCATTTGGTCCAGCGCCTCCGGCACCCAATCTCAGACATGCTGTTGCTGAGTGAGCGGAGCAAGTTAGTTTGATCCCTCTGACGATGATCCATGTCTGCAAGTAGCTATTGGAAATCTTCTGCAAACAGCATCTTTCGGAGAGGTAGTACATATATTGCAGTCTCTCCTTTGTTTGCCAGCTCCAAATCCGCTTGAGCGCAACATCTGTGGTGCACCCCCCAGCCGTCCTGAATGCGAGTTTGGAGTGCACGAACGATTGTTCTGTGCTCGCACAGATGAATAGGCAGGACTGAAAGGGGCTGCTGGATCTCTACTGCCCTCAGCAGGAATTGCTAAAGTGACACATTTATTGCAGTCTCTCCTCTGTTTGACAGCTCCAAGTCCGTTTGGGCACAACATCGGTGGTGCACCCCCCAGCTTTCCCGAATCCGAGTTTGGAGTTCACGAACTTTTGTTTTCTGCTTGCACAGACGAATAGGCGGGCCTAAAAGGGGCTGCTGGATCTCCAGTGCCCACAACAGGATTTGCTAATTTGACAATTTTATTGCAGTCTCTCCTTTGTTTGGCAGCTCCAAATCCGTTTGAGCACAACATCTCAGGTGCACCCCACAGCCGTCCTGAATCCGAGTTTCGAGTGCACGAACGATTGCACTCTGCCCGCACAGACGAAGAGCCAGGACTGAAAGAGGCTGCTGGATCTCTTCAGCACTAAGCAAACCGGATTTGCTAAAGTGACACTTTTATTGCAGTCTCTCCTTTTTTGCCAGCTCCAAGTCCGTTTGTGCACAACATCTGTGGTGCACCCCCCAGCCGTCCTTTAATCCGAGTTCGGAGGGCACGAACGATTGCTCTCTGCCCGCACAGACGAAGAGCCAGGACTGAAAGAGGCTGCTGGATCTCTTCAGCACTCAGCAAGCTTTGCAACCGGGACACCTCTTTTACTGTCACTCCTTGCTTACTTGTCTGAAAGTGCATTTGAACCAACGTCTCCGGCACCCAATCTCAGACATGCTGCTGCTGAGTGAGCGGAGCAAGTTAGGTTGATCCCTCTGACGATGATCTAGATCTGAGAGTAGCTATTGGAAATCTTCTGCAAACAGCATCTTTCGGAGAGGTGGTACATATATTGCAGTCTCTCCTTTGTCTGAAAGCTCCAAATCCGTTTGAGCACAATATCTGTGGTGCACCCCCCAGCTGTCCTGAATCCGAGTTTGGAGTGCACGAACGATTGCTCTCTGCCCGCACAGACGAAGAGCCAGGACTGAAAGAGGCTGCTGGATCTCTTCAGCACTCAGCAAGCTTTGCAGCCGGGACACCTCTTTTACTGTCACTCCTTGCTTACTTGTCTGAAAGTGCATTTGAACCAACGTCTCCGGCACCCAATCTCAGACATGCTGCTGCTGAGTGAGCGGAGCAATTTAGGTTGATCCCTCGGACGATGATCCATGTCAGCAAGAAGCTATAGGAAATCTTCTGCAAGTAGCCTCTTTCGGAGAGGTGGTACATATATTGCAGTCTCTCCTTTGTTTGCCAGCTCCAAATCCGTTTGAGCACAACATCGGTGGTGCACCCCCCAGCTTTCCCGAATCCGAGTTTGGAGTGCACGAACTTTTGTTTTCTGCTTGCACAGACGAATAGGCGGGACTGAAAGGGGCTGCTGGATCTCTAGTGCCCACAGCAGGATTTGCTAAGTTGACAATTTTATTGCAGTCTCTCCTTTGTTTGGCAGCTCCAAATCCGTTTGAGCACAACATCTGTGCTGCACCCCCCCAGCCGTCCTGAATCCGAGTTTCGAGTGCACGAACGATTGCACTCTGCCCGCACAGACGAAGAGCCAGGACTGAAAGAGGCTGCTGGATCTCTTCAGCACTCGGCAAGCTTTGCAACATGAACACCTCTTTTACTGTCACTCCTTGCTTACTTGTCTGAAAGTGCATTTGAACTAACGTCTCCGGCACCCAATCTCAGACATGCTGCTGCTGAGTGAGCGGAGCAAGTTAGTTTGATCCCTCTGACGATGATCTAGATCTGAGAGTAGCTATTGGAAATCTTCTGCAAACAGCATCTTTCGGAGACGTGGTACATATATTGCAGTCTCTCCTTTGTTTGAAAGCTCCAAATCCGTTTGAGCACAATATCTGTGGTGCACCCCCCAGCCGTCCTGAATCCGAGTTTGCAGTGCACGAACTTTTGTTTTCTGCCCGCACAGACGAAGAGCCAGGACTGAAAGAGGCTGCTGGATCTCTTCAGCACTAAGCAAGCCGGATTTGCTAAAGTGACACTTTTATTGCAGTCTCTCCTTTTTTGCCAGCTCCAAGTCCGTTTGTGCACAACATCTGTGGTGCACCCCCCCGCCGTCCTTTAATCCGAGTTCGGAGTGCACGAACGATTGCTCTCTGCTCGCACAGACGAATAGGCGTGACTGAAAGAGGCTGCTGGATCTCTTCAGCACTCAGCAAGATTTGCAACCCGGACACCTCTTTTACTGTCATTCGTTGCATACTTATCAGAAAGTGCATTTGAACCGTCTCCGGCACCCAATCTCAGACATGCTGCTGCTGAGTGAGAGGAGCAAGTTTGTTTGATCCCTCTGGCGATGATCTAGATCTGAGAGTAGCTATTGGAAATCTTCTGCAAACAGCATCTTTCGGAGAGGTGGTACATATATTGCAGTCTCTCCTTTTTTGCCAGCTCCAAGTCCGTTTGGGCACAATATCTGTCGTGCACCCCCCAGCCGTCCTGAATCCGAGTTTGGAGTGCACGAACGATTGCTCTCTGCCCGCACAGACGAAGAGCCAGGACTGAAAGAGGCTGCTGGATCTCTTCAGCACTCAGCAAGCTTTGCAACATGAACACCTCTTTTACTGTCACTCCTTGCTTACTTATCCGAAAGTGCATTTGGACCAGCGCCTCCGGCACCCAATCTCAGACATGCTGTTGCTGAGTGAGCGGAGCAAGTTAGTTTGATCCCTCTGACGCTGATCCATGTCTGCAAGTAGCTATTGGAAATCTTCTGCAAACAGCATCTTTCGGAGGGGTAGTACATATATTGCAGTCTCTCCTTTGTTTGCCCGCTCCAAATCCGCTTGAGCGCAACATCTGTGGTGCACCCCCCAGCCGTCCTGAATGCGAGTTTGGAGTGCACGAACGATTGTTCTGTGCTCGCACAGATGAATAGGCAGGACTGAAAGGGGCTGCTGGATCTCTACTGCCCTCAGCAGGAATTGCTAAAGTGACACTTTTATTGCAGTCTCTCCTCTGTTTGACAGCTCCAAGTCCGTTTGGGCACAACATCGGTGGTGCACCCCCCAGCTTTCCCGAATCCGAGTTTGGAGTTCACGAACTTTTGTTTTCTGCTTGCACAGACGAATAGGCGGGCCTAAAAGGGGCTGCTGGATCTCCAGTGCCCACAACAGGATTTGCTAATTTGACAATTTTATTGCAGTCTCTCCTTTGTTTGGCAGCTCCAAATCCGTTTGAGCACAACATCTCAGGTGCACCCCCCAGCCGTCCTGAATCCGAGTTTCGAGTGCACGAACGATTGCACTCTGCCCGCACAGACGAAGAGCCAGGACTGAAAGAGGCTGCTGGATCTCTTCAGCACTAAGCAAACCGGATTTGCTAAAGTGACACTTTTATTGCAGTCTCTCCTTTTTTGCCAGCTCCAAGTCCGTTTGTGCACAACATCTGTGGTGCACCCCCCAGCCGTCCTTTAATCCGAGTTCGGAGGGCACGAACGATTGCTCTCTGCCCGCACAGACGAAGAGCCAGGACTGAAAGAGGCTGCTGGATCTCTTCAGCACTCAGCAAGCTTTGCAACCGGGACACCTCTTTTACTGTCACTCCTTGCTTACTTGTCTGAAAGTGCATTTGAACCAACGTCTCCGGCACCCAATCTCAGACATGCTGCTGCTGAGTGAGCGGAGCAAGTTAGGTTGATCCCTCTGACGATGATCTAGATCTGAGAGTAGCTATTGGAAATCTTCTGCAAACAGCATCTTTCGGAGAGGTGGTACATATATTGCAGTCTCTCCTTTGTCTGAAAGCTCCAAATCCGTTTGAGCACAATATCTGTGGTGCACCCCCCAGCTGTCCTGAATCCGAGTTTGGAGTGCACGAACGATTGCTCTCTGCCCGCACAGACGAAGAGCCAGGACTGAAAGAGGCTGCTGGATCTCTTCAGCACTCAGCAAGCTTTGCAGCCGGGACACCTCTTTTACTGTCACTCCTTGCTTACTTGTCTGAAAGTGCATTTGAACCAACGTCTCCGGCACCCAATCTCAGACATGCTGCTGCTGAGTGAGCGGAGCAATTTAGGTTGATCCCTCGGACGATGATCCATGTCAGCAAGAAGCTATAGGAAATCTTCTGCAAGTAGCCTCTTTCGGAGAGGTGGTACATATATTGCAGTCTCTCCTTTGTTTGCCAGCTCCAAATCCGTTTGAGCACAACATCGGTGGTGCACCCCCCAGCTTTCCCGAATCCGAGTTTGGAGTGCACGAACTTTTGTTTTCTGCTTGCACAGACGAATAGGCGGGACTGAAAGGGGCTGCTGGATCTCTAGTGCCCACAGCAGGATTTGCTAAGTTGACAATTTTATTGCAGTCTCTCCTTTGTTTGGCAGCTCCAAATCCGTTTGAGCACAACATCTGTGCTGCACCCCCCCAGCCGTCCTGAATCCGAGTTTCGAGTGCACGAACGATTGCACTCTGCCCGCACAGACGAAGAGCCAGGACTGAAAGAGGCTGCTGGATCTCTTCAGCACTCGGCAAGCTTTGCAACATGAACACCTCTTTTACTGTCACTCCTTGCTTACTTGTCTGAAAGTGCATTTGAACTAACGTCTCCGGCACCCAATCTCAGACATGCTGCTGCTGAGTGAGCGGAGCAAGTTAGTTTGATCCCTCTGACGATGATCTAGATCTGAGAGTAGCTATTGGAAATCTTCTGCAAACAGCATCTTTCGGAGACGTGGTACATATATTGCAGTCTCTCCTTTGTTTGAAAGCTCCAAATCCGTTTGAGCACAATATCTGTGGTGCACCCCCCAGCCGTCCTGAATCCGAGTTTGCAGTGCACGAACTTTTGTTTTCTGCCCGCACAGACGAAGAGCCAGGACTGAAAGAGGCTGCTGGATCTCTTCAGCACTAAGCAAGCCGGATTTGCTAAAGTGACACTTTTATTGCAGTCTCTCCTTTTTTGCCAGCTCCAAGTCCGTTTGTGCACAACATCTGTGGTGCACCCCCCCGCCGTCCTTTAATCCGAGTTCGGAGTGCACGAACGATTGCTCTCTGCTCGCACAGACGAATAGGCGTGACTGAAAGAGGCTGCTGGATCTCTTCAGCACTCAGCAAGATTTGCAACCCGGACACCTCTTTTACTGTCATTCGTTGCATACTTATCAGAAAGTGCATTTGAACCGTCTCCGGCACCCAATCTCAGACATGCTGCTGCTGAGTGAGAGGAGCAAGTTTGTTTGATCCCTCTGGCGATGATCTAGATCTGAGAGTAGCTATTGGAAATCTTCTGCAAACAGCATCTTTCGGAGAGGTGGTACATATATTGCAGTCTCTCCTTTTTTGCCAGCTCCAAGTCCGTTTGGGCACAATATCTGTCGTGCACCCCCCAGCCGTCCTGAATCCGAGTTTGGAGTGCACGAACGATTGCTCTCTGCCCGCACAGACGAAGAGCCAGGACTGAAAGAGGCTGCTGGATCTCTTCAGCACTCAGCAAGCTTTGCAACATGAACACCTCTTTTACTGTCACTCCTTGCTTACTTATCCGAAAGTGCATTTGGACCAGCGCCTCCGGCACCCAATCTCAGACATGCTGTTGCTGAGTGAGCGGAGCAAGTTAGTTTGATCCCTCTGACGCTGATCCATGTCTGCAAGTAGCTATTGGAAATCTTCTGCAAACAGCATCTTTCGGAGGGGTAGTACATATATTGCAGTCTCTCCTTTGTTTGCCCGCTCCAAATCCGCTTGAGCGCAACATCTGTGGTGCACCCCCCAGCCGTCCTGAATGCGAGTTTGGAGTGCACGAACGATTGTTCTGTGCTCGCACAGATGAATAGGCAGGACTGAAAGGGGCTGCTGGATCTCTACTGCCCTCAGCAGGAATTGCTAAAGTGACACTTTTATTGCAGTCTCTCCTCTGTTTGACAGCTCCAAGTCCGTTTGGGCACAACATCGGTGGTGCACCCCCCAGCTTTCCCGAATCCGAGTTTGGAGTTCACGAACTTTTGTTTTCTGCTTGCACAGACGAATAGGCGGGCCTAAAAGGGGCTGCTGGATCTCCAGTGCCCACAACAGGATTTGCTAATTTGACAATTTTATTGCAGTCTCTCCTTTGTTTGGCAGCTCCAAATCCGTTTGAGCACAACATCTCAGGTGCACCCCCCAGCCGTCCTGAATCCGAGTTTCGAGTGCACGAACGATTGCACTCTGCCCGCACAGACGAAGAGCCAGGACTGAAAGAGGCTGCTGGATCTCTTCAGCACTAAGCAAACCGGATTTGCTAAAGTGACACTTTTATTGCAGTCTCTCCTTTTTTGCCAGCTCCAAGTCCGTTTGTGCACAACATCTGTGGTGCACCCCCCAGCCGTCCTTTAATCCGAGTTCGGAGGGCACGAACGATTGCTCTCTGCCCGCACAGACGAAGAGCCAGGACTGAAAGAGGCTGCTGGATCTCTTCAGCACTCAGCAAGCTTTGCAACCGGGACACCTCTTTTACTGTCACTCCTTGCTTACTTGTCTGAAAGTGCATTTGAACCAACGTCTCCGGCACCCAATCTCAGACATGCTGCTGCTGAGTGAGCGGAGCAAGTTAGGTTGATCCCTCTGACGATGATCTAGATCTGAGAGTAGCTATTGGAAATCTTCTGCAAACAGCATCTTTCGGAGAGGTGGTACATATATTGCAGTCTCTCCTTTGTCTGAAAGCTCCAAATCCGTTTGAGCACAATATCTGTGGTGCACCCCCCAGCTGTCCTGAATCCGAGTTTGGAGTGCACGAACGATTGCTCTCTGCCCGCACAGACGAAGAGCCAGGACTGAAAGAGGCTGCTGGATCTCTTCAGCACTCAGCAAGCTTTGCAGCCGGGACACCTCTTTTACTGTCACTCCTTGCTTACTTGTCTGAAAGTGCATTTGAACCAACGTCTCCGGCACCCAATCTCAGACATGCTGCTGCTGAGTGAGCGGAGCAATTTAGGTTGATCCCTCGGACGATGATCCATGTCAGCAAGAAGCTATAGGAAATCTTCTGCAAGTAGCCTCTTTCGGAGAGGTGGTACATATATTGCAGTCTCTCCTTTGTTTGCCAGCTCCAAATCCGTTTGAGCACAACATCGGTGGTGCACCCCCCAGCTTTCCCGAATCCGAGTTTGGAGTGCACGAACTTTTGTTTTCTGCTTGCACAGACGAATAGGCGGGACTGAAAGGGGCTGCTGGATCTCTAGTGCCCACAGCAGGATTTGCTAAGTTGACAATTTTATTGCAGTCTCTCCTTTGTTTGGCAGCTCCAAATCCGTTTGAGCACAACATCTGTGCTGCACCCCCCCAGCCGTCCTGAATCCGAGTTTCGAGTGCACGAACGATTGCACTCTGCCCGCACAGACGAAGAGCCAGGACTGAAAGAGGCTGCTGGATCTCTTCAGCACTCGGCAAGCTTTGCAACATGAACACCTCTTTTACTGTCACTCCTTGCTTACTTGTCTGAAAGTGCATTTGAACTAACGTCTCCGGCACCCAATCTCAGACATGCTGCTGCTGAGTGAGCGGAGCAAGTTAGTTTGATCCCTCTGACGATGATCTAGATCTGAGAGTAGCTATTGGAAATCTTCTGCAAACAGCATCTTTCGGAGACGTGGTACATATATTGCAGTCTCTCCTTTGTTTGAAAGCTCCAAATCCGTTTGAGCACAATATCTGTGGTGCACCCCCCAGCCGTCCTGAATCCGAGTTTGCAGTGCACGAACTTTTGTTTTCTGCCCGCACAGACGAAGAGCCAGGACTGAAAGAGGCTGCTGGATCTCTTCAGCACTAAGCAAGCCGGATTTGCTAAAGTGACACTTTTATTGCAGTCTCTCCTTTTTTGCCAGCTCCAAGTCCGTTTGGGCACAACATCTGTGGTGCACCCCCCCGCCGTCCTTTAATCCGAGTTCGGAGTGCACGAACGATTGCTCTCTGCTCGCACAGACGAATAGGCGTGACTGAAAGAGGCTGCTGGATCTCTTCAGCACTCAGCAAGATTTGCAACCCGGACACCTCTTTTACTGTCATTCGTTGCATACTTATCAGAAAGTGCATTTGAACCGTCTCCGGCACCCAATCTCAGACATGCTGCTGCTGAGTGAGAGGAGCAAGTTTGTTTGATCACTCTGGCGATGATCTAGATCTGAGAGTAGCTATTGGAAATCTTCTGCAAACAGCATCTTTCGGAGAGGTGGTACATATATTGCAGTCTCTCCTTTGTCTGAAAGCTCCAAATCCGTTTGAGCACAATATCTGTGGTGCACCCCCCAGCTGTCCTGAATCCGAGTTTGGAGTGCACGAACGATTGCTCTCTGCCCGCACAGACGAAGAGCCAGGACTGAAAGAGGCTGCTGGATCTCTTCAGCACTCAGCAAGCTTTGCAACATGAACACCTCTTTTACTGTCACTCCTTGCTTACTTATCCGAAAGTGCATTTGGACCAGCGCCTCCGGCACCCAATCTCAGACATGCTGTTGCTGAGTGAGCGGAGCAAGTTAGTTTGATCCCTCTGACGATGATCCATGTCTGCAAGTAGCTATTGGAAATCTTCTGCAAACAGCATCTTTCGGAGAGGTAGTACATATATTGCAGTCTCTCCTTTGTTTGCCCGCTCCAAATCCGCTTGAGCGCAATATCTGTGGTGCACCCCCCAGCCGTCCTGAATGCGAGTTTGGAGTGCACGAACGATTGTTCTGTGCTCGCACAGATGAATAGGCAGGACTGAAAGGGGCTGCTGGATCTCTACTGCCCTCAGCAGGATTTGCTAAATTGACACTTTTATTGCAGTCTCTCCTCTGTTTGACAGCTCCAAGTCCGTTTGAGCACAATATCGGTGGTGCACCCCCCAGCTTTCCCGAATCCGAGTTTGGAGTGCACGAACTTTTGTTTTCTGCTTGCACAGACGAATAGGCGGGACTGAAAGGGGCTGCTGGATCTCTAGTGCCCACAGCAGGATTTGCTAATTTAACAATTTTATTGCAGTCTCTCCTTTGTTTGGCAGCTCCAAGTCCGTTTGGGCAGAACATCTGCGATGCACCCCCCAGCCGTCCTTTAATCCGAGTTCGGAGTGCACGAACGATTGCTCTCTGCCCGCACAGACGAAGAGTCAGGACTGAAAGAGGCTGCTGGATCTCTTCAGCACTCAGCAAGCTTTGCAACCGGGACACCTCTTTTACTATCACTCCTTGCTTACTTGTCTGAAAGTGCATTTGAACCAACGTCTCCGGCACCCAATCTCAGACATGCTGCTGCTGAGTGAGCGGAGCAAGTTAGGTTGATCCCTCTGACGATGATCCAGATCTGAGAGTAGCTATTGGAAATCTTCTGCAAACAGCATCTTTCGGAGAGGTGGTACATATATTGCAGTCTCTCCTTTGTTTGAAAGCTCCAAATCCGTTTGAGAACAATATCTCAGGTGGACCCCCCAGCCGTCCTGAATCCGAGTTTGGAGTGCACGAACGATTGCTCTCTGCCCGCACAGACGAAGAGCCAGGACTGAAAGAGGCTGCTGGATCTCTTCAGCACTCAGCAAGCTTTGCAACATGAACACCTCTTTTACTGTCACTCCTTGCTTACTTATCCGAAAGTGCATTTGGACCAGCGCCTCCGGCACCCAATCTCAGACATGCTGTTGCTGAGTGAGCGGAGCAAGTTAGTTTGATCCCTCTGACGATGATCCATGTCTGCAAGTAGCTATTGGAAATCTGCAAACAGCATCTTTCGGAGAGGTAGTACATATATTGCAGTCTCTCCTTTGTTTGCCCGCTCCAAATCCGCTTGAGCGCAACATCTGTGGCGCACCCCCCAGCCGTCCTGAATGCGAGTTTGGAGTGCACGAACGATTGTTCTGTGCTCGCACAGATGAATAGGCAGGACTGAAAGGGGCTGCTGGATCTCTAGTGCCCTCAGCAGGATTTGCTAAGTTGACAATTTTATTGCAGTCTCTCCTTTGTTTGGCAGCTCCAAATCCGTTTGAGCACAACATCTCAGGTACACCCCCCCAGCCGTCCTGAATCCGAGTTTCGAGTGCACGAACGATTGCACTCTGCCCGCACAGACGAAGAGCCAGGACAGAAAGAGGCTGCTGAATCCCTTCAGCACTAAGCAAGCCGGATTTGCTAAAGTGACACTTTTATTGCAGTCTCTCCTTTTTTGCCAGCTCCAAGTCCGTTTGTGCACAACATCTGTGGTGCACCCCCTAGCCGTCCTTTAATCCGAGTTCGGAGTGCACGAACGATTGTTCTCTGCCCGCACAGACGAAGAGCCAGGACTGAAAGAGGCTGCTGGATCTCTTCAGCACTCAGCAAGCTTTGCAACCGGGACACCTCTTTTACTGTCACTCCTTGCTTACTTGTCTGAAAGTGCATTTGAACCAACGTCTCCGGCACCCAATCTCAGACATGCTGCTGCTGAGTGAGCGGAGCAAGTTAGGTTGATCTCTCTGACGATGATCTAGATCTGAGAGTAGCTATTGGAAATCTTCTGCAAACAGCATCTTTCGGAGAGGTGGTACATATATTACAGTCTCTCCTTTGTTTGAAAGCTCCAAATCCGTTTGAGCACAATATCTCAGGTGGACCCCCCAGCCGTCCTGAATCCGAGTTTGGAGTGCACGAACGATTGCTCTCTGCCCGCACAGACGAAGAGCCAGGACTGAAAGAGGCTGCTGGATCTCTTCAGCACTCAGCAAGCTTTGCAACATGAACACCTCTTCTACTGTCACTCCTTGCTTACTTATCCGAAAGTGCATTTGGACCAGCGCCTCCGGCACCCAATCTCAGACATGCTGTTGCTGAGTGAGCGGAGCAAGTTAGTTTGATCCCTCTGACGATGATCCATGTCTGCAAGTAGCTATTGGAAATCTTCTGCAAACAGCATCTTTCGGAGGGGTAGTACATATATTGCAGTCTCTCCCCTGTTTGACAGCTCCAAGTCCGTTTGGGCACAACATCTGTGGTGCACCCCCCAGCCGTCCTTTAATCCGAGTTCGGAGTGCACGAACGATTGCTCTCTGCCCGCACAGACGAAGAGTCAGGATTGAAAGAGGCTGCTGGATCTCTTCAGCACTCAGCAAGCTTTGCAACCGGGACACCTCTTTTACTGTCACTCCTTGCTTACTTGTCTGAAAGTGCATTTGAACCAACGTCTCCGGCACCCAATCTCAGACATGCTGCTGCTGAGTGAGCGGAGCAAGTTAGGTTGATCCCTCTGACGATGATCCATGTCAGCAAGAAGATATAGGAAATCTTCTGCAAGTAGCATCTTTCGGAGAGGTGGTACATATATTGCAGTCTCTCCATTGTTTGAAATCTCCAAATCCATTAGAGCACAATATCTGTGGTGCACCCCCCAGCCGTCCTGAATCCGAGTTTCGAGTGCACGAACGATTGCTCTCTGCCCGCACAGACGAAGAGCCAAGACTGAAAGAGGCTGCTGGATCTCTTCAGCACTAAGCAAGCCGGATTGGCTAAAGTGACACTTTTATTGCAGTCTCTCCTTTGTTTGACAGCTCCAAGTCCGTTTGGGCACAACATCTGTGGTGCACCCCCCAGCCGTCCTTTAATCCGAGTTCGGAGTGCACGAACGATTGCTCTCTGCCCGCACAGAGGAAGAGCCAGGACTGAAAGAGGCTGCTGGATCTCTTCAGCACTCAGCAAGCTTTGCAACATGAACACCTCTTTTACTGTCACTCCTTGCTTACTTATCCGAAAGTGCATTTGGACCAGCGCCACCGGCACCCAATCTCAGACATGCTGCTGCTGAGTGTGCGGAGCAAGTTAGTTTGATCCCTCTGACGATGATCTAGATCTGAGAGTAGCTATTGGAAATCTTCTGCAAACAGCATCTTTCGGAGAGGTAGTACATATATTGCAGTCTCTCCATTGTTTGAAAGCTCCAAATCCATTAGAGCACAATATCTGTGGTGCACCCCCCAGCCGTCCTGAATCCGAGTTTGGAGTGCACGAACGATTGCTCTCTGCCCGCACAGACGAAGAGCCAGGACTGAAAGAGGCTGCTGGATCTCTTCAGCACTCAGCAGGCTTTGCAACATGAACTCCTCTTTTGCTGTCACTCCTTGCTTACTTGTCTGAAAGTGCATTTGAACCAACGTCTCCGGCACCCAATCTCAGACATGCTGCTGCTGAGTGAGCGGAGCAAGTTAGGTTGATCCCTCAGACGATGATCCATGTCAGCAAGAAGCTATAGGAAATCTTCTGCAAGTAGCATCTTTCGGAGAGGTAGTACATATGTTGCAGTCTCTCCTTTGTTTGCCAGCTCCAAATCCGCTTGCGCGCAACATCTGTGGTGCATCCCCCAGCCGTCCTGAATGCAAGTTTGGAGTGCACGAACGATTGTTCTGTGCTCGCACAGATGAATAGGCAGGACTGAAAGGGGCTGCTGCATCTCTTCAGCCCTCAGCAGGATTTGATAAATTGACACTTTTATTGCAGTCTCTCCTTTGTTTGCCAGCTCCAAATCCGTTTGAGCACATCGGTGGTGCACCCCCCAGCTTTCCCGAATCCGAGTTTGGAGTGCACGAACTTTTGTTTTCTGCTTGCACAGACGAATAGGCGGGACTGAAAGGGGCTGCTGGATCTCTAGTGCCCACAGCAGGATTTGCTAAGTTGACAATTTTATTGCAGTCTCTCCTTTGTTTGGCAGCTCCAAATCCGTTTGAGCACAACATCTCAGGTGCCCCCCCCCAGCCGTCCTGAATCCGAGTTTCGAGTGCACGAACGATTGCACTCTGCCCGCACAGACGAAGAGCCAGGACTGAAAGAGGCTGCTGGATCTCTTCAGCACTAAGCAAGCCGGATTTGCTAAAGTGACACTTATATTGCAGTCTCCCCTTTTTTGCCAGCTCCAAGTCCGTTTGGGCACAACATCTGTGGTGCACCCCCCAGCCGTCCTTTAATCCGAGTTCGGAGTCCACGAACGATTGCTCTCTGCCCACACAGACGAAGAGCCAGGATTGAAAGAGGCTGCTGGATCTCTTCAGCACTCAGCAAGCTTTGCAACATGAACACCTCTTTTACTGTCACCCCTTGCTTACTTGTCTGAAAGTGCATTTGAACCAACGTCTCCGGCACCCAATCTCAGACATGCTGCTGCTGAGTGAGCGGAGCAAGTTAGGTTGATCCCTCTGACGATGATCTACATCTGAGAGTAGCTATTGGAAATCTTCTGCAAACAGCATCTTTCGGAGAGGTGGTACATATATTGCAGTCTCTCCTTTGTTTGCCAGCTCCAAATCCGTTTGAGCACAACATCGGTGGTGCACCCCCCAGCTTTCCCGAATCCGAGTTTGGAGTGCACGAACTTTTGTTTTCTGCTTGCACAGACGAATAGGCGGGACTGAAAGGGGCTGCTGGATCTCCAGTGCCCACAGCAGGATTTGCTAAGTTGACAATTTTATTGCAGTCTCTCCTTTGTTTGGCAGCTCCAAATCCGTTTGAGCACAACATCTCAGGTGCACCCCCCCAGCCGTCCTGAATCCGAGTTTCGAGTGCACGAACGATTGCACTCTGCCCGCACAGACGAAGAGCCAGGACAGAAAGAGGCTGCTGAATCCCTTCAGCACTAAGCAAGCCGGATTTGCTAAAGTGACACTTTTATTGCAGTCTCTCCTTTTTTGCCAGCTCCAAATCCGTTTGGGCACAACATCTGTGGTGCACCCCCCAGCCGTCCTTTAATCCGAGTTCGGAGTGCACGAACGATTGCTCTCTGCCCGCACAGACGAAGAGTCAGGACTGAAAGAGGCTGCTGGATCTCTTCAGCACTCAGCAAGCTTTGCAACGGGGACACCTCTTTTACTGTCACTCCTTGCTTACTTGTCTGAAAGTGCATTTGAACCAACGTCTCCGGCACCCAATCTCAGACATGCTGCTGCTGAGTGAGCGGAGCAAGTTAATTTGATCCCTCTGACGATGATCCAGATCTGAGAGTAGCTATTGGAAATCTGCAAACAGCATCTTTCGGAGAGGTGGTACATATATTGCAGTCTCTCCTTTGTTAGAAAGCTCCAAATCCGTTTGAGCACAATATCTCAGGTGCACACCCCAGCCGACCTGAATCCGAGTTTGGAGTGCACGAACGATTGCTCTCTGCCCGCACAGACGAAGAGCCAGGACTGAAAGAGGCTGCTGGATCTCTTCAGCACTAAGCAAGCCGGATTGGCTAAAGTGACACCTTTATTGCAGTCTCTCCTTTGTTTGCCAGCTCCAAGTCCGTTTGGGCACAACATCTGTGGTGCACCCCCCAGCCGTCCTTTAATCCGAGTTCGGAGTGCACGAACGATTGCTCTCTGCCCGCACAGAGGAAGAGCCAGGACTGAAAGAGGCTGCTGGATCTCTTCAGCACTCAGCAAGCTTTGCAACATGAACACCTCTTTTACTGTCACTCCTTGCTTACTTATCCGAAAGTGCATTTGGACCATCGCCTCCGGCACCCAATCTCAGACATGCTGCTGCTGAGTGAGCGGAGCAAGTTAGTTTGATCCCTCTGACGATGACCCATGTCTGAGAGTAGCTATTGGAAATCTTCTGCAAACAGCATCTTTCGGAGAGGTAGTACATATATTGCAGTCTCTCCATTGTTTGAAATCTCCAAATCCATTAGAGCACAATATCTGTGGTGCACCCCCCAGCCGTCCTGAATCCGAGTTTCGAGTGCACGAACGATTGCTCTCTGCCCGCACAGACGAAGAGCCAAGACTGAAAGAGGCTGCTGGATCTCTTCAGCACTAAGCAAGCCGGATTGGCTAAAGTGACACTTTTATTGCAGTCTCTCCTTTGTTTGACAGCTCCAAGTCCGTTTGGGCACAACATCTGTGGTGCACCCCCCAGCCGTCCTTTAATCCGAGTTCGGAGTGCACGAACGATTGCTCTCTGCCCGCACAGAGGAAGAGCCAGGACTGAAAGAGGCTGCTGGATCTCTTCAGCACTCAGCAAGCTTTGCAACATGAACACCTCTTTTACTGTCACTCCTTGCTTACTTATCCGAAAGTGCATTTGGACCAGCGCCACCGGCACCCAATCTCAGACATGCTGCTGCTGAGTGTGCGGAGCAAGTTAGTTTGATCCCTCTGACGATGACCCATGTCTGAGAGTAGCTATTGGAAATCTTCTGCAAACAGCATCTTTCGGAGAGGTAGTACATATATTGCAGTCTCTCCATTGTTTGAAAGCTCCAAATCCATTAGAGCACAATATCTGTGGTGCACCCCCCAGCCGTCCTGAATCCGAGTTTGGAGTGCACGAACGATTGCTCTCTGCCCGCACAGACGAAGAGCCAGGACTGAAAGAGGCTGCTGGATCTCTTCAGCACTCAGCAGGCTTTGCAACATGAACTCCTCTTTTGCTGTCACTCCTTGCTTACTTGTCTGAAAGTGCATTTGAACCAACGTCTCCGGCACCCAATCTCAGACATGCTGCTGCTGAGTGAGCGGAGCAAGTTAGGTTGATCCCTCAGACGATGATCCATGTCAGCAAGAAGCTATAGGAAATCTTCTGCAAGTAGCATCTTTCGGAGAGGTAGTACATATATTGCAGTCTCTCCTTTGTTTGCCAGCTCCAAATCCGCTTGCGCGCAACATCTGTGGTGCATCCCCCAGCCGTCCTGAATGCAAGTTTGGAGTGCACGAACGATTGTTCTGTGCTCGCACAGATGAATAGGCAGGACTGAAAGGGGCTGCTGGATCTCTTCAGCCCTCAGCAGGATTTGATAAATTGACACTTTTATTGCAGTCTCTCCTTTGTTTGCCAGCTCCAAATCCGTTTGAGCACATCGGTGGTGCACCCCCCAGCTTTCCCGAATCCGAGTTTGGAGTGCACGAACTTTTGTTTTCTGCTTGCACAGACGAATAGGCGGGACTGAAAGGGGCTGCTGGATCTCTAGTGCCCACAGCAGGATTTGCTAAGTTGACAATTTTATTGCAGTCTCTCCTTTGTTTGGCAGCTCCAAATCCGTTTGAGCACAACATCTCAGGTGCCCCCCCCCAGCCGTCCTGAATCCGAGTTTCGAGTGCACGAACGATTGCACTCTGCCCGCACAGACGAAGAGCCAGGACTGAAAGAGGCTGCTGGATCTCTTCAGCACTAAGCAAGCCGGATTTGCTAAAGTGACACTTATATTGCAGTCTCCCCTTTTTTGCCAGCTCCAAGTCCGTTTGGGCACAACATCTGTGGTGCACCCCCCAGCCGTCCTTTAATCCGAGTTCGGAGTGCACGAACGATTGCTCTCTGCCCACACAGACGAAGAGCCAGGATTGAAAGAGGCTGCTGGATCTCTTCAGCACTCAGCAAGCTTTGCAACATGAACACCTCTTTTACTGTCACCCCTTGCTTACTTGTCTGAAAGTGCATTTGAACCAACGTCTCCGGCACCCAATCTCAGACATGCTGCTGCTGAGTGAGCGGAGCAAGTTAGGTTGATCCCTCTGACGATGATCTAGATCTGAGAGTAGCTATTGGAAATCTTCTGCAAACAGCATCTTTCGGAGAGGTGGTACATATATTGCAGTCTCTCCTTTGTTTGCCAGCTCCAAATCCGTTTGAGCACAACATCTCTGGTGCACCCCCCAGCTTTCCCGAATCCGAGTTTGGAGTGCACGAACTTTTGTTTTCTGCTTGCACAGACGAATAGGCGGGACTGAAAGGGGCTGCTGGATCTCCAGTGCCCACAGCAGGATTTGCTAAGTTGACAATTTTATTGCAGTCTCTCCTTTGTTTGGCAGCTCCAAATCCGTTTGAGCACAACATCTCAGGTGCACCCCCCCAGCCGTCCTGAATCCGAGTTTCGAGTGCACGAACGATTGCACTCTGCCCGCACAGACGAAGAGCCAGGACAGAAAGAGGCTGCTGAATACCTTCAGCACTAAGCAAGCCGGATTTGCTAAAGTGACACTTTTATTGCAGTCTCCCCTTTTTTGCCAGCTCCAAGTCCGTTTGGGCACAACATCTGTGGTGCACCCCCCAGCCGTCCTTTAATCCGAGTTCGGAGTGCACGAACGATTGCTCTCTGCCCGCACAGACGAAGAGTCAGGACTGAAAGAGGCTGCTGGATCTCTTCAGCACTCAGCAAGCTTTGCAACGGGGACACCTCTTTTACTGTCACTCCTTGCTTACTTGTCTGAAAGTGCATTTGAACCAACGTCTCCGGCACCCAATCTCAGACATGCTGCTGCTGAGTGAGCGGAGCAAGTTAGGTTGATCCCTCTGACGATGATCTAGATCTGAGAGTAGCTATTGGAAATCTTCTGCAAACAGCATCTTTCGGAGAGGTGGTACATATATTGCAGTCTCTCCTTTGTTTGCCAGCTCCAAATCCGTTTGAGCACAACATCTCTGGTGCACCCCCCAGCTTTCCCGAATCCGAGTTTGGAGTGCACGAACTTTTGTTTTCTGCTTGCACAGACGAATAGGCGGGACTGAAAGGGGCTGCTGGATCTCCAGTGCCCACAGCAGGATTTGCTAAGTTGACAATTTTATTGCAGTCTCTCCTTTGTTTGGCAGCTCCAAATCCGTTTGAGCACAACATCTCAGGTGCACCCCCCCAGCCGTCCTGAATCCGAGTTTCGAGTGCACGAACGATTGCACTCTGCCCGCACAGACGAAGAGCCAGGACAGAAAGAGGCTGCTGAATCCCTTCAGCACTAAGCAAGCCGGATTTGCTAAAGTGACACTTTTATTGCAGTCTCTCCTTTTTTGCCAGCTCCAAGTCCGTTTGGGCACAACATCTGTGGTGCACCCCCCAGCCGTCCTTTAATCCGAGTTCGGAGTGCACGAACGATTGCTCTCTGCCCGCACAGACGAAGAGTCAGGACTGAAAGAGGCTGCTGGATCTCTTCAGCACTCAGCAAGCTTTGCAACGGGGACACCTCTTTTACTGTCACTCCTTGCTTACTTGTCTGAAAGTGCATTTGAACCAACGTCTCCGGCACCCAATCTCAGACATGCTGCTGCTGAGTGAGCGGAGCAAGTTAATTTGATCCCTCTGACGATGATCCAGATCTGAGAGTAGCTATTGGAAATCTGCAAACAGCATCTTTCGGAGAGGTGGTACATATATTGCAGTCTCTCCTTTGTTAGAAAGCTCCAAATACGTTTGAGCACAATATCTCAGGTGCACCCCCCAGCCGACCTGAATCCGAGTTTGGAGTGCACGAACGATTGCTCTCTGCCCGCACAGACGAAGAGCCAGGACTGAAAGAGGCTGCTGGATCTCTTCAGCACTAAGCAAGCCGGATTGGCTAAAGTGACACTTTTATTGCAGTCTCTCCTTTGTTTGCCAGCTCCAAGTCCGTTTGGGCACAACATCTGTGGTGCACCCCCCAGCCGTCCTTTAATCCGAGTTCGGAGTGCACGAACGATTGCTCTCTGCCCGCACAGAGGAAGAGCCAGGACTGAAAGAGGCTGCTGGATCTCTTCAGCACTCAGCAAGCTTTGCAACATGAACACCTCTTTTACTGTCACTCCTTGCTTACTTATCCGAAAGTGCATTTGGACCATCGCCTCCGGCACCCAATCTCAGACATGCTGCTGCTGAGTGAGCGGAGCAAGTTAGTTTGATCCCTCTGACGATGACCCATGTCTGAGAGTAGCTATTGGAAATCTTCTGCAAACAGCATCTTTCGGAGAGGTAGTACATATATTGCAGTCTCTCCATTGTTTGAAATCTCCAAATCCATTAGAGCACAATATCTGTGGTGCACCCCCCAGCCGTCCTGAATCCGAGTTTCGAGTGCACGAACGATTGCTCTCTGCCCGCACAGACGAAGAGCCAAGACTGAAAGAGGCTGCTGGATCTCTTCAGCACTAAGCAAGCCGGATTGGCTAAAGTGACACTTTTATTGCAGTCTCTCCTTTGTTTGACAGCTCCAAGTCCGTTTGGGCACAACATCTGTGGTGCACCCCCCAGCCGTCCTTTAATCCGAGTTCGGAGTGCACGAACGATTGCTCTCTGCCCGCACAGAGGAAGAGCCAGGACTGAAAGAGGCTGCTGGATCTCTTCAGCACTCAGCAAGCTTTGCAACATGAACACCTCTTTTACTGTCACTCCTTGCTTACTTATCCGAAAGTGCATTTGGACCAGCGCCACCGGCACCCAATCTCAGACATGCTGCTGCTGAGTGTGCGGAGCAAGTTAGTTTGATCCCTCTGACGATGACCCATGTCTGAGAGTAGCTATTGGAAATCTTCTGCAAACAGCATCTTTCGGAGAGGTAGTACATATATTGCAGTCTCTCCATTGTTTGAAAGCTCCAAATCCATTAGAGCACAATATCTGTGGTGCACCCCCCAGCCGTCCTGAATCCGAGTTTGGAGTGCACGAACGATTGCTCTCTGCCCGCACAGACGAAGAGCCAGGACTGAAAGAGGCTGCTGGATCTCTTCAGCACTCAGCAGGCTTTGCAACATGAACTCCTCTTTTGCTGTCACTCCTTGCTTACTTGTCTGAAAGTGCATTTGAACCAACGTCTCCGGCACCCAATCTCAGACATGCTGCTGCTGAGTGAGCGGAGCAAGTTAGGTTGATCCCTCAGACGATGATCCATGTCAGCAAGAAGCTATAGGAAATCTTCTGCAAGTAGCATCTTTCGGAGAGGTAGTACATATATTGCAGTCTCTCCTTTGTTTGCCAGCTCCAAATCCGCTTGCGCGCAACATCTGTGGTGCATCCCCCAGCCGTCCTGAATGCAAGTTTGGAGTGCACGAACGATTGTTCTGTGCTCGCACAGATGAATAGGCAGGACTGAAAGGGGCTGCTGGATCTCTACTACCCTCAGCAGGATTTGATAAATTGACACTTTTATTGCAGTCTCTCCTTTGTTTGCCAGCTCCAAATCCGTTTGAGCACATCGGTGGTGCACCCCCCAGCTTTCCCGAATCCGAGTTTGGAGTGCACGAACTTTTGTTTTCTGCTTGCACAGACGAATAGGCGGGACTGAAAGGGGCTGCTGGATCTCTAGTGCCCACAGCAGGATTTGCTAAGTTGACAATTTTATTGCAGTCTCTCCTTTGTTTGCCAGCTCCAAATCCGTTTGAGCACAACATCTCAGGTGCCCCCCCCCAGCCGTCCTGAATCCGAGTTTCGAGTGCACGAACGATTGCACTCTGCCCGCACAGACGAAGAGCCAGGACTGAAAGAGGCTGCTGGATCTCTTCAGCACTAAGCAAGCCGGATTTGCTAAAGTGACACTTATATTGCAGTCTCCCCTTTTTTGCCAGCTCCAAGTCCGTTTGGGCACAACATCTGTGGTGCACCCCCCAGCCGTCCTTTAATCCGAGTTCGGAGTGCACGAACGATTGCTCTCTGCCCACACAGACGAAGAGCCAGGATTGAAAGAGGCTGCTGGATCTCTTCAGCACTCAGCAAGCTTTGCAACATGAACACCTCTTTTACTGTCACTCCTTGCTTACTTGTCTGAAAGTGCATTTGAACCAACGTCTCCGGCACCCAATCTCAGACATGCTGCTGCTGAGTGAGCGGAGCAAGTTAGGTTGATCCCTCTGACGATGATCTAGATCTGAGAGTAGCTATTGGAAATCTTCTGCAAACAGCATCTTTCGGAGAGGTGGTACATATATTGCAGTCTCTCCTTTGTTTGCCAGCTCCAAATCCGTTTGAGCACAACATCGGTGGTGCACCCCCCAGCTTTCCCGAATCCGAGTTTGGAGTGCACGAACTTTTGTTTTCTGCTTGCACAGACGAATAGGCGGGACTGAAAGGGGCTGCTGGATCTCCAGTGCCCACAGCAGGATTTGCTAAGTTGACAATTTTATTGCAGTCTCTCCTTTGTTTGGCAGCTCCAAATCCGTTTGAGCACAACATCTCAGGTGCACCCCCCCAGCCGTCCTGAATCCGAGTTTCGAGTGCACGAACGATTGCACTCTGCCCGCACAGACGAAGAGCCAGGACTGAAAGAGGCTGCTGGATCTCTTCAGCACTAAGCAAGCCGGATTTGCTAAAGTGACACTTTTATTGCAGTCTCTCCTTTTTTGCCAGCTCCAAGTCCGTTTGTGCACAACATCTGTGGTGCACCCCCCAGCCGTCCTTTAATCCGAGTTCAGAGTGCACGAACGATTGTTCTCTGCCCGCACAGACGAAGAGCCAGGACTGAAAGAGGCTGCTGGATCTCTTCAGCACTCAGGAAGCTTTGCAACCGGGACACCTCTTTTACTGTCACTCCTTGCTTACTTGTCTGAAAGTGCATTTGAACCAACGTCTCCGGCACCCAATCTCAGACATGCTGCTGCTGAGTGAGCGGAGCAAGTTAGGTTGATCCCTCTGACGATGATCTAGATCTGAGAGTAGCTATTGGAAATCTTCTGCAAACAGCAACTTTCGGAGAGGTGGTACATATATTGCAGTCTCTCCTTTGTTTGAAAGCTCCAAATCCGTTTGAGCACAATATCTGTGGTGCACCCCCCAGCCGTCCTGAATCCGAGTTTGGAGTGCACGAACGATTGCTCTCTGCCCGCACAGACGAAGAGCCAGGACTGAAAGAGGCTGCTGGATCTCTTCAGCACTCAGCAAGCTTTGCAGCATGAACACCTCTTTTACTGTCACTCCTTGCTTACTTATCCGAAAGTGCATTTGGTCCAGCGCCTCCGGCACCCAATCTCAGACATGCTGTTGCTGAGTGAGCGGAGCAAGTTAGTTTGATCCCTCTGACGATGATCCATGTCTGCAAGTAGCTATTGGAAATCTTCTGCAAACAGCATCTTTCGGAGAGGTAGTACATATATTGCAGTCTCTCCTTTGTTTGCCAGCTCCAAATCCGCTTGAGCGCAACATCTGTGGTGCACCCCCCAGCCGTCCTGAATGAGAGTTTGGAGTGCACGAACGATTGTTCTGTGCTCGCACAGATGAATAGGCAGGACTGAAAGGGGCTGCTGGATCTCTACTACCCTCAGCAGGATTTGCTAAATTGACACTTTTATTGCAGTCTCTCCTCTGTTTGCCAGCTCCAAGTCCGTTTGGGCACAACATCTGTGGTGCACCCCCCAGCCGTCCTTTAATCCGAGTTCGGAGTGCACGAACGATTGCTCTCTGCCCGCACAGACGAAGAGTCAGGACTGAAAGAGGCTGCTGGATCTCTTCAGCACTCAGCAAGCTTTGCAACGGGGACACCTCTTTTACTGTCACTCCTTGCTTACTTGTCTGAAAGTGCATTTGAACCAACGTCTCCGGCACCCAATCTCAGACATGCTGCTGCTGAGTGAGCGGAGCAAGTTAGTTTGATCCCTCTGTCGATGATCCAGATCTGAGAGTAGCTATTGGAAATCTTCTGCAAACAGCATCTTTCGGAGAGGTGGTATATATATTGCAGTCTCTCCTTTGTTAGAAAGCTCCAAATCCGTTTGAGCACAATATCTCAGGTGCACACCCCAGCCGACCTGAATCCGAGTTTGGAGTGCACGAACGATTGCACTCTGCCCGCACAGACGAAGAGCCAGGACTGAAAGAGGCTGCTGGATCTCTTCAGCACTAAGCAAGCCGGATTGGCTAAAGTGACACTTTTATTGCAGTCTCTCCTTTGTTTGCCAGCTCCAAGTCCGTTTGGGCACAACATCTGTGGTGCACCCCCCAGCCGTCCTTTAATCCGAGTTCGGAGTGCACGAACGATTGCTCTCTGCCCGCACAGAGGAAGAGCCAGGACTGAAAGAGGCTGCTGGATCTCTTCAGCACTCAGCAAGCTTTGCAACATGAACACCTCTTTTACTGTCACTCCTTGCTTACTTATCCGAAAGTGCATTTGGACCATCGCCTCCGGCACCCAATCTCAGACATGCTGCTGCTGAGTGAGCGGAGCAAGTTAGTTTGATCCCTCTGACGATGACCCATGTCTGAGAGTAGCTATTGGAAATCTTCTGCAAACAGCATCTTTCGGAGAGGTAGTACATATATTGCAGTCTCTCCATTGTTTGAAATCTCCAAATCCATTAGAGCACAATATCTGTGGTGCACCCCCCAGCCGTCCTGAATCCGAGTTTCGAGTGCACGAACGATTGCTCTCTGCCCGCACAGACGAAGAGCCAAGACTGAAAGAGGCTGCTGGATCTCTTCAGCACTAAGCAAGCCGGATTGGCTAAAGTGACACTTTTATTGCAGTCTCTCCTTTGTTTGACAGCTCCAAGTCCGTTTGGGCACAACATCTGTGGTGCACCCCCCAGCCGTCCTTTAATCCGAGTTCGGAGTGCACGAACGATTGCTCTCTGCCCGCACAGAGGAAGAGCCAGGACTGAAAGAGGCTGCTGGATCTCTTCAGCACTCAGCAAGCTTTGCAACATGAACACCTCTTTTACTGTCACTCCTTGCTTACTTATCCGAAAGTGCATTTGGACCAGCGCCACCGGCACCCAATCTCAGACATGCTGCTGCTGAGTGTGCGGAGCAAGTTAGTTTGATCCCTCTGACGATGACCCATGTCTGAGAGTAGCTATTGGAAATCTTCTGCAAACAGCATCTTTCGGAGAGGTAGTACATATATTGCAGTCTCTCCATTGTTTGAAAGCTCCAAATCCATTAGAGCACAATATCTGTGGTGCACCCCCCAGCCGTCCTGAATCCGAGTTTGGAGTGCACGAACGATTGCTCTCTGCCCGCACAGACGAAGAGCCAGGACTGAAAGAGGCTGCTGGATCTCTTCAGCACTCAGCAGGCTTTGCAACATGAACTCCTCTTTTGCTGTCACTCCTTGCTTACTTGTCTGAAAGTGCATTTGAACCAACGTCTCCGGCACCCAATCTCAGACATGCTGCTGCTGAGTGAGCGGAGCAAGTTAGGTTGATCCCTCAGACGATGATCCATGTCAGCAAGAAGCTATAGGAAATCTTCTGCAAGTAGCATCTTTCGGAGAGGTAGTACATATATTGCAGTCTCTCCTTTGTTTGCCAGCTCCAAATCCGCTTGCGCGCAACATCTGTGGTGCATCCCCCAGCCGTCCTGAATGCAAGTTTGGAGTGCACGAACGATTGTTCTGTGCTCGCACAGATTGAATAGGCAGGACTGAAAGGGGCTGCTGCATCTCTTCAGCCCTCAGCAGGATTTGATAAATTGACACTTTTATTGCAGTCTCTCCTTTGTTTGCCAGCTCCAAATCCGTTTGAGCACATCGGTGGTGCACCCCCCAGCTTTCCCGAATCCGAGTTTGGAGTGCACGAACTTTTGTTTTCTGCTTGCACAGACGAATAGGCGGGACTGAAAGGGGCTGCTGGATCTCTAGTGCCCACAGCAGGATTTGCTAAGTTGACAATTTTATTGCAGTCTCTCCTTTGTTTGGCAGCTCCAAATCCGTTTGAGCACAACATCTCAGGTGCACCCCCCCAGCCGTCCTGAATCCGAGTTTCGAGTGCACGAACGATTGCACTCTGCCCGCACAGACGAAGAGCCAGGACTGAAAGAGGCTGCTGGATCTCTTCAGCACTAAGCAAGCCGGATTTCCTAAAGTGACACTTATATTGCAGTCTCCCCTTTTTTGCCAGCTCCAAGTCCGTTTGGGCACAACATCTGTGGTGCACCCCCCAGCCGTCCTTTAATCCGAGTTCGGAGTGCACGAACGATTGCTCTCTGCCCACACAGACGAAGAGCCAGGATTGAAAGAGGCTGCTGGATCTCTTCAGCACTCAGCAAGCTTTGCAACATGAACACCTCTTTTACTGTCACCCCTTGCTTACTTGTCTGAAAGTGCATTTGAACCAACGTCTCCGGCACCCAATCTCAGACATGCTGCTGCTGAGTGAGCGGAGCAAGTTAGGTTGATCCCTCTGACGATGATCTAGATCTGAGAGTAGCTATTGGAAATCTTCTGCAAACAGCATCTTTCGGAGAGGTGGTACATATATTGCAGTCTCTCCTTTGTTTGCCAGCTCCAAATCCGTTTGAGCACAACATCGGTGGTGCACCCCCCAGCTTTCCCGAATCCGAGTTTGGAGTGCACGAACTTTTGTTTTCTGCTTGCACAGACGAATAGGCGGGACTGAAAGGGGCTGCTGGATCTCCAGTGCCCACAGCAGGATTTGCTAAGTTGACAATTTTATTGCTGTCTCTCCTTTGTTTGGCAGCTCCAAATCCGTTTGAGCACAACATCTCAGGTGCACCCCCCCAGCCGTCCTGAATCCGAGTTTCGAGTGCACGAACGATTGCACTCTGCCCGCACAGACGAAGAGCCAGGACAGAAAGAGGCTGCTGAATCCCTTCAGCACTAAGCAAGCCGGATTTGCTAAAGTGACACTTTTATTGCAGTCTCTCCTTTTTTGCCAGCTCCAAGTCCGTTTGGGCACAACATCTGTGGTGCACCCCCCAGCCGTCCTTTAATCCGAGTTCGGAGTGCACGAACGATTGCTCTCTGCCCGCACAGACGAAGAGTCAGGACTGAAAGAGGCTGCTGGATCTCTTCAGCACTCAGCAAGCTTTGCAACGGGGACACCTCTTTTACTGTCACTCCTTGCTTACTTGTCTGAAAGTGCATTTGAACCAACGTCTCCGGCACCCAATCTCAGACATGCTGCTGCTGAGTGAGCGGAGCAAGTTAATTTGATCCCTCTGACGATGATCTAGATCTGAGAGTAGCTATTGGAAATCTGCAAACAGCATCTTTCGGAGAGGTGGTACATATATTGCAGTCTCTCCTTTGTTAGAGAGCTCCAAATCCGTTTGAGCACAATATCTCAGGTGCACACCCCAGCCGACCTGAATCCGAGTTTGGAGTGCACGAACGATTGCTCTCTGCCCGCACAGACGAAGAGCCAGGACTGAAAGAGGCTGCTGGATCTCTTCAGCACTAAGCAAGCCGGATTGGCTAAAGTGACACTTTTATTGCAGTCTCTCCTTTGTTTGCCAGCTCCAAGTCCGTTTGGGCACAACATCTGTGGTGCACCCCCCAGCCGTCCTTTAATCCGAGTTCGGAGTGCACGAACGATTGCTCTCTGCCCGCACAGAGGAAGAGCCAGGACTGAAAGAGGCTGCTGGATCTCTTCAGCACTCAGCAAGCTTTGCAACATGAACACCTCTTTTACTGTCACTCCTTGCTTACTTATCCGAAAGTGCATTTGGACCATCGCCTCCGGCACCCAATCTCAGACATGCTGCTGCTGAGTGAGCGGAGCAAGTTAGTTTGATCCCTCTGACGATGACCCATGTCTGAGAGTAGCTATTGGAAATCTTCTGCAAACAGCATCTTCCGGAGAGGTAGTACATATATTGCAGTCTCTCCATTGTTTGAAATCTCCAAATCCATTAGAGCACAATATCTGTGGTGCACCCCCCAGCCGTCCTGAATCCGAGTTTGGAGTGCACGAACGATTGCTCTCTGCCCGCACAGACGAAGAGCCAAGACTGAAAGAGGCTGCTGGATCTCTTCAGCACTAAGCAAGCCGGATTGGCTAAAGTGACACTTTTATTGCAGTCTCTCCTTTGTTTGACAGCTCCAAGTCCGTTTGGGCACAACATCTGTGGTGCACCCCCCAGCCGTCCTTTAATCCGAGTTCGGAGTGCACGAACGATTGCTCTCTGCCCGCACAGAGGAAGAGCCAGGACTGAAAGAGGCTGCTGGATCTCTTCAGCACTCAGCAAGCTTTGCAACATGAACACCTCTTTTACTGTCACTCCTTGCTTACTTATCCGAAAGTGCATTTGGACCAGCGCCACCGGCACCCAATCTCAGACATGCTGCTGCTGAGTGAGCGGAGCAAGTTAGTTTGATCCCTCTGACGATGACCCATGTCTGAGAGTAGCTATTGGAAATCTTCTGCAAACAGCATCTTTCGGAGAGGTAGTACATATATTGCAGTCTCTCCATTGTTTGAAAGCTCCAAATCCATTAGAGCACAATATCTGTGGTGCACCCCCCAGCCGTCCTGAATCCGAGTTTGGAGTGCACGAACGATTGCTCTCTGCCCGCACAGACGAAGAGCCAGGACTGAAAGAGGCTGCTGGATCTCTTCAGCACTCAGCAGGCTTTGCAACATGAACTCCTCTTTTGCTGTCACTCCTTGCTTACTTGTCTGAAAGTGCATTTGAACCAACGTCTCCGGCACCCAATCTCAGACATGCTGCTGCTGAGTGAGCGGAGCAAGTTAGGTTGATCCCTCAGACGATGATCCATGTCAGCAAGAAGCTATAGGAAATCTTCTGCAAGTAGCATCTTTCGGAGAGGTAGTACATATATTGCAGTCTCTCCTTTGTTTGCCAGCTCCAAATCCGCTTGCGCGCAACATCTGTGGTGCATCCCCCAGCCGTCCTGAATGCGAGTTTGGAGTGCACGAACGATTGTTCTGTGCTCGCACAGATGAATAGGCAGGACTGAAAGGGGCTGCTGGATCTCTACTGCCCTCAGCAGGATTTGCTAAATTGACACTTTTATTGCAGTCTCTCCTCTGTTTGACAGCTCCAAGTCCGTTTGGGCACAACATCTGTGGTGCACCCCCCAACCGTCCTTTAATCCGAGTTCGGAGTGCACGAACGATTGCTCTCTGCTCGCACAGACGAATAGGCGGGACTGAAAGAGGCTGCTGGATCTCTTCAGCACTCAGCAAGCTTTGCAACCGGGACACCTCTTTTACTGTCACTCCTTGCTTACTTGTCTGAAAGTGCATTTGAACCAACGTCTCCGGCACCCAAACTCAGACATGCTGCTGCTGAGTGAGCGGAGCAAGTTAGGTTGATCCCTCAGACGATGATCCATGTCAGCAAGAAGCTATAGGAAATCTTCTGCAAGTAGCATCTTTCGGAGAGGTGGTACATATATTGCAGTCTCTCCTTTTTTTGCCAGCTCCAAATCCGTTTGAGCACAACATCGGTGGTGCACCCCCCAGCTTTCCCGAATCCGAGTTTGGAGTGCACGAACTTTTGTTTTCTGCTTGCACACACGAATAGGCGGGACTGAAAGGGGCTGCTGGATCTCCAGTGCCCACAGCAGGATTTGCTAAGTTGACAAATTTATTGCAGTCTCTCCTTTGTTTGGCAGCTCCAAATCCGTTTGAGCACAACATCTCAGGTGCACCCCCCCAGCCGTCCTGAATCCGAGTTTCGAGTGCACGAACGATTGCACTCTGCCCGCACAGACGAAGAGCCAGGACTGAAAGAGGCTGCTGGATCTCTTCAGCACTAAGCAAGCCGGATTTGCTAAAGTGACACTTTTATTGCAGTCTCTCCTTTTTTGCCAGCTCCAAGTCCGTTTGTGCACAACATCTGTGGTGCACCCCCCAGCCGTCCTTTAATCCGAGTTCGGAGTGCACGAACGATTGTTCTCTGCCCGCACAGACGAAGAGCCAGGACTGAAAGAGGCTGCTGGATCTCTTCAGCACTCAGCAAGCTTTGCAACATGAACACCTCTTTTACTGTCACTCCTTGCTTACTTGTCTGAAAGTGCATTTGAACCAACGTCTCCGGCACCCAATCTCAGACATGCTGCTGCTGAGTGAGCGGAGCAAGTTAGTTTGATCCCTCTGACGATGATCTAGATCTGAGAGTAGCTATTGGAAATCATCTGGAAACAGCATCTTTCGGAGAGGTGGTACATATATTGCAGTCTCTCCTTTGTTTGAAAGCTCCAAATCCGCTTGAGCGCAACATCTGTGGTGCACCCCCCAGCCGTCCTGAATGCAAGTTTGGAGTGCACGAACTTTTGTTTTCTGCCCGCACAGACGAAGAGCCAGGACTGAAAGAGGCTGCTGGATCTCTTCAGCACTAAGCAAGCCGGATTTGCTAAAGTGACACTTATATTGCAGTCTCCCCTTTTTTGCCAGCTCCAAGTCCGTTTGGGCACAACATCTGTGGTGCACCCCCCAGCCGTCCTTTAATCCGAGTTCGGAGTGCACGAACGATTGCTCTCTGCTCGCGCAGACGAATAGGCGGGACTGAAAGAGGCTGCTGGATCTCTTCAGCACTCAGCAAGCTTTGCAACCGGGACACCTCTTTTACTGTCACTCCTTGCTTACTTGTCTGAAAGTGCATTTGAACCACCGTCTCCGGCACCCAATCTCAGACATGCTGCTGCTGAGTGAGCGGAGCAAGTTAGGTTGATCCCTCTGACGATGATCCATGTCAGCAAGAAGCTGTAGGAAATCTTCTGCAAGTAGCATCTTTCGGAGAGGTGGTACATATATTGCAGTCTCTCCTTTGTTTGCCAGCTCCAAATCCGTTTGAGCACAACATCGGTGGTGCACCCCCCAGCTTTCCCGAATCCGAGTTTGGAGTGCACGAACTTTTGTTTTCTGCTTGCACAGACGAATAGGCGGGACTGAAAGGGGCTGCTGGATCTCTAGTGCCCACAGCAGGATTTGCGAAGTTGACAATTTTATTGCAGTCTCTCCTTTGTTTGGCAGCTCCAAATCCGTTTCAGCACAACATCTCAGGTGCACCCCCCCAGCCGTCCTGAATCCGAGTTCGGAGTGCACGAACGATTGCACTCTGCCCGCACAGACGAAGAGCCAGGACTGAAAGAGGCTGCTGGATCTCTTCAGCACTAAGCAAGCCGGATTTGCTAAAGTGACACTTTTATTGGTCTCTCCTTTTTTGCCAGCTCCAAGTCCGTTTGTGCACAACATCTGTGGTGCACCCCCCAGCCGTCCTTTAATCCGAGCTCGGAGTGCACGAACGATTGCTCTCTGCTCGCACAGACGAAGAGCCAGGACTGAAAGAGGCTGCTGGATCTCTTCAGCACTCAGCAAGCTTTGCAACCGGGACACCTCTTTTACTGTCACTCCTTGCTTACTTGTCTGAAAGTGCATTTGAACCAACGTCTCCGGCCCCCAATCTCAGACATGCTGCTGCTGAGTGAGCGGAGCAAGTTAGGCTGATCCCTCTGACGATGATCCATGTCAGCAAGAAGCTATAGGAAATCTTCTGCAAGTAGCATCTTTCGGAGAGGTGGTACATATATTGCAGTCTCTCCTTTGTTTGCCAGCTCCAAATCCGTTTGAGCACAACATCGGTGGTGCACCCACCAGCTTTCCCGAATCCGAGTTTGGAGTGCACGAACTTTTGTTTTCTGCTTGCACAGACGAAGAGCCAGGACTGAAAGGGGCTGCTGGATCTCTAGTGCCCACAGCAGGATTTGCTAAGTTGACAATTTTATTGCAGTCTCTCCTTTGTTTGGCAGCTCCAAGTCCGTTTGGGCACAACATCTGTGGTGCACCCCCCAGCCGTCCTGAATGCAAGTTTGGAGTGCACGAACGATTGTTCTGTCCTCGAACAGATGAATAGGCAGGACTGAAAGGGGCTGCTGGATCTCTACTGCCCTCAGCAGGATTTGCTAAGTTGAAAATTTTATTGCAGTCTCTCCTTTGTTTGCCAGGTCCAAGTCCGTTTGGGCACAACATCTGTGGTGCACCCCCCAGCCGTCCTTTAATCCGAGTTCGGAGTCCACGAACGATTGCTCTCTGCTCGCACAGACGAATAGGCGGGACTGAAAGAGGCTGCTGGATCTCTTCAGCACTCAGCAAGCTTTGCAACATGAACACCTCTTTTACTGTCACTCCTTGCTTACTTGTCTGAAAGTGCATTTGAACCAACGTCTCCGGCACCCAATCTCAGACATGCTGCTGCTGAGTGAGCGGAGCAAGATAGTTTGATCCCTCTGACGATGATCCATGTCGGAGAGTAGCTATTGGAAATCTTCTGCAAACAGCATCTTTTTGGGAGGTGGTACATATATTGCAGTCTCTCCTTTGTTTGCCAGCTCCAAATCCGTTTGAGCACAACATCTGTGGTGCACCCCCAGCCGTCCTGAATCCGAGTTTGGAGTGCACGAACGATTGTTCTCTGCTCGCACAGACGAAGAGCCAGGACTGAAAGAGGTTGCTGGATCTCCTCAGCATTCAGCAAGCTTTGCAACCGGGACACCTCTTTTACTGTCACTCCTTGCTTACTTATCTGAAAGAAAGTGCATTTGAACCAACCTCTCCGGCACCCAATCTCAGTCATCCTGCTGCTGAGTGAGCGGAGCAAGTTAGGTTGATCCCTCTGACGGTGATCCATGTCTGCAAGTAGCTATTGGAAATCTTCTGCAAGTAGCATCTTTCAGAGAGGTGGTACATATATTGCAATCTCTCCTTTGTTTGCCAGCTCCATATCCGTTTGAGCACAACATCGGTGGTGCTCCCCCCAGCTTTCCCGAATCCGAGTTTGGAGTGCACGAACGATTGCTTTCTGCTTGCACAGATGAATAGGCGGGACTGAAAGGGGCTGCTGGATCTCTACTGCCCTCAGCAGGATTTGCTAAGTTGACAATTTTATTGCAGTCTCTCCTTTGTTTGGCAGCACCAAATCCGTTTGAGCACAACATCTCAGGTTCACCTTCCCAGTCGTAATGAATCCGAGTTTCGAGTGCACGAACGATTGCTTTCTGCTCGCACAGACGAATAGGCGGGACTGAAAGAGGCTGCTGGATCTCTTCAGCACTCAGGAGGCTTTGCAACCGGGATACCACTTTTAGTGTCACTCCTTGCTTTCTTATCTGAAAGAAAGTACATTTGAACCAACGTCACCGGCGCCCGATCTCAGACATGCTGCTGCTGAGTGAGCGGAGCAATTTAGTTTGATCCCTCTGACGATGATCCATGTCTGAGAGCAGCTATTGGAAATCTTCTGCAAACAGTATCTTTCGGAGAGGTGGTACATATATTGCAGTCTCTCCTTTGTTTGCCAGCTCCAAATCCGTTTGAGCACAACATCTGTGGTGCACATCCCAGCCGTCCTGAATCCGAGTTTGGAGTGCACGAACGATTGCTCTCTGCCCGCACAGACGAATTGCCAGGACTGAAAGGGGCTGCGGGATCTCTACTGCCCTCAGCAGGATTTGCTAAGTTGACAATTTTATTGCAGTCTCTCCTTTGTTTGACAGCTCCAAGTCCGTTTGGGCACAACATCTGTGGTGCACCCCCCAGCCGTCCTTTAATCCGAGTTCGGGGTCCACGAACGATTGCTCTCTGCTCGCACAGACGAATAGGCGGGACTGAAAGAGGCTGCTGGATCTCTTCAGCACTCAGCAAGCTTTGCAACATGAACACCTCTTTTACTGTCACTCCTTGCTTACTTGTCTGAAAGTGCATTTGAACCACCGTCTCCGGCACCCAATCTCAGACATGCTGCTGCTGAGTGAGCGGAGCAAGTAAGGTTGATCCCTCTGGCGATGATATAGATCTGAGAGTAGCTATTGGAAATCTTCTGCAAGTAGCATCTTTCGGAGAGGTGGTACATATATTGCAGTCTCTCCTTTGTTTGCCCGCTCCAAATCCGCTTGAGCGCAACATCTGTGGTGCACCCCCCAGCCGTCCTGAATCCGAGTTTGGAGTGCACGAACGATTGTTCTGTGCTCGCACAGATGAATAGGCAGGACTGAAAGGGGCTGCTGGATCTCTAGTGCCCTCAGCAGGATTTGCTAAATTGACACTTTTATTGCAGTCTCTCCTTTGTTTGACAGCTCCAAGTCCGTTTGGGCACAACATCTGTGGTGCACCCCCCAGCCGTCCTTTAATCCGAGTTCGGAGTGCACGAACGATTGCTCTCTGCTCGCACAGACGAATAGGCGGGACTGAAAGAGGCTGCTGGATCTCTTCAGCACTCAGCAAGCTTTGCAACCGGGAGAGCTCTTTTACTGTCACTCCTTGCTTACTTGTCTGAAAGTGCATTTGAACCAACGTCTCCGGCACCCAATCTCAGACATGCTGCTGCTGAGTGAGCGGAGCAAGTTAGGTTGATCCCTCTGACGATGATCTAGATCTGAGAGTAGCTATTGGAAATCTTCTGCAAACAGCATCTTTCGGAGACGTGGTACATATATTGCAGTCTCTCCTTTGTTTGAAAGCTCCAAATCCGTTTGAGCACAACATCTCAGGTGCACCCCCCCAGCCGTCCTGAATCCGAGTTTCGAGTGCACGAACAATTGCTCTCTGCCTGCACAGACGAAGAGCCAGGACTGAAAGAGGCTGCTGGATCTCTTCAGCACTAAGCAAGCCGGATTTGCTAAAGTGACACTTTTATTGCAGTCTCTCCTTTGTTTGCCAGCTCCAAGTCCGTTTGTGCACAACATCTGTGGTGCACCCCCCAGCCGTCCTTTAATCCGAATTCGGAGTGCACGAACGATTGCTCTCTGCCCGCACAGAAGAAGAGCCAGGACTGAAAGAGGCTGCTGGATCTCTTCAGCACTCAGCAAGCTTTGCAACATGAACACCTCTTTTACTGTCACTCCTTGCTTACTTATCCGAAAGTGCATTTGGACCAGCGCCTCCGGCTCCCAAACTCAGATATGCTGTTGCTGAGTGAGCGGAGCAAGTTAGTTTGATCCCTCTGACGATGATCTAGATCTGAGAGTAGCTATTGGAAATCTTCTGCAAACAGCATCTTTCGGAGAGGTGGTACATATATTGCAGTCTCTCCTTTGTTGGCCAGCTCCAAATCCGCTTGAGCGCAACATCGGTGGTGCACCCCCCAGCTTTCCCGAATCCGAGTTTGGAGTGCACGAACTTTTGTTTTCTGCTTGCACAGACGAATAGGGGGGACTGAAAGAGGCTGCTGGATCTCTTCAGCACTCAGCAAGCTTTGCAACCGATACACCTCTTTTACTGTCACTCCTTGCTTACTTGTCTGAAAGTGCATTTGAACCAACGTCTCCGGCACCCAATCTCAGACATGCTGCTGCTGAGTGAGCGAAGCAAGTTAGTTTGATCCCTCTGGCGATGATATAGATCTGAGAGTAGCTTTTGGAAATCTTCTGCAAACAGCATCTTTCGGAGAGGTGGTACATATATTGCAGTCTCTCCTTTGTTTGCCAGCTCCAAATCCGCTAGAGCGCAACATCTGTGGTGCACCCCCCAGCCGTCCTGAATGCAAGTTTGGAGTGCACGAACGATTGTTCTGTGCTCGCACAGATGAATAGGCAGGACTGAAAGGGGCTGCTGGATCTCTAGTGCCCTCAGCAGGATTGGCTAAATTGACACTTTTATTGCAGTCTCTCCTTTGTTTGCCAGCTCCAAGTCCGTTTGGGCACAACATCTGTGGTGCACCCCCCAGCCGTCCTTTAATCCGAGTTCGGAGTGCACGAACGATTGCTCTCTGCTCGCACAGACGAATAAGCGGGACTGAAAGAGGCTGCTGGATCTCTTCCGCACTCAGCAAGCTTTGCAACCGGGACAGCTCTTTTACTGTCACTCCTTGCTTACTTGTCTGAAAGTGCATTTGAACCAACGTCTCCGGCACCCCATCTCAGACATGCTGCTGCTGAGTGAGCGGAGCAAGTTAGGTTGATCCCTCTGACGATGATCCATGTCAGCAAGAAGCTATAGGAAATCTTCTGCAAGTAGCATCTTTCGGAGAGGTGGTACATATATTGCAGTCTCTCCTTTGTTTGCCAGCTCCAAATCCGTTTGAGCACAACATCGGTGGTGCACCCCCCAGCTTTCCCGAATCCGAGTTTGGAGTGCACGAACTTTTGTTTTCTGCTTGCACAGACGAATAGGCGGGACTGAAAGGGGCTGCTGGATCTCTAGTGCCCACAGCAGGATTTGCTAAGTTGACAATTTTATTGCAGTCTCTCCTTTGTTTGGGAGCTCCAAATCCGTTTGGGCACAACATCTCTGGTGCACCCCCCCAGCCGTCCTGAATCCAGGTTTCGAGTGCACGAACGATTGCACTCTGCCCGCACAGACGAAGAGCCAGGACTGAAAGAGGCTGCTGGATCTCTTCAGCACTAAGCAAGCCGGATTTGCTAAAGTGACACTTTTATTGCAGTCTCTCCTTTTTTGCCAGCTCCAAGTCCGTTTGTGCACAACATCTGTGGTGCACCCCCCCAGCCGTCCTTTAATCCGAGTTCGGAGTGCACGAACGATTGCTCTCTGCCCGCACAGACGAAGAGCCAGGACTGAAAGGGGCTGCTGGATCTCTTCAGCACTAAGCAAGCCGGATTGGCTAAAGTGACACTATTATTATAGTCTCTCCTTTGTTTGCCAGCTCCAAGTCCGTTTGGGCACAACATCTGTGGTGCACCCCCCAGCCGTCCTTTAATCCGAGTTCGGAGTGCACGAACGATTTCTCTCTGCCCACACAGACGAAGAGCCAGGACTGAAAGAGGCTGCTGGATCTCTTCAGCACTCAGCAAGCTTTGCAACCGGGACACCTCTTTTACTGTCACTCCTTGCTTACTTGTCTGAAAGTGCATTTGAACCAACGTCTCCGGCACCCAATCTCAGACATGCTGCTGCTGAGTGAGCGGAGCAAGTTAGGTTGATCCCTCTGACGATGATCTAGATCTGAGAGTAGCTATTGGAAATCTGCAAACAGCATCTTTCGGAGAGGTGGTACATATATTGCAGTCTCTCCTTTGTTTGAAAGCTCCAAATCCGTTTGAGCACAATATCTGTGGTGCACCCCCCAGACGTCCTGAATCCGAGTTTGGAGTGCACGAACGATTGCTCTCTGCCCGCACAGACGAAGAGCCAGGACTGAAAGAGGCTGCTGGATCTCTTCAGCACTAAGCAAGCCGGATTTGCTAAAGTGACACTTTTATTGCAGTCTCTCCTTTGTTTGCCAGCTCCAAGTCCGTTTGTGCACAACATCTGTGGTGCACCCCCCAGCCGTCCTTTAATCCGAGTTCGGAGTGCACGAACGATTGCTCTCTGCCCGCACAGACGAAGAGCCAGGACTGAAAGAGGCTGCTGGATCTCTTCAGCACTCAGCAAGCTTTGCAACATGAACGCCTCTTTTACTGTCGCTCCTTGCTTACTTATCCGAAAGTGCATTTGGACCAGCGCCTCCGGCACCCAATCTCAGACATGCTGTTGCTGAGTGAGCGGAGCAAGTTAGTTTGATCCCTCTGACGATGATCCATGTCTGCAAGTAGCTATTGGAAATCTTCTGCAAACAGCATCTTTCGGAGAGGTAGTACATATATTGCAGTCTCTCCTTTGTTTGCCAGCTCCAAATCCGCTTGAGCGCAACATCTGTGGTGCCCCCCCCCAGCCGCCCTGAATGCAAGTTTGGAGTGCACGAACGATTGTTCTGTGCTCGCACAGATGAATAGGCAGGACTGAAAGGGGCTGTTGGATCTCTACTGCCCACAGCAGGATTTGCTAAATTGACACTTTTATTACAGTCTCTCCTTTTTTGCCAGCTCCAAGTCCGTTTGTGCACAACATCTGTGGTGCACCCCCCAGCCGTCCTTTAATCCGAGTTCGGAGTGCACGAACGATTGCTCTCTGCTCGCACAGACGAACAGGCGAGACTGAAAGAGGCTGCTGGATCTCTTCAGCACTCAGCAAGCTTTGTAACCGGGACACCTCTTTTACTGTCACTCCTTGCTTACTTGTCTGAAAGTGCATTTGAACCAACGTCTCCGGCACCCAATCTCAGACATGCTGCTGCTGAGTGAGCGGAGCAAGTTAGGTTGATCCCTCTGACGATGATCCATGTCAGCAAGAAGCTATAGGAAATCTTCTGCAAGTAGCATCTTTCGGAGAGGTGGTACATATATTGCAGTCTCTCCTTTGTTTGCCAGCTCCAAATCCGTTTGAGCACAACATCTCTGGTGCACCCCCCAGCTTTCCCGAATCCGAGTTTGGAGTGCACGAACTTTTGTTTTCTGCTTGCACAGACGAATAGGCGGGACTGAAAGGGGCTGCTGGATCTCTAGTGCCCGCAGCAGGATTTGCTAAGTTGACAGTTTTATTGCAGTCTCTCCTTTGTTTGGCAGCTCCAAATCCGTTTGAGCACAACATCTCAGGTGCACCCCCCCAGCCGTCCTGAATCCGAGTTTCGAGTGCACGAACGATTGCTCTCTGCCCGCACAGACGAAGAGCCAGGACTGAAAGGGGCTGCTGGATCTCTTCAGCACTAAGCAAGCCGGATTTGCTAAAGTGACACTTTTATTGCAGTCTCTCCTTTGTTTGCCAGCTCCAAGTCCGTTTGTGCACAACATCTGTGGTGCACCCCCCAGCCGTCCTTTAATCCGAGTTCGGAGTGCACGAACGATTGCTCTCTGCCCGCACAGACGAAGAGCCAGGACTGAAAGAGGCTGCTGGATCTCTTCAGCACTCAGCAAGCTTTGCAACATGAACGCCTCTTTTACTGTCGCTCCTTGCTTACTTATCCGAAAGTGCATTTGGACCAGCGCCTCCGGCACCCAATCTCAGACATGCTGTTGCTGAGTGAGCGGAGCAAGATAGTTTGATCCCTCTGACGATGATCCATGTCGGAGAGTAGCTATTGGAAATCTTCTGCAAACAGCATCTTTTTGGGAGGTGGTACATATATTGCAGTCTCTCCTTTGTTTGCCAGCTCCAAATCCGTTTGAGCACAACATCTGTGGTGCACCCCCAGCCGTCCTGAATCCGAGTTTGGAGTGCACGAACGATTGTTCTCTGCTCGCACAGACGAAGAGCCAGGACTGAAAGAGGTTGCTGGATCTCCTCAGCATTCAGCAAGCTTTGCAACCGGGACACCTCTTTTACTGTCACTCCTTGCTTACTTATCTGAAAGAAAGTGCATTTGAACCAACCTCTCCGGCACCCAATCTCAGTCATCCTGCTGCTGAGTGAGCGGAGCAAGTTAGGTTGATCCCTCTGACGGTGATCCATGTCTGCAAGTAGCTATTGGAAATCTTCTGCAAGTAGCATCTTTCAGAGAGGTGGTACATATATTGCAATCTCTCCTTTGTTTGCCAGCTCCATATCCGTTTGAGCACAACATCGGTGGTGCTCCCCCCAGCTTTCCCGAATCCGAGTTTGGAGTGCACGAACGATTGCTTTCTGCTTGCACAGATGAATAGGCGGGACTGAAAGGGGCTGCTGGATCTCTACTGCCCTCAGCAGGATTTGCTAAGTTGACAATTTTATTGCAGTCTCTCCTTTGTTTGGCAGCACCAAATCCGTTTGAGCACAACATCTCAGGTTCACCTTCCCAGTCGTAATGAATCCGAGTTTCGAGTGCACGAACGATTGCTTTCTGCTCGCACAGACGAATAGGCGGGACTGAAAGAGGCTGCTGGATCTCTTCAGCACTCAGGAGGCTTTGCAACCGGGATACCACTTTTAGTGTCACTCCTTGCTTTCTTATCTGAAAGAAAGTACATTTGAACCAACGTCACCGGCGCCCGATCTCAGACATGCTGCTGCTGAGTGAGCGGAGCAATTTAGTTTGATCCCTCTGACGATGATCCATGTCTGAGAGCAGCTATTGGAAATCTTCTGCAAACAGTATCTTTCGGAGAGGTGGTACATATATTGCAGTCTCTCCTTTGTTTGCCAGCTCCAAATCCGTTTGAGCACAACATCTGTGGTGCACATCCCAGCCGTCCTGAATCCGAGTTTGGAGTGCACGAACGATTGCTCTCTGCCCGCACAGACGAATTGCCAGGACTGAAAGGGGCTGCGGGATCTCTACTGCCCTCAGCAGGATTTGCTAAGTTGACAATTTTATTGCAGTCTCTCCTTTGTTTGACAGCTCCAAGTCCGTTTGGGCACAACATCTGTGGTGCACCCCCCAGCCGTCCTTTAATCCGAGTTCGGGGTCCACGAACGATTGCTCTCTGCTCGCACAGACGAATAGGCGGGACTGAAAGAGGCTGCTGGATCTCTTCAGCACTCAGCAAGCTTTGCAACATGAACACCTCTTTTACTGTCACTCCTTGCTTACTTGTCTGAAAGTGCATTTGAACCACCGTCTCCGGCACCCAATCTCAGACATGCTGCTGCTGAGTGAGCGGAGCAAGTAAGGTTGATCCCTCTGGCGATGATATAGATCTGAGAGTAGCTATTGGAAATCTTCTGCAAGTAGCATCTTTCGGAGAGGTGGTACATATATTGCAGTCTCTCCTTTGTTTGCCCGCTCCAAATCCGCTTGAGCGCAACATCTGTGGTGCACCCCCCAGCCGTCCTGAATCCGAGTTTGGAGTGCACGAACGATTGTTCTGTGCTCGCACAGATGAATAGGCAGGACTGAAAGGGGCTGCTGGATCTCTAGTGCCCTCAGCAGGATTTGCTAAATTGACACTTTTATTGCAGTCTCTCCTTTGTTTGACAGCTCCAAGTCCGTTTGGGCACAACATCTGTGGTGCACCCCCCAGCCGTCCTTTAATCCGAGTTCGGAGTGCACGAACGATTGCTCTCTGCTCGCACAGACGAATAGGCGGGACTGAAAGAGGCTGCTGGATCTCTTCAGCACTCAGCAAGCTTTGCAACCGGGAGAGCTCTTTTACTGTCACTCCTTGCTTACTTGTCTGAAAGTGCATTTGAACCAACGTCTCCGGCACCCAATCTCAGACATGCTGCTGCTGAGTGAGCGGAGCAAGTTAGGTTGATCCCTCTGACGATGATCTAGATCTGAGAGTAGCTATTGGAAATCTTCTGCAAACAGCATCTTTCGGAGACGTGGTACATATATTGCAGTCTCTCCTTTGTTTGAAAGCTCCAAATCCGTTTGAGCACAACATCTCAGGTGCACCCCCCCAGCCGTCCTGAATCCGAGTTTCGAGTGCACGAACAATTGCTCTCTGCCTGCACAGACGAAGAGCCAGGACTGAAAGAGGCTGCTGGATCTCTTCAGCACTAAGCAAGCCGGATTTGCTAAAGTGACACTTTTATTGCAGTCTCTCCTTTGTTTGCCAGCTCCAAGTCCGTTTGTGCACAACATCTGTGGTGCACCCCCCAGCCGTCCTTTAATCCGAATTCGGAGTGCACGAACGATTGCTCTCTGCCCGCACAGAAGAAGAGCCAGGACTGAAAGAGGCTGCTGGATCTCTTCAGCACTCAGCAAGCTTTGCAACATGAACACCTCTTTTACTGTCACTCCTTGCTTACTTATCCGAAAGTGCATTTGGACCAGCGCCTCCGGCTCCCAAACTCAGATATGCTGTTGCTGAGTGAGCGGAGCAAGTTAGTTTGATCCCTCTGACGATGATCTAGATCTGAGAGTAGCTATTGGAAATCTTCTGCAAACAGCATCTTTCGGAGAGGTGGTACATATATTGCAGTCTCTCCTTTGTTGGCCAGCTCCAAATCCGCTTGAGCGCAACATCGGTGGTGCACCCCCCAGCTTTCCCGAATCCGAGTTTGGAGTGCACGAACTTTTGTTTTCTGCTTGCACAGACGAATAGGGGGGACTGAAAGAGGCTGCTGGATCTCTTCAGCACTCAGCAAGCTTTGCAACCGATACACCTCTTTTACTGTCACTCCTTGCTTACTTGTCTGAAAGTGCATTTGAACCAACGTCTCCGGCACCCAATCTCAGACATGCTGCTGCTGAGTGAGCGAAGCAAGTTAGTTTGATCCCTCTGGCGATGATATAGATCTGAGAGTAGCTTTTGGAAATCTTCTGCAAACAGCATCTTTCGGAGAGGTGGTACATATATTGCAGTCTCTCCTTTGTTTGCCAGCTCCAAATCCGCTAGAGCGCAACATCTGTGGTGCACCCCCCAGCCGTCCTGAATGCAAGTTTGGAGTGCACGAACGATTGTTCTGTGCTCGCACAGATGAATAGGCAGGACTGAAAGGGGCTGCTGGATCTCTAGTGCCCTCAGCAGGATTGGCTAAATTGACACTTTTATTGCAGTCTCTCCTTTGTTTGCCAGCTCCAAGTCCGTTTGGGCACAACATCTGTGGTGCACCCCCCAGCCGTCCTTTAATCCGAGTTCGGAGTGCACGAACGATTGCTCTCTGCTCGCACAGACGAATAAGCGGGACTGAAAGAGGCTGCTGGATCTCTTCCGCACTCAGCAAGCTTTGCAACCGGGACAGCTCTTTTACTGTCACTCCTTGCTTACTTGTCTGAAAGTGCATTTGAACCAACGTCTCCGGCACCCCATCTCAGACATGCTGCTGCTGAGTGAGCGGAGCAAGTTAGGTTGATCCCTCTGACGATGATCCATGTCAGCAAGAAGCTATAGGAAATCTTCTGCAAGTAGCATCTTTCGGAGAGGTGGTACATATATTGCAGTCTCTCCTTTGTTTGCCAGCTCCAAATCCGTTTGAGCACAACATCGGTGGTGCACCCCCCAGCTTTCCCGAATCCGAGTTTGGAGTGCACGAACTTTTGTTTTCTGCTTGCACAGACGAATAGGCGGGACTGAAAGGGGCTGCTGGATCTCTAGTGCCCACAGCAGGATTTGCTAAGTTGACAATTTTATTGCAGTCTCTCCTTTGTTTGGGAGCTCCAAATCCGTTTGGGCACAACATCTCTGGTGCACCCCCCCAGCCGTCCTGAATCCAGGTTTCGAGTGCACGAACGATTGCACTCTGCCCGCACAGACGAAGAGCCAGGACTGAAAGAGGCTGCTGGATCTCTTCAGCACTAAGCAAGCCGGATTTGCTAAAGTGACACTTTTATTGCAGTCTCTCCTTTTTTGCCAGCTCCAAGTCCGTTTGTGCACAACATCTGTGGTGCACCCCCCCAGCCGTCCTTTAATCCGAGTTCGGAGTGCACGAACGATTGCTCTCTGCCCGCACAGACGAAGAGCCAGGACTGAAAGGGGCTGCTGGATCTCTTCAGCACTAAGCAAGCCGGATTGGCTAAAGTGACACTATTATTATAGTCTCTCCTTTGTTTGCCAGCTCCAAGTCCGTTTGGGCACAACATCTGTGGTGCACCCCCCAGCCGTCCTTTAATCCGAGTTCGGAGTGCACGAACGATTTCTCTCTGCCCACACAGACGAAGAGCCAGGACTGAAAGAGGCTGCTGGATCTCTTCAGCACTCAGCAAGCTTTGCAACCGGGACACCTCTTTTACTGTCACTCCTTGCTTACTTGTCTGAAAGTGCATTTGAACCAACGTCTCCGGCACCCAATCTCAGACATGCTGCTGCTGAGTGAGCGGAGCAAGTTAGGTTGATCCCTCTGACGATGATCTAGATCTGAGAGTAGCTATTGGAAATCTGCAAACAGCATCTTTCGGAGAGGTGGTACATATATTGCAGTCTCTCCTTTGTTTGAAAGCTCCAAATCCGTTTGAGCACAATATCTGTGGTGCACCCCCCAGACGTCCTGAATCCGAGTTTGGAGTGCACGAACGATTGCTCTCTGCCCGCACAGACGAAGAGCCAGGACTGAAAGAGGCTGCTGGATCTCTTCAGCACTAAGCAAGCCGGATTTGCTAAAGTGACACTTTTATTGCAGTCTCTCCTTTGTTTGCCAGCTCCAAGTCCGTTTGTGCACAACATCTGTGGTGCACCCCCCAGCCGTCCTTTAATCCGAGTTCGGAGTGCACGAACGATTGCTCTCTGCCCGCACAGACGAAGAGCCAGGACTGAAAGAGGCTGCTGGATCTCTTCAGCACTCAGCAAGCTTTGCAACATGAACGCCTCTTTTACTGTCGCTCCTTGCTTACTTATCCGAAAGTGCATTTGGACCAGCGCCTCCGGCACCCAATCTCAGACATGCTGTTGCTGAGTGAGCGGAGCAAGTTAGTTTGATCCCTCTGACGATGATCCATGTCTGCAAGTAGCTATTGGAAATCTTCTGCAAACAGCATCTTTCGGAGAGGTAGTACATATATTGCAGTCTCTCCTTTGTTTGCCAGCTCCAAATCCGCTTGAGCGCAACATCTGTGGTGCCCCCCCCCAGCCGCCCTGAATGCAAGTTTGGAGTGCACGAACGATTGTTCTGTGCTCGCACAGATGAATAGGCAGGACTGAAAGGGGCTGTTGGATCTCTACTGCCCACAGCAGGATTTGCTAAATTGACACTTTTATTACAGTCTCTCCTTTTTTGCCAGCTCCAAGTCCGTTTGTGCACAACATCTGTGGTGCACCCCCCAGCCGTCCTTTAATCCGAGTTCGGAGTGCACGAACGATTGCTCTCTGCTCGCACAGACGAACAGGCGAGACTGAAAGAGGCTGCTGGATCTCTTCAGCACTCAGCAAGCTTTGTAACCGGGACACCTCTTTTACTGTCACTCCTTGCTTACTTGTCTGAAAGTGCATTTGAACCAACGTCTCCGGCACCCAATCTCAGACATGCTGCTGCTGAGTGAGCGGAGCAAGTTAGGTTGATCCCTCTGACGATGATCCATGTCAGCAAGAAGCTATAGGAAATCTTCTGCAAGTAGCATCTTTCGGAGAGGTGGTACATATATTGCAGTCTCTCCTTTGTTTGCCAGCTCCAAATCCGTTTGAGCACAACATCTCTGGTGCACCCCCCAGCTTTCCCGAATCCGAGTTTGGAGTGCACGAACTTTTGTTTTCTGCTTGCACAGACGAATAGGCGGGACTGAAAGGGGCTGCTGGATCTCTAGTGCCCGCAGCAGGATTTGCTAAGTTGACAGTTTTATTGCAGTCTCTCCTTTGTTTGGCAGCTCCAAATCCGTTTGAGCACAACATCTCAGGTGCACCCCCCCAGCCGTCCTGAATCCGAGTTTCGAGTGCACGAACGATTGCTCTCTGCCCGCACAGACGAAGAGCCAGGACTGAAAGGGGCTGCTGGATCTCTTCAGCACTAAGCAAGCCGGATTTGCTAAAGTGACACTTTTATTGCAGTCTCTCCTTTGTTTGCCAGCTCCAAGTCCGTTTGTGCACAACATCTGTGGTGCACCCCCCAGCCGTCCTTTAATCCGAGTTCGGAGTGCACGAACGATTGCTCTCTGCCCGCACAGACGAAGAGCCAGGACTGAAAGAGGCTGCTGGATCTCTTCAGCACTCAGCAAGCTTTGCAACATGAACGCCTCTTTTACTGTCGCTCCTTGCTTACTTATCCGAAAGTGCATTTGGACCAGCGCCTCCGGCACCCAATCTCAGACATGCTGTTGCTGAGTGAGCGGAGCAAGTTAGTTTGATCCCTCTGACGCTGATCCATGTCTGCAAGTAGCTATTGGAAATCTTCTGCAAACAGCATCTTTCGGAGAGGTAGTACATATATTGCAGTCTCTCCTTTGTTTGCCAGCTCCAAATCCGCTTGAGCGCAACATCTGTGGTGCCCCCCCCCAGCCGCCCTGAATGCAAGTTTGGAGTGCACGAACGATTGTTCTGTGCTCGCACAGATGAATAGGCAGGACTGAAAGGGGCTGTTGGATCTCTACTGCCCACAGCAGGATTTGCTAAATTGACACTTTTATTACAGTCTCTCCTTTTTTGCCAGCTCCAAGTCCGTTTGTGCACAACATCTGTGGTGCACCCCCCAGCCGTCCTTTAATCCGAGTTCGGAGTGCACGAACGATTGCTCTCTGCTCGCACAGACGAACAGGCGAGACTGAAAGAGGCTGCTGGATCTCTTCAGCACTCAGCAAGCTTTGTAACCGGGACACCTCTTTTACTGTCACTCCTTGCTTACTTGTCTGAAAGTGCATTTGAACCAACGTCTCCGGCACCCAATCTCAGACATGCTGCTGCTGAGTGAGCGGAGCAAGTTAGGTTGATCCCTCTGACGATGATCCATGTCAGCAAGAAGCTATAGGAAATCTTCTGCAAGTAGCATCTTTCGGAGAGGTGGTACATATATTGCAGTCTCTCCTTTGTTTGCCAGCTCCAAATCCGTTTGAGCACAACATCTCTGGTGCACCCCCCAGCTTTCCCGAATCCGAGTTTGGAGTGCACGAACTTTTGTTTTCTGCTTGCACAGACGAATAGGCGGGACTGAAAGGGGCTGCTGGATCTCTAGTGCCCACAGCAGGATTTGCTAAGTTGACAATTTTATTGCAGTCTCTCCTTTGTTTGGCAGCTCCAAATCCGTTTGAGCACAACATCTCAGGTGCACCCCCCCAGCCGTCCTGAATCCGAGTTTCGAGTGCACGAACGATTGCTCTCTGCCCGCACAGACGAAGAGCCAGGACTGAAAGGGGCTGCTGGATCTCTTCAGCACTAAGCAAGCCGGATTTGCTAAAGTGACACTTTTATTGCAGTCTCTCCTTTGTTTGCCAGCTCCAAGTCCGTTTGTGCACAACATCTGTGGTGCACCCCCCAGCCGTCCTTTAATCCGAGTTCGGAGTGCACGAACGATTGCTCTCTGCCCGCACAGATGAAGAGCCAGGACTGAAAGAGGCTGCTGGATCTCTTCAGCACTCAGCAAGCTTTGCAACATGAACACCTCTTTTACTGTCACTCCTTGCTTACTTATCCGAAAGTGCAGTTGGACCAGCGCCTCCGGCACCCAATCTCAGACATGCTGTTGCTGAGTGAGCAGAGCAAGTTAGTTTGATCCCTCTGACGATGATCCATATCTGCAAGTAGCTATTGGAAATTTTCTGCAAACCGGATCTTTCGGAGAGGTAGTACATATATTTCAGTCTCTCCTTTGTTTGCCAGCTCCAAATCCGCTTGAGCGCAACATCTGTGGTGCATCCCCCAGCCGTCCTGAATGCAAGTTTGGAGTGCACGAACGATTGTTCTGTGCTCGCACAGATGAATAGGCAGGACTGAAAGGGGCTGCTGGATCTCTTCAGCCCTCAGCAGGATTTGCTAAATTGACACTTTTATTGCAGTCTCTCCTTTGTTTGGCAGCTCCAAGTCCGTTTGGGCACAACATCTGTGGTGCACCCCCCAGCCGTCCTTTAATCCGAGTTCGGAGTGCACGAACGATTGCTCTCTGCTCGCACAGACGAACAGGCGAGACTGAAAGAGGCTGCTGGATCTCTTCAGCACTCAGCAAGCTTTGTAACCGGGACACCTCTTTTACGGTCACTCCTTGCTTACTTGTCTGAAAGTGCATTTGAACCAACGTCTCCGGCACCCAATCTCAGACATGCTGCTGCTGAGTGAGCGGAGCAAGTTAGGTTGATCCCTCTGACGATGATCCATGTCAGCAAGAAGCTATAGGAAATCTTCTGCAAGTAGCATCTTTCGGAGAGGTGGTACATATATTGCAGTCTCTCCTTTGTTTGCCAGCTCCAAATCCGTTTGAGCACAACATCTCTGGTGCACCCCCCAGCTTTCCCGAATCCGAGTTTGGAGTGCACGAACTTTTGTTTTCTGCTTGCACAGACGAATAGGCGGGACTGAAAGGGGCTGCTGGATCTCTAGTGCCCACAGCAGGATTTGCTAAGTTGACAATTTTATTGCAGTCTCTCCTTTGTTTGGCAGCTCCAAATCCGTTTGAGCACAACATCTCAGGTGCACCCCCCCAGCCGTCCTGAATCCGAGTTTCGAGTGCACGAACGATTGCTCTCTGCCCGCACAGACGAAGAGCCAGGACTGAAAGGGGCTGCTGGATCTCTTCAGCACTAAGCAAGCCGGATTTGCTAAAGTGACACTTTTATTGCAGTCTCTCCTTTGTTTGCCAGCTCCAAGTCCGTTTGTGCACAACATCTGTGGTGCACCCCCCAGCCGTCCTTTAATCCGAGTTCGGAGTGCACGAACGATTGCTCTCTGCCCGCACAGATGAAGAGCCAGGACTGAAAGAGGCTGCTGGATCTCTTCAGCACTCAGCAAGCTTTGCAACATGAACACCTCTTTTACTGTCACTCCTTGCTTACTTATCCGAAAGTGCAGTTGGACCAGCGCCTCCGGCACCCAATCTCAGACATGCTGTTGCTGAGTGAGCAGAGCAAGTTAGTTTGATCCCTCTGACGATGATCCATATCTGCAAGTAGCTATTGGAAATTTTCTGCAAACAGGATCTTTCGGAGAGGTAGTACATATATTGCAGTCTCTCCTTTGTTTGCCAGCTCCAAATCCGCTTGAGCGCAACATCTGTGGTGCATCCCCCAGCCGTCCTGAATGCAAGTTTGGAGTGCACGAACGATTGTTCTGTGCTCGCACAGATGAATAGGCAGGACTGAAAGGGGCTGCTGGATCTCTTCAGCCCTCAGCAGGATTTGCTAAATTGACACTTTTATTGCAGTCTCTCCTTTGTTTGGCAGCTCCAAGTCCGTTTGGGCACAACATCTGTGGTGCACCCCCCAGCCGTCCTTTAATCCGAGTTCGGAGTGCACGAACGATTGCTCTCTGCTCGCACAGACGACTAGGCGGGACTGAAAGAGGCTGCTGGATCTCTTCAGCACTCAGCAAGCTTTGTAACCGGGACACCTCTTTTACTGTCACTCCTTGCTTACTTGTCTGAAAGTGCATTTGAACCAACGTCTCCGGCACCCAATCTCAGACATGCTGCTGCTGAGTGAGCGGAGCAAGTTAGGTTGATCCCTCTGACGATGATCCATGTCAGCAAGAAGCTATAGGAAATCTTCTGCAAGTAGCATCTTTCGGAGAGGTGGTACATATATTGCAGTCTCTCCTTTGTTTGCCAGCTCCAAATCCGTTTGAGCACAACATCTCTGGTGCACCCCCCAGCTTTCCCGAATCCGAGTTTGGAGTGCACGAACTTTTGTTTTCTGCTTGCACAGACGAATAGGCGGGACTGAAAGGGGCTGCTGGATCTCTAGTGCCCACAGCAGGATTTGCTAAGTTGACAATTTTATTGCAGTCTCTCCTTTGTTTGGCAGCTCCAAATCCGTTTGAGCACAACATCTCAGGTGCACACCCCCAGCCGTCCTGAATCCGAGTTCGGAGTGCACGAACGATTGCACTCTGCCCGCACAGACGAAGAGCCAGGACTGAAAGAGGCTGCTGGATCTCTTCAGCACTAAGCAAGCCGGATTTGCTAAAGTGACACTTTTATTGCAGTCTCTCCTTTTTTGCCAGCTCCAAGTCCGTTTGGGCACAACATCTGTGGTGCACCCCCCAGCCGTCCTTTAATCCGAGTTCGGAGTGCACGAACGATTGCTCTCTGCTCGCACAGACGAAGAGCCAGGACTGAAAGAGGCTGCTGGATCTCTTCAGCACTCAGCAAGCTTTAAAACATGAACACCTCTTTTACTGTCACTCCTTGCTTACTTGTCTGAAAGTGCATTTGAACCAACGTCTCCGGCACCCAATCTCAGACATGCTGCTGCTGAGTGAGCGGAGCAAGTTAGGTTGATCCCTCTGACGATGATCTAGATCTGAGAGTAGCTATAGGAAATCTTCTGCAAACAGCATCTTTCGGAGAGGTGGTACATATATTGCAGTCTCTCCTTTGTTTGAAAGCTCCAAATCCGTTTGAGCACAATATCTGTGGTGCACCCCCCAGCCGTCCTGAATCCGAGTTTGGAGTGCACGAACGATTGCTCTCTTCCCGCTCAGACGAAGAGCCAGGACTGAAAGAGGCTGCTGGATCTCTTCAGCACTCAGCAAGCTTTGCAACATGAACACCTCTTTTACTGTCACTCCTTGCTTACTTATCCGAAAGTGCATTTGGACCAGCGCCTCCGGCACCCAATCTCAGACATGCTGTTGCTGAGTGAGCGGAGCTAGTTAGTTTGATCCCTCTGACGATGATCCATATTTGAGAGAAGCTATTGGAAATCTTCTGCAAACAGCATCTTTCGGAGAGGTGTTACATATATTGCAGTCTTTTGTTTGCCAGCTCCAAATCCGTTTGAGCACAACATCTGTGGTGCACATCCCAGCCGTCCTGTATCCGACTTTGGAGTGCACGAACGATTGCTCTCTGCCCGCACAGACGAAGAGCCAGGACTGAAAGAGGCTGCTGGATCTCTTCAGCACACAGCAAGCTTTACAACCGGGACAACTCTTTTACTGTCATTCCTTGCTTACTTATCTGAAACTGCATTTGGACCAGCGCCTCCGGCACCCAATCTCAGACATGCTGCTGCTGAGTGAGCGGAGCAAGTTAGTTTGATCCCTCTGACGATGATCCATGTCTGCAAGTAGCTATTGGAAATCTTCTGCAAACAGCATCTTTCGGAGAGGTAGTACATATATTGCAGTCTCTCCTTTGTTTGCCAGCTCCAAATCCGCTTGAGCGCAACATCTGTGGTGCACCCCCCAGCCGTCCTGAATGCAAGTTTGGAGTGCACGAACGATTGTTCTGTGCTCGCACAGATGAATAGGCAGGACTGAAAGGGGCTGCTGGATCTCTTCAGCACTCAGCAAGCTTTGCAACCGGGACGCCTCTTTTACTGTCACTCCTTGCTTACTTGTCTGAAAGTGCATTTGAACCAACGTCTCCGGCACCCAATCTCAGACATGCTGCTGCTGAGTGAGCGGAGCAAGTTAGATTGATCCCTCTGGCGATGATCTAGATCTGAGAGTAGCTATTGGAAATCTTCTGCAAACAGCATCTTTCGGAGAGGTGGTACATATATTGCAGTCTCTCCTTTGTTTGGCAGCTCCAAATCCGTTTGAGCACAACATCTCAGGTGCACCCCCCACCCGTCCTGAATCCGAGTTTGGAGTGCACGAACGATTGCTCTCTGCCTGCACAGACGAAGAGCCAGGACTGAAAGAGGCTGCTGGATCTCTTCAGCGCACAGCAAGCTTTGCAACATGAACACCTCTTTTACTGTCACTCCTTGCTTACTTATCCGAAAGTGCATTTGGACCAGCGCCTCCAGCACCCAATCTCAGACATGCTGTTGCTGAGTGAGCGAAGCAAGTTAGTTTGATCCCTCTGACGATGATCCATGTCTGCAAGTAGCTATTGGAAATCTTCTGCAAACAGCATCTTTCGGAGAGGTAGTACATATATTGCAGTCTCTCCTTTGTTTGCCAGCTCCAAATCCGTTTGGGCGCAACATCTGTGGTGCACCCCCCAGCTGTCCTGAATGCAAGTTTGGAGTGCACGAACGATTGTTCTGTGCTCGCACAGATGAATAGGCAGGACTGAAAGGGGCTGCTGGATCTCTAGTGCCCTCAGCAGGATTTGCTAAGTTGACAATTTTATTGCAGTCTCTCCTTTGTTTGGCAGCTCCAAGTCCGTTTGTGCACAACATCTGTGGTGCACCCCCCAGCCGTCCTTTAATCCGAGTTCGGAGTGCACGAACGATTGCTCTCTGCTCGCACAGACGACTAGGCGGGACTGAAAGAGGCTGCTGGATCTCTTCAGCACTCAGCAAGCTTTGCAACCGGGACACCTCTTTTACTGTCACTCCTTGCTTACTTGTCTGAAAGTGCATTTGAACCAACGTCTCCGGCACCCAATCTCAGACATGCTGCTGCTGAGTGAGCGGAGCAAGTTATATTGATCCCTCTGACGATGATTCATGTCGGAGAGTAGCTATTGGAAATCTTCTGCAAACAGCATCTTTTTGAGAGGTGGTACATATATTGCAGTCTCTCCTTTGTTTGCCAGCTCCAAATCCGTTTGAGCACAATATCTGTGGTGCACCCCCCAGCCGTCCTGAATCCGAGTTTGGAGTGCACGAACTTTTGTTTTCTGCTTGCACAGACGAATAGGCGGGACTGAAAGAGGCTGCTGGATCTCTTCAGCACTCAGCAAGCTTTGCAACCGGGACACCTCTTTTACTGTCACTCCTTGCTTACTTATCTGAAAGAAAGTGCATTTGAACCAACCTCTCCGGCACCCAATCTCAGTCATCCTGCTGCTGAGTGAGCGGAGCAAGTTAGTTTGATCCCTCTGACGGTGATCCATGTCTGCAAGTAGCTATTGGAAATCTTCTGCAAGTAGCATCTTTCAGAGAGGTGGTACATATATTGCAGTCTCTCCTTTGTTTGCCAGCTCCATATCCGTTTGAGCACAACAACGGTGGTGCACCCCCCAGCTTTCCCGAATCCGAGTTTGGAGTGCACGAACTTTTGTTTTCTGCTTGCACAGATGAATAGGCGGGACTGAAAGGGGCTGCTGGATCTCTACTGCCCTCAGCAGGATTTGCTAAGTTGACAATTTTATTGCAGTCTCTCCTTTGTTTGGCAGCTCCAAATCCGTTTGTGCACAACATCTCAGGTGCACCCCCCCAGTCGTAATGAATCCGAGTTTCGAGTGCACGAACGATTGCTCTCTGCTCGCACAGACGAATAGGCGGGACTGAAAGAGGCTGCTGGATCTCTTCAGCACTCAGGAGGCTTTGCAACCGGGATACCTCTTTTAGTGTCACTCCTTGCTTTCTTATCTGAAAGAAAGTACATTTGAAGCAACGTCACCGGCGCCCGATCTCAGACATGCTGCTGCTGAGTGAGCGGAGCAAGTTAGTCTGATCCCTCTGACGATGATCCATGTCTGAGAGTAGCTATTGGAAATCTTCTGCAAGTAGCATCTTTCGGAGAGGTGGTACATATATTGCAGTCTCTCCTTTGTTTGCCAGCTCCAAATCCGTTTGAGCACAACATCTGTGGTGCACATCCCAGCCGTCCTGAATCCGAGTTTCGAGTGCACGAACGATTGCTCTCTGCCTGCACAGACGAAGAGCCAGGACTGAAAGTGTCTGCTGGATCTCTACTGCCCTCAGCAGGATTTGCTAAATTGACACTTTTATTGCAGTCTCTCCTTCGTTTGAAAGCTCCAAGTCCGTTTGGGCACAACATCTGTGGTGCACCCCCCAGCCATCCTTTAATCCGAGTTCGGAGTGCACGAACGATTGCTCTCTGCTCGCACAGACGAATAGGCGGGACTGAAAGAGGCTGCTGGATCTCTTCAGCACTCAGCAAGCTTTGCAACCGGGACACCTCTTTTACTGTCACTCCTTGCTTACTTATCCGAAAGTGCATTTGGACCAGCGCCTCCTGCACCCAATCTCAAACATGCTGCTGCTGAGTGAGCGGAGCAAGTTAGTTTGATCCCTCTGACGATGATCCATGTCTGCAAGTAGCTATTGGAAATCTTCTGCAAACAGCATCTTTCGGAGAGGTGGTACATATATTGCAGTCTCTCCTTTGTTTGCCCGCTCCAAATCCGCTTGAGCGCAACATCTGTGGTGCACCCCCCAGCCGTCCTGAATGCGAGTTTGGAGTGCACGAACGATTGTTCTGTGCTCGCACAGATGAATAGGCAGGACTGAAAGGGGCTGCTGGATCTCTAGTGCCCTCAGCAGGATTTGCTAAATTGACACTTTTATTGCAGTCTCTCCTTTGTTTGACAGCTCCAAGTCCTTTTGGGCACAACATCTGTGGTGCACCCCCCCAGCCGTCCTTTAATCCGAGTTCGGAGTGCACGAACGATTGCACTCTGCCCGCACAGACGAATAGGCGGGACTGAAAGAGGCTGCTGGATCTCTTCAGCGCACAGCAAGCTTTGCAACATGAACACCTCTTTTACTGTCACTCCTTGCTTACTTATCCGAAAGTGCATTTGGACCAGCGCCTCCGGCACCCAATCTCAGACATGCTGTTGCTGAGTGAGCGGAGCAAGTTAGTTTGATCCCTCTGACGATGATCCATGTCTGCAAGTAGCTATTGGAAATCTTCTGCAAACAGCATCTTTCGGAGAGGTAGTACATATATTGCAGTCTCTCCTTTGTTTGCCAGCTCCAACGGGCCACCATGAGTAACTGAAATGGAAATGGGGCCACTATGGAGGGACTGAGCTGGGAATGGGAACACCATCGTGTGATCAACACAGAAATGGGGTCACCAGAGAGGGACCAAACTGGGAATGGGGTCACCATAGAGGGACCAGCTTTGGAATGGTCCACCAAGTGTAACAGCTGGGAATGGGAACACCATGGATTGACTGAGCTGGGAATGGGGGGGAACACTCTGGAGGGACTGGACTGGGAATGGGCACACCATGGAGGGATCAAATTGGGAATGGGCCACCATGGAGGAATTGAGCTGGGAATTGGGCACCGTGGAGGGACCAACTTGAGAATGGGGACACCAAAGAGGTACCAGCTTGGGAATGGGCGACCATCAGTAACTGCACTGGAAATGGCAACCCCATGGAGGGACCAAATTGGGAATGGGGCCACTAAAGAGGGACTGAGCTGGGAATGGGCACACCATGGAGGAACCAACCTGGGATTAGGGCCTCTAAAGGTGGACCGAGCTGGGAATGAAGACACCAAAGAGGGACCGGCTTGAGAAGGGGGTGCCATGAGTAACTGAGCTGGGAATGGGCCATCAAAGAGGGACGAACCTGGGAATGGGGCTACCATAGGGGGACCAAATTGGGAATGGGCCACCATGAGTAACCAAGCTGGGAATGGGAACACCATGGTGGGATTGAGGTGGGAATGGGGGCAACTAAGAGGGAGTGTCTTGGGAATGGAGCCACCATGGAGGGACTCAGCTGAGAACTGAGCGCTATGGAGGGACCAACATGGGAATGGAGACATCAAAGAGGGACCTGCTTGGGAAAGGGCCACCATGTGTAACAGAGCTGGGAATGGAGTCCCAGAAGAGGAACTGAGCTGGGAATGGGGCCAGCACAGGTGGACTGACCTGGCAATAGTCCATCATGAGTAACTGAGATGGGAATGGGACACCATGGAGGGACTGAGCTGGGAATGGGGCCATTAAAGAGGGACTGAGCTGGGAACGGGAACACCAAAGACGGACCAAATTGGGAACAGTACCACCATAGAGGGACCAGCTTGGGAATGGGGACACCAAAGAGGGACCAGCTTGGGAATGGGCCACCGTGTGTAACTGAGCTGGGAATGGGAACACCATGGGGTGACCAACATGGGAATGGGGGCACCCAAGAGGGACCAATCTGGGAATGGGGTCACCAAAGAGGGACCAGCCTGAGAATGGGCCACCATGGAGGGACTGAGCTGGGAATGGGGCCACCAAAGAGGGACCAACCTGGGAATGGGGCCACCAAAGAGGGAGTGGCTTGGGAATGGGGTGCCATGAGTAATTGAGCTGGGAATGGGAACATCATGGAGGAACCAACCTGGGAATAGGGCCTCTAAAGGTGGACTGAGCTGGGAATGGGAACATCATGGAGGGACTGAGGTGAGAATGGGAACACCATGGAGGGACCAAATTGGGAACTGGGCTACCATGGGGCCCTGAGCAGGTCCCCTGCTGAAGAGCACCCTGGAGGGCCAGGGGCACCTGGCTCGGTTGCCCATGGCTCTCTCCTTGCTTGGGAAGTGCTGCTGGATGCCACGGTGGGGATGAAGACCAAGGTTGAGAACCGGGAATTCACGCCCGAGCTCCAGAACAAATCCTCAGCATCTTTCCAGGCCTTTGAGAAGGAGTTCAAGGAGTAGGTCAGGACCTGGCAGCACCAGGGACCCCCTTTTGGGGTGCCTGGGGTCAGATCTCCCCATAGCTTCTCTTTGTCTTCCAGATGAGAGACCTCTACAAGCACATTGAGGACTACCAAGATGTGGTGACCCATGAACTGACGTGAGTGCTCCTGACAGGCTGCACCTGCTCCAGCAGCGGGATGTGGGATGAGAGGACCTATGGGGGTCAATTAGAAGTTACGCTCCCTAAGGATAGGGTATCCACATCCCTCCAAGCCATGTTCTATCCAGGGGGTGGTCCATGATGCTCCCCAAGGATGGGGCATCCGCATTCCTCCAAGCCATGTTCTATCCAGGATGCTCATGATGCTCTCCAGGGACAGGGCATCTGCATCCCTCCAGCCCATATTGGTCCCAGTTGGGTCACCCCGCCGTAGCCACCCGTGTCCCTTCTCCTTGCAGCCAGGGCAGCATCGTGGTGAACTACATGGTGCTCCTGAATGTTCCTGCCAGCACCAAGGCCAATGAGACACTGAAGACCATCTCCAACGAACTCATCTATGCCATCACCAGCTCCACCACCTGCAATGACAGCTGTGAAGGAGACAACTTTGAGTGATGCTGGTGGTGGCCATGGATGGATGATGGATGGATGGATGGATGGATGGATGGATGGATGGATGGATGGATAGATGGATGATGGATGGATGGATGGATGGATGGATGGATGGATGGATGATAGATGGGTAGGCGGATGGATGGAAGGATGGATGGGAGGGTGGATAGATGGATGGATGATGGATGATGGATGGATGGATGGATTGTTGAATGGATGGTACATGGATGGATGATGGGTGGATGGGTGGATGGATGGATGGATGGATTGTTGAATGGATGGTGCATGGGTGGATGATGGATGGGTGGATGATGGATGGATGGCAATGGAAAGGGGGTGATGGGGAAGGGGTCACCCCAAAACAAGCCTCTCAAAGGGGTGGTGGTGGCGGTTTCTTGCCCCCTCCCCAGCTCTACATTGGGGTCATTCCAGTATAAACCGGTATCCCAAGAGTGTTCCCAGTGAGGAAAGAGGGAGTCCAGCCCCAGCTGGGTTGGGGGTCCTCCAGCCCCCAAGAGGAGGCCAAGGAGATGCCTATGGATTGGCCAGAATCCCCTTGTTTCCAATTGGCTCCTTGTCAGGACTCTTCATACATCAGCTCATAATCGACCTTAATAATGGAACTGAATAATTCCATAATTCCCAATAATCCAGGCCATGTTTGGCTCTTGATTCCTGCCCATCCAATTGGGAGCCAAGGAGATGCCCTGGACTTTGCCAGGGCTTTCCCGCTTGTTGTAGGGGCTCTGGAATGGCCATTTGGGAAGGAAACACCCTGATTTCGAACATCGAAATACTTGGGAATGAAAGGAGGGAAGAAGGAATGTCTTGGTTGGTTGGGATGGGTGTTGAGGGCAATAGAAAGTGAACAATGCTAGTAATGCTAATGTTACTACATTATTAATAATAATTTACCAATAATATTTTAATATATTAATAATAATAACATATTCGTAATATTACTATATACATAATACTACTAACAGTAGTAGCAGCAGCAACACCAAGGATAACACATCCTAAGTTTAAACATTTAGCCTGTATTATTGATATGAATAATTATCGTTATTAATTCTGATGGCATTAGATAATTATCTAATAATACTAATTAAATAGTAATTACATTAGACAATTAATAAAACTTATGTTATCTGTATTATTAGTTTTCACCCCAATGAATGCCAGTTCTTAGGGCTCTTGGCCAATGCTGGGGCAATGTAAAAGGCAGTTGCAGAGAGGCAGAGCCATGGAATTCTTCCATTATTATAATTATTATTATATTATATTTTTAGAGTATTATTTTATATCTTTATTATCACATTATAATATTATCTTATTATCTTATTAATATATGCTATTATTATTATATAATTAGTTTTCATGGATTCTGGGGGGACTGTTCAGGCTGTTCTCTTCCAAATAATCGTCTTCCCATGTTTGTGTATATATATATATGTGAATATATACATGAATATATGAATGTAATTCATATATATATGACATATGATATAATTACATAATTAATATATAGTATGTTTTATATTGTACTATATTCAATAATAAAATCTGTCATGTTGTAGATGATATTATATATATTAGAATATAGATTATAATATATAACATAGAATATATACTATAGACTATATAAATGAATATAATTCATGTATAAGAATTTATATGAATTCTATATTTAGGACAAATTAGTCTCCTCCTTTACATAGAAAAAGCACAAATTTGGTGGCAAAAAGACAATCCCAAATGGGCACTTTTCCTTCTGGAGCGTCAGGAAAATGAAACGCAATAGGAAACAGAATCAAAACTGGATGCTTTGCATCTCCCCAAACATCCCATTGGGGTTTTTCTAGGGAGCAAAGAGCTGAGAATCCCATTTCCTTCCCAGTGTGCTCTGCGAACTCCCACTGGTGAGAAACCTCCAGAAACTGGGGGTTTGGTGCAAGGCAGAATTTGGCACAAAAAGAGCTTTGCAAGATGATTTCTGGTTGAAGGTCTTTTCCAACCCAAATGATTCTGGGACCCTAAGAACCATAGAACTGGATGATCTTTGACCATCTTTGAGCACAGAGTAGATGCTCTTTGGAACCAGATGGTCTGTGGAACCAGATGGTCTTTGGAATCAGATGGTCTGTGGAACCAGGTGGTCTTTAGAACCAGATGGTCTGTGGAACCAGATGGTCTTTGGAACCAGATGGTCTTTGGAATCAGATGGTCTGTGGAATCAGATGGTCTTTGGAATCAGATGGTCTGTGGAGCCAGATGGTCTTTCAACTCAAACCATCCATGGTTCAATGAACCGCGCATACAGTGGAGGAGGTTTGGTGCCCATTAATCTCTTGCTGCCAACAAACACAAAGGTTACAGAGGCAAGAAGATGCCCCCATCGAGACTGGATGCTCTGGGGGTGTCCTCTTGGCACTGGTTGAGTTCTGTGGGTCTGTGGAATGCAACGGGGGCTGTTCCATTGTGGTACTGCTGCTGCCCTCAGCTGGAGTTCAGGAGTTCTGGTTGCTATAGGGATATCACCTTATCATCTGGAGATAAGGAGCGGGGCTGGGTCTGTCTCTATTCCCTATTTACGGCTCACAAGGTTACAGGTTTATAGCAGCACAGCGATGCTTTGGGTGGACTCTGCTCCTGTCTCTTGGCTGGGTGTGAACAATAAAGGCTATAGAGTGTGCATGGATAGGTCTCATATGTAACATACACACTATATGAAATTGACATAATTTTAAATTCTTATATGTATACTATATATGAATAAATCTACTACATATAAATAACTGAATATCATTAATGTAACATATAGGCATACTATGAAATTCTTATGTATATACTATATATGAATAAAGATACTACCTATAAATAACTGAATATAATTAATATAAGATGATATGGAATATCAATAACCGGACATAACATATTGTGTTATAGTAACAACATAATGACATAACAACATGACTCAACATGAGTGACACAATACAAGATGATTTAACATCTCTCTATAAATATATAAAGTAAGTATATACATGTATACACATATAAATATATAAAAAATTCCTTACATATCAATAAATCTTGCTTTACATACAAATATGTGAATAAATGCATTTTCAGGTGGACTCTGCTCCTTTCTGCTCTAAACAGATGTACTATAAAAGGCTTTTTTAATATATGTGTATAGAAGGTATTTATATATACATGAGAATATAAATCATATAAAATGAAATGTACTCTATTATAAGGTGGTGTTTAACATAAAATAATATAGCATTACAGTTTCTGTGCATAGTTTTTAATATATTGATATAAAAGTATATAGAAAGAAGTACTTTTGGGGTGGACTCTGCTCCTTTCTTGATGCTGGCCTTGAAAGATGCAGACAATGAAATAGATGTATAGATACTATAAACATATATGTACTATAAATAAACATCTATTATAAAAGGTTTATATTTCTAATATAAATGCATATAGAAAATATATATTATATATTCATATTATATTTATATCATATTAAAATATCTATATACAGATCTATATTAGCTATTTAATATATTAATATATACATATATAATATAGATGGGTATAATAATATATATTATATAATATATAAAATAATATATTAATGTATACATATATACAGATACTATATATAAATATAATATATACATACCTATATTATGCAGATTTGTATTATATACATATATAATATGCATATAATATATTATCTATGCATGCATATATATACATACGTTATACATATATTATATAGATGTCTATTATATGCATATAATAGAATACAATCATACAATCATAGAATGGTTTGGATTGGAAAAGACCTTAAGAGCATCCACTTCCAACACCCCTGCCATGGGCAGGGACACCTCCCACTAAACCATGTCATCCAAGACTCCATCCAGCCTGGCCTTGAACACTGCCAGCGGTGAAGCATTCACAACTTCCCTGGACAACCTATTCCAGTGCCTCACCAGCCTTACAGGAAAGAATTTCTTCCTCATATCCAATCTAAACTTAACCTGTTTAAATTTGAACCCATTACCCCTTGTCCTATCACTACAGTCCCTAACGAAGAGTCCCTCCCCAGCATCCCTATAGGTCCCCATCAGATACTGGAAGGCTGCTCTGAAGTCTCCATGCAGCCTTCTCTTCTCCAGGCTAAACAGCCCCAACTTTCTCTCATCCTACCTTCATACGGGAGGTGCTCTAGCCCCCTGATCATCCTCGTGGCCTCCTCTGGACTTCTTTAGTGAGTATCCTCTCAAAGAACTGTAAATGCAGTTGTTCAGACACAGCACTGACAAAGTACTACAGTACTCCAGAAATAATAGGTCTTAATACCTAATGACCAGAACTCTGTTTGGCTTGATGTACTTAATTCTGGCTATGCACTTCGCAGAACAACTGAAACACTTCTAACACTGCAGTATGAGCAGGATGGAATGTGCACCTTGGGACAGATTTTTGCTTGAATTCTCCAGTGAGTGGGAAGGATTTGAAGGGGGAAAAGGGACGAAGTCCAAGGATGGAGGTCAAGAAGATGCCATCTCTTGCAATTTGCATGGTGCAGGTGGAAATGGCTTGGAGAAGAAATCCTGCTTTGAAGTGGAGAAAAGGAGTTTGAAGTTCAATATAAACCTCTTCCCGTTCAGTACCATGGTTGTGACTAGTCCATAGAACACACAAGTTGCCAGGCGCAGACCTAATAACTGAAAACCAGGAAAGCTGCCCAGTGAGAGGTCAGGAATTTAATTTCCAAAGCGAGGGTTTGTTTCCGTTCACGGCACAAATGGGCTCTGTTAGATTCGGTCACACCTTATGTGTATCTGTCACCCCTCCAGTTAGTCCCATGAATTTCAATGCCATTGAAATGTTGTCAGCACTCAGATTTGTCTACATAGTTAACTGCTCTTCTTTCCCCTTTTAATAGCCATCAGTATTTAAGTCCATATTTTGGATACAATCGAGATATGCATGCCCTGAAGGTAACAAGTGGACTGGTTTGCTTTCTTCCTGGTTCACCCATCTCATAGTTCCGTTTAGCTTGGTTTATAGTTTGGTGTTTCATTAGGAACTCTACAAATCAATACTCTTCAGCGGTGATCAACAGACATTAAACGGCACATTAGAAGTGATATTCATGCAGCCCTGCTTCAACTGTTCACTGCGTGCACTTGAGTAGCATGCTAAAAGATGATGTGTATGTTTGGGTGCATGTATGTTTGGGTTCATGTATGTATGATGATGTAGGTTGGGTGCATGGCGACCCCAGGAAAGTGATTTATCCAACTGACAGCTATGGGCAGCTCTGCGGCCAGGAAGATGCCCCCAGTGAGTGAGTATTGGATGCATTCACATGCCTCTATTGCTCATGCAGTGTGAATAAGGTGTGAGCTTTCAAGTTTGTCTGCCTGGGGTTCTCTTGAGAAGCTAAAGAAACAGCAACACTCTTACTGCATTTTTATGGCACATCAAGGTCAGAAATAGATGACCTATTGCGTGCATGAGTAGGTCCAAATTATTACCAGAATGCAGTTGTTTCCATCATTCAGAGAATAGTTCTGGTAAAGGATCAACATAGCTTAAAGATGGCATCACCTATTGCATAGAGACGGAGTAGCTGGCACAGCTTCTAACTACTCGAGTTTGGATCGTTAACTCTTCTAATGTGGAGAAAACGTGAGGAAGCCTCTGCCCAAAGGGCATTCAGAAGGGAAGGAGCAGGAGATGGGGAGTGGAACAGAGGCAGAGCTAGGACCTCATATACCCCAAGTTTTTGTTACAGAGGGAACAGACTGAATGGTGTAAGAAGACATGTTCCACCCCCTGAGAGTCTTCACAGCAGTTTTTGGAGAGGCCAACTTCGGGAAGAGGAAAAACTAAGAGCAAAAGTTGTTGTGTTTTGTGCTCCCCTCACTGCACCCCTTCTCTTCTCCACTTCTCGCTCCCAATTTGCCCTTGTGCCCACTGCTTTGTCCTGACCCTCAGGTGGGTTTGGGAGCCTCAGACACACAGTGTCCATGCACTGTGTGGTGTGTAGCCAGATGTGCATCTCTGTTATCATCCACTCCCATTCCTTCTTCTGCTTTGTTACACTCCCATTCCCTCTTTCTCTTTGTTAATCATGTCTTCCCTTCAATTGTTTTTTACAGTGTGATTTCCAGTTCCTATCCACAAATGTCCCTCCGTCTGTACGATTTTTGGACAATCATACAGCTGCTGAGACTGCATTTTGGCACTTACTGGCAACGTTGAGGAGTTTCTGATAAAGATATAAGCCAAAAGAGATATAACACAACCTACTGGGAAAGGAGGAGGCCCCTCTGAACAAGTCCCTCTGGTCCCTAAAGGTGGAGGTGTGGGATGTGCTCATCATGCCTTCAGTGATGCCATTGTCAGGGTTTTCTGATATCCTGAAAGTAAGTACTGTGAAAGGCTAACTCGGGACTATGGTTTCCCTGGGTCCCTAAGGCTTTAGTCTGAGAAGTTTTCCTTGGAAAGTGATCATGGTCTCTGTGTTTGGAGTCTTGTGCTTGGAACAAGCATTCACAGTGGTCTCACTGGGGAGTAGGCGTGAGCACTGTCAAGAAGCTGTTGGAGAGCGATGACATTTCAGTCCAAATGTTAACTCTGAGGATCTGAAGAAGTCACAGCTAACGGAAGTGAAACTGCTTTTGCCAGGATGCGTGGTTTGTTACCAGTGCACCGCAGAGCAGACCTCGGTGAACAGAGTTTAACCGTGTAAAACGGCAGGCAGGCGAGCTCACCCCGGTTTTAAAGGGAGCTTGAATGTGCCGTGAAATTCCAGAAGACGGGAAGTGGGTGGATCCGGGGTGCAAACTCCTCAGACTGCCCCTTCTTTGCATTACAGGAGGCTTAGCAGCGTTACGAGCTGATGCCGCTATTATCGTTGCGCTTCCTGGCCAGCTGCTTTCAGGTTTCAGCCTGATTTTGGTGCCACCTTCTGACCAGCCAGAAAGAGGCAGCTTTGCCACTGCAGCGTCCGCCGATAGTGATTTAGCAGGCAGGGCACACACAGTATGCTCAGTGCAAGCAGAGAGACCATGGAGGTTCTGCAGGGGCATTTTACAGACCTCACTTCTCAGAGGCAGGACTATAGATGCCTGTAACAGTGCCTGGGTTGTTTCCGCTTAAAACCGTGCTGTGGAAAACACCTTCTCAAAAGTTACCATTCTGTAGCTATCATAGCTCTTTAGACCAAATGCTTCTGGTTTCGGAGATGTCTTGCCATGAAACACCCAAGGTCTGCTTGGGATTTAATAATCCCAGTTTAATTGATATTTAATTATTATTGATATTTTTATCATTATATCATTATGTTATGGATATTTAATAGAATTTCAATATCAATATTGATATTTATTCATTTACATATTTATAAACATTGATATTTATTTATATATTTGTATATTTTATTTATTTTAACGTCTATATATTTATTCATTTATATATTTATAAATATTTATTTATATATTTATATATTATGTTTATTTATTTATTTTAATGTCAATATTGATATTTAATAGAATTAAATATCAATATACGCTGTCAGGTTTTGAATGGCAGGATGTGCAAGCACCCATAATCATAATATCACTTATCTTATGTCCACTTCCATAAGAGCAAGATCATTCTGTTTCACTTCAACACCCTGAAATGTGCAAGCCCCGTAGTGCTTAATAAACCTACAACACAGGTGAGCAAAATACCGAGATGATGTATTCTCCCTGCCTCTTAGTCATGACACTTAAGAACTAGACATACATTAGCTTGATTTAAAAATTCATATCCCTCAAAATGCACTCACAAATGCATTGTGCCCCTTTCTAAATGCTGCAGTAAACATTACTGAAGGTAATTCCATAAAACGGGGCCTTTTTTCTTGCCACCCCCAGTGTGTCTTCTTTCCTTGCAGCTTTGTGTCTCAAAGTGCCCAGACAGGTTTGTGACCTACATTGGTGATCAGGCTTCCTGCAGATACAAACCCGATCAGTGGAATTGGTTGGATTTTGGGTACCATGTACTTTTGGGGTGAATTAGGGGTACTGGGATGGATGGAGAAGGCTGGGACAGGGTGGGTTTCTGCATACCAGATGGGTTATGGGATGCTTTAAGAGTAGCAGTGCTATTTGAGGAGCAGGAATGTTGGGAGTGATGGAGATGCCTGGGACTGAGGTGAACCAGCACCCCTGTGTGAAGACACAGAAGCTGTGGAGTGGGGGGTGGGGGTGGCAGATCTGTAAGCTGGGCATCAAGCCTCATGGATCTGTGGTGGCTATGGACGGTGCTGCATCAGCAGAGCTCCTGCAAGTGATGGAAGCCCCTTGAAGGAAGCTGCTGAGAGCCAGGCTGAGAACACTGGGGCTGGAGAAGAGACCTCTGAGCACCTTCCAGTGTCCGTAGGGGGTTCTAAGGATGCTGGAGAGGAACTCTTCTGCAGTTGGCTCTGATTTCTTCATTACCTTGAAAGACCAGCCCCAACTTGCTCTCAACAGAGAGGTCCCAATGCACAGGTTCCAATTAAGCGTGGTTTTGATTTACAACTTACAATTCCCCTCTTTGAAACTCACAGGATACACATAGATCCTATAAGCCTCATCTCCTATTATTTTCCCATAAGTAATACTGAAACCCCATTGCAAAGAGCAACATTGAACCATTGAAACCCTCGTAGGGTTCAAACACAAATGAATATCTTAGAAACAAATTCTTTAATCAAGTCCAATTTAACAGTCAAAAGGCACAGTCCAGTTCCACACAGCAATCAGTCAAACACGGGACAGTCCAGTCGCTCACAAGGGGATGGGGTGGAATGGGATGGGATGGGATGGGATGGGATGAGATGAGATGAGATGCGATGCGATGAGATGAGATGCCATGAGATGCGATGACATGAGATGAGATGCCATGAGATGTGATGAGACACGATGCGATACGAAGAGATGAGATGCAATAAGATGAGATGAGGTGCGATGCAATGCGATGAGATGAGATGCGATGAGATGAGATGAGATGCCATGAAATGTGAAGAGATGCGATGCGATACGAAGAGATGAGATGCAATGAGATGAGATGAGATGGGGTGAGATGAGATGAGATGAGAAGAGATGCCATGAGATGCGATGAGATGTGATGAGATGCGATGTGATGAGGTGCGATGAGATGAGGTGAAATGAGTTGAGATGAGATGAGAAGAGATGCCATGAGATGTGATGAGATGTGATGAGATGCGATGGGATGAGATGATATGCGATGCAATGCGATGCGATGAGATGAGATGAGATGAGATGAGATGAGATGAGATGAGATGCGATGAGATGTGTTGCAACGGGATGGGATGCAATGAGATTAGATGTGATGCGATGTGATGCAATGAGATGAGATGAAATGAGATGAGATGCGATGCGATGGGATGGGATGTGATGAGATGCAATGGGATGCAATATGATGAGATGTGATGCAATGAAATGAGATGCGATGCGATGGGATGGGATGAGATAGGATGCAATGGGATGGGATGAGATGGGATACGATGGGATGGGATGAGATGAGATGATGCGATGTGATGAGTTGAGATGAGATGAGATGAGATGAAATGCAATGAGATGAGATGAGATGAGATGAGATGACATGAGATGGGATGAGATATGTTGCAACGGGATGGGATGCAATGAGATTAGATGCGGTGCGATGTGATGCAATGAGATGAGATGAGATGAGTTGAGATGAGATGCGATGAGGTGAGATGTGATAGGATGGGATGTGATGAGATGCAATGGGATGCAATCAGGTGTAATGGGATAGGATGCAATATAATGAGATGTGATACAATGCAATGAGATGAGATCAGCTTAAATGAGATGAGATGTGATGGGATGGGATGAGATAGGATGTAATGGGATGGGATACGATGGGATGGGATGAGATTGAGATGGGATGGGATGAGATTGAGATGAGATGAGATGAGATGAGATGAGGTTAGATGAGATGAGATGGGATGCGATGGGATAGGATGGGATGAGAAGCGATGTGATGAGATGAGGTGACATGCGATGGGATGGGATGTGATGGATGGGACTTGACGGGATGAGATGTGTTGCAATGGGATGGGACGCGATGAGATGCGATGCGATGCGATGCAGTGAGGTGAGATGAGTGAGATGAGGTGAGATGAGATGAGATGAGGTGAGATGCTGTGAGATGCAATGCGATGAGATGAGGTGACATGTGATGGGATGGGATGCTATGCGATGGGATAGGACGGGATGCGATGGGATTGGATGGGATGTGATGCGATGAGATGAGATGTGGTGGGATTGGATGGAATTGGATGCGATGAAGTGCAGGTGGATGGCATGCAATGAGATGCGATGCGATGCGATGCGATGATGAGATGCGGTGCGATGAAAAGAGATGAGATGAGCTGAGCTGAGATGAGATGCGATGAGGTGATTCAGTTCGATGCAATGAGATCAGATCAGATGAGATGCGATGCAAAGCAATGAGATGAGAAGAAATGAGATGAGAGATGAGACGAGGAATGATGAGACAAGGAGAAATGAGATGAGATGAGATGTGATGAGATGAGGTGCAATGAGATGAGATCAGATGAGATGATGAGATGAGACGAGACGAGATGAGATGAGATGCAGTGAGATGCAATGCAATGAGATGCAATGCGATGAGATGAGGTGACATGTGATGGGATGGGATGCTATGCAATGTGATGAGATGAGATGCGATGGGATGGGATGGGATATGCTGCGATGAGATGCAGTGGGATTGGATGGAATAGGATGCAATGAAGTGCAGGTGGATGGGATGCAATGAGATGTGATGCGATGCGATGATGAGATGAGATGAGATGAGATGAGATGAGATGAGATGAGATGCGGTGCGATGAGATGAGCTGCAATGAGATTGAGATGAGATGAGATGAGATGAGATGAGATGAGATGAGAAGAGATGAATGAGATGAGATGAAATGAGATGAGATGAGATGAGGTGATTCGATTTGATGCAATGAGATCAGATTAGATGAGATGCGATGCAAAGCAATGAGATGAGATGAAATAAGACGAGAGATGAGACGAGGAAAGATGAGACGAGGAGAGATGAGATGAGATGCGATAAGGTGCGATGAAATGAAATGAGATGAGATGCGATGAGATGAGATGAGTTGATGAGATGAGATGATGAGATGATGAGATGAGATGAGATGAGATGAGATGAGATGAGATGAGATGATGAGACGAGACGAGACGAGACGAGATGCGGTGAGATGCTGTGAGATGCAATGCGATGAGATGAGGTGACATGTGATGGGATGGGATGCTATACGATGGGATGGGATGCTATGCGATGGGATGGGATGGGATGCGATGAGATGCAGTGGGATTGGATGGAATGGGATGCGATGAAGTGCAGGTGGATGGCATGCAATGAGATGCGATGCGATGCGATGCGATGAGATGATGAGATGAGATGCGGTGCGATGAGACGAGACGAGACGAGACGAGACGAGACGAGACGAGATGAGATGAGATGAGATGAGATGAGATGCGATGAGGTGATTCAGTTCGATGCAATGAGATCAGATGAGATGTTATGCAAAGCAATGAGATGAGAAGAAATGAGATGAGAGATGAGACGGGGAAAGATGAGGCGAGGAGAGATGAGATGAGATGTGATGAGATGCGATGCGATGCGATGCGATGAGATGAGATGAGATGCAATGCGATGAGATGAGGTGACATGTGATGGGATGGGATGCTATGCGATGGAATGGGACGGGTTGCGATGGGATGGGATGTGATGCGATGAGATGCGGTGGGATTGGATGGAATGGGATGCGAAGAAGTGCAGGTGGATGGGATGCAATGAGATGCGATGGAATGCGATGCGATGCAATGAGATGAGATGCGATGCGATGCGATGAGTTGAGATGAGATGATGAGATGAGATGAGTTGATGAGATGACATGAGATGATGAGATGAGATGATGAGATGAGATACGATGAGATGAGATGAGATGAGATGAGATGAGATGAGGTGATTCAGTTCGATGCAATGAGATCAGATCAGTTGAGATGCGATGCAAAGTGATGAGATGAGAAGAAATGAGAGGAGAGATGAGACAAGGAATGATGAGACGAGGAGAGATGAGATGAGATGATGAGATGATGAGATGAGATGATGAGATGAGATGAGATGAGATGATGAGATGAGATGAGATGAGATGAGATGAGATGAGATGAGATGAGATGATGAGATGAGATGATGAGACGAGACGAGACGAGATGAGATGCGGTGAGATGCAATGCGATGAGATGCAATGCGATGAGATGAGGTGACATGTGATGGGATGGGATGCTATGCGATGGGTTGGGATGCAATGGGATGGGATGGGATGGGATGGGATGGGATGGGATGGGATGGGATGGGATGGGATGCGATGCGATGCGATGAGATGCAGTGGGATTGGATGGAATGGGATGCGATGAACTGCAGGTGGATGGGATGCAATGAGATGCGATGCGATGAGATGATGAGATGAGATGAGATGAGATGAGATGAGATGAGATGAGATGAGATGCGATGAGGTGATTTAGTTCGATGCAATGAGATATGATCCGATGAGATGCAATGCAAAGCAATGAGATGAGAAGAAATGAGATGAGAGATGAGACGAGGAATGATGACATGAGGAGAGATGAGATGAGATGAGATGAGATGCGATAAGTTGCGATGAGATGAGATGAGATGAGATGAGATGAGATGAGTTGATGAGATGAGATGCGACGAGGTGATTCAGTTCGATGCAATGAGAAAAGATCAGATGAGATGCGATACAAAGCAATGAGATGAGAAGAAATGAGATGAGAGATGAGACGAGGAAAGATGAGACGAGGAGAGATGAGATGAGATGCGATAAGATGAGATGAGATGCGATAAGATGAGATGAGATGAGATGATGAGATGAGATGAGATGATGAGATGAGATGAGATGATGAGATGAGATGAGATGTGATGAGATGAGATGAGATGAGATGAGATGATGAGATGAGATGAGATGATGAGATGAGATGAGATGAGATGAGATGAGATGAGATGAGATGAGATGAGATGTGACGAGGTGATTCAGTTCGATGCAATGAGATAAGATCAGATGAGATGTGATACAAAGCAATGAGATGAGAAGAAATGAGATGAGAGATGAGACGAGGAAAGATGAGACGAGGAGAGATGACGTGAGATGTAATAAGGTGCGATGAGATGAGATGAGATGTGATAAGGTGTGATGAGATGAGATGAGATGAGATGAGATGAGATGAGTTGATGAGATGATGAGATGAGATGATGAGATGATGAGATGAGATGAGATGAGATGAGATGAGATGAGATGAGATGAGATGAGATGAGTTGATGAGATGATGAGATGAGATGATGAGATGATGAGATGAGATGAGATGAGATGAGATGAGATGAGATGAGATGAGATGAGATGAGATGCGGTGAGATGCAATGCAATGAGATGCAATGCGATGAGATGAGGTGACAGGTGATGGGATGGGATGCTATGCGATGGGATGGGATGCTATGCGATGGGATGGGATGCTATGCGATGGGATGGGATGTGATGCAATGAGATGCGGTGGGATTGGATGGAATGGGATGCGATGAAGTGCATGTGGATGGCATGCAATGAGATGCGATGCAATGCGATGCAATGCGATGCGATGCGATGCGTTGAGATGAGATGAGTTGAGATGAGATGAGATGAGATGAGATGAGATGAGATGAGATGAGATGACAAGGAGGACGAAATGAAATGAACTCATATGATGATATATAACATATGATATATCATGAGATGACATGATGTGAGAAGAAATGAAATAACATGAAATGAAATTAAAGTAAATGGAGATATAACATAACATGATCTGACATGAAATGGAAATTAAATGAAAATGAAATAAATGGAATAAAATGAAATATAATGACATGATATGATATGATATGATGCGATATATGATATATGGTATAACATGACATAATATTTTTGGAGAGGAGAGAAAATGAGGAAGAGGATGAAATGTAACAAAATAAGCTGAAATGGAACTGAAATGAAATTATACGATATGATATGATGATATACCATGATGCAACATGATATAACATTATAAAACATAATATGTTACATGATAAGATACAAGATATGCTATGAGATGAGGATGAAATTCAATAAATTGAAATGACACACTGCCGCTCGCTCACTCTTTTTCCTCTTCCACCCCCTGGCTCCTGGAGGGATGGGGTGGAGAATGGAGAGAATGTAACTCCCATGGGTGGATATAAGAGCAGTCCTGTAACTTAGGTGTAACACAAACCACTGCTGCTACCACCAATAAGAATAATGATAAGGGAAATAACAAGGAGAGAGAATACAATTGCTCACCACTCGCCGACTGATATGCAGCCGGAGCTGAGCAGGGATCTGGGCCTCCCGGGTGACTCCCCCTTTTTCCCCCTGGGGCAGCTGCGGGGTCTCTCTGCCCCCCTGCTGGATGGAGGGATGTGGGCAGGGGGAGGGAAGGGCAGTGCAAGGGACGTGACCATACTGGGGACTGTCACAGACCGGGTCACAAAGGGCCCCTCTGTGACCCCATCACCTAGGGCAGGAGGAGCAGGGCGTCCAGTGCAGGCTGGAGCTGGAGCTGGGATAGTCCCTGTGCCAGGAGCTCTCCTGCTCTTGGGAACCTTCTCTGCAGCTCTCTTTGCACCCAGCCGGGATGTGCTGGGCTTCCTCCTTCTGCCATGGCCCTCAGTGGGGAACGGGGGCACTGCTGGATCTGCTGCTGCACACGTGGAGGGAAATGGACTTGGAGCTGTGCCTCATTGTGCTTCACAGGAGAATGGCTCAAGGAAGTCATCCTTGTGGGGATAACTGAAAGGGCCTTATTAATGACCAATGGTTATTAATCAGCGACTGAATTAAAATCACATTGGAATCCAATGGTGATTTAGAAATAATCAAATTTTAATTCAACGGTTAATTCGCAATGATTTGAAGATGATGTAAATGGTAATTTAGATGATGTCTTAGACAATGAGTTTGCCTTCCAATATCTGTTTGATGCCTCCAAGAAAGCTGGAGGGGGATTCTTTACAAGGGCATGTAGTGATCAGACAAGTGAGAGAGGCTTTAAGTTGACAGAGGGGGATGAATAAGATACGAAATTAGGAGGAAGTTCTTCCCAGTGAGTGTGGTGGAACACTGTCACTAGTTGAACTATATCAATCTGGCAGGAGGTCTTTGCTGGTTCAAGGCATTTAGAGAGGCAGCTCTGCCCGGATTTACCACTGATTTAATAAAGGTTTGATGAGGAGAGAAATTCTCTTGAATAAAGATCAGGACTGAGAAAATGCTCCCTGCTCATGGCAAGATTGGAGTAAAAAAACCGAATAAACCCTGGCTTGCCATATTTGGGTGGGATTTGGGCTGTGGTGACTCCTAAAGCACTACCAGAGCATCCTCAGGACCCACGGAGCATCCCAGGGATGCTCCTAGACAATCCCAGAGAATGCCTTCAGCACCTCCAGTGCATCCCCTGGACCCAGTCAGAGCTCATGCATCACAGTGACCACAGAGAAATGAGGACCTCAGAGGTGGCTGATTTTGGAACTCCACGTGTTCAGGTGTGCGAAGCCATGGAACCCCACGCAACTCTTCACAGTTGCCCCATTGAACACAAGCTACCACAGGAGGAGGCAAGAGCAGCTCCTCTGGTGGTTCCCGTCTTGGTGTCTCAGAGCTGGTGATGCCTGTTGACACACGAGCGTGAAATGAGTTGGGTGGCAATGGCAATCTTGGGGTGCTTTAGGAGTTCCCCAGAACACATCAAGGGACTTCCCCAGAGTGGCTGCTTCATGCGAGGAGGGATGCAGAAAGAGGCTCTGTGCTGGCTGTGGTGGCATGGTCATGCTGGGACCTGGGTTTCCCCCCCTAGCAACCCTGTGGGCAGGGACTGGGGCTTTGTCACTGCTGTCACTGCCAAGCAGGGCAGCCCCTATCCAAAGAGGTTGTGTTGCTCTCTGCTCCCTTCCCACTTCTGCCTTGGACACCTCTTAGCTGCAAATGCATCAAATTCCACCCCCCAGACCCCTCCAAACCCATCAGGGCCCCCCCAGATCCCCATATTTCCCCTTTGGCACCCACCAGCCGCTGCTTCCCCTCCTGCAGCCACCTCCTCAGTGGCTCCAGGGCAGATTCTGGGGAGTCCATGGGGCTGCCCCATAGCTCCTGGGCCTGCTGGGTAAGGGCCGCCCGAGCCCCAGAGAGCCCTGAGGCCTCCAGCATCAAGCTGGGGGGCAAGGGGGGCCCCAAAGCCAAACATTGACGGGGGCTTGGGGGGCCCAAAGAGGTCCAGAACCCGTTATGGGGGTGTTTGGAGTCCCCAAAAGGGCTGCAAGGACCATGGAGGGGTTGGGGGCACCGAAAAGGTCCCAGCACCGGGTTCAGGGAGAATCTGGGGGGCTTTAAGGCCCCTTTGAGCCCAGCACCCTCTTCACAGGCAAACCCACTGGGTTTAAAGTATAGCAGGGGTCCCTAAAAGGTTCTGGGGTTCAGAAGTGGGGAGGAAAAGGTCATGGGGGGAGCCCAGGGCCAGTTTTGGGGTGCAGGGGGTAAAGCCGGGATGCAGGAGGTTTTGGGGGGGGCCCTGAGAGAGTTTTGGGTACAGGGGGGACTCCATGGGGTGGTTTTGGGGTTGGGGGGGGTTTGGGGTCTGGGGGGGGGGGGGTTGGGGTGCAGGTTTTTACCTGGCATCCTGTTGGGCTTGGGGGTCCCCCTCGAAGTGCTGGTGGATCTCCTGCTGCAGCTGCAGCAGCTGGAGCCTCAGGGGGGGCAGGTGGGAGATCACGGCGGAGATACGGTCCCAGAGCTCCCCCACATCCACCCAAGAGTCCTGGGGGGTGCAAAGGGGGGACCTCAAATCAATGGGGAGCTCCAAACCTGAAAACACCCCCAAACGTGCCCCTCAAACCCCCCCCCCCCCCATTTACCTGGATGAGGCTCTTCACAGGGGGCTGAGCATCAGCGCCAAGGTCGGGGTCCAGGTCAGGGCTGATTGTGGGGTCCTCCTTCCTGCAATGGAACAATGGGGGGGGGGCAGCCCCACCCCTTCCCTTTCCCAGTGTCCTGGGGCCATGCCCTCAGAGCCTAATATGGGAAGCCCCACCCTCTTACCTTTCCCAGTGTCCTGGGGCCACGCCCTCAGAGCCTTATATGAGAAGCCCCGCCCCCAGCAGACCATTGGCTCCTCCCCTTCCCTTAGCTCCACGCCCTCCCTAAGCCCCTCCCCTGGGCTGCGTTGGCTCAGCAGCACCCCGGGGGGGTTCAGGTCACACTGGGGAGGTCATATAAGGGCTATGGATAGGCTCAGCCACCTCAACCCCCCCGCACCTACCTTGGCCTCCTGCAGCCAGAGCTTGGTGAGGTCCTAGGGCCTGTGGGGAGCAATGGGGGGGTGAGGGACAGGGCGGGGCTTATGGAGGCGGGGGGCGGGGCTTACCTCGACTGGGGGCAGAGCTTCAGCAGCTCCTCCACTGCCTCCTCCTGCAGCCTGCACACGGCCTGGGGGGCGTGGCCGGGCTCAGACCACGCCCCCTCCACAAGCCCCACCTCCTTCTCAAGAAGCCCCGCCCCTTCTTACCTCCACTTCCCGCTTTATTCCCAGCTTTGGCTCTGGCTCCCTGCAAGCATCACAGGAATGGTAATGCTGCCCCCCCGCCTCCCCATCCAAGCCCTACAGGGTACCCATGGGGAAGCCCCCCCCCAGCTCACCGGTGGGCGAAGATTATTTGGCCCCACCCCAATCGCAGGCACCGCCCCTCCTGCGCTGCCCCCGCCCCCAGGGCCCGAGGCTCCGCCCCCTGGCGGCGAAGCTCTCCCCCCAGCGCCTCCTCTATAAGGAAACAAAAAGGGGGGGGCCAGAGCCTCAGAGTCACGTGACCGGCAAAGCCCCGCCCTTTTCACCCCTCTCAACCAATCAACTCACCGGCCTCGCCCAGGGCCCCACTCACCACGTTAAGCTCCGCCCTCAGCTGCTCCACGGCCTCGCCCACATCCATATAAGGTGTGCCGGGCCCCGCCCCATGCTGGGGACAGACACCAGTGGTCACCTGGGGCCCCCCCCTTTAAGCCCCTTTCTCTCTCCCTCCCTGCCCCTGCCCCCTCCAAGTTGCCCCCCCCCAACTCCTGCCCCTCCCCCCCCCCAATCCTGACCCCCTCAATATTTGGGCCCGCCCCCAACACCGCCCCCCCAAATCCCTCTGGTTCTTCCCACCAAAACCCCATAGAGCCCCCCTCAAAACCCTCCCCCCCCCCCAAACCTGCATCTCGTTGAGGTGCTGGTACCTGAACCCCAAGTTAAGGAGGAAATGGGGGGGGGGGGGGGTTAAAGGAGGAGCTGGGGGGGGGTCGGGGGGCAGCTCATGGCAGGGAATTGGTGGTTCCAGGGGATCCCAATTGGATTTGGAGGGGTCCTAAAGGAATTTGGGGCTCCTGTGCATGTATTTGGGGAGAAGAAAGGGGGTTGCGGGGGGCCCTGAAGGGTTTGGGTGGGTCACAAGGGGGTATTGGGGGTTGTTGAGGTGGGTGTTGGGATACCAATGGATTCTGGGGGGTCCTAAAGGGATTTGGGAGCAGACAAAGGGGCTTGCGGGGGTCCTGAGGGGTTCTGGAGGCTCCTCCCTCAGCTGGGGGGTCCCCAGAGGACCCATTTTTGGGGTCCCCCCCCCATTTTGGGGTACAAGTGGATACCACAGCAGATTCCCTTTGATCTTCTTCACATTCCTATAGGAACAAACCCCCCCTCCAATGTATTTTAGGGACCTCTCTGGGTTTTGGGGTCCCTCCAGATGGTGAGGATTCCCCCCCAGATGTTGGTGCCCCCCTCACCGCGGGTGCTGCACGTGGCCGATGATGTACTCCCAGATGGGTGCGCAGGGCCCCGTGCACAGCCGGGGGGGGGGGGGGGCACAAAGGGGGGGGGGCACAAAGAGCGGGGGTCAGGAGCGCCTCAAAGGCCCCCCCCGAAGCCCCCATCGCGGCACCGGGGGTCCCGAGGGCTCCGACCTGCGCAGGTCCCGCTGTGGCACCGCGGGGCATGATGGGAGTTGTAGTCCCGGCTGGGCGCAGTTTCAGGTCCTTACGGCGTTACTGCATAAGTATCTGGGGCTGGGAGGGGTCCGTGTGCAGGGTCTGTGGGGCAGGGTCTATGGGGCAGGATCTGTAGGGCAGGGTCTGTAGGGAACGGTCTGTGGAGCAGGCTTTATGGGGCAGCGCTATGGAGCAGGCTCTATGGAGCAGGCTCTATGTCCATTTTCTCATCCACCAACACCCCCAAGTCCTTCTCCTTGGGCTGCTCTGAATCTCTTCTCTGCCCGGCCTGGAGCTGTGCCTGGGTTTGCTCCAACCCAGCTGTAGGACCTGTCGTCCTAAAGACGTAAAGATAGGGACTATTAGTGAGTCGTAGGGCGAGTTAACCGACTTGCCCTGGGTTAAGCTGTAGCAACCGCTGCTGAAAGCAGTTTGTAAGATGCAGCAATCCACCTTCCCAGTAGCTGGCACTGTGCTGCGTTTTCGACTTGAGCCTGAGAACTCCGATAACGCCGATGGTTTTGGTTGTTGCTAAGTGATGTTCACTCCCATCAAGGACTTTTCAGTCTCATGCTCTGCCAGGAAGGAGGGCACAAGAAGCCAGGAGAAAGCAGAGACCGGACACCTGACCCAAGTTCGCCAAAGGGATATTCCATAACTTCAGAACCTGAACGTTATTTCTGAAGAGAAATTAGGGGGAACTTTCTCTATTACTCTTCTGGTGTGAGTTTAGTGGAAACAGCAATTTAATTATTGTAGCAATGGGAAACTAAGCAATGACTAGTGACAGCTCAAGTTGCACCAAACCAAAAGGTTGACATGGTAATAAGAACATTGGAGGGGAACTACAATTTACTGAACAGGCTTGGAGCATCGAAATGACAAACCCAAGGATTAGAACAGCTGTAAGAATGTGAGTTCTGAAATGGAAAGGACATAAAACTATGCCAGACATCAAGTTCAGAGACCTGACTTTAATAGCAAATCCGATTTTGTTGACCCAGCATGAAATCCATGGAGTCAAATCAGTTTGGAGGACTTTGATTGGACACCCTACAGGTGGGATGATGATGTGTGTGGTGAGCACACACGGTGTTGCATTGCAAACACCATTGGTCTTTCTCAAAGACCACTGCCATGCTCCAATGTAATGAAGCCTACAGGGCCAGGTCTACTGAGGTTTTAAAGAGTGGTGCTTGCTATTACATTGATTTGTACAACCTGAAACTGAACTTCAGAGGAACCTCTGGCTCGGAGGTGGACTCTGGTTTTCCTCATCCAGCACTTTTGGTCAACAATGGTGATTCCATAATGCTATAACCCATGGTACGAAAGGGAAGTTAACCCTTCTTTCAAAAGGAGCACTGAAGTCACTGGACTTTGTGTGGTATATGTAGCACTGTTTCTTCTGCAAGAAATGAGCTTTTCTCTGATTTTCTGATCTCAAGTAAGCAAAACCTTGGCAAAGGTTCCTCCTCTTCCTTGAGACTTCAGTTCTTTGGGAAAGGAAATTATACTGACACGACCTGGAGAGTAGAAAGGTGAAGATACATTCTAGTATGGCTGGTTTTAAGGTTTGTTGCAACTGCTGCTGACATTAGACCAAAGACAATTGCCTGCATGCATCATGTCCTACCCCAGCTCATCCCGCAGTCACCTTTAAGCAAGTGACTGAACATTTAATCCTAATAAACCACTCGAGAGTGTGGGGGTCAAAGCTGTTGGCTTCATTGCTCACAAGTGTTCTCTTGGCAATGAAGCTATTTCCAGCTCTCCTGCTGTGAAATGGGCCGCTACTAAATCTCTCACATGAAAATCAGAGAAAAACAAAAAGAAAGGCAATTCTTTTTCTTTGATATTTGTAAGGTTTTGAGTTGGTTCTGTTGCAACTTTTCCCTCTTCCTCGTGTCACTTACAGTAGTTACAAAACCTTTCTAATTTACACAACAAATTAAAGCATTGAGCTACTTGCTCTGTCACAGTCCTCCTGAATGAGCACCAACCAGTCAGACAAAGCACCCTTGTCTCTCCTCTAGTGAAATAGGAGTGATAACGCTTATTTCTCTCACAGAGCTGTTCCTTTACATTCATGCAGATCAACAACCCTAAACCACAGATGCCTGTCTTCTCTGTTCTTTGTTGGTTTTCCACATCTCCTTTCTACCGAGTGAAATCCAGTTCAGCTGTTGAAATCTAGCCAGCAATATGGACATACGGGACACAGGAGTAGCCGAACTTCCAGGAGGTGTAAAAGCCAGACCACTTAAAGCCTTCTAGATCGTGGCAGATGGGGTCTACTGAGAAACTCAAGGCCAAAAAATACTGCAGGTTGTGGAACACTGGATTCGGGTGCAAGGTACACTGAGTGAGCTGTGTATCCTCTGCCAACTTCCACTTTCAAAGGAACAACTTCATTCCACATTATTCTAGTCCATAGGTAATGGAAGACTTGGCCAGACCAGAAGAAAAGGTTCTGCATTCCTAGAGAGATGCTGATGCTAAAAGATCACAGGTCTCTGCTGCGATACCATCATCATTAGTGAAAGTGGGTTTAAAATGACTCTGAAACAACTTAGAACTGACAGATTTGCAGATGAAGAACGGTACCCACAAGAATTATTAATACAACTCTGAGCATCATAAAAACCTGCAGTCTGCAAAGGACATAGACTCATAGAATCATAGAATAGTTTGGGTTGGAAAGGACCTTAAGATCATACAGTTCCAACCCCCCTGCTGTGGGCAGCGACACCTCCCACTAAACCATGCCACCCAAGGCTATGTCCAACCTGGCCCTGAACACCGCCAGTGATGGAGCATTCACAACTTCCCTGAGCAATCCATTCCAGGGCCTCACCACCCTTACAGGAAAGAATTTCTTCCTCATATCCAATCTAAACTTCCCCTGTTTAAGTCTGAACCCATTACCCCTTGTCCTATCACTACAGTTCCTCATGAAGATTCCCTCCCCAGCATCCCTAAAGGCCCCCTTCAGATACTAGAAGGCTGCTCTGAGGTCTCCACGCAGCCTTCTCTTCTCCACTCTGAACAGCCCCAACTTTCTCATCCTCTCTTCATACAGGAGGGGCTCCAGTTCCCTGATCATCCTCATGGCCTCCTCTGGACTTTTTCCAACAGTTCCATGTCCTTTTTATGTTGAGGACGCCAGAACTGCACACAGTACTCCAAGTGAGGTCTCAGGAGAGCAGAGTAGAGGGGCAGGATCACCTCCCTCGACCTGCTGGTCACACTCCTTTTGATGCAGCCCAGGATACGGGTGGCTTTCCAGGCTGCAAGCATGGTCCACCTATCAAATTGATGTCTCTCCAACTTAAAGACTAGGATGTTGTGTGGGACAGTGTAGAACGCTTTGCACAAGTCCCGCTAGATGACATCAACTGCTCTACCCCTGTCCATCAGTTCCATAGCTACATCATAGAAGGCCACTGCAGCCGGCTCATGTTCATTTTTTCATCAACCAACACCCCCAAGTCCTTCTCCGCAGGACTGCTCTGAATCTCTTCTCTGCCCAACCTGTAGCTGTGCCTGGGGTTGCTCCGACCCAGGTGTAGGGCCTTGCACTTGGCATGGTTAAACTTCATCAGGTTGGCATCAGCCCACCTCACAAGCGTGTCAAGGTCCCTCTGGATGGCATTCCTTCCCTCCAACGTATCAACCGGACCACACAGCTTGCTGTCATCGGCAAACTTGCTGAGGGCGCACTCAATCCTACTGTCCATGTCACCAACAAAGATGTTGAACAAGACCAGTCCCAACACCGATCACTGAGGGACACCACTCGTTACTGGTCTCCAGCTGGACATGGAGACATTGAGCACAACTCTTTGCGTGCGGCCATCCAGCCAGTTCTTTATCCACCGAGTGGTCCACCTATCAAATTGATGTCTCTCCAACTGAGAGACAAGGATGTCATGTGAGACAGTGTCAAACGCTTTGCACAAGTCCAGGTAGATGACATCAACTGCTCTCTCCCTGTCCATCAGTTCCGTAGCCTCATCATAGAAGGCCACCAGACTGGTCAGGTAGGATTTCCCCTTAGTGAAGCCATGCTGGCTGTCACCAACCACCTTGTTGTTTTTCATGTGCCTCAGCATGCCTTCCAGGAGAATCTGCTCCAAGATTTTGCCAGGCACAGAGGTGAGGCTGACTGGTCTGTAGTTCCCCAGCTCATCCATTTACCCCTTCTTGAAAATGGGGGATATATTTCCCTTTTTCCAGTCATCGGGAACTTCACCTGACTGCCATGATTTTTCAAATATGATGGACAGTGGCTTTGCAACTTCATTTACCAGCTCCGTCAGGACCCACGGCTGGATTTCATCAGGTCCCATGGACTTGTATACATTCAGGTTCCTAAGATGGTCTCAAACCAGATCCTCTCCTACAGTGGGCTCAGGGCCTTCCAAGACTTGGTTGATGTGGTCAGAGCATTTTCCAGTGAAGACTGAGGCAAAGAAGTCATTAAGAACCTCAGCATTCTCCAAATCTAGGGTAGCCAGTTGTCCCCATTGTCCTCATTGTCCTCATTGTCCTCATTGTCCTCATTGTCCTCATTGTCTCAATTCTCTCCATTGTTCCCACTGCCCCCATTGTCCTTATTGTTCCCGTTGCCCACATTGCCCCCATTGTCCCCACTGTCTCCATTGTCCCCATAATCAACATTGTCCCCATTGTCCCAATTGTCCACATTGTCCTCATTGTCCTCTTTGTCCTCATTGTCTGCACTGTCCCCATTGTCTTCATTCTCCCCATACTCCCCATTATACCCATTGTCTTCATTCTCCCCATACTCCCCATTACATCCACTGTCCTCAATCTCCCCATTGTCTTCATTGTCCTCATTGTCCGCATTTTCCCCATTGTATTCATTGTCCCCATTTGTCCCCATTGTCCCCACTGTGCCCATTGTCTCCATTGTCCACATTATTTTCACTGTCCTCATTGTCTGCATTGTCCTCATTGTTGTTATTCTCTCCATTCTCCTCATTGTCCCCAATGTTATCTTTGCCGACATTGTCCTTATTGTCTTCATTATTCCCAAGGTCCACAATGTCCCTCTTGCCCTCATTGCCCACATTGTCCCCATTTTCCTCATTGTCCCCATTGTCCTCATTGTCTCCTTTGTCCTCTTTGTCCCAATTGTCCCTGTTTTCTCCATTGTCCCCATTGCCCCACTGTCCCCATTACCCACATTGCCCCCATTTTCTCCATTTTCCCCATTGCCCTCATTGTCCCAGTTGTCCCCATTGTCTCCATTGTCCCCACTGCATCCATTGTCTCCATTGTCCCCATTGCCCCCATTGTCCCCATTACCCGCCTTGCCCCATTGTCCTCATTGAAGCCATTCTCCCCGTTGTCCACATTGTCCCCATTATCCTCATTATCAATATCGTCTCCATGGTCCCCATTGTCTCCATTGTCCCCATTTTCCTCATTGTCCTCATTGTCCGCATTTTCCCCATTATCCCCATTGTCCTCATTGTCCCAATTTGTCTACATTGTCCCCGTTGTCTCCATGGCCACCTTGTCCCCATCATCCTCATTGTCCCCTTTGTCCCTATTGCCCCCATTATCTCCATTATCCTTATTGTCTTCATTGTCTTCATTGTCCAAATTATCCTCATTGTCCCCATTGCCTCCATTGCCCCCATTGTCCTTATTGTCTTCACTGAGAGCATTGTCCCCATTGACCTTATTGTCATAGAATCATAGAATAGTTAAGGTTGGAAAGGACCTTAAGATCATCTAGTTCCAGCCCCCTTGCCATGGGCAGGAACACCACCCACTAAACCATGCCACCCAAGGCCATGTTTCTATTGTCCCCATTGTCCCCACTGTCTCCATTGTCCCCATAATCAACATTGTCCCCATTGTCCCAATTGTCCCCATTGCCCCATTGTCCCCTTTGTCCTTATTCTCCCATTGCCCACATTTTCCCCATTGTACTCATTGTCCCCATTGTCTCCATTGTCTCCACTCTTCCCACTGTACCCATTGTCCTTATACTCCCCATTGCCCACATTGCCCTCATTGTCCCCAGTCTCCATTGTTCCCACTGCCCCCATTGTCCTTATTTTTCCCATTGCCCACATTGCCCCCGTTGTCCCCATTGTCTTCATTGTTTTTGTTGTCCCATTGTCCCCACTGTCTCCATTGTCCCCATAATCAACATTGTCCCCATTGTCCCAATTGTCCACATTGTCCTCATTGTCTGCACTGTCCCCATTGTCTTCTTTCTCCCCATACTCCCCATTATACCCACTGTCCTCAATCTCCCCATTGTCTTCATTGTCCTCATTGTCCACATTTTCCCCATTGTATCCATTGTCCACACTGTGCCCATTGTCTCCATTGTCTCCATTATTTTCATTGTCCTCATTGTCTGCATTGTCCCCATTGTCCTTATTGTCCCCATTGCCCCCATAGGCCCCATTGTCATTATTACCCTAACCCTTGTCCTTATTGTCTTCCTTGTTCCCAATGTCCACAATGTCCCTCCATCTTGCCTCAATGCCATCATTGCCCCCATTGTCCCCATTGTCCTCATTGTCCCCATTGCCCATGTTGTTCATATTGTCCCCATTGTTCCTATTGTCCCTATTGTCCAAATTGCCCCCATAGGCCCCATTGTCCTCATTGTCCCCATTGTCCTCATTGTTGCCATTGTCCCCATTGCGTCCATTGTCCTTATTCTCTTATTGCCCACATTGTCCCCATTGTAATCATTGTCCCCATTGTGTCCATTGTCTCCACTGTTCCCACTGTACCCATTGTCCTTATACTCCCCGTTGCCCACATTGCCCTCATTGTCCCCATTGTCCTCATTGTCCCCATTGTCGCGACTGTCCCAATTGCCCCCATTGGCCCCATGGTCCTTATTCTCCATTTGTCCTCATTGTCCCCATTGTCCTCATTGTCCCCATTGTCTCCATTGTCTTCATTGTCTCCATTGTACCCACTGTACCCATTGTCCTCATTGTTCCCATTGGCTCCATTGTCCCCATTGTCCTCATTTTCACCATTGTTCTCATTCTCTCCATTGTCTAGATTGTCCCCATTGTCCCATATTCTCCCCATTGTCTCCTTTTCACCTATTGTCCCCATTGTCTCCTTTTCACCTATTGTCCCCATTGTTCTTATTGTCTCCATTGACCCACTCTCCCACTCTCTTCATTGTCTGCATTATCCCCATTGTCCTTATTGTCTCCATTGTTCCCATTGTCCTTATTATCCCCATTGCCCACACTGCATCCATTTTATCCATTGTCTTCATTGTTCCCATTGTCCTCATTGTCCCCACTGTCCCCATTGTACCTATTGTCTTTATTGTCCTTATTGTCTCCATGATCCTCATAGTCCAAATTATCCTCATTGTCCCCATTGTCCCCATTGTCCCCATTGTCTCCATTGTCCTCATTGTCACCAATGTCCTCATTGTCCCCAATGTCCTCATTGTCCCCATTGGGCCCATTGTCTCCACTGTCCTCATTGTCTCCTTTGCCCTCATTGTCCCCATTCTTCTCATTGTCCCCATTGCCCCTTTGTCACCATTGTCCCCATTGTCTCCATTGTCTCCATTGTCTTCATTGTCCCCATTGTCCTTATTGTCCTCATTGCCCCCATTTTACCCATTGTCCTTATTCTCCCATTGTCCTCATTGTCCCCATTTTACTCATTGTCCCCATTGTAACCATTGTCTCAGTTGTTCCCACTGTCCCCTTTATCCTTATTGTCTACATTGTCCACATTGCCTCCATTGTCCTCAATGTCCTTATTCTCCCATTGTCCTCATTGTCCCCATTGTCTCCATTGTCCCCATTGTCCCCTTTGTCCTCATTGCCTACACTGGCCCCATTGTCCTCATTGTCACTATTTTCTTTATTCCCCCATTCTCCCCATTGTCCCCATTGTCTTCATTGTCTTCATTGTCTCCTTTGTCTCCATTGTCCCCATTGACCTTATTTTCCCCATTTGCTCCCATTGACCCCATTGTCCTCATTGTCCCCATTGTCTTCATTGCCCCCTTTTTTCCCATTGTCCCCATTGTCCTCATTGTCTCAATTGTCCCCGTTGTCTCGATTTTCTCCATTGCATAAATTGTCTCCATTGTTCCCATTGCCCACACAGTCCCCATTACCCACATTGTCCCCTTTGTCTCCATTGTCCCCATTTTCCTCCTTGTCCCTATTATGCTATTTTCTCCATTGTCCTCATTGTCCCTATTGTCCTCATTGTCCCCTGTGGAGAGTAAGGCACGGACCCCATTTCTGGTTAAGAAATGTGTTGCCTCACGGAGGCGTGGCGACCTGGTTCAGGAACGGCACGGCGACCAACCCCTGGCCGCTCGGTCCATCAGCTCATACACACCAATATGGTGAACAGCAAAATGGCGTTTATTACAGGAAAACACAACATTATATATCCACGGTTTACAACGTCACTTCCGTGTGCTTACATCATAACGTAGACACTGTTAGCTATTAGGGGAGGAGTCCTGTCTTTCCGTACAGCACGACATCTTCCGGCCGCCAGACCCTAGCTTGTGCCACAACATATCCCCCCTCCCTATGCTTAACTAAATTAGCTACAATATACTTAATCAAAATCTTATTTATGTTTTATAAAATCTTATTCAATACCTTATAACAACCGTACAAAACATATATAATAAACTTGAATAAAACACGTAAGACACCTTAGACAAGATCGATCTTACAAAAGACTACATACAAATATAAGAATCAAAACACAAAGTGTTACTGAAATATAGTGCAACGACCCTACTAAAAATCAAAAAAAAAAACCAGCTCCAAACAGCGTCAGTACAACGTAAGGTGCATGCCTCCCTTACACTGTCTGAGGCTTGGGCTTCTAAACTGACCAAAATGCACACTCATTCCGATGCAGGTGGCCAGCCTGCATTGGAAGAAGTGGCCGGTAATGTTCATATCAATTTACAAGGGTCGACAAAACCTAAACATCATAACTTAAGGCAGCTTAAAAGTAACCTGAGATATAACACTGAGGTAACACTAAGTAAACATAGCACCGAGTAGATACATTCTTAAAGCAGTTGTTGGTGCTCTAACTGCTTACAAGGCCCAAAGATCAGTACCATGATGATTGTTGCGATCGGCCCTGTTCAAGCACCCATTTGTAGGGCTGGTGACTTGATTCTCACGAAAGCATCACCACCCCTCCCAACGATGGTCATTTTGTCGTTGTCTGGATTCTGCCAATGTGGAACTCCCAAGCTTGGATGGGACGCATGACGCTGAGGTATACGGGCTACGGGGGCGTCCGATGATCTAATCCTGTGAACAAGACTCACAATTTTCATTAGATTTATTCTGGAGATCTGGTTTAATACACTTAAGCGGACACCACTTAACTCTACCATCTTTTTTGACGGCAGCGTACCCTCGCCCCATCAAAACCAACCGCCACCCCTGCTCCCATTCCCCCAGCTCATTTTTAATTATGACTAATGGACCTTCTTCTAGTGCGCGAGTGGCCCAATGTTTTTGAGTGGGGCTATTTACCTCCTCTCCTCTGGGAAATTGATTTAATGCTAGCAGAGCAGTCGCCAATAGGCGTGCTTGATCTCCCGAAGGGATAGCGTCAGCAAAACCTTCTGCTTTTGCTAACACTTCCAATTTAGATTTAAGAGTTTGATTCGTTCGTTCTACTATGGCTTGTCCCGTACTATTATACGGGATGCCATGTATTAGGGTAATACCCCATTTGAGAGCAAATGCCTGAACTGATTTAGAAACAAAGTTTGAACCATTGTCCGTTTTGATCTGATTAGGGACCCCAAGCCACGCCATGACTGTTAGCCAATGTTGAATAGTTGCTTTGGAATCGGTTTTACGATGTTGAGTGGCTACTATCACTCCACTATATGTATCTACAGTTACTGCTAGCCATGCTCGAGGTTTCAACAACTGGCAGATTGTAAAATCCGTCTGCCACAATTCGGAGGCTTTAAGCCCTCTGGGGTTTACCCCACTGGACCACAGTGGTGCTTTCTGACAGTAAGGACATGTAGCTACTATATGTTTCGCTTCAGGAACTGAAATCCCACATCTCTTTGCTAATGCTTTGGCTCCGATGTGGAGAGACTCATGTAGCTGACGGGCGTCTCTTAATGTCCACAATCCTTTTGCAGCAGCGTCTGCTTTATCATTACCGGTCTGGAAAAACCCTTTAATTGGGCTGTGGCTATTGACATGGATGACTGATATAGTGCCTTTTCGAGAAAAAAGTGCTTCTTCCAGCATCAGAGCTACTGTAGATGTTGACACGCCAGGTCCCAACATGGCCAAACAAAGTTTGGCCACAAACATCGAGTCAGTTACTATATTAAGGTGTTCTGTTGAGAACAGTCCACACGCCAGTACCACGGCTGTCGCTTCTAACTGTTGAACTGAAAGAGCACGATCGCTCATTTTAACACAATGCCATTCATTTTCTGATTGCCACACCACTGCCGCGGTTGAGGTTGTTGAAGACGCGTCAGTAAAGACTGTTGGTCCCGGTTGAGGCCGATCCATGATTTTCTTTGGAAGGTCGATGTCGACTATTGCTAACATTTGAGTCCAGGGGGGCTTCACAGCATACCGGACCTCTCCGCCGAATTCAACAAGAGCTATGGCCAAATGTTCTGACATTGCCACAGATTGTACTGGAAGCTGTTTACGGAAGGGCAGGTATATTCTGGCGGGTTCAATGCCTAAGTGTCTTAGGGCAAGTTTTCTGCCCTTCATAATAAGGTTGCCAAGGCACTCGACTCCCGGAGAAAATGCACGTGATGGTTTTCCCAGGACTATCCATTGTATTGGTTGGGCTTTTTCGGGAGGGCCCTGGGCTAACGCGCCTACTCCCCCCCCCTCTGTGAAGTGCACATACAAATCAAGTGGTATACTCGGATTCCACCTGGCGAGTGTACTCGATGACATCTGTCGCTCGATAAAGTCAAGAGAGTTCATTGCTTCCACCGTCAGAGTTTTTGGTTCCCATGAGTTTTTTCCCTTCAAAAGATCGTACAGGGGGGCCATGATTTCGGGAGGAATCAGAACAATATTACGAAGCCATTGCAAGGACCCCACTAACTGTTGCATATCATGAAGTGTCTGAATATCTCGACGAATTTTTACTTCGGGAGGGGTTATGCAAGAGCTTGTAATCCCCACTCCCAAAAAACTTACACATGGTCCTCTTTTAATTTTCGCGTTCGCGATCTCAAATCCGTTTATCCTTAGAACTTCTGATACCGTTGACACTAGCCGGTCCACCTGATCTCCTGACGGTGCAGCAATTAAGATATCATCCATGTATTGAATAATGGTTGCAGTCGGATCACTGTGCCGAATCGGTGCCAGTGCTCGGTCCACCATGATCTGACAAATGGTGGGTGAGTTGATCATTCCTTGGGGCAACACTTTCCACTGGAAGCGTAGATTAGGGCGTTGACTGTTTGGAAACACAACTGAAAAAGCAAACCGCTCCTTGTCTTCCTCATGCAGGGGTATAGAAAAGAAACAGTCCTTGATATCAAGGACAGCACAAGGTTGTCCTTCTGGTATCATAGAGTTCATAGGTAACAGCGTTTGAACAGGACCCATTGGTTGAATTGTCTTGTTTACTTCCCGCAGATCATGAAGGAGACGAAACCCTTCGCCAGTTCGTTTGGGTATTACAAAAACTGGAGTATTCCATGGACTAGTGGAGGGCTCTATATGACCACGTTGTAGTTCTCGGTCAACCAGCTCAAGAAGGGCATCCATTCGAGGCTTTGATAGGGGCCACTGCTCAACCCACACTGGGTCAAACGATTTCCATGTCAGTTTAATTGGTAGAGGTGGGTATACGGCAGTGGCCCTTAGATTAAATTTGTCACCCTGGCTTCTAATAGGACTAAAGCGTCCCTTCCTAATAGGGGTGGGACTTCTGTCATGACATAAGGGAAAAGGGTGATAGTTTTTTCCGGTCCCTTTTCAGTATGAATTGTGATTGCTATTAATTGAACACTCTTCCAAGCTCGGGTTAGTCCCCCGACTCCACCCACCATAGGGGCTTTTGTCAATTTCCAGTGTGGGGGCCAATTCGTTTTAGGAATAACTGTAACGTCTGCTCCGGTGTCAATCAAAAAGGGGACACTAACAGTAGTGTCATCTGGACTATTATAAAGGGAGCAGATTCCCCACACCACTGGTGGGTTATCACACTTTATTGCCAGGGCCACCCTGGGGTCTCGCCCCCACGAGGTTGTCCTTGCTGTCCCTGAGATAGGGACGGATTCGGCTGAACTGACGGTTGGGCCGTGAAATTGGTCGCTTCTCGGAGGGGCAGTGGGTTCGAGAGCGCTTTGCCCCACGCGGGGTTGGCATAATTGGGCCGCCTCATATCCCAAGCGGGAGAGGGCCGAGTGCGGCCCAGACGCCCTCTCCCCCTCCCGTTTCCCGGGATTTTAGATCTACATTCCTTAGCGACATGGCCTTTCTTTCCACAAGTCCAACACGGCCCTCTAGATTGATTATGATGCGAGGGGGATGCCATTGATGAGTTCCCCTGCTGGGGGCAGTTTGCCACCACATGGCCCACCTGACCACATTTAAAACACCCCCTCATATTGGCCATTGCTGTAACAGCTGCTTGAAGCGGGGTTAACTGCTCCTCATTTGAAACATGTTTAATCATGTCCGCAGCACTTGATCCCATCGGCATCGACCGTAAGATTTCTTTAGTTTTTGCATTACATTGCTGGCGTATACAATCTGCAATGACTGGACCTTTTGCCTCTGCGGGCAAGGCTGAAGAATCGACCGCCATTTGAAGGCGATCCACAAACTGTGTAAAGCTCTCACTTTCATTTTGCTTTACTGTTGCCCATGGCGAAGGCTTAGCAATAACTCGAGAAACTGTATGAATAGCATCTCTAGCTGCACGAGTAGTTATCATGACTTCATGGGCCCGCAAACCTTGGGCTTGTGTCTGGGGAGTGAGCATTGTTGGATCAGTGCCCATTAAACGTGGCAGGCTGGAACCACGTAACGGATGGCGTTTCCCAGTTACTAGGGCTAGTTGTTTCTTACAATTATCTTGCCATTCTTGGTTGAAAACAATCATCCCTGCCCCTCCAAAAATCATTCTGCAAACATGTTGTATATCAAATGGGAGCATATCATCTCCCCCAAAAACCCCATCTATAAGGGTGGAAACCATAGCAGAATTAAGCCCCTTATCTGCAATTGCTTTAACAATTGCCTGTATATCTTTAGGGTTTGCAGGGGAAAAAGTCCTCTGTCCTCCATCCGTTACTCGGACCGGGAATGCTAATGGGGCCGGTGGAACCCACTCGGCACATGTAGTCTTTGTTTCAGGCTTCCTTTTATTACAGGAGGGGGTAATTTGGCTTTTGATTTTATCTACCCCTAGTTCTTCTTTATCTGAATCAGAATTGGTTAAGAGGCACTCATCCCCGTCAGTGTCTGATTCCGGATCAGAGCTCGACTGACTAGGTACCTCCGGGTTCCGATACTTTGTTGCTGGGCTCCGGGCCCGCCCGGCTCCCTTGCATGCCCCACAAGTGGGCCGTGCTCTTCCTCTGCTCCAGTCCCGCCCACGTCCCTTGCAGGCGGGCCGCTCCCCCCCTCCTGACTCACCCCGCCTTCCACTCAGAGGGGCGTTTACCTTATAAGGGCATTTGTTCAAACGGCCGCTCTGATTGGCTCCCCGCGCCTCACACGCGCTCCGCCCCTCTTCCCGTTTGTGTGTGCATGTCAATCCTAACACTTCCTCCCTGTGCCCGACAGGGACTTTCTCGCTCCGCCCTTCCCCCCGGCTCCCGACAGGGACGTCCTCGCTCCGCTCTTCCCCACGCGGTTCAGCGCCATCTTGGGGCGCATAGGGCGGCGGTCTAACCCAGTCCATTAATCCACCCCAAAAGGATTTCGCTTCATTCTGTCCCTCGGTAAGTGGTTCAAGGTCCGGGGATTCGTAGGGCGCATCACCCTCCCGCGAGTCGTCAGACTCAGCAAAGGTGCCCCCGTCCGATGGGTACGGAGTCTGTACGGCTGCCCCATACATGCAGGATTCCTGCTCCTGCAGAGCCTTTCGCAGAGCCTGTTCAACTTTCCCCCACGACTTAAGGTATTTCCCACAACCCGAGGACTTCATCTCCTCGGCTAACGCTATAGTACATTTAACCCACACTTCTGGGTGGAGAATATCTGCCGGCTGATCAATAGCCCCAACCTGTAACAGCCTCACAACGGCTAACACAAAATCTTTGGATTTACAATCAACACCCCACTGCTTATATAATTGCAATACGACCTTCTCAGGAGCTTCCATCCTCCTTACTAATCCGGGAGCGTCCTCCCCGCCGGGCCGGTCCCGCCGCTCCGGCCGCCGTTCACCTGACCCCAGGCGAATTTCCCGGGTTTCGGCACCACTTGTTGCCTCACGGAGGCGTGGCGACCTGGTTCAGGAACGGCACGGCGACCAACCCCTGGCCGCTCGGTCCATCAGCTCATACACACCAATATGGTGAACAGCAAAATGGCGTTTATTACAGGAAAACACAACATTATATATCCACGGTTTACAACGTCACTTCCGTGTGCTTACATCATAACGTAGACACTGTTAGCTATTAGGGGAGGAGTCCTGTCTTTCCGTACAGCACGACATCTTCCGGCCGCCAGACCCTAGCTTGTGCCACAACAGAAATGAAATCATTTATTTTGTGTCTCACATCCCTTTTATAGTCTACTAAAAGCGCTCAGCAGTAGCTTTCCAGTCTCTCACTCTCTTATCATCCCGAGTCAGCAAAACTACTAAGGGTTACAGATATTTACATCGTTTGGCCTGTCTTTGAAATGCACATCTTGCTTTATCTTGCAAAATCTCTGCTTTGTTTTGCTAACCGATCTTTACCCTTCATTGTTGTCTTTACAGTTCCCAAGGCTTAGGCTGGAACAGGGCAATAGCACCTGGTGCTTATTTCACTCTTCCCGGGGCTTAAGCCGGTACAGGGCAGTAACGACTGAATCCATTTTGCTAACTATTCTATCCCTGCACCCACATGTCCACCTTTTTGTTCTACTAAAAGACAGCTTTTATAGATTTATGATCTACTTTTGCCAAAGTTTCTATATTCTCCATTAGCTATTGTAGCAAACAAGGCACGCAGATTAGAATACCTAAAAAGACTGACATAATGATTAATCCAAACAAGGCACGCAGATTAGGATACCTAAAAGGACTGACAAAATGATTAAGATAAAATAAAGCCATCCTGTAATGCTCAAGCCAGAAAACATTTTGTTCAACCAATTCAGTCCATCATCTTCCTGAAGATGCACTGTCCTTGTTATTAGGTCTGGAATGCTTTTATGGATGATCTGATAAGTTCATGCAACACATACCATCAAAATCTTCACACCCATGGCCTTGAGCTACCAATAAAAATCAACAGTCGTTCTATCCCGTAGTGAGGCGTGCCTCATGGAATCAACATCTGAAAGCAACCCTCTTGTCCAGTGATACCCTTTCCGGGCTTAAAAGTTCCCAGTCTATAACTAGCATCAATCTTCATTGGCAGCCATCGCTTGTATGGACTGACGGGTACATTGCGCGGCGATCCATTGGGGTCCTTGTACCATAGAGACATAAGCATAGCCTCTACCCCAAGTTATTAACCTAAAAGGACCTTCACAGTTATGATTTTCCAAAGACTTTACCATTACCATAACAGGTTCTTTCCCTGGAATCAGATCTGGGTGTACATGGGTTAGTGCAGAAAAATGCCTAATTTTGGGGAGGACATTCATGCCTGTGTGTAAATCAGAACTGGATAATGTTAAAGAATTTAAGACTAACAATGCTTTGTTGATTCGTGCATTTGGGGTTTCCCCCATCATTCCCCCTTTTTGTTTTACTAGCATGTTTTTTGCAATTTGCTGTGTCTGTTCTATCACTGCTTGACCTGTGCAATTAACATAGCCAGCCACTACTCCAGGCAGCGTTATTTCAGTAAGATTAGTCTGATTTGAAGTCACTTGAACCTTTATAACATGTGGCATACCAGTGAATCCTACACACCATGTAACAGGCCGGAATAATGGGGGATTTAACGAATGTGCCCAGTATACCTGTCCATTACCCATGGTCACACATATTAGAACAGATATTACAAAGATTTCTGTCATTGTCGTTTCTTTATGTTGTTGAGTTCTGGGGCTTTATACATTTCGCTGGCAGCCACTATGGTCCTGTCACTAGCTGTACACAGCTGTATCGTTGACCCCATGTCAGCAATGTCTCTGGTCTTTTCCGCTCGTTATCATGTATGTCTTTATATAGAACTGGTGGTTTGTGCAAGGAATGGTCCGTCAGAAGTCACAACCGCTGTATTGTGGAAAGAGAATCAAAACTAGACAAATTTAAAGAATTTAGTACAAATTGCACTATTGCTAACTATTTGTGTGGAGAAAATCCTTGCATTTCTCTTTTTTTGGTTTTATATAAAATACCTGCTTCAGATGACCCTACTTGAGCAAGGGATTTGGGCTAGATCATATCTCCAGCATTTGCCAACCACAGGCTGCTTGGCCTGCCCTTCTCTCCTGGATAGCTCTCTGATAACAGGGGAGGCCATCCCTCATATCAACGTCTGGCATGGCATGTGTCCCCATCGCTCAACGCCTGCTGGGTTGCAGCCAACAGCGGAGCTAAAGGCTCTTCTTGGGGGCAAACACAGAGGCCAGCCCAGCCTTGCCCTTGACTGTGGTAGGAGGCATTTGGCCAACCTCAGTCGTGGCACCTCGTTGTCAATGCAGAGTTTCACCTGCTTCATCCAGCAACATATCCCTACCATGGCACAGCACATACAGATTTATATTAGCAGTATGTATACTACAGAGTGCAGCGGCATGTTGAAGATGCTAGTGGCAGTGAGGGACCAGTTAAGGAAAATTGTCTATTAGTGGAGTTCTCTCACCCTCTTAATTTGTTCCATTGCGTGCTTTATAACACTATCATTGTATTAGAATCTTTCTAGCTTTTGCCTTAGCATTTTCTAGCAGCTGCTGCAAATTTGCATGCTCTAACATCTCTTTTACAAGTGACAAATCCATACCATACAAGGTGTAATTTCTTATTTGCAACTGACAAGTAAGTACAGGTGGTTTTAGACACAAAATCACAGCCTCTAATAATAGCTACTTTACAAGCACACATATTCAAGCTGTTACTTTTCAGTTGGCCCCAAGGGATGTTTTGCAGTCATTTGTTTCTCTCTTCCTCTATCTCCTTCTACTCAGGGTATTCACGGTCAGCTCCTGTAGCTGAGGCATTGGGGTTTTCCACTCCTCTGTCCAGCTCATGGCAAGGCTTGAGAAACTTTGCAGGCAGCCGCCATGGACCTGTAGGCAGAAGGACACAAATATACCCCCTCCCCCAGGTTATCAGTTCTTGAGAAGTAAGACAAGTTAAAGTGTTTCCTTAAAGCAAAGGCATTCTGATGAAACAGGAATGTGAAGCAGCTGCAGAAGCAAACTGTGCGGTGTTAACAGTCAAGGAGTTTGCTGTGTCATTACCCTTTTGGTTTCTTCTTTCTCTGGCACCCTGATGCTGCTTGGGTGGCAGCTGGTAAAGCCTGTGGTTGCGCCACCCCTCTCGCTTTTTCAGTTAGCAGTTCTTGTTTCAAACAATCTATCTGTTCCTCCAGGTCTTGCATTCACCCCCAGGTTACTTTAAACACGTCCCCTTAGCCCAGTGTGTTGCAAGCCTCTTTAGGCTTTATTTGTGGTGTCTCTATGAACCACCCCAATACTTCAATAGATTGAGAGGTTTTTTGGTGGGGTTCCTTTTTCCACTCCACGGCTCCGGTGTCCGTCCTGGCCGTTCCACCGGTGGAGCACTGGGAGCCGAGTCAGAGCACAGCTTCTTTTGAACATGGTTATCAAACTCTATCAAATAACTTTTTTTTTCCAAGTCGCTCACCCCACTTTGCCGGCTACAACCACCGGCCTGCTCGGCAGCAGCTATAAATGCCTGCCTGCTCAGCAGCAGCTATAAATGCCTGCCTGCCCAGCAGCAGCTACAGCTGTCAGCCTGACGAGCAGCAGCCATAGATACCTGCCAGCAATCGCACTTTTGCATTAACCTTTTCTTGCCCAAAATGTTAATCTTTTGCACATTAAAAACTTTTACGTGAACCCAACAACAAAAAGTACACAGAACACCCTCTGCCCTCAACACACACACACACGTACGCATGGGGTCCCACAAGCACACTCCACGCAACTACAATATTTGAAACACAAAGTCCAGACAATCATCACTCCCACTACACAGTCCCATGTACAGAACGTGGTGCAATGACCCTGTGAAGACAATCAAGAAACCAGCTCCGAGCAGCATCATCGCAGTGCAAGGTGGCAGGCTCAATCTCAGCGGGCGTCCCCGCGGAGGCTCTGCCTTGCCCCACACTGCACGAGGCTTGGGCTTTCATACTGACCAAAATGCACACTCATTCTGATGCAGGTGGCCAGCCTACATCGGAAGAAGTGGCCAGCAGTATCTATAAAGGTCTGCAAGCATCGATAGAAAAGTGGACATACTTACATTTTCCAACCTCTAGTACATAGGTATTACAGAGAGAGAATATCAGATGAGTTGTATATCACTGTTCGCCTGATATCTTTGATAAGAGCATACGAGAGACCTTCCCACTGCAGATTTTGATCCAGCACATACACCACCAGGAAAGCACACAGTACATCTGCATCCACCACCCATCTCGCATCTCCCTTTACAGATGCCCATTTATCATGAGGATCTGGGGGATATAAATCAGGCTCCTTTTCTGGATCAGCAGGCCCCGGGTCAAAAGGACTATCCAGGTCAGCATTGAAATTATAAGGCTTCAGAATCTCAGGAGCAGCAACAGCAGTCTGATGAACGTGCACAGGCTCCTCATTAATGTCTTCTGGAGTTAATTAAAACATTTCCTCCCACAGGTTTCAGGTGATCTGAGAGTAGGCTCTTTCTCGGGATTAACAGGGCCCAGGTCAAAAAGATCATCTTCATCCCCGCCCTCAGTTTTAGCAGCCATGGCAGCAGCTGACGGAGGTTCTGGAGGAGGGTGAGGGGCAGGAGGACACAGGGCTCTGAACCAGGGTAATCTGGTCCCTTCACGTCTTTTTCAGGATTAGAAGGGGTATGAACCAGTGACTCTTTAGGGGACCTGTATTGTCGATTAGCTGTAGCTGGGGCACCCGGACCATACATCTCATCATCAGAATCTTCCCCCAGTGTCTTTATCTTCTTCCCCCCAGGGATTTTACACCAAACTGCAGGCTCCCTGGACGGTTCTTTACACTGCACATCAAGCTCACAACAGGGGCTGGGGGCTCAGTCACACGGAGAGAAGCTCTGCCCCCTTCAGTTGGAGGACTCTTATATTGAGATCCTTCTGCGCCATGGGTGCCTGTGATTTGATCGTTAAGGGGGGCTGACGGCTCCGCTTTGTCTTGCTGGTCTTTAGATTAATTTAAAGCACTTTGATTATTAGGGGGGGACGACGGCTCCGCTTTGTCTTGCTGGTCTTTAGATTAATTTAAAGCACTTTGATTATTAGGGGGGGACAACAGTTCTGCTTTGTCTTGCTGCTCTTTAAATGATTTTAAGGCCTCAAAGAGCAACCGCGATGTTGTCAGCAATATCGGAGCCTGTTTCTTACTCCATAATAGCATTTTTCAGAGGAGTAGCTCATCTACATCCACTGCCTGCTTTTGTAACATTATTGCCCACATGGTCAATATGACCAATTCCTCTTTACTTAAAGAGGCTCCCATGTCCCCAGCGGCTCACCTATCCAGGTGTCTTAAATCAGGCCGTCCACGCAGAACTACACTGCTCTCAGTGCTACGCTGGGCTCCGTCTCCATGGCTATCCTCCGCCTTTCTTTTTTCCTCTTCTCTCTTAAGTTTAAGTTCCAGTCCGATCAGGCCTTGGGCAATCGTGTCGGGGTCGCCAGATGTCATGGTTGAGACGGCCAAAAATCACACACACGTATTTCTTTGGTGACTTAGTAAGAAGAAAAAATAGATAGCTGCTTTATTACTACAAACCACTACTCGTATATATACTTTTTCTAACACACGTGTGTCTTTTAGCCATTGGTTAATATTAGTTAGCAACAGCACGTTATTGGATGACCCTTTACCACATTACTGAAGTCCACTGTTTTGCCAAGTTCTTCCTTTGTTGCTAGTTACTCTGCTTATCTGGCTCGTTCCTCCACATGCCTTCTACTTTCCCACTCGGATGCCTTCTGCTTTCCCACTTGGATGCCTTCTGCTTTCCCTCTCGGATACCTTCGACGCCTCATTTCTCATGGATACACTTTAACATCTTCGAGACTGAGTTCTAACTTCATATCTTCAGTCAGGGAATCCACGGGCCTGCCGTAGCCCACCACCACATGGACTGACTTTAGTCACAGGGTGGAATATCCTAGTGTATTGCCTCCCCCCCCTTTCCTGGAGCCCTCTGCTTCCCCAGGAGTTCCTGTTAGGCCCCAGCCTTTGCACAGTGCAAGAAGCTGAATGCTGGCTGCTCCCTGGCTGCGTCAGGAGCTCTGGTTGCCTGGCAAAGGTGGGAGAAGCACACAGAGATTAGGAAAGTTGGATACTCCCTGGTCATACCAGGAGCTCTTTCGGGACAATCAGTTATTCTCTGACAACCTGGAACAGAGCTGTTGTGCACTGCGGAAACCAACACAGAATTGAGGCTAGGATGAAAACTGACTGATGTCTAAAGCCCATCATCTGACGACCCTTGAAATGGTGGTCCTAAGAGAGAGACCCTTTGAACTTTGCTGGACCCCAGTGGGCTGTGAGTGGCATCTCCCTCAGAGTGAGACATCTTTGAGAGCCCCTAAACTCTCGGTTTAGGAAACAGGGGGATCATCTGCCTGGGCTGCTCCTGCTGCTCACTGACACTCAGCCCTCCAGCCGCTGAGGAGTGCTTCCAGAACTGATGTGAGTATTGTGCTCCGCTTTTCACTGCACTGAGAGCAGCTTTAACACAGGTATGCATCTAGATGTGTATATAGCCATCTGGCTCCATCTCAGTGGGTTCTGTTAAGTTAGAAATTTAATTGCAAGCACGTGTTTATCAGCTTCAGTGATCAAGTGTTGTTAGAAATCCCGTGATTCAGTTTACAAATGCAAATTGCAGCTAGCTGACATATATGATCCTTTAGGTGAATACCAGGCCTGAGACTACGAAGGAATCCAGCCACATCCAGATTGCTCTCGGAGAGGGAACTTAGAATGTAGAAGGGTACAATCTGAACCTCATGTCTCAACGGGAGGGTCTCCCTTATTGCTTTGTGCCTACAGTTTCTATAAACATGATTTTCTTTCAATACTGTATGAACCACTTGAACCCAGTCCCATATAAATCATTCCAAGACTGACACAATCTCTTCTTGTAGGTGGTGAAGTGGGGCCTCGCCACCAAATCCTGTTGAATCCTGCTTTTATGAATTCATGCTAAAATCACTTTTGCTGGTATCTGTGCCAGTGATTCTTTGAGCAATCCTAAATAGTTTCACAACAGGCATGCGGGTCTTCTCTGGGAAACATGCTCCAGTGTGTTGTGGTTAAGACCAGGCCTAGCTCATGGAGTTTGTTTGCCCACTCCCCCTCTTTCTTCCTCCCCTCTCACAGGCGGATGGGGAGGAGAATAGAAAGAATGTAACTCCCAGGGGTTGAGGTAAGAGCAGTCCAATAACTAAGGTATAACACAAACCACTGCCGCTACCACCAATAATTATAATGATCAGGGGAAAAACAAGGAGAGATAATACAATAGCTCACAACCCACTGATCAATACCCAGCCTGACTTGAGCAGGGATCTGGGTCACCCAGGGGACTCCCCCCATTTTCCTCCTGCAGCGGCAGGGGGGGTCTCTCTGCCCCCTTGTGGGATGGCGGGATGTGGGCAGGGGGAGGGAAGAGCAGCACAGGGGACGTAACCATGACAGGGAATGTCACAGACCGGGGCACAAAAGACGCCGCTATGACTCTGCCGCCAAGGGCAGGAGGAGCAGGGCGTCCAGTGCAGGCTGGAGCTGGAGCTGGGATAGTCCCTGTGCCAGGAGCTCTCCTGCTCTTGGGAACCTTCTCTGCAGCTCTCTTTGCACCCAGCCGGGATGTGCTGCGCTTCCTCCATCTGCCATGGCCCTCAGTGGGGAATGGGGGCACTGCTGGATCTGCTGCTGCACACCTGAAGGGAAATGGACTTGGAGCTGTGCCACATTGTGCTTCACAGGGAATGGTTCAAGGAAGTCATCCTTGTGGGGATAACTGAAAGGGCCTCATTAATGACCAATGGTAATTAATCAGTGACTGAATTAAAATCAAATGGGAATCCAAAGGTGATTTAGCAAGAATTGAATTTTAATTCAACTGTGAATTCGCAGTGATTTGAAGATGCTGTAAATGACAATTTAGATGATGACTTCGACAATGAGTTTGCCTTCCAATATCTGTTTGATGCCTCTAAGAAAGCTGGAGGGGGATTCTTTGCAAGGGTATGTAGTGATCAGACATGTGGAAAATGCTTTAATTTGACAGAGGGGTTGAAGAAGATGAGACCTTAGGAGGAAGTTCTTCCCTGTGAGCGTGGTGGGACACTGTCACAAGTTGCCCAGAATGATATCTGTCCGGCAGCGAGTCTTTGCTGCTTCAAGGCATACAGAGAGGCAGTTCTGCCCAGATTTACCACTGATTTAATATAGATTTGACGAGAAGGAGAGAAATTCTGTTGAATAATGGTCAGGATTGAGAAAATGCTTCCTGCTCATGGCGAGATTGGAGTAAATATAAAAAATAAACATCAGATTGACATATTTGGTTGGGATTTGGGTTGCGGTGATCCCTAAAGCACCCTTAGAGCTTTCTCAGGACCCAGAGAGCATCCCAGCGATACCCCTAGAGAATCCCAGAGAATGATTGCAGTACCTCCAGAGCACCCCATGGACTCAACCAGAGCTCATGTATCACAATGACCATGGGGACATGGGGACCTCAGGGGCAGCTGATTCTGGAACTCACCATATTCAGGTGTGCGGGGCCATGGAACCCCATGGAACCCTTCACAGGAGGCACTGCCCCCAGGTGCCCAGTGGCCATGTGCACGATGCTGCCTCCATCACAAAGCCATGGCAGTTGCTGTGGAGACACCCATTGTGATGAGGCCCACACAGTGAGCATGGGCTATTTAAGGAGCGAGAGCCCTGCAGGAACCAGTGCAAAGGAGACCCCTCCCTCAGGAGGCCGCATCTGCCCTGGCTGCCCTGCGCATCCAAGTATGTGGTCTTTGACTTTGCAATCCTGGTTTAGTGTTGGCTTGAAAGACATTGTGGGTGCGTGCTGCAAAGGGAGGAGAAGGTGTCAGGAGATGTGCTGGTGCCATCCCAGCTGTGGGAGCAGGGCATGGGTGAGGAGGAGGCACTGGGCTTGTTCATGTGCTTGGCGCTGAGCTCTGCCTGCAGAGGTGCTGGGGGCGAAGCAGGAGCCTTCTGTGTGCAGGAGCTGCTGGTGTCAGAGGTGCTGAGAAGGTGTCAGGGCAGGAGCAGCCCCTGGGCAGTGCAGCTGCTGCTGCTGTCACTGGCAGCTCAGCACAAGGGGACCTGCCTGGCTCCGGCAATGCCAGCAGAAGCTCTCAGGGCACTGCGGAATGCAGGAGGGGTGCTGGTGGGCTCTGGTAAAGGCCAGGCCAGCGCCGGGCATTGCGCAAGGCTCCAGTGCTCTGCTGGGCTCTGGCAATGCATTCTGGAAGGTGACATTGGCCCTGCAGGCTCAGGCACAGCCCAGAAGCCCACCGGGCATTGCGCAAGGTGGGAAGGAGCTGGTGGACTCTGGGCACACCAGCGCAATCCTGACTGCGGCAATGCCCGTGGGAGACCCTGTGCTCCCCCACAGCAACAGTGCCAGGGCAGGAGCTGTTGCTGGGCCTCCCCTCCCCTTGGCAAGCACTGCCCCAGCCCCAGCACCACTCGGGAGCTGCGCTTCCTGAGCCAGGGAATGCTGCTTGCAGCTGTGTGCCCATAGAAAGAGCCCAGCTCCAAGAGTGCAAACGTCCAGCCCCTGCTGCCACAGCAAAGGGGCCAGGACAGGGTTGGTGTTGAACCCCAGCTGGGAACTCAGCACCAGCATCTGCTCACTCAGAGCCCAGGAGGGATGGGGAGGAGAATGGGAACAATGTAAAACCCATGGGTGGAGATGAGAACAGGACAGGAAATGAAAAAAACCCCAATATTCTATTAGGGTTATTGGTATTGATAATAATGGAAACAAGAAGGGGAGAGATATGGAACTAAGTGGGGAAACAAAACACCAATAGCAGCAGTGATGCCCAATACAATTTCTCAGCACCTTCTGAGTGACACGCAGCCTGATCCGAGCAGCAACCCATCCCTTCTGTGTGACTCCCCCAGTTTCTATGGCCTGAGGTATCATGGGCCCACAGGGCTGAAGGGCAGTTATATTGGAGTGTATGACTTATAAATTTGTATGTATTAAAAATCATCTCTATTATTATAATAGATAATTTAAATTGCATGATGTTATAACTTCTTATAAAAATAAATGAAGTTTAGAGTTAGGGTCAGAAATAGGGGTTATGTTCAGGGTTAGGGTTAGGGCTAGGGTTAGGGTTAGGGTTAGGCCACAGCAACACGGCAGGGAGTGGACAAGGACGTGAGGAGATTGGGAGATCCCAGTTGTGTTTTGGGGGTTCTGGGGATGTTTTAGAGTGTCCATTGGGTGTATGGGTGTGGTTTGGGTTTTTTTTGAGGTGTTTCATGGGTGCTTCTGGGTGTTCTGTGGGGTGTTTTGCAGTGGTTTGCTGCTTGGAGGGGGCGTGCTTTGGGGTGGTTTTGTGTATTTGAAGGGTGTTTAGGTGGTTCTTGGGGGTATTTGATGCACTGTGAGGGGTGTTTTTGAGAGCTGTTTCAGGGTGTTTGGGTTTATTCAGGGGGTGGTTTGTGTGTACTTTGTGTTGTTTCAGGGGTATTTTAAGTGTTTTAGAGGCTTTGGATATTTTTGGGTGTGTTTGGGGGAGTCTTGAAGTGTTGCAGGGTGTTTCGGGGAGCTCCTTTGGTGTTTGGGGTATCTGGGGGCATTTTGGATATTTGGATGTTTTGTGTTTCTGGATGTTTGGGAAATTTTGGGGGTGTTTTTGTGGGTGGGTTTGGGTGTTCTGGGCTGTTTCAGGGTGATTTGGGGGTGGTTTGAGGGTGTTTGGGGATATGTTGGGGTGCTTGGGTAGTTCTGGGAGGTTTCAGGCATGCCTGAGGGTGTTTTGAGGGGTGTTTCAGGCTGTTTCAAAGTCTCAGGGTGGGTGAAGGCCATGGGACGCAGCAGTGGCGGGTGCTGCTTTGGTACCACTGTATCTCTTGGAGCACCCACTGGCCAGGATGGCATCCTGGGGGACATGGGGGACATGGTGATCTCTATGAGGGGACTATGGGTGTACCTATCGGGGAGTCTTTCTGGAGAGGTCTGTGTGGGTTCTCAATGGGCTCTATGTGTCTCTCTCTCTGCTATCTCAGTTGTCTCCAGTGTGGTTCCACTTACCCTAAACACAGTCCCAGTAGCTCTCAGTATATCCTAATCTCTCCAAGTCACCTTAAGTGCAGTCACAGTTGCCTCAAGCATGATCCCAATCATGCATGATCCCAGCACGCTGCCAGTCACTCCCAGTTCACCCCAGTGTAATCCCAGTCCTGCATGATCCCAGCACGCTGCCAGTCACTCCCAGGTCATCCCAGTCCTGCATGATCCCAGCACGCTGCCAGTCACTCCCAGTTCATCCCAGTGCAATTCCAGTTGCTCCCAATGTGCCCCTGCACCCTCCCAGTCACTTGCAGTGGGTGGTATCGCCTCTGCCGCAGCCAGTGTGCAGCTCCCCTGAGTGGGGCATGCCAGGAGCTGAAGTCCGGGCTCCAGCCCATGCTCACAGGGCAGCAGGACAGGGCAGAGGGGGGTGTAGGGAACCCTCGTGCGGGATGGGAAGGGCCTGTCCTCATGGAGCAGCCGCCCCTCATGGAATCCCATAAGCACGGGATGGGCTGGGGAGAAGGGACCTTGAAGCTCATCAAGGCCCAGCCCCTGTCACAGGCAGGGACACCTTCCACTAGAGCAGCTTGCTCCAAGCCCCTGTGTCCAACCCGGCCTTGAACACTGCCACGGATGGAGCCGCCACAGCTTCTCTGGGCACCCTGTGCCAGTGTCTCACCACCCTCACAGGGAACAACTTCTTCCTGAGATCTCATCTTATCTTCCTTCTTTGTCAAGTTAAAGCCGTTCCCCCTTGTCCTATCGCTACACACCCTGTAAAAGAATTGCTCTCCAGCTTCACTGCAGGAAATCCGTTAGGTGCTGGAAGGCAAGCTCATTGTCAAAATCATTCTCTGAATCATTATTTACATCACCTTCAAATCATTCTGAAACGACTCCTGAAGAAAAAAATCAGTCATTGCTTAATCAACATTGGATTCCCATTTCTTTTAATTAAGTCACTGATTAATTACCATTGGTCATTAATAAAGCCCTTTCAGTTATCCCCACAAGGATGACTTCTCTGAACCATTCACCTGTGAAGCACAATGAGGCACAGCTCCAAGTCCATTTCCCTTCAGGTGTGCAGCAGCAGATCCAGCAGTGCCCCCATTCCCCACTGAGGGCCATGGCAGATGAAGGAAGCCCAGCACATCCCGGCTGGGTGCAAAGAGAGCTGCAGAGAAGGTTCCCAAGAGCAGGAGAGCTCCTGGCACAGGGACTATCCCAGCTCCAGCTCCAGCTCCAGCCTGCAAAGGACTCCCTGCACCCCCTGCCCTTGGTGGTAGGGTCACAGCGGGGCCCTTTGTGCCCTGCTCTGTGACAGTCCTCAGCCTGGCATGTCCCTTGCACTGCCCTTCCCTCCCCCTGCCCACATCCCTCCATCCCGCACGGGGGCAGAGAGACCCCGCAGCCATCCCAGGGTGAAACTGGGAGGGGGTGGGGGCTCCCCAGGAGCTAGCATCAGAGCTGCTAGAAGGCGGCAAAGGCCCTGGCAGGCTCTGGCAATGCCCATGGAAGAGCTGCCACCAGCACACTTGGAAGGACACCCAACATTCCAGAACATGGCAGGGCCCTGGCAGTCTGCACCAACCCAGCAGAAGCTCCTCAAGCATTCTGGATGGAGGCAGAGGCCTCATCAGGCTCTGGCGATGCTGCTGAATTCCACCAGGCATTCCAGAATGCAGCAAGTGTCTGGAACTGTGCTAAAGCCCACAGGAGCTCGTCCGGAATTCAAGAAGGTGGCAAAAGCCCTGGTGGACCTTGGAAGCCCTCCAGGTATTCCAGGCTCAGGGATCCTTATCAGACTTGCTCATGCTCCTTCACCATCAGAGCTGCTTGCCATGGAAACTCCTGGAATTGTCCCCAAGTAAGTCCAAGTCTTCTCAGGAGTCCAGAGTCTGTTCTCTGCTGCTGGCCTTCCTCATGCCCTTTGGCATCTGAGTTCCCACTATTGCATGCTCATGATAGCCAAGGCTGACACTGATAGTCACATCCTGACCAGCTTTTCCTTGGTGGCCCGGATCAGGTCCAGGACAACATCACCCGTGTTGGCCTGGCCTCCATCTGTGTTAACCGGTTGTGCCAAGATCCTCCCCACTGTCGCACCCTGTTGCTTTGCATGGCCAGGGAACACTGGGGCAATTACAGTTCCTTAGGAACCTGCTCATTAACCTGGAGGCTTCCTCAGGTGCTTACAGAAGACCTTTTCTGGTTCCCCTCCCTGAGCAAGTACTTTGTAACTATGAGCATGATGTCCCTCTTATTGACTCCTCTGATCCTCAGTGACAAAAGCCAACCCAACCTGTTGTTTGTCACATAGGGGACCTCCAGAAATCCAAGCTTCCCCTTCATGCAGGGGGCATTCACCCTCTTCATCCTTCTTGCCTCTATGCTACACCTGCTGGGGTTCCAGCCATCAAAGGGACATGAGATTATCTGCACAATTCTCTCCTTACAGAGCTGGATCTGAGGAACAGCATTTTAAATGGTGCCTCACAGAATTGAGTGCCTTTCTTCCTGGGACAGGAACAGACCAGCACGTCCTGGTGAAAAACATTCTGTCAGCACCTTGGATGCATCTCCTTTGGTCCCATGGACTGGTAAGGGTGTAGTCTGCAAAGTAACTCCTGGCTTGATCCCCATCCAGTGCTGGCAGTTGTCCTTTCCCATCCAGAGTCCTTCCTCAAAGCACAGAGTGGTGGAGATCTTTCTGGTGGCAACTGAGGCAAAGAGGAGATAGGCTATCTGTGATTTACCTGCACGTACTCTAGCTTTATTTCATGGTGGTCCTGTGTTATTTGTTCTTCTTAAACTGTTCCTGAAGTAGCAGCAGCTCATGCTGGTGCCCTTGAATTTCTGTTGGAGTTTGAGTTTTGCTATGACCCATCGCTGTGCATGGAGGATGCCGTCTGTGAAGGCCAGGTGTACCCAGGCACACAGTTAAAAAGCTTTGGATGTTCCTTAGTTGAATCATCAAGGGACTGAGTAAAGACCGTGCAGTGGTGTGCTTTGTGTTCACCCAATGCCTGCAGCTAATGGGTGGCAGAAGGGACAGCAACTGATGGCTGATGCTTCTGAGTGCTACAAGAATAGTCCCAACCATATTGTCTTGTCTCTATATCAGCCTGCACTTCTCTTCAACCTGTCTCTATTACCTGCACATAACTTTGAGCAGCCCTGCAAAGCCAAATGTCACCAAGGTTTTTGCAACAAGACACCTCTCTCCTGGCAGCCATCAATGTTAATGCTGAGACAAGAAACTCTCTTGTAGGTGCCTTTCTATTTCTAATGAAGACCTGATCAGAGGCAGGAGGAATCCCACCTCCTGTGGGTTTGTGGTGAGCACGGGAGGGAGCTGAGTCCCATTCCAGCACCAGGGCTGCAATCCCAGGAGGAGATGCCTCAGCTAACCAGGCTGAATCCCTTCCTTCAGCAGGGATAAAGGAAGGCTCTTCTGTCTGATGGTGGGACAGGAAAGAGGCTGAGCACAGAAGTGGTTGTGTCACCATCCCTGGAGGTGTTGAAAAGACATGGAGATGTGGCACTTGTTGATATGGCTCAGTGGTGGACTTGACAGTGCTTGGTTTATGATTGGAATAGATCTTAAGGGTCTTTTCCAAGTTAAATGATTCCATAATTCTGAGAAACGTTGTTGTTTAGACCAAATTCTGTCTCTCATCAGAGAAATGGCACTGCAGAAATAAGTGTCTCTCCCAGATAAATAGAGAGAGAAAAGGAGAAAGAATGAGATAAAGACCAACTGGACTCTGGTGCCAGGCAGGGAGCCCTGCTGTTTCAAAGGGCAGAACTCCCCTCTCCCAGTGCAGGGTGCAGCTGTGATGCACAGAGCAGGACACAGCCCTTGGAAGCAGAAGCAAAGGACTCGGAGCACAGAGTGCTGAGCCCAAGGGAAGGCTCCACACTCGTGAGGACCCTATGGCAGAGCTGTGCCTATATGGGGGCAGGTCGCAAGCCCAGCAGGACAGTCAGAGCAGACAGCCAGGGAAGTGCAGAGGAGATGTTCTGGAGAGACAGTCAGCTCCTTGCCCAGCAGAGCATGGCCAGCAGCCACCTCCAGTGCCAGACACCAAGAGAGCTGCCTGAATGCACCCTCCCCAGGCCTGGGCTGCACTTTCCCCCCACTCCCTGCCCATGTCTCTGCTGCCTGGAGCTGCCCCTGCCAGGAGCTGCTGCTCTGGGCCCACCTCTGCTCCCTGTCAGTGCTCCCAGAGCCCATCCCATGGGCTGTGTGCTAAACTCTGCCTGCAACACCCCTCCCAGCTGCAGGGCTCTGCCCAGGGCCATCTCTGCCTGTGCAAGAACCTCACATCTAGCACTCAATGGATCCATAAACCATGAATGGAGAAACATGGTCACCCTCTGAGGAAAACCTTGAGAGCTTCTTAACTCTTCAGTTAGTTATTGGTGGCAATGAGCAGTGTGTAGGGAGGTGAGAGAGGGTGGAGGGAAGTCAGCAAGAAGCAAGGTGATGGTTCAGGGCTTTAACAAATCCTTAGAAGGAGGACGGAGCAGAGCAATGGAGAGCAGTTGATGTCTGTAGGTAAGGAGGAGATCCTGGAGTGTGGCTGCAGACCCTGGACAAACCAGAGGCTCTCTGAGAAGTTTCCCTCAGGGAACGTGCCTCAGCGTGGCACATGGGGAATGGCCACTGCTGGAGGTGCCTCAACACTGCTCATCATGCCCCATGAGCCGACCTGCCTGTCTGCCTCTCCTGCACTGCCCAAATTTGTCTGGAGGAGTCGCTGCTGCATGGGAAGTGAGAAGTTTCTGCGAGGCACTTGTGAGTGCGGGCAGACAGCAGGGTGTGTGCTGCAGAGAAGGTGCTACAGGCAGGAAGCTGTCCCACATGAGGTGCCTTGTCCCCAGAGCATGGGGTACCTTGCACACAAGGACACCACCTTGGCTTTTGGCTCTTGCCAGGAAGCCCTCCATCCAGACCATTGGCTTTTCCCACTGCTCTCCCATGGTGCTTAGTTCTCCATGCCATTGGCATCACCCATTGACGCTATAGTAGCAGCCTACAATTACTTGAAATGTGGCTTCAGAGATGATGGAGTTTATCTTGCTAGCGGGAGGAGAAAGAAACCTCTACAGAGTGCAGGTTGGAAGGTTCAGACTCCAAGTTAGGAAAGAGAAATGTCTCTCAAAAGGTGGACTTGTGGTGCAAGAAGTCACCCAGAGGGAGTCTGGCTCAGCCCATGGCTTTGTGTTTCAAGGAACAGAGAGCAATGGGTGCAGAGATGTGACTGAAGGCACAGAAATGCCAGGTGAGAGCTAGGTGGGAAAGCAAGATGGGTGTCAACAGCCTGAAGGGAAAGAGGTGCAGGCATGGGCCAGTGAAGGACAGCCTTCAGCAGAGATGACTGAGGATTCTGGCAAGGCTGAAAGGCCCAAAAGAGCAAAAGGTCTCTGTCCCCTGGGCTGTGGCAGTTGCCTCTTTCATCAAGGTGTGATAGAATAGACTATGATTTGTGTTAAAAAACGAAAGAGAGAAATGATAATTTGTTACAAAATATGGTGTGAAAATTCTTGAAAGGAGAAGCCATTAATATTGGGCGGGAAATAATTATACAAGCAACTCAGTTATTATACACACATTGCTAAGCCAATATTAATAAAAAGTCACCATCTGTTACTTCTTTTGGTAAAAGACAAGTGTGTGGAAAACACGTGTTAAAATACTTTCAGTCTAACTTAGAGAACAATGTTTGTGTTGTAAGTCTGTGATGTGATAATAAGCTTTAATGGCCCTTCTACTTATCTGTTAGCTTTTAGAACAATGCTTGTGTTGTAAGTCTGTGATGTGGTAATAAGATTTAGTAGCCCTTTTACTTAGCAGTCAGTCTGAAATCAGTGCCTCCTGGGCATGTGCTAAGCTTCAAACACTCCTTATCTGCCCATATGGTGTTGCTTATCTCTTGTAAGGAAATCACACTACTCCACATCTTTGCTGGCTCTCAGAAACTCTCCAATTTGGCTGATTTCAGCTAATTGGGGCTACTAGGGCATTCAACCGTGCTAAAGTTGAAAAGTGCATCCTGAGGAAGACTTCTTACTTCATCTTGAAGACCCCGGCCCACCTGAGGAAGACTACTTACTTCATCTTGAAAACTCCTGCCCACCACTGTCGGAGGACAGTGCACAAGTGCCAAAAGGGAGGAGACTTATGATAATGAGTACCTAAACTAATTGTAATATCCCCGCTTCTCTCTCGGAAACCTACTGAATATGCAAGTTTGTGTGTAAGAAATATCTGCTCCCTTAACCCCTCGATATGTGGCTTGGGTGGAGTGATGACTCCCCGCGCACCCAGTGCTGCTTGCTTATCTCCCATCAACGAGCACCATAGATATTGGCTGCTGATGTCGGTGCTGACGTTGGGTTTTTTATAACAAAATTGGCATTTATAACAAAGGCCTATGAGGAGAACTTTCATTCTCAGGATTTCAGGTTCTACTTCTTCAAGGGCTGTGGTCAGGGCTTGGCCTTTCTGCTTCATCAAACAAACCAAGAGTTTTCTCACCATCAAACACCTGCATTTTGCCTTTATCTACCTGTAATCACGGCCTACACTTTCTTGCTTTAACGAGTCCCTGTGGAGGCTTTGTCAGTAACAGCCCTCAGTGTGGCCCATTAATGCTAAGGGCACTTGGGGCTTTGTTTCTGACTTGGACTTCTTGAGAGGTTTCTTCAGTCTCCTCTCATCACCTGAGGTTCATGGACTCAGCCCAATTACACCAAGGGGCTCATTAAACCCTGACAAGCCATGTCTCACCCTGTGGATTTTGTCAAGTCTTCCTGATTGTCTTCCAGGGAATTCGGGAGCTTTCCGAATGGAGGAAGGTAACAAATAGCATCTGATGAAAGTGATTTGAAAGGGTTTATATTATCACTTTTCAGTTTGTGTCTCTTCCAGAGGCCTGGAGAGGCAGGAAAAGCAGCCCTTAAGGTCCAGCCCTGCACTGAGCACCTGGCTCCTTACCCCCCCACCCAACATTGCTCTCGTTGTGCACCTGGGACTTGCATCACTTCTCCTCACACCTGACTTCTCCACTGAAGCTGGTGGCTGGATGGTGCAGCTCCTGTGCACCAACTCCCAGCCTGGCTGCCTTAGAGACCTGCCTGCACATGGACACAACAGGATTGTTCCTCTGGGCAAGGAAAGCAAAGGAAAGCATGGCAAAGTGTCAGACACAGTAAAATACACTCTGGCACCACGTGCTTGGTACAAGCATTGCCTCACGAGGTCCTGTTCTGACACAGGGATAATCTCATGAGGAATGTTGTAGAGACACAGGTAGATGCAAAGAGGTAGCTGTGAGCACGATTAAAGCGTTGTCCAAGGAGACAATTAGAGCGCAGAGAGACTTGTAAGCCTTTCCTGCCTGAAGCTCAAAGCAGCGGCTTAGGGGAGAGGACTCCGAATGAATAAAGAGTAAGGGGAGAAGAGAAGAAGTGAGTGATGGACAGGGCCTTTGTCTTGGCAGCCTGCTGAAAAGAGGGCTTCAGAGCTGCCCATTGTGTCCTGGAGAGGGGAAAATCGATGAAAGATGAGAGGAATGAAGCATGTGGTGTAACAGGCAGGACAGTGGCAGTGCAGTTACAGGGGAAGATCAGCATTCCTTTGGGATCCCCCTTGTGAAAGGTCATTGGATTGGCAGAGGTCTCTTGGGAGAGAGGACAAGGATGTGTTGCAGCCTACCTTTGATAAAGGCCCCATGTGCATCCCAGGGGAGCACAGGCTGTACAAGCTGCCTCTGGTGAGGCGAGTGCCAGCATCAGAGTCCTGTTGGGTGACACCTCTGTGTACCTGAAAGTCATATGAAGGGTAACTCCTGCCTGGCCAAGCTGAGAGCCTGCAGTTGTGTGTGAGGAGGCAAAGAGCAGATGTGGTTTCCTTCAGGTTCAGCACAGCTCTTGGCACGATCTCCCTCAGCGCTGCTCTACCCAAGGGAAGCCATTGCAGTCTGGGTGGGTGGATAAAGAGGAGGGTGAAGCACTTGTGTCAGCAGAAAGAGCTCCAAGAGTTGAGGAGCCACCAGGTACATCCCAAGCACCAGGAGATGCAGGTGCCTGCTCCCGGGCTGTCACCTCTGCAGCCACCACGACACCAGAAGGAGCAGCATAAGCCAGGGCCTTTCTCCTGCCCCAGTATCCACAGAGCCAGCAGAGCCACCATCAGTCGAGAATATTGGGCTGCTCCTGCAGGTGTTAGCAGAAGCTCCAAAGGCAGCTGAGCATTGTGGAACGTCCAATGGGTTTCCACTGGCATTGCCAGGTCCCACCAGGACCTTTGCTGCATTCACCTGTGTCTTCCAAAGTGCCCAGGGGTCTTCCTGTTCACCATGGGCCCTGGTGCCCCTGGAATACCTGCAGGGCTTCTGAGCTCCACCAGGGCTTTTGCTACCTTCCAGAATGCTGGACGGGCTCCTGTGGCCTTTAGCGCAGTTCCAGCACACCTGCCTCATTCTGGAATGTCTGCTGTTATTCCACAGTCTTGCCAGAGCCCACTGAGGCCTGTGCCTCCACCCAGAATTCCTGAAGGACTTCTGTGGGCATAGCTGGAATGTACCAGTTTCACAGCAGGGCCTTTGCCTCCTTCCAGCAGCCCTGATGTGCCGCCACGGGCACTGCTGGAGGCCGCCAGGGCTGCTGCCTCTGTCTCGACTGCACATCCAGCTTCCATGGGCACACCAGGGTCCATGCTGTCTTGCGGAACACCAACTAGCCCGCACAGCTTGTGCCAGATCCCGCCAGGCCTTGCCACATTCCGCAATGCCTGGTGGGCTCCTGAAGGTGTTGCAGGGTTCCGGAGCACTGGGAAAGCCAGTGGGAGCCGAGCAGGCATTCCAAGATGGCAAATCCAAGGAGGGTTCTGGCAGCGCCTGCAGAAGCCTGCCAGGGATCGCGGCAGGGGCAATGGTGCTGGTGGGTGCTGGGAACCCTGCAGCAGCCCTGCCGGGGCAGAGCGCAGGCCCCTGCTGGCAGCGGGAGGAGGAGGCGGGATCCAGCAGCGCCAGCATCCAGCTGGGGGCAGCCCCTGGTCCCGACCCTGCCCAGGCCTGGGGGAGCCCTCACTGCCCGCTCTGCAGTGGCTGCCCCAGGCACACCTCGGCTGGATCCAGCGTAGATCTGCTCTCCTGGGGAGCCCCCACCTTCTCCCAGGCCACCCTGGGGTGGCTGCAGGGTCTCTCTGCCCCCGTGCGGGATGGAGGGATGTGGGCAGGAGAGGGAAGGGCAGTGCAAGGGACGTGAGCACACACCGGGGGCTGTCATAGACCAGGTCACAGACAGCCCTACTGTGACCCCGCCCCCAAGGGCAGGAGGCGCAGGGCGTCCAGGGCAGGCTGGAGATGGAGCTGGGATAGTCCCTGTGCCAGGAGCTCTCCTGCTCTCGGGAACCTTCTCTGCAGCTCTCTTTGCACCCAGCTGGGATGTGCTGGGCTTCCTCCATCTGCCATGGCCCTCAGTGGGGAATGGGGGCACTGCTGGATCTGCTGCCGCACACCTGAAGGGAAATGGACTTGGAGCTGTGACTTGTGGATGATTTCTTATTAGAGAATGGACATATACCTGCTCCAAATGAAAGCAAATACATGCAGCTGGCCATGTAGCAGAGGTAACTCCTGGTTGCCTCTGTGCAGCTGGCCGTGGAAAAGAAGTAACTTCAGGATAGCTAATGAAACAGGAATGCAGGCCTGGAAGATAAGAAGGAACTAAGATAAGGAAGTTGCTAAAATGGACTGTAAACTTTGTTTGCTTGCAGAAACCACATTTTAGGTTCTCACGAATCATATTAACCAATAGTATGCTTGTTGCTAAGAATATGTAACCAATCATAGAAAGACATGTAATGTTAGAGCTGTAAACCTGAAGTGTATAAACAGTAGCTTCACAAGCAATAAACGGCTTTTGTCTAATCATATTGATTTCTGACTGAGTCCATCATGGCAGTGGCTCATTGTGTTTCAGATGGGAATGATTCAGGGGAGTCATCCTTGTCGTGAGACCTGAAAGGGCCTTATTAATGACCAGTGGTAGTTAATCACTGAAATTAAAGGAAATGTTAATCCAAAGGTGATTAAGCAATGAGTGAATTTTAATTCAACTGTGAATTCTCAATGATTTGAAGATGACGGAAATAATAATTCAGACGGTGATTCAGACATCACATATGGTCACGTATTTTGTGGCAGTGGCAAGTTTTGTGGCAGTGCTGTGAGCTCAGGCCAGGACATGCAAAGGGCATTTCTGTGGCAGAGCTGCGCTCCAGGGCAGCGTTTCCATAAAGAAAGGTGATCTCCTGCGGGCAGTGCCTGAACGTTCAGGTCTTCTCTCACAGCTGCTGTCAAGAACATGCTCAACAAAGTGCCCTGGTGAGGAAAACCCCAGTGACCAGCTCCCGTGTGTACCTGTGCAGTACGGGGTGCACGCAGTGTCCCTGGCAGAGCCAGGCCTCCTGGGGCAGAACTGAAGCATCAGCAGAGCAGGGCCTGGGCTGTGACCTTGTTTGCTGGGCTGCCTTGCAAGGTGCCCCAGGGCAATCTGCACACAGCAGCCCCTTGGAACCGTCATGCCCAGCACTGGCCTCTCACCAAACCTCCAGGAAGGGACAACTCCATGGAGGGACAACTGATGACTAGGTCAGGAGTTTGCACTGCACAGGTGCGATGTAAACATGCACACAGTGTGCGGTTGGGGAGATGAACCCAGGTGAGCACAGACAGCCTCAGCTCTTCTTTGGGGTTCCATGAAGGCCCGTGGGGCAGACAGTGTCTTGAGGTCACTTCCCTTTAATAGCAGCGTTCCTTGGGAACCTTCCTGAATGCAGCACTGGGATGTGCTTCCTTGAGCCGCAGTCTCCATGCCCATTCCTTGTGCTGCTGGGCCCCCAGGGTAGTGCAGAGCAGGGCGACAACACCGCAGGGCTGAGGTGCCTCCAGCCTCTGGCAGTGGCAGCTGGAGCCAGAGAGACGCTGCTGCTGCAGTGCACGGCTCTGCGTGTGCAAGGGGAGGACTCATGTTTCTGAACAGCCCTGAGTGTATGAGGCTGGGCTTAAACAGTGGCAGGAGTGCATGGGGACAGCTCAGATGTGGACACCAGGGCCCTGCCATTTCTGAGTGTGACCCCAGGAACAGCCCCCAATGTCCCAGTGGGATTTTTCTTGCATGCTTTGTGCAGGCTCGTGGCAAACACTCACATCATCCTTTCTGGATCGTGCCCTCAAACGTGTCAGAGCCATCAGAGAGGTTCTGGGGTCCTTGGAAAAGGCGGACATCAAACCTTTCCTCAGGAAGGGCAACAAGGAGGCTCTGGATAATCACAGGCTGGTCAACTCACCCCAGTCCCTTGGAAGGTGATGGACCAAATACACCTGCAGCCATCTCGAGGTGCTTGTAGGACAAGAAAGCGATTGCCCAACCTGTATGGGTAGGGGGAAAAAGGGCATGTTTTGTACCTGGACCATTAATAATCTCTTTACAGCCAGTTGGTGATCTCTGGACTGAAGAAACGGATGATGGAAGGAGTGAGAAGTGGGCTGGTGGATCAAGCCCAGATGTCACCAGTGGTAGAATTCTCCAGGCGGCCACTTACCAGTGACACCCCTCAGTGCAAGCAGTTGGGCCCACACTGTTGAATGTCTTTATTAACTCCCTGTCTAATATGATGTTGTGCCTTTTGAGCTCCTTGGTGGACGACAGCAGGAAAGGAAGAGCCTTTGAATGATCTCACCTGGCAGCCAGACAAGATGATGTTCAGGGGTCTCTTCCATCCTGAGTTATTCCAGGATTCAATGAACCATTTCTTCACAGAGACAGAATAGACAGAGGAAGAAGGTAAAGCAGAAAGGCAGGTTTCTTTCTTTTTACCGAATTAGGGTTTGTTTTTTTAAAAAAATTATTTCTTTTATTTTATTTTATTTATTGTTTTGATTTTTTATTATTATTTTTTCATAATTTTAATTACATTTTATTATAATAGTATAACATTAGAAAAATAAATGAGTTTTAGAGTTAGGGTCAGGAACAGGGGTTTAGGCCAGGGATAGGGTTTAGGGTTAAGGTTTATGTTTTGGTTTAGGACGCAGCATCACAGGAGGGTGAGGACAATGTCATGAGGAGTTTGGGGGATGCCAGTGGAGTTTTGGGGGCTCTGGGGATGTTTTAGGGTGTCCATCGGGTGTTGTGCGGGTGGTTTGGTGTTTTTCTGAGGTGTCTCAGGGGTATTTCTGGGTGTTACGGGTGTGTTTTATGTTGGTCCAAAGAGCAGGTTGCTCCAAGCACCTTCCAACCTGGCCTTGAACACGTCCAGTGATGGGACAGCCACAGCTTCTCTGGGCACCCTGTGCCAGCGCCTCAGCACCCTCACAAAGACGCATCACTTAATAATGTCTGATCTTATCCCCTCTCTCAGCTTAAAGCCATTCCAGTTCTTCCTGTCACTGCACGCCCATGCAAAAAGCCCCTCTCCAGCTTTCCTGTAGGCCCTGTTTAGGTATGGGCAGATTGCTAAGATGTCTCCCTGGAGCCTTCTCTTCCTCAGGCTGAGCACCTCCAGCTCTCTCAGCCTGTCTTCATCTGGAGATGAATGTGTGGAGATGTGCTCCAGCCCTCAGAGCATCTTTGTGACCCTTTATAAGCCCATGATTGTAGGATCATAAGAGAACAGAGGTTGGAAGGGACCCCTGAAGGTCTCAAGTCCAAACCATCAGAAACAGGGTGAGAGCAAGTGATTCAGTGCTTGATTCAGTCTGAGTTGGAAATTCCCAAGGCCAGAGACTGCACAGCCTCTCTGGGCGACCTGAGGTAGCACTTGCCTAAACCTATGGGAACAAGGTTTGCTTCTGTCCTGGCTGAACCTCTCCTCGTCACTATCCCCCATTGTCTTTTGTCCTCCCACGAAGCACCATGGTGAGGAGTCTGGCTCTGTATTCTCCATTTCCTCCTTGCAGGTACAGGCAGTCAGCACAACAGTCCCGGCCCTTGGGCTTCCCAAGAACTATTCCCACTCCAGGTACAGAGCAGCCATCCCAGAGCTGGAGCAGCAAGAAAGCTGATTTCATTCCCCTTCATTCCTGCCATGTAAGGACATATCACAGAGAAGAACTTGCTGCCGAGTCATTTATTTCCCTTAAATAAAATGAGAAGCCAAGTGACTCAACACGAGAGGCTAATTAAGCAGGAGGAGAAGAAAAGTGACCTTTTTATGAAGACAACATCACCACAAATTGAAACAGGAAAACAAATGTAAAGCAGCAAAGACAGACATGGCCACTCATGACCTACACTGAGAGCCCTTTGCAGAGGACAGCAGACAGTGTATGGCTGCTGAAACACATCCAGTCATCTGCTTCCTCACAGCATCCTTGAGCTCCTGGTTCCTCAGGCTGTAGATGAGGGGGTTCACCGCTGGAGGCACCACTGAGTACAGCACTGACAGCACCAGATCCAGGGATGGGGAGGAAAAGGAGGGGGTCTTCAGGTAGACAAAGGTACCGGTGCTGACAAAGAGGGAGACCACAGCCAGGTGAGGGAAGCACGTGGAAAAGGCTTTGTGGCGTCCCTGCTCAGAGGGCATCCTCAGCACAGCCCTGAAGATCTGCACATAGGACCCCACAATGAAAACAAAACAGCCGAGTGCCAAAAGGCAACTTAGCACAAGAAGCCCAACTTCCCTGAGGTAGGAATGTGAGCAGGAGAGCTTGAGGATGTGGGGGGTTTCACAGAAGAACTGCTCCACAGCATTGCCTCCACAGAGGGGTAGTGAAAATGTATTGGCTGTGTGCAGCAGAGCATGGAGAAACCCAGCGCCCCAGGCAGCTGCCGCCATGTGCACACAAGCTCTGCTGCCCAGGAGGGCCCTGTAGTGCAGGGGCTTGCAGATGGCCAAGTAGCGGTCGTAGGACATAATGGTGAGGAGAAAATACTCTGCTGCAATGAAAAAGAGAAAGAAAAAGAGCTGTGCAGCACAACCTGTGTAGGAGATGTCCCTGGTGTCCCTGAGGGAATTGGCCATGGATTTGGGGACAGTGGTGGAGATGCAGCCCAGGTCCAGCAGGGAGAGGTTGAGGAGGAAGAAGTACCTGGGGGTGTGGAGGTGCTGGTTGCAGGCTGTGCTGGTGATGATGAGGCCGTTGCCCAAGAGCGCAGCAAGGGAGATGCCCAGGAAGAGCCAGAAGTGGCAGAGCTGCAGCTCCCGTGTGTCTGCGAAAGGCAGGAGGAGGAAGTGGGTGATGGAGCTGCTGTTGGACATCTGCTGCTCTGGGCATTGAGCCTATTCCATGGAGAAGGAGAGGGAGAAATTACAGCAAACTTCTGAGCAAATCCACTGCATTTCCCATAGAAATCCCCCCAACTGAAATGCATTTCCTTTCTCTGGTTTGTGCTGGCTGAAAGTGCTGTGAGGAGCAGGACCTCTGCCATGGAGTCAGCTTTGCTCTGAAGCAGTGGATTGCCCAGCTCTGATGTTCACAAGGGATGTGAAATGAAATCCAACTTGATTGTAATGTTCAGTACTTGCACTCAAGACTAGAATGAGTCTGGGCTGCACCACAGAGGCTCAGCATGGCCTCAGAGTCCTTTGGACTATGTTATATATTTCCTGGCTTAACAGTGCTGAGGCTTCTTTCTAGGGGCATAATTCCTTCTTTGTATGCCTGAAAACCTGAAGAGTATTGAAAGAGGGAGAAGTTCTCAGCTCTTTGTAGCTTAGTTCAGAGACAGGAGAGATACAGTGTCCATCAGTCCTTTCCTGTTTGCCCTCTGCTTACACTTGCACTGCCTTTAAGATGCCTTCACACACAAATTGGTCTTCAGAACAACCACCTGTCCTGCGCTGAGAGCCGGGCAGCACGCTTTTGAAGGGCAGATCATGGAGCTCTCATGGGGAGAAGCAAAGGACTGTGCCCAGCAGAGCATGGCCAGCAGCCACCTCCAGTGCCAGACACCAAGAGAGGTGTCTGAACGCACCCTCCCCAGGCCTGGGCTGCACTTTCCCCCCACTCCCTGCCCATGTCTCTGCTGCCTGGAGCTGTCCCTGCCAGGAGCTGCTGCTCTGGGCCCACCTCTGCTCCCTGTCAGTGCTCCCAGAGCCCATCCCATGGGCTGTGTGCTCAGCTCTGCCCTGCACACCCCTCCTGGCAGCAGGGCTCTGCCCAGGGCCAGATTCTCTGCCTGTGCAGGAGCTCAGGAGCAGCTCACACAAGTCCTGATGAGACTCTCGCTGCCTTCTCCAAAGCAGAGAAGTAAATTCCCAGCTCCCACTGCCCAACCTGCCCACCAAGAGGGAAAAACATCAAAGCTCAGCATCCTTCCCTATCAGGCAAATGCTGCCTCAGTGGCTCTCAGAAGGACCCAATGCAAACGTGCTCTGAGTGATGTGGAGCTCGGAGCAGCCCTGACCCACACAGCACCCTCTCCAGTGCACAACAACACTTTTCCTTCCCTGCCAGGGGTCCTTCCTTCCACCCCACCTTCTCCCCCAGCACCATGCGAAGCTCCCGGGCAGGCTGAGTGCTGACCCTGGCAGGCAGCAGAGTCCCTGCCCCGGCACACAGACCCTGGGATGCAGGGACCCTGCTCGCAAGGACAGCGCTAGGCACCCCTGGCTGCACACCCACATTCACACCCTGAAACAAGCCCGGGACAAGGGACCTGCCTTGTCCTGTCCCTTGCATGGTGCAGAGGGAAGCCCTGCTCTGCAGCACATCCTCCTCCTTACCTACACAGGGAAACCAAGAGAGTCCTCCTGACAGATCCCATGGACTGTCCAAGGCAGCAGCTTCAGGAGATCCCTCCAGCAACTGCAGCTGCATTGCCCTGCACCCAGAGCCTTACCATGCACAGGGCTGGGAAGGTTTCTCCTGCAGGCAGCTCTCAGCATCCTCCACTGCCAGGGACCTTTAGGCTCTCTCAGGCTCGCAGGTCTCCCCAGGTGCCTGCAAACAGTGCCCCAGCCCTGCTCCTGGGCACAGCTGTCTCTCTGCAGCACTGCCCCATTTGCTACCATCTCTCTGTGTCCCAGGAGCCCGGCCCAGCTCAGCAGCAGAGGCCCAGCCCAAGGTGGCTCTGCCTCTGCCCCTCTGGGCTCCCTCCAGGGCTCCCTGGGGCTGCAGGGGAAGCCCATGGGAAAGAGCCTGAAGCCAGCAGTGATGTTCCTTCCCTCAGCTGGCAGACACACTGCCTTCCTGCAGGGTCTTTTCTACCATGAGAGACAGAGCTGGGTATAAACAAGTATTTTGTAGAATTGTGGAATATTAAGGTTGGAAAAGACCCTTAAGAACATTGAATCCGACCATTAACCAAACACTAAATCCACCACTGAGCCATGTCTACAGGTTCCATATCTACATGTCTTTTAAATACCTCCAGGTATCTAAACGGTCTTTTTATATACCTAATAGGTCTTTTATATACCTCCATGTATATATAAATTATTTTTTCATATCTAAGAGGTCTTTTATTTACCTCCAGATGTGGTGACACCACCACTTCTGTGCATAGCCTGTTTCTTGTCCCATCATCCGACAGGACAGCCAGGCCAGGACAGGCTTGGATCTCCTTTAACCCTGAAGAAAGAAGGGATTCTGCCTGGTCAGTTGAAGCATCTCATCCTGGGATTGTAGCCCTGGGACTGGAAGGGGACTCAGCTCCCTCCTATGCTCGCTGCAAACCCACAGGAGGTGGGATTTAAAGGTGAACACAATCCCCAATGTCTGAAGCAGCACAGAAGGGAATCTCTGAAGTCACAGTCGATTTGGAAAAGCAAAATCTCATTTCCAGAACTCACTCCCCATGGAACTCACCAGTTTGGCGAGTCCAGAACCTGGTTGAAGAAGGTGATTAACAATTGATTGATGGTTTTTAAATGCTAATGCAGGTCCTTGTGAGCTACTGCACCAAACATTGCAAACTTACAGAGGCTTTGCAAGTAGCTGCACACCCCTGCATGGCAGCATTAGGTGTAAGGAGATGTTCTTTCTATGGTTCTTTTGCAAGAGGTGGATAAGGAAACATGTGCTTTTACTTAGGAAGGTCTACAGAAAACCTTTACCAGACTTCACCCTCGGTTTTTTATGCTGTACTTGCTGAACTCCTACAAACAGTCTCACTTCCTCAGAATGTGAAAATGCACCAATATAGAATCATAGAATAGTTAGGGTTGGAAAGGACCTTAAGATCATCCAGTTCCAAACCCCCTGCCAGGGGCAGGGACACCTCCCACTAAACCATGTTGCCCAAGGCTACGTCCAACCTGGCTTTGAACACCACCAGCGGTGAAGCATTCACAACTTCCCTGGGCAACCCCTTCCAGTGCCTCACCACACTTACAGTAGAGAACTTCTTTTTCATATCCAATCTAAACTTCCCCTGTTGAAGTTTGAACCCGTTACCCCTTGTCCTATCACTACAGCACCTAATGAAGAGTCCCTCCCCACCATCCCTATAGCCCCCCTTCAGATATTCGAAGGCTGCTATGAGGTCTCCACGCAGCCTTCTCTTCTCCAGGCTGAACAGCCCCAACTTTCTCAGCCAGTCTTCATACAGGAGGTGCACATGGAACAAGAACATCTCACCTTCCTTCAGGCTCCAGACTTCCACCCTGGGTAGCATCACAGCAGCTCCAGCCCTGACTCTGAATGAGGGCTTGCTTTTAGGATTTTGTTTTAGGAACTAACGTGGCAGCATTAATGCAAGTGTCCAAATCAGTGCTGAGGCTGGGACGCTATATGGCAACCCACTAGATTTCAGATTACCACGAAGTGCATCCATAAGAAGGACTGTCAGATAGCAAAATGCACTCAGGAGCATGGCCTGTGGTCTCCTTGGGTGTTCAGGAAACAAGGACTGGACGAGGCTGTGAAACATTTGGCAGTAGCTCAGTTCTGCCAGATGAGCTGGGATCCACAACCTTATAGCCCGCAACCACAGCCAGTCGCCACCGTCTGCCTTAGCAGAACTGTGCTGCTGTCAACTTGGTGACAAGATAAATAAAGCAAAAGGGGATAACGGAATATCTTCAAACTTTAAGCAACATTTATTACGGGGAAAAGATGTCCTTGCTGGCGATTCGCACTGAACATATTGATGTGCTATGGTATGCCAACAAAAATAATTAACATCTTTAAGACTTTTTAGACAGCAGTAGCAGAGTTGAAATGAAAACAGATTACAGGAACCAGCCCAATGTAAACACTGGTTCAAGTATGCAGGCTCACCTCCCTTCACTGACATTGCCATTGGCTTCATTAGGAGACAGGAAAAGAGAGCAATACAAGCCGACACTGAATGGCTTCATTCCAGTACACAGCAACTCCGACTTTGCTGACAGCTCTCACTAAGTGATGGCTCAGCCAACATGGAAATAAAGATTGAAGCGCTGTCCACAGTTTGGGATACTAATAGTGGTCAGACAGGTATGGGGAAAGAAGTCATTAAGTCAACACCAATTCAAGTGTTACCTCAGCTGGTAACCTAGTGTATACTTTGTGGCCAAAGAAGTTCAGCTTCGATGTTGTAGATTAACTCTTCAACTCAGTTGCCAGCTCCGTCTTTAACAGAGGACCATGAGATAGTGAAGCCAGGCTGCATTAGACAGCAAGTACAAGGTACAAATGGATAAAATAACTTACACACCACGTTGGGTTTTCTCACCCTTAAAAATAAGAATCAATGATGATATACTCTCTGGGGGACACATTAAATATAAAGCTAAAGCTCTACAACGGGTACAGGACAAAGTCCTACATGAAACTGGACAAATTTCACCACCACTTCCATACTTTGCTGAGGGAAAAAAGGCCATAAACTTCATCAGCAAATGAATAATTGCCTGCTTTTCAAAACGTTTGGTTGAGGAACCAACCAGGAGCTAAATAACTTATTTAACAGATAGGAAGGAGACTAAAGGACAAGAAACCAACATCTACTATAGCCTTTAGATCTGAAAAATAACTAAGAAAACTGAGGCCAACCCACTAGCCAAACAAACGTGAGCCCAAACAACTACTGAACAGGAAAAGCTTAAACCTGTAAGTTAACTCCACAGCAGAATGCCTCACTTGGCTCACAATTAACACCACTGTCTTTAAGCTAAGAGTTACCAAGCACTGAGAATCAGCCTAAAACCCACCTCGAAAGTACAAATGCAGAGCAGACTGAAGATTTAGTAATACTAATAGGTGCCTGGCGTGCTGATGTAAATCAGTTCACCCTGCCTACATTTCAGCAGTATTCAAATGCACTCATATCCTGTTAGAGCACAGTAGAGCTGAATGACAATAAACCTGCTTTTTGGCTGGAATTTCCCAATAAATTTAGACTCTCAAAGAAGCATCACTGGGATAAACTAAGTCTCAAAAACTCTTATTAAAAAACACAATAAACCCTGCACTTAAAACTCAAAATAGAAGACTCATTATTCTCAGCTCTGATGGGATCACACTTGTGAGATACAGTGATTGTGCTCGGGCACCCTCAGGGGGATAAGAATCATTTTCCTTGCAGACACTGGACTTGCTGTTTTGTGTGAGTGCAGTGACTAAGCAAACTGGCACCAGTCTATACAAACATCTGGAGGTGTTGATGCTGGATCTCCTGAAGGAACTGTGCCATAGTTGAAAATGCATTGTCACCAAGATCCATAGATTTGTGATGGGTAGGCACTATGGCCTAAATAAAACGGAGACCCCTCAGCACAGACTTGAAGGATCACTTCTACTTGCAGGGCTGAATAAGCACGGCAATTTCTAAGAACAAGTACTCTTCTTATTAGTGCTGTTCATAGTTTGCAGATACTATGTGAAGCGTATTCTTTTTTTTAAATAAAGGGCAAAGTAATTTGTCAGGTGTGTGGCACAGGAAATCACCATAAACACTGTGTGACTTGTGAAAGCAAGCTGCCTGAAATGCTAAGGCTTCTTCCATCAGTCCCACAGGGGTTAATCACATCGAAGCCGAACATTCTTTTTCTCTGGAAAACTGAAGTTATAGCCCTGTGTCCTTGTTGTAAAAGCAGAGATTCCCTGACTCATGGGATATTCAAGCCCAGTACTCCCACAGATCCTCCATCACAAATGTACAGTTAAACAGAAGAGTACCTTTGAGTTCCTCCTGTGGAAGTCAGGATTGTGTGTGCCATTGTGAAAGCTCAGAGGCTCTTAGAAAATGTATCGTCTTGGCTCCAAGGGAGTTTTGTTCGTATTCAGATTATTTTCACCTGCAGAAGCAAACTTGAGTGTCTACATCAGGGAGACAATTTTTGTTGTTTTCCATTATTTTGTGAAAATAAAATAAAATAAAATATTCTTTTCATTATCTTTCTTATCTCCATTTGCAGCTTCCTCTACATGCCTACTGCTCCTCTGCTTGGATTTGACTGTTACGGTGTGTAACAGATGGGAACCTAGCTGAAGAGCTGATTCCCTCTCATGACTTAGAGACATAACACAGGATGGTTTTGTGACAGTGTATTTGGCAGGGTACATATATGTATGGTCATAAGGACTGTTTGTCGGAAAGGGGTGAGAAACTATGAGGGTGCAGCTGTTCTATGAGCTTGCCACTTGGGCAAGCCGGTGTGCCTGGCCAATGCTCTCAGTGTGGGCAACACTGAGATGATGAGAAACTGCAGGGCCCCACAAGTAAACAGTGAGAGAGCTGGCGTACAGCCTGTTGTGTTTCTAAGGGTATAAAAGCAGGAGCCTCTTCTAGTCCTCAAGTCTCCTGAGGCCCTTAATCTGAGGCCTCACCTGTGGATGGACACACAGTGCAGGAACTTTCCCAATCACTTGAGACTCCCAGCATCGGCTGCAACGGGGCTTCACAGCTCAAGTGTGGGCCTGGAGGATGATTTCGCGGTGATCCATAGAACCATAGAATCATAGAATAGTTAGGCGTGGAAAAGACCTTAAGATCATGTAGTTCCAATCCTGACGTAGGCAGGGACGCCACACACTAAACCATGTCACCCAAATTGGTGATGTATTTCTTCTTAATCTCTATTTTCTCTATCAAGTATTGATTTGATGTGTTGCTCATTTTCCTCTGTATTTTACTTATATATGTATCTGATTTGTTTTATTGTACTTATTTTCTATATAAAGAGAGATATATACCTGATTTGCATTAGTGTGCTTATTTGCTTTTAGTGTGTTTGCTTTAGAAGCTGCAGCTTGTGGTCGTTTTGTGGTGTACCCTGCTTGTTAGCTGAGCAAGCCTAAACCTAACACCTGAGTTGTAAAGATGTATAGATGATGCTTTTTTCCATGCTTAACTATTTTCCCTACTTTTTCACCACCATGCATAAAGACACAACAATCTCTGAGCTCAGGGAGCATTGGGGCTGTGGAAGAGAAGCTGCGTGGAGACCTCTGAGCAGCTTCCAGTGTCTGAAGGGGGCTACAAGGACCCTGGAGAGGGAGTCTTCTTCAGTTTGTTCTGATTTCTTCATTACCTTGAAGAACCAGCCCCATCTTACTCTCAACAGAGAAGTCCCAATGTACAGTTTACAATTAAGGGTGGTTTTGATTTACAGCTTACAATTCCCCTCTTTGAATCTCACAGGATACACATAGATCCTATAAGCCTCATCTCCAATTAGTTTCCAATATGTAATGCTGAAGGACCATTGTGAAGGTCAACGTTGAAACATTGAAGCATTTGTAGGGTGCAAACACAAATAAATCTATCAGAAACAACTTCTTTAATCATGTCCAATTTAATAGCCAAGAGTCCCAGTCCAGTTCCTCACAGCAATAATTCAAACAATGGAGAGTCCAGTCTTATTTCAGTTCAGTCACTCACAAGGGGATGGGGTGGGATGGGGGATAAAAAGATTGGGATGGGATAAGATGGGATGGGGTATGAATGGGAGGGATGCAATGAGGAGATGAGGTGCAATGCGATGGGATGCATTGAGATGGTTTAAGATGCAATGGGATGCAATGAGATGATGAGAAATAGAGAAGAGATGAAAAGAAGAGAGGAGAGGAGAGGAGAGGAGAGGAGAGGAGAGGAGAGGAGAGGAGAGGAGAGGAGAGGAGAGGAGAGGAGAGGAGAGGAGGAGAGGAGAGGAGAGGAGAGGAGAGGAGAGGAGAGGAGAGGAGAGGAGAGGAGAGGAGAGGAGAGGAGAGGAGGAGAGAATAGAAAGGAGGGGAGGGGTGGGGAGGGGATGGGAGAGAAGAGGAGTGCAGAGGAGAAAAGAGGAGAGAGGAAGAGAGGAGAAGAGGAGAGGACAGGAGAGGAGAGGAGAGAAATTGAAAGGAGAGATGAGAGGAGAGGAGGAGTGGAGAGGAGTGGTGTGGAGAGGAGTCGAGTACCGCGGAGAGGGGAGAGGAGGATAGGAGAGGAGAGGAGAGGGGAAGACAGGAAAGAGGAAGATAGGAGAGGGGAAGTGCCACCTCTATTACTTTCACTCCTTGCTTTCTCATCTGAAAGTCCATTTGTGTCCAACCTCTCCAGCACCAAATCTCAAACGTCCTGCAGATGAGTGAGTAGAGCGCAAATGTTTTGCCTCTGATACTTCAGACGAAGATCCAGGTCGCAAAGTTGCTACTGGAACTCTTCTGCGCACAGAACTTTTGAAAAGGTGCCACCTGATTGTTGCGCTCCTTCCTTTCCCGCCTCAGATTCCAATTGATTGCAGCTCTTTTGGTGCCCTCTCAAGGCAGTTCTGCAGTCCTGTATCAGAGTAGAGCACAAATGTTTGTCTTCTGCTCACACATAAAAAGAGCCAGGTATGAAAGATGCTGATGGACGTCTTCTGCAGACTGTAAACTTTGCAATGGTGACACCTGAATTGCTGTCGCACCTTGGTTTACCTACTCGATGTCTGCTTGAGTACATCTCAGGTGCCACATCCCAGCTGTCCTGAATCTGAGTTTCTAGTGCACGAACGATTGGCCGCTCCTCCCAGAGACGAAGAGTTTGGACTGAAAGAGGCTGCTGGATCTCTTCTGAACACAGCAGGATTTGCTACGGTGAAACTTGCATTGCACTCGCTCCTTGGTTTACCACCTCCATATCAGTTTGAGTACAACATCTGTGGTGCCCTCCCCAGCCGTCCTGAATCTGAGTTTGGAGTGCACGAACGATTGGTCTCTGCTCACACAGACAAAGAGCCACGACTGAAATAGTCTGCTGGATATCTTCAGTAGTCAGTAAGCTTTGCAACCAGGCCACCTCTTTTACTGTCACTGCTTGCTTGCTTATCTGAAAGTGCATTTGAACCAATGTCTCTGGCACCCAATCTCAGGCATCCTGCTGCTGAGTGAGTAGAGCACGTATGTTTGGCTTCTTATACCTCAGAAGATGATCTAGGTCTGAAAGTAGCTACTGGAAATATCTGCAAACAGCATATTTCAGGGAGCTGGAACTTCCATTGAAGTCGCTCTGTGGTTTGCCACCTCGATGTCCGTTTGAGTACAACATCTGTGGTGCCCTCTCCCACCAGTCCTGAATCTGAATTTGTAGTGCACGAAAGATATGTCTCTGCTCGCACAGAAGAAGAGCCAGGACTGAAAGAGGCTGCTGGATCTCTTCTGCACACAGCAGGATTTGCTACGGTGACACTTGCTTCGCAGTCGCTCCTTGGTTTACAACCTCACAGTCCATTTGAGTACAACGTCTGAGGTCACCTCACTCAGCTGTCCACAATCCTAGTTTGCAGTGCAGGAACGATTGGTCTTGCTCGCATACCAGAAGAGCCAGGACTGAAAAAGGCTGCTGGATCTCTTCTGCAGATAGCAGGATTTTGTATGGAGCAACCTACATTGCACTCACTCCTCGGTTTCCAACGTCCAAGCCCGTTTGAGTACAACATCTCTAGGGCTCTCTCCCAGTCGTCCTGAATCCGAGTTTGTAGTGCACGAACGATTTTTATCTGCTCCCACTGACAAGGAGCCAGGACTGAAAAAGGCTGCTTTATCTCTTCTACAGACAGCAGGATTTGCTAGGGTGACACTTGCATTACAATCGCTCCTTGGTTTACCACCTCAAAGTCTGTTTGAGTACATCAGAGGTGCCCTCACTCAGCCGTCCTGAATCCTAGTTTCCAGTGAAAAACGATTGGCCTTGCTCCACACCGGAAGAGCCAGGATTGAAAAAGGCTGCTGGATCTCTTCTGCAGACAGCAGCATTTACTACGGTGAAATCTGCATTGCAATCGCTGCTTGGTTTCCCAGCGCCAAGTCCGTTTGAGCACAACATCTGTGGTGCACCCCCCAGCCGTCCTGAATCCGAGTTTGGAGTGCACGAACGATTGCTCTCTGCCCGCACAGACGAAGAGCCAGAACTGGAAAAGGATCCTGGATCTCTTCAGCAGTCAGTAAGCTTTGCAACTGGGAAACATCTTTTGCTGTCACTCCTTGCTTGCTTATCTGAAAGTGCATTTCAACCAACCTCTCCGGCACCCAATCTCAGACATCCTGCTGCTGAGTGAGTAGGCAAGTTTGTTTGTTCCCCCAGAAGATGATCCAGGTCTGAAAGTTGCTACTGGAAGTCAACTGCACACAGCGTCTTTCGGAGTGGTGGTACTTGCTTTGCAGTCGCTGCTTGGTTTAGCAGTTAAAAGTTTGTTTGAGCACAACATCTGTGGTGCACCCCCAGCTGTCCTGAATCCGAGTTTGGAGTGCACAAAACATTGGTCTCTGCTCGCACAGACGAACAGCCAGGACTGAAAAAGGCTGCTGGATCTCTTCTGCACACAGCAGCATTTGCAACGGTGACATTTGCTTTGCAGTCGCTGCTTGGTTTACCTGCTCCATATCAGTTTGAGCACAACATCTGTGGTGCACCCCCCCAGCCGTCCTGAATCCGAGTTTGGAGTGCACGAACGATTGGTCACTGCTCGCACAGACGAAGAGCCAGTACTGAAAAAGTATGCTGGATCTCTTTAGGAGTCAGTAAGCTTTGCAACCGGACCACCTCTTTTACTGTCACTGCTTGCTTATCTGAAAGTGCATTAGAACCAACCTCTCCGGCACCCAATCTCAGACATGCTGCGGCTGTGTGACTAGGCAAGAATGTTTTATCCCTCAGACGATGATCCAGGTCTGAGAGTAGCTACTGGAAATCTTCTGCACACAGCGTCTTTCGGAGAGGTGACGCTTTGCAGTCGCTCCTTGGTTTGCCTGCTAAAAGTCCTTTGGGCACAACATCTGTGGTGCACCCCCCTGCCGTCCTGAATCCGAGCTTAGAATGCACTAACAATTGGTCTCTGCTCGCACAGACGAAGAGCCAGGACTGAAAGAGGCTGCTGGATCTCTTCAGCAGTCAGGAAGCTTTGCAACCGGGCCACCATTTTTACTGTCACTACTTGCTTGCTTATCTGAAAGTGCATTTGAACCAACCTCGCCAGGACCCAATCTCAGACAACCTGCGGCTGTGTGAGTTGGCAAGTATGTTTGATCCCTCAGAGGATGATCCAGGTCTGAAAGAAGCCACTGAAAATCTTCTGCACACAGCAGCATCTGCTACGGTGACACTTGCTTTGCAGTCGCTGTTTGGTTTCCCAGGTCCAAAGTATGTTTGAGCACAACATGTGTGGTACACCCCCCAGCCGTCTTGAATCCGAGTTTGGAGTGCACAAACGATTGGTCTCTGCTCGCACAGACGAAGAGCCAGGACTGAAAGAGGCTGCTGGATCTCTTCAGCACTCAGCAAACTTTGCAACCAGGCCAGCACTTTTACTGTCACTCCTTGCTTACATATCTGAAAGTGCATTTGAATCAACATCTCCGGCACCCAATCTCAGACATCCTGCTGCTGAGTGAGTTGGCAAGTATGTTTGATCCCTCAGAAGATGATCTAGGTCTGAAAGTAGCTACTGGAAATCTTCTGCACACAGCGTCTTTCGGAGTGGTGGTACTTGCATTGCAGTCGCTGCTTGGTTTGACACTTTGACATCCGTTTGCGTACAGCAACTGTGGTGCCCTCCACAGCCATCCTGAATCCGAGTTTGGAGTGCACGAAACATTGGTCTCTGCTCGCACAGACGAAGAGCCAGGACTGAAAGAGGCTGCTGGATCTCATCTGCACACAGCAGCATTTGCTACAGTGACACTTGCTTTTCAGTCGCTGCTTGGTTTGCCGAACAGAAGTCCGTTTGAGCACAACATCTGTGGTGCAACCCCCAGCAGTCCTGAATCCGAGTTTGGAGTGCACGAACGATTGGTCACTGCTCGCACAGATGAAGAGCCAGGACTGAAAGAGTCAGCGCGATCTCTTCTGCACACGGGAAGCTTTGCAACAGTGCCACCTGCATTGCTCTCGCTCCTTGCTTTCCCACCTCAAAGTGCATTTGAATACAACATCTGTGATGCCTGCTCCCAGCCTCAGGTAGCCGACTCAGCAGAGCACGAATGATTGGACTCTGCTAACACAGACATAGAGCCAGGGCTGAAAGATGCTGCTGGAACTCTTCTGCACACAGGAAGCTTTGCAACGGTGCCACCTACATTGCTCTCGCTCCTTGCTTTCGCACCTCAAAGTGCATTTGAATACAACACCGCTGATGCCCGCTACCGCTCGTACTGAAGCCGCATTTGCAGAGCATGAATGATTGGACTCTGCTCCCACAGACGAAGAGGGAGGGCTGAAAAATGCTGCTGGACCTCTTCTGCACACAGGAAGCTTTGCAACGGTGCAACCTGCATTGCTCTCGCTCCTTGCTTAACCATATCAAAGTGCATTTGAATACAACATCTTTGACGCCTGCTCCCGGCCATTCCAGTAGCCGCCTTTGCAGAGCACGAATGATTAGACTCTGCTAACACTGACATAGAGGCAGGGCTGAAAGATGCTGGTGGACCTCTTCTGCACACAGGAAGCTTTGCAGCGGCGCCACCTGCATTGCTCTCGCGCCTTGCTTTCCCACCTCAAAGTGCATTGGAATACAACATCCTTGAAGCTCGCTACCGCTCATACTGCAGCAACAGTTGCAGTGCACGAATGATTGGACTCTGCTCCCACAGACGAAGAGCCAGGGCTTAAAGATGTTGCTGGACCTCTTCTGCACACAGGAAGCTTTGCAACGGTGCCACCTGCATTGCTCTCGCCCCTTGCTTTCCCTCCTCAAAATGCATTTGAATACAACATCTTTGATGCCTGCTCCCGGCCACCCGATAGCCGCCTTTACAGTGCACAAATGATTGGACTCTGCTAACACAGACGAAGAGGCAGGGCTGAAAAATGCTGCTGGACCTCTTCTGCACACAGGAAGCTTTGCAACGGTGCCACCTGCATTACTCTTGCTCCTTGCTTAACCATATCAAAGTGCATTTGAATACAACATCTTTGACGCCTGCTCCCTGCCATCAGGTAGCCGCCTTTCCAGAGCACGAATGATTGGACTCTGCTCCCACAGACGAAGAGCCAGGGCTGAAAGATGTTGCTGGACCTCTTCTGCACACAGGAAGATTTGCAACGGTGCCACCTGCATTGCTCTCGCACCTTGCTTTCCAAACTCAAAGTGCATTTAAATACAATATCGTTAATGCCCGCTACCACTCGTCCTGCAGCCGCCTTTTCAGAGCACGGATGATTGGACTCAGCTCCCACAGACGAAGTGGCAGGGCTGAAATATGCTGCTGGACCTCTTCTGCACACGGGAAGCTTTGCAACTGTGCCACCTGCATTGCTCTCGCTCCTTGCTTTCCCACCTCAAAGTGCATTTGAATACTATATCTTTGATGCCTACTCCAGGCCTCAGGTAGCCGCCTTTGCCGAGCACGAATGATTGGACTCTGCTCCCACAGATGAAGAGGGAGGGCTGAAAGATGCTGGTGGAACTCTTCTGCACACAGGAAACTTTGCAACGGTGCCACCTGCATGGCTATCGCTCCTTGCTTTCCAACCTCAAAGTGCATTTGAATACAACATCTTTGATGCCTGATCCTGGCCATCCGGCAGCCGACTTTTAAGAGCACAAATGATTGGACACTGCTAACACAGACGAAGAGGCAGGGCTGAAAGATGCTGCTGGACCTCTTCTGCACACAGGAAGCTTTGCAACGGTAACACCTGCATTGCTCTCGCTCCTTGCTTTCCCACCTCAAAATGCATTTGTAATGCAGAAGAGCTTCCAGAGTCAGTGATGAGTCCTCATGGTTTTATGATCACTGCTCGTTTTATTCGCAATATTGCTGAGATTACATAGGGTTTCTCAGGGTTCATGCGCAGTAAACAATACATTCATTGGTTAAACAATGCTGTCCACGCGCCTACGGCTACAACCAGGTTCGTTCAAGGCAAAAGCCCATATCCCATGACGTCCATGGCCCATCCTTTCCCACGACGTCCATGGCCCATCCTTTCCCACGGCCAGCTACCCCCTGTTTCGCCTCCAGCTAGCCGGTTTTTTTTGGCTCTGCTCCCTGGTTTGCCTGCTTCAAGGACACACTGAGCCTGTCAACAGGCTCATAGTCTGGGTTGTGCAAGTAGGTCTGTATCAAGACACTATGCCCGTTAGCCTCTAAGAATTCCTCTACAATTCCCCCTTTTTCTTTTTGCGCAACCCAGACTTGGTTCATTGCACGAGTTATCATTCTGACAATACACTTCCATAGACAACCAAAAATTAAAACAATAACAATCAACATTATCACAATTATTAAACCTTGCTTGATTAATGCTCCCAGCCAGCTACTAATTCCCCATCCGTGCAATAATCTTTGGAACCAGTCCCGTTCTGAGAGCACTTGTAACTTTTGTATGCCATCTTTCAAAATTTGAATACTCTTATGAATAGATTCAGAGTGATCAGAGAGATTCATACAACACATTCCCTTAAAGTCTTTACAACCGTGTCCTTGAGCTAATAATAAAAAATCAATAGCTGCCCTATTTTGTATGGTAGCATGTCTTATGCTGTCTACATCTAATAATAAACTACTCTTACTAAAAAAGGAACCACAAGCACCACATATAAGCAACAATCTTACTGTTCCCAGACTACAATGTTCACAAGTTCGACAATGATTCTCATAGACACTGTCGTTAAATTCTCAAGGTCCCCCAGGTCCCAAATGATGTAGAATGTTACTAGTAACAGTTCTAGGTAAAATCCAGGAGAATTCTGGACGGTTGATAGCTGTTATCAGATTTTTTGTGAGTTCGACAATCACTCGGCATTGTCGTTGTCTGCAGAGCTGGATTTCGGTTACACCGCAGGGTGAGTCCATCTACTAGGCACCTATAACGGTCCGTGATCTGTGGAAACACAACTATAACCTCTTCCATTAAACAGCAAAGGACTTGGCCCTTCCAAATTACCAGATTGTGGATTTTTATACGGGATTTGAATTTCGGGAGTGGCTTGTAACTGTATTTTACTATTATGAATTACTACTGGCAGCTGTTCAGCACCCGCAGCCGAATGCAAGAAATTCAAAGTAAATAAGACTTTGTTTAGTCGAATAGATGGGTCCTTAACCTCTACGTCCTTTTGCTTTTCTAGATATAATTTAATAGTTCGGTGTACTCTTTCTACTATTGCCTGTCCCGTAGAACCATGAGGTATACCTGCAACATATTTAACACCCCATTTCTGCAAAAGCCATGCAACTTTGCCCCCTATGTAAGCAGGTCCATTATCGGTTTTTATAGTTTTTGGAACTCCCATAACAGCAAAACAGACCATAAGATGTCGTATTACATGAGTCGCTTTTTCTCCAGCCTGTGCAGTAGCCCACACAAATGTGGAAAAGGTATCTATGGTAACATGTACATGTTTTTGCCTTCCAAATTCAGGTACCTGTGTTACATCCATCTGCCACAGTTCACAGGCCTGAATACCTCTGGGATTAACCCCTTATCCCAGCCCTGTGCCGTGCTGACTGCATTGAGAACAAGCTTTTATAATACCTTATGCATCTGTCCAAGATATATCAAATTGCCTCTTCAAAACTTTTGCTGGCTGGTGAAATAAAGAGTGACTTTATCTAGCCATTGCAAATGAATCCACAGGCTTCACAAGAGAAAGACTCACCATTGAGTCTGCTATGGCATTTCCCTCAGCTAAGCCCAATTCACTTTGATGGCTTCGAATATGAATAACACAACAAACCTCTGATCGCTGCCATATACTTATTGGTGCTGTATTAGGTGGAAGTAACCATTCTAGAATGGCTACTTTCTGTTTTCCCTTTCTCTCCCCCTTTTTCTTTTTTCCAAACAGGCCATTGCAACAACAGTGCAAATGGATGTGTCGGGTGATTTACAAGGAGCAAGCTAAGGGGAGTGTCTTCCATTAATCGATCTGTCTTAGTCTTGCACTGGTATGAAGTGTTCAACAGACTATAAATCCCAGTAGTAGTCTATCAAAATGGTCTGCTTGACCACATATCCAGCAGTCTTTCAGTTGCATATAGTTGACCAATTTAGTTAACATAGCCACATACATATGACCATCAAAGACAGCATAACAAACTGACAACAGACAATATAGGCCTATGCTGGTCTGAATTCCTGGGTATCCCATCCTTTTTATAGCCTACTAAGTGCTAAGCGGTAACTTTCCACTCTCTCACTCCCTTATCATCCTGATTTAGCAAAAGTAAAGGTTACAAATATTCACATTGTTTGGTCTGTCTTTGAGATGCACATCCTGCTTTATCTTGCAAACTCTGCTTTGTTTTGCTAACCGATCTTCACCCTTCATTGTTGTCTTTACAGTTCTCAAGGCTTAGGCCTGCCCAGGGCATTAACACCTGTTGTTTTCTTTGCTGTTCCCAGGGCTAAAGCCAGACCAGGGCGATAATGCCTGAAGCCATTTCGTTAACTATTTCTATCCCTTCACCCACCTCTTCCCCTTTTTGTTTTACTAAAAGAGAGTTTTTATAGATTTATGATCTACCTTTGCCAAAGTTTCTATATTCTCCATTGACTATTGTAGCAAACAAGGCACACAGATTAGAATACCTAAAAAGACTGACAAAATGATTAAGATAAAGCAAAGCCATCCTGTAAAGCTCAATCCAGAAAACACTTTGTTCAACCAATTCAGTCCATCATCTTCTTGAAGGTGTGCTGTCCTTGTTATTAAGACCAGAATGCATTGTTGATTCGTGTACTTGGGGTCTCCCCTATCATTCCCCCTGTTTGCTTTACTAGCATGTTTTCACAATTTGCTATGTTCACTCTATCTGAAGTCACTTGAACCTTTATAACATGTGGCATATCAGTGATTCTTACACACCATGTAGCAGGTCAGAATAATGGTGGATTTAGACTAGACCATATCTGCAACATATGCCAACCACTGGCTTCTTGGCCTGCCCTTCTCTCCTGGATACCTCTCTGATAACAGGGGAGGCCATCCCTCACATCAACGTCTGGCATGGCATGTGTCCCCACCACTCAACGCCTGCTGGGTTGCAGCCAACAGCGGAGCTAAAAGTTCTTCTCGGTGGCAAACACAGAGGCCAACCCAGTCTTGCCCTTGACTGTGGTAGGAGGCATTTGGCCAACCTCAGTCGTGGCACCTCGTTGTCAATGCAGAGTTTCACCTCCTTCATCCAGTAACAAGTCACTAGTATGGCAGAGCACATACAGATTTACATTAGCAGTATGTAGACTACAGGGTGCAGGAGCATGTCGAAGATGCTAGTGGCAGTGAGGGACCAACCAAAGAAATTTCTTATCAGTGGAGTTCTCTCACCCTCTTAATTTGTTCCATTGTCTGCTCTATAATGCTATCATTGTATTAAACTCTTTCTCACTTTTGCCTTAGCATTTTCTAGCAGCTGCTGCAAATTTGCATGCTCTATCTGTTTTACAATTGACAAATCCATACAATACAAGGTGTGGTTTCTTATCAGCAACTGGCTAGTAAGTACAGGTGGTGTTATACACAAGATCACAGCTTCTAATAAGAGCTACTTTACAAGGACACATATTCAGACTGTTACTTTTTAATTGCTCCCAAGTGACATTTTACAGTCATTTGTTTCGCTCTTCCTCTATCTCCTTCTACTCAGGGTATTCACGGTCAGCTCCTGTAGCTGAGGCATTGGGTTTTTCCACTCATCTATCCAGCTCATGGTGAGGCTTGAGAAAATTTGCAGGCAGCTGCCATGGACCTGTGGGTAGGGGGACACAAATATACCCCTTCCCCAGGGTTATCAGTTCTTGAGAAGTAAGACAAGTTAAAGTGTTTCCTTAAAGCAAAGGCATTCTGATGAAACAGGAATGTGAAGCAGCTGCAGAAGTAAACTGCATGGTGTTAACAGTCAAGGAGTTTGCTGCATCATTGCCCATTTCTTTCTTCTTTCTCTGCCACCCTGATGCTGCTTGGGTGGCAGCTGGTAAAGCTTGTGGTTGCACTACCCCTCTCACTTTTTCAGTTAGCAGTTCTTATTTCAACCAATTGGTTCTTCCAAGTCTTGGATTCACCCCCAGGTTACTTAAAGCACACTAAGCAGGACTTCTCCTCTGTGCCCAGTGTGCTGCAGGCCTCTTTAAGCCTTATCTGTGGTGTCTCTACAAACTGGTCCGATATTTCAGTAGATCGAGAGGTGTTTTTACTCTAGCACATAACTTTTTTATGTTGCTCCCCCCGCTTTGGGCGGTTACAAACACCCATCTGCTTGACAGTAGCCATAAATACCTGCCTGCTCAACAGCAGCTCTGTATTAACCCTTTCTTGTCCGAAATGTTAATCTGTTACACATTTAAAACTTTTACATGAATCCAATAACAAAAAAAATACACAGAACAGTGTCTGCCCTCAACACACATACGCACACATACCTACAAATGGGATCCCATAAACAGACTTCACACAAATACGAAATTTAAAACACAAAATGTAGACAAAATGTGGTGCAATGACCCTGTGAAGACAATCAAGAAACCAGTGCCAAACAGCGTCATCACAATGTAAGGTGGCAGGCTCAATCTCAGCGGGCCTCCTTCACATTGTATGAGGCTTGGGCTTAAAAATTGACCAAAATGCACACTCGTTCTGATGCAGGTGGCCAGCCTACATCGGAAGAAGTGGCCAGCAATATCTATAAAGGTGTACAAGGGTCGGTAGAAACATGAACATACTTATATTTGCCAACTTTTTGATGCATGAATATCACAGAGAGACTATAAGCACACAATACATCTGCATCCCCCACCCATCTTACTTTTCCCTTTACAGTTGCCAATTTATCATGAGGATCTGGGGGATATAAATCAGGCTTCTTTTCCGGATCAACAGGTACCGGGTCAAAAGGACTATCCAGGTCAGCATCAGAAGTATCAGGAGTCAGAAACTCAGGAGCGGCAATAGTAGTTTGATGAAGATGTACAGGCTTCTCATAAATGTCGTCTGGAGTTTCAGCGTTATCAAGTGCAATTAAAACTTTTCCTCTCACAGGTTTCTGGTGATCTGAGAGAAGGCTCTTTTTCGTTCTTGTCTCAGAAGGAGATGCAAGCACCTCGCTAATATATTTTAATTGCTGCCCTTTCATCCCTTTTATGGGCCGTAAATTGCCCAGGCCAAAAAGGGTTTCAATCCCATTCATCTTTGGAGCAGGAAGAGAGACAGCCGCCGGGGTGACTATAGCTTGAACAGCTGCTGCAGCAACTTTCGACTCGGCTTTCATGTAAATTAGGGTGTTAGTAACAAAACGCCACACTGAGCCAAATGCAATGACGTTCTTTTCTTTACCAGTAATGGTAAGGTCCCACAGCTTATCACCCAAATCTAGCCATTCTTCTTGGGCAAGCAGGAGAGGGGGTGTTTTAAAATATCCATGTTCTCTAGCCCACAAAAGGAGCTTATCCAACGCCTTTTCGGCAACTGCTTCCCCTTGCTTAGCAAGGATACCTAAAAGCAGTTTTTTTGCTGTGCCAAATTCTGTTTCCATGGTCACAGCGTTTGACAGGGAAGAGGTAGCGACCCGTCCTACCTCGGTCACTGGCGACAAAGCCCCGTGACCCAAGCACCTCCGTCCGGCTCCAAGCGGCGTCTTTGTTCTTCTACCAGAAAAACATTCACGCCTATCAGCATCCCCCTGTCTGTGCGCTGAGGGTTCAGGCGCCAGATGATGCGAATGAGCTTCCAGAGTCAGTGATGAGTCCTCATAGAGGAATGATCACTGCTCCACTGCAATAACCCTTTAAGGGTATCTTCTTCATATTTAATTCCTCTCTTAGAGTATGGAGGAGATTCAACACGGCTACTTCCTCTTTCGTTACAGTAGCCCCCATTCCTCCCCGACCACTACTTGCCACTTGCCTGTGGAGTGGACCCTGGGTCTTGAGCCCAGATGGCGCAATTCCTTCTGCTTCGCCGGACAAACTTTCGGTTGGCTTCCCACCCGCCACAATCTGCTCTTGATCTTTGCCGCGACAGCTCTCAAAAGCAGATCTGAGGGTCCCTGTTCAGGAGCCATTTGCGGGGGATTAAGGACAGCACAACTGACCAATATGATCAAGGCTGACAGCTTTATTAGCTCTCACAAGCAGCTTTTATAGGGCGTTAAAACACGGTTGGCAAGATATGATTGGTCAGTGTTCCTTAGCTGAGTGTTAGTAACAACTTGACAATTGGTTAACTATAACAGCATACATTCCAAGGTTGCAGTTATCAGCTCCTCCCTGAACATCCTGATTTCATAGTCTCTTCTGCCAACTCCCTCAAACTTTCTCACGTACGCGTTCTCTAGTAACCTTCAGCCAAGGCCTCAAAGCCTTTGGTTCATTCACTAATGTCAAGTAACTGGATTGCTCACGTGGCCATTCTCAGCCAAATGACTCTCCACACTGAGCCAACAGTCTGTCATCTTTTCTCAGAATGCCGTCCTCAGTGTGAACTTTGCTTCATTATAATGTCATTAAAATGCATTTACATGCTAAAATACACTCCCGTCTCCAATGCGACCCCACCCCCCCCCCCCCCAAAAGGAGACCATGCGCTCTGAATTTTTGGTGTCATATACCTTCAAAAGGAAGCGAGAGAGATTTACACCAATAATAATAAAGGTATGTATGACTAGAGTCACTCCAGCTCCACCTTGAAGGTGAAAATAATATCAAATGACCTGAAAGAGGGGGGGACACTGGGGGAAGAGACCATCGTGGACGAGTCAAGAAAGATAACATCAACAGATTCCTGGGACCGGTCGACGGGCTGGACCTCTCTTCTCCCCCCGTAGGGACGCCTGTGGGTGAGACTTGCACTGTGTCCAGTGCTTCCCTGGGAAAACTTAGAATCTCTATAGAGTTACTTTTACTGTCACCTGCATACTTCAGAGCTATACTGTGTTAACTTTATCAAGCGCTTGTATCCATGCAACCCGTAATTGCACGTGCTTTTGCAGACAGCATTTATCACAGGCAATCCATAAGAACCTCTACCTGTTGCCTCAATAAACTCAATCAAGAAATCGCACTGTTTCGATAGCCAATCGCCACTATCGGTAAATCCGGACCAGTAGAGGTTCAAAATAAGCGAATGTGGTCAGGTTGAAATCCGGACCAGTAGAGGTTCGATATAACCGAATGTGGTCGGACGCGGAGTTGCATATTAGGAAATAAAGAAACAGGGTTATTTCCCTAACTTTTAACGCAACAGGCTCACACCGCATTGATGACACCCTGCACTAGCATACGGAACTGAATCCTTCCCTTTATGCGCAGCAACTAGGGTTACGCACCCTGAAAGCTTTGCTTCTGCATCTTGACCTGCCGCAGGGAATGACACAGCAGAGGGATGAAGTTTGGGATGCAAAGTCAAGGCAGATTCCAATCATGGAGAGAGTCTAGATGAGCTCCGAGCTTGTAGTCAATTTCCAGCATGAGAGTGATTTCTGGGCTCCTGCTCGGTTGGAAAATTGGATTGAGGATTTGCTTTGTGAACACGAGGCTGAGATTCCTTCCACTGGACACCAGAATGGCAGTAGACAAACGCAGTTTTTTTTTAATATAGAGAGGATGAATTGCTGTTTAGGAAACAGCATTGCATACCTGACTGTGTAGAGGATGCAAAACTGCAGCTTTCAGACCTGGCTCCTCTACTGCATAAGCAGGACCTGGATTTATACACTTTGAGAGCCTTGACACTGTATCCAGCACTGGATCTCACTAATGCAGAGCATACAGATGAAGTTTAAGGAAGCAATGCTATTGAAAAAACCCATGTTGGTTATACTGCTCTGAGGTCTCTGTCAGGAGGTGATTAACAGCCAGGCTTTCCTTCCTCCTCGTCCACCTTGTGTGAGCAAAGGATGGAGGCTTTGTTTTGCGAACCCTGGGCTGGGATTCCTTATGCAGGGCACCAGAACAACAGAAGAGAAATGGAGTTTATGTTAATACAGAGAGGATGGATTGCCATGCTGGCAGCAGCATTGTGTGCCTCACAGTGTGTAGGTGATGCAAAATTCCAGCTTTTAGACCTGGCTCCGCTGCTGCATAAGGAAGACATGGACTTTCGTACTTTAGGAGCCTTGACACTGGATCTCCCAAACGCAGAGCATACAGATGGAGTTTAAGGAAGCAATACTATGGAAAATAACCATGTTGGTTATACTGCTCGGAGGTCTCTGCCTGGAGGTGATGAGCAACTCAGGATTTCCTTCGTCCTCATCCTCCTAGTGTGAGCAGAGGATGGAGGCTTCACTTTGAGAACCCAGGGCTGGAATTCCTTACGCAGGTCACCAGAATGCCCTGTCTAGCTTTTGTTAAAACAGGGAGGGCGGATTACCATTTAGGAAGCACCGTTGCAGAAGCATACTTAGAAATGGTTTGGATGCAAAGTAGAGGAGAGATTGCCATGTGAGTGAGAGTCTTGAGGAGCTCTCCGAGGGGTGAGATACCCAGCACAAGTTTACTTCCTGCCCTCCTGCTCGCCTGGAGCAGGGGATAGAGGCATCGCTTTGCAAAGCCTGGGCTGGGATTCGTTCCACAGGACCCCAGAAAGACAGAGGAAAACAGGAGGTTTTGTAAACACAGAGAAGGCAGATTACTATGTAGCTAGCAGCGTTGCGTACTTCACTGCGTGTAGGTGATGCAAAACTCTAGCTTTAAGAGCTTGTGCCTCTGCTGCATAAGCAGGATATGGACTTTCGCACTTTGGAAGCTTTAACACTGCTTCCAACACGGGATCTCTGAAAACACACAGCACTCTCCGGAGGTGATTAGCAGCCAGGCTTTCCTTCGTCCTCGTCCTTGTGTGAGCAGAGGATAGAGGCTTCGGTTTCTAGAACCTGGATTGGGATTCCTTATTCAGGACTCCAGGAAGACACTGGGCAGGTCTAATTTTTGATAAAAGACACAGGGTGGGTAGAGGCTTCGCTTTATGAGGCCTAGGCTGACATTCCTTCCGTGGGACACCAGAATGACAGTAGAGAAATGGAGTTTTTGTTAATATAGAGTGGGGGAATTGCTATGCAGGCAGCCGTGCTGCGAACCTCACTGTGTGCTGATGATGCAAAACAGCAGCTTTCAGACCTCTCTACTCTGCCGCACAAGCAGGACATGGACTTTCACACTTTGAGAATCTTGACTCCGAAACCTAGATGGGACCTCCCAAACACAGAGCGTACGGAAGGAGTTCAAGGAAGCAATGAGATGGAAATACTCATTTTTTTTATACTGCCCTGAGATCCTGTCTGGAGGTGATTAGCAGGCAGGCTTTCCTTCGTCCTCGTCCTCGTGTGAGCAGAGGATGGAGGCTTCGTTTTGTGAACCCTAGGCTGGGATTCCTTAATCAGGACTCCAGGAAGCCACTAAGCAGGTCTAGTTTTTGTTAAAAGAGAGAGGGCCTATTGCTCCAGAGGCAGCACACCTGTGCGGCTCACAGTGCATTGATGATTCCCAGCACTAGCATACGGAACTGACTCCTTCCCTTTATGCGCAGCACCTAGATTTGCGCACCCTGAGAGCTTTGCTTCCGCATCTCGACCTAGCCCAGCACAGGGCACAGCAGAGGGATGGAGTTTGGGATGCAAAGTCAGGGTATTTTCCAGTCATGGAGAGAGTCTTGAGGAGCTCCGAGCGTGGAGGCGATTCCCAGCACGAGAGTGATTTCTGGGCTGCTGCTCAGCTGGGGAATTGGGTTGATGCTTCGCTTTGTGAAGCCTAGGCTGACATTCTTTCCACGAGGCACCAGAATGACAGTAGAGAAATGGAGTTTTTGTTAATATAGAGTGGGGGAATTGATATGCAGGCAGCCGCGTTGCGTACCTCACTGTGTGTAGCTGATGCAAAACAGCAGCTTTCAGACCTGTCTACTCTGCCGCACAAGCAGGACATGGACTTTCACACTTTGAGAACCTTGACTCTGAAACCTACACGGGATCTCCCAAAGGCACAGCGTACGAATGGAGTTCAAGGAAGTAGCTTATACTGCTCTGAGATCCTGTCTGGAGGCGATTAGCAGCCAGGCTTTCCTTCGTTTTTTTGTGATCAGAGGATGGAGGCTTCGTTTTTCATGCCTGGGCTGGGATACTTTACACAGGACACCAGAATGCCCGTAAGCAGGTCTAGCTTTTGTTAAAACCGAGAGGGTGGACTACCATGTCGGCAGCACCGTTGCGGATGCATACATAGAAATCTTTTGGATGCAAAGTCAGGGCAGATTGCCATTTGGATGAGCTCCTTGAGGAGCTCACTGAGTGGAGGAGATACCCAGCACGAGTTTGCTTTCTTGTCTCTTTCTCGGTTGCTGCACTGGATGGAGGCTTTGCTTTGTGAACCATGTTCTGGGATTCCTTAGAGAGGCCACCATAATGGCAGTGGAGAACTGGAATGTTTTTTAAAACAGAGGGGGCCGACAGCTATGTAGGCAGCACCGATGCGGTTTTCACTATGCAGTGATGATTGCCAGCACTGGCATTCTGGCCAGGCTCCTTGCCTTTATGCGCAGCAGTTAGACTTTCTCACCCTTAGACCTCTGCTTCTGCATGTAGTGCTGCCTCTCCTTGTGGAGCGTTATTTGGCTGAGAATGGCCACATGAGCAATCCAGACAGTTACTTGACATTAGTGAAGTAGTGAACCAAAGGCTTTGAGGCCTTGGCTGAAGGTTACTGGAGGACACGTACGTGCGAGAGTTTGAGGGAGTTGGCAGAAGAGACTACAAAATCAGGATGTTCAGGGAGGAACTGATAACCGCAACCTTGGAATGTATGCTATTACAGTTAATCAATCTTTAAATTGTTACTAGCACTCAGCTAAGGAACACTGACCAATTATATCTTGCCGTGTTTTAATGCCCTATAAAAGCTGCTTGTGAGAGCTAATAAAGCTGTCAACACTTTGATCATATTGGTCTGTTCGTGTTGTCCATCAATCTCCCGCATCTCCTAAAAACACAGATTAGAGATGGTGTTTAGGATGGAAATTCAGGGCAGTTTGCCATGTTGGTGAGAGTCTTGAAGAGCTTACTGGGTGGAGGTTATGCCCCGCACCAGTTTTCTTTCTTGTCTCCTGATCGAATGGCTTAGGGGATAGAGGCTTCATTTTGTGAAACGTGCTCTTGGATTCCTAAGAGAGGGCACCAGACAGAGAGCACGCAGGTAGTCTTTAAGTCAAAATAGATAGGGCAGATTGTCATTTTGGTGGCCTCGTTCCGGATCTCACTCTGCATGTAATGCACAACTCCAGCTTTCAGCCCTGGCTCCTCTGCTGCATAAGCCGGACCTGGGCTTTCGCACCTTGAGAGCCTTGCCACTGAATCCAACATGGGCTTTCTGAAAATACAGAGCATACAGATGGAATTTTAGGAAGCGAAGCTATGGAAAATTCCTATGTTGGTTATAACAGTGTGGAGTTCACTGTCTGGAGGTGATTAGCAGCACAGGCTTTCCTTCCACAAGTAACGACTTTTTACTGGGTGAGGCAGGTGAAACTGCATTGACAACGAGGTGCAAGGACTGAGGTTGGCCAAATGCCTCCTACCATAGTGAAGGGCAAGACTGGGTTGGCCTCTGTTTTTGACACCAAGAAGAATCTTTATCTAAGCAGTTGGCTGAAACCCAGCAGGCTTTGAGAAGTGGGGACACATGCCATGCCAGACCTTGATGTGAGTGATGGCCTCCTCTAAGAGAGCAATCCAAGAGAGAAGGGAAGACCAAGCAACCTGTGATTGGCATGAGAGATGATCTAGTTCAAGTCCCCTGCTCAAGCAGGGCCATCTAAAAGCAGGCTTCATCATTAGCATGTATTATACGTATAATAACTATCGTATTTGAATCTTCTATTCTCCAAGTCTAATGTCAAGAAGCTGCTTGTGTATGATTTAAGATGTCTTGAGCAGAGAAGAGAATAAAGAAAGCCAAGACTGTGTCTTTGGAAGTAACAGCATCTATCTCCAGGTTCCCAAGGCAACGCATGGGTGGAACCTTGGTTTTCAAGCCTGGACATCACCACTTTGCTTTGCTTACCCTCCATGTCATCTATAGACTTGTTACAAATTTGTGAAGAACTGAAGCCAAAGTACTCAACGCCGTGACCGTGCAAAACAAAAAAAGGGTAATGACTGTTTTCTTTTTGTTTTTAGTACATAAGCATGGGTGTGAAGTCTTTGACGGCTTATGTTGCATGAATTTTAGTGACTATTCCAGTTCAATACATGCATAAATAGAGAAGTTGAAGACCCTCACTGACCAGCTAGCAGAAAATATCAGTTGGAACCCCCTTCAGGGATGCATGTGGGGGTGGAACTTGCTGTAGAAAGTTGTTATATTATTAGTGGCAATTGGTATTGGGTTTTTACGTATTTTATTTTGTGTTCCATATCTTTCAGCACTTACTCATTCCCTTATAGACAGTTGTCATGGGTTCAGCAGCAGCAGTCATTTTTCTGCTTCTTGGTAGCTGGTGCAGCACTGTGTTTTTGATTTTGGGCCTGGGAACAGCACTGATAACATCAGTGTTTCGGTTACTGCTTAGTGATGTTTTGGTCTGGCCAAGGACTTTCTGAGTTTCATGCTCTGCCAGGGAGGAGGGGAGCCGGGAGGAAGCAGAGACAGGACACCTGACCCACACTGACCTAAGAGGTTATTCCATACCACAGCACGTCATGCCCAGGATGGAGAGCAGAGAGCAGAGACCCGGAAGGGTGGGGGTGCACTGCATGGTCGGGCTTGGCATTAGGTGGTGAGAAATTGTATTCTTTCCTTGTAATTTCTCTTGTCATTATTACTTTTGGTGGTAGCAGTAGTGATTTGTGTTATACCTTAGTTACTAAACTGTTCTTATCTCAACCTGTGGGAGTTGCATTCTTTTCGATTCTCCTTCCCATCCCTCCGGGAGCAGGGGGAAGAAAGAGGGGGGAGTGAGAGAGCGAAACTGTGTGACTGACTGGACTTAAACCACGACAGTTCTTTTTGGCGCCCAACGTGGGGCACGAAGGGTTGAGATAATGACAGGATTAATAGCCACTCGTCACAATGCTGATTTATTGGCTCTCAAAGTTGTTGCTTTTGGTTCTCTTGAGTTCATGGTTTCAGCCTGTTGTACCTTACTTACAGCTGGTATTTGTTATCTTGGCATGTTTCAGATATGGGTTTTGGTTTAAGGTTCTTGTTTCATTGTACTTTGTTGGAATGGCTTGTAATAGGGGCGGGCTCCGGAAGCAGTGGGGGGCGGATGTGTACCTGGCAGTTCGGCTGCTCTTCACCGTCCTGGCGAGGCTGTGGAGAGCCGAGGGGGGGCTGCCTCGGGAGCCGCCGGCTGCCGAAACGGCCCGGGGGAGCGGACCCGGGGAGCGGGAGCCGAGCCCCCCCACCGAGCCCAGCCCAACGGCTGCCGAGCAGAGGAAGGAGGTAGCAGAAGGGGTGAGTCCCCCCGCTGAGCCCAGCCCGGCAGCTGCCGAGCAGCGGAAGGAGACGACGGAGGAGCCGAGCCCTGCAGCCGAGCCCAGCCCAGCGGTGGCCGAGAGCATTCCCCAGCAGCTGCCCGCAAAGCCCCGCGAGCCCGAGCCTCAGGAGGGTGCAGGAGACTGCGCAGCACTTCCCAGCAAGGCAGAGGAGGAAGCTCTGGACTCAGACAAAGAGCAGCTGCTGGTGAGAGAGCTGGCAAGCACAGCAGCTACACCAGCCCCAGTGACAAGTACAGCAGCCTCATTTGAGAGTTCTGAAGGGTTTGAGTGGCCTTTGGGTACCCTTGAGACCTGCCTGCTGATTGTGATGGGCATCAGCATGTTGGCATGCATACACAGTGTGTTTTACCCACAACCATTTTGTCTGGTCCCAAGAGTTAAGCAGAGTGGGGTGTGGGCGTTGCCTGGGGTTAGTCTGCAATGCAGAATGACCAAGAGATTTTCCCTGCAGCTGGACAGTCATGAGTGGCAGGGTGTATGGGACAGTATGGGTGAGTATCTAGTCCACTGGGCCCCTCCAGTGCTTTGGAAGCATCACAGATGGAAGGCAGCTGCATGGTGTCCCCAGTGACAAGCTGCAGAAACTGCTGGAGGGGATGGTGAATTACTTTGAGCCTGGTGGGCCCATGACACCTCAGGCCATCAGGGCAGAGATGCAACATACAGATGGACTTATGATCGAGGGGTGGACTTAGCAATGGACACTGTTGCCCAGGTTATTGATGAGTGTGAACACTGCACACAGCCTCTCCTGCTCTGAAAGACTGTTACAAAAGATGGAGCCTGATATCATGGACTGGATGGACTCAGCAGCTTTGTAGGGATTGGTCAATGCACTGAGGGATGATCTCTCTCCCTCTCTGTGTGTATGGATGTATACATATACATGTGATGGTATACTGAAAATGTGGGATCTGAGCATGACGTGAATGGTATGGAATAAGGGGTGGATAATGTCATGGGTTCAGCAGCAGCAGTCATTTTTCTCCTTCTTGGTAGCTGGTGCAGCGCTGTGTTTTTGATTTTGGGCCTGGGAACAGCGCTAATAACACCAGTGTTTCGGTTACTGCTTAGTGATGTTTTGGTCTGGCCAAGGGCTTTCTGAGTTTCGTGCTCTGCCAGGGAGGAGGGGAGCCGGGAGGAAGCAGAGACGGGACACCTGACCCACACTGACCTAAGAGGTTATTCCATACCACAGCACGTCATGCCCAGGATGGAGAGCAGAGACCCGGAAGGGTGAGGGTGCACTGCGTGGTTGGGCTTGGTTTTAGGTGGTGAGAAATTGTATTCTTTCCTTGTAATTTCTCTTGTCATTATTATTATTGGTGGTAGCAGTAGTGGTTTGTGTTATGACTTAGTTACTAAACTGTTCTTATCTCAACCTGTGGGAGTTGCATTCTTTTCAATTCTCCTTCCCATCCCTCCGGGAGCAGGGGGAAGAAAGAGGGGGGAGTGAGAGAGCGAAACTGTGTGACTGACTGGACTTAAACCACGACAACAGTATATTATACAAAACTGTAGTATGGATGGTAAAAATTTTGTGTGTTCCATCCATGGACCACGGGGTGGCATGTGACAGTAGATACAGGCCCGTGGTGAAACAAAAATAAAACAGTGCTTTTTGGCACAGGTTGTGGGAACATAATCTTTAAAACAGTGGAGTTAACACTGCTTTTAGCAAAAGCAAGTCTTATACCAGTTGCAAGGCACATGAGGGAACGATCCGTAGTGGCTCCTCCCAGAAAACCCCTGAAAGTCCCGCAGTCCACTTTGGAAATCCCCGAACAGAGACCCTTTTTTAATAACTGAACAGCTGCGGCAAATAGCCGTAACTGGCCACTCCTGATGTAGGCTGGCCACCTATGCTGGAATGAGTGTACACTTTTGCTAGCATAAAAGCCTCGTGCAATGTGGGGAGGCAGAACTTCACACCACCCAGGTCAACGTTGCCTCAGTGGGGACATTAGCTAAGGTTGAGCCTGCCACCTTACACTGTGATGATATCTCTCAGAGATGGTTTCCTAATTTTCATCACATAGTCTTTGGTGTTTGCAAGATAAACACCAAAAACATCTGTCACAGTAACTTTCACCCTTTGCCGGCTCTTCCTCCCTATCTTTTCCTATAATAATAAACTAGGCTTTTTTTATCTACTGTGTCTCACCTCTCTCTCAACCTGGAATCCCCAAACTCTAGAACAACTTACCACACAAGGACTCACACACAAAGGGCCTGGATGTTCACACAAAAATGGAAGTGAAACTGTGATCTTAATCCAAAAATGAGATTTGTATAACATGCAGTATTCTGCAGGTACTAGTTTTTAGGGACATGCAGAATAACTTACAAGCAAAGGCATTATTTTCAGGACAGATAATCTTTAAAATCAGCAGTCCTTCTGAGAGAGAAATCCCTGATAAAATCAAGATTAGGCCAATGTTCAATTTAATTAAATGTTACAAGTATAACTTGAGAAGGCCGAGTCATCAGATCGATTTTTTTGCAATGCCTGAACACCTACATGGGATTCCTCACCAGCCAGTCACTAAGAAAACCAATATGGATTTTAGTATCTATACTTATGGCTGTTTTTATGATGAAGTTGGTGAACTTTTCATCCAGTTTGGAGCAACAAACACAGGAGCTAAATAATGTGGAGCAAGCTAGTGGGCATCCTTCCACAGCTGCATGACACAGGTGTCTAACTGTGATACTTCAAAAGCTCATTCTGAGCAACTTTTTCTCATTCATCCAATGAAATTCAGGACTTCAGCGAGCTGTCTGGGACACAGAAGTGGAGCTGTTTCCTAGTATTTCAATAACTTTAAAGAATCTACTTTTGTTCAGGCAAGGACTTTCCTCAGAGATAAATGGAGATTGGGTAACAAAAGCGAACTATACTGAAGTCAAAAATGACACTTTTACAGGAAAAACACCACTCCAGTGACGAACTGTTATGCTTCTTCCCTGATACCTTACCTGCATTACAGCACCACCCCTGTCATGTTAAATGGTGCTTTGAAATGGGGATTGGGAAACCATATTACATTCCATTTTTCAAGCAGAACAATTTTCAAACTTCTCTCCTTTCTGCCACAAGTCCATAACCTGGTGGTCCATCCACGGGGTCTCCTCTGCTTCTCCCTGCTCTCCGTGTGCTGCACCAAATTGAACAAAGCCACAATCATTGTATGCCAGAGCTGCATGGGGTGAACAATGGGCAGGGGGTGAACAATGTTTCAGCATGGCTGCAGAATTCAAACACAGGGCTAAGATTGCCAGAACTGGTGTCCAGTGTGCACAGTTCTATTGCTTACTTGGATTAAACACTGCAGAAACCACTCAGTGAGCTAAATGTCAGAAACGTATTGTGACTTCCCCACTGCTTGTAAGACTGTAATTACATTATTCACACAAACATGGAAATCCTCTGCCCAGGCTCCAGCTGCAGCTCCCGATGGGCTCTGGTCTGCAGCAGATGCTGTGTGACAGCTGTCAGCTCCGGGGTGACCTTCACGGACACAGGCACCTCTGGAGCTAGCACTGGGTACATATGGTCAGACAGCAGAATGCTCCCTGAGAGCATGAGGCATTTCACACATGTTTAAAAGTATGAGCACATCCTCATCACCTGAAACAATTTTCATCAACTGTCCATGTTTTGCCGTGATCCAAATGAGGGATTTCCAGGATTTATTGTTAATGTTAAAGTAATATCTGGCAAGGATGGAGAGAGCACCAGTACAGGAAGAGACATACTGAGAGAATAAGAAGCTGAAGATGTGTGTTTGGTGTCTTCAGCCTGAACAGACACAGGCACATGTGTGGGACAGTGCAGGATGGGCTGTGGTTCAACGGCCAAGGGCACCAGAAAGGCTGAATGTTCCTGACAGAACCCAAGTCTTTGCCCCCTTGTCTATGGCTGATTTCCCGGTCACAAAGGCCTAAGAGAATGATGATGCGTCTTCATTATCATTGTCATTAACATGGCCATGAGGCATCAAGGAGGAGCAGTTCCCTGAGGTCCCACACTTTAAGGGCAACCTCGCTCCTCACTTCCCCAAGACCCACAGTTCCCTCAGGGGCCACTCTACTTGCAGTGCTTTTCCTCACATTCAACAGCTCCTCTGAGGTCTGCCGGTGGATGATGCAGCTTCTTTGCAAAAGCTCCCTCCTGCTTTCCTTGGAGAACTGGGCTGCACCAGGCACAGAGAAGCTTTCCCTTCAGTGCCAACAAACACAAGTTACACAATACATAATCTGATCAACTTTAAACCGCCTCTGCTCTATGACAAGTCCAAGCAGCATCTAATGTGATCCACACTGCACAATGGACTTGGTAGAAGTTTTAAACAGAGAGCTAAGAAAGAAGAGAGATAAACACAATTAAGGTGTTGACCAAAGTTTTAATGAGACTTCTGAAAGAAAGGGTTAGTTTCTAACTCCGCAGGAACCAAAGGGTTGAGAGGAGCTGACTGACAAAAGAGTAAGTGGAGGAGGGAACCTGAGAACAATGGGAAGGGAACATATCCAGATAGTCTGCTGGAAAGTTGTCTTTAGACATTGCCATTTGATCAGGAGAGGGCTGAAAATCTTCATCATTATGAGGCTGATGAAATTATAGATGGAGTAGGGGTAATACAAGTACAAGGGAAGATCAAGACTTCTTCTGCTGTTAATACAGTGCCTGGAATTCCTCTTTCTGTCATAATGGGACATACCAGGTCTTGAATGTACTCAACTGACTGAGCAGATGGAAATGTACATGTGTATTTGTGTGCACCCTGAAACAAGGGGTTAATATTTTTGAATTGAAACGGTTAACTCGTGTAAATGTCAGAGTGCTCAGTTCACTTGGTTGTTCACATATCTAACTTATTGTAAACAAGGCACACAACATGTAATCAATTTGCGAGAATAGGATGGATGCAACTCTATTGTAAAATAGACTCTTTGTCCGTATGAAATAACTGCAATGAATGCTGAAACTAGTCCAAAGAGCTTGTACAATCAGAAGAGAAATTGCACATGCTTACACTAAAAGGTGACTGAAGGAGAAGTGATTAAGGAGGAAAGACTGCCTGACGAAATAAATGATCAGAGGACTGAAGTTCCGGTAATAGGTCAACAGATGGCAGTAGAGACCGTGACATAACGAACTTCATCCCCCCCCCCCCCCCCCCCCCCTCCCCCCCATGCGCCTGCCTCAAAACTGCCCCCCCCCCCATACCGAGCTTCGGGAGGCCAGTTCTACCCGAAGGCACGAGGGAGCGGTAGACACAACTGCTGCTTCCCTCCCTGACAGACAAGGTAGGTCTGGCTAGGCATGGGGGTGTGGTTTAAACCCAGTGGGTAACTCAGAATCCAGCAGCCACTCGCTCCCCCTGCCCTTCCTCCCCAGCTCCCAGACGGATGGGGAGGAGGATCGAAAGAATGTAACTCCCACGGGTTGAGATAAGAGCAGCCCAGTAACTCAGGTATAACACAAACCACTGCTGCTACCACCAAGAATAATAATAAGGGAAATAACAAGAGAAGAGAATAAAACTGCTCACCACCTGCCAACCGATACCCAGCCGGACCCAAGCAGCTATCTAGCCCTTCTGGGTAACTGCTCCCAGTTTATACATTTGGCATGACATGCTGTGGTATGGAATACTCTGATTAGTTTGGATCAGGTGTCCTGTCTCTGCTTCCTCCTGACTTCCCCTCCTCCCTGGCAGAGCATGAGACTCAGAAAGTCCTTGGTCAGAGTAAACATCACTTAGCAACAACTAAAACCATTGGTGTTATCAGAGCTGTTCCCAGGCTGAAAGTCAAAAACACAGCACTGCACCAGCTACTAAGAAGGAAAAAAATGAGTGCTACTGCTGAACGCGGACAGATGGGAAAACGAGGGCAGCCATTGCTGCAGTGACCATGAGCTGCTGGAGAAGGACAAGTAGCAGACTGACAGTGTGCGACTGTGGAAGCGCTGATTTCATGTCACTGAAGGTCTTGCCTGCACTATTCTGGAGGTGGAAGGGGCTGTGGGTGCCTCTTGAATCTTCAGAGACAAGGTCCTCCAAGCCCAGGAAGAAGCCAATCTGAAGTGCAGGGAGTCGAGCAGGGACTGCCAAGAGCATAGACCCCTGACCTGGGAGGTCCAACAAAGCAGGAAGTGCAGGGAAGCTGGAAGGGAGCAGGCTGCCTGGGAGGCAGACAGACACCCGGCCTATGGGAGCAGTGGATGGAGGCTTCAATTTATGAGCTGTGATATGGGATGCCTGAGGGAAGGCATCAGAAAGACATTATGCAGATGGAGTTTAAGTTGAAACAGCAACTGCGGATGACTATGTTTGTGGCACCGCTGGAGAGCTCACTGCCTGCTCGTGATGCCCAGCACCAGCATTCTGACCTGCCTGCTCAGCTTTAGGAGGAGGCTGGACATTCGCCCTCTGCGAGCCTTGCTCCAGGACACATGCAATCTCACAGAGACACTGTAAGCAGGTGTTGCAGAGACACTGTGAGCAGGTGGAGTTTTAGGTAGCAGAGCTAGGACAGATTACCATGTTGGTGACACTATTGCAGTGCTCACTGTGTGTAAGTGATTCCCAGCACCAGATTTTTCTCTACTGGCTCATCCAGTGTGGGAGCAGGGGATAGGATCTTCTCTTTGTGAACCGTGCTCTGGGATGCCTGAAAGAATGCCCTAGAAAGACAGTACGCAGATGGAGTTTTAGTTAAAAGAGGGAGGGCAGATTGCCATGCTGGTGGAACCGTTGCGGAGCACATTGTGTATAGGTGATGTCCAGCATCATATTTCTCTACTGGCTCCTCCAGTGTGGGAGCAGGGGATGAAGGCTTCACTTTATGAACTCTGCTCTGAGACGCCTTAGAGAAGGTACCAGAAAGACAATATGCGTATGGAGATTTAGCTAAAATAGCAAGGGTGGAATGCCATGTTGGTGGCACCGCTGTGGAGCTCACTGTGTACAGGTGCTGCCCAGCACCAGCTTTCTGACCTGGCTCCTTGCCTGTGTATGTAGCAGCTGTACATTGGTACTCTGTGAGCTCTGCTCCTGTATTTTGAGTGGTCACACTGAAAAGACAGAGCATACAGGTTGAGTTTTAGATTGTAAAGCTAGGGCTGTTTCCCATCTTTGTGACACTACTGGTTAGCTAACGGTGTGGAAGTGATTCCCAGCACAGGGATACTTTTTGTGCTCCTCCTCTATGACAGCAGGGAAAGGAGGCTTCATTTTGTGAACTGTGCTCTGGGATGCCTGACAGAGTGCACTAGAAAGACAGCATGCATGTGGAGTTTCAGTTAAAATAGCCGGGCGGATTGCATCTTGTTGGCAGCATTACGGATCCCACAGTGTATATGTGATGCCCAGCACCAGCTTTCTGACCCTGCTCCTCTTTTGTATAAGCATGAGCCGGACACCTGCACTCTGAGAGCCTTGCTCCTGCATCTCAAGAGGGTGCATGGAACTACAGTTTTAGGTAGCAAAGGTAGGGCAGAGCGCCATGATGGTGACACCATTGTAAAACTCATGCCTTTTAGTGATTCCTAGCACCAGCTTTCTTACCTGGCTGTCGCCTTCATATGTATCAGCTGGAAGTTCACACTCGGTGAGCACTGCTCCTGGAAATGGAGAGGATACAAAGAATAGGCAGTGTACACAAATGGAGGTTTAGATAACAAAGCAAAGAGGGATTGCACTGCTGGTGGCACCTCTGCGGAGCTGACATTCTGTTGGTGATGCCCAGCACCAGCTTTTTCACCTGCCAGTTGTGCTTTATCAGGAGGCTGGACTTTTGCGCTCTGTGAGCCTTGCTCCACGACAAATTCGATCTAGCGCAGAAAGACACACTGTAAGCAGGTGGAGTCTTAGGTAGCAGAGCTAGGACAGATTACCATATTGGTAACACCATTGCAGAGCTCACACTCTGTAGGTGATACCCAGCATCAGCTTTCTGACCTGCTTGCTTGGGGTTAGGAGGAGGCTGGACTTTTGCACTCTGTAACGCTTGCTCCCAGACACACTTGTGCGCATACCGAAAGAGACACTGTAAGTAGATGGAATATTAGGGAGCAGAGCTAGGACAGATTACCATGTTGGTGACACTATTGAGGAACTCACTGTGTGTTGGTGATTCTCAGCACAGCCCTTATTTCTGTCCTCCTCTTCTGTGGGGGCAGGGGCTGGAGGCTTCACTTTGTGAACTCTGCTCTGGGACGCCTGTTCCAGAGTTCAAGCATTCCAGGTTGAGAGAGAGGAGAGACACAATGGATAAAAACCAACTAGTTTATTACTATAGGAAAAGATAGGGAGGAAGAGCCAGCAAAGGGTAAAAGAAACAGTGATGGATATTTTTGGTGGGTGCTTATCTTACCAACCCTAAAGGCCATATGATGATGATCAACAAACCAGCTCTGGGAAACATCATCGCAGTGAGAGGTGGCAGGCTAAATCTTAGGCGTCCTTGTGGAGGCAACGTTGACCTGGGTGGTATGAGGGTCTGCCTCCCTGCATTGCACGAGGCTCAGGCTTTTATGCTAACAAAAGGGCACACTCATTCCGATGCAGTGGGCCAGCCTACATCGGAAGGACTGGCCAGTTATGGCTATGTGCTATGACTGTTATTATGAAAGGGTCTCTGTACGGGGATTTCCAAAGAGGACTGTGGGACTTTTAGGGGATTTTTGTGGAGGAGCCACCACGAACCATTATCTCATGTGGCTGGCAACTGGTATAAGATGCTCTTTTGCTAACAGGGGTTTTAAGTCTCCTGTTTTCAGGGTTATGTTTCCACAGTCCATGCCAAACCGTAATGCTCTATTTTTGTGTGTTTCATCACAGACCATTATCTGTTGTCACAGACACAATGCCTGAGAAAGGACACCAGAAAGACAGCACGCAGGTGGAATTTAGTTAAAATAGCGAGGGCGGATTGCCATGTTGGTAGCACCATAGAGAAGCTCACAGTATATTGGTTATGCTCAGCTCCAGCTTTCTGACCTGGCTCCTCTGCTGTATAAGCAGGAGCTGCACATACACACTCTGAAAAAAGGTAGGTCAGATTGCCATGTTGGTGACACCATTGCAGAGCTCACGCTTTGTGGGTGATTCCCAGAACCAGCTTTCTGACGTGGCTCCTCGCTTGTATATGCATTAGCTACACGTTCACACTCTCTGAGCCTTGCTCCTGGTGCTTAAGTGGGCACACTGAAAAGACACAGCATACAGGTGGAGGTTTAGGCAGCAAAGCTAGGGCAGATTACCATGTTGGTGACACTGTTGAGAAGCTCACTGTGTGCAGATGATTCCCACCACAAGCTTTCTTTACTGGCTCCTCCAGTGTGGGAGCAGGGGATGGAAGCTTTGCTTTATGAACTCTGCTCTGGGAAGCCAGAGAGAAGGCACCAGAAAGACAGTAGGCAGATAGAGTTTCAGTTAAGACATGCAGGGCAGACTGCTATGTTGGTGGCACACTGCAGAGCTCACAGTGTATAGATAATGCTCAGCACAAGCTATCTGATCTGGCTACTCACCTGTTGTCGTGGTTTAAGCCTCTATAACTCATGCAGTTTTGCTCACTCACTCCCCTCTCTTTCCTCCCCCCGCTCCCGGGTGGATGGGAGGAGAATCGAAAGAATGCAACTCTCACAGGTTGAGATAAGAACAGTTTAGTAACTAAGTCATAACACAAATCACTACTGCTACCACCAATAATAACAATGACAAGGCAAATACAAGGAAAGAATACAATCGCTCACCACCGATACCCAGCCCGACCAAGCAGTGCACCCCCACCCTTCCGGATCTCTGCCCTCTGCTCTTCCATCCTGGGCATGACGTGCTGTGGCATGGAATACCTCTTCGGTCAGTTTGGGTCAGGTGTCCTGTCTGTGCTTCCTCCCGGCTTCCCCTCCTCCCTGGCAGAGCATGAGACTCAGAAAGTCCTTGGTCAGACCAAAACATTACCAAGCAGTAACTGAAAACACTGGTGTTATCAGCGCTGTTCACAGGCCAAAAGTCAAAACACAGCACTGCACCAGGTACCAAGAAGGAGAAAAAATGACTGCTACTGCTGAACCCATGACACCTGTATATGCAGCAGCTGGACATTCGCACTCTGGGAGGCTCGCTCTAGGATCTCGATAGAGCGCACCGGAGAGACACAGCATACAGGTGGAATTTTAGATAGCAGAGCTAGGGCAGATTACTATGTTGGTAACACCATGGTGGAGCTCACAGTGTATAGGTGATGCCCAGCACCAGCTTTCTGACCTGGCTCCTCACCTGTATATGCAGCCTCTGGACATGTGTACTCTGTGAGACTTCCTCTAGGATCTTGAGAGGGCACACCAAAGAGACACAGCATACAGGTGGAGCTTTATATAGCAAAGCAAGGGCAGATTCCCATGTTGGTGCTACTGTTGAGGAGCTCACTGCGTGGAGGTGATTTCCAGCACAGGCTTCCTTTCTGGACTCCTCCTCTGTGGGAGCAAGGGATGCAGGCTTCCCTTTGCCAACCATGCTCAGAAATGCCTGACAGAGGGCATCAGGAAGACAGTACGCAGGTGGACTTTCAGTTAAAATAGCGAGGGCTGTTTGTGGGCCAAAAGTAACAATGTTTGCAGCAGCAGCAAGGACATGTCTGTACAAGCACTTGCAATGTAGCAGCAGCAGGGGGAACATGTTTAAGCAAGCACTTGTAATGTTTGTAGCAGCAGAAAGAACATGTTAGAACATGTCTGGGCAGTTACTTGTCTCATCCAGAAAAGCAGTTGCTTAAGCAAAGATGATTGGTTGTAAAGGTGCATGATCAGTAAAGCCATTGGCTGATGATGGCTAGCCAGAATACTATAAAAGCCTGTAAGCTCACTCAATAAATGTCTCTGGTTGCATCACATCTGGAGTCCGTGCCTCATACGCCACAAATGGTGCTCGAACAGGGACTACAGTAGGAGCCTCACTGAGTCCGGAATGGTGCCGTAGCCTAACTGAACCAGGATTACAGAAGGATTGTGCACATCCATTGCCTACTGGATAGATGAGCAGTTGGGAACCATGGGAGGGAAGTTATCCCAGTACCAAAAGCATAGTATAGATATTCTCTACAAATGGTTTGGTGCTCATAAAAGAACTGTGATAGGGCCTCAATTAGTGAATTTGTTAGAATGAATCCAAAAGAATATGCCAGATTTCCTGTGTGAAGATGCTCTTCACATAGCAGTCTGGCAAGCAGTGGGGACACAATTACGAGCCGCTGCTGCTGCAGATGTGGCTGCCCGATGGCACCTTGAGAATTGGTGGCAGATTATGGCCATGCTAAAGACAAACAGCAGTCCTCTTCCTCTGCTGCACAGTCAGCACCTCTGTAAATGGCAGATCACCCTCCCACGAACTCTAATCCATCCCCATCGACCAACCCTTTTCTGTTACAAGCTGAAAAGGGTCCTGAGCCAAACTCCAAAGAGGAGAGTGATCCCTTTGATCAAGGCGCGATAGATCCTGAGAAGGAGCCTGATTTATTCCCTCCACCTGTTGATGTTGTTGTGGTTTAAGCCCAGCTGTAACTCAGAAAAGCCACACAGTCTCTGGCGTCTCCCCTCCCTTTTCACCCCTCTCCCTCCAAGGGATGGGGAGGAGAATAGAAAGAATGTAACTCCCATGGGTTGAGATAAGAACAGTCCAGTAACGAAGGTATAACACAAAAGCTACTGCTACCACCAGTAATAATAATGACAAGGGAAATACAGGGGAAGAGAACATAACCACTCATCATCCGACGACAGAGCAGTGAACTAACTCTTCTGGGTTCCTGCCCCCAGTTTTTACATCCTGGGCATGACGTGCTGTGGCATGTTTGCTAGTTTGGGTCAGGTGTCCTGTCTTTGCTTCTTCCTGGCTTCCCCTTCTCCCTGGCAGAGCATGAGACTCAGAAAGTCCTTAGTCAGACTAAACATTTGAGCAGTAACTAAAAACGTCAGTGTTATCAGCGCTGTTCCCAGGCCAAAAGTCAAAAACACAGCACTGCACCAGCTACTAAGAAGGAGAAAAATGACTGCTACTGCTGAACCCAGGACAGATGTAAATGCTCCAATAATGGTGAAAACCACAGCACGTAACTGGGGAGTTTGTAGAAAGGCAGCAATTAAGCAGCGTGACTGGCAGGTTGCTTTGGCATGCCCTATGATTTATCAACCTCATAGGCCACCTGAATGGCAACCGCTTCCATACGAAGCAGTTAAAGAAATACATAAGGCAGTTAAAAAGGGAGGGATTTCAGCTGACACTTTTAAAAGCCAAATAACTCCATTTTGTCAGGAAAACTTTGGGACAAAATCTTGACACTTACCCAAGATGAACAATAATCAAGACCTTAGTGGTTTTATTTGATCCCATGTCCATTCTTTTAGCCTATTTTTGTTTATTATTGCATTGGATATTTTTATGTATGGGAGGGAAAAGGAGTGGTAGGAAAACTTACATTTCTGGCAATGTGGAAGTGCCTAACATCTTAGAAGAACAAAGTGTTCTTTAATCACCAGTGACTGACTTGTGACTGTTAAAACAGGTTTCCATACATTTACTGCTTTTCCATGCCAGATTGTTAGCCTTTTATTGTAAACTCCTTTGGGAAATGGTATGTTTTTATATTTCAACATTTTTAGAATGAACACCTTGGAAATAAAATGGAAATTTTGTAACTCTTTGTTTTGTAATGTATAAAGATTATGACATTTGTTAAGGTGTACACATGAACACAAATAGTACTAGTGAAATTAGGTGATTTCTGTAAATGTGCTTGTATGCTGAAGTTTACCTCTGTTTTTCTGCATAGTATTTTTTGTTAATTATAGCACAACAGGAAGATGAAACATGACTTTTAGCCATCTCAGGAAACAAACGTCTTGTCTTTGGAAAGTTCAATTTGTTGAGTCACAAACATAATTCTGTAATAATTTGCTTTTGTACTTAAAAAAAAAAATCTTTCTTGATTAGACATTTCTGGATTATATTAACAGATCTATTGAGTGGCTACTTAAGAAGCATGTAAAATATCAATATAAAAGCAAATGTACTTTCTGGATCCACCTGTTAGAATAGCATAAAAGGAATGGCAGTCTGTTATACAGCTGACTTTAGTACATGCATAACATCTTTTTTTAAACCTGTACAAGATTTTGCAATTTTTTAAAATTATCTTTTATTTTCACCTATGGCAGGCATATTTGCCTGAAGAACACTTGTTTTGTGTGAATGCATGCTGTATTTTTGCACTAACTGGAAAACAAGGGTGTTTTTTATAGAGTAATGCCACTAGTGATGCCCTGTTAGGGTTGTTAACAGATGTTGATTCTGTGCGTCATGCAACACTGCAGAATTGGACAATGATAGACATTTTATTATTAGCCCAAGGATATGGATGTGACGATGTCAACGGAATATGCTGCATGAACCTGAGTGATCACTCAAGAGTTAATTCACAAAATTGCTCAGGATTTGAAGGAACTGTCTGGGGAATTGCAACGAAACCAAGGGTGGAACCGTTTCGGACTGTTTTCTTGGTTGAGAAATTTTGGTCCTTGACTTAGACACATAGTTGGCTTTGATGTAATAGGGCTTATAGCATTATCGATTACTATGATCTGCTTGCCTTGTTTGTTTTATTGTATTCAATGAATTATAAGCCAAAGTGTAAATCAACTGATGCTTGCACAAACACATACTTTGCTCGCTTTGCAAAGCTTAGCAAGCAAGCAAGGGGGAAATGTGGGCCAAAAGTAACAACGTTTGGCAACAGCAAGGACATGTTTGTACAAGCACTTGCAACCTATCAGCAGCAGGGGGAACATGTTTCTATGATTCTATGTTTGGGCAAGTACTTTGTAATGCTCGTAGCGGCAGAAATAATATGTTAGGACATGTCTGGGCAAGCACTTGCCTTATCCGGAAAACAGTTGCTTCAGCAAAGATGATTGGTTGTAAAGCCATTGGCTGATCATGGCTAGCCAGAATACGATAAAAGCCTGTAAGCTCACTCAATAAATGTCTCTGGTCGCATCACATCTGGATTCCATGTGTCATACACCACAGCCGATAGCCATGTTGGTGCCACTGTTGTGGAGTTCACTGTGTGGAGCTGATTTCCAGGGCAGGCTTTCTTTCTAGACTCCTCCTCTGTGGGAGCACATTCTGAACATGGGTTCACATTCTGAACCATGCTCTGGGACACCTGACAGAGGGCACCCGAAAGACAGTACGTAGGTGGACTTTAGGTCAAAATAGCGAGGGCAAATTGCCATGTTGGTGCCACCATTGCGGAGCTCACTGTGTATAGGTGATGCCCAGCACCAGCTTTCTGACCTGGCTCCTCTGCTGTATATGCAGTGGCTGGACATTCGCACTCTGTGAGCCTTGCCCCTGGATCTCAAGTGGGCACACTGAAAGGACACAGCACACACATGGAGTTTTATCAGCAAAGCTAAGGCAGATTCCCTTGTTGGTGACACTATTGAGGAGTTCAGCGTGTGAAGGTTCTGCCCAGACCAGGCTTTCTTTCTGGGCTCACTCTCGAGATCCAGAGATCCATCTCACATCCAGCAAATGCATATATAGCAGAGCAGTCAGGTCAGATAGCTGGTGCTGGGCACCACCAACAGAGTGTGAGCCTCTCAACGGTGCTACCAGTATAAGTTTCTGACCAACATTTTTTAACTAAAACTCCATCTGTGTACTGTCTTTCTGGTGCCGTCCCACAGGTGTCCCACAGCAAGGTACACAAAGCCCTCTTGAGATCCAGGAACAAGGCTCAGAGAGTGTGAATGTCCAGCTGCTGCCTATACAGGCGAGGATTCAGATCAGAAAGCTGGTGCTGGATATCAGCAACAGAGCATCAGCTCTGCAGCAGTGTTACCAACACAACAATCTGCCCTAGCTGTGCTACCTAAAACTCTGTCTGTATGCTGTGTCTTTTCGGTGTGCCCTCTAGAGATCCTAGAGCAAGGCTCAGAGTGCAAAAGTCCAGCTGCTGCATATACAGTCGAGGTGGAAGAACAGAAATCTGGTACATGGCATCACCCAAAAAAGTGTGATTTCCACAACCTTGCCACAAATAGCTTTGCCATCTTAAACTCCATCTTCTTGCAGTGCCTCTTTGATGTGCCGTCTCAAGATCCTAGACCAAGGCTCACAGAGCGTGAAAGTCCAGCTGCTGCATATACAGGCGAGGAGCCAGGTCAGAAAGCTCCTGCTGGACATCACCTATACACAGTGAGCTCCTCAACAATACCACCAACATGGCAATCCACCCTCGCTACTTAAACTAAAACTCCACCTGCGTACAATATCTCTGATGCTCACTCTTGAGATCTAGGAGGAACACTCACAGAGTGCAAACATCCAGCTAATGCTTATACAGCTGGGCAGCCAGATCAGACAGCTTGTGCTGGGCATCACCTATATATAACCACGGAGCACGTGGCTCCGCAACGCTGCCACCAACTGTGGAATAATTAGGAAATGCATGATAATTAGGAATTAAATATATATTCGAAATGCAGCATTGTCCACACATAAGAGAAAAACGGACTTTCAGGGCCTCTCAGGGCGAGATGGAGCCACACCTGGTATGCCAGGAATGTGCACTCCACAGCGGTTCCCGTGGTAACACAGACAGAGGGTAGAGCAAGGTGGAGATCTTGCGGTTACACTTTGTCCTAGCCTCAGCACAAGATGGGAACTAGGTGGTACAAGAAACTGATAAGCTGCATACTTGTTACCCTGAGCCAGCAGCCTGTCATCTTTTGACAGAATGCCGTCCTCAGTGTGAACTTTGCTTCATTATAATGTCATTATAATGCATTTACATGCTAAAATACACTCTCATCTCCAATACCCACCCACCCACCCACCCCCAAAATGAGACCCCCCCTCTCTGAGCATGCGCTCTGAATTTTTGGAGTCCTATACCTTTAAAAGCGAAGAGAGAGATTTGCGCCAATAGTAATAAAGGTATGTATGACTACAGTCACCCAAGCTCCACCTTGAAGGTGAAAATAATATAAAATGACGCAAGAGAGAGGGGGATATCAGGGAAGATACCATCATGGACGAGTCAAGGGAGATAACATCAACGGACTCCTGGGAGCAGTCGATGGGCTGGACCTCTCTTCCCCCCCATAGGGACGCCTGTGGGTAAGTCTTGCACTGTATCCAGTGGTTTCCTAGGAAATCTTAGAATCTCTATAGAGTTACTTTTACTGTTACCTTTATATTTTAAAGCCAGGCTGTGTTAATTTTATCAAGCGCTTGTATTCATGCAACTATTATTTGCACATGCTTTTGCACACAGTATTTATCACTGGCAATCCATAAGAACCCGTATCTATTGTATCAATAAACTAATTTTCTCACTGAATACGACCCCATTTCTAGTTGTGGTGCACTATCGGTGAATCCGGATCAGTGAGCTTTGAAATAGAGAATGCGGCTGGACCGATAGTTGCGTCTGATACGACTGGACAGTGTGGGACACTATCGGTGAATCCAGATCAGTAATGTTCGAAATAGCAAACATGGCCAGACTGGTAGTTACATATTGGAGCCATTTCCTGTCCTTCCTCTAATAAAGCAAGGGGTTTGCTTTCCACTATCGGTGAATCTGGATTGGTAAGGTTCGAAATAGCGAACACGGCTGGACTGGTAGTTACATATTGGAGAATAAAACAATGGGTTTATTTTCCCCCCTTTTAACGTAACACCAGCATGGCGAACCGCCATCACTATTTTAACTAAAAGTCAATCTATGTACTGACTTTCTGGTGCCATCCCTCTGGCGTCCCGGAGCAAAGTTTACAAAGTGAAGCCTCCATCCTCTGCTCCCACACTGGAGGAGCCCATAAAAAAGCCTGGTGCTGAGAATCACCTAAACACATTGAGATCTGCAATCATGCCACCAACACGGTAATCTGCCCTCCTTTGCTACCTAAAACTGTACTTCAATGCATCCTCTCAAGATCGTACATCAAGGCTCTCAGTGTGAATATCCAGGTCTTACTTAAAGAGCAGAGGAGCCAGATCAGACAGATGGTGCTGGGTATCACCAACAGAGTGTGAGCTCCACAATGGTGCTACCAACATGGCATTCCACCCTCACTATTTTAACTAAAACTCCCTCTGCATGCTGTCTTTCTGGTGCCTTTTCTCAGACACCCCAGAGCAGAGTTCATAAAGTGAAGCCTCCAACCCCTGCTCCCACAGTGGAGGAGCCCAGAAACAAACCTGGTGCTGGGAATCACCTACACACAGTGAGCTCTGCAACAGTGTCACCAACATGGTAATCTGCCCTTGCTTTGTTCCGAAAAAAATCCATCTGCTTACAGTGTCTCTTTTGGTGCACAATCAAGAGTGTCCTGGAGCAAGGTTCACAGAGTGCAATTGTCTAGCCTCCTCTTAAAGCCGAGCAGGCAGGTCAGAAAGCTGGTGCTGGGCCTCACCAACAGAGTGTGAGCTCTGCAGCGGTGCCACCAGCAGGGCAATCCCCCCCAGCTTTGCCATTTAAATCTCCATCCTTGTAGAGTGCCTCTTCTATGCTCCCTCTCCAGTTCAAGGAGCAATGCTCACAGAGTGCGAACATCCAGCCAATGCATATACAGGCGACATGCCAGGTCCGAAAGCTGGTGCTGGGAATCACCAACAGAGCGTGAGCTCGACAACGGTGTCACCAACATGACAATCTTCCCCACCTTTGCTACCTAAAACTGATATGCCCTTTTGAGATGCTGGAGCAAGGCTCTCAGAGTGTGAACATCCAACTCCTGCTTATACAGCTGAGCAGCCAGTTTTGACAGCTAGTGCTGGGTATCACGTGAGCTCCACAACGATGCTACCAACATGGCAATCTGCCCTCGCTATTTTAACTAAAACTCCAGCTACGTGCCGTCTTTCTGGTGCCCTCTCTCAGGCATCCCAGAGTACCACAGCTCACGAAGTGAAGCCTCCATCACCTGCTCCCACACTGGAGGACCCCAGAAAGGAAGCTGGTGCTGGGAATCACCTACACACAGGGAGCTCCCATGATTCAATTTTATAATATAAACTAAATGCTGTTAAAAAAATAGTTTGTGATCATTATAGTAATAATCTGTGTCTGTATCCTTGCAGGACCCATGATTCAATTTTCTAATTGATGGTCACAATGGGGTATTAGAATAAAGTATGGGTAAGTGGTATAGAATGAGGGGAAATGTAACCTTAAATCTTAAACTAACAATAGCGTGTGTGCCTTTAACATAGTGGAATAAACCAAACTATTATAAACTTATCAACATGCAGAGAAAATATTTGGCTGATGGAGGAAGGAACATCATGGGACTGAAAACAACTAAGGAGACAGTAAATTAGACCAAGGATGCAAGCCTTCGAGACAGCAGAGTGGATCCCAGCATGGTGCGAGACTGGAAGAGAACAGAAGCGAGGACACACCAACTGCTAACTTGGCACTAAGACTTTGCAAGTGTGCGCAAGCACTGATGTCATGTTTTCCCTGCAAAAACATGCCACCAGGAAAAAAAGGCCACCCATGTATCATTTCATATGGACTCACATGATTCCTTCCTGGCTGTATTCATAACCTTAACAAAGCAATTAGAAGTTTCTTGACATATTTTAATGGTAACTTGAGTGTTTGATTCATATGTTCTACTTTCCCACTAGCCTGAGGTCTACCTAGGGTATGCAGATCACTCTTTATTCTCTAACACTCTCCCACATACAATTAAAATATGTCAAGAAACTTCTTTAACTTGCTTATAAGCCCTACCAATTGCTTTGTTAACAATACAAATACAGCCAGGAAGGAATCATTTAAGTCTAAATGAACTGCTATATAGGCGGCCTTACCGATTGCACTTTGTTCCTGGTGGTATGTTTTTGCAGGCAAAACAGGATCTCAGACAATACCTGCTGGTACTGGGTAAAACTCTTAGCTCTGGCAATATCTTGGCAGGACATTACCCAGGCTGTAGCTGGACAATGCAACTCCAGATCAAGGGACCCAAAACTGGCGATTGGAATGCTCCAGAACAGGAAGGGTGGTATTGATTGTGTAATAGTGCTGCTAGGAAAGCCCTTTCCCCCAGGATAGACTGGAAAATGTACACTGGGTGTTGTACTCCCAGGTGCTATACAGGCATTACAAATTGAAGTATGTAGCCTATCCCAGGTAAGATTGCAGAACTGTGTGGCTCTTGGCACATACATATACCAGAATGGCAGAATATCCACAGATATATCAGAAATATGGAAGCAAACAAAGACATTACATCAGGCTGTTAGAGGTGATACTAACTGGGTATTTGAAGAATTATGGCATAAACTTACATCTTGGCTACTGTCATGGGTTCAGCAGCAGCAGTCATTTTTCTCCTTCTTGGTAGCTGGTGCAGCGCTGTGTTTTTGACTTTCGGTCTGGGAACAGCGCTGATAACACCAGTGTTTCGATTACTGCTTAGTGATGTTTTGGTCTGACCAAGGATTTTCTGAGTCTCATGCTCTGCCAGGGAGGAGGGGAGCCGGGAGGAAGCAGAGACAGGACACCTGACCCAAACTGACCAAAGAGGTTATTCCATGCCACAGCACGTCATGCCCAGGATGGAGAGCAGAGAGCAGAGACCTGGAAGGGTGGGGGTGCGCTGCGTGGTCGAGCTTGGTTTTAGATGGTGAGTGATTGTATTCTTTCCTTGTATTTGCCTTGTCATTATTGTTATTGGTGGTAGCAGTAGTGATTTGTGTTATACTTTAGTTATTAAACTGTTCTTATCTCAACCTGTGGGAGTTGCATTCTTTTCGATTCTCCTTCCCATTCCTCCGGGAGTGGGGGGAAGAAAGTTGGGGAAGTGAGTGACAGAACGAGCTGCGTGAGTTAGAGAGGCTTAAACCACGACAGCTCTTTTTGGCGCCCAACGTGGGGCACAAAGGGTTGAGATAAGGACAGGATTAAGGACACTCATCACAATGCTGATTTATTGGCTCTCAAAGTTGTTGCTCCTGATTCTCTTGCGTTCATGGTTTCAGCCTGTTGTACCTTACTTACAGCCGGTATTTGTTATCTTAGCATTTTTCAGATACAGCTCTTGGGTTAAGGTTCTTGTTTCATTGTACTTTATTGGAATGGCTTGTAATACGGGCGAGCTCCGGAAGCAGGGGGGGGACGGATGTGTACCTGGCAGTTCGGCTGCTCTTCACCATCCTGGCCCTCGTCTTCGCCTCCGTCTTTGTGAGGCTGTGGGGCGGCCCCAGGAGCCGCCGGCAGCCGAAACGGCCAGGGAGCGCGGCCCCAGGGACCAGGAGCCGAGCCACGCGGCTGCCGAGCAGCAGGAGGAGATGACGGTGGAGAAGCCGAGCCCTGCAGCCGAGCCCAGCCCAGCGGTGGCCGAGAGCATTCCCCAGCAGCCGCCTGCAGAGCCCTGCGAGCCTGAGCCCCAGGAGGATGCAGGAGACCACGCAGCACTTCCCAGCAAGGCAGAGGAGGAATATCGGGGCTCAGACAAAGAGCAGCTGGTGGTGAGAGAGCCGGCAAGCACAGCAGCTACACCAGCCCCAGTGACAAGTACAGCAGCCTCATTTGAGAGTTCTGAAGGTTTTGGATGGCCTTTGGGTACCCTTGAGACCTGCCTGCTGATTGTGATGGGGATCAGCATGGTGGCATGCATACAGAGTGTGTTTTACCCACAACCATTTTGTCTGGTCCCGAGAGTTAAGCAGAGTGGGGTGTGGGCATTGTCTGCGTTTAGACTACAATGTAGGATGACCAAGAGATTTTCCCTGCAGCTGGACAGTCATGAGTGGCAGGGTGTGTGGGACAGTATGGGTGAGTATCTAGTCCACTGGGCCCCTCCAGTGCTTTGGAAGCATCACAGATGGAAGGCAGCTGCATGGTGTCCCCAGTGACAAGCTGCAGAAACTGCTGGAGGGGATGGTGAATTACTTTGAGCCTGGTGGGCCCATGACACCTCAGGCCATCAGGGCAGAGATGCAACGTACAGATGGACTCATGATCGAGGGTTGGACTTAGCAATGGACACTGTGGCCCAGGTTATTGACGAGTGTGAACTCTGCACACAGCCTCTCCTGCTCTGAAAGACTGTTACAAAAGATGGAGCTTGACATCATGGACTGGATGGACTCAGCAGCTTTGTAGGGATTGGTCTATGCACTGAGGGATGATCTCTCTCCCTCCTTCTGTGTGTGTGTGGATGTATATATACATATATGTGATGGTATATTGAAAATGTGGGATCTGAGCATGATGTGGATGGTATGGAATAAAGGGTGGATACTGTCATGGGTTCAGCAGCAGCAGTCATTTTTCTGCTTCTTGGTAGCTGGTGCAGCGCTGTGTTTTTAATTTTGGGCCTGGGAACAGCGCTGATAACACCAGTGTTTCGGTTACTGCTTAGTGATGTTTTGGTCTGACCAAGCACTTTCTGAGTTTCATGCTCTGCCAGGGAGGAGGGGAAGCCGGGAGGAAGCACAGACAGGACACCTGACCCAAACTGACCAAAGAGGTTATTCCATACCACAGCACGTCATGCCCAGGATGGAAAGCAGAGAGCAGAGACCTGGAAGGGTGGGGGTGCACTGCGTGGTCGGGCTTGGTTTTAGGTGGTGAGCGATTGTATTCTTTCCTTGTATTTGCCTTGTCATTATTGTTATTGGTGGTAGCAGTAGTGATTTGTGTTATACTTTAGTTATTAAACTGTTCTTATCTCAACCTGTGGGAGTTGCATTCTTTTCGATTCTCCTTCCCATTCCGCCGGGAGCAGGGGGAAGAAAGTTGGGGAAGTGAGTGACAGAACGAGCTGCGTGAGTTAGAGAGGCTTAAACTACGACAGCTACGAAATTAGATATGGTTAAACTAGTTTGTGATCATTTTAGTAATAATCTGTGTCTATTTTTGCAAGACCCATGATTCAATTTTCTAACTGCTGGTCACAATGCTGTATTAGAATCAAATACGGGTAAAGTGTATAGAATGAGACTTACAGGATATATGTATATCCAGTAAGTCTCAGAGGGGGTTAATGTAACCTTAATCCTTAAAACTGACAATAGTATGTGTGCCTTTAACATAGTAGAATAAACCAAACTGTTCTAACTTACTAACACATAGAGAGAAAGGAATATTTGACTGATGGGGAAAGGAACATGGGACTGATAACAACTAAGGAGACAGTAAATAAGACCAAGGATACAAGCCTTCAAGACAGCAGAGCAGCACCCAGTGTGGAGCAAGACTGGAAGAGAACAGAAGCAAGGACATACCAACTCCTAACTCGGCACTAAGACCTTGCAAGTGTGCGCCAGCATTTACGTCATTCAGTACAGTGAGAAAGACTATCAATGACCACCAAAGACCCCTACCCAGAAAGAAAGCACATGCATACTTAGGATGCAAATATTATAATTAGTTCCTAGAAAATCTATTAATATGCATGAGTATGCTAAATATTTAACCGCTGTCGACATGTATCGGGGGCGCTCACGTTTCTGGAACAATTTGCATATGTGCCCAGGGCTGAAATAAAGAATGCCTGCTTTCTGAAACTCCAAACTGAGTCTTAGAGAGTTTCTCTTACCAACTCTTACAGTAACAACAGCACATCATGTCCGTATAAAAACGGGGGGGAGTTACGCGGAAGGCCAGATTGCTGCTCTGGTCAGGCTGGGTATTGGTCGGCAGGTGGTGAACAACTGTATTGTGCATCACTAGCGTTTACTGTTTTCGTTTTCTTTATCCTGTTAGTTTTGTATTCTCTCCCCTTGTTATTTCCCATCTGTCCTGGGTTCAGCAGTAGGACCCATTTTTCTCCTTCTTAGTAGCTGGTGCAGTGCTGTGTTTTTGACTTTCAGCCTGGGAACAACACTGATAACACCTATGTTTTTAGTTGTTGCTAAGTGATGTTTACTCTGACCAAGGGCTTTCTGAGTCTCATGCTCTGCCAGGGAGGAGGGGAAGTCAGGAGGAAGCAGAGACAGGACACCTGACCCAAACTAACCAAAGGGGTATTCCATACCACAGCACATCATGCCAAGTATATAAACAGGGGGGAGATACTTGGGCTAGATCACTGCTTGGGTCCAGCTGGGTATCGGTTGGCGAGTGGTGAGGAGTTGTATTCTCTTCCCTTGTTATTTCTCTTATCATTATTATCATTGGTGGTAGCAGTAGTGGTTTTGTGTTATACCTTAGTTACTGGGCTGCTCTTATCTCAACCCGTGGGAGTTACATTCTTTCAATTCTCCTCCCCATTACTCTGGGTGTGGAGGGGGAGCGAGCAAGCGGCTGCGTGGTTCTGAGTTGCCAGCCAGGCTTAAACCATGACATTCCCTTATCATTATTATTATTGATGGTGGTAGTAGTAGTTTTGAATTGTACCTTAGTTACTGGACTGTTCTTATAACAACCTGTGGGAGTTACATTCTTTCGATTCTCCTCCCCATCCCTGCAGGAGCAGGTGGGGGAAGAGGGAAGAAGGGAGAGAGTGAGTGAGCGGCTGGGTGGTTCTGAGTTACCAGCTGGGCTTAAAACATGACATTGGGAGATATGGTGAATTTTGCCACAAATGCAATGTCATGGGTTCAGCAGCAGCAGTCATTTTTCTCCTTCGTAGTAGCTGGTGCAGTGCTGTGTTTTGACTTTTGGCCTGGGAACAGCGCTGATAACACCAGTGTTTTCAGTTACTGCTTGGTAATGTTTTGGTCTGACCATGGACTTTCTGAGTCTCATGCTCTGCCAGGGAGGAGGGGAGCCGGGAGGAAGCAGAGACAGGACACCTGACCCAAACTGACCAAAGAGGTTATTCCATGCTGTTGCGTTAAATGGCAAGTGGGGAAACAAACCCCTGGTTTTATGAAGAGAGGGGCCAGGAACAGCCCCAGTGCACAATTATCAGTCCGAGTCCGTTTAATATCGGATTTATAGACTACTGTCAGACCGAGCGCTTTGAGTATCGGGTTTATAGACTACTGTCAGACCGAGCGCTTTGAGTATCGGGTTTATAGACTACTGTCAGACCGAGCGCTTTGAGTATCGGGTTTATAGACTACTGTCAGACCGAGCGCTTTGAGTATCGGGTTTATAGACTACTGTCAGACCGAGCGCTTTGAGTACCGGATTTATAGACTACTGTCAGACCGGGCGCTTTAAGTACGAGAATTACGGTCGGATACTGAAACAGTGCAGTTTATTGTGATTGGCTACCAAAACAGAGCAGTTAATTAATGCAACAGGTACAGGTTCTTATGGATTGCCGGGGATAAATACTGTCTGCAAAAGCACGTGCATATAATAGTTACATAAATACAAGCGCTTGGTAAAGTTAACACAGCTTAGCTCTAAAAGATACAGATGACAATAAAAATAACTCTATAGAGATTCTAAGGTTTTCCTAGGAAAGCACTGAATACAGTGCGAGTCTTACCCACAGGCGTCCCTATGGGGGGGGAAGAGAGGTCCAGCCCGTCGACCGGTCCCAGGAGTCGGTTGATGTTATCTTCCTTGACTCGTCCACGATGGTATCTTCCCCAAAATCCCCCTTTCTCTTGGGCTATTTTATATTATTTTTACCTTCAAGGTGGAGCTTGAGTGACTCTAGTCATACATACCTTTATTACCATTGGTGAAAATTTCTCTCGCCTCGATTTAAAGGTATATGAGACTAAAAATTCAGAGAGCATGCTCAGAGAGAGGTGGTCTTATTTCGGAGGGGGGTCGCACTGGAGAGGGGTGTGTATTTTAGTATTATAATGAAGCAAAGTTCACACTAGGACGGTATTTTGTCAAAAAGAGGACAGGCCGCTGGCTCAGGGTAGCAAGTATGCAGCTTATCAGTTTCTTGTACCACCTAGTTCCCGTTTTATCTGCTGAAGTTAGGACAGAGCATAACCGCAAGATCTCCACCTCGCTCTATCCTCTGCCTGTTACGGGAACCGCTGTGGAGTGCACATTCCTGGCATACCAGGTATGGCTGCATCTCGCCCCGAGAGGCCCTGAAAGTCCGTTTCTCTCTTACGTGTGGACAGTGCTGCATTTTGAATATAGATTTAATTCCCAATTATCCCAAATTTCCTAATTATTCCACATAATCCACCCCGTGACTATAGTCACTCAAGCTTCACAATGTTTAGAAGGAATCTGGAATGTCCCATATACTTTTTGAGTGAGGATTGCTAAGGACATATACATCCTGTGGGGATGCTAAATTAGTTAAGCATTTTAACATAATCCAAAGTCTAATATACAAAGCGATTGTCAAGGCAAAACCTAATACAGTGAATATTAACAAAATCACAACGGGGTGAAGCATCCTGTTCCAAATGCCTGTGGCAGTTGGTGACCATCCAAAGAGAGTGTCCCACCACTTATTTTCTGCATCTTTCTGGACTCTCTCCAACATCTGATGGATTTCTTCTATATCATGGTGGACAGTGATCAGAGTTCTTTGTCCTTTTTCCTTGGCCTGGGTCAACAACTGCTTCAAGTCTTCATGGTGTAGCAGCTTTCTCACCAATGTGAGATTCATCCCAATAGGAGTGAATAACAAGTCATTATACAGCGTGTGTCTTGATCGCAACAATTGTTGAGAAGTAACAGGAGCTGAATAATTGAAGTCACACCCAATAATGTTAGTAAAGTTACAAATACAAAGGTTAGTGTGATCAGTGATATTCATAGTAACATCATCTATTAATATGAAGTTGCAAAGAGTTCTCATACAAGCACATCCTTTTCCAATATATACAAGCATAGTTTCTGGATTTTCATTGGGATGTATTTCAAAATGACGAATGTTTAGTGTTAAGACAAATGTCTTATGCTTTTATGGTGTTACTTTCATAAATGAATCCTTGTTGGTTTTGTGTGATATATGCGTCGACGTCAACAGTTTGCCATTTATTGATATATTGCGCCCATACTCTATGTTCAATTGGGTAGAGCACGGTTTCATGATGATTCAGTCCTAGCGCAATGATTGGGTATATGGTACGTACCGAAGCATTGCGTATTGTTAGGACAAAAGCAGTGACTTTACTCTCAATGGGGTCATAAGTGAAATTAATCAGGTGCCACCAAGATTGAAATTTCTTTTCAAATTCAATTGCATTATCCCAGACTACTTTTTGAATTTCAGTGGGTAAGGTACCTGTTTCACCTTCCCTTATGATTGCAGCTGTCATCGATTGTACCCATATTTGGGCTTGGATACAACTGAGAGCCAGAGAGATGTTGTTTTGGGCAACATCAAGTGTATCTAAAATTAGCTGGTGGTCCTTTTCACTCGTTTCCTCCCATTGAGGTAATATATTCGATAAAAACCATTGGTGATTTCCCAAAGCCAAAAGAGAAGATTGTAAAGGGTATTTCAATTTGGTCAAGTCATGAGTTATTGTGGCTAGTTTGTTGGCTAGAATTTCCGCATCAATGCTATTCAGGACTCCTAGCCCTGTTCCTAGGATACCAGTTACATCTCTCTTTGATCGTTTTAAGGGGGTGAAGGTTCGTCCATGTAACCATGTTGACCATCCTGCATATGATGTGTCCAGGAATGGTGAACATGTGAGTTTAATTGTAGAGATGTTAATTTGCATAGATAGTTCTACACGTTTGAGGGAATATGATGGGTTAAACAGTATTTCCAACTCTACATTCCCCCTGTTTAATCCCATGCTCCCAGTATATTTTGTATGAGTCTCAGACCAGGGTTGTTGCAGGTCTGTAGAAACATAATGTTGATTCAGTTCTGCGGTTTACCATTTTTTTAAAAACTTAGGTTAGAAAATAATCATGAATGCAAAAAATACTATTACTATTACAGCTAGGATGAGTGACAAGATTTCTTGGATACACTCAAGTCCAGTGTAGGCCAGTCCATCTGTCCATGTGCAGTTCACCTAGAATTTCTGTAAACACAAAAGAGAAAACATGCTCGGCCTTTTGACCGACGGGGTTAAAAGGAAGGTAAAAATCCATCGGGTGTTAATTCAGTGTGCCTTTCCTGAATAGTCTTAGGTTTCCCATGCATGAGGATTTTAAGAGTAATTAGTACCATGGGTACTGCTCCAATCTGAGGCATTTTTACCAACACCGGTTGTCCTCACAAGGAGGGGAATCATGAAAAACATATCCTTAACATCTAAGGCAGCCATCCAAGTGTGGGCAGCTCCTTGTATCATTGTCACAATTTCGGCAATATTTGGGATTGCTGCAGTTAGAGGTGCAGTACTGGCGTTTAACTGTCGATAATCTACTGTGAAACGCCATTGTCCAGTGGGTTTCTTTACAGGCCACACCGGGGAATTGTAAGGTGAGTGAGTTCGTTTGAGGATACCTCTCTTTTCTAATTCTATTACCACCCCGTCAACCCCTGTAAGTGCTGCTGCAGGCAACAGGTATTGCCGAACATTGGTAATTTTAGGCGGAGGTAAGGGTATGGATGTTTGTAACAGACTTAATTTCATTGTCAATGCAGAGTTCTACCTGCTTTATCCAGTAAGAAATCACTACTATGGTAAAGCACATACAGATTTACATTAGCAGTATAAATACCACCGGGTGCAGCAGCATGTTGGAAATGCCAGTGGCAGTGAGGGACCAGCTAAAGAAATTTCTCACCAGTGGAGTACTGTTACCCTCTTTGCATGCTTTTTATAACACTATAATTGTATTAGAATCTTTGCAGTAGCTTTTAAAGCTACAAATTTGCTTGCTCTAACATCTGTTTTATAAGTGACAAATCCATACAATACAAGGTGTAGTTTCTTCTTAGCAACTGGCTAGTAAATACAGGTGATTTTATACACAAAATCACAGCCTCTATTAGTAGCTCCTTTGCAAGCACACATAGTCAAGCAGTTACTTTTCAGTTGGCCCCAAGTGATGTTTTGCAATCATTCATTTTTTCTCTGCCTCTCATATTCTGCTTGGGGTATTTACGATCAGCTCTTATAGCCGAGGCATCAGGTTCTTCCACTCGTCTGTCCAGCTCATGGTGAGGCTTGAGAAACTTTGCAGGCAGCCGCTATGGACCTGTAGGTAGGAGGATACAAATACACCCCCTCCCCCAGGTTATCAGTTCTTGAGAAGTAAGACAGGTTAAAGAGTTTCCTTAAAACAAAATTATTGTGATAAAACAGTGTAAAGCAGCTGCAGAAGCAAACTGCACGGTGTCAACAGTCAAGGAGTTTGCTGTGTCATAAACCATTTTTTTTTCTTTCTCTGCCACCCTGATGCTGCTTGGGTGGCGGCTGGTAAAGCTTGTGGTTGCACTGCCCCTCTTGCTTTTTCAGTTAGCAGTTTGTGTTTCAAGTATTGGATTCACCCCCAGGTTACCTTAAACACACTAAGCAGGACTCCTTCCTGGTGCCCGGTCTGCTGCAGGCTTCTTTAGGCTTTGTTTGTGGTGTCTCTACAAAACTGCTCCAATACTTCAATAGATCGAGAGGTTTTTAATGCTTTCCTTTTTTTTTCAAAGTTGCTCACTCTGCTTTGCCAGCTACAAACGCCAGCCTGCAGAGCAGCAGCCATAAATACCTGCCAGCAACAAGACTTTTACATTAACCCTTTCTTGCTCAAAATGTTAATCTGCTACCCATTAAAAACTTTTACATAAATCTGACAAATAAATACACAAAACACTGTCTGCCTTCAATATACACACACACACACATGGGATCCCATAAACACACTCCATACAACTACAATATTTAAAACACAAAATCCAAACAATCATTACTTTCACTACACAATCCCACATACAAAACATGATACAACGACCCTGTGAAGACAATCAAAAAAAACCAGCTCCGAGCAGCATCATTGCAGTGCAAGGTGGCAGGCTCAATCTCAGCAGGCGTCCCCGCGGAGGCTCTGCCTCCCCCACATTGCATGAGGCTTGGGCTTTTTTTATACTGATTAAAATGCACACTCATTCCAACGCAGGTGGCCAGCCTACATCGGAAGAAGTGGCCAATAGTATCTATAAAGGTCTGCAAGGGACAGTAAAAACACAGACATACTTATATTCACAAACCTCTAATACATAAATATTACAAAGAGACTATATCTTTTAATAAAAACATACTAGAGACCTTCCCACCTTCTCGATCCGGCACATATACGACCAAAAGAGCACACAATACATCTACATCCCCCACCATCTCGCTTCTCCCTTTACAACTGCCCATTTATCATGAGGATCTGGGGGATATAAATCAGGCTCCTTTGCCGGATCAACAGGCACCGGGTCAAAAGGACTATCCAGGTTTTATTTTTGCTCTTGAGTTGATAATTTTGAGCTTCCAAGTTTTCTCCTGTCTCCTTGTGAAAGGCTAATGATGATTTTAGCACTTCATTTTCTGATCTCAGAGCAGCATATTCTGCATCAGAAGTCAGATTAGGAGCAGGGGCATTTTTAGCTTCCTCTTGTGCACAAGATAAACAAGCACCTAACACAGCACACATAACATTTTTACCTTTTCCCACTTTCAGCTTGTGTAAAGCCCGACACTGTTTAATACGTTCCACCACTTTCTCTTCATCCTTCCAAAACTTTTGGGCCCACTCCTTCCCAGCTGGGGAAGGGGCACAATCATATTTTTGCAGCAGTTTATCCATGGCAATCCTGCCGACTACGCCAATTTTCTGTTGCGTTAAATGGCAAGTGGGGAAACAAACCCCTGGTTTTATGAAGAGAGGGGCCAGGAACAGCCCCAGTGCACAATTATCAGTCCGAGTCCGTTTAATATCGGATTTATAGACTACTGTCAGACCGAGCGCTTTGAGTATCGGGTTTATAGACTACTGTCAGACCGAGCGCTTTGAGTATCGGGTTTATAGACTACTGTCAGACCGAGCGCTTTGAGTATCGGGTTTATAGACTACTGTCAGACCGAGCGCTTTGAGTATCGGGTTTATAGACTACTGTCAGACCGAGCGCTTTGAGTACCGGATTTATAGACTACTGTCAGACCGGGCGCTTTAAGTACGAGAATTACGGTCGGATACTGAAACAGTGCAGTTTATTGTGATTGGCTACCAAAACAGAGCAGTTAATTAATGCAACAGGTACAGGTTCTTATGGATTGCCGGGGATAAATACTGTCTGCAAAAGCACGTGCATATAATAGTTACATAAATACAAGCGCTTGGTAAAGTTAACACAGCTTAGCTCTAAAAGATACAGATGACAATAAAAATAACTCTATAGAGATTCTAAGGTTTTCCTAGGAAAGCACTGAATACAGTGCGAGTCTTACCCACAGGCGTCCCTATGGGGGGGGAAGAGAGGTCCAGCCCGTCGACCGGTCCCAGGAGTCGGTTGATGTTATCTTCCTTGACTCGTCCACGATGGTATCTTCCCCAAAATCCCCCTTTCTCTTGGGCTATTTTATATTATTTTTACCTTCAAGGTGGAGCTTGAGTGACTCTAGTCATACATACCTTTATTACCATTGGTGAAAATTTCTCTCGCCTCGATTTAAAGGTATATGAGACTAAAAATTCAGAGAGCATGCTCAGAGAGAGGTGGTCTTATTTCGGAGGGGGGTCGCACTGGAGAGGGGTGTGTATTTTAGTATTATAATGAAGCAAAGTTCACACTAGGACGGTATTTTGTCAAAAAGAGGACAGGCCGCTGGCTCAGGGTAGCAAGTATGCAGCTTATCAGTTTCTTGTACCACCTAGTTCCCGTTTTATCTGCTGAAGTTAGGACAGAGCATAACCGCAAGATCTCCACCTCGCTCTATCCTCTGCCTGTTACGGGAACCGCTGTGGAGTGCACATTCCTGGCATACCAGGTATGGCTGCATCTCGCCCCGAGAGGCCCTGAAAGTCCGTTTCTCTCTTACGTGTGGACAGTGCTGCATTTTGAATATAGATTTAATTCCCAATTATCCCAAATTTCCTAATTATTCCACACATGCCACAGCACGTCATGCCCAGGATGGAGAGCAGAGAGCAGAGACCTGGAAGGGTGGGGGTGCGCTGCGTGGTCGAGCTTGGTTTTAGATGGTGAGTGATTGTATTCTTTCCTTGTATTTGCCTTGTCATTATTATTATTGGTGGTAGCAATAGTGGTCTTGTGTTATATTTTAGTTACTAAACTGTTCTTATCTCAACCTGTGGGAGTTGCATCCTTTTGATTCTCCTCCCCATCCCCCTGGGAGCGGGGGGAAGAAAGAGGGGGAAGTGAGTGAGCAAACCTCTGTGAGTTAGAGAGGCTTAAACCACGACAGTTCTTTTTGGCACCCAACGTGGCGCTCGAAGGGTTGAGATAACGACAGGATTAATAGCCACTCATCACAATGCTGATTTATTGGCTGTCGAATTTGTTGCTCTTGATTCTCTTGAGTTCATGGTTTCAGCCTGTTGTACCTTACTTACAGCTGGTATTTGTTATCTTAGCATTTTTCGGATATAGCTCTTGGGTTAAGGTTCTTGTTTCATTGTACTTTATTGGAATGGCTTGTGATACGGGGGGGCTCCGGAAGAGGGGGGGACGGATGTGGACATGGACTTGTACCTGGCAGCTTGGCTGCTCTTCACTGTCCTGGCCCTCGTCCTCGCCTCCATCTTCGTGAGACTGTGGGGAGCCGAGGGGGGGTGGCCCCGGAAGCTGCCGGCCGCCAAAATGGCCAGGGAGCACAGCCCCGGGGTCCAGGAGCTGAGCCCCCCCGCCAAGGCCAGCCCGGTGGCTGCCGAACAGCGGGAGGGGGCGGTGGAGAAGCCGAGCCCTGCAGCCGAGCCCAGCCCCACGGCGGCTGAGAGCATTCCCCAGCAGCCACCCACAGAGACCCGTGAGCCCGAGCCCCAGGAGGATGCAGGAGACCACGCAGCACTTCCCAGCAAGGCAGAGGAGAAATATCGGGGCTCAGACAAAGAGCAGCTGGTGGTGAGAGAGCCGGCAAGCACAGCAGCTACACCAGCCCCAGTGACAAGTACAGCAGCCTCATTTGAGAGTTCTGAAGGTTTTGGATGGCCTTTGGGTACCCTTGAGACCTGCCTGCTGATTGTGATGGGGATCAGCATGGTGGCATGCATACAGAGTGTGTTTTACCCACAACCATTTCATCTGGTCCCAAGGGTTAAGCAGAGTGGGGTGTGGGCCTTGTGTGGGGTTAGACTATAATCCAGGATGACCAAGAGATTTTCCCTGCAGCTGGACAGTCATGAGTGGCAGGGTGTGTGGGACAGTATGGGTGAGTATCTAGTCCACTGGGCCCCTCCAGTGCTTTGGAAGCGTCGGAGATGGAAGGCAGCTGTATGGAGTCCCCAAAGACAAGCTGCAGAAACTGCTGGAGGGGATGGTGAATTATTTTGAGCCTGGTGGGCCCATGACACCTCAGGCCATCAAGGCAGAGATGCAACGTACAGATGGACTCATGATCGAGGGGAGGACTTTGCAATAGACATTATTGCCCACGTTATTGATGAGTGTTAACACTGCACACAGCCGCCCCTGCTCTGAAAGACTGTTACAAGAGATGGAGCTTGACATCATGTACTGGATGGACTCAACAGCTTTATAGGGATAGGTCCATGCACTAAGGGATGATCTCTCTCCCTCTGTATGTGTGTGTGGACGTATATATATACATGTGATGGTATATTGAAAACATGGGATCTGAGCATGACGTGAATGGTATGGAATAAGGGGTGGGTACTGTCATGGGTTCAGCAGCAGCAGTCATTTTTCTTCTTCTTGGTAGCTGGTGCAGCGCTGTGTTTTTAATTTTGGGCCTGGGAACAGCACTGATAACACCAGTGTTTTCAGTTACTGCTTGGTAATGTTTTGGTCTGACCAAGGACTTTCTGAGTCTCATGCCCTGCCAGGGAGGAGGGGAAGCTGGGAGGAAGCAGAGACAGGACACCTGACCCAAACTGACCAAAGAGGTATTCCATGCCACAGCATGTCATGCCCAGGATGGAAGAGCAGAGGGCAGAGACCCGGAAGGGTGGGGGTGCACTGCGTGGTCAGGCTGGGTATTGGTGGTGAGCGATTGTATTCTTTCCTTGTATTTGCCTTGTCATTATTATTATTGGTGGTAGCAGTAGTGATTTGTGTTATGACTTAGTTACTAAACTGTTCTTATCTCAACCTGTAGGAGTTGCATTCTTTCGATTCTCCTCCCATCCACCCGGGAGCGGCGGGAAGAAAGAGAGGGGAGTGAGCAAAACTGCATGAGTTTTAGAGGCTTAAATCACGACATGCAGTTTATAGGAGAGGAAAACATTATGGCCTGGCTTTTTTCACAGTGGAATCACAGTGGCGTTAGTAGAAGCTTGACTGACTTAAGGCAGCAAGTTGTCCCAATAGCTCAAGCAAAATATCCTAATTCTAGTCTGAATTCCTCCTATTTAGGTTCCAAATATTGTGTGCTGCTACATATGAATTCTTGATCCATCAGAAAATTAGCTATTATCAATCTTACCCAATGTAATAAAGCGTACATGTTAATCAGCCTCTCAGACTTCCCACTGCCTTGTGTTTCTTTGTGATTCTGATCTTGAAATCGAAATTGCAGACTATGTACGAGGAAAACATTCCATCCTTCTTGAACACCCTGGTAGTGACATGTGCAACAAATGGCTGATATAGTTATGTAGCTAAGCATTCTGAAAATTAAGATACTTCACTGAACGAGCTGGATCTTTTATGTTGCAGATCTGTGGGTGCTTTAAGCATAGCTTAAGAACAGCTTGCTGTTGCCTACAGAACAGCCTGTTTTCTTAACTTTAGTCCATGTGATCATTTTAAAAATATGCCTTGTTACTCAAATATTTTTAGATGCAGACTACCAGAAACTACTAATTTGGTGAGGAACAGAGGAATCTTTACTTATTGTACAAAGTATGAAACTATATCACAGTGAGACTTAAGCACCTTATTCGAAATAAGGAAATTTGTGCTACAGTGGTGAAACACATTTAGATGCCTTCAGGTCACCAGCGACTGGCCCTGACTTCCCTCCAACGATCTTTCCAACATTGAACCCATCACACTGGGTGAAGTCCCTCATGTGCTGCTGTGTCTGAGCATGTGGTGTCACTGTAGCACAGAAAAAGTGCCAAGAACTACACTGAGAGCAATGGGTGGTGGGACTTTCAGACATTGGGATACACATTTACCAAAAGCCACCCGGTTGGTCAACACCAGAGGATCTGCCAACAGAGCTGGCCCAGCCCAGTCAGAACTTTTACATACTGTAGAGGGGGATGGAGCTCCTGTAGTGCACATAAAGAATTTGTGGGGGAAGACAGTCTGGGTTATTCCTGCTTCAGGTGAAGGCAAACCCACTCATGGGATTGTTTAAAATCTTAAGATTTTAAATTTTCTTGAAATCTGTTGTCAGCAACTAATACTTTTTGAACAAGCTGCCCAGAGAACTTATGGCTACCCCATCCCTGGAATTGTTCAAGGCAGCATTGGAACTAGATGATCTTTAAAGTCCCCTCCAACCCAAACCATTCTATGATACTGGAGAATTTTTCAGAAATCAAAAATTAACAAATCTGGATAACATATCCCCTTATGCATTCCACTTTTTTATAAAGCATTTTTTTCCTATTCCTACTCATTCTAGGGGAAACAGGTACCTCGCAAACAGAGAACATAGTACCAAAGTTTTGCACTTCCTCCTATTGCACAAACTCCTCCACATGTGGAAAAGAAAGAGTCAGGAAAGCCCATCTGATGAAACCAAAATAAAAATCACGTTTGTAGCATGGTCAGAGAACACGCATGCAAGCTATAGTATGAGAAACTAGCAGTGTATGTCAGGGCTAAGAAACTGCATAGAATTTATGTTTCAGACCATGATCCTGCTTAGACATTTGGAGGTGATTTGGGTTTGTTTCACCCTTTCTACAGAAAGATTTGTGCCATTCTTGGTGGAACCCAAATCCAACCTTGGCTCACTGAAAGAAAACGAAGAGGATAACGGGAAACTATCTTCCCTCAGGCAGACTATCTTTGTTTCACACACTCAAACCTGTCCCACTTCTCATAAAGTATATGAAGTACAGCATACCTTCTCTACATAGAAAGACTGCTTATTTACAAGGAATAGGGTAGCAGCAGAGTTCCCCAGGGCAGTGGGAAGCTAATATTCAAACATCCGAGCTCTTTGCAGTACCAAATTCTCTCCCCATAATCCTAGCTAGAGTGTGTCGATGCACCCAATGTAGGATCAGAGTTCAGCACTGTAATTCTCTTTTTGGAGTCAGTCTTTACAGAAGGACGTATCTGTCAAGTGGAACTCAGAGGGGAAAAAAAGAGTACCATGCAAGCAACTGACTTAAGTTGTATTTATTGATTGTTGAAGTAGCCTGGGAGAATCTGGTTTTTTTTCCTGACATTTGATTGTCTAGTTTGTAGGTTCTCTAGGATGATATTACTCCTGGGGAGATTCTAACAGGACACAAGAGGAAAATTGTTCACAATGAGAACAATCAGCCATTGGAATACTCTCCCCAGGGAAGTGGTGGACTCCCCAGTGGACTCTACTAAAGATTCATCTGGACAGGGTGCTGGGACATCTGGTCTAGGTCATGCTTTGCCTAGAAAGGTTGGACCAGATGATTCTTGTGGTCCCTTCCAACTTTGTATTCTATGATTTTAAGAGTCTGATCCTAAGGAAATCATTGCTGTTGATAAGCATCGGTGTGCTGCATCCTCATACAGCAGTTGCTTTCCCTCTGGCAAAGAAATCATAGCAGAACTACAGCTACATACATGCATGAGTGCACTATCACCTTACACATCCCCACTCCCTCCATAAAACATGAAACCCATGTGGACCTGTAGATTCAGCACCCTTCAGGCACTCTCTGAAGACAAACAGGGTTGTGTGGGTGATGATTGCGGTCCTACAGCCACTCGCAAATCTGCTGGCGGGCTTTTCACCACCTGCTGCTTTTATAGTGGGCCTTCCCCTTCAGTGCCTTGCAAGGACATGATATAAGGAAAGCAAGTGCCTGGAAAACATAGGGTCAAAATGCTTTTAACTGAGGTCTAAGACAGAGAATAAGGTTTGTGTTGCAAGTCTGTGGTGTGGTAACAGAATTTAGTAGTCTTACTAACAAGAGTAAATTATTTCTTTCCATCCTTCTAATGAGTGAACTCTTTCTTACCATCCTTCTAATTTATCAGTTAGTTTGGAGACACTGACTCCCGAACATCTGCTAGGCTGGGATACTCCTTGTCTCCCCATCCTGTCCTGCTTGCAATAAATTTTGTACAAAGGTCACACTGCTCTAAATCTTTGCCAGCTATCAGAAACTTGCAGATATGGCTGGTTTCAGCTAATTGTGACTACTGGGGCATCCAACTGTGCCAAAGGTGAAAAGTGCACCCTGAGGAAGACTGCTTACTTCATGTTGAAGACCCCTGCCCACATGAGGAAGACTACTTACTTCATCTTGAAGACCCCTGCCCACGACCATTGGAGGGCAGCGCACAAGCGCCAAAAGGGGGGAGACTTATGATAATGAGTACCTAAACTAATTGTAATAACTCCGCAGCTCTCTCTCGGGAACCTAATGAATATGCATGTTTGTGTGTAATAAATATCTGCTTGCTTAACCCCTCGGCGTGCAAGTTAGGAAGAGTGATCCCCCTTGCACCCGGTGCCCTAATAAACATACCTGCTTTATAACTCTCCTTGAGTTGTAGAGTCTGATTCTGTGCTTCAGGCAGCAGCACTGCTAAGGGTGTCTGATCCCACAAGGCTGACCTTCATCCCTACCAATGCATGGCCAACTGCCACTCTGAACCCGTTAGGCACTATCTGAACTTGCTATTTCCAGGACAGCTGCTGAGCTAGGGCTCATCCTGCCAGCTCGTTTAGCAGCCGCCCGCTGGCAGGCCTGCCGCTGAGCACGCCGGCGGTGCGGGCACCTCCACCCAGCCACCGCCTACCGGGGCACAGGCCACGGTTCCCGCTGGGGATCCACTCACTGACCACCACCACAAGGCGCCTTTCCAAGAGCTGGACTGGGATTCAGCCGGGGAGGGCCCTCGGAGACCGCCATCCCCCTCACACAAACATTTCTTCTCACAGCGCGGCACGACCCCCACGGACGGCACGGGGAGCCAGCGCCCTGACTGCCGACAACCGGCCCCGGCCCCAGCGCTTCCCGGCGCCGCCACGCTCCACCGACCGCGGCGCCACGCCCAGCCCCCTATCACAAGCGCTCTGCAGCGGCCCCACCCCACCGCCCCAACTAGGGTGCACCACCCCTTCGTGACGTTAGACAGAGCGCCAGGCCACCACCCCGCAGCGCGCTGCCTGCCGGGAGGTTAAATTGGGCCCTCGCGCGCCGCCTTCCCAGCGTGCCTCGCGGCCGCCGGCATCGCAAGCAGGATCGGCCGCGGTTTTCCAGCGGTGGCGGTGGTCCGCCCGCCCCGCGGCCCTTAGAGCCCCCGAGCGAGAGCTGAGGTTGCCTTACTAGCCGTCCCGCCATGCCCCCCAAGAAGCAGCAGCAGCCGGCGGGGGGCAGCAAGAAGGCGGACCAGAAAAAGAAGGAGAAGATAATCGAGGTAAAGCGAACAGGGCCGTGTCGGCCCACACCGGGCTGGCCGCTCTCCTGCCGTGGCCCTGTCCGTGACTGCTGGGGCCTGCCGCTTCTTGCTGTTCCCCTTCGGGCGCGGGCAGCTTTTCCCCTTAGTCCTCCGCCGCTCCCAGTAGCGGTGGCGCGGGCGGCGTTGCCGGCCGCTGCCGCCCTCCATGGAAGCTCGCCACTGGTGCCTGAGTCCAGCCCCGAAGCGTCTGCGGGGGAAGCAGGTTCCCTTGGTGGCCCCAGCGCCGCCCGCATCTGTCACATCCCCGACCGTCGCTGCCATTCTTGCATTGGGGTTTGGGTTTCCTGCTTGGGCATCTGTTGGCATGAAAGATAGTAGCTGCTCTGCTGTTTGGGCAGAATATCCGTCTAATGGAAGTGCTCTTTTAAATCTAGCACTGTGGATTATTGTTTCTGTGTTATTTGAGAACATTAGGGTGGCTGTTCTTGCTCTCTGTTGGCTTCAGATTTTCTGATGTTCTTGCTGAATCCAGCTACATTCAGAAACATGCAGCTGAAAGGAGAAAGATCTGCATTGATTAGTAACAAATATTACACAATTAAAATACACAGTGATTATATAATCTGTGTTTCATTTGCACAGAAATGAAGTGTGTGAATAACATATTTTCTTTCCCAGAGCTTTGAAGAGTATGTTTGAACAGAGGTCTTATAACTGGATGAGCATCTATTACTTTTTCCTTGAAGGAAGAGTCAGAATCAAGTCAATAGCATGGATAGGATTCTAATGTAGACATTTCAGTTGCAGGAAATAATTAATTTCTGATGCAAATACTCATGTGTTAGTGGGCTATCCATTTTTTTTTTTCTTAAGTACAGATAGATGTGGTGTAAAAACTTCTCTAACAGTAAAAATGGAGATGCAAAGGAAAAATTGTTTCAGGCAGCAGACGGAAAGTTCTTGCAGTGGAGTTTAGGAAGTACAAACATCTGTCTGGACTTGACATAGGGGAAGGCCTTATCTTCAAGTTAATTAGAAAATGAAAAGTGAAATAATTGAAAATAAAAAGTATAATATGTTACGTGTGGCAATACTCACCTGCGTAACAAATATGTAACACTTATATATTAATTCTTGAAGATAGAAGTAATAAGCTATTTCAGGTACATAGGAAAATAAAAGGTATATTTACCACTGCTCAGTCTCCATACTTTCCTCAGACGTCATGTAGGTGGCACCATTTAGTAGGTTCTTTTGAAAAGAAAATTTTAAAAAATGGTGTGAGAGGTCTGAATATTGTCCATACTGCTGCTTGAATTGCTTGTGGTGTTAGAGAAAAACTGAAAACTTGAGAGGAGTGTCAAGTCTTTTCCTTTTGTAACAAAAATTGTTTCAGTTAATGTGGCTGTGTCTCTTGATTTAGGACAGAACATTTGGCCTAAAGAATAAAAAAGGTGCAAAACAACAGAAATTCATCAAGGCTGTGACTCACCAGGTTAAATTTGGTCAGCAAAATCCACGTCAGGTAAGCATTTATTCTGTAATGTTTTCCCACTGCAGAGTCAAATAGTCTTTCACTAGACATCTAGATTGTCATCTAATCTTGGAGTAGAAAACAGTTCAGATGTAACTTGCCTAATTTGTTGTGACTGGCACAGATTAATAGTGCTCTTGCAAAACTTGTCTAGATGGGAAGGATGTGCCTGTGTAAAGGTAGTACAGAGTACAGGAGTTTGGTTTGTTTGGTTTTTAAATAAACAACCCACAACAAGGGTGGATTTTTTGTTTACATTGAATTTTGATAGTAACATAATTAAGGTGTATCTCAAATGAAATTGCAGAAACTGGCTATCAGCAAAGTACAGTTGCAAGTTCGTTCTCTTTTTTTCTGTAACTCCCACCTAATCTAAGAAATGGTCAACAGTTAAACATATAAATAGCTGTTAGTAATAATAAAACTCGATTTGGGGGAAGATTACAAAAAGTATAAGCCTGTATGTGCTTGTTCTGCTTATAGAAGTATTTATTATTAATTAAAGTAGAAACAATTCTGCATCTTATTTGGTGAAATTTTCAAAGAAACCTGAAATTCTCAGCCACCATCTTAACACTGCTCTTCTGTATGATGAATTAAAATGTGATGTGGCTGAGATACACTTGGATACTTAATGAGAAAGCATGGGTTTCATGAAAACAATATTATTAGGGAAGCAAGTCAGGCCTCTTACTGGGGGAGCTAGTTGCTAAGTATTTGCACAGCTTCCTGCTTTATGAACAAGCTTGTAGAATATTTGCATTGGGTAAATTAATGATGTAATAATTTGTGGTAAATTCCTTACATAACATAAAGGTGAAATAACCTGTCAAGTACAGGTTTAAAGTTGATATTTGGGTCATTAGAGCTAATAATTTCTTGTTGTGGAGAGGAGGACTGCTTTGCTGTCACTTCAGAAACATTAGTGTTACTCAAATGTTCCTTCTGAGATTTCTGTATGAAATTCCTGAATCTGTACCATGTATAGGAATACCACTATGTAAACTTCCCCAGAAATTTTGTTTTCAAATGTTCATAGCTACTGACTGATGGAAGTTGGAATCTAATTTTTAGACTGGGTCATACTTTCTTGCCTTATAAAATAGTTCTCTATTAGGGTTGTTCATTAGGAAAAAAAAAAACAAATGGCAATTTTTCTCGAGTTCCAAGATACAAATGGAATTGCTGTTAAGGTTTTGTTGGGTTTTGATTGTGGGTTGGTTTTTTTTGTTGTTGTTTTGTTTTTGTTTAGTTTGTGTATTGGGTGGTTTTGTGGTTTTTTTGTTTTGTTTTGTTTTTTGTTTGTTTGGGGTTTTTTGTGATTTTTTTTTTCTTTCCCCTCTTCTCATTTGTTTGGGGTTTTTGGGGTTTTTGTGCTTATGGAACCCTAGGGTGAAACAAAAGCAGTTCTTAAAGTACTCTTTTTTTGTAGTTGACATATATGCGTCTGCATGTTACATAAAATAGGACCTTTCAGTATGGGGCACCTCCCACTAGACCAGGTTGCTGCAAGCCCCGTCCAGCCTGGCCTTGAACACTGCCAAGGATGAAGCAGCCACAGTGTCTCCGGGCAGCCTGTGCCAGGGCTTCACCACCCTCACAATAAAGAATTTCTTCCTCATATCTCATCTCAGTCTCCCCTCTGTCAGTTTAAAGCTGTTCCCCCTTGGCCTGTCTGTACCAGCCATTGTAAAAAGTCCCTCTCCAGATTTCTTGTAGCCCCTTGAGGCACTGGAAGCTGCTCTAAGGTCTTCCTGAAGCCTTTTCTTCTCCAGGATGAACAAGCCCAGCTGTCAGCCTGTCTCCATAGCATAAGTGCTCCAGCCCTCATAGCATCTTTGTGGCTTCCTCTGGACTCATTCCAACAGGTCCACATCCCTCATGTATTGGGGCCCCAGAGCTGAACACAGTACTGCATGAGCGGGTCTCATGTGAGTGGAGTACAGGGGTAGAATTACCTCCTTTGACCTGCAGGTCACGTTCCTTTTGATGCAGCCCAGCACACAGTTGGCTTTCTGGGCTGCAGGTGCACACTAACAGCTCATGGTGAGCTTCTTGCCAGCCAACTCTCTTGAGTCGTTCTCCTCAGGGCTGCTCTCATTGCAGTCTCTGCCTAGCCTGTATTTGTGCTTTGGATTGCCCTGATCTAGGTACAGGACCTTGCAGTTGACCTTGTTGAACTTCATGAGGCTGGTCCGCCTCTCAAGTGTTTCCAAGTCCCTCTGGATGGCATCCCTTCCTTCCAGCATGTTGATTTTGCCGCACAGCTTGGTATCATCAGCAAACTTGCTGAGGGTGCACTCAATCCCACTGTCCATGTCACTGGAAACAATGCTGATCAGGATCAGTCCCAGCAGTGACCCCCAAGGGTCACCGTCACCAGTCTCCACTTGGACATTGACCACAACTCTGAGTGTGACCATCTAGCCAATTCCTTATCCATTGAGTGGTCCATCTGTTAAATCTATGACTCTTCCATTTTGAGACAAGGGTATTGTGAGGGACAGTGTCAAATGTCTTGCCCAAGTCCAGGTATATGATTTTAGCTGCTCTTTCCTCATCCACCAATTCAGTGGCCCCATCGTAGAAGGCCGCCAAATATCAGGCATGATTTGTCCTTAGTGAAGCCATGTTGGCTGTTACCAATCAGCCCCTTATTGTCCATGTGTCTTAGTATACTTTCCAAGAGGATCTGCAGCTTGATCTGGCCTGGCACCAAGGTAAAACTGACCAGCTTGTAGTTCCCTGAAATCTAATTACGTTTCTCCCATGTTCTCTTTCGTCTGCCTTCATCCCTCTCTGTGGCTCTCTTACAGCTACCGGCCTTTTCTGGCTTATCCAAAAAGGGTAAGGCAGAGTTGTGTTTTATTTCTTTGACACGAATGTTTCCTTTCCTAGGTGAACTTTTTTTTTCAGTCCTTGGCTCCTTGTGCCTGTAAAATAAATGTTCTTGTCTTACAAACCACTGGTTTTCAATGAAGCATTGATATATTGAATTTATATCTGTTCAGACAAATAGTGTTCTAAAAGCAGTTAACAACTTCTACAGAAGTTTCCTAGAATTGTACTAGTATACATGAAGAGTGAGCAAAGCAGCATGGAAAGGCACTACAGATAGGCTTTTTGCGCAGATCTGGAAGTAACCACGTTGAATAGTTACATTGTTAATGTATCACAAAAGAGCAACTCATTTTCTTCTCCTACTCTCAGTATCTTTCACTTGATTTCCTAGTCTGTAACGGTGCAATAAAGGTAACTTGAGTGATCTAATGGCACCTGCCAGCATTTCACATATCTGACAAATTACGTTTGTAATATCTTCTGTTTGAAAGGTCAGTACCACTAGATGGCACTGACCGTTCGTGCAAGGGTAGGAATTCTGAGAAACTTAGAAATCACAGATTTTTCCCTCCTTCTTTATAAACCAATTCAGAATGATTTGCTATTTTAATGTACAGTTCAGGTGAAGTGAGTAATGACATTCTAATTTCATATTAATAATTTCAAATTTGGGTTCATTATAGGCTGCTCAATCAGAAAGTGAGAAGAAACTAAAAAAAGAAGATAAGAAAAAAGAATTACAGGAATTAAATGAACTCTTCAAGCCTGTGGTTGCTGCACAAAAAATTAGTAAAGGTAGGAGTAACTAAGTTCTCTTCAACTATGTTCTCTTACTCATATATCTACTTCAGGTAAAAGAATCCTTTAAAAATGTCAGTTCATTTTTTTTAAGGAAGTAGATATGGCTGTTTCTTTCTCTGTCTCGTGTGCCAAGTACTTGTTTGTTTTTTGTGTGGTTTTTGTATGTGGTTTTTTGTTGTTGCTGTTGGGTTTTTTTTGTTGTTGTTTTTTAAAGATCATTAAATATCAAAAGCTATCTTGATATTGACAGGACAGCTGTAGTTATTTCGTTGTATTCAGGCTTATTAATTAGATGCTTCTGGATGAGTGGCATGGGGTTTTTTGTGTGTAATGGTATTTGTTTAAAGCAGCCTGTCTCTGCAGGGAAATGTGAGCATCTAGATATTACAAGGAATTTAATATAATTGTCTTCATATAAAAATCATGTTCAAATCAGAACAGTAAGTTTCCAATTACTTCTGTCCTCCCTCATAATTAATGGTAGGACTTGATTTCAGAAGTGTGGTCTTGAACTTGGTTATTGAACAAACTCATTTTGTGATGAAAAGTGTTTGATACCTCCGAGAAACTCTACAGTTGGCTGCCATGTGGGAGGAAAAAACATACTTTTTAGGAATTAACTAAATGTTATCAACTCTTTGCTTTAATAATCTTCTGGAACTAATTATGCACAATAATTTTTGACTAGGCAGGTGTGACTTCTGTGTATGTCTTTAAAGCAAACCTGGTATTTGCTCATTGTGGCACATAGCAGCCGCAAAGGCCAGTTTTCCGTTTATGATCTGCAGTGGTCAGTCTTCTCCAAATAAAGTAGCTCTTGGTTTACAGTTATTTCAGAAGACTAGTACTGTTTTAATTAAAGCTTTGACTTTCTGTTGAGACTGCCAACAAGCTTTCTTATGGATCCATAGTTTTTAAACAACTAGATTACTTTAGTTGAGAATTTAACTAGGTATTGCATTACATAGTCTAACCGCTAGTAACTTGCACCCAGTGTAAAAACAGCAAGTGAAAAACTCGAGCTTAAAGTCTTACCTAAATATTCAATTAATATTACAAATAAAGGATTTCTGATTTAATCTTGTCTCATAAATACATTTCTACCTGCTATCATTTCTTCTCTCACCTCCTAAGGGTCAAATAATTCCTTTAGTGGGATGATAGTCACTTAAACTGTGATTAGGTTGATTGAATAGCTCATACTGTATGAGCAGCAATTTTTTTTCTATTTTTAAAGAAAGTGAATGAGTGGAGCTTAGATTATTAGAATTTGTTCTACTGTGGTGTTGATCCTTTAAGGAAAGGCTGAAATTGGGAGATGCTTTACTGTGTATTAACAGAGAATTACCTTATTGTATAGGAAGGAAGTTGCCCAGAGTGGGATCTTGTATGTATTACATTATATGAATAATTAATTTGCTCAGGCAAACTGCTGTCCATGTTTCTTTAAATAGTGCAGTGCCAGCTTTGATACTTAATGCAAGTGTCATGCTATACTTCATGCCCTGAAAATGTCTTATTTAGTTTGTATTTACTTTTGATGAACTTCATGTTAAAAGAACTTCAGTTTTTAAAAACATCCTAAAGATTGTGTTCTCAGAACTTTTAATATACAGCTTTTGCTTCAAAATAATATTAAAATATGAAAGAAATGTTCTTCCCTCAGGTGCTGACCCCAAATCTGTAGTTTGTGCTTTCTTCAAGCAAGGACAGTGCACTAAAGGAGACAAGTGCAAGTTTTCTCATGATTTGTCTCTGGAACGAAAGGGTGAAAAACGAAGTGTCTACATTGATGCAAGAGATGAAGATCTTGAAAAAGGTACGCAACTATACAAAATTACTAGTAAACTATTCTGATTCTGAAACTGGACTTTCAAGAGTCATCTTGTGTTGTGGTTGTGATCCTGAAGAGTCTGCTCAGTGACCCAAGCAACCCACACCACTATGTTCAAAATGACGAACAACAGTGAAGCTCATTTAAAGAATACTTGTGAACGTGCTTCTTAATAACTTATTCAGAAAAAGTTTTGACTTAGTGACACTGGATGGTTTTTTTTTTTTTCAGTTCTGCTGTATAGCACTTTACATCATACGGGCAGCAAGTTGTATAGTGTTTGGTCTTTCTGGTAGTTGCTAGTTTCTTCTGAGTTCTATAGAATGGAAGTGCAAAAGGAGGAAGTGTACGGAGTAACCAGAGTTGCCTTCCAGAATTATTACTAGTGTTTGCCCAAATGTGCACATTTGCAAAATTCAGGATGCTCTTTGGAGTTTTTTGTCTGACTTGTCTCCTTTCCCCAAATCATTTGTTTGCTACATGCTCTGGATTTTACTTTTACTTAGCAGGGGTTAGAGATTTTATAGTCAAAATAATTTCTTTTGGTTTTCCCGAATTCATCATGTCTCAGTCTTCATTTGAATTTTAGCCTCTGTCATCCTAAATGAATGTGATAGGCTCCCACAGATTCACTACTACTGTTGCCATTGGTGATCTTGCTTCTTTTGATGGAATCTTCTTTTAACTTTTAACACATGAAATTTAATATTACCTCTTTTCAATCTTCAGGTTCTGTTACCTGTATTTTTGGTCATTAGCCTTCAACCTTTTCTTTTACTCAGTCATAACCTTTTTCTTCTCCCTTGTCTATCCTTGCTAATGTACAGATGGAATGATGCAATTTTTTAGTCTTTCACTGAAACACAATTTATGCTTGTCAAAATATGAATTTCTGAGGCTTTTGAGGAAGTAGTCTTGTGAGCAGCATAGGAGAGTTTGAAAACTTCATTATAAAAGCCTGAATTTGTTTTCCATTCTATAAACTAACTAGTATGTAAAAATTGCATATTAAAACTGTTACTAGGGAGCAAAATGACAGCATTGTTTAGTATTTGAAATTTTTGTGTCTATTGGAATTTTCTGTTGTCTTTTTCTAGATACAATGGATAACTGGGATGAGAAGAAGCTGGAAGAAGTGGTGAACAAGAAGCATGGTGAGGCGGAAAAGAAAAAACCCAAAACTCAAATAGTATGTCTCTTTTTTTTTTTTTTTTTTTTTTTTCCTTCTGTAACTGAGCTGTAGTAGAGAGAATTAGCTGCAGACTGGTATTAGATGCATTTATCATTATCTTTAAGATTGAGTGGGTTATCATAGCAATGTTCTGAGTCTACAGTACATATAATAATATATTCATTTAAAAAACAACAAACCCAAAGCTTTTTCAGTGATCATAAGGTATTTTCTTATGTTAAATACAAATGGTATGCAGATGAAGTGCTTTCAAAATGGAAATGCTGAAGGAATTTGTAATGTATCTCATGCATTGCACTTGCTTAGAAGATTCAAGTATTGTAATTAGGTCTGTTATCTCATTCCAGCAACTGCTATATATATATTGGCTTATTTATGGACTGAGTGACATTTAAGCATGGAAGTTTAAATTTATAGTTTTCTCCTGTAATCTGAAATTTACTACTTGAGGCATTTGTAGCTCCTAACCTCTAACTTCAAGAGTATTCTTCAGTTTGTGTTCTAAATGGTATAATATCTTAACTCTTTTTCATTCTTCAGAATTATTACACCTACTTTTCAATACCAAATAGATAATCTCTTTAATACTGCTTAAATTTGCAAAAGTTAAATTTCAGTATGGCTAAGTGTGACCTATGAATTGCTTGTTAGAAGTTTCAGAATGGCATCTTAAGCTCAGGGTCATGAGCTGGGGGATTTAACATCTGAGGCAGACTATATTTATTTTTATTAAAAGTACTTTGGTGTTAGTGAGCAGGAAGAGAGAGACAGTCAGCATGCTTCTGCATGTGCTGCTGGCTTTAAAGCAGTACACGCTTGCCAGTCTTCTGAGTCATCCAGACTTTCTAAATTGGGATTATAATGAAGGGGAAAAGTTCTTCAGCTACATGAGTATTACATAAGTAGTTGCACTTCTTTTGTCTATTTTTTTAGTAGCAATGCATTTCACATGTTTTTTCTATTTTGAGCACAACTGGCTTTGAGTTACTGTACTTCTGACATGTAGTAGCTATACATTTAGTGTAAGTTGCTAGGAATGAAGAAAGAATGTGGTGCTAACAACTCTTGTTTTAAACAGGTCTGCAAATATTTCCTTGATGCTATTGAAAACAACAAATATGGATGGTTTTGGGTGTGTCCAGGCGGAGGAGACAACTGCATGTATCGCCATGCTCTTCCTCCAGGTTTTGTATTAAAAAAAGATAAAAAGAAGGAGGAAAAGCAAGATGAAATCTCTTTAGAAGAGCTAATAGAAAAAGAGGTAAAGTTGTCATTCAGGTACCTTTTGGTAGTATTTATTTTCATTACTTTGAAGATACAGTTGTAAATAACTTCCTAATTAATAATTTCAAAGTATAAAATGCTTCTATAGCTGCATGAGCTAGGGTGAAGGAAGTATAGTATCTGATTCATGTTTTTGTTCAGAAACTACTACCCAGTGAATAGATTAAACTATAGCTGCATACTTAGTGCAGGTATTGCTAATCCTTTAACTGTTACAACTGCTTCTATGGGCCTTTGTCATCCCCAGCTCCTTGCCACCGTAGTTCTTGTGTAACTCTGTAAGGAGGAAGCAGCACCAAGAGAACGGGGCCTTCTGAAGTTTTTTACGTGCTGTTCTGCTTATTTGTGTCAGTATTGCCTGGCAATGTTGCTCTGAGGAGAACCTGAGCGATTATCATTGGCTTCTTTCCTCCTGTACTTTTCATGTTAATTTTCATGTCTGTTCATCTCACTAAAAGGAAATCTGTGTGTTGAGTCAAACTGAGCAGATAGTGTATGTTTAACAGTGGTGAGAGTGAAGATGGAATTAAAAAGAAATGTTTTTAATTAGTTTCCAGAAAAGAGTAATTAAATCTGTAATAGTTATAGCCTTTGGAAGTAATTTCTAGCATTAATTAGTCTCTTTACTTGACAGCGTGCTGCCTTAGGACCAAATGTTACAAAAATTACTCTAGAGTGTTTTATTGCATGGAAGAGAAGAAAAAGACAAGAAAAAATGGATAAGGCTGAGCAAGATATGGAGAGGAGGAAAGCAGATTTTAAAGCTGGCAAAGCATTAGTGGTATGTTCTCCAGTCCAATTCTTAACGTAAGAAGAAAAGTGTAAATTCTTGTAATAACGTAGCTGGCCTGGAACTGCCTTTTCCTTTTCTTGCCCCCATACCCTCCACACCTTTTTTTTGTTTGTTTGTTTGATTTGGGGTTCTGTTGTTTATAGCAGTACCAATTCTGTGAAGTTTTAAATTAAGAGGGTTCTTTTTTGGTTGTGTTTTTTTTTTTTTTTTCTCCCTGTGAATAGATCTGTGGACGTGAAGTATTTGAATTCCGCCCAGAGCTGGTTGATGCAGATGATGAAGAAGCAGATGACACCCATTATATTCAAGGAACAGGAGAAGATGAGGTAAAGAACTGTATTAACTTGAGTAATATTTCAAGTTGCATTCAAGTGTGAAAACTTTAATTTGAGAGCTCTTACAGTACAATTAATAAGCTTGGTTCATAATTTAGTGCCACTGCAGAGTAGATTTTGTCAAATTTGTGTCAAAAGGAAGATTAAAGAATTTTGTATAAATCTTTTAGGAATGAGAATTTCTGTAGAGAAGTAATTCACACAGAGGACCTTTGTTTGTTTTTCAGATGGAAGACCCTGTGTGTATAAATGATGTAGATTTGAACCTGTATGTCCCAAAGGCTGTAGATGAGACTGGTATTACTGTGGCTAGTCCTGAGCGATTCAGCACATACAGGTCAATAGAAAAAGATGGTAAGTTCATTTATTTAGGCATCACTAATATAAGATTATTAACGTAAGAGCTTCCCAAAAGGCAGATAGAAACGAATTCTTGATGTGCTTAAAAGGGCAGGGAAGTGAAACTTATCAATGGTACATGCGGTTATTAAAGAAAAAGCTTGTAGAAAATGCTATGTGCTTTATATATATGCTATATGAACAAAAATCTAAGGTTTTCTTCATATTTTGTAGCTAACTTATGTTAGCTTGTAATTTCTTAGAGCAAAGTCTTGCAGAATGCATATGTTGATCTTAAAGATACGGAGTCTTTTAAGTGCAGACAACTATTCTATGATTCTGTAGGAGCAGCTTATTAAACTTGACCTAGTTACAAAAGTAGGAGTTTGAGGAGTTGGGTGCTCCAAGGTTTGGGTTTTTTAACCTGTTCTAATAATTGGTGATCTAAGCCTGCATATTAATTGGGTACATGCAATTTAACTGATATAAGTGTACATAAATTCAAATAAAGTGACTTCTTTATGGTTTCAAAACTTTAAAGCCTGTTTAGTAGGATTGTTGATTAGTGATTAAGAAACCTGTGACAGTGAAATGTGTAAGAATTATTTTTACTTACAGATAATAAATTAAGTGAAGCTTCTGGTGGTGATATAAAGAGCAGTGAGCAAAATGACTTGGAGGAAGATAATGATGGAGATGAGGAGTTGGAAAATGGAGTAATTGATGCAGTTCCAGTTGATGAAAATCTTTTCACTGGAGAGGACTTGGATGAGCTAGAAGAAGAACTGAACACTCTTGACTTAGAAGAATGAATTAAAAAGCTCAAGTAAGGAATTAGATCTATGTGACAAAATGAAAACTGACTATATTATTTTTTACTCCTTTTTGACTAGAGTTCTTAAACAGGATGTTTATGGTTACCCAGCTGATTCTGATGGGCACATCATATACCAGGAATATTTTCCTTCAGTCTCATCTACTCCAGTCTTGACTATGCTCACAGTAAAATATTCAGAGTAGTTGAGAATTACCTGACAGTTGAAGTTGCAGAAAACGAGGTTATAACTTTCAACTAGAAGTAGGAAGTGTAACTTCTTTGCCAGCATGCAAGTGTAAGTGGGCAATTTGATACCAGGTACGGTATAAAACATTCTTCACCAGAACTGCATTTTTATTCGTGATTGTGATGATTCAGAAACTGCCCGAAGTGTTCCTTAGGCAGCATACTCTAATGAAGCTGATGCAGATTATGCTTCAAGTGGTGATTTGCTTTATTTGATCAGCTGGCTATTGAAGATTGTGAACTCATACATCGTACAATACAATATGGTGCCCTTTGTTGAAAATGTTTTAAAATTTCCCACTGCCTTTTGCCAGCAAAACTGTAAATAAAAACTATCAACTTTAAAATACGTGTATGGATTTTTCTCTGTTTAAGTTAGGATATCATACCGAACTGTTAACACCTTTATTTTCTAATGCAGCAATAAACACTTCTCTCTCCACTTCTGCTGCAGAAGTGATAATGGCTTCTGTTAAATTACAGTTAACTGCAGTTATTTTTCTACACTTAATGCAGCATGAAATTCAGCTGCTGACTTTTTATGATTTTTTTTCCCCTGCTGTTCTTCTCTCCTACCCATCCATTAACTGATTTAATATGTTATACATCACTCATTGTTATTTCAGTCTCATTCTTTCCCTACTGTGTTTTGTGTATTAGCAAAGACTTCAAGTTCTATAGAGCAGGGATACTGCAGTCTAAAAAAGGCCTTTCATATTTTTGGTGGTGTATAAATAACACCAAGTTCTACAGTAGTAAGTCACCTCAAAGTGGAGCAGTGTTGTACTCTGCATTGTGTACCATGTAGGCAGCACTTACTGTCAGGCTTAAATGGAGTCAATGTGTCCTTCAAAAATCTATTGAATCCCTGCCATAAAGACTTCTCAGTAGTGGGGCTTTTTCAAGGGTTATGCCTCCTTGCCACACAGACATATCTGCAACAGTGTTGCTGAGCTAATGCTATCATTTGTATCTTTTTTTTTTTTTTCCTAAAGCCTTTAAATTACTACTTAAAAGGTCATTAAGATTTGTGGCATTGTTAGTGACCTTTCTCAAACTGCTTTTGGGTGGTAATATTAGCTTTAATGCTTATTTCTGACATTGCTGAATTGACTCGAATGCTGTCTTTAAAATAGCTGGCTTAATTATTTTGCCCTTTTGGGGGTCTGTGGCATTTGTTTTTTGCTATAGGAACAACAAGCAGTGTTTGGGAGAAAGAAGCCTACCACAATTGACTTGTTAAAATTGTTAAATTGTGTTTAAGGAAAAGCTGCAATATCCGATATAAATATTTATTTATAGAAGGAAGAATCTATAGACTCTTCATAGAAGAATCTCCATAAACAGTGCTGACAGATTATTGTATTATACTGACCAGTGGTAGGATACTTGGATATCAGGACACTTGAGAATGCAAACCATTGGAATGTATGATGCATAATTTTCTGAAGTTGTATATTTTAAATGGGAATAAAAGTAATCATTATCAAGAATGAAAATGGCTTTCTATATTTTGTGTCTTAGAGGCTGGTATGTTGTATATAATGCTGATCTGATCTGTTAAACTGATCTAAACAGGTTAAATCCTTGGCCCAGTCAGTGTTGTTAATTATTTGCATTTCGCAGTGGAGGAATGACAGGGTAACTCATTTCAGATAGTAAAACACAGAGGTAGATGGGCAGAGAAGGGAGTGTGTGTGTGTGCTCTTTTGGGTGAGGCACTGGAATGGGTTGCCCAAGGAAGTTGTGAATGCTCCATACCTGGCGGTGTTCAAGTCCAGGCTGGATGGAGCCTTGGGTGACATGGTTTAGTGGGAGGTGTCCCTGCCCATGGCAGCGGGGTTGGAACTTGATCTTAAGGTCCTTTCCAACCCTATTTTGTGATTCTGTGCATGCATCATTTAAACATTACAACAGTCGCTTTGCATAGTATTGGAGTATCTTCAGTATCTGTAAATTGAAGAAAAACTTAGTTTCATAGGCAGTAGTTTTTGGTGGATTACTTCACATGGTCAGGAAATTGTATTTTGCTATGCCTTTTTGGTTTTCACCGTTTCAACTTTGGCACTTCTAAATGAACTTGTTCCAGCCTCTTGGCTTGGTTGGTCTGTCTAGCTCTCTAACTATGAAAGTAGGGTGACTGCTTTTAAAAAAGTCTGTTAGTGTAGTTTTCAGGCATGCTTTTGAGGATTAGTAGCAATATGCTGCTACTTGTTCCTTCTGCTTGAAGATAGGCTTGAATATAACCTGTTAGAAGTTCCTGATCTTGTGGATTAAAGAAGCCTAAATTTGCAGCTGATTGGGCATTTCAGTCAGTTAATGCTCAATTAAAAATGAATGCCAAGGCCTGACTTAGGCTAGGTGAATGATTAATATATTGGAAATGAACGCTGTGATAGAAATGAGTCTACCTCAGTGTGACTTACCACTAAGTTATTGCTATTGATGCAAGTTTCTTGAAATTAGGCTGATATAAAAGTGAGTCATGGAAAAATGAGAGAGAATCTGAATCCTAAAGTAGCAGTATCTTCACTTTAGGGGCCATCCAGTTTGTATTGGTCAAAAATAGTGTTTCACAGTTACAGGAGCAGGAAGGCTTGGTGTGAGACACTCACTGGGTCGAGGTCAGGCTGGTGGAAAGGATCATAAGCCAGGGGAGGAACATCTCTGCAATTCCTGTTCCTTGCAGCATGCACCATCCCTTGCATTATCTAGTTTTATACCTATCTTAAAAGATCAGTATGTGAGAGGTATATATAAAACTATGGCTTTAACGTTCCCTGAGACAATGCACTAGTTTAGCACTTAGCCTTCACAGTACCCTTGTTACTAGACAAAAGCAATTTAAAAAACACAGCAGAAAACCCATGCCTTTCATTCCTGGTGTTTGCTGTTGTGGGAATAAAGTATTTGTTGGCTTTGAATTTTGCTATATGCTAAAATTCCATTTCTGTAGCATGCTTGAACTGCTTAAATGGGTTAGCTTTAAATTCTCATCAGTTGGTTTTTTGGTTTTGGTTTGTTTTTTTTTTTTTTGAGACCTGTGTGATTGAATTCTATGCTTGCCACTACTTTGTTACTCAGAGCTCCCTGAGTTTTATAATAAACACTGCTGTTAAAGGCCTGGAAAAAATTTGAACTAGATGATCTTAAGGTCTTTTCCAACCCTAACTATTCTATGATTCTATGAAATATCACATTATCTATTAGTTGTTTGTAACAGAAATGTTGCCCTTTCTTAATGGACAATGCTTCCCAACTCCTTTTTTTTATCAAGGGGGAGGTTTTGTTATTGATAAGCTTTGGAATCAGTGGTATGTTTTTGCAATTCAACACTCTCATAATAGATCATGTGTATTTAGCAAATAGATTGTACATAAAGAACTGACACATACAAATTAGTATTTTTAAAAGTATTAGGTTTTCTTTTACAGCTCCTTGGTCAGATGTGTAGAATAACAAATGTCAAAACAGTATGTGTCAGATATTCTGAATGCTGATTTCTATTTATTTTGTAATGTGTATGCCCCTTTTTAAAAATGAACTGAACATAATAAGCAAAAGAGGCTTAAATATTTTATAAACTTATATCTTGCAAATAACATACTTAGAAGTTTCATAAACTGTTTGTTATTCTTGTGCCAGGTGGAGTGTTTTAGTAACTTACGGAAACTGTAGCGTGATGAAGTGACTAAACTAAAAATATTAACAAGGCTAGAGCTCTGTCTCCCTGTTGTGGTTTAAGCCTCCCTAAATCACGCAGCCTGTTCTCTCATTCACTTCCCCCTCGTTCTTCCCCCTGCTCCCGGAGGGATGGGAAGGAGAATCAAAAAGAATGCAACTCCCACAGGTTGAGATAAGAACAGTTTAGTAACTAAAGTATAACACAAATCACTACTGCTACCACCAATAATAATAATGACAAGGCAAATACAAGGAAAGAATACAATTGCTCACCCAGCCCAATACCAAGCCCGACCCAGCAGTGCACCCCCACCCTTCCGGGTCTCTGCTTTCCATCCTGGGCATGATGTGCTGTGGTATGGAATAACCTCTTTGGTCAGTTTGGGTCAGGTGTCCTGTCTCTGCTTCTTCCCGGCTTCCCCTCCTCCCTGGCAGAGCATGAGGCTCAGAAAGTCCTTGGTCAGACCAAAACATCACTAAGCAGTAACCGAAACACTGGTGTTATCAGCACTGTTCGCAGGCTGAAAATCAAAAACACAGCGCTGCACCAGCTACCAAGAAGGAGAAAAATGACTGCTGCTGCTGAACCCATGACATTCCCTCACAGTGAAATTTTTACAGTCCTAAACTGAGAGAACAAGATTGCTCTCATACACAAAGATTTCTCATGTATTTTTATCTAAAGTATCTCAGTATAAATGCTCCCTGAACAATATAAAAAAGAATAAGACAAGAATTGGAAAACTGGGCTATGGGAAGGCCAGAGGAACTGCAAACACCCCTATAACAGCAGCCATACTGCATCTGACCAAGAGACCATTTATCACACTCCAAAAGCCAGACACATGGGAAAGCAAAAGGTAAGAAAAGCACAAGACCATGCACATCTCTGAGCTTGTTTTATAACGCTTCCGACAATTCTTAAGATTTACTCTAGTACATGTAGCCTGTGATGGCTTCTTCTTCTGAGCATGTTCCCTGTTTCCTCCTTGAATCCTTCTGCATTTTTAGCATCCTTTGGAAAACTGATTCCACAGCTCTGCTGCATCTTGTTTTGAATGTGACTCCTCCTACCTTGTATTATTGGACCCCTAGGGAAAAATACTTGGAGGAAGTAATATCCTATGCCTTCCTTAGCTTTGACTTGATGCCATGTAGAGAAAATGGATATAAAAAAAAGAGATGATGTATTTTACATGTGAAGAACACAATCCCTTGATGTATTTCTGTGCTAGAAACTTTTTTTACAGAATTAGAAATTTTAATTAAAAGTAATTTTAATTTAGTTAAAAATTCTCTCTTAAGGTGCTTGATTCATTGCTGTGAATGACACTTAATCAGTGAAATCTTTAATGAAGCAAATAGTCATTTTTCCCTCCGGTTTTGTACCAGGCATATTTTATGTAGCTATGAACACCTTAAGTGTTTTTGCAGCAATATCTGCAAATCACCCTTCTTTCTTTCCCTCACACTACCATTAGAGGCACAGAAGAGACCTTGGCTTAGTCTGTCACTTTTAGTTATTGCATTTCAAGAGATTCTCTGTCTTTTTACAGAGAGTGGCTATTGCTGCTATTGACAATAAGGCCAAGATGTTTTATTCATCTATGATGTTACAGCCCTCGTATGTGAGCACAGTCTTTCATAAGACATTATTGAAATGAATGGCAAAAGTAATCACATCTTTCAATCATAAAATAGCAGCATTTCTTTTCTGTTTAGTGAAAGAGACCTCAGAGGTAATCTCCTTATTTTACATTTGTGATTGAAAATGGTTACAGAGTGTTGTAATACATTTAGACCTTAATTTGAGCAAGTCTGGCTTAAAACTGAAGAGAAGTTCCTGAAGTATACCTGAGATGAACCCAAAGTATACCTAATCAGACTAAGGTGGACTCCTAAGTTAAAAGGAAAATAAAATGGAAAAGAAATCATCACAGCTTTCCCTTCCAAAATAATAATAATAATAAAAAAGGCATGAAAAGAAGCAGAAGCAAATTATTATAGAAGGTTCACAAGGCAAAACAACATAATTTGTACAGTCTGCCACTAGGGAAATGTGTCCTATGGATGCTGCATCCTTGGATCTGTGTTGAAATGAAACTGCCTTGTCAGCATATAACTTGGGTGTAGCACATCTTCCATAGTTGTAGCAAATCGGCATAAACCTTACGTTTCTCAGACCTCTAATATATGTTAATGGGCTAGCTATTCTAGGAGATCTTTGGTCCTCTTCATGTTTCATCTCCATTCCTGATTTATTCCTTAGTTTACCTTCTGTTGCTGCGGCTGTCAGTCTTGTGCTCTGAATATTGCATGTAAAGATTGGGATTGAAGACATCATGGTAGTCTGGCCTTCACAGAGTAACACAAATCCATCACAAGCTTTCATTCAGTGTTTTCTACCAGTCTTAGTAATGTCTGACATGTCAAGTAGTTTAGTTGTCATGGCTTGGGAACAGTAGACTACTTAAGAAAAAAATTAATTGCTCTCTACTTTGAAATTCCTATGGGAGCAACTTAATGCTTCCTTAAAAATTGGATAACAGCAAAACTTCTAGTCAAGTAATGTTTAATCCTTACTCTTTCATTGATTTCTTTTGATTGTTTTTTTCTGTCTTAAACACTACCTAAGGGAGGATTTTCTGACTGACCTCTCTACTCCATATCAACTAGTGTAGTAATGACTGTATAAAGCAGCTGGCTGCATTCCCCGTTTGAGCTACCTCCTCAGACACAGAGCAAAGCACAGCATTGCCTGGCAGCGCATGCTCTTACAATGCGCCTAGACACTCATGGGTTCTATTTATAAAATGGAGAGAAGGAGGATTAAGAAAGCTGGTCAGATAGGATGTAGCAAAGATCTGTCTAAAAATGTCAAAATAAGAGGGGATAAACTATAAGGGATCAAAAGGAATGTCTTTAACTGCTGTTGTTTCACCTTTGGGAACTTTTTCACTGGATAAGAAGCTAGCAGGAATCACAACTATGCTTCATCTCAGTAGTGTTAGCCTTTTACCACAAGCTGTTCAGTCTTTTACTGGTACAAAATGTTTGTATTCCATAAACAGTCATGCTAGATCTTGTCCTACACAGGGTCTTCCACAAATATACCAAATTACAATTCTACAGAACACTTGCTTATACATAAATAACTGCCTGTTCTCTGGATGTGTGGGGAGATAGGGAGAAGTGGAATGAGGAATTGTTGCCCAAGGCAGCAAAAAGAAAAGAGCTTTTAAATGTCTTCTTTATTCAAAGCAGAAAAGTCTGCTATTTCTGTCACTGATGAGTGTTGTCAGCATTAACTGGCAAACTTCTTTTTGAGGGATGCAAAAAAAAATTCTTTCACCAGCAGAACCCATGTCTAGACTCAGGAATTTATGGGAGCAATCTCCTGGCAATTGCAGGCTAATGTCTTGGGAGCAAACAATAAAAAACTCTCTAAATCAAAACAAACCCACACCGAACACACACCCTCCTGGCCAGACCCTCTGTTAGAAGGGTTAAAGACCTGATTCTGTAATGATCCATTTGCTCTAGTTTTATTCCTTGACATAAACATTTATTCTTCAACTCCACAAAGACGTAGTCACTAGTGTAATGTTTTGTAGATAACAAGATGCTTTGGTTTAATATTAATTCCAGACAGGACAGTATTCTTTGGATACAGAGGATCAAAATATAATGGCTTTCAAAGTGAGGGTGAGTTGGGGTTCTTTGTTTTTGGAGAAAGGGGATGCTCTCATGGGGAGGAGGAAGGAAGCTTGTTCTGCAAGATGTCCTCTGAAGCCCAGAGGCTAGAGCTAATGGCTGAGCTGCTTTATCAAGGCCATGGGGTTAAACACCTGAAGTACTCTTTTTGAGACAGAAAGAGAGGGAAATACCTTTCTCCATGTCAGTCTGCCATATTGGAATCTTTTAGTGCTTCTGTATTTGAGTGTAAAAGAATATTCACAGTGTCAGATGGAAAGGAGCTTGGCTCTACTTGACTCCATTGCCTTTCAATTCTACTTGCTCTGCATCTTACTATTTTTTAAAGCATTTAAAGTCTGAATTCATTACTAAGCACAGTGCAGTCTGAAGAATTTATTTTCCCTATTGTTAACCAGAGAATTCTTTGTAAATTTTAAACTTGGTTTTATTATAAATCCTGGAGCAGGAATGTGGAAGTGTTACTGTGATACAGGAGCACTAGAGTACAGGCACTTCAAGGCAGAATGTTGCATTATGTTTCTGGAATAGTAAATTGTTAAAGCAATGATGACTGCTTTTTAAGACTGAGCTTTATTTGAGTGTTTAGAAAATGCATGACCAAAAAAACTAGGAAAAATCAGTGCAAAGTTCTCAAAAACTAGGGAAGAAAAAGTAAATCATACATAAATGGTCACACTTTTACTAAATCAAAGATCATTTGCACTAAAGGCAGAATGGCAATAGCTGTATAACAGGAAGCAGTCATCTCCAGTATTCCTGTATAACCAGAAGCAGGTAAGAATGGAAGAAAACTTAGAAAACGCCTCTTGTCTTCCTGAAATTCTCCATAAATGGAAATCTACTGGAAAGTGACCCCTGTCCTCTGTGCCTAGAGATCCTGGTCGTAGGGAAGTGTTCTATTTCTCTTTGCTCCAGGCAGAATGCTGTTTCATGAGTATTTTTGCCAGGCGTTGTCACTTCCACTTTCTAAATAAAGACTGTGTGTGTGTGTGTGTTCTAAAAACCTGTCCTGTATGCACTTGCTATGGCTGATGGTCTCATCAGAAAATACAGAATTATATGAAAGTAGTAACAAGCAAAAGAAAGGAAAGGTTCTTGGGAAAGAAATTTAGATGCAACTAAGAATCGGCATTAAGGCAATGGGCAAATAATGGTGCCTTTCTCAGCTTTGGGGAACTGCATAAAAGCAGTGTATTCAAGAAGAACTTTTGTGAATGTAAAAAGTTAAATTCATGGCATACAGCAAGTGATTTACCTTCTCTCAAAAGGTAGAAAAAGGTGAAGGAGAGAGCCGTGAAGAGATAGTAAGGATGGTTCTTTACTTAATCAAGCATGATATTAGCACTCTTGTATTGATCATATCTGCTGTGTATTTACTGGCTCTGCAGGATAAAAGCAGAAGGGTAGATGAGGATGTGGCAAAAGGTCTAAGCGTGGTTCTGTCTGATGGTATCAGCCTTTAAAGGAGCTGGTACTGCAGCAGTAACTCAGAGGGAGCTGGAGCATTTTCATCTTGCGGGTTACATAGGTGCTATGCAAGGTTAGCCATTTTGATAGGGTAGGAGAAGCAGAAATAAAGCAACACTTCCATATACAACATGCATGCTCCATGTGAGATGGAAAAGCAAAGAAAGCTGGTGATTTCAATGTTTCATTTGTTTTCCTACTCTAGAGGCAGAAAGCCAACTCTATTAACTTCTCTAGAATAGCGAATTCTCCCTATCCCCTTCTAGATCACTCTGCCAAGACCTTTCCCATCGGAAGACATGAGACACCAGGTTCTCCCTGCCTGTCTCCTGAAAACTCCTTTACCAAAGTTTGGGAGCTAGATGTGGTGACTTCCCAGGCTTTCCCCTCTGGGCTGGTGTGTTCCCACAATGGAACAGGGTGGTATTTAGCTTTTTGTTTCTCTGTTACATCTTGTATATGCATTTTTACTGAGATTTTGCAGAGAATATTACAGAGGTCGGGATTTATTTTTTTTTCTGATCTGTTTTTTCTTTTATGTTATTTCCTGTTGATTCTTTTCTCTAGAGTAAGATGTTGTTTAAAAATATATTTTAAAAATATTTACGTCTCTGGGGGTGCTACTGAGCAACATCTGGATATATTTACTAGATCTGCAGAAGTGCTCTGTGAAGCAAAATCTGATACATACACATATGATTTATAGTGACTCACCTTATCACACTAGAGAAATATGAATCCTTTTGTAAATCAAGAAGAGATGTTCCTGTATTTGATGTTCTAAAGATGTAATGTAAATGAAACAATAAAAGGACTGATGAGTAATAAGCATTCTATAAAACATAAAAAAGGGCTTGTGGAAAGACGCTGACTAATACTGAAGTAATACAGCTATCGGTGCTGCAAAACTCAGGAAAAATCCTGATATGGTTCACTTGCTTTTGAACTGGAAGATTTCAAACACCACTGAAAGTTGCTCACCAGCTAGAACCTGATTATAAAGGTTAGTCATTGTCCTAAAGAAAACATAGCCCTATAGCCCTGGGCTAAAGACAGCTTTTGCAAAAAAAAAATTACTGAGATTTTGTTGATGGGGTGAACTGCTCATAGGGGCAACAAGGCAAATCAAGCTTATAACATTGCTATTGTGGTTTCCTTGTGATTCTCACTCAATGATGCTTCCATATTTTTTAGATTTAATATTCTCAAGAAAATGAACATGAAAGATTAATATTAAAATATAAATAAAAGGCATCAACTGACCAAAATAACATGTAAAGTCCATCTTTTTGGACAAGTTAGGCTTGTTTTCTATGACCTTGTTAGAAACAGAGTCAGTTCTTAAAAAGTTTGGGGCAGCTAAGCCTCCTTAAAAGTTCGTGTGTCTGGATGCCACAAGAGCAAAATATGTACTAAAACTTTCAGGTTGATAAAGGCTTTTCTGAGAGACTACTAGCAGTATTGATTAACAAATCAGTGGTAATCCTTTATTTGCTCCAGATACTAACAGTACTTGTACTGTGAAGCACTGGATTCTCTAAGAGGCTGAAGCTTATCACTTGTGTGCTGGATGTCTTGCTGCACCTTTGTAAGTAGGACCATGGTGGCTTGTGCATCTGCCATATCTACCAAATTATAGGATTTTGTCCATTTCTTGCTGATGAGTGTAATGTCAAAAGGAGACATAATTGCAAAGGAAAATATTCTGAAATAATACATCCATGTTACAGGCCAGAGATTTAGCAATAGCAAAAAAACCGAGTACTTCTCTAAGAGAAGCGCTTTGCATCTTGCAAAGTTTTATTTGGCTGTGTTACTAACTACCTGTATGAGTAAAAACTAACAAGACTAACAACTTGTCATGGAAAACTAGTTTTATCTATTGAATAATGGAAAGCAGTTTTTTAGGTTTCAAAGGATTCCAAAATAATTTTATTCGATTATGAATACAAAGAAAAAATTTGGTGCCTTGTTAAAAGTGCCCTCTGCCCACTTCTTAGTGGTTAATTTTCACCACTGGATATGTTAATCAGTAGCCTGTAAATCAAAAACTTGAGATAATGGGAGAGTATTTCTGTATTTTAGAAACATATAGTTCATATGTTTACATTCTGTAATATGATCTCAGTAGCTGTTTATCTATTTTAGTCATGCTGAGAACTAAGCAAGCTAGTAAAGAAAAATCATATCTTCACTGGGTGTTTCCTGCTTCACATTAACAGCGAAGTTTGGTTTAGGCTTTCATTCCTCCATCCGTGATTCTGCCTCACGTAGTTGAATGCAAGCGATGGAATCAATCATTTGATCCCTGTTGCAACAGAAAATACTTTCCTTCTTTTACAGCAAGATTTGCTTTGATTAGAAGTGTAATCCCAAGCTGGTGCACTTCATTTCCCCACCCCCCTCCCCCCCATGAAGGCTGTGAAGGTATGTTACCATATAGGGTATGCTATAGGGTGCCTATGCTTCTTGGCTGCCTAGACTGACTCTGATTGTGTTCTGCATTAAGGCTAGACAGCAGCAATGGCACTGCTTCCGCTTGCAACTGATGACTAAAATCAGTGGGAATGTGGACTAGAGTGCTGAGTCAGGAAAAAACAGGCGGCTTCACCTTGGGCCAAATGATGGGAGAGAACAGATATGCACAAAACTGCTGTTGAAAAAGCAGTTTATCTTCTTGAAGAAAGGAAATGGTTTGAAGATAGACTTCCCTGGGGATGAGTAACCTCTGACTGTATAAAACCAGAATTATTCCTCTGGCTTGTTATTTAGCAATTGCTGACAACAAGCAGTAGCGCTGCACAGAGCCAATCCTTAGAAAGCCAGGAGTTATCATTTGGTAATGCAATTCTGATACCTTAAAAATAATGTATCCCTCACTGTTTGTATAATGTTGTGCAGTTGTACAATCAAGAAAAAAAAAATCCTCCTTTTCCCTAAACTACTGACTTATTAATCAAAGTACATATAAACTACTCTTTAGTTTATTGTCCTACTTGCTAGAATTTAGTAACTTACTAACTCATCTACAGTTTTGCATTGATTGGGTCTGTAGTACAACAGTTGCAAGAAAAGTCAGTAGTAATAATAAAAATTCACGTTAATGATTTATTTATTTTTATCTATGAAGAGGTGGCCAAGTTAGGAAAATTAGCAACAAGTATCAAATCTAGGTATAAGAACTGCTTCTCTTCTTGATAGAATAAGAATCCTTAAGATGGCTTCCTTAAGGAATTACTATTATTGCTTGGTATCAAGAACAAGTGACTGGAGCAGAGAATTATCTGGGGGTTCTTTCTGGCTCTGCCACAGATCGACTTAACAAACCACTGTGTGCTGCTATTTGTCAAGCTGTGATATGCTTTACTGAGGACAGGAAAATTATGAGAATGAATAAATGGAAACATTTGGGGGTTCTCCCTTTGTGTTAACCATGAGATTGATGAAAAACCTACATTTAAAATGTACTTTTTTTAAGCATAAATATGAAAAATATCATTGCTTACAGTGGAGCAGCAGCACTGCAGGATCGTGCAAGTTTTGAGGTGATGTGTGTATTTCTAGATGGGAAGAAACAATTAAGAACTAAGGTATTTTAAAGATAAAAACTGAACTTGCAGCCCCTTTTCAGTGAGAGCAACTTATTGTGAATTCCGCTCTCTCTCTTTCTGTCCTTGTTTTCTTTTTTTCCCTTGTATGGGTAATCTTCCCAAATGAACTTGTAAAAAAACCCAGGCCTTTTAGCAGTATGTAAGTGGCAGTAGGCTTGTAAAGAATCCATGGTGTACAATCTAGTTTACGTATTTTACATCTGGCTTTTAAAATATTGCCATCACTCACCTTCTTTCTCTATTATATTTTCTGTTGACTTCAAGGCTACTTAATTTATCTGGCCTGTTAACATGAAATCCGGCTGTATTATGATATAAGTGTTGAAGTTTTTTTAATTTAAGGAAACTTCCTGTATGTATTTAGAGAGAAATTGAAATGATCACCCAGTATTAATGTTTAGTTCTTCCCCTTATGATGAATTATACATGACACATTTGTTTTTATAAGCCTAAATACCGTGGTATCAGTGAATGTAGGTTGATCAAACATTATTAAAAGAAAGATCAAACCAAACCCAACAGTGACTGTAAATTTGCACTCCAAGAGAAAACAGGAAACCGATACTCTGAGATGTGATTCATTAAGTGATAAAAAATGCTTTAAAAAAAATATACTTTTTTTAAAAAACAACAAAAAAGTCCTTGGGTTCTTTGAAGGAACAATCCATTAAAATGAAAACAGGCAACATTAAACAGTCCTAGTTCAAAGTTTCAATATGCTACTTTGTATCTATTGAATTAAGCCAATTGTGTCAAAATTTCAGGAATATTTCATGGTTGTTAAATCATGTATCTCTTCAAAAGGTTAGCTAGCAGTTTTTTCACTATGCTTCTGGCTGTATTCCGTTGCCTACCAATATTCCTGATTGTTTTAGTGATGGCTTCCCAAAGAAAATATTCCAAATAAGCAGCTTCTATTTCTGCTCTCTCTGAACCTTATTGGCTTTACCTGATGCGCCTGAGTTTTTCAGAACTGAGCCTGTAAAAGTCCATGCAGAATCAATTTAATAGATTTCAAAGTAAAATGATCTTTCACAGAATAAAAGTCAAAAATGTCACTACTGGTTCCCATATCCGGTTCAAAAGTTTGGGGGAGAGTTATAGCAGTCTTTTGGAAAGACATTCCAACTGACATAACTTCAATTCTTTAAACAAGTCCTTTTTTTGGTAGGATTTTCATCTTCTTGTTATAACTATTGTGCTAGAATTCATCAATTCTGTTGAAGGCCTCAGCATAATGTCTCTAGAGCATGATGTGTATTCTGAGTGGTTTTTTTTTTTTTTTTTTTTTTTGCATAGCTTTGCAGATCTTCGTGTACTTGTTTTCTTAATGTTTTTCTTTAAGATTCCCTTGACTCTGATTCTATCCCTTGGTAAATACGTACAGGATAGTTTTAGCTTGTATTTAGGGCTTGAAACATCATTATTTGTTCCTTTTTATCATGCTCATCTGAGAAAAGCAAGGCTGAAAGTTCAGACTTGAAGCAATAGTGTGGAAACTGGTAACATAGTAACAGTATTAATCGGATTTAATTCCACTTCATAGGTGTTCCAGTATGTTTTCTTTTTCCTGAAACACTGTTAGACCAAGCAGATGTTGAAATTTGCTGTAGGCTGATGTGGGCAAGGCCACAAGGAGTTTGACTGCCTACCACTCTCTGAGCTACTGCAATGGCAGCACTAAACCCTCCACAGTGACAGATGATACAAGGGCCACAAACTTGGTGTGAAGAGGTTCAAGCTGGACACTGGCTCTGTCTTTCCCAGGTGGACTGTGCAGCGACGAGACCTTCATGGGGGAGGTTTTACAGACTCAGCCCTGCAGCTGCTGCTGGGCATCTGTCAGTGCTGGGGCTGCTGCGTGACTCTGTGATTTTAAACTACTTCGTTTACTATTCCATTAATTTGAAAAACGATGGGTTTTTTTCCTCAACGATGAGTCCACACTCTTCGCTTTTGTTAACAGAAGTTGTTTCAAGACTTGGCAAGAAAGGCTTGACTGCGAAGGTTTTACCAAGGATGACGTTGTAAGACGAACTATGCATATGCTCCCCTCTTCTTGCTCCTAGTGCTTCTCTGGCCTTGGGGTCCAGCATAAACTGCTTAGGGCTCGGGTACTTTCCCTCCCGCCCATCTGAACCGCAGCTGCCTGCCGCTCCAGCCCCGGAGGAGCGCGGTAGAGCCTCTCCCCGGCCAGGCATTTGCGCTCCCACAGCGAAACCAGGCCGCGCCTGCAGCAGGCAGTGACGAAGCGCAGGAGGGAGCAGCGCTGCAGCCCAGCCGGACCCGGTCCGGCGCAGGGCAGGGCAGGGCCCGCCTCCGGCACCACATGATGCCGCTTCTGCTTCCTGCCGCTCCTGTCCCACGCAGAAAAGGGAACTGGGCGCAGGGCGGGAGGAAGTGATTTTTCTCTCCGCGCCGCCGGCGACCGCGGGAAGCGCGCGGCCCCTCCGTATCCCCCATCACTTCGCTTCGTTCCTGCCGGGTCGGGCCATGGCGGGGCCGTGGCTGCGGCTGCTAGCGGTGCTGGGCGGCGCGCTGGCCCCGGGCGGCGCCTTCAACCTGGACGTGGAGCGCCCGGCCGTGTACTCGGGCCCGGAGGGCAGCTACTTCGGCTTCGCCGTGGACTTCTTCGCTCCCGACCCGTCCTCGTAAGTGCCCGCCCCCTTTTGCCCGCCGACGCGCGCCCGGCCGGCGTCAGTCGGGGCTGCCGCTCCCTGGGAGAAGGGGGTCCTGGCCCTGCGGCTCCTTCACCTTCGCGTTCCCTCTGTTCTCTCCTCTGGCGGGGTGGGGGCCGAGGTTACTGTTGTCCCGGCGAGGTGTATGAGGGCGATGCGGGACCGGGAGAGCAGCCCCCGTGTCAGCGGCCGGGCTGCTCTTTTTTAGCTCACACGGCAGAGCTGACGCCTGGGCAGTTCTCGGAGGAAATTCGGAGCGGTTCGTTGATGGGAGACGTTTCCTCGGGCCCGGTGCCGAACGCAGCTGCTCAGCGGGCTAGAGCACCTCTGCTATAGAGACAGGCTGAGAGAGCTTGCTTTGTTTGGCCTGGAGAAGAGAGAGCAACTCCCAGTGCCTGAAGGGGCCAACAAGAAGCCCGGAGAGGGGCTTTTTACAGGGGCATGTAGTGACAGGAAAAGGGAGAATGATTTTAAATTGTCAGAGGGGAGATTTAGGTGATAAATGATGTAGAAGTTCTTCCCTGTGAGGGTGCTGAGGCGCTGGCACAGAGTGCCCAGAGAAGCTGTTGCTGCCCCATCCCTGGCAGTGTTCAAGGCCAAGTTGGATGGGGCTTGGAGCAACCTGGTCTAGCGGGAGGTGTCCTTGCCCATAGCAGAGGGTTGAAAGTGGATGAGCTTTAAGGTCACTTCCAACTCAAACATTCTGTGATTTCATGATACAGTTGTGATGACTTCATGAACAAGCTATGCTGAGCTTTGCCTGTCCCCTCTGGGCTAGCAGCTCCAGTGGCCATGGTGGTCCACACAAAATGGGGTCTCTGTGTCAGGACCCTGGCACTGTCTGGTGTGCACAGCCACTGGCACTGCGGGCAGAGCCATGCCACCCCCCAGCTCAGCTCCATCTCCTCCAGGTCCAGAGTGGCTCTGCCTGCTGAGGCCCTCTCACTGGGAAGCAGGCTCCCAAATGTGGCACAAATTGCACTTCTGGGTTTTCTGAACAGCCTTATTAGTCCATGGCTTATGCACTTAGCGGTGGTGATAAATAGAGCGTAGAAAGATGAAGGTATGGCATTTTGCTTCATTATGTCTCATGGACTTTGTCCCATTGAAATCTCAGAATTTCCATTGTTCTGATTTTTCGCTGCTCTTTGCAGAAGTGCCTCATACTGGTTTCATTGTCTGTGTGGGTCACAAAGCTGTTGCTGACTCTGGAAAAGAAGTTCCATGTAAACACTCTCTGCATCTGCTTCCTGAATATGTTCCCATTTCATCTTACACAACAACTAAGCAGAAGCTGGGGTGTTTCAAACTTGAATAGTCGTGGCACTAACTTCAAAGTCATGGTGTTGCATAGTCTGCATTTCTCAAGTGTGGGCTACATTAAGATCCAGCTTTTGTCACTTTTCCCCCCTCCTTTCCTATCTTAAGAAACGGCTGTAAAGCTGAAAAGGCTGCTGGCTTCTGTCATGCTGTGGGGATTTCTCTAACTCATAAAACCTTATGAACAAATTTTATAGCTATTGAGCAAGCCTTTTTGCAATATATCAGCCGAGCTTTATTTGCATTTCTTTATTGCCTACAACATTAGAAGTCATCCTGTCTTGACTTGCATGTGTTGCAACATCTTTCTGTGCTATCTTAATCCTGTTTAAGTCTTGGTACTTAAGAAAAAAGATTCTATTTGTGTTGCTCCCTTTATTTTTAAATTGTCATGTGTGGCTGCAAAAAGTCCTCGGGAGACTGGTAAATGTGGGTGGTAAACTTTCTTCCTTGCTTTCTGATAAGGACCTATGTGAACTGTCATTGGAATCACTGTTCGGAACCTTTCAATTATGATTGTAATACCTAGTGATCTCAAAGTGCATGGCTGTAAAAGAAAACACTGATTGCTTTTTTCTTTTAGTAGTTTGGAACACTAGTGGTTTTGAGCCAGCATGGAAGACTCTCATATCTTTAAAGGAATGTTTTTCTCTTTTTTTTTTTTGTGTAATTAGAAGTTACTGTGTATCTGCTAAGTGAAATCATGGTGTTGCACCCCCTAGTGCTTAAATTTAAGCTCATAATTAGAACAAAGTAGCTATGCAAATTTTACAGGAAGAGGTATTAGATTACTTCGGTGAAATCGTATTTGTCGCCTTTTCTCCATATGAATACTAGAGATTGGGTGATTTTAGTTGAGCTAAAGCTACTTGGATTGGCTAGCTTGATAACAAAGGAGAGTTATTAGTTCCTGAATGCTCAAGCAGCTGTTTCATAGTGGATTTTGACCTGCTGGATACCAAAATAAAGCATATTTAGGAGTCCAGTATTAAAGCCCTGTTCCAGTAGTCTTGTATCAGGGTGCCATGTGATGCCTGGTAGAGGGCATATAATACGAAGTTGCTGAACATAACCTTATAAAAACTAGAAAAGGTTTCTCATACATGCCATGGTTTAAAAGAATTGCATTTTACAGTCTGCTTTCCAGTTTATAAGTACATGGAGATACCAGTTTGTCTTTACTGGCCCATGGCAAAGCACTGGTGAGTGATTATTGCTGTAAGCACACTAACCAAAGCTGTCAATGCACTCCCAGTTTCATCTGCAGCATTGTGCTGCATCATGTGGAGGTGGGCAGTATCAAATCATAGCTGGTGTATTCCTATGGAAACAACAATTTTCTCTCTGTTGCCCCTTTCACAAAGTATGTGGACTAGAGGCTTCTCTGTCTCTAATTTGTATGTTATTATAAGACCTACCACAATCTGCTCAGTTGTTCTGTGATGAGAAAAATGCTTGGTTTTTTTGCTTTGGGAGAAGCAGTGTCTAGACCTTTGTGGAGTCACATAATGATTTATTTTTTTGGTAATCTTTTTAATAAACCTTATAACAAAGATTACTGTAAGAAATGTTAAAATACATTATTAGAATAGGAATGATTTTTTTTTTTTAACAAGTATTTAGTTTGGAGGGGCTTATCAAAAGCTAGTGACATGAGAGTAAAGTGGAAGGCAAGCTACCACTTGTTTAACAGATTGTAATTATAATGACTGTGGTTTTTTACTTGGCATTATGATGCTTATTTTTAAGCATTTCTGTTATGCCCAGAGAGAACATTTTAAGTTGATTAAAGCATTTAAAATTCTTCTTGAAATCTTGAATGGCAGCTAAAGAAGACAAATGGATTGCCAACTACCCTGGATTTTCTATTCAGGTTCACACAAGGAAATTTTTAAACTTCTGAAAAATTGCATAGTTGAGAACTAGGGCTTCTGTTGGTCTGCAGATGAATTGAGCTTTGGTGAGATACCACCTGTTTATACCTGGTATTTACATGTTAAGAAATATGAACTTCGCTCTATACTAAAGTGAAGTCTGGGAGATGACTGTGAAAACCAGAGCAAGTTTGGTAAGCCCGGATCTGCCTGCCTGTAAACATTCTCTTCAACCAGTCTTACAGCTTGTTCAGCATTCAGCAATTTCAAAACTATATAACCATAGTGCCTGATTGTAAGACTTGCTCTTACAAGCTAGTTTCTGTCTTAAACAATCTAAATGGAAGCAACAGGGCAGATGCTGATGAAGTGCAGCATTTAGTTTTATATCTTCTCTATGTCTGTACTTCAAATTTACTACCCTCAGGAAAGTGCTGATGAGTCTAGTATATTTTGGAGGTGTCACAGTCCCTGGAAGATGTTAATAGCCTATTGGAAGATGCTAAGAACCTTGTTTGGTATGAGTTCTTTATTTGGTTTGTTGCTTACTTGGCAACTTGTGAATTTTACCACCTCACAGGCATAATCTCTTTAATAGTTCCTGCTTGGAGTGCATGTAGCATATTAATATAAGCAGAGATTTGTAAAAGCACAACAGATTTTAATAAGAGATGATTACTGTGTAATGAATTTCAGTAAAGGTGCATTAATGTACAAACCTGTGCTTGACCATCACTTGGGTACTTGGAGATTATTTTAAAATGTGTTTGCCTGGTACTAGGCTGGCTCACCAGTTTGTAGCTTTTGAGCTCAGAAGCACTGCTGTTTTGTTTATACATTATTTCCATTTTTTACTGACTTCCTTGAATTACTCTTATGCACAAAATTAACCAGAAATGATGCCAGCCAATTACTTTTTTTACATTACAGAAATACATGATTTCCTGTTCCACTTCATACATATGTATATTTGAAAAGGAAAAAAAGAAAAACCCCGATTATAGACGTGTTTATCTTGTTTTTAAATGTCATTTTAAGTAGGACAGAATAATTTAATTTTCTCTTATTTTGGTAAATGTTGGTGGGGTTTGTTTATTTTCCAGCTTTTGCTTACAGAAAAAAGGGACCCAAGTCCTGAAGCTTAATATGAATTTCTCTGAAGCTCAAAGTTCTTGTCAGATTTAAATCTGAATGGGCAAGACTTCTGATTTATTAACTCTTCAGATGTTTGAAAGTAACAATGTGTATGCCTTAGGTGTCGAAACTTTTGTTTTATTTCTTTTTACTGCAGGGTATTTCTTCTGGTGGGAGCTCCAAAAGCAAACACTACCCAGCACAACATTGTAGAAGGAGGCCAGGTGCTCAAATGTAACTGGAATTCCAACAGAAACTGCCAGCCGATTGTATTTGACTCCACAGGTAACGTGTAGCTTGCTGTGAGGGGAGATGGGCTGTCTCTGCTCTAATCCTAGTGTGAGGGAGCAGAAGAGATTCAGAATCACATGGGATTTCTTTGTAGTTGATGTGAATGCAGCCGCTCTTGGACTAGCAACCTATCAAGGCTTGGTGTTTGTTTTTCTTTTTTCTTTTTTCTCTCCTCTGTTTTAGAATTCTCTTCTCCTTGTTATGTGCTGAAAGCTTGAGTGAGCATATGTTATTTTTCTTTTGTTTTAACCTATTTATATTTCTCCTCTGTACTTTCCAGCAATCCTAAAACATTTAGCAACCTAATTCACAACAAACTGTAAGGGTGTTATTACTTATTAAGAATATGTCATATGAGGAAAGATATTATTTAATATCAGCAAAGATGGTATAGGTAGAAGTACTCGGAAGTTTAATCTGAAACTCGGAGTATAAACTTCAAACTGTGGAAGTTTTTACTATTTTTTTTATTATTTATTTTTCTCCTCATATAGCTTCATATTATTTGTGATAGCAGCAGTGAGGGTACCTCCTGTCAGAGTCATTACTTGCCCATTGAGGCACTGGAATGGGTTGCCCAGGGAAGTTGTGAATGCTCCATCACTGGCGGCATTCAAGGCTGGACTGGACATAGCCTTGGGTGGCATGGTTTAGTGTGAGGTGTCCCTGCCCCTGGCAGGGGGTTTGGAACTAGATGATCTTTAGGTCCTTTCCAATCCTAACTATTCTATGATTCTATGACTTCTCAAATATACTAAAGCTGATCAGCAGCAATGCAGACTTTAAACATTTCAGTCAGTTTTCATGCTCTTGTACACGCAGTATTTTCCACAGACTGTGGCAAGTTATATGTGAATGCATTACAGGAGGGCCACGAGGATGATCAGGGGACTGGAGCACCTCCCATATGAAGATAGGCTGAGGAAGTTGGGGCTGTTCAGCCTGGAGAAGAGAAGGCTGTGTGGAGACATCATAGCAGCCTTCCAGTATCTGAAGGGGGCCTATAGGGATGCTGGGGAGGGACTCTTCATGAGGGACTGTAGTGAGAGGACAAGGGGTAATGGGTTCAAACTTAAACAGGGGAAGTTTAGACTGGATATGAGGAAGAAATTCTTTACTGTAAGGGTTGTGAGGCACTGGAATGGGTTACCCAGGGAAGTTGTGAATGCTCCATCGCTGGCGGTGTTCAAGGCTGGATTGGACATAGCCTTGGGTGGGATGGTTTAGCGTGAAGTGTCCCTGCCCCTGGCAGGGGGGCTGGAACTAGATGATCTTAAGGTCCTTTCCAACCCTAACTATTCTATGATTCTATGTGCTTTTCTACTCAAGCCACTCAGTGTTGAATCCTGTTTTCCACAGCATGTGGAAGGAAAAACCTTTCTGTGTCATGGGGTTGGGTTAGCAAGACCTATGTGGCAGGGCAGAGGAAACACCTGTGCTTTTAATGTCTAGCTGGTTATAGTTCATTGTTGCCTCCATTGGAATTTTGACTTAGCAGTCTCAAGGCTGTTAGATTTCTGTGGCCTTCTTAAATTGTGTACAATACAGTGGAGAAGCTCTTCTTTCAATTCTGTTGTCAAAATATACCGCAAACTGTTGTGATTAGATTTCTGAAATCTCCATGTATTTTTCTGAAACATGTTACAATTCTCTTGCAAAATAAAAATAGCAGTATCTAATGGTAGTACATATAGAGGCTGATAAGTCATTATCAGTCTCTGTACTTCACTGTAGAGGAATGTTTCTGCCAGATACTGAAGATCTCTAGTAAGCTGTGTCTCTGATTAATAATCACCACTAATGTAATTAATAGCCAAAAAACTTCTGGTAGGGAAAGACAAACCAGATGGGTAGGTTCTAGATGCATCTTCATGTGGGAATTACAGTGCATTTATCTGCTTATACTGTGAACATTTGCATTCCATATGCCAGGCAGAGTAAATAGATGCAGGGGACAGATGCTGTTCATCTGTGCTTAGAGTATATGGTACAGTGAGTTATTGACTTGTTAGCTGCTTGAAATTTAACAGTAAAACCATCAGGTCATAATGGCTTAAGAGAATTTTTCAGGCACGTTTTAACTCATTCGAGCTTTGTGGCAATGAATTGGGAAATAATGCATTTGTCAGTTATTCTCTGGGTAAAAAGGGCATTGTGTTTCAGTATAATAAAATAATAAATCCACTAAGACAAAAGAAAATGTCTTTCTCTTTGTGCATAATAGAATGGTTGATTCCCTGGGTTATGATGAGAGTGTCTTACTGCCAGCACAAACACCCACCCTTGCCTGCCCCTACCTCACAAGGAAACAGGGGTTAGGGACAACTTGTGATTCATGTTGCAGGAAATGGAAAGCAGATTTGACCACTGATTTTTGGTGCTAATGCGGAGGTACTTTTGGTAGATGATTAGAAGCAGCCTCTAAAAGAATTCAGGTTCATCCATCACTACTTCAACATTTGTGCAATATGATGTGTACCTCCAGAGGTATTGCTTATCTTTGCAGTACAAGGCAGATTTTTATATCATCACTCACTTCTTCCCTCTGATTATTTAACTGTTTTATTGATGGAAAAAGCAGCACAGGTTCTGTGCAATTAATTAGATGAATTCTTCAGAGTTCTTTTCGTGTACAACTAGTGAGAAATATGACCTGGGAAAATGAGGACATTTGTACCTGTGGCTTTTCTCTGTTTACCTGTTGATGCCAAAGTTGCAAACTTAGAAGGCATGCCCCTATTCCTCCTCCTGCTTCCCCATGTCAGACAGCGTAGTAGCTGGCAGCTCCCAGACGAGGCCAAGCCACTGCACCTTCCACACTGTGTCCGAGAGTGAGGAGAAGGTCACATTTCTGCGTTGTGACCATAGCAAGGGAATGTTCTGACTCTGTGAGGTTGTGTTTGCTTGTCTCATGGTTGTATCACAAAATAAGTGCAAGAGTAGAGTTTTACAGAGGTCCAGCAAGCAAGATTTTTTTCTTCTTTCTCAATTATTTTTCTTCTTCAACATGACTTGTTTTTTTTTTTTTTTTTTTAAGTTTTCCTCCAGCTTTATGGGTCCTTTTCTCTTCCCCATCTGTACAAAGGCCGTGCTAAGCTCAGCTGCATGGTAGTGGCTGCACAGAATTGGGTCTTCAGTATCATATTAGCACAGAAGCATGGTCATATATGTGAAACAAAGGCAACAGCTATTACGTAGCCAAGAAGAAAAGGTACTAGTTGCTTTGTATTAATCTTTGGAGGAGTTGTTCAAGCCCTTACCTTATACCAGCATTGCTTGTTACTTGCATTTACTCTCACCTCAGCTCCTCTGGAGGAAAGCAATATTAAGCTGATAGTTCTTGTAGTACCAAATTTACTACTTTGTTTATTGTTTTGTGTGCATGACAACTCAGCTTTTTCAGGAAAGAAGCTGGGCAATAGAAGTCCATTCATGGAACTTGCAGCTTTCTTGCTGAAAACATGTATTGCCCTTCTCACCAGCCTGTAACATAAAAAAAACCCTTGCAAGACCATATATTACAATTTTTAAACTGCTGACTGAAAGTGTTCTTTTACTGTTCCTACACAACATATTTTCTCAATTAAAACAGCAGTATATTTGTGAAGGGGAAGAGTGATCTCCCCTTGTCCTACATCTCCCAGCACAGTGGTTTCACTCATGTAAAAATACAGTAGAGAATAATCTGTAGATATGTCTGTGTGCGTGTGTTTCTGTGCACATTATACTAATTGCTTTTGACATTCTGGTATACATGGTGGCTTTGGAAGGGAAAATGTTTATATCGCACATTAACACTTCCCAAATGTAAAGATGCTTCGCTGTGGGGCTTCTCAACATTTTAGCATTGACATCAGTTGGATTTGATTTAACACAGTTATGACTATGTGAAAATTATCAAACAAACGTGTGATAGAAGATGCCCTCAATGCCTTCTATGATTCTATGATTCAAATTCAGGGGTGCATATAGCTGTACTGGATGTGCTTGTATGGCTATGGCCAGAAAGTTAGAATAAAAAATATTTTTTTAAAGGCTTTCAAGTATCATTAGGCATATATTTCAGGCTAGCTTTTGCACTTAGAAGCACATAAACTTAAAAAGGAATCAACTGCAGAGCAAGCTTGCTCACATGCATGCTTTTGTTGATCCTGTTGCAAAACTGAAATATGAAGCAGTCCTGTTATCTGTTATTGTAATGGGTTATCCTGCAAATGTAGATAGAAATGGAGCTGAATTAAAAATGTTGTATAAGCACTGAACTTCTTTTTTTCCTTATTCCTGTCTGTCTTGTTAATTCAATAGCTGAATGTGCACTGTAACAAAACTAAAAGTTCTGGTATTTGACTTCTTACTACAATTGCCACAGCATCACCACAATTCCAATGGAATTGTTATGTAAAATACTTTGGATTTTTTTTCCCTCTAAGTTAACTGTCAGAGTGTCAGAATGTGCAGGAGGCTCTATTTTTTTTCAGGACAATCATGGGGAAGAATTTTTTATTCTCAAGATAGTATATTCTTCAAGATTGTCATAAGTATAAGCAAGATCAGTAACCCTTTCCTTTGCAAGATGTTTTTACATTTCATATTCAGTCTACCAAGAACCACGAGTTATAGGTCAAGGTGGGTAAGTATTTGTATTCACTCATCTCCATTCTTCACAGCAGATAATTTTGTGACTGTGAATTTACTTTTTTTTCTTTTGTTTGTTTTAATCCATAGCAATAGGTGAATGTTCTGAATCTTATAAAGAAGAAACAATCTGGGAAAGCAAATGGTGGAAAAACTGCTCTTACAGCTTGCCAAGCCCTAGTACTGCTCTGTCTATGCAGTTGACTGGAGAGGTAGTTCCTCCTTTTGAAAGCTAACAGTTGGCTTCATCTGCCAGCTGCCCAGCAGCTCTTTCCAGGAAAGAGATATTTCTTGTGGGAAAAACTGTAAAAGGAATGCTCTTAATGTAGCAGAACATTTTCTGTTTCTGATCAGTTTTGAGACAAAGGTCCAAACCCATTTGTTTTAAAGACACATCTATTCTCTCTCCCTCTTCTCCTTCCACAGCCTTCACAGACTAGCACAGCAAAGGTTGCATAGATAGTACCAAATATTATTGGAAGAATTTCCACGGTCTTGCTCACAGATTATTGAAGAGTTAAAGGTTGTTTTGTGAGTTATATTTATTTCACATAGTTGTCCATTTTTTGTATATAAAATTAAATGTGTCTTTATGTACAAGAGAAGGATCAAAAGTTCACTGACCTAGACAACAAAAAACAGTGAGCAGAGCAGTTGTCAAATGTGCTTTTTAGGAAAATCAACAAGTCGTCTTTATGGTTTTATGTATTTTATAGTTTGGCATACATGGAATAGCAGCTAATTGTCTGACATCTAGATACCTTCATTATTTGGCCATTGAATTTTAGAGAACAGGATCACTGTGAATTTTCATTCTGACAAAAAACAAAAAAATTCTTCAGAGACCTATGTAATCAGTTGGAGTTGATCAGAGTGTACGTATGTGAGCAATATGTAGCAAATTAATATAAACCAACTGAATTTTCTATGTGCTTGCTTTCCAAAAGGAAACAATCTTCATCATTATTCATACTATTTTACTTTTCATCTTTGGAGTCTGAGCTCTTCATTGGTCAAGAAAAGTGGGAATTGTGTTGGTAGACATAGCACACCTTCATACTCCCATGGCTTTTCATAAAAATGTAACAAAACCAGTTTTGTGATGATGAAGTTTCTCTTGCAAAAACCTGCCAGTTTTCCAAAGAAAACTTTGATCTAGAATCATACCTGCTCCAGCACAGAATGCTCGAAAGAATAGGTCTTTGTCAGCATCCAAAAATGTGGTACTGAGAGTGTTTGAAGAGCTCCTGCCCTCTCGAATACTCTGATGAAATGCAGACAGCTCTAAGAACTGTTACAAAGGAAAAGATGCTCATAAAACAACTTTGAATTCCTATGCTAATGAGTTGCAGATTTTGGATTTAGCACAGGAAGATCTGCTTCGTCAGGCAATGTACTGTTTTGCTCTTCTGAGACATGTAGTAAAATCAGTTGATGCATTGCTCAATTATCAGTACTGCTTTTGGAAACAGCTTTCCCTACTGCTCGCATTCTCTGTTTCAGGTATCAAAATTCAGGATTGGGGAAAGTTACAGAGGCTGTTGAGTACTACACACTAACAGCACCTCAAATGTTTTCAACTCTGTGGTGTGTTTTTATTGCATTGGAGAAGAATTCGGTGTAGCCTCTTCCTGTAGAAGGTTTTATCACTTTCACAGTTATACTGTCCTTCCTCTCCCCACTCCATGTGTTCTGATGCGCCAGAGTAATTTAAGAGAACTGATTTGGTTTAAATATTTTTAGATGGCATTCTAAGATTGGTTATTTTGATCTGTGCTAAAAAAAGAGAAAGAAGCTTTGAAAAAGAAGATATTTATAAAAAACTCTCCTGATTCCTCCTTATGTTTCCTCTTATGGGGGGGTTTGTCTCCCTACCCATCCCGAAGTGGGTGATTCTAGACAATAGGAGGCTTTGTTTGGAAGCCTAAACCACCAGTTTGGTATGGCTGTATCTATCTGTGACCTATTTAATTTGAACTTGGTGTTTTAACAGCTTTGCGCAGTTTTGTGCTGTAGCATTGTGCAGCATAAGATTTGCCAATGTTGGGAAGTTATGACTGGAGTGGGTGTCACAAGCTTGTATTTGTCTCTTGAAGATTTTCATCATTTATGCAAATGAGGCAGTTACTCTATCCTTTCCACTTATGGAATACGGAGATGGATAAGGAAGTGTGGCATAGGTCATCGGTATTTTGTGAAAATATGCTGCTTTATTTTTAGATGATTGTTTTATTGGTATTAGGGTGCAATCTGTATGGGGATTTCAATCTCAAAGGCTATTGATTTAGTCAACAATAAGGCAATAAATATTGTAAAGACCATTCATTCATTTGTAGTGAGATGGTTTGATATTTATGTTGCTAAATCTATCATTACCTCAGTCTCACTGTAGTTTGGTTGTTTTCTTTATTGTGTGCTGGTATAACTGAAGTTTGCTTTGGACTCTGGCTATGGCTTCGAATAAAAAAGAGGGTGGCAGAATGTATGAAACCTCCTCTGCATGTTGTTATAGCTGACAGTGGAAAAATGCTCATGCTTTTGTGATTAGGTATCCTCCTGCATGAATACTCTCGGCTCTGTGTATGTGTGTGGCTGGATCTCAACTGTATGACTGGTTGGAAAAAAATGTCTTAACTTATATTAGGCAAAAGGAAAAGATGCTTTTGTTCCAGCACCCCCCAGGGAAAAAAGCAGGATTCATACTTCAGAAGAGGGAAGGGGAACAGTGGGAAGTTCTGTATTTCTGTCCCCCTGAGTCATTAACAAAACACTGGCTAAACCAAGATTGCTAAACAGCATTGAGAGTTTCAAGTAAAGATAAGCTTGTACTCACTCCCTCTTGCCCCATTAACTAAAGCTGAGATTTTGGATGGGAGAGACCTTCATACCATGTACATTTCTCATATTATGAAAACAGGGCTCTTGTATTTTGTTTTTCTTTTGGCTAGCTGCATGAAGTTTTCATTTACCTAGAAGGGTCAACGTCACGTCTTTTGAATTGGCAAAGTTACAGAGAGGTTTATTTTAATGGAAATTCCGTGACTGTTTAAATTTTACAACCTCCTAAATGTTCGTAGCATGATGACACTGAACCAGGCTTCATCAGCTTCATCAGCCTCATGACTCATGTTTATCTCAGTTAAGTGATAATAAGGCACTCAAGATCAGGGTCAAGTGGTCAGGTTTTCATTCCGATGCAAACAGGCAGGAAGTTACAACTTACTCAACTGCAGTAATTTTGTAACAACACCATTGTTTCTGTGATAACATTTACATTGGAAAAAAAAAAAAAAACAACTGTCCAAAGCTGACAGACAAAAAAATCCAGCACTGAAAGAACTTTCTGATCTTTTTATTATACTTGGAAGATGGCTGAGACTATGTTTTCCTTTTTCTTCAATTCATCCCCAGCATCTCTCCACATTAGTTTCAATTTATAAATTTAAGTTCTTTGTAACACAGTAAAGTGATAATGTTTTTTTTTGGTCCAGCAGCAACAACGCAGTTATCTAGGTTGATCTCTGATTCAGCTGATTTTATTATTTTTTTTTAAATAGGGTTCATTATTAGGTGGTTCACGTTGGGACTATATGAATAGAAGGCAGTAGTGCCAGTACAGGGGCTGCCTGCAGGAACCTATGGACAGGAGCAAATGGGAACTGCTGCCCCTTTTGGTGGCAGCTTCATCTGAAACTCAGTCATGTAACTGCATTCTTTGCGCAATACTGTCCTTGGGTGGATTTTCATGAATTAAAGGTGAGGAAGGGGAAAGATATTGATAAACCAGACATTTTAGAAGTGTGCTAAAAAAAATCCCTATTTGGAATACATCTTGATCTGGTTTTGGTTTTCTGTATCATGAGAAGGTGACATGCAGGTCTCCAGACTACGTTTCTGTCTGTGCAAGGGTGATAGTACAAATGTTCAAGCATACATAAATCTGTGCAGATGTGCTAATCATCAGGCCTTTGTATTTAGCAGTTGTTCAATAAGAGAGTGGGGGAGGAGGGTGTGTGACAGAAGGAAGTGGGTTTTTTAATTACCTCTAATAAAATTATAAAAAAAAGTGGTAGTTCTCTGTGATGCTATGCACTTGGCATTCATTTCCACATTCTAATCTAAGAGCAAAAAATGGTCTATATACTTGCTTGTCTGTCTCTGCAATTAGAATCACTTTTGTTGTCTTTTTCATGGGATTTTCCTTGTGTAAGTAACATTCTTTCCAGGGTGTAAGACAAGCAAGGAAGTTTTGATTCAAGTGGTCACAGGTCTGACTCACAGGGTTTGGGGATTCTCCACAGCAGTCTGTGGAAGTGATGTATGACTGTTGGCCTAGTTGACTCCTTTATCTTTAGGCACCATAAACCAGACATTTAGGTGACTTCTTTTAAAAGAGATGTTTTCCAGAGTGTTCCATCCATTTTCTCATTCTCTCAGCTGGCAAAGTTTCCAGTGTTGGTCCAGTGGAAGTGTACATAAGAGACATTAAATAATTTAAAGACTTTTAACATTCACACTTGCAGGAATGCTGCTCATTAAGTTGTTTCTACTAACTTTGATCTCTGAACAGTTCACATAAAAACATCAGGGCAAATTATCCCTTATTTACCTTACTCAACTGTATGGAAAACTCTCTAACCTTGTTACTGAATACTCTTTCACTTTACTGGTAGTTTTTAAGAATGCTGGCTGCTGTTCTTTGTGCACTGCAGTGACATTCAGAATAGAAGTTAACACTTGGTAGAATAATAGAAGAATTTCTGTTCTGATTCTAGCCGAAGGTAAACTTAACATAATTTAATCAGGGCAACATTTCTTCCAGAATCCCTAGTCCTAACCTAGCTTTGGCACTGATTCTTTAGCAGTGCTGTAATCTGACTTGAAAGTCAAATATCTCCAGTAGGAGATATTTACTGTGTCATTGTCAAAGATGCCATAAACTTGGCGTTCTCACAACTAATCAGTATTGTGCTAGTGCTTCATATGTAAAAATAGCTGCATTTGGCACAAGATGTAAAAATGAGTAATAGATATTTTTAAAGCCTATTTCCATGAAAGGGTGTTTCTCCAATGTTACGGTTTTCCACTTTTCTCTGTATGCATCAAAACCAGTGATTTAGGGTTTTTGTTTTTCTGAGGTTGTTCTTACTGTACAGTTTCCTGTGAAATCATACTGCTGTATTTTTTTTTTTTTTTTTTTTTTTTTTTTTTTTTTCTTTGTAGGCAACAGAGATTTTGCTCCTGATGATCCACTAGAATTTAAGTCTCATCAGTGGTTTGGAGCCTCTGTGAGATCCAAAACTGATAAAATTCTGGTAGGTTGATGCCCCTGAAATGCCCCAATACTGGAATACTGTAGTGGAAAAAAATGTGAGAAGATCCAGATAACTCAGAATGTAACTAAAATCCCACTAATCAGCATGACTTGTCTTTTTCAGAATTTATTGGCTAGCCTTTTCTGAACCTTTTATAAACAAAGATTGTAGCAATTTTGTCTGGTTTTGAGGAAAGCAGTAGAATTAGTTTGCTGACATTAGAATGTGTTATAAATTCTTCATGAACTCTTCCCAATGTTGCTTTAGGAATATATTATTTCTGAAATTCTTGTGATAGATCAGCTATTTCTAAAGATACAAACTGGCGATACTTCTGCCCCAGCACTGATAGTATAAATTGGATATTAGTCTGTACCCCTAGCATTTTGAAGAGGAGTTTTTCTTTACTGCTGTGTGTTCTTCCTTAGGCCTGTGCTCCACTGTACCACTGGAGAACTGAAACAAAACAAGAGAGAGAGCCTGTAGGAACTTGTTACCTGCTTTCTGGATCTAAATCTGTGGAATATGCACCCTGCAGGTCAAGTAAGCCTAGGCAACTTCTGTTACTTTTGTGTTTGAAATTTCTCTTGTGTTATATCTTGTGTACATTTGAAGTGGGATGTTTTACAGGTATTTCCCCCTTCTATGTGCAGCCTCATAGAAATTAGAAGAAAATCTAAGATAGATCCAGACATCTGGATTCTCCTCCAGTTGTTGCTCAGGATGCAGACCTTGCTTCTTTACTGTAGGTCAGAGGAAAATCTTAGATCCAAGTATCATTGGGATTGAGGATTTCAGTTTTTTAAAGGACCAATTCTGTAGTAATCACTTGAGCAATATTATGTAGCAAGTGCTTTTTCAAAGACCAGCTTTAGAATTTTCTGAAGTTTAATTGTTGTTATTCAAGTAACTTGAAGAGAAAGCTCATTTTAGAAGCCAAGGTTTTGTGCAAGTAGGTTCTGATTTCCATGTATGCATACATACATAGCAATGCATTGTTTTAATTATATTCATTGTTGAACATTTGATTTTTTATTTTTCAGAAGCTTTGCATCCCTATCATGTAGTTGAGTTGGTAGCTTATTCAGACACTTATAACCTTTTTTCAAATATGGAAGTTTAAAAGATAGATTTTTTTTTTTTTTTTCTTATTTGCTGAAGGTCATTGGTGAACAGCAGGAATGAAAGCCAGTGTGGTCCAACATAAAAAGAAGTTAAGCATATATTAAACTAAATCATGCTAGTTAAGTAGTTACACTTCCAGATAATGGGGCCTCACCATTTCTGCCCTGGAGTTGTATATTCATAAGATTAACTCCGCCATAACAGTTCTTGCTGGGATCAGTCTTAGCATGTAGAGAAGTTCAGCCAGGTATTATTTTTTTGTTGTTGTTTATTTTTGTTTTAAGCCAATACTTAAAGCAACTTATCATTATGTACCTTTCAGACTTTCATTCCATACCAAAAGAAAAACTTATTCCCTATTTTCCAGATACCCTTTTTTTTCCTGAATAAATATAGGAAATATGTTTCCCCCCAAACTTTTGAAAATTAAATGCAAAGGAATATGGAGTTGCAGTTTACTTTGACTGTGTTAGGCTAGAACGTATGTTAATGTTATATATGCATCAGGCCAGCCCTAAAATTGTTACAGCATTTGGTTGTGAATTGTTGATAAAGCAAAAATATGGATTTAGAAGAAAAAAAAATTCCAAGGCTGAAGTTCAGGAGTGCAAGGCTACTTAGGCAGATGCACTGGAAAGTATCCACAAAATCATCTGATCTAGTACTAAAAATATTTATTCTGTTCATTTTTCTCTCTCTTTTTTCTATCCATCCTGTTTGTAGCCACTATTGATGCTGATGGACAGGGATTTTGTCAAGGTGGATTTAGTATTGACTTTACAAAGGTATGTGATTTTTTTTCGTCAATTCTACAAGTCAGAAGATAGTTACAAGTTCACAACCACATACAAGCAAAGCAATGACAAAACTAAATATGAACTACCATTCCTGGGGGAAAGAACCACGACCAAGCTCATTTTTTTAAATAAACAAAAGAATTTCAACCCACTCAGATATTATGAACTGGTTTCTCCCTAAATCTTCACAGCAGCACACTTCCATTTCTTGTAGGAATCATATCCTGAACAAATAATCCACTATAAACCTTGGTTGCAGCTAGTCCTCAAATGAAATAATCTGTAATAGTCAGGCTTTTGAGACACTTATTTTGAAGGGATTGGTGCATAGCTAGTGTATTTCCTGAGGAAGAATAACTTCTTGCTAAAAGGGAACTACTGAACAGTTTTCTCGTGAATTCTGTTTCGTTTTTCTCATCAGGGAGCAGAAATAGATATTTTTTTTGCTGTCTTAGTTTTTTGTACTTTTATGTTCTCCCTGCCTTCTATAGGTCTTTTATTTTTTCTTTTAAATTCACAACTACTTTTTAAATCCAAGCACGTTAAAACTGCACAAATCTGAGCACTAACTGTAGTTTTTTATATTGTATAGTTAAATTGTTTAGCATAGTCTGGACATGTTAAGACCACGCAAGTCCTATTTGTGACGTGGAATTTTTTTGAATTCTTCACACCTTATAATGTCTTATTGTGTCATATCCCTTCACTGTTAGTCCAAGGACACTCTTGTTTTCCTCCAGAGGAAAGTGTGCGAGGTGCAGTGTAGGACTGTGTCTATTTTGCATACACCTCTCAGGCTTACTGTGCAGACTCCAGTCCCAGTTAAAACCAGCCTTGGGCTCTAATCCAAAACTCCAGCTGAGTGGGAAAGCCTGGGTATAAGGTACCTCCAAATCTCCGACCTAGATTTTTTTAGTAGTGAATATAGGAGGTTTTAAGATTAAAACCTGAATAAGTGGCTTAATTATACAGCAAATCTTATGGTCCACTTCAGTACTTAACAAATTCCCAGCACTGGGATAGCTAATCTGGTTGAAGTTTCATAAAATGGTTTGTGGATTGCTGTTGTACCAAGGAATATGTACTGAGGGAAATTCCATTACAGTTTTTCTGAATTAAACTTTTCTAAAGATATGTTACAGAATGTGGCAGGGGCAGAAAATGAAATCAGGTTTTTATGCTAACCTAAAAACATGTTGTTGTTATTAGCTGGCAGCATTCCTAACATTTCTCCTAATTGTATTTCTGTTGTCTTAGATATATGTTGGAGGAGGGGTCTATTGCAATATAAGCAGAATTCTGCCTAGAACTTTAAATGGGTGAAATGGAGAAGCAAGTCACTGAAGGCATAGAATCATAGAATAATTAGGGTTGGAAAGGACCATATTTTCTTTTATCTTAGTATTTTACAAGATGTATTTTCAATGAATCATTACTTAAAAAAGTAAAATGTATTGGGGTCAGTGAAGCTACACTGATGCACATGCATGGGATTACTTCCCATAAACATTACTTCCCATAAACATTACTTCCCATAAGACATGTTCTCTTGTCTTTATGCTTCATGTGTGTTTTCTTTTTTCTTTTTCTTTCTCCCTGCCCCTCCAAGGGAGACAGAGTGCTGCTTGGAGGACCTGGAAGTTTTTACTGGCAAGGTGAGATACATCATTTAAGTCAGAGAAGTTGACTATTTGATTTTAGTCTTTACCCTCTTGGTCATTTGTATCTGCACTCCTCCAACCACTGTCAAAGACTTCCTCAGTAAAAGAACTAACAGAAATAATTCTTCGTCTTTCAAAATATTTCTGAATAATCAAGGCAACCACAGATTAAAATTGAAGTAATAATTGTATAGATGTATCTTTTTAAAATAACTCTATGATTGTTTTAAAGGCATTTTCCAGAAATCTGAAATTTGTTTCCACCAGAAAAGAATGTGATAAGTTTCCATTAGGATATTTTGCTCGTTTCAAAATCGACATGTTTTGTAATTTTTGACACATGCATGAAGTGTGTATTTTCAAAGAGAAATGTACCCTCTGAAGAGAATTATCATTTTTTTCCTTTGACAGCAAAGATGTATTGCATTTGTTCATATTGATCTTTTTGTGCCATGGTGCACATTTTGCCTCTAACTGCACTGTTACACAGAACATTACTTATATATTTTGCTAATATGGGTTTCAGTCAGTATTTGCAGAATCATTCCATGTTTTGCTATAGCTTTTTGTTCAAAAGGTGGTGCTGCTGCCATCAGGACATAGCTACCAAACTCTGCTGCCTGTTTTTTTTTTTTTTTTTGTTTGTTTTTTTTTTTTTTTTAATGTTAATATTAAGTTTATAAAAGATTTTCTGTATTATGCCAGCCTACACTTAGAAACAGCAGCACAGGAAGCTTGTCTCCTGTGCTACATTTTAAATTCTGATCAAAATGGAATAATTGAAACTCAACTTAAGGTACAGTATGATATAGATTATGTTCCTGAATTTATTTTGCTTTTTGCCGAATGTGACATCTCATCTGCTAAAACAGCCTTATTCTCTACTATCACCAAAAAAAGAAAAAAAAAAAATCTCGCCTCTGAATAGAAGACAGTAGTATACTTCTAAAAACTAGATTTTTCATGCCAGATTTTTATTCCACATTCTGAGATGCTGGAGGATTAGTTTCTCTATACTTCATACATGCATGAGTACGTATGTGAAGTAAGTTCTCTTCTGAAAATTTTTCGCGATTCAAGATTTAATTTGAACTCAAAGAACGTGATGAAGTCACCACCTAGATGCTGGTGAAGTGAGAACAGAAGGCGGTAATCCACTATGCTCATCTCATTAGCTTCTTGGCTGCTGTATTAAGCTCTCATGGTACAGTATTTAGACAAGGAGCAACGACTCAGGTCTGCACTACCATAAGCATATGCTTACTGTTACCTAACTGGGCAGACCCATTTAAGTCCTGTCTTACATGCAGCTTCTGTTTTCAGTGAAAACTGTTAGTGTGCTTCTGATTAAATCTGTGCATAGATTTTTGCTGAAGTTGGATCCAGATTTTCATTTATATCCTTTCTAGTGCTCCTGCTGTTGCCTATTTTCTGGTCAGTATTGGGGAAAAGTTGCTGCTTTAGAAGCAGGCGATCTGTAAATGAGTTCTGTTGCTTACTGAATGAATGCGCACACATTTTATTTGTCATTTTAAGCTGTTTCTTTCTCTTTAGGCCAACTTATTTCTGATCGAGTAACAGAGATTGTGGCTAAATATGACTCCAAAGTCTACAGTACAAAGTATGATGACCAGTTAGCAACCAGACCTGCCAGTGCTGCTTTTGATGACAGCTACTTGGGTGCGTTGTTTGAAAATGAAGCAAACCTAGCTGTACTTGAAAAAATCCCTTGCAGTATTCATATTTAAATCTAAATCATACTACTATTAATTCAACACTTGAGAGATAACTAAAGAGCACATACCTGAAAATGCATGATGGAAGCTTAGTTATCTTGCCATAGGCTTGATTCAGAAAGTACTTGATGACAAAAGAAATGGAAATATTTCCATGATTTTTTTGTGCTCTATGACTTGGGCTGGATATGGGAATGTCTGAGGTATGATTTTTATGTGACAAGTTATTTTTTTATACCTATTTTTTAGAAAAGCAGCTGTTTCTAAATAATCTACCAAAACAAAATAAAAATAAAAATAAAATGTGAAAGAATCATGTTTTGGAAGAAAAATAATGGAGAGTCCCTTAGAGAAGTGGGAAGTTATCATTTAGCTCTATATATGTCTAATTGGGTTCAGAAGAAAACAAGGACAGATTAAGACAGATCCCAGGATGATAATTTTAAAATTTCCATCTTCTGATCTCAAATTGATGGATGGTGATGAATTATAGTCTACTCAGGTAGCTGTTCATAGTCTAAGCTACTTAAAGGCAGTATTTATTCCATTGCGTTTAAAGGTAGAGCATAGAGACCTATGAATAGTGTAAAGAGATGAAAGGTTTAGTAAGGTTTTTAAAATTATTTACTAATTTTGTCTGTTGATCAGGTTATTCGGTGACTGTTGGAGACTTCAATAGTGATGGCATAGAAGGTAAGACCTTTGCTTCAGTAAAAAAATGATGTTAATAGGCTGGGCAGGTCTTTCAAATAAACGGTGTAGAATAACTGATGCAGTGCGCAGGAAAATGCATAGAGCACTAGCAATGAACTACTCTGTTCAAGCAAAGTCATTGCACTTGTGACCTGATGTTATCTGGGTGTCTTGCTTTATCTTACAGACTTTGTATCAGGAGTCCCAAGAGCAGCAAGAACTCTAGGCATGGTAGGTATTTGAAATTTGAAAATTTTAAACTTTACCAAAGAAACCCTCAAAAATAACTGGTATGCTGAAATGTGTATTTCTTCATGTGCAGGTGTCTATTTATAATGGGAAAAACATGTCTTCCATGTACAACTTCACTGGAGAGCAGGTATGTAGCTTTATTGAGTGTAGTGGGTGGCTCGGAGGCTATTCTTATGGAAAGTTGACATGTTGAGACAGTACTTAGGGTACTAGAATATGTAATATTTTGTATGTTATTAGCTTATGTGCCAAATAAAAAAAAATAGTCTGTAAAAATCCTTAAAGTTTGAGTTCTGTGAGTTCCCATTTTGTAGTACTACTTAGAAAAGCAATCTTATTTAAATGAAGGAAATGCTGCCTATTTTAATAATTAGGAAGGACTTGATCATGAAATGGGGAATGGGGAAAGTAACTGATCAGTTCACTTTCTAACAGAGTAATGAAGAGAAAGGAAAATAAAATATATATAATTAATATATAGATGACAATATATACCAAAAATTGTGGTATATATTATCATCTCACTAACATCCTTTCTGTTTTACTTTATATAAACTTGTTTGTGTGTTTTTATCAGTACAACTCACCAGTTTGGTTTGAATTTTGTTTTCCAGATGGCTGCTTATTTTGGGTATTCAGTTGCTGCCACAGATATTAATGGGGACAAGTAAGTGCCCTCTTCTCCCAGCTGCCACCCAACTTGTTTTTGGAAAGGAAAAAAAAAAAAAAGCTTTTGTTAAAGTCTTTCCTACAGAAAGTAGGAAGTCTTTCACTACTTTATTAAAATCTTTTCCTAGATTTCTGTCTTCATTACTGGTTTAACATATTTGTGCAACACACTTTCTTGCTAACACTCAACTGAACATAAGCCAGCAGCGTGTGCTTGCAGTCCAGAAAGCCAATCGTGTGCTGGGCTGCATCAAAAGAAGTATGACCAGCAGGTCGAAGGAGGTGGTCCTGCTCCTGTACTCTGCTCTTGTGAGAACCCACTTGGAGTACTGTGTGCAGTTCTGGTGTCCCCCTCAGCATAAGAAGGACATGGAGCTATTGGAGCAAGTCCAATGGAGGCCACAAGGATGATAAGGGGGCTTAAACACCTCTCGTATGAAGGCAGGCTGAGAAAGTTGGGGCCGTTCAGCTGGGGGAAGAGAAGCTGCATGGAGCAGCCTTCCAGTATCTGAAGGGGGCCTGCAGGGATGACTGAGAGGGAATCATCAGGGACTTTAGTGATAGGACAAGGGGTAATGGTTTTAAAATTAAACAGGGGAAGTTCAGATTAGGTAAGCTCTTTACTGTGAGGATGGTGAGGCACTGGAACAGGTTGCCCAAAGAAGTGGTAAATGTTTCATCTCTGGCAGGGTTCAGTGCCAGGTTGCACAGAGCCTTGGGTGACATGGCTTAGGGCAAGGTGTCCCTGCCCTTGCAGGGGGCTTGGAACTAGATGGTCTTAAGGTCCTTTCCAATCCAAACCCTTCTGTGATTCTGTAACATTTTTTAGAAAGTTGTAGATTTATTTTTGTATTTATTTATACAAATACGTGTGTGCATTCATATGCTTTAGATGCATTAAATTCTAGTATATTTGTGCTTAATAAGTATTTGCCTTCAGTTACAATTTAAAGATGGGTAACTTTCACCTTATTATTGACTTCATTGCTGAGTTAGTCCTTCTCATGGATGCTGAACAGAAGGAAGCTGAATTTTCATGTTATTACTGAAGAAACTTATCTTTTTTTTTTGTTCCAGTTATACAGATTTGTTTATTGGAGCCCCTCTTTTTATGGATCGAAGTTCTGATGGGAAACTTCAAGAGGTCGGCCAAGTTTCCATTTGCCTTCAACGAGCCTCTGGAGGGTTTCACATCACAAAGCTGAATGGTTTTGAGATATTTGCAAGATTTAGCAGTTCTATTGCACCTCTGGGGGATCTAGATCAGGATGGCTTCAATGGTAGGACATCATTATTGATCAGTATTTTCCATTCAAACATGAAATCTAAAGAGCACACCGAATGTGGATTCTGCGTGCAAACATTAGGCATTCTAACCATGACTGAATGTTAGACATTAAGGTCTAGACTCCTTTCGATGCTTGTATGCTACTCCCAAGAATGCTAACAGGAGTTACATGCATGCATCAAGCAGAGACTATACCATTTAAACTACAACATGGATTATTTTAGCTGTTATACTGATCAATTTATTACTTTAAGTACAGTAGAAACTTTGGTGAAATATCTGATTCTCCACTGTGACTTGTTAGGACATCTCCAATATAATTTGCCTGTTTCTTGTTGCTTAAAGCTGATTTTCCTCTTCAGATGACTGAAAAGAAGGTTTTGGTTCAGAAGGCTGGTTAAAAATTATCTGATAGAAGAGAGTTTCCTGAGAAAAGCCTAGATTGTTTTAATATTTCTGTTTGTTTTTTGTTTTGTTTTGTTTTTTTCCAAAATAGAAGTCTGAGAAAAATATCCCATAACAACTGCAGCCAAGTGTACCAAGAGTTGAGTGGAGTGAGTATGTGGATGGGAAGTCTTGAGTCTGATACAGCTGAAGCTGTAGACTCTCAAACCCATTGCCAGTGCTTCTTGTTACTTTCATTTAGCAATGAAGAGCAATGAAACAGGCAATCATGTGGTTTGGGGACAGAAACTTCCAGGAATACTAGGGAGAACTTAGTTACACAAATCATATTCCAGATTTTTTGCCTAGAGTGGTAAGGAATTTGGGTTCTGCAAGAAAATGCTCATTTTTAGTTTTTCATTCTGCTTGCAAGCTAAGTATTTTCTGAAAGATCAAAATTCATAATATGCTAATATTTCCAATTCCCAGGCAGCTCACATTTATTTTTTAAATGAAATCATACATTCATCGTATTACAGAATAGGTTTGGTTAGACCTTTAGTTGCTTAAATTATACAATTAGTGTGAAGATGCAGTATCAGTGCAACTTTTTACAGAAGGCATTGGGAAGGTTACAGCTGATAGCCAGAAATGTAGTCACTTAATGAGATTATCCAAAAAATGTTTTGATTCCATCATACTTCAATCTGAAATACACTGTAGGTGAGGAAATCATAGCAAAATTTGTCTCTTTTTTAATTACTTTGCCATTATTTAGTCTAGTTTTTAAATCTTGGTTTTTCCTGCTGTGTTTTACTTTGGGAGCGTTAATTAAAATGCTTTCCATCACAGTATGGTGCAAGACTGTTTTCATAAAGTTTGTAAAGATGAGTCAAAAATACAAAATGGTAAACTTTTGAGTCCTTGCTCTTTTAATGAAATTTTTTCAAAATTACAGAAAAAGTAACATGTAATGTAATTATTCTGTATATTGTTTCATGTTTGGTCTTTGAACCAACTGTGGAAATGTTTAATTTAGATCTTACGTACATTTGTAAAGCTGTCTTTACAGATAGTCCAAATAGCATTTTGTTTATTACTCTTTATTAGTTATCGATAATGAGTACTCCCAAATTTATTAAGCTGTACTCCCAAATTTATTAAGCTTTAACAGATAGCACATTGCACTATCTGAAAGTTGTCCATAAAACACATTGCCAAGCCATGATCAGGATAGACTGGAATTTGGCATTTTCCGTTGTTATAGGCTGATTTAAATTTTCCAGGATTATTAAAATGTCACACCCTGTGGAGGAACGTGAGCGTGTTAATGAAACGGGCTGATAGTCCCTCTTAGTTCTGTGTTTTGGTGCCAACAATTCTGGGTGTTTAATATTCCCCAAAACATCTCAAATCTGTGTGATTTGGCTCCAAGTCAGTTACTGAAGTGTAGAAGTGTTTGTAGAACTATTCCTTGCCCTTTTCCTCTTCCTCCCCCCCAAGTCTGTGATATATGATCTTGTTAAACATTTATTTCCTCCCTACTGACACACATTGGAACTGTAATATCAAAAATTAAATTATTGATGTAAGCACAAGTATGTTCTCTCTGGAGATGCTGGTGATTGTTCTTTTGGTTTACAGATATTGCAGTTGCTGCACCATATGGCGGAGAGGGCAAGAGAGGACTTGTCTATATCTACAATGGAAGAGCACATGGTTTGAATGCAGTCCCATCTCAAATTCTTGAAGGGCAGTGGGGTGCTCGCACTATGCCACCCAGTTTTGGGTACTCGCTGAAAGGAGCTACAGATGTGGACAAAAATGGATACCCAGGTCCTTTGCTCTAAATGTCACTTTAGAATAACTTCGTAGAAGCCCACCTCTCACTGACATCATATCTGAAAAAATGAATTGTAATGTGTAATATTTCTCCCTTACTCCTAGATTTGATTGTTGGAGCCTTTGGTGTTGACTCGGCTGTTTTGTATAGGTAAGTATCCCTTTATGCTTTTACATTACATACAAGCAAAGCTCAGTGGCACACTTGAGTTACAAAGGAAAGCATCATCAAGGGGAGTCTGTAATTGTGCAACTCCACATTCCAAACTGCTGAAGGTCAAAAAAGGTTTTGCTGCTGTTTTCCCTGAGTGAATTTACAGTCTATCTAGGATTTATCTTTCTCAATAGTTAAGAGATAATATAAATAGGATGTCTTCAAGGCTTTCCAAGTGACAGTTTTCTAGAGTCTGACACATTCAGGATGCTGCTAACTGTTAAACTGCAGTCCTGATATTATCATCCATACTTGCTCATTTTGGGAAAATAATTTGTCTGTGCTAGAAAGGGATTCAACTTCCTCTTAACACAAGTGCCTGTGTTCTGCCTCTGACAGTAATGAAAGGACATAGAAAAGCTTCCTGCTTTTCTCTAATCTATTCAATGATTATTTGTTATTCTTGCAGTTTCACTAAATATTGTCTTAAGTGTGTATGTGTATATTTCACAATTTGAGGGGGAGGGTATTTTCTACATGGTGCTGAATGCTGTTCAAGAGGATGTTTTCTTTGCAGGGCTAGACCAGTTATTAGAGTAAATGCTGCCCTGGAAGTTAATCCAACCATTCTGAACCCAGAGAACAAAGCCTGTTCACTGTCAGATGTAAAGGTTTCTTGGTAAGCAGGATATCTTTGTTTTCCTTTGTGGGAAGGGATGGTTTTGGTGTTTATTTTCGTAAGCTTTCAGTTTTGAAAGGATACAGGAAATCTAGTTAGCTAATTAAAAAGGGCAATCAAACATAGATATTTCTGAAAGAACAAACAATAAATACAAAGTAAGAACTTGGACAACAGTGGGAGGTCCAGCATTCTCCTCAACGGGTGCTATATTGACTCCCAAATTACATCCCACCTGTGGAGATGGCCAATTGTCTGTGTTGAGTAGAAAAAGATCTTCCCAAGATGGTAATGGATTGCTCAGCTTTTGTAGTCTTTTTACCCATTAACTTACTTTTTAGATGAGCTCATGGAAAACACATTTGGGAAATGATGTGCTCTGCAAACTGGTTTTGGTTCTTGTTCCTGTACTATATCCAAACCCACTTTTCCTTCCTAGTGCTAACTTCCTTCTTAACTTCGTATTCCAGTTCCTTCTAGTTTTCAAAAAATAGATGAGTCACATTTGATTTCAGGAATAAACACTCTGCTTCACATGCTATTCCTGCATGTATTAAGATTCCAAAGCTTTGCATTGCTTGCATTGCTGTCTACTTATTAATAGGTTATAGTGTCTTCCCCACTAGTAGAAAATAGCTTTTGGGAGTGAACTAGAGTCTCAAAGGATAATACCTTTGAACTGAGAAAAATAGTAAAGAATTTTAGAATAAATTGAGACAAAAAGTGCGTGAAATTAATATTTTTTTTTCCTCCAAAACAGCTTCAAAGTAAAGTTCTGCTTAAAAGCGGATGGCAAAGGAAAGCTCCCTAATTCACTCAGTAAGTTCTGCTAATTTAAAAACTTTTGAAGTCTTTTTATATATTGTTTGCAGACATGAGCACTGGTCACTGTTCTTCATTATTGTTGCCTACCCTTTACAGCACCATACTGCCAGTCTGGTAACCATATACACCTGTATATATCGTCAGCTGAAGTTGTGTTGAAGTCAGTGGGATTTGAGCATACCTGAGACTTCAGACATATGTTTAACCACTTGGTGGAACTAGTCTTGGAAAATCCTTGTTGACTCTTGTTGAGGGGAGTTTTAGAAAAGAATATTCAAGCATGTACATTGTTAAGCCTGAAAATTATGGACAAGCAACAAGGGACTTCTCATATTTCTGTTGAAATCATGACCTTATGATTGATACCATTAATATTTTTCATCAGATTTTCTGGATCAGACTCAGGAAAAGATTGTTTTAAACAGGTTTTTAAGTTACCGCTAAGAGATTTTGTAGTGTGGCAGACAGCCTGCTACAATCAGGTTTTGTCTACTGATTCTAAAATCGTTTCCTTATGTCATGGTTTAAGCCATAACTCACGCAGTTTGCTCACGCACTCCCCCCTCTTTCTTCCTCCTGCTCCCGGAGGGATGGGAAGGAGAATCAAAAGAATGCAACTCCCACAGGTTGAGATAAGAACAGTTCAGTAACTAAGGTATAACACAAACCAGTACTGTTACCACCAATAATAATAATGACAAGGCAAATACAAGGAAAGAGAATACAACCGCTCACCACCTGATACCAAGCCCGACCCTGCAGTGAAAAACTCTTCCGGGTCCCTGCCCTTAGTGTTTTACATCCTGGGCATGATGTGCTGTGGTATGGAATACCTCTTTGGCTAGTTCTGGTTAGGTGTCCTGTCCCTGCTTCCTCCTGGCTTCCCCTCCTCCCTGGCAGAGCATGAGGCTCAGAAAGTCCTTGGTCAGACTAAACATTCTAAGCAGTAACTAAAAACATTAGTGTTATCAGCACTGTTCCCAGGCCAAAAGTCAAAAACACAGCACTGCACCAGCTACTCAGAAGGAGAAAAAATTACTGCTACTGCTTAACCCAGGACACCTTATTTTCTGTATGGCATGTATAGAGGTGGTATGTTCTGGGAAGATTCATATAAGTGGCTGTTACATATTTTAAATTTCATTATCTATATCAAATATTCAAAGTAATTAGATTAGCAATACAGTTACAAGCTGTAATGTGTTACATGCAAGATTGCTTTAAATTTTTTTTGGGGGGGAAAAATTTAACTTGTTCATGAAGTTCTATAGCAACTGTAAATGTATCACTGCTCTTCATAGAATCATAGAATAGTTAGGGTTGTAAAGGACCTTAAGATCATCTAGTTTAACCCCCCTGCCATGGGCAGGGATGCCTCACCCTAGACCATATAGACTCTGCCCAACCTGGCCTTGAATGTTTCTTGTATGTTTCTAGTGTTTAAGTAAAAAGCAGAGACCAGTTGAGGACAACAGCAATGCCTGTCGGTTACTATATTGAGAACTAATGTAGAAACAGATTCTTATATTGAAGGAAGGGGAAGTTTTAAAAGTTCCAAATACTAGATTTTCATTGTAGCTGAAATCAGCATTCAGCTCCATTTCTGATGGGAATCTGTAGTGTTTTTAATTGAATGAAATATCCCTAACCTAACCACTTTGGATTGGACAGATTTCCAAGTGGAGCTGCTGTTGGATAAACTTAAGCAGAAAGGAGCTATAAGGAGAGCTCTCTTTCTCCACAGTAAACAGCCTAGCCACTCTAAGAATATGACTGTTACCAAGGGGGGAAAAATGAATTGTGAAGAACTCGATGCCTTTTTGAGGGTAAGTAGCCACTTATGTTTTAGGCAAATAATTTTTGGTGCATTGTCTATTACAGATTCCTTTGCTAGGTGTTTAAAAAAAAAAGAAAAAAGAAGTGCTAGAGACACTTCGTACCCCACATAAACCTAAAATTACTAAAACTGTATGTCTGTTCTGGGTTATCACTTCTGTCTGAGTACGAACAATAGGTATTATTGTGACTAAGATCCTGGTCACTAAATGGATTGGAAATTCAATTCTGAGCATTGTCATGGACTTTCTGGACAAGTCATCTAGGCACAAAATTGTAGTTATAATTTCCAAGGAATGTGAAAGTCAGCAAGCAGAGGCTGTGTTTTCACTTTGGAGGTAAAAGTAAAGAAAAATATGGATCTTTAACTAAAAGGTAAAGATCAGCAAGTAACAGAGGGGACAGAGAAGGTTGAAATAGGAAGCTTGTTTTTTCTCTGTCTTTCTGTTTTAGGTCCCATGAACATGGACAGATGCTAACACAATTAAAAAGTGTAACCCAGTAGAAGAAACACTGGCTGAAATAGCAAAGACATCTGAAAATGTAGCTATGTACATGCAGCTCAGATTTATCTCTTGAGTGCTTATAAATCAAACAAACAATACTTATTTCTTTCTTAAAAAAAAACCAACAAAAAACAAAACAAAACAAAAAAAAATCCCCAAAACTAATGAAAATACTAGTAATCATTAAGGATTAATGGAGGATATGTAATACCTTTCTTTGACTGGCCTTGTGAGTGGGGCATATATGGAAATACACATCCGAGATCATTAGTGAAGTTTTAGCACTTTTCCACCTGACATTCTTATAAAGAAAGTAATGACCCATGACCTCTATGAAATTATGTTAAATTGAAAGCAGAACCATTTGAAAACTATTATCAATAGGTTTCTGCCCATAGAAGATAGCTTCGGAAGTAAGATCCTGCAATGAGCAATGAGTCAGTTATTTTCATTCTTCTCATTTTTGAAAATAATGAAGCAGAGTTTACAGTGATAAAAATCTGTGACATACATAAAGCAAAGAGATGGTTTGTAAGATCTCTGAAAGGCAGGATGAATGTCTGATAAACAGAATGATTTGAAATGAATATGAAAGTCAGCACCTCCAAGTGCAAGGTAATAATTTTAGGAGGGGAAAAATCATGCGTCCAATGGTGAATATCTGTGAGGGATCTTAAAGGCATAGTGAATTTTGTCTGACAGGGAAAAGTGAGATTATGTAGCCCTTTAGGCTCCTCACTATTACAGTTCTATGACTTAATACTTCTGTATGATCCAGGTTTGCATTTGTAAAACAGGCATGTTACTGCCAAAACTGCCCATCTTCTAAGTTGGCACTGTAGATTTTCCAACAACAGATTTTCTAGTGTGAAAAGAGCTTAGAAGTTTTAGTGTTGTTTTGGCTTCCTCATTCCTATTACAACATGAACAATAAATAAAAATACTGCTCAGTATTGCTCTTGGGATGAATCCTTGTTGCCTATAGGGACTTCTGAAGGATATTTTTTGTTGCTGCTTTCTTCACATGTTCTAATTGTAATTCAAATTTTGGTTTCCTCAGGATGAATCTGAATTTAGAGACAAACTAACTCCCATTACTATCTTTATGGAATATCGTCTGGATTACAGAACAGCTGCAGATACAACAGGATTGCAGCCTATCCTCAACCAGTTCACTCCCGCTAATATGAGCAGACAGGTATAATTCTTACACAGTCTGTAATGACAGAACCCAGAACATACGTTCAGCTTTCAATACACAGGTTCATCTTGGAACTTCTGAAAAAGATACCAAAATATATATCTAGACTTTAGTCTTTGAATTATGGAAACATTGATGGTTATTGTGTTTGTCTATTTGTCTTCCTTCTCTCTGTGTCAGGTTTCTTTTTTTTTTTGAGACGGGACTTCCTTTTCATGCATATAATGAACAGTTTTCTGGAGAAGAGCAGACGTAGTATTGGAGCTGTCAGTCTTGAAGGACTGAAGTATTTCATCCATTGCTCCTACTATGCTGCTCTATGTATATTTATCCCTATAATTCTCCTACAGTAATAAGCATAGTTTTTCTATTTCTGTCCATTATACAGATTTTTGCACTTGTTTGTAAAAAGGATAGTGGGGGTGCAACTCAAATGAACAGATTATTCAGAGGAAACACAATTGATGTCTGTAGACATCAGTCCTACAGTTGCAGTGCGTCAGGATGAGGCACAATACCCCCGTATATAGAAATTCATTTGTGCTCTTCTGAGACTGAGCTGAAGATATCTTGTAACCAGCTATTTAGAAAATTTTTATTTGGTGGTGGAACAGCATTATTGGAAATGTATGTTAGAACAGATGCAGGAATTCTTACAACAATATGCATTTGATTTTTGCATAGGCACATATTCTGCTGGATTGTGGTGATGATAATGTCTGCAAACCAAAACTGAAGGTTTCAGTAGAAAGGTAAATACATGAGAAAAATCCTACAGGGAAAAATAACTTCCCTACTTCAATTCTAAACTTCAAGAGCTTGTAATACTTTTGTTAAAATGATGTATTGAAATAAGTAGACCTCCTCAGTGTATACAATCTAAACTCATGTTTATTTGTTTCAAAGAAAAAACATTTTCTGCTTTGTAACCTAATGTTTTCAGCGTGTAATAAAGGGAGAGCACATATGCCCACCCTGTCCCCCATTATAAGTACACAGGATTTATTTGTATGTTTCCTAAGCTGGACATGCATGGCAAGCACAAATCAGTGTTAGCTGCAATTGTGCCACTGTTCTGTCATTTAATACTAGACAGACACATGAAGATGTGAACAGGTGTGATTTTATCCAGCAAGGGGTAGAGTAGAGCTGTGTTGTCACATCTATGTAAAAAGTTGCTGGTGTTGGTAATATCTTTTATTAAATCTGGAAACAAGAAACAAGTTTCAACTCATAATTCTTTCATAGGTCTGGGATTTTTTTTGTGCTTTTTATGCCCAAAAGCCATTCTTAAGTGTATTGTCTCTACTCAATAACGTTATCTGTTGGGGTTTTCCACGCCCTTAGTGCAGAGCTATAGCATATGCGCATGTGTGTAGTTAGTACAGTTCACAAATATACTAATTCATGCAAATGCTTCAGAAACATATCAGTGCAGATACTGTTAGATTTCCTTGTAGTTGGTGAAATTAAAATACATTGGACAGATATTCTTTTTGTGTTTGGAATAAATGTATTACAGATGTCTTGGGTGTATTCTGTTGTTGAGCCTTCCATCAGAACATTATGAATTTTCTACCTCTGCTAAGTAGGCATGTAATTCAAAATGTACACAGTGATTTAGCTGTTCAAAATTTGTTCCATGTTAAAAAAGGTGTCAGTGGTTTTGTGGTTTACTGTAAACTTTGTACAAAAAATTTTTTAAAAACAGCATGTAATATTTGCTCCATTTTTGTGATTATAGATACAGTTTTTTTTAAACATAGTGTACAGCTCTCCTGATATTCGTGAAGCATAGGTACTGCCTCTAGATTTCTCTAATGTCTTGTGCAATTTCAGAATGTCTCTTGTTTCTCTAAGTTCAACCAGTTCAATACAGTTGAAAACCTGAATGCAGAGCTCATTTTTGCATTTGTTGTTTTGTAGTGATCAGAAGCAGATCTATATTGGAGATGACAATCCCTTGACATTAATTGTCAGCGCTCAGAATCTAGGAGAAGGAGCCTATGAAGCAGAGCTCTTTGTCATTGTTCCACCCCAAGCAGATTTCATAGGTGTTGTTCGTAACAACGAGGTAAAATTCCAACTGTCTTTCTTCTTTGAGTAGTCAGATTTCAGGTGCTGCTATGGAATTTTGTGGGAGAGGGCCTGTCAGTGGTGGGTTTTATGCTTTGATCCTAAAGTAAAGCACTGAAAAATGATAAGGCTCTTCCAAGCCTCAAGGCTGTATAACACCTCGTTGGATGGGTCCAGTTTAAGAGCTTACTGCTAACAAAGGATATTCACCTGTGTGTTGGAGCTTGACACACCAAGTTTATCTGCTTCAACATTTTGTTTGAACAGTACCCTTAATTAAATTTAGATTTAGCATCTCCTGCTAGTTAAAGAGCTGGGGACCTGTGAGGCAAAAAGTGATACTGGATATTACTATTCTGTTCACCTAAGTATATAGAAAGTCTTGGGTGTCAGTTATTCTAACTACACAGAATATTAAAATATGTTTCCTGATTTTCCCTTGTATTAGAAAATGTCTGTATAACTTCTCTTTCTGTGAATACATGTGGGTATAGTCCAAATTTTTATTTAGCCCATTATAGATACACCGAAGTAATATATCTTCAGATTTTCTTCATTATTGTTTTTATTTGGTTTAATCTGTGATGAATCAGTACGACATCGTAGAATCTTAAGGGGAAAACTGGTTTTGCCCTATGTCAAAGGATTCCAACTTTGATATACAACCACATCCTTCATACATGTTGGCCATGACTTGCTTTGATTCTCCAGTTTGCCTCTGCTATTCTAAGTGCTTTGTGATGTGGCTTTGTTCAAAATCTGCTAGCTCCTCTAAGAAATCTTTTTGAGTAAGCTAGTAAGAATTCATGTTATTTTGTATTTGAATCTTTATTTTCTTATGGAGAGTGTGCATGAGTGCTGAAGTTTCTTCATATAGGTTTTAAAGAATCAAATGGAGAAATGCTTTAGGTCACAAAAATGATCAGTGATACCCATTGCAGGAGTATTGAATTTCTCTTTTTATAACCTTGGAAAGAGCATCTATCTTGTATCAAAATTATCTGTCTCTATGGACACTTTCATACTTCGGTTTTATTTAATTTTAGTGCTTGACTGTGTTAGGACTGAGAAATTATATTAAAACTAGCACAGCATATCTAGAACTTTTTTCCAGACTTTCATCCAGGTCTCCAGATGTAAAGAATGCCATTCCTTAATACTTTTTTCTGCTTTACTGCAGGCTTTAGCAAGACTGTCTTGTGCATTTAAAACAGAGAATCAAACTCGTATGGTAGTTTGTGACTTGGGAAATCCCATGAAAGCAGGAACTAAGGTAAGGTTTGGTCCAAGAGGTGTCTGGTAGCTCAAGCAGTACAGTCAGCATTTTTCTTATCAGCATAGTGTCTGGGCAGGATTTTTACTCATAGGAATTTAAGATTAGATGTAGCTGACATTTAGCTACCCACATGTTTGGTTAGTTCAGTGGTAATTTGTTTTAGCTTTTCAGCTAAATTAAAGGCCTTTGAAAGGAGTGTTCATGAGTCACATCATAACTCAAAAGGAGTAGTTCATTAAACAGTGGAATTAATGAATGCTGGTGCCTCTTTAGTTTGCCTTTAGATTTTTTTCTGGTGCCTCTTCAGTTTGTCTTTAGACTTATTGGATATGTATTTTTAGTATATATCAAAGAGCTAGCTCATAACACACCTTTTTTTTAGTGTAAACCTAATAATGCTTCTCTCTTCTGCCTTGTTTTGTGGTTTGAGAGAGAGTTTTGTCTAGTTGAGACCTCCGCACTTCCACCAAATGTAGCTGGATTTTGAAGAATTAAATAATGATTAGTGGGAACTAGCAGATATTAAGATGATATGATGCAATAAGTCTTATTTTTTGAGGAAATAAAGTGAAAATCAGTCATGATTATAAACACTTTGAAGGTGCTTTTCTTTTAAGAGACATTTTTTATAGATGAATAAATGTTATTCCCAAAGTCTTCCGAAGTACATCAAGCTGAACTGTACAGATGTTGAAGTAACTATCACCACTGACATAGAACAAACATTGGGAACTGAATTTCGAATCATTACTGAGCCCTATTCTTTAGGCTACAGTGCTTTTTGCAACACATAGGGAGGCTCAGTTATCTGTAGAAATGGCTGAAGTAAGGGGGGTGAGCATGATGTAAACATTACATTTCTGTTTTGGGGTAGTGATGCACTGGCTGAAATCTAGAGAGGACCGTACACTTCCGATCTTGATGAAGTGGACAAGTTTTATTTGCCAGTTCTCTGTGTGTGCTCTCTTGTGACTACAAGCCTCAAGCAATTTGGTTGTAGTGTATTAAGTATATATATAAAGTATATTTTGTTGTTGTATTAAGAAGCTTTTCTCATGTATTTTATCATGCTTCCACTGAGCCATGGTGATTTTATTTCTAAAGCTATTAGCTGGCCTGCGTTTCAGTGTGCACCAGCAGTCTGAAATGGATACCTCTGTGAAGTTTGACTTGCAAATTCGAAGGTATGGGAATCTAGGAGTCTGTATCTCACCTGGTAGAAAACATGCTTAGCAAATATACTGTGAACTAAGTAGATAGTGTCACTCTGGACTAATTCTCTGGTCTTTGCTTCATACTAGCTTAAAAAATAAACATACTCTTTAGATGAATTTTGTGTGCTAAAATAGAGGAAAAAATGTAAGAAAAGGCAGTTTTGTGTTCGAATATAATTTATTTTGCTTACAGCTTTTAGGCAGGCCATGGCACAAGTGAAATACTAATAATGAGGAACAAAACCATTTAGAGCTTTTAAAAAACCCCAGTATTTTTCTATCTGCATACCATTATGATCTGACACTTGTGCAGTGCCACAGAATGACTGTGCCTTTGGGTTTCTAGCCCTGTTTTAAAATTGATGTTTGAACTCTGAATTCTTTCTGAAGTAAAGCCAGAATTTCAAATTTTATGTATTTTGAGGATGAGAGGTCTAAGCCTTTCAGAAAAGGCAATGTATGCTGTTTGTTCTCCCCCATGGTTGAAAAAGGTTTTGGTGTTTGGTTGGGGGTTTTTTTATGTTTTTTGGTTTGGGTTTTTTTTGGTGTGTTTTTTTTTTTTTTGTGTTTGTTTGGGTTTTTTTAATCTTTTATCATTTAAGGGCTGCTTCTTTTATTTTTTTTCCTTGTTAATAAATTATTCTCATCCACATTTGGCTACAAGGAATTAAATAAGTTTAAACCTACCATTCCATTTTAATGATACAGTGATCCATACTGATCAAAGGCCTTGGAAGCATTAAATATCTCTTTGATCTCACATTGCTGTGTGTTCAAATTTTTTCGCCTCTTCTCCATCAGCTAGTAAGCTGTGCCAGTGCATGTATTAGTATGTACAGGTCAGGAAGAAAACACAATTGCAGGTATTTGTTGATTACAGTAGCAGTGAAGAATAGATCTTCTATCTTTCTAAGGGAAACTGGTTAAATAGAATAATCATATGTGTCTAAGGAGATCAGGATTCTGTTCCCAGCTCCACTTTGAGGGGAATAGGTGTTCCCTTGTCATGGGTTCAGCAGCAGCAGTCATTTTTCTCCTCCTTGGTAGCTGGTGCAGTGCTATGTTTTTGATTTTGGGCCTGGGAACAGCGCTGATAACACCAGTGTTTCGGTTACTGCTTAGTGATATTTTGGTCTGGCCAAGGACTTTCTGAGTTTCATGCTCTGCCAGGGAGGAGGGGAGCCGGGAGGAAGCAGAGACAGGACACCTGACCCAAACTGACAAAAGAGGTTATTCCATACCACAGCACGTCATGCCCAGGATGGAGAGCAGAGAGCAGAGACCTGGAAGGGTGGGGGTGCACTGCTTGGTCGGGCTTGGTATTAGGTGGTGAGAATTGTATTCTTTCCTTGTATTTCTCTTGTCATTATTATTATTGGTGGTAGCAGTAGTGGTTTATGTTATACTTTAGTTACTAAACTGTTCTTATCTCAACCTGTGGGAGTTGCATTCTTTTCGATTCTCCTTCCCATCCCTCCGGGAGCGGGGGGAAGAAAAAAGGGGAAAGTGAGGGAGAGAACGAGCTGCGTGGTTAGAGAGGCTTAAACCACGACATCCCTGTATTTCTTTTTCTCTGTTTACAAAGAAAGTCCAAAGAAATTTTATGTATGAACGGCTCTGTGTGCCTTGATATCTGTCATCTCTTGGTGTATCTCAAGTGTAGCAATCAGATGTAAAAACTGGTTTAAACACTGTAAAAAGTGGTAATCAAAAGTAGCCGTAGCGTACTTTTCTGTCCTGGGACTAGTTTGAGGCCAACAAGTCTCTGAGCAAAACACATGTCATAACTGGAATTTAGGGCTCTGCTAGCTACAGAGGTGGTGTTATCCCACAGCACTGGCATTTGAATTTTCTTACATGTGGCAAGCTAAGGATGGAGTCAGCATTAGCTCTGGGTCCTTTATCGACTTCTGTCCGCTTGCTGAGTGACCTCCAAACTGTGCTGAGGGTGGGACTGTTAGGCATTTAAGTGAGAATTTGCTGGAATCTGCTTAGTTTTTAGTAATTGTGCTTTCTTACAGTGGCTGAAGAGTCATGGTGTTACATGCAATTGTTTTAAGGTTTGGGGTTTTTAAATACTTAGCTTATGTAATTTCAGTGATTAACTTTTATTTTCTCTGCAGTTCCAACCTGTATGATAATCTAAGTCCAGTAGCATTCTATCAGGCTGACCTTGCTATTTTAGCAGCTGTTGAAATTAGAGGGTAAGCATTGATACTATTTTAATAATGGTCTCCCTCAGATAAGTTCTGTATGTCTGCACCTTTATATTAGCTTTCTTTCATATCTGTGTAATTTTTCAAGAAGCCTTAGGGAATTTATAATAATAAAGAAATTATGTTTCTCTCCATCCACCCATTGAACTTTCAGATCTTAAATAATTCTAAATAATTACAAAATGAATTCCAAAAAGGAATGTTGTGCCTCTTTTACCAGAGGTTTCTTTAGGAGAAGAAATAAAAATTGCCCCTGGTTTTTCCAGTTGCACACTTTTCTCAAGGTCACTTTCCCCCTCCATGAACTGACTGGGTTTTCATCCGAAAACCTCTAAAACCCTTTTTAAAACCAAAGTTGAAAATCCTGTTGAAGTTTGCAATGCCCTCAGCTTCTTCAGTCTGAAGTATAATATTAATATTGTATTAATATATTATGCATTCATTACTGTGGTCTAATTTTGTTACTTTTTGAGAGGCGTTTGTTGGCACAACTGAAAAGCATTACTGCTAGCTTCACTGTTTTCACTGCATGATGAATTATTCTTATCACTGTACTGATAAGTCTCTGCATCATCAAGATTTCCATTATCAAAGTATTGCACACTTTGTAGTTTTTGGATGACTTGTATGTATCTTAATTCTGTTAATAGTTTACTAGATTCTGTAGGATGAATCCAAAGTTCAGGGCAGGAGAAAAAAGATTCTGAATACAAGGCTCATGTTTTCATGTACAGAAGAAAACTGAACATTTAATATAAAAGCCACTCAATCTCTTCTTTCTGGTTTTATATAGAGAGGATGAAAAATTGGAGATTGTATTTTAAGCATTTTAATTTTCTAGTGATATTTTGTAGTGAATTATGTTCATTATTTATACTTTATAATAATGACTTGCTTGCTCTGCTGTTTAGTGTATCGTCTCCTGATCACATATTCCTTCCTGTTGCAAATTGGCAGCCGAAAGAGAATCCAGAAACAGAAGATGATATTGGGCCTCTAGTGCAGCATATCTATGAGGTGTGCAGTTACTACTAATTTCAATTACACTGTTTTGTGGTAAATCAAATCTTTTTGGTGTAGCTTTTCTCAGAGTAAATTACAAATTTTTTTCTTCATTTTGTTCTTGCATGGAAACAAAGATTTATTTTTTTTAATGCTGGGTCAATAATTGGTGTCTGCAAGAAGGGTTGCAGTGCTTGCAACTACTATTACAGCAGCAGCCAAATAGGAAAGGCTGATTTTTTTTTTATTTTTTTTTTACATCATTACACATCCATTACTTCCTAGTCCTTTGAAATCTAGATAAAACTTTTGAAGTAACTTAAACTCAGAAAATGACTCACACTGTAAATTATTCAGTATCCTCATTGGTATTCTAACTGTTCTGAAATATTACTGTAAATTCTTTTGCCTTGAAAAAATATAAGTATTTAAAAGTTCCTTAAAATCACAGCCTTAATCTAGATTGTTTAATTAAGCAAAATTTACTGAGAGAGCTGTGTGAATAAGAATAGTTAAAAGTTGTTCTAGGACTTAAAAGACCATTTATCTAATGGAATTTAAGGGTGTATGTATCTGTGCTCAGAGTCTCTTGGCTGAGACACATACAGTAGCTGAGATTTGTACAATAGACTTCCAAAAAAACCTAATTCCATATGGCTTTTCTTCAAAGTTTTTTTGTTATCGAATACAGAAGTCATTTTACGTTTTGCCTATTGGGGGACTGAAGTTTAGCTACCATTTTTAGGTGAAGTTGTTGATGCTATTCCCATAAGTGGCTGGGGTAGGGGTAGTGGCAGTATCATTTAAAACAAGAACTATGTGCACAAAGAAGGCAGCATTCATTTTTTAATTTATATCTGTTACCTTTATTTTCATAATCAGCTAAGAAACAATGGTCCAAGTGCATTCAGCAAGGTGATGATGACTCTGCAGTGGCCTTACAAATACAAAAACTACACACTGTTGTATATTGTTCAGTATGAAATTGATGGTCCCATGAACTGCACTTCTGATATGGAAATCAATCCATTAAAAATTAAGGTAAGTAGGACTTTCCTTTTGAGTGGTATGAAGTATATTTGTTTGTTTTGAAAACACACTCAAAATACCCACATCCCTGAGTATATCTAACACTGTCTGGGTTAAGTTTTCATCTGTTGCTGAGGAATGAGACTGAACTGTTTGATAGCACTTGTCAATGTACATAGCAGGTAAAATAAAAGATAGACAATAGATTGTCAACCTAAAAATAAATTTGTCTTGTTTTTTTTTCTCTTGAGGACTGTACTGTATGAGTTCTAAATGCAAAGCAGTGGAATTATATTGAATGTGGTCATGAACAAAAACACTTGAGATGCTTCTGGGCTGTTCATGTGAATATTCTGGGGTTTATTTTTTGGAAGAAAATGGCACTATTTTTTTTATTACTGGTTTATTTATCTAGGCTCTCATCCAAATGCCACACAGGTGAATACTGGTGTTTCACTTTTTCCAGTTCCTCCTGGACTTGTGTATGCACATGTGTACAGGGGTATATGGTACATCAGTACCATACTAGTGCTATTTTTTCAGAGTAAAAACCAGAAATGTTGAGGAAGAGTCTTTAACAGATTGCAAAATTGAATTATTTATTGCAGTCTAGGATTATTTGTTTTCTATACATGACAAAGTTTTGAGTTGAAATAATTAAGATACTCAAAGCTCTGTGTTAGTTCTTAATAGAAATTTGCATCAGTCATCTAATAAAGGCAGGAGTAACATTTTAATCACAGCAGTAGGTAAAGTCAGGGTCTGAAGAATAGCTAGGATAGGAAGAGAGAAACCTGATCAACTATGTATTTTCTTCACCTTAATTTAGGATTCTTCAAGTGTATCTAAATGTAAGAATTATTTATTGGTTTTCCTTCATGTATCCTAGATTTCTGCTTCTAAAGATGATGATAAGAATGAAACACTTAGCAGGGAAGATAATCGCCATCATCGTATCAGTCGAAGGGATATAACTGCCATTGAAGGAGACGTGCATACTTTGGTAAGCTCTCAGCATTGATATGTTGATAATACTTTTAGGGTTTTTTAAAATGAAGGTGAAGATGAAAGTTCCATAGGATGAAGAATAATTTCAAAAAAATCCATGTTCTCCATTTAAACAGTTAACAGACAGAAAAGTCAGATGCTCTTGAGCTGCTGGTTGGGTTTTCCCCCAGTATGCATCAATTTTCCTTGGGGTAGTCAGCCAGTGAGACATATGACTATGATTTTGTGCTGTTATGTTTCCAAGTCCTCAAAAAAAAAGGTCAAGTTGGGCACTTCATTCAGAATCAGTGACTAATTCACAGACTAATATCCAGTATTCATAATAATTTCACTGTATTGTACTTACAACTCTACCTTCACTGTACAGTGCTTTTATCTATAATATAGCTAAAATCACAGTTATAAAATGAAGCCTTGTTTTGATCTGTTTTCTTCATAAAACTCATGGTTAAACTCATGGTTTAACATCAATATTATCTGATGGATTTTAATGGAAATGTGGTTGAGAAAGGCCAGTTGAACTTCTGTAGTCCTAAGTATGGCTTATAGATCAGGCCAGTCAGTCAAGTTTGAAGACTTCCATTGAATGCAACAAAGCATATTTTGTTGGCACCAAGTGCAGCTAATTGCCATGAGTTTTCCTGTCAAAAACCGTACAGAGGATGGTAATGTGAATTGACCAGAAACTGCCCCCCACACCCTCTGACCTTTTTTACTATGTACATAGATAAAGTATATACCTTAAAGCCACTTCCAGCTGTTTCATGTTTGGGATCCAAATGGCTCATGTAATAATTTTCTGAATGCAAACTTTTGGGAGACTGTAACTAATTATTCAATATTAGGGGTTATTAAATACATTTGATTTGTTTCTGGTACTTTGCCAGGAAAAGAGGGTAAAAAATTGTCTATACAAGTAAGGTAATGCCATTAATGACTTTTCAAATATTTTCATGTTCAGGATATCCTTCCTTATTTTTATATGCAGGGCTGTGGAACTGCTGATTGTTTAAAGATAGTCTGTCAAGTTGGCCACCTGGAAAGGGGAAAGAGTGCAATATTGTATTTAAAATCACGCCTTTGGACACAAACTTTCATGAATGTGAGTGACTGTAAATATTCTGTCCCTGCTTCTGAAACATAAAAAGTGATTATTTTTTTATACACATGTGATACTAATTTTGTATTTTCTTACACAGAAAGAAAATCAGAATCACTCCTATTCTCTCAAATCTTCTGCTTCTTTCAATGTTATAGAATTTCCTTATAAGAACCTTTCCTTTGAAGATATCCACAATTCTACAGTAGTAAGTCATTTACATCCAGCTTGAGTTACCATACATAATTACTCTGAAATGAATACAAAACCAATGATGATTGAGTAACTTTCTGTGGCTTGGTATAATGATAATTTTGTCAAATATTTGGTTAATATATTAATTTCAGTTATACACATACAGTTGAGGGTAAAGCAAAACTTTTTGCCCTAAACCAAGAGGTAACAATAACTGTAGCTTTAAAGACTTAACTTAAAATGAAAAAAATGATGAACAGTCCTAATGTTCTTGTTAATGCCATTGTTGTTAGTGAAATATTTGACTTGAAAATTGTCTTCTACTGTAGTAGCATTTAGAGCTTGAATAATAGACCTTTATTATATATATATGAAGTACTATCTGAATGTGGAACAAAAGGACCATCTGAAACCCTGGAGGGTTTCATAGAGACACGAAAGAGAATACGTAATCATAGAATCATAGAATAGTTAGGGCTGGAAAGGACCTTAAGATCATCTAGTTCCAACCCCACTGCCATGGGCAGGGACACCTCACACTAAACCATGCCACCCAAGGCTCTGTCCAACCTGGCCTTGAACACTGCCAGCAATGGAGCGTTCACAGCTTCCCTGGGCAACCCATTCCAGTGCCTCACCACCCTTATGGTAAAGAATTTCTCCCTCATATCCAATCTAAACTTCCCCTGTTTAAGTTTGAACCCATTACCCCTTGTCCTCTCACTACAGTCCCTAATGAAGAGTCTATTTAAGTATTATTAAATGCTTAATAAATATTAAATGTATTGAGAGATACCAAACTTAAACTGCATGAATGAAGTTGGCATGTCACTGCTGTGCACAGTGTGATTTATTGTGATTTTCTATTAGGTTACTACAAACATTACATGGGGCATTCAACCACAGCCTATGCCTGTGCCAGTGTGGGTTATAATCTTGGCTGTCCTAGCAGGATTATTGCTCTTGTCTGTTCTAGTATTTGTTATGTACAGGGTAAGTACTATATCTGGGGATTTGTACTGTTCTCTTTTCCCTACTAGTGATGTGTTACTTCAAATAGTACCAGCAGCTTACAGAAATACCTTGGTCCCTTAAACAGCTGAATTAGTTATATTTCTTTGGAGGCCAAGAAAAAGGAAAAGAGAGTGGGGGTGGGGTGGGTGGGAAATGAAATATCTAATAAAGTCTGATTATGAAAGAGAAAGGATTTGTATATGTTTTGAAAAACACAACACAGTTTTCTTTATTGTTCTATGAATCACAGATGGGCTTTTTCAAACGTGTGAGACCACCTCAGGAAGAACAAGAAAGAGAACAACTGCAACCACATGAGAATGGGGAAGGAACATCAGAAGCTTAAGCAGAGTTTTATCTGTAAGACATTCTGAATTTTTTAAATGCCTATATCTTGGTTATGGACATTGCTTTTCCCCCCCTGAGGAAAAAACCTCATGACTGCAAAGTTGCTGGACTCAGAATGTATCAGCATGTACAAAATAGGAGCAATACATTTAAATCCTCCTTTTTGTATTACTTATGTTCATACTTGTGACTAATGCATATGCACTGATTTTTGTGTGGAAAAAATTAAATAATATGTAGTGCTATAATTTTGCTTATTGGGATGTAGGAGACATCATCTTTTTTGATTCACGGACCAACTTTACATGAATTGCTACACAGATTCTGTGCTTGCTCTTGAAGCCAACAGCTCCCATAGATACTTGCTGGATTACACACATTTTGATTGATTTTTGTTGACGTATACTACACTTCATTTCCTAGCTCTTGAAAGGTAGTTGAACAAAAAAATGAAAATAGCTTGTTTTACAAAATGGAAGAATATTCTCTGACCATTAACTCTGCTTATATTTTTGCTCCTGCTTAAAAAAATACTCAGTGCTTATTCCATTGAGCTTATTCGATGGAATCATTCACATCTGCATGCCTGTTTCCCTTCTGGCTCAGTCTTGTGGTTTCCCTCTAGACTTTACAAATAGTGTTCTCCAGGTCCTAGGTCTCTTACTGTAGGGACTGAGCTTACAGAAACAGAAGTGAGCCATAGAAAGCTGGGGATGATGTACTTTCTATGCGATCTAGTGAAAAGATTCAGGGCAAGATACAAAGACTGCTGTGTATTTCCAAAGAGAAGGGTACAGGTGTTCCACAGAATTACTGGTAGCATAGACTAATTCAGATACTGCCAGGGATAAGATGTTGGACTGTGGCTGCCAACAGATGTGCCTGATGAGAAAACTCATAGCCTTTATATTCACAAGTCAAATCTCCACAGGGTTGAAAGCTAAGTTTGTATATTACTCAGGTTGAATTTCACTTTCTCCAAAACAATGGAAGGAATACTTTGTGACAGGTTACCTGATACACTGTAAGAAACTTATTAATTTTCACAGCCTGTGGTTGACCATGTCCAAGTGCAGGATGGAGTAATATAGGGACTGTTTAAATTAAGAGTATCTGCCAGTCAAACATAACTAGATTAAATCAGTACTTCTGCTACTGTCAGGCTTCCCTTGCCACCTGGCCTGAGAGACCAGTGAGCTTGTCAAATTACGTTTGTATGTAGCTGGCAATGCAAGAGAGTTTATTTAAAAAGAGACTGTTGGTTTGCCTTGTTTCATTTTGTTCATTCAGTGTTTCACTCATAGTATGTTGCATTGCACAAGACACATTTCATTGCACAAGACATTTCATTACGTCAATACATTTCATTACCATAAAAGACACTAAGTATTTTCTTTCACTGTTTTTTAAACCTACCAAAAATTCAGTGGTTTAAAGCATGAGTTTGTTATTCTTAGCTTGGTGTGGCAAAATGAAGCTTCTTATTTTTAAGACAGAATACAAGAACATTGTCTTTATGCATTTCAGTAGACATGTAGCTGCAAATTAGGAGGTGGTTTGGCTTGCAACCATGCATAGCTGTGTTGCACAAACCTGAGAGTGGACATACTTAAACTATTGCAGAGGTGCCTTATATGAGATTTGTTTACTCTCTATTCCAAAAAGGAAATAAATTACATTATGAACTCCCTGTATAGAGTATAGCCACATATAGAAACAAAGACTCCTACTGTAATTATACCAGTGAGATTTCTATGTAGACAAACTCGTCAAACAGCAAAACCTCTGGTTTGGTTTGGGTTTTTATCTAGGGTTTTTTTGTTCAAAGCTGCATCTCTCCCATAAATACTGCAATATCCAGTAAACCCGGAATTATCTGAAAAGAACAGTTTGATTCAACTCCCATTTCTGAATCCTTCCCAAGATTTACAATCCACACATGGCTTTTGTTGTTAAGTTCATTCTTACCGAACTGTGATGGCATTTGAGTCATTAAGAAAGACAGAACAAAGTTGGGGGCAGGGAGCAGTTACATATATCAGATATAGGCTTGAATATTTACCCTTTTACATGTTTTTGTTTTAGACAATTTGTTTAGATATAATTAGTTTATATGAGAGGATACAGGGCATAATTCTGCTTTCACTGAATTTTTAAGGTCTTCAGTGTGGGAAGCATTTTATTTTTGTCTTATAACTTATTGTCACTAGTAATATAGTAAAGAATCAGGAGTCAGGCTTTGATCCTGGTCTCAAAATGTGATTATAAAACACAACTTCAGTTATTTATGAAGGCTTCTAGTTCACACACTTTGTCAATTGGTTATCTATATGCAAGGAGATTGTTTTTACCCAGTCTTAGTATGCTAAAAGGTTTAAGAGACTGTCAGACAGATTATAGCTTTAAGTATTACATGTATGCTTTCATTACATGTACACACTGTGGTGACTTGAAATTCATTAGACTACTTGCATGTCTAGGCATTATAAGGAGATGGAAATAATTTTAAAAAAGCACAGTCAAGATCTCTTCAACTTACATGGAAGGCACCCATAGCATTGTTAATGTCAGCACTAGCTACATCTTAATTTTGCTGTGGCAACTGGAAACTCATTTTGCTGATTTTCAGGATAAAAAGGTACATTTTATTGGTAAAACTGCTGTAGCTATGGAAAGATTCTTCCATTTACTGAAGCTATATAAAGGCAGACTTATTTAAATAATTTTTATTTCCTTGCGTTCTGCTGGAGAATAAAAGCAAATAGTTGCTTCTCCATGTTCCTAATTTCCAGTTTGGTTAAAAACCAACCAACCAAAACAGTACCATATGTAAATGGTAATGCAGGTTACCTAGTGAACATGAATATAACACACCGAGTTCAGTTTAAAGTAACATTTCTGTCAGGAAGGTTCTGTACAGGATGTTTACCTGAATGGGGATGCAGGAAATATTTGATCTCATGTTCTAGATTCAGCAGTAAGATTACAGACTATATATATACTTTTGTCAGTTTAAATTTCATATTAACATACAGACAGTGATGTATTTTTACAGCAAGTATTGTAGAATGATGTTAAAACTTTTAAAGAAACTTTTAGAAATTTATTTTGAAGTGAAATTAATGCCCTTGAGTCAGAAATTATGTGCATAAGATGCATACTGCATGTATTGAAGAATTACAAGTACAGTAACAGAAAACTAGTCCTCTTGAGAGTTATGTTTCAGCACCATTATTTTTTATGTTATAAATTCAACAGCTATGTAATTATTTAGACAATGAAAAATTTTAAGAGATATATCTTTTATAATGAATTATGAAATTCTGTAAGGACTCCAGTTTGCCATTATTGTAGCATCTCATGATCACTATTAAAAAGTTATTTACATTACAAAATGCATATAATCTAATACTAAATTTGACTGACAATATTTAGAAAACATAAAACAAGGAACCTAATTTATAGGTTTACATTTCTTTCAATAAACTACCACGTTGTGGAGATAGCTTTTGTTTAAGCATGACTGCAAAGTCAAATATAGGATACATTTATCAGCAGAAGTTGAAGTTTTTTTAAGAAATGTTCACAGATACCAGTATCAAGTTTATAACTTTATTTTCCCTTTTTTTCTGTTTTAAATTTTGATTTAGTGGGAGTCGTCCCTGCCCCTGGCAGGGGGGCTGGAACTAGATGATCTTCAGGTCCTTTCCAACCCTAACTATTCTATGATTCTATGATTTACACATTGATCTTTGATTCACTTAATGCTTGTGAAAACTTTAAGAAAGTTTATTATATATGCTCTTTCTTTATAAAGCATCTTTTCCAAGCAAAGACTTTTAATATTTAGTTGTTTCTAAACTTTGATGCTTACCATAATCTTTATGGTAAACTCTCACAGGTATTTTGAAAATATGTCAGCTATAATCAGAATGTTCTTGGTGATCCTAAGGATTCATGTTGCACTTAGCAAACCCAATTGTTGCAAAAATCTGTTGGCTACCCAGGCAAAGGCCGTGCAGTGTTTATTCCTACACCATCACCAGTAGTCAAAGAGCAGCATTGCGCTGGTAAAAATCTAGTAAGTTTTTGTCTTTGATCCAGACTAAAAACCTATTCCAGAGTCTAGTGAAGTCACAGAAAACCTGACATGCAATGCAACTCGATTTGAATGTGACCCTTTGTATTCATAGAATCATAGAATAGTTAGGGTTGGAAAGGACCTTAAGATCATCTAGTTCCAGCCCCACTGCCATGGGCAGGGACACTTCCCACTAAACCATGCCACCCAAGGCTCTGTCCAACCTGGCCTTGAACACTGCCAGTGATGGAGCATTCACAACTTCCCTGGGCAATCCATTCCAGTGCCTCACCACCCTTACAATAAAGAATTTCTTCCTCATATCCAATCTAAACTTACCCTGTTTAAGTTTGAACCCATTACCCCTTGTCCTCTCACTACAGTCCCTAATGAAGAGTCCCTCCCCAGCATCCCTATAGGCCCCCTTCAGATATTGGAAGGCTGCTATGAGGTCTCCATGCTGCTGCTGGCTTTTAATGAGGAAAAAATGATAGGATTTTATAAAACGAAAATGAAAATACAAAAAAATGAAAAGGTGGTTGCAGACCATGGAAGAGCCTTACAGCTTGTCTATTTCAGAGATGGGAAGAACCTGTTAATTCTCTGTTGGCTGTGGCCTCCTGTCACAAGCAAATCCCACAGGTTCCTATCATGATTATAAGCTGAGCTCTAATAACTTTCATTGCCTTGAGTGGGATCTTTGGTACTGAATGTTAGCTTCTAATTCCCAAGTGCAATATAACATGATCAGATCTAGTTCACTGCCTAGTAGTCTGCTTATTTTTCTTTGCCTAAGAAGGGGTGTAGCATTTGTTGATTTCCAAGCATCAGTATCTTTAAGGACACTAACAAAACCAGTGTGTTAAATTGAGGTGATAAATGAATGATATAGCAAGTTTTTCATCACCCACATTGGGTGAAACATGATGTATATTCTAAGGTGCATCCATTACTAACTCTTGAGTTATTGAGAATTGGTACAATATTCTTTAAGTCCACTGTGGAAAATTTGACTAGAGCCTATACAATAATGAGTTTGACTTTGTAGTAGTACTACTGCTGTTTCATGTGATTATGGTATTTTGGTCTATGTTTTTTTCCAGTGTGTAGAATTTTAATATGATACAGGAAATCTAACCTTTCATGCAATGAAAATGTGCTGCATTAAGGTTGAATAACTTGACCCTTTGCTTTTGCAATGTAAATGAAGATTAATGTAGCATTTGCATCATCAAAAAAACTTGCAGGTTAAGGTGGCCGTTTCTAGTCCATGAAGGAAACCTGTATGTGTTATGATACTAATATGTTAAAAATTAAACACTATTACTTTGTAATAGATTCTTTTTCTGCCTTTTTTGTTTCTGCTTATGCATTGAATCAATAGAGGATTATTTGCACAGGCAGAAAATTAACATACTAACGAGAGTGCTGTATTTTGGGTTTCTTAGTCGTGTAGTAAACACTTGTAACAAATGGGAATATTTTCAGTAACTATGAACTTGTTTCAAAGGCCTTCAGTACATTTAAGGAGAGCAATATACATTTGAAGCCACCTTATTTTTGTTAAATTATAAATCTTGCAAGAAGTGGCTATTGTGGCACAGTAATTTTGTACTGATATCAAATATATAGCTATTAAGCTGTGGTTTTCTTTTCAACTCATTCTTCTCATCCTAATTCAAATTTGATTTTATTAGATTGTATTTTTCTATATATGTATACAATTTCAAAATGTTATGATTGGATAAACTGAAAAATATAAGTATTGAGTGGATTCTGCTATTTAGAATTTTGGAATAAAATACCTCTTAATTAACAGGGATTCTGTTTTCATTTGGTTGTGGGGGTTTTGTTTGTTTTAATTCTAGACATACTTTTAAAATTGCATTTAATTCACCTGAAGATATTTAATAGGATATGTTTATAATCCACAGTTATCTACTAAGTATAGAAAGGTCACATTTACTCAACTTTTACATTCTCAGCTAAAGAGGCACATACTAAATTGAGTCTAAAAAAATGGGAATCATCAGCAAGAAAGAGGATTTAGTCAAAAATCATACTGTGTCACAAGAAGATTTATTTCCTACAAAAATTTTGTATATTGAAAATAAGCATTTCTGGTTTTATAGCTGTCATATCACTGTAGAAATAGTGGATTTTTGTCCTTTGGTTAGGAAAATTCTCAGGAGGGTGGTGTTTCTTTTCTTGTTGTATTATTAGCCTAATTTTACTTTGGTATTACATTCTTCCTGTTTAACAATCATACTGATCTTTGTGAGTGGGTGACAGTAAATATTTTGTCTCACAATAAAGACATACATGTTTATTTCATATTGCTAGAGAACACTTACTTAGAAATAAATGTTGGTGCTTGTAAACCCCTTAGAAAAATCTCTGAACTACCAAGTTCCTTGGATTACTAGTAGAAAATTTGTTAACCTAAAGAAAATAATAAAAAAGGACACTGAAAAGAAAAACCGATACTTGTGTTTTAATTAACAGCTTCCAGTGGCCTTACAACAGCTACCCCTAATGTGCATAAGGAAACATCACAGCAGTATTGAAAACATGGCTCTTGCCATGGGTTCAGTGTACACAGACCTAGTTTTTGTTAAATAAAACACCTTCAGTTAGAATCACAGAATCATAGAATAATTAGGGTTGGAAAGGACCTTAAGATCATCTAGTTCCAACCCCCCTGCCATGGGCAGGGACACCTCACACTAAACCATGCCACCCAAGGCTATGTCCATCCTGGCCTTGAACACCACTAGGGATGGAGCATTCAAAGCTTCCCTAGGCAACCCATTCCAATGCCTCACCACCCTTACAGTAAAGAATTTCATCCTCATATCCAATCTAAACTTCCCCTGTTTAAGTTTGAAACCGTTACCCCTTGTCCTCTCACTACAGTCCCTAATGAAGAGTCCCTCCCCACCATCCCTATAGGCATCCTTCAGATACTAGAAGGCTGCTATGATGTCTCCATGCAGCCTTCTCTCCTCCAGGCTGAACAGCCCCAACTTTCTCAGCCTATCTTCATATGGGAGGTGCTCCAGTCCCCTGATCATCCTTGTGGCCCTCCTCTGGACTTGTTCCAACAGTTCCATGTCCTTTTTATGTTGAGGACACCAGAACTGTACATAATACTCTAAGTAAGGTCTCACGAGAGCAGAGTAGAGGGGCAGGATCACCTCCCTCGACCTGCTGGTCACGCTCTTTTTGATGCAGCCCAGGATACGGATGGCCTTCTGGGCTGCGAGTGCACACTGCTGGACCATGTTCATTTTTTCATCGACCAACACCCCCAAGTCCTCTGCAGGGCTGCTTTGTATCTCTTCTCTGCCCAGTCTGTAGCTGTGCCTGGGATTGCTCCGACCCAGGTGTAGGACCTTGCACTTGGCATGGTTAAACTTCATCAGGTTGGCATCAGTCCACCTCACAAGTGTGTCAAGGTCTCTCTGGATGGCATTCCTTCCCTCCAACATACCAACCAAACCACACAGCTTGGTGTCATCGGCAAACTTGCTGAGGGCACACTCAATCCCACTGTCCATGTCACTGACAAAGATGTTGAACAAGACCGGTCCCAACACCGATCCCTGAGGGACACCACTCATTACTGGTCTCCAGCTGGACATTGAGCCATTGAGCACAACTCTGTGTGCGACCAGCCAGCCAGTTCCTTATCCACCAAGTGGTCCACCTATCAAATTGATGTCTCTCCAATTTAGAAACGAGGATTTCGTGTGGGACAGTACCTTGCACGAGTCCAGGTAGATGATGTCAACTGCTCTACCCTGTCCATCAGTTCCGTAGCCCCATCATAGAAGGCCACCAGATTGGGCAGGCAGGATTTCCCCTTAGTGAAGCCATGCTGGCTCTCACCAAGCACCTTGTTGGTTTTCATGTGCCTTATCATGCCTTCCAGGAGAATCTGCTCCAAGATTTTGTCAGGCACAGAGGTGAGACTGACTGGTCTGTAATTCCCTGGCTCATCCATTTTCCCCTTCTTGAAAACGGGGGTTATATTTCCCTTTATCCAGTCATTGGTAACTTCACCTGACTGCCATGATTTTTCAAATATGATGGACAGTGGCTCAGCAACTTCATTTGCCAGCTCCTTCAGGACCCGCAAATGGATTTCATCAGGTCCCATGGACCTGTGCATGTTCAGGTTCCTAAGATGGTCTCGAACCAGATCTTCTCCTACAGTGGGCCTAAGGTCTCCATTCTCACAGTCCCTGCATCTGCCTTCCAAGACTTGGGTGGTGTGGTTGGAGCGTTTGCCAGTGAAGATCGAGGCAAAGAAGTCATTAAGAACCTCAGCCTTCTCCAAATCCAGTTAGTTGTCAGCATAGTGATTGTTCTGTTTAGTAGTTCCAAATTAATGCATTATTGAGAAATTAGAGACAACAGCTGTCTCATTACAGGAACAAGGCAAGAGTGTTTTTTCAAATTCTCATCTTATGCCATAACCTTCTTAAACAAAATGATGGTCCATGTCTTGAGGTTACTCATAACACAACTCCACTGCTTCCACTTAAGTTATGCTGCTTTATGTTGCTTGATTTTTTGACTCTTTGCATACACACATATTTTATTGTATGCTTTTAGTGAGTAAGTTAATTACTAATACATTAATACTTTGTTACATTGTTAATATATTTTTAATCACCAGTTCAAGTGACAAAGAACACTGAAAAATTGAAAATGCTTTTTTTCATCCAAATGTAAGAAAAAAAAAAATTCAAATACCACATTACTTCTTTTTACAATTTCACATGCAGTCTGTGTCTGTTACTGTTTTTCAGACAGTTTTCAGAATCTGTTTATATTTACTTTTTTGTGTCATTTGTGTACATGCTTTTCAGTCCCTGACAAAATACCAGATGCCATGTTATATCTCTTCAGTGGCTGCTGCTGCTGTTTGTAATTTTTGTAATTGTAATTGATATAAAATTGTAATTGATATAAGTAACTTATGAGCTTTCATTTCTTTTCACAGAAAATTTTATTAAGAAAACATAAAACTGATTTTTTTTTTCCTTAAATGGGTGTGTCCTGGGTTCAGCTATAGCAGTCATTTTTCTTCTTCTTAGAAGCTGGTGCAGTGCTGTGTTTTTGACTTTCAGCCTGGGAACAGCGCTGATAACACCGAAGTTTTTAGTTGCTGCTCAGTAATGTTTACTCTGACCAAGGACTTTCTGAGTCTCATGCTCTGTCAGGAAGGAGGGGAAGTCAGGAGGAAGCAGAGACAGGACACCTGACCCAAACTAGCCAAAGAGGTATTCCATACCACAGCATGTCATGCCCAGTATATAAACTAGGGGCAGTTACCCGGAAGGGCTAGATCACTGCTTGGTCGAGCTGGGTATCGGTTGGTGGGTGGTGAGCGGTTGTATTCTCTTCCCTTGTTATTTCCCTTATCATTATTATTATTGGTTGTAGCAGCAGTGGTTTGTGTTATACCTTAGTTACTAGACTGTTCTTATCTCAACCAGTGGGAGCTACATTCTTTTGATTCTCCTTCCCATCCCTCCGGGAGCAGGTGGAAGAAGGTGGGGGGAGTGAGCAAGCGGCTGCATGGCTTTTGGGTTGCTTGCTGGGCTTAAATCATGACAAGGTGTTACTGTGCGCTTTAATCCCTTCTCAGTAATTTATCTAAATGCAGTACAAACAATTAATTTCCACACATTATTCCCCTTCTGAAGCCATTTTCAATGAAACTCTTACCGCACATTTAACAGATTTGTTTCGGAACTTTATAAATTAATAATTGTTCATATTCTTATCAAGAACATTATTTTAAAATGAGGGAACTGCCAAGTTGGTTCAACTATTTCTCCCCAGATAAACTTGATTTACCTAAGTCTACGAACATTTGGAAATTAACATGGTGATGGGTACAAGTGCTGAGCCTACAGCCACAGGCAGACCTGAGCCCTGCGCGGATTGTTTCTCGAGCAGCCATTAAAGCCAGATGAGGGTTTCACAGTCTGGCTTCCCTAGTAACCAAGGCTTCTCTTTAAAGCACTGACTTAGAATATGTAGGGATAGGACAAGTGGAATAGCTTTAGGCTAACAGAGGGTACATTTAGATTAGATATTAAGAAAAAATTCTTCACCATGAAGATAGCAAGACACTGACACAGGTTGCCCTGAGAAGCTGTGGCTGCCCCATCCCTGGCAGGTTGGACAGGGCTTGGAGCAACCTGGTCTAGTGGAAGGTGTCCCTGCCTATATGTCCCTATGGCAAGGGTGTTGGAACTGGATGAGCTTTAAGGTCCTTTCCAACCCAAACCATTGTCATTCTATGTGTATATCTGCACCTTCTGGTACCACATACACATTTATCAGACAAATTCATGTACAAAGGGAGCAAATTACTCAAAGCATTAGCTAGCTTTCCGTAGACCTCTTTCTTCCACCTGAGAAGATGCAATGTTGCATTCAGCTCTAACAGAGGCTGTGTGGAAGCAGCCTTTTTGCTGTGCTCAGATACAAGGTTAAATGAAGAAGCTGGGTGCCGTGATGTGAAGGAGGGAGGCAGACACTGCCTACACTCTAAACAAAACTTACACTCTAAACAAAACAGAGAATCTTTCTGTGAGCTGCAGGAGGAGGGTTCCATATCAAGTAAGCAAACAATTGGTTTATTTGTCTGTTCTTTGTGCTCTTTTGCTTACTTAGAAAAAAGGGGTTTTCTGTTTTGTTTTTTTGTTGTTGTTGGTTTTTGTGCTGATGAACAAAAGGGAGACTGACGTATTCAAGCCATTCTAAAGTACTGAAGATAACCTGCTGAGGAGGGTGTCCATTTCCCACTGCAGTGTTATGCTTCAGGTAGTGGTGGTTCATAATGCATAAGTGGTGAAGTCAGTCCATTCTATGGCAGTCCCAAAAGGTGCCAGCAGACTATCAGCAACTGTGGTAAAAGTGAACTGTATTTTCTATGCCAATCCCAAATCTATTTGAAGTCATTGTTAACGGCAATTAAGTACATTATAGAATGGCTTTAAATCATAAGAAAAAATGTATTGTTTCTTTTTTGAGAGAACTGTTGAAAATATGCACTGTAACCTGGTAGTTCTTCCTTTTAGTGTGGGAAAATTTCTACTCCTTTATAGTTTTCCCCCTACATTGGACAAAAATTTCTCTGCTCTGAAAACTAAAAAAATTTGGCCTGGTATGTCATTACGTCTAAAAGAAAGATTTTTATTTGGCTAATATTAATTTTATTAAAAGGCAAATAAAGTGATTTTATACTTTTCCAAGGAATTTATATGCATTACTCATACACTGAAAATGTAGTATTATCCAGTTCTGGAATGTCCCTACAGTGAGTGTTTGACTCACTGAAATCATTGCATGGTCTTACACATCAACACTAGCGTGAAATTCATTGTGAGGTGGTGCTGGTACATGTTTAGCCTTGAAACATGCAGGTAGTTTCATTCTGTGGGTGAGCTGGATTTGCCCAGCTGTGCTGTCTTTGGTGAGGTGTAGCAGTTTTACCTGCTGTCAACAACTTGAACATTTTTTCCATGATCCCTAGGTTATGTCCACAAGCACACTCCCATTTTACCTACATTAATGTGTATCCTTAAATCTAAAAAATGTGGATTGTTTGCTATTAGGGCCGTTAATGCGAATAAACATGTAGATAGGGCAATGACATGCCGATGTCTGGAATCAAAGCTTTAGGAGACACTAAAATACAGCTATGCCAGTGCCTGACTGAAAGTGGTTTTCTAGTGACACCAAGCCACCATATGTACCCACCCGGTAAATACTACGTGCTGCACTGGGGTTGCGTAAGGCGGTTTAACACTCTCGGCAACAAATGTCAAAACTAATGTGCTCCCAGCTCGGAGGACTGAATGGTAGCGATCGCGGCGCGGCTTCCTTCTCACAGCCGGTTCTCCCTCCCTTCTGGCCGGCAGCAGGCCTCAACCGCCATCAGCAGGTACGAACGGCGAGGCTCCTCAGAAAAGCCGTCAGCCAGCACCTTCCCGTCCTCTGCAGGGCTTCGAGGCCAGGCCGCAACTGACAGGGATCTGTCCCCTCACAGCGGCTCTCGCTCATGGCTACAGAAGACAAACAGCCGCACCACCTACCTCTTTCACACCGCCCATTCCCGACTCGCGGCCCCGCAACACCACAACCCCTCTCGCCACTCAGGCCCCGCCCCCCTACATCCGGGGGGCGGGGCGGGTGGGCGCCTGATGGATCAGCGGTTGGCCAGCGCGCGGGGTGGTTGCCTCGCTGCTGCTGCCGCGCCGCCGGAGCCGCCGTTGGTCCCGGCTTCCCGTCCGTGTCCTTGCCCGCAATATGCCTCCGCTGCCCTCGGGCTGCTCGCCATGCTGGGGACCTGCGGGCGCCTCTCCTCCCTACTCCTGGGGCTGGCGGCCCCGATGCTGATGCCGCTGCTGCTGTTGAGGCGGCCACCTCTCGTCGACGCTGCCGCAGCCACCCACCCGCTGCAGCGCTGGGCGGCTCTGCCGAGGGGGAACCCTGCCGCCGCGGCGGCCTCAGGTACCGATCCCCTCCGTGCTCCCGCTGCCGGGCGGATACCTCTGTTTCCTGCCTTCCTTGTGGAGATTGCTTCTGGCCGGGCTCCCCGCTGCGGGTCTCTTCTCCCGCGGCCGGCGTCCCCTTCACAGCTCCTGCCGGGTTGCCGAGGGCCGTGTTGCTTCGAGCCGGAGCTGGCCTGTGCGTTCTCGGCGTTGCGCTGCCGTGTGAGGGCTGGGCTTTGTTTTTAATGAAGCAGGTAGCGGAGCCATGGAGGATGCTGCTGCGGGGAGAGCAGGATCCATCTTTAATATCTCAAGATCTATATGCAGCTGCCGTAGCATATGTCACCAGTAGTCATGTTTGTGCCCTAGCTCTGGAGATAATCAAGTGCCAGACAAAAGGACTCCGGGGAAGCGGGGCTCTTCCCGTTCTCGATTACTGGCAGGAGTCGCCAGAGCGAGAGATGTGTGTGTATATATATGAAGTATAGAAATATTTATTGTATACATGCATTTCTATATATCTATTTATATCGATATAAAAATAAAACCTAGATGGTAACATTGGCAAGTGTCATAAGCTTATCAACGGAGAGATGGGCATGCTGAGCTCACTAGTTCTTGCGTCTCCTCTGCAGAATGAGGAAATATGATGCTCTTTCAACAGCTGAGAGTATGAAAATAATGCGCTTATTTCAGCTTTAGGCCTTGGTGTTACAGTCAAACCCCTTTGTAGAACTGGGGCAAGTAATAAGGTGTTTGTTCTGTCATCTGGTTTAAAAAATACATGTGCGTTTTGAAGTGTTACTGGCTCAAATTAGGATAAAAGCCCAGTATTTTTCTTGACATGCTGCCTTTCACCAAAGAATTTCAAACTGGTTTCAAACATGAATTATTTAAGACTCTTCAGCACTGAGGCTCTGTTTGGGCATATCACTAGAGCATATGTTTCTTTTTTAAGATATGTATGCATGTTTCTATTTCCAGTTGACTTCAGAAAAGTATAAAATGTTCTAAGTTTTAGGCATATGGTTAGTATTTTGCTGAATTGAAGCAAATTTACATGGCTGCCAAAGTATGTATGTTTATTAGGAAATATGAGCAAAGGTCTTGAGTTGTCTTGATGTAGAGCTAGAAACTAGATTTGGTAGAATATCAACACGTTCTTAAAATGTCTTGATTTACCTTTTGGTTTCCTTCTTGTGTGGGTTTGGATTTTCTTTTTTTTTTTTTTTGTTTATTGATTTGGTTTTATGGTTTGGTTTTTTTTTTTCAAATGCTTGAACTATAGGACTTTAAAGGAGGGTATTTGATGAACAGCTTGGTTCTTGTTTTTCCTCTTGAACTGATGATTTTTCATTATTTTAATTATTTTGATTATTCTGTTTCTTACCATGTTTGTAGCAGAATATAAGATGAATTACCCACCAGCAAGCCTCACTTAGAAATTGGCAGCGTTCTAGCTTGGGCAATTGACATTTTGCTCATTAAAAATTGAGTGCCCCCCAAAAAGGGACAATTTTTGTAATTTGATGATCCTCTTTGGTTTCATGTATTGCTTTATTTTCAAGAAGCTCTAATACCTTATTGCCTTCAGCCCTGGCTAAAATCTTTGTTGGTACCAGTTTGATGCTGATGATACTGGTTTGCTGCTGTTGCTGCTGCAGACCCACGTGCCTCATTGCTGTTGCTTTCTTTTATTTGCTTTTTTTTGCTTCATAGGTTTTGAGGTACTAGAGTCCTGGAAGTGTTTTATAGTACGCAGCTTTCATGATCAGTCCCAATTTATAAATGTTAAAAATTATCATTTAAATTCATGCTCAGCATTTGTTTATGTTATGTTTAAATACAGTTAAAGCTTTATTTTACTTTTTGGTTGGCTTTCTAAATGTTCTTGATTAATTTCTTTCATAAAGAATTTGTAAAAGCCAGTAGTGATTAATCTTTTAAAAAGGCAAGCTGATCTCTGCTACAAAACTTTCATTATTCTGAAGAAGCTGCCAAGCACCTTTGGGTTTTGTGTGGTATTTCCTTTCAGTAAGGTGTGTAATTTTTGCTAAATCAACATTTCTGAAATTTTAGACAGGAAGAACCTGTCTGCGGACACGTATTTTTCAGATACTAAATGTCTTTTTTCCATTAAATTATCTTTTGATAGTTTACAGCTGAAAGGTAGGCAGAATAAATTGCTGTTGCCTTTCCAGCAGAAGACTGGTAGCAGAGTAATCCCTAAGGGGAATGCTCTGAAGAGGCCACTCCTGAAGCAGCTGCAGGCCCTGTGCTGGGAGCTGCCAGGCAAGTAGTAGCTTCTGGAAGTAAGGAGGAGTTTGGCTGATTTTGGATTTATGACGTGTTTGTGACCCCAGTGTTGCTGGAGTGAAGAAGCTTTATCCACCTAAAATAGGGAAGGTGCAGAGCTAAGGTTGGAGTTCACAACCTTTTGTCATTTGACATTCCTGTATGGATGTCCCTGTCCTGTTGAATCTAATTGTACAGTTTTACTGATCAATTCCCTCCTGGATTAACAGACTTCAGCTGGTGTTACTATTATGTTGTCTGAGAAGAAATGCTAAAGTCAGTGCAGGTGGGTACAAAGATTCGGAGTGCAGATTCTACTGCTGACATGTAAATGCAGCAATGAGAGAAGGTAGTTGCACATCATGACTGAATAGAGATTGGTTTTGTTCATCTCCTGTTTCTTCTTCCTTAAAAAGAACAACAAACTTACCACTGCCAAAAGAAGTAAGTAAATTCTAAAGACAAGGCTGAGATGTGCATAAGGTCACAGTTTATGGAGTTACTCTGACTCATGTTATCTAGCAGATATAACTGTTCTTTAAAATTTTTAGGAAAAAATATTTGGGGACAGAAGGATGGGTCTGTGTCTAGGGTGGTTGCTGAAGTGGAGAACCTGTCTTGGTTCTCTGTTAAATTCATAGTGAGTTTTTGGATTTTCTGTGTGGCTGTTTAGAAATCTGCGCTCCGGTGTGCAGAAGTGATTAAAGAATAGTCACCAGGAGCTTTGACTACTCAGCACTGAGGTCAGTGGGCTTGAGCACAGAATTCAATAAATATAGTTCTGGCTTTGATCCAAGCAAAGTTGTCTTTGTTTCCCTTGTTCCCTTTTGCTTATCTTTATAGGGGATGTGTTGTGTTCTTTAATGCTCAAGAAGCTTAAAGATATTGTCATGTGGTGCATTGTTATTCTCCTTATAATGCAGATACTGTGCAATAAACAGTGTGGAGACCACTAATTGAGTGATACTTCACAGCATCAGCTTCATGGCAGATCTTACATATACTGAATGAGCAAGATTCTTCTGGAAAAAACAGCAGTTGTGTAAATAGAAGCTGTCACATTATGTATAGACAGCACATAGGACAACATACACCATTGTATTACCATAGAATGACTTGCCATCATATTTGTTATAGACCATTCCCAATCGGCTTCACATTCCAGAATTCATGAAAAAAATATTTTGCCTTTATTTTATTTTAGGCAGGTGGCTTTGCATAGGATGGGAAGATTAGCTTTATTTTTGTCAGATGAAATTAAATAAGTGCCAACATCTAGTAATGGTGCTGAACAAAGGAGAGGAGAGAATGGCAATCACTGTGCATATTTATACTGTTAGTTCTGTTTGTTGAGACGGATGTGGTTGTTGGCAAACCCAAAAGAGAATACGAGATTACTTATGTACCTGTTGGAAACAAAAACACTGTCTGGATGCTACCTGTGGAATTTGATTCTGTGCCCATTTCTCAATATTGCTTGCTTGCATGTGGTGATAAGTTGCTATCTAATGCAAAGCAGTCTTATAGATAAGAGATTTCTAGTTAAGCTTGTTTTAAAGTCTTGTACATTGTCTTATTCTTCCTGATCATTCAAGGAGGAGATACTTTTCTCCTGCTTCCTTTTTATGAGATACTGGAAGAGAAATATCTCTCCGAAGCATCTTTGTGTGACTTACTGCTTTTTCTTATCTTTGTTTTCAGTGTTTCTAATTGTGAAATATTTTTCCTAATGACATGTATATTGGTGTGTAGGTGGTACTTACATATTTAGATGAGTATTTGGTTTAGATATCTTGTTCTGCGTTTGAATTTGAGCAATAATACATAATGATGCACTTAAAAATGGTGCTGTGTGACTGGCTTGTTTGTTGATTGGTGGAACAACTTTTGTGGTTTTGGTGTCTCTATAGTCACTGGGTAGGGGATTAGTACAGCAGCAATAAATCCAGTTCTGTTCTGGAGATTCTTTCGCAGTCAGATACAAACCCCCAAAAAATTAGTGAGGCATTAAAAACCATATAGGAGATTCTGTAGCATTCCTATGAAGAAGGAAATTCAGTAGTTTTCGTGACTGAGTGATTACATAGAATACAGTTCCTGTTCAGGAAGTAAGGGCTGTCTAACTAGGGGCTTCTGTGCAGCACTGGGGTTAATTGTTTTATACAGCCAGCAATACAACCTTCTTATCCAGTAGGTATTGGAATATAACCTGGTCAGGGAAAAGATCTATTTTTAAGTTGTCAAAGCTAATGGGTTAAATTGTAGTAATTGTTTTCTATTTGGACATGGAAGAGATGGATTGCAGTCTTTAAAATAAAACTTCTGACTTGTTATAGATACATCAGATGTAAAAATTTGTTAGGAATGGATGTTTTTTCTTATATGAAGAACCTTAATTAAATTTTGCAAACCTGACTTTTGATCTGGTAAAAAATAATTCTTTAATTATTAAATAGAACTCCAAAAGTGTTACACATGCAGCCCAGCAAAAAGGCTTAATGCAAGTGACTATCCCCAGCAATGGGAATAAGCTCAGAGAATGTCCTTTGAGTTGCTGTTCAGTTTTCTCAGCATTCTTAGCCTATGGGATTTGTGAGAATGGTTTCTCAGTTAGGTGAGAAAGTAGAGAAAGAATGTGAGTCTTAGACTTGTCCTGATTTATTGGAGCTGATGTTCTTAAGTGACTTAGCTTTCCGTGCTGATCTAAGGCTTAGTGGTACATCAGAATATCAGAATAGGCATTGGGACACTGAGTGATGATAAAGCATCTGAAGTTTGATACAGAAGTGAATAATGAAAACAAAATAGTCACAGATAATTTCATTTATTAGTCCACATGTTCCATGATTTAGTCACTCAGTTGCTAACACAAGAAAAAAAGGAGTTTTGGGTTTTCCATGGTAGATCACAAATAAAAAAATACATACTTTTTTATTTTTGAGAAAGAGAATCAGTATAAACAAAAAGGCACTGAGAAATTCTGAAGAGGTAGGCAGCTCTTCTGCGTTGAAAGCTTCATGGAAGCTTGTAATATATCATACAGCATCATGCTCTGTACTTCAGAAAACTTGATTTCAATAAACTTAATAGTAGCTTTCATTAGAAAGAACTGAGAGAAACAAGGGCAGAAATGTGATTTAGCATTCACAGAAATGGGATGTGGTTACGCAGTAGTGGCAGGAAACAGGAGTAATCGGTGATGAGAGGAAGCTACCTATTGCAAGGTGGCACTTTTTTGCGATTCTTATTTTTTTTGTTAGTTTCATTACTTCTTGTCAATCTGTTGGCAGAATATGTAGCATCAAAAACCAATTGATATGTAAAAACATTCACAGAATTGCTGTCAGGCTAAGAAAAAGGCAGTTTCAGAATTTGAAATGCAACTGCTAGCTGGGTCCCTGGGGATCTGTAGCATGCTTTCTCTGTGAACTAGCTCAGTAGATGAAATCTTTGAAGACAGAGGCAAAGATCTGAGAGGAAAGCTTATTTTAAATAAACCTAATTTTTATCAAACTTAGAAAAATAGGGCAGGTTACTTTGTTGCCTTGAAAGTTGCATATTTCTGTATTTGTTATACCCTTCTGTAATGAATTGGGTTTTGAGGCACAATGTGACAAGAGCAGATGAGTCCTCTTTATTAGTCCTGGTACTTCACTGAGTTCCTAATTCATAGATCTTACAATCAGGTGTGCTGTAGGAGCACCCAGATCCCATGACTCAGAATCTCCATTGCATCATAGGGGTTAGTGTACTCTTCAATAATGCTTCTGTGTGCAGTAGGATGAAACTACCAGATACAGCTCCTTCTACCTGTCTTTCCAGTGGTGGTTCAGCACACCTCATATGTGCTTCTAAACTGTCATTTTCCATGCGAGTCTACAAGAAGTTGCATTCATCAGGCTGAAAAGCAGCTATTATATTTCTTGTTTTGTTTTTTCTGACACTAGTTGTAGAGAAAGCATGAGGTTTGAAAACAATTTTCATGCCAGCACATGGTGAGGGGAGGATGTGAGTATGCACAGCTTTATAAGCAGCAATATTAAAGTGTATTTGATGCAACACCCTGTGCTAGGGAACTTAAGGTTAGAAAGCTCAAGAGAATGAATTAAACTTCACAGTGCCCTCTTTCCAGGTGTCTAGCTTGTAAGGGAGATGTCACTCAAGCTCATATTTTCAGTTGGAATAAGCACTCCAGATCCATTCAGCAGAACAGCTGGGTCTTTGTGAAAGGGCAAGCCTTTCAAACCACGACTGGTACTGTAGCACAGGCAGAACATATGCTCGTACAGTCCCATCACATCTCCTGTTCACATACGCAGAAGAGACAGTCTGTACAAAGAGTAACCTTTGGTGAATGTATGCCCTTATTCTGGGAGGGACATAGATCAGAAAGGGATAATGCTTAGACCTTCCATATGAGAGAGCACACATGTACTGTTGTGTGAGCAGGTTCTTGTCACTGGGAGATAAGCATCAACAGGCATGGTCCAGTATGTGTAGAGGACACTCCAAAAGCACCAGTTACCTTAAACATGGCTTCTTAGGTAGAACACAAGACTATCATATAGCTCCAGCAGTTTTGTCAAGTAAAACACTATTGCATGCTGCAAATTTCACAAGCAGTTATCAGCTCTCTATAGATGACGTGAAGAAAAATCTCCTTCTCCCATTGGACAAGCAGCCATAACCTTCCAAATGATTCTGCTTGCCCTCTGATTGTAAACGTATTATGCATTCTTGTAAACAGAATGCTGACAGGTCTGCAGTTTATGGTACATAGAATTGTTGAGGTGGAAAAAACTTTAAGATTGTAGAGTTCAAACATTAACCTAACATTGCCAAGTCCACCACTAAACCATGTCCCTTAAATGCCACATCTACACAACTTTTAAATACCTCCATGGTGATTCCATCACTTCCCTGGGTTGCCTTTTCTAGTGCTTGACAACCCTTTTGGTGAAGGAATTTTTCCTAATATCTAGTCTAAACCTCCCCTGGTACAACTTAAGGCCATTTTGTCTTGTCCCATTGCTTGTTGGGAGAAGAGACAGACACTCACCTCACTACAACCTCCTTTCACGTGGTTGTAGAGAGCAACAGGGAACTTTTTTATTGTCTTTTACAGCAATAGCCAGGTTAAGTTCTAGTTGGGCTTTGGTCTTTTTAGTTTTCTCCCTGCAGAACCTCACAACATCTGAGACAACAGACCAAAGGATCTCACTAGCACACCATCCCTCAAACACTGGTGTGTTGCTCCCAGGCTTATCACCAGCAAGCCTGATTTTCATAGAATCATAATAGTTAGGGTTAGAAAGGACCTTAAGATCATCTTGTTCCAACCCCCAGGCATGGGCAGGGACACCTCACACTAGACCATGTTGCTCAATCTAATTTAAAGCTCCTTTAAGGAGCCCTGCAATCGAGGGCAGAAGAATGCAGGTAGCATGGGAACTTGACAGGATTCATGCTTCCACTTGGTGAGCTTTGGGGGTAAAGCTTGCACAGACAAAAGGATCTTTGCACAGGAGTTGTTGGGGCAGCGCATGTGTGTTCCTGTCTGATGTAGCTTCTGGGACTATCCTGTGTGACCTGCTGGCATTGACAGGGCTAGGGAATGATGTTCTTTCCTGTCTTACTTGCCTTATTTTCTTCCCCCTTGATTTCTTGTGCTACTTCCTTGAAGTTGTGGTTATGCTTCATCGCGTGTGTTCAAAAACAGTCTCCACTGATTGAAAGACTTAAAACTGCCTTGAAGTCTGACTTATCCTTTACAATGTGGAAATGAGACAGTTGAAGGAAACGGGTTATGAGGTCAGTTTGTCCTGCTGGACTTTCCACATGACCCTTCTTGCTTCAGCATTCTGCCTTTGCTGTTGATAGCGCTGGGTACCTAAGATAGTGCAGGTTCTACCAGTGAAAGAGGCAAGAGGTGGCGTGTCATTGAGATTACATGGAAATAAATTGTCGCTCTTGGTGGGTTAGAAAGAGGGGAAAAAAAATCTCATCCCTCTACCTTCTGATTTTCCTTGTACCATTTTGAAAAATTTGATGGCTTTGGTGTGGATCTTACGTGAACTGCTGGTAGCTATAGCAGCTTAACCTGCAAATAGCTGTGGGAGGAAGCGGGGTTTTTGTGTCGAATATGATACAGTAGTTACAGGTATGAGTGCGAGGCACATATTGAGCCATGTGCATTAAGAGGTCATGAAGCAGCAAAATACAGAGATTCTGGGAACTGCTTCGACATGTGTCCAGCATACTGTCATTGAAATGCATTATTGACATGACCACTGCACCCGAAAAATGCTCCAAGGTCTGTAGAATGTCGTTCAATTAATGAGTGCTTTAGCCTGTACAAATGAGTGTTTGCCTGAGTGCCTTTACTGAACACAATGCAGTTACAGCCATCATTTTGGAGGAAAAAGTTGAATTAGTTTTTTTTTTTGTTTGGTTTTTTTTTTTTTTAGTTTCTAGGTGGTCTTTAATAGTTTGTTTGCCTCTCCTGAAATGTTTTCTTTTTGTTTACATCCTTTTATGTCTTTGCTTCTCATTAATCTTTTACCTGTATTCAACAATTGATCTTTCCCACTGGAGTATCCATGTAGCTTTCAGGTTTCATGTTGCAGGTTACTTCAGTTGCAGGTGTGAGTGACCCTTTCATTAGTCAAACTGATTTTACTTTCAGAATTATCAGTGTTTCTGTTTTCATTGACTGCAAGTGTTACCAAGTAAGGCCATGCAAGATAAAGTATGTCTTTTCATCCCATTTCCCTAATAGAGTATAGAATTTCCATCAGATTGTGAGCCCCAAATTGGTAGGATGCTGTACTCCTACTAAAATATCCAGCCAGATTTGCTAAGTGTATGTCATGGGTTCAGCAGTAGCAGTCATTTTCCTCCTTTGTAGTAGCTGGTGCAGTGCTGTGTTTTCGACTTTCAGCCTGGGAACAGCGCTGATAACACCAGTGTTTTCAGTTCCTGCTTGGTAATGTTTTGGTCTGACCAAGGACTTTCTGAGCCTCATGCCCTGCCAGGGAGGAGGGGAAGCCGGGAAGAAGTAGAAACAGGATACCTGACCCAAACTGACCAAAGAGGTATTCCATACCACAGCACGTCATGCCCAGGATGGAAAAACAGCGAGCAGAGACCCAGAAGGGTGGGGGGGTGCACTGCTTGGTCGGGCTGGGTATCGGTGGTGAGCGATTGTATTCTTTCCTTGTATTTGCCTTGTCATTATTATTATTGGTGGTAGCAGTAATTGTCTTGTGTTATACTTTAGTTACTAAACTGTTCTTATCTCAACCTGTGGGAGTTGCATTCTTTTGATTCTCCTTCCCATCCCTCTGTGAGCGGGGGGAAGAAAGAGGGGAGAGTGAGTGAGCAAAACTGCATGAGTTAGAGGCTTAAACCACAACAGTGTAATAAAATTAGCATCTGAAGTAAACTGCAGTCAAGTGAAGGTGATGTTTATTCTGTATGGAATTTTCTTTCAGTGTTTTCTGTGATTTTAAAATAACTGTGAGCATCTGGAATTGTGGAGATTATTTAGGCTGGAGGGGATATAAGGAGTGCTCTATGCTTTAAGCGTGGTTGACACTAAATTCACACGTGGGATTTGTTTCCTGTCAGGCCATGAAAGCTTCCAAGAATGGAGAATCCCTCTGGACAGCTGTAGCTCAGTACCAGTCAGCTGCTTGCTCATCCTCCCCCTTCCCATCTCCGGGTGGTATGGAGAGGAGAATTGGAAGAATGTAAACCCTACAGATTGAGATTAGAACAGTTTAATAACTAAAGTACAGTATAATACTACTACCAATAATGATAAGGGAAATAACAAGGGGAGAAAACGTAAAACTAAAAGGGGAAAGGCAAAAAAACAGTGAACTGAAGTGATGCACAGTACAATTGCTCACTACCTGCTGGGACCCAGCTGAACCCGAGCAGCAGTCGGTCCCTTCTGGGTAACTCCCCCCAGGTTATATATTGGGCATGATGTGCAGTAGTATGGAATACCCCTTTGGCTAGTTCTGGTCAGGTGTCCTGTCTGTGCTCCCTCCTGGCTTCTTATGCCTCTCCTCATGGCACAGCATGAGAAAATGAAAAGACCTTGACCAGGGTAAGTGCTACTGAACAACAACTGAAAGATTGGTGTGTTGTCAGCATTGTTCAGACTAAAGCCAAAGCACAGCACTGTACCAGCTACTAGAAAGAAAATGAACTGTATCCCAGCCAAAACCAGGATAGCAACCTGTTCCAATGATTGTTTACCCTCAGAAAGAAAAAAATTTACTCATGTCCAGTCAGATCCCTGCCGTTTGTGACTGTTGTCTTTTGTTATCCTGCTACATGTCTTGACAGAGAATTTGGTTCTGTCTTCTGGGTAAATTTGTGGGTACTGGAAGGCTGTTGTTTAGGTCCCCCAAAGTCTTTCCTTTGTGAGGTTAAACAAGGCTAACTTCTTCTGTGGGTCCAAAACTGAATGCAGTTCCCAGATGTAGTCAAGTGCGTGCTAAATGGAAGGGCTTACTTGTCCTGCTGTATTTATTGTGCTTCTTTTGGTGCCTCTGCAGTGTGCTGTTTGCCTTCATCTCTTCCAGGGTGCACTCCTGGCATGTTTAGCTTATTGCTCACCAGGACTCCCTTATGTTTTCAGCAAGAGTCTTCTGCAGGTATTGCTGCAAGAGGTCAGATGCATCATTTTGTATTTGTCCCTGCTGAATTTCATGAGGTTCTTGTTGGCTTATATCTTTGCATATTGATTGCATCCTCAGCTCATTATCATCCACAGACATTTTGTCCCCTCCTCAAATCACTGACTTGTGGTTGTACGTAACTGGTGTGTCAGCTGCTACCGTTCCTCTTGAAATGTCTGCATTTCATTTTGGGTGGACTGTTTTCCTCTAATGCATGTAAATTAGAAGAAAGTAGAATTATGTCCTCTGCTGCAGATAAGAGGTTGTTTTATATATATGATACATGCATTTGGCTCAGCCTGTTGAAATCAATACTAGTGTGTAGCATGGACTTTTGGTTCTGAAATTTGTGAAGAGACCAAATTATTTATTATGACTTATTAATAATAACTTTTATGGGCAAGCTTCTCAAATGAAACCTGGAACATTCTCATGTAAATTATTTTCTATGAGATAGCAAATCTGGTTGATAATTTGTCCATGCTAATGTAAGCTAAAGTAGGAAGTAGTTCAATGATGTCAAATTATTTCAAAGTATAGGCTATTTTGCTGGAATGAATAAGGAGATGCTTGTCCCCTCCAACTATTATAGACACTAATGGAATTATAAAAAGCTTTTTCAGGTCATTGTGGGTAATAATTTTCCTTTATTTTGAAGACTTTCATTAAGTGACTGAACAGGAGAAATTAGTAATTTTATGTTGGGTAAATGCAGGACATCAGTAGAGGATGTGTTTGGAACAATAGAAGCTGTTAATAATATAAATTATGCCTTGGGATAAATATCATAGGAGCTTGTTTCGTTGCCTGTGAGAGCAAGGGAGAAAACTTACTCTTATTGGGCTGAAGGAGAGATTTTCTTTGGATTATGGACCATGGATGTTGAGAAAATCCTCTAATTAAATTGACAGGGATAGAGACCTAGCAAAACATTTGTGAAGATAGTGCATAGTTTTGGTGCAGTGTGGGGCAAGAGAATCTGCCATTCCCCTCTCTTTTTTAAAACTTTGTTTATGGCATCTGTGAAATTTTACATAATTAAAATTAGTAGGAATCTGCAGTCATTTTAATGAGCAATAATTTTTCTGAAAACTAATGTAGTTTGTTGTTGGGTTGTGATTTTTGATTGTTCATCTCATGAAGCTCAACTTTAATAAAAAATTATGTATGAAAGAAATAGTAGGTTGTAGGTTGCTCTTGTTTTGTTGCTGCAGTATGTATTTCCTAACTTAACACATTAAAAAGCCCTGTCCCACGTGTACAGGACTACAGTAAGGACATGCTGACCTGCAAGCTTTCAACTGTATTTTCTCCATATTTGTCTTTACACACTGGCATTATTCCAAGGGTTTAGAGGGCCTTTTCACATAAGTGAAAGATAAACATTGCTGGAACATTGCAAATATCTTTGTTTAAGCAGTAGAGTGAGATTTTGCAGCTTTTGTGGGAGAGTGTTTTCAGCATAGTGATGAGCACGTTACTGAATAACGTCACTGAATGCAGCAGTAGTTTTCCTTTGTGAATGCTGAGTAACATGCGTTGGCATTCAAGTTACTAGTTTGTAGATTGTATTATGCCACTGTGAGGCTATACAGACATATCTGTGTTAAGGTTAAAACCTTCAGGTCATTGAATGTCATACTTGAAGAGGGTACTGCTTTGTTTTCCTGTGGGGTTTTTTTGTCCACTCTGTCAAATTAAGGGGATGTTTGAACTTGCCGAGTTTTTTTTTTTTTTTTCAGGTAATTCTGAGTAGCCACCACTAAGAATTACATGAGACAAATCCTGTATCTATCCCATTAGGTAAAAAAAAAAAAAATTATTCATGCTGCAGGGTTACTGCAGTGTTCTTCCACTGTCCAAATGTAGTCACCATTAAAGGATAAATTTGACAAATCTTTAGAACTTTTCTGTAAGAAATAGAAGAAATTCCCTATGAGAAATAGTCTCATTTGTTGAGAAGATGATGCTGAATGATTTTTTTTCGTTTGTTTTCTGTTTACATAATGAAGGTTTGATTGTGAAGGTGGTAATTTGGAAATGCATGTTGTTTGCTTATCCCCTTGAAGCACGGAATCAGCCTCTACAACTCAAGGAGAGTTATAAAGCAGGTATGTTTATTAGGGCGCCGGGTGCAAGGGGGATCACTCTTCCTAACTTGCACGCTGAGGGGTTAAGCAAGCAGATGTTTATTACACACAAACATGCATATTCATTAGGTTCCCGAGAGAGAGCTGCGGAGTTATTACAATTAGTTTAGGTACTCATTATCATAAGTCTCCCCCCTTTTGGCGCTTGTGTGCTGCCCTCCAATGGTCGTGGGCAGGGGTCTTCAAGATGAAGTAAGCAGTCTTCCTCAGGGTGCACTTTTCACCTTTGGCACAGTTGGATGCCCCAGTAATCACAATTAGCTGAAACCAGCCATATCTGCAAGTTTCTGATAGCTGGCAAAGATTTAGAGCGGTGTGACCTTTGTACAAAATTTATTGCAAGCAGGACAGGATGGGGAGACAAGGAGTATCCCAGCCTAGCAGATGTTCGGGAGTCAGTGTCTCCAAACTAACTGATAAATTAGAAGGATGGTAAGAAAGAGTTCACTCATTAGAAGGATGGAAAGAAATAATTTACTCTTGTTAGTAAGACTACTAAATTCTGTTATCACACCACAGACTTGCAACACAAACCTTATTCTCTGTCTTAGACCTCAGTTAAAAGCATTTTAACCCTATGTTTTCCAGGCACTTGCTTTCCATATATCACCCTAATAGATCTTGAGGGTATATAATACAGTGTATTTCAGGTAGCATATTTAAAATAGAATGTTATGCAGATTCTACTATTTCCTTTCTGTTCTTTTTCCCAGTATTTTATAACAAAGTGTGAATTTTTAATATTCACTTTTTGATTCAATACTGATGCAAGGAAGAATGCATCAGTCATTTAAAAAAATACAGGCAGTCATTTAAAAAATAATGAAAGAACAGCATTACAGGTTTAGTATTAGTGAGAAAACTGAGATAAACAGTCTTATAATGGGCTCTGAAATGCCTGGGCAAAGGTGTTCTATTTTATAGGCTTCAGGAGCTCTATTGCTCTATATACTTGCTTATTTAAATCTCTTTCACTTGCATATTCATCTTTAATATATGAGTTTTACTTATTTTTGGTCTTATGATATTAATAATTTACCTCTGATAAGATTACAGAAGGTGATATTTAAAATAAATTAATCCTAAATAAGAGAAGCTGCAGACTGCGGCATTTAATTTTGCCTGCTGCATATGTCCCTTGCCACAGGAAGGTGAATTTCTCAGCTTCCATCTTCCACGGTAGCCAAAGTTCTAAGAACCAGGCTGGCTGATGCAACAAAATAGCAGGAAATAAAAAGGCAAAGTTGCTATGGTAATTGTAATAGTAGCTGTCAGAGCTTCACTGGCAGGTGTCAGTTCTGAATTTATTTGAAATTTCTTATTGTTTATGCAAATAGACAAGTACATCAAGGTGTGAAACACAATTCTGTGCTGAAAATTCTGGTTTGTTGTATCTTGTGGTTTCTCAAGTTTTGTCTTGAGTGGTGAAACATTCCAAATTTAATATGCGAGTTGAACAAAGAAGGCATTTAGTAGTGAAAAACCACCATGAAACTAGTTACCCAGTGAGTACCTTACAGCAGTACATGATGCACACTTAAAAATACTCTAGTGGATGTTTTTTAGTGACGTGATAAATGGATACAGGCAAAAAAATACCATCTAAATGTCATAGCTGATTTCATGTTCAAATTTCATAGGTCTTATGTAGGTAGCCTGTAAAAGTGTTTGAAGGGTAATGCTTGATTTCTGTCTATTTCACGTCTTACTAGGTGCACTTAGAAGTGTTCAGGGATATGTTGCCATTGGATAAGTGAGTTGTTAGCAGCTTTATGGATTAGTATGACATTCTTGCATAGTTCTTGCAAGCATGATCATTGCAGGAGGGTGTTTATTGATTGTGCAGTAGTAATCTTGAAGGGTACAGTCTATAATGGTCTGTTATTTTATTGATTTTGCAGACCATTAATTTCATCAATGTTTGGCTTGTGTCAACATTTGTGGAATGAATACTATGCTTACTCAGTTTTTTCTGCACCTGGTCTGAGATCTTGGTTTGGAAGTGTAGCCACTTACAATGGCATTGCTCAGCTGTAGAAGAGGGCAGTTGCGTTTGTTGTTTTTATTTATTTACTTAAATAACTCATTAAATTAGTCCACTCTTGCATACAACAGATCTTAAAATAGAAAAAGCTGAAATGTTAATTTACCTGTGGTATAGGTAAAAATTTTGAAGGCTAACGCTGTCCAGATAATAAAATGATCCAAATCCAATAATATAATTATAAGCACTAAAAAAATTGCATGTTTGTGAAGTGTGGTAATTATTTTTTTATACAGAGCCTTGGGCGACATGGTCTGGTGTGAGGCATCCCTTCCCAAGGCAGAGAGGTTGGAACTAAATGACCTTAAGGTCCTTTCCAACCATAACCATTCTGTGGTTCTATGACCTGAAGGTAGTGCTGCAGTCTGTGTCTGTAAAAGTGTGTGACAGTGGTAGATAGCTGGAATATTAGGTAATGTCTACTTGAAAAATATTAGGAGTTTCTAAACTCTCACTTCTCTGAAGAATTAGTTAGCATCAAGCAAGTACATCCTCTATCAAAATGTGATAGCTGAAGTTTGAAGCTGGCCGTATTCAGTCCTAGTTAAATTTAATCTTTCTTTTAAGTTGCTTCTGAATTTGGAGGAACCAATTCAGGAACTTGTGGGGAGTTCAGTTTGTTGATTTACACTAACCTAATGACTGTTCACTAGTTCAGAAGTCATTGCAGTGCCTAAGTACTAATGAGACATACAATAAAGTAATACTTGAAGGCAAGATTTCTATTAAGAATATTATGTAATTTTGTTTACCTTCTCTTTAAAAACCAAACCTCCCTTTCCTTGTTTGCTTAACAGTTGTGCTTATATATGCACAAACATAAGTACAAATATATACCCCTGAAATACTGATGGTAAGTGTTGGTATAAAAGGAAAATAATTATTTATCCTGGGTTCAGCAGTAGCAGTCGTTTTTCTCCTTCTTAGTAGCTGGTGCAGTGCTGTGTTTTTGGCATTCAGCCTGGGAACAATGCTGATAACACTGATGGTTTTAGTTGTTGCTAAGTAATGTTTACTCTGACCAAGGACTTTCTGAGTCTCATGCTATGCCAGGGAGGAGGGGAAGCCGTGAGGAAGCAGAGACAGGACACCTGACCCAAACTAGCCAAAGGTATTCCATACCACAGCACATCATGCCCAGTATATAAACTGGGGGCAGTTACCTGGAAGTGCTAGGTCGCTGCTCGGGTCGGGCTAGGTATTGGTTGGCAGGTGGTGAGCAGTTCTATTCTCTTCCCTTGTTATTTCCCTTATCATTATTATCACTGGTGGTAGCAGCAGTGGTTTTGTGTTATACCTTAGTTACTGGACTGTTCTTATCTGAACCTGTGGGAGTTACGTTCTTTTGATTCTCCTCCTCACCCCTCTGAGAGCAGGGGGCAGAAGCGGGGGGAGTGAGCAAGCGGCTGCGTGGTTCTGGGTTTTCGGCTGGGTTTAAATCCCAGCACTTCTTTGTGGCGCCCAGCATGGGGCATGAAGGGTTGAGATAATGACAGCTCTGATCAGGGTGTGTCTAATCGTGTTTGTGATAAGCATTTATTGTTTCCAATTAATAGTCACTTGTCACAATGTTGATTTATTGGCTCTCAAAGTTGTTGCTCATGATCTCCGAGTTTCAGCGTGTTGTACCTTACTTACAGCTGGTATTTGCTGTTTTAGTGTTTATTGTCTGGGGGGCTTGGGCTGAGGTTCTTGTTTCACTGTACTTTATGGTAATGACTTGTAATATGGTAATGACTTATAATACAACAGACTCATTGATTATGAAACTGATCTGGTTTGTGTTCCCAGTATGGTCAGCCACTCTATACTTTGGAAGGTATATAATAGAAGTGTTTAGCAATTATACATCTTTTGTTTTCTCCTTGGGTGGTCAGCCTATGAAGGAGACATTCCCTTATGTTCCCAGCTCCCCCACTAGGCTATTTACAGCATCATTTGAGAGTTCTGAAGGTTTTGAATGGCCTTTGGGTACCCTTGAGACCTGCCTGCTGATTGTGATGGGGATCACCATGTTGGCACACATACAAGAATGTGTTTTACCCATGACCACTTCATCTGATCTCGAAAGTTAAGCAGAGTTGGGTTTGGGTCTTGTCTAGGGTTAGACGATGATATAGGAGGAAGAAGAGATTTTCCCCAAGGCTGGACAGTCATGAGTGGCAGGGTGTGTGGGACAGTATGGACAAGCATCTAGTCCACTGGGCCCCTCCAGTGCTTTGGAAGTGTTGGAGATGGAAAGCAGCTGTATGGAGTCCCCTACAACAAGTTGCAGAAATTGCTGAGTCGAGTTAGTTTGCAGAGGTAAAAGCCATCCACCTGGCCTTGGACATTGCTGAATGAGAAAAGTGGCCAGTACTTTATACTGATTCATGGATGGTGGCAAATGCCCTGTGGGGTTGGTTGCAGCAATGGAAGCGGAGCAACTGGCAATGCAGAGGTAAACCTGTCTGGGCTTCTGCACTGTGGCAAGATATCGCTGCCCGGGTGCAGAACCTGCTGGTGCAGGTATGTCATGTAGATGCTCATGTACCCAAGAGTTGGGCCGCTGAGGAACACCAGAACAACCAACAAGTGGATAGAGCTGCTAAGATTGAAGCGGCTGAGATGGACTTAGATTTACACCGTAGGGGTGAATTATTTTTGGCCTGGTGGGCCCGTGACACTTCAGGCCATCAGGGCAGAGATGCAACATATGGATGGGCTTGTCCTGGATTTAACAGTGGACACTATTGCCCAGGTTATTCATGACTGTGAAATGTGCTGCAGTTAAGCAGGCTAAAAGGTTAAAGCCTCTTTGGTATGGAGGACAATGGCTGAAGTACAAATATGAGAAGGCCTGGCAGATTGATTATATCACACTCCCACCAACCTGCCAAGGCAAGCGCCATGTGCTTACCATGGTGGAAGCAACCACCGGATGGCTGGAAACATGCTTTGTGCCCCACGCCACTGCCTGGAACACTATCCTGGGCCTTGAGAAACAGATTTTGTGGTGACACAGCACCCCAGAGATAATTGAGTCAGATAATGGGACTCATTTCTGGAACAAACTTATAGACACTTGGGCCAAAGAGCATGGCATTGAGTGGGTATATCACATCCCCTACCATGAACCAGCCTCTGGGAATATAGAGTGGTACAATGGGCTGTTAAAAACTGCACTGAGAGAAATGGGTGGTGGGACTTTCTAACATTGGGATGCACATTTACCAAAAGCCACCTGGTTGGTCAACCCCAGAGGATCTGCCAACAGGGCTGGTCCAGCCCAGTCAGAACTTTTACATACTGTAGAAGGGGATAAAGTTCCTGTGGTGCACATAAAGGATTTGCTGGGGAAGGCAGTCTGGGTTATTCCTGCTTCAGGTAATAGCAAACCCACTCGTGGGATTGCTTTTGCTCAGTGGCCTGGATATACTTGGTGGGTAATACAGGAAGATGAGGAAGCCCAGTGTGTCCCTCAAGGGGATTTGATTTTAGGGGACAACAGCTAATGAACTCAATTGTATGCTGTTGCCTGCTATGTAGCACTTTTATAGCCCACCAACTAGACATCATCAGTGACTGGCCCTCACTTCCCTCTGACCATCATCTGAGCAAAGAATGGACTTTGATGAAACCAGATGAGCTCAGCAGCGACCAGATGAGTATGGTAGTGTCATCAGCAGGCAGCAGTCCACCACTGCACAGCATTTCTCCTGCTCTGAAAGGCTGTTACAAGAGATGAAGCCTGGTATTATGGCCCGGATGAACTCAGCAGCCTTATAGGGATTGGTCCATGTACTAAGGAATGATATCTCCCTCTTTGTGTGTGTGTGGATGTGTATATATATATTATGTATATGAGACAAGAGAGATGGTATACTGAAAAATGTGGGATCTGAGCATGACGTGAATGGTATGGAATAAGGGCTGGATACTGTCCTGGGTTCAGCAGTAGCAGTCGTTTTTCTCCTTAGTAGCTGGTGCAGTGCCGTGTTTTTGACTTTCAGCCTGGGAACAATGCTGATAACACTGATGGTTTTAGTTGTTGCAGTAATGTTTAGTCTGACCAAGGACTTTCTGAGTATCATGCTCTGCCAGGGAGGAGGGGAAGCCAGGAGGAAGCAGACAGGACACCTGACCCAAACTAGCTGAAGAAGTATTCCATCATGCCCAGTATATAAACTGGGGGCAGTTACCTGGAAGTGCTAGGTCGCTGCTCGGGTCGGGCTAGGTATTGGTTGGCAGGTGGTGAGCAGTTCTATTCTCTTCCCTTGTTATTTCCCTTATCATTATTATCATTGGTGGTAGCAACAGTGGTTTTGTGTTATACCTTAGTTACTGGACTGTTCTTATCTGAACCTGTGGGAGTTACATTCTTTTGTTTCTCCTCCTCACCCCTCTGAGAGCAGGGGGCAGAAGCGGGGGGAGTGAGCAAGCAGCTGCGTAGTTCTGGGTTTTTGGCTGTTTAAACCATGACATTATTCTAAGAGAAACAATTGTTGTAAGTAAATAAATTCAATAAACAACTTTTTTCTTTTTTCTTTTTTTTTTTTTGTGTGTGTAAAAGCACCAGTAAAATTTCCGTGCTAAATCTATGTAAAGAAATGGTGCTAAGTGTATAAATTTTTTTTGCAGAGAAGTAACCTCCAATGTTTGACTGAGAAATACAGTCTATTTCTAAAGTAGTGTGATTTTTTTTGAAATTTGTTTCCCTTTCCTGCTAAAATTTCTTTTAGAAAGGAAGGAGGGCTTGTTCTTTTTAAAGTATATAATGCTTTTAACAGTGCTTTAGCAGGTGGTCATCTTCATGCTGCAGTTTTATTATAATGTGAAACTGGGGTTTTGGTCTGTTTTGAACTAAATGAATAATTAGTTTTGACTAACTAATTTACTTAGAACCTTGAAGTTTGCTCTGGATCATGTGCTAATTTGCCACAGGCAATCCCGTGTAGTTTTTCAGTCTGATAGATTTGAAGTCTCCATTTAAAGTGCACATCCTGATGGGTTTGTGTCAGTGCTTTTAATTTAATGTAAGCATTTCTCACTCTTGTCTTAGTTTATGAAGCTTCCAGAAAAACCTGATCTTTTAGAAAAGTATTGCTCCTTCTTCATGATCAGCGAACTCACAGGCTAAAATATTACAGGGAATCATCATTAAGGATTACTCCAGGATGGGGTAAATGCTGGGACGAAGGAGACTGGGCAGAGCTCCACCAAAAAAAAAGGATACTATGAAGGGCATGGAAAAACAGGAACTGGGAAGGAGTTTTCAGAAACTAGTGAATGAGCAGAAAGCAATGGGAGGAAGTATGACACGTTTTTATTTTAGCTTATCCAAGATTGTCGAGTTTACATGTTTTCCTACATTGCTGTTTTGTTCAGCTCTTAAAAGCAAACATATCCAGTTGTTTCAAGAGATGCAGCCTAGTCTTGAGTTGGAACTAAGGAATCGGAATGGAATCTGAAATGTTCTCTGATTCTCTGGTTATGGTTTTCATGGTAGGTGGGAAGAAGGGCCACATGAAGACTGCAGTATGTGCTGGAATAATGAATTCTCCTGGAAGGCATGCTGAGGCAGATGAAAACCAACAAGGTGGTTGGTGACAGCCAGCATGGCTTCACTAAGGGGAAATCCTGCCTGACCAATCTGGTGGCTTTCTATGATGGGGCTACAGAGCTAATGGACAGGGGTAGAGCAGTTGATGTCATCTACCTGGACTCGTGCAAAGCGTTTGACACTGTCTCACGTGACATCCTTGTCTCCAAGTTGGAGACATAAATTTGATAGGTGGACCACTCAGTGGATAAAGAACTGGCTGGATGGCTGCATGCAGAGTTGTGCTCAATGTCCAGCTGGAGACCAGTAATGAGTGGCGTCCCTCAGGGATTGGTGTTGGGACCGGTCTTGTTCAACATCTTTGTCAGTGACATGGACAGTGGGATTGAGTGTGCCCTCAGCAAGTTTGCCGATGACACCAAGCTGTGTGGTTCGGTTGGTATGTTGGAGGGAAGGAATGCCATCCAGAGAGACCTTGACACACTTGTGAGGTGGACTGATGCCAACCTGATGAAGTTTAACCATGCCAAGTGCAAGGTCCTCCACCTGGGTTGGAGCAATCCCAGGAACAGCTACAGGTTGGGCAGAGAAGAGATTCAGAGCAGCCCTGCAGAGAAGGACTTGGGGGTGTTGGTCGATGAAAAAATGAACATGATCCAGCAGTGTGCACTCGCAGCCCAGAAGGCCATCCGTATCCTGGGCTGCATCAAAAAGAGCGTGACCAGCAGGTCGAGGGAAGTGATCCTGTCTCTCTACTCTGCTCTCATGAGACCTCACTTGGAGTATTATGTACAGTTCTGGTGTCCTCAACATAAAAAGGATGTGGAACTGTTGGAACAGGTCCAGAGGAGGGCCACGAGGGTGATCAGGGGACTGGAGCACCTCCCATATGAAGATAGGCTGATAAAGTTGGGGCTGTTCAGCCTGGAGAAGAGAAGGCTGTGTGGAGACCACGTATCATCCTTCTAGTATCTGAAGGATGCCTATAGGGATGGTGGGGAGGGACTCTTCATGAGGAACTGTAGTGAGAGGACAAGGGGTAACGGTTTCAAACTTAAACAGGGGAAGTTTAGATTGGATATGAGGAAGAAATTCTTTACTGTAAGGGTGGTGAGGCACTGGAATGGGCTGCCCAGGGAAGTTGTGAATGCTCCATCCCTGGCGGTGTTCAAGGCTGGGTTGGACATAGCCTTGGGTGGCATGGTTTAGTGTGAGGTGTCCCTGCCCATGGCAGGGGGGTTGGAACTAGATGATCTTAAGGTCCTTTCCAACCCTAACTATTCTATGATTCTGTGATTCTATGGTCATAATTGAATAATAACAACATGAATGAACTTCTAGTAAATAATTTCCATCTTTTTCTTAACAATGTACAGATGCTTAAGGATTCTGACACACTTGTGTGTGACCATACACTGGTCTGTGGGTCCTTCTCACAGCACATGCTACTGAAGAAAGAAAGTTTCTCTATATCTGAAATAATTCTTTATTTGAAGCAATTGTGAGATAATATGTTTGAACAGCTCTCGGAGTTCCCCAGGAAAAGCTCCCCAGCATTGCCTGATGAGTAACAAATTCACCACTTAAGTAATAGAGTGTTCAATTTTTTCTAATTTCTAATCTGTTACAGTTTCTGTTGGATAGATGAGTCAAGTGCTTGCTGGAAACATCTAGATTTTACTAGATTGGGTTAAACTGTCTTCTGTAAGGTGACTGTAACAACCTTTCTCTGTAAAAGGCGCTCCTTGTTCCTCTCAGGGTCTAACCTCAGCTGCTTCAGAATGAGGATTCTGCTGATGGCTTCTGTGGAAATTGTTTGACCAGCAACAGAGCAACGGGAATACTGTGGTGTCCTAATTTCCCTGACCCTGTTTTGCTGCTTTGTGCCTGGAAGTCAGTAACGTGTTCTGCACTGCTACAGAAATTTTTGCCAAAGCTGTTCTTTTAAATATACATGTTAATGTTCAATTATGCATTAAAGTATTTTAAGGGAGTGCTAAGCTGCCCAACTGTACTGTGTAGATTGTGGTGGCTTTACCTTCACAGGATCCAAATGGAACCATATTGATTAGCTCTGGGCTCCAATTTACCTAATATTTATTTTTTCTCAGTATCTATGCATTGTCTAGAAGTAGTTTTCTATAAGGCTCAGTAGTTGAACACTATGGGACACCACCCCTTATATGAGGCAGGAAAAAGTCAGTATCTGCTTTCTTCAAAGTCCATTTCAAGGAGCAGTCCGCATTTTCTTTAGAATTAGAGTAATCATGCTGCCGTTTTGCTTAATGAGGGCAAGTTTTGCTGTTGCTGTAACCTGAGTCTGTCCTTATGCACCTGTGTCCTTTACTAGTCACTTCATGGTTTTAGTTAGCTACATGGCTGTTTGCTAACTTGATGAGAGTTGTAACTCCCAGAGTGATTCTAGAAAGGGGTAATACAATTTTTCACCTTGTGCTGTGTGCAGGAATGAAGCTGTGTCAGCTAGCTGTCAGCTGTGTTCTCTTTTCAGCCAGGTACAAAGATTGCATTTCTTACCCTATGTTTATGCTGTTCTTGCCAAAAATTGAACCTTCTTTTCTTCAGAGAAATAGATTTTTACAGCTGGGTTAAGTAGTTTTTTGCTGAATTTCCTCTGACCTTTTGTGAATTGTGTGAGGTTCTTTCCTTCTCAGTTCACTTTACTGTATGTTGAAAATAAAATGTGTAGATTGTACTCTTAAGCAGTTAATAAAGAGACAGTTCAAATTGCACAGGGAGAAACATTTGCAGTTTGTGTTTTATTATTTTGTAGTATTCTGTGTCATTTTGAGGAGGAAAAATTATTTTCCGCATTTATTTTACGTTATTATTTTAAATCAGAGGAGCAGCATATAAATATCTTTCTAAAGAATTATATAGTTTTTAAATGAGATCTTCTGTTACCAATTTGGAATACATAGAATTATTTGTGTAGAGTTAGAAATGTCTTTATACATGTACATGCCCATTGTATGTAGGGTCTGTAAATTCATGGAATATGACAGCATTAAAGAACACTGATAGCTAGCTGATGAAGACTGCATTAAGATGTAGGGGTAATTGAGATTTACAGATTATTTGATAGCTATGAGAAGCATAATTGAAAACTGATCAGAGAATTTATCCTAATATCTGCCAATAACTGTCAGAATATAGCCATAAAATAGTCACTGTTGTTTAGGGGTCACTTGTAATGTCATTTTAATGCACTATGCAAGGCTGAAAAATCCGTACTGTGTCAATGCGTTGTACGTTAATAAAGACTAAAAGGTAACCGCAGGCTGATGGTGCACTGTGGTGAGGAGGGCTTACTCCGGCACTAAATCATCCCTGTCAGTTGCTGGCAGAGCTCACCTCTATGTGTGTCGATTTTTAATGAGCTTTAAAGGTACAATAGGCTTTTACTTTTTATAGATATGCTTTTGTAGTTTGTTACTGGCATTACTGTAGATTTAAGCAAATTTTAAGAAGTAATGATTGTTTTTTTTGGGCACAAGGATTGCTTTTGTATGACCTTTTTTAACTAAGGACAGATGTGTGTTGACTGTGTAGATTATATATTTCATTGATCCCCTCCCCCTGCAATGTTGCTATGCATTGCACTACTGCATGTGTAGTAAAACCTGATGTTCTTAGAACATGTGATTTCTTTACAGATCAGTGTACCTTTCATATCCCTCATTAAGCCAAAAAATATGGTCTTCTGTGAATGTAAAAGATGGAAAAATGATTTTTCAATCAGCTAAGACCAAGCAAATTTCACAGCAGACATTTCATCTGTCTGTTTAGCTGGGCGCATAATACTGTGTGGGCAGTTCCCATAAAACACGTGTAAGCATGTGCCTTTTCTGGCATGGGTGAGAAAAGGCTCTGAAGGAAAGGTCTAATCAATTATTTAATTGCAGTTACTGTTCCCTTCACTCCATAATTGCTTAATGGGGTACTTGTCAGTGTCTTTGAGAAAAGTAACTGCCTTCTTCAAGGTATAGAACCTCATTTGCTATACGACCTTGGTGATAAATAGGAAAAGGGGCTTATACCTGCAGAAGGTGTAGGAATACTTCTCAGGCATTGCCCTGTGTATGTGTGTTCGCTGCTGTATCTCACAGTTGATGATACGTATATTTTGGAATATATTGGTGCCTGTAAGGTTTCTGGCCTTGACCATGTTAATTAAATCTCAGATAAATATGGTAAGCAGATGTCACGCTTATCTGCATGTAAAGAATTTAGAATAAATTACATAGGGGCATTATAAAGAGGTTTTCTTTGTGGGTGTTGGGTTTTTTGGTTGTTTTTTTTTTTTTTTTTGATACTGTTGCATTTTGTACCTGGCTTGCTATTCCAAGCAGTTTTTTGACTTAATTTTATGATACAATTGTTAGGGCAATGATGTGAAGCCAAATTCCAAGCACTAGATATTGTTGCTTGAAGAAATGAAGTGTCATTTTCCTGGCTGTGACATTTCTGAAGTAGCTGAATGTGGTAGAAGTGTCCCTTTGTCTAAGTATTTGCTGCATTTGTATGAAGATTTATTGGGAAATGTTTTAATGTCATAGAAGCTGGCATTTCCAGTGGACTTACCAAGGGACAAATCTCCCTTTCTCTGAGGCAGCACAAATCGAATCAGATAAGACTGAGTTAGTTCTTATAGTTGTAGAAGTTCTGTCAAATCTCTTTAATATTGAGATACTGACCCATTTGCATTTAGCACATGTTGGTGACCAGAAAAAAGCACAAGTTCAATCTGTTGTTATATTTATCAACTTTTGTTTTGTTAAAGTTAACCAACAGTTCATTTTTGCATCTTAAATGTTTTTCAGTACATTTTATTTCTATTAAAAAATCCTACTGCAGTCTCCACCAGTGTCCTTAAGGACTTGTGCATTAAGATACTTAAAAAAAAAAAAAAGGCAGGACTTTCTTTGCAAATTAGATGTCATGAGTGTTAATATGACATTGTTAATAACTCGATGCCATTAAATATCCCTGATGAATTTGCACATTAAATGCATGTGAGGCATGTGAGGGAATTGATTTGAGGAGGGAGTTGGTGAAGGGATATAAAGTTCAGCAAGATATGGATCAGTCGTACATGCTGGACCGTGGCTACACACACAGGCTAAGCTCTCAGGACCTTGTGATTGTTTTGCTTTTAACTGGGCTGTCACAGCTGGCCTGCTGTAGGATGCTCTGCTACACTGGTTTTTTTTATATAAATCAACAGTGAAACGTGGCTGTGGGGGAAGAAAATTGTCATTACTGTTGGACTGTGGCTTTTTTAACTGGGATTTTTTTACATATTGTTATTCCACTAGCATTTGGATTCAGATGTATGTGCTCATGTCTTCTGCACTATTAGTGTTGAGGAATGGAAAGATTTTTAAATTTTTTTTTAAATTAGGTTTTTAAATTATAGAAAATAATTACATTAATAAATTAAATTGCATGAAAGTTTCAAGTGCCTGGTTGTCAGAGTATATTATGGGTGATATTATGGGATCTAAATTATTTGCTCATATATTTACTTGCAAGGAGGGAGCAACTCCCAGCTGATTGGCATACCTCCTCTTATCAGGAAGACTTGTGTTAACACAAAAGATAAGGCCAGAAGCAGTGAGAGCTGGGGATCAGGTCTCCTGTAATCTTTGTCTTATTGTTAGCTTGTGTGAAGTGAGCATTTTTCACTTGAGTAGCTGCTACATACATATGACAGTAATATGCAAGTAGTTACACTTTCAGGGCTTGCAGCTGTAGGACTGTGTCCTACATTGGAGACTTTTGTCTTGGCAACCTTCTCCCTGTGATTTCAGTCTGCATTTGCAGCTGCACTTCTGCATCTTCTCAGCACCATTTCAGGCAGCTTTGAAGAACGCTGTTGCAATTTCTGATCCCATAGCAGAGAGAAGAAATGTAGATGATATTGTTATATGATTATTGTGTGTTTTCTGTTTAATTCCATCGAATATGTTTGAGTACTACTGGGATCTTTTTTCTTTCTTTGAAAGGATATATGAATTTGCACAAGGAGATGTAGACTTTTTTTTTCTGTAACACTGTAGAGAATCAAACAAGCATGGCTGATGAGTTTTTGCTGTGTATGCAGTAAACAGTAACAAATTGAGGCCAGTGTAGCTTTTGTCATGTGCAGCTCATTTTTTGCTTGAATATATGGTATCCTTTGTAATAGATCTAAATAAATACTTATTTCAGAGAGGCCATACTTGCATGTCTTCAATATATACTGAGTTAATTTTTTTTTTCTGATTGTTCTCTGCCTCTTAAGGCCTTATCATTTAAATCAAGGTCAATGATAGAAATCTCTTGGTGTAATGTTAATGTCAATTACAGAGGAGTTAACATAATTAAATTGGATTATGGTTTTAGGTAGACAAATTTCAAACAAACTTAGCCTAACATTTGACCTAAATAGAAATGCATGTTCATACCCAAATTTTTCAAGTACATTAATAATGAAGTAGTGCAGTGGTGTTGAATAGTAGTATGTCTGTAACTGAAATATTGGAAAATTGATGTTGTTTGAAGTGTTTTTAACAGTGGTTCATAGATACTTTTAAGTTGTGATAGTAACTTAGTTTCACACTGGATATAACATGATATTCTGTCTGTTTTAATGTACCTGCTGTCTATGACAAGACTCCCTAATAGTTTATTTGCAACTGTTGAGCATCTTGAGACTGTTGTTCAAGCGGAATTATTGTTTTCAACATACTGCTCAGTCATTGTGATTATGGTCTCTGTATGACACAAGGTATCATAAAGGAATGACAGATCCTCTAATTAGCAGTAGACAAATACTGTTTAGAACGTGCAATACAGAAAGGTGAAAACTAGACCAGAACTGTAAATCTGGTGGGAGGTGATTAAAACAAAGTGTCTGGATGCATTTGTTTACTTTTTATACATGTAATAATAAATGTGCCATCCCACAGTACATAGACGTGAGGCACCTCTGTCTGTAGAATTCAAGGTGCATCTTTAAATGTGTGACCCAGGCCAGGGGTTGCACTTGAATGACAAGATCTGTATTATCTGTGTGATAGTGCAGAGCACTTGCAAGGCACATTGAATCTTATGTTGTCACAGATGCATTGTTCAAGCTTAAAATAAAAAGGGGAAAAATTACTTTGTAAATTTGATTTGTTTGTGTTTTGTTTTGTTTTTTTTTTTTTTAACTTGGGTATTATATTTTCTGAGCTTGGTAAACAATTTTTGGCATCTTTGTGTATCGTCTTTTCCTTCTTCCTTTGTGCTTCCTTATTCTCTGGGGTATATAATTGTATGATTACTCCTTTTTTTGGCCACAACCTACCTTTGTTGAGAGAGAGAGAGGCACTGTACAGTGAATTAATAGCCAGGGCATAAACTCTAGGATTTCTTTACAAATTTAAGTTATGCTCCTTAGTTATGATGTATTATGACCTCCTGTTCTTTCTTTCTGTTAATAGGTTCTGTTTTTATGCTAAAAGTTCAAGTAAATGACATAATCGGTCATCAGTACCTACGACAAGCGGTTGTAGAAGTGTTTGTTAACTACACAAAGACAAATTCTACTCTTACTGGAAGCAATGGAGCAGTATTAATAAAAGTTCCATACAAATTAGGAGTAAGCTTAACTATTGTATCGTACAAGGATGGCTACATGCTAACACCTTTGCCTTGGAAGACTGGGAGAATGCCAAGTACGTAAGCGTCTTATAGTCCTATTATTAAACCCTATCTGTCAGTAATTAAATTTCTTTCTTTCTCAGCAGTCTGGGTAGTTACTGTCAACTGAAAATGTCTGATGTCAGTCAAGGGAGATGGTGCCTGTCAATGCAGATGTAAGGGCGAATGGTCTGTTAGACTTACCAAAGTTCTCATTACTGTAAAACAGAAAATAGCACTTTTTAACTCTCAGTAGGTTATATTGTGGTACTTCGAGTGTATTCTGAGAAATCATTTACCTAGACTCAAATGGTAATGTGTTTTGACAAAAGTCATACTGTCTTTAGTAATTCCTGGAGTGCTGGTGCTTTGAGTCCTGTGTAACAGGTATAACCTTGTTGTTACAGCTTCCTTTCAGCAGTGTTTCCTCACAAGTTTTCCTTTTAACTATTGCGTGCTCTTAAAAATGATGAGATTTTTTTTTTAAGAGGTGGAATCTTAAGAATTCCAGGCAGTTGTTTATCTAGAGAAGGCATAAGACAGTAGCAAACACACAACAAAGGCCTTCCTGCCTAACCACTAAAATTCCTGCTCTGGACAGCAGGACTGATTTGTTTATCTAGTCTTCATATACTCATATACTTTTCTTTTTCACTGTTCTATTCACTATTCCTTCAGAATCGGATATCTTGCAGGATTTTTTTCAGTTGCACAGTGTAATGGATATTATTACTTTCCACAGTATACTCTTCTGTGACGCTTTCATTATTTCCACAAAGTCAAGCTAATATGTGGCTGTTTGAAGATATTGTCTTAATTACTGGAAAACAGTCTGGTAAGTTCAGGCTATACAGACCATAATCTAAACACTTTGTGACAACCATCTGTACATATACAAAATAAAATTAAGCATGTTCACATCCTCATGTAATGCTTATCTCAAAACCAGATTTTCAGTTGTTAATTAATAGTATGTGTGGCTGTGACAATTGCTAGACATACACAAAGCATGGAGAAAATGGGTGAAAACAGGTTTTTATACTAAATGGATTTCTGAACAGTAATAAAAGAACTGTTTGTGTAATTTACCATTGCTGAGACAAAATTTTAATCTTTTATAGATGCCAAATCTCAACCAAGTGTTCAGTTTCCAAAATTTTTAATAAAGCTTCCAACAAATCAACATATTACAAATGTTACAGCCTATCTGACAGTGCCAGAGCAGTTTTTGAAAGTAGACAGCTTTGTCTATTCAACAGGAATTCTTCTAAATAAATCAGGTATGTAAATATGTTGTTTAACAATTTTTTTAAGGAAGAAATCTTCTAATTATAATGAATATGAGTGTTACAGAAAAACATATGCTTAAATTAAAAGGGCCTGAACTTGCTTCCATTGCATTAAAGCTTTGTTCTATGAACACATCAGGTGAGTAATTAATGTCACTTTTTCTCTTACTCCATGCAGTATTAGAACATAGCATATCTTACCAAACTGAAATACTCTTTCAGAATCTGCTTTTTACATATACATATGTATGTATATAAGGTGTTTACTAAACATGTATGTGTATAAATATATATACACACACACTTATATACATATAAGGTGTTTAGTAAGCACCTTAAAAATACAGTTTTGGTCAGCATGTAAACTAGATGAACCTAAAGATATAAGTGAAACTGCAGCAGTCGACTTCAGCTGTGGGGTTTTCTGCATCTTCACTAGAATGGTTGCCCCTCGGAGCTTTACACCTAGCATAAAAATTGTATGGAAGCTCATGTTTAGCTCATGGGCAGTTAATCTGCATGAGCCTGTTTAAAATGAAGTAGTCACTGTGTATACAGAGCACAGCTGTAATCTTTTCTGTGCATTTTTTTCACTGGAGAAGCTGTAAGTGGTTTCATGCTTATATCCAGTTGGATCTTTCAGTATTTGTCATTCTACAGATTTTATGTTTATTATTTGCATAAATACAATCTCTGGTAGATAGTAGTGTGTGCAGTTTCATCTTTCTTTTGTTCTGTTCTTCTATTCCCAGTGGAACTGAAGCCATGAGGCTCTCAAATTCATAGCAGCACATGAGGAAGCCACTACATAGAATCATAGAATAGTTAGGGTTGGAAAGGACCTTAAGATCATCTAGTTCCAACCCCCCTGCCATGGGCAGGGACACTTCCCACTAAACCATGCCTTCCAAGGCTCTGTCCAACCCGGCCTTGAACACCGCCAGGGATGGAGCATTCACAACTTCCCTGGGCAACCCATTCCAGTGCCTCACCACCCTCACAGTAAAGAATTTCTTCCTCATATCCAGTCTAAACTTCTCCTGTTTAAGTCTGAACCCATTACCCCTTGTCCTCTCACTACAGTTCCTCATAAAGAGTCCCTCCCCAGAACTTGTCATGCTCTCTCATTTAATTTTCATCAAATTAAAATGTATATTGATACCTTGACATACATTTTTTTAAAAAACTTTTCTTACCTTTATTTCACCTCTTTACACGTAAAGCATAAGAGAATAAACAGCATTTCTCCCCTTCATGTTTTCCTTTTAATCTGTCTGGCATGTGTTCTAAATTATTCATATACTCCTAAAGGAATAAGCTTTCTTTTAGGGCAGGTGGAAGCTAATTGATATCTGACACACCAGGATTTTTCTCACAGGCAGCTTCTAACAGCTTGCATCAATTTAACTGGTACTTACTAATTCTGTTTTGGCTTCTTTCATCATGCTGTCATATGGTGCATTCTGAAGTATTTGCAAATTAGTGTTAAGGAAAACAAAGGAAACAAACTTCCAGGCTTCATTGTAAAACTCTGTATATGCAACATTTTCTTTGAGTGTTCTGACAAGCCTCATGATTTACAATTCAGTTAATTTATAACGACCAAGTTAGAAAGTTAATCCTTACAGGAAAGTTTTAAGAGGACTGTTCCACTAAGGAAAAATGCAGCAGTCATATATTTGCATATGGCTTCGGTTTGATTCAGTGTTATGTATATTGCAATTATAGAAAAAATCTTAAATTATCTGTATTTCACCGTAGGATAGCTGTTTTGTGATCACATTATCTGAGGGCTAAAATCCTTCTTCCCTCACACTCAAGAGAGATTTTGCCTTACCATTATTTTCTGCAGTCATCATTAAACCTGTATGTCAAAAGTCTGTTTTGCTTTTACAGATTTGGTATAGAAATGACTGGGGTTTATTTTAATCGCATTTTGAAAGTCCAGAAGAGAAAAATGTTGATTTTTTTTATTTCACCGAGTTGAGATATCTACTGTGTAGCTGGATGTGAATGGGGGGCTCACTTCTAGTTACAATTAGGATATATTCTTAATTATAAATATATATATATTTAAATACACTATGAATGGAGAATTACAGCCAAGCTATTTCTTGCATTTAGGTTTTGAAAGCATGGAATTAGCTCCTCTTGCTGCAATATGTGTAAACATTCGTTTAACTGGGAAAGAACTAAAAGTAAATGGTCCCATTCAAATTACACTTCCTCTTCCCACAAGTACTGTAAAATCAGGAGATGCTGTACCTGCATGGGCATTTGATATGAAAACTGGTAAGTGGACTAAGTTATTTGTTATTCTACCTTTTGGCACATGTATATAGTTTTGGCCATATAACACTGTATGTCATGGAAGAGGGACTGCACTAATGTATAAGGTGGTGATAAATAATTGCAAATTTTTTTTGATTGATTAACTTGAATTGTTCAAATGAATTTCCTTGCTTTCATTAGTTCAAAAAGCTTTGGTAAAATTCATTAGCATTCCTATTGAACAAATTTTTAAATAAATGGATTTTTATTTTGATGGGAGGCTAAGGATTCAGGGGACATATATTTTAGGTGATGTTAAATTTTAAGCCAGGTAATTTTGTGAATGCCTTTTTAAAAGAAAATCAGACTTAAAGATTTGGATGTTTTTGCCTGGAGTATAGCTGTAAAGATCTTTTGACACTAAAACGGGAATAGATAATACTTCAGTTAACAAAAGCATTTCAGAAAATGAAATTAAGGCAAAATAAAAGAGTTATCAAAGGGAACAACATTGTTCTTACAGTATGCATTGGAAGAGAAGATTGAAGATTAGGCATTCTAAACCTTTTGTCAGGCGTTCATGTCTAATTTTGGTCAATAGCAAGTAATGAGCTAGATACACTTATCCCATTCAGATGTGCATACACACCTAGCACAGGATGAGTGTACTGATAATCTTACATTGTACCTTATACTTCCTATCACACTTTGGCTTGAAACATGCAAGTGAGTGAAGAGGTGTTTTACTCCTTATTAAGGCAAAAAGCTGTTATTCAACTGTTAGAAGTATGGCAGAGGGCACCAACTCTTAACAGGTGTTGTTTATGTGTTCAAGAAACAAATCTATCATCTTAATGAAGAACTAAAGAACACTGAATTGAGAACATGCTAATAAAAATGACTAGGTTGTCTCTTGGGATAAGAATGACTAGAATAACTTTTGGAATAGATTAAATCTATCTGTACATCTAGAAGACTTCAGAGGGGTGACTGGTGCTAAGAGATAGCATTCTTCATCAAAGAAAGGATTTTAGTCTGACATGGTAAAATAGCACAAGGGGGTTTAATTTCTTGCTGCCACAGCCACTTTTGCCAGCTCCTGTGTTCATCTGTACCTGTGCTGAGCTGTTTTATCTCACTAAATGAATAACTAGTGTTATTACACAGTGTTAAGAAAAAGTTGACAGAGTTAGAGCAGCTCAGCACGGGGTCAGGTTAGAGTATAAACCAGTGTAACATATATGTGGGTGTTGAGGGACCTGCTCAACAGGCCTATGTAGGCATGTTGGCCTTGGTACAGCAAAAGCAGGAGCATGGCATGCTGATCCAATACAACTGAAACAGTTGGTTTTTAGCTGTCAGATGGTGTTCTCTGATAGAGGTGAATTATTTACGGTGGCTGCTCACTGAGGTGTAGTGTTTGCATGGGGCGTTCATTGATGCTTGCTGATGAGAGGACTAGGAAGACTGGACAAGGAGAGGGACTTTTGGGGCATAACTCTTAACTTCCACTTTTTTTTTCTACTTCCTCATCTCTTTTCTGCAGTGAAAATTTGCAACTGTTTTTGTTGTTCTGGAGGTTTATTCTTAAATATGTTTATTTTTTGTTTACTTTTGATTTGACATGTGCAAAATGACGTTTTTCTAAGGTAACTGAGTAATAGCGAAGTATTTCTTAGTCAAGGTTCTGGTGACTGCAGACAGTTGAACACCTCAGCTCTCCAGCAAGCATTCAAGAGAGTACGTAAGTAACAGTAGGCCCCCATCTGAGCTGAATGGAGGCCTACTGTTGCACTGAATAATGAGGATTTGGCATCTTAGATGTTGCATGTGGGATGTTCCCCAGCAGTATCTTGAAACACACTCTTAAACGCTGAAGTCCTTGGATAATATGTCATAACGGTAATCAGAGCTTCCATGTCAGTATTGATAGTGGTAAGGGAGCAGGTCTGTGTTTGAAGTTGTGTAGACTAATCTATATGCATCAGAAAAAAGATAGAAACTGCTTTAACGTGTCTGCTTGTGCAGTGTTCCCTGGGGTTACTTGAAGTGTAACAGTACTAAGACTGTTCCTGGAAAATGAGGTTTTCTAATTCAGGTGTTGTAAATGCAGAATTTGTTGATGTATATCGAATGTAGCTTCCTTCTTTTTCTTTCAAAGTATTTTGCCTCATTAGTACCAGAAGTACTTTGTGGATTTTAATAGAATTACAAAAAAAAAAAAAGGGGGGGGGACGGACGACAAGCTTGCATTGCAACATTAAATTGAGAACAATATCCTGCTGCTTGGCAGTAAATGGTAGAGAGTATGTGCTTACTCATAAATCACATCTTAGTGTTTTTCTTATTGTGTATGATTTTCCATGCAGTATACTGAGGAAGAGATAATCTGCTGAAGAGGACAGCAAAGATTATATAGCTTCTTATAGGTTGGTTCAGTCAAGATGGAACTTCTTGAGACCTAAAATTTTTTATTGCCTTATGTATGTGGTGATTCGTGTAGGTTTTATATCTGTCTGTAAGTAGCCTACCATCAATAATTGTAAAACAATAATTTTACAGTATAGCAGCATCTTGCCTTAGAGTTGACAGGACAGAGAATTTGAGGACCTGTTGTCTCCATATGAGAGTTAGGGATAGAAGACTTTTCTGGCTGGTCTTGCTCCTAAATCTGGAGAAGAGGATTTCCAGGTAACTGAGAAACCACTTCTTTGAGGGCTCTAGGTGGCTGCTGCTGTTCCCCTCTGCCAGCTATCACAAGTTATCAGGAGAAGGCTGCAAGTTTTACTGCCAAATGATATTTTTTGTGTGTGGGGGTGTGTGCGCATGCACATGACGTGTCACTTCTCAGATTCCTCCTGTATGGTAGATATTTCCTTTCATTTTGCTGAAAGAAAGATCTTGGAGGAAAATCGAAATGATAGGGCTTATATGAATTGTACTTTTTGTGAGCTTTGGTTAGTGTTATTTTAAAAAAGCTGGTGGGTTCTCTCTCCTTAGTATTTGCAGTTTGAAAACAACCTCATATAAACAACCTTACATTTTCTGTCCTTGGAATTTCACAGATGGGCCACAATAAATGTTCAAATGTAGCTCTGTCTTTTCTACTACATGCTTTATTAATTGTCGAAGCTGGCATACTGTGATACCTGTCTTTTGCATAGCTAAACAGATGGTGTGGAATCTGTGTCTTAACAATAGACCTTCCTTGAGTTAACGGAACTGTTACTCATCGGGCCAGGGAGAGGGAGAGAAGTATTCAAGACAAACATTGTTTATCCTATTGTAGTTTATTAGATTAAAATGCTTTCCCTCGAAGTGCTGCTAGTTAATGTTAAACTTGTATTTATATGCTTAAATTACCTGCTCCTTGATACTATTTTTTTTTTTTTAAGTCTTGGACCTCATACATGCTTAAGCTCATAGAACAGGATTTTTTGCACGATTTGTATGCTTACCTATGAAAGATATTTATAGAAAATAAATTATATTAAATTAATTCTGGTAAATAATGTTGATGTTTTGTTTCAAAGTAAATGTCCACACAGGGATGCCTTCAGTGAAATTATCAAGAGAGAAAGTGTGCATGTTTAGCTAAGATTGTGTAATAATGCATAGGTCAGAAGCTTCTGTTTTTATTGTAACGTTGTCTATTTTTGCTAACAGCTTAATCACTAATGGTTTGATCTATAGAAGAATGCTGCATGACCTATGCAATATTTTGTCTTTCTTTTTTTTTTTTCCAGGTGCTTGGGTAAGCCATGGGCTAGGAATGGTAAGGGAAGCAGATGGTCAATTAGTATGGACGTATACTGCTCAACACTTAGGCTACTGGATAGCAGCTCCACTGCCTGGAGCTAGAGGTATTGCAACAACTGGCAAAGAGATCACTAGCTAACCCAAGTAATAATATACTGTAAGGCTGTCAGTTTGATTGTTTTATTTAACAACAGAAAGGGAAAAACAACATGCAGTTTGAACAGTTGGATAACTTCTGTTTGTATCCCGATAGTGTGCCTTTGTGCATGTAAGTGTTTCCTAGAACTTCAGATATTAAAGGGGGAAAAGTCCAGACTGTATTTGAATTTACATGTTTATACTGTCGCCATCTTTTGGAAGAAGCCTGCAAAGGAGCTGTGCCTATGGAGAGCTAGTAATCAACAGGACTGTACCTCTTACTGTAGAGGATCATGGATGACAGGAGGAAATACAATGAAAAAATTAATCTTGGGTATAACAGCCCCAGTGAGTTCTGTTTTATGTAAACTAGTATGTTTTGCAAATTCATAGGAAGGGTTTCTTATCAGAGAACTAGGATGTCAAATTAAAAACATACTACTTTCTGACAGAAGCACTATGCAGAAAATGTGGACCATATTTCTAAATGAACACCTAATACAAGTGTAATTTGACTGGAATTGAGTAGATGTCATGGTAAGGCTTTAATATTTGAGATGACCCTTTCAAGAGGTATTACATTGTAACCACTGAATGTTTTCATTTGAAATAGCAAGGTGAAAAGGAAAGGATAAACATAGTGCCATAGCAACACAAAATTACTGAAAAAGTATAGTTTAATTTATTAGCTATGGCTCTGCATATGAGGCGGAATTGGTTTTGGGAACTAACTCTTGTTTGGTTTTGCTTGGCAATCTAGAATCTATTATTAGTGCGGTTTCCAAGGACATCACAGCCTATCACACAATGTTTCTCACGGCCATCCTCGGAGGTACTGTTGTTATTATCATTGGATTTCTTGCTGTTCTTCTTTGTTACTGCAGGTAAGCAAAAATAAGCTCAGCATGAATGGAATTTAAGGTTGATAAAATAGTCTTTTGAAGTTGAGGCTTGTTTCCTTAGCTAAACTATAATGCATAGCCTAATATTTCTTTAAAAATCACAGTTATTACAGAACTTTAAGTTTGAGATGGCACATTACAGTTCTTAACCAAATCTGATCTTCAGCTCTGGAAGTCAACAGTATAGTATTTCTTGGTATGCTCTACAGTCACCCTGCATCTCTTTTGCTTAGGGATAAATGTGGTCGGACACAAAAGAAGGAAAAAAGTACAACTAAGCTGGAGGTCATCAAAAAAGACCAGACTACATCAACTACACACATAAATCACATCAATGCTGTCAAAGGGTCTTTAAAGTTGGAGGATAAGTCACAGCTATATACACCCAAGATTTCGTACAGCCCTCAAAGAAGGATGTCTATAGACACAGAAGATGGAAAATCACGAGACAATTTTAAAATCTACACAGAGGATGCTTCTTACCAGTTATCCTGTCAGTCTGGTCAGTCAAGAAATTCAGCCCATTCATTGGAGACTAATGCTGGAGTTAGGCATTTACAGCAGCTGAAGCATAGCAGCAGTACTATTTCCCAGGCTTCCAGGGACATTCAGGACCAAAACAGATACCATTCACTGAAAGAGGAGATGTATGGGCTTTCCCATATCCCAGAACACCTGATGCATATTTATAGTCAACCTATTGCTATTCTTCAAACCTCTGACCTTTTCCACTCCCCGGAACAATTGCATCCTGCTAAATCAGCAACTTTGCCAAGAAAAGGGCAGTTAGTTTACAGCCCCATGATGGAACCCATGAATCACGACAGTTACATGCAGACGTTACCGAAAATGCCAGTGCACTCTTATCCACAGCCTTCTGTCTGCAGAGATGAAAACAGTGTGTTGGATAGTGAAGAGGGCTTACCATCTCAGACTTCAAACTGGGGGCGGTACACTAATAGCTTGCTGGAATCCATCTCTGTTCCTGGGACATTGAATGAAGCAGTTGTAATGACTCCATTTTCATCTGAACTTCAAGGTATTTCAGAACAAACATTATTGGAACTCTCTAAAGGAAAACCATGCCCACACCCTCGAGCATGGTTTGTGTCCCTGGATGGAAAGCCAATCGCTCAAGTGAGGCATTCTTTCATAGATCTGAAAAAGGGCAGAAAAACGGAGAGTAATGATACCAGTCTGGACTCTGGTGTGGACATGAATGAGCATCATCTTGGTAGGAAATTAGAGAGAGAGAAAACTTTCATTAAAACTATGCCCCATTCTAAGATCCTTTACTTGGAAGACCTGGATCTGAGTAGCAGTGAAAGTGGAACCACTCTTTGCACTCCAGAGGACCAGGCTGTGAGATACCTTATGGATGGAGGGAATGGACCAGTCATAGAACAACATGACGAAGAAGGTCTGAAAAGAAAAACTGTATCAGGAAGTCATGAATCTGGTATCCCTTCTGCTAAAAAAAGGGATAGACCATCTATCATGAGAAGAGATAGCAAAACCAATATCTGGAAGAAAAGAGAGGAAAGGCCACTTCTTCCTATAAATTAAAACACAGTGTGCTTTGTGTTGTTGCTCTCCCTGCTGGTATTGACTCTTGGCTGCTTCTGTATTTCTGCATTGTTGGGTTTACAAGGGAAATGTTGTTTTCTGGTATCAAGAAAAGTTACCTTTTTTTTAATATACAGATTGAGCTGTTAAACTTCAACTGGGCAATTGATATTCAATGTGAATTGACAACAGGGAAATACTATTATTAAATTTTTCCAGTTCCTAATTTTGCTGTCAGTACAGGGGAAAGCCCACATTTTAATCAGCCTGTCATTCTTGGATGCACGTTTGGGAATGCACTGTGAGAAATGTAGGCACATGTTTTAATTTTTTTGTAATTGTTATTTAATGCATTGGTAGACTAGTTAAAGCAGTTCCTCAGCCTTGTTGCTAATCAATGTGACCATCTCTGTAAAGTATTTTATATGTGAACTTTTCTAGGGATCTGTTACTACTTCTTTGTATAATGTAGAATGTTCCATCAGTTAGTCCCAGGACACCAGCAGATGAGCTCTGTTGCATTTATCAGTGGAGCTCTGTGGCATTCCTGCCCTCCCTGTGTGCCCATCCTCGTGCAAAAGGTTTCCATTCCATATAGTAGTGGCAGAACAGGGAAGTGTACAAGTTCTGTGGCCACTGCAGTTCGTGGTCCCTGGTGTTTTAAGATGTTGCCCACCTGCTCTGTTTTAATTTACTTTGTTTACATCTGCTATGAAGCAGCCACGTCCAGCAGAAAAGGACTGGTTTTGGCAGCATTTGAAGCTGCTGTTACTGTTTATCCTAGTGTCTTGTTTTGGCTTTCTTGTCAGTTAAAATCTCTTCTGTATGTTGTTGGGCCAGTTGTGCTCCAGGACATAGTCTTTAATCCCTGCATATTTGTAAGTCAGAGTTTGTCCCGTAAAGAAAAGGTAATGCAATTTTAGACAAATTACGCCTTTGAGATAGGTTTCTGTAGCAGGAAAATTTGGCACTGTTGTTCTTCTTAATGTTTTAAAAAAATGGAAGATCATCAAAGGTTTATGTGCCTACATTTTGCCAGCCTGAGCTGCTTTTGTCTAAGTTGTGCATTGCAAAAGGGTTAAACAAGCTTTAAAAGTTTGGGGGGGTTTATGAGCATGAGACAGCAGATCGCAAAATTTGGTGCAATATAAATACTACTTACGACTCTGAGTTAAATTTACCAAAAGTCATGAATGCATGAAATGTAACTAAGATATGTATAGAGGAAGGAAAAGGCCATCAGAATATTCTTTATTTTTAACACTCATTTTGTCAAAATGATCGCTTCAGCTTTGGCTAACAGAAAAACACATGCATTCTTTATTGTGCTTCATATAGTATATCGAATGACTTTTGGTGGCTTTGAAGCTGTTGCCCTGATAAAATAAGTTCCAGCATTTTGGCTTTGGCAGGTTGATTATAAATCATCATAAAAAAAGCTTTATAAATATTTCTCTTAGAGCTTGGTTAAGGTTCTTTCCCAAGACCCACATATATAATGCCTGTATGTGAATTGTGGGGTGAGATGCACTTGGTTGTCTACCCTATAGTACTCTTAAGAGTTGGGAAATACCCTATGCAGCTGGGCTTCTGGGAATATTTACTCAGGAAACATTACTGTGAAATATATCTGTTATGTTGGAAGGGTCAGTTGTCTGGTCCTGTTGTAGAAGAGTATGTAAGGTAACCAGAATGGTACTAGCAATACATCAGTCCAACTTATGCTGTGCAGTTGCTTCACAAACAAAATATGACGTTCCTGTTGAGTTCACAAGTATGAAAGTGTACAATAAATTTGAGGTAGGTGTGTAAGTAAGTCCATGATTAAATCAGCCAAAAGAATTGGCTTTAATGACACAATTTATCTATTTCAGAGGTGAAGATGGCTTGTTGTACTAGCATGCCTTTGGTACTTTTTTTAGGTAACTGATTAATTTTTCCTATACCAAATATATTTTCACAATACTTTTTTTTTCTATATGCTGTTCCACTGGATTTTGCATGTGATTAACTCTCTAGCCCCAAATACTTTCATCCTTTACTTTAGTAGGAATCAATGTATATATTTTCTGTAGATGCACATCTCTTCTGAAAGCTGCTTTGATTTTTTTGAGGCTTAATATTTCCCTGCTCTTAAGAGTTCCATCAGTTCTGATGGCTCCCTTTTCAACAAGAAAGAATTTTATATTCTGTTGAACACAATAGAAAATCCCTGACTTAAGTAATGGTTTTGAGATGTTACTGTTAACTTGATATGTCTCTATTTGAAATGTTTGCCTGCAGTAATTTAAATATATTGCAGATTTCTTTCAATGCATTTTTTCAGTGTATATGTCAAAACCACCTAATTTTCCAAACTTACTTGTATGATTAAAAAATACAGATTACTGCACATGGCGTTATTCATTTGAGTTCAAGGGAATGAAGTTTTGCACTCCAGTGTTTTTGTTCTGCTTGAGAGTAGGTATCTGGTCACCAAAGAAAAAGCATTAGAAATGTTGAAAATGTCAGTTATAACTTGAAAACTTCAGAGTAATGGTGCCGAAAGATGTAAGGATGTAGTGCGGATTCTTGTCTGCTCTGCTAGCTGATTGAGTGCAAAGAGAGTTTAGCTCTATAGCATCATTCTAAAGGAGCTTTTGACTCTCTGGATTAGTCACAGTTGTTTTACTGTCCACATACAGCAGTGTAAAATGGCCCCTTTACAGGCTGTGCACCAGTGAGGCGTTTCAGCTTTTAGCAAACAAAACAAGTCAAAGTGGAACAGATCTTTCAAGAAGTGTCAACCACTCCACACAGCTTAGTGTCATCAGCAGACTTGCTGGAGTTGTGCTTGATCCCACTGTCCATGTTGCCTACAAAGATGTTGAACAGCACTGGTCCCAGTACTGACTCCTGAGGAAAACCCTTGTCACTGATGTCCACTTGGACACTGAGCCATTAACTGCAACTTTTTCAATGCAACCATCCAACCAATTCCTTACCCACCGAGTGGTCCATCTGTTAAATCCATTCCTCTCCAGTTTGGAGACAAGGATGTCATGTGGAACAATGTCGGATGCCTTGCACAAGTCCAGGTATATGATGTCAGTTGCTCTTCCCTTATCCACCAGTGCTGTCACCCTATTGTAGAAGACCACCAAATTTGCCAGGCGTGATTTGTCCTAACTGAAACCATGTTGGCTCTCACCAGTTACCTCCTTATTTTTCATGTGCCTTAGTATAGTTTCCAGAAGGATTTGCTCCATGATCTTGCTGTGCACCAAGGTGAGACTGTTTCCTGTGTTTTTTCTTTTTTCTCTTTTTAAAAATGGGGGTTATGTTTCCCCTTTCCAGTTAGTGGGAAGTTCACCAGACTGCCACGACTTCTCAAATATGATAGATAATGGCTCAGCAACTACATCCACCAATTCCTTCAGGAACTGCAGATGTATCTCATCAGGTCCCTTGCACCTTTAGGTTTCTTAGATGATCTTGAACCTGATCTTTTCCTACAGAGGTGGTTCTTCATCTCCCAGTTCTTGCGTTTGCCTTCTGTGACTTGGGTAGTGTGGCTGGAGCACTTGATGGTGAACACCTGAACAGGAAAGTCACTGAGTACTTCAGCTTTCTTCATGTGCCAGGTATCCAGGTATCCCATTTCCTTCCAGGGAGGAAATTTTCCTTTCTTCCTTTTATCACCAGTGTACCTATAGAAGCTTTTCTTGTTGCTCTTGATGTCTCTGGTCAGATTTAATTGTGTTTTATCATATATGTGTGTTTGGCTGTTGCTTCTATCCATGCCAGCCAAGCAACAGCTGGCTTTGCTTGCTTTGTAGATTAGAACCCATATGCCATCTTTTCTGTGTGTAACTTGCTAGCATTTATCACATAATGTCTTTATGTTGCTGGTTACACTTGAAAAGGCTTTTCTAAAGTTGAGTTTGATACTAAAAAATAAATACATTAACTTGCTTTCTGTGTCAGAATAAGAGAAAGCTATTCTATAGAGAGAAAGCATTCCTGCAGTTGTGTGCTACATGAAAACAGCTGATGCCCCTAAGCACGCAATGACAGGAAATTCTTCCTTGACCCTATCATGAGCATTAAATCTTGGATTTGAAAAATTCTCTGTAACTCTAAAATCAGTAGAATTATAGGTCATATTTATATTCAATATTTACAGAATATATTATCAATTGTCATATTCCAGCTTTACATTGGATTTTATGCACTGGAAATCTGTCAGTGACTAGAATTTGTTTTGTTTGTAGATCATTAAAAATAGTTTGACTACACTGAGTTCTAAAAATTTTAATTCCTGAGGTAACGGTACATGATGTATGCCATATGTGGAAACAACAAAATATTATCATGAAATTTGTCTTTGTGGTCAAATTAAAGCTTTTTCTATATTCCTGTGTGTTACTTCAACATACAAATTTATAGGAATCATTGAATTTATTTTTCAAGATTTTTTTCCCTGTTGGCTCAGTATTGCAGCACCAGGAGAGTGCTAAAATGCTAGTGTGAAAATCAGGCCTATACAAAAGGTAGTGAGGGTTTGTGGCACACTGCGCTTGGCAAGGCAAGGGAAACATTCAGAGGTTTTGACTTCTTTGAATCTGGAGGTTAATTACCTTGAAAATAAGAAATGGGTCATGCCTGAAGCACTTTTATGTAAGCCCCTTCTAAGGAGAGGGGAGTGATGAGCAGAGAAAATGGGAAAGGAGATAGTTTCTGTCTGAATCTTGTTTTGAAACTGATCTGTATTTGTGCTTAATCAGAATTGATTCTTTTTGCAGAACACAGATGTTTGCAAGAAGTATGTCTTGGTTCTTCACAAGACACTGAGCTGTCAGCTTTTGCAAAAAGTCCACATATGTGTACGTACAATATTAAGTGAAAGGTATTAGATAGATACAGACTACTCAAGACCAAATTTTGTCATATGTTTAGGGTGAAAGGCAGTTAAACTTCAGGAGAGTTTCCCTGCCATGGTTGCAATACATGATGTTGAGATTCTTCTTGCAGATGGGTATACCAGTTCCAGGTCTTTGCTTAGGTCAGTACTTTGATGTAACGTAAACTTAACAGAAGTGATCAGGCTAAACAGTATGCAGCTGTATGCACATAGATCTGGGTATGTTACCCAGAATAAGCTAATCAACAGTCATTTTCAGATTGTTACCAAATGCCACAAATTATAGAAATTTTAGAAAAAGGTGGGGGGGGGGAATTCACTTAAAATTCCTTTTAAGGGAAAATTCTTTATAGTAGTGTCAGGAAAGAAAATCCTGTTACTTAAAAACCTGAAAGCAAAGCTGATTCAATGATTAGGGACATTATTTACTAGTGTAGAGCTAGAGATGATGCACAAAAAATAATCCAGGATGTAGGAATGTCTAGTTGTCTGCTTTGTTTTTTATGAAATAATTTGTAAAGAGGATGACATGAAGGGGCACCAGGCTAAACTTTTCTTGTTAGCTAAAAAGTGAAACAGGTTAAGAATATTACTGGTCTAACACTAGGTAAATTAAAAGGCAGTACACTTCATTCGTTGTCTAGCACTGCGTATTAGGAAAGTCTGAAGACAAATTAGCCTGCTGGAGTGCCTTTCTCTTTCATGAGACTTATCTTATCAGTGGGACACCTGAGGACCTGAAAAGCACATTACGGGTTTTCTTTCTGTTAGCCGAAAGCACCTCACCTCAGTTCATACTTACAATTATGTAGCTTTTATAATATTTTTAAAGGCAGATCTAGTGTTTATGTTAGAATACTGACTCCTGCATGTTGATGAAGATGGTAATTGTTGTAAACCCTGGGGTTTTTTTGTATTTTATGTTTGAAAAGAAATTTTAAAAAATTGTATCTTTAGCAATCTCAACAGTAGTATCTCTTAAAAATGTCATACGGGATCTGATTCAACTTCATAAGTCAAGAGTAAGCATCTAGAAGTCACTGGATTTACAGGTATGAAGCTGACCGGAATTTTAACTTCAAAAATGAATATACATTTATATATAAAAACTATTATAATGATAACAGTATTTTCTTTCAGCTGCTAACCTTCGTTGCCATTAGAAGCAGAAAGTGGATGGAGATAGGTACTTAACTTATTTTCTAGAATGAATTTTTATCTCAATTTGGAGACTAACCTTCGCTGTTTATATAACAATTTATATTGTTTTTAATTCAGTGGAATTATGCAAAACATAGTACTATGCCTACAGAGTTAAAAATGAGCATTCTTTTATAGTAGTTTGTACTCATTTCTGCCACACTTCTAACAGGAGGCAGCTACACATTAAAGAACTTACATGAAAGCTGCTTTAAATTACTTTAGTCTGAGCTCCCTTTTCTTTTAAAAGCAGTGTTCAGGGTGTTCTGATGAGGAAAAAAAGGCTTCAGATTTATTTCTTAGGACCAGCAAGGGAAAACTCTGTTACTATTTTTAGTATTGGCACTGTTAGCTTGAAAACTGTGGGGTTTTTTTTTTTTGTTTGGATTTTTTTTTTTGTGTTCAGACGCTTCAAGACATACTGAACATTTCTATGTTCCCCCTCCCCAAAATGTACTGGTACTTTATTCCCCAGTTAACTGATTCAGTTCCTTTGAAGCAGTTGTACTTCAGTCCATGCTACAACAGTAACATTTGTACATCTTATTTTGTACTTTTTAGTGCTCCTTACAACACAGAGTTCATAAACAGCTTGTCTCTTGAGATGCTGAAAGGTGGGTGAAGTGATGGCACTGACTGCGCTCACCACCTTGCATGTTGGAGCCTTATATTCAAACTATATATAACAAATACTTCATTACCTTGGCAGTCATTTTTAAAACCACTCTGATAAGGATATTGCTGCAAAACATTCTTCATATTTAGCATCCTGGTTTTAAGCATTTCTACCTTTTTATATTTTGTTAGAGGTGTCTTTTCATCTCTGTATTAACTACAGTATCAGTGTCTGTTGCTGAAAATTTAAGATCTGTAAAATCTTATAGCTTATGCAGTATAATAAAAGTTTTAAAAAGTCATCAGTGCTCTTAATCTTTTATTTGAATGTCTCTGAAGTCATGTATTGTTTAGGAATATACCTCTCTCACCTAACACTTCTTTTCTAAATATTACTAAAAACGTGTATTTGTGTCATCACCATCGTTCCAATGACAAAATAATGTTGTTATTCTTCAGTTTACCAATTCTAATTCAGTCACAGTTTCTGTTCCAGATCTACTGAAGAAAGACTTCTATACCCACATTAAATCTGATTCCTGTTTCTTGGTTAGTGCATCTAAGATTATTCCTTGTGTAAACTGATTTTGTTGCAATTGGAAAGGGATACCCAAAGAAGAATATTTTATCAGGTTTTGTTCCTATATCTAATCTCTCTTTTCTCCATTCTCCCACTTAGAGACTTTCTGTGGCTCTAAGAACAAACATAATTTTTCTGTATGTCTGTACAGTGCTTAAGACAGAGGTGTCAATTCCAGATACGAATAAGCTCAAAGTACTTAAATCCAGGTAGAAGAAGAACATAATGCTGTGATATAGAAAAGCTTATGCTAAACTTCAGAGTGTAACATCCTGTTCTTAACTGTATCTAACACTAGTATTTCTCAAGCCTTTCTAAGCTTCACAAAAGCCAATTTCCTCTATCAGGAACCCTGCAAGACTGTAGGCAAGCACATTGCAAAGGTCTTCCTACATTGCACCTGCATGTGATGGATGATCACTCTTTTAATGCTCTGAGAAGCTGCATTCTGCTAGTAAACTACTGGTTCTCTTCTTACTTTCACAGAATAACTTTTTAATTTTCAACCTGCCTGATAAGTAAACTTTTTTTTTTTAACCATTTCAGATCCATTAGCTATTTCAAAATAGATGGAGTGAACTTTATAAGAAGTTAAATAAATCTCAGGAATTTTATTTCCAGTGCAACAGAAGAGAATGGTATTTCCTGTCATGTTTCACTTCCATGTAAGAATTAGGTATCTGGGTCATCAGCTGATCTGTAAATACAAATATGTCAAAACTGATTGAAGTTCAGCTTGTTATGTCATCATAGAAAACACAAAATCCAAACTACAGATTACTCAAATAAGAAAGTGTCAGTAGGTTATACAGTTTTGTTTGTTGTAAGTTGTTAAGACATGCTGTCACATTTTGATTTCTACTAAAATGGAAGATAATTGGGACATTTATTGCAGGTATGGAGGTTTAACTCTTCATTACACTTATTTGGAATCTAAAACTTAAAGGAAACTAATATTTAGTTTTACTTATTATATTACCATTTAGGAAATAATTATTAGATTTAGGAATTCTTTGGCTTGGCCATCTGTACATGATTGAAAATGGGCTAAGTGGGTGGTTCCTGTGTACTGTTTGGAGACTTAGCTCCTCTTTTGAGCATTAACTATCAGGAAATTGTAGCAGGTCTTACAGAATGTACTTGATATACTAAAAAAGAAGTTTTTCTTCATCTTGCTTTCCTATTGCATGTTTGAAAGTCCAGAGAGGGCCACAAGGACGGTAAAGGGACTGGAGCACCTCATGTATGAAGACAGGCTGAGAAAGTTGGGGCTGTTCAGCCTGGAGAACAGAAGCTGCGTGGAGACCTCAACAGCTTTCCAATATCTGAAGGGGGCCTATAAGGATGCTGGGGAGGGACTCTTCATCAGGGACTGTAGCAATATGACGAGAGATAATGGGTTCAAACTTAAATAGGGGAAGTTCAGGTTAGATATGAGGAGAAAGCTCTTTACGGTGAGGGTGGTGAGGCACTGGAATGGGTTGCCCAAAGAAGTGGTAAATGCTCCATCCCTGGCAGTGTTCCAGGACAGGCTGCACAGAGCCTTGGGCGACATGAGTCTAGTGTGATGTGTCCCTGGAACTAGATGATCTTAAGGTCATTTCCAACACTAACCTTTCTATGATTCTATGAAAATAGCACATTTGATACCATTTCATTCAGCAATAATGTTAAAATTAATCTGGCTTAATTTATTATGCCTCTGAGTAAGAACTGGTCTTCCAAGAATATAAAAGCTTTTGGCATTTTGTATTTGAGTAATTTTTTTTGATTGAAGATTAAAAACTTGCAAATAAGAGTTACAATATTACAAGTATATGGCTATTTTCTGAAATATATCTATACTAGCATAATCAGTTCCTCTGATCATTTAAGAAGATATAATATGAACATTCTCACACCATTGGGCAGCACCGAGTTAATTTTTATAGAACTTGCAGTTCACTTCTAATTCATTTCTGGGTGTCTAATAAATCCTCTGTGTGGCATATAAAAGTAAAAATATAATATAGCTGTGTTATCTAAATCATGACAATCATGAATTGTTTCACAGTGTAATTCCTTCCTGTTTTTCTTGTTTTAAAATAAATTTATTTTTCTTGCTTTAAAGTTTAGATGATTGTGTTTAGGTGGTGGTCTTGTTAGGAACCTCTGTTAATGGCTGGCGTTTCCACATCTTTATTGTCTTTGTTGAAGAATGGCTTGCTGTGCACAAATCAATCTCAAAATTCAACTCCCTGGGATTTCTTAGAATTGTGGAATTATTACAGCCACTTGCTATTTTTTCAGTCAAACTGATGCTGGCTTCTCAAAGCATTATGAACATAATTTTAAAAAACAGTACTGGACTTCCCAGAAACTGTTGTTTTCAAAAGAGCTTAGAGAGTAATCCTTGCTATGCTTGGGAAAAAATCACTAGCTTTCTACTGCTGTCCTAAATGGAGCTTGCTAAAAAATCTTAAATCCATTTGGGACTTTGGCACATCTTTGTTAGAAAGTTTTCTGAAGCTACTTTGAAACTTTTTTTTATGCATGTTCAGATGATACTTGCTTGAGAAATAATCTATTTTCAGATACACAGATTTCTGGTTCCACTTGCTTTGCAGATTTGCTAAGATTCACATGAGAACGTGGTAGGTAGTTTTCATGTTTGGCTGGTGTATCCTTCGTAGTCAGAGGATTACATACAACACATTCAAAATTGTCGCAGTAGCCAACTGTAAGTACATTCCCTATGAAACTTAAAGGATAGGAAGGTGAGCCATTGCATAGTATTTCTTAGCGAAATACAGACTAATCAATTGTTCTTGCTTTTAACAGTCTGAAATTCAAAGAAGCCTCTTATGTTACAAGTGCAAACCCAGAGGAGCTTCACTGATTGCTAAGGGGCTATGCTGCTTATGTATAGAATGAATAGATTCTAAGTTTTAGGCACTGTCAATCTAAAGAAAGTTACTTAAATTTTTACCAGCTGCTGTAAACTGGTTATTTAAATCCCATTTTTAAAGGTGCTGCAAATACCAAGTTACTTAACTGTAACAGATGATAAAAGTACACATGTATTTGCTACTCCAAGGAATGAGTGGCGACTCCGCTAGCCTTTCAGCTTAATTCCTCTTTTGATTCTGTTTTGTGTTAATTCTGGACTTAAAAGGGCAGTAACTACCAAGACTGTAATCAAGATCATATAAGTGGCCAAGGAGGTTGAATTTATATTACTACTGTCATGTCATTGGTGAAGAAATACTGCTCATCAGGTAAGACAGCTTGAGTTAAATAAATCTGAAAAGGGCTGTCTTCTGTGAACATGATTCAGGGTGCTGGTAAAAGCTAGCAAAGATGAACTTCACAGGTTGGGTGAGTAATATGTATTTCTAAATTATGAAACTTGCTGCAGGCTTGCAAAAGCTCCCCAACTTTCAGGCAGACTGGGCTCTTTTTTGCAAAAAGTATACTGAGACAGATCAAAGCTTCACTGCTAAGTGCCTGAAATTATAAACTGCTTGGAGGATGTAAATGTGCCTCATACTGGGAAGGTGCTGACTGATACTGACAAAGAAGCACAGAAGGCAAATACAATTAACCATCTTAAGTGAAATCTCTTAATTAGACTTACGCAAAGCCTGGACCAAAGACCGTGTCTACTTGAAGTCTTCAGCTAGAACTTGGAAACATTTTCATTGTTTGTAAGACCACTCTCTAAAACTTTAAATGATATTTCTGGAACTCTAGTGTGGCAGCAAAATTAACTTCTAAGACATAAGTATATCCATTTATAGTTACTATAGTAATCTGAATTCACTTTTTTTTTCTGGTTTGATTCAACATAGTAAATCAGTAGTAAAAGAAAAAAAGGTATACTGATACAGCTATCTGTACAACTGCACATACTTATTTTTCACAGCTCCTTTGTTTTGTGGTTTCCGTGCTCTAGGTCTAGGCCTGACTCTTGGCAAATTTCATGTGGCGCTTATTTAGAAAAAAATGTGCTGACAGAACTTCTCCCAGCCTGTTTTAGTCTTAGGATACACATCTTACAGATGGTGATGGCTGTCCTGGATAATACAACTGAGAAATTAATAAGGTACAGTTAGATTTAATTGGGGAACATTTTGGTACTACTCGTGTTACGCATATGCCGTGGACAAGCAGAATTCGAAGAATCTCCCAAATCATTTTATGTTGGTTACTATGTCCGTCTTTTTGCACACTGTTAGCTGCAAGGGCATATCTACACAAAGAAATGAGAAAGGTAGGTTAAGTAAGCCACAATATATTTGCATCTGCTGTCCCTATAAAGTGTGCCACAGTGCAACATATACAGGCAGAGTATGATCAAGCTTTCTTAAGTTATGGTGTTATTTTTGCTTATTTCAGTATCTTTTTGTAGCTACTTACAGCTAAGCAAGTCTTAATTCAGTGCAGGGTCTGCATGATTTATATAAGGGGTATTGAGATCAATTAATATTATATAGGTCAGGGTGGGATACAAAAAAGAAATCCTGTTTAGTACCTGTCCAAAACTAAAAATGTAGAGAATAGCAAAGGCAGTGAAGCATCCATGACATGAGTGGTACTCAATATGCTCAGTGCACCTAAAAGGAAAAACAGAACTATAAGGGGGTAGGTTAACAAGCAGTTAACACTTTATCATAAAGAAATAGCTAAATTTAATACTTGGGAAAGGACAGCCCCAAGTAGATACTACAAAATTGTTTGGAGATGTACTGCCCTAAAAGCCAAGTTTAAAGATAAAAGCCTTTGCTTACTAACCATGGATGTTTATTTGTTTACAAAGCACACAGTGTCTATTCTGCAGGTAAAATCACTTGCTTACAATAAAGGCAGAGAAATGAACAACAAGCTGCAAGATATATTTAAAGATATAGCACTGTCAAAATCTTGGTTTAAAAATACTGGTAGCACCTTCCTACAATTGGAAGTACTCTGCAGTTATTACTAGTGGTTCCAAGGTGCCTATACAGTATAGAGTTTCTAAATTCTAGAATGAGCCTTAGATGTGCAAATTTTTCTCTTCAAAGTGGACACTTCACTACAAAGTCATTCTCCACTTAATCTTGGTGGTGAGCCCAAGTTTTCATACATGTTATGTGCATGTAATTACCACAGCTGTAGCTGCAGGAAATTAATACCAATTTATGTAATTTCTCCAGAAGCATATAAGAAACAGCAAAAAAATCACAAAGAGGTCTAGTGATGTCTGTTCAAAAGGAACCCCAAACCAACCCAAAGTGCTTTTTCAACCGCCAAAGAATTAAGCCTTCCACCATCTTTTGAAACATGGAATAATAAACATTATTTCCTTAGTAGAATTCATGATGCTTGTGAATTGAATGTATTTTGCTTCTCATTCACAGTTCAGGAGGCTAATCTCATCAGCAAATGCTGCCACTTCAGTAAAACTCTGAAGGGTGTTCCTTGAGGTCTCCTTATCTTCACAAGGAGAAAATGATAGAAGGTAGAAAATGCCTCTGCTAACAGCCGGCTTTGGCAAATTCATCTGTTGTCTGAAACTCAGCTTGGGTACAGTTCTGAAACCATGTCACTATATTCCATAGCCAGAAACTAGTTATGAGTTAAGATGGTGGTTTCTACTGAAGTTATTTTGCCTATACAAAATTTCAGAAAGTAAAAAGTTCCAAAATCTAGTTAAGATAGAAAAAGACAAGGTAGGTTCTGACTATGTACAAATGTTTGTGTTTGTTCTGCCAAAAAACACCCTAGCCCAGCAAAATTAGTAATTTTCTGTTAATTTGATGGGGTTTAATTCAGCCTATGGCATCTCAAGAGAAGTAATACAAGCACTGTAACAGTGATAGCTTCTGTGGCACCAGGGGACTGTTTCATTGACTTCTGTATGAGACCTCATGTCATGTCTGGAACAGCCGTTTGTGACTCCATTTGCAGTACATTGGGCATTTGTGGAAGCTGCACAGGTTTGTTTTGGAGTCTGAAATGGATCTTATGTGACTGTTGTCGACATATTTATCTTTGCTCTGATATAAACACACCTGCTCAAATACATAAATACATTTGCTTCCAGCCGGCTAGTACACCCAGCCAACAGCTCCAGTACGCTGTGGAGAAGAAACTGGTGTAAGTATACGTTGCCCAGCCTTCGGCCTCGATTTTCCTTTTCAGAAATCAGGGCTGCCCCTCACACTAAAGCAGGACCGTGCAGTTATGGAAAAGCCGCCGCCCGCAGAGGTGACCGTAGCCGCGCCTGCCACCGACACCACGAAGCGGCACTGCTTAGTCTATAAGGGCGGCCTGGTCGCGCCAGCTCTTCCCGCCGGCCAAGCTGCCCCGCGGCGTCGTCCCGCACCGTCAGCGATGGCCCGTCCATGTTCGCCTCCAGCCGCAGGAGGGTACTCAGCTCCGGAAGGGCACTACTCAGCGCCCGGTCCTGCCGCCACAGCCTCAGCTCGGCGCTCTCGCCCTCCAGCCGTATGGCTGCGGGCAGCGCGCGAGTGGCCGGTCCCTATGGCAACGGTGCGGTCGCCATTTTCAGAGCCCCTGCAGACCCGCAGGCCGGGGTCCCCGTGCCCTCGTTCCCTCAAGCGGACTCTGCCGCGGTCGCCGGGTCAAGCGCGGGCTCCGAAGGGCTGCCCGCAGTGTGTCCCACCGTTGGCCTTGTAACGCCACGTGTTTTATTACGTGCTTTTTGTGAAGCAAAGCAGTTGTGAAGACATTTACCAGAGAGGCGGGTTTCTGTGCTGTGCCGCAGGCGGTAGGGGGAACTGTTGCACTCCATGGTCTGCACGAGTGCTTTCGTCTTCATTTCATGTTAAAATATTTCTATCAGTTTTCCAAAGAATTGAGTTACGAATCTTTTCATAACATAAAAGCCATTTGTGTAGTTTTTACTGGAGCGTAAACAGATATAATGTGCTAGTGGAGGTCTAACTCCAATTTATGGTTTTTTTTTAACGACATAAGGAAGTCTTTCTGTCTTGTGCTGGGTTTCTCCGAAGTGGCATTTTATCTCAGAGGTGCTAAGCTGTGCTAGAGAGCGGCAGAGATGGGGCACAGCCCCCGGAAAGCCGGGAAGAGTCAGCAGAGGAGCTCTAGGTGGTGCTGGGGAGCTTAGGTGAGGTTATGTGAGGGAAGGCAGGCGGAGTCAGGGGTCGGGCACCGTGCCTGATTGAAATGATGCCCCGCCATGTCACGTGGTGAGGGAAAAGTGTTGGTGAAGAAGCGGCTCATCTAGCCGCAGGACCCTGATCCAGATCAGTCCAGAGGTGAGAACAGATGGAGTAGATAGTACAGGGTTAGAAGGTTATTTTGAATGCTAGGAATGTTTTCTTTCTTGTTTTTCATGCCTTGTATGTTTAGACTGATCCTCGCTCTTAAGGAGGGAGAGTTCAGGGCTCAGTGTATATTGATAGTGACACAGTGGAGTCCTGGTCTTTCTGCTTTACTAATAATTATTAAGCAGTGTTCTTAAGTTTGGGATTTGAATTTGTTCAACAGAACAAAACTTGGATGAGACGATCCTTGAAGTCCTTTCCAACCTTGTTTTCTATAGCGCTGACTTCTGTGACCTTCCAGAATTGAATAGTTCTTTCTGAGTAAAGCTACACTCATTTCTGGCAAACATCTGCTAGCTGTGATTTCAGAAGCTATAAACATAAGAAAAAATAGCAAAGACCCCAAATCAGAAAATCGTGCTAGCTGCTACCACAGGTATGAAGCTTATGTTCTGACAGATACCTGGAATGGAGCACAGCGTTGATAAATTGGGGCAGATCTGCAGTGGAACCACTGCGTGTTCAGTCTTGTCAATAATCTTGTCTGGATGTTACTTGAAAATAAGATATTTTTAAATAATATGGAGATAATATTTATTCTTGCTAACATTCTTATATTGACACCATCAACATGATCTTCAGCAGGATTTTCTGACTCCTTAATTATTTAAACATTAGAATCATAGAATAGTTAGGGTTGGAAAGGACCTTAAGATCATCTACTTCCAACCCCCCTGTTGTGGGCAGGGACACCTCCCACTAAACCATGCCTCCCAAGGCTCTGTCCAACCTGGCCTTGAACACCGCCAGCGATGGAGCATTCACAACTTCCCTGGGCAACCCATTCCAGTGCCTCACCACCCTTACAGTAAAGAATTTCTTCCTCATATCCAGTCTAAATTTCCCCTGTTTAAGTCTGAACCTGTTACCCCTTGTCCTCTCACTACAGTCCCTAATGAAGAGTCCCTCCTCAGCATCTCTGTAGGCCCCCATCATGATTCATGTACTGTCATTTAAGAGGACTAAGGTTCTGAGTATGAGACACAAAACTGTGTTATCTGTTACCATGTATTAATGCTGGTATAGGGGTAACAAAACCCCCAGCAGATTAAAATTGGTTCAGTGAAAAGATTTTGAAGCACTACAGTTGATGATGCCTCAGCCAACAATTGCAGATATGTTTTTTTTTCTTTCAGCTACCTAATGTGAGTATGATAGATTTTATTTTTTCCCCTTGGATCCATCTCCAGTTGAAATGACTGGAAATGTTCCCTGTTATGTCAGTGAAGATACTGAAAAATAACCTTTTGAACTGGTGTTGTCATATCCACAAAGAGCACATCAAAAAGAAGTGGTTTCCTGAATCTCTGCTCATAGTCTTTTCAACTGTGTTTATTGTCATTGTTTTGTTTTATTTTTCTAACGTATGAAAATGTTAGTGCCTTTTTTTTTCTTTTTTTTTTAAATATATGTATATTTATTTAATTGTATTGGTGCTGTTTTACCGGTTTTGTAACTACTAGTAACTATTGCAAGGTAAATTTAAATTTTACCAATTTAAACCAGCATGATTCTTCTTAAAAGCTCAATATACTAATATTGTCTACAATATCTGGGAGGGCAGTAAGGACATTATCCTAACATAACCTGCAGATATGTTTTTCATGAGTTATGGGGTTTTTTTTTTTGGGGGGGGGGGGGGTCAGTCCATGATCTTTCTTTACCACTGTTTGTACAGCCTTGCAGGTAAACAAAAGCCCCAAATGAACTGTTCAGTGGGAAAAGTTTTGTATAATGTTTTATACAATGCATGACCTTTAAATGTCTGTTTCAGAAGTGGAACAGAGAAATAGTCACTAAGAAAAATTAATTTTGCCATCAGAAGGTGAAGTAATCTTGACACTGAGTCACTTCAAGTGATATGAACCTAAGTTTACTGTGTGATATGTAATTCTTCCTCTCTACTTTTACTGTGTGGTTCAGTATGTACAAATGACAGGGACTCTAATTTGCAAAAGTATGTTTTTAATGACATTACAAAAAAGATTAGTACTGACAGGTTTTTATATATATCTCCTATGTGGAGCCAACTCTTCCAGCCCATTTCCTTCAGTGATATCTGGAGAGGATCTGATAAGCTTTGCACTGCATTTCACAGGTCAAAGGGCATTGTCTTCCCCTTCACTCCAGCTGCCAACAACAAAGTCAGACATATGTTAGCACCATCACACAGGAAGCTGTGAGCCTGCTCGTGTTCAACAAAGTACAAATGCAGGAAGAGTGTCAGGTTAGTTAAAAGCTGATGATGCTCTGCTAAGGTAGTATATAGCTAATAGTACTATAACCCAACAATGCTATTCTGTATGCTGTGTATGTTTCAGTATCAGGGAAGGCTGGTTATCTATTGTTGATTGGTTTAATACTACTACAGCATATGTACAGGTATCCATTTAGAATATGTAACAGGTGGTATCATATCCTGAGGTGAGGATGCATAATGTTGAAAGAATAATTACTTACGCAGCAAAGAGCAAAGCTGCAGTGGAATTATGTGATAATGAATTGAACATAATATATATCTGAACAGATGCAATTTCACACTGCCAATTAACAGGCAGGTTGTGAGTTGCCTTAAATTTGCTCCCTCATCTCAACGTATAGTATGTTGTATATCAAATTATAATGATGTACAATATGCAAGCTCATATAATAAAATGCCATGGGTCATGACATCTCAGAGTTGGTAAATGTGGGTTTTGCACTTCTCTGTGGTTTTGGAACGTAAAAGCAGCGTAATGTGAGCTTCATATTTTCAGCACTGATAGCTAGTATTCTGGAGCCAAGTTCATTAGTGCTGAATTTGGATCTATTAGCAGCTTGTCTTCTGCTTCTGGTACGTTGTTTACTTCTTCAGGAAAGTCTTCCTGATACCTCATACTAGTTTTGCTCAACACAGAACAAATCAGGTCCGGCACACTGAGTTCCCGCTCCTTTCTCTTAAGGACCAGCAGAAGCTCTACTACTATCTACTGTTACCACGTGGAAGTGGTCGGCCACACCCTTAATAACATGTACAGATATCTGCAGGAGTAGAGCACTGTAGTAATAGAATTGAGCTCACTACTTGTTCATGACTTCAGGAAGGGGAGGAGTGGGGGTCTTTTTTCTGGTAACAGTGACAGTGAATGCAGCAGTGCATCAGTGAACTTACTGCAATTTGTCCCATCTCTATTCATTATATCTTTGTTTTTGCATCTTCAGTGGCTATGCCAAGAGTTAGTATACTTCCAGAAAGACCCTTAAATGGTTTGCTTCCTCTGTTGAGACCGCTAGATTACTTTAAATGTGAAACCAGCACTTGAGCTTTAGCCATCCAGAAGTACAGCTTCAGCATGCAGTGCCAGTGTCCACACTGGAGTGCTGTGTGGGTGGAAATAGTAAGCAGATATGAAAGTCTTGTGAAGACTTGTGAAGGTGTGATAGATAAGGACATAGGACTGTGTCATAACTCAGACCCACTGTTCTGAGTTCCTAGTTTGCCTGTATGTCTAGCAGGGGACACCAAGAGCAAGAAGTGATGTGTTCACAGCAGCTGAAGCTCAGAGACCATGCTAAAGCTTTTCATCTGACCCAAGGGTTCACTGTTTAAATGTAGTTCCTGAGATACAAAGTCTGTGAGTAGTTTCACATATGCATCTAGATAGATGCAGATACAGGGATATGTCAGGCCAGGTCAAATTTTAGTAGGCATTTTGCCACATATGTTCCTCCATTTTTAGTCCCTTACCCTTCTGCAAATGATAATTTAGGAAAAGTTTATGCTAGAAGTGCTCTGATTAAAGAGAATTTGCTAATATTGTGGTCATGAAAACTATGTTTATTATGTGCCACCAGAACACCAAAACTGCTTTTTGTATCCATGAGTGATTTTGATTATACCTGAATATTTGTATGGCATGGAAAAATTCCTCTATGGCATAAAGCAGGTGAAGCTGCTTTTTGTATCCTCTGCTTGAGGGTGTAGTAAGGCATACCAACAGTCCTTAAGTCACCAAGGTGGAAGGAATTCATACCAACTCATAAACACTTCTTATTCTTATCTTGTGCAGTTTTATCTGGTGGCTGCCTTTCTATCTAAGTTAAGACAGGCATAACTAAAGGAAGTCATGATGACTGTTTCCCAAACTGCAAGCCAGAACAGAATAGTGTCCCTGTACTGTGATGCTTTTCTTCATGGGACATCTGTTACGATGTTGGGAAAAAATCAGTCAAAAATAATTCAATATAAGTTACTTCGTTTCAATTTCCTGATCTTTGTAAAGTTATTTTATTTTAATGGAAGCTGCTTCAAACTGCGTCTATCACGTTGTGAAACTACGTGTTTTCTGATCGTTTGTCACAAGAGGGGGTTGGAGTTCTTTTTGCTTCCTAAGAGGTGACGTTCGGCTTTCACTAAGAGATGGTGTTTTGGTTGGGTTTTTTCTTTTTTTTTTTTTTTTTTTGGTGAGGATAAAGGGCTTATTGTTGGATTGTACTGTTTTTAAATACTAGACTATAAAATTGTTGAAAAGCCTAGGTCAAAACAATGGGGGGAGTAAGTAAGGAGTTGTTCCGTACTGGTTTTTATTTTGTATTTTGATGACAAATATAGTAAAAATTATGATGTGAAAAGCATTCTTGGGCATGGTCATACTCTTAAGCAGTGACAGTCATAGAATGGGAGCTGGGAGGAAATCTCTGTGAGATACTTCCTGTCTTTAGGGAGCCATCACAAGGTGAATCAAAGTTAAGCTATAGTCAATTAAATGGTGACGCTTTGTCCACCTGTGACACTACCCCTGTTTATGCTGATATCTGTAGGATGTCAGCATCCTATATAAAGTCTCTCTTCTTGTTTTGTGGTAAAGTGACAAATATCATTTCCCCTATTTCAGAATCCTCACTGTGAACAGGTTTTGGAAAAAGTAATGACAGACTTCTAGGTCCATTTTGTTTCCTGGATAATCTCTTAAGAATCTGATAAATTAGGGGATTCAATACATCCTTGGCTCATTCATTCACTTCTAAGCATGCAGAATCCAGAAGGAGGAGTGCATTCTTGGAGATGCTTGGGAAAAAGCATAGACAGTATTATGAAAATGGCTCAACCTCTACTTTTCACAATGGAATAAAATGATGCGACTGAGGAGATGGTGTCTTTCATGTTTTTGAAGAAAATATTTGGAAAAGTTTATTCTCCAGGTTTAGAAAAGAAAAGAGCTGTCTCCAATGATAAATGATTGCAAAGGTTTTATTTCTATCAGTGGTGAATTATTATGCAAGAAAGATAATGCAGAAATCCTGTTTCTGTCTGCAGGGAAGTCTAAACCTCCTTGTTCTTTGTAATTCTGGGAAAAACTTGGTAATTTCTCTTTGAAGCATTTGTTTATATGCCCTTAATTCTTAGAAAAACTTTTTCACTCATATCTACATCGGCTACATTGTGTTTCCGTTGCGTTGTGTAATCTATATCAACTGCCTGTGAGCTGCATGAGGGTTGGACCTTTCTCTAAAAAATCTCACCATTTAGCAATAAACTGATTTCATATCTTGCATGTCTGGCAGCAGTTCAAGTATTTTAAAACATTAGCAATGTTCCTGAAAGATCTCTGTCACAGCTGAGTGTCTTTGCATGGCTGTGGCAGTGGCTTTTTCATTTTATGCCTTTCTGTTTCCAGTGTCTGAGAATATGTATTACATGAGGGTTTTTTTTAAAGAAGTAGAATACAAAAATTGCAGTATTTTTAGGAAAGAAATGGTTTTCAAGGTAACGACTTTGAGAAGCACTACTTTAATGAATGTGAAGTCAGGAAAAATAATTTTTAAACATTGTTAACATATATAAAAGCATATAGTCCTAAGACTGTATGTATCCCTGGTGAGGAACAGCATTTTGGAGACCTATTTTTTGTTCCTGAAAAAGAACACAGTTTTTTTCCTTTCAGCTTTGTTTAGTTTACTTTGATACTCTGTTAAAAATCCTAACCATAAAAGGAAAAAAGAGGAGGGGAAAAAAAAAAATTTCTTGGGCATTGCACTGGTGAAAAAAATAGCTTACACTTAAGTGGGTTTTGTCTTAGAATTACTGAGCAATTAAAGGGGGATTATATCCTCTCTTGTTTCTGTGGTGGTTATTGAGTACAGCCTAGTTAACAAATCAAATGTAGGGCATCATAAAACTTGCTATAATGTGGGCAATGGTTTGCTTTGTATTTATTCTTGGGAACTTGGAACAAAGGTCAGCACAAGTTTCATTACCCCTCCCATTTGTATTTTCCCACACTTTTTCCCACACTTGAATGAATCTATATAGTGCTTGCTTATGACCATCATGGTTGTCTATATTTAAATTATGACAAATGTTTTTTGAACCCAAATGTGGTGTGAAGTCATATCTGGGGTTCTATGATACTGTTCTCATCAGTAAAATAAGGACTCTTCCTTTCTTTCCTCCTCTTGGTTTCAAGTCAGAAATACTTTTTCTTACATTTGCATTGATTCTCCACTGAAGAATTTTTCAAATTCTTTTTTTTTTCTTTACCTAGTGGTGTTTTTTCTTTCAAATTATTATATACTGGTGACAGTTACTCTATGATACGAGTGATCCATTTATCCTAGAAAGGTAAGCCTGACTAAAGACCAGATGGGCCCATTCGTTGATGCTCCTGTTATGTAGTTGTGTCCATGTTGCCTTTTGGTGGTTTGCATATAGGCAGAGCTCTTGCTTCATGCAGTACTGCTCATCTCAGGTGAAACTTGTGTACAGTCTGACCTATGAACAAAATAGAGTGGTAGTGGCACAGCAGAAAGTTTTCAGCTCTGGAATACCACAGTCCAATGAATTTGCATTGACACCAAAGCAAGGTTATCCCACAATCCTAAATATCCTGTGCTAAGGACAATCTGGACTGTTTTGGAATATAATATGAATAGCACATATAATATGAATTGCACAGACTATGTATTTGAGAAAGCTTATTTAAAGACTGCGCAGAGAAAGGTTTTGTTTTCTGAGATGTGCTGAGCTAGAAGCTAACTCACTTTATTGCTAAGCTCAGTGCTGACCCATTGTCATTGATGGGTATTTTCTCATACACAACACATCAGACAAAACAAAGCAAGTTTTATTGTATCCTGGTCTGTTAAATAAAGTTCTTTCCTCATTTTCAGCACAGCTGAGATGCCATTATGATAGCTATAATTCTTTTCCTAAGTAAAAATACATTCAGAAGGAAGGGTGAAAATAATCTCTATACTATAATTTAGTTCTAAAGTTAGTAAAGGGAAATCAGCAATCAAAGCTTGCTATTGTCAGTATAAAGCTTTTTAAAGTTCTAATCTTCTGAAATCAAAAAGTAATGAAAAAATGGGTTAATTTTCTCTGTGAAAAGTGTCATAGAAATTGGACAGTTCAGAAATAATTTTTTTTTTTTTTAAATCAATGAAGGCTTCTCTGCCAAGTATTCAGTATTAAAGGTAATAAAAACTAATAGTTTTGAAGAAGAGCAGTTGATTAAAAAATTCCTGAACAGCTTTAGTTCCAATTTTTTTTGATAATATATGTGTTACTGCAGAATGATTCTCTAGGTTAAGAACAGGACATTCAAGAGCAGTTTGCCGGCATTTTATTAGTTATGGGAAAGTCACCTTTTTGCAATTCTGTTTTGCATATGTAATTCCAATAGCATAAAGATTGGAAGCACTGTGGTTTCTATAATGTGCCTTAACTTGCTCTTTTTTTGAATTAGTTTTATTTTCCTATTATATGGGTGTTGTAGCCAGTATTCTGTTTCCATTGGAAGTTTTATTTATCAGCTTCAGATACCTTGTTAAAAAATGTATACCCTACTCTTCTCTATGTTAGCTGATTATTGTGTATCAAATATCACCATCTGTTCGTATTATCTGACAAAAATACAGATGATCAGGCTAGAGGTGCCTTAACATCAGTTTGAGTTTAAAGGTCAGATGTTAAGATACGCTGGCAAAAGCTGTATCTTCCTTCCTACCATAGAATTTTGAGTGAGAAAAGGATTAGAGGTGCTGCTTCTGTAGTTTGTTTCTTTTCATTGCAAAGGCACACCCTCAGAATGTGGGAAGCAAATGTCTTTCTCTTGACTGCAGACTTGAGTGCTGTGATTATCTTTATTCGAGCTGTAGAGCAGTTTGCTTTCTGAAAACCATTTGCTATATCGACACTGAGGGGCATAGTGAGAATGGAGTTAAAATCTGGAAAAGGAGCCTCTGATGCTTCTGACATACACTTAAGTTAGCAGCTTAGCTTTCTATGGTGCCATAAATCAGGTAGAGATAAAAAGAGAAGTTGTTACACAATTCAGAAGGCAGCAGAGTATGATAAACTCCTGTTTACAGCCTGAGTGACTTCCTTTCAAGCCCTCATCTTTCTTTAGAAAACAGAAAAATCACCCTAAGCTATTTGACAAATTAATGTCTATTGAATATATTCAATACATCTTTATTCCTGTTGTGATGGAGCATAGACATTTTATAACTGGGGACTCTAGGGCTCATTGTGCTGTGCACTGTCCAAATGTGTATTGTAGAGGCTGAGCTGGCTCTTTTTAATTACCAGACAGAGAAAGGAAAGTGCTTTCTCATTCATGCCTACTCCTCCAGCTGTAGGATATTTGATGCTCATCTGTAATTCTGGCTAAGCAAGCTTCTCAAAGATGCTTTTCTTGATGGGGAACCATGCGATTACATATGGCTACTCAGTCTGTAAATGGATTTTCCGTATAAGCAAAGCTACAAAAACCTGTATATAGTTGCACTGCTTCATTAAAATGCTAGAACCTGACAGATTTTAGTCAAGGCCCAAAGCAGTACACTGAAGGTGGAATGTAATCTTCAGTTTGACTGTGTTCTGTTATTCCTTATAAGATAAATTGATATAGTGTGTTCATCAATGAGAAGCAGCTTAACTGGTGACTGTCAATGGTTTCATTTCAGTGTTTAGAAACTCTTATTCCTGGGCCCTGCATCTGTTGTGCCATGCAGGAGAGCATACATTAGAAGTGATAGGCCCTGTGTTACAAAGCTTTCAATCTACATGTAAGAGAAGAGATAACAGACAGAATCAGATGAGGAATTAATTAAGTGGTCAAGATGACATGAAAAAAATCCTGTAAGAAGAACATGGAAAGAAACATGCTCTTGAACCTGAAGGTACCTTTTATCCCACTTTCCCAGGAACAGAAAACAGAAAACTGTTAAGCTTCAGCATTTTCGTAAAAGAAAGAACTTATTTTAAAATCAAATCACTTACTTACCTAGTTTCTCATAGCCAGTCAACAATAAGCTAGATGACTTCATGTGACTTCTTGTCAGTTTAGTGTTCTCTGTTTAACTGCAGCATGAGGGAATATGAAGGACTGAGCAGTTTGCTGCTTCGTCTTTTGAAGACAGACCTTTGCCTAATACTGTGAAAGGTTGTGAGAAGTGTTCAGTGTTTTAGTCTGTGTACTGTCTACAGAGAACTTTCTTTCAGTCAACCAGAGCAACTTCTGTGGATTATGTGATTCTGACTAATACAAGCACATCAAGTTTTCCTTTATTAATAGTGCCCAGTGTTAGATGTGATCATAAAATACATGTCTTAATTTGTAGCTTGGATTTTAGAAATCTCCATAGACCAATTGAGGAAATGTAAAGAGACCAACCCAAAATGTCCTGGGAGAATTTCCAAAAAAATCAAAGCAGCAAGAAGTAGAAATCAAAATAACATCTTTAATCATCTCTGCCCTAAATTCATAGAACACAACTATTGTTTCAACTTTCTCTCAAAATCACACTGTTACTGTTTTGATATTTTTCATCTACTGTAGATTGAGAAATATTTAAGGGTGTAGTTAGTGGCTCTCTCAGTTTGTGCCTGTGCCCTGTCCACAGCTGTTTTTGACTGCGTGTGTTGAACTTGCCTGGCAAGCCTGGCAACGGAGCAAAGAAATACATGCAGCCAAGAATAAGTGGCCACTCTCCTTACTTTCCTTCCCAGTTCTAATAGGACTGTGACCTATGCAGACTGGACTGGATAGGGCTTGATGGTTTTCTGTCTGTTGCTCCTGTAACTTTTGCTCTTGCTTCTTCAGTGCCCACTTGGTCTTTAGATCAGTTCATGATGCTGGTCCTGCTTAGAACAAGACACTGCTGAAAAAGTATTCTCAAGGGATCAGGCAGAAAGCTTGCTTATAAATTTTGGGAATGATTTCCTTAATTCTTATCTTGATATTTTGAATAAATCTTCTACAGTTATGAGACTTCTGAGACATCAAAGTATAGCATCACAGACCATAGTAGCATGAGATACTTGGTTAATAAAAGTAATGGGTCATACTCTACTGGGGAGAGTTCATTTGCTTTTACTGACAGAAAGGCAGGCCTGTGGTGGAATTTTGTGATGTCAGTGTTACTGTTCCATGTTACTAGTGATTTATTTTTTTTCTGATTATTCGAAACATTAAAAAGTTATAATTTAAGATCCGACATCAAAACTTCATGTGATAAGCAAAACTTCCTAATGCTGCACTGTCATGGGTTCAGCAGCAGCAGTCATTTTTCTCCTCCTTGGTAGCTGGTGTAGCGCTGTGTTTTTTGATTTTGGGCCTGGGAACAGTGCTGATAACACCAGTGTTTTGGTTACTGCTTAGTGATGTTTTGGTCTGGCCAAGGACTTTCTGAGTTTCATGCTCTGCCAGGGAGGAGGGGAGCCAGGAGGAAGCAGAGACAGGACACCTGACCCAAACTGACCAAAGAGGTTATTCCATACCACAGCACGTCATGCCCAAGATGGAGGACGGAGAGGAGAGACCCAGAAGGGTGGGGGGTGCACTGCGTGGTCGGGCTTGGTTTTAGGTGGTGAGAAATTGTATTTCTTTCCTTGTATTTGCCTTGTCATTATTATTATTGGTGGTAGCAGTAGTGATTTGTGTTATACTTTAGTTACTAAACTGTTCTTATCTCAACCTGTGGGAGTTGCATTCTTTTCAGTTCTCCTTCCCATCCCTCCAGGAGCGGGGGAAAGAAAGAGGGGGGAGTGAGAGAGCAAAATTGCATGGCTGACTGGACTTAAACCATGACATGCACCTATTCAGATAAGTAATTCCATTGCATTTAGTGGGATTAGTCATGTTATTTACAACTTGATGTGCATTTACATGACTTTCTGAAGACTAGCCAATGTATTCTGTAATCTCACCTAATGCACCTTTATTATAATGCTGTTGCAGGTGAGTATATATGGCTAGAGCATAGGGAGTTACAGACCGCTATATTGCATATTTAGAAGATTAATCTTACTAAAATAATTAATCAATGCCAGTCTTCTTGATAATGATTAATTCTTGCACTTTATTAATCATACAAAATTGTTGGTTTATAGCACTTAATTAGCACTGAGCATATGATACTGCAGAGCTGATGCTGTGTAGTTTGATGATAAAATCCTTGGTGGTTCTTAGTCCTTGAGGTGAAGGTTATCACTTCTTTCTTCTCTCATTTTCCTTGACTGTGTGTGATGTCCTCATGCTATTGCCCACTCTCTTCCAGAGCAGTGTCACAGTGCTCTTTGTCTTGTTTTTGGCTCTGCTGATCATCTTTGCATATTAAAGAGGTTCTGCTTATTTTGTCTGACAGCTTTGGTTACTTAAATGCCTGCAGTCGTGAGAGATGGTTCAGAAGTTCTTTTCAGACAAAACATAGGACCAAGCCCTGCAAACATTTAGATGAAGGTGCTTGATTCTCACACAGTGAAAGGCAAATCTAAGTGCTGCTTCCATCTCCCTGGGCACAATTTCTTTCCTTCTACATATTTGCTAGGAGGATTCGACATCTTGTTCTCTCACCAGTACCTGCTTCTTTCAGTGAGTCTTCTCCCCCCACCAACTACAGCTGGCAGCAATGGTTTGAGTTAGGCTACAGCAGACACAAGAGGAGGCTTCTGATTTTTGGAAAAGCTTTCATTGCTGAAGCAGCTGTTCCTGATGTTCCCCCGGGGGAAAGTCAGAAATCTGTATGAAAGCCAGTTGGACCACATGTATTTAGGTGTCTCTCATACAGTTATTGCACTATACATTCTAAGGGGTTCAAAGAACTTTTAAAGCTGATGTAAGAACAGGCTATTGATTGTCAACATATGAATTTAAAGTAATTTCTAAACTGACACTTTTCATCAATTCTGAATGTGCATCTTTTTTAAAATTATTTTATAGACACAACTGCATAACTAAGTTATAAACAGATTTTTTTCATTAAGCCTTTTCTTCTTAATACCACATTTATATGGTATATATTATATTTTCTTAATACCACATGATTCTATGATATAATAGTAGGCATAGAAATCTGTAATATGCTGATTGCTGGCAGCTCTTTGTTCTAATGTTTTTACATTAGAACACTAACAGAAAGAGCAGTCCACAAAAGGGAATGCAAGTGTCATAAGAATAGACCAATATGTCGTAATGAGAAAGAAAAAAAGAAAATGCAAATATCCACTCATTATTCTTGTTCAAGATCTTCTACAGTAGCTTAAAAACTGCTTCACTGTCTGCCAAACAATGGTTCAGCTAGTTGATTTGTGATATGTATGATGGAATTCTTTTCCACTGGCATGTATGGTTTTTCATTAAAGCTAGCTGCTTCTACAAGGCAGGCAAATTATTTATTTTTTTTTAATGGGGTAAATAATATAGATCCATTAATTAGGAAATTAGGACTGTTGTATATAGTGGCCATTAGATCTCATACACACTCAGGTTTTCTGGCTAGCATGTTATCTCCAGTGGATACAAGCAAACATGGTATCCCTGCTGCTGGAAAGCCACTTGTGCTTCTCAGCACATCTGTCCAGGCAGAACAGAGATGTTGATACCACACTTGCCTGCTCTTGTGTCCTCCCTGCTCTAGTACCTTGTTTTCTACTGGTCCTCAGCATACTGAAGTAGAAAAGTTGAAGATAGCTGAAGAGGTAATATAAGGTTTTTCAGTGCACATGCTGCATAGTCTCAAACATCTTCTCTTTAAAAGTAATGAGTGATTTATCTTGGTGATTCAAAATGATTGAAAACCCCCACCTAACTTACTGATTTTGCATGAAAAGAGTGTGCAAGGCAGGGGGAGCAACGGTGTCAACAGCAGACTGACTTGTGTTGAGTTGCATTATGAATTTTGGGTAAAAGGTGCTTATTATACATGGCGTTGTGCAGTGTACATGTGCTAAGTTGACTTTCTGTCTCCTTCCCCTCAAACTTGTTTGCTGTTGCTGGCTTAGGACTGTACTGAGGGTTTACCTTGTAGGTTGTCTGGAGTCTTGAGCAGATTGTTCATGCCTTATGTGGGACTCTGGAAGCCCCTTGGACCAGAAATGATCCTGAGTACTCATCTTCTGCTTTTAACTGCAGCTAGATGTGCGAGGAGCCAGTAAGGGTCTGAGAAAGTGCTAGCTTCTGAAAAGAATTATTTTGCTTTAAAAAATGCAGGAAGTGTTTTGAATGTTGTCTTTATCATCACCAAAGGAGATCTCTGTTCCTGAATCAAATACAGTGCAATGTAAGTTTGATGGATTTAGCTCAAAGGCATTGTTTCTGGTGGATTGTTTTCCTTGGCAATATAGCTGCTAATATTTCAAGGTCTTCAATTAATGAATTGTGCCCATAAATAATTGTATCAGCTATGTTTAATAATTATATAATTGTATTGGCTAATTTATTTCAGTTTTTCTTTGCCAGTGTAAACTTCACGCATTAGTATCACAAAGTACTGCAAAGTGTCCCTTTAATTTCCTAATGTGCCCTATAAAAATGCATCTCTCTAATACCTTAAGAGAGAGTATATCTGTAACAGTTAATGAACTTCTTATTGTATCTGTTTTCTCTTTGGCCTCCTTAGTACTTTCCCCGAAACTAGAGAGTGTATATTAAAAACTCTCTAGTTTATGTATACTCTCTAGTATGTGTGACATTTCCAGGAAGCTAACACTTTCTGATAAAATAATGTTTCTCATATCAAGTTTACCGTAAGTAACAATTATAGTTCCTCTAAACCAATAAGGGATACTTCATTCCTCTATTCAGATTTGAGTTTGATGAGCTTTATGAATGGAACAAAAATGTTCTTCTCATTAGCTGTTGCTTGCTTTTAACAGTATACACTAAAACCTTTGGCTTATTTTTCAAAGGGATTTGAAAATATGCCCCCATGAGAGTCAAGGCTAGTTAATTACATTTTGAAATAATCCAAACCCATGCACTGATTTTTTAATGTTCTTTCTTACTGTGATATTCCAGGATCAAAAACAGTGCATAGATTGTGCTTGCCCCTCTTTTCTTCCCTGCAGGCATATCTGGAGTGTTTTAAAAACTCTGTTACAATTTGAAGTTAAGATATGGTGTCTAATGTTAATACTGGAAGTCCTTGGAGTGTTTTTTGGTCTGCAGTTTATTAAGCAACTGTATGGTATTTGTGCCAAATGAACAATAATCTGTGGCAAAATCATAATTATGAATCATCAGCTTACCTTTTGATTCTGTTTTCTGGTGGTTTTGGAGTTTTTTTCTAAGAGGTTGAAAATGGCACCGTTGATCCTCCCTGACCTGGAACTGTTGTTCAGTAAAACCCTAACTATTCTATGATTCTATGATTCTGTGCAGATGTTGTGTGCATGTTGTCATTACTCTGCAAAGCAGCTATTTTGCTTTCATTTTCACCAGGGCATTAATAAGGACCCACAGCAAGTATCTGATTTACTGTTGTGACTGAGAGAAGAATATGGTTTTTTTGTTGGTTTTTTTTTTTTTCCCTTTGTGCTCTCCTGGAAGAAAGAAAAATAGTTTGAGCACTTTTGAAATGACTTGAGGGCAGAGACAGGAATATACCGAGAACTGACTCTTAGCTGGTCCAAAGAAAATACCTGCTGCTGTATGTGAACTAATTGCAGGTAGAAAAGGTTACAGTCTTGCTCAAGTACTGCTCTGCTTGCTCTATGGCAGCAGTAGCACTAATGCCCCAGGGAGTTTCCCCACATCCCCCCTAGCTTTTTTTGAGGCACAGTATTAGGATTATATATTCAACTCACAACAGCCACTTTTAAATGCCACTCATACTGAACTGTGTAGTATTATTTAGCTGTATAGGTTTATACTGCTTGTGAAAGCAAATCAATGCAGGATTGTCTTTAACCAAAACGATAGCCATCTGTGTTTTGCTTTATCACTGGTAAGTTTCCACTGGCTTCTCTCTTACTGCATTAAAGATTATGCCTAGCAGTTAATGTAATCAGAATATTTTAAACATTTTTTCTCATTTTATCTTGATAGCGTGTATAATTTCTATAATAATATCCTGCTTTTCAAATGTGGCTGTCATGTATTTCACTGTGTCAAATATTAGATGTCATTAGATGTCATTATATTAAATTTTAAATCATATGCAGATTCCTTTCATTAAAGGACAAGAACCTGTTTCTTTTTCAGGAAGGTTTTGTCCTGAGGACCGATATTGTAAAGCTAGCTGATAATTATTAAAGGCACATGATTAAGTTGTTCAGCAAAACTTCAGCACTTTCAAGCCACTTTTATGTTAAAAACACAAAAAATGGGTTGCACTATTTTGTTGCATAACTAGATATTAAGCCATACAATCTCCTTCTGATTAAATTTCATAATTAAATACTGCTGCTTTGCAAAATACTTGCAACCACAGTCAAAGTTGGCTGACTTTTGCTTTAGGTTTTTTGTTTGGGGCTTTTTTTTTTTTTTTTTTTTTTTTTTTAAATGGGTTTGGTGTTTGGGTTTTTTTTTCAGGCACAAAGTTCAAAAGCAGATTTCTTGGAATGTGAGTAATCCATTTTGAGTAATCCATCAGTGAATATAAACTTTTAAATATGGGAATACATTGGTATTATTAATTTGACCAGCTATTCAGAAAAGCTCCAGTAAAGTCATCCAAAAAATCAGTCTTTTGCAAGTATATGTTAAAGTTCTTTTTGACCTTTTCCTGCTGCTGAGACAGATGGTTTTTAAACCAGTCACTTAAATTCAGAAAAATGTAAGCCAATGAATGAATGGGATCTACCTTCCATTTAATGCTAAATAATTTAAAAGGAAATCTGTTAATTATTTAGAGGTAAAGGACAAAGTTATGAACTTGTGGAATGCAGCCTTAGGCACAAACGCCAAAGGCAAAGATTGAGCAGGTCTCTCTATTGTCTGTAGTCTTTATTAGTTTTACAGTTCCAGTTTTTATGTTAATTTTAATCCAGATCTCTTGGTGCAAGCTGCGGGTTGTTCTGTCAAAGTATATGACTTAGAGTAAAAATTTGTATGAATATCAGCAAAATAAAACTTTTGCAAATCAGTGACCCTAATATCACACCTACAAAAGCTGCAATAGCTTAAAATACATTCCTTTTACATGCCATAGTGCTGCTTCGAAGGGGAAATGCTTCTTTAAAATCAGCCATATCTGATCAAACCCCACCCAGTCTAGCCCTTGTGAAGATGCTGTAGAACTATCCACTTAAAGGATGTCTTTAATTAAAGAGATGTCCTGCTAGACAAAATGTTCTCCTAACCCTGCAGGACTGGAACAATGAGTGACAGAAAAGAAGCATCTCTATTTTGATGTGAGAGACTCATACGCAGAGGAAGGAGAAGTCTCATTAGGAGACCTTCCATCTGCTTCAGGATGTACTGAAATTGAAAGGATCACATGTTCCAAGGACACAATTCTACATACTTAGTGCTGTGCTGTGTGATTTCTTTTCTCCATGTTAGCAGGCTGACAACAGCTTTCTATAAATCTGCTAGTCTATGTTACTAGAAATTCCAGTTGTGATCACCTGATTTCATGTCCTAACCATCATCCTGTACTGAATTCTGATCTAAGTCTCCTATACTTTCTTTTCTGCAGCTATTCTGTTTTGCACAACATTAATAACTAGTCACCGGCTGTGAATCATAGAATCATAAAATAGTTAGGGGTGGAAAGGACCTTAAGATCATCAAGTTCCAACCCCCCTGCCATGGGCAGGGACACCTCACACTAAACCATGTCACCCAAGGCTCTGTCCAACCTGGCCTTAAACACTGCCAGGGATGAAGCATTCACAGCTTCCTTGGGCAGCTCATTCCAGTGCGTCGCCACCGTCACAGTAAAGAACTTCTTCCTTATATCCAATCTAAACTTCCCCTGTTAAAGTTTTAACCTGTTACCCCTTGTCCTATCACTACAGTCCCTAATGATCAGAATGAATGACAATGACTTAAGACTACCATGGTAGCGCTAATACTCCTTTGAATATAGGACACTGTGGCCTACTCCTTTACTTCCCAGTGTAATTTGTAAAATTAGTATTGGTTTGTTGTTTACAAGTGATTTGAAACTAAGTAGTTCTGAAAGGATGAAAATATTTCCCCCCTGACTTTGGGGGTTTATTATTATGGTTTATAATTCGTATTATTAAGTTTTATTCAAACCTCTGGTAATTTTTTCAGTATGCAGTAGATAGATTTACTTATGCATTTTTCCTGTGGTTTGCCCATGAAAAAGAGAGCTAAAATTCACATGGAGTAACTTATCAATAGAACCAGAGCAACTATAAATGAGGACAGAGTGGTCCTTGCTTTTTGTAAATAAGAGCTACTTGTTTAACTTACTTAGCACAAGCATTTTCTATTTTCAAAGTTGAATTCCTTTTCTAATGAAAATTCAGGCTGGAAATACTATAACAACCTTGTAATGCAACCTGAATTGCCATGGAGACAAAAAAAAAGTAGAAGTGCTTTCCATAGATCAAGTAAGGAATAATCCAGACTAGGAATGTCAGCATACCATTTCTGGAAATTTTATGTATTTTAACATAGTTATATGCAATTTTAAGTGTCAGACTAATATTCTCTGAAAGTAACCTAGAAAAGAATGAATATCATTATAAGCTGTGTGATTGGCTTTTGTGTATCTGTGGGATGTTTTACAATTTGACAAATGTTTTCCTTCCTGTTATTTTAGGCAGAATGCAGAAATTAGGCTTAGGATCATTAACTCTGAAAATTGTGTTACTGTGGTGCCCATTGTCCTGGATCTTCCATTTGCTGAAGTAGAACAGACAGAATGGCTGTCTGGGAATCCTTCCTGCCCCAGCCCCCTAGGCTATGGTAGAGCCAGATGGAGTGGGCCCAGAGGAGAAATTGGAATCACGTATGGTATTTGGGATGACCAGCATTGTTTGTGTCCTGTTGCGTGATCTTATGTCATGTGTTTGCGTTAAGTGTCTGCAGTATACACATCCACAGATCCATGGCCTGGGCTGTATCAGCAAAAAGTATAACCAGCATATCAAGGGATGCAGTTATACTCTACTCAACCACTTGTTAAGCCACTGGAACACTGTGTCCAGTTTTGGTCTAACCACTTCAACAGGCATTGAAGAGCTGGAGAGGATCTATCAGGGAACTACCAAGATGATGAGAGGATTTTAGGACTTGAAAAATGAAGGAAGATTGAAGGAAGTTGGTTTGTTCAGCCTAGAGAAAAGGGTGCTCAGGGGAATCTAGTCCCGGTTTTGCAATACAGGGAAAGTATTTATGGACAAGAAAGAGGTTCTCTTGTCACTCTTCATCGTGAGAACAACTAGGCATGGGAGCAGGTTACCCAGAGAACTGGTGGACCGTCTCTCACAGGAAATCTGTAAGACTTAGCTGCACAGAACTGTGGGTAACCTAATCTGAAGTTCCATTTTCAACTGGAAGTTGAACCAGATGATTTCCAGACATCCCTCCTACTCTAAACTTTTCTATGGTTCTGTGCTCAAGGCCTCAAGGAGAGTAGCCTAGTCAGTAGCTAACCAAATAGGGTGGCAAAGTCCACTTCGGGCTAAAGTGATTGAGTCTCAGGTCTTCCTTCACATCTTTTTTCTTCTAATAGTATGTGTGTGGGTGCCTTTGTGTCTGCAGGTTCATGCATTTGGCAGTGTCGTGGTTTAAGCCGTAAATCACGCAGCCTGTTTTCTCACTCACTCCCCTCTCTTTCTTCCCCCTGCTCCCAGGTGGATGGGGAGGAGAATCAAAAGAATGCAACTCCCACAGGTTGGGATAAGAACAGTTTAGTAACTAAAGTATAACACAAACCACTACTGCTACCACCAATAATAATAATGACAGGCAAATACAAGGAAAGAATACAATTGCTCACCACCTAATACCCAGCCCGACCACGCAGTGCACCCCCACCCTTCCGGGTCTCTGCCCTCTGCTCTTCCATCCTGGGCATGATGTGTTGTGGTATGGAATAACCTCTTTGGTCAGTTTGGGTCAGGTGTCTTGTCTCTGCTTCCTCCCAGCTTCCCCTCTTCCCTGGCAGAGCATGAGGCTCAGAAAGTCCTTGGTCAGACCAAAACATCACTAAGCAGTAATCGAAACACTGGTGTTATCAGCGCTGTTCCCAGGCTGTAAGTCAAAAACACAGCGCTGCACCAGCTACCAAGAAGGAGAAAAATGACTGCTGCTGCTGAACCCATGACAGGCGGTCACTGATGTTATCCACAATGCCCATTCTGGGCCTAACCTTACAGCTACCACTTCATTGTCATGCAGCCTTAGTGAAATGCTGATGTGGAAACTTTGTCAGACTTCACCACAAGAGCTTATGAGGTTTTTTTCCTCTATACCGAGGGACTGAAAGGGAACACAGGAACCTTCTTTCTAGGAAACACCAGGAATGCTTGCAAAGTTTAGATCTGTGACTGCTTTGTAGGAAAGGAAACATACCCCTTCCACTGGTGGGTTGTATTTTACAAATTTAAAGCTCCTAAACCTAGGACTATTTATTATTTCTTATGTACTTGCTTAGGTTTGTGAGCTGCTTCAGAGATAAAAAACTCCTCCAACTGATTTTATACAACTGAGGCACCCAAAAATAATCAGCATTAAAACATTTCACTCTTTTTTAATAAGATTAAATGTTTTACTGTGGTTTACATACAAGTCTCAGAGATTGTATCTTCAACGTAAATGATGAAGAGCATATGAAATTTTACTCTTTTTGAAAATCTTAGTTATTTCTTTTTATTCTGGTAATACAACATGGACAAATATTTCTCATTCAGAAGGTGTTTCATAGGCAGATGCAAACTAACTACTGCAAGATGTGTTTGCAAATGGAAGTGTAGATTATCACTGGAATTGCTGCAAATGATATTTACGTTTTAAATTTTTAATGTCAAAAACTTAATGTGGCACATTTTCAGTCAAAATTTAAGTAACAAATACAAAAAAATAGAAAATAATCCTGGAAAACTTATTTCTTTTGCCTTAAGGAAGTTGTTATTGGGAGCTAGTATTGAGTAGTAAACATTCTGAGGTTCCTGTTCGGTTTGCTCCATCAGATTGAGGCTCACCTTATCTATTAAAGGATTTTTCAACCTTATCTTCAGGAAGATGCTAGGCCTATATCTGATGAATATCACTTGAATCTCTAGCCTCCAGTTTGTATTCTAAGGGAACTATTTTATACAAAAATTACATAATTGTAGAGATTGTGATCAGAAAGCTGGGCTTGTTTTACATATGCTGAATCTATTCTCAGATACAGCAGATAGACAATGTGAAAAGGTTGTGACTTTCAGAAATAAAAATACATTTTCCTCTGTGTGTAATTTTAGTGGCCAGCTGTGACATGGAAAACCTGAAGACTGAACATTTATGAGATTTTTATCTTTAACTGATGTCTAAATATTTGAGTAGAATAGCTTATTTTGATGTAAAATGATCAATGATACACAGAGCAAGAGAGGAATAATAGAGGCATCTAAATGCTATAATATGTACTGCATTTATTGATTCTAATTTTCCAAGAGTGAGCATTTGGAGGGCATTATGAATTATGCAGGCTGACTGCATTCAGCGGAACGCATTTATAGTATTTTAAAACATTGCACTGTCTTCCTCTGTATGTCTTATCCGTGCAAGTTGTGGCCTTTCTTTAAAGCTTATCTTTTTCTTCTCACTATTCTTATGAAATCCTTGAGAGTTCATAGTTTATATGAACCTCTATAATAATTTCTAAATCTACTGTAAGTTTATATGTGGTTTGTAACAAACTAGTTATTTACCTCATTTTTCCTATTTCTGCTCTTTGAAAGTAAGCCTACTTGTAATTCATCTTGTTTTTTGTAACAGTAAAGCTCTTCTCCACTGGTTTACTTCTGTAGAGAAATTAATTTTTTTCTTTATGATACTTACATTAAAAATTGAGAATATCTTGAAATCTGAAGATATAGCTGTAAGAAATGCATAGATATGCATTCAAGTAGCAATAAGGAGAAAGCAGGGAGCTGTCTTCCCACTGGAAGGAAAAAGAAATTTAATGCTTACTGACATGAGCCTTCCTACACCTACCAGCTTGTACACATTTATAAATTCTTTCAAAACGACAATTGCCATGGAAGAAATCTTGCCAGCTTGCAGACAATACCTTCTGTGACCTCAACATCTTAATCCTGGTCCAGAAAACAAAGATTTCTTTATAACTTAGATGTTCTTATCTGATTCATAGTAATTTACCAAGAACTTGCACTGACGGCTGTGGAATAATTAGGAAATGTGGGATAATTAGGAATTAAATTTGTATTCGAAATGCAGCATTGTCCACACGAGGGAAAAGCGAACTTTCAGGGCCTCTCTGGTGAGATGCAGCAACACCTGGTATGCCAGGAATGTGTACTCCACAGCGGTTCCTGTGGCAACACAGACGGAGGGTAGAACACGGTAAGATCTCGCGGTTATGCTTTGTCCTAACTTCAGCAAAAAGACGGGAACTAGGTGGTAAGAGAAACTGGTAAGCTGCATACTTGTTACCTTGAGCCAGCAGCCTGTCGTCTTTTAACAGAATGCCGTCCTCTGTGTGAACTTTGCTTCGTTATAATGTCATTATAATGCATTTACATGCTAAAATACACTTCCATCTCCAATGCGACACACCCCCCCCCCCCCCCCCCCCCCAAAATGAGACCACACCTCTCTGAGCATGCGCTCTGAATTTTTGGAGTTATATGCCTTTAAAAGCGAAGCGATAGAAATTTGCGCCAATAGTAATAAAGGTATGTTTGACTAGAGTCACTCAAGCTCCACCTTGAAGGTGAAAATAATATAAAATGACCCAAGAGAGAGGGGGATATTGGCGAACATACCATCATGGACGAGTCGAGGAAGGTAACATCAACAAACTCCTGGGACCCATCGATGGGCTGGACCTCTCTTTTCCCCCCATAGGGACACCTGTGGGTAAGACTTGCACTGTATCCAGTGCTTCCCTGGGAAAACTTAGAATCTCTGTGGAGTTACTTTTACTGTTACCTTTATATTTTAGAGCCAGGCTGTGTTAACTTTATCAAGCGCTTGTATCCATGTAACTATTATTTGCACGTGCTTTTGCAGACGGTGTTTATCACCAGCAATCCATAAGAACCTGTACCTGTTGCGTCAATAAACTGCACTGTTTCGGTAGCCAATCGCAATAAACTGCACTGTTTCGGTAGCCAATCTCAATAAACTGCACTGTTTCATAACCAATCGTAATTTTCTCACTGAACGTGACCCCATCTCTCAGTGTGACCGTGAGGGTTCATGAGCACGATTCAACTGGCAGTGTGGTGCACTATCAGTGAATCCAGATCAGTGAATTTTGATATAACGAACATGGCCGGACTGATAGCTGCCACTGATTGTATTGGGCAGTGTGGTGCATTATCAGTGAATCTGGATCAATAGCGAACGCGGCCGGACTGGTAGTTGCATATTGGAGCCGTTCCTGGCCCCTCTAATAAAGCAAGGGGTTTATTTTTCCCCTTTAACACAACAATGGCTAATGTCCTTTTGGGAAGAAATCTTGTATTTCAGAAAACTGAGACATGTTCTGCAGACAAAATTAACGAGGTTATAAAACAGTATTATAATTTCTCAGGTAGAACTTGATTGATGCAATATGTTCTGAAAGTTACCATCATATTATTCATAATTGTCTTCTTTCTAAAAGCAATGAGATGTTGTGACGGTACAGTTTCCCTTCTGGAAAATATTTTGTGTCTTGCAACAGTTTTATAAGAAGATTCTTTATGTACTTGATGATAACACAAAAGGATAAGTGTGGTTTAAAATTGCTGAAGTACATCAGTTGGGATGGACTGCTTTTCTTATTAGCGCTGTCTACAATACAGAGAAATGTATCTTGAAGTACAAGGAGGTTCTGATATATTTCAGTGTATTTACATACAGTAATTGATCCCACTAGAGCTGTATCAGTCAGTTCACAACCATATAGTTTTAATATTGCATTATGAAGTCTTGGAAAACAGAGGTGATTGCTTCATCTGCTCCTGGAAGCAGATGGATTAGTATGAAACGCTGTGCTGTTCTTTCATTAGCATTTTCTCTCTGTTGCTCTTACGTGGTTTTAAAATACATGTGGCTTTGGCAGTGGTTAGAGGGAGTCTGGCTTGATCAAAGCTTTTCTGCATTCTTTGTTGGGTTTTTTTTGGGGGTTCATTTGTTGTTTTGTCTGTTTTTCCTGAGAGGTGAAACATAAAGCTGGAATGAAAATACCACCTCATTTCCAGAGTCTGAGGCAGAAGGTAGACTAAACGCAGCCTACCTGTGACCGTACTGTATAGTGCACTAAAAGAACAATGACTGGCTAACCAAAGGCTATGGTGCATGGTGTTTCCTTTAATATTATAATGTCATTTTCCCCTTTGTGATCATTTTGCTTTCTATTGATGAAGGCGTTGTTAATACTTGTGTAGAGAACCGCTGTCTCTCATATCTAGTGCTAGGAAGTTCCTGTGGTTACTGGGGTCTAGCTTTGTTTTCTATAAATATATCTGAATGGCTACTGTTATCCTATTTAAAATTAAAGTGTATTTTTTTAATGACTCTATTCCAGTTTTCTCATTTGAGGGTATCTCTCTTCACTCCCAGTAATTTAGTACCTGAATGCCGCAATATTTTCAGTGAATGTTTATTGCAGTTTCCCCTTTGCAAAGTAGAGTGTTGGTCCCGTGTTTGATGGAGAACCACACTATAAAGGACCTTTTTACATTACACAGTGCAGAACAATCCTGAGATCCCCAGATAGATCTCAGGATTGTTTTGTTGAAATATGCAGCATAAAGCCATTAAAAATACTACCTGGGGTCTGGAAATGATACAGTTGTGTTGTTATAGCACTGCAATAGAAATAGTAAACACTGTTTCTCAAATTAAGATATCTGTTATACTTCCAAGTTTGGAGTTTGAATGTCTCTGGACAGTGCTGACCTGAAAGAATAAGCAGTGAAAGAATAAGCAGTCCTAGTGGCTGTGGTTCTATGAAAGATCAAGGCATCGAGGGTTTGAACTTTGCTTTGATATGGATTTGGAATATGGAGGAGGAAAGCATATTGACTAAGAGCACAGAAGCAATCCAAAATAATAAAATCAGTATTTTAGACAAAACTTGATTTGCTCAAAGATGCCGCAGTGTCCTGGGTTCAGGACAGGGAGTGAGCAAGTGGCTTCATTGACCTGAGTTACCGGCTGAGCTTAAACCATGACACCCAGGAATCCAGGAAGTTCAGTTCCCTCTCCTCTGTCTGTGCCAAAGGACATGCACACTAGAACATCACTTTTACTATGTCCTGTTTTCTTTACTCACCATGCAGTGTGCAAAATATGCTACCAGTCATATTGCTGTGCTGTTCTTTGGGCTTTTGTGGTTTCCTAGTATTAACAAGATTGTCTGAAAAATGAAACAATGCCAGGATTTTGAAGAATTCCAGCTTGGACACAGGTGAGTTGGATGGAACATTTCCTCTATTTTATGTCATGGGGTTTCATGGTCAGCTTTGCTGTAGCCTTCAGTCTCCACTTTTGCTGTTCAGAGTCGCGAAGCAATACTCTGGTTCACATTCAGCTACAGTATGAAAATTTTAGCATTATAGGAGTACAGAAAAATAGGGTTGCAAGGGGTCTCAAGAAACCATTTAGGCTATACCTCTGACAAAATCTGTTTGTTTCATGATCATTCTGACAGCAGTAGGAATTATTAGGTAATAGCCTGAAACTAAGTCATGTATAAAATCTGATTTACATTCTGGGTGAAATTTGCCCTTGCTCAGAAGCCAGCATAAACCATCCTATCTTCTCTCTTATTAAGATACAGGCTGATATCCTTCATGGTCACTGTGGGTGGACATCTGGTGGCCAGAAAGGTTCAATCCAGAAAGGCAAGAAAATCTAGTGGAAAAGATTCTTTTTTTAGCCGTTTTATTTATTTTAGTGCGGTGTGCTTCACTTAGTATTTTTCTTCTAATGGGTTAAAATTTCTTTACCTCATAAATCATGTATTTCCACATTGCTGTCAGTATAGCAAGTCAAACTGAGGTTAATGTATAAATGGTTAGCCCATAGCTGCCCATAGTATGGAGAAGTGTGATTCATAGCTGCTCAGGCTCTTAGATTTTAAAGTAAATGTACAAGTACTTTAAAGTTTCCTAGTTTCATCTAAAAAGAATACTTCATGAGATCTAAGAATACATAATTTCAGGCTATGTATGTATGCATGCTATAAATTAATTGTATTTGGAAAGTTTAAACGCTTTATTTTTATGCCTGTTTTGCTCTGTGCTTTATTATTTTAGGGACTATGTTTGGGGGTTGAAAGTACAATGATTTTTTAAATATTAATAAAACTTCATTGAATATACTTCAACTTTAAAGAGCAATTATAATAATAAAAAGGCTGATGATAAGGATCTTACAGGGACAGGAAGAGAGGCTGACATATTTTTTTTATAACCCCTTAAAAAGCTCTGTGAACTGGACTTTTAATATAAAACTCCTTGTTCATGAAGTCCTCACAAATTCTGAACTGCAGCTGCCACAATGGAGTGCTGAAAAAAAGCTGATTTTTATGACTTGAATAATCACAACATTTTGCTATACAGAACAGGCAACATTCAACACCTTGGAGCTAATTGCTGTAGATTTGTAACGTAAAAAAGGTTAGAATGCAGACTGACATAAGGTATACAGTTCTTTATTAGCTTTGGGAACGTAAACCAACAATTATATCCTTTTTTCGTAAATTAATGTGTAGGTAGAAAATGTAGAAGCCAATGCTTTGTCCTTGTATCATGGGCCAGAGTTGGTGAGACTTTGTGCTTGCTATGAGAACTGAAGCTGGCTGCTATTTTGTGAAACAAGTTCAAGCATAATTTGTAGCAGAGAGCTCTAGGGACTGTGGTAAACTCTCACATCAGTATAAAAATCTGCTTTCCTCATACATTTATGAACTTCATTTTGTTCTTTTGGCATCTGGAATGGAAACCACCATAAAGTCCAGGCATTTCAATGTGTTGCTGAGTGTAACCATGACTATACTATTTCTGTTCAGGTTGGTTGAAGATCATAGAATAGTTAGGGTTGAAAAGGACCTTAAGATCATCTAGTTCCAGCCCCCCTGCCAGGGGCAGGGGCACCTCCCACTAAACCGTTTCACCCAAGGCTCTGTCCAACCTGGCCTTGAACACTGCCAGCGATGGAGCATTCACAACTTCCCTGGGTAACCCATTCCAGTGCCGCACCACCCTTACAGTAAAGAATTTCTTCCTCATATCCAATCTAAACTTCCCCTGTTTAAGTTTGAACCCATTACCCCTTGTCCTCTCACTACAGTCCCTAATGAAGAGTCCCTCCCCAGCATCCCTATAGGCCCCTTCAGATACTGGAAGGATGCTAGGAGGTCTCCACGCAGCCTTCTCTTCTCCAGGCTGAACAGCCCCAACTTTCTCATCGTATCTTCATATGGGAGGTGCTCCAGTCCCCTGATCATCCTCGTGGCCCTCCTCTGGACTTGTTCCAACAGTTCCATGTCCCTTTTTATGTGGAGGACACCAGAACTGCACACAATACTCCAAGTGAAGTCTCAGGAGAGCAGAGTAGAGGGGCAGGATCACCTCCTTCCACCTGCTGGTCATGCTCCTTTTGATGCAGCCCAGGATACAGTTGGCTTTCTGGGCTGCGAGCGCACACTGCCGGCTCATATTCATTTTTCCATCAACCAACACCCCCAAGTCCTTTTCTGCAGAGCTGCTCTGAATCTCTTCTCTGCCCAACCTGTAGCTGTGCTTGGGATTGCTTCGACTCAGGTGTGAGTGAAGATCAGCATGTTTACTCATTTCAGTAATTGTTTGGGGTGTTTTTTGGTTGGTTTGTTTTGTTTTTCAGATTTTTGGGCCTGTAAAATCACATATCTGCTATTAAAGAGTATCCAGTTGCTAGGACTTGTTCTTTTAGGTGATCTATGTACAGATAATGTAATATGCAATATCCTGGCTTGGACATTAACCACCTTAGTCTTTGGAATAATTACACTGTAACTTCCCAAAATCTGTTTGTATTTTGAATGCTATAGGTATGGTGAGTGGAAGTTTCCCTAAAGGGACATCACAGGGACAGTGATTATGGTTTCATGTGAAGTAGACTGAAGGCAGTTGTGGTAAATGCATGTAAATTAGTGTTATTATTTCTATCAGAGATGTACACAACAAAGCTTCCTTTGATGTGCTTGGGAAAATGCAGGCAAGACCTTCTCAGTTTTTTTGTGGCACATGGTTACATCACAGGGAAAGGAACAAATGCAGTTACTGTAAAATCTGTTGCATTTTACAAGCTCAGTAAGGGCTGGAAAGCAGTCATTTCAGCATAGATTTCTATCAGAATTACATTTAAGTTATGATGACACCTGGAAGTTGACAAGAAAAAAAGTATCCTAGGGGCATCAAAATAGGAAATCTGCTGTATTTTTATGTAAAAGGTTGTATTATCTGGCCTGTAAGTACAGGAGGCTGTTGCTAAAACAATAAGTCTGTTGGGGCAATGTATGGTAAGGTGCAGTTGGGCACTGCAAATGCTGCAAAATGATTGGCAGCAGGGATATTGCTTGCCTGTAATGAAAAGAGCACACATGCAAGGATTCATTTACAGATTAATTTGCCAAATCTCTGCTGATTAAATATTTCCTCAGTAAACCTTTTACCCATCTGTTTCTCTTGAAGTCTTTAAATATTACCAGTTTCACTTTAAAATTATCAGCAAGTTGTTTTAGTTGTTTTCTCATCTATATTCTAGTTTCTAGAAGGAAGAGAGAATACTGATAGTTTAGAAGTGCTAAATTCAGTCTGCTTCTCCAAATTTTTTAACTTGCATATCTTAAAACTAGAGAAATTCAGGACTATTTTATGTATAAATTGTTAGTGCAAAGAAATACAGAAGACAGAGTTGTAAGAAATGAAACATTTAATCAGAATTTCTGATTTCATTTGTCCTTTTTTCATAAGGAAGGTAAAAGTGCTTATGGCACTTTGACATAAACTGAGACTTAAAATGGAATTCCTTTCATTCCTTTTGCAGAACCTAGGCAGTACTACAGGTTTCTTAGATTCACATTTAACTTCAGGAAACAAAGATCTTACTACTTGAGGTGGAATAAATTCAGTATTAAGAAATTAAATTTATCTTGGAATTCAAAGACTATAGTTATCAGTGAATCAACAGTTAATTTTAGCTGTAAGTTATATTTTATCACTATTTTTTCCACATTTTTACAGGTCATTTAAATTTGCAAATGATAGTACTGATACAACGAAAGAATTCAAGAAAAATATGTATAATGTGGTATTTATTAAATTCATACATACATTAAAACTAAATATAGACATATGAGCACTTTAAAGTAATTAAATAGACCTTTCTGCATTATATTTGGATTATTTTCTAGTTTAAATTTATTAGGGAACAGAAATAAATTATCAGAAATTTTTAATGAGAATCGTGAGCCAGCACCGTTTCCTTCTTCATCAGCATTGCTTAAAATTTTCCAGTGCATGTGTTAAACAGATTTGCCTGAGCCACATGTAAGAGAACTGATTTCAGGTTTTGTCATGAAATTTCCAAAAGAAACTGAATAAACATTCACAAATTAGTATGTTAGAGGTGCAAGTATTGACTATAATGTTACACTATTGAGGTCAGGAGGGGTTTGCTGTTCATTTTCCCCAGAGAGCAGTTGTTTTTATTTTCCAATATGGTTCTCATTGCTTAGGTTTTAAGTTTTCCATTTCCTCCTGAAATCACCCAATTTCTCCATGAAAATCATTTGACTTACTCTCCCAATACCACAACTTCCCCCAAAAGATTTATCACAGATGGAAAAGAGTAGAGTGCTGCGGAAAGTGGAAAAAGTCACATGAGTGAGCTGGACGGAGGAGCATCCTCCTGCTGAAGACCCTCTTTACTCTTTACCTCCTCTCCTTCAACAGAGAGAAGGTATAGGCTCAGATAAGAGTAGAAGATGGAAGATGCTACCTGACAACAAGGTGAGGGAGCATCATGACACATAAGAATTTTCCCAAGGTAGCGCAGGGCTCTTGGGATGGTGTCATTTGGATCCCGACTGTGTGGGGTGAGACCAGAATGTTTTTGTTCTGCCACTAGTTCCACAGCTGTTCCTCCTGCTCAGGTGTTTTCCATCTCATTAGAAGTTACTTCTCATAGCAAATTTACCTTCCGAGAAGTGCTTTGATTGTTGCTAAGATAAACTTTTATTTGACAAGCTAATATAATTATTTTACATATTTTTTCAAAATAAAGTTTGGAGGGTTTCAGTGAGTTCTCCTTGTGTTGTCAGAACTTGGTTAATTGCCTTCCCCCTCAAATTTTGCAGAAATAAATATTTGTTAAATGAGCCCTTGGAAAAATGTAAATGTGTAATTTTGCCTACTTTCCATTAGAAAGAAAGTCTTCCTTTTTAAGAAGGAAATTTAAAGAATCTAATGGTGCAGTCTTACTTAAAGCTTAGTCCAGAAATATTCAGATAAAGCTGCAGCCATTTTTGCCTTTCTGTTAGATGACTGTGTGTGTTCACATCAATGTGCTATTAAGTTTAGTATTTCTCATAAAATTCTTGGAGATACAACTGTGAGGAGTGTGCTTGCCTAGTAGTACCAAATTAAAACTGAGCTAAGCTTTGAAGTTTTATTACTTCTCTTTCTTCATATTTTGTTTGTTTTCTTGCAAGCATGGGAATGTGTGCAATGTGTTCTTTGTAAGCTTTTGGGGGGACGCCAATAGTCTGCGTGGACTAAAAAGTAGTAAAGATGAAAAGCTCATACACAGTGTTGCAGTACCTCTCTAGTTCTACTATTCTGTTACTTTATGGTTACCCAGCATTTTTAATAGTTGGGTCCTAAGATGGAGGTGTAATTGTGAGAAGTTGTGCAGGTGGTAATTTCTCTAGTCTCTCAGTTCAATTTTAGTTATGGAGATGACTTAAGGACATACAGAATGCAAGGGTGTCAGGCCTGTGGGCTGCCTCAGCCAGTATTCTTTCTCGATGTGTGGCAATTAGGAAATGCTAGTTGCAGCTTGCAAACCTGGCCTGTATCTGCAGATCATTCGCCTGTGTACTGCCCAAGCCATTTAATTGAGTTAACTGTTTATTTTATTTTTCATCTTTTTAAGAGTTTCCCAGCTTAGCTTTAGCAAGAGACTGCTGGTTTTTCTCAGCTGAACCACAGGTAAATCCTGTTTGTTATTGCAGAAATGAAATCCACTGTGTGCTTTACATGTCTAAGAAATTGTGCTTAATGAACTGATGTCCTTCTGTGTGTAGCCTTAAGTATGTATTCTACTGTGGGTTCAAAAGATTGCTGCCGCTGAAGTATGCTTTTCATATAGTACCACTATTGTCAGTCACATGTGTTTTCTGAATCACTTTATGTAAAACTACATATTTCTCTTATTAAGCTGCAGATATTTTAATAGCCACTCATGTTAGTCAGTTTAAATAAGGATTGATAGGTTGGTCATGCATCACCACTGAGTTGTCAAGCTAGTTGTTATTGCAGGTGTTTAGCAATGAAAGTTTCGAGGGCCAAATTGATTACCAGCTACATACAGTTCAGCAATACTGCAGGAATTTGTTAGTTTTGTCTGAGTTTACCAGATTAGTTCTCAGCTCCTTTTTAATACCTGTAACTAAATCAGTGTTATTACTGCTAAATAAAAGTCTGGAACTGAAGTAATTTGAATTCTCTGTAATTAATGTTTGTGTGTGCTTAGCTCATTGCATTTCCTTCTGTCTTTGCTCCATACACTTCTTTTCTCTCTTTTTTTCATACATTCCTTTTCTGTTATATTCTGACTCATGGTCACTTTAATATTACCCCTTCCCCCCCATTTTCCTCTTTATTTGTATCTGTTACTTAATTGTTATTAACAAATACTTATTTGTATTTGTTACTTTGTTACTTATCACTGGTCTGTCTTACTGTAAAACTGAGCAGCCTTAGAAGAGCTCCTTTTTTTTTTCTTTATTGGCATGCTCTGGTTTCTCCTGCTGTAACTTGTGGATAGTTATCTACATCAGAACCCTGCTAATGTGATAGCATGCATTGACTCTCTTCAAAAGCTCATGAACAGCTTTCCAAAGTCCCAGTTGCTTTTAATGGAAACACAAGTTATGGCTGTGGCACAAGTATGGCTGTTATAGCCTTCTTATAATTCCTGCTGGTATATGGATTCACTGTTGGCTGCCATTGTAGCTGATGAGAAATGTGGCTTTGTCAGTGTCATGGGTTCAGCAGCAGCAGTCATTTTTCTCCTCCTTGGTAGCTGGTGTAGCGCTGTGTTTTTGATTTTGGGCCTGGGAACAGCGCTGATAACACCAGTGTTTCGGTTACTGCTTAGTGATGTTTTGGTCTGGCCAAGGACTTTCTGAGTTTCATGCTCTGCCAGGGAGGAGGGGAGCCGGGAGGAAGCAGAGACAGGACACCTGACCCAAACTGACCAAAGAGGTCACTCCGGGAGTGGGGGGCAAGATAGAGGGGGGAGTGGGTGAGCAAAACTGCGTGGCTGACTGGACTTAAACCACGACAGTCAGAAAACTAGACCAATACCACTTGTTTAGAACAATTCTAATCTATGGTTACCCCAGTAATAGTGAGATCCAGCAAATAGCCTGGTCCTTGATACAGGCAATTCCTTTTGTGATGAAGAGATATCGCACTTTCCTCAGATTAGGCATATGCAGGAAATGATACTCAGTGGGAGGTTAATTTCTTATGTATTGTAAATATGAACTGCTTTCCTGCTCCTTGACTCCAAAAGTAGTTGCTAGTTTTGGGAGGTTTGTGTCAGGCCATAAAACAGGTTTGGTTTATTCTTTTGCTTTCTGTCTGTTTTTTAAGTAGCTCTTAGTTAAAAAAGTTGATTCTAGCACAACTAACATGTATTGATGGAAAAGATAATATTGCAATTCTGGAGCACTGTGAAATGAACCATGTTGCTGATGACAAGAAACTTTCAAGAAATGTAGTAGGTTAAAAATAACATGATGTCAGGACAGATTCTGTGGAATATAACTCCACAGAAGCTCTTGGTTTTTGTTTTCTTTTTTTATTCTTTTTATTATTTTTTTCCCTTACTACTGGAACTGTATCTGGCAATTTAACGTAAGTGGTCCCATTCTTTCTCGATGCTCTAAACAAGAGAAGTGAAACAATGCATGGAGGCCTGTCACTTGACCAGGGTATCTTGAGGAAGAGCTATATGAGTTAAATAGTTTTGAACAATTTATGAGTTGAACTACCAAAGCACAATAATACATTTCACTGAAGGCTGTCCAGATTAGTCTAATACTCACCCTAGAGTTTCAAGTCTCCACAATTACCAAGTTATTTTGATGTTTATAAAGTTTATAGCTGTTGTAAATAATCCACTCCCTTTAAGCCTCACTGTTCTGCTTGATATCCTCTTGTTCCATCACAGTTGAGTCAAAGGGTTATCCATACCTATGCATTGCCAGTCAGTTATGTCACTTGCTAGGCACAGCTGAAGTGTTCCTGTTATGTTAGCAGTCATGTCAATGATGACAGATGTAATCTTTTCCATATTCATTTTGAGATCATGTGACCACAGTTTAATTGTCATAAATAATATTTGCTTGCAACACATGTCAGATTAACCTAAAAAATTCTATGCTTTCTCTCCACTTTATTAAGTTAGCTGGAGAAGCATTCTTTCAGTTGTAATTAGACCATTATATATCATGTTCTATGATTCATATTCCCTCACGAATGCGGGGGGGAAAATATAAGATTAGACAGTCACAGAGCAGTGAGTGCTGACTAGTCCACAAGAGAAGGTGATGCAGTCAGAAGTACCCCATGAGGTAAGCAAGGCAGGCCCAGTGAGAGGAATCAGGGTCAGGTACAACTCCAGGGTGACTAGGGCAGGGACACAGACAAACTGAGGCCAGGATATCAGCCCGCAGGTGGGCTGGATCAACAAGGCCCTTGGCATAGGCTCAGCTAGATAACAGCAGGAGGTGTAGCTCAGGCAAGGGGGCAAATGATACAGGCTGAGCTTAAAAGCGGCTTCTATAGGGAGGGGGGTTGACCCTGGGCTGTGGTGCTGCCTGAGAGCTTCCCTGCATGTCTGTGGAGGAATGGGGACAGCCTGCAGCTGCACTCTCTAACTTGGCCTTGAGACTGAACAGGCAGGCCCCCAGGAGGGGGGTGCTCATAAGGCTCTTGCATTGACTTTGTAGGCTTAAAATTAAGAGTTACTGAACACTGAAATGTTTACTTGTTCCATTCTCTTGTAAGATTTCTAAATCCATATTTGGAATCTTTTTTTTTTTTTGAGACTTCTGGAGGCTGAGGATCCCTAACAAAATTCTGTGGATGTTATTAATGTTCATGGGAGTTAGGTTCTTTACTTCTCTGTTTTATCTCTTCCAAGTTTATTGGTATTATTTTGCTGTTCCATTGATACTTGAAGCATCATCACCTGATGTATGACCCATTAAAAATGACACATGTAAATTATCTTGTTAATTCTGTGTGGTTCCATTTTATTGATATTAAGTAGTGACATCTGTGGGAAATCTCCCCAGCTGTGCAGGAAATGTCTGCAGCTAATGCAGGGCTTGTTTTCTTTTGCATGTGTTCTTTAGTTCCATGATATGCCTTTCTCACAGCATGGCTTTTAAGTTTTGTGTTCGCAGTTACCCTTGCTTCTGGTCTGCGAGAGTAATTGTTTTTCTAGAACTTTGCAAACTGAATGTCTGAGTTAATTCAGTGTGAAACCAACACATAAAGGAGGACTGTATTTTCTTAACCCTGTATCAGTTTAGGCTTTTAATTATGCCAGTTGTTCTGGCTGAGAGGGGAAAAGATAATGGGGTGAATGTGGGAAGGCTGTGAGCAGCAGGGAAGGCTACTGAATGCAGCATTTCAATTATATCCCTTCTATTTAGTGCTAGTACCAGTTTGGGGTATTCTCTCTCTTCATCTTCCAGCTCTGCCCTTGCTTCTTTCTCTGTTACATGATGTGCCAACATTCCATTGAAGTGATCTGGCTTTAAGTTCCACACATGGAGCATGTGGAGAGCAGGAGTACCTTGTGATGATTTTCCTACAGTTTTCTATTGTAAAACTCTGTGTCTGTAATGCACTACACTAACCAGGGAAGCACTTTCTGTATACTGTGCATGGGAAGCCCATATAAGTTATCAGTTATAGATTCTTACTAACATTTCTGATATGAGAAAAAGACCTCTGTTTAGAAGAAATGGGAACCGACCAAGGCCACTGTGTGTTTGCTCTAGTAAGTGTTTGATGGTCAATTTAAAATGTAGCTAATCTTTTTAGTGGAGAAAAAGGCAAAATATTTAGTGGGAATGTAAAGATTTTTCTGAAAAGAAGCATGGTCACCTTGAAAGTAATTTTCCAAATATGTATCAAGCATCATGGATGGGAGTGATTAGTGCATGTGATTCAGTCTATGCATGGTATGCTGACACGAAGGCAAGAAGTAAAATGTGACTAATACTTGAACAGCTAAACTTTTGAAATAGATTTCTCCGGTAAGTGTCCACATGAAAATTAAGACTTTTTGCATTCTGATAATTTAGAAAATCTGATATCACCAGTTAAGCTCTTAAATGATAGTAGTCCTCTCTGAAAATCTAATTCGAGACAGCCAGGTCACAGTATGAAGAGCAGCTATTAATGCACATAAGTCAGAAGGGCTTAGCTTTTTAAACCATTTTGCTTTTACTGACTCTGATGTGTTAAACATGATTGGTGGTGCATTGCTTACAAAAGCAAACAATGTCATAGTTCTGCTTGTTTTTAGCTTTTCCCGCAAATGTTAGTATTTGCTTTATGGAACTGAAGTGTTTAAACAGTTTTAAATCTACCATCTGTTGCTCTTATTTTTGCCTCCACACTGCATGCATAATTTCTTTTTTTCTTGATACAAACACTGTAAGTCTTCTGACTTATATTTTTCCTTGTGTAAAATGAGGCTGGTAAGCCTCTGAGGTTTTATTTCTTGTGCAAAATAAGACAGCAGCGTACGTTCCCACTGAACAACACACACACTGTATTTTATTAGTGGCATAAATTTCCAGGCTGTATGTTAACAAACTGATTTATCAATTCTTTAAGGTTCTTTTATATATATATGGATTTAAAGGGTGTTTGGAGGCTTTTAGTTATTCAGTGCATGGCACTTGATAAAGTATCAGCATACACAGTTTTATGACTGTAAGGGGGAGACGAATAAGGATTTAATTCTGCGGTTCTAAGTTCCTTTGCTGCTGTTGGCAGCCAGCCAGAGAAGCGTGAAGTAAACATGAAGGATTCCTCTCCTTATCCCTGACATTTGATAGTAGTAGCTCCAAACTGGTTTTTGCAGCTAGCAAGCAATTTGATGACCCACTGGAATTCCTAAACTTATATGCAGTGAGCTATACCATTCTGAATGGAGTGGCAGTACAGATTTACTTAGACTTACTGTGTGGAAGAGGGTGGTTACTGCCTGTTAGTTTTCTTTGAACCTTATATAAACACATTAACAGGTTGAAATAAAAAAACTATTTTATGTTGCTACCTCATGCATAAACCTTTTTATTAGTGTTTCACAGGCACGATTTGTCCTACCAAAAAAACAAGCTAGATTTACGCTTTTCAGCTTTTGTGTGTATTTTTAGAGCCTACAAAAAAAGTAAGAGAAAAATAATCTAAGAACAAACTGTGTGACTCTGTCATGAGTCAACGCCAGTAAAGTTTGTAAGATACTTGCTTAAAAGCTCAGTCCTGATCCCAGGGCTGCAGTCTTCAAAAGGGCCTGTAAACGCTTCCTTACCTAGTTGGGGCCCTAGCTATAGATTTCAATGTGATGAACTCTTTTGTCTCTCTCTACGTGCATTTTAATTATAGAGTATTCGAAGGAAGTGAACGTCATAAAAAGTACCCTAAAACATCACTGATGATATCTTAGATTATTTTATCCTAGACTTGTAAGGGTGTATGATAATCAAAGTTAATTTTAATGTAGATTTCCCAAAATGTTTATGCTCCTCTTTTCTAGTCATTGGTTCCTGGAATTAAGTGGAATTAATATATATGTATTTAAAATGCTTTTTGTAAGTCAGTATTTTGGATTCTGACAGAGACATATTTGAAAATGAGTATTTGTGTGTTTCTTGTAATCTGGAAAACACCTGAACTGAAACAGGACTGTATGTGTTGTACTGAAGAATCTATCTGGCTACATTTGTATAATAGAATCTAGCAAAGTGCTCCGCTATGGCCTTTTGTCACACTGCTCTCAGAAGAGCCAAGTGCTACATCCCAGGTATTTTCTGTCTCTAGTGTTTAATTACTCCTGTTTCTTAAGTAGATTCATTTCCAGAATATAAATTCTTTGTATACCCCCAACTCCTACGATGCATAGTTGAGGCTATCACAGAGAAGCTAGCTCTTCATTTCTCCAGGTATCGATGTATCTTCAGCGAAGATGGGATTGCACAGAGCTGATAAATATGTTGTTTTGGATTAATTTGAAGATCAAAGCATAGTAGTACAGACAGTCAGAATGACTGTTAGGAATAAAAAACTTATCTAAAGCCTTTACCATCTTGCCCTTCCCTTCAATTAAGTAGCATCTGCTTCTGTCAGCCCTTCTGTTTCATCCTGGGGCTGTAGTGACAAGGAAAAAGGTAAAACACATCCAAAAATTAATTCTTGGCAGAGTCACTAGTAATTGGAGAAGTTACTAGTAGATGGAGAAGAAACTTCTGTCACCCCAAAGATAGTGTTACATAATTTTTTTGTTCCCATTGCTGATAGTCTTATTACTAGTAGATGGAGAAGAAACTTCTGTCACCCCAAAGATAGTGTTACATAATTTTTTTGTTCCCATTGCTGATAGTTTTATTACTAGTAGATGGAGAAGAAACTTCTGTCACCCCAAAGATAGTGTTACATAATTTTTTTGTTCCCACTGCTGATAGTCTTAATCTAACTTTTTATCTTCACTCACATGAAAAATTGGGAAATTTTTCACATACATAGAATCATAGAATAGTTAGGGCTGGAAAGGACCTGAAGATCATCTAGTTCCAACCCCCCTGCCATGGGCAGGGACACTTCCCACTAAATCATGCTACCCAAGGCTTTGTCCAACCGGGCCTCGAACACCACCAGCGATGGAGCATTCACAGCTTCCCTGGGCAACCCATTCCAGTGCCTCACCACCCTTACAGTAAAGAATTTCTTCCTCATATCCAATCTAAACTTCCCCTGTTCAAGTTTGAACCTGTTACCCCTGTCCTCTCGCTACAGTCCCTTTTGAAGAGTCCCTCCTCAGCATAGTTCAGTTCTTGCATTGTTGTTGCATGAACTGGGGACATGTTTTCACCCTGTGTGTTTTTGATATCTAGGTAAGTTGACCTGTTAAGCTGGCAGAACCTGTCCTAGTTCTGTGAATTATCCAACTTTTAATTTTGTTTCTGAGAATGTGTTTCTCTAGTGTAAGCCGTTCCTGTGTTCATACAGGGCTTAAAAGAGTCATGCTTTCAAAAAAATCAGAGCGCTTTGTACTGTCCTCACCACAGGACAGTACAAGAATCCATTATATATATTAATCTGCTCAACAAATTAAATTTTGTCTTTTTCATATCTTGAAAGTTGAGATCATTTCCTGAGCGGGTATTGCCTCATTCATTGAACCTTGGGTAACTTTCTCTCTTAATTAACTTTGAGAAAGCATGTAAGTGTAAGCCTACAGGTTAATTTTTATTTCTGTGTGTACTTTACTGTCTGCCAGAAGAAACATTTAATTTCCTGGTGACGGAAAGTCCTCTTTGAGGAAAGAATTGCATCCTTTCTGCTGTTATTACGAGGTCCAGTACTTAATTGCTTTCTCCATCATGTACAAACAATGAATCTTTGTGAATCTGAATGAAATAATTACATACAGGAAATATTGTTAATGACCAGCTTGTATTCTTAACACAAATATAGTAATCTACTGAAATGCAAATAGTGTTGCTAGAATGATTTAAATAGTGTTTTGAAAAGCCATAAGTGTCTCTTGTACTTCCAAAATAGATAAACCATCTCAAGTTTAAATGTATCATTGCTTCCAAAGAGCAAATTGCTGTTTGTCAGTTGGTGTCATGTTTTTCAACTTCAGGCAAGCAGTGTAATATTGGAGGCTGGCTGTGTGTCAACTTCTGCTGTTGGAATCTGCAATAGCTTCCTATGGGTAGTAGTCAGTAAAACCTCTAATATGTCATTGCCTAATGAAAAGTAAAATCCATTCTTGCCATAAAGAAAATTTAGTGATCTGAGCCAGCTTTGCCGTTTGCTTTTAAGAAAGGTCATGCATCATACTGCTTCACTTATTTGAGGCTCCCAGATCTTGTCTTGCTGTTTGGACCCTGCTTGCCCGCTTTGTTGTCACTTGGATGACATCTGTAGAATTGTTTAGGCCAATGTCTTCTATAGAAACACATTTTTTCCCCTTGTACTTTTTTGCAGAATGTTAATTATTTCAGTATGAAGTTGCACCTTATTTATTGATATGTATTTCTTCTAGAGCCAAATACTACTTCTAGCAAAGTCAGTGGGAAGACTCCTGCCACTCTCAGAGAAAAAGTGATCTTCCCCCTCCACCCCCAATTATGCTTTTCTTTTTTTTTTTACACATTTTTAAAAAAGCTTTGTCTGCCTTCAAGAAAAAAAAAGGGGAAATCATAATGCCTTCAGAGTTTCTGGTCTATCACCCTCCTTATCTTCTGTGCAAGATAAAGTTAGAATCATAGAATCATAGAATAGTTAGGGTTGGAAGGGACCTTAAGATCATCTAATTCCAACCTTCGTACCATGGGGAGGGACACCTCGCACTAAACCGTTTCACCCAAGGCTCTGTCCAACCTGGCCTTGAACACTGCCAGCAATGGAGCATTCACAGCTTCCCTGGGCAGCCCATTCCAGTGCCTCACCACCCTTACAGTAAAGAATTTCTTCCTCATATCCAATCTAAACTTCCCCTGTTTAAGTTTGAACCCGTTACCCCTTGTCCTCTCACTACAGTCCCTCATGAAGAGTCCCTCCCCATCATCCCTATAGGCCCCCTTCAGATACTGGAAGGCTGCTATGAGGTCTCCACACAGCCTTCTCTTCTCCAGGCTGAACAGCCCCAACTTTCTCATCCTATCTTCATGCAGGAGATGCTCCAGTCCCCTGATAATCCTCGTTACCCTCCTTTGGACTTGTTCCAACAGTTCCACATCCTTTTTATGTTGAGGACACCAGAACTGCACACAATACTCCCAAGTGAAGTCTCAGGAGAGCAGAGTAGAGGGGCAGGATCACCTCCTTCCACCTGCTAGTCATGCTCCTTTTGATGCAGCCCAGGGTACGGTTCTAGATAAAAAGTGGCAAAAGGTCACATCTGGAGTTCTTATTGCTGCAGGCGGAAGTTATATGAACTAGCCATGATTAATTCAAAGAAAACATGAAACTAGCCGTATCATACTCTTGTTAGAATAACTGGAGTCTTCCTTGCAGAGAAATGCTAACTGAATGAGTGTTACGTCCTGTTTCTCAGCTCTTTTACATAGATTTTTCTCTTTGAAAATATTGCCCTTTTTAATTCCTCTATGCTTAAACATGTGTGATTAAAGACTGCTTAGTTTTTCATCTTTGTTCTGAATATAGAAGTACTTTTCGCATGTTGTTTCTCTTGGTGAAGTTAGAAAGGAAGTGAAAGGAAAGAGTGCCTCATTTGAAGTAATCTTAAGAAACTGCACTAATTGGTGGACAGCAGATATACTGGCCTGATCTCTGCCAGTATCAGTGGCAGCTTCTCTTGGACTCAAGAAAAGGGCTGTAATGCCATGGGAATAAACATTAACAGAATTCAGTGAAAAGTCGTGTGAGTGCCTGCCTATTCCTGATGGCAGAAGGTCCATGCAACAGTTAAAATGATATATTTGTAGCTAATCAGATCTTGAGTATAATTGCCTTCAGGATGTTGTCTGAAGCTATTTACCATCTATAGATAATGTCTACTCTGGCATTTTGCTGCTGCTTCAGAAAAAACCCTACAACCAAGGAGGAAAACTGTAGTTTCAAATTCATCAGTTTATTGCTTTGTTCATGCTCTGTCATTGACCAGCTGTTTCATAACTGTCCAATATGAATGGATTGAATTTTACTATAAACTGAAAACAATAAAGTTCACATCAAGCCTTTGGCTGCCACTGTTGGGAGTAGATAGGCCAAGCAGTGCAGAGCAGTGAGGTATTGCCCTCTCAGATTCAAACCAACAGGTTTTTATGAAAGCATAAAAATGCTTTTGGGATCTGCCCTATGATTTCAAAATAGAATAAATTTTTAAATTGGTCATCATAGTGTTTGGTTGTCCATTTCTGAAAAATCGGAGGTGTCCCTGCCCATGGCAGGGGGGTTGGAACTAGATGATCTTAAGGTCCTTTCCAACCCTAACTATTCTATGATTCTGAAATGGTCACTGCACCTTTTAGAAATTGTAATTTCTGTAAACTGCTCAGGCTGTAAATAGTGGGCATCATAAGAACAAGGAATTGTTTCGCACTAATTTGTATTTAGTGTAACCTAATTATTAAGTGATAGGTGTCCCTGCCCATGGCAGGGGTGGGAACTACGTGATCTTAAGGTCCTTTCCAACCGTAACTATTCTATGATTCTATGATTATGTGATATTTGGACTTGCCTTATGCATCTACAGTTTAGACTTGGCTAATAATTATTCCTATTGGTCTTGTGAATACAGAACAGTTTCCTCCCCTCCTAGAATTTAATTATCAGTCATTTTGTCTGCATGGAAATAGGTGACAAAACCCACCAAAATTTACACTGAGATGTCAATATATTAAATATATTGAAATAGACAGTGTTTCTATAATGTTTTCCTGAATCATTGTGTATTGGGGCTAAAATATTAGGAGCAAACAGTAAATTCTTACTGATTTCCTGGTTGGTTTTGTTTGGTTTCTTTGTTGTTTGGTTTGTTTGTGTGGGGTTTGGGGGTTTTGTTTGGTTGTTTTTTTGGTTTTTCTTAGCAAGAAGACTCTAGTATGTGTTTAGAAACATTGGGAACATAAAGGAAAGTACTAGCACAGAGAGATTAGGTGGTTAGTTATTTTCATTATTTTAAGATGATCGTTGATTCTCCTTGTGGGTTTGATGTTTGTTGCTTCAGTCAAAAAGCTGAGATTGTTTTTCTTGGCATTGCTCCCATGTATGACCTGTGTTTTCAGACATCTGTAGGAATCTACTGCATTTTAGAGTAACTCTTGTGAGCAGGACTTTCCTCATGACCAAAAGACTGCCTGCTGTAAGAAAATTGGAGCAAGGTGCTTGGCATCATAGAAACACCTGAAAAAAGAAAACCCATCATAACAAAGTAGTATTCATCTCAAAGAAAGCATCATTTTGGTGGACAGGATGAAAAGTTGGGGGGAAAATAGAAATGTTAACAGATGTGACAGTAATTGTTCTGATATATAACAGATGTGTGATAATTACAAATTTTTATTTTGTGATATTTAGAAACATTAAATGTTAGAGGAAAATACATAAAAGAAGGGGAATTAATTTTTATATAATTTGACACTCCTATGAATACAGTTTCACCACTGCGATGGCTGTCACTTTTTGATATAGTGGTATGAATCAGGTTCTACTCTTTGCTGTAGAAATTTAATCCTGGATTGGATTTGAAAACCATGTACACAGAACATGCTTTAGGACGAAGGTCCTTTGCAAGATCATGTTTTTCAAAGAGATTAAGAAAAGTGGTCATTTCATTTTTGTGAAGTTAATGGCAAATATCCCATATGGGAATGGCAGTTAAAGATATTTGGTTATGTCATATCCAGAATGTTAGTTACTGCATGTAATAAGGAATCTGTGACAACCCTGTGAAGTAATTTAAGTGAAAAGTCATGCTTGAGAACTGCATACTTCAGCTGGTTTTTGCTCTTTTAGAATTTTATTTCTTTTAGAATAAGAAATGCTGGACAAACTCCTGTTAATACTTATTATTCTGGGCTTCATAAGGCATCTGACAAATTGATACACCCAAAATGAAAAAAAATAAAGATGGAGTGCATTGAAAGCTAGTGATGGAAAATAGCAAATGTTGTGAAATGTCATAGCTGCACTTAGCATCAAGTGAAGTGAAAAGAGGATGCAAAAAGCAAAAAAAAAAAAAAAAATACTTGATGCATTTTTCTTAATGATATTTTCATTTTCAAAATATTTTAGTGGTTGTTTTTATTTTGTATCAGTTTCCTAAAACATTCTGTAAACATTCTAGAAAATGTTTGTTTTTTCATTTTTTTTGTATTTTATTTTAAGAATGGCTTGCTGTAGGAATCATCTGTGGATGAGCTATAATGCTGGCCAAATAGTAAGGCTGAACCTTTTCTATACCTCACGGTTCCCTTGCTGGAGCAAATGAGTCATCTTCCTGTGACATTCACAGGAAGGATTGGAGGTGATGAGCAGGGCTGCACTTTGATTACTCACAGTTCTTTCAGCAGCCACAGCAGTTCTAGTTATCTAGCCATGCTGAGATGCTGATGGTGGTGCTAAATTTCTCCTGAAGCTGATTGGTAGTAGAAATCAATCTTAATTTCTTCTTCAAGCCTGCCTAAAGTATTTTTCCTGCGAATATGTGCCATTCTTCATGTGCTACTTCATTCTCATGTTCTTTAAGGTAGATGATGTCATCTAGTAGGGAAGATAAAGTGTCTACAAGTCACAGTTGTCATGATATGGTAAAAATACAAACCGACTTCTGTCTGGGATGGAAATAGATGGAAATAAATGCAAATAAATGCAAAGAAAATAAATTGTGAGTGTCCTGTGTTTTCATGAAATAGCTAGTTAGATTTGTGTGAGAGACTTCCAGTGGCTTTGACTCTTTGACTCAGAAGTCATGTTTCTCGGAGAAAATATGGATACATGATACTTCTAAGAGTTTGTGCAGTAGTAAGTTTAATACAAAAGTATTCTCATTTTGTATATGCTATGACAACAGCATAACAGACGTATGGATTTTGGGTAGAAAATTGTAATATTCCCTGTTTAGCTTCTTTTTCTGTATTAGCTTAGATTTTTGAATGGCAGGAAATAAATCTGTTTTATGGTATATTCTCTTAATTTCAAAGCAGTAACACCAGAAGTATACTGAAGCTTACTGCATGCAACGTCTTGTGCTTCTGCAGTGAGTTAGGCAGACATAGTGAATAGAAAATTGTCAGGGTTTTATGTCTTTGGTTAAAACAGGCAAACTAAAGTATCCAGAAACCTGTACACCAACGAACAGTCAGAAAGTCAGGTTAGATTCGTATTGGAACTTTAAATTGGGCCAACTTTGTTATGAAAGAATGAATCAAGTTGTCATTTTTCCATGGTAAGTAATTACTGTTGTTGGAGTGGATTTGAAGCAATTTATTTTGTAAAGCACACTGAAGTAAATAATGGTAATTTGTATATGTAACAAGGTACAGATGGAAATATTCATACCACTTACTTATAGGCATATAATTTAAGTGTGTAAATTGAGCAGCTAATCTGTCCAAGCTTCTCATTTAGTCAATAGATACATAAATATGCTATCAGGGGGTCCAGATCCAAAATCTCTAGTTTGCAGTAGCTTTGCCTGTACCAATAACTAATGACTGGGCCTCTGCTAGGTCTTAACTGCTATTCTGCGGATACATCTGTCTGGCTTTGTTCCAGGAAAGCTGCTCTGAAATCAGTCATTTCCTCAGTTTCTATTTATTTGTTAGTCCACAGAGGATGGTGTAGGTCTTGCTAACTAGTCCTTTTATTTCAAACAGCAATGGTCTCTGCTTTTAGATGTATTCTAAAATTCAGATTTGTATTTTGCTTCTGTCAAGAAAGAAGCTGTCACACTCAGAAGAATTTGTAATGTCGGTGCAAGAGAGACATAGCAGAAATTATGCTTTGATGGATGTTTTGTCTCTTTGTTTAGGTTGTTTGGGATTTTTACATTTTTAAATTTTGTTGTTATTTTTTATTTAATTGCTGCAGTGACTGGGGTCACTAAGATTTCAGCTCTTAGCTTTCATAAACCTAGTGTCAGCATTTTGAAACATGTTCTCTCAAAATAACATGCCTTTTTGTTTTCCATTTTTATTCTGTTTTCAAAGAAAGCCACAGAAGTGTGTGATAGGAAACAGACACGTGAGAATTCTGTGATTTTTATTCTGTCTGAGAGCAGATCTTCCCTGTTTTTTAAATGCGACATTGTATTCAAGTCTGATGCAAATCCTGACGATGCTCTTCTGAGCAAGTATTTTACTATGGATGCAGTTTGATACTAGGAGGCTATATTATCAAATCTAGTCTTTCATTATAGGCCTTGCTTCCGGTATTGGAAAATACAGGAAAATTAAATTTTCTGAATTGTTGTATCAGAACCTTTTTTTCCCTTGTGTAATATACCTTTCATTTCCTTCAAAGACTTGCTGGTGCCTATAGAAAAAAGTAGCATTTTCTTTTTTTAAACTAGTTGATGAAAGCGTAATGAGGCAAAAGTTGGAAATTATTCGGTTTAGGAGAGGTTTCAGTCTGTAGGCTACAGGAAAATAGAGAGTGGAGTCAAACTTGAAAAAATAGCAATGAAGCAAATAAAGTTAGTGGGTATGGCAGTATTTTCTATTTATCAAATCTCTGTAGCTGAAATTTTAGAGTGGAATGGTTTCTCAGCTTTATTTCAGTTAGGGTTTGCGTCACTCAGAACCCACACCAATAGCTTAAGTTATTCTTGGAGAAAAGTTTCAGTGATGTTCCATATTTGTTGGAATATAAAATATGTTCTGTATTATTGCTTTCCTTTGTATGGATAATTCATTTTGAATTGCATAGTGGGGTCTGCTTTTTCCCTATTATTACGCCAAGTTGAAAGAGTCCCCAGTACAAATAAAAATGGAACTTTGAAGGTCAAATATATTTTAAAATGTATTCTTCAAGAATATTAATAATTTCAGAGGATGACAGTTAACACACAGGGAGGAGCATAATCTTCTGGGCAGAAATATCATATTCTTTTTGGGGAACTGTATTTTGCTGAAATTCGCGAGAGTCAAATAGCTGTATAAATGTCACTCACTGCAGGGAAAAAAAAAACCCAAAGACTTAAAAAAAAAAAAAAAAGTAACGAAAATGCCTTTGAGAAGATTTTATTACAATTCTGTGTGCTTTCAAAAATTGTATTTGTCAAGCATTTCCTAGAATAATTGGAATACAGTTGAAGCCAGGCTTTGACTGGTAATCTATGATTAGCATATACCCTCAGTGTCCTCAGTTGAGTTCAAAATGCACTCTAAACGTCTAAGTAGAAAAGATTTGAATTCTTAATGTAGGAAGCAAACTCTTCCTGAGAAAATACCATGGGATATTTTGTACAAAATACTATCACCAGATGGGTTTATTTTTTCCTTCATGGTTATCTTTCAGGGAGAAAATAGTCGGAAGACAGAATTCCCATCTACTTCTCCAAGAAAATAAATCCAAAGTTTGTGGGAAAAAACCTCCCAACAAGACAAAACAAACCAAGCAACATAAACACCCTTGCAAGTGGAAACTCGCTTTCCAGCTGCCTATCTGGATTGCTCCCAAATAGGGCAGAGAGTGTCTTGCAGATGGGAGAGGTAATTAATATTTCTGAGTAGCCTGTAATGCTCCAATGAAAAATGTATTGCTTTGCAAAGGTTCCTGACAGGGCTGTATCCTTTTCTGTCCCTCACCACCCTTACTCATTACTCCAAGGGAACATTTCCTCTTCTCTGCAAGTAGATTTGATGCTTTGGAAAGATTTCTATATCCTGACCAGACATTTAAAAGCAGGGCTTGTAGAAGCTTTCCAACTCATTAAACAAATTGAATTAACTTATTTAGTCCTCAGGCCTGAGGATGGCAAAATTCAATTTTGTGGAGATGGCAGCCTGGTCAGTCTTCAGCCTCCTCTTCTGTGTGCTTCCCCTTCTCCTTTGTGCCTAGCCCTCTTGGAGGGGTGCCTGACAGCTGCATGGTCTTTTCCCTGGAGCTTCTCACAGCCTCTGCTTTTATGGTTATTTTTGCTGTCCCTTTTGAGGCCTTAGACAACTGCTAGTTTTGCTGACTGTTAAAATTAATGCATGGGATCAGCCCTGTTGAGGACAAAATTATCCTACTAGAAGACAACTATTCGAAATACAGTATGTTCTGGGAGAGTATTTCTCCAGCGGTGAAGGTGAATACCCAGCTTCTGTGTAAAACTGATACTATGTGTTAATTGTTTCTATTGAGAAAGAACATATGGTATTGATTGGTATCATGAATTAACTACTCAAATGAAACAAAAAGAATTACTTTTCATTGCTGCATGTCTGCAAGGATGCACATTTTAAAGATATTTATTAAATTAAGGGTTTAAAATAAACGTAGATAACTGTGGCCTAGACAAAAGCTGACCCAGCCAAAAGCATTCTGTAGCTTGTCACAAGATGGTGACATCATTCACAACATACAAATATATCCCTGCCAAAATTTGTCCAAGCACAACAGCTGCAAATTTTCTTTTAGATGAGAAAGTTATTGAAGTAATATCTTAAGGAAATTTATGACTAGGGAGCTTCTATCACAAAGGCTTTGATAAATCTTTAAAAGAGAGAATGAAACAAATTGATCTGTTTAATTATTTGTTAGTTTAAATGTATAGCAAATAACTAAGATGATTTTAGCTAAAGTATTTTACAAAAACTATTTTTACTTAATATAAGTACAAATAGAGATTGCATACTGGTGGAAATTTATTGTAAAAATAAGGAACTGTAATTTCCATTTAGGAAATGTCCTTTTAGGAACACAGTAATAAAGATGATCAAGACTTATCACTGATAACAAGAAATATTAGTACTCTATTGTTCTCTAGATTTTCACCTGTATTTAAAAATGCTAGTTTCTCCAGACATTTAGATGTATTTCTTCCCCTCTCTCTATTAGTATTATTATTTCTTATTATTATCTTCAATTATTAAACTGTTCTTATCTCAACCCACAGGTTTTTAACTTTTTTCCAATTCTTCCCACCCTACCAGAGATAGGGTGTCTGGAGTGACTGAGAAGCTGTGTGGTACATTAGTTGCTGGCTGGGCTCAAACCACAACAGTAAATAAATGGATTTTGCAAAAACTTCATACATGAAATTGGGATTTCATCAGGGTTCTGAACAAATACATATTTTTGAGTCGTATCTGCTTCTGGCCATGGTTTTTAGTCAAAGGAGTGTTGGCATATTTAATGGCTGACTGTATAGTCAAAAGCAGAAAAATACCATGCTGTGTGAAGCCAGTGATCTATCTAGCCCTTTAGTGTAAAGGAGAGCATAGTTCATAGATGAACATGAGATTGGATGGTTCTTGCTATTTCTGTGTAATTAGAAGGAGTTTGGTAGCAGAGGGACCTCAGGGAGACCTCTGAGTGTGTGGGTCAGGAACTGTCCTGGGCCAGACTCACCTGAACTCCTCAGTGGACCCACTCTGCACCAGATCTGAACCAGTTAGGGAAGTTTCTGGCACCTCTACAAAAAAATATTTAAGAAAGGGTAATAGTCTCTAGGCAGAAGAAATGTAGAAGATGAGAGACAAAGTGAGGGCAGGAGGGATACCTGATCAGGGGCAAGGAAGAAACAAGAAGTATGCCTGGGCAGGATGAACAGTAGAGAAATAGTAAGATGCCAAAGGAAAGGAAGAGAAAGAAGAGAGATGCCAGGGCTGGAGGGATGCCTGAGCAGGGGCAGGACTGCAGAGAAGGCATAGGAGAAGGTACAACCCCCAGAAGGATAGCAGATAGTGGAGGAAGTCACACCAGAGCATTGGAGTAAAAATCAAGGAGCAGCAAAAGAAAAGGAGCCATTGTTAATTGGAATCCCTCAAGTGTTTTGTTGCCTGTGACAGAATGCCCTCTCTTCTTCCTTGGCATCTAGAACCGAGGGCATCTTGGAGGGTATATTCCTGCATTGTCTCTGCTTTCTAGGTTTCAATGATGAATTTGTTGAAGCTTTCTCTGAATCTTGATTGTGTGGTCTCCTTTCAGTCTTCCACTTTTCCCCTGAAGAAGCCCAGCTTGTTTAGTCTGCCCATACAAGGCAGCTATTATTCACTTGATTTTTTCAGTCGCCCTTCATGGACCTTTTCTAAATCGATTACATCCTTTTTAGAGGCGTCCATCCTTTCCAAGGTGACCAGACTTGCATTCAGCACTCAGGATGTGGATGCAGCAAGATTTTATACAGTCACAAAATTAAGTACTTTGTCTTGTTTCAATACCCTTCCTGAATGACATCTGGTGATCTGTTGGCTTTTTCGGCCATCGCTGCCTATGTATTATATTCTAGGTAAATTAACAGTAATTACATCACTGTGTAGACAGTAAGAGTAGATGACTTTGACTGAATCCTTTGCAAAGATTGCCTCTCTATGGGAAAGCAGCAAGCAGCCCTTATTTTGAAAATAAAACCTGAGAAAGTTGAGAGGTACATTCAGTACTCTCTGTGAAAGATGTTCTGTTCTCTGGCAATTTTGGTTATAATATTGTATAGAATAACCAGATGTTTTTTCTAGGTACTGGCATTAAATTAAAATAAAAACAAACAAAAGAGTTTTGGCCTCCAACTTCTCCATAAATCTAGTAAGGGAACAAAAGCCAAGTATTGTCTTCAATTGTTTGTTTCTACACAAATGTTATTCTCTTCCTCAACTTGATTTTGTAATGTACTTAGTTTAAAGGGATTTGATTTTTTTTATTAACATTGAGGCTGTTGTGCTGAGTTAAATCATTAGCTTGTCCAGATGAGCTATGTTGAGAAAGATGGGTTGTTTCTTTGTGCTGATACTGAAGTGTGCAAGTCCAAAATTTAGCAGAATGCTTGTTTCCTACTTGTTCTAGCCATTGTACTCTTCAGTATACAGGCTCTGTGCCTCCACCCATGTATTATGAAAATTATGTGCTGATGTATTGCTTATGAAAGTGTTACGTGACCTCTGAACAGTGGGTGCTAGTGCTGTTAGTATATGAAACATGAAAAAAAATTATAAAGGAAATGCATTCAAATGCCAGAACCATTTTTTAAATTGGAGGAATTAATCAAAGTAAGGCTTCAGAAACTTGTCAGGATATGACTGTCCTGCAGAAGCAACCCAAATTCAATAACCCAAACAAAGCATACATGAGCTTCACTTAAAAATAAAAATTAGTGAAGGAAAAATTGCTCCCTGTGACCCTTCATCTTGTCGTGTGTTTTCTCAAATATAAAAACTTCTAGCTATGTATTTTCTCTGTGGTACACTTCCTTCTACTTTGTCTGATGCTGTCTCAGGTGTTTTGGGAGGATTTTTGTACACTGTCTTCATATTCCTCACAGCTGTGTCTTTGTATTTTTTTGTGTTTTCTTGAAATGATCTTTAAATGCACGAAGGTTCTAAGAAGCTTTTGTTTGACTTCTGTACTAATCTCCTGCAGGGAAAACAAAAGAAATTGAGCTATTTAAAAAAAGAACCCAAAACAACAGGAAAAACTGCCACACCACTAACAAACAACCCTGTACACAAAACCCCAAAATAAATAGACAAAGTAGCTTTTGAATCTTCAAGAACCACAGGAAAACAGTGTACAGTAGTTTTTTTAAACTGTACTTACAAGAGCTTTCCTCCAGGTGGACAACTACTATTGTTTTAAAGAATATCACCTCAGTAGGATGCATTAGTATCTTGTCAGTTACACCTTTTCTACTGCAAATTCTGTTTGCACTGACTGAATAACTGTGGCTGATGAAAGACTTTTCTCTGTTAAGGGAAATAAACTTTTGTTAATTAGTTTCTGACCTGTGTTCCATAGCTATGCTGACATGGAGTGTGTTCTACTCCAAACCATTGCCTGTGTAAAGCCTTGGGCTGGCACTGGCTCTCCCATCACTTCTCCATATCATAAATAATCAAGTTTTATTCAAATGGGTTCCCTGATAGGAATTCTGGTGTTAATACCAGTGGTGCAATATGGGGAGTTAGACAGTTAAGTCATTAGTAGGCCCTTTTAAGCTCTAGGAAATAGATGTTCTGCAAACATTTTGTTGTCTTCTTAATCTCGATTGAATTTTCTTTATCCCTTACTTTGCCTGAGTGTGTGACAAAGTGGTTTATGTGAACAAAGTACTAGGATGAAGTCCAAGTTTGTCTGAAACTAAAACAAGCCAGTAATTAATTGTACTTGCATTCCCATATGGCTGTGTGCTTACTTGCTTGCCCTCTTTGTGAGCTAAACTGATAGAAATCCCTGAATCATGGATGGGAAGACTGCATGCAAAATGACAAGAGAGTATGTCTAAAGATGGGAGCAGATGAAAACATCCATTAACTAGGAAATGATAAATTCAAAGACAATGGAAACAGCAATCTCTTGAGACTTTTCCCTCATATATATATATATATATATAAAAATATATATATATAAAAGTTCTATATCCATGGGATTTCGGCTTTATATGAATTAGGTACTTCTGGAAACTGTTTTCTTTACCAGGATTCACAAACCAAATCCGTTAGTCAGTAGTGATCATATCCTGTAAGTTGAAATTATTTTTATGGATACATGTTTTTTTTCTTGTAGTCAGTGCTGAGGGAATTATGTTGCTCAGTGGTTGAGAAATACTGAGATTAAGCAATGTTTTTCCTGTTTACACTAGATAAGTGTTAAATATATGTAACCTACCTGAACCCTTTTGCCAGGTAGTGAATAATATTTAGCTTTAAATAAAAATAACTAAGAATTCTGGTAAATGTAGTATAGGCTTGATGATTCTTGTCTGAAACTAAATAAGCTGTGACTGTCAGAGCAATACTTTCAGTAGGCTGCAGATACTAACAGGGTTTCTTTTGCTTTGTCTTTATCACTTTCTTGATCAGGGAGTTTGGCTTTGGATTTTTTGATACTTGGTTATTTTCATAAAAATGCTTTCTGCTTCATGCTTCTGACATGTACCACTTGCATTCCAGCTGTGTGAAAAAATATGGGAGCGAGGTTAGATGATGAGAGCAAATTCTGACTTTATGAAGTGAAAATCCTGTTAAATATCAAACCCTATTAATCTTATTTCAGGCAATTTGCTTAAGATGCTTGAGGCAACATTTGTTTTTAATTTTAAATATGCTTAGAAAACTGTATATTATAATTGCAAACATTACACATTTATCAAAACTAGAATAGGGAAGTTTCTCTTTCAAATTTAATACTTCATCATGATAATGCAGACTATACATTACTCTTGCCTGATTCAGGGACTTTCTTGAGTCATAAAGAACGCTCAGATACAAGAACAAGGGACACTTGTGTAAGACTTTCAAAGTAGACAGCCTTGCTTAATACAGATAGTGTTTTCTTTTTTAGTAAGTGCCTAAAGTGTTGTTCATTTGCTAATGATTATTTTGCCTTCTCTTTCATTATCATTTTTCTATACCTTTATGGTTTTGTTTTGAAAACAAAAGATTAATAATTGATCTGAGCAAGCAAATACAACTTTTGCAGGAAGAAGAGCTTCCATTTTCTTTTCTGTCAGATTTAAGTAAGGCTGCCTGCAGCTGGTAAATCCTGATTTCATTCAGTCGGTGGAACTTGATATTTATATGATGTCCATTTTGAAACTTTGCTGCAGAGAGGTTATATGGAAGGTAGTAGGATTAACACTAAGTATTTCTTAAGCACATAGAAGTATTTCTATGCAAGTGGAGAAGAGCTGAAAATTTTACCAGTGCTCAAGGGCTTATGGGGATAGGAAGGATGGTGGAATTGTTAACAATTACAGCAAAACATGAGGGGAAGAGTTGGGAGGAGGGAAAAGGAGCTGGTTTTGACATGCTGGTTTTTGTTTGGCAAGAGGTCATTTAAAGAAGATTCTGTAGAAGCAGTTCTAATTACAAGAGTGAACAAAAGGGAAGTGAAGAGTTAAGAAATTTGGGAATCATTGACACAGAGACTGTAATTGAAATCCTTGAGAACAGCTATGGTTGCCCACGGACAACCTAGTTATGCTGTGTGTATACTACAGAGCCTATTCCATCTTAAAAAAGTAAATCTTCTTGCTGGGATACTAATTCTGTAAAAACTGAAATAAAAATTGTCTTGAAACGTGGATATCTGTTGTTCAAACTTAAATGTGCAATGCTTATTTCTAGAGAAATTATGCAGAATTGCAGAAATCTGTAAGTATAAAATCCCTTCTCATTGAACCATAGCTTGCCCTCAGAATTACAATGGCAAATAATCCAGGTTACTTCATTATGTAAGATTTCCCTGAATACGCAAAAGGCAACATGATAATATAGTTGTGGTTTTAGCAAGGAAGCATCAAAAAAATTCTCTTGCAATAATGGTTGATTTTATGCACTGCATTTTCCTTAAGGAGACGGGCCCAATATTCCTTGATGTTCAAGTTACTATTTACATACAAGGAATTTTTGTTACCATGATTGTCTGAGAAACGCATCTACTTTGGATTTTCACATGCCTGGAAGTTACAGTTCACGCCCAGTGATAAAAAACATGCAGAATACTGACATAACTGGGTGTACTGTAGTTCATCTCCTGCTGACATGTCTGCCTTTTGGATTCAGCAAACATCAGCTGTTTAGAACACTGCAGTTAATAATAAATGGGGAAAAATATCAAGAGAATTAGTTTCTTCAGACATTCAGTCATGTGATAAGAGTCAGGTTATCTGCTTCTCATTAGCTTGTCTCTTTTTCACAGATTTAAAAAAGTCATATGGCTTCTCTTTTTTGCAGAAATTTACTGATACATAGGCTGTCATTTTTTTTTAACTCTTCTGTCTAGTCCTAACTGCCTTTTCAGTTGTTTTATCATCCATAATTTGTATACTTTGTGATTTATGCTCAGTTTTTAGGAAAAGTGCACAACCTCATGTTCATAACATATCTTACCTGGAGCATGGTTAAATTTCAGTATATACAGGCCTTGCTTTAGGAGCATAACTATTTTCTTAGTCTGTCACTATTGTTGATGTGTGGTTTACCATTTCAGGTTTGTTGTTTGTGTCTTTGTTGTTTGGTTTATTTCTTTTTTCCCCCTTGATTCTACTTCGCTTTGCTGAAGAATGGTCTGATCAGGAAAATGAATGCTTTATTTTTAATTAATGGTATTGAAAATATGTGGCGTTAAGAAATCAGTTGTAGAACTGATTCAGACACTGTTCTGTTCTGACTTTTACATTGATGTCAATGCAATTTAATGGAGAAATAATGTCTTGTTGGATTTCAGAAAAGAACATGAGTATATTAAAGTATATTTACATAAGTAAAGTATATTCGCAGAATCATCATGGGGTTGCTATCCTTTGGCATGAATGTGGGTGTTCTTTGCTAGTATTCAAAATCTATAGCTCTATTATGGGTTGTCAACTGAAGGCCTTCATTATTCTGAGAAGTGATTTCAAGCTGCAAGATGTGAATCAGATAAAAATCCCCAAAAGCTCTGGCATTCAAATTCAGACCTGCATCTCAACTTCCCTCAACTGTTGAAGGTCAGCTTTAGTCTCTTGTTGGTTCAGTTCTTGTGTCTCCTTTCTGAGTCTGGCAGAGGAATTGAAAAGAACATGGGCTCAGAGATGGAGGCTTATAAATAGAATCCACTCTATTTATATCCCTTCATGAAAGGTAGTGGTTGGTGGCTTCATTAAACAGCTGCTTGCATGTCCCATAAAATGAGTTAACTTTCTCCTTCATTGTAAAGATTAAATGTAATAACTTTATTATGAAGTGACATATATCTGACTTAGAAAAGTATAATACCTGGTACTTTGGAAGAGCTATATGAAAACAAATGGTGGAGCATTATACTGTTGTTCTTTAATGGCAGAGGATGTGGTTACAATATAAAAAGCACACAAAAGAGCAACTTTCTTTGGTCTTTATTGTTTTTACTGAATTTATAAGGGAAGGCCTTTTAGTACTAAGTGAATCCTTAAATAGAAATCCTGGTGACTCAGAAACTTTTTGGATGTTAGTGTGTACACAGTTACCTTCAATTGTTCTTTCAGAGAATTTTATGCTGACCGTTGACATGTACAACCCCATAATTCCAAGAATTTATAGGCAGTAATGGTTGTGCAAAGACTTAATGATGAAGCAGAAAACAAATGTATTCTAATACCACCCAGCTCTCCTCCAAGATAGCTCTGACCATCCTTTACTATTTAGGTTGCATAGGTGCCATGCTATCTAGTTTTGCGTTATCCAATATCTAAGCATACAACAGACCACAACCATCACCTTCTTTATAAAGTGCAGTTCATTATTTTTGGCAGTTTGGCGGTTGCTGTTCCTGGCAGTCCTGCTTCTGTCTCTTAAACCTGAGGGACTGGGATAACATTGTCAGACAGATCCATCTACAACAATAATTCTCTCTCTCTGATTCTTGTGTTCCTTTTTAGTTTGGATCTGTTTGAATTTCCCACTGAGATAACTCAAATCTGGACCCGAATATTCCCAGTTTGGTTTGATTGCTTGTCTACGAAACAATCCATCATATTTGAAAAATCATGGCAGTCAGGTGAAGTTCCTGACGACTGGAAAAAGGGAAATATAACCCTCGTTTTCAAGAAGGGGAAAATGGATGACCCAGGGAACTACAGACCAGTCAGCCTCACCTCCGTGCCTGGCAAAATCTTGGAGCAGATTCTCCTGGAAGACATGCTGACGCACATGATAAACAACAAGGTGGTTGGTGACAGCCAGCATGGCTTCACTAAGGGGAAATCCTGCCTGTCCAATTTGGTGGCCTTCCATGATGGGGCTATGGAACCGATGGACAGGGGTAGAGCAGTTGATGTCATCTACCTGGGCTTGTGCAAAGCGTTCGACACTGTCCCACACAACATCCTTGTCTCTAAATTGGAGAGACATCAATTTGACAGGTGGACCACTTGGTGGATAAAGAACTGTCTGGATGGCCACACGCAAAGAGTTGTGCTCAATGGCTCAATGTCCAGCTGGAGACCAGTAACAAGTGGTGTCCCTCAGGGATCGGTGTTGGGACCGATCTTGTTCAACATCTTTGTCAGTGATAGGGACAGTGGGATTGAGTGTGCCCTCAGCAAGTTTGCTGATGACACGAGGCTGTGTGGTTCTGTTGGTACACTGGAGGGAATGAATGTCATCCAGAGGGACCTTGACACACTTGTGAGGTGGGCTGATGCCAACCTGATGAAGTTTAGCCATGCCAAGTGCGAGGTCCTACACCTGGGTCAGAGTAATACCAGGCACAGCTGCAGGTTGGGCAGAGAAGAGATACAGAGCAGCCCTGCAGAGAAGGACTTGGGGGTGTTCATCAATGAAACTTAACATGAGCTAGCAGTGTGCTTTCGCAGCCCAGAAAGCCAACCGTATCCTGGGCTGCATCAAAAGGAGTGTGACCAGCAGGTCAAGGGAGGTGATCCTGCCCCTCTACTCTGCTCTTGTGAGACCTCACTTGGAGTATTGTGTGCAGTTCTGGTGTCCTCAACATAAAAGGGACATGGAACTGCTGGAAAAAGTGCAGAGGAGGCCACGAGGATGATCAGGGGACTGGAGCATCTCCTGTATGAGGACAGGCTGATAAAGTTGGGGCTGTTCAGCCTGGAGAAGAGAAGGCTGTGTGGAGACCTCATAGTAGCCTTCCAATATCTGAAAGAGAACTATAAGGATGCCAGGGACTGTAGTCATTAGGAACTGTAGTGGTTAGGACAAGGGGTAACAGGTTAAAACTTAAACAGGAGGAGTTTAGATTGGATATAAGGAAGAAGTTCTTTACTGTGAGGGTGGTGAGGCACTGGAATGGGCTGCCCAGGGAAGTTGTGAATGCTCCATCCCTGGCGGTGTTCAAGGCCAGATTGGACAGAGCCTTGGGTGACATGGTTTGGTGTGAGGTGTCCCTGCCTGTGGCAGGGGGGTTGGAACTTGATGATCTTTAGGTCCTTTCCAACCCTAACTATTCTATGAAGAAGAGACAAATGGTGTAACGCCTTAAGATTTTGTTTCTGATACCCTTCAGTTTTCATGTTTCTATTTCATTTTCTCCTATCTAATAATTTTCTTCAAATTTCTTTGAAGTGCATCATGTTTTAAGGTTTCTGTGGTTTATCATAATAGCAGATCAGAAACTTGGTTTCCAAAATTCATTCTTTTTATACATAAGAAACTGATGCAGTAACCTTGGACAGAAATATAACAGTACTACTGAGTATGATGTAGCTAATACTAATAGGATTTATTTTTTTTTTTAGTTGAATCCTTAGTTAGCACTGCACAATATAGCTCCTTTATTTCATCCTGAGGTTTTGTTCCTGATGGGATTAACTTGTTTATGTGCTGGCCAGAACATTAGTCATTACATTAGAACAGGTTCTATGTTAGGCAGGAGAAAAAGGGAAAATCTGCAACTGAATTTGTCCCAGAGCTCTCCTCATGAGAGCAAAAAGGCAAAATTTCCCTTCATTTGCTCATGGCATAAAAAGGAGACAAATCTTGTCTGCAGACGCTTCTTCAGTATTTGAGGCTGCTCCTAGCGCGAGAGTTTACACTATCCGCGGCTATGAAGCTCTAGCTAAGTGGGGGAAACAAAAAGCAGTTCGCTGGAGGAAAGAAATGGCCTGCATTTTGGAAAATGGTAAGCGGCTGTAGCCACGTCTCACAGATGCACTGGCATTGCTAATGGACTTAAACAGCCTTGTGCCACCCATATGGAAGAATTTGTGTAGCTGATGCCTCTTCTTTATGCAGGAATAATACAAATGCTAGGAGTCCTACAGTCTAGTCCTTTTGTGTGTGTTTATTGCAAGGTGAAAAAAACTAGCTGGATCATTGATATAATTCTAGTGTTAACTGTGTGGGAGGAACACTTGTCACTAAACGTGACCATTACCTTCCAAAAATGTCTTCATGTTGTGGTCATTTTTCAATTCTACATTGTTTGCACATTAATAACAGACCAGTAGATCTTATTTGAAAGGCAGTTTATGGTTAGTTGCTGCTGAGAGGATTCTTGTGAAACTAATTGATCTCAAGGAACTCTGTATTTAGGTTAAGGTGACTGAAAATCAGAACTGTTGATCTCAGTTCCCAGTTCTTCTGCTAATAATGTGTGGCCTTGTCTGAGAATTAACCTCTGCATGACAACCTCACATTCTAATATTCTCACATCATATTTCCTCTGGGCTATTCCGGGTATAAGAATGCATCCTAAGACTGGAAAGAAAAAATAGTGCTGGAATGCAAAGTGATTTTATTGCTAAATATGCCAAGTATGCATAAGACTATGTAAGAGAGGACAAGGGGTAATGGGTTCAAATTCAAACAGGGGAAGTTTAGACTGGATATGAGGAAGAAATTCTTTACTGTAAGGGTGGTGAGGCACTGGAATGGGTTACCCAGGGAAGTTGTGAATGCTCCATCGCTGGCGGTGTTCAAGGCTGGATTGGACATAGCCTTGGGTGACATGGTTTAGTGTGAGGTGCCCCTGCCCCTGGCAGGGGGGTTGGAACTAAATGATCTTAAGGTCCTTTCCAACCCTAACTATTCTATAATTCTATGATTCTATGACTTTGTGATTTTTAAAAAACCCAAAGGGCTGAAAACTAAACTGAGCTCACCTGTTAATTGCCTACAGCATATGAAACTTCAGTAGTCAGATAGTCACTTTGGTACTGAGCATGACTAGGCTATGTAAAAGCTCTGGAGAAGTGTTGCTCTGACTCCCTGAAGCTTAATGATGAGATGGAAGTCATGGTTATTCTGTTGCTCTTTCAAGAAGAACATTTCTGTATAAATTTAAGGAAGCTACTTGCTTTATTCCACTTCATTTAGGGTGATCTTATCAGGTTAAAAGTGAAAGGTGTATGTCCCTCACCCCTATGTCCCTCGGGGTCACTCATGAGCTTGAATGCAGAGGCGCCTGTATGGCATAATGCTGTGCAACATTGAAATTCCCCCTTGTATAGCAGTGTGCATAGCACTGTCGTGTCACTAACTTCCACCATGATGCCAAATCAGCATAACACTGAGCCTGGGACAACTGGACAGGGCTAGTTAGCTTTATTGCTTCTGAATTTGGGTTAGTTCATCTGACCTTTAATTAGTGTGTGCTTAAGTCCTGTTCAAGATACATGTCTCTGATTGCTCATTGTTGGTTGTCTGCACAGCAATGTCACTCTCTGTAGTCTGGAAATGCAAATCACTAAGGTAAGGCGTGTGAAATCTTTTTATGGACCAGCATTAAGTTCAAAAAGAAAAAAACCCCAACATATACATACATGTATTTAAAACAGCTATTCAAGAGGTAGAACACATGCAGCTAAACTTCCAGGCTAAATTCTGAACTGTCTGGCAGAATGTGATTAAAGGAGGAAATATAGTTTTGACTCAGAGATTTTATTTCTCTGAGCAGATCTTTAAGATGTGTAGAAATAGATGCAAAATATTTGTGCTGTAGCCTGGCAAATGGCAATACTATATGGAATCTATTACCAGGTGAATGGCATGTTGAGAAATGATTCAAGCTGGTTAATATATGGAGCTCTAATTCTGCAGCAGTGTCCTGGAGAATACTACTGAAGCAGCAAGTCACCTGTCAAAACACCATAGACCTGTGTGCATGTGTGAGTATATTTAATTGTCATATTACGATATCAATAACACTTGAGGTTCATGGCATTTCCTGGGACTTAATGATCAGCTGGGATTCAGAGTCTGAGGCTCAGCCAGGTGCCATCTGCTTGTCCCAGCTAGTCATTAATCCCCAGGCAATTCCTTGTACTTCAGTCTGTATTCCTTATCAGAAAGTTCTCTTGCTGAAATTTGAACTGTGACTTAAGCTCTTGTTAATAATTAATTTTCCTTGGGAAGTAATGGTTTGCAATAAAATAGAATATTTCCCCATGTGTATTTAGCACTTAATGAGCTTCCAGTAATGTATGACTTGTGAAGTTGAGGGGCTGTGTTAACTCCAAAGAGTTTGGTGCCACACTGGAGTTCCCAGCAGTATTTTTGCAACATCAGGCAATGAAGTTGTTAGGAGTTCAGCTGTTTCATGAGGGATGTCTTATCCATCTCCTTTCAAAGTCTGTTCTTTCTATATTTATAGCATTTCAATGCAAGAGCTGTTAGCTGTTATACTGAATGTGTTTGGAGGAACCAGGATTTTTGTGTGCCTCTTTCATGTTCATATAACAAGCTTTTCTCTGGAATACTGGGAGCGGGTTAATAGGGAAAGGCACAGGAAATGTTAGAGGAAGGTGCATCCTGGGAGTGTATTTGTGCATCCCTTTTAGGAAGTGGCAATCTAGTTCTCTGTCATGTCAGTCAGCTTAAATCCACTCGATGCAGCCAGTTTCCTCCAATTCATGGTTGTGTAAGTAGAGCACTGATAGGCGTTTCTTTTCCAAGTTTCAAAGTCCCCTCTAGAAAAAAAAAAAAAAAAAGAAAAGAAAAAAAGCTGTAATTCCACCATTTCCTGCAATTGTTCTACCTTAAGCTGAAGAAGATATGTGTATAGCTGGGAAAAGGCAGGAACTCCTAATTGCCATTGTTACCTGATATGTTGCCAGAGTAAGGGGGGAATATGATAAGCTGTGACATCTTTGATAATGGAATTTTACAGCAGCCTATTGAACTGGATGGCCAAGTGAGCAACAAGAATTTGAATATATCTCCATTCATAGAAGTGTTGAAAGCAGAATCTTACTGCTATTCTCCTACAAACCCATTCTGTTACTTTTACTTTGACAGCCACATGGTAAGATTCAAATTTTCTATAGCTGTCACCTTGTCAAGATGGATATCTGATGTCCAGCCATTCCTTATCCCAGTTTTGCTTAGCAGCTTGAGCACACTGATACTTGAGCACACTGCTACTGTAGGCAGTTTGTGTATGTCCAAAACATACTTTAAGAGAAATACTGGCTATCATATTGCATGGAATAAATCACAGCTCAAATCCTTTCAGCTGTGTACTACTGATAATAGCAAACAAAGAACAATTCTGTTTTACAATGGAGAATGTATCTCTAGGTAGCTATACTGCTGCTATACTACTATACATAAAGTACAGTTTAGAACTGAATGCGCATGGTTTTAGGGTTTAGAGTTATTTGATAGTTGAAATTCAGTGCAGACAGATAAACCAAATTTCTGGACTGCAGTGAAAATTTATCCCAGAGTTCACAAATAAGAGGTTTTGCAAAAGTCTGTAGTCAGAAGCAGGTCAGATCAAAGAGAAAAATCCACTCTTCTATCTATGGAGATAGAAAAATCAGACCTTCCTTAGTGTTCCACAGGTCCCAGAAGCCTTTCCAAATCAGACATCTACAATGTCTCAAACCTGATTTGGGTAAATGTTCAGAAGTTCTGAGTTTTTCCAGAATATAAATTGATGTAGAGTCTTATGTGGGGAAATACCATGAAATTCCTGATGAATTTCTTACTAACTTCTTAGCAGTGACGAAATTCAAGCATTTCCAGGTTGATTGCCACGGCCTTTGGAAATGGTTTAAACTAAACCACAAAATGACCCATTTACCTCTCAGTAAGTGACCCTGTAGGAAGTTAGTAGAGGATAGCAATTAAGCTTAAGATTGACGTTCCAGCTTCTTTTGCATTTCCCAGGCTAGACAAGCCCTTATATAAGATTGTTTTGATGTGCTGCAATCAAGGTATGGATCTTGCTAAGGTTTTGCAAACTGTCAAGTCCATGAAGTTGTTGGGTTTTTATCTGGTGTCTTTGAAATATAGTCAAATCAGCGCTAATGCACAGATTTCCACTTTCAGATCTCAGTTGAAATTAGGGAGGGTAGCAAAATGTTACATGTAGACAAAGCTGTCAGATTAAAAATAAATAAAATAATTCCAGCCTTTGCTAAGAATTTAGATATCCTTATCCTTGAACAGTAATCATTACTATATCCTAGCTAGTTTGTTTATTTTTATAGGATTTGTGTATTGTTTTGGGTTTTGGTTGTTTGGGGCTTTTTAATTTTCCCTTTATAAAGCTTAGAGGTAAAGAAGAAAAATTGGAGGTATTTGACATCTTCTTCAATTAATTTTTCTTTAGAAAGCGTGACAGCTTGCGTGCTTCATCTGATCAACATTGGAAATTAATGTCTGGCTACTAATTTAAAGGATATTTGTTTTATAGCTCAAAACTGTCGCTTATCTGTGGAAAAATAATTTGTTGTGTTGAGAAATATGAAGGGAAATGCTCCCTGTTCTTATCTAGATGAGCCAGTAGAGAGCAGTATCTTTCTTGGCATTAATTTTCATATTTGCTGGCTGCAGTGTAGTTCACTTTTTCTCAGTCAGACTGTGAATACTTGGAAGCAGACATGCTCACAAACAAATTGCCATTATGGAAGCAGATTCCATGTCAGCACACTGGCAGAACAGATGGAGATTTAAAACAAAACGATTGTTTAGAAAAGTTGACATAGCATTACTTTTCTTTAGTAAGTTTACTCCCTACTGAGCTATCTGGAACAAGTGATAGTTTTATTACATTAGCTATGAAGTGTGTAGTTAGGTAAAATTCAGCATGCAGATAATCTAATGGGATCCCTTGACTAAAATAGTCACTCATAGGTGTAAATGCCTTTCATGGATGAAATGTAAATGAAATGCTGCTACTTTTAATTTCTGTGGAATCTGAGGCAGGTTTCCATATTCGTAGATTTAATCCTAGTAGAAATAGGACAGAGGTGGTAAAAAATGAATTTGGAAGCAGAATTTTCAAACTGAATCAGTTAATTTTACTTAATTTTGATTTTGTTCTTCTTTCTGTTCAGTCCTTCATCTGTATTATCAGAATGAAAATTTGAAATTATGTCTTCTTTTATCAAAATGCTCCATTAACTTACTACTTTAATAAGTAACAGTACTATAAAAACCCTAAAGTTAGCAATAAGAAACCTAAAAATCCTCACTCCCTCTTTGCTTACTTTTTGGCTCTGACACCACTTTTGAATGTGCTGCCTTATCTTTTTCAATGCTAGGTAATTTTAATTATTTAATTTTGACGGTTTTGAAGGTGTGTCACATTATAGCACATCAATGAGAGTATTTTTGCTTCACAAAACAAGTGGATAATAACAGATTGGGAAACTGCAGTAACTGAAGAACTTTGTATTCAGTTCTGTATGGAAAATATTTTTTCTGGATTAAAGCTGTTGCTTTTGAAGTAAGTGAAGTTATTTTTTCTTGTTTAGGGTTCAAGTATTGAGACAGCAGGTGTTGTTTAGTTTCTATTTATATACTAGGTTTTACCAATGAGCACGGAATTCCCCTCTCTTTTCTAGATGGGTGGTACTTCCATTTCGTAGTCCTGCATCCATTTGTTTCTCCTTTCTTATGTATTCTGTTTGATTCTTTCATTTACCCTCATGCACTTTCCTTCATTGACTACTCTCCTGTCTTTGTCTTGGCTTTCACTTCCCTATGCTTGCTTATTTTCACTCTCATCTCTTTTTATATTACTGTTTTCCCTTTGCTTGCTTATTTTCACTCTCATCTCTTTTTATATTCCCGTTTTCCCTTTGCCAGTTCTCTTTTCCTGTTATTTTTTCCCCCTACCTCTCCAATCAACACCTCTGCTGTTGCCTTATTTTTATCACAACTTTCAGATCACATCTCTGGTTTTGGAAGTAGGGAGTGGTGAGGGATGGGATTTTTTTCCATTTTGCACTGTGTTCAAGGGCAGGCTAGATGTCCAGCAAGATTCCTTAAAGGGCTGATGGAGTCCAATGGAAATTTTCCCTCCCATTGCCCAAAGCAGACAGGAGTTTCACCAGTAAAGCTTTAAGCTTATTTTGCAGAATAACTGAAAATCACTCTGTTGGCATATCCAGCAGATCAGAAAAAAATGTCTATTTTGCGGGAAACCCCACAGAGCTTAATATTAACATTTTAAACCTCCTTATTAGAGTTTTATTTGCTTGTGGATACAGTGTAGATTTTAATATGCAATTATAGCATACCTTCAAGACAGTGGAAAAAAAATAGAGCTATTTACCATAAAAATAAAAGAAAATTACTTTAGAGAAATTTCTCCAGAATACAATCAAATTATAAGTAGGATTCATCTACATGGGTCTATATACTTTCCTATGCTTACAGAAAATAAGGATGCTGGAGCACCTCCCATATGAAGACAGGCTAAGTAAGTTGGGGCTGTTAAGCCTGGAGAAGAGAAGACTGCATGGAGAACTTGTAGCAGCCTTCCAGTATCTGAAGGGGGCCTACAAGGATGCTGGATAGGGACTCTTCATCAAGGACTGTAGCAACAGGACAAGGGGAAATGGGTTCAAACTTAAGCAGGGGACGTTCAGGTTAGATATAATAAAGTTCTTTACTGTGAGGGTTCTGAGGCACTGGTACAAGTTGCCCAAAGAAGTGGTAAATGCTCCATCCCTGGCAGTGTTCAAGGCCAGATTGAACACAACCTTGGGTGACATGGCTTAGTGTATGGTGTCCCTGCCCATGGCAGGGGGGTTGGAACTAGATGAACTTAAGGTCTTTTCCATCCCAAACTATTCTATGATTTTATAAGACTGACTTATTGATCCAAAATTGTCTAATTGATAGCCTCAAGCGTTCACTGAATGTTACTGAGCTCTGTAAACTAAGGCTTGAAGGTCTTGCTTCTTCAAAGACTTTTGTCTTTGAATTTTCCTGATGTAAAAAGTCAGGTCTGTATATTCTGTTGGTAAAAATATTTCTGGTGACTGGAACTGCTGCTGCCATCAGAGAAATTAGTCCTCCATATTTATTAGGTGAAGCCTTTCCCCACTAATTGCATTTTGATCCTAGAGTTTTTGGTATTTCTTATCTGTTATGTTGCTACTCAGGTTTTGAGGTCATATATTTCATATCTTCAAACCCTGTCATAGCATTACTAATTTTTAAATGGGTTTGACAAGTTGATTTAAGGGTTTAGTTTTATGGTGTATGTTACTTTTTAGCTTACAGAGGGAGACCAACAAAGCTTAAACCTATTTAATATTTATATAGTTTCTGGAAAAGAATTGGAAAAATGTTGCTTGGTATCATTGTGAATTCAGAGCTAGGTTAAATGAAATTTGAAGAATCTCAGCTTCCAGTCATGAAGTTGTTATAGATATTAGAGACAAAGTCAAGAATATAGTGTGGTAATTATGAAAGGGAAATAGGAAAAAAGTATTAAAGCAATAACTGATTTAATAATAATTAAAACACTAAAGTATTTTCTGGGTGAATATTTACTTGTATTTCTTGAACTTCTAAGTTTATAATACAGTAAAAGATCATGCTAGAGGGCTGTTTCATGTAAGAAGACAAAGTCTTCCTTAGATTTGATAATTTTTTCATATTGATTATCCTGGAAAATGCTGCAAAAAATATTTCTTTACATTGAGTGTAATTTTCTTGAGTAACTACTAGATACTTGCTAAGGTAGGGAGAAACTGGAGTGTTTGATAAAGTAAACAAATGCATACAGGGCTAATCCAAAGCCCAAGATGTCAATAAAAAGATTTCTTCTCATTTAAAGAAGCAGTAGTCAGGCCAGTGTTGCAGAAAGCGTCTGAGTAGTGAACTTCGCTGGTGTAGAGTACAAAAGGGATTCTCTCTATGTATGTCCAAGCAGTGTGTTTGAAATGATTCCAGCAGAGTTTGGCTCTGATTTGACATTAATTTATTTCAGCTTGTTAAGCCACTACTATATGATTTAAAGAAATATGATTTTAATGGATGTGGATTAAAAGGTGGACTTTGACATGTAATTCAGTTTGTGAGCCTGACTGCTTAAATACCTCTGTTTTGCCAGCACATAAGACAATTTTCATCAGCAAAAAAACCCACAGAAAGCTTATAAACATCAAAAAAACCTGGAGTGTATGTTGGGGTGGAGGGGAAGTTCAGTTTAAGAATTTGAGCTCTTTGTTGAGTGAATTTCACGTGACTGTTTCTTATAGAAACCATTTGGGAAAGTTTATTAGTAGTGAAAGTCTTGAATCTTGTATTTCAGTTGCAGTTTAGATCTTCATGGGATTAATGGAACTGAACTGTATTGTAGTTGTTTACATGAAGGAAGAAGGTTATATTTTAAACATGTGAGTATAGAATTAACTAACTGCCCTACTCTAACCAAAAGTCTAGGTAGCCACAGTAAATTGTAAAATAATATTTAGAAATTACCTATTATGATTTGGGTGATTTCCCCCTTCTGCCTCCCCCCCCCCCCAGCCACTTAGAATTTTGGTAAGAGCAAGAATTGGAACAAGATAAAAGCTTTCTGTAGGGTGCAGCTTGGACTGAAGGTATTCCCACAGTTTTCTGTGCAATCTTTTGCAAAGTTGATTTATGAAGAGGAATTTTTGTCTTAATGCGCACATGGATTTCCTGCTGAAGTGGCTTGTGTCCATTTCATCTTATCCTGTCACCATTTATCCTTGTGAAGAGAGTATCTCTGTCTTCTCTGTAACTACCTATTAAGTATTGCAAGGTTGATCAGATCCCTCAAACCTTCTCTTCTTTTGGTTGAGAAAATCCAGTTTCTACACTCATTCTTCATGCCTCAAGGTCTCCAACTGTCTTACCATCTTGGTAGCCCTCTGTGGGCCTCTTCAGTTTTACAGTGTCTCTCCTGAAATGGGTGAACTCAAATGGGGGTCACTGTTCCAGGTGTGGCAAAGGGAAATCATGATACCCCTTGATAAAATGACTGTACTTTTACTGATGCAGCCCAGGACATGGTTCACCTTCAGTGTTGCAATGGGACAACTGCCTATTCACATTCAGCTTCCTGTCTGCCCGTACTTCTAAAGCCACACTGGCTAGTGAGATCCCAGCCTTGGGATCTTGCTGCTTGGGTCTTTCTATCCCACGTGCAACACTTTAGTTATCTTTGTTAAACCTCATGCATTTCTTATTACTCCAGTTTTACAGCCTGCTAAGCTTTCTCTTCCTAAGGCAGATCTTATCGCTGCTATACCTACCTCTATTTCTAGCTTGGTGTCATCTCCAGATTTGGTGAGTGTGCACTCCATTCCATCAGCCCAATCATTTATACAGGTACTGAACACTAGTGGACCCCAATAATGGTCCAAGAGGAACTCCACTTGTAACTGCTTGCATCTAACTTTGAGCAACTGAACACCACCTCTATGCTTTTGCTTTCCTTTATTGACACTCTGATAGTTTTCCCGCATGTATTTACTGTGGATATCTGGATTGGAGGTGGCAATCTTGTGAATGTAAAAAAATGTACCTACTTGGTAGAGATTTACAGCATTTACAAAATCATAGATGGTTGTGACGTGAAGAATTAATGTGCATAGGTATTTACACCCACCCATCTGGTAACTGTTTCCTAGACAGTAACTTACATAAGATTCATGCATTTCAGATCATTTTGAATACTCTAGAGACCAGCAGTAAAAATGTAAATTCACACACTTATTTTTTGATTCAGTAATTTCTGAGGTATCATCTTTTGCTATTTTTTTGTTCATGTTGTCTCATATGAGATATCAGCAATAAAATTATTACAAATAATATTGCTAGTGTCACAGAAGTAGAGGTGAATGGTCATTAGAGTGTCAAAAAAAGATGATGTTAATGGATTTACATGCTTAATGGCACAATGTGTTTGGTAGCTTGGTTCCTATTATGATTCTTATTCTCTGTTTTGAGATAAAGGGTACAGTAAAATTATTGGTCTCAGCGATGAGAGTTTTACTGTAGCTGGCATCTCTCTTTCTTCTTCTCCCTTTCTTTCTTAATAGTTTCTCATTTGTTTATTTCCTGTTTCAGGTGAAATCTCTGTGGAAGTAAATATTTATTCTTTGCCCAGTTATAAATCACTAGGAAATCTTAGTTTGGCTTTGGATGGGACTTTGCTCACCTTGTGTGTCAAGTGAGGAGTGATGATTCCTGGGTTAAGTTTCAAATGACAAAAGCATGTCACTTGTTCTTTGATCTTTAGTTTCAAGGATTGATGGAAAAAATGTAGTCATCTGCTGTTCCATTAAAAGTGAGAATTAAATTGCACAGTGGTAAAACTGCGCATGCAATAGCTGAGCATCATTTTGTAAAACTGGACAAACATCCTGCCTGTATCTTATGAAGAATTTTTTTCACTTTTCTGTTCAGCTGATTTAGTACAATAAGTCATGTTGGAAGCTGCCTGAACTTGCTTCCTCTTTCCTTTTCAGCTTCCTTATTTTAGCTCAGATGGTATTTCACTTTAAATCACATAATACACTAGAAGGTCTGTTATTTGACCTAGTACTAGGGTCACACGACCAATCTTAGCTAGTCTAAAATTAAATGTAAACAATGCTAAAATATACCAAATAATTCTTAATTTAAACTTGAGAGCTGCCAAGTAGAGCAGTACATTACTGCACATTAAAACGTAATTACAGTGATGTCTGTTAATCTTTTAAGGTGTTTGTAAGATGAATATGCCAAACCTTTCATTCCACAATGTTATTATTGCAGCTGTACCCTATTTATTGAGGGCTTGAGGAGATGTTTCCTATTTTGTTTGATTTATAGTCTTACAACTTCACAAATAGTAGGAATTTTCCACTGGTGACTGCAAAATATATAGAAAGGACGAAATTATTTTTAAAATTGATCATGTTTCACAAATGCCCATTTCTACTCTCTAGTCAAGTATTTTCTACTTCTGCAGGGTTTTTTTTTTCTTCTTAGACATGATGAATGTGTTTACAGAGTTAGTTTTCCAGTTATAGCACACCAACAGGATAATTTTTACCATGGAATTCGTTATCTAGGAAAGTTAAAAAGTCATCAACTGTGGTTTTAGAGACACAAGCTATAAAACCATTAATATCAAGATTAAATTGTTTGTGGGTTTTGGTTTTTGTTGTTTTGTCTTTACTTAGTTCAAATCTATAAGTGTAGTGGCTTGAGCAATTCCCTGATAAATTGCTGTGAAAGAATGAGAAAGGCTAGGAAATGTTGCATGGCTTGAGAAATACTCCATGAAGGCACTGTGAATTGTTTAAGACAACAAATCCACAATTGCTGTGAATTAATCTAACTTCTTTGCTGAAGCCTCATGAGCTGTTTCAGTACTATGTTCATTTCTGTTACACAATGCCTCCAAATATTGCTAGATGGGTGTCCTAATATGTTATATTGTGTGTCCTAAGAGCATCTGTGGTTGTTTTTCTGCTAATCTGGCATGCAATTAATTTACATTAAAATCTTGCTTTGATGGATGTGTGTGGTGAGCAAGATAGTTTTAGGTGGCCAGTTTTGTTTAGTCACTGTAATTCATTTGGGGTCAATAGAAAACAGAAAAATACTTTTTACCCTCAGAGAAAGTGAATTAGCAATGCTAAAAAAAAATGTGAAGTTATTTGACAAGATGTAGGGCTTCTTTGTTTAGCTGTTAGTTTTTTGAAGCATGCTGCCTTACAGCTAGGAAAACTTCAAGCAATTTTGCCAGTGTTTTGTGTTGTCCATGGAGTCCAGATGAGTCTTTTTTCCATCACAGGCCCAAAACAGACATGAAACAATTATTTTAGGGGTTATTGTCACTCTTTAGGTTGTCCTATTTAATACAGCATTGCTATGAGTAAGAAAAGCCAAAACTACAACTATTGTTAGTTGGGAGGCTGTGTGTGGCAGAGAGGGTACTTTTCTTAAAACAATCTTCATGGGGCTGTGATTCGCAGAAATTCTGGCATTTTTCAAGAAACTGAAGGTCACGGGCTGCTCATCTTCATGTATTTGTTCCGCTGCCTGAAGGGAGTAACTTGCTAATGATCAGCGTGTCCCCATTGTTCGCAACATGTTTTAAAGGGACGTCTATAGATTCAGGATAATGGTATGAACCTCAGTCTCACAGCCTAACATGGGCGAAGCTTTCACAACGTTCACTGGCTTACAGCATAAACTGTGAAAGAGAGTGTCACTTGTAGCAAGGGCAAAGAATCAAGACCCTGTTTCAGTTTTCATTAAGGAAGAAAAGAAAATAAAATACATATTATACATCGTCTGGTCATTGTTTTTAACTGTTTCATTAGAAGCTTCCTTAAAATGGAATTCGTTGTGCATGTTTGTGTCCCTGTGCATGTGTTATCCAGGTATTTCTCTTTCATTTGCTGTGGTTTATAGTAAGATAAAGCTCGGATTAAAGTGATGAAAGCTTGAAGAGCAGTTTTAAAAGTGTCTTTTGAGTTCCAGAAATTCAGCTATTATGAATTATTATTTTGAAAATAATGAAATACTGTCATTTAAAAAGAATAGGCAATTTTTACAAATGGTATTAAGTTTTTAAAAGCTTAAAAAGATTTTCTAAAATGGGTGGGACTTAATCATCAAGATTAAAGCTGGATTTCTGGTTAGCTTTTGCATCTAACATATCTGCATTACAGTGCTGATCTTTTGTTTAGAGATTAAGAGTACACTGCAATTAGATTCCATTTCTAGTTTAAAATCAATACATTCAGAACACAAAACCATTTAAATTTTTGGGGGTTAATTTTTAGAATAGAAGCTGAAGTTTTGATGAAAAGTAGTTTTCCAGGCCACTGGAAGATTTCATTATATAATGCTTTTTGGAGACACATAATAAATGTTACTGGTAAAGTAACATTTGTTTTTATGAAAAGTATCAAGAAACATTTACTTTATTAATAATAGCCTGTTGCTTCTGATTTTGAAGTTTAACAGGCACAACAATATTAGATGAATCTTTTTGTGTATTGAAGATAATGAAAGCTGAATTTTCATTTGGCTGAAACTTGCATTACTGCACCTGCAAAAATGAATATGAATCTTTGTTTGTTCTTATAGAGAAAGCGTAATTGGCCAATCCAATATCTGTTAGTTAAATATGTGTACTTATGCCTAAAGTACAAAATCAGAAGTCCTGCTTAATATGACCTGCTTATTCAAGAAACCTTGTCTCTATTGCTCAGTCTTGCAACACTGGCTACTATCTTTTGTGAACTGAGATTTTTTTGGATCAAATTTAGCTAGTAAGGAAATCAAAAAACTTCATCATGTGAGATGCGTGATGGAAAGCCTTTGAGAAAACTACAAACACAGTCAAGGCAATCCAAGAAGTCCTTTCAGACAGGACACACCTTTCTCTTACCAGTTTTTAATTTCTGATGTTAACTATGAAATCAGCTGAAACTCAGATGGTTGTTAGAAACAAAGATGACTATGCTTAATTTTAAAATGGATTGGTTCATCTATTCCTTAAGATTACATAGGAGCTCCTTGTCTTCAAATATCCAGGAAAGAGAATAATAATTTAATTGTGCAGAAGAGAAGCAATACAAATTGCACAGATTGCAGTGCAGGAAAACAAATGTTGCTATGTGCTTACAGAAATAAAGGAAGCTTTCCCCGGACATGGAAACACAGTACAGTCAGAGGTGATTATAGGATTTGTCTGTTTCTGTTTGGGAGATCTTAATTTTAAAATTAATGAATATTACTTTAGGTGGCAGATTATTTTACTTCCTGCTGATAGAGCATTTTTATCCTGGCAGTAGTAAATATGCTGTCAGTAACTTAGAAATTCAGTAGGATTAACAAGAATTTAGTGTAAAATCTTACTATAGTTAGGTATTGTAAATGGCTTAAAGGTCTGTTTCAGTTGTGTTTTTAAGGAATAAGGTTTGTTACCAATTTATTCACTTTTACAGACTAAGACTAGACAATGAACCATGGAGTCCTTGCTTTGATAACATAAAACGTACCTAAGTCTTTCTAAATATGAAGTGTGTATTTGCAGTTTCATTGCTAACAATTAGTCAGACAAAAAACCCCACAAAACTTACAGTAAATATCACGAGGCCTTTGAAATATCAAAAAGAACTAAAACAAACAAATAAACAACAAAAAAACCCCACCAAAAAGTACTTGGCCATTCTTCAGCTTCTTGTTTTGGTCCATGTCATAAAAATAGATCAACTGTTCATTCAAAAAAATAGATTCAACTGTTATATATGCTAAAAATAGAATCTTGGTGTTTTGACCAGTTGAAAGGCACATGAAAAACAACAAGGTGGTTGGTGACACCCAGCATGGCTTCACTAAGGGGGGGAAATCCTACCTGACCAATCTGGTGGCCTTCTATGATGGGGCTACGGAGCTGATGGACAGGGGTAGAGCAGTTGATGTCATCTATCTGGACTTGTGCAAAATGTTTGACACTGTCTCACATGACATCCTTGTCTCTAAATTGGAGAGACATCAATTTGATAGGTGGACCACTCAGTGGATAAAGAACTGGCTGGATGGCAGCACGCAAAGAGTTATGGTCAATGGCTCAATGTCCAGCTGGAGACCAGTAACAAGTGGTGTCCCTCAGGGGTCAGTGTTGGGACCGATCTTGTTCAACATCTTTGTCAGTGATAGGGACAGTGGGATTGAGTGTGCCCTCAGCAAGTTTGCCGATGACACCAAGCTGTATGGTTCGGTTGATACGTTGGAGGGAAGGAATGCCATCCAGAGGGACCTTGACACGCTTGTGAGGTGGACTGGTGCCAACCTGATGAAGTTTAACCATGCCAAGTGCAAGGTCCTCCACCTGGGTTGGAGCAATCCCAGGCACAGCTACAGGTTGGGCAGAGAAGAGATTCAGAGCAGCCCTGCAGAGAAGGACTTGGGGGTGTTGGTCGATGAAAAAATGAACATGATCTGGCGGTGTGTTCTTGCAGCGCAGAAAGCCAACCATATCCTGGGCTGCATCAAAAGGAGTGTGACCAGCAGGTCGAGGGAGGGGATCCTGCCCCTCTACTCTGCTCTTGTGAGACCTCACTTGGAGTATTGTGTGCAGTTCTGGTGTCCTCAACATAAAAGGGACATGGAACTGCTGGAAAAAGTGCAGAGGAGGCCACGAGGATGATCAGGGGACTGGAGCTTCTCCTGTATGAGGACAGGCTGATAAAGTTGGGGCTGTTGAGCCAGGAGAAGAGAAGGCTGCGTGGAGACCTCTTAGCATCCTTCCAGTATCTGAAGGATGCCTATAGGGATGCTGGGGAGGGACTTTTCATGAGGGACTGTAGTGAGAGGACAAGGGGTAACGGGTTCAAACTTAAACAGGGGAAGTTTAGACTGGATATGAGGAAGAAATTCTTTACTGTAAGGGTGGTGAGGCGCTGGAATGGGTTGCCCAAGGAAGTTGTGAATGCTCCATCGCTGGCAGTGTTCAAGGCTGGATTGGACATAGCCTTGGGTGGCATGGTTTAGTGGGAGGTGCCCCTGCCCCTGGCAGGGGGGTTGGAACTAGATGATCTTCAGGTCCTTTCCAACCCTAACTATTCTATGATTCTATGATTCTAAGGCGTTTCAAGGTAAAACTGTACTCACGAAAGAGGAGAAAATGTTGTACTTCAAATAAAGTAAGACGAAAGTATTTTGTGGAAAGGTAGGTTTTTACCTGTTTCTGCCTATATCCATATTTTTAAGTCACACCTTTCTTTCAGTGCTTGCTACTGTACTTGGCTTCCTGTCTGCAGTGAAGATGGCTTAGCAGTCTTGGAGATTTCCTAGGGTTTAAACTGGCTGTCTGGCTGGTCTGTGGACTGAATGGTAGTCCATATCTTTTGTGATTTTCACTTTTGCTGAATATTCAAGTAAAAATCCAGATATATTCCCAACTCTAACATGAAAACTTGCTATAAGTATTTAAATCTCTTTAATATGATACAAGGATAGCGCATCTTCATGAGGTCTTTGCTTTAGATCAGGAGTGCAGTTTGAAGTGAATCTCCCTTTTGTTTACCCTCACAGTGCAATGGTTCACATTGCAGGGCAGCCAATGCCTAACTAACAAAATTAAAATGGAAATGTGCTTTAGAAGCAAGCTAGAAAAGTTTGCTATTATGTTTACATTTGTATAATTGTCTGAGGCCGATGTGTGAGCCCAAGGAGAGGCTGAGAACTTTTCAAGTTGCCTTCTAGGTTGCTTAGGAAGTTGCTGAAGCCCTGGAAGTCCGCCAAAGTTACAGCCAAAGTTGCAGCAAAAGGCTCAGAATATTTTGCTGGAGAGGTGCATATTTGTTACTGGAAAAACCAAGAGCATATTCAAAGATTTTCAAAGCATTTCTGCACAGAGAAATGATGCTCTGATTTTGTTGAAAAGCGGGCAGCTCTGCTGGTAATTCATAGGCTGAAAAGATGATGTGAACATTGAGTAATAAATCATTTATCTTCTGTTGTTTATTTTCAAGGAAACAATTGCTGTAAATAGGATTTAATTAAGGAAGTATGAAACACTTAAAGTTTCTTCTCCTAGTGTTGTTACTGTTACTCCCCTCCCTTAGAACTATGAATATGGGTCAAATAAATGTTCATGGCTCCATGTAGATTCACAGGCATATTGTGGGGCCACCACCTTGTTGAGGGTATTTTGTGGTAAAGAGGCCTCTGTCTCTAGCACCTCCAAACAGTCCCTTCCTGACCTAAGTGATCAGCTGAAAAAGAGAAACCCTTAATAACAATCAGTACCAAATATTTGGGCTCAGTAAGTAAGGAATAATTACAGAATAATTTAAAGAGAGCTAGAAAACATCTGACGTGTCTCTTGCCTTTCCATTTTTTTATTCTGGTCCGCCAAAGTAGCAGGTTTGAAACCATAGACATCTTTTTGACTCAGCTGGCAAATAATGGGTCACAGAAGACAAGTAAACATTAGTTCATACTTTCTTGCTTTTACTTTACCTTACATGGTGGTCTTCCAAGACCAAGACTCTGCCGAGTTAGATATGTAAATACAAAGTCTGGATATCTCTTGTATTCAGTATTTCATAGGGACATGAAATCTGCTATACTTCATTGCCTAGTAACTTGTTTTGAATTTTGATGTAGGAACAGACATGGGGTTGGTACTACTGTGTTAGCTCCCTCCAGTCTTCTGGCCAGGCATAAGTGCGTGGCGCTGCATAGTGAGACAAGGGGGGCACAAAATCACAAAATGAAATATATAAACCTTTAGAATCAATTTTAAGTAATGTTAAGTTTGATGGCTTTGTAACAGTAGCAATGGAAAATTACTGAGGTGCATGATTCACAGAAAAAAAATAGAGTACGGCTAGAGAACATACTGAGAATTCTTGTATAAGATAAACCGTTGTAGTTTTAGGCCTTTATGACCTTAGTACAAAATGAGTGTAAGAAAAACAGGCTAGAAGATCAGGACATAAGGATGAGGAGTATCTGGAATGGCAGGGGTCCAGGATGGGCTGCAGTTAAACTAACTGATAAGTAGAAGGACAGGATGATTGTTATGTCTATGGTGTAAACGAACCAATTAAGCTAGTATAAGCATCTACTGCACGTGCTTCGAAGGCTGCCAGCAGTGATGAAGACTGTTGGAAGAAGTAAACGACCCTCAGAGACCACCACCATATTTTTTGTACACATGCGGGGAACTTTCTGGAAAATGATGTAATCCATACGTAGCCTCATGAATATGTATGTATGCCCAGTGGCTATATAAGGACAGCTTATATAACAGTACGGGGACACACGTTAGGAGGAGCTATCCCTCATGTCTCCTGGCGCCGCAATAAAGAATAGAATCATAGAATAGTTAGGGTTGGAAAGGACCTGAAGATCATCTAGTTCCAACCCCCCTGCCATGAGCGGGGATACCTCCCACTAGACCATGCCACCCAAGGCTATGTCCAGTCCAGCCTTGAGCACCACCAGCGATGGAGCATTCACAACTTCCCTGGGCAACTGCTTGTTAACTTAAAACTTTGTTGGCAAGTTTGTTCCTGGAGTTTTCTCTGAATCAGTAGTGCTTGTGGAGGAGAGTTGCAGTCTCCTGTGCCTTCTCTGCTAAGTCAGCTCCTAGATGTACTTTTATACAGAACCTACTGAATAATGCTTGATAAATGAAATAGAAGCTTGCTGGTAACCATTTTTAATGTGTATCTGATAGAATCATAAAATGATTAGGGTTGGAAAGGACCTTAGGATCATAGTTCCAACTCCCCTGCCATGGGCAGGGACGTCTCACACTAGACCATGTATCTTCTGGTATCTGTGTATCCCTCTTGCACTGGTAAATCTGTGTTATATTAAAAATATCCTTTGAGAGATATAAGCCTTCAAAGCTTTACTCTTTGCTGCTGCTAAAGAGTTAGTGATTTAAGCTTTTATGATGAGGAGAATATGTTGCCTTTTGCCACTGACAGCAGCATTAAGAAATTACAGTGAAACTGATTTAATTTCAACACATTGATTTGAATTAATATGAGACAGGAAAATAAGGGACTAACTGTTCTAATTCCTTTTGAAACATCACTTTGGATTTAGAACAATCAACATGCCAGAGGATTTCTTGAATGCAATTTCATTAACAGAATGTATTGGTTTATTGTTGGCTGTGCAGTCTGCACTTACTTAATTTGTGTTGGGAGCATTCTTTAGAATAATGTCATATTTCTGTGATGCTATGTTTAAATCCTGTATAACCTGTCAAGTAATAGATCTCAATTCCAAGATTAGATTTCTTCTATTTGTATTTCCTCTATTATATTATTAGATTATAAAATTTGCAAAATTTGGTATAAAATTTAAGTTAGTGAAATGTTACTGCTGTTTATTCTTTCCTGATGGAGAATTGTGAACTGTCTCTTTCAATTGTAAACTTCTGTCTTGGAGAAAGTTGATTTCATTAGAACAGTTCTGATGCATATTTTGGCTGATAAGTGACGACATCACTTTGAATCTCAGGGGAGAAATTGTTAATGTCAAACAAAAACTAAACAAGTGGTCTGTTTAATACGAGATTTACAAAGGGATGTTTCCAATTATTCTACTATTTCTATGTGTTTGCTGCAGGGTCCTTTGCAAGTAGTTCTACTCAAGAATTTCAAAAATAGTCTGTTTAAATTTTCGTTGCCACTACTAGTTTGTTTTATTGTAACTATGCTTATGTTTGCGAATGGGTACTACATATTCACTTTGATAGTCAGTGTGATCCTGTAATGAAAGGACAGCTTCTATCCCCAGAGAATTTCTGCTTGGACTTAATCCGTAGTGCTACATACGCAGTATGTGCCAAAATACCCCTCTTCTAGTACAGTCTTCAACCTATTGGGAAACTAAATAGGCATTATTTGCGATATCCTTTCTATTTAATTTCTGTTTCATACTGTTTGCTTTTAACAATAACAAATATGTTTCAGTCCCTGTGAAGTCACTAAGGCTCTGATCCTGAAAAATATTAAGTGTTGATCTCAGGATCAACAGTAACAGCAATTAGCAAGATGCACATATGTGCTGAATGTTGTCTTTCAAAGCTTACAACTTTATCCATAGGATTGGTTTCTTTCATGACTTGCAAAAATGAAGAGAGAAGCGGGTATGATTATATGGAGTTTTTAGTCATAGACGAGCTAATCTCATTTTAACATGGAAATGTGAAAAAATGCGAACCAGAAAATGATACTGCAAGAGATGAATCCCTGGCAGAAACTGATGGTGTTTAAGAACCATTTAGTTTCTGATAGAAATGTTAGCTACTCTTGTAAGTAATTTTTGCGTATTTTAAGTATTTGATGAAGTTGTAGAAAAAATTTTAAGTAAATTCTGGTTGGTTAAGCCAACTCCTTGTTCTCTTTTCACTGAACCAAACCTGCTGTGTTTGTCATACACTCACCCATATAAGCAAATTGTATCAAAGAGACTTTTGTGCTGTACTTGCAAAAGTTCCAGTAGCAGTCCCAACTGTGAGTGCACTTCCTACCATTGTCATAAATCACTAGCTAGATGTTTTGCTTTATCTGGGAAATTCTTTTGTGAATCAGTGGGGGCACTAAAATTTATGAAAGTATGGTGAGAGCTATGCTCTGAGGTTTTTAGTTTTTCTGGGAATGAACGTATTTTTCTTTCCTTCCTCTTCACCCAGTTTTGTGATATTTCAGTTTTAAAGGAAATTTTATATACCCTAAACCCCATAATTATTGATGTTTCAGTAATGAGCTTGGAGCAGCCCTGTGTTGTTCCTTTTGTGATAAAAGACTGAGTATTTTTTGTTATTGTTTTTAACTCTTACTACTGCTTCTGTCCGTTTTGAAATGCACACTGTTCTACAAAATAGCTGTTTATTCCAAAGTTATATAGATGTCAGTTTGAGTCTGAATCTCCCATTTCTTTGTTAGGTGACTTTTTTAAACCCAGTCAGTGTGTCTAAAGTCCTAAATAGTAAGCATTCTTGGTAGGGGTTATCATTGTAAAAATGAAGTTTGTTATTCATTCATACAATATTTAGCTTTGTTGGGTGTTGCAGAAATTGCATGTTGGAAACATCTAATCACAGTTGTTAATATTTTCTGGACAAAAGGTCCTAGGAGTCCAGCTATTTGTCTTGCTATATTTCTTTTGAAGTAATCTTATGGAGTCTTCACTGCTAATTAAATGAAGTTTTAATAGTAACAATAATACCAAAATTATTTAAATTAAACTAAGAATACTGTTTTAAAGTCAGGTTTTGTCAGTTATTAATAGATGTATTTGACATTGGTAATCTGCACCCGTACGTTTTCAAATGTGACAAATTCTGTTTTCAGTTGTATCTTTACATTTCCCGGCACATATTTAACAAATATAAAAAATGCAGTCTTACAGAGCTTAGCTGTGGTACATGTTGCAATTTTTTTGTTGCAAACTCAGTGTAAATGGTTACTGTATAACATTCTTGGCACTTGTTCCTGATCATTTTATACCTCCTTTCTGAGATGGAGGTTGTAGCCCTCTCAGTTTTCAAACTTGAGTGTTGGCATAAAAATGCACTGAAGCTAATCAGTGAAGAGAGCCTTTAATCAGCTTAAAACCCCTCTGTCTAAAAAACTTTTTCTAAAAAGCATTTGCTTTGGTGTTTTATTTATTTGGTTTTTAAACCAGACCATTTCCCTGCTCTGTTTACAGTGCAGTTGCACAAACTGTTGAATCAAAGCAAATAAAGAGGCAATAATATCCAGAAACGTTGAGTCAGCAGATATAATGTCGTGCAACATGCTTAGTTCAGAATAAAGTTTTATAGGCATTATGAAAGCCCTTTATAATAACTCAGTTTCTCATAATTACTCTTTGGATTTATACTGATTAGTACAAGCAAGCTTTCCTTTGGGCTTTATCCTGGTTTTGTTGAGGTAACAGCAATTGCCATAGATCTCCAACTTTTCCCAGTCTGTTTCTACAGTGTACTCTAGGATATTATTGTAGCATAATAAGAGAAGTTGTTTTCCATAGAAGTGAATGTATTTTAATCTATGACTTCACAAATTGAAGTTAAAATATATTTCAGGGAGCCTCAAATATTTGAAATCTGTTCCTGATGATAATTTCAGGAGCTGTCAAACTGATTGTTCTGTGGTCGTATGTACTAAGCAGTTTAAATAATTACACTGTATTTCTTAAGAAGGTCCTCTTCACAGGGCAAAATAACACTTTCTGAAAACACTGTAAATCCTATGATGTTCTGACAGGCACTATTTTCAAAATGTGTATTTCAAATAAAACTAAGAAAAATAAAATGGTAACCTGTGGACACTCTGTAGTCTGAATATGTACAGTGTAAATTTTATGTGTTGTATGTGATAATATTTATTCCAAATTAATACAGATCTTAAGATATTCTCAGTATGAATATAAAAAGTGCTATAACTTTCAGATCAAAGGTTTGTCTAATGCAGTATCTTTCTCTGAACGTAGTTATTATTAGCAGATGCTTGGGGGGGGTAGTAGAAAAACATGACAGTGAGTGGAGTGATTCTATCCAGTGGACTCAAGAGTGTTTGTAATCCTTTTCAAAGATCATCAGACCAAAACAGCACTTGAAGTATATGGTGCCGTGGTATACATACAATAATCTTACAATCAGAACACAAGAGGTAGAAGTCTTTTATGATAGGCTGAAACCCTTTCGTGTTAGGCACTGTACAAGCACAGAAAAATAAAACCTTTGCTCCCCTTCCTCCTTTTGTTGAGCATAAAAGCTTTGACATTGACAGCATGACTCCACTGCCAAGGTAACTTATTTTATCAGTAATAGTTTTGGAAAACAAATGTGGATGGCTAAAAACTTTTTACAGAACCATACCTGTTTCTGCAGCTTTTGAGAATTCTTTTTAATTCCTCATTGTCCTCCTAGGCAGAAATGGAATGTGTAATGGAAGAATATAGAAAACTTTTCCAGTAGAGAGGTTATTGAGATGTGCCTTAAAATTCGTTATTTTCTTCATTACATCTGCTTTACATTACTTTGAAAATTGGTAGCTTAGAAACTTTTTTCATGTCACTGCTGTGAATTTTAATGCCTCTTGGACTACTATAGATATGAAATGGTGCATTTAGAAAAGAGCTTCGTATTAAAATCCTCCACTGAATGGAAATCATCAGATTGTGCCATGCCATTTCATTGTGCCAGAGCACAGCTAGTAGTAAGATGCCAGAATATAGAATGTCAAATGTAGAGCTTTGCTGGCAGAATCAGCCTTAGGTTTATTCATGCCTTTTCCTTCAGGGTCTGTGAGGCTGATTACAGAATAAGAAAGGGCAGAAATTTTCTGTTCCTGAGAAAGTACGTTTGTTTGTAAAATACTTCTTCTGAAATGTTTATTTTGAAATTGGAAGCATATTCTTCTCAAGTTTCTATTGTTCCTTCTCATACAAAATCCATCAATAAGCACTTTTTCTTAGAGCCAGCCTTAAGATTCATCAAAGGAAAAGCACGCTTCTGTAAACTCAGCTGAGTCACATTTGTTCATTTCATGCCAGACCTGCAGCATTACTTTGCCTTATGCTTCATTTTATCAGAAAGGTCTGCCAAAAGATATTCCTTATAGTCTTTCATTTCTGCATCTAATGAAAACAGAAGGTTTTCATGGGGTGGATGAAAGAGGCAATGTTTCTCAGACTGCTTCTGATTATTTTAATGGGAATCTTTACAATAAAGGACAGTAGGGGGAACTGGACTTTTTGGTCTCACTTTTTCCTAGACTATTCTCCCATATGTTGATATAGGAATATGTTAATATGACAAGTTGTTAATACTAAAGTACTTCAATTCTGTCCTAAAGGCCAAACATGAACATTGATGTAGAGAATCCTTTCTGGTAGTAGTACTGGTTTTTATCAGAGGTTTTTTAGCTTTAATTTTGGGAAGAGGAACACCAAATTTCACTGAGAGGACAGCATAGGTTTGATTAAACTGCTCTATGATGTGTAAACTAAGACATCCTGTCTTATACCTGATCTAACTGGGTTTGGAGATATATAAGTGTCATGGGTTCAGCAGCAGCAGTCATTTTTCTCCTCCTTGGTAGCTCGTGTAGCGCTGTGTTTTTGATTTTGGGCCTCGGAACAGTGCTGGTAACACCAGTGTTTCGGTTACTGCTTACTGATGTTTTGGTCTGGCCAAGGGCTTTCTGAGTCTCATGCCCTGCCAGGGAGGAGGAGAGCCGGGAGGAAGCAGAGACAGGACACCTGACCCAAACTGACCAAAGAGGTTATTCCATACCACAGCACGTCATGCCCAGGATGGAAAGCAGAGAGCAGAGACCCGGAAGGGTGGGGGTGCACTGCATGGTCGGGCTTGGTTTTTGGTGGTGAGAAATTGTATTCTTTCCTTGTATTTGCCTTGTCATTATTATTATTGGTGGTAGCAGTAGTGGTTTGTGTTATACTTTAGTTACTAAACTGTTCTTATCTCAACCTGTGGGAGTTGCATTCTTTCCGATTCTCCTTCCCATCCCTCTGGGAGTGGGGGGAAGAAAAAGGGGGAAGTGAGGAGAGAACGGGCTGCGTGGTTAGAGAGGCTTAAACCACGACAATAAGTCTATTACTTGTTACACTGAAAGTCACTGGCTCATTTTGTATTATAACTGTCAGTGTGCTGACCTAAAGCTTTATTCAAGGCTATAGTGAGAGACTAAATTTGCATATTTGACTGTGATCTGTCCTAATTTTTGTTTTCGTAGTGATAGCAATTCTCTTGTGATGAGGCTTCTATATCTTGCAAGTCAGCTAGGTCACCTGTGCCTGCACCATTGTTAACAGTATGTCTGCATTAGAATGTACTGTGAAGTAGTTTCATGATGTGACTCTTGCATTATTATTACTAGCAGAAATAAAACAGACATTTTACTGCTTATAGAGCTATTGAATGAATGTCAAAGCTGTAAAATATTCTGACCATATGGTTCAACAGCTAATTAAAGAAACTGAAAAATGCATTATCCTCCTGAAGCTGATTTCTGACTAGATTTGTTATTAATGCTCTGTTTAGAGAATTTCTGTTGCAGCAGTTTGACTTGGGTTTGAACTCAGTTCCCAAGGTGAATATTCAGTGCTGCAAAGTAAGTGCTCCACCCAGTGCACTGACTGTTCAGGTTCAAGAGTTTTTTCTCTTCCAATATTTCCACCCAGTGTGTAGGGATAGAACACTTGATGACGCAACTACTTTCTGTATTTGTGGGAACTTGTTGTGAGCAGATCTCAATCCCATATATAATGTTTCATCTGCAGAAAACACCCTAACTCCCCATACACTCCCTGCACACAAATAACAAAGAATTATTTCTGACCTTAAATAATTTGAGTTTGTCCAAAGCACTTCATTGCTTGATAACCTCAAAGCAACTTGAAGATGTTAACTTACTATCTGATAAACTGTGTAAATGGTCTTGCCCTCAGATTGAATCCTCACAGCTAAAAAATCTTGCTGGAATAGAAAACTCATGTAATTTCTGCTTAACTGAAGGATTGACTAGCTGTAGCAGTAGAAAAGTTCTTTTTTTATTTCAGTACTTTCTCCTCACTGTGGTTGTGAAGTTGTGCCATTGTCATAACTTTCACCTTCCTGAGCAAAATGCTGACTATAAGAAACTTACATCAAAATTTATGGCAAATGCAGGCCAGTTTAGCTGAGTAAGGTAAAAGCTTAAAGCTGTAGAGTATGCATCCTTGGATACCCCAAAACCCAGCTGGACAAGGCACTGTACAACCCAATGTAGCTGATGCTGCCTTTATGAGAGGATTAGACTAATTGATCTCTAGAGGTCCCTTCCAACCTCAACAGTTATGTGCATCTCTGTTTTTTTGCTGTATAATTGAGTTATTTTTGTTCTCTGTAGGGGAACATGTGAAATTAGACATGATCTTTGCAGTGTGGCTGGTGTTATACATAAAGGAAAAGTGATGAAAACAGAAGGAAAAAAATGTTGATCATTAATAAAGGTAGATAAAATTTTATTATGTGTTTTCTTTACGTTTGTTTACCTTTGCTGATTTGCAAAGTCCAAGATCTTTAAGGGAGAAAATCATTGTTATCCTCTCAGTGGCTGTCGTGGTTTAAGCCATAAATCACGCAGCCTGTTCTCTCACTCACTCCCCTCTCTTTCTTCCCCCCGCTCCCGGGTGGATGGGGAGGAGAATCAAAAGAATGCAACTCCCACAGGTTGAGATAAGAACAGTTTAATAACTAAAGTATAACACAAACCACTACTGCTACCACCAGTAATAATAATGACAAGGCAAATACAAGGAAAGAATACAATCGCTCACCACCTAATACCCAGCCCGACCAAGCAGTGCACCCCCACCCTTCCAGGTCTCTGCTCTCCGTTTTACATCCTGGGCATGATGTGCTGTGGTATGGAATAACCTCTTTGGTCAGTGTGGGTCAGGTGTCCTGTCTCTGCTTCCTCCCGGCTTCCCCTCCTCCCTGGCAGAGCATGAGACTCAGAAAGTCCTTGGTCAGACCAAAACAATATCGAGCAGTAACTGAAAACACTGGTGTTATCAGCGCTGTTCCCAGGCCGAAAGTCAAAAACACAGCGCTGCACCGGCTACCAAGAAGAAAAAATGACTGCTGCTGCTGAACCCATGACAGTATCCACCCCTTATTCCATACCATTCACGTCATGCTCAGATCCCACATTTTCAATATGCCATCCCATGTATATATATACATACACACACACAGAGAGAGAGGGAGAGAGATCATCCCTTAGTGCGTGGTCCAATCCCTATAAAGCTGTTGAGTCCATCTGGTCCATGATATCAGGCTCCATCTTCTGTAACAGTCTTTCAGAGCAGGGGCGGATGTGTGCAGTGCTCACACTCATGAATAACCTGAGCAGTAGTGTCCATTGCTAAGTCCACCCCTCGATCATGAGTCCATCTGTATGCTGCATCTCTGCCCTGATGGCCTGAGGTGTCATGGGGCCCCCAGGCTCAAAATAATTCACCATCCCCTCCAGCAGTTTCTGCAGCTTGTCTCTGGGGACTCCATACAGCTGCCTTCCATCTCCGATGCTTCCAAAGCACTGGAGGGGCCCAATAGACTAGATACTCGCCCATACTGTCCCGCACACCCTGCCACTCATGACAGTTCAGCCTTGGGAAAAATCTCTTAGTCATCCTACATTGTAGTCTAACCCCACACAAGGCCCACACCCCACTCTGATTAACTATCGGGACCAGACTAAATGGCCATGGACAAAACACACTCTGCATGTGTGCCACCATGCTGATCCCCATCACAATCAGCAGGCAGGTCTCAAGGGTACCCAAAGGCCATTCAGACCCTTCAGAGCTCTCAAATGATGCTGCTGTACTTGTCACTGGGGCTGGTGTAGCTGCTGTGCTTGCCGGCTCTCTCACCACCAGCTGCTCTTTGTCTGAGTCCAGATCTTCCTCCTCTGCCTTGCTGGAAAGTGCTGTGTGGTCTCCTGCATCCTCCTGGGGCTCAGGCTCGTGGGTCTCTGTGGGTGGCTGCTGGGGAATGCTCTCGGGCACCGCGGGGCTGGGCTCGGCTGCAGGGCTTGGCTTTTCCATCACCCCCTCCCGCTGTTCAGCAGCTGCAGGGCTGGGCTTGGTGGGGGGGCTCGGCTCCTAGTCCCCGGGGCCTTGCTCCCGGGCCGCTTCGGCTGCTGGCGGCTCCTGGGGCCGCCCCCCCTCTGCCTCCCACAGCCTCACGAAGACAGAGGCAAGGAGGAAGGCCAGGACAATGAAGAGCAGCCAAACTGCCAGGTACAAGTCCACGTCCACTCCCCCTGCTTCTGGAGCCTGCCCGTATTACAAGCCATTCCAGTAAAGTACAATGAAACAAGAACCTTAACCCAAAACCCATATCCGAAAAATGCTAAGATAACAAATACCAGCTGTAAGTAAGGTACAACAGGCTGAAACCATGAACTCAAGAGAATCAAGAGCAACAACTTTGAGAGCCAATAAATCAGCATTGTGACGAGCGGCTATTAATCCTGTCGTTATCTCAACCCTTCGAGCCCCACGTTGGGCGCCAAAAAGAACTGCCATGGTTTAAGCTGTAAATCATGCAGCCCGTTCTCTCACTCACTCCGCTCTCTTTCTTCCCCCCACTCCTGGGTGGATGGGGAGGAGTATCAAAAGAATGCAACTCCCACAGGTTGAGATAAGAACAGTTTAGTAACTAAAGTATAACACAAACCACTACTGCTACCACCAGTAATAATAATGACAAGGCAAATACAAGGAAAGAATACAATCACTCACCACCTAATACCCAGCCTGACCAAGCAGTGCACCCCCACCGTTCCGGGTCTCTGCTCTCCGTTTTACATCCTGGGCATGACGTGCTGTGGTATGGAATAACCTCTTTGGTCAGTGTGGGTCAGGTGTCCTGTCTCTGCTTCCTCCCGGCTTCCCCTCCTCCCTGGCAGGGCATGAGACTCAGAAAGTCCTTGGTCAGACCAAAACATTACCAAGCAGTAACTGAAAACACTGGTGTTATCAGCGCTGTTCCCAGGCCGAAAGTCAAAAACACAGCGCTGCACCGGCTACCAAGAAGAAGAAAAAATGACTGCTACTGCTGAACCCCTGACAGTGGCCCACTTCATAAACAGATGATTATAGACTGTTAACACAGTATTTGCATGAAGGCCACAACACCTGTTTGACATACAGCCTATTTTGACATACTCAACCTTGAATCTAAAATAAAACATAATTAACAAGTTTACAATTGTACAAAAAGGCACAGTTATTTGTACAGCTTGTAGAAATTACATTGAAAACTAAAATAATGGATATGTCAATAATATTTTGCAAAGCAAAAGTGTGCTAGTATTGGAAGTCGTATTAGTTTTCATAATTGGTGTCATTTTGTTCAGTAGTTAATGCTAAAAAGAGGAGGAATGTAATTAAAAACTTTGATGAGATTAATTTATGGAGAACCCAAGCATCTAAGTTGCCCGATTATAATGTTTTGATGTGAGGTCTTGATATTAGTCCATTTTTTTTTTTTGAGTTCTGTAACTGCAGGTTTGAGAGTTACCTTGTGAGTTGGATAAATGTCTCAGTGAAAACTGCATGACTTGTATAAACACAATTGAAAGTGGGAAATTATGGATTCTGGCTAGTCACTAATTACAATAATATTTCTTCACATGGTCTTTCAGTCTACTAGTGTAATGTACTCTTGGGCAATTCTTCTTTCTTCCTTCTCCAGGTATTTTAAATGATCTCTCTAGTTAATGTGTGCTTTTAACAATGTGTTCAATTAAGTGGGCATTAAAAGGAAGACTGACACTGTCAAATAAATCTTAGCAAAAAGGAGGGTTCTGTCTGTTCTGCTGTTTCAAGAATTTAAACATTTTTAGCCAATTTTTCATACTGAGTTGCAGTACTTTAAAGCACATTATACTTTTTTAAAAAATTGGAATAGTTAACGATTTTTTTAAAACAATGCTTTCCAGACTTGAAAGTCAACTATTTTATTTACTGTTCACTTCTAGAGATGTCACTATACGCTTCATGGGTTTTTTTATTTTTTTTTTATTTTTCCTGATACTTGAAGTCTCCCATTCCAAACTTTCCTATCTTCAGTATGTGACTGAGGGCAAAATGGGAGGTTTTAACAGCACTCATGAGGAGGAAAACCCACTGTTCAGATGTAGTTTGAATTTATTTTTGATGCCTGGAGTTACAGGATTAATACAGGATTATAGCCACCTTGCTTCTGGATCATGCATAGGTTTCTAGATTGGGTTTTGTGCGGAGGTTTGCAGCCCTAATGGGTGAGGATTTGAAATAATTCTTAGATAAAGAGAATGTTTCTGGGTGAGCTTAAACCATGGACCAGCTGGTGTGATATCAGGCTAGTGTGGTATTAGCAATTCTTAGAAATGTCTCTTCTAATTAGAATGAGAAAGGTCTAGGGATTTGAAATATGGAAGCTAGAAAGAGGCACCTTCCTTCCTCCTCTCTTTTAACTGTTTCTGATTTTTCTGTTATATTTCTATCATAATGACTCATAAGCTATGAAACCTGGAGATAAATTTAAATAAAGTTACTGGAGAATCTCCAGCCAGGTGCACCAGATCAAGCTCAGACCTTTGCCTGAGAAGGTCTGTCAGGAAGTACCCAAGACTTTGCTTAGGGAAAGCTGAGCAATTGCCTGCAATAGTAGAGTAGTAAGAGGCAAAAGTTAAGGGGGGGGGGGGAAGAGCAAGCTATTCCTGCAGTACCACTTTTAACAATAATGTAACAATAACATCGTTTTACAGATCATCCTCCCCCAGTGGAACCCGGAACTCTGAGTGCATCTTAGAATCATAGAATAGTTAGGGTTGGAAAGGACCTGAAGATCATCTAGCTCCAAACCCCTTGCCAGGGGCACGGACACCTCCCACTAAACCATGCCACCCAAGGCTATGTCCAACCTGGCCTTGAACACCACCAGTGATGGAGCATTCACAACTTCCCTGGGTAATCCATTCCAGTGCCTCACCACCCTCACAGTAAAGAATTTCTTCCTCATATCCAATCTAAACTTCCCCTGTTTAAGTTTGAACCCGTTACCCCTTGTCCTCTCACTACAGTCCCTAATGAAGAGTCCCTCCCCAGCATCCCTATAGACCCCCTTCTTAGTATCATTATACAAAATGAGTATAATGAAGCAAATGAGGATACTTGGAGGGAAGAGGTTGTAGGGAAATATATAACCAGATGGGTTGGGTTCCTCTTTGTTTGATACCAATTGTTGAAACCAGACAAGAATGATGAAATAAAAACTAGCAGAGTTGGTTTCTTTCCGTGCTTTAAGTACAAAGAAAATCGAATGGCTGGCAGCTTGAGCTTTCACTTTGTAGCCCTTCTATGTTGCTTAAAACAGTGGCACTTTTTGCTGATTTCTAGATAAAGGTCCCATCCAACCCAAACCATTCTATGTTTCATTCTATCATGGTGATGATTCAGTTTTAAAATGCACTTACCCTATCTCTTTTCCTTTTTCTAGTATATTAGAGAAAGTGGGCAATTGAGGAAGGAATGAATTATGTGATGTGAGATTATGCCTGTAGAACAGAAACTGAATAATAGAATCATAGAAAGGTTTGGGTTAGAAGGGGCCTTAAAGATCTGTCATGAGTAGGGACACCTTCCACTAGACCAGCCTGCTCAGTAGAAAATACATAGAATAGTTTGGATTGGAAGGGACTTTCAAAGGTCATCTAGTCCAACATCCCTGCAATGAACAGGGACATCTTTAACTAGATCAGGTTGCCCAGAACCACATCCAGCCTGACCTGTGGTCTTCCTCTGTACTGTCTCCAGCAGTTCCAAATCTTTCCTGTACTGAGGACCCCAGAGCTGGGTGCAGTACTCCAGGTGGGTTCTCACCAGGGCAGAGTAGAGGGGGAGAATCACCTCCCTGACTACACATCTTTGGATGCAGCACAAGATAAAATTGGCTTTCTGGGCTGCAAATGTACATTGCTCATTTGCATCCAATCTCTCATCCACCAGCACCCCCAAGTCCTCCTGAGGGGCTCTCTCAATATCTTCATCCCCCAGCCTGTACAGTGAGGGATATTAAATACTTACATTTCAAAATGAAAGTTGAAAATGGCCAAGTGGACCAAGATGACATGGGAGAGAGAGAGAAAACATTTATTTTGTTCATATTTCTCTGCATATTTTAATTATGAGGACCTTACATTATCTGATATCACGATATTTGTTAAGAATAGCTGAGTGGCTTAAGCTCTACATTTTGTTAGTAATGTTTTATTTTTACTTGTTGCATGTGAAGTTATTGTCACTTATGCTGGTGCTAAAGTCTTACACCATTCCTTCCAGAACTGGTCTTTGAATAACTTCTGATCTTGAGCTGCAGTAAAGTCTTTAGATGCAGGTACTCCTGATGCCTGGGTATTTGTTTATGTGGCTCACAGAGCTGGATTCTCTCACCGATGTCAAAATTCATGACTGTGATTCATCTTGATAGAATAAATTACTTTCTATCACTCTCTTGCCTTCTAGGGAGCATATGTGAGTTTTAAGTAGCCTTAGTTAGGTGGGGCATGGGTGATTTCTTGATACTGTAGCATGAATCTTCCAACCTGTGTGGCAACTCAAGTCTCAGAAACAGGACCAGGTGGTTATTTATAAATAACTTTTCCACTTTCTGCTTCCATATAAGTTGTCCAAATGAAAGTGAATGTCCCTGGAGAGGTGTCCAAAATATTACATTCTATTCTCCCAGCATCCTATTTTTGATAGTATCAGAGGTGTTTTGTTCTTAGTATACATGAAGAAGCTTCCTGCAGACAGACAGCCTCCGTTAACAGAGTACTTTTATTTCCTATCTCATTTCCTTTGTTATAGCCCATAAGACCTATAGGTGCTGTACCTTGTGTTGTGCTCATTTGACAGTACAAAATGGCTTACTGGGCAATAAGAATGGCTCAAGAAATAACTTCAAAAAGTGCTTTGTTGTATAGTGATAATCTATGCTTATTTATACGTATTAGTTTTCTGTTTAAGTTGCTTAAACAATTACCTGTTTGCAAAATTAGCCTCTCTTACTAAGAACCACACTTGAATCTCCACAGATACTTGAAGCTGAACACACAAAACCAGAGTTAGAAAGCCATAGGACATTTCCTGTAAGTGTGCCAGAAAAGTTAGGGTTGTGTTAATATAAGTAGACAATGAGCTACTACACCGAGTTTGAATTGATGATCCATGAGCTGCAGTCCAGACACGAGTTTAAAAATAAGAGAATCCCTAAATGATTCTTGCTACTATAAGTCTTTGAATTGCTTTTGACTACTGTTTGATTAGCTGTTCTTCAGTACAGTGATCTTTGTTGGTGAGCAGGGCTGGGCAATAGAGCTTTCCCTTGACTTTTAAAGAATATTTTTAGATCAGATCAAAAGTTAATGACTCTTAAAGCTAAGTCACATGTGGGTGATATTTACAATGGAGAAGAATTGGGGTTTTGTTTACATTTTTGAACCTCTAAGTTCTTGCCTCATATGTGTTCTTTACATAAAAAAGTGAGAAATGCCTATAGCTAGGCTGAAGAATTAGGAACTTTTGTTTTATTCTTCAGCCCATCTGTAGCATTAAGTGGGGAAATGAAAAATATTCTTTGAACAGCACCAGAATTTTGCTAGTATCAACAGTCATTTTGCTCTGCATACTGTATTGCATGGAAATGTTTCTTTTGTTCTAGTTTTCTTTAATAATAAGTACTCTTATGCCATAATTGTATGTTTTTCAGCATGGGAAAACCTCATTATAGAGAATAATGGTGATTTCATTGTCTGCTTGGCATCTACTAAAGGGAAAAAAAATTCAGAGGTTACATATGCTGTGAAATGTTTCTGTCAGAGTGACAATTGGTTCATCCATTTAGTACAGTGTCATGTCATGTATCTTCTGTAGGTTAATATTTTCTTTGTAATGCATTATTTACAAAATGAACTCTTATATACTAGATATAATGCCAATGGGGTATATATAAATGAGAAGCACTTTTAAGTGTGGAATATTTTTAAGCGTGGAATGCATCAGTTTTGAGGATTTAAAAAAAAAATGTGTCTTGAGTACTGTAATGGTATAATCAGAGTACAAAGCTACTGTGTACAATGGAAGAATACAAAGTAGGAGATCCCTCCTCCCCAGTAATCAGTAAAATCCCATCAGTAAATGTGCATATTTGTGTCTGATTATATCATGGGAAATTCAAGGTCATGTCAAGCTTAGTGCTAAAAATAGAAATGTAAGAGGAAGTACTTCCCTTGTGTGTTTTTTGTTATTTTGTTTTGTGTGTGTTTTTTTTCCAACATCCAGATTTTTTGCTTTTTTTTTTCCCCATTGATTTTCTACTATACTGTAATGCAAGTCAGGCTCATTTTAAGGTCGTAAGTGAAGATAAAAATATCATCATAGGATGCATCTCAAATATAAAGGCTGGTCTCACTAGGGTAACTTTGGTTGTCCCTAGAAGTGCTAGTTCTAGAAGAATGCAAGGGAATTAATTGAAAAAAAAATAATAAAAAAAAAGGTTGTTTCTTTGACATCATCTTTAGAAGTCAGTAAAACACAGAAGTCTCCTTTGCCCCGAACTGGGTTTCTGAAAGTTCTTTTAGATCTTCAACCACTCTCTAATTCTAAGTGAACTGTTGAGATTGTCCGATTAAATGCTACTCAAAATAGCATCAACTAGAGCAGCTTGTCCAGAGCCATCTCCATTTAGGCTTGTTTCCAAGGATGGAAACAACCTCTCTGAGTGAAGCTAGTACAGTGTTCAACCACCCTTACAGTTGCTGAGTAGAAGGTACTAAACCTAAATAAAAAACTGGAAGTTGGTCTAACATCTACATATCTTTTGTCAAAGAATGTCAATTCTGTAGCTGTCACTGTGTATTTGTAGCAAAGTTGCATTAGTTTTGCAGTTGTACACTACTGTGTAGATCAAACTGTGTGCAAGGCAACTACATGCAACTAATAAGTTGGCTTAAGTTAAATGGTCTTACAAGCAGCAATTTGCCCCAATTGCATCATGGTTTAAATCCAGATGATAACTCAGCGCCATGTGGTTGCTCACTTGCCTCCCTTCCCCCTCTGCGGATGGGATGGAAAGGAGAATCAAAGGAATGTCAAACCTGCAGGTAGAGTTGAGAACAGTTTAATAACTAAAATAAAGTAAATATAGTGATAATAGAAAGAATACCAACAATAATGATGATAATAGGAAACAGCAAACGGAAAAAAAAAAAGAAATGAAAGCTCAGAAAACATAAGTGGTACAAAGTACAGTTGCTCACCACCTGTTGACTGATACCCAGCCCAACCCAAACAGCAATTGGTCCCTCCTGGGTAACTCCCCTCAGTTTATATACTGGCCATAATGTGCTGTGGTATAGAATACCCCTTTGGCTAATTTGGGTCAAGTGTCCTGTCTTTGCTCTCTCCTGGCTTCCTGTGCCCCTCTTCATGGCAGAGCCTGAGCAACTGAAAAGTGCTACTTCGCTATAACAGAATAACCAAAACACAGCACTGCACCAGCTGCTAGGAAGAAAAATAACTGTTACACCTGAAACCAGGACAATGGTAAAAAAAAAAAATAAAATCAGTATTTAAGTGCAACTTAAACAAGTGTTCAAGACCGGGTTGGGCAGGGCTTTGAGCAACTGGGTCTAGTGGAAGGTGACTCTGGCCTGTGGCAGGGCAGTTGCAGTCCAAACTGTTCTCTAATTCTATGATTATTTTTCTGTTCTGTCCAACTTGGCTTTGGTTTGTTAGTTACAGGAAGTTGAATTTAATTTCTAAAAAGCACCCAACTTTGCTGTTTATTTGAAGGAGGGCCACGAGGATGATCAGGGGACTGGAACACCTCTCATATGAAGATAGGCTGAAAAAGTTTGTGCTGTTCATCCTGGAGAAGAGAAGGCTGCGTGGAGACCTCATGGCATCCTTCCAGTATCTGAAGGGGGCCTATAGGGGTGCTGGGGAGGGACTCTTCATTAGGGACTGTAGTGAGAGGACAAGGGGTAACGGGTTCAAACTTAAACAGGGGAAGTTTAGACTGGATATGAGGAAGAAATTCTTTACTGTAAGGTGGTGAGGCACTGGAATGGGTTGCCCAGGGAAGTTGTGAATGCTCCATCGCTGGCAGTGCTCAAGGCTGGATTGGACGTAGCCTTGGGTGGCATGGTTTAGTGGGAGGTGTCCGTGCCCCTGGCAGGGGGGTTGGAACTAGATGATCTTCAGGTCCTTTCCAACCCTAACTATTCTATGATTCTATGATTCTGTGTTGTTGTCTGAACTTTCCAAGTATCTTCAGATTGCGAAGCTGTACTGTAAACATCGTGAGAATAGGCTTGTACTTGATTTTTTTTAAAAATTTAATACTTTTGGCTTCATATGATAGAACACTGATCTTAAGCAATCATTTAAAATTACAGTGATTTATTTTATAAATCATATATACTGACAGAATTTTCAGGGTCTGAAATAAAGAAAGAAACTTTTAGATGAGTTCCAAAGCCTTTGGATAAGCCATTATCTATAATTGGGACAGTATCATTCATTAAAAACTTAAAAGGAGGTGTAAATAAAAATTATCATCATTTTTAGAAGACCTCTGAAATGTCTGCTCTGTGCTCCTACCATGAATCAGTTATTTTGGAAAGTTTCAAGATCTGTGTAATGTCTGAATGTTGTGGGGCTGATTTGTGTGGCCTCACACAGAAGGAAGGTTCTGAAACACCCCAGGGAAGGGCCTGGGACTTCATTTAGTGGTTCTGTTGTTCAAGATTGAGTAATCTGTGTTGCTGAAGGGAGAAATGATGTACAGAGTACTAAATTGCTGATGTGCATTCTAACTTGTGTGGTACAACCTTGTGGAAAAAATTATAGCAGTGAAGAAAACCCACTTCACTTTCCTGTGGGGACTGGGAATATGATAGACAGAAATCTGGTAGAGCAAGGATGGTGTGATTTGATAAAGGCCACAGCAATCTATGTCTTTCTCCCCTCAATCCTCTCTTCTCCTTCAGTAGTACAATAGGAAATGTATGTAGCTTTATGTCAGTTCTAGGTAGCATCTCACCCTTTGTGGTCAGTTTTGTGGTAACAAACTTCAGGGATGGTGTTAGAATGACCCAGTTGCTGCTTGCTTTGGGCTCGGTATCGGTTGGCAGGTGGTGAGCAGTTGTATTCTCTTCCCTTGTTATTTCCCTTATCATTATTATCATTGGTGGTAGAAGTAGTGGGTTTGTGTTGTACCTTAGTTACTGGGCTGCTGTTATAATTATGCCACTATGAGATCAGGTTTGCAAAGCCCTACATTTGCAAATATACAGTCCAGTGACTGAGAAGGTTTGTTGTTTGTTTTAGTTGTTTGTTTTGTTTGGTTTTTGTTTGTTGGTTTTTTTTTCAATGTAAGTGAATTTCAAAAAAGTAAATTAATTATACTGAAATGGAAGATGATAAAATGCAAATGGCTCCTAGTTGCAGGTGGTAGACATGCTGGCTATTAGTTTTCTGGGTAATTAATGATACAATATAAAATACCTGTTGTATTTTGTCATTACAAATATTTGCTAAGAGCGCATGGCCAAACTAGGATTTTCCAGTTGTTTATGCCATCCTGACATTGAAAGAAGTCTGGAAGTCTCATATATAAGCAATATGGACTTTTCTTACTGTGAGGAAAGCTACTTAATAGTAACAGCCAGCAAAGCTCATTACATGATTATATATGGTGCCAAGTCTGCAATACATAATTGTGTATGAGGAACATAAAATATGTGATTAGAGGAGTAGTGGGCAGGAGGAAGTGACAGTACAGACCCTCAGGACTGGAAACCTGATGACCTTTCTTTTATAATAGTTTAAGAGCATCCTATCAGGATTTGACCGGTAGCACTTTATAGATATCACACTGTGTGCAGTGACACAAGAAAGGTCCCAGTAGAATAAATTTCTCTGTTTCCAGCTTGATCAATAACCTAAAAGAATGGATATTTGAAAAGAGAAATTTGCTTATCTGATCTGAAGCTTTATGCTTGGGTCTATGTATATTTAGGAGAGCTTTTGATATGTATTTTGATTTTTCTTTAAACAAGTGTTTTCAGAATTTGCCTGTTGCTGTTCAGAATCCAACTCTGATTTAATTTATGGAAAAGACAAAGATGAAAAAAGGAGAAAAAAGTAGAAGTCTCCTTATGCATATTGTTATTGTTATCCAAATTTAAAAAGATTTGATGATGTGGGGGCTGGTGTGCTGTGCCCCCCTAATGTTTCACTTTAATTTGCTGTAGGTAGGTAAACCTCTTCATTTCTGAAATACAGCAATTCTTTGTTTGCCAATGCATGCTTTCAATATTTAGTGATCCAGATGTGCAAAATGCTGTTGCAACTTTTAAGAAACTTTGAAAATCCATTTACACATCATTGAAAGTTGGGATGGCTTCTCTGTGGATATAAGTCAGATGCAGGATAACATACTAAGCAGGTATGTCGTTAGATGTGAATTCAAAATTAGGTTTTCTGTTTTAATCCTCTTTTTTAAATATTTGGTTGAATGCAAGTAGTGTCTGTTTATAAAGAAGTAATTAGTTCCACAAAACTACTTATTCTCCTCATTAAATTGTGTTTGTCAGAACAGAATCATTTGCATAGTAAATAATTGTGATATTATGTATAGCTGTTATTTTGATTGAGAAATAAGCGCCTGGAGCAGATGCAGTCTTGCTGAGAAAGAAGTTTCCTTTTGGATTGACAAGTAAGGTGCATGTGGAAAAAATAATGTTGAAAGGATTCACAAAACTGTTGTTATTTAATAAATTTTTTTACTAAGTTTGTTCTGAAAGGTAGGAAGAGCAAATTGTCCAGCTGCATCTTTGCTTGTATAATCAAGGATTTCATAGCATCAAAGTCAGCAGCCTATTACATATTCTTTATCTTAATTCTGCAAAACCAGAAACCATAATATCAGGTGACAAATTACTGTTAGAAAAGTGACTTGCATGCTTAGAGCAGTGTATGCATCGTGTTATTTGGAGCTTGTGATGATGTTTCATGACCAATGATCAATTGCCCAGGCAAAGGGTTATCAAAGGAAGCATAACTCAAGTGTCAGTAGTTTTTGTTTCTTTTCCAAATATTGCATATAATTGCATGGTTTTGGGATTGATACTATAATTATGCATTGATTGCAAGCATTGAAACTCCAGTTAATAAATACAGTTTTTGAAGATTATGATCCAAAGAACTGCCATTACTTCTGCATTTGGAATAGACGGATCTATTCATACATTGACAATCAGTTATAAAATAGGAAATGTTCATCAAGGGAAGAATTCAGAAGCAGTCTGTAGAACAATATAAATTTCTACTACTCAAGAAGCTGATTCACATATTTTTAAAATGTATTTTGTTTGGGGCAATCCATAATTTAAAGAATAGCTAATTGTAAATAGCTAATTTACATTTGAGTAAATCTGGTTATAAATAACAAAGAGTGCAAATAAAACTCTGAAAACATTCTTGGAATAAAGTGTCTCCCTGCAGCTTCTGTCTGGGGAAACAGAATCTGGTGAAGGAGGTGCTCCAGTAAATAGGAAACAGAATGAAAATGCTTCTCCAGCAGCTGTCATTTGGTTAGTAATCCAGTCTACTTTGTTCTTTTGGTCTGGATTCATGTGCAGTAAAACAGCAGCTATAAAAGCAGACTTAATGCTTCCCTCTTTGGTCAAGTAATTCCCTAAACTTTTCAGGCGAGGAGGATGCATATCACTTACAATCCCCACATTTCTGTTGACTGTTAACCCCATCCTTTGATGCAGTGAAAGGTAGAAAGCAAGTTTCTTTCCTGGTTTATGACAAGTTTTCATTCTGCTGTCTGTTCCTTTTCTTACACAAGTGGAATGGAGAGGCTAGCTTTCCAGCATGTGGGCTGATTTATGCCATGTGTTTCAAGTTTGGAAATTATAGCTGGCTTTCTTTACTGCTTGATTTTCACTTTCCAGGAATCTTGCTTCATAGAAAGAGGCTATTATTTCTTGTGAGTTTTCCATCTGAGTTTCAAATAAGGATCAGGATAAAAACAGTAGGGACTGTCATGTCCAGTTTGAAACGTCATGTATATAGACATGTCATTACAGTGTGAAATTTCCTCTTCCAATTCTATAAAATGTTTCTGTTGTTCTTAAGGGTATGAGGACTCCTCCTTTCCCTATGATATGAGGAGGAGAAAAAAAGTGGTGCTATCAAAGTATTTTGAGGTGTTCTAGTTGTGAAACAGTCCAGAGAACATAAAGGCATTTACTTGGCTAGGAAGCTGAAGAAACAGAAAGGTGGCTCTAGAAACAAATAAAAACATATGAGCAAGCCTTTCCAGGATAATTCCCAGATCATAATCCTCACTGTGAAAGGAGAGGCTAGTTTGCTGAAAGAGAAAGAAATGCCAGTCTAATCAGCAGTCTAATAATATATGCAGCTTAATAATATATGAATATAGGCAGCCTAATAATATATGAATATTGCCTTAATATTTTAGGTCAATCTTTAAATCAAGTCTTCACAAAATTCAAACTGAGACTTATGAAACCAGAGAAAGTATTGAAATACATAAATTACACAGGTAGCTCTGTTAACAGCTGTTCTGTTTATGATATTGTAAACTTTTGAAGTGGTTTTTTTTTGGTTGGTTGGTGTTGTTTTATCATCATAGATCATAGAATTTCAGGCTGGAAGGAACCTCAAGGATCATCTGGTCCAACTTTGGCAAAAGCAGTCTAGACAAGATGGCCTGGCACCCTGTCCAGCCAAAGCTTAAAATTGTTCAACACTGGGGAATCTATCGCTTCCCTGGGGAGAGTATTCCAATGGTTAATTGTTCTCATTGTGAACAATTATCCTCTTGTCCAGAAAAACTTGTGCTCATTACTCTTAGTCTTTTCCATGTGACTCCTTGTGAAGAGAGAGTCTCCATCTTCTTTGTAGCCATCATTTAAATACTGGAGCATGGTGATAAGGTCTCCCCTAAGTGTTCTTTTCTTTAGGGTGAACAAACCCAGTTCTCTCAGCCTTTCTTCATAGGGCTTCCCAGTCCTTTGATCATCTTCATGGCCCTTCTCTCCATCCTGTTGCATCTTTTTTGTATAGTGGGGACCAAAGCTAACACAGTATCCCAGGTGTGGCTAGACAAGCCCTGCATAGAGTGGGATAATGACTTCTTTATCTGGGCTAGGGATGCTCTTGTTGATGTAACCAACATCCTGTTACCTTTCTTTGTCACAGCAGCACAGTGTTCACTCGTATTGAGCTTGTAGTGCACCAGGACCCCCAGATCCCTTTCCACAGAGCTGCTCCCCAACCAGGTTGATTCCAGCCTATGCTCCGCTCTTGCATTGTGTTTACCCAGGTGCAAGTTTTAACATCTCTGAAGTCATTTTGAAGTGAGAAAAACTGTTAGGTTGGTTGTTTCCTAAACCAGATATTTTACCTTTAACTATAAAGTGGTGATGATTAGTCACGTACAACAGAGAAAACTGCTGAAGTAATCACAATGTTTTTAGCCAGGGTACCACTGGAGACATTTTCTGGGTTGTGAACATAATCTGAAATTTAGTGGAATATTCAGTTAAATCCACCATTTCTGTTTAATTTGAAATATTCAAATATGTTGTTCAGTCAGTTTTTCTTTTTGATGGTGAAGAGGTAAACACAAATCAATTGATCTTTTTTGAATCAATGACCATGAATGTGATTTTTGGCCTGCATGCAAATGAATGAGCTACTTTGCTTTAAAGCCTTTAAAAACTAACTAAACCTAGAAAGCTGGCACCTGCCATTTTCTGTATACCAGCATTAGTAATGACCAGTGAATTCTAGCTGTGGTGAAGCAGCTTGTCTTGTGTAAGCAAGATATCTTAATATAGACAGCTTACTTTTCTCATTAAAGTTATTATTGGATCAAAGCCAAAGCAATTATTTCAAATGTGTTGCAGTTATGCTCTAGAGTGCTGTTCAGAATCAATGCAGCAAAGCACTGAAACATATTTATGAGTGAATTCTCAAAAAAACCTTGGTGCTTGTTTGGAGAATCCTTATAGGCGTAGGGCTGTTTGAGCCATTTGAACAGAAGTTATGTGTTTCTTTGCAGGATCCCTTCTTTGGTGGTCACCATTAGTATCTTGAGGCAGAGATCCTAGAGGTCTGTGCAGCTAGAAAAGCTTCCTGCTCCTTCTTGCATCTGATGATTCTGCCTTTCAAATGGGATGCAGAGCAAACTGCAGTGATTCAGGTAAAATTACCTTAGGTGTTGAATTCAGACAATGTTCGCAAGAGAACATCACTGTGAAGGATGGGTATCAATTGGATATTGATGCTTTTCAGGTCCACCCCTATGGATATACACAGGAGCCTAGGAAATAAATGTCTTTAAAATGACAGGAAGAGAAGGTTGAGAACACAGATGCAAAGGAGTTTTTCCACTTCTCCCCTTCTCTCATATTTTCCAGCTGAAATTTATGTGCCATTTTACTTAATCCTCTGCTTAATTGCTATAGCATTAGAAAGCTATGCTTCTTCATAGAAGAAACAAAACAGCTTTCCTCCTGCAAACAAGAAATCAACCTCTCACAAAGCGCACTAGTTCAACTACCGCACAGCCATAAAGCACACAATTAGCTAATTAAATTTTCAGATTTATAAGCAATATTCAAAGATGTAATTAATATTAAAACTGGGTTTATACAGAAAACCCAAGGATTTCACAAGCAGTGTCTGAAATACCCAAACTTTTTCTGTAATTCAGTGCTGTTATTCAGTTTCTTTTTAATTGAAAGTGCTCTATGTGCACTGCTTCTCAGTTGAACATAGGCAGGGTTATCTAGATTGTCATGTTTATGCCATTATAACTGGAATAAGAAATAAGACAAATATAAATGGTAATAAGAAATAATCAAGATAAATATAAATGGTATGGCTAGTAGAATTCAGTAAGTATCTTGAAGACCTTTGCCGTCTTTGAACATTATTTATGCTTACTGCTGAAAGCCCAGTGAAGACAAAAGTAAATATCCTGGGTAAGAGTATGAGAGTAGCTTCGTGGATTGTCTTGAGCATAGGAGGGTAAAAACTCTCTAAAATAATTCAGAGAAGTATAGCAAAACCCAATATTTGGTACCTGACAAGGGAAAATTTAAAAGAGAAATTAAATGCAAAAGGGTGATAGCTTATAAGTAATGATTTCTCTATTCCTTGGTCTCTTCAATTGAAGACTTGTTGGCTTTTCTTTCTGGAAGAATTAATTTTTCTTGTTACAAAAATAAAACCATATGGTAGTAAACCATACAAATATGCTACTTACCAGTTTGCCTTAAGTGCTAGTCCATAAACTATGGCAAATGAGCAGTTGATTCTCATAGGTCTCTGTTGCCCATTTACTCTCTTGGAGGGTGGATGGCAAGATCTTGGATAACCTTCTTAGGTGGTATGAACTATGTTCATGAATCAGAACTCCTAAGTTACTAAAATGTGAAATCTCTTCACATTGTGTTGCATCTTAGAAATCTGAAGAAACATTGCTTCTTCACACTTGGAATCGGATAGATTTCTCCTAGAGAGCATCTGCAGTGATTGTGTAATTGTTACAAGAGGTGATGAATCAGAACAGTGTGCTTGAAACATCGAGATGCTCAAGGAGAAATGAAGTATGAAAGACAGCACAAGACTGGGTATTTGCAATGCACCTGTACAGTCTTGCTATGGTAGAGATGTGTACCAGTTTATTTTGTGAGACTTCATAGAGTGAAATGGATACCATTGTGTTGACAGTGCGAAATAACTTGTGAAAAGCAGCATCTGCTGTTCTAGTTCAAACAGGTCATTATTATCCATGAACAAATATGAAGCTGACAATTAGTGACTGCTAAGCTTCCTTTTAGTTATTCTCTTGGCCTGAGTCCTAAAGACACTACATTACCAGAGCAGAAAATGGAGTCTTGGGGTTTGTTTTATGTGCCAAAGACTCCCTCCCTTAACTTACTTACTCCTTTATCAGAGGCACAGCTGATTAGATAGGAAGACATGCTGGCTGGCGCCTTCCCATCCCACTTGTTTTTGTACCTCTCTGCTGTGTAGTGCTGGGTCATGTTCCTATTCATTTTTCATGACCTTTCCTCATTACACCCTTTTTAATTGCAGCTTGTTTCTGTGACCTTGGAGTCCTAGGGCCAATCCAAAAGATCAGGCTCTGTGTTTTTAAGTTACCTTCTGAAAAGGTTGGAAACACAGGGACATTTTTGTGCAAAGTTTATGTGTATGTGTAGCTTTTACTTTTTTTTATCATGTAATATTTGGCTCAGTGCTGTAGACTATTTTTGGAGCCTGTTAGCAACTTTATGAATTCTTGTTGAATGAATTGAATGACTCTTGTTTACAAATGTCTTATATTTGGTATAAATGTGGCTGTGTTATAAAAAAGTAGATAATCAACTGATACATGTGAATATCCATCTTTATTTCACAGTTTTTCATTCCCACTGCTTTGCTGCTTGTTTCTATACTGACTTTGTGTTTCTACCTCTCTAAAAATCGTGCAGCTGTAGTGGCTTTGAATTCACACCTGTTTATTGCAGCCCCCATACAAATCAGGTCATGTGTTGAATTTATACTGTAGGGAATAAATTGAATTAAAAATATACCTATATACCTTTTGATGTGCTTTGACATATAGAGATATCCTTAAATAGATACTTTATTTTGATTGTTGGATTTGTTTTATTCACAAGTTCCCTATGTGAATTTTCAGTCAATACTCAAGTAGTTTAAAAGGAATTGCGATCCTTTATCGATGGGAAGGAATGACTAATAATCCATTTTGGCATCTAAAACCATCTTCCTATCAGGTTCATAGCTAAAAAGAGAAGATGTAGAAATTGCACGCTATGTTTTGAGAAAACACGATGCCTACCCATGTAAGAATTAAGAACATATTGTTATAGATCTGTTCTCCTGTATTTGTGATGGGAGGCATCTCTGGCCAGGAGTTGTGGAACCTAATTTGCCTGGCACTGAGCCTGAGTTAACATACCTTGCTTCTCAGCATACACTTAATGCTGCTGCATGGCTTCTGGATCAGAGCTTTCTTAGTCCTGGTGAGCTGGGTGGACTGGATACTCAATTTTCTGTACACTGTCATGTCAACATGCACTTAATGCTCCCTGAAAGGGATTGAGAGTTGAGGTATGAGCATTATGTGTGTAGACAGTACAAACCTTGTAAGAGCATTGTCTTTAGGTTACAATTTTTAGTGTTGGAGCCTAGAATGAGATATAACTTTTATGGGTCTGATGCTTGGATGTATTGGGTTCTTACAGCTCTTCTAGAAGTGGAAGAGACAAAAGAAAATTAGAAGATGGGAAATCTGGATCCATCCAGATGCTTCCATTTGGATATACGTTGCCTTACCATAGGTATTTAAATCTGTCAGTTCTGATGTTGATGTATTTTATTATAAAATCCTATACTAAATGCAGAAACAGATGCAACTTTGATGTAAATGGGAGGATTCTTGGGGCTAAATGTCCTCTTTTTCTGGTATCTATGCCTCAGAGGTGAATTAGACTCCTTTTGTATTTCACCAGTGGTGCATCCTTTCTGTATCTTCTCTTGATTGCCTATTTCATCTGCAGAATGAAAGTTGCCAGGGTGTTTCAACACCTTTTTTATGCAGTTTCAGTTCTTTGGAGCTGTTGACTGCTGCTGTAAATCAGAACAGCCTTGGGACTGAAGTGTAAGGAGAGCGGTAACAATGTACAGGGATGCAAGCATTGTTTTAGTCTGTGTAGCTCCACTTTCTAATGGCAACAATAGTTTGAATCATAAAAACATGAATAAGACGGTACCTATTTGTAAAATTCCTTTGAATAAAACCTTGCTGCTTGCTATGTAAGGTAGGGTGTTTTTTTCCCCAAAAAAATGAATTCAGGTATATTTGAAAGGCAGAACTTTCATTTAGGAACATGCTCCAGCATAATTTAAAATACTGCTTCTATTAACTGCAGCTTTACTTTCATGTGGTGGTTGCCAAGTAGTACTTCTTTTCTAGAAGGACATTGTTTCTTCTTGTTATTAAACACAAAGCAAATTAGTGCAACTTTCTGACACTAATAACTAGTGCTGAGAGAAGTATTTTACTGTGGTAAATTACTTTGGAATGGAACATGTTTTTGAAGTTTCTTGAAGGGTTCAGTCTAAGAGGAAATGCAGCTGCAGTCAGACTTAACGTTTATGCCTGTTGGCTTTCACACTGCTGAATTGTTTAATGTTAGTATATTGTATATGTCAGCTTTCTTAACGTAACATTGGCTCTTATTACAGTACATGTGTTAAGTACCTGCAGGCTCCAAAAGATTCAATTTCACTGACTCAGGAATTTTGTTATGGCAGTAGCAAAGCAAACTTTTTTCTTATAGCTAAAATGCAAATATTTAATTATGAGATGAATTTTGGAGAGAACATTGGGTTAATAATAACATGACTACTGAAGTTAAGGTGAAGTTTGCCTTCATGAAACATAGCAAGTCCCTTGTCAACAGCTTTTGAAAATCTCTCTGAACAGATTAAAAGAAATATATTTAAAAGAAATGGAATCACGTGTTCTGTCAACCCTTCATTGCTTCCTTTGCAACTTGGAAAACCTATTAAACCTGACAAACAACATCAACAAAAAAATTGATTCATTAAGTTCAAGGTCTTCCACTGACTCCCTTAGGCACTGATGCAGGCTCCTACTTATTAAGCATGCAAAGAACACATAGACTCATAGAATCATAGAATAGTTAGGGTTGGAAAGGACCTTAAGATCATCTAGTTCCAACCCCCCTGCCAGGGGCAGGGACACCTGATTTGTGCTTAGAAAGTTGGGGGATTTTTTATAATTAATTACAGCACTCTAATAAAACTGTATAATTTTTCTAGCAGATCTCACTATTTGAAGTGTTGCAGAACTAATGTGAAGTCATATTTGATAAACCTTATTCTTCAATTTTGCAAAAAAGAGCATGTAAAATGTACTTCTTCCTTGGATTTTGCTTAATCCATATGATTTGGTGTAAGTCAAGTTTATGCAGAAGCAAGAGATAGTATTAGCTTTAGAGAGATGAAAGCTTCATTCTTTGTAATGACATTGTAGGAAGCTGAAAAATGAGTGATTACCTACTGGTTATGATGCTACCCAATAGTAACCAAGCGATAATCCAAACAAAGCCTTCCTCATTGATGGAAACAGCTCCCATTGTTCTGGCTGCTTCTGATGATGTAATAATGGGCACTAATGCTTTTCGTGCTAGATGTTTCTGAGTCCCACATTTGTGAAACAGACGGAAAAGTAATAAAGTCAGAAGTAGTTTAGAGTGTTTTCTAACCCAATCCCTGAGCATGGCTGAACACATCTCCTTGTCTAATCTTTAAAGAATTAAAACTGTGTTTAGTCTCTGCAGAAGACATAAATATACAAGCCTAAGAAAAGTGGGCTAGACATTTACAGCAGTGAGACTTAAGAGTGATTTCCCTTGAGTGGGCTGTATGAATATGATTTATTTTTTCAGCTCATACACAGACTGATTTCTCATCTTAACAGTCAATATGAAAATTTATTTTATTATGCAAAAAAAGAGGCAAATTTATTTCCAGTCAGATCTTAACATTTTGTTCAAAAATTTTTTTTTTAATGTATTTTTAATGAAGGGGTTGCTCAAAACCAAAAAGGCAGGGGTGTTTCCTTCTGTCTGCAACATTGTAAATAAGCTGTTGATGGGCACCTGTGATTCATTGTCTGTATTAGAACTTGTTCTTTGGTACAATTCATGCTTCTGTATTTTATCTAAAATAGAATAATTTTTGCAGGAAATTATTGGTGTAATTAATGCTTTTGTCCTTTCTCTAAAATGGAATAATTTCTACAGGAAGGATTGTTGCTTTTTCTTTTTAATAGGTACTGCAGAATATAAGAATCTCCTGTAGGAGACTAAGGAATCAAGAGTGTCATTTGATTGAAATATTTGTGTTAAGGAATGCACAGAGGTATTGACTCTAATTCCCAAATATTCTGGCTGTGCCATTTGAGTTCTGAATTATAAGGTGGAAGGTGAACAGCCCCACTTTGCTTTCATTTTTTAAGATTTGGTCTTGTGAATTTAATCACTCAAAATGTGACCCATTTCAATACTTGTCTCCCATTCCTCCTCTCCTCCCCCCTTTCTTCCTTCTCTTTCCTTTTCTTCATGTTTTCCTTCCTATTTGGCAAATACAGACCAAATACACAAATATTTTCATTTACATTTTTGGCTTTCCAGCATTTATACTCAGCTGTAAAATTATCATGAGAAGCTATCCAGCAACGTTTATGAGAATAATATATGTATCTTTGCCAAATAGTTATATTGATTTCATAAGGACATGATATGTAGGCAGTTGCCTGTCTCTTCTATTATTTAATTTATATATTTGCTTTAGGGTATTTTATAATCGATTTCCACAAGTAAAAATTGTCGCTGGTGCACCATGTAAATTGCCTATTTTTCAGTTTTTAGGCAGCTAAATATTTCATTAATTAATTTCATTGAAATGGATGAAACTTATAACATAAAACCCCTGTTTGATTTTCGGTATTAGATGCTTAATTGGTAATTTGGCAGATAGGACAGGTAGGGGAGGGTATTTCCTGATGGTTGACAATTTATTGAGTTGAGTGCCAACAGCAAATCTAAAATCCCTTAACTGCCATTAGTTAATTACCAGGAAATACCCAGCTCGGGTGGAGTTGGGTCATTATGCTTCTATTCCATGTAGTACTGTGACAGGTGAAAAAAAATCAAAATAATGTACAAAGTGAATCATACAAAACTAGTAGAGAAACCTGACTCTATATTTGCTGTAGTTATATAGTAACACATATACATCCTCACAGATTTCCTATTCACAAGCAGAGCTCAGAGACCCAAAACCAGAACCTCAAGGTCCCTTTAGGTTTAGAACTGCAATGAGTATAACCAGGATATATTTTACAATGGGGTAGCATTTTCTAAAGTGCACAAGTTGAACAATTAAAATGTCTCCTGAATACTGCCTTCTAACCCGTGCTCTTTACAAATTCTATTTTATGTCAGATTTGAGAAATGTTTTACATGTTAGTACTTCAAAGCAATTGTACTTTTACTCACACAGGGTAAAATTAGGTTTCAGAAATTTTTTGCCAGTATATCAGGGTTGCTGAAGTATGTCTAGGAGTCTTCTTCTGATATTTTAGGTTATGGTCTACAGTTGCTCATTTATTACTGTAAATTGCATTGCTAATAATGATGAAAGTATAGATAGTCCTTGATAGCAAATCATATCTATTTATGATACCATTATTTTCCAATATATCAAAGGAAAAAGGAGGGGGAAAAAAGATTATTTTTAATTATTTTTTTTCTCCAACACTCTCTCTACCAAGAACTCCATATAATCATTAAACAAGAGAAATCTTTTTTTTATTAAAATAGACTCCTTAGTCGAAGGCATGAGGAAGGTGTGATTTAAGAGACTTTATGATGCAAAGATAGGAGAGATGTATTACCTTTTTTTTTCTGCTTGTACAAGTCCAAATCAGATGAGGACTAAACACAGAGAACTAGTTTTAGGTTCCTTATAATAATAGAATCACAGAATAGTTAGGGTTGGAAGGGACCTTAAGATCATCTAGTTTCAGCCCCCTGCCGTGGGCAGGGCCACCTCATCCTAGACCGTGTCACCGAAGGCTCTGTTCAACCTGGCCTCGAACACTGCCAGGGATGATATGGTCTAGGGTCAGGTGTCCCTGCCTATGGCAGGGGGTTGGAACTAGATGGTCTTAAGGTCCTTTTCAGCCCTAACTATTCTATTATTCTATGATTCAACCAAATGCATTTGCAGATAGGAAAGTTATTTTAGGTGGTGGTGCAGGAGGTGGAGACACAAATGGGATGGAGAAAGAAAGGGGGAACTGTAGGAAGTGTTCAGCAAAATAATTCATTTCCTTATATTTATGAAATGAGTGAGTTCCCACACATTATTTTTGACCAGAATTGTGTTAATATTTTTTGAAGAACCCTTGAGAATCAGTTGATACCAGGGATAGATAACTCATTGAGCCACTGGAACCTAGCCTTTTTTTTAATAGAATAATTCAGATTTGTTTTTCCAGGGTGCGGTGTCTGAGCAAAATTTTACCAAATTTAGGAAGAAAAGGAATTCTAATGTATCTTTAAAAACCTGAAGAATTTTCCTGTTATTCAATGGCTAGTTGCTTAAATTTAAACAGTGCTTCCATGGGACAGGAAAGAACTACTGATAAGAAACAATGTAGATCTTATGATTGTGAGCTTTTCAGTGATCACCCTAATAATTTACATACTTTCATAGCAGAAAAAGATATCATGTACTTACAACTGAATTTTGGATACTATTGCATAAACTGCATACAATGTCTTTCAAGCTTTTTGTTTAGATGCTGTTTAAATATGCAGCTCAAATCCCACTATCATTGAAGTGAGTGATACAACTTCAAAGACAGCAAGAACACACCCTCTTTATCTGATCCAGTAGAGATAAAATGGGACAATGAAGACAAGAACATCTTTGTTTCTTCAGATGTAAATTTAAGGATAAGATAGCAATGTATTTTGTTGCTCTGTTTTCCCTGTGGGGCACACCTAGTAAATACTATAATATATTTTTTTTTAATGAAGATTAAATGGCAGATGTTGTTTGTAACTCGTTAATTTTCAGGAGATTTATTTCTAACTAGTTGTCTAAATTACATTTTGTTGAAAAGCTAATATTATATGGCCTAAAACTCAGAGCTACTGATATCTTAGCCCTATCCAAAATCTTAGAATCACCAGTGATTAATATAATGCCATTTCTAGGTAATCTCTTACTTTATGGTAAACATGTCTAGGCTTTCAGATGTGTAGATAAAAAAGAATCTTAAATGGGCTGATACGAATTGCAATACATTCTTAATGAGGAAAACCGGCCAAGAACTTTACATTTGGTCTCTCTTTACCAACACAGTTATCTCCTAGAAAATGCAGGGTGAGTTCATCTGAGTACTATTAGAGATTAACAATAATTAATTAACTGAACTAAAGGCAAATTATTAGTATGTAAATACTAAATTATTAGTATAATTTGCCTTTATTTGTAATATATAACATTATAATTATATAATATATGATTTGCCAAATTGTGGGATGCATTAGAGAAAAATGTCTTTTGAGTTTCTTGTAGGTGGGATTATTTATTTATTTTTTAACCTTTCCTTATTCAAAGTTGCTTTGGAACTAGTCAGAATAGCATGTTATCCGCTTATTATTTGGTTCCATTTTATTTTATCTATGCAGGGTAAAATAAGGATACTGTCCTTAATACATAGTGGTCAGATACCCTGATGATGCCCTTAAGAACTATTCCAGTGGATTTGTGCAGATTGTAAGGAAATAAATTTCCTCACAAATTGAAATGAAATAGGACTTAATTTATTCAGGCAGTAAGACCTATTGATTCCTTTTGAAAAATAAGAATACATATCATAAGAATAATAAATAAGAATACATGATCAGTGTTTCTGCAGATAGATAAGGAGATATAAGGATAATTTATCATAAAATACATGTATCTTGAAGAACGGTCAGAATGAAAGTTTTATGTATGTTGTTGTAAAAATCAATCAGCAATCAACCTTATTTCCCCATATAAAACATATTCTTTTTACTCAAGTACAGAGGTGGAGACATGCTGGCTACAGTAAAAGCTGAAATTGAAAGGAAGAAATTCTTGAGAGACTTGATTGTTTTACAAATTCTATCACTTCCATGCTTCCTTAATTGAAAATGGAAGTTGCAATAATCATATTTTGCAGGACTTAGATCCTGTTAGTGTATGTCAGACAATGTTATGAGTTATATGACTGAATCGCGTGTCAAAAGACAGTGGACAAACTTTTAATTTCTGATTCCTAATTGAGTTTAGGTGAGTACTGCACTGGAAGTGAACTGGAAGCTGCTCTGAACCGTGGATGTTGTGGAACTGAACAGGTACAAAAATCTGTCATTTGGGTCAATGCACAAATCGCTCTAGTTTCAGCAGCAAAAGGGAGTGGTATGTCAGTTTGAAATTTGAATTACTTCATTTCATGCAGTTCTTCCAGAGTGTTCATTAGGCCTTTGTGAGCACAGCCTTGATCCTTTGTATCACTGTAGAAAAATGTAGCTATTTATTTATGTAGCTTTCCTTCCAAGTCCTAAAATGGCAAAGATGTCATATTATGGGTATATTATTCCAGGGAGAGATACAATTCATGACACTGGAGGACTTGAGTTTTAAAGTATGCCTTGAACAGATTCCCCTGCTTCCTCTATCTCCTCTCACCACAATCCTTTCATATGCTGATAAACATGAATTTTTAAAAGGCAATGAAACTATAACCATCTTGACCATTATTTGGTTTGTTCCCGGCTTTTTTTTGCATTAATATCACTTCTTCGTCCCAAATCGGATCCTAAAATTTCCCTCCCTGATTTTATTACTGATTCTAATTAACTTATCATTTACTCAGGAAGTGAAGACTGATGATCTCAGAAGGGACATATGTCTCATCCTATTGCCCATGTTTTCTTGTTTTACTTTTTCAGTTATGTCATTCTCTGACACTTTTCCTATTGCAATCTCATCACTTTTTTTATCTCTTTTGACATTTGTGTGGCATTGCCTCATTCAGTACGTTACACTCTCTAGGTTCCTTGACAGCTTCTAGATTAATTTCTTTTTTTTTCCTTTATTTAAAGATTTTGTTTAGCCTTTGATATATTTTCCGTCTTATGCCAGTTCCTTTCCTGCAATTTCAGTTGTACATTGCTCTCTCAGTGGTATTAATAGTTCCCTGTGTCTAGCAGATTGCATACTATTAGGATTTTTTCTGTCATTTTCTGGGGTTTCGTATTCCTCTGTTTCTAGCACTTGTTATTACATCTGGAATTAAATTTTTGTTAAGCTCAACTGCATTTAATTCAGGACATGCATGAGTTTTAAACATGCTAAGAGAGTTCATCTAAATAAAACTTATTTTTCAGGTAATTTCCCAAGGAAGGTTTTTTGCACACTCTCCACCCCATATATGACTTGCCCATTCTTCAACTGCTTTTTCTAATTTCTTTAATTCATACAAAGAAGAAGCATAGTTTTCCATACCACTAGAACGTTTAACATAAGTTATTGTCGAAGAATAATTTTTGAGATTGCCCAAAGTATGTATGGAGCTTGTGCTAACCAAGAGAAGATATATTTCTCACACGATACTCTGTTGATCTGTAGAGAATTACTCTGAACTCTACTTTCAGAAAGTCTCTTTTTTTCCCCCTTGTTATAAGTTGCATCTTAGCAATGTAAATTTTTCATAGGTTTATTAGAACTTCACAGAGTCTTCATGTCATTTCAATGTCAAAGGCATTGGTGATATTAAAGATTATGAAAAAAACATAGCTAACCAGACATATTTATAGCAGGAAAGTATGTGAAAATATAGCAGTATTTGACATTTTGTTGTTGTTATTGTGTAAATACTACTACTTGAGCAAAATTGCCTCATATTGATCAACTAAATCAAAATAAATACAACTTTCAGAGGAGGCAGGTTTAGTCTGACTTGTTACTAAAACAAAGGGAAATCTATTTTGTTCCAAACTTCTTGTCACAATGGTTTACTATCAGTGAATTAAATATGCTTAATGTGCCCTACAGTCTTAAAAGTAACATAACATATTTCATATTAAGATAATGTAGTTTTCCACTAAAATATCATATATATATATATAAAATTAACACCTTTTCCTTAATTAAGAAGGCTTAGAAAAGTCAGAATTTATAAGCTAGGCTTAAATTCAAATAATATTACAAAAAAGAAAAAAAACTAAACAGCAAAGAGCTGCACTTCCCTATGATGGGTATAAATTTACTCTTTTAAATTGGTATTGCAGTGAAATGTCAGTGATGTTCATTGGCTGAAGTGGGTGATGTTGCGCACTAAACTGATCTTTACATATTGCCTGAAACTTCCAAAATGGAACAGACCAGACCAAGTTTCGTGAGTAACTTCCGTTTTGTTTCACAGTCTCATTAGAATTGGAAGGGAACTCTTGAGATAGCCTTTATTTTTTTTAAATATTATATGCATTTCTGTAAATGTGGTATTTTTTTCTATCTTTATTTTTACCTAATTGTGGGTCAAGTGAAATGGCAGTCCAGAAGTTGGAGAGAGAAAGATAAATCTTCTTTCTATTTGTAGGCTCAGAATTTAATCTATTAGTGGAGCAGTTCTAGCTTTTTATGTCTCCGTTTCCTCACTCTGAAGATGTACTAGACCAGAAGAACCATGGCTAAAAATAACATTAAATTTGGCATCTCTACCAGAGTACATCTAAGCTACCCTGAGGTGCATTCCTTAGAAATATACTAGTTTCAAATTCTTCATTGCTTTAGCTGGAGTTTGTTAGGTTTTGTTTTGTTTGAGTTGTTTTTCTTCTTTCGTAAATATATCTATCTTCTGCAGTGTTTAATTTACCGTCTATATTTTTGTGTTTGTATATTCCTTTTAGAAGTTTTTCAAAAGGAACTAATGATTTTATTGCTGCAGAAAATACACTGCAACAACTCTTATGCAACCATCATGTTTGGCTTCGGTGTGGCTGGTTTTAGCTTTTGTCATTTTTTCATTTGTCATTGAGCTTTCACAGTGGGAAGGTGGACTATACAATAAGCTATAACTATGAATCCTGTGGAAAGGCAGGGGTAGCGAAGGATAAACACAGTATCCTATCATGAAGCACTGCTTTGTAGGCAGAAAAAAGTTCTCACAGATCAATATTTGACAAAATTTGTTGTGTGTATGTTCAAAAATAGTCTCTAGCAGCTGTAGCACGGTTCTCTTGTTCCTTCATTGGAGCTGTATCTTGTCACCTTATGTGCTGATCGCACACTGACTTCTGGTCATTTTTTTTTGTGCATGGCAGTGAATTTGCATTGGCAGTACTGAAAGTTGCAAGGGGGAGGTCATATGCCAACTCTTCCCAGGAATCCATAGCAAATCTGAAGGGTGCATAATTCTTCACAGGTTCTCAGTGTAGGCAGGAAGGTCTTGTCTAGGGTTCACATGAAGCAAAAGTAGACATGCTCTGAAGGAAACTAAATAATGAAGACAATTCTGAGAATATGTTACTTGAATTTGCCTCTGTGTTTGTAATATGTTTAAGCACGAAATAAAAGAGAGAGTGTCTGAATGAGTGCTATTGTTAAGGAAAGCAAAACTCACTGTGAAATAAGAAAAAAAAAACCCTAAAGAACTAAAGCAAACAAAGAAATAAAGGGTAAGCAGGTGCAGAGCTTGGAAAAAAAGAGAAAAAAAGTTTATTTAAATGTTTTAAAATTTAAAAACAGAGATTTAGAAGTAAATTTGTTTCCGTATTGTTCTGAAGAACCAGAATATAATTTGCACTGATTCGCTCCTCTCCTCTTTGATGCATCTAACTGCCAAGTTGCAACTGGCAGTGATTAATTCTGATGTGATGGGATAGTAATTTTCCTCTAATTTTGAACTGTCTCTTTTTTTCTTTGCTTATCCTTTATATAGGTCTTACTCATGTAGGCAGTTCAATAAGGATTTAAGGATCTTTATCTATTGTAGGCTTTAGCCTTAAAAAATTAATGCTGTGATGAGTATTTTCGGTGTTATTACTAAAACAAATGATCATTTAGAAGACCCAAACAAAATCCAAGCCACTGGGGAGCTAGACATATATAGGAAGTAAATGCTTCTGCCATATAGAATTTATATTTTGAAGGGACCAAATAGAAAGGCAAATGTTATTATCGCATGTAAGAATATGGGATGAAGAATAGAGCAATGAAGTGAGTTGCCTAATGGTTTAGGTTTAAGCTAGAATAGAATCCAGACTGCCTGACTCCCCTGGCAGGGCATTAAAACATTGCCTCTATAAAATAAATTAGAATGAATCATAGAATGATTAGGATTGGAAAGGACCTTAAGATCATATAGTTCCAACCCCCCTGCCATAGGCAGGGACGCCTTCCACTAGACCAGGTCGTGCTCCAAGCCCTGTCCAACCTGGCCTTGAACACTGCCAGGGTTGGAGCAGACACTGCTTCTCTGAAAACTCTCTTCCAGTGTCGCACCACCTTCACGATAAAGAACTTCTTCCTTATATCCAACCTAAATCTCTCATGTTTAAGTTTGAAACCATTGCCCCTTGTCCTGTCATTACAGTCCCTAAGGAAGAGTCCCTCTCTGGCATCCTTGTAGGCCCCCTTCCGATACTGGAAGGCTGCTCTTTTGATATGTTTCCTTTATTAAAAATAGACTTTCTACTATATTTTTTCCTGGTTTGAGTTAAATCTTATAAAAACTAATTACTTGCAATGAAACCACATAGGTAGTATTTGTAAAAGGGAAACATATCTACATTTGCAGTATAGGAGGGACAGATAGAACCACTCATCATGTTAATGTTTCTTCATAACTCTTCTTATGCAATTGCATTTTCTGCTGCTTGTAACTTCATAAAACTTTGATTTGGGGGATTTATTTTCTTTTTTAGATGTCTGTTTCAGTCTGAGGTTTTATTAAAAGCATGTAGGCAAAATGGTTTAGACATTTCCAAAGAGCTGGAAGTTTGTGCTGAATATCAGAAGAATTTCAAAAATCCGCAGTCAGTTTGAAATCTCTTCAGAGATTATTGTTAACATTGATGAAAAGGTAGGTGGTTTGTATTTGGTTGGTTGTTTTGCGATTTGTTTGGTATTGGTTGTTTTTGTTGTGTTTTGGGATTTTTTTGTTTGTTTTGTTGGGGTTTTTTGTTTATTTTCTTTTTTTTGTTTGTTTGTTTTTTAATTTGCACAGTTCAGTGACGTTTTAACTGTAGTCTGTTCCAGTAAAAGCCCAAACTGTGTTTTTGCTGTATTTTAACAATTGCTTTCTTTTGTAGTGTATCCAACCTGAAACATTATTATTATTTTAGATTTCCATTATGTTTGTGCACATAGCCCTCAGTCAGCCTGTGAGCATACTATGCTGAATGTAATACAAGCACCAACAGTCAGTATCTACTGCAATGACTTATGAAATTATGAAAGTATGTCCTAAGCCCTCTTAAAAATCCAGGCCTTTCAGCGGCAACTCAGAGAGAGATCCCCTAGATGATGATAACTAAATTAATTTCAATGTCATTAAAAAAATTCAGAGTAGTTCAACTATTTCTGTTGTTCTGAGTTTTTTGAGTGCTGATAAGAGACCTCATGGATTCTGTATTAATTTCTTTAAGTACTGTATTTATGGCAGTGGTGATCAAAACTTCAGGGTTCATGTATGGTGCTCCAAATTAGATTCACCTCTATATATATATATATATATATATATATATATATATATATGTATATATATTACTGCTTAGCAGGAGCAGGAGGAGTCACCTTTGACTTCTTTTTATTTTTCTTTTTTTTTGCTTTTTTTTGTTGTTGATGGAGTTTTTTGTTTGTTTTAACCATTCTCTTGTTTTCAAAACATATAAATTCCTATGAGTTTTGCAGTAGTTTTAAAATTTAAAATTTTCTTAAAGATAATGTGAACAAGTCTCCTGTGATACACACAATTCATGCAATGGGACATTGGGCTGTAGCTGTAAAAGTTAAAGAACTGAAGAAATCAAAACAGCCAGGTAAATGATATCTTATCTGTCAAAGACTGAGTTGCAGTACATTATAATGATTATTAGTTCTTAATCTGAAGTAAATCAGATAACTGCTCTGGAGCTACACTGATGTAAACTGCAAAAGTTTTGGGGATTTCCTTAAATTATGCCTGGTTTCCAGGCACTCCTGGTCTAAATTTTATACATGGAAGCCTAGCCAGTAAGTTTTGGCTGTTCTGAGAGATGGTATCATAAATTCTTGTCACTCCCAAAACATCTTACACTGAGAGGTGAAATGCATTGACTGAAGTATATAGCACAGTTTGTAAGACATTTATTGGGATTTAGGCTCTGCTCTCTCTGCCATTATGAAATAGAAGTATTCATACATTTTTATGGAAACTCTTTTAATGTTTTTTGCAAAGTGGAACAGCTTCAACAGGCAAAATTTACATTTAAGGAATAATATCTGAGAGCTCTGTACATTTCTTATAAGTGGAAAATACCTTGAGATTTAATCAAAGTATTATAGATTATAGCAGACAGAAACAGGGGTCTGTTGCTAGAAAAGTTGGGTTATCTGTGATCAGAGATAGTCAGAGATTTCATTAGAGAGAAGCTTTTATATATCTGACTTGCTTTACAAAAGTTATATTGTGAATCTGTTGTCAACATTAGCTGTAAACATCAGGATTATAAATAAAAGATTAAAAATGTAAATGAATTATAAATTAAAAATTATGAAATAAGAGTAAGAATTGAACAATTTTTTTTAATTGATGCATGTATTGGAAATATTTCATAAATATGCATATTTGATAATCATAGAATAGTCAGGGTTGGAAAGAACCTTAAGATCATCTAGTTCCAACAGCCCTGCCATGTGGAGGGACATCACACACTAAGCCATGTCACCCAATACTCCCTACAACCTGGACTTTAACACTGCCAGGAATGGAGCATTCACAACATCCTTGGGCAACCTGTTCCAGTGCCTCACCACCCTCACGATAAGGAGCTTCTTCCTTATATATAACCTGAACTTCCCCTGTTTGAGTTTAAACCCATTCTCCCTTGTCCTGTTGCTACAGTCCCTAATGAAGTGTCCCTCTCCAGCATTCTTGTAGGCACCCTTCAGATACTGGAAAGCTGCTATGAGGTCTCCACACAGCCTTCTCCTTCATGCCCAGACTTTTTCAGCCTGCCTTTATACGGGAGGTGCTCCAGTCTCCTGATCATCCTCATGGCCTCCTTTGGACTTGCTTCAACAGCTCCATGTCCTTCTTATATTGAGGATGCTAGAACTGCACACATTACTCCAAGTGGGGTCTCAGGAGAGCAGAGTAGAGGGGCAGGATCACCTCCTTTGACCTGCTGGTCACGCTTCTTTTGAAGCAGCTCAGGATACGGTTGGCTTTCTGGGCTGCAAGTGCACACTGAAGCTGGCTGATGTTAAGTTTCTCATCAACCAGCACCCCAAAGTCCTTCTCTGCAGGGCTACTCTGAATCTCTTCTCTGCCCAGCCTGTAGCTGTGCCTGGGATTGCTTTGACTCAGGTGTAGGACCTTGCACTTGGCATGGTTAAACTTCAAAAGGTTGGCATGAGCCCACCTGAAAAGTGTGTCAAGTTCCCTCTGGATGGCATTCCTTCCCTCCAGCGTATCAACCGAACCACACAGTTTGGTGTCATCGACAAACTTGCTGAGGGCGCACTCAATCCGACTGTGCATGTCACTGACAAAGATGTTGAACAGTAGCAGTCCCAACACTGATCCCTGAGGGACACCACTCATTACTGGTCTCCAGCTGGACATTGAGCCATCGACCACAACTCTTTGCATGCGGGCATCCTGCCAATTCTGTATCCACCAAGTGGTCCACCATCAAATTCATGTGTCTCCAATTCAGAGACAAGGATGTTGCGCTGGACAGTGTCAAATGCTTTCTGCAAGTCCAGGTAGACGACGTTAGCTGCTTTGCCCCTGTCCATCAGTTCTGTAGCCCTCTCATAGAAGGCCGCCAAATTGATCAGACAGGATTTCTCCTTAGTGAAGCTGTGTTGGCTGTCACCAACTGCCTCATTGTTTTTCATGTGCCTTAGCATGCTTTCCAGGAGAAGCTGCTCCAAGGTTTTGCCAGTCACAGAGGAGAGACTGACTGGTCTGTAGTTCCCTGGGTCTTCCATTTTCTCCTTCTTGCTAGTGGAGGTTATATTTTGTGGGTGAAGGGACAGAAATAGTTAATGAAATGGATCCAGGCATTATGGCCCTGGACCTGATTGAGCCCTGGGAACAGGGAAGAAAACACCAGGTGGTAATGCCCTGATTAGGCCTAAGCCGTGGGAGCTGTAAAGACAACAATGAAGGGTAAAGATCGGCTAGCAAAGCAAAGCAGACAGTTTGCAAGATAAAGCAGGATGTGCATCTCATAGACAGACGAGACAATGTGAATATTTGTAATCCTTAGTAGTTTTGCTGAATCGGGATGATAAGGAAGTAAGAGAGTGGAAAGTTACTGCTTAGCACTTAGTAGACTATAAAAGGGATGTGAGACGCAAAAGAACGATTTCGTTTGTAACCAGAAACAGGTCCGTGCCTTGCGTCTCCACAAATGGTGCCCGAACTGGGACTTTAAAGGCGTATGGAGAGCTTTGGCCTATGGAGAAGCTGACTGAACCAGTCAGGCAGGGGATCAGAGAGCTGTTCTCCTGGGAAAATTCGCACCTCTTAAAAAGGTGAGCAGTCAGGACAATGGGTTCTTAACTTTCAAAAGAAGAGAAAACAGTAGTTACTATGTAACCAGTATTAAAGGGTCTTTTGGCTGCACAAACCTATCACCTGGGAGAGGTGAGGAGGCCCGTGGGGGAGCACTGAAGAGGTCGGGACATAACGATCATCTGGAAAAGGTGAGCAGCTGGGAACAGGACTATGGGGGGAAATATTACTAAGGCCCTGTGCCCTCCCTCCCCATGTGTCTCCAGCCCCGAACCTCCACTGGTTGCCGCTGCGGCTGCGAAGACTGAGGAAGGGGATGAAGACGATCCTTTTGACCCGGACCCTGTTAATCCCAAGAAAGAGCCTACTCTCAGATCACCTGAAACCTGTGGGAGGAAATGTTTTAATTGCACTTGATAACGCTAAAACTCCAGAACACATTTATGAGGAGCCTGTGCATTTTCATCAGACTGCTGCTGCTGCTCCTGAGATTCTGATGCCTGATAATTCTGATGCTGACCAGGATAGTCCTTTTGACCCTGGGCCTGTTGATCTGGAAAAGGAGCCTGATTTGTATCCCTCAGATTCTCATGATAAATGGGCAGCTGTAAAGGGAGAAGCGAGACGGGTGGTGGATGCAGATGTATTGTGTGCTTTCCTGGTGGTGTATGTGCCAGATGAAGACCCGCAGTGGGAAGGTCTCTTGTATACTTTCATCAAAGATATCAGGTGAACGGTGACGGACCATGGACTTGGGACCCCATATACAACTCATTTTATACAGTCTCTCTGTGATACTCATGTACTAGAGATTGGCAAATATAAGTATGTCCATGTTTCTACCGACCCTTACAGACCTTTATAGATACTGCTAGCCACTTCTTCCGACATAGGCTGGCCACCTGCATCGGAATGAGTGTGCATTTTGGTCAGTATGAAAGCCCTAGCCTCATGCAATGTGGGAGAGGCAGAGCCTCCGCGGGGATGCCCACTTAGGTTGAGCCTGCCGCCTTGCACTGCGATGATGCTGCTTGGAGCTGGTTTCCTGATTGTCTTCACAGGGTCGTTGCACCACATTCTGTACGTAGGACCGTGTAGTGGGAGTAATGATTGTCTGGATTTTGTGTTTCAAATATTGCAGTTGTGTGGAGTGTGCTTGTGGGATCCCATGCGTGCGTGTGTGTGAGTGTTGAGGGCAGACAGTGTTCTGTGTATTTTTTGTTATCAGTTTCACGTAAAAGTTTTTAATGGGTAGCAGATTAACATTTTGGGCAAGAAAGGGTTAATGCAAAAGTGCTGCCGGCTGGCATTTATGGCTGCTGCTCAGCAGGCTGGCAGCTGTAGCTGCTGCCAAGCAGGCCGGCATTTGTAGCCCTGTGAAGCAGGGTAAGCGACTTTGAGAAAAAAAGAAATAAAAATTATTTGATAGAGCTCGGTAACCATGTTCAAAAGAAGCTGCCCTCCGACTTGGCTCCCAGTGCTCCACAGGTGGAACAGCCGGGATGGACACCAGAGCCATGGAGTGAAAAAAAAGAAAAAAAATCCCACCAAAAAAACTCTCAGTCTATTGAAGTATCGGGGCAGTTCACAGAGACACCACAAACAAAGCCTTAAGAGGCCTGCAACACACTGGATGGAGGGGATGAGTCCTGCTTAGTGTGTTTAAGGTAACCTGGGGGTGAATCTAGTACTTGGAGGAACAGATAGATCGGTTGAAACAAGAACTGCTAACTGAAAAAGCAACCACAAGCTTTACCAGCTGCCACCCAAGCAGCATCAGGGTGGCAGAGAAAGGAGAAAAAAAATGGGTAATGACACAGCAAACTCCTTGACTGTTAACACCGTGCAGTTTGCTTCTGCAGCTGCTTCACATTCCTTTTTCATCGGAATGCCTTTGCTTTAAGGAATCACTTTAACCTGTCTTCTTCCCAAGAGCTAATAACCTGGGGGAGGGGGTGTATTTCTGTCCTCCTACCTACAGGTCCATGGTGGCTGCTTGCAAAGTTTGTCAAGCCTTGCCATGAGCTGGACAGACAAGTGGAAAAACCCAATGCCTCAGCGGCAGGAGCTGACCGCGAATACCCTAAAGCAGAATGAGATAGAGCAAGAGAAAAATGAATGATTGCAAAACATCACTTGGGGGCAACTGAAAAGTAACAGCTTGAATATATGTGCTTATAAAGTAGCTATTATTAGAGGCTGTGATTTCGTATATAAAACCACCTGTATTTACTAGCCAGTTGCTAATAAGAAACTACACCTTGTATTGTATGGATTTGTCACTTGTAAAAGAGATTTTAGAGCATGCAAATTTGCAGCAGCTGCTTGAAAAGGGTAAGGCGAAAGCTAGAAAGATTCTAATACAATGGTAGTGTTATAAAGCAGGCAATGGAATAAATTAAGAGGGTGAGAGACCTTCACTGGTAGGAAATTTCTTTGACTAGTCCCCTCGTTGCCACTAGCATCTTCGACATGCTCCTGCACCCTGTAGTAGTTATACTGCTAATGTAAATCTGTGTGTGCTTTGCCATGGTAGCGACTTGTTACTGGATGAGGCAGGTGAAACTCTGCATTGACAATGAGGTGCAAGGACTGAGGTTGGCCAAATGCCTCTTACCACAGTCAAGGGCAAGACTGGGTTGGCCTCTGTGTTTGCCACCAAGAAGAACCTTTAGCTCTGCTGCTGGCTGCAACCCAGCAGGTGTTGAGCAGTGGGGACACCTGCCATGGCAGACCTTGATGTGAGGGATGGCCTCCCCTGTTATCAGAGAGCTATCCAGGAGAGAAGGGCAGGCCAAGCATCCTCTGGTTGGCATATGTTGGAGATAGGATCTAGTCCAAATCCCCTGCTCAAGTAGGGTCATCTAAAGCAGGTATTATATATAAAACAAAAAAAAGGGGTATGCAAAGATTTTCTCCACATAAACAGTTAGCAGAAGTGCAATTTGTGCTAAAATTTTTGGATTTGTCTTGTTTTGATTCTCTTTCCGCAATACAGCACTTGTGACATCTGACAGACGATTCCTTGCCCAAACCACTGGTTCTATATAAAGACCTACATGATAACGAGTGGAAAGGACCAGAGCCATTGCTGACATGGGGTTGAGGATACGGCTGTGTACAGCTAGCAACAGGACCATAGTGGCTGCCAGTGAAACGTATAAAGCCCCAGAACTCAACAACATAAAGAAACGACAATGACAGAAATCTTTGTAATATCTGTTCTGTGTAACCATGGGTAATGGACAAGTATACTGGGCACATTTGTTAAATCCACCATTATTCCGACCTGTTACATGGTGTGTTGGATTCACTGGTATGCCACATGTTATAAAGGTTCAAATGACTTCAGATCAGACTAATCTTACTGAAATAATGCTGCCTGTCGTAGTGGGTGGTTATGTTAATTACACAGGTCAAGCAGTGATATAGCGGACACGCCAAATTGTAAAAAACATGCTAGTGTAACAAAAAGGGGGAATGATAGGGGAGACCTCAAATGCACGAATCAACAAAGCATTGTTTGTCTTAAATTTTTTAACACTATCCAGTTCTGATTTATACACGGGCATGAATGTCCTCCCAATGATTAGGCATTTTTCTGCACTAACCTGTGTAGGCCCAGATCCGATACCAGGGAAAGAACCTGTTATGATAATGGTAAAATCTTTGGAAAATCTTAACTGGGAAGGTCCTTTTAGGTTAATAACTTGGGGAAGAGGCTATGCTTGTGTCTCCACAGAATGAGGACCCCTGATGGATCCCCACCTGGTGTACCCGTCCGTTTATACAAGCGACGGCTACCAATGAAGATTGATGCTGATTTGTCACTGAAGCTAACCCATGGGAACTGTACAAAGTTAACCGGTCTCTTTTTGGAGAACCAGTCAACAGAGAGCGTATCTGTGCGGGACTTTCCAGCCACTAGTAATAGACTGGGAACATTTAAACCCAGAAAGGGTACCACTGGACAGCATGGTTGCTTTTAGACGTTGATTCTGTGAGGCATGCCTCACTACAGAACAGAATGACTGTTGATTTTTATTGTTAGCTCAAGGCCATGGGTGTGAAGATTTTGATGGTATGTGCTGCACGAACTTATCAGATCATCCATAAAAGCATTCCGGACTTAATACCAAGGACAGCACACCTTCAGGAAGATGAGGGACTGAATTGGTTGAACAAAGTATTTTCTGACTTGAGCATTACATAGTGGCTTTACTTTATCTTAATCATTTTGTCAGTCTTTTTAGCTATCCTAATCTATGTGCCTTGTTTGGATTAATCATTTTGTCAGTCTTTTTAGCTATTCTAATCTGTGTGCCTTGATTGCTACAATAGTTAATGGAGAATATAAAAACTTTGGCAAAAGTAGATCATTAATCTATAAAAGCTGTCTTTTAGTAAAACAAAAAGGAGGAGATGTGGGTGAAGGGACAGAAATAGTTAACGAAATGGATCCAGGCATTATCGCCCTGATCCACTGGTTGGCTTGAGCCCTGGGAACAGGGAAGAAAACACCAGGTGGTAATGCCCTGGTTAGACCTAAGCCTTGGGAACTGTAAAGACAACAATGAAGGGTAAAGATTGGCTAGCAAAACAAAGGAGACAGTTTTCAAGATAAAGCAGGATGTGCATCTCATAGACAGACGAGACAATGTGAATATTTGTAATCCTTAGTAGTTTTGCTGAATCGGGATGATAAGGAAGTAAGAGAGTGGAAAGTTACCGCTTAGCACTTAGTAGACTATAAAAGGGATGTGAGACACAAAAGAACGATTTCGTTTGTAACCAGAAACGGGGTCCGTGCCGTACGTCTTCACAATATTTCCCTTTTTCCAGTTGTTGGGAACTTCACCTGACTGCCATGATTTTTTAAATATGGTGGACAGTGGCTCAGCAACTTCATTTGCCAGCTCCTTCAGGACCCGTGGATGGATTTCATCAGGTCCCATGGACTTGTGCACATTCAGGCTCTTAAGATGATCTCAGACTTGATCCTCTCCTACAGTGGGCCTAAAGTCTTCATTCTCACAGTCCCTGCTTCTGCCTTCCAAGACTTGGGTGGTGTAGTCAGAGCCCTTGCTGGGGAAGACTGAGGCAAAGAAGTAATTGAGAACCTCAGCCTTCTCCAAATCCAGGGCAGCCAGTTCTGATAACTTCCAGAGAGGGCCCAAATTATCCCTAGTCTGTCTTTTGTTTGCTACATATCTGTTGTGTTTTAAGCCCAGCTGGTAACTCAGAACCACGCAGCTGCTCCCTGACTCCCCCCACCTTCTTCCTACCCTCACTCACAGAGGGTTGAGGAGGAGAATCGAAAGAATGTAACTCCCATGGGTTGAGATAAGAACAGTCCAGTAACTAAGGTATAACACAAAACCGCTGCTGCTACCACCAATAATAATAGTGATAAGGGAGATAACAAGGGAAGCAAATACAACTGTTCACCCCTTGTTGACCGATACCCAGCCTGACCCGAGCAGCAATCTAGCCCTTCTGGGTAACTGCCTGCAGTTTATATACTGGGCATGATGTGCTGTGGTATGGAATACCTCTTTGGCTAGTTTGGATCAGGTGTCCTGTCTCTGCTTCCTCCTGACTTCCCCTCCTCCCTGGCAGAGCATGAGACTCAGAAAGTCCTTGGTTGGAGTAAACATTACTTAGCAACAACTAAAACCATTGGTGTTATCAGTGTTGTTTCCAGGCTGAAAGTCAGAAACACAGCACTGCAGCAGCTACTAAAAAGGAGAAAAATGACTGCTACTGCTGAACCCAGGGTGGTATCCCAGCCATTATTCCATACCATTCATGTCATGCTCAGATCTCGCATTTTTCAACATACCATCACTGTTGTTTCATACATATATATACACATACGCACACACACACACACACACAAAGAGAGAGATATCATTCCTTAGTGCGTGGACCAATCCCTATAAAACTGCTGAGTTCATCCGGTCCGTGATGTCGGGCTCCATCTCTTGTAACAGTCTTTCAGAGCAGGAGAGACGGTGTGCAGTGTTTGCAGTGTTGGATTGTTCTCTGCTGATGGCACTGCGGAACTTGTCTGGTCACTGCTGAGAACATCTGGTTTTGTCAAAGTTCATTCTTTGTTGGGATGATGGTCGAGGGGAAGTCAGGACCAGTCACTTGTGACCTGCAGTCATCTAGTTGGTGGGCTATAAAAGTGCTACATAGCAGACAACATCATATACTTGATTCCATTGGCTGCTTTCCCCTAAAATCAAATCCCCTGGAGGTACACATCAGACTTCCCCATCTTCCCGCATTACCCACCAAGTATATGCGGGCCACTGAGCAAAAGCAATCCCAGGAGTGGGTTTGCCTTTATTTGAAGCAGGAATAACTCAGACTGTCTTCCCCAGCAAATTCTTTATGTGCACCACAGGAACTTTATCCCTTTCTGAGGTATGTAAAAGTTCTGACTGGGCTGGGCCAGCCCTGTTGGCAGATCCTCTGGGGTTGACCAACCAGGTGGCTTTTGGTAAATGTGTATCCCAGTGTTTGAAAGTCCCACCACCCATTGCTCTCAGTGTAGTTTTTAACAGCCCATTGTACCGTTTGATTTTCCCAGAGGCTGGTGCATGGTAGGGGATGTGATATGCCCACTCAATGCTATGGTCTTTGGCTCAAATGTCTATAAAGCTGTTCTGGAAATGAGTCCCATTGTCTGACTCAATTCTCTCTGAGGTGCCGTGTCGCCACAAAATCTGTTTCTTAAGGCCTTGGGTAGTGTTCCGGGCAGTGGCGTGTGGCACAGCATATGTTTCCGGCCATCCAGTGGTTGCTTCCACCATGGTATGCACATGGTGCATGCCTTGTCAGGTTGGTAGGAGTGTGATCAGTCCACCAGGCCTCCCCATATTTGTACTTCAGCCATCGTCCTCCATACCAAAGAGGCTTTAACTGTTTAGCTTGCTTAATTGCAGCACGTGTTTCACAGTCATGAATAACCTGGGCAATAGTGTCCATTGTTAAGTCCCCCCCTCGATCACAAGCTCATCTGTATGTTGCATCTCTGCCCTGATGGCCTGAAGTATCATGAGCCCACCAGGCCAAAAAGTCCATCTAAGCCACTTCAATCTTTGAAGCTTTATCCACTTGTTGGTTGTTCTGATGTTCCCCAGTGGCCCAACTCTTGAGTACATGGCTTACCGTCACCACCAGGTTCTGCACCTGGCAGTGATATCTTGCCACAGTGCAGCAGCCCAGATGGGCTTACCTCTGCATTGCCAGTTGCTCTGCTTCCATTGCTGCAACCACCCCCACAGGGCATTTGCCACCATCCATGAGTCAGTATAAAGTACTGGCCACTTGTTCAGCAATGTCCAAGGCCAACTGGATGGCTTTCACCTCTGCAAACTGACAAGTTCTGCAACTTGTTGTAGAGGACTCCATACAGCTGCCTTCCATCTCTGAATGGTTTCCCACAATACGGCAGGACCTATCAGGGTCAACAAGGCATATTTCTTTTCACTTTCTGACAGTTCATTATATGGTGGGGCCTCTTCAGCACGCATCACCTTCTCCTCTGGTGACATTCCAAAATCTTTGCCCTTTGGACAGTCCATGATGACTTCTAGAATTCCTGGATGACTGGGATTTCCTATTTGAGCTTCTTGTGTAATTAGTGCAGCCCACTTACTCCATGTAGCGTCGATTGCATGATGTGTAGAGGAGACACTGCCTTTGAACATCCAGCCTGGGAAGGGCAGCCAGGGTGCCAGGAGGAGCTGTGCTTCAGTGCCAGTCACTTCTGAAGCAGCTTGAACCCCTTCAGAGGCTGCCAGTATCTCTTTCAGTTGTGGTATAGCTGGCCTCATATCCTCTGTATCCCTGACTCCAAAGGCCGAGGGGTCGACCTCGAGTCTCCCCTGGAGCTTTCTGCCAGAGGCTCTGGGTAGGACCATTCTCCGCGGTGAAGAGAGTATTTTTTACATCTGGCCCGGTCCAGACTGGTCCAAGGGCTACTGCATGAGCTCTCTCTTGTTAAATTTGTTCAAAGGCTTGTTGTTGCTCAGGGCCCCATTTAAAATCATTCTTCTTCCAGGTCACATGGTAGAGGAGGGGGGCTTCCAATCAAACTGTAAGTTTGGACGTGCATTCTCCAGAACCCCACAACACCCAAGAAAGCTTGTGTTTCTTTCTTATTAGTTGGTGGAGACATTGCTGTTATCTTGTTGATCACATCTGTGCATATCTGGAGACGTCCATCATGCCATTTTATTCCCAAAAATTGAATCTTCTGTGCAGATCCCTTGACCTTACTCCATTTTATGGCAAAACTGGCTTTTAGCAGGATTTGGATTATTTTCCTCCCTTTCTCAAAAGCTTCTTCCACTGCATCACCCCACACAATAATGTCATCAATGTATTGAGGGTGTTCTGGGGCTTGCCCCTGTTCCAGTGCAGTCTGGATCAGTCCACGGCAGATGGTAGGGCTCTGTTTCCACCCCTGGGGCAGTCAGTTCCAAGTATACTGGACACCCCTCCAAGTAAAAGTGAACTGTGGCCTGCACTCTGCTGCCAAAGGAATTGAGAAAAATGCTTTGGCAATATCAATTGCAGCATACCACTTGGCTGCTTTTGACTCCAGTTCATATTGAAGTTCTAGCATGTGCGGTACGGCAACAGTCAATGGTGGTGTGACTTCATTCAGGCCACAATAGTCTACTGTTAGTCTCCCCTCTCCGTTAGAGTTTCGCACTGGCCATATGGGGCTATTAAAGGGTGAGTGGGTCCTGCTGATCACTGCTTGGCTCTCTAAGGAGTCTAAGGATCAGCCTGTGGATGGGAATCAGGGAGTCTCGGTGCGATATCGCTGCTGGTGCAGGGTTGTGGTCACGATTGGCACTTGTTCTTTGACCTTCAGCAACCCCACAACAGAAGGATCCTCTGAGAGACCAGGCAAGTTTGGATCAGGTGTCCTGTCTCTGCTTCCTCCTGACTTCCCCTCCTCCCTGGCAGAGCATGAGACTCAGAAAGTCTTTGGTTGGAGTAAACATTACTTAGCAACAACTAAAAAACATTGGTGTTACCAGTGTTGTTTCCAGGCTGAAAGTCAAAAACACAGTACTGTACCAGCTACTAAGAAGGAGAAAAATGATGCTGTAGCTGAACCCAGGACAATATCTATAGAAGCCCTTCCTGTTATCTTTCACATCCCTTGCCAGATTTAGTTCTAACTGGGCCTGAGCTTTCCTGAGCTAGTCCCTAGCATCCCAGACAATGTCTCTGTATTCTTCCCAGGCCGCCTGTCCTCGGTTCCACCTTTTATAAGTTTCTTTTTTCCCCTCAGTTTTCTCAGCAGCTCCTTATCCATCCATGGAAGCCTCCTGGCTCTCCTGATGCATTTCCGTCTAGTCAGGACACGACACTACTGAGCTTGGAGCAGGTGATCCTTGAATATCAACCAACAGGCTTGGGCCCCCATGCCCTCCAAGGCTTTTTCCCATGGTTCCTGGTGAGGCCAAAGTCTGCTCTGTTGAAGTCTAGGGCAGTGAGTTTGCTGTGTGCCTTGCTCACTGTTCTGAGGATCTCGAACTCAACCATCTCATGATTGCTTCAGCCAAGGCTGCCCTGGAGCATCACATTCCCCACCAGTCCTTCCCTGTTGGTGAGCACGAGGTCAAGCATGGCAACTCTCCTTGTCAGCTCCTCAATTACTTGTAAGAGGAACTTGTCTTCCACAGAATTGAGGAACCTCCTGGATAATTATAAATAATAAGATGGATGAGCCTTAATTTAATTTAATTTTATCTTATACTATTTCCTAGTAGTAATTCTCAATTTTTGATCTTCATCATTTTGGACTCAATTTCATAATCTTTTCCACACTAGTGAGCAATCACTTTAGCAAATAGTTTTGCTGCTAACCAATAGGATTAAACATTTTAAGTATGTGCTCAATAAAGATTCCCAAAATTGACCCCTTCTGCTTGCACTTGTGTGGCTAAGGAGCTCCCTTATCTTTCTGTTAAGGAATATTGCAAGCTTTTACAAATTTGCTGGGAAACTGCTGTTCAAAAACCTAATGCATATAGTAAATAAACAAGGAAATGTTAAAACTGAAAAATGTTTGTAGAACTGCCGAGTTATTTTAAGCTTTGCAAGTGATCTCATAATATGGAAAAATAAAAAGGAAAAGGTGAAATATGACAGAAGTTGAATTCCCAATCTTTTTGATGAATGATTCAAAGGAAATTGTTGTGCTTTTAATTTAAAACCATAATCAGTGATTAATTTTTTGATTTTTGCAGTTTTCTCATTCTGGTGCATCAATATGTCTGACAATGGGTAACAAAGAGCAATACAAGAAAAAATCCATTGTACATATTTTTGTGTGTATTTTCCAGACCACAACTCCTGTCCCAGTGATCAAAGCATGGAATCATAGAGTGGTTTGGATTGGAAAGGACCGTAAAGCTCATCTAGTTCCAATCCCCTGCCATGGACAGCGTCATCTTCCACTAGACCAGGTTGCTCCAAGCCACTTCCAGCCTGGCCTTGAACACTGCCAGGGATGGAGCAGACCCAGCTTCTCTGAAAAATCTCTTCCAGTGTCTTACCACCCTCACGGTGAAGATTTCTTTCTAATATCTAATCTAAATCTCTCCTTTTTCAGTTTAAAGCCATTGCCCCTTGTTCTTTCACTGCATGTCCTTGTAAAATGTCCCTATCCAGACTTCTTGTAGGCCGCCTTTAGGCACTGGAAGCTGCTCTAAGGCCAGTCTCCTTCTTTTCTCCAGGATGACAGAGGGGTTGGAACTAGATGATCTTAAGGTCCTTTCCAACCCTAACTGTTCTATGATTCTGTGATTCTATGAACAAACTCAGCTCTCTCAGTTCTCTGATCACCTTTGTGGCCTTTCTCTGGGCTTGATTCAAGAGGTCTTTGTCCGTATTATGTTGGAGTCCCAAGAGCTGGACAGTGTACTCCAGGTGGGGTCTCACAAGAGCAGTTTATGTGTGGAGAATCACCTCCCTTGAACTGCTGGTCACACTTCTTTTGATGCAGTCCAACATACAGGTGGCTTTCTGGGCTGCTTTTTTCTATTGAAGGATAGCAAATAAAAATTCACTTTGACTTTGGTTCAATTAGACAAACTTCTAGGGAAAAATTCACTTCAAGGACTTGACTTTTGAAAATCTGGATTTCAGTTGCTAGAAAATCTATTTAACAAACTCTCCTAGTTTTTGTCAAAAAATGGCTGACATCTGTATGGCACATAAGGCTCTATTTTTACACTGAATAACTTGGTGAGTTTCCATAAAGTCAAGTCACAAATAGCCTGTGAATGTTCAGTAGTTCTATCCACAACAAGGTTACAACGGGCACAGTTTTGAAACTGATGGTCAGAATTATGCGTACAGTTCTTTGTAATTCTTTAACAGAAATACCCAATGCTTATTTTGGACACCTTATGACATATTGAGCAATACATGTATTTAGAATCAATTCTGTTGTAATCAACATATGAATAATGGTTAATGTACAGTCACAAACACTGGCCTTTCACTATGTCAGTTGGTAAGATCAGTAAATCTGATCCAAAGCTCTTAAAGACACTTTCCTGAACATTCTGAAGAAACCTAGTTTTGCACTGACATTGTATACCAAAGAAGCTATTTTTGTGTGATTCATATCCTGGTGTTTATAAACACTGTTAATAGTTTCTGCATGAAATGATGTTTCCATTACATGTAGAAAAAATGAACAGTAAATAGTCTTGTATATCCTCAAGTTAACAAGTTCTACCTTGAAATTCCTGAATTGTTTACCGTTACAAGATGGCTTTAGCTAAAGTCCGTCACTGTCATACAGTGCAGTTACTTTGTACCACTCTGTTGGTTTCATAGGCTTTGGAAAGCACTGGCTACACAAACGTGCAGTCTGATCGCTTGGGCTGCTCTAGCCACCCTAGTGCGGAATATTGCCAGTAAAATAATTTTCTGTGCCCATCAGTCAGATGGTATTCTTCTCCTTTCTTTCTAACATTTCAAATGATGCTGGTTTTTGCTTTGTTTAGCTAATGTATCTATAGGCTTTATCTAAGGCAAGTTATCAACTAATTACTATTAACTTGAATTCAGTAATAAAAATTCTATCAGCTAGAATTTTCTGATTCTATGGCTTTGGGTTTTTTGTTTGTTTGTTTGCTAGTTTGTTTTCTGGTAAAACTGTAAACTCTCCAGTGTAAAGGCAGTGTTTCCCTAGATTCCTACAGCATGTAGTCCTGATCTTTTATGGAGTTCTGAATATTACAGCATGAAAATAAATCATGTTAATAAATAATATTCTACTCATTTAAACACTGATTATCAATATTAAGGTGGAGTTAATGACAGTTTTGTGTGAGAGTTCTTTCTGAGTGAAAAAAACTCTAACAATAAAAACCACATCATTTCTTACTGCAGCCAAATATTTGTAACTGAAGTTGCTGAGAGCCAAAATGGTAACAGTCATCTTGCAAACAGATGGGATTGTCCTGTGTTAGTGAACTTTTGCCCTAGGAAGCAAGAAAGTAAAGGAAAGGAACAAGGAGAAAATGGAAGAAATGCTCAGTAATTATTGCACAGTATTACCTTGCAATTATTGTTTCATTCAGACACATGTATAATAAATCTGTTGAAATAGTCTGAGTGATTCAGATATGGGCAGGTAGGTGTCATTTTGGAAATGCCACTGGATGTTCATATAGTTGTTGGGTTGTTTCCTCTTTCGTAGCCAAGTAAACAGTGACAGAGTGGTGTGGTAGACAATGATGTAATCTATTAAATTAGACTCTATAAACAGAAATTTATACCTTGTGCTTTCAGCTGAACTGGAAACAGAAAATTAAAATCTGAAATCAAGAGTCTGCACATTTATCTCTTTAAATCTTCTAAGTCTTTGAAGTCTAAATCAATGAAATTCATAGGGTTTGTGAAGGTGGTATAGTGTCGTCTAGAATTTAGGTGACAAGGTAATGTATTTAAGAGTGATCACTTTGCTGTGCAGTAATGTTAAGAGCTCTTCTACTTTAAAGAGTGAATTTAGTTGCAGAGTATTTTCATTTTTGATGTTTTAGAATTCCCCATACATCTTGGATGCCATAAATGTAGGTCGTTAGTATTCACTGTTAGGTTTTTTACACTGGCAATGGTACACTTTTTCATACACTGTGAAATTGTTACCACTTTTGTGTCTGGTTAGGTACGAGGTAATTTCCGTAGAGATTTATACAGTAGTTTTGTTTATTACCTTATGCTTTTGAAATATGCTTTATTATTTTGCAGCATCCTCACATGCTCATCATCTCTCTCTCAAACTCCACTGGCGCTGTGCCTCCAACCATTAAAATGTGTTCACATTTCATCACCATAACGACACATCCAGTGAAAGTCAGCTGGGAAAAACCTGAAATTAGTGCCGACAGCGGAGATGCTTCTATATCCAATGGCTCCTGCTTCCAATGCAGAACTTGTGAGGTTCAGAATATAGCCCATCATGAAGCTGGTAGCACAGCCTTTTGCTGGTTTAAAGTAATCATCAGAAGTAAGTGCTAAAAAAGGTAAATTCTGATATAATGCTTAATAAATATGAGCCTGGATACTGTTGTCTCTTTCACAGTTCAGTTTCCAGTACTGAACACAGTGCCTGTGTTCGTTTCCATGCACAGTTTGGTATCAGGTCTACTATGAGAATAGCATGTTTGGTTTAGGTTTAAAAATAGTTTTCTGCCTAAAACCTTTGATGCTAGTAAAACAGCTCCTTCATTGAGTATCACTTTTTTATTTCAGGAAAACACTTGTTTACTAGGGAATAATTGTATAAAATTTGTTGGTTTACCATTTGCTTTAGTCATTATCAGTTGGGAGCTTCAGTGATCAGTTGTCTTCACTGCAATCTGATCCCTGTGACTGATGCTGTGGACAGGGTCCTCTAATGTTTGTATTTTTACTAATAAAGCCCTGCATCTAGACAGTGACAATTTCCAACATTTTGGAACGCAACAATGAAATATGCTGAGCAATAATACAGTGATGTACCATCTTAAACACACATTTGCTTGGAAAGCTATTGGTGCTGTTGCAGTCCCTCTGTGGAGCATTCTGCTCATGTGAATACTGTAAGCACTTCATTATAAAGTCTGGTCACTTGCTCAACAAAGGTAACTTTAAAGTAGCTTAAACTGCGTAGCCTGACTCAGACTTCATGCCAAAGTAACTGAGGTATGCCTAGAAAGGCCATTATGCCTTTTATCAGTAAGAAAGGGCCAAGAGGATGGTGGATTTGGTAAAGAGCATCTGTAAATCTTACTACTTGTACTTGAGGGTCGATCATCTCCAGTAACACAGAAGTTTTTAAACTAATTTAAGAGTATTCCCGTAAAGGACTGATAACTTTTAAGCATTAGATTGATTATAAATCATATTTGTGGAGATAAGCTCTCTGATATGCAGAAACAGAATGCTTTCTAGTCATCAGAACTTCTGAGATTTTCAAGCTTATTGCTCAAAATTCAGTGAGCTTTTGAAAAATGCAACCAAATATTCTGAATTAAGGACATAACATTGGAAAAGTAGTTACTATAAAAGTGGAAAAAACCCAAAGCTACTTCCTCTGGCTTGGTTTCTTAAAGAAGACAAAGCATGACTACAAAGGTTCATTGACATGATGGCAGAACATGAAAGAAGTTTATTGAGGATGGGACATATTTCCAATACAGTATCAGGAATGGCTTTAATAGAACTTTGAAAAGCTTTTTGAGCTGTTTGGAGTTCGCATGTTCTCTTTCATTTTGAGTATATTAAAAAGTACTACAAACATATTCAGAACTACTTTGCCTTCTATTCTACAGATATCATCAATTAAACTGCTTTTTAAATTCTTTGGGAATAGTCTTATGCTTACTTCATTGTGAGTTTCAGATGGAAGTTGGGATTTCTTGGTGTTTCTTATATGTACATGTATTTTAAACATACTTTATGAAAACACAATTTATTACCTGCCAATCCTGAAGAGGACTTCACTTTAGGGAGGAAAATAAAAACAAAGGTTAAGGTGGAAGGTAATGTTAATATCTTTGGCAGTGGTTTGCTGTAAATGGTATTACCTCTTTCAATGTAGAAATCAGAATGCCATGATAAATTCATAATGTTTTTAGTTGGCTTGTACATATTGAGGAGTAAAATAATAATACAGATTGTTTTAGCCAGAATAATACTGCACCAATTGTGACTAGCCAAGATAAGTGGGTTACTCAAGCTCTCTCATTTATTTTAAAAAATTAGTTTGGCTGCTTGTCAGGAAGTGACTTCAGTAAGGAAGCACGCTAATTCGGTCATCAAACACTCCTTTTTCTAACTCTTCCAGTGAAATGCATGTGAACTCAATGTATGAGAAACATTTATTTCCAGCTTCTTATCTTCAGTAACTCATCATGTTACATGCAGCATGGTTCACCCTAGATGGTTTATCTGTCATGGGGGGAGGCAAGGGGAAGAATGAAAAATTCTAAGAACACCTAAAATACATCATTCCTTTGTAGGCAGTGATACTATTTCCAGGCAAAGTAGCTTGGCTATCTGTTTAGAGGAAATTTCCCTAGCCTCTGGGCCTTATGCCCTTTGTTCCTGATTGTCTTGAGACAGGCAATCAGAAAATCTCTACCTTGGGGACTGTACTGCCCCAAGGCCTAATATTACTTTTTGCCAAATATTGTGTTTGGATTGCTGAAATTGCAATGTGTCCTCTGAAAATTGTTGTTAATACTTTTCAAGGAACTGAAATAATGATAAAACTTGGAGACTGTTCAGAACGATTCACAGCCACTATCCAAAGTTCACATTCTTGCAGTCAGGGGGAAGGAAAACTGCCATATAAGAGTAAATTCATAAATATACATGATAGGCAGCAGAAGTGTCTTTCTTAAGAGGAAATCTAGCTTTGAAGAAAGCTTCTGATGTCTATGGGTAATTTATTTATTTTTTTAATAGTTTTTACTTTCTTTGCTTCATGCATATTAATTCACAAAAAATAATATGATGGGTTGAAAAAAAAAAAAACAGTGTCACATTTGCCTGTATTTTCATTTTGGTAGACAAGTCATCTTCATTCCACTTTCAGCATTCTGCATGGCTTCACAGTAAAACTACCTATCCCAACAGTGTGACAGAGCAGCTCATCATATGTCATTGAAGATGGAAGGAACTCCTATGTTTTATTAATATCCACTTACTTAAAGGATAGGGACCATCTTGGGGTTGGGGGCGAGGTGTGAGTAAGAATATGCTTTATATGTGTGGTCAGCAATGTACCAGCAAGATTTGGTAAGTACCTGTTCTGCAGGTAAGAGGAAGAAAGCTGTAAACAAGAGTCTAGCACTGCTGTGTCCATAGTTAGATATTTATCATTCTGGGGAGAAATATAGAGAAACAATAATAGGCACTCTGTTGTCAGAGATATCAAAAACATCCAAAGGACTGTATTGTATGAACGACCCAAAATGATTAATTAAAAGAGTAAGACAGATTTTCACTTCTTAAAATGGAATAGCTTCACTTCTTGAAGAAATATAATTTGAAAGATAGCCATGTCAGATATTTTTCCAACAGTTGGAAATTTAAAGTACTAATTTAAAGAAACAAGCAGAATATAAACTTGCGGTTTTTTGGACTCTCTGCAGCAGCAGGCTACAATTTGATGCTTTCTCAGTGCTTCAGGTATGTTGCTCAACACAAGGCAAATGTAAAGGCATAGAGATTTAGTTAGAAACCTAAAAATGGGAACAGGACATCATCACAGAGGCTCAGAACAACATTGGAAAGAAACAGGAATGTCAGCCTATAGCTAAAGGACAAAGTAATTTATGATACTGGATATCGTAACCTTGGGAAAGAGGTGAAAGTGCAAACATTTATAAGTAGGTCAAAGTAAATGTCCTCCCTCAGCTGACAGTGTATCGATTCCTCTGGAAAGGTGCCTTTTATTGAGGCATTTCTACCTAACCTAACTGCATGAATCACCACTGTGATGCTGCTGCTTTGCAAAATCGGTTGTAGTTACTAGTATGAGTAGTTGTGTTACTGGGTGTCGTGGCTTAAGCCCAGCTGGTAACTCAGACCCATGCAACTACTCATTCACTCCCCATCTTCTTCCCCCGTCCCACTCCCGGAGGGATGGGGAGGAGAACTGAAAGAATATAACTCCCACAAGTTGAGATAAGAACAGTGCAGTAACTAAGGTGTAATACAAAACCTATACTGCTACCACCAGTAATAATAATGATGAGGGAAATAACAAGGGAAGAAAATACAACCGCTCACCGCCTGCTGACCGATACCCAGCCCGACCCGAGTGGTGATCTAGCCCTTCGGGGTAACTGCCCCCAGTTTATATAGTGGGCATGACATGCTGTGGTGTGGAATACCCCTTTAGCTAGTTTGGGTCATGTGTCCTGTCTTTGCTCTCTCCCGGCTTCCTTTCTTCCCTGGCAGAGCATGAGGCTGAGAAAGTCCTTTGTCAGAGTAAACATTACTTAGCAACAACTAAAAACATCAGTGTTATCAGTGTAGTTCCCAGGCTGAAAGTCAAAAACAGAGCACTGCAACAGCTACTAAGAAGGAGAAAAATGACTGCTATAGCTGAACTCGGGACACTTTGACAACAAGTGTAAACTTCAGCTGTTTGGAGACCTTTCCAAGAATACTGGAACAGTCCTGCTATAAGCAAACCTGGACTTTTGCAGCTTGTGCATCACAGAGTAACAAATCTTAGTGACATTGTGATTAGATAATGAAAAATATTTGTAATCTAATTGGGTTGGGCTGGGAGGGAAAAAAGGTCTGGACTCATGAAAAGTCACATGGTTTGAAACTGTCTAAAAGGAAAAAAATTCTATTCCAAAAATTATCCTGGCAAATTCTTCTCCTTTCCAAGAGTAGACAGAAGTGTGATTTAGATACAAAAGCATGATTTGCAAAGTGAATATGAACCTGAAATAGCTTGAGGATTTGAGCACACTGGCTGAAAGGACAAAGCCCAAAGTGTTTGTTTTGAGTGATATCAGAAAACATGAAACAAACCCACAGTTGTCTTATTTTGCCTTAAGATATGAATGCTTTATTCAAGATTTTTTGTTAAAATCTCAAACTACTGCTCAAAGTAAGCAGCTCAGAAATGTTATTAAAGATATTAAGATATTTGCTGTTTGCTCTTGAAGGGTGTTACATGCATATCATTATATGTATTATACATATTAAATAATATTCTAGAATTAGATAATATTATATAATATTAACTGTTACCAGATTAAGAGCACTATATGAAATGGGGACATGTTTTTTAAAGCCATTGAGGAGATGAGATATGTATCTTCCTTAGTACCAGACATTATATACATTTAAATGACCTGCTTAATTGCAAGTCTGTGTACTGCATAATAGTAAAATACATGAGGAAAACTATGAAACAGGCATTAGATGGTTTTCAGCTGAAATGGGACAGGATACCCACTGGAGGGAGTTAACCAACACAGCGGATCTGCCTTTTTATATCTGGTGTGTAAATGAAATGGTATGAAAACACTGGTAATATGGTTTTGCCACTGAGGGGCTGGTGTTATGGGAGGACAGTCAACTTAGTGAGAGCAGCTGGGGCTGGAGATGTGGGCAGTACCATAAACTACCGAGACCTAATTCTTTAGATTTCATTCGGTACTGCTGTCACAGATCGTAGAATCATAGAATCATAGAATAGTTAGGGTTGGAAAGGACCTGAAGATCATCTAGTTCCAACCCCCCTGCCAGGGGCAGGGATACCTCACACTAAACAATGCCACCCAAGCCTCTGTCCAATCCAGCCTTAAACACCACCAGCGATGGAGCATTCACAACTTCCCTGGGTAACCCATTCCAGTGCCTCACCCTTACAGTAAAGAATTTCTTCCTCATATCCAGTCTAAACTTCCCCTGTTTAAGTTTGAACCCGTTACCCCTTGTCCTCTCACAACAGTTCCTCATGAAGAGTCCCTCCCCAGTATCCCTATAGGCATCCTTCAGATACTGGAAGGATGCTATGAGGACTCCACACAGCCTTCTCTTCTCCAGGATGAACAGCCTATCTTCATATGGGAGGTGCTCCAGTCCCCTGATCATCCTCGTGGCCCTCCTCTGGACCTGTTCCAACAGTTCCAACATCCTTTATATGTTGAGGACATCAGAACTGCACACAATACTCCAAGTGAGGTCTCAGGAGAGCAGAGTAGAGGGGCAGGATCCCCTCCCTCGACCTGCTGGTCACGCTCCTTTTGATGCAGCCCAGGATACAGTTGGCTTTCTGGGCTGCAAGTGCACACTGAAGCTGGCTTATGTTCATTTTCTCATCAGCCAACACCCGCAAGTCCTTCTCTGCAGGGTTGCTCTGAATCTCTTCTCTGCCCAACCTGTAGCTGTGCCTGGGATTGCTCCCACCCAGGTGGAGGACCTTGCACTTGTTGTGGTTAAACTTCTTCAGGTTGGCATCAGCCCACCTGAAAAGTGTGTCAAGTTCCCTCTGGACGGCATTCCTTCCCTCCAGCGTATCAACCGAACCACACAGTTTGATGTCATCGACAAACTTGCTGAGGGCGCACTCAATCCCACTGTCCATGTCACTGACAAAGATGTTGAACAAGACTGGTCCCAACACCGATCCCTGAGGGACACCACTTGTTACTGGTCTCCAGCTGGGCATTGAGCCATTGAGCACAACTCTTTGCGTGCGGCCATCCAGCCAGTTCTTTATCCACCGAGTGGTCCACCTGTCAAATTGATGTCTCTCCAACTTGGAGACAAGGATGTCATGTGAGACAGTGTCAAATGCTTTGCACAAGTCCAGGTAGATGACATCAACTGCTCTACCCCTGTCCATCAGTTCTGTAGCCCCATCATAGAAGGCCACCAGATTGGTCAGGCAGGATTTCCCTTTAGTGAAGCCATGCTGGCTGTCACCAACCACCTTGTTGTTTATCATGTGCGTCAGCATGCCTTCCAGGAGAATCCACTCCAAGATTTTGCCAGGCACAGAGGTGAGGCTGACTGGTCTGTAGTTCCCCGGCTCATCCATTTTCCCTTTCTTGAAAATGGGGGATATATTTCCCTTTTTCCAGTCATCGGGAACTTCACCTGACTGCCATGATTTTTCAAATATGATGGACAGTGGCTTAGCAACTTCATTTGCCAGCTCCTTCAGGACCCGCGGATGGATTTCATCAGGTCCCATGGACTTGTATACATTCGGGTTCTTAAGATGGTCTTGAACCAGATCCTCTCCTACAGTGGGCCCAGGGTCTTCATTCTCACTGTCCCTGCATCTTCCTTCCAAGACTTGGGTGGTGTGGTCAGAGCATTTGCTAGTGAAGACTGAGGCAAAGAAGTCGTTAAGAAGCTCAGCCTTCTCCAAATCCAGGGTTGCCAGTTCTCCCGATAGCTTCTGGAGAGGGCCCACGTTGTCCCTAGCCTGTCTTTTATTTGCAATGTACCTATAGAATCCCTTCCTTTTATCCTTAACATCCCTAGCCAGGTTTAATTCTAAGTGGGCTTTAGCTTTCCTAACCTGATCCCTAGCTTCCCGGACAACATCCCTGTATTCTTCCCAGGCCGCCTGTCCTTGCTTCCACCTTTTATAAGCCTCTTTTTTCCTTCAAATTTTCCTCAGCAGCTCCTTATCCGTCCAAGGAGGTCTCCTGGCCCTCCTGCAGCACTTCCTTCTAGTAGGGATGTATCGTTCCTGAGCTTGCAGCAGGTGATCCTTGAGTATCAACCAAGAGTCTTGGGCCCCCCTGCTCTCTAGGGCTATATCCCATGAAATCTTACTGAGCAGGTTCCTGAAGAGGCCAAAGTCTGCTCTCTTGAAGTCCAGGGCAGTGAGCTTGCTGCACACTGTTCTCACTGTGATGCATCATAAAGCTTAAGTAGTGTGTTGGAAGGCTGTTAAGAAAATCAAGTCTATCCAGAACCTGTGAAAGATATATCTAGAACATGAAGAAAACAGCTGGTAGGAAAGTAGGAGCTTGCGTTGAAGCGGATCTGAGTGATAGAACTTTGTTATTTATAAGATAGACTTACACTGCAATCAGGTATTTAAAACCAGGGATCTGCACCAGCAGTTAAGACATCTGTGATGAGAACAGCTTTAATCTATGGATGTTGAAATGATATTACACATTGACAAGAAAAAAAAGTTAGGGAAAAATTAACCCAAGTTATGTTGGCTATAATGACAGAAGAGAATATTGAAAATTTTTGCATTTCAGAATTCAGCTTTTTGTGTTTCATGTGTTTTGGTGTTACCTATTTTGATTTTGTGTTCTGTATTTTATCATAGCCTCTTAAAAAAAAACGATCTTCTCTCCCAGCAAAATAATTTTTTAGTGAATAACTTCAACTCGTTCTAGAAGTAAATAATTCTTCACTATTTTCTTGGTATTTGGAAACTGTCATGCAGTAAATTACTTTAAAAAAAGTTTCTTAGGGGGGAGTTTATTTACTGTATTTCTTCTGGAGTGATGGAAATGAAGTTTAGTCTGTTATACTTATTTTATTGCCATTCGCTTTAGGTGATCTTTCAAGTACTACAAACCACCTCTGGTAGAGACCCCAGCAGCAGTTCTGCAACCTGTTCCAAATAAAGGCCACTGATTTCCACCAAAGCCTGCAGGTCTGGCATATTTCTGTCAGACTTCTTATACGACATATTTCTCTTATTTGAATGTAGCCTGGCAAACAGCATATATATAAAAAAATATATCAGAAACTTGCACAGGTAAGGCAGTTTTGAAAATTTCAGTTATTTGATTTCTTCATGCTTTTTGCTGATTTAAAGCTTGTTGATTAATGCATTGCTGTTATAGAAAATCATGTTGAATGAGTATGACCTAAATGGAGGAAAGAGGTTTGTCTCCAAGTAGGCTGCCTCCTGGGTGAGGATTCTGATGTCAGATATGCTGAAGTAGAGTTCAGAAGAGTTACATGGGAACAAAGCCAAAGGTACTGGGGAATTGGCTTGAGTATATAGCCTTAAGACTTTCAAATACTGGTTGCAATTTCTATGCTTTTGTAAAATACACAAAATATAACTACACACAGATTTTTAGTGACACAGTTCTTGAAGGCTTAAATAAAAGCTTTCTGCAACATTCTTTTTCATTGTGTCTTTCAGCAAAGCCAGATATCTTTGTTGCTTTAGTCTAGAAATATGACAAGCTAGTACAATACATTTTTACTGTGACAACTATTTGCTGAATGGTGGGCCATAGTGGATATGGAGTCATGTGGCAAGTGTACAAGACAAATAGTTTTTAGCACAAAATTATTAAACAAAGAATCATCAAAGACCTAACATAAGTGATGCTGATTTATAGATTCAAAATATGCCCTGGAGTCTTGGAGAGCCTTATGTTTTGCTTCCCCATTAGCTACTGATGGGATAACTGAGTTTGGAAATTTGCTGGAGTAGATAGTCCAGAAAAAATATTTATGGTTAAAATGTTTTGTTCCAACATGAATAAAGCAAATTGAGAATAAAACCGCATAACCCTCTTTTATTCTAGAGGAGCAGCAGTATCTACAAGAGGAGTTCTGGAATAGCTAGTCTGGAATAGCTATTACAACAAACTGACAGTGCATGAAATACTTGCAGTGGATTCTGTAGTGGCTTTTAGAACAGGGCCAAGATAGACTCAAAGGAGGCAAGAAAAATAAAGAAACTAAGTATTAAACAAAAGAGGATCAGAATATGTTTATCCTTGTTCGAATTCACATGAGAGGTGGAAGTCTCAAGGAGCTCTTCTGTTGCAGGTGTTCCTATATGGCTTACAGGAAAGATCAAAAGAATAATCCAGCACCAGACAGCATCAACTATGAAGGATACCTGGACTGTTCTACTGTTGAGATGTCTGGGTGGCCACAGACATTCACTGAACTGACAGGTAAAAATAGATCTTGTTATAAGAAGTTTATTCAGAGAGTTCAGTTCCTGCCTATGGCTTTCTGGAGCTCTGGCAGGACAGGTGCACTTCTGTTGCACTCCCATTGCAGACTTCAGTAGGTCCAAGGCTCACATCTTCTTGTGGTTGGAAACTTTAGAGGCAGTTAAACTAATATGCAGATTCATTGACTTTGAATCCCAAAGCAAAACCGAATAATTTTATTGACACATAGTATAGCCATGTGATTTGGAATTACAGTATTATATCCCCAAAAACTAAGTACCTACAGATGTTGAAGAAAGCTTGAAATTAAAATGACAAGTTCAGAGCAAGTAGGGAGAAGAAAGATCTTTTTTTGCTGAATTGTGTTTTCTGTCATCACTGAAATGAGAACATGCTGCTCACATCATCTATTTGTTGCTGAGGGGATCTCATGTTCTCAATTTTTAAACAGCTATTTAAGCTGAAAGGCAATATTATACATCAGAAAGTCTGTATGGCCTTTCTCTGTATTAAGAAGAACATAGTGGATCATATTTCATCTAGCTTTAATATATCCCTTGAGCTGCATTGTCTGAAAAATAGAGTATGAAGATGACACAGTAATATCTGCCAGGATCATTCTTTAAATTTAAACATTGCTCTTCAGCAATGAAGTGTAATCTGGAACCTGTAATTCCCAAGCAGCAGACAATTGCCTGGACTGTTCAAAGTCACGCTGGATCCAGAAAAAGAGATTCACTACAGTTCCCTGAAGATGACTGCAATTAGGCAGCAGTGATAAAACGCCTCTTATTTTATCAACAGTAGGACCCATTTTACCAGGTACCCCTCTGTTTTTTCAGGTTACAACTGATGTGCGTATAATGATTTTACTGCATCACATATCACTGTGGGCTTGGAAACATAATATAAAAGGGCTGGAAAAGGTAACAATTTGGGTATTAAGAGTGTTCTGACAGCACTGTTAATTTGATCTCTCCTTGTGTATTTTAATGTACTTAAAAGGTTATTCTCTCTGTGGTAACTCACATTCTCCAGTAAATGTCAATTATTTGTGAATTGAAGACAACAGATGCTTTTAAGTGTATCTTGCTAGCCACATAGCCTGTCCATCAGTATGCACAAACAACTATTACACCCTCTATTAGAGGGCATATTGCCAGTTTCATTTATCTCATGATAAATGTTCAGAGGCTACTTCAAATAAATACTTTGAAAGAAAGAAATGTATAGAACTTCAAACAAAGATAGGGCAGACCTATAGGAAAGTTATGATGAATGCCAAGGCTTGCAGGGTCAGCTGGTCAAATGCAATTGAATGCATTAGTTGATATGGTCTCATAATGGTTGTTAAGAAGGTGAATGGAACATACCAAAAAGGTGCTACATAAGTAGACTCTATGGATGCTGCTTATCTGTGAATGTGAGGGCAATACAACTACAAGGGTTAGGTGGTAACAAGCAGGGCAAACTTGATTTTTTAAATTATTTTTTTAATTTTACTTAATGATGCACATCCACATGTATTTAATACAAACCCCTGCTCATTCTGAACCAAGTTACAGTTCAGAGTGAGCCATTGCTAGACTAGTCATTTTCATTATGTTAATATATTGGTTTCAGCTGCAACCAGAAGAGACATTATTAAAAAAAAGCAGGTATTTTCAACCTTTAAAAAGATTGTGCTCTTCCAGACAGTTAGGTTGTTCTAGACATCTTATTTAGGTTGTTCTAGACATCTTATTTAAACTGCTTTACTGAAGTCTATGGGAACTTTCTTATCTAGTCTAGAAATAGGAGATAGTATTTGAATGCTACACTAGAAGCCTTCAACAATAAATATTGCTTTAACAGAAATAGGAATGATTTCTTTATCTTGGCATTGTTGGGAACCAGGCTGGACAGCTAAGGAGTTCAACATGTTGAATCACTGAAATGGAAGCCAGATAATATTATGTTGTGAGTAGAAGAAGGGGCTAAAGGAGTTAAGGAAGGAAATGGGGAAAGAGAAGAACATGTAAAGCTGCTACACTATTGTTTCTCTTAAGCATATGGGTCATGCCCACAGATGGTAAAAGACTCAGGCTCCTTTTTAACTTTTCATGTCACCAGCATGCATGTGCCTGGAAAATCAGCAGAGACTGTAAAAGAGTGGAATATGTAATTTTTCTTTATTTTAAAGTACAATTATTTTTCAGTGATAGAACAGAGACTTTTTTGAGTTCTTAAATCATCAACAGTCCATATTCGTGCAAATATCTATTTTGGTTTTAATTTTTAACACCATCACTATATAGGCTTTCTATGTTATTATTGTCTTTGTGTACTTGCAGTATTGCCACTAGCTTGCAAAGTGTTCATACCATCCATGCTTTGCTTAGTGTATGCTTCTGCAGGATTAGAAATACAAGTTCTTAGATTTGTCTGGCTTTCAACTTGCAGCTCCTACTGCATGTAGAAACTGATGGGGATTCCTTCTCCCTTCAGTTGTTTCAACAGTATTAAAAAGGCATAAACAAGGAGTGATTGAGGAGAAGGCCAGAGATTCCATGGCACAGCAAGCAGAGTACAGCCAGGAAACCAGCTTAGTGCGTTCTTCCTTGCAGGAAGGCACAGTGCCATTTATTCCCCAGTGCCAGAAGAACTTTACTGAGGAAATGGGTGTGAGTTAAAGACTCTGAGGCTTCTCTTCCTTCATTCCTGTGCCAAGTGTACATCAGCTGAATCAGAAAGTCATTGAGTGCTAGTGACTGGCCTACTGCAGACTCTTGGGGTCCTGGTGCAGCTGACAGGGTTGGGAAAAAAGATGCCAGGCTGGAGCAGTATTGCCTCCAGTTCCCGAGACCCTTGGAGATAGCTGGTGCAACTATCTTGCAGAGATGCGAATGTCCACTGGGTGCTGGTCTTTGGTGAATACTAAGAAATGAGGGGATGATTTTATTTGGAAGAATGGAAGCAATCATGCCAATGCTAGCGAAATACTGAGGTCTGAGGTGGTGGGAAAGAGAGTAAGGTATAAAACTTAAAATATTTTTGCTAGAACTTACATAAGAAGGGTTTTTTAGCACTTCAAGTGCTCTTATTTATAAAAACCCCAGCACGTTACATGACTTTAAAAACATTGTTTCTGTTATATAATGAAATATCATAACTGTATGTACTGCTGCTATTGCCTGCAAGAAAAGCACATTTCCAGATTTCTGGTGCTAACATATTTCCATTTTTGTTATTGATATGTTTCTTATCTCTCTGAAAGCTTCCTTATTCAACTTTCTTCATTAAGAATTTCTTAGCTTTCAATTACAGATCATTCTGATTAGCTTTTTAATTATGGCTAGAGCAGGCTATTTACAGCACTCCTGACATAAACCAGTCCCTGTGGGGAAACATAATTAAATAAAGAAATAATTACTATCATCTTCCATTGTCAAAAAGAAAGGGAAGCATTTTCTATACCTTGTAGTAAATACAGACCTGAACTGGAAAGCACAGTTTGGGTCAGAGTCCAAAACTTGAAATTATCTGTAATGGAGTTAACTTTACCACAGGTATTTGCTATGACGATTTTGAAGGAATTGATATTTTAACTTTGTAAATTCTTGTAGGTAGTCCGTTGCATCACCTGGTTACAGTGTATTACAATTATGTTAACCTGAGATACTTTTTGTATGAGAGTACTGTACTGTATTACAGTACACAGAATAGTAATACAACTTCAGTATGATTTGTCAAGTAATGTTGAATTTTCCTCTTGCTGCAGATTCTCAAGTATCCATGGTGACTGTCTGCCTGCAGAATATTGGAATTGACCCTTGAAGAAGGAAACTCCTATTGTCATTATCAACCTGAAATGAGGTGGAAGTAGCCAGTGCTTGAAGACAGTTTGTGGAATCCATTAGGAAGCACAAGATGGTATTCCCCTGTGAGTAACAGAAGCAAACTGGGCTGTGGAATATATGGCCACAGATCCGTCTGGGAAACTTAGCCAAATGTGCTTTTGAGCTCTCTGTAAATGCACAAATTTGGCTCATATTCAGGGTTAACTAAGTAAAATGTGATTATTTGTGTTCCTATCTCTTCACTGATGAGCTCTTACATCCAGTGGAACCTAAGGGACAAAGTAATTATCAAATGTCTAATGTATAAGTCTACAAGTATGTGGTATGAACAGTAAAAATACTCTGATTTTAATATTTTCTGTAACACATTTAGAAGAATAGGCACAAAATAGTTCATTTCATCTTTTTTCCTTTACTTTAAATTCAATATACCCAGAAATGTTTTTATCATCGTGTTTATAATTGTGTTTAGAATAAGAAAACTCTGATAGGTATTTCTATTCAGTTCAATATACTTCTTGTAACATCAAAAGACTGTTGTTCCCTACTAATTCAATATTTTGTTTTCTTATATATTTATATGAAATGCAAGTGTATGTACAGTCAACTGTCACAACATGGAGCAACACTGAGACTACCCCTCTTCAGAAGAAATCAACCTGATTGACATTCATTACATCAGTGTAACAGCAGTACCTATCCAATACACAGAGGACCTTCAGAAGCACTTACACTGCTACAGGCACACATTTGTCAGGTTTCATTTCCAAATATCAAGATAAGGAACTAAGCAAATACATTCTTGTGTTAAGCTTATTTTCTGCTTTCATAATTTGTGCAGTTCTCATGTAAATATTTGCTGTCTACAGGAAATGTTGAGGATTCATTCCTAATCTCTGCCCCAAACTTTGGCCGTAGGAGCACTGGTGACTCCAAACCATTTCTCTGCATAAAAGAATATGCTCTTCTGGGTCAGCAAGGAGGGAATATCAATACCTGACACTTAAAAGTGGGAGGTTTGCATTCTTGGTCCATTTGAGCTCCTGCATAATGAAAAACTCAGTTTAGGTTGCCTGCATCCCAAGTGACTGCAGTTAACGTTAAAACTTGGTTTACCCAGATAGCACCAGGGATGCCAGCACCAGTGTTCACCTCTTCTTTCTTTGTGGCCTTTTTTTGGATTGCTGCTGATTATGCAGCCTGAATCTCCAGAAAAGCTTGACTGTCTTCAATCAGGAATTAATAATAACGTGTGAGCACTTTTTCAGACAGCATGTATTAGAGGTTTTGATTTTTCTGTATTTATATTCTGTTAAATTCACCTAAACCAAGGTTTTAAGCTTTATGTGAGTTAGCACTGGTCAGAAGATTACTTTCCCATTGTAACAGTTTTCATTTACAAAGTGGTAAAGTTTGTTGAGGGGAAGAAAACTTTTAAATAGTCATTAGGAGTTGTAGTTGTAAAGAGTTTTACAGTTTAATGTGTGCATTTATTTTAAGCTCATAAATCTGAGTTTAATTTAAAAAGCAGTCCAATATGTTATTTGCCTCAAATGAAGCATGAACTCTATGTGGATGAATATACATTCTTCATTTAGGCAAGATGCTTTAAAAGTTACTAAAAATATACAGCTGTGGAGTGATAGATAATAATTACAGTTATAAACAGAGGGCTGTCAGATCTAAACTTCCAGTCAGGCTCTGGGTACAGTTTAAAGACAGGCTCCTGGAAAAGACAAATGTTCACAGTGTATGAAAATGAAGTGACAGGGAAAAAGCTTTTGCTTTGTTCATTGATGATTATTTATAGGAGCAGTATATGTAAACAGAGACCTTGCTCAGGCTTCTTTGTGGGATTTGATAAAGGTTATTTTGTTTTGTGTCCAGCCCTACTTCTGTATTAAATGCATTGTGTGTTACTGCTATTTCAATATAAGTAAGAATTATCTTGCTATTCCTAAAGTGTTCCTAAACTCCATACTCAGTGCTTCTGCCCAGGTATAGTAGGTAGCGCTTTAGCTCTACATAATCTTCAGAGCAGGCTGCAGCAGCCACATACCTGTATACCATTTAATATGTGTGTCAGCACATTCACCTGGTTTCCCCCATCCTCTGCTTGCCTATTCTGTTTTCAAATATGGGTTTGACCACAAATTGTTGTGCCAAACAAAACATGATATGATGAAGAGTTTGGCATTTAGGTTCAGCTTGTCCTTTCTCAAAAGCCAATGAAGACTCAATGCATACAGCCCACACTGAACCCCAACACTACTATGAAGACACATTCAATTTTAATTCTGTAACTTTAATTCTGTTATTTTTTTTTCTTCAATGTGCAGGATGAGTTTGCATGCTTAGTGTTAATTACGGGAATGACTCACTTGGGCATGTAATTGGTCCACTAGTTCAAAGTTAATTTTGTACTGTTTGCCTTTTTTTTTTTTTTGTTTTGAGAATCAGATTCAGGTAACCGTAAAAAGTTAAAACTTTGGATTAGAACTTTTGCTTCTATGGTGAGTGCCATGACGAGACCATGCATGATATACAGTTAGAGCACTTGAAATATTTTCAAAAGACGCAATCTTCATAGCTTGCAGAGCAGAATGGTATTTGTGGCAGTAGGTGATGTGAAATTGGTTGAGTTTGTTTCTTTGTTTGAACTTTGCTTTATTTTCAAGCATATTTTTTGTCATGTCTAAATATTGCAAGGCTACTTGTGCTGTAAGAGCATTTCCTTTATTAAAATTATATATAAATTCTAAGAGTGAATGTTTACTCTTACCTATGGAGGTTAGGATGCTGTGTTTTATTTTTCTTTCGGGGCAAAATACTATGTTCACATGCTTTTAGATGCATATACTCCAATTGCAAATGCTACTTTGGATGTAATTTATGTTAATTTTCTACTGATGGGCATAAGGACAAAATGTTGTAGGCAATAACATTTGGATTTGGGGAATCTGCTTTACTTTTTCTCTATATAATTTAACAATTATTTTATACTTTTATGTAAGTAACAATTTGAACTCTGCATATGGAGCTACACAGAATCTGTATCACCGAGAAGCAGTGACTGGTATTAGTATGTACTGGCAGAAAACAGTAAGCCATATCTTTAGCTGAAGTAATAGATGTAAATTAGTACGAGTAGAATCTGTAACCATTTCCACTAACTGACATTCACTCCTAGATAGGCACAATGACCTGAAATTACAGCCTTCTGCTTAAAAGTCAGGAATGGGAGTTGAGAGACTGTGCATTTGTGGATTGGACATTAGCACACTTTTAAATATGGGTATTATATATACAGTAGTTATTAAGACCCAGTATTAGATCCCTGTGTCTTCAAATATTGCTTGGCTTATTTAGGCACTTATTTTCTATTTTTGTTGAGTACATTGCTTTAGCTCAGAATTGCTTATATACCTTGGCTGAATTGAGATTTCAGAGTGAAGTAGTTTTAAAGCCCTAAGACAATTATTTCTTCCTCTTCCTTCTCCACCCTCAACCACTACCACACATCCTTTCCTGACATCCCCAACCTCAAAAGGATTTTGTCTCACTTAAAGCAAACAGAAGCAAATATTCTTTTTTTTTTTTTTTTTTAAGAAAAAAAAAAATACTGTTCTTGCCAAGAAATTAAAACAGGCCTAGGCTAAACAACTAAGTATGACACAATCTTCTCTAATTCAGTTTCCACATTGAGCATTTTTTTTTTACATGTCTGTCACCATTATCTGTTTTGTAAATATCCTCCCTTCTAAATTGCGAAGTAACTCTTGCTCTGCTCTCTCCTGGTGTGGTTACAGCTCTGAGTGCAAACATATTCTCCTCTCTATGTTTTTTCCTCCTAAAAACACCACCCCATAAATCCCTTAAGCTCTGCAGTCTTCAATGATTTCTAAAAACAAACAAACAAACAAAAAAAAAACCCATTTGTTGAATCCTTGGTCTGAGTGCTTACTCCCTTTCATTTCTGTGTCCTCCTAAGCACAGCTTTAATCCATCAATTGGATACAGGCAACATCCCAACTTTATCACTGGTTAAACCATTTAATCCATCTTTCTCGCTTTTTCACGTGGACAATGACTATATAGATTCCTGCTACTACATATAAAGAATTTGAAAAGCTTTACACTGCATTATTTATTTATTTATTTTTATATCTACTTACCAGCACTTATTTGCTGTTTTAGTATATAATACATACTAGAGCAGTTGATGTCATCTACCTGGACTTGTGCAAAGCGTTTGACACTGTCTCACATGACATCCTTGTCTCCAAGTTGGAGACACCAATTTGATAGGTGGACCACTAGGTGGATAAAGAACTGGCTGGATGGCCGCACGCAAAGAGTTGTGCTCAATGGCTCAATGTCCAGCTGGAGACCAGTAACGAGTGGTGTCCCTCAGGGATCGGTGCTCGGACCAGTCTTGTTCAACATTTCTGTCGGTGACATGGACAGTGGGATTGAGTGCGCCCTCAGCAAGTTTGCTGAAGACACCAAGCTGTGTGGTTCGGTTGATACGTTGGAGGGAAGGAATGCCATCCAGAGGGACCTTGACACACTTGTGAGGTGGGCTGATGCCAACCTGAAGAAGTTTAACCACAACAAGTGCAAGGTCCTCCACCTGGGTTGGAGCAATCCCAGGCACAGCTACAGGTTGGGCAGAGAAGAGATTCAGAGCAACCCTGCAGAGAAGGACTTGCGGGTGTTGGTCAATGAAAAAATGAACATGAGCCGGCAGTGTGCACTTGCAGCCCAGAAAGCCAACCGTATCCTGGGCTGCATCAAAAGGAGCATGACCAGCAGGTTGAGGGAGGGAATCCTATCCCTCTACTCTGCTCTCCTGAGACCTCACTTGGAGTATTGTGTGCAGTTCTGGTGTCCTCAACATTAAAAAGGACATGGAACTGTTGGAACAGGTCCAGAGGAGGGCCACGAGGATGATCAGGGGACTGGAGCACCTCCCATATGAAGATGGGCTGAGAAAGTTGGGGCTGTTCATCCTGGAGAAGAGAAGGCTGCGTGGAGACCTCATAGCATCCTTCCAGTATCTGAAGGATGCCTATAGGGATGCTGGGGAGGGACTCTTCATGAGGAACTGTAGTGAGAGGACAAGGGGTAATGGGTTCAAACTTAAACAGAGGAAGTTTAGATTGGATATGATGCAGAAATTCTTTACTGTAAGGGTGGTGAGGCACTGGAATGGGTTGCCCAGGGAAGTTGTGAATGCTCCATCGCTGGCGGTGTTCAAGGCTGGGTTGGACCGAGCCTTGAGTGGCATGGTTTAGTGTGAGGTGTCCCTGCCTCTGGCAGGGGGGTTGGAACTAGATGATCTTTAGGTCCTTTCCAACCCTAACTATTCTATGATTCTATGCTAGACATCTAAGATCAGATAGGCTTCAGCATTCAAAGAACAGGCCCAGTTCTACAGATCTAAAACATATCTGTCATTCACAGTTTTTGTGCAGACACCATCACTTCAGGGTGGAAAGGGAAGGGCAAACAAGGACACCTCACTCATTTTTCTATTGCTTTGGTTCTTGTAGGTCTTATAGAATAAACCAGCTTCTGCACAGGCAGGTCTCCTTGGCTGAGATCTGGTTGAATGCCATGTTGAAAGGAACTCCACCTAGACTGATAGAACAAAGAAGACAGATATGTCTACTTTAGGCTCTACTCTGCTGCCAGCTCATGATGGCACAGAAAATTTCTTAATAAAAGTATTAATAACTTTTTATTAAAAGGCAGATTCAGGAAATTTCTATGAGAAATAGAAATATGAAGATTTTGAGTATATCTGTGCAAGCATCCTCCAGAAATGCAACACTCTACTATGCATTAAAAACGTAACTATTAAATAAACAAACACTTAAAAATGGAATAATTGTTAATAACTCTATGTAATTACTTTCTCCCTGGGTTAACATTTCATTAATACTCAGCTAAGACATCTGTGAAAACCTAGTTTAGATCAGCTTTGTTATTTCCATATTAGAACATAAGAGATCTGAGTAACTGTAGTAATATTTTATTGATCACAAACATAATACTTCTTTCAGCAATTAAAATGCATAATGATTCATATGAACAAAATGAAAACAAAACACAACTAAAAAATAAGTTCACATTTTTTCAATGTCATTCTTAGTGTAAGCAATAAATACAATGCTGTAGCTTCTATTAATCTTATTTACATAGCACAATACTTGAATGTTGCTTGGTTTCCAGCCCAAATGTTTTATGACATGAAAAGGAATACATGTTGCAGCATTTCTACAGCCAAATACTCTAGTAGATCATCATACAGCATAAATGCTAACATTAAAAATAAAACAGCTGAGAGGATCCTGCAATGGAGCGTTTTATTAATTGAAGATAGTAGCATTAAAAGTAGACATTCTCTCTCATAGAATACTAACATGCTGGTATTAGAGATAGAGACCAAAGACAAGTATTTCTGTAGCCCCTTTAGACTGATGCAATAAATCCTCACTAAACAACAACAAAAAAAAAAAAAAAAAAAAAAAAACACAAAAAAAAAAAAAAAAACACAAAACCAAAACACCAAAATAAACCCCCAAAAGCAAATAATACATATTCAAAGAAATCTCACAGCCCCAACAAAAAAAGTTTCTTTCCATCCCAGAGCACACAGATAAGGACTACAACATTTTGTAAAGTAGAAAATAAGGAAAGAGAAATCAGCATAACAATTTGATTTTAATTTATGATGATTGAGAAACATTTTAAGAAGCAGACCCTTCTCTTGATTGTGTAGGAACTGAAAAAGGTGAGGTAGGAAAGCAAAATAGGGAATTTATGTTTTCCAATGCAAAATAGGAAATAGATTTGTTAACCTCCTGAGAAGGGGGAAAAACATAGCTCTCCTATGCCATGTAACCCTCCACAGCTACATTTTCTCGCACATCCAGCTGTATACGTACTTAATTTCCAAAGTGCAGGCATGCATAGAAGCATGCTGCAACTGTCCAGCTAGAAGTACGATGATTTCTGTAGAACAATTTTCCCTCCTAAATTACCATTACAAGTTTCCCTAACAGAGGACAGGGAGCAATTATCATCTAGTACTTTGCATCATATGAAAAAAAATTATAGGCTATTAAATTTGAACTAGCTGAGAAGGAAGCTTAATTCAAAATCTAATATTGTATCATGCTCTATAAAGTGTTGCATACACTACAACAACCCACGAGGTACCATGAAATAATTGCCTGATAAGATGACATAAAATACTTCAAAGCATTTTTAAATGGACAGATGTCTGCCTGGGCTTTGATCCTCAGCTGGTACCCACTGATTTTGAAAATGGAACTCAAGACAGATCTATACCAGTTGATGATCTAGTCCCCCAGTATAAAGCTGTTCTACCAAAGCAGGGATTTGAAACACCACTAATATTTCCAGAACATTGCACAGATCTTAAGTAACACTACATAGATCAGTAAGCACAGTTGTAAGTAACTTCTAATCATGTTGTAGCAGATCCTGTTACTGTATTCTTACAATTTAAGAGATTGTGACATCTGACTGCTGTATTTCACACTATTCTGAAGAACAGAATCCTACTGATTTTCAATAATTCTCATCAATCAACAGCCCTGCAGAAGAAAAGAAATCTTGATCCATGCATCCTAGCTGAGAGGACTTGGGGGTGTTGGTTGATGAAAAAACGAACATGAGCCGGCAGTGTGCACTTGCAGCCCAGAAAGCCAACCGTATCCTGGGCTGCATCAAAAGGAGCGTGACCAGCAGGTCGAGGGAGGGGATCCTGCCCCTCTACTCTGCTCTCCTGAGACCTCACTTGGAGTATTGTGTGCAGTTCTGGTGTCCTCAACATTAAAAAGGACATGGAACTGTTGGAACAGGTCCAGAGGAGGGCCACGAGGATGATCAGGGGACTGGAGCACCTCCCATATGAAGATAGGCTGAGAAAGTTGGGGCTGTTCAGCCTGGAGAAGAGAAGGCTGCGTGGAGACCTCATAGCATCCTTCCAGTATCTGAAGGATGCCTATAGGGATACTGGGGAGGGACTCTTCATGAGGGACTGTAGTGAGAGGACAAGGGGTAATGGGTTCAAACTTAAACAGGGGAAGTTTAGATTGGATATGATGCAGAAATTCTTTACTGTAAGGGTGGTGAGGCACTGGAATGGGTTGCCCAGGGAAGTTGTGAATGCTCTATCGCTGGCAGTGTTCAAGGCTGGGTTGGACAGAGCCTTGGGTGGCATGGTTTAGTGTGAGGTGTCCCTGCCCCTGACAGGGGGGTTGGAACTAGATGATCTTCAGGTCCTTTCCAACCCTAACTATTCTATGATTCTAGATTATGAACCTAAATCACTAATAAAATTCTAGATTCAAACTCAAGACATAAGAACTGTAAAAAACTACAGAAGGGTGCAAGTGGCATGAACTTACTGCTTCCTCCTAATGTTTTCCTTCTCAATACAAAGCATTTGAAGCGATAGGAAGTTACAAACTAATGAACACTGTGACAGCAAAATAACTAGATGCTAATGAAGCTTACAGAAAGGCTACTGACAAAAATGATTCAATGTGAAAGTCAAGTTGTTCATATACACAAGTAGGTATTTGAAACTGAAGTGGTGTCAGAAAGAACTCTTTCATTCTTCTGACTGGCTTACATGGACCAGATAGATATACATTAATTAGCATAATTGTCTGTCAACTCCAGCACTACTTTTCTTCTACTTTGTTTTGTTTTTTCCCTCACTTGAAGTAGATTTATCTGCAAAATAAACAAATAAAACCTTTTTCTACCTTATTGATTTTCAGTAAGACTTTTCTAACCTCATATCATGCCCTCCTTCTTGAGCATTTTCGTCATTTCACTTAAAAAACCTACAATTTCTTTAAAACAAAGATTTACAAAAACATAGATCAGTATAAAGATACATTTTCTCAAGACTTTCCTGACAGCCTCATTTTCAGTATGATCTTTATTCCCCACCAGAACCAACAAAACAACTTATAATTACTGTTCAAAGCTACATAAAAGAGATTCAGAATCAAGCATTCCAAATAATATTATCAATCCATACGGTTCTGAACCCTTGTAAGACAAGCTTTATATTGGGTTTTCCAAATAATGAGCATTACTATCATTAGGTTGCTTGATTAGCCTGAATCTCATACACTGGCTTTAAAGGTCATATGATACTCACACCACATTCAGTCTTGCAGGCTTTTTTCCCCAGACAGAAAACCGCCACAAAATTGATCAAAACTTTGCCCCAGGAATGAAGGAATATGTTATCAAGCATATGGCCAGGGAAACACTTAAAAACAAAACAACAACATGACTAGAACAATTTATATACATGAGCGTTTCCCAGTTGAGTATATTCCTTACGCACACAGTGAAGTTGCATCAGCTTCAGTTATGTGTTAGTGCCTGTAAGGATTTGCACTTATTCAGGTTACTACTTTCCTTTCTGGCAGTAATGCCTCCTTGATCTTGTCTGTCTTAAAGTCAATAAGAAATTACCATAAATTTGAGAAGGAGACACTCCTGTATATGCAAAAGTAGTTTAAACAAAACTGCTCAAAGTGTGCTCTGAGATACTACATTAGTAATATTACAGAGGTAAGTAAAATCTCAAATTTACACTGGTGTATCTATGCTTGATTTAAAATAGTGGAAAAAAGAAACTGGCCAAACCAAACCTTCAGTATCATTGACCAAACCAAATGATCAATGTCTGAATCTGTTATCTCAGACTACCTCTTGGGCTTTTCAACAGACAAATGCCGGACACAGAATTAACCTGGCCAACCCATTTGTATTATTGCAGCTACTTTAACCATTTTCTTTTGCTCTGTTTTAGGCTGAATTAAGACAATACAGTATGGTATTTACACTCCAAGATTCTATGGAAGTGGCATCAACACAACACAGTCTTGTACAAACTTCCAAGAAAAAAAGAAATCTTTCATTGATTCCCTTTGTACAAAAAATTGCCAACTTTGTCTACACAGTAGAAACTGAAGAGGCAAAGTTTGTATCCTCATATAAATGCACATACATATATAGATGTATATATATGTACAGATGTCCACACTATAAAGATACAGAGAAAAACAAAGATGTGTATATATGCATACATATACATACATAAGAAAAATGTGTTAGTTTAGTTTGCATCATTCAGGGGAATAACGTATCCCAGGTTAGGTAAAATCTTCTGGCCATGAAGTCATTAAATCAAATTTAGAGTTCAGGAGGGTAAGCACAGTGGCATAGACCAAGCCTTTGGCAGTCAACCATACATTTTTTCAGTTTTTAAAACAACACTCTCCATGTCATGGTAGCCCTTCCCATTTAAATGTTCACTAGTGCAGTCGTGATTGTAGCTGTAGCCTTGAACATCACTGATGGATGATACGGTATAGGAAGCGGTGCGCATGGCATCTGAGTGGCTAAAACTGTGCTCAAACTGGATTTTGTACTGATTCCAGTGTCTTCTCAAAACAGCTTGGACCTGTGCCAGAACACAAAAAGAAATGCATGTGAAACACTTGGAAAGATAGCACTGGACTTCACTCTTTGATGCACACTCTTAAATGGGTCTAAGCAAATTAGGTAGTAAAGCTAAGTAATCCTGGAAAATGGGGGTACCTACATGTGATCTGTCACACGACATGTTCTGAAAGATATACAATTTGACATTCTTTAGCAAATTTAGTATGAAATAATTACATTTTACAATGGTAGCGTACTAGTTGCTCAGGAAAAGCACAGATTACAGGAGAAGCAGCAGCAGCAACACAGTTGCTTTCTCCCCTGCGGACTAAATTCTGGTGTGGACAACTCAGATTTACAGGTGGAAAAGGTCACTTCTAAGCACTCTTACATTCAAAAGACTACATCCTCAGCAGCTGTAAATTTTTATACTCTCAAAAAACCATAATTCACATTTGCTCTAATTCTGGCCTTCCTTTATTTCTGCCCATACCTTAATCAAATGAATAGCAGGACAATTTCCCAGACTCCATTATTTCTACCAGGGTTAAAAATAAATCTGATAAAATAGCTGAAGGCCTTAGGCTTACATGTCTCCACTGAAAGGATGTTATGTTTATCAGAGCCTTCCTCTCCCGCAGTATGATTAAACACCTAATGCACAGAGGATTGACCAAGTCTCACATTCACAAAATTCACAAGGAATTAGTCATCTGTGAAGGTGCCAGGTGTGGAATGATAACAATAGCAATAGCTATCATGTTGCTTTTTCAAGAGGGTTTTATTTTAATGTTAAAAAAACTGCCCACATATCATGCATGCTTAATTTCCTCTTCAGCCAAGAGTGCACACAAAGTATTCCTGCACTGACTGGCAAGGTGCTGACTTTCAGGAACTGCTGGGGGACACGGGCACATTTATTCAGCAGTGCACCCCACACTCACAGGCCTCATTCGCAAGCAGGACCTTCATTTCAGTTTGTTACTGTCATGGGTTCAGCAGCAGCAGTCATTTTTCTCCTTCTTGGTAGCTGGTGTAGCACTGTGGTTTTGATTTTGGGCCTGGGAACAGCGCTGATAACACCAGTGTTTCGGTTACTGCTTAGTGATGTTTTGGTCTGGCCAAGGACTTTCTGAGTTTCATGCTGTGCCAGGGAGGAGGAGAGCCGGGAGGAAGCAGAGACAGGGCACCTGACCCAAACTGACCAAAGAGGTTATTCCATACCACAGCACATCATGCCCAGGAGGTAAAGCAGAGAGCAGAGATCCGGAAGGGTGGGGGTGCACTGTGTGGTCGGGCTTGGTTTTAGGTGGTGAGAATTGTATTCTTTCCTTGTATTTGCCTTGTCATTATTATTATTATTGGTGGTAGCAGTAGTGATTTGTGTTATACTTTAGTTACTAAACTGTTCTTATCTCGGCCTGTGGGAGTTGCATTCTTTTCGATTTTCCTTCTCATCCCTCCGGGAGTGGGGGGAAGAAAGTGGGGGAAGTGAGTGAGAGAGAACGGGCTCCGTGAGTTAGGCTTAAACCACGACAGTTACGTACAAAAGAACTAAATAGCGAACAGTGATTCCCTCAGTTAAATGCTGATGCTGTGGATAAATATTTTTAGGATTTTCCCCTATGTCTTCAGGGTTTCTTTTGTGTTTGCTTTACATTTCCCTAACACAATGGCTTCCTCTGCCTAATTTTATTCTGGCTTTAATTATGAAAAATAAATAGAAGAAATGTGATGTAATTTTCAGACTTCCTGCACTCTGGTATCAGAATCCTCTGTTTAAAGGAGAGTTTCATCTTTCTCAAAATCCATACTAAGAAAATATGAAGGCATAAGGGAACAAATAACATAAGAAATTAGTATTTTAGGGCAAAGGAGATGCTCTTCTACCATTCATAAAACCATTCCAATCCACTCAGAACATCTAAACACAAATCTACAAACACTGAAATCAAGTATGTTAATACTGCTGAGTATTTGATTTTACCTCTCTTCATATCAAAATTCTGTGTTTCTTCCAAGTCTAAATGGAGAATTCCTCTGTCATCACAGGACACTTTTGATTAATTAATTTACATTGCATAGCAATATAGACCCTTAAATCTCCACACAGGTTCAATCCATTCCCTGTAATCCCTCATAGAGCCAAGAGAAAAGCCATATTCAAAATTTCCTACTTTCCAAGAATGAAGCTTGGAACTTATTTTTAAATCATATCATGCAATCTGTGCATACCACTAAGCTATGTTCCATTTGTTCTCCTTTCCATAGTCAATTACCTCAAGAAGATCAATGTCTTCTTGTAGACAAACATGCAAAAAATTACATATTGAACAACTGTCATATTAGACAGGGGGAAGTTGTGAATGCTCCATCGCTGGTGGTGTTCAAAGCTGGACCGGACATAGCCTTGGGTGGCATGGTTTAGTGGGAGGTGTCCCTGCCCATGGCAGGGGGGTTGGAACTAGATGATCTTCAGGTCCTTTCCAACCCTAACTATTCTATGATTCTATGAGATGGGATAATATGAGCAACTGCAACTTCATGGATTAACCAAGGTCACAGAAGTCTACTGGCAGAGCGGAGAAAAAAACTAGAGTTGCCATGCTGCAAGCAAGCCTTGCACTAAGGTCCTCTCCCACACTTCCTCCTGGCTGCTTCAGTAACACTTGTTTATCTTTTAAATTGTTACTAATATTTGTAAACCAGTCCTAAAGGGTCCCCATAGCTCAAGAAAGCCATCAGTATCCCTGTCAGACAAGTGCTTTTGGGCTACTTCTAGGGAGAAAACAGTCTGTTTAGCTTGCTCTCCAGCCAGTGACAGATTGCCATAGTGTTTCCTGTACGGGCAACCATTTCCTTTGTGCCTGCGCCAGTGCCCATCATGGTCTCATGGTGCATTTCTAACTAAGCTATGGATTTCTAGCATTCTTCCCAAATCCTCTCTGTTACTGCTGAATCAATATTTCACCTCTGTCCTGCTACATGTCTATTCCTGGAGGGTGTTACATCCTTTCATTTACTATTAGTTTTTCGGTCTTCTCTGAATTGTCCAATTAATCATTTCTAGAAGATGGATGATGGGAAAACTCCATGTCACAACTGATTTTCACTGCTAATTATGCTCTTTTTAACAATATGCGTGTCCCCCCATGAAGTGAAAACCTCAACTTTTTTTATCACTCTTTCCTCAGCTTTGAGCGGTTGCACAAAGCTGTAAATTCAGCTCAGGAGGGGAAGCACTTAGTTCTGAGACAGAACTAAGATAGTATTTAAGGAAGGATATCAAGCTATGCATTTAATGAGAAAAAATAATGTAAAAAATAGAAGTGTCTTAGTCATTAAGAGAAACACTAGCTCCAGCTGGACAATTGTCATTCTCACCTTATTAGTTAGCAATAGCTCTTTTTGGGGAATTTTCATGAAAGGCTCCTTCCAATCAGCCCTTTAACAAACTAGTTAATTGATGCTTAATACAAGCACAAATTAAACAGCTAACAAATTAAACAGTAGCTGACAACAAGAGAAAAAAGCAACCAGCCTTGCCTATTAATAAATGTATTGTATAATCCTGTGGACCTGAGACTATCATAGAATGGATTGGGTTGGAAAGGGCTTTAAGATTAGTTCCAATCCCCCTGCCAGGGGCAGGGATGCCTCACACTAGACCATGTCTCTGAAGGCTCTGTCCAGCCTGGCCTTGAACACTGCCAGGGATGGAGCATTTAACCACCTCTTTGGGCAACTTGTGCCAGTGCCTAAGCACCCTCACATCTTTACTGCATCATTTATGTAGACCACTGGAAAGAAAGAAAAAAACCCCAAACACCAGAGACCTTACATGGATCATGTAGGTCATTATTATCACTGTTATTAATAGCTTAATAGGAATCTTTTTACTGATTTATCAGAGATCTGAGACAAACTTCTGTGACTGCAGCCTGTGTCACCTCAAAGGCCACTCTCAGCCAACTCAAACTGGAAAATATGGTAAGGAAGCTAAGAAGCATCTAACTTTGTAGGATGCTAGGACATAAGCAGAATTTGGGTGTCCTCAGGGAAGCCTTGCTACAGAAGGTAAAGATGAAGAGTTTACACATACACCCTTGTCTGTAGGAGGGTTGTGACTAACAGCTGCAGTACGTGTCAGAACTGGATTTGACAGACCAGTCCTGGCCACATTGCTCAAGCAGTCTGGAGATGTTCCTTGGCTATAGTCAGCAGGACATACCAGCCATTTTTCTTTCATTTCTTAGTTTCCTTTCACTAGAGCTCTCTGCTAGTAGACCACTTTTATTCATTTTTTGGCCAGAGGTGGCTGGCAAAGGCACCACTTGAGGAGGGTTTGGCTCCTGGTATTTTGGTATAGAAAAACATTAAAAGGTAGAGTAGCAGTTGGGAAATGCTAAGATGCTTTTAACATTTCTAATTGCTAACACCCCACTGTCACTCAAAGCACCAATTCTAGTGTCAGTATTCACCTTTTAACCGTAGACTCGGAGCAGAAAGGATTAACACCACTCTCTGACACCTCTCATCTTGTACAGTTTCTAATGAGGTGTTGCTATGACAGGTAAGAAACAGCCACTAAGCTTCAGTTGCAGGCTTTGTTCAGGCACTGGTATGACAGTAAGAGACAATAATGGCAACAGAATACACGCGTTCCTGCAGGCTCACATATCAGATGCAGAATCCTTTCCTAGACAAAGGAAACACTTTTTCTCTGTGCAGACATTTTTTCCTAACTACACTGTCATTCTCCCTATGGATTTCCTTATTGATGCAGTTATTTATAAAGTAGTAAGCCCCTTCTTGAACAAAGTGTAATACAAAAAATCCTAACCAGTAGTCAGTGAAGCAATAACCCCAAACTGGTTTAAAAAGCATAAATTTCCACTCTGTAGAGAGCAAATATAGCCATGTATGTTCAATGGACAAAGTGAGGCATAGGGTCTAAAAATTAAATGTCTAAATTAATAAATGTTAAAATACCTAAATCTTCTTTTCAATATTACTCTGCTGGCACTTGTTCAAGAAGTGATTCATCTGTTGTGACTTGTAAGAGTTGTGAGAACTTGTCTTTTACCACTGCTCAGCCCATGGTGAATTTAGCATACTGAACTGGTGGGATGACTCAGAGGTGTTTCACTTGTTGAAGTAATGAAGTAGCCTCAGAATATCCACAAGAATTAAAGGACAGAACTGAGCAGTGGACAATACTGTTTCATGGAAACTGCAGGGATTTCAAGGGGGTTTTTCCACCCATTTTACACTGGAGAAGAACTTATCTCTGATTTTTTTTCTATATATCTGGTTTTAGAAGGCATTCTGAAGTATGAAATTTATATATATATACTGATGCTGAATATGGTCAAGTGATCAAATTGGATCCAGAACGCTTAATGTGTTCAGCTTTGAATCAAATACATAAGCAGGGACTTGAACCCAGATTTATTTTATGTTAAATCAGGTCAAAACAACTGCCCCATGCCCGCTAAAGTGGGAGAAATCCTACCTTCATCTTTTCTGCCCCCTTTGTAAAATCATTGAGCATCATATATTTTAGGGTGGTCAGGGTGGTGGAAATAAACTGTGCAACCCCGTGGTAGTTTCATTGCAATTCAGCCAGCATTGGACTTGAGAAGGAAGGGTGATCTGCGTGAATCATTTCTAGTATGAGCCAAATATTTACCTGTAAGTAAGTATTATTGTCCAATAGCATTATATTAGCACACTGACAGGATTTTGTAACATCTGACAGAAGAAAATAAGGGTTCAGTGACATGAAAACATCTGGTTACTCCCACACATCAGCTTACAGCCATGAACTACAACTGTTCCAACTGCAGAAAAAAATCATGCAAACAGATGCATAGGAATAAGTGTATGACTGTAATTGTTCCTTTGCCAAAAGGGTTGGAAAAGAACCAGCTAGTTTTTCTGGTCGGGGACTTTCTGTTTACTTGGTTTGGGGTTGTTTTTTTTTTTTTTGCAAGCAAAAGTCATATTAACAATTTTGTGTATGTATCTTTTAGCCTTTCTACCATTCTGATCTCTGACACTGTGAAGTCTTGTTCTCTCTGCACCTTAGGGACAAGAGTTTCTAGATGAAAGTCACTGTGTGTACTCCAAGGCATTGACCTATTCAAGATAAAAGCAGTGCTTGTTAGCTTCATCAGGATCAGTACCACATAGGAAATATGGCACAATCCTTTAACATAAGAATAAAGAAGTTTGTTCTTGGAACTGACTGATGATGGTCACTTAAAAGTGCGCTTCTTAATCAGTGCAAATTTCTGACCCAAGCACAATGAGCTTTGATTTTTTTAATTATATTTTTCACCTGTGCAGAAAAACTTTTCCAAACTTCAGCCTAAAATTCTCCTAAGGAGCTATCATAACACAAGCACAGCAGCATGTTTGCAATATGCTCTAATAGGTCTGCCGAAAGACCTATACACTGATTCTCCAGGCTAACAGATGCTTTACAGCTTCTGACATAGACAAATATACCTTCTGGATACTGAATTAGATTTCACTTTTATATACTATTTATTGAGAATTTATATAAAAGTGACAAGTGCCTTCAATTCCTTATATAATCGAGAGGCATACAGATTGCTCAGCAAAAGAGTCAGTCCTACAGTATTTAATGATACCACTGTCTTTCCCATGCTCTGCTCTTGGCAACCAGACACTTATTTACTTATTTTTTACCTGACAAATTTAGATTTAGAAAATAAAATTACCATCTCCTCAATTGCCGAAACATCAAATATATATAAAAAGGAAAAGTGTTTTAAATTTATATCAAAAGTTATTACTCTACCTCTCCATTAAAGAAGCAGAAGATCGTAGCCACCAGTAGACCCTGCAAAACAAAAATAAAGGTTCTGCTTCATTTCACATGCACAAAGGATTTTTTTACATGCATATAGGGTTAGAGAGAATTATGGGTTTCTGATAAAATTCAGCTACAGTAGCAAAAAATGTGCAGTACAAATCTAAACTTGTTAAATTATATCTAGATATTCACTACTAAAAGGTCTTGGGCCAACTATTAACCATGATGTTTCTATCCTTTTAATAAATTAAAATTAAGTAGAATGAGAAAGTTCAAGCCATTCATAATAATATTGCATGAAGGTCTTTAAAAATGAAAATAACACAATCATTTCTTTTATTTGCTTCACATGCCAGCTGCTATGTAGCTCAAGTAAGAAAAATCTGTTTAATGCTTCCTACCTGATAATGCATAAGGATGTGCATCACGTAGTCATACACTTCCTCGGCAATCCGGCCTTCTGGTCGCCATGGAAACAGGACAAACTCAATACCAAGCAGAGGGACAAGGATCAGGGTAGCTCTCACTGCTTTCATGTACAGGTTGGATTCTGCCTTGTGGGTGTCTTTTAGCTTTGTTATAAGAACACGAACAATATTTAGCAGGAAGAAAAGATTCACCTGTTGGAAAAGGAAGTGAAACTGAAGGTCTGAAAAATCATCCCACACACTGGTTTGTGATTTTAAAAAATTAGACAACTGAAGAAAACTCATACTGCATGGACAGCACTGTGACTGTGCAATAAACACAAGTTAAAACTCTTTGAGAACATGTTAAAGTGACTGAGATGTGGTTCTAACATCTGATATTCACATCTATTCCTCTAACTTATTAAGCCAGTGTCAATCCAGTTAACCACTGGTCTTCCAGCATTAACAATCCACACACCATTCTCTCTGCTATCACAGTAACAGTACACAGGTCAATGATTAGATTTTGAAAAATTATTGTCTTTTCAGGTTGGGCAAGAAGAACTCTTCCTTCTACGTATTTAAACATGGTTCTTCAAAAAGCTACTTTTTTTTTATTTTCTGAATACAAATTTAACAAGTATAGAGAAAAAAACACCAGCCACATGTGAAAAAAAATATAAAAAAATTGCAGGCAAAATGCTAAACTTACTTACTTCCACTGCTATTAAGGCTTTTCTTGTTGACAGCGGTGTGTATCTGTTCATTCAGTTTGAGCAAAAATAAATCCTAAACTGCAATCACAACTATGCAGACTGTATCAGCCATGCGAGCACTTGCCATAAGCAACTGCAAAACTCATACACACATATGTGTATGTGTGTATGTATAAATTTATATACACACACACACCCCCCAGCCTAAGGATATGAGGAACCAGAGCAACAGCAATTTTAGTGCTTGTTACACTGTACTTTCATCTGCTGTGCAGTCACAGCAGCCCCTTATGGAAACTACAGCTAGAAGGAGACCTTCGAAGCTTAGTCTGTCCCCTTGCCTCGCTCCAGGGCACAGAGGCAAGACCCTGCTGCTTACGGTACCCAGCATGGAAGGGAAAGACCTAGAGCCCATTCTTGTCTCTTCTTCCAGGTAATTGTCCCTGCCAACAGCTATCTAGAGACAAAAGGGGGGGCTGGGTGAAGAAGCCAGCAGGTAGACACAGACAACTCCCTCCTAGAAAGACTAGGAATCCCTGGTCTGGGAGGAGGCATCTGTCTTGCAGCAGGCCAAGTGCAAACAGGGAAGCCATTTCAGACCATGCATGTTATCAGGTCCTCCACAGCCTTGGCAGAGTTCTTTCATGTTGGTTAAATTTTTTACAAAAATCAGCTGTGTATTTGTTACAACAATGGGGCCCTTGACAGATATGTGATGTTATTTATATTCTAGTTACATGCTATTTAAACCATTTTAACAGGAAATTGTTTTACATAGGAAACCACTGTATGAATTTCTCCCGGAAGTCTCCAGCTACCTTTATGTGTTTTTTAAGCATCCAAGGTCTTCTGATTCTTTCTCAAGGGATTTATTTAGATTATAAGCAGCCCATGATCCTCATCCAACTTCCTATAGTACACACAGAGAATAAGCCCTTCCTCCATTTCTAAATTTAATCCTTCACAAATCTACTTGTTCAACATCAACATGTCTCAAACCTCAACATCAAACCTAGAGTTTCCAGCCCTCTCCTGCTTTGGCAGCATGGCCAATTCCTCTAATACTGTCCCTGAATGCTAACTGAAGATGCAAGTAGCAGCAGCCAGGTGTAAAATATCAATAGCAAACTATTTCTTTTACAACATGCTGGATCGCAGAGAATTGTTCCAACTGTTCCACTTATCCATACACAGCAAAAAGAAAAAAAAAAAAAAAAAAAAAAAAGCATGCAGAGTTTGCAAAGAAATATTAGGGAAAACGGAATAGAGGGATGAGGCAAAGTAGAGGACAGAATTGAGATGACGATGAGTGTCAGTAGGAGTACGTAGCACCAGTTTTTGATGAGTATCTCTTCTGTCACAAAATATAGTGAGATTAGAATGAACTGAATTCTTAATTAAAGTGAACAAAACAGGTCTTGATTTTACCAAGGCAGTGAGTAGATTTTTTACATTTAAGCAAAAGTAGGCCAGTGAAACTACTCACATATATATTATCATCAAATTGACGGTGATGGTTTGGAAAGCCCCAAAGGAGCCCTGTTGTGCTAGCTGCAGTATGAACAAAGAATAAAATACTGGCAGCTCCACAGTGACCTGAAAATTAAACCAGGCAGATGAACAAAAATGGAAGCAAAGGCACAAAAGGCAGTCCTAGATAAAAAGAAATGCTAGTGCCTGTACTGGGAAGTTAGTAGAGTTTAGGTTCTGCCTAAAGAGTGGCTGTGAACTCCACCAACCTTGTAAAAGTCAGTGGTTGCTGCAGTTCTTGCATTAAGCTCTCCTCAAGTCCCTGATATTTCTGCTTTCCTCCACACTGAGTTTGTGCTACGCAGTATGGTAATCCTTATTAGCATGTAAGTTTAAATTCGGTTTAAATTCCTCATTAGGATGAGGTAAACAGACCATGATTTCCTCAAAAAGCTCAGATATTTCTAGATACCAGCTGGCAGTCATTGCTTAGCTTTTAATACAGTTACACAGCTTCAGATCTTAGCCTGCTTAAGTCTGGCTTGCTTGGGCAGAATACCTGTATGTACTTATGAAGATATCTTTTTTACCTGGCCTGTGGACATTACCAAGGCTGGATATATGCATGCTAAGCATTCAACTTCTAAACTCCTATGTCTTGTACTGGAGTCCAGCTTAAAGTCATTAAATTGGTCACTAACAAAGCTAAAATCTCCTGAGCTTCCTTCTAGTACACATTTGCTGAGTATACTTACCTCTTCTGCTAAAAGAGTTTGCAACTACAAAAGTCTGTCAGTGAAGAAACCAATACATAGCATTATTACAGGGCAGAAATCAACATCCCTGTAGTTTTATATAAATAATGGCATAACTAAATCAAAATCTACTCTTCCAGTGGCACCAATGCAAACTAAATCACTAGTACACCAGCACATCGGAAACCTACAGTGAAATCACTGCTGCTTCCACTAAAGTTCAAACCTATTGCCTTTTCACCCCCTCCATTTTGATCAGTATTAGTTTAGCATTAAAACTATCACCCTCTACTGTTTCCCTCTAACACTATTTAATTGTCGTTGCTTAGGCAAACAGTTGTAGTTAAATGGTCCACTGAAGACTATTCCAATCAAAAATGCAACCCATGTCTGCTCCCATTTCCAGTTTCTTTGGCAGGAATGTGATCACAGTTATGTAATAACAGGGACCATAAAAGCAGCATTACTGTTAACTTTATGTAATTGTAGGATTTTCAGTGATGTACAAGAGTTAAATTCCCATTGGCTTCTGCCAATTCTTCCTGGCACCCACTTGACAGTCCTCTTCATATTCTTTGAGATCTTGCTACTGCAAATAGAAAGTGTCTTCCCCCTAGTTATCTAATTTTCAGTTTAATATTATTGCTTAAATGTCTACTAAAGCAGATCATGCTTAGTAAAGTGTGGAAATTGTATCTGGCAAGCAAGCTGCTTAAGCAAACGAGGGTTCTGTTCACAAAGCCCAAACACGTGCATTTCATCTCACATCTTTATCACTGGCTTGTCTTTTCTGAATGACATATTCAATTATTTTTTTTTTTTTGTTACAAGAAAGGAAAGCAACTCCTTTAAATTACTTTCACATCATAGGCAAGATGTATAGCTGTGTTTAATCCTTTTTATTCCTACGTGGTCTTCATATAAATTTACTGATTGTACTGGGCAAAATCCAAGAGAAATGCCTTCAAGACAGCTCATGAACAAATATAGGAAAGTCAAAGGTATACATACTTGTAAATTGCAAAGAGAACAGATGCAGATTCCCATACCAGCCCCACAGAGGTGATTATTATGCTGCCAGTAAAATCAAAGGACATTCTTAGTGCTGCCTTGAAGTCAAGCAGACTTGACAGTTTGGGACTGATCCAGTACATCTGAAACCAGCAGGAGCCTTGCCGCTGTTTTCAGTGTGACTTTATGGAAGCCACCACTTGGAAGAAGAAAATGATCTTGCATCCTAAACCAGAGTCACTTCATGGAGGGTGGTATAGTCTCATACTTCTGCACAAATTTTTCTGTTGTTATTTAAGTAAGCTCTGACTAATACAAATTATATTTCAGCTTTAACTTAAATGATATATCTGTGAAGAGACACCTGGACAAAGAACATAACCCCCACAAAACAATGCAGAATAGGATATATTTTCTGAGTGATATACAGCACCATGGAAGTAAGAAAAACATCCCTATTCCTTTCCATGAACACAGGATTCCACCTTCTGTTAAATTAGAGAGAAGAAAAATTTAAAGGATTTAGAACTGGTTTAAATTTACAGATTAGACAACTAGTTTAAATGTCTTTATATGAACACAAGGCAGACCTGACTAACTGGACAAGACATTATCACATCCCAAGGGCCAGTAATTTCATGGGGGCTGCCTATGAATTCACAGTAATTTCATGGGGACTGCCTCTGGCTTCCTGTGCAGAGGACCTCAGGTGTGTCATGGTATCAAAGCAATCTTCAAAATTCACATTCACTAGCCAATTTAACTGTGAATGAAAATAGGAGTCACAAGAACCACAGGATTTACGCAGTGGTCTCTTAAGAATGTTCTCTGTGCAAAAAGTGCCCTCTGCAAATACTCATTAACAATTTAACAGAAGGGAAAGTTCATGTAGGTCAGAAATTGAAATGACTTCTTAATGTTTTACTTCTTAGTCAAGTAAGTTACTTAATGTTTTCATTCTTAATGGATTTCCCTGCATGAACTGAAAAGCCATAAAAAAGGTCAGCAGACCTTTGGCAAGATCAGCTTGAAGTTTCGTTACAATAAAAGAGATGGCTGTAATACATAGCAGCTAATTCTGGTCTACCTCTACACTGCAGCATTTTCTATATTTTGCTTTCACAGATATTAGTTAGGCCGATAGTTGCATAAAAAGGTACATATTAATATTTTCTTCTATTACGCACCCATTTATTTAGTAATAATCTACTGACTGAATTCTATAAGCTAAATTTAATCTTCATAACTGAAGTACAACACTGATTTTTATACTGTCTTCAATAATTTACCTAGAATTTACTGTCTTCAGTAGCAAACATTCGTGTAATAGAGCTGGCATTAACTTGGAGCGTAAGACTGAACACTGCGCTCTAGGTTCATGAGGACTAACAAATCAGAGGCATTGCAATACCCCAATGGCCAAAGCACACACTGCTAGATTAGTATCAGAACAGGGCAACCACAGATACAAAACTATTTCCACTGCTTCTTTCCCAACAGCCTGCTCCTATTTAAATCCATCCTGTACTCCCACTTCCAATCAGTCCTGACCTCCAAGAACCCTCTTTCTGAGCCTCAGTGAGATCCAAGTCTGGGAGCATCTAGTCTGGATGCTTGTAATAAGGTCAACCTGGCAAAAGGCCTGGGCAATGAGAAAGCATTCTCAGCTAAAAGAAGGATGTAAATGTAGTGCTCCAGGTAATATTTAGTCCTTCCTTGTCACTAGCATTTAAGTGGAATGATAGCTAACATTGTAAAATCTGAGTTTCCCAAAGGATGGAGGGGTACAGCTCCTTAATAAGGCCGAGACTTACAAATCCTGTGTGCCTAAGGCACCTGGTGGCTTAAGTGAGAGGTCCTGCAAATAACAGTGACCTCGAAATTTGAGCTTTAGACTATCACCAACTTTATAAGCCCATGAAGAACAGCCAGAAAACAAATAAGAAAAACAAATTATTATCTGAAAAATGCCTACCAGCAGAGCAGCACAAATAGGGCCATGGATGATGTACAGCAGATGAGTATCAGAGCTGATCCAGCAACTAGAGAAAACAAACAAGAAAAAAACCAAAAACCAACAACAAAACCAACAAACATTTGGCATATTATTATCTCTTGTATTCCTTTTTATCCCCTTAAAGCAAATAAAAAAGTTTTGCAAAGCATGTTGAGATGCTACTTACTTGTCGTTATAATATAAGCTTCTAGCAACAGCATGTATGCAGGCAGGGATCAGTGGAAAACCTGTGAAGAAAAATCAATGTTTCCTTCATATGTAAACCTGACTAATAACTACATCTTGCATCTTCTGTACTTTCACCTCATCCAAACCTGTAGAGCAACTAAAGTAACCAGGGCCAATACTATTTCTATTTTTTCAGATTTCTTCTTGAGGGGTGTATGAAACCTTATTCCCACTGTCTTTCCAAGGAAATCCATACCAATGCACAGAAAGAAAAGGCAAATCAAATTACGACAGTTTAGAATGCAGCAATCAATCTTCATTAACACATTTTTTAGACTGAAATTTGCAATATGCTAAATTGGGAGTAGTACTAAAAAGGTAATTCTACACATGACCAGAGATTTAATGGTACGATAAACAATGTTGATACTTGCTAGGTGTACAGAAAACAAAGTCACCTGCAAAACAAATTTGAAATCAGACTCTGAAAATCAGGTAGCATCAAAAATTTAAAAAGAATATGCAAATTAATTATGTGGGGTCCTTGACACTCTGATGGTACCCAATTTTCAGAAGTTGTTGTGCACCTATGATCTTTTTACTACATCTCAGGTGTGTTTGTAGTGGGACAGCTACCTGGGTACCAAGTCATGTTATAGCTGAATGTGCCAATATACTGAGGCTGATGAGAAAGCCCTCACTTGCACTTTGTGAATATGCTGTTGTGCATTATCTGAAATGACCAGGTTTGGCTTGTTATTTTTGATATTGATTTTCTTGAGATTTTCAGCTACAGCTCTTTTGTATTTGTTTAGTGAACAATACAGGTCAAATGGAACTGCTGGAAAAATAAATCCTTGGCCATCTCTAACTCAATTCTGACCCTCCACCCAAGACATGGCAAGACTTCTCTGAAAACAAACATTCATTCCTGAATAAACATCTTCGACATGAAGAACAATGAATAATTACTTCTTAATGTCTTTTTTATAATAGGAGACTCTTTTCTTTATACAAAGGAGGAGTCGCTTCCTGACTCCAGAAACGCATAATCTCTCTTTCATCAAAGACCGAAGTACATACAACTTCCAGCATTCATAATTCTAACCCTGTTGAAACACCACAGACAAAGAAAAGGGGTGGGTCATCATTGTTCAAAGCTACCAGCTCAGAGAAGCAAAGTACAGAGGTTTAATTCTCATGAAAAGGAGGAAGAGATTGCTTTGGCCTGAAAACATAGAATGCGAAATCGCATACCCCAGCCAAGAAGGTAATACCACATCAAGTGTTGTTTCTCAGCAAAAACAGCCACCACAATGAGAGTGTGCAGGTAAATGCCTTCACACAGCATCCAAAAGTAGTTGCAACCCATTAGGTACAGGTAGATGAACTGTGACACTTTGCAACTAAGCTGCAGAAAAAAAGCAGAGTACAATATTAATGTTCAAGTTGCAAAAATCTCAAGAGCTTTATTTGCAATATTGTAAGAAATACTGTTCAAGTTAAATTTCAATGTTTATTCTCTTTTTCACTACACTTTTTTTTTTAGTAAAATTTTCATGGTATTACAATTCCATACTTTATGGTGACAATAAAAGTAGTGACTGAGTCTGTATTTTTATTATTCAAATATGAGGACCTCAAGATCCTTGAGCATGATGGCAGAAAGCCGTAATGGTATTTTCCCTTATTGCAAACATCGCCACACTTAGCCATTCCAGTCAGCAGGGAATCCTTAAATTATCTGATGGTAAACACACACCAAAAATGTATTTTGATAAAGGTAATTCCCTCTCAAATTTCACCAATCACAACATATAGCTACTCCAGAGAATAATTTATGTTTTTAAAATGCTTACAATACTTCTAACTTTAACCTAGTCATAGCAGCACTTAGCACTGGTTGAGAAGAACCTCTCATGTTGGCATATATTTGTATTTAGCTTCATTCAAAAGACATTCTTCAACTGAAATGTTAAAAAACAATTTACTGTGAAGCTGTGAAAAAGAAGCAATAGTTAATGTGCAGATTTAGACACAATGGATCTTTTTTTTTTTCCTCCTGTAATCACTGATTGATCTATTTCTGGCACTTAGCTTAAAAAAAAACAAAAATGAACTTTTTTTTACCACATTTTGCTACCTAACTCATGAGGTGATTAGCAGCTATCTCAAGATTGTTCCCCAGCACTTGGATGAAGTCTTACAGGAGAAAGAGAATTTATCTTTTTACTTGATCAAGCTTCTGAAGTTTTGCCCTAACTTTCATAGAATTTGAATTTATCTTCCAGGCCTAAATTAAAATAAGGCCATAATTAGGGATTTGTTTGTTTATGTACTTAATTTTCAGGCTCTGATTCACACTTACCCAGTGTTATCAGGAAATGACAGAAGGGAAAAAAAAAAAAAAAAGAAAAAAGAAAAAAGAAAAAAAGAAGAATCAGACCTGAACGGATAAGGCTTTTATTTTGCTTTTACTTTTGGAATATAAGGTCAGTGTCACCTCCTTTCACAAAAAAAAAAGGCAAAACTGATTCTTTTCAACTGAAGATGGCAAAGTTAAAGCCATAGGAAAGTAGCATATAGTTCCAAAATACACTGCAATGCTTTTTTTACTGCCCTTCCTTGTTGAATTGAACTGCTATAACCTCACTGAGATCATCTAGAACAGGCTACTTACTTACAGTTGTTTCAGTGCAAAAGGGATTTGTAGAAACTCAGAAAAGCAGTTCAGTGTGCTCCATCTCTTAGAGTGTTTCTACTGTTCCAAAACCACAAATGTGGAATGCCCAAATCATTGTTAGACATCTGTTGTACTACGTAACATGGACACATCGTTACTGAACATTTTAACCTCACTATACACAACATTTTGTCAACTATTCACATCTCATCTCTTCTGTGTTGTTCACAGACAAATTAATAAGGCTGCCAAATATACTTTCACTTACTGGATTAGTTGCAACCAACTCCTGATTGTTGGCAACTGCAGTCAGTGAAATTATTGTTACAACCGAGTTGCAAACAAAAGAGAAAAATAGATTTTTGTGCAGGGTAATCCTTTGGCAACTCAAGCTCCTAGAAAAGAGAAACAAGAACAAATGAATACCCAGGTGCAAAATGCTGCGTACTTGGGGGCACCCTGAAATTTTGAAATACTAAAGCTCTTTATTTTATTAAAGTCTTACATCAACCCTTTCTTAAGCTACAGTCTAAATTTAATAAAATTATGCGAAAGGTAACACTTTCCCTTCAACTCCAACAACAGGCAAAGTGAAGTACATTCAGTTCCAGTGTGCTCACAGGGACAGACCTGCTTTGCAGTGGCGATCTAGAAAACATCCGAATAGCAGTACTGTAACATGTTTCAGAAGATTCATACCTTTGAGGAAGCTCTCCCACCCTGCATTTCCATTTACCCAAACCTAACATGTTTTGAGCATGTATTTTTTTTTTACTACTCATATTCCTGTCATCTTCCTTCCTTGATCTTATAACTGGAGAAATATACAAATAAGTAAAATAACACAAAGCTTATATTGACTTTTGTATATAACTCAGTAATAAACAGTAAATAAACAATTATAAAATGCAGTATCCAACTGAATTTAATTGTGTTAATTTTCAAGGTTTGCCTTTAATCTTGCAATAAAATTAAAGAAAAAATTTTTGGAAGAACTGGTTTGTTGTTTTTTTTTTTTTTTTAAGCAGAGCATCAGTAATATTAAACAATACTGGAAATTGAACATAGTCTGCAAATTTCTGTTTATCTGCCATACTAGAGAAAACAGGTCTGAATTAGTGCCATTCCAAGAGGCAGGAGTGTTTCTCATTCAAGTTTTTTAAAAGAAATTCACCTTTATAAGCAAACACAAAAAAGACAGAAAGCCTGTATGGGTATATGGACAATTCTGATCATTGGGATATTAAACCTTAACGCTCAAAGTTCCCAAAAAAGCAAGTAAAATCCATTTTGTTATAAAAGGACACTCTCAGAAAACACTCTTTTTTTTTAAATCTGGAGAAAGCATCTACTGAAGCCTCTGCTGTAGAGAGTCTGCTCTTTATAACCACACCTACCTACCTCCATTTCGCAGCCAGCACCACGGAGCGCATCTGATTAACAAAATAACTGGAGGAGGAATATCTATCACACATGCAATTGCTCTTCACTGTTAGAGCAATCAGAAATACATTGAAAAGGTCAGCATGAGACAAGTCTAAATTGTCACAAAGGGAAAACCAACTTGTCTAGTCTTTTCAAAGAGCATGCCTGGAAGACAAGATCAAGTATGGACACTGATGATTAATTTTTAATTTGAGAGGGAAGGAGGGAGAAGAAATTTATATTTTAATAGAGAAATGTAGATACAGAACAGGCATGAAAGCTGGAGGAGTATACTGAAAACTGTTGAGAACATGACAGAAAACAAGAGACAAAACAATCCCACTGAACAAGAGAGATGCTAAAAAAATACTGGCTATAGAGGACGCTGCACTTCTTAGTTGCATTCTTCACAACTATTACACAAAGAATATATGAAGCACCCCACAGATACATGGAGTACGCTCAGATATGGACATTGCAATACCATGAATCAGGCAGAGTTTGTGCAAGTCAAGCCTTGGAGCCCTGAGACATTCTAAGCCTCGTTTCACTAAACATGGGGAAGGAAACCACACTAGAAACCAGTGCTACCATGCAGCACAAGGCACTACCCTAGTCAAACCTCTGTTTGCGAAGTGTTGTTTGCCTGAAGAAAATGAGAAAGAAAAATTGTCCAAATTACAGAACACAGGTTTAGATATGAATTAAGTGATAAAGTACATTCCATTAGGCTTTTTATTCTTTTAGTTTTAATGCCCCAAACACATACAGCTTTGACTATTAAAATATGCAGATTTTTATGTGTTCTGAAAATGTATTTTCATAAGGTCTTTTCCTTCCTATACAGCTTATATACAAAAGGAAAGGTGACACTAGATTCCAGCTAAGGGCTTTGTGTAAACAAGTCCCAAAGAACTCTGGAATTCTGTCTCCTTATCTTTAAAAGGCTCAGTGCCCAGGCAAGGAAAAGCACATATAGCTAATGGGGCCATCTCTTAGGGTCATCCAGCAGCTGTTCCTGTTGAATATTCAAACACACCCATCCACAATCACCTCCACCCGTGCAGAAAAGGACTGAAAGGATCACAAGACAAGAAACAAGGAAGCAAGAGTGATGACATTTATAAATGAAGACTGCTTTTGGTACTAAAAGTATCTTTTCTTAAGCCTCCCCACCCTCCCTCTTCCTATATTCCTTTTTCTGACTATTTTTTCTTTATGACATAATATCCTTTAATCACTTAATTCACATAACTAGGATCTAAGAGCATTTGAATGACCTACCTCCAGATTAAACCATGTGCAGTAAAAAAAAACCAAAACAGACTTCCTGATAATTTACATATTTCCCTTCCTATTTTGACTCCTATATGTCTTGGCATTAGGGAAAATATCAGTTCTGCAATACCTTTCCCAAAAGAAAAAAATGTAACATTTTCAAAATTTCAGATATGTTCGAGATCTAAATTCTTAAGGTATTCATATGCTGCAAAATTCAACCAGTGAGATCCATATATGCACCTAAGGGAATTATCTGTTCAGCCAAAATTAACTTTCAGTGACTTGGGAACATCGGACCTTTCTATCAATCACTCAGTTGTTTGCCCACTCTGTTACCAAAGCATTGCTACCCTCTGTGAGTGCTCCCATGTGATTTGACATGATGATTGATCAACAACTCCTTTATTTCAGGTGGGCTTTTTTTGTTTGCTTGGTTTGGGATTTGTTCAGGTTGGGGGCCATCCTTCAAATTACAGCTCCCCTTTGTCTGAATTCTCTGGGTTTAAGATTTCTCTTGCCTTGGCTTCCCCCCCCCCCCCCCCTTTTCTTTATATAAACTATAGAACTATTTTAACATAACATTTTATAATAAGCACATGTATGACCTAGAGGATGTAACAGAATAAGAAAGCAGAGACAACTGCAAGAAGTTACTTTTTTTTTTTTTTATGTGTCACAGATGACTTTTCAGAGAGGAAGATCAGAATTCCAAGTTTATAGCTCATTTTATGCTATTAAACAAAATTCCAATCCACCTGAGGAACACAAGTGACAAACTGGACAAGTATTTCCAATGAGGCAATTTTCTAAAGAAAAGAGAGAATTTCAAATTAAAAAAAAACAAGAAAAAAACCACGCAAAACTGGCTTAATCTTATAAAAAATAAAAACAAAAGAAAGTATTTGAAAAGCTGAAGATATTTGAAAAAACATCTTGGCTTTCTTCTGGGAAAAGGTACCACCTTTCCAGTCAAACCTAAAGATATTCTAATGGTCAGCAATCAAGCAAATATCATCTGGAAGCTATCAATTGATGAACAGAATAAATTTTTTAGATACATGACAAGCTCAAAGGCACCCCCACACAATATCAAAAAACAAACAAACAAACAAAAAAAAAGAAAGACCAAAAAAAAACCCCACCTGTTAAAGCTATGAATAATTATACAAGCTTCAGCCGATACATAACACATCCTGGTATTAATCTAGATCCTTAAATATCCTTCTGGTACTAAAAATACTTCAGAGGAACTGTACATCCCAAGAGAACAGCTTGTAGAGAACTTCCTTTAGCTTCCTTTAAATTTTGTAATTTCCTTTTATATCCTAACATAACCACAGTCTAGAAAATGTGGTTTGTGGGTCTGGATTAATTCCATGTAGTTCTCTGAGGAAAAATGATCCTTCTACCAGAGGCAGAAAAAAAAGCTAGGGAAGGCTAGACAAACACGACATAGTAATAAGGGTTGCAAAGCAGATCACCTGCTTTTGCAGCAAATGCCAGAAGGCCAAGATGAAAATGGCTTGGTTTTCATGTTATAGTACAGAAATATCATGCTTTACTGTCTGAACTTTTAAAACCTTACATTCCAAATCTTTTTGTTTTCTCCTGAGAAGTCTGTCAAAACAGTTTTCCTGTCACATTATATACTTAATCTGTTAAACCTGCGACATTCATAGCAACAGTATAGCCTTTTTTATGCAAAATAAAGCTTTTTATAAGAACTCAGAGCCATTTCACTTTTTGATTTTGTGGAGGGAAAGTGACTTTGGAAATGATAAATATTGTTTTTACAAGTCATATGCAAATAAACTGATTAAAAAAACCAAATGTTTTAGTTCGTCCTCATGAACGTGATCCTCATGAAAAGAAGTCAGAAAAAGCTGAAAAGTCATTTTGAATACTGGATTTCGTAATGAGACGTTACAAAGTGGAAACACTGGTTTGCTGAGGATTTGTGGAAATGTTGTTCCAGAACGTGGGGAAATGATGGATACCTAAATTGAAAACGCTATAATCAGCCAGATGCAACTAAAAAGGGTATTTTTTTGTCAGACATCTGCTACTCTTACCTAATCAAAGTCCAGAGCATGAGAGCTATCCCCACAGTTGCTAGCATATGTTCCATTCATATTTAAATGTTAGAGGAAAAGTGAAAGATCGAGTGAGACAGTAGAGTACAGCAGTAAACAACAGGTGAGACTATAGAGCAGATCTAACTTAGCCAATAAAAAACAAGGCAGAAATGTTTAAACTGCGCCAGTTAGCAAGGAAAGCCTACACTGAGCAGAGCAGCATTTAGCAGAGATAAGTTATCTCTCTCAGCTCTGCTCATGTGGCAACATCCCTGGTTTCACCTTTCTACAAAACCTCATCAACTTCTTAAAAAAAAAAAAACCACAAGGGATCTTTCATGTTAAAGAAAAGTAAGTTCACAAGTAATAAGATGATTTATTTTTAAGGATATGTGCATATTACAAGTTGTTGTGACAGTGGTGATACATAGCTCACTTTCAGGAAGGTAACATGATAATGTTAGAAATTGGATATGACGTAACTGTCATAGAGATAATGTGGTGAATAAAGACTCAGGATAATTTTTATTATTCCCATTCCTATTATAGCTCTTAACATTATTTTCTTTACAGTTTATTGCATTTTGTGGCTACCTACTTTGCAATATTACTGTACCTATCATAAATCAACAGTATTTTGGTTTGCATTTGTTCTTTTGTTTGGTTGATGCTTGGCATATCCACACTGCAACTTATTTTTTTAAAAAAAAAACACCACCACCACCACCAAAACTACAGCAACAACAAAACCCCAAACCTAAACCCAAAACAAACAAGCTTTTTCTTTTTTTCCATTTTCCCACTTCCTATTTTCAATACATTCTACATTTTTTGATTTGCAGATTTAGGATTTTAGGTTACCATTAAAAGAAACCTAAAATTTTATCACATTATAATGTCCACCAAAGCAATATACCGACTCTTTGCCTTCTTGCTCCTTCTAATTTCATTGGAATGGCTAGTGTTTCAAAGTACTGAAAAAAGGATTTTTGCAACCAGTGATATTTTGCAAAGAATTTTAAGTATACTTACTTAAAATAAAAGAATATGCCAAGAGAAATCAGAAGTGATGTAATTGAAAGACCATGTCCAATGATGGCCAAGTAATACAAGTTCAGAGCAGTCTGCAACATAAGAACAAAAGCAAGCATCTATGATGCATGCAGAACTATTGCTGATAAAGCACATACTTACACATCTCGTCTGCATATAAAATAACTATAATAGGATTAATAAAAACATTACAGAGAATGATGAGCCAAGTCTGGAACCCTGCAAATCAACATCTTGCTAAGATCTCTTTTTTATAGGACATGCAACACATTTGCTGAAATAATCACTAGAACTTATTGTTAAGACATCAGGTTTCTAATATATACGGCTATGTTTTTTTCTAAGTATTTACATAAATGTGGCCATTTATGCTACTGCACTGGGGGCATTCCTGTCTGAGGCTTGATTCCTCTATTAACACAACTCTTAAGTAAAACATGTGCTTCCTATATGAATTTATATATTTTTTTCATCATAGAAGATTTGCTCTTATCATCTAAAGATACTTCCTTTAAAACAAGCTGTGACTATGATATTGGAACCTTAGTTTTCACTTTGTATTTAAGGAAGGGCATAAAAAAAAAAGGTAACAATGAAGACTAAACAGTCTACATTAAATAAGCCTACAGCCAAATTACAGAATTATGAAAAGCTGGATAGGTACAAAAGGCAAAAATGAATTATATTATATATTTGGAATATGTACAACATGTTATGACTAATTCTTTGAATTAATAAGATATTAAATTCCATTTGTAACAACCCCCTCCTTTCAGTCATGGAATATGCCTCACAATCTCTCTTGTTGCATTAAGATAATCGTCTTGTACACAGGAACAATAACAATAAGGCTTAACCTTATTCTATCAAAATAAAGCACGACTATCTGGATTCTATGCTCATGGACTCCAAACTGTATGTACCCTTTGAACTTACTTAAGATTGAACTTATTTTAAATTGACTTACTTAAGTCAATTTAAGATAGACTAACTGCAGCTTGCTACATATATTGACTTCTGAAATAAAAATAATAAAAAAAAAAAGAAAAACCCTATCTAACATTCCTCATAATTTACTTCCCTTTGGCCTCCAAAGGTCCTGTGGTGAATCCAGTAAACTACAGCTTGCTCACTTTGTAAAAAAAAAAAATATTTTTTACTTTGTAAAAAAAAGATATTAGCTCTGCTTTGGTTGGGGGAAAAAAAAAAAAAAACAACCAAAAAAACCAACCCACACAAAAACCACCTAACAAAAACCAGGAAACAAACCCTTGAAGATGCATTAATCTCAAACAAAGCTCTGGTTGTGCACCTACAGAAAATCTGCTACCATAACTTAGTTGGATAAACTCATGCAGTCAGCACATCTTCCACAGATGTGCAAGCCTGCAGTTTTGCTGAACTTGTACCTACTTCAAATTTACAGAGTAAAATGTAAAGGTCTGCTCTTAGCGGGCATGCACTTTTGCTTACCAGTAGATGGCTGTGGGTGACCTAGGCAAATATGAGTACGCACACATTAAAATGCCATAAAAAAAAAAAAAAGATCATATTATTCAAGCACCTGAAATCAGCTTTTGTAAAACACAAAGCAGGTGGGTTGGAAGATTTTTTCCAAGTCTGTTTAGCACAATTCACCCCTTTTTAGTCAACACACTTTTTTCTTTTTGCATTTTGATATTGCATCGACTCTGTTGCCATTTGAGTTTTGAACTTGTGCAATTTTTCAGATCAGTTTCTTGACACTAGGAACTTGCATTCATTCCTTTCCTACCTTCACTTTTTCATGCGTATAAATATTACACTGGGTATAGTTTGTCCACGTCCTGTTGCTTTCTGGGTGTCTAAACCAATTCCCACTTGGATCACAGATCTTCGTAACCTTTTCTACAAAGAAGGTGGAAATAAAAACAAGAGAACAACACAAGAGTCAGCACTGAAGTTCTGCTTCCTGGGGCATAGTATCTAATGAAGAAAGACTGGCAAACAAATGACAGCTTTGTTTACATGACTAGAGAGACACTGCTTGTTACTATGAATTCTGAGAAACTAGAGGCCATTGCTTTTGCTTAGCAAGAGCAATTGATGTGTTTTTCTTCAGAAAACAAACACCTTTCCCTCCTCCAAGCCAGTAAGTATCAAAATACATCAAACCAACTGCTCAAGGACTACCAGATGAAGTGACAAAAATATTTAAACAGCTTGTTTATCATCCAAGATCTAAACTGACATCTGACATCCTACCACTGTAAAATAGAATTGAACAGGCAAGAAAACGTCAACAGAGAAACTGCTTAAGAACCAAACTGGAACACTGTGACTACATAATGATTTCTATCGTCAAATAGAAGGAGGCATGAAAAGACCCTGGGAATACCAAATGAAGCAGGAAAAGACAAGAGTGGAAGTCTATGACATTTTCCACATGCTCACAGATACAAAGCTTAGCCCTACAGAAACAGAAAAGATTCTCTTGTGGGAGAAACTCTTGTCAGCTTCTACTGCTAAACTGAAGTAAAAGTCATACTTCTGCTTGCCTGTTAGAGAGATCTCTAAGAGGACAAAAACAGACCCAACTTCAAATTATATGTCATAGTCTACAGAATTCCACAAGGAGATATTTCAGGGAAAAAAACAAACAAACAAACCAACCAAACAAAAAAACAAAACCAAAAACAAAACCAAAAAAAACCCCAAACACCAAAACACACAACACCAACTTGTTTGTTGTGATAAAGGAAAAGGACTTGGGGGTGCTGGTCAATGAGAAACTGAACATGAGCCAGCAGTGTGCTTGCAGCCCAGAAACCAACTGTGTCCTGTGCCACATCAAAAGGAGCATGATCAGTGGGTCGAAGTAGGTGATTCTCCCCCTCTACACATAGTACTGAGGGAAGTTCTGGGGTCCCCAACATAAAAAGGACATGGAGCTGTTGGAGCAAGTCCAGAGGAAGCCATGAGGATGATAAGTGGGGTGGAGCACCTCCTATACAAAGAGAAGCTGAGAAAATTGGGGCTGATCAGTGTGGAGAAGAGAAGCTGTGTGGAGACCTCACAGCAGCTTTCCAGTATCTGAAGGGGGCCTACAGGGATGCTGGAGAGGAACTCTTCATCAGGGACTGTAGCAATAGGACAAAGGGCAATGGGTTCAGACTTAGAAAGGGGAGATTTAGGTTGGATATAAAGAAAAAATTCTTTACTGTGAGAGTGGCGAGGCACTGGAACAGGCTGCTTAAGGACATTGTGAGTACCCCATTCCTGGGAGTGTTAAAGGCCAGGTTAGACTGGGCCTTGTGCATCCTTGGTCTAGTGACAGCTGTTCCTCCCCATGGCAGGGGGATTGGAACTAGACGAAATTAAGATCCCTTTAAATCCTAACTATTCTGTGATTCTGTGAAAATGCAAATAATGAGTTTGAAGTTACTGAAATCCTGGAGTATTAGTGACTTTGAGTGGGGCAAACGGGATGCATCAAGCACCTAAAATCTCATTTTGTTAAGAAATATGTTGATGCAGAAGTCCATGCACACTTACCTGATGGGTTGAAATCCTGAAAGTAGTCAGGACAACGCTGTACTGACACAGTTCCAGCAGCAACATCACTCCAGCACAACCAGCCATCCCATGTCCTGTTACAGTAAGGACCTGCAAATAAGTAGAGATCTGGTAATAAAACAACAACCCTTCTTTCATAACAGCCCCTCAAAAGTAAGATGTAAGACTGTATAAGGTAACTTTCTCACTTGCAGGAAAGAGAAAAAAAGAAAATAGAAATAAAAGATTTAGCATTAATTAAAACTCCACTTGGTAGTTCCTTAAATGTATATTTCTTTGAACACATTTTAAAAACCCACCATCAGTCACCCTGAAACAGCCTACCTCTACAATTCACAAACCTCACATCTAGAGCACAGTAGACAAATCTCCCTAAATCTATTCAGACCAAACAATGCATATTAACGAAAAGCCTCAAGCATGCAAATACAACTTTGCTTAATTTATTTAAATGTTGGATGTATACCAAGCCTATAGATACATTTTCTAGGTCAGTTGAAAACACAGTAGTACCCTACAAGCCATGAGAAAGCCTGTCTGGGAGGCAGTCATAACTCCTCTGCCTCTGGCAGAGCTGAGCCTGCAGCAGTCACCATGGCCAGATGCTTCTCCAAGTGCTCCAGGGACAGCAAATCCACAGTGTTCCTCAAAAGCTTGTTTCGATGCACTACTGCACTCACACAAATTTTAAAATCTAAAATAAACCTCACCTGAGAATGAGCTGGGGTTTTATAATCAAATTCTTTCCCAAAAGGCACGTAGAATAACTGACCCCCTCTATAAATTTGTAGATGTTTTCAGTATCTTCCTTCAGGACTTAATAATGCCCCCATCTCAAAGCTGCATTTTTCAAATGTTATGCAATTCCTCCTCTTCTCATCTGAAGACTTTCCAATCTGTCTAGATGCTTCTGAAGCTGTGATGCCCCAGGCTGGACATAAGCTTACACTTTAATGCTCGTATCTACTTCTGACCTCCAGACATTCAATTCTTCCAAAGAATCATTTTGGAAGAGAAGAAAACTCATTGTAAGCAAGAATAAATAACACTAACAAAAGCCTCGGAGCAGGAAAATTATGCATATCAAGATACTTCCAATTTTTAAAGGCATGTGTGACCAAAGGTATTACAAAAGCATGGAATAAAGTGGTAAGATTAATCGGTCATAATTTTTTAATTTGGATATCTATTTAAATTAACATTTTCTTATCAGAAATAAAAGCTTTGTGTTGTATAAGAAGTGGTACTATGAACAGGTAACATATTACTTTATCTTCATGAATCCCAAAAGTGACATTTCTAAGAAATTGTACAAACACTATTACAGCCTGAAAAATCATTGCTACTAAGACAAGAAATGAATATAACTAAAGGAGCCTAAATTACTGTAATTAGCTGTTGACCATTTGCCTATGTAAACCCTTATAAGAAAATAATCTTTACCTTCTTTCCTGTGAATAGGATCTTGCATAATTTTCTGGTAGCATTCATATTGTGCTGTCATAATCTTATTCCGTGTAACACTCAGCTGCGAGTAGTCTTCTGTCATATTCTGATGCCCTTCAGATGGTATAGCAATGGCAAAAAACTAAAAGGAAAAAGACTTTTTTAGCAAGTCATGTACATACTCCAATACAAATTTCAATCCTTTAAAATACTTTAAATACTATTTTCCTGAAGGAAAGTGATCATCAAATTTTATTTCTGAGACTAGGATTTTGTGTTTTTCTGGTTAGTTTAGAAATTCTTAGTATACTGAATCTTAACAAATATCTCATGACTGAGCAAGGGGGAGTAAAAATCTGCAAGATTTGTAAATAGTAATGGAAAAATGACCAGAAAACACTGATACAGTCAGAAGTATACAAATAGTATATAAATCCAGTAAAATATATCAATGTTACATTAGTCTCAAAAAATTATCCTTTATGAAGAGACTTTCCATATACTGTATGTGCTGAAGCTTCTGGCTTCTTTAGAGCTATTTGGTTTCTCTATCTGGTGAACCATAGAGTCAATCCTCAAGATATAAAAAGACATTCAAAAGACATGACATCCACTTAAAAACGTGGATCTTGATCTAAACCTAAACCTTTTAAGTGCACTTTTTTAAGTAGTTAAATATTTTATGGGAAGCTACTAAACTTCACAGAAAAACAAAACTGCAGATTGAAATACTGCGCCACTGTCATAAAAGGGTGAAATTAGAAGGTCTGAGGATGTCCTCTGAATCCAAGTTATAGGTCTCCTTCACTTTTCCTAGGTCTGCACAGTTCTGCTTGTCAGTCCCTTGTTAACCATTACGGCAATGTTTCCTGCTAGCAAAGCATATGCTGCGTTCAGCAAAGGTAACTACTATTTCTATTTCTTTACCGCAGGAATTTAATTGTTCAATCTGGAAGTGAGTCAAAAAGAATTAAGACTTACCATAGTAACTGATAAGAACAGCAGCAAAAACGTGATCCATTTTTTTGTCATTTTTATATCCAGTGCAGTGAATTTTACAGTGTAGTTGAACAAACTCAAACTGCAATTAAAAAAAAAAAAAAAGTAGGAAGAACCTTAGCAATTCATGAAAGCCGAAACTGATAAAAGACTTTGTATTTTCTTTCTGAATTAAAACAACAGAGTTCTTCTCAGTTTTTATTCATGCATAGTGACACCAAGTGATATACATGGAGATGTACAATATGAAGTGAAAATATGCACTCAATTCACCAGCAATGGATTCCAGCAGCAGGGCTTTTCCTGCACTGCTGTCTCCGCTGCCTCAACTAACACCAGTTCTCCAGAGGGTTTGTCTCAGTCTGGTAGCTGGTATCAGCTTCAACAGAGATACACCTCTGGGCTAATTGCTATCAGTTAACACCTTGACATCTCTGCCTTTAGGCAACCATCGCAAACTGCAGTTCAGTTTCCTCCAAAGGAGGACTAGACTTTCACAAACACATGCACACAATTATTTCCTGTTCTCTTCATACTAGATGAATTTGATCCTGCCATTTCTGGAAGAAATGATCTAGTAAGTAGTCACTTTATCTTGAAATTACAGCTTTTCAAGGATGACAATGACAATACAAGAATGAGCTGTGAGCTGTAAAATAGCTTCTGTATCTGCACTAGCTGTAAACTATTTACTGTATCATCAGTTTAAAAAAAAAACCATAACTATCTAAACCAGCTGTAATAATCTTACAGTGCAGACTTCTGGAATTGATGTTTGAAGTGCAAAATGCACCTAAACCATAAAATGCACAAAGTTATTTATTAAGCACTTAATCTATTAAACATAACCTTGCTGTGTGAATTCACTCAAAAGGAAGAGAAATGTGCAACAGATTTCTCAAGCAGTATTTTACTGTGTCCTGAAATATCCTGAGAAGATCACAAAGCCAAGCCTGGAACCAAGATAAGAGCTTCTCTTCTGCTTCAGTGTTAGCAAAAGACCTTTCCATATTTAGATGAAGTTTTTGCATCTAAATCATCTTTCAAAAGCTAAGTATCTCACTGTACTAGCATTAATGAAGCTATTATCAGCCAAATTAAGGGGGATCACATCTGAGTGAGTTTAGCTTCCTTGTACAGATTAATTCACTAAAGATAATACACTGCTAATTCAGATATAAAACTTAAGTACTCCAAAGGCCCCTTATAGCTAGCTCTAAGATCCCACTGCTACTGAATCAAGAGGGCTGTTGGGAGTTGAGCACCTGTCTCCTGACCCAAGCCACCTTCTCCCTTGGATCACACTTGCTTTTGTCTTTGAAGTTTTTCTTTTCCAAGAGTCACATCCTATGAAAGACTGGTGGATGACAACTGATTGTACACTGGCAAATACAGTCAATTGCACAAAAAGCACATCCTTTAAAAAAAAACAACGCAGCTTAGTTACAGAAAGCAAATATTCTGTATCTACTTCTGTTCTGCTTTTACACTGTGATTGGATCCTCCTAGCACAACTACAATACAATAAAAAGCATATTGTAGGATATACTGACTATATGAGACTGCTGCTGTTTATTGTACGGCTTGATGCAAATACAAGAAACATTGCAAAATCAGTTACTGTTATGCCTATTTAACCCAGACTAAAACTGCATCAGTAATCTCTCTATTTTTACCATTAGCATGCAATCCTCTAACACCAATTGCTGGAAATTGCACAGGTAATTCAGCAAAAAACTGAAGTTCAAACGTGCTGCTTTGGAGGTTCTTAAAAAACAAACAGGAAGACCAATCAGCATATATGAAATCTATTCTTGGTTTAAGCTATACTTCTCTGGAAAATCCACGTGTGGAGAACTACGATGAATAACTTGTCAAAACCACTATCTGCTAACTAAAGAAAAATCTAAATATCTATGTGCACTGACTAAAGATTGGCTGAAAACCAAATACAAATGGAGAAATCCAAAGAAGCAAGATTAGTTCAATTCTGCATGACAATTGGGGGCAAGGGAGATTAATTCAAACCTATCACAAGTTTTATCCATTTACAGTTATGTCTGTTTACCTAGGAAGGGAAAAGAAACACTGGCCTTTTAAGGAAGCCTGGAATTAACTACTTGGTTGTAAGGCAATTGAGTAATCTTCTCTCTCCAAATTATGCCAAAGCACATATGCACAGAGTTAAAACCTGTAAGTGATGTGCACAGGACAAGCAATGAGACCAATCATGTAGAACATAACCATAATTAAGTATATGTTTTTCTACATAAGTATGCAAGAGTTCAAAATCATTTTCTCTTAATAGTTCCAAAAATCCTTACACTAAAACAAATATTGGATATCAAATTTAATATGCATGTTCAAATATTGTCCTCATTTAGCCTTGCTTATTTTTATTTATCTGAAAGATATAACATCTTATAAACAAAGGTAAAATTTATCTTCTTTGATTCAAAGTCCATGACTATTTCTGTTTCATATTATCAATAGTCAACCGTTAGCTCAGTAACTTTAATGGTCCAAACCTAGGGATTTTGTAGATATTTCCTACCAGCCATTCCAGGATCCACTGCTAAGTTATTAGTTCTTTCCAGGAGACAAAAGATTAAGTCAAGTCCATAATTTGCTCTGTGCTTTCCACTCATTTCTCACAGTTGCTAACTGCAAAATATGTGTATATATAGAGGAAAAAAAATGCTTTTTCTAAACATTTTACAAAATGCAGTATGAAGGTCATTCATATGCCTGTTTGGACTTCAGGAAAACATTTCTTGCAACACTACAAGAATTCAGTCATTCAACACTTATTCCAGTTAGTTTGGACATGAACTTTCACAGAAAGATTATAAACATTCTTAAGAATCAACAATAATGTAGTCCACTGAACATGGTTGTAAGCCAGTACTGTTGGGAAAGCCAGGCGGCTTTTATGAATCACATTTCTGATGAAATGCAAAACAAATATAATTCTCAGAAAGTTACCTCCCTCTCAGAGCTGGGAGGTATTAGATGTACAAGGAAAATAAGAGAGCCATTATCAAGTTTCTTTAAATAAAAATGCTTCCTAAGTTGTTCTTCTCTACTGAAGATCTTTGACAATCCTACTGTGGGGACAAGAGGACCACTGCATTGGATTGAGATTAATTTGAGTTTACTGAATGTTAAGGGAAAAGATGGTGGAAGTTTAGAAAGAATCCCCTGACTTCTTGCTAAACAAAAGCCAGTAGGAACATGAGTTACAGGATAGGTATAGAATGAAACTGTAAGTCAGTGGTCACAACGCCACAACTACTAGCAGTCCTCTATTTTCCCAGTAAAAGGGAATGCCAGTGGGAGGAGAATGGGGAATTGCAATAGCAAACTAGATCTTCAAAATCTCATTTTTAGTGAATGTTGTATTGAAGACTGGGATAACTAAAAAAAGAAAATTAATGAAATGGTTCTGCCTGTTTTTCCTCTTTATTACATTCTCTGTTAACTAAATTAATGATGCTCCAAAGGCATCATCGATGTTTGTCATCGATAGCAGTGACATCTATTGAAGAAGAAGGAATTCAAGAGGAACTGGAAGCTGCACTAAGCCAAAATAGTCACTGGTATAGCTTTAACAGATGTTCACATTTCTTTTCCTCCTGCTTTCTCTACAAAGCCATCCTGCATCATCAGCTGTTCCTACTTTTAACCTTTTCCCATCCTCCCAAGAATAAATGTCACCCTTGCTGAGCTCTAGACAATTCCTGTTTCAGTGATACAGCAAAAGGTTTAAAAGAAGTATTCAGCAAGAATCTTTTTTTTTAACTTTGATCACCTGACCATATTTAGTACAAAAGAAAAAACACAACTTCTATCTTAAGCAGTTGCCCTTATGTCTGACTAAGTTGGAATGCAACTCTGTAGGAGTGTGACAGGAGGAAGAGTCTACTTTTGTCATTGCATGTACATTCATACACATGCACCAATATTTTTCAATAATTGGTAAACTTTGATTTGATCTGGATGAGAAAAACAAAACCAACCCACCTCCCAAACATTTTCAGAAGTAATTACATATCTTGCAGAGTGCCATAATCTTGCAATGCTGAAGTTCAGCACGTGCAAATATAGATGTATAGCCTTCCTCTGACTGGAAATTCTGACTGGGGTCAGAATGGGTGTTTTATTGACACACCACACACGCTGTATGTTTGGTTATTTCAGCCCAAGATACAAGCAAAAACAAGCTGGAAAATGCCAAACCCCTTTCAAGCATCCCTATTTTGAATTGTACTTCACTGTTAGGAAAAAAAAAAAAAACACAACAAAAAAACAACTAATCTCCAATGGAATTACAGATACAGCCTTCACTTACATCTCTGTTCACAAACTTTCTGGAAATACTCTGCCCACAGAGATCCTCTTCTAACTAAAAAGAGTTTTGCAAGTGGGCAGTACAACCCAAACATTAATACATGCCAGATTCATTTAGTTCTTAGAGTGGACTCCAAAATCCCCACACTTATCTTACAGAGCAATGAAAGGCAATTTGGAAATCTTCCTAATGGGGTAAAACCCCCTCATTTCTGAGGGTAGCACTTCTGGAGGATTTGGACCAAACTGCTTTGATGGTATCACATTATAGCTCATGGCTGTATGTGTGAGAATTATTCCAATCTCCTAATAATTACAGAGTTAAGAAAGCTCAAAATGTTATGGAACAAATCTAAAGAACTTTGGGCATCACAGTCTCACAACACTAGAATTTCCTACTCACCACCCACCATCAACTCTGAATCAATACCCAGGCACCTGCAGTAACAGACTCCTAGAACAGGTGAGATAGGAGATCAGAAGAATTTGATCCTCCCCAAGACAATTTTTACAGTACAAAAGCATAAGCTCTTCACAGTTTCCAACAGGCTTAATTGAGCTATTCTCTCCATTCAGTTAGAAACTGGGCTTGTTTCTTCCTAATATACTCTCCTTCACTTGAAGGAACTGGCATATTACCCAAATAATTCAGATCTGTATGTTGTTGGATTTCACAATAAACAAAATTTAACTTACTATACCAGTTTAAAACACTGGTACAACTCAATTGTGATGCTAGTGGAACTGCCACAAGAAGGCATTCCTATCCTCACTGCAGTTGTTCTTTCAAATCCCCAGTGAAACCTCCTCTCTTCACATCACATGGTCAGGAAAAACAAAGTTAAAACATGCTCCTAATGCTATTTTAAATTCACGAGGAGTTAACTTTTTTTTAACTCATGAGGAGTACTATGATAGAACCTTGTGTATATCACCAACTGGTAGCAAGCAGCATCATAAAGGCAGAACACTGCAAAGAGCTGAAAAAGGCAGTGGCTTGCAAAGGCATGAACTGAGATCCCTTCTTGTGTTGCATGAAGATGTCCACAAGTGAATTAGTAATTAGTGAAAGATTTCCAATATTCATAATAGCCACCAAGAAAAACACTATAGGAAATAAACCCCAAGCTTTTAAGCAAGCCGAGTTTCCTTAGACATCTCATTCTCTGAACCCACAGTATTGGTCACGTGCACGGAGACATCAAGGGAAAAAAAAAAAAAAAAAAGGAAAAGAAGCCACACTGAAATGGTCTTCCTTCCACCTTTCTTTTTTCCAGAAGTGTTTCGTAGTTAAACAGCATTTAATCTCTTATTGAGGATTCAAATAAAGAAGAAACAGAGCAGCATACCTCAATTTTTCTATTCTATACTTTATAGCAACATGATCATGCACTATGTGATATTTCAGCTCAATATGAGACATTAGTTACGATTTATTTCTTGAGCCACATCCTATGTCTCAAGGTCTCAGGCTTATTGCAAGTAAAAAATTAGGTCTTGTTCACAAAATGCTGCTTAAAGCTGTAGAGAGTGACTACTGCCCTGAGCATCCTTTTCCGACAGTATTTTCATTTGAATGACACTTTTTGATGCTGTTCACCAAATAATGACGCAAAAGAGATCCAAAGGTTTCTCTGTGAAAATGTCTACTGCATGAAGTAATTTTCTCAGCTGGCTGAGTTTTAAGAGCTTTTTGTTATTTCTTCAATGACACATGCTAATTTTACAAGAACAATATTTCCACAGTTCAAAGACTTTTCTCAAGGTCAGAACAATGCAATGAGAATGAGAGAATGGGTTAACAAGATGCATCAGGGCTTTTGTTTTCTTCAGAGCTTACCACTCAACCTTTTTCTCATTGGCCCCACCCCAGTTCAGCAGTTAAGTGTACTCCATGCAACTCAGGGTTTACATCAGAAATATGAATTTACATAGAAATATGAACATTTACACACAAATATACACAAACACGGCCTCATTCAGTTACAAACTTTTATAAAGTTTTAAAGTATGATGTATTTTACAAAATTATTGATTTTTAGGTGGACCATGCCACACCAGCAACTCTTGAGCAGGCTGGGGAGGGAGCAGGTGGCCAGGAAAGGGAACTGCTTATACTAGCATAAACACAGTGGTGCTGCTGTTGCAGTCACTGCATCAGAACTTTGGGTTCATCAGTGGTCAATGACTTGAACAGAACTGATGAACCAAATATAGATAAAGTGTTCATGGAAATATCAGAAGCACTATGGTCTTTGCTTTTGCATTGGATTTCTTGATCTTTGGTGGTTTTTTGTGAGTTTTTGTTGTTGGTTTTTTTTTTAACATAATACAAAGAACTATCCCCAAAGTTTTCTTTTCATCAGCAAAAATTTTTACCTGGCTTAAAATGAAATTTCAGATAGGAAGTTCATGTCAAATATCAACATTTTCTCTCATGTGATATTTCCCATATATTACTATCCCAAAGAAGATCAGGTAAATTTAAGGCAGCTTTAGAAAAATTCAGCTTGTTATTGTAAACAAAATAAACCACCAGCTACTTCAAAGCCTTTACCAGGTCAGCCTAAATCACCACAGTTCAGAATATTTCCTTTAAAATTTAAAATTTCATATGCCAGAAGTGCAGGATCTGGAATACTTCACCCTTTGAATATTAGACAATTTTATTATACTGTGCTAAATTATCAAAACTACTAATCCATTGTCTAGCCAAAACCAAGAACAAGCAGCAGCCAAAACCAACATTTTGAATTCTCGTGGTCTGAAGCTTGTTTCCTTTGCTTTTAATTAGCTACAGATATTTCCCATCTTTCTTATGTTTTTCCATCTTTCATATTCCTAAAATGGCATTTTGGCAGCAAATGTTTCAAACTGGATGCACACAGAGTATGCTTGCCATAAAGGAGTTTGTGAAAGTTAAGAAAGTTAAAACTAGAAGTATTTAAAAGTTAATCTCAACAGCATGGAAAGAAATTACCTTCCATATATATTTTTTAAAGTCTCTAGCTGCATACTGGTATATGCACATCTCCCTGAGACCCACACAGATACTGGTCTTGACTTCCAAGGGGCTATACTCAGTACAGTGAAGGAGAGTAAAGGCTTGTGAATGAGTTCTAATGACACAAAAGAATGGATGCATATACTCTAAGGACAGATTAAGAGCACAAAAACGATAAAGTGTTTGTATTTACATTTATAGCTAGATCTTTTCTTCTTCTATATAACTCTCCTCCCCACAGACTAACTGCAGAAATTATCTTAAGGTAGGCGGAGGTTTCTCTACCCTCTACCTGTATCTCCTTGAAGACATGTACGAAGATATTGCTACAGCCAGTGATATTTTACATTAACATAATTTTCGGTCAATCTGGGTTAACATTAGTGTTTACAAATTAAGGAAAATATCAGCCATCAATGTTTTAAAGTCTTTTAAATGGGAATTCCCTTCAGCTTCATCCACACCCTATCACACCCACAGGAATACTGACATATGCACAACTCTGACAGAGACTGAAGTGCTCAGGAGTGAAGAAACACTTGTTTTGCTAGAATTGCTGTCAGTTTAAAAATCAATTACAGAATCACAGCCATTAACTAACCAGCTTAACAAAATGAGAAATGAGATCCTTTGAATGGGAAGCAAACTGCTACCAAGCAACCATACTAACCTCTCTTATGGTATTTGCTCTCATTCTGCTTTGAAAGTGTACATGGAGAACAAAAAGCAACTGGCACCAGTATAAATGTGAGATCTCAAACTTTTCTTGTGCTACATAAAACCCCCAAAAGGCACTGATGGCTACTTGGACAACTCATGCCATGTTCAACCAATTAGAACACATTTATGTGATGATCCTTATCAATTACCTTTGAAAATGTGTGCTTACTTTGAAAAGAATAATTTCTCTTTTACATGAAGACAGTCTTTTAGTCTGAAAGTATCCAAGTAGAAACCCTCAGCACTAACTGAAACAATACGTTTGTATATATTTTCTGAAATGACACTTACATAAAATTTCTTCCACCTGAAATTATAAACATAGGTCCCAACTAATCATTTTCTAATTTTCAAATTTGTTCATCAACTGTCTCTTGCAAGTCTTAATTCTTTTCCTGAAATACCAGAGATTAACAACTGCTGAAAACTGGACTGGTTTTCCAGGTCTAACTGGCCTTATATTTCAGTAGACATTCTATTGTATTTTCATGCTGTTAACAGAAATGCGATTCTGTGCCATTGAAAAATCCTACCTGACGAGCTCGTGCTGCTGAGAAAGATGTTAAAAGTTTGAAATAGCAAAAGCAGTTAGTGGGTCATCTAGCAACTTAGCTGGCATGCAATCTTTGCCTGTCAAGCACGGTACTATTTCACATCCTCTGAATGAGAACTGCAAGGATGACTGTTACTAGGATTTTGATATTATTGTGTAACTGCATTGATATTACAGTCTTTTTACAATGCATTCCATCTGTTTCACATAGCTGTATAGTAACACTGCAGTAGAATGAATGTATCATTGCACATTATCAACTAAAATCCTCTACTCTTTGTGAAACAGAGATTTTATAGACACTGCCAGCTGCAATCTGTAGGAAGCAGGGTGAATGTTTCCATGAATTCAGTTGAAGATCATATGCTCAGGGTGTGGCCGTGGGAAAGACTAGTGTGTCTTACACACAGTCCCTAAGCTCCAATTAGCATTCCTTTAATTACAACCAGACTTTTCCATATCCTTCTGCAGTATTCCATCTTACCTGAATACAAACCAGAATAAAAAATATTTATTAATCATGAACATTTAAAATATTACATAAATTGGACACACAACCACTGCCTTGATAAATTTCAGTCTCACATGGACAAGGTACTTTGTGAAGATTAAATATTACATACTAAATGTAATAAAACATTACAAGTACTATAGTTACAGCAGAGGAATGAAAATCAAGCATAGCTATTATGGTTATGAATTACACATAAATGGTATTTGTATGTCATTTACACATTTAAGCACATTATCTCCCCTCCAAATGTAAAATATTAAAATAATAGCAGAAACATGTAATGGAGAATCTCAGTTAAAGCTTGCAAAAATTGCAAGTAATTGAAAATTTCCACTACAAGCATGGAAAATATTAGGTGGCTTTAATATAGGTATCTATTATCTGCACAATAACATCCAGCATTTATTTTTCTGAAGAAAAAAAATCCCCACAGAATTCTCATACTGATTTCACACTCCATTAAAAAATCTCTGGCAGAAACAAAATGCATGGAATTTGATTGGAAGCTTTGATAAGGATAACATCTACCAAAATTAAGTTAAAAAAGTATTCAGTTGGGTTTGTAATTCTACGGACCAATTCTTGCCATTGGTCTGCCAGTGTCTCGCATACAACTGCAGTACTCACATTCACTCGCTTTGCTAATTGCCCTTAATAGCAAAGCTTAGACATCAAACTTTCAGGCATTACTTACCTCAGACTGAGGTACCAGAAGTCACTATGATCAAATAACCTTTGCATGCCACTTTTTTTTTTTTTTTTTTTTTTTTTTTATTTCTTTCCTGCTCCTTTTAACTTTGTGAGACGCCTTAAAAGGCTCAACCATACAACACGCACACATTTTGTTCAGAGAGTCTGGACTTTCCCCCTCAACTGTTACCCTCTCCAAGCTGTATTTGTGTATCCTGTTGCATAAAGCATGCAAAACTTTACATTCATCTTGCTGAGAAATTCTGCTCACAGCTGCTTGCTTGGCAGGGATCTGGATGGCGGGGATTGAGGGCAGGGAAGAGAGAATTTTCCAAGTGATGGGGAAAAAACAGTACAAAACTTCCATAATCAATGGCCTTGACATTGCTGGAGCCAATGGAAACAACATCACCCAACTGATTCTATGTGAGGGAACCACTCAGAAACAAGCAAACAAAAAAGTCTCCTGCATTTATTTCTATTGAGGTAGCTTATGCCAAGCTTCCTTTGGTGAAATCCAGATTTCTCCTGCATTGGCTTCTTCCTGCTGTTGATGGAGCAGGATATTTGTTGAAACAAGCAAGTACTGAATGTGATATTCTCAATTAATTAGCATATATATGCCGGAGAAAGAACTCAGTTTTCTGAAGCTGTAAGAACACCTATCTTCCCTTTTAAAATCCAAAGGAACTATCAACTGCTTCGTTGGTGAGATACATAACTGGGCCAAGATTAGACATAAAAATTTCTTACTAATTGTTAACTGGATGCAAGCCTTGCTGGCAAATGAATAACAGGTACATATCTCACTGACCTTGCAAACAGTTTTATTCATTCCAGAACTAGTGGTATTTTAATGATGGCATTAATTACTCTGGATATTGTATAAGCATTTTATAGACTAAGCAGCAAAGCACTTTTTGCTTCGTCAAAGCAAAGCATAAAATAGATTACATACAGACTCGGGTCAAGAGGGACAATGACAACTTCAGCTATATTTTGTTTGTCCTATTCTAAAAGGTACCAGCTGCCAGATTCAAATTCAGTAGGATGTTGAGATTTCAGTAAGCATCATTTGCAACCACCAGACTAAGTGAATTCATTCCCATGTCATTGCCATCAGACAACTTCTAACTTTGAGGTCATCAACAATCCTCAGGCTGTCTTGTTACACCACTTTACAACGCTTTGGAGAAGAGAAACAATTATTTGTTGAGTGTTTTTAAGGAACAGAGAACGTTAAGACTGAAGTGGCCATCACCCAGAGATCTGAACTCTGAACACCACTTGGCTGGTCATCTCTGAGGGTCAGACATTACAAAGAGGATGTCTGTTGAAAATCAGACCACCAAACTGATGTGAAATTCAGACTAATCCAAATGTGGGAGCCAAATCAGCTACTGAAACTATATAGTGCTACCAAATGTAGAATGATTACATGTATGCAGTATGAAAAAAAAGCTTCAGTTTTATAACTAAGAAACAAATAAAAAAAATAGATAAAACCTTCAATGTAGTTTTTCCTTTAAGGTCACAAAGAAGCACCAAGAAATAACATAAAGGGAAGATGAGTAAGATAATAAAAAATACTATCCAAAATAGACAGAATTTAACTGATTTGCCTATCACCATATTGCACATTGTGTCACATTCAAGGTGCAAACACCCACTCAGCAATTAGCAATGGATTTACCATCCATTTCTGTTGGGATTGTCATTAAAAGGATTGCAAAAAAGAGAGTAAAAATACTTGGGCTAAGAAAAAGAAAACCTAGACAAATGAAAAGTCAAGAAAAGATAACTAAATATTTCTGCTAAAAAATTATCAGTCATTTGTTTCCTACACCAGTCTTTCACCTGTAATTGCACTTGTCTGTAAGATGGTCTTCGAACAAAAATCTATTCTCAGGCTACAGTTTGGACACAAATGTCTGTGGTACTACTAGAGACACTTTAGATGCCAGGTTTAAAGGAACATCTCCCGCAAGAAATACCCAGTGTTAAGAGTTACTTGAGTGAGACAATCTACCTTAATATTTTTTTTGCTCCTAAGAAACACGAAGTATGCTCTTCCCCAACTGTGAAGTGAGGGTAAAATTGTTACCTTAAGTGACCTCCTGCACCCAGCTCTATCCCTCTCTAATATCTTGTCACCTATTTTGAGCATTCACCCTACAGATTGAATTACATATAGGAACATTGTGGATGTCAGTTTTATCAGCTACACAACCTGCCCAAATAACCAACCAAACATACCTTCACATGATGTACCAGCTATTTTCAACTAGTAACTCAAGACTACCTACATTGTAGCAAAATGTAATGAAACACTAGTGGTTTCACTGGGTAACAATCACCTGCGAGACACAGGCATTGATAAATGTGACTTAAACACCTGACTTAAACAAACCGGCAATCTTTCACATTTATTTCACGACTCCTTCATTTCTCCCATAAAGCCCTAAGAGGCACTTGAAATCTACTGCTAGACACATAATCACAAAGAAATCACAGCTGTTAATCAAGCCATCCTGACCAATGAGAATCCTGAATTCTCCTCTACAGCACCCAGACAAAACAAAAGCACCAGAAATACATTAGGTTTTAAATACTTCTTGACTTTTAAAGTGATCACCTGGTGACAGCAGCCAAAATCACTGTCTTCTTGTTATTGCTTTTAATTATGCAATTGTAGTGACAGAACTATGGTGAAGAAGAAAACTGACCTGTTAAACACGTGCCAGAGAAGAACAAGAATGTTAAGAAAGGACAAGAACTGTAAGATGATTATTATTACTTGAAAAAGAATGCATTCCTAGATTAAAAATGTAAAAAAATATCACAACATAAAGTAGTATCCAACTGGCAAACGCCCTGACCACACCACCCAAGTCTTGGAAGGCAGACGCAGGGACAGTGAGAATGAAGACCCTGGGCCCACTGCAGGAGAGGATCTGGTTCGAGACCATCTTAAGAACCTGAACATATACAAGTCCATGGGACCTGATGAAATCCATCCGCAGGTCCTGAAGGAGCTGGCAAATGAAGTTGCTAAGCCACTGTCCATCATATTTGAAAAAACATGGCAGTCAGGTGAAGTTCCCGACGACTGGAAAAAGGGAAATATAACCCCCATTTTCAAGAAGGGGAAAACGGATGAGCCGGGGAACTACAGATCAGTCAGTCTCACCTCCGTGCCTGGCAAAATCTTGGAGTGGATTCTCCTGGAAGGCATGCTAAGGCACATGAAAAACAACAAGGTGGTTGGTGACAGCCAGCATGGCTTCACTAAAGGGAAATCCTGCCTGTCCAATCTGGTGGCCTTCTACGATGGGGCTGCAGAACTGATGGCCAGGGGTAGAGCAGCTGATGTCATCTACCTGGACTTGTGCAAAGCATTTGACACTGTCTCACATGTCATCCTTGTCTCTAAGTTGGAGAGACATCAATTTGATAGGTGGACCACTTGGTGGATAAACAACTGGCTGGATGGCCGCACGCAAAGAGTTGTGCTCAATGGCTCAGTGTCCAGCTGGAGACCAGTAACAAGTGGTGTCCCTCAGGGATCGGTGTTGGGACCGGTCTTGTTCAACACCTTTGTCGGTGACATGGACAGTGGGACTGACTGCACCCTCAGCAAGTTTGTCGATGACACCAAGCTGTGTGGTTCTGTTGATATGCTGGAGGGAAGGAATGCCATCCAGAGGGACCTTGACATGCTTCTGAGGTGGGCTGATGCCAACCTGATGAAGTTTAACCATGCCAAGTGCAAGGTCCTACACCTGGGTTGGAGCAATCCCAGGCACAGCTACAGGTTGGGCAGAGAAGAGATTCAGAGCAGCCCTGCGGAAAAGGACTTGGGGGTGTTGGTCGATGAAAAAAATGAACGTGAGTTGGCAGTGTGAGCTTGCAGCCCAGAAAGCCAACCTTATCCTGGGCTGCATCAAAAGGAGCGTGACCAGCAGGTCGAGGGAGGGGATCCTGCCCCTCTACTCTGCACTTGTGAGACCTCACTTGGAGTATTGTGTGCAGTTCTGGCGTCCTCAACATAAAAAGGACATGGAACTGTTGGAACAAGTCCAGAGAAGGGCCACATGGGTGATCAGGGGACTGGAGCACCTTCCGTATGAAAATAGGCTAATGAAGTTGGGGTGTTCAGCCTGGAGAAGAGAAGGCTGTGTGGAGACCTCATAGCATTCTTCCAGTATCTGAAGGGGGCCTACAGGGATGCTGGGGAGGTACTCTTCATTAGGGACTATAGTGAGAGGACAAGGGGTAACAGGTTCAAACTTAAACAGGGGAAGTTTAGATTGCATATAAGGAAGAAATTCTTTACTGTAAGGGTGGTGAGGCACTGGAATGGGTTACCCAGGGAAGTTGTGAATGCTCCATCCCTGTCAGTGTTCAAGGCTGGATTGGACAGAGCCTTGGGTGGCATGGTTTAGTGAGAGGGGGGTTGGAACTAGATGATCTTCAGGTCCTTTCCAACCCTAACTATTCTATGATTCTATGATATTAAAATAGTGTGCATAATATGTCAGAGCTAGATATCCATGTGAATCTCCACAGGAGGTTCAAAAACTAGTATCTGATAATGATCATTAATGAATATCAATTCTAAAAGGCTACAAACATAATATTCAAGTGTTTATTTAGATTTTGAAGTACTCTCTCAGTCTAACAGTGAACAACTCTACAGTCCTTTTAGTTGGGGAAATTTATTCATAATGGTGGCAATACAGCAAGGATTTCTCAAATCTCTGCCTCAAAACCAATAGAACTGAAAGGGTGTTAGCTTCAGAAACAAATTGCAGCTATTTAAGTACCAGCACCATTAACAATTTCACTGTCCAAAAAATATCCTGGGGACATTTACAACATGTGCTGCTGCAGTTGGAACAGACTTGCCTCGCTAAAATTATCCTTTCATTTTTTTAATTGATCTTTTAAAACAGCAAAAGGTGAACAACACACATGAATATTGCAGAAAGTGCAAAAACAGTAGTATGCCTCCCATTTTAATTTTTCTACAAACGCGAGTAGCATAATCAATCCCTAGTATTAATTCCATTTATATCATGGTTGCAATCTGGAATACATCATGCATCTTCCCAGCCCTACTCCTCACATGCATAGATAATGAGAGAAATAAAGACCAGAGGCTAAGTTCCCCTGCTCCCACATAGTCTCCTGTCACCCTTTGAGATGCCTGAGGGTATAGAGAAGTTTTCCAAACCTGGCCCAATGTCTCTGGAGCATCCTGTACACAGGCAGCCAGACCCGCTGGGCTTCCCTGGCAGTGGCAGATGCCTGTGCACTGGGTAATCACATCCCACCCCAAATGTGTAACAGGACAAATCCTTCCCCTATTAACAGCTTCCCTATAAACTGTTTAGCTCAAGGAGCAAGAAGAAAGGGGGTGGGGGGCACAGACAGACACATGGACCAACAAACCAATCCATACAAAAAAAAAAAAAAAGTGAAAAATCAAAAATGCTCAGCATGTTTGTTTTGGGTTTCCTAGCAGTTTCACAGAAGTCGTTAATTCATGACATGCCCAGAGCAGAATCAAAACAACTCAGAACCAAAGGGCATTTGAAAAGAGGGTCACACTTAAAGACTGACCACCTCCAAAAACTGGAAAGAAAGGGCAATTTGCCAGTAAAATTTTCAGAGAAACACCAAAAAGAGCCAGAAGAGCACTATGAAAAGCCCGTGTGAGATCCCAAAAGAGCTGAAACATCATCGTGGCATGGTTGTCAGAATCTAGAAGACAGCTGGAAGAACTTTGCAAATGCAACTTGCGCAGTTTTCCAGCAACTGTAATCTATTACAGTCACTAAGGCAGATGAGTACTGGAGGCTGTGTCTAATTTGTCCTGATTACATAGGTTTTTGGTTTGGTTCTTTTTAAGGTACACCCAAAACACAGACAAATGCAGAAATAAGAGTTATTTTTGCAGAAAACAGCTCCTCCCACAGGTGACCAAAAGATTCAAATGAGCTGGAAGTGCAGAGAGGAGGTGGAAGAAAGGGTGGTATCCTTTCACAACAAAGGTTATTTTTTCGTAAGTATCATTATCTGTTGAGCTAAGCTGCTTCTGTGACTGTAATTGACACTGCTGGGCTTTGCCAAACAGCCCTAAAGATGGCAGCCCCGAAGGTATAATTTTACAAAAGCAGTACACCAGTGCCCTGTTCTACTTCCAAAAAGAAAGATGTCTTTGTAGACACAGTAATTGTCAAAGAATATGTTCAAGAAGTGCCATACGCTGCTAAAATAAGACCTGGTTGTAAATCTAGATAGTATCTTGAACAATTCACCATGTAAGTAAGAGCTGAAAGGATCTAGCATATAAACAAAACAAAACAAAAAAAAAAAAAAAAAAGAAGGAAAGCAAGCAAATATAAATATACCTGCATTGCTGTTCTAGGACTAAGTTTTGCCCAAGGTCTCTTGCATGGGCCTCAGCTGGAAATCAAAGGCCCAGGAGATTTTTCTGAAAGCAGTAAGGGATATCCTGAGTCACAGCCAGCAGCCTAACAATACAGCTTCCAACATCCAACAGCCAAAACTGTGTGAATTGTGTTATGAACATCATACATTAGTGTACTGTGTGCTTATGGAGCCTTCAAATAATTGTATTTTAATTGTTAAAAATATTTTATTTATGAAAGATGTTACACTTTAAGTAATAGGTTCCCACTCTGTAACAATTAAACAGTGATTTCAAATTACTCTTCATTTCTCAATATATTCAGGTGGACAACTTTGAAAGCTATACTTCCAAAGATTAGACTGCAAAAAGTCTATTCCATACTTCACTTTCATATTATTTGTACTTCACACCTGACCAGAATAATATGAATTTTTTGATAACCTGTTCTAGGCTTGGGGGGGGGAATCAATACAAAACCAAACCAAAATTAAAACACTGAGCTGGTTTACAGTAACTTCTCTTCAAAAACCTATGTATGCACCTTCTCTTTTCTACCATAAGAGCTCAAATGTTCTCTAAGCAATGTCCTTTCTCTCCCACAGGACTGTGACATAGGTGGAGCTGATCACTGCGGGACTGGATTTGTTTCTCGGCAAAAGTTATGACATATTTGCTGCTACATCCTAACAGTTGTTAGCATTCCTGGTCCTAGTTATACCTACTACATCGGATAGTGAAAACTAAGGAATTACTGCAGAAAGCTATTATCTCAGCAGAGCATTTCAGAATTTTGTTTTTCAGCAGCATTAACTGCATTTATGTCCAAAGGATGCAATGTTTCAATAACTTCCAGTGTTATTTACACATTATTTCTCCTTTGTACTAAAATTGTAAAAGAAGGCAGAACTGTTTAAAGGATAAAAATCTACGATTTCTAAAAGCAAGTCTTAACACTTAACAAAGTTTCTCTCTCATAGCACTGCTAAAGATCTACAAGTTGTTTAAAACTGTGAAAATCTGTTTCTTAGACCTGCCTTTTTTTTTTTTTTTTTTTTTATTACATCCAACAGTTAATTTGGATTGGGGTCTTTTGATTTAACTGCAGAGGCAGACTTGTTGAGACAATTACAAATGCAAGTCTTCATGCATTAATCATTCTCCCCGTATTACATTCTCAACTTGCAGCTTGATCAGACACTGGGAAATCACCTGCTCAATGTCATATTTCCAGTATTAAGTGCTTCAGTGGTTATTAGCTTTCTTAGCCCAGGAGAAACCTGTGGGTGATCATGACTCTTCATAGTATCAGAACGGTTTGGGTTGAAGGGACCTTAAAGCTCATCTAGTTCCAGCCCCCTGCCCTGGCCAGGGGCACCTTCCACGCAACCAGGTTGCTCAAAGCCCTGTCCAACCTGGCCTTGAAAAATTTTTAGTTACAGTAACTGTGATAGTATTCCTTTTACTCTTCTCCATGCTCCACTGGCCCTTATGCCATCATGAGGGAAAACATTCCCTGGTATGTAACAACCATATTGAGGGCATCACAAATTATTAAAATGCAGAATGCTTCACGCTCACGTTATTAATCCAGTTCTCTACTCGTGTTAATGTAGGAAAGAGCAAGATTAAGAGTAGCTGGTGCATAGTGATCCTGTCCTCACTAATGCTAGATACTTAAAAAGGTCTTTGTACACACACTTCATTACCATTCTTGGAGAACTGAAGTTGTAGGCTTAACAAGCATACTGTCTAACTGTCAAACATGAAATCTGTCACTATAACAAATACCATTAAATACCAGTAAACTTTAGAAAAGAAAAAAAGGTGATGGCGCTAACTCAAGGCTGTAAACAAAATACAAGCATGCCTTCCTTTCTGCGCTAACTGTAGGAGGAGAAGGAAGTCAACACAATTAATGGCTGATAATAATAAAAATACCGTGTTACTTTATATAGTCCAGCATACAGCTTGCATAAACACTGAAGATCTTTCATTCAACCGCTTTCACTCCCTGGCAAAGCACTGTAAAAATAAATTCAGTTTAAGGTAACATAGACTTCATTTTTTTTTTTTCCCTTTATTTCAGGTAGCACCATGTACAGGGTACATACGGAAGTCAAAAGAAAGATAGTAAAGCTCACTGGCCTAGATCTGATACAAGGCAGGAAATTCTCCATTTTGAGTGTAAAGGTTCCAGTTCAATTATACCTGTGAAACAGCATTAAGTATTTCAAAATAAATGAAAAGCTTGAGTTGCATTACAAAAATATAATATCTATCCCTGTGATATTCCAATCCCTGAAAACAAAATGTCACCGCTAATAAATCAAAAACATCTGTTTCCACAACAATAATTTGTCTTATGAGCAATCTGTTGTGAAGCCGAACTTCAAAAACCTAAGAGGCGGGAGAAAAAAAATTAAAAAAATCGGGACTGGAGAGAAGGCAACAGTGGCAAAGAGCTCAATCTCACTATGTGTAAACAAACTTGCACTTTAGTTTAGTGCAGGCTTGGCATGTTCATCACTTTTACAACATTTCTTGAATTACACCTCTAATTGTGAGGTACAAATCTGTATAAAACATGGCATGAATATCTGATATGATTATATATAGGCCATCAGCACCTTGAAAGTGCTTGAGCCAGAAAATTTCTGGTCCTTATGTTATAGAAGGTATCTGATAGCCACTTAAAATTTGTAAAAAACAGGCTACTTAGTTAGGTGCAGCCGCCAGGAGCCAGTTTACAAATTATGAGCAAAGGAAACCAAAATTAAGTTTATCAGCAAATATAAGCACACATCTAAACTGTGTCAAACTTGAGAACAGACTATTAGTAGCAAGTCTGACATGACTTATTTTTTAAGCATGTGGTTTCCATTATGCTGTTTTTGCTGCTGCAGATCTGCACATTAAATAGACAGAAAAATCCTTCACAAATTTATACTAGGCTGGGTGGGAGGGTGCTAAGGCTGAAGCCCAAGTATTGGGAATTGATGAACAAATTCAGTTTGTCAAATAAGCAGCATCATAGCTTGATAAGCCATGTAGCCTTCTATATACTTAATGCTCTTCCAAGCACAAGCAAATTTCTCCAGAGTAATGTACTTTCTAAGAGAGTACACAGAGGCACAATAATTTATCTAATAAGTACAATTTCAAAAATAAACTCATTAATGTTTCCTGAATTGAAGGTGATATAAACATGACAGCACAGGTCTGCTGAATGCAAACCCAACTAACAGTCTGCCAAGAGCTGGATTTTCCCCTCCTTTTGCACAGTGAATACTTTTTCACTAGTCTCTCACCTAATAGAGAAATCTTATGAACACTATTCCTATATGCAAATATTTCCTCAGAGCAGCTGCAACAGTATATAGATGCTAGAGAAGTACTTTTTTCTCAGGAAAATACATAAAACTAAATAATGATAAATTCTAAAAGAGGACCCAAATATATTCTGTAGTCACAAATTGTGCTGACCAATGATTTCTCCCTCACATTCAGCACACAGATAAAGTGTTTCCTCCTAAAAGGCAAATTAATTTAAATTTATATGATAATCAAACTGTATTTTAAGAGAATACTGATGCTAATATTATAAAAAAAATTTAAACCGCACCTATCTTCCTGGTTTACCTATTACACTATCTAGGAACCATAAACAAGAGTCACCACAATGTGTGGTGGCATAATATGTATTTGTCCATATGGGTAACCTACGTCAAGTGTGTTTTTCTGTGAATTATTATGTTTACTGATTTGTATCAGTGAAAGATGAGAAATATTTCCAGTGAGCTCAAACCTACTTCCTTGAGAGAAAAAAACCAAAACCACAAGAAACAGCACCAGCTGCTTGGCAAGACTCTGCTAGAATGATAGCATGGTCTCTGAGCACTCTTGTTCAAGCAATGGAATTAATTACTGATGAATGCTAACACAGCAATAGAACTGACAACTGCATCACCTATACTGTCTAGCAAACAATCTGTTTGCTCATGGTGGCCACTTCTTTAATACAGAGCTTTTCCAGAATTATTTTTGCATGAGTTGTACTTCTAGAGTAGTATGAAGGAAGCAGTCGACTGTGTCTAAAACTATGAAACATTTACAGTTGGCAAAGATTTGTTAGTAAGAAGAATTTAAAACAGCAGTAGCGTGCAAACTTATTGTTACATCTATCTAAACTAAGCACAGAAAAAATGATTTCTTAAATAATATCCACCCACTAACAGGTTAATTTCATGATGAGTGATACAGTCATAATTAGAAAATGAGTATGAACAGGTTTTATAGTTCATTCTGCAAAATTCTCATCACTCTGTACTTTAACAGGTTGTTAAAAATGGCACTTGTTTCTAAAAGAATGGAGAATCATCAATCTGAATAAGAAAAACATCGACAAGGGAAAGGTAAAAAGGAAGTTCTTACACAGCTGATAAGACATGAATGAAAAAACAGAAGAGAGATAAAATTCTGTAAAAACCTATATAAAAAGTGGCAAGAACTGGAAGGCGGGGGAAAAAAAAAAAAAAAAAAAGAAAATCCAAGCCCCAAACAAACAGCAACAAAAAGAACCAAACCAAGCAAATCAAAACAAAAACACAACACCAAATAAACTCAACCAAAAGCTCTGCTGTCACTCTGTGATTGTGTAAGTATCGACATTAGTCGATCTGGAAATTTGGACAGGAATCTCATGAGAACAGGCTTTCTAATGATATTTTAGATACACCCAGGTTATAAGCCTGCCAGAAGTAATGCAAGAGCAGCCTTTTTCCATAGTATTTTGGTACTTTGACTTTTTTAACTCCAGCAAAAGAGTAGGAACTGAAGAGGCATTTGAACTTTACAGACAGAGCGATCAGTAATTACTCTCTCCCCATCCCTTACCCATGCACAGTACAGTACAGCCTGAATTTTGGGGAATACAAGAGGACTTTAAAAAAGTAATAGTTGTTGCTATTTAAAACAAACACCTTACAGGAGTCACAGCATTATGCAGTGCGTTACCAAATGGTTTTCTAATAAAGATCAAGTATCTTTTTTGAGCACTGCATTGTGACTTCACACACAGGATTCCTGCAGCTTACAGATACGGCTGGTAAATAAAACAGGATGTTACAAAGGCTACCTTCCTTACACAAACAAGGAAAATAGTGAATTCACTGAAAGACTGCGAAAAGGTATTTTCTATTGCTAACAATAACATGACAACTACATTTCAGAAGGAAGTAAAATAAAAGACTGATTTTAGATAGCTATCCCTTAAAACTAGATACAAAAATAGAGGTAGCTACATTCCTGCAAATGATCACGTAACTAGAATTTACATATGTAAATCTTGCACTTCTTTGAAAGACATGCAACTTAAAAACAGGTCTTCTGATAAACATACCCTCATGCAATCAGGATAAAGTAAGCTGAAAAGTCTACTGGGAGAAGAAGATTTCTGAGTCAATCATCTTTTTACATTATTCATATAGGTTTGCTGAGCAAGGATTATTCTATTTTTTGTTTTATTATAACATATACTCTCATGTTACATGTGGAAACCACAGTAAGTTCTTTCAGAGGTATGCAGAGAAGTGGGAATCATTCTCCCAAACATTTGGTGATCCAGACAGCTTTCGAAAGGCTTCAAGACTCAGCACAACAAATGTAGCAAAGATGTACTTGGTTGCTACATAGAAATTACACTAGATGAAAAAAGAGCCAGTGGGATCAGACGGAATAAACACAAAGGAAATGAAGATGAAAAGAGTTACACTGGAAAGGTTTTTATTTTTCCCTTGTGGTTTTAAGCTGGAAAACAAGATATAGATACTGGCAAATTCAAAAAAGCAGCACTGTTTTCTCTTTGAAAGCTGAGGCTCTCCAACAGTGGAGCAGGAACGGCAGTTGTACCTCTTCAGACAGCATTTGCTTGATAACTTGGTGATCTTTCTGTTAAGTGTGAAGGGCCACAAACACGCAGAATCCATATGACCCATGACACCTGCAAGCACTGGAAGTTGCTATCCAAGTGCTCAGCGCCAGGAAACAACTCCCTCTGTGGAACTAATTTATTTTCTACCAGAGGACACATAAAATCTCTCTTGAGAGTCAAGAGAAAGACTTTCAGCAATCAGTTGCAAGTTATCCCCATTGGAAACCCGAAAGAAATAACTTTTAACCACATTTGTGGTCCCTTTCCTGGCATGACATGCACCCAAGAAACCTACCTAGAGCTCTTTCAAATGGTCACCCACCAGGAAACTTCAGCCAATTTAAAAAATTACCACATGTAATCCTTTTGACATGCTCAGCGCTCTAAGAATTTAAGTGTTTGCTTTAAAAAGTTACAAATGGACTCTGGAAAACCACATGTATTTCTGGGAGCTTTTCCAGTTCAAAAACCTGCTTGCTCACATGCACATAAGATCAGGCAGTGTTTTGTGAGGAACACATTAACTATTACACTTAGTCAACGTGACAGAAATACTGCTGATCTGCTTTATATTTACATTAAGCAGTACACACTCCCCTTCCTATACGAAGCCATATATTAATATTCTTTATTAAACGGATACAAATAACATTAGGCATGGTAAATAATTACTGAGCACCCTCTTTGTCACACCTTTCAAAAGGAGTAGTAGCGTGGACACAGTGGACAAAATATGTTTTCTCCAACACATACTTTCTTTCCAATATTTTCTTGCTGATCACTAGGGTTTTTTCCCCTTGTCCATTTGTAACCCCCTTTAAATCACTGCTGATTTTGCAAACTCATGGCCTTTTTTTTTTGCTCTGATTATCATCTGTCCTGGGCTCAGCAGTAGCAGTCATTGACCTCGTCCTCACCAACAGGGAAGGGCTGGTTGGAAATGTGATGCTCCTGGGCAGCCTTGATTGCAGCGATCACCAGATGGTCGAACTCAAGATCTTCAGGACAGTGAGAAGAGGGTGCAGCAAGCTCACTGCCCTGGACTTCAAGGGAGCAGACTTTGGCCTCTTCAGGAACCTGCCCAGTAATGTTCCATGGGATATAGCTCTAGAGGGCCGGGGGGGCCCAAGACTGTTGGCTGATATTCAAGGACCACCTGCTGCAAGCTCAGGAACGATACATCCCTACTAGAAGGAAGCACAGCAGGAGGGCCAGGAGACCTCCTTGGATGGATAAGGAGCTGCTGAGGAAAATTCAAAGGAAAAAAGAGGCTTATAAAAGGTGGAAGCAAGGACAGGCGGCCTGGGAAGAATACAGGGATGTTGTCCGGGAAGCTAGGGACCAGGTTAGGAAAGCTAAGGCCCACTTAGAATTAAACCTGGCTAGGGATGTTAAGGATAACAGGAAGGGATTCTATAGGTACACTGCAAATAAAAGACAGACTAGGGACAACGTGGGCCCTCTCTAGAAACTCTCGGGAGAACTGGCTACCCTGGATTTGGAGAAGGCTGAGGTTCTTAACGACATCTTTGCCTCAGTCTTCACCGGAAAATGCTCTGACCAGACCACTCAAATCTTGGAAGGCAGACGCAGGGACAGTAAGAATGAAGTCGCTGGGCCCACTGCAGGAGAGGATCTGGTTTGAGACCATCTTAAGAACCTGAACGTATACGAGACCATGGGACCTGATGAAATCCATCCGCGGGCCCTGAAGGAGCTGGCAAATGAAGTTGCTAAGCCACTGTCCATCATACTTGAAAAATCATGGCAGTCAGGTGAAGTTCCCGACGACTGGAAAAAGGGAAATATAACCCCCATTTTCAAGAAGGGGAAAATGGATGAGCCGGGGAACTACAGACCAGTCAGTCTCACCTCTGTGCCTGGCAAAATCTTGGAGTGGATTCTCCTGGAAGGCATGCTGATGCACATGATAAACAACAAGGTGGTTGGTGACAGCCAGCATGGCTTCACTAAAGGGAAATCCTGCCTGTCCAATCTGGTGGCCTTCTACGATGGGGCTGCAGAACTGATGGCCAGGGGTAGAGCAGCTGATGTCATCTACCTGGATTTGTGCAAAGCATTTGACACTGTCTCACATGACATCCTTGTCTCTAAGTTGGAGAGACATCAATTTGATAGGTGGGCCACTCGGTGGATAAACAACTGGCTGGATGGCCGCACGCAAAGAGTTGTGCTCAATGGCTCAATGTCCAGCTGGAGACCAGTAACAAGTGGTGTCCCTCAGGGATCGGTGTTGGGACCATTCTTGTTCAACATCTTTGTCGGTGACATGGACAGTGGGATTGAGTGCGCCCTCAGCAAGTTTGCCGATGACACCAAGCTGTGTGGTTCTGTTGATATGCTGGAGGGAAGGAATGCCATCCAGAGGGACCTTGACATGCTTCTGAGGTGGGCTGATGCCAACCTGATGAAGTTTAACCATGCCAAGTGCAAGGTCCTACACCTGGGTTGGAGCAATCCCAGGAACACCTACAGGTTGGGCAGAGAAGAGATTCAGAGCAGTCCTGCAGAAAAGGACTTGGGTGTGTTGGTTGATGAAAAAATGAACAAGAGTTGGCAGTGTGCACTCACAGCCCAGAAAGCCAACCGTATCCTGGGCTGCATCAAAAGGAGCATGACCAGCAGGTCGAGGGAGGGGATCCTGCCCCTCTACTCTGCTCTCCTGAGACCTCACTTGGAGTATTGTGTGCAGTTCTGGTGTCCTCAACATAAAAAGGACATGGAACTGTTGGAACAAGTCCAGAGGAGGGCCACGAGGATGATCAGGGGACTGGAGCACCTCCCATAGGAAAATAGGCTAATGAAGTTGGGGTGTTCAGCCTGGAGAAGAGAAGGCTGCGTGGAGACCTCATAACAGTCTTCTAATATCTGAAGGGGGCCTATAGGGATGCTGGGGAGGGACTCTTCATGAGGGACTATAGTGAGAGGACAAGGGGATAACAGGTTCAAACTTAAACAGGGGAAGTTTAGATTGCATATAAGGAAGAAATTCTTTACTGTAAGGGTGGTGAGGCACTGGAATGGGTTGCCCAGGGAAGTTGTGACTGTTGCATCGTTGGCAGTGTTCAAGGCTGGGTTGGACAGAGCCTTGGGTGGCATGGTTTAGTGAGAGGTGTCCCTGCCCCTGGCAGGGGGGTTGGAACTAGATGATCTTCAGGTCCTTTCCAACCCTAACTATTCTATGATTCTATGATTATTTCTCCTTCTTAGTAGCTGGTGCAGTGCTGTGTTTTTGACTTTTGGCCTGGGAACAGTGCTGATAACACTGATGTTTTTAGTTGCTGCTCAGTAACGTTTAGTCTGACCAAGGACTTTCTGAGCCTCATGTTCTGCCAGGGATGAAGGGGAAGCCAGGAGGAAGCAGAGACAGGACACCTGACCCAAACAAACCAAAGAGGTTGTCACATACCACAGCACATCATGCCCACTATATAAACTGGAAGCAGTCACATGGAAGGGTTAGATCACTGCTCAGTTGGGCTGGCTATCGGTCGGCAGGTGATGAGTGGTTGTATTCTCTTCCCTTGTTATTTCCCTTATCATTATTATCATTGGTGGTAGTAGTAGTGGTTTTGTGTTATACCTTAGTTACTGGACTGTTCTTATCTCAACGCATGCGAGTTACATTCTTTTGATTCTCCTCCCCATTCCTCAGGGAGCAAGGGAGAGGAAAGGCGGGGGGGGAGTGAGCTAACGGCTGCGTGGTTCTGGATTGCTGTCTGGGCTTAAACCATGACATCATCCATATAGTTTCACTACGTATATGGAACTGCATAGAGTATACTACTTGTGACTTCAAGGATTTTGTAGGATCGAAGACTCAATAGCAAAATGGAGTCAGAAAGCTAAAGAAAAACAGTTGGTCTCTCACACTTCCAATAAGCCATTTTTCAAACTGGGTAAGAGCAGTACAGTTTAAAAAAGCTTTTGACGAGTAGCATTAGCTTAAATTTCATCTGCTTCATGTCACTTAATATGTTTCTTATTCTGCAAGAACCAGACTCACATGTATATTCCTGTTGTGGCCCTGAGAAATGCTGTAGGATATTCAGCTGCCAGACTTCCGCCTCACAGTTCTGCTAAGATTAAAACTGACCTACAGTACCCTTAGTTTTCCATTTGTTAGATTATTACACAAATATATCCCGGTATTCCAAATCAGACTATGTTTATTCCAAGAACACAAAAAAAAAAAAAAAAAGACCATTTTCACATCTAAGAAAATGATGTAATTAAAGACTGAGAGATTCTCATACAATGCTGAAAACATATGCAGTTTTCATCAGCATCCCATCTCCCTGTGGACTGCATTCAAGTCTATTCTACTAATCCCTGAATTCCCATCCCAAAATTGACTGATTCCTCTTGCATGAACTCCTTATTTCACACTAGCTGGAAAACTTAAATGTTTTCAGCCGTGTCCATTAGTGGGTGTCCTTCAGCTAGAGAATTGTTAATATAATCACACATCACAGAAACACTCCAAGTTGCTTCAAAAGCCCACTAGGTACTATTTTTTATCTTCACCTTTTACATCAAACTGACCCTTTGGATTTCAAGTGTTGGAAATTCTGGGGAAAAAAAAAATAAAATTATCCTGTATGTCAAAAAGCAGCACTGTGAATAAGCTGTTTTGTTTTCCAACTTCAAAAGCAAAATGTTTTTCTTTTAAATGATCTACCTAGACTTCCAGATTGAACAGCCCATCAGAAGCCACTGATTTCATTTTGCTAAGTACGCTAGAGCTAATTTGCAGTTTGATAGTAAAAAATTTCCTGGCCCTTTTACTCATTACCAATAATGATAAATAAATACTGAATACATACAAAATACAGAAATTTATTCTAAACATTGAATGTATTTCATCAAATTGAGCTTTGTTACAAAATAGCCCATTCGTAGCCTTACAACACTTATTAACAATAGGGTGCTAACAAATGAAACAAGCTGGTAAATACGAAGCTTGTTTATAACAAGATTGCACAAGAAAATATACTGTAATGACCCTATCTTGAACATCCTGTAATAGCCCATTGTTCCTCTCTATTACTCTCATTCAGCATTTTTTTTAATAGCGGATGCATGGCAGCAAAGGAACCAATGTGATGTGGGACTGCACGTGCACAAATCATGCCACATAATAGAGGTGACAGAAAGACCCTGGCACACTGAGAGAAGTTTTGAGTGGGCTGTTAACTGCATGTGGAGCCTTACAAAACAACCTCGTATCTTTGCATAACTTGAATAAGAAAGAAATAGTTACCCATAAATGTCTGAAGGATTTGTAAACCCAGAAAAACAGAAGAACCATTTTACCTATGAAGGACAACAAATGACATGAAGAATTTGAATGAAAAAGGAAAATCAAAGATTTCATTTCTGAGAGATTAATGAGTCTTATAATCACATTTAAAGTTACCACCGTAGTAGAAATAGAAAGAACTTTTCCCTTCTATAGGTAAAGAGAAGGTGTAGTAATAAGCATCTTCATGTGTGACAACCGAATGTTTCACCTTCGCTCACATGAGAAACAATGAGCTAAGTGACCACCACAGCTACTGGCATTTTAACTAGATTGTGTATTGAAACCTGGCATCTGCTTTTGTTGCCAAATTAAAATATTGAATAGACACTATTGTGAATTCATATCATACACACAACTCCACGTACAGATTTCTCACCATCTAAAGGAATCTTTCAGATTATCCAAGTGGCTACGTATGTAAAGAAATGGCTTTTGACTGGCCACAGGACACCTGACTCAGCTTTGTCTCTGAAATTAGGAGGTCATGATAAAGGCAACATCATTCTATTTCCTGATTTGTTCACAGTTCACATTTTGAGGTTCAGATTTATTTTCTTTGTGCATTTCTCATTCCTTCCATCATTGTATCTTCCCTGCTACCAGACTTCATTGTTTTATTGTTACTTGGTGCTCAAGGAAGGAGGATTTGGACAACCATCCTGTGTAAAAGTTGTAAATGTTTTAAAATATAACAGTTTGGAAATGTAGGAAACACAAGGGCTGAAGCAATTTTAAAAATAAAACAAACCTCTGGTATAAGATATCCCAAATTCCTGTATGGCATAATGCTATTTTTGAACACTTTGGCTTGCCAAATATGCATTCCCTGAAGAAGCTTAGGTATTACAGGTAACTGTCTATAATGCCAGTCTGTCTACATTGGAGAAAATGTATTTCAACAGTGTCTTTCTCCCTTTCCTAACCTGACTTTAAAAGCTTACTGCAATCAGTCCCTAAAGTCTGCTTTGAATCTGGGCTCTTAGGTGCTGACTTCACCCTAACTGTATGCACTTCACCTTAAGGATGGCAGTATACATTGACATACTCTGGTGCCCCAGTGCCCCTGCAAGTATTTTGCCATCCTTCCAACAAACCTTGAATTACTGCCATGTCCTTCACAGGGCTGTAACATGACTCTAGGAAAAGCTTAGCATGTCAGCAGGCTATCTGATCTCTGTAGCTCTAAATAAAAAGTGTCCAGTTAAAACTGCATTCGCTGAATTCTAGCCTCGGATTGCACACATAGTTTTTAGAAGACGGATCTTCTCTAGAGAAGAAACAATCCCTTCTGAGATAACTGGGGAAGAAGAAAACAAGACCTAGGCCGAGAAGCTATCTCAGTGGTTCAGTCTAAAAGGTTAAAAACATCTGAATGATGTTTTTCCACCTAGTTTCCTAGGAACTCTGCAAATGCTGAGATAGCACATCCAGCATGTGGGGTGGGGAGACAAAAGGCTCCTGTAAGACCGTGCTGTGACTTCCATAATCAATCTAAGAATATCATTGTCAAGACTTGACTACTCAAATCACCCCCTTTAGCAAGAAATTAAGCTTTTATAGAAAAAATCCAGAAATTTAAATTAGTATAAATGAATACCCAGTGAGTATACTCCAGACAGAATTGTTTGATCTTCCAATTATAACCATTACTCTTGTTTTATATAAAACCTACACTGCAGTAGCAAATGAACAAATTTGCTATTTCTACTTTGCTCACTGCTCTTAATGTTAATTACACTTAGGACATAATAGGCAGACAATTATAGAAGGGATATAACCTTTCTGATCTCCCTTAGTGAAAACTGATGGAGTATGAGATTCCCCAGCTCTGTGAGGCAAGGGGAACACTGGAATAGCAGTGTTTAACTTGGTGGGAGTTCTTACTCTCATTTCTGTATTGGTTTCCAAAGTTATTCTTCTCTAGAACTATAATTTTCCCTGTTTGTCTTCAGTAGAAAGGCTTTTATTTCCTGATGTACATACATGATTAACAGCTTAGAATCATTTCCCTCCCCTCCCTCCCACCCCCAATCCCTTTTTACTCAATGCTTCTGAAACAGGGAGGGGGGAGGAAAGGAAAAAAGGAAAAATAAAAACCCAAAGAGCACCAAAAAAACCCCCCAAAACCCCAACACAAATCCCATACTACACTAGCATGCACATAACCACAAGAAAGGCTACAATTTTGTTCATTGTTCAAGTGCCTACTTAGTGTTAAGCATTTTAGCTTTTTCCAGTTGCTGCTAGCTACATAGCAAAAAAACCCACAATCCTGGTGGCTTTCAATGTATTATGACACAATAAACAACATATTTAATAAAAAAATGAAGAATGCAGAATGGTGGCCATGCAAAGAACACTTGAATGGCACTCAGGAAAGGACCTTTATTTGGCTTTCCTGAGCTTGTTTAAACTAACTTTTTCCTGACTAAATGCTATATCAATTTAAGAAAGTTTACCGATCATGATACTCTGTTACGGTACACAAATCTGCTTTTCCTCTTCAAGGAAGATGACTAGGAACAATATAAATTACAATATATAGTCATTTATGGAAAGGGTTCTCACTCCCACCTTCCCCTTCCAAGAAACTAGACATGTGAAGACACATCTCTCTTTGAGAGGAAGGATAAGGCAGAGGTTAATTTCATCTGCATAAGCCAGTGGAGGATAAGCTTTTGGAAATATTGTCAAGCCACATTCTTAATGCCTGGCAAAGTGACTCATTCAGAGTCATCACAGGAAAGGAAGTTGAACAGAATCAAAAATGGAACAGGATGGGGGCTTAAACAGGAGAACGAAGTGAGAGAAAGGAAATGTGATTATTCAAAGTGGCTTGAGGTTTCAAGTTCTGTAACTGGATGATTTTTTTAATATATATGTAAAATATCTAAACACATGTAAAAAATATATATACACACATTTATGCAGGTATTAAAATGCACGTTTGTATGCATGTATTTATAAAAATCAATTTGTTTCTATCGGAAAACAGACTTGTATTTGGTGATTGCCTTCCAAAGCTGCCTGCTGAGGTATTTGTTTTAGTACAAGGTGGCATTAACATGGTATGGGAAATAAACAAGAAACCCCTCTGGAAACCCACAAGTTTTTTACAGTCATGCTCCAATTCCACACAACATGGAATCCACAGAATATGGAGTTACACACTCATGTAAAACTCCACCACAATGTAACAAACACATTCCCTAAAGAAACACTCTGTGCAATAAGACTTTTCTTTTTCATTCCACCTGCCCCCCCCAAAAAAACCCACAGCATTGACTTTCTTCTCCTAGCAACTCAGTGAAATATGAAAAAGTTTCTCTTCTCCAAATATTTTTACTTTGCATAATAGTCATGTATCATGTCAATTTTAGCTAATTCAAACAGAGAACAGTATGTAGACTGTTTCAGTAAATATGTTTACTTGCAGAAGCCTAGTGCAGATCACCTCCTTGGATTCATCATAACTGAAAACACATTACCTGTGTAACCAGAATTTCCACTGACAAAAAGAATAATTCTGGTTCCCAAAGAAGGTGATAGAAGCTATTTTTAATATAATACAGTCGATAGTCAACTGATTTCCAGCTCTTTATGTTTCAAAATTGACACCCATGAGTAAAATTTAGCATTGTATAGTCCAATACTAACTTCTGTGTTATTTTTCATGTTCAAAGGGATATGCAGGTTGATGAACACTACCCATTAAATCACGTCATCAGAAAAAGAAACTTAAAAAAGGCTTGCATGGTCAAAAAGTCATCCTGGAAAGATGTATTAGAACAAAGACTTCTAATCTCTACATCTCATCTCCCAGACACATTTATCTCCATTTGCAAAATGTTCCTTATTTAATCCCCAGAGTGAAACCTGCTAGATTTCACTAAGAGAAACAAAAGGGCAGATATCCTCATTCTACAGAACATTTCAGGATAATCATTGCAAAAATGCGCCCTTTTAGTAATAAAGGGCTGCAGAATATTCTACTTTTTGCTTCATTTAGGACAGTAAGTAAATACATACATGCAAACATAGAGGAAAGTAGGATGATGACTAAAGGTTTTACTTGTTTCTGAAATACGTATTTTAAAGTTTCTATCTAGGAAGGATTATAGAGCACAACACTGGCAGACAAACTATACCCATTCTGATAATATTACTATAAAAATATTTTTAAAGCCTAAAAAAATTAGTTTTGATATACTATGTTCTAAGTACATCTTCTGCTTTAATGAAACTCTACCAGTATTGCCACTACTAAAATAATACAAAATCTATTAACTTTAATTTCCAAGATTTTACCACTGATGTGGGTGAGAAAACAAAGGGGAAAATCTAAATGGTAACACAAAGAGTGACATTTTATGCCTATACAAGCAACAAGGTTGTGCAGTTTTAAAGCACCAAATTATCAAAGAATAGGTGGAAAACATTATATAGTTTTTAGGAACTAAGAAGATATTCTGCCTAAACACAGCTAACTATATGACAGTATATGATGTAGCTGCTTTGAATAATTAAACAAACCCCCACTCATCACTGTGTTTTGTTCCTTGCCCTTGGTATTAAATTGGAAGTCAGACTGGGACAGGCTTCATTAAACAAAACCCTGTCACTAATTCCGTTTGGGATATTTTTTAAATAAGGCCTCCGTGATCCAGGAACATACCCAGAAATAAAACAATGTTTTATTTTCTAAAATTCAATTAGTATCTTAGTGTTGTGGTTTAAGCCCAGACATAATTCAGAACCATGCAGCCGCTATCTTACTCCCCCCCCCCCCATCTTCCTCCTTAGTAGTCAGCTACAGCTTAATAGTGGCCAAAACTGTAACAAAAGCCTTGGGTGGCATACATGCCATATTAAGAGGTAACGGCTTCAGAGACACATGCAAATCTACACCAGCTGAAAATCTGTTTTCTTTTCTTAAAATGAGTACATTGCTTCTCTCATGGAAAGTCTTTTTTTAATGCATTACATTCAGTTAAGCACATTTCAAATGCATCTTTCTGAGGAAAAGCAACTCTAAATAAATCATTTCTGTTCTTTCGGACAACGTATACTGCAACAATGATTGAAAGTGTTTGCACAGAACTAGGGCAGGAAAAAATGACTGTGCTGGGAAAATGTAAACAGTATAAACACGCTTGGGAGACTAAGGCAGATACGCATGAAAGATAATTGGAAAATAAAACTCTGAAAATACAGTTTTGCCCACTCTCAAGTAGGGCGAAAAGAAAGAGTATTGTTAAAAACATACACTATAATGGAAACAAATTCAATAAGAAGATCTGATATTGTACTGCACTGGCTGTGCAACTGTCTATTAAGATAACAAGTAAGTAAAAGGCTAATTTTTGCTGCCCTTTGTGCAAGTATATTACACTGAAAACATCAGAATTGCCAGCATGAGTGCAAGAAAAAAAAAAAAAAATTGGTTGTGAAAACCCATGGAAATCTCTCTCCTTTTTCTTTTAAATATTAAAAGGAAACTACATTCAAATGTATTCAATTAAAAATATTAACACTCATGACTCACAGTTCTCTAAACAAAGGATGAGGTTTAGGACTAATTTACTTTGAAAGTCTTTTGCACTTTAGTTGATATGTTAGGAATAATAAAAATCAGTATTGTATAGACCTGCATATATTGCACATATGTACACAGAAATAAAATATTACATATTATATGTCTAAAACACAAACACTTTCACATTTCTTTTACTCCTTGAAGTTACTTGTTTGTCAACCCACACCAGTTTCAGTAATAGAAGTATTCACTCCTTCCTTGACACAGTAGTATCAGGAACATAGTTAATTCCAGAGCTTTAACAATTTGCTACACCAAAGACTCACAATATTTCTCAGTAACAAAACAGTTACGTGAGCCACTAAGAGACTGTTTTCAACAACCATAAAGCTAAACAAAGGAAACCACCACATATGAAACCCATGGCTACGTGAGCTTTGTAACAGAGATGACCGTAACATTGAATTAATGCCAATATTGTGCATACACCCTATAGGAATGACAGCTAATCAGAAATGCAGAAGGAATTTTGCTAGCAGATCAAGAACACTATAAACACATTGGGAACAGATGGGATCAACTTCTTAAAAAGAAGTTCTGTTTTGTTTTCCTAACTCTAGTCTTGGATTTCTCATTGGAGAAATTCCTTCAATTGCTTTCATAAATAGCTTCTATTCAGTATTCACTATAGAAGTAGCTACACATATACTTTTGAAACATCACTGTGTAAACTCTCATTAAAAATGTATTGATAGCAATAGTATTTTCCAAATGGCTGTGGACTGGTTTGCATCTCTTATACATATGATTTTGTGAACTCTTGGGCCCAATCCTACATAGCAAGAGCTATGTACATGCAAAGAATGCCATTTGAAGCAGCTGATTAACTTCAATGCAGAGAACACAGAACTAAGTTAGCAGCATACTGGTGGTGAAGGAAATGTATGTGTGCTTTCCTCTCTCAGCTTTCTTTGTTCTTAATCTTATCCTAGTCTAAACCTAGACTGCAATACCCAGACAGCCCACAGAACAACACTGCATTCCCAGAATAAGCCCCTTTATTTGGTCAGGTAAGACATCAGTCACCCAGAATGACATATGCAGATTTGCGTTTTTCAACCTAAGCATTCAAAAATTGCACAAGTTATCAAAAAAACAGCTGCCAACAAACTGCAGCACACAAGCAACTGGGTAAGTGATGTATGCACCATTCCTTCAACAGAAAAATACACAAATTTAGGAATATCTAACCCTTTTGACAGTCACTGGAAAAAATCCCACTGGCTCTCAGTGGGCCAAGATTCAACAGTTGTATTGTATCAGGAAGAGCCTGTTCAAAGGGAAGAACACTGCATTTCTTGATGCAGAGCAGAACTCCAGCTGATCAGGAATTCAAAGCACAGTAACATTTGAAGTTGACAGGACACACATAATGCAACTCCTGAACTTGCAATGCACGCTGTGTATTCAGGTACTCAGTTCTGCTGGCTAAAAAGTTCAATCACATCATTCTACATCACTATCCTGCCACTGTTTTTGCTTAACCTGCAAATAATGTAGATTCTGGCATTAAACCTGCAAACACATGTATGGCCTGGCACTTCATATGTGGGCAGTCCCAAACTAGTTACTTGAGAAGAACATAAGTACCTAAATAATTTTGCTGCAATACTTTTGAAGACAGTTGCTCCTACTGCACTGATCATTAAAAGAATATGAATGCAAGTGTCATCTTTTTGATTTAGTATCACCATGTGCCTTTTGTGCTGAAGACTTTCAGTCATATCAACACTTTGGGATTACCCTATATGCAGTTAAGTCAATGAGAGTTTAAGTAGACTACAAAAGTTCATACTATGAAAATACAAATTTTTAATCAAGAATTTCAGACAGCATCACAGCATGGGTACTTTTAAAAAAAGACATGGATTCTGATCTGGTCTTACTTATATTTATGCAGACCGAGTGTGTCTCCTTCCAGTCCACTGAAAGGACCTCAGATTCAAAGCACAACAATCAGGCTTTTAGCACATCACTGATACAAACAGGTTTAAACTGCTAGATGCATTATTGCTGCAAATGAATACCAAGATCTCCAATATGACAGGAAAACCCTGCACTGGCACAATTGTAAGAGCAGCCAAACCTGACACCAAGGTATCTGATATAAATTTACTAAGGCAGAGAGCCAAAAATCTCAGCTATTTTTATTATTATTTCAATCTCAGACCCTATAAGTTATATGGACAACTAAACAAATCATTGTAGAGCAAATTCAAGTGTAATTTATAGCCTATATTATTTCTAAACTATCCTTCAGAAACAAGATTTCTTTTCCTGATTCTACAGATCCATTGCTTACATGCACACAAGCAAATGGCTAGAAGTAGCAATCTCAGTAATGCAACTGTACGTGTAAAACCAGAGGATATCACATTTGTGTTGGAAAACTGAGGAAGCGGTAAGACTCTCAACTGACACTGAAAGGCACAGAATCACACACACTGTTCAACAGCTTCTCAGGGAAACAAAATAGCGGGCAATTACATTTCAATAAATAACTTTGGTGTTTGCCCCAAAGAACTCTACCAGTAACACCCCTGCACGTGTACAAGCTTCAAACACAACCAAACTTTTTTTCTAGCAAAGAAGTCCAAACATAACAGAAGTTTTATCTTAGTTGTGCAATTACAACACAAAACCTAATTATGAAATAACTCAAGTATGACTTCTTTCCGGTACAACACTGTCAGTAAGATTAAAAGAATATTCAGTAAGAAAATCTACACCACTTTATGATCTAGTTCAGCCTCTCTTGAAAGAGCTCCAGCTGTACTGAATGAGTCCTAAGGACCCTTTTCAAACCAATGAATCTCTAATTCTCTCCAGCTGCAAAGACAGAAATTTGGTTAGTTAATATCAGAATTTTTAGACAAAATCCTTTTAGTTTCTTATACCTTAAAATTTAAGTATTTTTATGTCCCTTTCTACCTATTTATCGCTTATTACTTCTTAAACGATGTAACGCTAGTTATAAAATCAGCTCAACGTTTCACTCCCTAAAAAATAAACGAAGCTTTTCACCCTTTCTCCCTGCAGATTACACATAACATGCAGAGGTTAATGCAAAAGCATGTACACATGCGTGACTACAAATGAGTTCAGATGGCACAAAAAACGCTGTTCTCAGGGACAATAATGAAACGGTTTTGATCAGTACTCACCACACCAAGTTTACACAGAGATGGTTTCAGATAAATCAGTTCTATTTCCCTTTCCAGTGACGAAGAAAGGAGATGTTTCCTTCCCTCTCTCCCCCTTGGCCAGCTCAAAGAGTTCCGACAGCCTGCTCCTCCCGCTGGGTATAATCCGGTTGCAGAGCGCAGTGGCTGCGCGGATCTGCGTTGGGAACGCCTAGCAGTGTGAGCGCAAAGCGCCGGCGGTAGCCGCGTAACATCAGCGTTTCCTGTGACATCACCCTGACCCCGCCTGTACAGTGCGTTCGCTCACTGTTCCCTCTGTTAACGGCGCGTTCCGAGGGAGCCCGGCTCTTCTGGCTCCACGGGCGGCACCGGGGCGATACCCTCCCCAGTCGCCGGAGCCCGTCTCCCGCTGCGGAGCCCGGCGGCAGCTCCTCCACTCCGAGTAAGAGCTGGCGCTATGCAACAGGTAGGGAAAGACTCACTCGCTCCCTTAGAGAGAAGACTACGGGGGCTGTCTTTCCACGTACCGAACCGTGACAGTCGTCCTGCTCCTCGAACTAGACACAGAGAAATGAACAGGCTCGGACCTCTATGCAGAGACAAATAATACACAATATTCCACCTCAGTATGACTGACCTCGCCTACCTCTGCCAGCAAACCGCAGGGGCTGCATTATGCCCTGTAATGTAAGTGCTGAAAAACACTACAGAGAGAGGCTTTCATTTCTCTAATGTAAAACTGCACTAAAGGTCAGAATCAGGTTTTCATATTAAAGCAAGTACATAATTTAAAATACCTCTTTGTTTTTTATCCAAGAAAGCAAACAAACAACACCCAAAGAAAACCCAAACCCTGTGTTTAAGTAAGTCTTTGAAATATAAAGGGTAGAAAACAGGTAGCAGGAAAATTGCTATTGTGGCACAGATGTCTAGGTTACATTTCTTTAAATGCCAGTGGTTTGAAAGCACAAGTATAAGCTACCCAAAAACTGGCATAACTGAAGACAAAACAAAATTAATGTCAGTTTTTCCACTAGCTACAAAGGATTTTGCATCAGGACCTAAAAATGTTTCTTTGAGAGCATTTATCATTTGTTGTTTGTACAACTGACACCTGTGCTATAGGCAGAATCTGTGCTCTCCAGGTGAACAAGCAGCTGCTGGGTGCACGCGCTGAACAAATAGGGAGTTCACGAAGCACTGAGCTCAAATAGTAACACCTGTGACACAACACTCCTTATGTGAGGACATGGGGACCTCCCAAAGGCCGTTTTCCTAATTGCACATCCAAAATATAGCCATTTCATGTGCTCATAAAACAAGGTAAAATACTCTGCTTGCTGGTCACTACCTGTTGCTCATCTGCTCTTTTTACCAGCAGAAACATTTGTGTAACATGTCGTGAACTGCATGAAGGCCACTGAAAACCACAAGCCAGGGTCAGAAAAAACTGTAAGAGGTGCAGGAATACTTTAAATCCATATGGCCACTGAACAATACGAATTGTGAAAGCGCACTATAGTGTTACTAAAAGAGCAGGCATATGACTTTTATACTAATTTGGCATGTGCAAGTCTTGGTGCTTCTAGGATCTTACATCAACAGGAGAAAGTTTTAGTTTCATAATCAGTGAAGAACTAAGAGCTGGCACTCTAAACTTAGTCTAGGCAATGTAAACAGATATAAGCCAGGGATTAGCTTTGATTCTGAACAGTAATGGAAATTATCTTCTCTGAAATCAACGGTGTCACCTCAGGTAGTGGAATATCTTCAGCGGTGAGCCTGGTTGCAGTATGTTAGACAGTTAGGTCTAGGATATTGAATACCACATGGTATGTTACATACTGTAACCTAGGAAATAACCCATGTATTCCAGCTAAGCACATGTGTTCAAGAACAAGCATCTGAATCAGCTGTAGAGATTTATTGCATGGTCCATGTTTGATTTACCATGTCAAGTTCGGCAGAGTTGTGTGTATGTGTGGTTTTTTATTATTATTATTTTAGTTCAAAAGTCTTATATTCTACTTATATAGCTGTCACTGGACCTTTCTTACTCCTACTCTACAGGTGTTTGAGACATCTCAGTGTAATGTGCACTTCAGGGACACTGAACCTCATCCCTCCATTACTTCAGCTCTGCCTTCTCCTGGCTGAAGGAGCCAGGGTTACAACCAGTGTGGCTCCGAGCCCTTCAAAGGGAGCTAAATGAGCTCCACCAACTGTACTTGAAGCAGAGAATCACAGAATCATAGAATCAACTCAGTTGGAAAAGACCTCTAAGATCATCAGGTCCAACCATTTCTCCAGGACGGCCAAGACCACCACTAAACCATGCCATAAAGGGCCTCAGCTATACAATTTTTGATCACTTCCAGGGACGGTGATTCCACCACTGCCCTAGGCAGCCTGTTCCAATGCCTGAGCACCCTCTTTGTGAAGAAATTCTTCCTAATATCCAATCTAAACCTCCCATGGCACAGCTTGAGGCCATTTTCTCTTGTCCTGTCTCTTACTACTTGGGAGAAGAAACCGACCCCCACCTCACTACGATCTCCTTTCAGGCAGTTGTAGAGAGCAATAAAAGTCCCGCCTGAGCCTTCTCTTCTTCAGACCAAACCTCCGCAGGTTCCTCAGCAGTTCCTCATCACACTTGTGCTCCAAGCCCTTCACCTGGTCTTTTGCGCTTTTCTGGACCTGCTTAAAAAAGCCCCCATGCTACCACTTACCACAGATTTCGTCCTGATGTGAAAACTCCAAGGATACACGTGGTTTTGCCGATGACGAGCCCGGCTGTGGCAACCCCTCTCTCCAGCACTGCACTGTGGCAGGTTCCTCTCCGCTGCGGATGCGGGCACTGCCGAGGAACGGAGGCTCCGAACTGGCCTGGCCGCCCTGTCGCGGCACCCCCCTTTCGTCACCTCAGACCCAGGGAACACAGCAGCCGGGCGCGCCCCCTGGCGGCGTCGTTCCTTGAAGCGGCTAGGGGAACTGGGAGTATCTAAAACATCTTCACCTTTACGTGTTGTGTGCCCCCCGGCAAAGCCGCATGAAAACAACTTTCCACAGGTGACCTGCCTTGTGGCACTGCGACAGGGTCAAAAGAGACGGCGGCACAAACCAGTCCCCTTCCCCCGCCGTATATTGCCTACGAGCAAAACAGTGAGAGTTCTTGTGTAAAAGCTTCATAAAGGTTATGCTCCACTTTGCTTGAACCTGGTTCTTCCTCAAGATAAGCAACCGAAAGCAGACAGTTATGAAATATAATCCTTACATCCACTTTACCATTTTTTGTTTGAAAGGTAGAATCTGTAAAGATTTTCTCTAAATAAATCTGTCAGCTCTGGAAGAGTAAAGCCATTGGAGATGGAGGGAGAAAAGCTGGCTCAAATGAACTGTAAATAAGAAAGAAGCAGGGGATTGAAAGTAAAAAGCAGGAAAAGGAAGGCATATGAGTAAATAATTAATAAAAAGACTTTGAATTATTTCTCAAGGCCATTTTGCTTCACCATTTGTATGGATTAAGAGCACATACCAAGTTACTGCAGGACAGATGATACATGGAAACTCGTCAAACCTCTGTAAAACTGCTTCAGCTTGTTGACTCCCATCACGCAAAGTGGGAGAAATCTCACACTCCCCCGTGTATTTTCTCCAAAGCAACCAAGGCAGGTTCTGGAATGAGATGACTGGATGAATGGACTCCAGGTAATAGGACGTGTAAAGTCACTGTAATACCTTAGCATAGCTTCATTTCCTGACCTTCACTATTCTGCCATCTCCCTATCTTCTCCCTCTACTGTGGATAAGTTATTCCCCCTTCTACATTCACCCTTAAATTATCTTTGAAAATGCACAGATCTTTTTTTCTTATGCTTGCATTTGGTTTTTCTACAGATACTGAAGATGCAGGAATTAAAAGAAGTGAATGAAGGAGAAGGGCACAGAAGAAAATTTTGTGGAGATCATAGAATCATAGAATAGTTAGGGTTGGAAAGGACCTGAACATCATCTAGTTCCAACCCGCCTGCCATGGGCAGGGACACCTCACACTAAACCATGCCACCCAAGGCTCTGTTCAACCCAGCCTTGAACACCACCAGCGATGGAGCATTCACAACTTCCCTGGGTAACCCATTCCAGTGACTCACCACCCTTACAGTAAAGAATTACTTCCTCATATCCAATATAAACTTCCCCTGTTTAAGTTTGAACCCATTACCCCTTGTCCTCTCACTACAGTCCCTAATGAAGAGTCCCTCCCCAGCATCCCTATAGGCCCCCTTCAGATACTGGAAGGATGCTAGGAGGTCTCCACACAGCCTTCTCTTCTCCAGGATGAACAGACACAACTTTCTCAGCTTGTCTTCATAAGGGAGGTGCTCCAGTCCCCTGATCATCCTCGTGGCCCTCCTTTGGACTTGTTCCAACAGTTCCATGTCCCTTTTAATGTTGAGGACACCAGAACTGCACACAATACTACAAGTGAGGTCTCACAAGAGCAGAGTAGAGGGACAGGATCTCCTCCCTCGACCTGCTGGTCACGCTCCTTTTGATGCAGCCCAGGATACGGTTGGCTTTCTGGGCTGCAAGTGCACACTGCTGTATCATGTTCATTTTTTCATCAACCAACACCCCCAAGTCCTTCTCTGCAGGGCTGCTCTGAATCTCTTCTCTGCCCAACCTGTAGCTGTGCCTGGGATTGCTCCAACCCAGGTGGAGGACCTTGCACTTGGCATGGTTAAACTTCTTCAGGTTAGCATCAGCCCACCTCACAAGCTTATCAAGGTCCCTCTGGATGGCATTCCTTCCCTCCAACGTATCAACCGAACCGCACAGCTTGGTGTCATCGGCAAACTTGCTGAGGGCGCACTCAATCCCACTGTCCATGTCACTGACAAAGATGTTGAACAAGACCGGTCCCAGCACTGATCCCTGAGGGACACCACTTGTTACTGGTCTCCAGCTGGACATTGAGCCATTGAGCACAACTCTTTGCGTGTGGCCATCCAGCCAGTTCTTTATCCATCGAGCGTTCTACCTATAAAATTGATGTCTCTCCAACTTAGAGACAAGGATGTCATGTGAGACAGTGTCAAATGCTTTGCACAAGTCCAGGTAGATAACATCAACTGCTTTACCCCTGTCCATCAGTTCCATAGCCCCGTCATAGAAGGCCACCAGATTAGACAAGCAGGATTTCCCTTTAGTGAAGCCATGCTGGCTGTCACCAACCACCTTGTTGTTTATCATGTGCGTCAGCATGCCTTCCAGGAGAATCCACTCCAAGATTTTGCCAGGCACAGAGGTGAGACTGACTGGTCTGTAGTTCCCTGGCTCATCCGTTTTCCCCTTCTTGAAAATGGGGGTTATATTTCCCTTTTTCCAGTCGTCGGGAACTTCACCTGACTGCCATGATTTTTCAAGTATGATGGACAGTGGCTTAGCAACTTCATTTGCCAGCTCCTTCAGGACCCGCGGATGGATTTCGTCAGGTCCCATGGACTCATATATGTTCAGGTTCTTAAGATGGTCTCAAACCAGATCCTCTCCTGCAGTGGGCCCAGCGACTTCATTCTCACTGTCCCTGCGTCTGCCTTCCAAGACTTGGGTGGTCTGGTCAGAGTATTTTCCAGTGAAGGCTGAGGCAAAGAAGTCGTTAAGAAGCTCAGCCTTCTCCAAATCCAGGGTTGCCAGTTCTCCCGAGAGTTTCTAGAGAGGGCCCATGTTGTCCCTAGTCTGTCTTTTATTTGCAGTGTACCTATAGAATCCCTTCCTGTTATCTTTAACATCCCTAGCCATGTTTAATACTAAATGGGCCTTAGCTTTCCTAACCTGATCCCTAGCTTCCCGGACAACATCCCTGTATTCTTCCCAGGCCGCCTGTCCTTGCTTCCACCTTTTAGAAGCCTCTTTTTTCCTTTGAATTTTCCTCAGCAGCTCCTTATCCATCCAAGGAGGTCTCCTGGCCCTCCTGCTGTGCTTCCTTCTAGTAGGGATGTATCGGTCCTGAGCTTGCAGCAGGTGATCCTTGAATATCAACCAACAGTCTTGGGCCCGCCTGCCCTCTAGGGCTATATCCCATAGAATCTTACTGAGCAGGTTCCTGAAGAGGCCAAAGTCTGCTCCTTTGAAGTCCAGGGCAGTGAGCTTGCTGCACCCTCTTCTCACTGTCCTGAGGATCTCGAATCCGACCATCTCATGATCGCTGCAATCAAGGCTGCCCAGGAGCGTCACATTTCCAACCAGCCCTTCCCTGTTGGTGAGGACGAGGTCAAGCATGGCACACCTCCTTGTCTGCTCCTCTATTACTTGCAGGAGGAAGTTGTCTTCCACACAATTGAGGAACTTCCTGGATCACTTGTGCCGGGCCATACCATCCCTCCAACAGATATCAGGGTGGCTGGAGGTCCCCATGAGAACAAGGGCCTGCGAGTGTGAGCCTGTTCCTATCTGTCTACAGAGCACTTCATCCACAGAGTCCTCTTGGTCCGGCGGTCTGTAACAGATCCCCACAATAATGTCTCCCATCGTTGTTCTCCCTTTAACCCTGACCCACAAACTCTCTGTCGACTGCTCACCTGTCCCCAGACAGAGTTCCATACTCTCCAGCCTATGCCTAACATAAATAGCAACTCCCCCTCCCCACCTACTGGGCCTGTCCTTCCTAAAGAGCCTGTAACCTTCCATTCCAACACACCAGTCATAGGAGCCATCCCACCATGTTTCTGTGATGCCTATGATATCATACCCCCATAGACGTGCACACATCTCTAATTCCTCTTGTTTGTTCCCCATGCTACGGGCCTTTGTATAGAGGCATCTGAGCCAAGCTCCAGTTGAAGCCGGCTCATTGGCTGGAGCAGCTGCAATATCTCTACATTGCTCTGAACGTTTACTATAGGTGCTGGCCTGTGACTGGGTGTGTTGGGATGGAATGATGCCCCCTCCCCCAACACACCTAGTTTAAAGCATCCTTGACCAGTCTGGCAAGCCTCCTACCAAATCCACTCTTCCCTTTCTTTGTCAGATCAGCTCCACCAGCCCCTAGTAATCCTGGTCTACTAAATTGAGTCCCATGTTCAAGGTACCCAAACCCCTGACTATAGCACCACCCTTCTAACCATTTATTAACCTGGCCAATCCTCCTAGCCTTTTTGAGGTCCTGCCCTGTATCCTGGACAATTGATGAAAAGACAATCTGCGCTCCAGGGCCCCTAACCACCTCTCCCAGAGCTCTGTAGTCCTTCTTTATGTTCTCCGGGCTACTGGTATCTATATCGGTATCACCCATATGGATCACTAGAAGTGGGTAATAGTTAGTGGCACTGACTAGAGCAGGCAGCTTCCCTGCAACATCCCTGATCCGAGCCCCTCGTAGGCAACACACCTCCTTTGGCCTAGGTCAGGCCAACAGATGGGTGCCTCTGTTCCTTTCAGAGTAGAGTCCGCTACTACTACAATCCAACGCTTTTTCCTGGCAGCACCAGTAGTGATCTTCTTTACCAGTGCATCAGCCTGCTGTTCCTGGTGGGAGTGTGGTTCCTCATCAGCCCCCTGCAGGACAGCAAAGCGGTTCTGGGTGGGGACAACAGATGTAGGAGGAAGCCCCTTGCTTTTAATTGCCCTCTTCCTCCTTTTTTTGTTGTTTGTTTCTGTTACTGTTTCCCAGCTTCCTGGGTTGGCGGCCTCCTTTCCAGCATGAGCGACAGTAGACTCTTCAGGCCCCTGCACAGTCTGGTCCTGGAGCAAGCAGTGCTGTTTCCCCTCAGCTTCCCTGACACCTTTCAGCCCAGTAACAGCGTCCTGCAGCTCAGCCACCTGCTGCAGGAGGACCTCCACCAGGGAGCACCGAGTGCAGCCCTGCCCATTGCGCACCCTCTCCTCAGGAGAGCAGTGCAGGCTTTCTCTACACCCCGAGCTCTGCACTGCAGCCTCCCCTCTCATCGGCTCTGTCTGGGTGCCTACACTGGCCACCGCCGGGGCAGCCAGAGCAGAGCTCCCAGACCGGAGCCTGGTCATACGGCGAGTGCTCACCATTCCGCTCACCATTCCGCTCGCCTGCCCGCGTGAACTGCCGCGCAAACTGACTCGAACCCGCCCTGTTTGCCACGCCCCTGGTCGCTCGCGCTCCCTGGGGCAGGTTTTTAACCACTCATGGGGGGAGGCTCGGCGTCCAGGAGCTTCAACTCGGAGCAGCAACAGGCACCGAGGGAGCCTCAAGTCCTCGACAGGGCTTACCCAGGAGCAGGCAGCTCAGCGGACGCGAGGAGCTGACTCAGAGGGGGCGGTGCCAGAAAGAGATGGTGAAGAGCCTATCAGGTCATACTGCAGTTTGGACTTTTTATGGGAAAAACTACTTCAGTGCACTGTAGAACTAAAAGAAAACACAGCAGGATGACAGCTGCATAAGTGGTATGGTAGCTAAAACAAGCACACACACCAAGAGGAGCCTGCACACTCAGATCAAATCTTTGATTATAATCAGACCAATTTTTATATAGCCTACAACATTCCAGTCTCTATTCTCAGTACATTAAGGAATGAGCCTAAAAGATAAATCATTTTAGTCAATCGAAATGGAAGTACTGTTGAGATGCCATAACTATGAAGTCTTTTTCTGTCTCAACAATGACATAAGAGATCAACTCAATTAACTTGTCTAGTCACTGTTACTACAAAATGAATGCACAAGAAGTTTCTTCAGCATAGTACAAGAAGGGGGTGGGAGAGCAGTACCTGTTAGTCCTGCCCTAGCTGCAGCACTTCTGGGGAAAGAGAAGACTTCACAGACCTGGGGAGCAACAGAGCACATGCTGTGAGGAAACCCTCATAGTTTGCAGGACAGCTCATCATGCAGGAGACTTAGAAGAACAGGGGGCAGTCACACAGACAGGTTCCTGCAGGGACAGAAAGGACTGGTTTTCCTAGACGTCCAGGGTGGATTTTGTAGGTGTTGAATCCAAGCAGCCAAGTTGCTGGACCAAGAGGGAGCCTAAAGGAGGGGTACTACCATGAAATGACACAGGGATCACAGGTCAGTCTGTCTACAAATGCATCTCTTCTTTGTAAAAAAATTTACAACATCAAAAAAGATAGGGAAGAAGTTTCAAAAATATCCTGCTGTCTTTTGTTTCATAGGCAGCAAGGTGCTTCTAAAAGCCTTAGTAGGAAACCAACCACCTCTTCTTCTTTTTTTTTTTTCTTAAAAAATCTCAGCATTGAAGATTTACCCAAGATCTGATAGGTGCCTTGGAGAAGGGCAGGAAGATGTACCAGTGTTTCAAGTCAGTCTTAAAAAAGTCCACCAAAACCCAGCCAAATAAACCCCTCAGTCAACAGTATTATCTCTAAAGCAATTGTTTTTATTTCTATGAAGACAATTTTCTCTGGGCTTTGTAAAAATTTAGTATGCATTTCTGGAAATTATTAACTTGCTAGCCATGAGTCCAGTTCAGTAGCAAGGATAAAAATCAATTATCCCAACAAATGCATGTTTAAATCTTTGCAAATATCTGTTATTGTTTCACACATTTACAACTTTAACACTCTTGATGTTTTTTGATGGGTTAATTCTGATCTCATACTCATTTTACAATAGTGTAGTTATATGCACTTTGATTATATGCACTTTGATGGAGTTAATTCTAGCTTGCATAACCTAAAATAAATCCTACTAAAACAAACCTAGTGCCTATTTCCTCTTTATAGCAACAGATCTATCTTTTAATCTACAATTGAAACAATCATGCTGACAAGTGATTATTCTTTGACAAGTCTTATGCTTTCTTTAGCACAAAAATAGATTTCAAAAAAAGAATACTGGGGTAAAGTAAATTTGAATCTTGTCTGCTTCTTAATCATGAGTTATACACCCACACAGTCTGTTCCGTCCTGTTTCCAGCTCTGACAATTATATACAATTGAACTACAATTCAAGACCCTTTATTGAAGTAAAAGTTTATGTTTATTAACATGAATGAGGAATACATAAGAAAAACAAGCAGCTCAATAATAGTGTAATCAAAATAATCAGTACAGTAAATATATTTAAAAGTTGTACACTAAAGGCTTTCATTCACAAGTGAATAGTAGTTTACATTTCCATAAAAATTACATTCAGTTCACAGTTCTATAAAAATCAAAGCTGTACTCTTTCAGGGATGATTTCCTCTCCCAGAGGCTTTACTGACTCTTTCTTTCTTTTCTTCTTGATTTTTATTACTCTTCTTTCACCTTTTTTTTTATTGAATCCTAAAGTTAAAATGAAGAAAGATTAGATGCTGTATGACTAACACATCCAAAATTATCAGAGATGAAGCAAGTCTTTTTTTGAAGAAATATTATTAAAAAAAGAGAACATGTCTTACCTAAAGTCTTCGTATGCCTAAACAATGCCAAGTTGTCTTATTTACGTTCTCGTGCACTGTATTTTACTGTACATTTTTCTCTCTATCTCTGATTTCTATTTTCAGTTTTCTAAGATTTTCAACTATTACGTTTTATCAGGCCAATGCTTGCTGTCAAAATTTGCAAGAATATTTCAGCATATATAACATTTACCTCTTATGATAGGCTGTGGCAGTATCACTCCCCATACCTTTCTTGCAGATCCTCAAACATGACTTTCTGGAGGTGAAATTATTTTCATTCCCACCACAACCACTGTAGCTAAATGTGTGACATCTTCCAGTTGAGAAATTGTAGAAAAATCTTAACTCTTTGGCTCTACAAAGTCCTCTGTCCATAGGAGTCATACACAAAGAAGGGATGGGGGGTGGTTCTAGAAACACCAAGAGAAACAAGATTAGAAACAACACTGCAAGTTACCAATTTTCTGATATGTTGATATATATATGAGATTTTAAGCCAACAGAACTTTGAAATTTAGATAAAATTTACTGGCAAGTTTTATTCTGCCCTCCTGAAAATCCAGGATACATTACCTAAGCACCTTTCCTTTTTATGATTACAGAAAACACCACAGCAAATGTTATTCTTTCTTTGAATTCCAAAAGCCAGCAAAAACTTACCTGAAAGCAAGGTTTGTTACTACATATTTCGTGATAAAATTGCCATTTATGTGATAGGAGATACTATTCAAATTTAATTAGAGAAGTTTTAAGTGAAGTATTTGTAGAAAGTGAAATGGACAGTTTTAAAGATATGGTAAATATTTATTATAATTAATGAGTACATTACTGTTGGACATTCTTAAATCAAGTAGAAGGTAAAACTACCCAGCATTTCCACTGTAAGATTCAATACTTAATATTAGGTTTGTCATGAATACAGAAAACTTGACCTAAGTAACAGAAGTTGGTCTATTGGAAAACAGTGAGCAGTTACCAAGAAATAGCTTGTAACTTGTAGAATAACAAAGGACTGAAGGTGAAGAATGAGTGCACAAAGTGATTTGAGATGCCCATGCTTTAGTGCTGCAGTTAGGTTTTTATCATTCCAACGAGCAGGCTGATGGTTTCTCTCTTCAGTGTCACTGCAAGTGAGAGTCTGAGAACTGGAACACTGGAAGGTGAGCCTGAGGTATCCAAAGTAGCTGAGGTATCCAAAGTACCCAGGCACTGAAGCAAGCTCAAGAAGCAAACCCGTGCCAGAATCCCCAAACCTGGAGAACCTCCATCATCTATCACCCTGGAGTGACTCATAATCAAAGTCAGAACTGATACAATTGCTGCACAGGATGCAGAAAACAGAATGGGAACCATTATGTCATCAGTTATGAGGTACCTAAAGGAGCACCATTGCCCTTCAAGAAGTAGCAGAATTGAGATAGCTGAGATCTGAGTGCATAAATGGGAATATGCAGCTAGTCAGATGGCCTTCTTGAAGTTGCAAAGCTAGGTAGAAGTGGTTCAGAACTAAAAAAAAGTGAACACTTTAGGGAATAATTTGGGTTACAGCAGAACTGAAGACACTCTGTTGTCACAAAAGTGGGAAGCAGGTAAGTTGCTGAAAGCAAAAGTTATGAATTAAGCTGGCTAATTCAAGAGGCTGACAAGAAAATAACCAAAAAGAACATGACACTTTTTACATGCTGTCATGGTTTAAGCTGAACCCAGGACACATGGGTTTGTACATTACACCTGCTGAAAAACATTCATCTATCAAACATAATAGCTGAACTGACATGGTGAAAAGTACAAAAAATTGCTGGGAAAGAAACAGCATGGTGATATATAAGACAGCAAAATGAAATTAATAATAATAAGGTGTGTTAACATCATCATACTACAGAATCCTGAAATGCAAAAATTGAGTCATAAATTGTTTTTTCAAGATAGATTATATTAGTTTCAGGTTATAAAATGAGCACTATTTCTTGTTATAAACTGTGACATTATTGTAAGAGACAGGTTCACCCTGGATCCAGAGTAAGAGCCCACAATGTGATACAATTGATGTTAAATCTAGTGTTTTATTTATAATGAACATGGCAGCTAAATTAAGTAAAGCAGTGCTTTTGGTACAGCTCTGACAACTCTTGTACCTAGAATTCAATTAATCTCTCCAGCTAGAGAGTTTTCAAAGTACATGTTCAGAAACATTAAAAAAAATGCTTACCTAGTTTAACCTGATAATTTCTGAACCTAAAAAGAACAAAGCAGAAAGGCTTGCCAACAAGGAAAGAGCCAAACAGCATAAGTTTGTTAATTATATAATGGAATTTAAGTACATCGTAATGTAAGTTACTTATCTGGTATGTAGAAGTTTCTAAAGACTCCGCAGTCCCTTCATGAAGGATTTCTCACAACTGTAAGCTTTAGGGGAGCCATGGAGCCAACAACGTGGTTAGTAGTAAGGATTACCTATGTACATATAATGCAACAGGCAGAAGAGCATCCAAATGCTATTCAGAATCCTTTGTGTACTCTTTCTAAAACTTATGTTGTTCTTTGTCTAGATCATTGCTAGATAAATGTCCCAGACAGCAAATGCTATTCCTATCTTCAAAATATCTGCGTATTCTTTATAACCACAGAAGCAACCAGCCCATGAAGAAAACCTCATAACTTTGCCATATAGCAGCCATGTTTTTCAACTATATGTATATAGTTGAAATATATATTAAAACAAAAATGAAATTACTTATCATAATTTCCTGTCTGCCAAGGATCATAAAAAATATTAATTGATTTTAATATACTGATCACTAAAAGACCTGTTATCTTTAAGTTACTGTAAACAAAAAATACATACTGTGTCATGCCCAGCCCAACATCTAGATTGTCAGGACAATCTATGAGCCCCAGCTTTTAATGCTGTGCTTAGACGTATGTTGTTACAGTGAGTTTAGATATTATGCCTGTTCTTGAGTTTCTGTCTCAAATGTTTTGTTTTACAACCTCATTTTAGTGAGTGTTGTTGAACTGTTTTATCTCTTGCTTTTTCTATGAACGAAAAGAGAAATTGAAAGCAGCAAAATCCCACAACCCACAAAGCTACACAAAGAGGAAGGGTGCACACTGAAAAGAGTAAAAAAAAAAAAAAAAAAAAAAATCAGCAATACATGTCCCACTATCAATTATTTAATTATTTTCCCCAATCTAGTCATTACAGATCTATGAATTACAGATTACAGATCTATGAATTACAGAGATCAGTTTTATTAAGAGGCTACTTGAGATAGAAATGCTGTTTGTAAGTCTACTTTTTTCTCAATTTAGAATACGTTTTATCAAACTTTTTTCACAGTGCAAGTAGCACTACACATTACATAACTCATTACATGTTAACACCAAGTTATGAACCTGAAAATTAACAGATGTCATTAAATTCTTCCTAACTTTTTAATACATTCAACTACGTGGCCCATTCGCTGGCCTTTGATGCGATTTCTATAGAATCCAGCTGGTTTTTTACATTTACACAAGAAGCCTTAAGACTCTGGCTTCATGCCTGTGTTCATGCTATTCTGTTTTTCCAAAATACCTGACTGAAACTGGGTTTAAATACCCAATAACAAGCTCATAAACTCGGATTTACTATATATATTATTTGCCAAATATATTCATCATGTATCAGGTCATGAACAAGCATGGGAAAAAAGAATTTACAATTCATACAGGCAAAGGAAAAATGAAAGCTTCCAAGCTGAGCTAGTCAAACATTTCCAGATGTAAAGTTTACTTCTGGAAAATGCCAAGACAATGAAATACAAAGTGTTCCTCAGAAACATGCCAATTCCATCAAAAACTTTTGAAGGAAATTAGGTCTTGGAACCCATCTTGAGCAGAGCTTGGGAGCTGGAACTCCCCAGCTATCTCTGCAGGGGTTTCTCAAATACGTTTCAGGTTTTACAACAGCAAAATACAGTTTAGATCTTTCTGTTATCTTATCCTTATGTTACTTTTTTATTTTTCTTATTTGAATTTGCAGATGTTTGGACTGATTTTGTTTTGGCAATAGAATAAGACCAAAATTGCAATATTTAACATTTCATTTCTGGAAAAAAAAAGGTAAACCAGTTATATGAAATAATAAAAGTAGACAAAAAGCAGGCTATTGTTTGTACCTATTAGACTTCAATACCTTACCCTTCACTGCTTCCTAAACTATCTCTAAACATGTATGCTTTAATTCTTATGGTACAGCATTTTCATGAATCCCAGGCACACTCCTCTGTGGTGTGAAAAGATGATGTGATCATACTTTCGAATCTCTGAAACATACCTATTCAGATATAGACTCACGTTTATCAAAATAATCCCAACTCTGCCTTGCAACATTAATCACTATCTCTCAGGATTATCTGGGGTGGTGTGACAAACTACTATTAATTCATCACAGCACAAAACAAGTTTGAAATTATCTGGATGAGGAACAATGCTTACTGTATTCTGTTTCGCTAGACACAGGTGTGTGACTTTCAAGAAGCTTCAGATTTATTGACAGATTTATTGACATATTTATTGACAAATTTTTGATTTTTGTAGACTTCAGTACCTCATTTCTGGTTGCAGCAGAGAGAAAATAAAAGAATCTTCAGGTAGACAAACTATTACAAAAACAATGAGTCATCGGCACTTGACAGTACTCTATAGGTATAAATTACAGCAGATCCATTATAGCAAATAGAACCATGTCATTTTATAACAGCGAAAGATATAGCCCTGAACTGTCTCTGCGTGCCATTCTATATTTCCTGAGTTGACTTTTGATCCTGCACCCCACTTAGATCTCACAAATCAAATGTAGAGTATAATGCTCGTAATTTCCTACCATAAAACACTTTGTACAATCTAAAAATGAAAACCTTTATTCTTGGCTTCACTTTCTCTTAACTTTTCAGAACAAAAGGTATTTTAGATCTTGCAGCAAAGATCAGAACAACTTCACTCTCTGCAGAAAATTCATTGCTGAGGGACAGCATTGTAAGTTTCATGTGTATATGCAGGAGAAAAAAAAAAGAAAAGATGTTTTGTCTAGGCAAAAGAAGAGTTTAATTGAAGAGTTTAATTTTCTGAAGATCAAGAACATCTAAGTCCAATAATCTGATGTCAGAGTTATACATACCACCAATAATATGTATTTTTTTCCTGAAATCAAGATGAAATAGCATTTCAATTGTGAGGTCAGGTATTCTATAAAACACAACTTCTTACAAAAATTTTTTAATGGTGGTCATGTATATGTATCATGTAGATACATAGCCAGGCCATATATGTGTGCAAAATAGATGTTATAGTGGCAGACCAGTGACTCTGCCTGTACTTGAGAAGATGGAGATCAGCAACTCTCTCCCAGACAGTTCATCTTGACCTCCTATGTGCATCAATAGATTCTTGTCTCACTGAGGGGAGAGTCACAGTGCATGTTTGTGTGAGGTGGCTCCATCTTACAACTTCAGTTTACACCTTTGCCTCTATTAATACCAGGAATGGAGGCTATGTGCTCCATGTCTATATGGAGAAACCACCTGCCAGTTTTGGCCTTATACTTTCCTCCCTCTGTAGTGGGAATGCACAAAAGCACAAGATTTTAGCTCATCCCAGCAGCCTGAAAGCTACAGTCTGATAAAGAGAATAGCAGGAGTTGGCTGCACATGACAAGCTAGTGCAAGACAGACAAAGGTTATATAGTAGGGGAGAACTTGTGGGGCCCTCAGACTTTCCACTGAAATGCATTGGTCCTTCCAATGTCATATACCTTACCTGACCCATCCAGCTACACTGACTCCACTCACCACGGTTCGCAGACCCTTTCTTCCACTAACCTTCAAATCTTCTCTTTCTCTTACCAGCATCTCTCCTGCAGAAAATCTGCTGTACCAGAAAATTCACTGTTGCTGAAGCAACCAAGAACCCTTCAATTTCCTCTGAGAAAACAGTGTTGCTTGTGTAGATCAGTTCTGAGGATTCATAGAATCATAGAATAGTTAGGGCTGGAAAGGACCTGAAGATCATCTAGTTCCAACCCGCCTGCCATGAGCAGGGACACCTCGCACTAAACCATGTCACCCAAGACTCCATCCGACCTGGCCTTGAACACTGACAGGGATGGAGCATTCACAACTTTCGTGGGCAACCTGTTCCAGTGCCTCACCATTCTCACAGTAAAGAACTTCTTCCTTATATCTAAGCTAAACTTCCCCTGTTTAAGTTTGAACCCATTACCCCTTGTCCTCTCACTACAGTCCCTAATGAAGAGTCCCTCCCCAGCATCCCTATAGGCCCCCTTCAGATACTGGAAGGCTACTATGAGGTCTCCACGCAGCCTTCTCTTCTCCAGGCTGAACAGCCCCAACTTTCTCAGCCTATCTTCATATGGGAGGTGCTCCAGTCCCCTGATCACCCTTGTGGCCCTCCTTTGGACTTGTTCCAACAGTTCCATGTCCTTTTTATGTTGAGGACATCAGAACGGCACACAATACTCCAAGTGAGGTCTCACAAGAGCAGAGTAGAGGGGCAGGATCCCCTCCCTCGACCTGCTGGTCACGCTCCTTTTGATGCAGCCCAGGATAAGGTTGGCTTTCTGGGCTGCAAGTGCACACTGCCAGATCATGTTCATTTTTTTATCAGCCAACACACCCAAGTCCTTCTCTGCAGGGCTGCTCTGAATCTCTTCTCTGCCCAACCTGTAGCTGTGCCTGGGATTGCTCCAACCCAGGTGGAGGACCTTGCACTTGGCATGGTTAAACTTCTTCAGGTTGGCATCAGCCCACCTCACAAGCGTGTCAAGGTCCCTCTGGATGGCATTCCTTCCCTCCAACGTATCAACCGAACCGCACAGCTTGGTGTCATCGGCAAACTTGCTGAGGGCGCACTCAATCCCACTGTCCATGTCACTGACAAAGATGTTGAACAAGACTGGTCCCAACACCGATCCCTGAGGGACACCACTTGTTACTGGTCTCCAGCTGGACATTGAGCCATTGAGCACAACTCTTTGCGTGTGGCCATCCAGCCAGTTGTTTATCAACCTAGTGGTCCACCTATCAAATTGATGCGTCTCCAAAACCTCCAGGGAACATGTATGCTCTTGTGTCCCTAGACTTATTACCAGGACTTAAATAAGTAAAATATTTTTCAGTAAAATAAGTTGCCTTATATTCAGTCATTTTAATAACAGTGTGTATGTGGTAAGTGAACAATCCAGCTACCACAGAAACTTACCTTAACCCAACAGTTAATATGGATCACAGTGAAAACAAAAAAATAGACTACAAAACACATTCAAGCTTTATTAGACGCATCATTCTAAGCAAAAAGCACATGAATGTTATCTTACATGCCCTTTATCTTACAGATCATATAAAACACAAGAACCTCAATGAGTCTGTAAGTCATCACTCAATCCCCAAAAGTACAAATAAGCGTAAATGCAAAAAAAAAAAAAAAAACCAGAAATACTTGGTAAGAATGCTCAGGCTTTTTCCAACTGTTTGTTGTTTCCTCTTGCATAACTGTGGATCAAAAATGACATGGCTCAAGTCAATCACCTTTTACAGTGTGAGCAAATACCAGCAACCTATAGTGGACAGCATCCAGATGCAGAAACTGTTAAAACCTAACATTCTACAGTAAAGGTCCCATCTGCATTATAATACATAATGCAAAAATACCTTGAAGCAGACATAAAATTTATTCATACTCACTTAGATTATGTTAGTGAAAATGAAAACATATTATGATAAATATACAGTGCCATATCCCAAAATCCAAATATGGTCCCTTTTTTTTAATGAGTAAAAGGAGCTTTAAATCAGCTGCCAATTAGATCCTCACAAAAATATTAATTTTGACTAAAAGAACTCTCAATCACTTCTTTTGCTCTTTTTGTATATAGCAGATCTTCAGGAAACACACACTTTCAGAAGAGCACAAGATTTGGGCAGTCTTCCACTTTCTGACATTTATGTAAGATCTCTAAGTAGCAATGTATCTTTGGTTTTCTCTGCTTATGAAAACATTTGACATGTATCAAAGCCCATTCTTTAGTCTCAGGTATGTTGGAAAATGGGTGGAAATGGAAAAGCAACCCAGAGTGCACATGAAAGACAAAGAGCTAACAACTGCAAAAGCAAATTCTTACCAAAAAAAATGGGAAACTGCTTGCGCTTCTCTTTTGGGGAACTACTGTTCAGAGTGTTTGACTTCTCATTTGGTGCAGCTGGCAACAAATTTACTAAAAGGAAAAAAAAAAAAGAGGTGTGTGTGAAAATTTAAGTGATGGTTATCTACACACACCAAAGCTCTGAAAATAACTTACAACTGGTACCCATTTGCCTTGCTCCATGCCAGTATTAATGCCACTAAAAAGCAGCAAGCATTTCTTTAAGTCCCAAAAGTGTAGGAAACTCATGTGCTGAGGTATCTTTGGGATGAATTCCTTTTTCTTCTTTAATTTTACCAATGAAAGATTTAAATCCAACATGGTTAGTAAAGTTGTTTTTATATAACTAGCAGATATTCTAACCTTTGCAATTGTAAGCCTTTCTTAAAATATTTATTACTGACAAGAAAATGGTTATGAAGTTATTTTTAATGTTTCTGTCTTCATTGTGCTTACAGATTTCAAATAACATATATATCATCAAATAAATGGGAAAATGAGTGGACAAGGAGCATCTGCAAGAAAGAAGAATAACTATAAACAGCAAAAGCAAATTCTTACCAAAGATCCCAGGGAACTGGTTGGGTTCTTCTACCAGGGAACTGCTGTTCACAGTGTTAGGGTGCTCTTCAGTTGGAAAAATTGGCAATAAATTTGCTAAAAGAAAAAAAAAAGAAAATAATAAGGAAAAAATCCAAACCCAAATTGGTACCAATGACTCAATATCACTAAGGTAAAAACTTTGTTCTATTGAAAATATGGCAATGGCCCCTAATCTTTTCTTTCTTCTTGGGTATTTATAGAAATTTATGTGGAGTCATCATGTCAGATTGCAATTCATAGGAACTAGATGGACAAGAAAGTGGATGAAGATCTATGATCTTCCTGAATGGCTTCTGTAGCCTAAGTTGCACATCCAGATCATGCACAAGTGACGGACAGGTTTCTCATGATACTTTGTTGGGAAGCTAGCAACGGACAATAATGAATCCCTATACTGGCACCACTTTTCACTGCAAGACTTAGTCTGGAAAGAGTATATGCAGATGTATGGGTTAAAAAAATAAATTAGCATTTTATGATATTATAAAGCCAAGCAGCTGGCAAATTTTACATGAAGTAGAAAAGCAGGAGTCCTGTAATATTAATTACAGTTAATAGTGCCTACCAGTTGGTTTAGTTTATATTTTTATTTTAAATGTATCTATAATTAATGTTAATTCCAAATATAAATTATGGCCACTTCAGGGTACTCTATTGTTGCCTTTTTTAACAAGCAAGATACAATATTGTATAATATTGTATAAGATGCAATATTGTTTATACAAGAATAAAACTAATGAGGTCAGCAACTTACAGTTGCCTTGGCAGGTAGTCTGGCATTCTTCCAAATTCTTAAAGTTGTTCTGGTTTCCTAGGCACCCACCATACTTGAATACTTCACATAACTTTGTCTCTTTATTATAGAAGTACCTGGAAAAATAGCCTCGGCAAATTCCAGGATCTTTCTCATGAAAGCAGAAGTTGGGCTTTTCTGCAAACAATGGTAAACAATGAACAGGGTGGGGAAAGAAAAAAATCCACATGCATTCCAAGACAACAATAGAACTGGAGGAAGTTTACAAAATAAACCTGTAACTCTGGACTTAAGAACAAATGTAAAATAACTGCTGCTTTATTCTACTGCTTTTGTTCTATATATAACACTGCACTATTATGCTGGAGCATTAGAGGGATATTTTTATTGCTTTTTATTCTCTTTTCAAGTAGCTGGTAAATTATATCTTGCAAATTAAGGACTAATGATTCCTTTAAGTGTCCTCTTACATTAAAGCTCTAAGATAAAAATTAGTTTTTACTTTGAAATGAAATGAGATGTAAATCTCAGCTGGATCATTTGAATCTACGCACACATTCGTGTCATTTATGTAGCCATTTTAGTCAATGTTTGTGTGAATTATACAGAAAGCAGTGTTAACATAGAAGGAAAAATTTCTAAAGAAAGACGAAAAAATCTAACATTTTGTCTGGTACAGTCTATTGCTATTAGAGGATACATGAAACTGGGAGAAAGAGCAGCTGTTCTTATGATAATCTTTCAGTCCCAGTTCCTAGTTTGCAATCACAGTAACTACAATGTTAATCAATGACTTCTGTTAGGGGAGAAAACCACATAGCCACACAATAATCCCCAAATTTCAATTTCTCAACATATTCAATTTTTTTATCAAAATTGTATTCTTAAGAGAAATTGATGAAAACAGTAATTAAAATATTTACAGAGGTATCCTCTAATTCTCACTAGCAGATACTTTGAAATATGATTCTCTTGCAGAGAAGAGTGTACTTAGCCATCATACAGGACAATTGTATCAGACATGACATGTAAAGGCTTTACCTGTGATACCTGAAAGAATATTGAGAAAAAAACAGTGTGCAGAGGGCTGTTATTTTAATAAAAATGACTATAGCATAGTTCGCAAATTTTTGAAGTAGATTATGGAGTTGCAAGGAAGTTAATCCTATTACATCTGGTTTATCGAGTATCTATTAAAAAACTGCTAGAATAAGAATATTATTAAATCCAGCTGATGAACATCATATGTTTATACAAAACATTATAATAGCTCGTAATGTTTTTCCAAGAAATAATTGTCAATATCTTGTATTTCAATTGTTATAAATCTTCATGAACAGTGAATGCAAATTTCAGAGATTTCATATAAAATTAAACCATTAAAACGTTGTATAAAGTAACAAAATCAACTATTTTAAGCACTCCTGAATTGCTTAATTTTAATTTTTCACTACAATTTAATTCTTTGCCAGTGAGTATATGTATTCTACAGTTCAGGTATTTCATGTTTCTTACCACTCAAATGCAGCAGCTATTGTGCTGCATAAGATGTGCTTATGCACATAAGATGTGCTTTCCGCCAAGAATGGAAATAAGATAGCTATGCAGACAGGTAGCAGGCAAGAATCTGCCAGAGTGATATGCATTCCATATACCATCCATTAGGAGCTCACAGACAATAGGAGCTACAGAAACAATTCATTCATCAAACATTGCATAAAGTTGTGAAATAACAGAGAAATATTATTAGATAGAAAATAAGAAGAGTATGTAGACTACAGGATTATGACGGATTCTTAAAAGCAGCTGTTCATCATTTAGAAAATTCTAATATTAAAATGGTTTTTGCAGAAAAAGGAAATTAAGTCCAAATAAGTTGAGCTCACAGCTAACTTTTATATCCACTTTTGGAGAAAGGGATCACGAAGGCCATTAATTCTACCTACACAAACTAGTACTATCCTTTTAAATGCCATGTCTTTCTCCGGAGAATCAATATTCAAGACTACATTACTCTAAACAATAATAAACATGTAATGATGTTGATGATAGCCACGAGCTGAATTTAATGGAATATATTCTGTTTTGTCTTTAAAAACAGGGATCTAGGGTCAGATCTTAAAGAAAGTAGTGGCAAATGTCTGCAGCATCTGTAGAAAATCAACTGTACTAACTTCCATAGCATGGAATTCCTTTTTTTTTTTTTTTTTTTTTTGTTTAATGCATTAAGAATGAGAAAGACAGTAGAAAACAGGAAAAGAAAATAGTCATCCATCCTGGTTTAAGCCCAGCTGGTAACTCTGAACCACGCAGCTGCTCGCTCACTCCTTTCCCCTTTTCCTCCCTCCCCACTCTCAGTATAAAAGTATTACAAAAAACATTCTGCAAAGATAAAGTAGTTAATCTATTTCAAAACATATGTGCAAATATTCGTATTTCTGTGAGGACTTAAATGCACAGAAATTCAAGGAGGGATGAAGAAGTGAAAGCAGAGAAAGATGAGCTCCCTTGTGAAGAAATTTATTCAAGTCTGTATTTGTGAAACTCTGGATACCAGCACTGGGAACGATCCAGGTACATCTCTAAAGTGGGAAGGGTGGAATGAGTCTTCACAAGCTCTATTAAGTGTCAAACTTAAGGTAGCCTATGTTCCTAACACGGATATTGAACAGACCAACAGTGTTTCAGACAAATGGTTCTCAGTGCTTAAGCATTGGCTATTTAGGAACTCTGGGTATCTGGCATTTAAATTTCTTTGAATAGTCTGCCCCTTCAGGAATGAGAAACTTGCTCCATGACTTAATGTGTAATTAGGGGATCTGTCCTAACCTCTGTTAGCTCCTACCCAGGCAATGCTTGAAAAGCTTTTCCACAGTGATTTTTTTCTATTTTTCTAAAGTGGAGGAAGCATTTAGATCAGTCTCAAAACACACAATAAGAGTTCCACATCGTGGCCAATTATGTAATGCTTGAATCTCTACGGAGTCCTTTTCTCTTTACTGAAAAAAAGTGTCATGATGTGTATATTTTGGGGAGAAGAGATTGCAGCTACCATCTTCAGTGACTACAACTGTTCTCAAAGTCTTTGATGAAAACAACCGGAGACTAGGAGTAAGAACTCACTTTAGCCTGACATGGCAGTTTTTGATTGCTTTTGATAGCTTACATAAGGAATTTATTAAAAGAAGCTAAATCCCTTATTGTTGTATAAGAGCTTCAGATTACAATGTAAACATAATTACCTTTCTTAGTTTTTGTCAACATCCTCTTCTGAAGTAATTCTGCAATATAAATGAAAAAAAGGAAAAGAAAAAAAGTATTAAAATATTTAGCAAAATCAATCCTGATAATTCTCACCTATGTTACCAGGGTGCTTAACAGTAATGGTGAGCACTGAGGAGGAAGAATATAGAATCTCTTCCCCTTTTTTTCTCTCCTTATTTGAGAAGTAACACAAAAGCTTGTTCTGGAGGACTGAAGTATCTTTTCCCTTGTATAGAACACCTGCTATACTGGAAACTTGAGGTTATGGAAAGTACTGGAATCAAATTATGGCGATATTGAATTGAAGAGGGAAATTCCTCTTCATGTTACTGGAACCAGAATCACGTATTATGCAATCTTACTCCTCTGAAGTGGAGTATTTTAGCAGACTAACTTAACCAAAGTGCTGTAACTGCTGACACTGCTAATAGCTTTGGAGCTGATGTAGTTAGCAATAAGGACCTTTTGTATGCTAATTCCTTTTGCTATACTATATAGCGTCTGGATAAAGTTTTCATAGTGCTGTGTGTCATATTAAAGCCCATTCGGCTAAGTATCTCTGTCTATCTTGTTTGCACTGTTCTTTCAGTGAATGATCAGCAGTAATGAAGTTGCTACTGCCGTTTTTAATGAAGGAGCCTGGGTTTTATCGTACTTGCTCAGGAAGCCAGATCTCTGAATTCAACCCCATATTTCTTTACAGTGATTGAAAACAAACCTTCCTACACTTCCAGAAGACTTCATTGCTTCATAGTGCACTCAAGCACTTCTTAACGGCATTATAAAATGCTAGTTTTTCAAAAACTTGCCCTTGTGCATTGACCTCTTGCATAAGGGCAAAGGGATAGAGTGGTACAGCTAGTGCCTTGCTTAAAGTTGTCTGCTGGAAAGCAAATGCAAACTAAGGAAGCAATACATTTGCTTGACTCCGCCCATCTATGATGGGCCCCTTAAAAAGATACTAACTCCCTATAATATATGCCAAGACTAGCAAGCAGTTCAGTAGCAGAAACACATTGCAAGTACTTTTTACTGCTGAAGGCTCTTCATGCTTCAGTGGATGCCCGTCTTCCACAGACCTGCTCATAAAGCATCAGTGTAACCTACAGTCTAGCCTTTGAAACATGAAATTAAGGGGAATGTAAAGGGAAGTATAATTTTAATCTGAATTTCAATCACATGCATTAGTCTTTCATGCCATGTTTCCCAGAAGGCCTTTAAATCATACACCTAAAGAACATCCCTACAGCCTCTCTGTGGCTTTGTGTGCAAGACAGAGTTTCCCTGACCATCTGATGAAGGTGGGGGATACAGGAGAGCTGTGTCCCGTCTCGGCCTGCAGGTACCTATTAATAAGACCTCATACTGAAAAGAACTACTGCTGGAAGGTAGAGATGCTGCTGTGCCGTTCCTTGTTATGGAAGCACTCAGAGAAGATACTCAAGCCATCTGTAGCCTATCTATCTTTTCTGCAATTCATAATTTTGATAAAGTTCCTCCCCTCCCTCCACTATTTATAACAATCTCTTCAGAGTCCAAAATTGAAATGCATTTTAGCAGTTTATTCTCCACTTATGTTTCTAATCATCCTTTATATATCCAGTGATATACCTCCTGTGGCTTCTGTTATAAGAGATGATGCAGTTGACTAATAAGCTCTTAGCATTAGCTTACAGCCCTTTTGTGGCATAATCCTACCACAGTTTTTTGATTTTTCTTCTGGAAACATGCCTGTGTTATATTTTCAAAGCAAATCTTATCAGGTAGAAATTCTGTTATGATCCATTTTCCTGCCGCCTTTGGGACAACGCAGCTGGCATCCTCAAAATATATTAATTAAAAACATGATGTACTTTAGAGTACTCACAACAGTCCATTTCATTAATTTCACTCACCGGTTCCCTTCAGGCCAAAATTAGCAATCGCACTTTGACATATGATAGCTATTCTTTTGGCATAGAGCAGGAAAAATTTATTGTGGGTTTATACAAGCTTAGAATATTTTAATCTTAATACCATGTCAACAGTGCCTTTTGCTTCTGGTTTGAGTCAAAAAGCCAAATCCACAGCTAAATTAATGTCTTTTCTCATAAATAAACTGAATTTCTGAGTAAATCTGCTGTGCAAATAATAGACTTTAGATTTCCTCTGATGTCCAGAAGCTTTTATCAGTAGGTTTTTTTCCCATGTTAGACACTTAAGTAGCCTAAGAGATATACTCACTGCCTTAAAAGTTAAAGACCTTTGTGCTAGTGATATTTGTTTCTACTCATATCCAGTAAACAATGGAGCACATAGGCAAACTCCTTTTAAAATTAATTTTTTCTTCCCTGAAGTAGTGAATATTTGGCACATGAAACAAAAAATGCAGCTGACTTCTAGGAGACCTGAGTCAGTACTAGGCATCGTAAATCTGAACGCTGTCTCAAGAGATCCTTGGAGCAGCCAAACTGTAGTTGCGCTCTCTGAACTTTCTTGTTCTGACTTCAGTCAGTTTTAGGAATTCCTAAAGTAAGTCTTTAAAAAGCTGTTCTGATTTAAGGAGCCTGGCAATTCACTCATGATGGCTCATTAATTCATGCATTTGTGCTTAGTATTGGAAAATCAGAAACTTTGACTATTCACATTGTTTCTTCTCAATTTGTATATATATTACACAGCTTCCCTTTAGCTTACTTTTAGCAGTCTTGGCCTTCACATTCTTTGCAGTGATAACTGCTTAAGTGTCTTAGATTTTCTTTATTTTTAAGCATTTTCCTACCTACTTTCCTACACTGGAAACATTAAGTAAGATGAATACACTACAAATCAGAGACAGAGTCAAATTTAACAAAAAATATACTGAATTATATGGGTTTTTTACTGAACTGTGTTGGCAAAAGTGGGTTACCTTATTGATTTACGTTGTTCTATGGCTGATGGTTGACAGCATATTCTGTGTGTCACCACATTTTCTCTGCTGTTATTCATTCAGAGAGTACAGAAATAATGATAATGAGCCTTTATTGTTCCAGTTCCTTCTAACAGATTCAATACTTGCAGAGTCTTGGATCTATGCACTAGTATGCATACACAAAATACTTACTTGGGCTGGGTACCAAGACATAGACACTAAGACAGTTCTCATTTTAAGTAACTGTTTTATACTATGGAGTTATGCCAGTTATATCCCAGTACAGGATTTGTTCCACAAGGTCTGTTCCAGATACTGTCACAACATATATGTCAGAATCAAAATAACATTATTAGATAAAATAGCAACATTAGATTGAAGAAATAATTTTATAGATCTTCACTCATGGAACATGATCAGGACTTTTGGATACTTTACATTCCAAATTCTGTTATCTATCAACCCTACCTTTTTCAGTTTAGCCATCTGTCTTGGAATTTAAGCTGGAATTTAGGGCAAACACTCCAAATTACCAGGAAGTAACATGTTTTGGATAAGATGCTAGCAGCTGCAGTCCTGCAAACAACCCTGCTCCAGGCATGGCAAAAATGCTGTAAAGCAACCAACAGCCAGCCTGGTGACAGAAAAATATGTGCTACCTTCACATCCAAGATCCCAGGTCCACCTGATCCTGAATGCTAATCAAGAAAAACAATTTTCCCTTTTTTATCTTGAAAGACTGTATTCACTAAACTTTATGGAGCCATAACTAGAAACAGATTAATCACAATTTTCTAAACAAAACACTGTAGAAGTGAAGAAAATGCCTTTTAAGGAGGTGTCATGGTTTAAGCCCAGTCGGCATCATGGTTTAAGCCCAGTCGGCAACTCAGCCACGCTGCTGCTTGCTCACTTCTCCCCCTTCCTCCCCCCTGCTCCTGGAGGGATGAGGAGGAGAATCGAAAGAATGTAACTCCCATGGGTTGAGATAAGAACAGTCCAGTAACTAAGGTATAACACAAACCACTAGTGCTACCGCCAATAATAATAATGATAAGGGAAATAACAAGGGGAGAGAATACAACCGCTCACCACCTGCTGACCAATACCCAGCCTGACCAGAGTAGTAATCTAACCCTTTCAGATAACTGCCCCCAGTTTATATACTGGGCATAACGTGCTGTGGTATGGAATACCTCTTTGGTTAGTTTGGGTCAGGTGTCCTGTCTCTGCTTCCTCCCGGCTTCCCCTCTTCCCTGGTAGAGCATGAGACTCAGAAAGTTCTTGGTCAGAGCAAATGTTACTGAGCAGCAGCTAAAAACACTGGTGTTATCAGCACTGTTCCCAGGCTGAAAGTCAGAAACACAGCACTGCACCAGCTACTAAGAAGGAGAAAAATAACTGCTACTGTTGAACGCAGGACAGGAGGGTTGTTCTCAGAATGATGTTGCGAACATTTAGTTTTTTAAACTTATATTTATGTATTAACTGTGGAGTTCAGCAGCAAATTTTATTTCCGTGCTGGAAATTTAATATGGAAAGAAACTTTAAAGCTGTCTGTCCATAGAGAAAAAAAACCCAAACCAGTTAAATTCATGATACATATTATGACTTATGGAAGCCATATGACAGAGGAAGAATTTTAAGTCTAGAAATGCCATTTTTCAGGAAAACAGACAACTACTATGAAAAATATAAATGACGAAAATTGAATATTTTTTTAACTCCTTAAAATTAATCTGCCTTGAATGCTCATGAAAATATTATTCAATTCTGATGGAGATACATATTCTGGATAACCATACAGACTAAGTAATGCTATTTAATATTCAAAAATCTGCCCAGGTTGAATTAAGTAGAGGAGGGACATTAGTTTCTTTAGGCATAAACCTTTATGGGGTGATGATTAACTAATACTAAATGTAAGTCTTTAACACACAGCTTTTGGTGGGTAGCAACCTTCAGTCCAAATTGGAAGCAACTTGAACTCCCGCCTTTTAAGCTTCAAGCACTATATCCCTACCTTCGCTAATAACAAGCACTAAAAGTGACATATTCTGGTTGAAAGAAATGACCCACATATAGAGTATTGGCCTTGAGATAAGAAATCTGAAATCTGTTATTGATTATAAGCTTTGTGTGTGGTTGCACTTAGGGCAAGAGATTTATATTCAAGGAAGACCCTTTATGTCTTTTTTTTTAACTTGAAATGCTAGTTTATGTTAATTAGTAACTAAGGAATCATGATTTCCCTATAATTTTTCATCAGTGGGATGTAATTTCAAGGAATACCTTATTTTAGTATCATTAGTACTACGTTTACTCATATGACTGTATGTGACTTCTGTAAACAGGGCAAGACTGTGACAGTCTTTCCTTACCAGGTCTTTCCTGGAGCACACCTGGTCTCTGAGGCTCATTAGTGGATCTTGCCAAAAGCCATTAAAAGGTGAGTTTCAAATTAATCCCTAGAGTAAAATGCATTGAAAAACTGCCATTCACTGCCAATCATATAAGATTGCCAGCAATTTGATCTTTTTCACTTGGACAAGTTGTTAGTGAAATTTTGTACTGTTTTCTTATCTTGATGTAGTTCTATAAGCATTGTATTATTTGAAAACAAAACACAGTTTATTAGAAAAATAACTGGAATCTGCTTCATTTTAGAATTTAAGATTCATATTTGTGGGTTTTGGTTTTGGTTTCTTGAATGGATTGTCTGTAGTGCCAGGTACAGTAACAGAAATGCATGGTGGTGCCAGCAGATCAGAAAATAGGTGTTAACGGTACAATGGAATAATGCCTTGACTTAGTGAGTAAATAAAATGCAGTCTCCTCACTGGAAAGATCAAAAGGATCAAGACCAGGGTTACCTCTTAGGAAGGATGGGTTTTCCTCTGTTAGCTGTTCTTTCACTATTTTCTAATCAGTGAAACTTCGTGCTCATATAAAACACTTAAGGTTTAATTTTGCTATTATTTATACATACAGTCCCATTGAGGCCTTGTCCCATGCATCCACACTATTCTGTCTCACTTTGTACAGGTGAGAAAGCACCCCTGCTTTACTCTGTAAAAACCATTGGAAATTGGCATTATTAGAGATGTCTAATAAATGTATACAGTCACTTATTCTTTCCCTTGCTGTGGCTGGATTGGATACAGAGGGAGAAAAGTCTGAGTCAGAGAACTGAATTACAGACTTGAGATATTCGCAAAGCCTATGCTGGACAATGACATGTGTTGCTGTTGCATTGGTTTGTATTCATATCTCTGAGGAAACATCAGCTACCTGTATGTGTAGCTGAAAAACAGTATCAGGAAACAGAACCTGTGAAAACTTACTAGTAACTTTTCCTTTCATTTTAAACACCTGTAACTATTTGAAAATTTTGTGGAAGTATAAACAGGTGTTAAGACTGTATAATATATTATTAAGGCTATATATTTCATGCAGACAGAAGAGATGTCTTGTGAGATGTCTTGTTGTGGTCAATGGCTCAATGTCCAGCTGGAGACCAGTAATGAGTGGTGTCCCTCAGGGATCAGTGTTGGTACCGGTCTTGTTCAACATCTTTGTCAGTGACATGGACAGTGGGATTGAGTGCGCCCTCAGCAAGTTTGTCGATGACACCAAGCTGTGTGGTTCTGTTGATACGTTGGAGGGAAGGAATGCCATCCAGAGGGACCCTGACACGCTTGTGAGGTGGGCTGATGCCAACCTGAAGAAGTTTAACCATGCCAAGTGCAAGGTCCTCCACCTGGGTTGGAGCAATCCCAGGCACAGCTACAGGTTGGGCAGAGAAGAGATTCAGAGCAGCCCTGCAGAGAAGGACTTGGGGGTGTTGGTCAATGAAAAAATGAACATGAGGGTCAGTGTGCACTTGCAGCCCAGAAAGCCAACTGTATCCTGGGCTGCATCAAAAGGAGCATGACCAGCAGGTTGAGGGAGGTGATCCTGCCCCTCTACTCTGCACTTGTGAGACCTCACTTGGAGTATTGTGTGCAGTTCTGATGTTCTCAACATAAAAAGGGACATAGAACTGTTGGAATAAGTCCAGAGGAGGGCCACGAGGATGATCAGGGGACTGGAGCACCTCCCATATGAAGATAGGCTGAGAAAGTTGGGGCTGTTCAGCCTGGAGAAGAGAAGGCTGCGTGGAGACCTCGTAGTAGCCTTCCAGTATCTGAAGGGGGCCTATAGGGATGCTGGGGAGGGACTCTTCATTAGGGACTGTAGTGAGAGGACAAGGGGTAACGGGTTCAAACTTAAACAGGGGAAGTTTAGCTTAGATATAAGGAAGAAGTTCTTTACTGTGAGGGTGGTGAGGCACTGGAATGGGTTGCCCAGGGAAGCTGTGAATACTTGGTGGTGTTCAAGGCCAGGTTGGGTGACATGGTTTAGTGGGAGGTGCTCCTGCCCATGGCAGGGGGTTTGGAACTAGATGATCTTCAGGTCCTTTCCAACCCTAACTATTCTATGATTCTATGATTCTGTGAATATATCTACTGATTGAGTAAATGACAGACACCCTGAGCTTTACTCCCTGCTCTGACTGCAGTACTGCCTGTGGGCTTCACTAATTTTTCTGTTTCCTTACCACCTTTCTTTTTCCATCAGTAAAAGGGAAGATAATAAATTGTTTATTTACAGCATCTGGCTTATTGGCATCATCTGTTAAAGTCTGCAGATTCTGAGGGTTAGAAGCATGATGACAAACATTATTAAAATACTACTTAGGGTAATCATAGAACAGTTAAAGAACCCTAAAGGCCATCTAGTTCCAATCCCCTGCCATGGGCAGCAACACCTTTGACTAGATGGGGTTGCTCCAAACCCCATCCAACCTGGCCTTGAACACTGCCAGGCATGGGGGAGCCACAGCTTCTCTCGTCAACCTGTGCCTCACCACCCCCATAGGGAAGAATTTCTTCCTGATATCTAATCTAAATCTCCCTACTGTCAGTTTAAAGTCATTCCCCCTTGTCCTATACCTACATGACTTTGTAATGGGCACATTAGTCCCAGTCATTATTTTCACACTGGGATGGGAGACAGATACTTACTTTGATGTCTAGAAACAATCTAGTGACACAATTCATAGTAATTTTTATTCATGAAATACAAATGTGTTGTGAAACAGACAATGTAACAGATTTAAGACCTGATCTAAATACTACATAGATGTGAATTCTAGAAGGGACAGAGGTGGATAGCAGAGACATGTACATTTAATACAGACAAAGCATGATGCTGTAAATCATCTTGTCTTATATATATATATAGTCTGTTTGGATCAGAAACCCCAAAAAGCAACTTCTGAAAACAATTTTCTAATCTGAAATTTTTGGAAGCATTTTTTGCAACATACATAAACTTGCTGTGCTTGCCAGTGACCTCTGCTAATCCTAGAAGGTATAAATTTATATCCTGGAAACCAACTCAGTGCCTATATCATATCAGCAGTTTTTCAGTTTTCTGGAAAGGCCCAGGGCTAGCACGAGTTACAAAAACCAGGGCAAACAAAATAACACCTACCAAGATCTGCACAGTAATGTGCTATCAGGACATATGTCTAATAGGCAGGAGAGAGTAACAATTTTAATTTGATTGTGTTGGCCATCCACAGAATAACCTGTAAACTGCACTGCAGAATTGCCCAGCATAGAATCATAGAATAGAACCATAGAATAGTTAGGGTTGGAAAGGACCTGAAGATCATCTAGTTCCAACCCCCCTGCCAGGGGCAGGGACACCTCACACTAAACCATGCCACCCAAGGCTCTGTCCAACCTGGCCTTGAACACTGCCAGCGATGGAGCATTCACAACTTCCCTGGGCAACCCATTCCAGTGCCTCACCACCCTTACAGTAAAGAATTTCTTCCTCATAGCCAATCTAAACTTCCCCTGTTTAAGTTTGAACCCGTTACCCCTTGTCCTGTCACTGCAGTCCCTCATGAAGAGTCCCTCCCCAGCATCCCTATAGGCCCCCTTCAGATACTGGAAGGCTACTACAAGGTCTCCACGCAGCCTTCTCTTCTCCAGGCTGAACAGCCCCAACTTTCTCAGCCTATCTTCATATGGGAGGTGCTCCAGTCCCCTGATCATCCTCGTGGCCCTCCTCTGGACTTGTTCCAACAGTTCTATGTCCCTTTTTATGTTGAGGACACCAGAACTGCACACAGTACTCCAAGTGAGGTCTCAGGAGAGCAGAGTAGAGGGGCAGGATCGCCTTCTTCAACCTGCTGGTCACACTCCTTTTGATGCAGCCCAGGATACAGTTGGCTTTCTGGGCTGCAAGCATCACTGTCTTGATCTCAGTAACACCTAATGACGTATTCTGCTGCTTGGCAAGGCATATGTGACTGAAAAGTACCTTCTAGTGAGAATGAATCATAGAATCATAGAACGGTTGGGCCTGGAAAGGACCTTAAGATCATCTACTTCCAAACCCCTGCCATGGGCAGGGACACCTCACCCTAGACAGTGTCACCCAAGGCTCCATCCAACCTGGCCTTGAATACTGCTAGGGATGGAGCATTTGCCACTTCATTGGGCAACCTGTCCCAGTGCCTCACCACCCTCATAATAAAGAACTTCTTCATTCTATCGAAGCTGAGCATCCCCTGTTTAAACCCATTACCCCTTGTCCTGTCACTACAGTCCCTGATGAAGAGATCATAGTGTAAACACATTAATTAATTAATTCATTTAAAATAACTGGAAGCAATTTAAAGGTAACTAAGAAGGAAAGGGGCATAAAGGAAGGGGGGTGGTATCTTTCAGGGCTGTGGGGGGAAAACCAAACACCAGTCTTAGCTATCGCAGACACAGCCCTTCAGGTGGCAACACAGTGTCACAGTTTAAGCACAGCTGGCAACTCACAGTCTTGCAGCCACTCACTCACTCCCCCTCTTCTTCCCCTTCCTGTTCCCGGAGGGATGGGGAGGAGAATCGAAAGAATGTGAAACCCACAGGTTGAGATAAGAACAATCCACTAACTAAGGTATAACACAAAACCACTACTTCTACCACCAATAACAATAATTATAAGGGAAATAACAAGGGAAGAGAATATAAAACTAACAGGCGAAAAGGAAAAAAATAAACACAAATGATGCACAATACAACTGCTCACCACCCGTCGACTGATACCCAGCCTGACTCAAGCAGCGATCTGGCCTTCTGAGTAACTTCTCCCAGTTTATATACTGGGCATGACATGTTGTGATACGGAATACCCCTTTAGCTACTTTGGGTCAGGTGTCCTGTCTCTGCTTCCTCCTGGCTTCCCATGCCCCTCCTCACTGGCAGAGCATGAGACTGAAAAGTCCTTGATCAGAGTAGGCATTACTTAGCAACAACTAAAATATCAGTGTGTTATCGGTATGGTTCTCAGACTGAAGTTGAAAACAGCCCTGCACCAGCGACTAAGAGGGAGAAAAACAACTGTTACAGCTAAACCCAGGACACACTGAAGAAACCTTTCCTTTTACCTCAAAGTCTAAATAAAGGGACATCAAATGCATGAATTCACTTGGGAAACGAAAAAAGAAATAAAAACCCCCCAACAAACCAACAACAAACCCTACATGTTTGGTATACTATATGAGGGTTATCACACACCCTTGAGGAGATCTTTATTCTGGTATTTTCTATTTCTATTGCTGCCCCTCAGTATCTCACTCACTATCGGTTCCTGTTTAGACAGGTAGACACATTCTACCTAATTCACATGAAAGCAAGATCCACATTAGGTATCCAGAGGAAACTCTCAATAAAGTTCCATCGGACTCTAAAAACATGAATTTGTCAAAGTTGTAGATTCACTGCCATTAACATTCAATTCTAAGAATCCTATGACTTTTATGCATTCCTGTGAGGAACAGGAGTTAGTTACTTTCACGAGGCTAAAAGCCTTAATAGAAAAGACAACATTCACGAACCACTTCCTTCGTATTCTGCTGGGTATCATATTTTGGATCTCATTTTCTTCTTTCAACAAAACAGATTTTTTATGACAAACAGCTATAACTGACTTTTTTTTAATGAGAATTATTTACTACTGTAGTTCTAATTAAGTTGAGTCATAGCAGATGCCCAAGATTTTGGATAACTTCTATCAGTTCCTCAAGTGAAGGAGAAACCTGCTATTAAAGTTGGCTTAGGTACTCTGAAAGCCATAAAAGACATCTGTGCTGCCCACCAGCTTAGCCAAGACTCAGAATAAATTTTAATTTAAGAACTCATTCAAAACAAGGGCTCTAGCTAGGAAATAAGCTTTCTTTCATTGGTCTCTCTGTTCTACAGGTCCACTAAAAGAAGTCACACTTTTCTGAATACTGAATGTTTGCTTGCACAGTGTAAAGTAATTCAGATAACTAAAACCGAGTATAGTACTTGGGAACACAATTAAAGGCATCACATTACTGTATTAATAGGAACTGAAGAGGGCCTCTACTTCCAAAATTCAGATGGTTTATGGATGAGAAATAACATGCAAATAAACAACTAATATAACAGAATGTGCACTGGCCTGTTACCACACACTTCTTCTGACATTCTTCCAGTGTTAGAAAGTTGTTTTCATTGCCATGGCATCCGCCAAATTCAAATATTTCACACTCACGGCTTTGAATATTGAAGTAATAGCGCATATGGATTGCTTTGCATGGGCCTTCATCTGCTTTCATGGCACAGACTGAATGCCCTAGTTTCAGTGGTGGCAAAGCAGCATCTGTAATACAGAAGAGAGGTAGGAGAGCTGTTATTAAGTTAGTTTGCTTCACTGCACAGCATGACTTCAAAATAAGGGTGCTTGCATTTTCTGCTAGAAAGGCACTGCGGAACATCTGGCCATAAAGCTCTGACCACTCAAAACATAAATGCAGAAAGAAAATCATCATCTGCACAGGGATACAAATTCCATTTGATCAAACTGAGTGTGTGATTTCGAGTTTCAGACGAAACAGCTCATATCATAAACTTAACTTCGCATCATAAACATTTCCCTCCCATCCACCTCCCATATGAAGACAGGCTGAGAAAGTTTGGGCTGTTCAGCCAGAAGAAGAGAAGGCTGCATGGAGACCTCATAGCAGCCTTCCAGTATCTGAAGGGGGCCTACAAGGATGATAGGGAGGGACTCTTCATTAGGGACTGCAGTGACAGGACAAGGGGTAACGTGTTCAAACTTAAATAGGGGAAGTTTAGCTTAGATATAAGGAAGAAGTTCTTTACTGTGAGAGTGGTGAGGCACTGGAATGGGTTGCCCAAGAAAGTTGTGAATGCTCCATTCCTGTCAGTGTTCAAGGCCAGGTCGGATGGAGTCTTGGGTGACATGGTTTAGTGTGAGGTGTCCCTGCCCATGGCAGGCGGGTTGGAACTAGATGATCTTCAGGTCCTCTCCAACCCTAACTATTCTATGATTCTACAATCTAAACAGCTATGGAGATAGTGAGCAATTCTGAACAAGAAATACATTGAGAAAATCCTAGTAGCTCCTAAAGACACAACAGCTACATAAAAAAGAGAGAAAGAGGGTTCCTTGTGCTCTCTTCAATGCGTTTCTAATAGTGAACGTAGCTTATACAGACATCTCATAGCAGTGTGGTATGAACTAGGCAAAACAGCCCTGAAGGGGGCACCAATCCGCCATCAGATTATGCTTTACTGGCACATAAAGCCATTCGGTACAATTGAAATATCATCCTGTCCTTTTTCCTTTGGTCTCACTGTTCTTGCATTAGAGCTTTCGGGAGTTAAGAAGTACACAATTAGATAGTTAAGGTGAAAAGAAACTGTATGTTTTCAATTTGTGCCATTTCTATGTCTTTCAGTGTTTTCAAAGAGAATGTTTTGCAACCAAATGTCATATATATAATGAAAAACACTATTGAAGTTTTACACTGTTAATATCTAATAAAGGAACTCTGACTGATGATCCAGTTTGTGATACAGTTCCGTTATCAATATGTGGTTTAATATCTTTTCCTGCCTTGCTTTTCCTAGGAACTATTTTACCCTAGAGCCTACTATGCTTCAGCAACCCAACCTCCAGTTCCCAGCAAGTCCCCAAGAACCCCATGGTGGATGCATTCCTGTCGCAGTTCAACCAGCTGCAAGAGAGGTTTCTGGGGCAGAGCCTTCAACTCTGGCTTCGTGGGTGCAAGTTCCTGCAGAAGCACCTCAATGCATCTCACCACACACAGCCAGTCAACATTATCTTCATAGCTGCCCACAAGGGCAAGCAGACCTTGCGATGCCTTAGCACACATTTTGCTGACACCTACTCGGCTGCCCTGCATGGCAGCATAGTCCAGACTGACAGCATGTGGAAATCCAGGCTCAAGAGTGACCAGGCCAAGCTGGAGGTGGACACGGAGCTGAGCTCAGCTTTCCAGGCTAGGAGCAGTGCTGCAGTGATCCACCATTTTGAGTTGTTGCCAGTGGGGACCACCCTCATCTTCTACAAGTATTGTGATCACGAAAGTGCTGCTTTCAAGGATGTGGCTGCTGACTGTGCTGCTGGAGGAGGAGACTCTGGAGACCCACATCAGCCTCCAGCAGATGGAGGAGAGTGCCCGTGACTTCCTCTGGGCCAAGTTCATTGACACCAGGACCCCCAGCTCCCACGACCACATGGATTCTGACAAGCTCAGTGGGCTGTGGGGTCACATATCCGATCTGGTCCTACCGACCTACCCAGTGCAGGCCATCAAGAAGGGGGGCTGCCATGTCCACTCCAAACCCTAGGGGCAGAGGCTACCAGAACCCCAGAGGAGGGTTGGACGACGATCCTGTCAACTCTGGTGCAGGCATACACAAACAGTGTTATTTCTCTTCAATCTGTTTCTCACATCTTCCTGGAAAGAGTTTGACAGGTAGAAGTTAATCCAGGCCGTTTGCCAGCCTGAGATGATAGATTGCACGCTTCTTTCTGGCAGATAGGAAGAGTGGGTGTTCTAGACTGCTAATTGCAAAGGAGAACATTGCTGTGTGGGGAGGCAAGAGGGAAAACAGGACTTTGCAGGTAGCATTTCTACCAGAAGATACACAAATAATGTACACAACCAGTAAGCCAGAAAGATACTTCACTACCTCTTTCATTTCTCCCTGCCTCTTAGTTTTCTAATGTCAAGTACATTGGTCTCAGAATGTACTTTATCTAGAAAGTTTCTCTCCGTTTGCAGAGTGCTGCTGAAACAGAGGAAGGTCAAATTCCTCAAAGCCCAACATTTTGACGGCATACTTCAAAAAGAAAACTTATTTGCTAGTCAGGGGTTTGACCAGTCAGTCCTGATAGGGTCACACTTGCACAGACAGACTGACACCCTGCAAAGACCAGATCCTAAATATAGGATGTTCAAACAAGCCTGCAATTCAGAAATCCCCTAAACATCAATTAGAAGAAATTTCAGAGAGCAGTGAAACAGAAACCACCTTACTGTTGCACTGATAGCAGAGGTAAAAGAATGAGTAACACAGTTTAACTTATGCTACGTCTTTTAAAAAAGTCCACTCTTGATCCCTTTGCTGCCACAAGACTATATCTTTGGGCCGATGCATCAGCTTTGGTCCTACATAATAGATTGTTCTTCACCTGGGCCTCTGATCTATGGGAGGACAGGAAGTCTGTCTCTCCTCAGCTAACTTTTACTGATGAATGTAGATGTTAGCATTGACAACGTGGCCCTCCTCCAGAAGCTATCGGGAGAACTGGCTACCCTGGATTTGGAGAATGCTGAGGTTCTTAATGACTTCTTTTCCTCAGTCTTCACCGGAAAAATGCTCTGACCACATCACCCAAGTCTTGGAAGGCAGACGCAGGGACAGTGAGAATGAAGACCCTAGGCCCACTGTATGAGAGGATCTGGTTCAAGACCATCTTAGGAACCTGAATGTATACAAGTCCATGGGACTGGATGAGATCCATCCGCGGGTCCTGAAGGAGCTGGCAAATGAAGTTGCTAAGCCACTGTCCATCATATTTGAAAAATCATGGCAGTCAGGTGAAGTTCCCGATGACTGGAAAAAGGGAAATATATCCCCCATTTTCAAGAAGGGGAAAATGGATGAGATGGGGAACTACAGACCAGTCAGTCTCACCTCTGTGCCTGGCAAAATCTTGGAGCAGATTCTCCTGGAAGGCATGCTGATGCACATGAAAAACAACAAGGTGGTTGGTGACAGCCAGCATGGCTTCACTAAGGGGAAATCCTGCCTGTCCAGTCTGGTGGCCTTCTATGATGGGGCTATGGAACTGATGGACAGGGGTAGAGCAGTTGATGTCATCTACCTGGACTTGTGCAAAGCATTTGACACTGTCTCACATGACATCCTTGTCTCTAAGTTGGAGAGACATCAATTTGATAGGTGGACCACTCGGTGGATAAAGAACTGGCTGGATGGCCGCACGCAAAGAGTTGTGCTCAATGGCTCAATGTCCAGCTGGAGACCAGTAATGAGTGGTGGCCCTCAGGGATCGGTGTTGGGACCAGTCTTGTTCAACATCTTTGTCGGTGACATGGACAGTGGGATTGAGTGTGCCCTCAGCAAGTTTGCTGATGACACCAAACTGTGTGGTTCAGTTGATACGTTGGAGGGAAGGAATGCCATCCAGAGGGACCTTGATAAGCTTGTGAGGTGGGCTGATGCCAACCTGATGAAGTTTAACCATGCCAAGTGCAAGGTCCTCCACCTGGGTTGGAGCAATCCCAGGCACAGCTACAGGTTGGGCAGAGAAGAGATTCAGAGCAGCCCTGCGGAAAAGGACTTGGGGGTGTTGGTTGATGAGAAAATGAACATGATCTGGCAGTGTGCACTTGCAGCCCAGAAAGCCAACCATATCCTGGGCTGCATCAAAAGGAGTGTGACCAAGCAGGTCAAGGGAGGGGATCCTGCCCCTCTACTCTGCTCTCCTGAGACCTCACTTGGAGTATTGTGTGCAGTTCTGATGTTCTCAACATAAAAAGGATATAGAACTGTTGGAACAAGTCCAGAGGAGGGCCACGAGGATGATCAGGAGACTGAAGCACCTCCCATATGAAGATAGGCTGAGAAAGTTGGGGCTGTTCAGCCTGGAGAAGAGAAGGCTGCGTGGAGACCTCCTAGCAGCCTTCTTGTATCTGGAGGGACCTATAGAGATGCTGTAGAGTGACTTGTCATTAGGGACTATAGTGATAGGACAAGGGATAATGGGTTCAGACTTAAACAGGGGAAGTTTAGATTGGTTATGAGGAAGAAATTCTTTACTGTAAGGGTGGTGAGGCACTGAAATGGGTTGCCCAGGGAAGCTGTGAATGCTGTGAAGGCCAGGTTGGACAGAGCCTTGGAGGACATGGTTTAGTGGGAGGTGTCCTTGCCCATGGCATTGGGGCTGGAACTAGATGATCTTAAAGTCCTTTCCAACCCTAACTATTCTATGATTCTATGACTTTGAAAGCTTTACAAAGCTTGTACGCTTGCAACAGCAGGAAAAAAAAAAGGCAGACCTAAAATTTTCATTCATTTTGACACAGCTGGTCAGAACATTAATGTCTCTTAACATGTATATGCAAATGTATCCATCAGTGCTCTCTGCAGCACTCCAGGAAACAGGAGGGGAAAAAAAAAAAAACAGCACCAAACCACAGAGGACAAGAATTTACATGATCAGTGCACAGCTTTGTGCTACTTACTGGATAAAGTTTCCAGTTTTAATTTAAAGAATCCATAAAAATCAGGTTTTATGACACGGTAAAAAGGAAATTGGTATAACTACTACCTACCTCCACAGCGGATCTCTGGTTTTAACATATAAAGTTTACCTTATTTTATAACCTTTAAGTTAAATGCACAGCTGAGATAAATCCTCATAAATACTGAGGTCAGCAGAAGCTTCCTAATTTTATTCCATTTGAGTCACTTGTAATTATTAGACCCATAGGAAAGAAACAGTTTTTAGCACTAAAATATTTTAATTCATAGCATTTAAATCCTTGAAAAATTAACAACCTTTATTACACAATTGCCATCCACACAGAAATTGTAGCACACAATTAGATCTTCCAAAAATGGACAATTTGATGTTAAAATACAGTTTACAGTTACTATTTTCAAAACTCTTATTAAATATTCAGTCCCTAAAATAGTTTGTGACTGTTTCCTCACTAGTGAAATTTTATTTCCAGATTTTGAAGTCATGAATTTGAAAATATTATTGAAGACTGTCTAATAGGAAATGCAGATGAGTTAAAAGAAACATTTTTAAGAGTCATTAGATTCAGTAAACTTCCTATGGAACTCTGCTTGCACTTCTGAATTTCCTTTCTTGCCAGCTTCTTTATCTGAATCTTCCTGAGTCCACAAAGAATTAGGATTTAGAAGTCACAAGAGATTCCAAATTGATCCTCAAAGGTTTAAAGTTCTCCACAGGGTCTGGGAATCTTTTGGAAGGGACTTAATAAAAAAGCTCAACATTGAGAAGTTGAGAGGATACTGCACTGCAAAATGAAACTTTAGAATTCCCCCATTCTGTAGTAGGGAAAAAGATGGCTTCATAATATCAAAATCCCTGGAATAACTCCAAAATAGTAGAAATCACATTCAGAGCTCTACAGAAGCTGATCCAACAGAAATATGGTTGGGGTGAGGGCTGGCAGCTGGTTTATAAACACATTATTTTCTTGAAATACAAGAAATGAAATCCACATGACTTGTGTCAGTGACCCGTGTCAGTGACCCCAGTTCAGTCAAGGAAGAGGTTGTGAAAACTTACTAGGTTTCCTAACTACTGGAATTTCAGACATAAGGTTATGTCAGCTCATTTTGCTGTCTACATTATGCCACACAACTGTTGTGGGCTATCAAAAGAGAATGAGTGTGCAAGCATAGTTGCAAAACCACAAAGATGATGAACAAATGGCTTAGTACAGTTTATCTTAGGAACTTTATGGTCTCTACTCCTAACCTGTTTCACATCAAACCCACATAACTAAATCCTTGTTTTGCTTACCTCCTGAGGCTTTGCCTCTGCAGTCACAATGACACTATTACCAGTCAGATGTACTGACATCTGCTGCATACATAATCACTGTGTCCTGGGTTCAGCTGTAGCAGTAATTTTTTCCTTCTTAGTAGCTGGTGCAGGGCTGTTTTCAACTTCAGTCTGAGAACCATACTGATAACACACTGATGTTTTAGTTGTTGCTAAATAATGCCTACTCTGATCAAGGACTTTTCAGTCTCATGCTCTGCCAGTGAGGAGGGGCATGGGAAGCCAGGAGGAAGCAGAGACAGGACACCTGACCCAAAGTAGCTAAAGGGGTATTCCGTATCACAACATGTCATGCCCAGTATATAAACTGGGAGAAGTTACTCAGAAGGCCAGATCACTGCTTGGGTCAGGCTGGGTATTGGTCAGCAGGTGGTGAGCAATTGTATTGTTCATCACCTGTGTTTATTTTTTTCCTTTTCGCCTGTTAGTTTTATATTCTTTCCCCTTGTTATTTCTTTCCCTTATCTTTATTATTATTGGTGGTAGCAGTAGTGGTTTTATGTACCTTAGTTACTGGACTGTTCTCATCTCAACCCATGGGATTTACATTCTTTCGATTCTCCTCCCCATCCCCCCAGGAGCAGAGAGGGAGGAAGGAGGGGAGTGAGCAGTTTGGTTCTGAGTTGCCAGCTGTGCTTAAACCATGATACGGTGTCATACTGTTTGACAGTCAGATGTTTATTTTCTTAGGAGTGTTATCAAGTTACGGTGTGTTGACTAAAATCTGTACCCTTTAAAACCCCCATGGGCCAAACCCTCCAATTCAAACAATAACCAAGTGACTCTGAAGAAAGAAGTCTCAAAGGGATTCGTGGGAACTGAATCATTCTTGTGTCTGGGAACAGTGAAAGAATTCTTCCCCATCATTTTACACCTGGGAAAACTTAGCTCATGCAGATGATTAAAAAAAAAAAAAATCCAAATCTGCTTGTACTCATTTTTCATATGAAATATACCTCAAGAAAAATAATTCTTAGTATAATGACTCCTCCTCTGCTCTTGAACAGTGAAACAAATTGCTCCTACTACATTTTAGGTGTGTGAAGAGCACAGGATATGACATTTAGGGAAAATGTCTGTCAGGAAGGTCACTGAATATTCATTCTCCAATAGAAATATGGGAAGCTAAAACTGGAAGGAATTTTAAGGGAGGTTCACATTCAACTTTTGGCATATTTCTATGGAATAAATACCTTGAGACCTTTCCTGACAGCTGTCCAAATTGTTCTTAAAACAAAAGAAATCCAGTGAAGCAAGCTTTCCAGCCACCTGAAGCAGTCAGTTCCCTGTCTACTACCCTTCTTGCAAGATTGTCCTGTTTTGTAATATACAACCTAAATATTCCTTATTACATATTAAACCATTTTATACTTCCTGCAGTGTACAGACTAATACCATATATATAGCCAATTTGTTTTGATCTACCTGGATTTCCCCAAGTCTTTGAACACAGTTTCCCTCAACCTCCTCCTGGAAAAACTGGTGTCTTACAGTGTAGACAAGTGATCAGTGCAGTGGGTGGGGAACTGGCTGACTGGCCACACCCCAAAGGTGGTGGTAAATAGCTCCTTTTCAAACTGAAGACCTGTCAAAAGTGGGGTCCCCCAGGGTTTGATATTGGGCCCAACACTGTTCAGTGTTTTTGTAAGTGATCTGGAAGATGAGATCAAGTGCAGCCTAATCAAGTTTGCCAATGGCACCAAATCAAGTAGAGAAGTAGACACTTCAAAAGGAAGAACCACCATGCAGGAAGACCTGGATAGGCTGGACAAGTGTGCTAACAAGAACTTTACGAAGTTCAACAAGTTCTCCTTCTTAAGTATAGCATCTTGCATTTGTCATTTTAAAAAGAAAATTAATTTAGCCCTCCATAGTGGACCTGGCCCTGTTGGATACTTATTACTCATCCAATTTAGGTATCTGGTCCAGATAAACTTAGAAAATCCATATAATTATAGCAATGTACTACCCTAGACCAAGAAATTTGAGTTTATTTTATTAGAAATATGTTAACTAATGGTTACAGCTGATGCTCACTGTCACACGAAAGTTATTACTTGCCATACTAAAACCAAAATAAAGCAAAGCAAAACCTCCTCTCCTTCTCCCCCTCCTCCTTGATTTTTTAATATAATAGCTTCATTATATCAGCTACATAGGTTTTCATAACAGAAGTCACTAACAGCACTAAAGCTCTGTTTTAACAATCTTTCCACTCCACAGTTTGTGGTAAGAGCAAAGTTATGCTGTTGAAATGGCTCCCAATGAGCATGAACTTAGATTTTTATGTCACTGCCTTCTTCCTCCATTCTTTCAGTCTTCCTACTTTTGGCAAATGCCAGCAACAGAATACTGGCCAAGACTGTTCCTACACAGCACAGCCATTCTCACATTCATTGTCATTCACATGGTAGAATTTGCAACTCAGTTGTAAATGCCTCTCTTTGATAAGTGATATCAATACTAAACACCTTGCCACTAAGGAATACCCCTTTCTTCTCTCCCCATCTTTATCCGTTTAACAGCTTCCCACTCTCACACAGTTCAGTGTTCTTCCTACCCATGTGTTTCCTACCCCTTCTTTAAGCAGTCACATTTATTCTTGATAAAACTTCACATATGAATAAAATGCACATTCAGCTTGTGAGTCATTTTCTTCAGGCTTTGGAGCACCAAGTCAAGGGCTCCCAATCACATAAGGTGTTACCAACATACATACAATAGTTAGTTATTACTCTAGTTAGTTATTTTATTTTTGCTATTACCCTTATTTATTGGTGGAAAAATGACAGGTTTTGCCAGAAGTCAGCAAATTGAAAATCCTTTTGTATCCCATTGTACTTGACTTGCAACCTTAATTATCACTGTAATTTAAATAATAATAGAAAAAAAACCCCTCATATTCACAAAGCAGTGGTATCCAACGTGATCCAAAATTATGACATTACTATAACAATGGATGCACACTACTTGTTTTATCAATACCTGAAAATTATTGAATTATAGGGTAAAATATGTCAATGTCTCATAACCATCTAACTCAGAAAATAAATGCTATCAGTGAAATTGCAGCATACAAAATTGCTACAGTTACATTCACTGAGACCAGAATTTCACTCTTAAGAAACCACAAATGGAATTTTAACTAGCAACAAGCTAATCATTTTATAGAAAGGGAGTACTGCAAAATATTTTTTTTTTAAACAATACCACAGAGTCTTCAGTAGTCGCGAAAGCATGGTCCTAGTTTAATTTCTAAGCATCACATTTGTCTGTTTTTTACTTTTAAATACAAACCCAAAAGTTCAGAACTGTTCCTCATACTAAATCAATTATTGGTATCTTGAATTATCTTAAGTGACTGGTTGTAAAATAACCAGTGATAAAATAATGCCCCCCCCTCCCCCCCAAAAAAAAAAAAAAAAAAAGATTTAATTTCTTTGGGATTATTTTCTTATTGTCTTTCATGAAGAAAATAAAAAGAGGAAAAAAAAAAAATAATCCAGCATATTTCTTGTTCTGGTGATGAAGTGTGTTATTTTAACAAGCAAGACAATTTGGTCTTTGTGAACTGCAAACTTAAGGCAAGGATTTTTATAAAACTGAGTTGCAGGACAAAGTTAAGTGTGATTTTGCCCTCAAACAAGAAGGGAATGTATGTAGTTCAGGGTTAAAGAGAAATAGATTTATACTGTATGAAACAATCTTGACTGTGCAACATGTTAATCATATGCTTAATGCAGAACGGCGCATATCTTAGACTGTAGAGACTAATTATGACACAGTTCTAGAGCATTAACTTCATTTGTAGTGTAGCCTTGATTGTGCATAATTAATATTTTTGTCTCAAGGAACACTGCTGCAAAAGTCTGATAATGAGAAAAAACCTGTATGGAAATCGAATAAGACATGGAAATATTAAGTACAGTGACAACACACAAAAAAGGGCTCCCCTTAGCTGCATTCCCAGTTAGGCTTCAAAATCAGACCTGTCAAATGGGAGCAGTATCCACTGCATAGCTCTTTGCAGCTTAAGAAAGAGATCACAGTTTTAAATCATTTTCTCAAAGGAAAGAAGAACATTTTGGTATGGTCCAAAAAGTCTATTTGCTTTCTCAAAATTGCTTGGGAGTAAATTGATATATCTTTCACAATGATATCCCATAAAGAAGTTTGATACGCTTTACTTAATTTCAGTGAAGTGAAAGAAAACAATGATCTTACAAATGGTAAGAATCAGAGAACCTTCCGAGTTCTAACAGTCACACTTCTGACATTATTTTTCTTAACAAAAATCTATAACTGGTGAGTTTTCATTTATCCAGCAATAGCAAATTACTTGGAGCTATACTAAGAGCCTCTTCAAATCCCAGGAAAACGACTAGAGTAGTAATTACATCATCTTTAGGCCAAGCTTTGCAAATTAACTGTGACTTGATAGAGTTGTACACGGGACAGAGTAACGCTGATCTACAATGTTATTCATCCCGTTTTTGCTCCATTTGTGTGGTGTGGGGAGATAAAACCTGAATTCACTAACTGTATGATATTAATCATTCCCTAAATATTGAACTTTTCCATGGGTCCTCAAGTAGAGCTGTAAGAGAATAATTTTGATATCTAGCACAATGTTTCATAGGATTTGAAGTTCCAAAAAGCATGGGAAACAGAAGCCAGTACAGAAGACAATTTTCTAGAGTACAGTGCAAAATTCTGAGAATGTCCCCCTCAGAAATCAGTGCATTGTTAGCCTAGTTCCAGTTTCGAACATTTCCCAGACATATTGTCATGTACAGAATTACATCTACAGTGCATTTTAACATAGTGGGTTTTGTTGTTTGAGATAACATGGCATTTTTGTAACCTCTTACCTAGGACATCATCGTCTTCTCTGTCATCTAAGTCAGTAGTTGCATGGCCAGTGACACAGACGAACAGCAAGACAAAGGTTAAAGAACAGCTCTTCTTTCTTCCTTTCATCTTTCCTGTAGAACACATAAATGACAACACACACTTCAGTCAGCTCCTTGAGTGCTCTGTAAAAGTCACTAGCAGGGTAGTGCATAGCCATATGCACTATGGCTATGGGTAGATATACAAACTTGGAACTTTAGAAATCATATGAGCTATGTTATTATAAGTATATTGTAAACATAATGAAAAACAAGACAAGATTTATAGTTGTGCTCAGCTGATTGCAAGCCTCCTATCCTATTGCCAGTATTAAAAACATTGCTATTACTTTTATTTCAAGCCACAATTGAAATCACCTCCCAGAATACATAATGACATAAAATGTAACACTTAATACTTTTAATGTCCTGACCAATTTTACACTATGTATAGCTGACCGGCATGTACAATCCTTCCAAGTAAGTTTTACTCTGTCTGCAGACCCTAGATTCATTGTCACAAAACCAAGATTCTATTTTTAACATGTATTTCATCAATTGATAGTTACCAAGTTCCCAGACTTCCATGTAAGCTGCATTTCACAGGACTTGGTGAACTTTTTGCAACATGGGCTTCAGTACAATAAGTACTTTGTATCTTGTAGATCTCTTTAATATGAATACCTTACTTTAGTGCGGAGCCATTTTTTTTCTCATAGGAACAGTATAACCATAGTCATTCACACAAAGAAACCACTATTATTCTATGGCAGCTGTTATGTTCAAGTTGCCAAAGATGAGGCAATGTATGCACATATGTGAGCGCCTCTAGAAGACTTTTGCTTAACTGTGTTAGAAATACATATTTTCCAACTGACTAAAAGTTCCTGAAGGATCTCTGAAGTCTAAAATTTGGCTAAGTCAATTAATATTGACTTAATAGAAAAGATCTAAGGATTAGGAAGTTCCTATCCTTCAGACACCATTTTGTCTTTAGTGTTTTCTTTTGCACACCTTTGAAGACAGATTGTCTGCATCACCTAAACCAGTGAAGGCAGGAGGGGCTATAGAAGCAAATTAGATGACCTGTCATTGTGCTTGGGATATGGAGCTATATCAGGAAGGCTAAAGAGAGGATGATGAAGGGGCAGGTGACATTAATAAATTAATTAATTTGACAGATTAAATTTTTCTCTTAATGATACATCTTTGTCTGTGAAGTCAGAAGTAAATCATAGGTATGGTATCTAAGAAAACACTAGTAAGCAACGTCTCAGAAGGTGAAATTCGTGCAAAGGGAGATTAACCAATTTGCCACAGCCACTCTGAACAGTGCCAGAGCTAGAAGGTGCAGTTATATCTTTAACACCAAATCAAAGACAGAATTTTCATTTCTCTCTTGACAATGTGCCAATTTTTTCCTCCTGCATATTTAACATTTTCCTAAGTAGAAATACTAAATGTTCTTAAAAAGTAAGTCTTGTTTAAATTGCAGACCAAACCATAAATAGCACTAATTATTTGGATAATTTTTTTCAACTTGAAAAGGCTTCACTATGTAGTTTAGTGAAAAACATTGACAGATGTCTTCATTCTTTTTTTTTTTTTTTGTGTGTGCGTGTGTGTAATGGAACAGAATTTTTGGATCTAATAAATTTCTATTTGAACTGGAAAATATTACAGTGTTAACTTTTTAATCATAATGCTTTCATGCCAAAATAAACAAAAGAATGCATTTATCTTTCATTCCTTCTAAGCTCAAAGTTTAAGCTTAATTTCTACATTTACGAATAAAATCCTTTATCCCATAAAGTTTGTCGAAATAATTTAGATCTCATTTTGTGCTATTAATCATGATTTTTAAACAAACTTTCCTCAAAGTCTGTATTTTATTTCTTTGAACAAACTCAGAAATTGCTGCTTTGTACTACAGAGGCAATAACTACTCTTGGAATAGAAATGACCTTGTTATGAATTCTGAAATAACGTTATGCTGAGAAAATGTTCAAGAGCTACAATTGTTCATTTCCAGGTATTTTTCAAAGAAATACAAGCAGTGGCTTCATTAATGTTTCTAACTAGAACACCAGTTTTCATTCCTATATTATTTTATATACTAAAATTTAATCCAATAAGGTATTATTTTTTCCCCTTTCCCCAGCAACAAATTTCTAGTGATCCATTTGCTCCATTCAGAGTGAATAACCCATAAATAAACTACCCCCAATTTCTTTACTGGAGGAATTAATTATGGGCTACTTACCTGACTGCAGGATACCCCTGCAGTGTTGCTGTAACGGGGGAAAACCACGGCACTGTGCTATGGATTTGTCATTTCACTCTAACACGCCAGACTTGAGTATATTCATTAATACTACTGTCTACGTTTACTTGTGTACTCCATCTGCTCTCATTTGTCTTACCATTTTTCAGCCTGTCTGGAAGTATCTTGTTTATATGTGATATTTCCATTTTCTAATGCCATCCTTCTCCCAGCTGTTGTCCCAGTGTTATTTCACCCCTGACTTTTCAAAATATTACAACATAAACGAAGAGTATTTATGAAATTTTATTTATATATATAATATGAATAGCAATAATATATATTTTTTAATATATGTATATTAATGCTATCCACTGAGTACTTCTGTGTTTTCCAGTCAAAGAACACATATTCCCTCTCCATCTTTTGCTGGGTACAGTACATATTATAACTTAAATTGAAAGCAAAGTGGCTATTAGAGACCAAGGGCAATGGCCAGCTTCAGGAACTTTGCCCTGAATTTGATCAAGTTCTGTAAAAGTAGATGAAGTTTAATGCCAAAATATCCACCAAAGCATATCTTTAGACACTACCTGACAAAAATAGTGTCTTAGACTTCAGAGACTAGAAATAAATCACATACATAATAAGCAACATTTTTTTAACATATCAAAATAATACCATGTAAGGCTGTAACACAAACCCAAAATAAACCAAGAAAACATCTTTAAGTGGAATTCCATTGACTACATACAAAGTGAATAGAGGTAACACTGTTTCTTCTTAGCTTTCATAGAACTCGCTGGATACCCGAATGCAAAGAGTTGTGGTCAATGGCTCAACGTCCAGTCAGAAAACAGTAATGAGTGGTGTTCCTCAGAGATCAGTGTTGGGACCAGTCTTGTCCAACATTTGTCGGTGACAGGAGCAGTGGGATTGAGTGCACCCTCGGCAAGTCTGCTGATGTCACCAAGCTATGCAGTTCAGTTGATATGCTGGAGGGAAGGAATGCCATCCAGAGGGACCTTGACATGCTTGTTGTGAATGCTCCATCCCTGGTGGTGTTCAAGGCCGGGTTGGACAGAGCCTTGGGTGACATGGTTTAGTGGGAGGTGTCCCTGCCCATGGTAGGGCGGTTGGAACTAGATGATCTTCAGGTCCTTTCCAAATCTAACTATTCTATGATTCTATAGTCCATTCTATGGTTTCCAGAAACAGACTACCTCTTATGATGCATTTGGCCCAATACCAGACAGATTTGCTTCCATGAAGAGCTTTGTGGTACATGGCCTTGGAAGAATTTAATTTTTTTATCCAAAAGTTAGAGAAATAGTTACAGTAATCTTTTTATTCATGCCTCATAAAAAGTCTAATCATGCTTTAAAAAAGGAAGAAAATAGCTCTGCCCAAGGCAACATGAAGTTATCTAAGATTTCCTGTATGATTTGAGAGACATCCAAGTCATGATGTATGTTTGGCACTAATTATATTCAAATTAAATCCACAACTAAGAAAAATCGTATGGGCAGAAATATTAAGTAAAAACTTTCAAAAAACAGCTCAAGAATAAGTATTTAACATTATAATACAAATAAAGGTTACGATAGTTTGACATCATCTAGGCTGAATAAAAGCAGAAATATCGTCAGCTATTCAGACTTGATACTTGGATAGTAATGACTTAAACATTTTAGAATCATATAATAGTTAGAATTATAGAATATAATTAAATAATTCTATTATACTTATTCTAGTTCTATCCTATTTCTTGAACTTGATTTCTATTCTAGAAGAGAATTAAAAAATTCTATTCTAATTATTCTATTATAAATAGAAATTTAGAATGGAATAGAATTTTGCCTGGTTCCTCTGAGCTGAAAGCACACAAAAAACCAAAAACACACTTTCAATTTTAGTTTTTGAAATTACATGGGAAAAGGTAATTTTCTAAGTACATGGTTTTCTTTAGAAGTTTAATTTGTAATCATTGGCATATTGTGACCCTTCATAAAGGAATCTGCAAATTATCTGCAACCTCAGTTGTCCATGGATTAATTCCAAGTTTGCCACTCATTTTCTGTTTGAATTATTCCAAACGTGACAGCAAAACTGTCCCTAGTTCAGCAAAATTCAGTTTGATTTTGCTTCTGGATCACTCAAATTAAGGCATTTGTTCTTTCCAGGAATCCGCAAAGTATAGATTTAGACTGCAAAATTTAGTAATCCTTTTTTACTCAGTCACCCAATATTCCCCAAAGCTTGTTCCCAAGTAGAAGGAAAGTAAAGGAAATAATCAGCCAGAATTGAAATCTTTAGTAAGTATCTCTTTTTCATTTGAAAAAAGAATTTTATATATTGTGAACTATCATATCTCATTGCCACTGTGTGATTATAAGAAGAAATTAGTGCATTTGTGCAGAGAACAAAAATCTTACCAGGGTACAGTATTTCTATTCTTCCACTCAAATCCTACCATTTTCCTTAAAGAATGTGTTGTCAAATGTGACACCTTCTTGATGCTTGGGAAATTTCCCAAGAGGAAAAATATAGGCTTTATAACTGTATATCTGCCTTACTGCAAAGTTCACTGTCCAAACACAATCTCATTAATCTTTCCCCAAGGTCACACATTCCCAGAACACTGTGTCAAGTATCAGTGGAGGTGGAATAAAGGGGGTGAAAGTTTTAGCACTGAAATGCTTAAATCCATCTGTAGTTTAATTATGTCTTGTATTTCCTCAGGGAAGAGTGAAATCCAAGATCAAAGTGAACTTGGCACTACTTTTTCAATTAAAAAAAACCCTCCAGAAAGTACAAGTTTCCCGATTCAGCTGCCCAGTAATAGAACATTAAGTCTTTAAACCTGTTAAGATACTGATTTTATTTCCTTTTTTAATACTTTCTGGTTATTTTATTTATATGGAAAGCACAATTCAAAATACTTTGTCTATTACATCTGGCTCAGTAAAGTATCAAATACACACGTGTGTGAAAGACTGCCTTTCATGGGAAAGATAGCAAATGTTTTGAGTTTAAATAATTTGTGTTAAATAGTCTGATTATTTAGGCCAAATTCTGCAAACTTCTGGGATTAAATGTAGCCTCCTACTCCAGAAGGGTTCTAATTTAGGACAGCCAGAAATCAGCCCAGCATTAATACTGTCTTTTCTCTAGATCAAATGTCATTAATGCAAATTTAATAAATTCCTAAGACAGTTCCTTAGGAACTGACACTCTACTGCTCCCAAACTATCTACCTTTTGAATAAGACAATTTTATATCTATAACAGACAATATCTAAGTTACTTGACAAAGGAGATCAAAGGTCTATGGGTAATAATTGCACCATTTACTAGTTTAATTAAATATTTTAATTAGTGAATGCCGTTAACTTCCCTCAAGCTGTGATATAGGTACATAAGGCAGAGCACAAGGAAACATGGAAGCTCACAGGAACAGAACCTTATTACCTGGCCTTACAAATGGGCCTTTTTTATCCTGCCACTTAAACATAGAAATACAAGAAAGCTCTCAAAATAGTGTCTTTTTTTTTTTTTTTTTTTTTAAAGACAGATGTGTATAAAACTCTGTATGTTCTCCTTGCAGTCTGTAACCTCTGGAGCCAGATCTTTTATGTATATACATATATATTTTTATATATATATATATATATATATTTTACTTGGCAGTCTCTTTAACGCCAGTTTCTAAAGTTACCAGAACATTTAGAAGCAAACATTTCTTCAACATGGTTTTTATCTCTAACTAGTTAACCGGAAAAGGCAAAAGAAAAGTGAGTGTTTCCGGTAGTATCCAAAACCAGACAACTGTAGAAAACAGCATAAAGTGACATTGTATTGACCATAAAAGTAACTTATTCACACTGACAGCCCAGGAAATGGAAATGCACTCACAAAAGCAAGGAGGCGGAGGAGGGAGAGGCGAAGGATATAACTAAACAGAGGAATGAACAGCAGAAGGAATGTGCATATTCAAAGGCTGAATTGAGCACAGATTAAAATTAAAGATAAAAAGATCTAACTAGACAGGATTACAGCACTTCTGATACAGAATCAGACCCTCTTCAGCTCACTATATTTCAGAGGCAACATATTTGCCCTCTGATATCTAACTACTACGACAGTGGTTTAGTTAGGCATACCTGCAGCATCGTCTCCCAGCTGGCAGTCAGTGAGCTCCCTTAGAAAGTATTTGATTACATGGGCTATTCTGCAGCTGTTTGAAGAGAATCATGTTTTCGCATTTACTTTGGTGTGAGTATGAAGAATGAAGCATCAATTCTATCACCCCGGCTCTGACGTAAATTGAACAAAGAATGATGTTACATGCCCTAGCCTTAGAACTCAGCGTCACTGGTGGTCTGTCATTCAAACTGACTTCTGCCAGGGCAAAGCCTAGCAGTATCACAGCAACTTAATAAAAAGGGAGGCAGTTTACTGTGGATCAACAGCGTGCAAACATTATTGATTGATTGAAAGCACAAGATTTTGAAATCCCTCTCCCCTCCCCAACTTATCTCCCTCCTGTGCCCTACAGAAGCAGCCCTAATAGTCTGTATCAGTCCTGAGGCTAGAGACTCTATCAGATTCCTTCATCAGAACTTCAAAATTCCACCTTGTTATGAAAGAATTTTTGTTGGTAACCTACAGATCATCATTTAGCATAAATGTTGATTTGCTGCTGCACTATTTCAGTGTCTTAAATTCCCAAGTGAAAACTGGGAAGTGAAAATTGGGAAGTGAAAATTTAGAAAAAAGAAGGTCTTTGTTAGCTTTTATGCTGAAATATTGTATGACCCAGTGTCAGTTTCAGATTTAAACTCCAATTTTGGTTCTGTTTTTATTAAGGTTGTAAATTCTGCTTTGAAACCACAAATGATAAGTGAAAACTTTGTTATGTTTTGCAATAGAAACAAAAAAACCTACTAACAGTAATAAGCCTACCACAAGAACTCATTGTAGACTTCTCTTGCCTTTTTACTTTCCTTGTCAACTTCCTTCACTTCTGCTTTAAAACTGTTTTCCATTTCCCAGCTTAGCTCCTGGACCTATTTAATTTTTTCTCCTAGTCAGCTAACACCTGGCACTGGGTACTTTTGCCATCCTGCTTTCAATCATCTTCTCTTGTGACACATCTCCAGACCCTAATTTCCTGCTCCACTGAGTTCCCCTTCTTACCTGGCTCAGTCTGGGCCTCATAGTCACGATATCCGTTACCTGACAACTGGGAAATTAATATATTCTGGGAGGCAGAGAGGTGGTGAGAGTATACCTTGGCAATAGTAGTCTGCAAGTAATTTTCCTAACAACTTGATCATGCAGTACAGAACACCTGATGCAACAGTTCAAGTGAATTATATACTCTGAAATGAAGGGAGATATTTAAAAATTGCTGCACTTTTTATTGGAATACTGGATTTTCCTACATCAAATCACTTAACTACTAGTGATACCTTGATGGAGAACGGCCCTGGGTTCATATCGGCTGGGCTTAAACCATGACAAGAATGACTAATGGTTTTGTAGCTACTTCTACTACCCATAAGGAAAAAAACCCCAAAATAAAACACATGCCACATGATCCAACATTCTCAGCTTATCATAAAGGACCAACTGAGAGCATGATTTAAACTTCAGTTTCTACCTCAGAGAAGACTGATTCAAATGGGAATAAAGAAAGAAGCCAGTTATTTATTTAGACGTGGCAAATCCATTAGTCTAACATGCCACATCCCAATTGAGGTAAATCTCTACTCCATGTATACAACCTGTTTTCATTGTGACATAGCTTTCAACAGGGAAAGGATATAGTTATTTGCTCCGGCAAACATATTTTTAAATGTAGACTAAACTAAATAACTAGTTTACATTATTTCATAAATCTTAAAAAACAAAACACCAAACCCACCACATTCAAAACCATACTACTTCATCAGAAACTACCAGTTTGTAGCAAAAATATAGGCCATATAAACCTATTTTCAAACAGGAATACCTTCAGCATCCTAATAACAGCTAGTCTCAGAGCACAAAAGCCACTAGAAAACCAATCGAGAAGCAATATTAGTTATTGGTTTAGGAACACAGCATAGAACTTCCAACTTTAGCATTATAAAACCTCTAGCCTGTCTTTTTTTCTAGCAGTTTGGACTGGAAAGGTATAGTGTATGCTCTTAATCTCATCTGAGCTTACTGATAAATCTTCATGTATTTAGAGGTCAATTAGTTTACCGCAACCTTCTCTAATGGAGAGAGTCATTTCAGTGCTGTACATTTGTTATCAAGCCAGCTGTGTGCAATTTCACATTGTACAGACTACACGATTTCACTAAAGTGGAAATAGAATAGGCAGACACAGAAGGAAACTAGCTGCCACACTGATGCCTCTTGTGACTGATTCTGATCATACCTATTAACCTCTTGTAAACTCATCATCACATAGCTCACATTTTGCACGCATACTAAACATCAAAATACAAGTTTCCTGGTTTTGACAAAAAAGTTCAGCGCACCCTATCTATCTTCCTAGCTGGAGACACCACAAACATTTTTATTGCAGTGTGTGCATGAGCTTTAGACCATCACACAGGTTAGAAATGTTGCAATTACCAGTAATCAATGGGATTGCCCCCAGATTCAGACTGCATCAGATTATCACCCTGCAATTACTTAAAACCAACATAAAATAACGCTGGCATAGAAAAGAAAGGGTCATATACTCTTTATCTACCACTGCTTATTCTAGTGGCTGTGCCAGCTTAAAGCTGGAGATGTCCCTGTTCATTTCAGGGGGATTGGCCTAGATGACCTTTGAAGGTCCCTTCCAACCCAAAATGTTCTATGGTTCTATAGTTCTATGATTCTGTGGACATAAGGCATTCATCAAATGAGTCTTAGAGCATAGAAAACTTCAGCCTCATCTTTCTACACTACCTTTTCTCTGACTGATGAAAGCATAAAACATTGTCCTCATTATGTTAGAGACTGTATAAATACAGAGAAAAAGGATTGCTTTCCAGCCAAACTGGAAAATGTTTACAGAAAAAGCTTCTGCATTTCATAATACACTTCTGCAGATGTTTCTGTGAAGCATAAAAACTGTATCAGCTTAATATTCCCTTCACAGAATACTCGTATTACTAATTTACTTGCTGCAATTCCTATTTTCTATGTGATTGTTTTAAAATCAGTTCTTAAGGAATGCTCTAGCTTCTGGAAGAAGGCTGAACTTTCTTGTGCCCAGATCATATCCTGAATTAACATGTTCAGATGCTTAAGTTTTCTTTGTCAGTAAACAGTAACTCAAATTAACCAGTTAACTTCATAGGTATACTTAAGTTATGAATGGCACACATCGTGGTAGATAGCAACAATACTAAAGGAGGAAAACAAACAGCTGTATTTACAGCAACAAGAAATAATTAAGGAAACTGAACAAAGGAGTCGTGAGGGAAAATTAAAAGGACTAAAAATAAGTCTATTTTGCTGTGAAATAACTATGAGAGGAAAGGAACCATACAATTTCCCATATGGCTTTGCTTCATTCTGTCCTCAGGGGCACTCTGTCCCTATTGTAAAAAACAGTTTCATAACAGAAACACACACAAGTAGGTAATTTGTCCCTGTTTTTTAAGACAGTCCTCCCAGCTCTCAATGTGAAGACCCCATCAGCTTCTTCTAGTTGTTAGAGAGAAAATATGACTGTTCAGAATGTAGGCCAAAGAGCATTAGTAAGTACTGGAGTTAGACATATTTTTAACAGCTCCAAAATTGTGAGATATGAGAGTCACATAACTCTTGAGACTCCAAAGATCTGCTGATATTGTATTTTTGGGTTGTGATATATATTTTCTTGTTCCTATACACACGCTCTGACTCTGGCAGAGCATTCCCACAGCGTACTGAATGCACAAGATCATAATGGTTACAAAGCACTTCAAGCAGCTACGAGTTTATTAAAAAATGCAGAAGAAAGTTGTTGCCAGAATCACCTTTTTAAAGTAAATGCAGATGTTAAAGCAGATTCCCAGAATGTGGAGATGGTGTTGATGTCTTTTTTCTAAGAGATTTAATATTCACCTTTCCAGAAATTATCCTAATCCCACTGATATATCTGTGGAAGCAACCTGTGTTCTCTGCCCTAAAAGTAACTCAAAATCCACAGTCAGAAGAATAGTGTAAAGGATATCAGTGCCCCTCTACTTGAGAACAACCTGAGTGCTAGTATCTACTCCTGTTTATACACTAAGAAGGGTTTTTGGAGAAACATGTAAACAGTCTTTGAAGCTAGATCTTGAATCCAGTAACTCTCCTTCTGTAACTGTGGGTCTGGTGTAGACAGAGGTGAGATTTTAAACTCACTAAAGGCTCTGGACATGTTCTCTGAAAGCCTGTTAGGAAGTTTGTTCTTTTACAGCTTTGCTTTGTTTCCTGGACACTCTATCTTGGAGCACGTTCCCCCCAGTCTCTTAAAATTTTATTTCTGACAGAATATCTGCCTCCTTTTCGTACACTCTCCCTCATTGCCCTGTAGGTCTTACACTAAACCCTAAATTAGATACCAATAATTTATAAAGTTTTAACATTAAACTTTCAAAGTTAACTCTCTGATGAGATCATGGATAAATTCAATGCCATTAGTTGTTCTATATATCCTGAGTCAAGAAGGTCACAAAACTTTGACTTACAATTATTTTCCATTTAGAATATTATCCACATGAGTAATAACTGAGTTTTCGTTAGCAATATTAGTAAATGTGGGCACTGCACAAAAAGGCTAAATGCATTTTAAAGGTCATAGAACTACTCTGGACAGCTGAAATACATTAAATCTCCAGATTACAAACTATGCAATGCACAATGTAAGGATAAACATAAAGATTACTGAAAGTTAATTTAAAACACACTTAGAGTATTGTGTTCCAGCATAAAAGTTATGAAAAATTTCAAAGAAATGGATTTATCAAAGCAGTTGCCCACATAACTATTTTTTAATGAACCCTTTCACATGGGATATACTTGACAGGAGAAAAGGCCAGGGCAGAATGTGTTTTAATCATTTTTACCTCCTCACATTGCTCTGTGTGCATTTCAGACTAAGTCAACATGTTTAAAATTCTCAAATTCAGCTTAAACACATGCATTTACTATGGATCTAGATCCTTGCTGCCTTAACTATCACAAGCTCTCTCCTAGTAGACTTAAATAACGAAGAGAAAAGGTTTACAATTTTTCCCTAAGTATATGCCTAGCAATTCCTACAGCCTGCCTTTGCTGTTCATATCTATACTGACAGCTGGACTTCCTGTCTTTGCATCTGGCCATAAGACATTCAGGAAGTAAGGTTTATATCTTTACATGTTTTCCATGAAGTACTTTGATGACTAATTTCAAGGGTACTGAGTCACATACTCCTTTCACACACTGCTCTCCATCCAAATAATTATTGTTCTCCCTACTCCACTCTTCCCATCATTACATGTCTTTTCCTCATTTAAATTGCTTTTAGATATTTTACAAAGTTATCTAAATTTTAGCAAACTTCCTTTTTTTAATACAAGCTAGTATCACAGTTTTTAATTACACATCTACTAAAAAAGATGTTTATGCCAATTCTTCCAAGTAAAATATGAAAACAAATCACCAATAATATTCTGGGTTTTTGGGGAGTGGGGGTGGGGTGTTTGTTTGTTAAAGTGGCACCACTGTAAGCCTCATTCACTACTCTCCTCATTGTTTATAGTTTCTTGAGTGTTTCAATATATATTGTGAGTGAAATTGGCATATAATAAAATCAGCTTAATTTCATTCTCCTAAAACATTCTTGTATTTCTCAAAATATTAATTGCATCAAACATTACTTATCAAATGCCTTAGAAGGATTCAAAATAGCATGGCAGACCACTCTGCCTGAATCAAGCCTCCATTTGAGCTACTGTAGTGGAGAAATTGTTTTTTTTTAAAAAAAAAAGCTTTTTTCTAAACTTCAGCTATTGATCAAAATTAACATATTTACCTTCAGTATGGCTTACTTTCAAAGAATTGCCTTGGAGCTCAAAATACCTAAGTCTGAGATTCTGACAACAAAAGGTTAGTTTTATTAGTAATCACAAAAGTATACTAATTGTTCTACAGTTTCAAATTTACAGACAAAAGTATCCCTTCTTGCAACATTCATTGTTGAACTTTGAATCCAAACATCTAACTCCTCCATCTACCACATTCTAAAGAAAACATACCAGTAGGTATGCCAGTGTGCCAGCTAAAGGAAAAAAAACTCACATAAAACAAAGTCTGTACAAAGTACTCACCAAACGCCTAGCAACAGTTCTTGAAGAAAGAATTCCTGAATCAGTGCTGAATAGGATCCTCCCCTACTAATTTACATTGAAGGGATGTGGTGTAAAGCTACAAAGGAAGGATTGCAACCTGATCTTCCTAGAGCAGGCTCTTGCCGGAGGATTCATCAGCTAGTCGTTGTTCTTGCTTTTTGTGTAGCACATGGGTTCACTCTGGGTAGAAGTCAGGGATATGCAGCAGCGGCAAGGACACTTCCTGTTTGAAATTTTCTGATCTGCGTTGTGGTTTAGAGCAACTGTTTTCTAAACAGTACTAGTTAAAATGAAAAGCACTTTTAAAGAATGAGAAACAGTCTCATCCTTTAAAAGCATAAGATACGTTATTCATTATACCTTTCAGGCTTTGATATGGCTCATGAAGATGCCATACTCATTGCCTATTTAAGAGAAATAGGTTGTGGCTTACTTTTGGATTTGGGTTTTGTCTGTTTTTAAATAATCAGTCTAGATCTGGGCTGCTGCATTCATCACAGTATCTGGACCTGAACTTCAAAAGCTATTCTGTCCTCAGCTAGAATATACCATCTATTTATGAATCGTGCTAGTATGTGCTAAAACCAAAGTTAATCATCATTAAAAGTACCATGGCTGAAGACAGGGAAGAGAGTCCAGCAGTAAGACTGAGAGACCTTGTAACTTGTGAATGCAGAGACACGTGACCAGAATCTTAGTCCTGGAAACTAAGGTTGAGAATTTCATAGACAGTGAATTAAACAGCAGCAGAGAGAGAAGTAACAGCTGAAGAACAGTAACTTACGCAATTAGTAGCTCTAACTTAATTGCAGTTATTTCTGATCAAAGGCAAAAAGGTGAATTAAATTACTTTCATTAGAGATCTATAATCTGTCCATCACCATCCTGAAATAGATTGGAAGTTCTCACAGACAGTTAACAGGTTAACAATTTCTGAAACAAACAGAAGTGCTCTTGGCAGCTTCTTAAATCTCCTGTCTGCTATTCCTGACTGTAAGAATGTGTGTAATAATTTTCAGGGCAAAGTCAGTAGTCAGCTGACTCTGCCCTCTATTAACCGGGTCAATATTCAAATGGATTAACCCTACTGAAATGGACTAGAAGCACTCATAAGGGGGGCAGTTTAAAATGCTGGAGGGGGACTTTTACCATACTTATCACAAACTCCCTGCTCAGATAAAGCAAGGAGCAACCCAGCCCAGGAGAAGTCAGTTAAAGGGAAATGGCTAGTCTGAAATTTGTGCAACATCAGCACTCTGAAAAACGTATTTTGTGTGTCCATATGTTATGAATTAGTATGTATCAGTGCTATCCATAAATCTCCTTGAGGGTCACAGGTAAGACAGCCCAAAACAGATGTACTAAAATGACATGATAATTTAAATAAATCTTAGTCTATACATTTACAATAGAAACAAAACCAACTAGATTTGGTTTAGATACTTTTTCATTTAGATCTTCATTTTCCTTTTCTTAGAATACATCTGTGTGGATGAACAGAGATAGTTTCAAACTTAAAGTAATTTACAGATAAGCTGCTTTCTTTTTAGTTGTACCAGATACTGAATGGTCTGAATTTACAAGTCCATGCAAATATATTCCGAGTCTAGGGACTTGACCTGGTCAAAACTACTATAGGGAAGATGTAAGAGAATGCAATACCTTATTTTGATTAAAAGCTAGGTTAAGAAATCTTTGGTAAATAATAAAACAGGATAAGAGTAAAAAGACCTCCATGTGCAAAAGGAACATATATCCAAAAGAAAATTTCAAAGGAAATGGTATTTCATTTTAAGGCAAATATTTTTGCTTTCTATTCTGTTAATGCCTCTCCAGTTCCCGCATGCAGTCATACTAATTTAGTTTCCAGGAAGGTCTCTGCACTCCTTTGCATTATAGCTATAACACAAAAGGCTGCAGTTGAAACTGGAATCAGAGTTTTAAGATGGAACAACACTTATTTGAACCTTTAGTGAGATCAAAGAATTCCATTCAGCTATGACCTGGCCTAAACAATCACATTAATCTCAGGCTTGCCTTGAAGCCTGCTGATAGCTTAAGACAGTTGTCAACAGTTAAAGGTCCACAGTGGAAAAAGTCCCTACAATTCTAAAAACCATTTTTGGTTCCTTTTAAGAAGGAGCTTTTGTGACAAGCAAGTTGAAATTTGAGCACTAAAACCAGTAACTGAAAAGCACTTCTTCAAAGTCCTATGGGAGTCTAGAATTCTCTCAAAATGTAAAACTTGAAATCACAGAAGTTACCAACCTAGCTTCTTAGGACATCACCAAACTAACTGGGGTTATTTTTATTAACCTTTTTTTCTGTTCTGAAGAACCCAAAAGTCCTTATTTAGGAATGTCTAACCTTTGAGCGTGTGACATTATGTTCTCGCTTCATGTTTATTTATAGCATATGCTACAAGAACCAATTGCCAATACAAAGCTGATAATTCAGAAGATCATCATTTCACATGCCTTCTGAGGCCAAGTCTCACAGTCAAACTCTGGCTAATTATGCAATAGTAGGAAATATACGCATTATTTAATCAGTGTGACAGAAGACCATTTACAGTTGTCATTTGTTCTCTCTGTAGCAGTCATTTTTCTCCTCCTTAGTAGCTGTTGCAGGGCTGTGTTTTCAACTTTAGTCTGAAGACAATGCTGATAACACACCAATATTTTAGTTTTTGCTACGTAATGTTTACTCTGATCAAGGACTTTTCAGTCTCATGCTCGGCCAGTGAGGAGGGGCATGGGAAGCTTGGAGGAAGCAGAGACAGGATGCCTGATCCAAAGCTAGCCATACCACAGCATGTCATGCCCAGTATATAATCTGGGGGGGAGCCACCTGGAAGGCCAGATCGCTGCTTGGGTCAGGCTGGGTATTGATCTGCAAGTGGTAAGCAACTGTATTCTCTCCCCTTGTTATTTCCCTTATCATTATTATTATTGGTGGTAGCAGTAGTGGTTTGTGTTAAACCTTAGTTACTGGACTGTTATAATCTCAACCCGTGGGAGTTACATTCTTTTGATTCTCCTCCCCAGCCCTCCAGGAGCAGGGAAGAAGAAGGGGAGTGAGTGAGGGGCTGCACGGTTCTGAGGTACCAACTGGGCTTAAACCACAACAACAGTATACATCAGCAATTTATCTACCAAATTCTGCTTGTTATTCACAGATTATACCGGCATGCAGCAGTGGCAGTACAAGCCTACTATTCCAGCCCCCTTTACAAGCTGCTTTCTGCTGGGCAATTTTGAAATGACTCAGGTTTGAGAATCAAGGGGAAGTCCAGAAAGCATTTGTATGATTCTTCTTCTATAGCCAGAATAGCTTTACTCAGAGATTACAACCCCACAACATCACAGGTTGGAGAGGTTCAGAAAAGGCTCAACAGGGAGGCCTGAAGAGCAGTACACAAGACCAGTGCTACTGAATACATTCCAGATCATTCATATAATCAAGAACTTTCATAAAGAAATTTGACATGAGCACAGTTAATATTGCACTTCTGTCAAAAAAGGAGAAAAATTTACTTACAGCTCAATCTTTCTTGTTTTCTGGAATGTCTGTCATCTTATGATCATGCCAAGACTGAAAGGGATGGAAGGAAAGACAACTCTCCTACACAGTGCACCTTTATCTGTAAAAAGTGGATGGGCTTTAGCAGAATATTCTATATTAACCATAGTGTTAAATGCGTGGTATTTAGAAATGAAAATTATTCAGAAATGTCCAATCTTGTTATTGTTTTACTGTACTAGAACAGAGACAAAGTCACACAAAACTACGTGAAAAGTTTTGTGGATCTATATATAATACTCTGGGTTTTTTGAGTTTTATCATTCCTGAAACAGGATTTACCATGTAACACTGCTGGAAAAAAAAACAAAAGCATTCGTTCACACAAGCAGTTCTTCGGGTTATAACACAAATGCCTCCCTCAGCGAGGGTTAGACATTGCTTGGTCAACAACATAGGTGTTTGTGATGTTTTGTTGCCCCCTACTGATACTGATTCCTTTTTCCACCTCTTAGTTCTGTAAGAATTTTCATTAGAGGCAAGAGCTTCCTGTCTCCTGCCTTCAACAAAGTCATAACTTAATGCTTCTGCTTAGTGCATGAATTAGATGAAAGAGCATGGATATTTCTGAATCCCCATAAAGAACCAGATAGCAAGTTTACAGGAATAATACCACCATCATAGTCTACTTGCCGCAATGAGTTTAAAGTCAGAGCTAATATGTAGCAGACACTGTCACCGTACAGGGCAAAACCTCCCAAGGACCTTTTCCTTCACACAGACACTAATCATCTTACACAGTGCAAGGCTGTTGCTCTTGCAGAATTTCCAAAAGTACTGAAAGTCACTGTTTCCCATATACAATGACACAACACAGAGAACATTTACAGGAGGGGATGGTCACCAGCCTACCACAGACTCCATGTTTGCACTATTAGTCAGTTTTGTAGTTAAGCAAGTGTTACATTATTTTAAAATTATCTGATTTTTTTGAGGCCACTGAAGTGTACGCCTTCTTTTCCAGCTGAGGACATCTGCATGTTGATGACATAAAATTTCAAAACCTCAACCAGGTTCTAAAAGAGGAACCTAACTTCCTGTCCTGGTTTTGGCTGGGATAATTTTCTTCCTATTACCTGGCACAGTGCTGTGTTTTGCCTTTAGTTTGATAATAATGTAAGACTTTTGCAAAATGGCTGTATTGCTGTTTTATATCTGTTGTATTATTTTTATTGTGGTCTTTATAGCATTCAATATTTAAAACCCACCTAAAATTACATGAAAGGAAGTGAAAGTGAAGGTTCTTCTCCAGTGAAAGGAAAACTAGAACCTAACAGCTGGCCCTTGAAAACCTGTCTCTATATACTTCTCTTTTTCCCCTTATTGTTCATCTTTGCTGTTTTTACATAAAAACCATGGCTATCCCGTGTCCTCTAGACTGAAATGAGATTGTACAGAGAGGGTGACTATTGCTGCTGACAGCAGAATTTTTAGGTAGTACAATGAAGAAACTCTAAAAACACAGGCTTTATTTCTGTCCTCACTTCAAAGCTGGTAGAACCTTTAAATAATACAGTAAGGCATGTTACTAAGGCTGTGCTGTGGTTTAAGCCCAGCTGACAACTCAGAACTATGCAGCTGCTCGCTCACTCCCCCTCTTTTGACAGCTTGGGGCACTGACTACTGAATTTCCACTTTCCTTTCTATTAAAGATCATAATCACGTCCTCTTAGGACTATAAGGAGCAACACACAAATGTAAGGGTCTAAAAATAAGATGTTAGTCATTGAAGACACCCTGAGCTCAGGGAGTTGCAGACTGATGGAAATGTAGGAACATTTTTAAAGAGGAACAAATCAAGTTTATCATGCTTTGCACCCAAATTTATCACGCTTTGCACCCAAATTTATCACAGATGTCATGTGCTTTTCTGCTTTGAAAGTCAAATATTTAGCAAGGCTAAATCTACCTTTCTGATTTCATAAGCCCAGCTGCCTTATGCTGAGCAACTTGAAATTAAACTTCTGTTTTGCCCAGCAAACATACACTGGTTCTGCAGTCAGCTGTGCTTGTTCCTGGAGAAAGTATCTATTCTTCAGTTATCCTTCCATGAAATCCAGGACTAAAAAATAGCTCTTCTTTAATTTCAAAAATTATTCTTTTCTTTAAAGTGAACACCCTTTATATTCTTCGATCCCATAGAAATCCAGTACTGGCATACTCGCAGAATATAACATTTCTTTGTAGATACCAGACTAAGGGGGACTAAAAAACAGTGTTCTTAGTCATTTGAAAGCTGCTTAAAACAAGGATAGAAAAGCAATACAATTGTGACTAGGGCTTAAATTTTTGGTCTTTTCCTGGTGTCACTCTCAAACTGTTGCCTCATTATCAAAGAGCTGTGATAAACTCGTTTCTTATATACTTATTTCTTCATTTATCAAATTCTTAACAGTAAACAAATGGGAAACTTGGAGCATACTTAGAAGTTGAAATCCTAAATGATTAGTTGCTATTACCATCTTTTTGAAAACTCCAGAGACAAGCTACTTCTGTAGTATGGTTTCTGTAATCAGAGTACAGAGCACATTATGTAACGTTTTGAATAATGTGGAGATTTCAAGACTCAGTTCCAATCAAAAAACCTTTTGGATAACTGATGAAATTATGGGGTCAGGTGAGTACTAGATGCCACTCAGTTTTAGAGCTGGAAGCTATATGAGGTTTAGGTTCACACTGACTTCAACTGAAACAGAGTAAGGGACTTACATAAAAGCATGGTAACCATTTTGTCACCTTCTCTACACAAGAAAGGTTTCTTAATTCTTTTTGGTCTGTTTATTTCATTAATCTGGTAACAATGGAAGAACTTTCCATCATACAGCTGCATTTAGATCTGAGATAGATCATATCTGAAACAAAACATAATAGAAGTATTACCTGAATTCTGTTGTTACTGTTAAAAAAAGATGTGAAAGGCTGCTTAGTCTTGTTAAGAAAATCTCCTCACTGGACAAAGCACTTGTTTTAAAACTATTTACTCCTGACTTGGCTCAGCAAATGTCGAAGTCTGAAATGTCAAAGTCTGAAATAGATATGGGTTAATTAGACATTTCTATATTTTTTTCTGGATTAGCTGTTTATTGTGTTTTTCATTCTCAGGCGGCATCTGTTTAAGATCTCGGTGAAACCAGTGTTTCACTAAGGATCTTAGTAAATAAATCTCCTTTTTCCACCCATGTCCTATAGTACTCATTCCAAATGCAGATCATGTCTAGAACTAACTGGCTTAGTCACTGGATGTCACTGTTGCAGCACTAAGAGCTTAGCTATTTTAGCTGGAAAAAGGAGGCAAGTATACTTGTGTGTATTTTATACATTCATTATTATTAAAGGATTGCATTCCTGCTCAGGTTGAAGTCAATGTGAATTTTATTGTAGGTTGAATATTTAGAAATGTTCAGGCCTGAAGATAAGTTATGCTTTCAGTGGAGACTATTCTACCTGTGGCTTTTAAGTTTTAAAAACCTGTTTCTATTTAAATTAAAAATATGTCTTTTCTTAGTTTTTTGTTTCTGCTGCTCTAATAACAGTTTAATTTCTGAATACATTTTCATATATACACAGTGTACATAATTCTGGTGCTACATACATACACATATATATACACACTAGTACCAGAATTACATACATATTTATGTATATGTATGCACATATAACATCAACATAAGATTTTTTAAAACTTTACAAAATCATTTTCTTGGTAGGGTCATATAAGCAATCCATTTAAATGATTAATTACTGCAAAAATAAAACACCTACTCTTTGCCTTGACAAACCTGAGGGAAAGTTAACATCAAGAGAAACCAATCTACATGCTCACAGTTTTGAAAAATTTAATAACTTATGCATGTGAGTAAATAGGTTAAAAACTCAGAGTCAGACTTCTTACAGGGGTTTTCCAAAACTTCTTGAAATTTATTAAGTCAGCACCGAAGTTATCAGCTGAAAATATACTATCGTAGTATCATTTAACAGTTTCCAACTCTTATGTAAATGAAACAAAACAAAAAAAAAATGGAACCTGGTTTTAAATAGGCAGCCACCAAACAAGCAGAACTTCCTATTCATTGGACTTTCTACTGATTTCTCAGAAAGCTGTGAGCATGCCTGTACTTCCTTCATCTTGACAGATGATGTATAGGAATGAAAGCTATTTTCTCTGTAGTGAATTTGGCTGGGAGACACCAGTTACAGATACTTCTATGAATAGAACAGAGGTCACCTATGCCATTTTGTTTTTTGATATGTCAGCTTCACACAGGTTGAATCCTCCTCTATGTTATGGCTGGGGAATAAATGAAGAAGGTACAGGAGATGCTCAAACCACGATGTAATGAACAACAACAGGAGTTTCACAATATGCTTTCAGAAAAGTATTTTGAGAATATGAGTAGAGTGAAGGAGATGGCAACTGAGGGCACCACTATCAACTGCCAGTTCTGGGAAGCCTATGCTAGTAATGAAGCATTTACCAGCAGACGTGCCAAACCTGTATCCACCCCTTAGTCCCTGCTGCTGCAGTGTCAGATCTGCTTCCTTCTGTTCACACTACCTCAACACTGTGCTGTACCCTTTTGCCGAGAGTGCATTTCAGTATCCTTGCTCCTCTTGTCATTTCTGATCTATCACCTGCTGACTCCTAATGTCTAAACCAGAAATAGGAAGGCAATCCAAGCACATAAGCAGGAAACCTGTTTCCCAGCCCTACTGCGCCGCTAAAAAAAGAAAAGAAAGCATTACCAGCTACTGCAATAAAGACCTGCGCTCCCTGAGGCTAGCTGCTTCCTCACCAATTTGCTGGCTTACAGCCTGCCAAGTGTTCATCTGGGGAGGAAGAGACTTCTCTAGGAGATATAGAGAGGGCAAAGGTTTGGGAAGTGCTGCATAAGCTTTGGCTGTCTTTAACTGCTATCCATTATCTAAGACATTTCTAAAGTGAACAAGCTCTGAAAGTGTTCTCTAAAGAAATCATTAGGAAACTAAAACCAGCCAGTTGTTCCTGTGTGACAGTTATTGCTGTGCACTTGCTTACGAGAGAATGGAAGACAATTATTTACAGTGTTCACAACTCTTACAAGGTACAGAACAATTATCTGCTCTTTGCCATGTTCCTGCTATCCAAGAAGCTGGGAACAATATGTATTTCTTTCCCAGAAGACAGAATGTTAATCCATCTTCATGTTGCCTAGTAGTAAGAAAAAAATCTTATTCTTCCAGTATTATTACTATTTTTTCCATTAATAGAGAATAAGAAATGATAAGCAGGTTAGACACAGGCAGGAAGTCTAAATATCAGTCTATATTTCAAGGAAGTGGGAAGTACTGGATTCAAACTTGAAAAAAACAAAGCATGTTCAAAGTCCAGTATCATACAGTTTCAAAGCTAATCAGGTAAAAGAAGATTTTGTACACCAAAATGCCGAAGCTCATGATGCGATACCTACAAGTTGCATGTCACAGGTCTAGTGAGACTGCTCTAGGTAGGGTAGACCCCTTCCAAACTCATTAAGTAAGACCTACCTTATATGACATCAAATTATTCAATGGTAATGTTATTTGCTCCTTTCTTTTGTAGCAAAATAACTTCAACTAATATGCTGGATTCAAAACATCCCTTATGTGCAACAGTTTTGTGATGCACACGCAAAATGATGTGATGCAGCAAAAACCCAAAACAAATTCTTTGCAAGATTGTCTGTCTCAGGAGATAGGAAATGGAACATAATGCCTTTCACATGAGTCTTCCATTTGGGCTTGATTGTTTCAAAATGAAGAGCAAACATCTGGGATGCTGACCAGCCAAAATCACTTTAGTGTGTGCCTAAAGGAAGTGTCTTTAAAACCAGAAAAACTCATAACAGGTTGCTACAGAAAATTGTTCCTACTGCTGCGTTCTTCTCATCTAGCAAGTTCAGACTAGTTGCCCTGGTAAGTAAGTGGATGACGGAATTAAATGAAACTGAACCCACAATAGTTCCTTAATAGAATTCATGACAGTTCATGTGAAAAATCTACTAATAGTACTACCAGAGGACAAGTCAGCTGTGAAACTGAGAGTGTAGTCTAAGGAAGACTGACAACAATGTAATGATCCTGTTTCACCCATTAGAAAAAAAACAGTATTTATAGGTGCTTCATGGTGACTAAGTAGGTCCTCAGTGCATTGTAGCTCAACAGAATTCTTCAGAATACTCACAAAAACTGTATTTACAATGTATGGAAACCTATGCGACTTCTATGGAAAAATCCAAATTTAATTTCCATAGAATCCTAGTTTACTGAGTGGCAAACTTTTAAATGGCAAGAATATCCCTCTGCAATGTTGTGATCACCTTTCCTGAATTAGCCATTTTAATAAGAAAACACGTGGAGAAGGAGGATTTTTTCATAAAGCTCGTGTGCTCTTGATAAAAGAAGACTAAAAATTACTCTGTATTTAATTTGATCCTCTGCAATCTCTTTCCAGCACCATACAAATCTCCTCTAGATTCTGGCAGAAGCCTGACAGCTTATTTAATTTCTTTACAGCATGTGGGATCATACGGGTGATATTTTTGCTCCCTTACGCTACAGGGTTAACAAAACCTGCCCTCAGTGAAGACACTGTAATACACATACTCTGCTCTAATACATTAGGTAACTATTCTAATACAAGTGTAAAAATTTTTCACAGAATAATTCTCATACAAACAAGTTGCAATTGCTTACATCTGTGTTTCAAGGAAGCTGTTAATGCAAACTACTAGCAGTAATTCAAACATTGAAATGGTTTCCTCTCAATACTTAAATGTAAATTGAACTATCTTTCACAGTCACCAGAGTGCTCTGTTGGACCATATTGAATTAAAGATATTTAAATATTCACCCCAACAGAATTTTGCTGCCAATGTTCTTTCAATTTTGTAGCTTGTTGGAGAAATAACTGGTATATACAAGACACTTTTTTTATGGTGGCTTTTCATCTATCTAGAAATTCATATAAAATTCAACCAAGTTAATTTTTCCTTCAAATGCTTTGTAATCATATAAAATTAAAAATAAACCCAAAACCACTTATACAAAAATATTACAATTATTGAAATGGAATAATTAGCTTTCTTGGAAGCTATGTGTAAAAGAAAGTATGCTAATATTAGGTTGATTGAAAATTTTCAATTTCAGATCTTTTTGATGGAAAACTACGTGTTTATTATATACTTCCTTCCTCCTGCCCTGGAGTACACTGACATGAACAGATTTCAGCCAGGAATGAAAACTAAGAGAAAAGCTATGTATTCAAGAGAAACAGTTTCCGAATACTAACTTCCTTTAAAAAGGCTCTGTTCATTCTGTTGTTTCTTCCAGTTTCATTTAAAAAAAAAACAATTGTGGAGTAAGATCTTATCCATTGTGCAAATGGATCAGAATCTAAACTAGGTTAGTAAAATAACCAGTCAGTATATGTGATCTTCAAAGTAGAAGATCTCAAATTAATCTTTCTTAGCCACCATTTGCACCACAATCAAATTGATGCTGGTGAAATTAAACTCAATAGGACACACTGACTGACTGAGTCCGGAAGACTGACACTTGTCTCAGCAAGTCAATTTAGTGAAAGGAATGTCAGCTAAGGAAGCATAACGAATGGTTGAATGTGTCAATTGAGAAAAGCAACAACAAAATAAAGTGTGAAATTTGAAGGTAACTGGCACCACTTTTTGTTGTTAAGGTTACCACCTCCAGCAGTGAGAGGTCTGTTACATTCTAATACCTCTATCTATATGCAACCTTGAGCTGCTGTGGAGAAATATAGCAGCTGACTAGTACATATGCTTTATATTATGGTTCATGTTTGCATATGTGTGTGGTTGGGTTAATGTTCAAAGGACACATCAGACACAAAATGTGAATGTCTGAAAAACTTCTGTTGACTCTCTTGTTAAATGCCCACTTCTGTATGTGAAGTTCTATGCCTGTGGCTTCTTGTATAGACTAGAAATGTAAGTACTGGTAATAGCATGGCTGCCAGACGTAGAACACATTGCTAAGGTGACTGTCTCGAGAGGGGACGCCTGCAGTGCCTGACCGGGGGGTGGCTCGGTGCCCAGGAGCATCGACTTGGGGCAGCAACAGGCACCGAGAGAGCCTCAAGTCCTCGACAGGGCTTACCCAGGAGCTGTCAGCTCAGTGGACGCGAGCAGCTGACTCAGAGGGGGCGGTGCCAGGAGGAGCGGCACCAGCTATGAGGGGTTAAAAACCTGCCCCAGGGAGCGCGAGCGACTAGGAGCGAGGCGACCAGGGCGGGTTCGAGGCAGCTTGGGAGGACAAACTGGGTGGGTTCGAGGCAGTTTGCGCAGCAGTTCGCGCGGGCAGGCGAGCAGGATGCTGAGACCTCGCCGTATGAGCAGGGCTCGGCCTGCAAGCTCTGCTCTGGCTGCCCCGGCAGTGGCCAGTGTAGGCACCCAGACAGAAGGGAGGCTGCAGTGCAGAGCTCGGGGTGTAGAGAGCACATGCGCTGCTCTCCTGAGGAGAGGGTGTGCAATGGGCACGACTGCACTTGGTGCTCCCTGGTAGAGGTCCTCCTGCAGCAGGTGGCTGAGCTGCAGGGCGCTGTTACTAGGCTGAAAGGTGTCAGGGAAGCTGAGGGGAAACAGCACTGCTTGCTCCAGGACCAGACTGTGCAGGGGCCTCAAGTGTCTGCTGTCACTAATGCTGGAAAGGAGGCTGCCAACCCAGGAAGCTGGGAAACAGTAACAGAAAAAAACAACAAGAAAAGGAGGAAGAGGGCAATTAAAAGCAAGGGGCATCCTCCTAAATCTGTTGTTCCTACCCAGAACCGCTTTGCTGTCCTGCAGGGAGCTGATGAGGAACCACACTCCCACCAGGAACAACCGGCTAATGCACTGGTAAAGATCACTACTGGTGCTGCCAGGAAAAAGTGTTGGGTAGTAGTAGTAGGGGACTCTACTCTGAAAAGAACAGAGGCACCCATCTGTTGGCCTGACCCAGGCTCAAGGGAGGTGTGTTGCCTACGAGGGGCTCGGATCAGGGATGTTGCAGAGAAGCTGCCTGCTTTAGTTGGTCCTACTGACTATTACCCACTTCTAGTGATCCTTGTGGGTGCTACCAATATAGATAGCAGTAGCCCAGAGAACATAAAGAAGGACTACAGAGCTCTGGGAGAGGTGGTTAGGGGCTCTGGAGCGCAGATTGTCTTTTCATCAATTCTCCAAGATACAGGGCAGGACCTCAAAAAGGCTAGGAGGATTGGCGAGGTTAATAAATGGTTAGAAGGGTGGTGCTATAGTCAGGGGTTTGGGTACCTTGAACATAGGAGTCAATTTAGTAGGCCACGACTACTGGGGGCTGGTGGAGCTGATCTGACAAAGAAAGGGAAGAGTGGATTTGGTAGGAGGCTTGACAGATTGGTCAAGGAAGCTTTAAACTAGATGTGTTGGGGGAGGGGGCATCATTCCATCCCAACACACCCAGTCACTGGCCAGCACCTATAGTAAACGTTCAGAGCAATGTAGAGATATTGCAGCTGCTCCAGCCAATGAGCCGGCTTCAACTGGAGCTTGGCTCAGATGCCTCTATACAAAGGCCCGTAGCATGGGGAACAAACAAGAGGAATTAGAGATGTGTGTACGTCTATGGGGGTATGATATCATAGGCATCACAGAAACATGGTGGGATGGCTTCTATGACTGATGTGTTGGAATGGAAGGTTACAGGCTCTTTAGGAAGGACAGGCCCAGTAGGCGGGGAGGGGGAGTTGCTATTTATGTTAGGGATAGGCTGGAGAGTATGGAACTCTGTCTGGGGACAGGTGAGCAGTCGACAGAGAGTTTGTGGGTCAGGGTTAAAGGGAGAACAACGATGGGAGACATTATTGTGGGGATCTGTTACAGACCGCCGGACCAAGAGCTCTCGGTGGATGAAGTGCTCTGTAGACAGATAGGAACAGCCTCACACTCGCAGGCCCTTGTTCTCATGGGGACCTTCAGCCACCCTGATATCTGTTGGAGGGATGGTATGGCCCGGCACAAGTGATCCAGGAAGTTCCTCAATTGTGTGGAAGACAACTTCTGCAAGTAATTGAGGAGCCGACAAGGAGAAGTGCCATGCTTGACCTTGTGCTCACCAACAGGGAAGGGCTGGTTGGAAATGTGATGCTCCTGGGCAGCCTTGACTGCAGCGATCATGAGATGGTAGAATTTGAGATCCTCAGGACAGTGAGAAGAGTGTGCAGCAATCTCACTTCCCTGGACTTTGAGAGAGCAGACTTTGGCCTCTTCAGGAACCTGCTCAGTAAGGTTCCATGGGATATAGCCCTAGATGGCAGGCGGGCCCAAGACTGTTGGTTGATATTCAAGGATCACCTGCTGCAAGCTCAGGACCGATACATCCCTACTAGAAGGAAGTGCTGCAGGAGGGCCAGGAGACCTCCTTGGATGGATATGGAACTGCTGAGGAAAATTCGAAGGAAAAAAGAGGCTTCTAAAAGGTGGAAGCAAGGACAGGTGGCCTGGGAAGAATACAAGAATGTTGTCCAGGAAGTGAGGGACCAGGTTAGGAAATCTAAGGCCCACTTAGTATTAAACTTGGCTAGGGATGTTAAGGATAACAGGAAGGGATTCTATAGGTACATTGTGAATAAAAGACAGGCTAGGGACAACGTGGGCCCTCTCTAGAAACTCTCGGGAGAACTGGCAACCCTGGATTTGGAGAACGCTGAGGTTCTTAACGACTTCTTTGCCTCAGTCTTCACTGGAAAATACTCTGACCACACCACTCAAGTCTTGGAAGGCAGACGCAGGGACAGTGAGAATGAAGTCGCTGGGCCCACTGCAGGAGAGGATCTGGTTCGAGACCATCTTAGGAACATGAACATATATGAGTCCATGGGACCTGATGAAATCCATCCGCGGGTCCTGAAGGAGTTGGCAAATGAAGTTGCTAAGCCACTGTCCATCATACTTGAAAAATCATGGCAGTCAGGTGAAGTTCCCAATGACTGGAAAAAGGGAAATATAACCCCCATTTTCAAGAAGGGGAAAATGGATGAGCTGGGGAACTACAGACCAGTCAGCCTCACCTCTGTGCCTGGCAAAATCTTGGAGTGGATTCTTCTGGAAGGCATGCTGAGGCACATGATAAACAACAAGGTGGTTGGTGACAGCCAGCATGGCTTCACTAAGGGGAAATCCTGCCTGTCCAGTCTGGAGGCCTTCTATGATGGGGCTATGGAACTGATGGACAGGGAGAGAGCAGTTGATGTCATCTACCTGGACTGGTGCAAAGCATTTGGCACTGTCTCACATGACATCCTTGTCTCTAAGTTGGAAAGACATCAATTTGATAGGTAGAACGCTCGATGGATAAAGAACTGGCTGGATGGCCACACGCAAAGAGTTAGGCTCGATGGCTCAGTGTCCATCTGGAGACCAGTAACGAGTAATGTCCCTCAGGGATCAGTGTTGGGGCAGGTCTTGTTCAACATCTTTGTCGGTGACATGGACAGTGGGATTGAGTGTGTCCTCAGCAGTTTTGCCGATGACACCAAGCTGTATGGTTGGGTTGATACGTTGGAGGGAAGGAATGCCATCCAGAGGGACCTTGACACGCTTGTGAGGTGGGCTGATGCCAACCTGAAGAAGTTTAACCACAACAAGTGCAAGGTCCTACACCAGGGTCAGAGCAATCCCAGGCACAGCTACTGGTTGGGCAGAGAAGAGATTCAGAGCAGCCCTGCGGAAAAGGACTTGGAGGTGTTGGTTAATGAAAAAAAGAAAGCCAACTGTATCCTGGGCTGCATCAAAAGGAGTGTGACCAGCAGGTCGAGGGAGGTGATCCTGCCCCTCTACTCTGCTCTTGTGAGACCTCACTTGGAGTATTGTGTGCAGTTCTGGTGTCCTCAACATAAAAAGGACATGGAACTGTTGGAACAAGTCCAAAGGAGGGCCACGAGGATGATCAGGGGACTGGATCACCTCCCATATGAAGATAGGATGAGAAAGTTGGGGCTGTTGAGCCTGGAGAAGAGAAGGCTGCGTGGAGACCTCCTAGCAGCCTTCCAATATCTGAAGGGGGCCTATAGGGATGCTGGGGATGGTTTAGTGGGAAGTGCCCCTGCCCATGTCGGGGGGGTTGGAACTAGATGATCTTAAGGTCCCTTCCAACCCTAACTGTTCTATGATTCTATCTTAAGGTCCTTTCCAGCCCTCACTATTCCATGATTCTATGATTCTAAGAATTCAACACACTCTCCTCCAGGACACTGTGGAGGCTGCAAAATCATTCCATACTTCAAATGGTGTCGACAGGCCTCTACCATATGAAGCAGCATGAGGATTGAGCTGGAGTAATGTGAAGTGTATTTCCTATGGTCAGGACAAAGTAACTGTAAGTTTTAAGAGTGAATCATTTTCAGAAGATGCTTAGGTTAATTTTGCAGACTAAATTGGCGTAAACATCTCAATCATACTTTTAAGAAATAACTTCTCTTCTTTTGTATCCCCCAGAAGGGAACTGGGTGGTCTCTATTTGCATGTAAGTACAGAAACCTTCGAACTCCTGTTCTATGATTACATATCAGCTCCACAAAGGATGACTATGATAATTTAATCAGAAGTGTGACAAACAAAACATCTCTCTTATTTGTTTCCTTACTGCTGAACTGACAAAAATACTTAGAAGTGTGGATGCTTTGTAAATAAGAGAGTCTAGAATAGGTTACAGACCCAGAATAGGGTTAGGTTCATATATCAAACTGTAAGAAGAAGATTGTTTTTTCTGGACTTGCTCCAGAGATGTAAAATGATGTGTATACAGGCAAAAGCATTGTTAAAATTCAAGATTTTTCTTCACTTCTGTTAGTGTGGTGCAGGGAATGGAGGATGATGTCAAGTTTAACAAGAAAGCAAATCTGAGTCTTCCTCAGAATAATCAGTAGTTCATGAGAAGATTCTACTATATGATTTTCTCCCTAAGCACAAGGACCATTAGTTCAATCAGTGCTATTTCTCAGGATGTAATTTTCTTCTTTGTTTTACAGGTTATGTCAAAATTTTAGACATAATGAAGAATATGGTCATTATTTTGTCTGGTTTGTTCCATTTAAAGCAAAGATCTCACTGTTTTTTTGAACTGTGCTTTTGGAAACGAACTGTAGGCAGGTGGAAAGGCCAGCAGGTGGAAAGCCAGCTGGAAAGCAGAAGGTAAAAACAAAAAACAACTCAGAAAAAAGTTACAATTGCTAGAAGTAAGATACTAATTTATTTGAAGATGAATCCCTAGGGAGGTTTTGTAAGTATTTTTAGAAATAAAAATATTAATACTAAATTGGGTCATCCCCCATCCCCCCCCCCCCAGTAAACAGCTTATTTTTTTTTTCTGAAACTAAATTGCTTTTTGTTAAACATAGGTGATTCACATCATCAAAAGGAGGTCCTTTGATTTTTACAGAAAATATTCACTCTTCTTAAAAAAACCTCATTCTCAACTTTCAATCCTTTGCTCACATTAAATAGCAGAAAAAATATTTAATGGAATATTTGTGTGAATAATGGGCTACCAGTTATTCCTGCTTATAAATATGCACTGGATAATCAATGAAGTGATCTATTGAGTAAATACATTGCGTGGGCATAAGGCATATCAAGGGGCATATGCTTAAAACAGTAAATATTAGAGCAGTTTCTTGGTGATGTATTGCTGCTCTTTGGTAAAAAGAACAAAACCTTACAATATTTGAATTTGATTACTTGCTAATGATTTTGCAGAATTATTTGTGACTTAAGTGGTAGCTTTTATTACCATTAAAATGGGAAAATGATATTCCTTCCTCCATTGTTGTATACCAATCTAGTCTTTGTGCGTCTGAAAACAAAGAGAGTAACTGCCCCTCTGTAACAATGGCTGTACAGAGTGCATTGAGCCTGCAGGTTTCCTCCTAGCTTGCAAATGGACCTGTATGCTAATGCCTGCAAAATGTCTACAAAGAACCATTTTATCTTTTATTTCAAAATGGAATTGAAAATGTACAGTCTGCTCAGTGTAGCTTTATTATTATGTAAAAGAACCTGCTCTACTAGAGTACACACATCCAAGGTTACACAGTGGAGCAAGTTACTGGATGAAAATAGGATTTGTGATTTGTTTACTGGCTATCTATCTCCTATATGAAAAAGAACCACACTAGTACTCTGGTATTACGGTTGCTTCTTGTGATAACATTGCTCTTCATCCAGAATAAACCAAGTTTAAATAAAGTGGAGCACTGAATATTTACCACATCACAGGAATGGAGATACTCCAGCATCCCCTGGCAAACCTCTGCAGTCTTTTGGCTCTGACAGATTTTCAAGTCCACTGCTCAGAAAAGCAGCTCAATCCCCGGAGGGTGGGAAGGTATCTCCAGGGCTCTGCTGTGCCAGTGCATGGTCAGTATTTCATGCAGATCCTTAACATCACAGTTTTGTAGCATTTGCTTGATACTATAGATTTTTTTTATCTTCATATCCTATGCCTTTTTGGAATTAAACATATTAATCCAATTACAAAGGCTGTTCAGTAAATTGGATCATATGGAAACCTGTGTGATACAGCTGCTCTGTACATATGGAGGTCCCTATTAACCCTCAAGTCTGTAGTATGCAGAATCTCAAGCCAATATTTACACCACCATAACTTTTTCTGGAATGATATAACCCGATAAGGAGCTCTATTTTAATTACTGCTGTGGGTATAAACCTTAGGGCTTTGAAAACATAATCGAAACAAAACTAAAATTAAAACCTCTTGACTTGGTATCTCAGCAGAGGTCAGTAATAAATAGCTCACAGATTTGCTTTACCCTCAGAGAATGCTCTACTTAGAATTCTGGAGCACTCAGAAATATTCTGATTGCTTTAAAAAGCTCTCTTGAGGAGCTTCTGTATCTCTAGTAATAGAGCAGTTACTCATTAGGTCACTATCACCAGAAAAATATATAAAATTCATCCTCCTTACTCCCAGATTTGTCTCTATATTATTACTAAAGTCTTTGCAACACAGTTAATGTTCTCTACGTAGAGCAGCCTCCCATCTTAACAAATGCTTCCAATTATATATACTTAATTTTTGGAATCTACCATAGGAAACATGCAAGATATCATGACTGACTACAAAACTACCCCAAATTACAATTCACAGGTCCTAAAAGCACAAACAAAAATGTCAGATACAGAACATCCACCAGTTCTGCTGACGATTTCCATTATCTAATCTGTTCCATCACTAAAACTGCTTCAAAGAGGGAACAGTCATTTATTAAACAGTAGTGAATCCTACTGTACAGAAAAGAAGGTTCTGTGTGCTGTATGCACATAGGGAAATTCTGCTTGTAAGAAGCTCATTTGAATCTAAGACAGATTTTAAAGAGAAAATTCCAAATTAATACTAGAGCTAATGGAGACATAATGCATTTGTGTTTTTAGGATCAATTCACAGGTCACTATCTGTCTCCATATTCTGTGGCTGACAAAGAGGATTTATTGTTCTGATTAAAAAGACAAATATCTTCCTTCTTAACAGATTGACTTTTGATAACTGTTACTGCCCATAGTTTTAGACATAGAATCATAGAATCATAGAATCATAGAATAGTTAGGGTTGGAAAGGACCTGAAGATCATCTAGTTCCAACCCCCCTGCCAGGGGCAGGGACACATGATGGAGAAGAGAAAATAAATACCCAAAAAGAGGGTTTCTTTTTGTTTAATATTAGGTGCCCTGTTTAGCCATGGCTGCTGCAGCATTCAAAGCGAAAATACCAGAAACCTTTGTTTGAGTTAACCTGTTTTCTTAGGATAAGGAACAGATAAAAGATTTCACTCTATTATCTATAATAAGAAGATCAATGGATGCTTATATTTATAATACTATCACTTATTTTTGAAAAATAAAAAGAGGTGATAAAGGAGTAAGTTTCTCTGATTGCTAAGTCCTTCCCCTCTCCCTGACCGATCACTGTAATTTTTGACTTTTTTATTTTTTCTTTGTTTAAGTATTCAGGCTTTTTAAAGTGACTTGTAGTCACACAAATTCCTTGGCTGAGAGTAAGTCAGGTCTTAATCAGTTACACTGATTAAAACTCCAGAAAAGACAGGCCTTTCCAGACAATCATAGAAAAAAAAGAAAGTAATTTAATTGAAAAAGAGAAATAGTTATACAGAAGCATATCTTAAAAAGCGCCAGATTAACTGTATCATTAAATTAAAATCAATTTTGATTTATTCATATTGCTTTTTCAAAATATACTGTAACTGTTCAGTGCTTCCAGGGATAATCCAAGGGTTTTTAGAAAATATATATCAGTTCAGGACTTTTGAATACCCAGACCTGAGATAATTGCTCTATTTTGACATTGACCTAATTGCTCTTTTTATAAGATCAAGTAGTGATATGACAAGGAGGAATGACTTTAAACTTAAACAGGGTAGATTTAGGTTAGACATCAGGAAGAAGTTCTTTGCTGTGAGGGTGGTGAGGTGCTGGCACAGGCTGCCCAGAGAAGCTATGGCTGCCTTATCCCTGGCAGTGCTCAAGGCCAGGTTGGAAGGGGCTTGAAGCAACCTGGTCTAGTGGAAGGTGTCTCTGCTCATGGCAGGGGGTTGTAAGGTTTAAGGTCTCTTTCCAGTATCTGAAGGGGGCCTGTAGGGATGCTGGGGAGGGACTCTTCATGAGGGACTGTAGTGAGAGGACAAGGGGTAAGGGGTTAAAACTTAAACAGGGGAAGTTTAGATTGGATATGAGGAAGAAATTCTTTACTGTAAGGGTGGTGAGGCACTGGAATGGGTTGCCCAGGGAAGTTGTGAATGCTCCATCACTGGCAGTGTTCAAGGCCAGGTTGGACAGAGCCTTGGGTGGCATGGTTTAGTGTGAGGTGTCCCTTCCCCTGGCAGGGGGGTTGGAACTGGATGATCTTAAGGTCCTTTCCAACCCTAACTATTCTATGATTCTTCCAGCCCAAACCATCGTACGATTAACTTGAGCAAGCTAGTTATTTAGCAAGGTACAGAACAAGCTACCCTAGCTGGTAATAGGTAGGGTATTCTAAAATTCTAGGGTATTAAGTTCTAGAAAACAAAGTAAATTAAGAGGGAGAAAAGTTGAAAAAGAAAATAATCATTGACATTAGGGTAAGTATAAAAGTATAGCCACTGAGGAATTAAGAAAACCCTTCAGCATTATCTGATGCTGTGAAAATACAGAATAAGCCTGCTTTGCATGAATGAAATTTGAAAGTAATAATTGTACCACAGGCTTTTAACCAGCATGAAATATGCAAATTGAAGTCATTAATAAGCAATTTTATACATAGACAAGATGTGATTCAAATGGAGCTAGTCTTAAGCAAAGCAAGTCATTTCTGTCACTGCATAGGGTGAGCCCATGTACTGCTTTCTGCATGCTTAATGAGAAAGACCAATTTGATGGCCAAGGAATTAAGTAACTTCTGTGCCTCACAGCTCTCAAGCCAAGCAAAAAGGAGACCAATAATAATGACAGTCCTGGACAACTGCAGCAGAGCTTTATAAAATTTTCTATTTTGTTGTTTTTTCACATGTACATTTCCACAAACTCCACAAGTCTATATGAATACACAATCTATTTCAGCAATGCAGAGCAGAGAACTAGGTCCTAACTGGTTATTTTTACACAGGATGTTTTGAACAGTGTGCTCACATTTCTGGCTGGTAATGAAAAGCCACATTCTTTGCACACAATTAAGCTAAAAGGTAATTTTCTTTAATTTAAATACAGGATCTAAATAGAAGATATTGTGAACGTCAATAAACATCACATTTATGAAGCAAAGCATCGCTGGTTCTTGCTTGTCACTATTACTAATCAGTGTGATAGCAGGTTTGTTGGCTGAGACTCAACTTAGACACTTTTATGATCAGAGAGTAGTATATTTTGAATGCTATGCTTTTAGATATTGATAATGAGTTTCGGCGACAATCAAACAATAAAGAAACACAACTGGTTGCCATGGCCTAAGAAAAGGGAAGATACTAACAAATTCTGCTTACATAGAGTGTTCAAGCTTATGGATAGAGTGTGTGATATCTTAAATAATTCTATGGCTCCTAGAAGGCCAAAAGCCAAAAGCAGTTCTACAGCACAACTGTCAGGTTTCAAGCTTCAGTAACACCAAAGCATTAAACTAGGAGCAGAACAGACTATTTCCTGGCCAAAGCTCCAATATTCCTTTTCCTCAGTCTTGGACTACAGTACAAAGTTTATAGCATAGGTTTAATCCTGCACAGGCTCCCCACTGGGACTTATCCTGCTACACCCAGAGCAACATCTGTTCTTAATTAGGCATCAGAGAGTTTGAGGAAAAGGAATTCTTCTGGGTTCAGTTAGAAAACAGACATAGACTCTTCCTGGTGAATAACCTTATCCTCTTTATTCTTGGTGCTGGAGGAGCCATTTAACTCCCCATTGCCACTGTGTCCTCAGGCAGCATTGCAGCATTTGTATTAATCCCTTAAAAAAAAAAAAAAAAAAAAAAAAAGGCACAAGAAGCAAGGGCTGCGAATTCTTTTAGTTTCCAATGACACAACATGACAGCTTACATATTTTTGTTTCCTCTTTTCTCCACTGCTCAAGACCTTTCCAAACCTGTCATTTTCTAACAGAGATAAAATAGTGACATTCACAGAAGAAATTTTTGTCCAAAGAAAATATAAAGCCCAATATAATAACATTAAAATAGAAAATATATGTAAAAAAATTATCTCTCAGAGACATAATGCTGCAGAAACAGCTATTATAACTAAATATCTCCTATTACAAAACACGAAGTTCTGCAGTGATGTTTCCTTGTATCGTCTGGCATCAGTCTTGTTTGTTATACTAAAGGGGGCAATTCCTCCTGTAGTTATGACAATTCCCCTTACTACTGACTATAGCACTTGACTAGGAAGACCAAATCCTTTCTTTTTCTCTGTGCCCATTGGAGATGGAAAAAGTCTATTACAGTAAGTTTATCCTTCCTACAATTTTTAAAAAAACGTGTAATACACTTAAATATATCACATTCTCGAACTGGTGCTAGTGGAAATACAATCCCTGTAATAAAAGTAATTTCAGAACGGATAATTCAATATGTTTCATTAGTTTAACTACAGCTCAACAGCAAATAGCACCAACACTTCATAAGAAGCAATGCAAATGTAGTAGCAAAAGTCATTTAATTATAATTTAAAAGTAAAATTTAAGCCAATAGGATAAGAAAACATTTGGGCAACAGTCACTGGACTATCTTTGATGCAAATGTTAGGTTATTTTCTTGCATTTAACCATGATAATTCTAACTACTGAGTCAATTTTTCATTAAACTGCCAAGAAGTCTCTGAAATTAACATACACAGAAGTCTGAACAAATATAGAGTTTATAAGCCTTACAGATAACAACAAACCTGCAATTAAACCTGGAATGTTTGGAAGTGCAATAAAGGTAGTTCTTCAGGAAACACAAAGCATGTAAGAAAGAAATTTTCTTCTAGCTCACATCCATGGAATGATCTTTTTTGGTGGCTTATCTTTTATTATTATAATTTTGAGATGTTCCAGCTTGCAGATTTTTAATCTGAGTTTCAGTTTGTGTGCCTGGAATGCAATTTTCTCATTAAAATGTAACCATGCAGCCAACTTCAGGGTTTGCCTGCAGTTTCACTGGACTTTGAAATTAACTCCAGAGCAAAAAACAAAGTTCTAATTACTTATAAAAAAAACCTTGATACATGGAAAAACAATAAATTATCAGCTAATGGGGAACACTTTTCTTTTTATTTGGTCTTTTTTGTCACCCACAGATCATTGACCACTTCAAGTACTCTGTCAGCATTTGATTTGGCTAAATTTCAACAGAAATTATGTACTACTGCTAATTAATAACAAAAAAATTATGAGGTCAAGAATGAAAACTGGAACATTGAAGCAAGATTCAATGTCTGGCCCCATGCACTTCTATATTTCAGTATTTCAGTAGCCAGTGTATATACTGAAGATAGTGTTTAAGTAATCAGTTACTTTAATTTCAGTCTCAGTCTTAAAGTGCATCTTGTTGTAGGAAGAAGTCCACCAATTCCAGACAACCAGACAGTGACTAAAATGCAGATCAAATGTTGGAAGCCCATTTTGAGAAGTGTGTCTATACAAGCCTTCCACCTTCTGGCATAGAAACACACAAGTAATTATTTATATGATTTCCACAATGTGGATTTCCACGTGATTCACAAATACATTACAGATAAAATGTTACACACTATGCCTGTGAGTTCTGAACATGTATTTGATTTCAATGGTACTGTAAGCTTTGACAAAAATATCACATGCCATCTAAATGATATGTAATTTACTATATGTTGTTTCTATCTATACACTATCTCTAAAGTTAAAAAAGAACAGAAAAAACCTTTAGAAATTATTTCTTTAGGAGTCATTTTGGAGTTATTTCTTTCAATTTTTTCTCAGACAAGTTAGCAGAAAGATTCTACTTTATTCAAATACATCTTCTAACTTGGCAACAATGTAAAGTGACAGAAATGTCAAAAGGAAAGCAAAAGTTACTTAAGTTTTGACAATAGAAGGCAAAATTTGAAGCACTGAGACTAGTAGCTCCAGCTGAGATGCTCATTACCCAGAGAAAGTGTTTTATTCTTCACCTACCACTGACGGCCCTAAAGAAAGGCAGCCCTCATCACAGAAAGCTATATGTAATCATGTCACACCAAGAGCTTGAAGGCTTGAAATTAAAGCAGGTTACCACATTTCTTTTCTTAGAATCCTACAGTATTGAGAAAAATCCCCTAGCATAGACTGAAAGAATAAACCCAGAGAAACAGATTTCCAGCCTGAAAAAAGAAAGGAAAAAGTAATACAAATAGTAGCACCAGCTTCATGCTGACCCTCTGTGTTTTCTTCTCTTGTACTGTACTTTGGCTTTTGCTTCAAATCATTCCTTTCACAACAATAATTCAACAGTATCATCAGAGAAACTGAGAGACTCAGAACACCGAACACACCTGCCATTCAAATATTAAAAAATGCTGAAGAATCCCAAAAGTTATATAAAGCAAGTGAATGAGAGCAATATACAGAAAATATCAAAACCAACTCTTATCATTTAAAATTGAGGTACTGGGAAAATAATAATAAACAAAAAAAAGTATAAAGGCTTTTCCTCCCTGGTGTTTTATTCCTCCTATTTATGGATAATTATTTATTTTTTTTTAAATATCACTGCTTTCAGTTAAGCAATGCTGTCATTGATGAGGTCACTTAATGTTTTGCTTAAGGCAGATATATATGCACCCTGATGTGTAATACTACCATATTGCCTGTCTTCACTACCCTCTTATAAGAACATGACCAAAATATAGGAGAAAAAACACTACAGAAGCATGTGAATATTTTTTACACAAAGGCTAGGGCCCTGCAGTCGCAAACAGCTGGGTCTGTCAAACAACTCAGCTAGTCCTCAATCCCACCAGCTCCTGAATGACAGGACTGAAAACCTGGCTTTACACCACAAAAGCTAGCCAGATTTTACTCACCTACTAAAATGTAAGAAAGATTGAGCTCTAAATCCCCAGTAAAGTATACCTTTCACAGATTAAGACCTGGTTTGGGGCTTTGAGCCAAGGAGTCTATATTAAACGGTTTAATGAATTCTTCTCTTGTGTACTCAAAACACCTGACATGCCTGAATTCTAAAGGACATATTTCCTCTGTTTTGCAATTGAAACATGCTACAGCTTTTATTTCTTCTTATTTCTTTGCACAGTTGCTAATACCTAGTAATAGATAATAAAAACAGACAGACAAGATATTTTCACCCTCCAATTTATCCTGTTATAGAATCCTGACCACAGAATTTTTATTAATTCTTTTTCTAAATTCAATTACTGGCTATATGATATTTTTGAAATGCATATCTAATCTTCATTTAAACATTTATGATCATGAAAAGTGTCCAGTGTACTTTCACAAATACATCTGGTGACTGATTATCGTCACCACATGCATGTTACTTCTAAACAGAATATTCTAATCTCAGTTCCTACAAAAGTAGCAGGGTTATGAAGTCAGCTATCAGAAATTTATTCCTAAATTATTATAGGTGGACAAAGATGAGATGATTTTGATTGTTATTAGAATACAAGTTATTTAATTTCTCATCTTTACTTGTTCATTTCCTCCACAATGAATACCGGCTAATAATTGAAGTTACCAGGAGTATTGCAATTGGTGCTTCTGGTGCTATCAAAAGCCTAACCAATTTTCAAATCAGTTCAGCAAAAATAAAACAGAGCCAGACAAACATGCTAGCTACAAAATAATGTTGTAACTAGGTCATTTTTCTGCAGTTTCTTCATATGTTAAAGCACAAATCCCTCAAAAGTCAGATGCTCAAATAGCAGTACAGCTTCAACTAGGGATTTTGGATCAATTCAATTCAGTCCCAAATAATGTCCACTGAATGGCTGCTCTGTGATAGAGTGAAATAGGCAAGATTCAGCTGACATCCTACAAGATGAAACAGACTAACTTATTGACAGGCACTTTACCTGGATTGGAATATAACATTAAAGAGTTATTAAGAAATTGTGGAAAAGGAAGACATAAATACAATAATGCCTTCTGCAACTTTCAACTGGGTGCAGATTCCGTAGAACTACAGAAAAGGGAAGCTATAATAATTAACATTCCATAGTGATTATGGATTTCCCAGTACAAATCTAAAGTTACAAGACTGCTGTCATATAAGATACTGATACTGTTTTGTAAACATTCTTTGATTTCAGCTATTGCAGTATGTCTTAACACAGATGCAGTTAAAAGGCTTACTGCAAAAAAGAAACAAAGCCCTTAAAAGAACTCAGAAGAACTGCAAAAGAGAAACTTTCACATTTTTTTGTGCATCAAGATGAAAGGTTTGTACAGCTAATGTACAAACTGTAATCTTACAATTGCACTGTAATCTTATTTAAAAAAAAAAAAAAAAGGATCTCTCTAACCTAAATTTCTCTCTGCAAGGCTATTAAATCATGTCTACATACAGATTAACAGCTACCTAAATTATCATAAATGAATTTAGGAAGGAAAGCATCCTTTAAATGTGGATATGGTGTACAAGTAGAGATGATTTACCATGAAACAGCTTTCAATCAGAAAATGGTAACCCATTAACCAAACTTTTCTTGGGAATATACTAATAGAATGCTACAATCAAATCTATGCAAAAGTCCAGAAACTGAAGACACATGCCAGAAGTGCCAATATCTCAGCAATTAGGGCCTTACTTGAAAGTAAAAATTGTCTCAGGCAAGTGTTCTACTTACCAGTCTGCTTTTTTGTCCTGTCACTTAGAAACATAAGAGTAGCAGTAATATGAGAGGTCAGGGCTTTCCCCTGCCAGAGCAAAGCAAAGTTCTGAAACCGCTATTAAAAAAAAAAAATTAAATGGGAAACTCATCTCAGTAATTAAACATCTGTAAACTGTTGGTTCTTACACAACACAGAAGGTTCTTTCCTTTTGTTTTTCCAAAACTTTTTAAAAGCTTGTACTTAAGCTCCAGAAAATTATAACTTATCCAGTGCTAGAAATGGAAGTGTGTTCCTTCCAACAGCTAGGTGCATCATTATTTCAAAGGATCATTTGTCTACAGCAGCAAAAATTATTGCCTTATGGTATATGTCATACTTGAAGCTATAACAGAAGAAAGAGAACTGAATACTTAAAGCTTTATCTTTCTTTAGTGTTATGTGACGATAGTACTAAAACTGCGTGAGACATCTTCAGGTTTTTATTTATTTTAAATTTACATCTCCAGCATTAGATGATGAATGGGTTCTGAAATCACTGGGAATTGCAACAATGCTAGTGAAAATCAGGTGCCCTTTTGCCTCCCTCTCTGCCTGAATTTACTGTTAGGACTGGAGAATGGAAATGTATAAATCCAGGTATGATCATAAAAGTGGCAAAAATGAAAACTAGCAAAGCAAATGAAGTTGGCAAATCAGCCACGCAGCCGCTCACTCACTCCCTCCCCTTCCTCCCCCCTGCTCCTGGAGGGATGGGAAGGAGAATTGAAAGAATGTAACTCCCATGGGTTGACATAAGAACAGTCCAGTAACTAAGGTCAGCAGGTGGTGAGCGGTTGCATTTTCTTCCCTTGTTACTTCCGTTATCATTATTATTATTGGTGGTAGCAGTAGTGGTTTTTCTGAGTTACAGCTGAGCTTAAACCACTATAGTTCTTTTTGGCGCCCAACATGTGGCACAAAGGGTTGAGATAATGACAGATCTGACCAGAGTGTGTCTAATTGTATGTGTGATAAGCATTCATTGTTTCAGATTAATAGTCACTTGTCACAATGCTGATTTATTGGCTCCCAAAGTTGTTGCTCTTCATCTCAGTTTCAGCATGTCGTACCTTACTTACAGCTGATATTTGCTGTTTGAGTGTTTATCAGCTGGGGGGCTTGGGCTAAGGTTCTTGTTTCACTGTACTTTATGGTAATGACTTGTAATACAATAGACTCATTGATCATGAAACTGATCTGGCTTGCGTTCCCAGTGTGGTCACCACCTCTATACTTTGGGGGATATATAATAGAAGTGTATAGCAATTACACATCTTTTTTCCCCTCCTCGGGTGGTCAGCCTATGGTCAGACTACATTACAAAAGAATTAATATTCCCGTTACTTTCCTGTCCATTTATCCAATCCCTGCTATGATCTGCTTACAATGAAGTTTGTCCTCATTATGTAGAAGGGAGAATTATTAGAAAACAACTTTGTATCGTAGTAGTCTAATGAGACCTAAATACAAATTGCAGTGAAGTTCTTTGCTGAAATAGTTGAGATACAGAAGTTCAGATAGAGCCACCACTGATGCACTTATTAATAAATCAGAAGGCACAGGTCTCCACTTTATAAACTAAATTGCACATGGACCTGTTATTAGCCTGTTTTACAGAGAAATTGTACAGACACAGGAATAAGCTTTGGTTTAGTAAAATAAAAGGATAAGAAAAATGACAGCCCACACAGTAAGTATTCTCTCTGTATAGGCAGAACTACTTGCCCTTCACTTCTTATTTCTTTGCACTGTTGACAAAATAAAGCAAAAAACCCCAACCCTCTTGGGCCTTATATCCACAAATACATTGACAGTATCTTTCCAACATAACCTCTGTGGCACTACTTACTTTATGAAGAGAACATGGTAGACAAAGAACTGTCTTAATTGGGATGAAGTACAGGGTTCCTAAATGATGTGCAGGAGGCATTAATACACTCTATGTCAAATAGAGCTCAGATCTCACATATTTAAGGTGAATGTGGACTGTGGTAGCTCAGCAAAAATCACTAACATAAACCCATTAGTATTACTAATAACCTGAAAAACCTAAGCAGTCATAGAGAAGCCCCTAACAAATTCTCCTTCCTTCAAGTAAACTCAGTGCTAGAGTAAAGTGAGAGCAACACTGACTCTGAAGAACCAGCCTGTGTAGCATATACTATGCTGCTGAATTTCTGTAGCAGTATTTAAACTGCAGCATAGATTAGCTTCTAAAAATTTACTTAAGAGCACAGAATGCTGTCCTTCTCCTCCCACCCACCTTTCCCTCTAATTAGATATTCTCTATTCCAGGAATATATAAAATACAATACAGTTGAATACCTTTTACCTTAGACCTAGTAGTGTAATTTAAGTCTTCAGATTTTGGTATTGTCGTGGTTTAAGCCTCTCAGTCACGTAGTTTTCTCGCTCACTCACTTCCCCCTCTTTCTTCCCCCCACTCCCGGGTGGATGGGGAGGAGAATCAAAAGAATGCAACTCTCACAGGTAAGTGGGAGTTAGTAGCTAGTAACTAAGTTATAACTTAGTAACTAAGGTATAACACAAACCCACTACTGCTACCACCAATAATAATAATGACAAGAGAAATACAAGGGAAAAGAATACAATTGCTCAACACCTATACCCAGCCTGACCACGCAGTGCACCCCCACCCTTCCGGGTCTCTGCCCTCTGCTCTTCCATCCTGGGCATGACATGCTGTGGTATGGAATACCTCTTTGGTCAGTTTGGGTCAGGTGTCCTATCTCTGCTTCCTCCCGGCTTCCCCTCCTCCCTGGCAGATCATGAGACTCAGAAAGTCCTTGGTCAAACCAAAACATTACCAAGAAGTAACTGAAAACACTGGTGTTATCAGCGCTGTTCCCAGGCTGCATCAGCTACCAAGAAGGAGAAAAATGACTGCTACTGCTGAACCCGTGACAGGTATACATTTTTGTATGGTTTATCTGAGATAGTCTGACTTATGATTTAAGAAAACCAAACAGAAAAAAAAACCCCACCAAATAATAAACTTTGTTTAAAACTATACATATATTCTAGATACTGCATTAAATATTAAAATGAAATTCTGTTGGAACTGGCATTGTAGCACATTTTCTCTTCAAAAAACTCATGCATTCATTCAAGATGCTCTCCCTGGAGGACCTAGGCAACCTGAGTTTTCATGTCTTACTCACTTAAAAGCCAATAATCATACCACTCTTACCCAATGCCAACATAGGAACTATTCCATATGTATGACAGACTGGATCAAAATTATGCTTAGAACTCTCAGCCACATTTGCCCAAGTTTGAGGGTGAACACTGACTCTGGGCATTTAAGCAGTAAAAACCATACTTCCTAAAGCATAGAATATCCATCTATGAATAAAGAGGAAATTTTACACTATAAAAAACCTTATACTTGTCTCACAGACCTTTAGTTACACAACAAATAACAAAGCCTTGCAAAACTTATACTATTTCTGAGAACTGCACCACATTAAGGTTTCTGTTATGCTCTCTGGTTACTCGGGTTCATATTAAATATCTCTTCAATGAAATAGATAGTATTATAACAATTTTTTGACCCAAGATTGAAAATTCTAAGTATTTGTAGCAGCAGCTGTACAATTGTCACATTTGTACAATTGTTTCATTTTCTATAAATATGGAATCCATTTGCAAATACTGGTCACTGATCTAAATGTTTTCTTTAAATGCCTATAGGTGGTGCTGAAATAAAGTAGTTTCTTTTAAAAAAGTTATAATCACAAGGTAACTCTGTCGCAAAGCTATATATGAAGATAAATAGCCCTCCTGGTTGTGCAGATTTACTTCAGGGAAATGTATCTGGGTCAGAAATCATATTGAAGTGCATTATTCATGTTTTCCTTGGGTCCTTATTATAATAGATTATCTCGTATGGCCATGTCTCATAGACAAGGTTTCCAAGACTGAAGTTGATAAACATAAGGGTATTTTTTAATTGTTGGAAAGACCCAATAACAGCAACACAAGCTGTGAAAATGTAGCTGTCATGAATATGGCAGTACTACAAACAAAAAAGAACAAACGTTTCTCTAAGAATTTCCCTTTCAGGTTACACATTCCAACTTGATAATCATAAATTTTGCCATTTGGTATAAATTATGACAATGTAGCTACTAATAATATCTCTCTGGGCATCAGCCCAGTTTGCTGAAATGAAGCAGAAATAACTTCTACACAAACATATAACGGAAAAGAACAAAACCTTTGCCACACAAAATTAACATGTGGTAACATGATAATCAATACCAGATGAATCCATACTTCCTGGATTCAAACAATACATAATAATTCCACATTAGTGATTATTTATAGAAAAACTGAAGTGTTTGCAATTATGAACACGGTGAAAGTCATAGTGTAAGCCACTTCCTGTAATGCTAAGACTTAACACCTTATTTCCAAACACTATTCAGCCTTTTAAAATTCTGAAACTGAAGAAAACAAGTCGCAACAGAAAATAAGCAACTTTATCTTAAGAAAACCTGCTAAAACTATTAAGTCACAGAAAAAAAAGACAGAAAAAAACCTATAAAGTACCAAATGTTTATAATGTTTGTGAACAAAGTTTCATGCATACCACGTAAAATGACTGAACAACATAAGCAGACAGGGGAAAGGACCCTTTAGTCTAGGAATCCAGCTCCATTTCTTTTAAAAGTAGTTACAGAACAAAATGCAAAGCATGCAGAACATCAAATTGCCCCACCTCCTCTTGCAACATAAACTGTAAGTCACAGATGAGGTTTACCCTCAGCACATCATAAAATCCAAAGAACAAAACACAGAAAGCTACATTCACCCCTCAATTAACAAGAGAAGAGAGAAAAAAGTATATATGACTCATAGGTTATGTTCCTAAAAGAACAGGAACTCTGTTTGTTAAACATAGTATGGAAACTGACTTTTATTTATTCTAGCTTGCCTTTACTTTCAACGTTAAGCTACTTTGAGGAGAAAGTAGGTTACATGGGGAGTAGAATTCACGCAAAAAGGAAGGCTCTGTACATTGGAGTTCTTCACAAAGATGTACACCACCCTTTCATACAGCATATTCTTCTGATTAAGATGTAATCCGTGGTTTCTTCAAAGCACCCACCTTCCAGACATAAACCTCTTCCCTACAGCTAATTTGGAAGTTTAGATACAGTGCAACACAATTAAGATGCAATAAGGTAGCATACACAGACAGGCTTAAAATGGTACACAAACTCGATAGAGACCAGGCCACTGCTTCAGAAGTGATGCAGGCTCTTGCTCTTAACACGCAAGGGCATTATCTGCAAGACTAGTTTCTAAATGAAGATATAAACAAATACTGAATTTGTTAAGGACATCAAACCGGAAAATAGTTTAAAGCTTGTACAGTATGAACAACTCAGTTATTTGCTAACTAAGGTAGCTACATTTGCCCACCTCTTCTCAGAGATCCTTTTTGGATTAGAGGGCATCTTTAGCACTCATTTTGATTTCCTAATGTCTTCCTGAACCTGGTGTTGCATATTTTAGTAGCACAAACAGGATTACAAATTTGTATTAGTACAGAAAACTAACTTTTGAGAAAAACAAGAGAAGGGTAAAGTCCCCTAACTACTTCTTAATCTTTGAAAAATTTCTATAAACCTAGAAGCAAGCTTAAAATTGATCTAGGTTGCCTAAGGAAGCTACAAAAAAGAGCATACTTCCTTGGACTAAAACTGTGCTATATCTACTGCTTTCCCAGCAAATGATAGAGGGCACAAATCAGACACATTGTAGTTAATGTATACAATTATGCATAATTATACTTGTATTAGGAAGTTTGATTTCACAGGGAGTGTTTAAGGTAGTATGAATGAGTCATTAGATTAGAGGAGCATTACTTGGCAACCTTTACATTAATTGAAGTTGCTAGGAAAGGACTTCAAAACTTAAGTTGCACAGCTATAGTGTTAATGAATGCTGTAGCATGGACCAGTCATTCCATAAGCAAACAGCAACATATCAAAATGCAGACATTTGCAATGATCTATATGTATTTATAGAATCAAAATTTTCACTCAAACAAAGCTGAAAACAAAACAGTTCCAAACCAGCAAATTTCAAGCCCTACTGACTCAGAGATACAGCTGAACTTGACAGTTCCATTTGGGTTGGAAGGGACCTTAAAGATCATAGGCAGGAACACACCTTCTACTAGACCTAGGGACACACCTTGTACTAGGTTGCTCCAAGTCCCATCCAACCTGGACCTGAACACTGCCAGAGACAGGGCAGCCACAGCTTCTCTGGGCAGCCAGTTCCAGTGCCTCACCACCCTCACAGTAAAGAACATCTTCCTCATATCTAATCTGAATCTACCCTCTTTCAGTTTAAAACCAGTACCCCTCATCCTAACCTGACACTCCCTGATAAAGGGTCCCCCTCCAACTTCCTTGTAGGTCCCCTTTAGGCACTGGTAGGTTACTCTAAGGTCTCCCCAGGGCCTTCTCTTCTCCAGGCTGAAGAGCCCAAACTCTCCCAGCCTGTCCTCATACAGGAGGTGCTCCAGTCTCTTTATCATCTTCATGGCCCTCCTATAAGAATTAACATTTATTTTCATTAATTTTGCTCATATCAAAAGAGCTGGACTAATTTCTGCTGCAGTGGGTCATGTTCTTATACAGCTGGATTTTATGGATGGCCAAATTTACCTTTCAATCTATGCTGGCTGATAAAAGATGTTGTTCAAATATATCCAGAATTGCAGATCAGAGATGCTGCAATTATGAAAAACATGATGACCCGAATTCAGGTTCATACAAGTAGAGTGTCATGGTAAAGTGACACTACAGTAAATATTGCCCAATAGTTGAGAGAGTTCACCAATTTCAAATTTGTTATGTTCTATAGCTCTCCAAAAATTATTCATATAGGAATTTACCCTAGTTAGGAAGGTATGCCTACATATACTGGGTGGTGTACTGATTAATTTACTAAACGTCCCAGCTAGGAAACCTTGAAAGATACCTAATGTAGAATTTGAGGAAACCTGGTTGGATTCCTGGTTCAATAATGGTAGAATCATAGAATAGTTATGGTTGGAAAGGACCTTAAGATCATCTAGTTCCAACCTCCCTGCCAGGGGCAGGGACACCTCACACTAAACCATGCCACCCAAGGCTCTGTCCAATCCAGCCTTGAACACTGCCAGCGATGGACCATTCACAGCTTCCCTGGGCAACCCATTCCAGTGCCTCACCACCTTCACAGTAAAGAATTTCTGCATCATATCAGATCTAAACTTCCCCTGTTTAAGTTCGAACCCATTACCCCTTGTCCTCTCACTACAGTTCCTCATGAAGAGTCCCTCCCCAGCATCCCTATAGGCCCCCTTCAGGTACTGGAAGGCTGCTAGGAGGTCTCCAAACAGCCTTCTCTTCTCCAGGCTCAACAGCCCCAACTTTCTCAGCCTGTCTTCATATGGGAGGTGCTCCAGTCCCCTGATCATCCTTGTGGCCCTCCTTTGGACTTGTTCCAACAGTTCCATGTCCTTTTTATGTTGAGGACACCAGAACTGCACACAATACTCCAAGTGAGGTCTCAGGAGAGCAAAGTAGAGGGGCAGAATCACCTCCCTCGACCTACTGGTCATGCTCCTTTTGATGCAGCCCAGGATACAGTTGGCTTTCTGGGCTGCAAGCACACACTGCCGGCTCATGTTAAGTTTCTCATCCACCAACACCCCCAAGTCCTTCTCTTCAGGGCTGCTCTGAATAATACATTTTATCAGTTTAGCTTATAAACCACCTATGAACTGGCAGCTGCATGTTCCAAATACACCCTAGAAGTCAAGTGCAAAAATTGTCCTGCTTAAGTATAATATCTGACAAAAGAAAGTCAACTGTGTTGCATGAATTATATAAGCAAGCCAAGACAATCACCATGCCTTAAAGTGTTTGTGGTAATCTGATGTAGCTATACACCTCAGAGTTCACAAACACATCTTGACAGACGTTGAGATCAACATCTTGTCTCATTTAATTGGTTCTTTACAAGTTGTCCCTTTTCTGACATGACTCCCCTTCCAAGTATCATATCTCACATGAATGACTACTCCTTCTTATTTGGTCCATTCCATGTATCCCACTTTTCTTTGACATTGTACTACTTTTTTCTACTTCCAGATATATGTAGGGTGGTGAAAGAAAATACCTTTCACATACATAGCCATTCATCTGAGAAGCTGAGGTGGAACAAGTAACTAGAACCAGATATGAGCCATCAGCACTGAAGCTGAAACTTTATCTAAACTCCCACTGTTTTTCCATTTATAAAAGAGCTAGTGACCTCATTTATCTAATTTTCATTGCAGACAGCTCAGGATATTCCATTCACTACTTGTTCAATGTTCCCTGAAACTGCTTGGTACTGGAGAGTTTGGAGGTATGTTATTACCCCTACTGTATGCTATAATCAGAATTTGGAGTTTAAGTCTTGCCTAGCTTGTATTGGCAACAACTCAAAAAAACTTTGCTGAGATCTGTCAGTCTGGATATTAATTTCCCCTCTCCTGCTTTGCTACCTCTAGTGTGTTTATTCTCAGTGTGACATTGCACTGAGAGGAGCTTTCATGCCTTCCAATAGCAAGGGCAGCAGGTATGGGGCAAACCCCATATTTCTTCAAGCCTCCCTCAATTCATCTCTGCCTTTTCCTGTTGCTGGGAAGGGCATAAAAACGGGTCAGAAGAGAAAAAGGACTCCAAAGGCCAATGGCATCCTGGCCTCTATCAGAAATAGCGTGGCTAGCAGCACTAGGGAAGCAACTGCCCCACTGTACTCAGCACTGGTGAGGCTGCACCTTGAATACTGCATTCAGTTCTGGGCCCCTCACTACAAGGGAGACATTTGGGTGCTGGAGCAGGTCCAGAAAAGAGCAGCAGAGCTGGTGAAGGGTCTGGAGCACAAATTTGATGAGGAATGGCTGAGGGAACTTGGGTTGTTTAGTGTGGAGAGAAGAAGGCTCAGAGGGGACCATATCACTTTCTACAGCTACCTGAAAGGAGGATGCAGAGAGGAGGTGGCTGATCTCTTTTCCGAGGTAACAGTGATAGGATAAGAGGTAACAGCTTCACCAGAGAAGGTTTAGATTGGATATTGGGAAAACTTCCTTCACAGAGAGGGTGATCACGCATTGGAACAGGCTGCACAGGGCAGTGGTGGAGTCACCATCCCTGGAAGTGCTTAGAAACTGTGTGCATGAGGCCCTAAGCGTCATGGTTTAGTGGTGGTCTTGGGAGTGCTGGGGTAATGGTTGGACTTCATGATCTTAAAGATCTTTTCCAGCCTAGTTGATTCTATGATTCTATCATAGCTCTGCTGACACAAGGTTTCAAAACTTCTTAGGAACAACCATACATTGGTACTGGGAAACCAGTTTTCATTCTTGGATCTTCATACAGAAGACAGAAGCCTCAGTGGGGGTTGGTTGCCCCTGTCCCTTGGGAGCTGCATCAACTCTGAAGCTCTTTCCCTTTGGCCCCCACCTGAGCTACAGTGCAGCAATGTTGCAGCCATGTCAGTGTCCAGTCACTGATTCTGACTCAAACGCTGAATTCTCTCTTGACCTCAGACTCACTTTATCACCGTGCAACTTGTCTAGCAATCCCTGGGCTACATCTGACCTTGGTTATTCTCTCCAGACCTGATCACATCCCTGTCTTGCTGACTTGACTTTCCAGTTTGACCTTGCACCTGCCTCGTCACCACAGACTTGTCTGAGACTCTCAGCTGATCCTGGCTGTCATTACCATGGCTGCCCAGCTTGCCTTACTCTCATATTGTGGGACTGCACTGTTGTCACTGCCCCTGCCTGCCGCATTGTGCTTGACTCCTGGCTTCTCTTCCCTACCTTTTCTGCTTCCTGACAACTTCATGCATATTTTCTTCAGGCAATGTTGCATTTTTACACTTAAAATGTGTATTAGATTCTAAAAGGCCTCTACCTCAAAAAGGTAGATATCCTATTCTCTTCCAGCCTCCTACCTTCTATCCTCCTTTTGCTTCTAACCATCACAGCCATCCTTCTGTCCTTCTCACAAGTTACTCATGCTCAGTAAAGGAGTCAACAAGTTTGTTCAATAAAAGGAGAGGAAATGACATAAGCAAGTGGATGTGTGAAAGAAAGAAGGAGCAAGGACACTCTCGTTTCTGTGACAGTGAGTTGCTGCCCTAGCTCCACCAAAACAGCAACTTCACTTTCAGTTTCCTTATTTCACTGCGTATCTTAATCCTCCATTTACCTTTACTTAACACCTAATTTTCACCTTGCAAGTCCCCATCTGCCACTATATATTTTTTAAAAAGAAAAATCTCTGAAAACCAAAGAAAACACCCATGCTTATATCTACTTGCAGCTCAAAATGAGCAAGTAACATGCCATTCTCACCTTCCTTTTCCCTCAGCACAGCAGCTATCCCAGTGGATTTTTTTTAAACTTATTGCTTTCAGAAATACACCAAAATTCTCATCTACTTTTTCTGCATACCCCTATTCTAAAGAATTCCTACAGGTCTGTGATCAGCAGTAAAGACAGTAGGTCATACTCCTCCCATGAATCCTCCTGCTACCATACCTACACATGCTATATATAGACATCAGCTGCTCAGTTAAGAAATCTGTCCCAGCAATAGCAAATAGCTCTCAAAACATGACAGAACCACTGTGTATTTATTAACAAAGCATATGAAGTAAGAGATACAAATGATGTGCCATTTTTGTCAAATTTCAGATTGGATCATGAAGTTACTTATAGCATATATAAAGGGGCACATGTAAAACCCAGATATTTTGGAGCTGAAAGCTCTTTGCTCAGGTAGAACACAAAAGTGACTGTAAGAAAAACAGACCACATTTCCAAAATAGATTATTTGAAAATGAATCCTCTGCAAAGTTTAAGCATTCTACTAATTACAGAACAAAAATTGTATTGTTCAATACAGAATTATTTTGCCAAATGTCAAAATTGAATTTATTCACTCAGCTACCACATGGGAGGATTTTACTTCTATCTAATGGCTAATCTCAGACTGAAGTTTTACTGACCATAATCATATCTGTTAATGGCAAAGCAGCACAGTACACAAGTAAAAGAGAAGCTAAAATTGAAATTATAGTCTTAATTATTATGGCAGTATCTTAAAGCACATGTAAAATTATGCTCTCCAACTGTAACAGCACTATTTCTCTTGATTCAATTTACTGCCAATATTGTTGGTGAACAAGTAGTATTTCCCACTGCTCATGAACCCTTTCTCTGAAAAGCCTTGAAAAGGTTATTGATACAAAAAGAAAGCTATAATCTGAGCAAAAGAAAAACAGCAGCTGGTAACAGCTGTTTAAAATCATGCTTTATTTTCTTTCTACTCTACAAACACCATGTTCTGCTCAGTCTGGCCGTGCCCAATACTTTTGAGAAAACAAGCCATAATACCCAAATCTACAAAACTTTAGAGTCACAGCTGAATAAGATGCCATAAAGGGGCAGTGAAAGGATGGATAAGTCCATATACTTAGGGTTGGTCTGAAACAATAAAATCCATGTTTATCAATATGTATGTATTTTTACAGCAGGAGAAGAGGTACATACTGCTTATGTAGCCTATTCCATTGCTAGAGAAATAGGGAAAGACAAAAGAACAACTACTGTGTGCCTTACCCCTTAACAACTCTCTCAGTCAGAATCCATCAGATATCTGGTATCATTATCTAATCCCATCATATCATTTGAAGGAAGCTCGTAGGGTGCCTCCATCAGTCTGTCATTTTATCATCAGTAACCACAAGACACAAGAGAAAGTTTAGAAATTATGCCTTTCACAGGCTAGCCTGGAGGGAAATAAACTTTCACAGGTTGCTTTGGGGCCTAATAGTGCCATACGAAAGGAACTCCTGAGCTTTGAATACACTGCCTGGTCAATATTCTATGGAAAATTTTACTACTAGTCTTGGAAACTCATAAATCCTGTTCTACTTCAATGATTAACCACATCCAATGCACAGTTCTGTTAAATGCACTTACCATTCACATCAAGTCTTCTAGAACTGGATAGGGAATAAAACTGCCTCTTATGCTGCATCTAATTGATTAACTGGGATTTTCCTTCATTGTATCATGCCCATTAATCCAGACAGAGGTCAGACTGTTGTAGCATTGTGTTTATGGACACAGAGGTTAGCTTATATACTAGAAATTCTCTCAACAGTGTATTTAAAACTGTTCAAATGTAGATTGTTTTTTTGTTTTGGTTTGGTTTTAAATTCATGATATCAACACTTAGACAAAAAGGTGTTTTCATGCTTAGAGCAGACCCAGCAGAAGTAGACACTTTTTTTTTTTAACATCTTCAGGGAGTTTATTTAGCAGTTTACATATATGGCAAACACACACTACTACTCCAATTTAGTCATAACATACTGTGATATCTAGTGAGGCACAAAGCAGATGTGTTTGACCTTTACTGTCATTTATCTTTTCTGCAATATATATGTTCTAGTCTCGATACCCAAGGAGCACTTTGTGGTGCTGGCAACTACTGTTTACACCTACTAGTAAAAACATCCCTTTCCTCCTCCTCCTGCTACAAAGGAGATTTTCATGAGGTACAAAGCAGAACAGAGATATTGTTTCTGTAATTACTTTGTTAATAACTAATTCACAACCACACATAGTTCTCTCTCTTCTATTAGGATGCAGCATGCACCATGTCTGAACTATGTAAAAACTTGTGTACTTACTGTCCTCATCAGTTAAGTCACTGAACACAGCTAACAAAGTCTGTCACAGTGAAAAGCACTGCAAGTTGACCCTTACATTTCCAGTATTTCAGAAAGCCCCTATTCCCATGCAAAAATGACCTGAAAATGAGCACAGCACATGGAGTTCCTTCAGTTTTCACTCACCCATCATCTGTGATTGTTTAACTCAATCAAAAGATTGATTGTGATATTGGTAAATCACTGATTACTTGGCCCTGCTCCTTCCATAATATGGTATTAACCTGAGACTGAAACAGGTTGCCCAGAGAAGCTGTGGCTGCCAACCTTGCAAGTGTTCAAGGCCAGGCTGGATAAAGCCTGGTGCAACCTGGTCTAGTGGAAGGTGTCTCTATCTGTGGCAGGCAGTTGGAAATAGATGATCTTTATAGTCCCTTCCAAGCCAAACCATTATATGATTCTATAAAAGGAACACTACTGAACTTAAAGCAACCCACATTTCAAAGTTAAATTAAAAAAATATCACGCAAAAACCCCACAAACCCACACTAAACCCACAAAACAAACCCTCTTTCTGGGAGTTAAAAGCAGCATTTCCAAAGACACACCTACTTGGGTCTACTAAAAGATTTTCATAGCAAGTCAGGATACAAACCTGCCAGCCCATTCCTGCCTTCCCCAAACCACCAAGCTCCCCACCCACCAGACCCACCAAATAACAGCCCACATGCAGCAGTGCAGCTCAACCACCAATCACCCACCTCCTACTGCAATCACCCAGGAACACTCAGGCCATCCCGAATGTATGAGGCTCCCTGGTTGCTTAAACTGAAGCACTTGTGTTAAGAAAGATGACTTTCTTTTCCAGTCCATATGGTCATGTCTTGCAGCTGACTCTTCCCCACTGCTGGTGGTTCAGGTTCCTAATGGCAATGCTGTTCCTCAGCAGAGCTCTTCAGATTCAAGGCCCTTCTAGGCAAACCAGGTTGGTCATCTGGAATAACACAGGCAAAAAAATAGAGGCAAAATTGCTTGCTGAGCAATACAAACAAAGCAATAAAGCTCAGAAAAATTGTACAGAGAACATGAACACAGGAGAGTCTAGCCCACCCTCTTGACTGAATTGAAGCTGTCAATAAAGGAGGAAAGCAGCAAGTGTCAGAGGTACCCTGGGTGTACCTGTGCAATCTGATGTAAGGAGACTGGTAATACAGATATTCCTCCAGAGGCTGCAAGTGTCTCCGCCTGAGGGGGCTAAAGCCTCGTCATGAATGCCTACAGCTCAATAGTCAAAACCTCCTCAGTCACAGAAGCATTCGCTTACATGTAGGCTACAATGCTTTTTAAGTTGAAAGGACCAAATGACAGAATATACAAAAAAAGGTAAAACAGAGGTTCCTTTATCACAGAATTAAGGGTTATTTTTCAAAGAATTGAGGTTTTGAATTACAGAGTAAGACTGCTAGATGTTTTGATACCTCTGGGAAGGTGTTGTATTTTACACAGAACAGAGAACAAAGAATACAATATTACTTATGCTGTACTTTAAGTAGTTTAGTTTGACTTGTCCTGGTGTTATTGTTTTCTCCTGAGTTTTCTGAGCTTCTGTGAGCCATAATTAATTCACCTGACATGAATATCAGCATAGCAGTATAACATTCAGCATAGAAGTGTGATCCCAGCCATGCCACATTGTCATGTGTTCAGCAGCAGCAGTCATTTTTCTCCTTCTTGGTAGCTGGTGCAGTGCTGTGTTTTTTATTTTGGGCCTGGGAACAGCGCTGATAACACCAGGGCTTTCAGTTACTGCTTGGTAATGTTTTGGTCTGGCCAAGGACTTTCTGAGTTTCATGCTCTGCCAGGGAGGAGGGGAAGCCGGGAGGAAGCAGAGACAGGACACCTGACCCAAACTGACCAAAGAGGTATTCCATGCCACAGCACGTCATGCCCAGGATGTAAAACAGAGAGCAGAGACCTGGAAGGGTAGGGGTGCACTGCGTGGTCAGGCTGGGTATAGGTGGTGAGCGATTGTATTTTTTTCCTTGTATTTGCCTTGTCATTATTGTTATTGGTGGTAGCAGTAGTGATTTGTGTTATACCTTAGTTACTGAACTGTTCTTATCTCAACCTGTGAGAGTTGCATTCTTTTGATTCTCCTCCCCATCCACGCGGGAGTGGGGGGAAGAAAGAGGGGGGAGTGAGTGAGCGAAACTGCGTGGCTGCGAGGCTTAAACCATGACACACATTGACAAGCTGCTTCTTGCAAACACATATCAGGTGACAGATTAGCATTTAGCACAGTGGACTACAGCACTCATATATCTGATGAATAACTGAAGTGTTAATTATACAAGTACTCTGATGATTGCATTTTATAAATATCTTAAAACTAGTAACATCTGATTGTTTTAATAGTTGCAGTCAATTTGGCCCCACTACATAGCTGGTATTATCACAATGGGTTATGGTTGCTTATAATGTTCAAGGCACATTCTGTCATTGCTCTCTGTTACAGGCAGCTCAGCTATAGAAGCAGTGCAGGGGAGGAGAATTGCAGAGGTAGTTAAATGCTGTTCATTAGAATGATTTTCACTCATTTCTTGAACTACATATTTAAACTCCCTTTAGTAATTTGGTTTTCCTCCATCTTTATCAGTGCCTAGCTCTACAGAGTCATTCCTGTCACTCTGAAGGAAGGTGTTGCTCACTGATTCCCTTCACCTGGACACTGACCTGTCTGCAAGGAGGGTTCAGGTCTCTGCAGCTTCCTGCCTAGCTGGCAGCCTGCTTGGTGTAAGCACCCCTTCCATCTGGTCACATGAGCCTTCTCTGCTCTTTGTGACCAGGGCTGCCCTGTAATTTAGGGATTGGCCTATGCTCTGGGGTGTGGGTACAGCTTGTGGAGGAGCTATTTCACAATGCCTGTGGGCCAGTGGGGTGTCTTTTTTTGTGCAAACAGCACCTTGACCTCCCTGTAAGAAGAGTTTACGTCTGTGGGGTATCAGTGCTCTCTTGTCAGCTGGCTTCACAGTCTACCCTTGCCTGTGACCCTTTGTGTCACAAGACTCAGCTTTGTGGGATGCATGGGGCCTCTTGTAACCTTGGACCCCAGAGCTGACCCTCTTGTCAGGGTCTAGATCCCTGCCACGGGCCCAGCATCCTTTGCTCCCTATGGAGGGACAAGTGGAGCACTTTGAGGATAGAGCAACTACCTAAGACAGGACAAATGATGTCCCTTGTTTGTGACCTTAGGTTTGGCTGCTTTAGCAAGTAGGATAGAAAGAAGACTCTGTGAGGATGGAAAAAATTCCTTCCTATTTTTGCTTCTGGTACCACCATGTCCCTCTGACCTGTAGATAGTATGCTCAGAATTACAGACCTCTGCTCTCAGCCTTGTCCCAGGACAGAAAACAACATAAATGCCCTAGGGATTCTGTTCCTAAGGCTGAAGGAGCGGAAAGCGCTGCATAAGCAATACAAATATTAGAGCAACCATACTATTCAGAAAAAAAAAATTGAGCAAGTGTTTGTGGCAGCAGTATGCAGGTATAATGGATACGTTGCAGGGAAGGAATGCCATCCAGAGGGACCTTGACACACTTGTGAGGTGGGCTGATGCCAACCTGAAGAAGTTTAACCATGCCAAGTGCAAGGTCCTCCACCTGGGTTGGAGCAATCCCAGGCACAGCTACAGGTTGGGCAGAGAAGAGATTCAGAGCAGCCCTGCAGAGAAGGACTTGGAGGTGTTGGTTGATGAGAAACTTAACATGAGCCAGCAGTGTGTGCTTGCAGCCCAGAGGGACAACCGTATCCTGGGCTGCATCAAAAGGAGTGTGACCAGCAGGTCAAGGGAGGTGATTCTGCCCCTCTACTCTGCTCTCCTGAGACCCCACTTGTAGTATTGTGTGCAGTTCTGGTGTCCTCAACATATAAAGGACATGGAACTGTTGGAACAAATCCAAAGGAGGGCCACAAGGATGATCAGGGGACTGGATCACCTCCCTTATGAAGATAGGCTGAGAAAGTTGGGGCTGTTCAACCTGGAGAAGAGAAGGCTGTTTGGAGACCTCCTAGCAGCCTTCCAGTATCTGAAGGGGGCCTATAGGGATGCTGGGGAGGGACTCTTCATGAGGAACTGTAGTGAGAGGACAAGGGGTAATGGGTTCAAACTTAAACAGGGGAAGTTTAGATTGGATATGATGCAGAAATTCTTTACTGTAAGGGTGGTGAGGCACTGGAATGGGTTGCCCAGGGAAGTTGTGAATGCTCCATCGCTGGCAGTGTTCAAGGCTGGGTTGGGCATAGCCTTGGGTGACACGGTTTAGTGTGAGGTGTCCCTGCCCATGGCAGGGGTTTGGAACTAGATGATCTTTCCAACCCTAACTATTCTATGATTCTATGATTCTATTCCTGATTTATTTAACATACTTGCTTCTCTCTTAAGTCTAGGAATAATCAATAATCTCCTCATGGGCTCTACACAAATTTTCCTCACAGGGAATACATTCATAACTAGTTGTTTGCAATCATATTGTAGAGATGTGAGCAAAATGCATGATGATATTTTTCACTCTCAGTCATGTCACTTCCTATAACTTAGGCTGTGAAAAGCATGACAAAATTAATTAATTCTTGTTAGTCCCAGTACTAAATACTGTATGAACAGTATTTACTATAGGAATAAACAAAATGTATGAATACGTATTAATAGACAAAACATGAATAAACAAACAAACAATAATGTTATTCTTGTCCATGCAAAGTACACATTTGAACCTTAAGAACTTTATTCATCTATTTTCTTCATATAATCTTACTCAGTGTGTGCTAGCTCCCTTTTTGCTGATGATATTTATGAGCCCCTGAAGAGTCACTGACTTTGGGACACAGGAGCGTAACTGGCAACCACCACCATTTAAGTCAATTAACCAACGGCATAATGTAAATATTTTCATCCTGGCTAACTCTTTGCTGAATATTATATTAGCAACCTGAGCTTACATCTCGTTATAAGCCTCTTGTTCAGTTTCAGAGTAAGTTTCCTATGTTTCTTAAACATCTGATACAGTATTAAGAAACGTGGGAAAGACTAGTAACTACCCCTGCAGTAGCAAGGGAGCTGCCAACACTTTCCCTTCTCCAGCTGTGAGTTTGATTCTCATATTGTTAACATGTTTGCTTCTGCTTCTTAAGAACTGGTGAGCATCTTGAGAGCTATATAATGAATCCCTAACCAGTGTCTCTGTTACACTCCAGCATTTTGAGCTGGAGCATAACACTTCTGTTTCAATTATATACAAGCTGCATCACAGTGACAAACTGTTAAAACCCCACTAAACTCAAGCAAACACACATTATTCCAAAGCTGAAAATCTAGCTAGAGTCATGCTAATAAAATGTATCTTAATGTTAATATCTTTGTAGAAAAAAACAACTGTGGAAATAAAGGTAAAAGAATGCTGCCATGAGACCCAGATTGGCATTAAAATTTAAGGGCTATTTGCTAATAAAATACTAATAATGTCACATGGAAAAGGCCCAGGATAAACAACATTTAACATATAACAATAAACCACATTTTTAACATATTCATCCTCTTCCACACACGCTGAACTCACTATCACAACAGTTTGATTAGAGCATAATGGGGAATAAACATGGTTGTATCTTTCTGCATTCACCAAGCATTTCCCAATTATATGACACAGACACTAAGTTGGCCAAATTTGCTGTTTGCTAGTTTTGCTTGGTTTCACATAAAGAGTAATAAATACAAATGATCTCTTTCATCATTCGCCTCAGCATGTTTACATATTACTGCTTTTAATCTGAGAATTTACTGTCTTCAAAGAGAATGCTTGCGTCATCCATACATTTCACTGTGGGAAACATAAGTTAATGTTATTATTGAATTACTTGGTATGTGCTATAGAAACAATGCTACGTAATTATGCAATAAATGCAACCTACATGAGGAATAGGTAGAACTCTATTTTCATTTTTTGTTTTGAAACAGCAATGAAGATGATACTCTGAAAATTGGTAAATGTCGCAGTTTAAACCCAGTTGGCAAATCAGCCACACAGTTGCTCACTCACTTCCCCCCGCCCTTTCTCTCCCCGCTCCCTGAGAGATGGGGAGGAGAATCAAAAGAATGTAACTCCCACGGGTTCAGATAAGAACAGTCCAGTAACTAAGGTATAACACAAACCACTACCGCTACCACCAATAATAATGATGATAAGGGAAATAACAAGGGAAGAGAATACAACCGCTCACCACCCACTGGCAGATACGAGCCCTACCCAAGCAGTGATCTAGCCCTTCCAGGTGATTGTCCCCAGTTTATATACTGGGCATGACATGCTATGACCAATTTGGTCAGTTTGGGTCAGGTGTCCTGTCTCTGCTTCCTCCCGGCTTCCCCTCCTCCCTGGCAGAGCATGAGGCTCAGAAAGTCCTTGGTCAGAGTAAATATTACTAAGCAGCAACTAAAAACATCAGTGTTATCAGTGCTGCTCCCAGGCCGAAAGTCAAAAACACAGCACTGCACCAGCTACTAAGGAGAAAAATGGCTGCTACTGCTGAACCCAGGACAGTAAATTAGTAGATTAATGAATAGAACTCTGTCTACAAAGGTGATAGAGGCGGACAACTACAGTTTTCGCAATACTCCTCATTCTTGCCCAACTCATTTTACAGGAGCTATTGATAGTAATTTAGGCATTATTAGTCTTGTTTTATTTAGACTATCTATATGAAGGATAAAATTACAGTTGCTGGGGAATTAGGCACATCATCTCTCCAGAAATTACTTTTTCATAGCAAGAGTGCTTGGGATAAACAATTGCTTCATTAATGTAGTCCTCAATTTTTTGCATTTTAATTTTGCTTCACTTAATTTGGTAAGGCTCAAGATTCATAGAATCATAGAATCATAGAATCATGGGATGGTTTGTGCTGGAAGGGACTTCAAGGCTCACCTAGTTCCAAGCCCCTGCCACAGACAGAGATGCCTTCCACTAGATCAGGTTGCTCCAAGCCTCCTTCAGCCCGGCTTTGAAAACTGCCAGGGATGGGGCTGCCACAGTGTCTCTGGGCAGCCTGTACTAGTGCCTCACCACTGTCACAGTGAAGAATTTCTTCCTTATATTTAACCTGCACTTCCTCTGTTTAAGTTTAAACCCATTACCGCTTGTCCGGTCGCTACTGTCCCTGATGGAAAGTCCGTCTTCGGTATCCTTGTAGGCACCCTTCAGTTTGAAAGAGGCCACCTTCCAAGGGTTTCGACCCATCAGCTGACTTGTCCTTGCTGGTTCTTACTGAAATCCCCCCAAGAGAAGGCACTGCTCTTGATTGTGCAACCTCTGACACACAGTAAATCTACCAATTTAGATGGCATGTAGAAGGTCAAGCAAGTGAACATCACAGTTGTTCTAGATTAGATAGTATTAAACACCCCATGTGAACACATTGGGTGTATACACAGTAAAGAAACTCAGGCTATCCTCTAAGAAATGAAAGCCTCATTAAATGGAGTAAAATAGACTTATATATCTTGTTTCTTGAGATGTCTAGTAAGCCAAGGTGAGTGTAAAGTTAGAGCAGTAAAAGTGATCTATTTATCGTCCATCAATTTATTGCCAATTTAGTAATCTCTTTTCTTCTGCTGGCTAGTAACAGGTGATATTCATTTATCTTGGTTCCATGTAAGATCCTTTGAAATGATCTGGAACTAAGAGCAGCTGATGATGATGCAACTGGGGAACGTTTACATAAAAATTTGGTTACATGTCAGTAAATTAGTGAAAAAAGTATCTTCTGTAGATTTTAAATTAAAGATTGAATAATAGTCTGTTAGAGTATACCTTTTGAACAACTTTTCATATATCACAGTGCTGGTGTAACTTCAAATGCTTAACTAACTTTCTGACATTAGCAGAAAAGTGCACTCTAATGAGTAAAAATCAATATAGCTTTAGATTTATTTGGTGGAAAAAATGCTGTGTGAAATATACATCGTAGAAAGTGATTGGGTGGCATGGTTTAGTGGGAGGTGTTCCTGTCCCTGGCAAGGGGGTTGGAACTAGATGATCTTAAGGTCCTTTCCAATCCTAACTATTCTATGATTCTATGATTATCAGTTACTGACAGTCATTTTAAGTGAAGCAAAGAATTTGAAACCAGGACAAATTACTAGCTCAAGTTCTTCCAAAATAGCTTATCTGGTATAAAACCGGATTGTGCCTAGACTGCAGTACGTTATCTATTTTATATCTGAACTTACAAGAGATTCTATCAGTGTTGCTGAAATGCTGCCTTTTGTCAAAGGATTTATATTGGTATTTAGAAGGCAAACATGCTGGCTTCAATAGTACTGCATGTTAACCAATATTTTTGTATTTGTCTATGCACCACTTTAACTAGAAGCTAAACAAAACCTGTATTTATACTGCTTGAAAACAGGAGTAGCCATATCATTTTCCATGAGGTATTAGAAGAATCATCTCTTAAAGCCTCCTACAATGACCATGACTCATGATAAACAGAAAGATCCCTTTTTCTCTAATGTAAAACTGCTATAACTTAATTTAAAACAAAAGCAAAGAAAATGCAGTCTCTTCATTTCTTTCTCTCTCAAGATGATAGATAATGAAGTGAGTAAATTATTGTTGTGGTACTCAGGATGACACCACACACTTATTAACTGACATAATGATTATTTTGTCTGGGATAAGACAGACACTTTCTGAATTCTGATTTCTTTTTGGCAAAATGAAGACAGTCTAACTCCTCTATTTTTTACTGTATGTTAGGATAATTTCATTAAATACATCACCAACTACATTAGTAAAATGAAAATAATAATATAAGGACTAATATATCTGCATTAAATTTATAGAGGATATGATGAATTCAGATACCATGGCTACCATTACAGACAGACATTTCCTAATCTTCATTGAAATCATGTTATAAATTCCCATAGGCAGTTTCTACTTGTAGCTCAATAAGTAGCACAAAGACTTTTTGCCCAACTATTCGTCATCTTCAGAATTTCAATTATTTCTGTATTGGTTGAAATGCTTTGAATAAAAACAACATACTTCATTGTGTATTAAATTTCATCAAACCTGTACACATCCAGAAGGCAGCACAGTTATATGGAATAAAAAGTAGGTGGAGTAATAAAGAGCAAGTAAGTGGTAAAAAGCATTACACGAGAGTGAGGCTATATAAGAAATTAAACATATCTATGTGAATTTTCTGACTGTTTATTACAGCATGCATCTAAGTTCTACAATTTAACTAAAATTGGGGGTGGGCTGGGAAGACAAGTAAAGAATGTCATTAGGTTTAGGTTTGTGAACATAAGCTACAGAAACAGCTCCTTAAGACAGTGCTCCAATTCTATTAAGGCTAACTTTTGATTTTTCTGTAGCTTCTCCACTGCCAAAAATTCACATTAATATTTTCTCACTCTTAACCTCTTTCCAGGGCAAATATTTTCATAGGCTTCTTGATTTTATCAGCAACAACTGATCCTGGCACAGGAACTGAGAACAAAAATGTTTGCAGTGTTTTCCATTGACATAATCACCCATTCCTTATCTTTCTTGGCAAGGACTAATTAAAACAAAAAAAAACCCCCAGTGACTCAAACTAGAGAGTCTCAGTTTTTAAAGTAATTTGTCTTCAATGCAGCACTAACAGAACATTTTTCTTTCTGGAGATTGATGTGTTAATGAAAAGAAAATAAAGCAAAGGAGAAAGGTCAGTAGTTTGTGCTTCTTGCTACCACTTTGTTCCCCAACTTGCACTACGTATAGGAAGGCCAAGTGCTCCTATATTAAAGTACTGCAAGTTCTCTCCAGCAGCTGGCAATTTCTGGAACTCTTCTTCACTTACAATTGAACTGTTTTGATAATAGGACAAAGGATGTAACCAAAGTATGGGCAAGAAACAAATAAAATATGTCCTACACAGTGAGTATCTGGTACAAAAGTAATATTTACTGCGATTATAAATAATAACTATGTGTTTCTAAATTTGCTATCCATAATGAACAGAAGAAAAGATTAAAAATTCAGAATGTTATTCTTATGTGATTGTAAAAGCGAATTCACTTCTTGTGAACTGATCAAAAATTCAAGTGATCCTCTACTTTATACCAAGTAAAAATGGCCAGTCAGAATAAAAATTGTAGACTTTTTTTTTTTAGATCAATGTGAGGAAAAAATATCAGATTTACAAAATATTTTGGTATACAAATTATATTTCAAGAAGCCACAAGTGATGCTATCCGATGAGGAAAAAAACCCCAAATGCAAACTACAAACTTTCTTCCTTTTCAAAGAGTTTCTTCTCAAATATCCATGTTTTCACAGAACCAGATCAAACCGTAGTTCCTCTAAATTATCTATTAGTGTTTAATAAGGATCTTTAGGACAACTATTGTAGCTTCTCATGAAAAACCACATTGTTGAAACTGTGAGCATGCACAAACAGCTCCTCTCTCAAGTCACTAAGTTTTCTACCTTTGTCATGTTGAAACTGTCTGGAAAATCATTCATTTATAGACCATCACTTGCCCTGTAACTGCATATATCCAACACAAAAATATTCCGCAGATAGACAAATGCCAGGCTTACATGAAATATTTTGCAACAAACTTAAAAGCCTTAGCTCTGTGTTTCATCCATGGCTATAGTCTCTTCATGTCACCAAAGATTTCATATTATTCAATATTATGCAAAAACATTAGTCAAGGATGACTGTGATATGGATCAAAGCATCTTCACTGGATTTGCAAATGAATGCAGGAAATAAAGATTAGTATGATTCATCTTTGTGAAACTATTTCAGATTATGAAAGAAAAAAAAGATGCTACTGAGACATAATCACCCGGAAGTCACAAAGAAAACAGAAATGTTACAAATTTTTTTTTGCTTTAATCTTGTGTGCCTCAATTACTAAACCTGTTCCCCATTTGATCTGTCCTTACATGAAAGCAAATAATTTTTTTAAGTAGCACTAACATATACTATATTGAATAAAAACACTGTTGAAGAAATATACTCTCTTTAGCATTACTTTCCAGATGGTTTGTTTCAGCATTTTCCTTAGACACTGATTCATTCTTGAGAACTCAGACTTGATAAGATGTTAATAATGCTAATCCTGATAGTCCGTAATAGTAGACAGGCACACACGAAGCATCACAGAAAGAAAATATACAGAATACCATACAAATCTGTAATCTTCATACTGCTATTCTTCAACTCATTCTTTATCATTGCTGCTTCACTATAATGTACAAACCTGAACAGTACAGTAGCAGTTATACAGATGGCAAAATTAACCAGTTATATATAAGGAATTTAACAGTTTAGCATCTTAAAAAAAATCTATACATTTCTAAATGTACCTCCTATTGAAACAATTTTCTATTTATATTTAAATTTCCGGTCATTTCTTTCATACACATAACTGTCTCAAGAAAGATTCAAGAAATTCTGGAGTCATTTCAATTCAAAGACCTTACAGATCATATAATTTGTTCCTCATTCATTTGTCTAACAAAAGCAGCAGCTCAAGGAATGTACATTTTGTTTTCTTGAGTATCTTTATTTGAAAAACTTGGTATTCATTCTACAAGCTACTTCCAGACAAAGTTGAGGCAATTCACCAAAAATAATGTTGGAAATTATCACAGGTACATATCTTACATCAACAAACAGCTCAGGTTTGACTTTTATTTTAAACAAATAAATTCAAACCTAGTTTAGTTATTGAACAGCTCATTAGTGGTTGTGAGAGCTGTATCCCACATTCTGTCACTGATTTATTGAATGACTATGGATGAACTGCTTTTACTTTTATTGCTGCTGTTTACCCATCTTTTTCCCTCTTTCTCATTGTATTTAAGACTACAAAGACCCTTAATGTGTAGTCTGGATTCTCAAACCTATAAAGGCCCAAGTTACGTTCTAGTACTCTAATAATTTAACTTCAGAGAAAAATAAAAACAAATTTAATGAATTCCAATAATCTCTCATTTGCCCAAGCCACCTGTTTTTGCTCCTGGCTGATTTCTTATTCGGCAAAAATATTGGTTTTATACCTGTGATGGGAACATGGTTAAAATTGGGGTCCCCATCACAAGAGGGATGTGGAGCTGCTTGAGCGAGTACAGAGGAGGGCCATGAGGATGATCAGAGGTCTGGAGCACCTCTCCTCCAGAGACAGGCTGAGAGAGCTGGGCTTGTTCAGCCTGGAGAGAAAAGGCTCCAGGGAGACCTTAGAGCAGCTCCTAATGCCTAAAGGGGCTACAAAAAATCTGGAGAGGGACTTTTTGCAAGGGCCTGTAACAACAGGATGAGGAAAAATGGTTTCAAACTGAAAGAAGGTAGATTCAGATTAGATATGAGGAAGTTTTTCCCTGTGACGCTGGTGGGGCACTGGCACAGGTTGCTCAGAGAACCTGTGGTTGCGCCATCCCTGGCAGTGTTCAAGGCCAGGTTGGACAGGGCTTGGAGCAACCTGGTCTAGTGGAAGGGGTGGGGTTGGAACTAGATGAGCTTTAAGGCCCCTGTCATGGGTTCAGCAGCAGCAGTCATTTTTAACCTTCGTAGTAGCTGGTGCAGTGCTGTGTTTTTGACTTTCGGCCTGGGAACTGCGCTGATAACACCAGTGTTTATAGTTACGGCTTAGAATGCTTTGGTCTAACAAAGGACTTTGAGTCTCAAGCTCTGCCAGGGAGGAGGGGAAGCCAGGAGGAATCAGAAACAGGACACTTGAACCAAACTAGCCAAAGAGGTATTCCATACCACAGCATGTCATGCCCAGGATGTAAAACGGAGAGCAGAGACCCAGCAGGGTGGGGGTGCACTGCTTGGTAGCGCTGGGTATAGGTGGTGAGCAATTGTATTCTTTCCTTGTATTTGCCTTGTCATTATTATTATTGGTGGTAGCAGCAGTGATTTGTGTTATGCCTTAGTTACTGGACTGTTCTTATCTCAGCCTGTGGTAGTTGCATTCTTTCGATTCTCCTTTTCATCCCGCCGGGAGCAAGGGGAAGAAAGAGGGGGAGTGAGTGAGCAAAACTGTGCGGCTGAGAGGCTTAAACCACGACAGTCCCTTCCAACCCAAACCATCTTATGACTCTGTGAAAATTTGGGTGTAAAATATAGTCCTCATTTCCTGTCCTAACCTTCTACATAATCTTATAATCAAGTGCTAAACTTAAACTTATGTTAATTTCACTGTGAGATTCACATGAGTTATAGATAAGGTATACAAACAGCAATCAATGTATCAGAAATGTTGCCAACTTTATATCTCCAAACAAATTACATGTGATAATGAGATAGAAATTTTTATTTTCAACGATTTTAACTAGGAAATTTACCCAGGTGCTGGGAGGTGATATGTTTGGCTGAAAACTATTATTTTTCTGTATCTTCAAAAAGAATGTTTATAATTAGTGTATTTAGCTCTCTTTTTTTATATTCAATTAGCTGAAGTTTAATGGTTTTTGTAAACTGATGGATGCTCCTATTGGATATCACATCATGAGGAAAAGTGTTTAATAGCGTTGCTCTTTATCTATCAATTACAATCATATGAGCAAAATGGGGCCTTCTGCTGACATTTCACCCTCATTCTGAAAGTCAGTGATTTAGAGCTATTTAAGATACTTATGCTAATGGACATAGCTGGCAAAAGAACAAATGAACATAAATTATCTATGATCAAATGGTAAACTAAACTTAGGATAAATTTTTAATGAGTGGAGCAATAATAATCTAGAAATCCCCTTGCCATAAAATCAGGAATATGGAAATGTGTCTAGATTTAAGCAAAGAGTTAGGATGAATTTATGTACAATTTTATATGCTCTGAGAATGAGAAGATTTGGGAGCCTGCAAGATCCTACAGTGGACTGTATTGCTGTAGTACTCTAGAGGGCTATATATTCAATGAGCTAAAAAAAAAATACATTTTTTATAGCAACAACATAAGACTGAGCATAATTCATGTTTAGCCTAAACATGGAAGGTTTTTGTCTCATTTTTTAATTCGAGTTTTTCTAGGATATCCCAGGTTTAAATTTAATAGGAAAAAATCTGTGATAGCTTGAACCAGTGAAAATAAACTACACGCTCACTAGCAAAAGTAGGATATTACATTGAAATAGCCTTTGCCTTGAATAACATAGAGCAAAGCATTATCTTTTTAATTACACTGTTCCTTTAAAGCTACTTGTCTAGATAAATCTATTGTAACTTATACAGCACACATGTACAATACATATTTGGCCTTATAGTATCATATAATTTAGGTTTTTGCACTGTGATACTGATTAATGCAAACTGAGCTCAAATGTAACCATACACAAGGTGTGTAAAATTCTGAAGACCAGTTGGTTTTATAGAACACTATTAAATAGTAATATTAGCAATAGTATCTCTCTCAAGATACCCTGTTACTATTTTCTGTACTTGTCATGCATACATTTCAAAAGGATAGAATGCATTCTGTATGTGTAACAGAGCATGATTTACTGCTAAAATTCTGGGCAGCTGCTGTTAGTCCATTTCAATAGAAAAAAATAACACCCTGTTATTTTTAACTTCTGTTGATTTCACTTGCACCCGAATGGAGATCAAAAAGTTAATTGCTCTAGTAATTACAACTTTGATCAATGGGAAAAAAAAAAGATCTGTCATTTACAATTTTTTTCTTCATTATACACTAAATCAAGTCATCTTGCTATTCTGGAAAGAGTGGGCCTTTTATTGCAAAGTTGCAACTGATCAAGTAGGTTTTCTTCTAGCTTTCAGATAGTAATAATACTTTAGTATTAACCTTACATCAATTATTTTTAGTTCTGTAAAGCTGTCATTCTTCTGTGGAACATTAGATTGCAACATGAAGGAGGGAAGATTTTTAAATTAGAAGCATGCTTTGTATTATTAAAAAAAAAAAAGACAAAAAGAGAGGTGCTTTTTTTTCAAAGAGCACTAGAATTTCCTGAGAAATGCTTAAGATCACAATTTCAGAAGTATTAGGGTGAAATGGAACAAATGAAACATCTAGGCTGAACATTAGGAATGTTAACTAAACTAAGATCTGGCAAATTCTAAATATTCTCCCTGAGGAAACGGCTGCAGTCCATTTAATACAAACTGGACAAAACACTTGATAGTATATCATAGCAAACATATATGTATTGACCGTGATGATGAAAATGTGATTGTTCTGGTTTTAAGTATCTGAGAAAGAAGGAGAAAAAAAATAAACTCTTGCAGTACACATCAGATTTTAGTGGATAGACAGAACAGATTGATCTGCATACCCAGAAATCGATAAGCTTTTCTTCTGAAACTGTGTGCTTCAAAATACTGCTGTGCTTGAAGACAAGCAAGAGAGTTGAAAGTCTCAAAAGAATTAATCTCAGCATAACTTTCATATTTTTTGTTTTCAGGGATCATTTCAGTTGTATGGCTTCAAGTATCATTATAGTAAATATTTTGTAATACTATCCTTCAAAATTTTGTCTTTCAATAGAAGTATACACAGACATTAACTTCATCCAGGTATGATACTGTACTCTTTAATTTCTGTTTTGTATAACAGAAATTTACATTAAAAAGAAAATTTAAAAAACGCTTGAATTATAATACTACTTAAGTGACACTTGAAAATCAACTTTCTAAATGTAGGTTACCACTCTGGTATAGATAGGTTCTCTTAAAAAGAAAGAACAGAAGGCTAGACTCCCGTGTTCCTTTCAAGGAAGTGCATGTTGTTTCATTGTGTTGTTTTTAATAGAGTATCAGGAGCTGTATGAAAAATGCACACTAACACAAGGTTGTTAAGGGAAGATAGCCCTCTATCATGAACCGTTTTCTCTGGTAGAATTTTCATTGACCCTGAGGGATGGTTTTATTCTAATTGCACCTAATGAGCTGACTAAAATATCAGTTCTCTCATTTCCACACAAATTAACTCTTGTATAACTAAGATGCTGAAGGTATAATAAAAAGCATAAAGCAGCTTCAATGTCCACATCACCGGAGGTATCAGAAAATAGCTTTCATTTAGGAAAGATTTTTTGAATGATAATTTTACTTTAAAATAGAAGAAAGCAACTTTAATGTATAATTTCTCACAGGCACATTCTCAAATTTGTATGCAAAGAAGAAAAAAGGAAAAGGAAAGGTGAATGCACACAGGGTGTCTTAATTTTAGATGCATTTATATAGCCGGATGATGTATTACAGCCTCTTCAAAGCAAGAGATGCATTTTTATAAATTCCCTAGTGGAGGGTTACTAACACACAACCAGCCATATCCTCACTTGATGAAGACTGTTTTTACCCCAGTGAAGCATCTCTAAAGTAGAACAGCTGAAGATATGATTCTGATCAAGAATTCATCCAAAGTCAGTGAGACACCACTATGACTATTAGTTGAGTTACAAACTTAAATGTCGAAAATCACACAGAAAATGTGCAGTAGCCAAGGACCAAATTCAAGTAATTTAAACTTTATGTCACCACTACTCATGTCAAATTTAAGATTTACCACTTTTTCCCTTTACTTTGCATACAGATCAAGCGAAATCACAATCACTAAAGAACATGCTGATCTCTCTTCCCATGAAATCTCTGTATTTGTATATGAAGTCAGACATGAAAGTATCCTGAAACACAAGTGAATCCATGTTTAATCTGACCAAGGACTTTCTGACTCTCATGTTCTGCCAGGGAGGAGGGGAAGCTGGGAGGAAGCAGAGGCAGGACACCTGAACCAAACTAGCCAAAGAGGTATTCCATACCACAGCACGCCATGCCCGGAATATAAACCTGATACAGTTACCCGGAAGAGTTAGATCACTGCTGGGTTGGGCTGGGTATCTTTCAGCGAGTGGTGAGCAGTTGTATTCTTTTCCCTTGTTTCTCTTGTCATTATTATTATTGGTGGTAGCAGCAACGATTTGTGTTATACCTTAGTTACTGGACTGTTCTTATCTCAACCTGTGGGAGTTACATTCTTTCGATTCTCCTCCCCATCCCCCCGGGGGGGGGGTGAGGGGGGGAAAGGGGGGGTAGTGAGCGAGCGAACTGTGTGGCTGATTTATGGATGGGCTTAAACCATGACAAAATGACAAAGCCATTCACAGCACTTTGCAATTTAACATCACTTGTTACAGCTTTGACTTTGATTAGGTATCCTTTACTTTTACTGCTTCTCTTAATTGATTTACTACGGCTTTCCAAAAGCCTATCTTTATCTGAGTACCACTTGGATTACTTAACTTCACATTAAACTGTGTGTTATCAGCCATTATAATGTTAAGTATACTACATCTAGCAAAAGCAGAGTTTGCGTAAGTAAATATCTCTCCCACCATATCTTACAGTAAAGAAGAGAAAGAGAATCAGAGAATTTTGTTATTTACATTAAAATACACTGTTTTTTCCAACCAACATAAACAGCTATATGTTTTGTCTCAGGTGAGTAATTCTTGTGAGGTTACCAAAGACATTCTTTTATACTTGATTTCATATGGAGCATGTCTTCCTTTGTTCATCTGAAGGAAGCACAAAACCAAAGTGCAGTTCCTCTGAGACTGAAATTTATATATCAAAATTACATTTATCTCTGGACTGTAGCATAATTTTTTCTATTGCTTTAGGACCACATCTGCAATTGCTAAGTGCTTCTGAGGTTTATATTCAACTTTCAAATCATGAACTGATACTGTATAACAACTTCTGTATTTCCAGGATTTGCTGGATCCCTTTTGAAATTGAATATGTCTAACTTACACAGGTTTTCTGTAAAGAAGGGCATGAAATGACTTATAATTGAACTAAATGCATGGTCTCATCCTCCATGTGCTCATCTTAGCTCCTTGTTTTTGTTAGAGCTATGAAACAGAAACTATCTTGACTTTTGACTAAAAATACTGCTAAGTAACAACTATTGGCTATCAGCCCTGGGCTCACTAAATCCTTCATCAGCGCTGCCTTCAAAATTACTTAGCTTTCCAAGCCCTTTATTGGTATTTGCAGTACTCTCTGGACAATATTATATAGAAAGTCTCTCAGATTTTTAAGTTCGAATGAAAATACTGCAATGCAGTTTACCGTATCAAAAACTCAGAGACATAGAATCATAGAATAGTTAGGGTTGGAAAGGATCTTAAGATCATCTAGTTCCAACCCCCCTGCCAGGGGCAGGGACACCTCACACTAAACCATGCCACCCAAGGCTCTGTCCAACTCAGCCTTGAACACCGCCAGCAATGGAGCATTCGCAACTTCCCTGGGCAACCCATTCCAGTGCCTCACCACCTTCACAGTAAAGAATTTCTTCCTCATATCCAATCTAAACTTCCCCTGTTTAAGTTTGAACCTGTTACCCCTTGTCCTCTCACTACAGTCCCTAATGAAGAGTACCTCCCCAGCATCCCTATAGGCCCCCTTCAGATACTGGAAGGCTGCTAGGAGGTCTCCAAACAGCCTTCGCTTCTCCAGGCTGAAGAGCCCCAACTTTCTCAGCCTATCTTCATATGGGAGGTGCTCTAGTCCCCTGATCATCCTCGTGGCCCTCCTCTGGACTTGTTCCAACAGTTCCATGTCCTTTTTATGTTGAGGACACCAGAACTGCACACAATACTCCAAGTGAGGTCTCAGGAGAGCAGAGTAGAGGGGCAGGATCACCTACCTCGACCTGCAGGTCACGCTCCTTTTGATGCAGCCCAGGATATGGTTGGCTTTCTGGGCTGGGAGAGCACACTGTCGGCTCATGTTCATTTTTTCATCAACCGACACACCCAAGTCCTTTTCTGCAGAGCTGCTCTGAATCTCTTCTCTGCCCAATCTGTAGTTGTGCCTGGGATTGCTCCCACCCAGGTGGAGGACCTTGCACTTGGCATGGTTAAACTTCATCAGGTTGGCATCAGCCCACCTCACAAGCTTATCAAGGTCCCTCTGGATGGCATTCCTTCCCTCCAATGTATCAACCGAACCACACATCTTGGTGTCATCAGCAAAACTGCAGAGGACGCACTCAATCCCACTATCCATGTCACTGACAAAGATGTTGAACAAGACCTGCCCCAACACTGACCCCTGAGGGACACCAGTCGTTACTGGTCTCCAGCTGGACATTGAGCCATTGAGCACAACTCATTGCGTGCGGCCATCCAGCCAGCTGTTTATCCACTGAGTGGCCCACCTAGCACATTGACGTCTTTCCAACTTAGAGACAAGGATGTCATGTGGGACAGTGTCAAATGCTTTGCACAAGTCCAGGTAGATGACATCAACTGCTCTACCCTTGTCCATCAGTTCTGCAGCTCCATCATAGAAGGCCTCCAGATTGGTCAGGCAGGATTTCCCCTTAGTGAAGCCATGCTGGCTGTCACCAACCACCTTGTTGTTTATCATGTGCCTTAGCATGCCTTCCAGAAGAATCCACTCCAAGATTTTGCCAGGCACAGAAGTGAGGCTGACTGGTCTATAGCTCCCCTGCTCATCCATTTTCCCCTTCTTGAAAATGGGGGTTATATTTCCCTTTTTCCAGTCATCGGGAACTTCACCTGACTGCCATGATTTTTCAAATATGATGGACAGTGGCTTAGCAACCTCATTTGCCAGCTCCTTCAGGTCCCGCGGATGAATTTCATCAGGTCCCATGGACTCATATATGTTCATGTTCCTAAGATGGTCTCGAACCAGATCCTCTCTTACAGTAGGCCCTGCATCTTCATTCTCACTGTCCCTGCATCTGCCTTCCAAGACTTGAGTGGTGTGGTCAGAGCATTTTCCGGTGAAGACTGAGGCAAAGAAGTCATTGAGAACCTCAGCCTTCTCCAAATCCAGTGTAACCAGTTCTCCCTATTGCTTCCTGGGAGGGCTCATGTTGTCCCTAGTCTGTCTTTTATTTGCAATGTACCTATAGAATCCCTTCCTGTTATCCTTAACATCCCTAGCCAAGTTTAATTCTAAGTGGGCCTTAGCTTTCTTAACCTGGTCTCTAGCTTCCTGGACAGCATTCTTGTATTCTTCCCAGGCCGCCTGTCCTTGCTTCCACCTTTTAGAAGCCTCTTTTTTCCTTCGAATTTTCCTCAGCAGCTCCTTATCCATCCAAAGAGGTCTCCTGGCCCTTCTGCAGCGCTTCCTTCTAGTTGAGATGTATCACTCCTGAGCTTGCAGCTGGTGGTCCTTGAATATCAGCCAACAGTCTTGGGCCCCTCTGCGCTCTAGGGCTGTATCCCATGGAACCTTACTGAGCAGGTTCCTGAAGAGCCCAAAGACTGCTCTTTTGAAGTCCAGGGAAGTGAGCTTGCTGCCCGCTCTTCTCACTGTCCTGAGGATCTCGAAATTGACCATCTCATGATTGCTGCAATCAAGGCTGCCCAGAAGCATCACATTTCCAACCAGCCCTTCCCTTTTGGTGAGCACAGGGTCAAGCATGACACCCCTCCTTGTCAGCTCCTCGATTACTTGCAGAAGGAAGCTATCTTCCACACAATTGAGGAACTTCCTGGATTGCTTGTGCCGGGCCGTACCATCCCTCCAACAGATATCAGGGTGGTTGAAGTCCCCCATGAGAACAAGGGCCTGGGAGCGTGAGGTTGTTCCTATCTGTCTACAGAGAGCTTCATCCACTGAGAATTCTTGGTCCGGCGGTCTGTAACAGATCCCCACAATAATGTCTCCCATCGTTGTTCTCCCTTTAACCCTGACCCACAAACTCTCTGTCGACTGCTCACCTGTCCCCAGACAGAGTTCCATACTCTCCAGCCTATCCCTAACATAAATAGCAACTCCCCTTCTCTGCCTACCGGCCCTGTCTTTCCTAAAGAGCCTGTAACCTTCCATTTCAACACACCAGTCATAGGAGCCATCCCACCATGTTTCTGTGATGCCTATGATATCATACCCCCATAGATGTGCACACATCTCTAATTCCTCTTGTTTGTTCCCCATGCTACGGGTGTTTGTATAGAGGCATCTAAGCTAAGCTCCAATTGAAGCCAGCTCATTGGCTGGAGCAGCTGCAATATCTCTACATTGCTCTGAACGTTTACTATAGGTGCTGGCCAGTGACTGGGTGTGTTGGGATGGAATGATGCCCCCTCCCCCAACACATCTAGTTTAAAGCATCCTTGACCAGTCTGGCAAGCCTCCTACCAAATCCACTCTTCCCTTTGTCAGATCAGCTCCACCAGCCCCCAGTAGACCTGGTCTACTAAATTGAGTCCCATGTTCAAGGTACCCAAACCCCTGACTATAGCACCACCCTTCTAACCATTTATTAAGCTGGCCAATCCTCCTCGCCTTTTTAAGGTCCTGCCCTGTATCCTGGAGAATTGACGAAAAGACAATCTGCGCTCCAGAGCCCCTAACCACCTCTCCCAGAGCTCTGTAGTCCTTCTTTATGTTCTCTGGGCTACTGCTATCTATATCAGTAGTACCCACAAGGATCACTAGAAGTGGGTAATAGTGGGAATGACTAGAGCAGGCAGCCTCTCTGCAACATCCCTGATCCGAGTCCCTCGTAGGCAACACAACTCCTTTGGCCTATGTCAGGCCAACAGATGGGTGCCTCTGTTCTTCTCAGAGAAGAGTCCCCTACTACTGCAACCCAACGCTTTTTCCTGGCAGCACAGTGATCTTCTTTATCAGTGTATCAGCCGGTTGTTCCTGGTGGGTGTGTGGTTCCTCATCAGCCCCCTGCAGGACAGCAAAGCGGTTCTGGGTAGGAAGAACAGATTTAGGAGGAAGCCCCATGCTTTTAAGTGTCCTCTTCCTCCTTTTCTTGTTGTTTGTTTCTGTTACTGTTTCCCAGCTTCCTGGGTTAGCGGCCTCCTTTCCAGCATGAGCAACAGCAGACACTTGAGGCCCCTGCACAGTCTGGTCCTGGAGCAAGCAGTGCTGTTTCCCCTCAGCTTCCCTGACACCTTTCAGCCTAGTAACAGTGCCGCACAGCTCAGCCACCTGCTGCGGGAGGACCTCCACCAGGGAGCACCGAGTGCAGTCGTGCCCATTGCGCACCCTCTCCTCAGGAGAGCAGTGCAGGCGCTCTCTACACCCCGAGCTCTGCACTGCAGCCTCCCTTCTCATCGGCTCTGTCTGGGTGCCTAAGCTGGCCACTGCCGGGGCAGCCAGGGCAGAGCTTCCAGACTGGACCCTGGTCATACAGCGAGGGCTCACCATTCCGCTCGCCTCCAGCATGAACTGCAGTGCAAACTGCCTCGAACCTGCCCTGTTTATCCACTCAAACTGCCTTGAACCCACTCTGTTTGCCCGCCCCAGTCGCCTCGCTCCTGGTCTCTCGTGCTCCCTGGGGCAGGTTTTTAACCCCTCATAGCTGGTGCCGCTCCTCCTGGCGCCACCCCCTCTGAGTCAGCTGCTCATGTCCACTGAGCTGACGGCTCTTGGGTAAGCTCTGTCGAGGACTTGAGGCTCCCTCGGTGCCTGTTGCTGCTCTGAGTTGAAGCTCCTGGACGCTGAGCCACCCCCCGGTCAGGCGCTGCGGGCGTCCCCTCTCGAGACCGTCCCCTCAGCAATGGGCCGGAAATAGCCGATGATGCCCAGGTTGAATCTGCCGACGCTCCTCCTGGCGCCGGCCTCTCTGAGTCAGCTCCTCCCGTCCGCTGAGCTGACGGCTCCTGGGCAAGCCCTGTCGAAGGCTTGGGGCACTCTCGATGCCTGTTGCTGCTCCGAGTTGAAGCTCCTGAACGCCGAGCCTTCCCCCCATCAGACGCTGCAGGCGTTCCCTCTCGAGACAGTCACCTCAGCAATGGTGTATTAGTCTATATATGTTAATGTGGACCTTGGTTCTGCAGTGATCTGTTACAAAATTTACTATGTTCATTTCTCTGTGGAATGTGTAGTTTTTGCTATGTTTTATTATGTTTTGTTTTCATTTACTTTTTGTTTAAGCATTACTGAGATATTCCCAAAATTTGTGTGAGAGAAAAACAACTAAAAGGTTGGGGAAAAAAATACAAAAATACTACAAATAAGGCAAGGAAAAAAACAAAACAAAACAAAACCCCGAAACAAAACCTGGTGTAAATTCACCTATCACTGCTGTTTATGGAAAATTGAAGATTTTGAATGAGTGTGAGTCAAGCATTAGAGAAAATTAAAACATCTATGCATATATATTTGATAGCGAATTAATCAGCTGGAAAATCAGATGCTTATCTGATTGTACATATGAAATGTTGCAGTAGAAAATAAGATTAGATGTCTCCTTCTGTTTGAAGAAGACTTATAAGCTAAAACATTTTTCACTGACATAAGCAGCGACAAAATTGTGATCAAACTATCTCTTCAACTTATCAGCTTTTAGAAAAACTGGTGATATGAAGCTATGTATCAAGGAAATGATGAAACTTTCAGGTTAAGTATATATAGCAGAGAAAACGAGTATGGATTTATTCCAGAACACAAGTCAAATAACACTGGTGATGAATGAAGTTGCTATTGGCTGGTGTAGTGACTTGTGCAAGTCACTGAGATCCTCCGGCATGAAAATGCCATATAAAAACTTGCCATGTCACATTCTGCATTTATAATGAAAAGCGGGAAAGTGAAAAACAAAACTGGGTCCTAATACAGTAATGTATTTAATGTTTTTTTTTGATAGTAGTAATTTGTGGTATGAGATCCATTTATGATTCAATAGATGACATTTTTTATGCTAGAGGCATCAAAACACATTTTCTGCCTCAAACAAACTTTAGCTCAAGCTTATTCTCGACCAGAGATGGTGGCTTTGCAGTTAATACATTTTGGCGCATATTTTTCTTCCGTGAAAGGATTTCACAGTTTTATTACGTGCCCTGTGTAGCACACCTAAGACACATTTTTCATAGCATCCATTTATTATGTTTGACCATAGCAGTACTCCTACAGCAGTGTCACTACACAGCAGATTTGGGTGGAGTCAGGTACTACCTTTCTGAATAGGTATCATTGCATATTTGGGTACTACTGGAGCAGATAACTTTTGGAAGCATTGAAGCCTGTCTTATTTGAGCATTTTTCAGACAGCTTAAGGGACACTTAAAGAAAACCTCTTACGTGAACTGCAAACTCTGCAGTTCAAGCAAATGCTAAAACGTTACCCCCAGCTGTCTACTTCAATAACTCAGTAAGATTGAATGCAGACATGCACAAAGGGCTGTCATTGAGTATCTGGGAACTTGAGTGGTCTCACAAAACTCAACAGCTGGCAGAAGACTCAAGAGGAAAGGCTGACCTTGGTCTCACTTATTATTTTAATTAAAATACAAAAATCACAAAATATCTTCCCTTCTTTCAAAGAACTTACCAAATTAATGAAACTGTGGTTGCTTTCATGCAGTCTACAGTTTTTCTTTACAGCTGTTTCATTTTTTTTCTTTAAAATGGATCCTTTCAAAATCAAGCAAACATCCCTCCTGTGCAGAATGTGCTTATTAAAAATCAAGCTGTCTAAAATACCTCATATAGCTCAAAATTTCAGAACACCCTATGTCTGAAGAAGTATACTCATTAGAGCTGAATGCTCTATTGATCCCTGTGCAGAAGGCTCAAAAGAAATTAAATGTCAGTTATTTAGAAACTGGAATTGATCAACTTCATATATAATTACACTTTGAAAACAGAAATAGGAAGAAAGTGCACTTTTGACATTAGGTTTTGCCTGCAAATTTTCTCTAAAGTTGTTTTTATATGGCACAGAGAAGAACAGACATTCTAGATTAGATGTCCTATTAGCTCAACAGTATCTCAAAAAAATTATGGGCCTCCACAGGTAATGATCTGTGTTGTTAAGGACCACTGGACTTCATTTGGTTTGGATATCCCATTAGCTAGTTTCATTTTATGCCTCTTGTTTTTTGCATCTAAAAGGAAATAAGAGCTGATTAATTTAAATTTTAATTTAAATCTGTGGGTGCTGTTCCTCAGTATTTCTGCTTATTCATCCCCCTAAAGGCATGACCTTGTCCATGAAGTACACAGAGAAAAATTGATACTATTTCATTGCTAAGTTTACTTAATGTCATAGCTCATTTCTGTAAGCTAAGTTTTGCTGTCTCTGATAATGAGAAAAGAGGTTTGCAACTAACTTGTAGGGAATACCATTTCCTGCAGCAGCTCCCAGGAGTAATGCTGTACTGGGGAACGGTAAAGCTCACTGAACAGTTTCAGGTGATCTCAGCTGTTCTTGGTAGGATAGAAGATGATTTTTGTCACATGTATTAGAATAAACTGGAAAGTTTCTTATGTTTTCTAGTCTTTTCATCAGAGATTAACCTGTGCAAATAAGGGAGAAAAACGAAACCTGAATTGCACAGTTGGAGAGAGACTTACAAGGGGGCTGAAAGTAATCTCCAGTTTAAGGTTACTCGGCCATTTTTTTGTACAGATCCAATGTGAAATGGCAGCTTCAGGAAGCATTAGGAGACCTGGATTGCTCAGGCCCATGTACAGTTTTACCATTTGCATGTACGACTGGTTTGTATACGTTTATTTCTGAGTCTTAAACCCACTCCATTTAATTGCTTAGTTATATCTAATTTTCCACTGAAGTTGTTGATAGCATTGTACACACAGTTGCATACTTGATGAATAGGAAAGCTTTCCATGGAAGCCTTTCCACTTGTTTTCAAATGCTATTGTAATCATTTATACTCATCATAATTCATATTTCATTGACAGAAGAGCTGCCAGGATTCTTGTGGAAGACCACTCGAGGGGGTTTCTAGTACTTAGAGACAAATAAAAGGTCTGTCTTATACAGAAGTATTTTCAAAAGATAATGAAACTGACTACTTGAGAAAGCTATTTTTTTACTTTTTGTCTTTCCAAGTAGGTGAATATAATATTTATATTGACACTGGGTATCCAAAAGGACATTTGGTGTGCTCAGATGCCAGTGTAATCAGACAGTGCTCTCCAAGGTGAGGTGCTAGTTGTCTCTTACTGTGATATGTTGTAGGAAATGGAAACACACTTGTTTTCTAATTCTTTTCAAAAAGAATGTATTTTCTGGTGTGGTGTGAGAAGAAGTGTGATTTAAGACATTAGAGTCTTTATTCAGAACATAAACAATAAGTTTTATTTTGGATATATTTATATAAGTGTAAGGATTCAGCCGAAGAATTACAATATATATATCCATTTTATGCATTTCGATATCATGATAAAAGATTAGTGAAAGAGTATTGAAAAAAGGTTAATTTACTACATGCACAGCTTGGATTGCTAACAATAAATATGGCTGATAAGGAGCAACTCAAAAAGAAGCAGACCTATAGTCAGCAGAGCCCCTGTGAATTAACTTTCTGTTTCTCCCCAGAGAGAAATAGCTTTTATGTCCTACTTCAGCCAATTGGACTTTGAAAGCTTTATGGAGAAATTCTTTTATATACTGAGTATTTTTTCTTCATATATCCTCGTTTCCACTCAAACAGCTGTTTATAAAAACAAAAAATGAACAGACATTTAAAAAAACAGTCGAAAGATTAATTAAGGTACTGTTGCGTTAAAGAGTGTGTGTGGGGAAAACAAACCCCTTGTTTTACTTTTGGATATGCTGCTACCGGTCCGACCGCGTCCACTTATATCGAACCTCTACTGGTTTGGAAGCCAATCTGACCGCGTTCGCTTATATCGAACCTCTAATGGTCCAGAGGCTAATCCGACCGCGTTCGCTTATATCGAACCTGTAATGGTCCGGATTTACCGATAGTAACAATTAGATATCAAAACAGTACGATTTATTGGCTAAATTTATTGGTGCAACAGATACAGGTTCTTATGGATTGCCGGTGATAAATACTGTCTGCAAAAGCACGTGCATATAATAGTTACATGAATACAAGCGCCTGATAAAGTTAACACAGCATAGCTCTAAATATACAGGTGACAATAAAAGTAACGCTATAGAGAATCTAAGTTTTCCCGGGGAAAGCACTAGATGCAGTGCGAGTCTCACCCACAGGCGTCCCTATGGGGGGGGAAGAGAGGTCCAGCCCGTCGACCGGTCCCAGGAGTCGGTTGATGTTATCTTCCTTGACTCTTCCACGATGGTATCTTCCCCGAAATCCCCCTTCTTCTTGAGTCATTTTATATTATTTTTACCTTCAAGGTGGAGCTTGAGTGACTCTAGTCATACATACCTTTATTACCATTGGTGCAAATTTCTCTCGCCTCGATTTAAAGGTATATGAGACAAAAATCCAGAGTGCATGCTCAGAGAGAGGTGGTCTTATTTTGGGGGGGGGGGGGGTCGCACTGGAGAGGGGTGTGTATTTTAGCATTATAATGAAGCAAAGTTCACACTGAGGACAGTATTTTGTCAAAAGATGACAGGCTGCTGGCTCAGGGTAGCAAGTATGCAGCTTATTAGTTTGTTGCACCATCTAGTCCCCGTCTTTTAGCTGAAGTTAGGACAAAGCGTAACCGCGAGATCTCCACCTCACTCTACCCTCCGCCTGTTATGGGAACTGCTGTGGAGTGCACATTCCTGGCATACCAGGTATGGCTGCATCTCGCCCTGAGAGGCCCTGAAAGTCCGTTTCTCTCTTATGTGTGGAAAATGTTGCATTTTGAATGTAGATTTACTTCCCAATTATCCCAAATTTCCTAATAATTCCACAGGTACATATATTAATTTTTAACTCCATGTTTATATCTTGAGAGCAAGGAACTGCAAGTATTATAACTAGGCAATAATAATTTTTGTGAAACCTAAAACATGAGTAATAATAGCAACATGACACTTTACAACTTGATTACAATGGATGTGCCTAAAGATGCCATCCCTAAGGAGCATCTGCATTGTGACCTAGGAAACTTCAGGAAAGCATCATCTTGGACTCTGCCATAGAGCACTTGGGAGGGAACGGGAAGTCTGAAAATGTAAACCTGTACTCCACTTTTCTATTCCCCAGATTTCTATGTTCTCCACAGACTAGTTCAGACTCTATAATTAGTGTTGACCTGTTAAGAAGAGTTACAAAACTCTCTAGAAATTGTTGAAATTCAAGAACTTTTACTCTTGCATCAACATCACAGTCTGTGGAGAAGCAAGCGAGCCATCCATGTCCACCTCTGATTTGTGCATGCCAAGGAAAGCAGTTCTCCAGTGACAGATCTCCACACACACCCAAACCCACTTACTATAAGCAGAACAAAATAAAAATAGGAACAGAGTACCATCAGCTGAGAGCACAGGCCAAGAACCAGAAAGTTATTTAAAAATAAGTACGAAGGCAATGGCAAATAATTTTGTTAAAAATCGTTGAAAGATTATGATCAGGGCAATTTCTGGCGTATATTTGTAAATAACTAGAGTAATCATGCATTTTGCTTGTGTGCTGATAACCTCCACTCTGTTTGAAGTCTTTCTGGTTTTGCTAATTTTACATGCTAATTCTTGGGATGCTTTGCAAGCATCTGCAGAATGTCCTTCATGAGCAGAGATACTCCATTCTTCAGTTTGGTACAGCATGTACCAAACTGATTACATGTCCAGTAATTACATTTCACTTTATTTCTTCAGCTTTTTCTGAAGTCTCTGATTTTGAATATTATTCAATACCCTGAATCATGACGGCATTATGTGCACTAAAACCAAAGTACAAATGTAGCATAAATTTCCTTGATTGCTAACAAAAATTCAAAGATTAACACAAAAAAACCCCTGATGGCCAAAATATATTTTAAAAAAAATTTTCCATTATGGTAATAAGATCAACCTTTTATTCCTTCACCAGTCCCTACAATGCATCTTAAATCAGTCCCTAAAATCAGCCTTAAACTGATGCTGCAGAACAAAGTGTCAGAGTACTAGTAATCTCAGCAGGTACAGCTACATGTTGAATCACAGGTACGTCACAAGTATTTGGATATGAGCTATCTGAGATAAAGCCAGGTAACCACATTAGCACAGCAGTAGCCTAAAGCAAATACATTGGCTGATGGCTTGGAGGCAGAGCTGCAATAGCACCTCTAACAGCAGTTTTTTGCTATGGTTAACCTAACCTAGTTCAGACCTTAAGGTGAGACTTTATGCTGAACATAGCTCTAGCAAGGAGTGAGGCATCAAAACAGAATGAGAAAGGAAAATACAGGGTTTACTCACACAGGACTCTGTACAACAAAGAAGGATAAGAGCAGAATATGGTAAGAACAGTAACCTGAGTTAACCTTCAAGCAGTTGCTCTACCAAGTTAAGTCTAGGCTTACTTTAAAGCAGGATAAAGATCGCTTTTGTATAAACAGAAATAAATAGGAAAATGAACAAATGCACCAACCTGAAGTGTGCCCTTTTAAGATTGTGGAAAAAATGTTGACTACTATTACACTATCCAGAGAACAAGCTACAGAGAGGTCAGACAGTAAAACTCTGCCTTTTGACTCCAGAGAAAACCACATGATTATAACAAAGGATTGCAGCAATCATTCAGCTTCAATGAAAGATATAGAAGTAACATAACAAAAAACCTGAAAGACCAACTTTCACAATAGGTGGCGAGAATCTGTAGTGAAGCATTTACAGACTGTTTCTAAAAGGGGAAATGTTGTGTACAGAAAGACTGAACAATATTGCTGACAGACCATGAAGATTAAATTCCAGCACTACTAATTAAGCACTGAGTAATAAATTTTTTTTTCTGGCACTGTTTGGGGGTCCAGCAGCTACTGTTCAAGGGGAGGCCTAGAACAGCAGCATAGCTGGTACAGATTGCAGTCTAAATGTGTATGTGCCATTTATGTATGAGCTCAGAGAAGTATTTTATACTAGCACTTTTAAGGATGAGTGCAGACTATCTGCACTGTTCTGGGCTTCTGGGAAAACTGGTACAGAATTAAAAAACTACAAGCCTGAGGAAAGCTTTAAGATGGGTTCATCTGCGACACACAAGTACTGAAACACTGTGCTGAACTGGCTTGTAGTCACAATCATACAATTCCTCTCCATATTGCAGCTTTATTTGTTTTAGGGCAGACACAGGTTTACTCTGTAAGTTTACCTAGTTCTACTGTAGTTTGTGTTATTTCAGAGGAAACTTGATTCTTCTCCTTATGACAGACAGGAGCTGCAAAACTTTAAAAAATTTAAATGCCTTATGCTACAAAGAGATATTACATGGATTTGCATTACTGACAGAACATATAAAGCCCTCCACATTTTCTATGCAACAAAAAAACCTGTTCAACAACCAAGTTTCTGTTACTGGAACAGGTCAGACTCCTGAGAAATGTTCAGAAAGAACAGGAAACAAGATTGGCGGCTCTAATAAAAACACAACAAGTTTGCCCACGTATCAATACCACAACAGCTTTCCCAATAGATTTATATTATTTACATAAATGTATCAGCCTGTGATATTCTTAAATGTGCTTGGTCAAACAAGTGCATAAGCAGATATAGCATTCCTTCCAGTCTTCTGAAAAAGGTATCAGAGTTACAAGAAGAAATGAAACATCTCTTAAGTCAATAGTCAGAGAGCAGTACTCAAACAACGTTAAGAAAACAAATCCAAAAAGGGAAAAAATATCCATCAAATTCACAAGGGAAAATTCCTGTTGACTAATGTGGGAGTTGGACAAGAAAAATGTAATAAAAATACTCCAATGTTCTGTCTTTATTCTTTCCTGTGACTGTGAAAACAGCCTTTTCATGAAGCTACAGAAGGTTGTGTTCACGCTGCCTGAAGGGCAAGGCTTGATGTGTGAGCCAGCTCTCACTTTCAAGCTGAACTTTTCCCATTAAGCTAGTGTGTCCCCAAGTCTAACCAAAGCATACAGAACAACGTACAGGTTTCTAAGATTAGGATTTGCATATGAACACAAACCTAAACAAAATGGCAAAATAAGAATAGTTTGCATTTTGACCTCCAAAAGATATGCAAATACCTATGCAGATAAAACATACTATTTGAAGCATATAATACTGTTTATGATAACGAGAAAAATATTTGCGATTTTAAAAAGACAGTTTATGATTACAAAATGCATTATCTCAGCCTTTGTTATTCATCTTCAAGAACCTAAACTAGAAAACTTAGTTGTATACAGGAAGCATAGGTTATTTTTGAAGTATTTCAATACAAACAAAACATATATACCAATTCAAATGTCAGAATCCCTGCTGGTATGACCCTCTCAGCCCCAAAACAGTAGCCCTGTGGGACAACACTAATTTTTTTCCTCCCATAAATTTAATGGTTATTTCAATTTTTGACCCTTTAAAGTTAATTGGGAAAATGACCCATTTTATATTGGTTGCTTTTTTTTGTTTTCTCTGAAAAAATAAAAAAACCCTAATCCAAACCATTAACTTAAACCATTTACTTAGAAAGTTCAAAATCTCTGTTTTTTTTAACTAAAATTGCACAATTGCAGATTCAGCCCTGTGTTGTGAGTAATCAAATCTCTCAGGAAAGTCAGCCTCTCAGTTTATTCGGCAGCAAAAGATTGACAGGATTATACCTACATTGCTTTTGGAATTGATTCTACAATCTTTCTGCATGAGATAAATGAGAATTCCAGTCTTCCTTTTTATATTGGTATATCTTATTCTCACTTCGCTCACAAATTAGGACCATGCAGGGAAGTTGGATGATATATTGTTGCTCTTAAGCTTTCAAAATCTTCTGCAATTTTTTTATTCATTTTTAAAGAGTGGATTTTTCTCCCAGATATGTATTAGCAGCTTTCCCAGACATCGTACAAGTCACATGTTTGTAATAGAGGTAAAAGGGTTTTGCTATAGAGCATAAGCATGTGGAGAATTTTTTGTGTTTCTGAAATTCTAAATGCCTGTGTACAACAACAGCTTGTGACACCAGTGCAATATGCTTCTTGGAAAGTCTGTGATAAACTGTGCCAGATACTGTGAAGTCAATCTGAACTCATTCACAAATAAATATACTCGTTAGTTTAAAAAATATCTCTTCCATTTAGAATATCTGGTTTATATTCCACATATAAACCTGTTTTCCAGAGAAATCACAGCCTTTCCACACAGCATTTTTAATAGAAATGAAAGTATGAAGTGGGCACAATAAAAATTGAGAGTTATTTACCAAACTTCAAGTTGGAAAATGAGACTATTTGCAAATAAAACACACTAAAATGACCTTTTTAACCTTACATTAACTCAGACATAAACTCCCTTTCTGCAACTTTGAGAGCTAAGAAAATTCTTTAAGGCAAACACCTTATAATAATAAAACCTGCTGTCCCAACCTTCTTTTTGAAGGAACCACTGGAATGTTTCTCTGTTGTACTAGTTCCTTATCTGCTGAGTCTCAATTTTCTGAACAATATCTGAGGTTTCTCAAGCAGTTCAGAGAACTGAAAATGAGAGAATTTAATTTCATGTTCTTGTCATTACACTGAATCAGAAGTGCTTCACAATGGAATAATACATAGAGCTCACTTTATTACCTATCCCATAACTCTGAATCTCTGATGGCTATTAAGTCAGCAAATATCTGAAACTGGCAGGTATCACATTTAATGTATGTGCAGTCCCATTACAAGCAAATAGCTATACTCAAGAAACAAGCTAATAATTCTTCTGAATCAGTATCTGAATCTTGTAGTTGCAGTTCACTTGAACCACAGAAGAGATATTCCTTAGAAAGACTGTCTATGCAGTCCATCACTTTTGTTTAGACATTACACCTTTCTACCAAATCATAGATCTTGCTCTTTGGTGGGAACTTGGTGTAATGTCAAGGGGGAGATTCTGGGCTTTTTTATGGCACAGTGCTGATATGCTGTAAACAGAACTAATTGTCTACATTTTTCAGTTAGTGTAACTACATTCTGGCAGCATTCGGACATGGAAATTGGATAAATCAGATAAATTCATCAAGCAAGAGGAAGATGGGTCACACGCAAGCCCAGTGCAAAACTGAAAGTTCCAGTTTGTTCAGAGCTGGAATCTCAGCTCTGAATTGTGAAATTATGGAACCACAATTCCATGTCAAGTGCTGCATAAGAGCTAAGGGACCTGTGGGGGATAGCCTCCCACACTAACAGGAAACCTCTAGTACATTCCTAGACCAACTTGGGAGGAATCAACCTTCTTCAAATAAACCATTTGGCAACTTCTCCAAAAGAAAACAAAAGTACTTGCTCCATGAAAGGTAACCGGGAGCCAATTTCTGTGCTACCTTACTGTATGTATTCATTCAATTTGTATTCATTATGCAATACCTTGGAGAACTGGCAAATACCATGTAGAAGTTTACTATAGAGTTATTACAGAACCCCCACCCTATGTGAAACTTTCCAAAGTTAAGTTGAATCTCAGGTCTGATTGCTAAGCCTAGAAGATAGTAACATTTTTAATAGTTTAAAGTAGATTGAAAGCATTTATGGCTAAGCTATAGCAAGAAAAGAGCAAAACTATGTAATTTATTAGCAAATCAGGTCAGTAGTTTTTTGTTTGTTAAAAGATGCATTCTAGTTCCACAAGAAATTATTTGAGAACCTTCTATAACATTTCATCAGGCAAATTAATGTAAGTTTAAACTTAGTTGTGTTACAGTTAAGATCTGCAGGTTTTCATATAACCATTCCCACTTTATGGTTCTAAATATAATTTCTCAAGCATACAGCCCAAAGAATACCTTTGAAACAAGAAGTTCTCAATTAAGGTTTAATGCTTTCAGAGCACAGTTGCTTATAGGCTGATTTTCAGTGGTGCTGAACACACATTTTCACTGTAATGGGTATAAGCATAGGAATCAGGTCCTTAAGTCTCATCAGTGATAATCCAGAATATTCTTAGTTACTTCCATGTAAGAAAAGAATTGTCAGTTTCCTATTCACTGTGTTTATTTAAAGGGACATTAAGATGTTAGTTACTGATAATTCTGATACAAAAGAGGGAATAAGCATATTGACATTTATTTTGCCAAATTAATATACCTGATATTCTCTATGAATTAAGTCTTAAGATTTCTGACTTTATTTTTACTTCCTTAAAAAAGTTCTTGTTTTCCCGGAGTACTATCATACAAAGTTATACCTGTGAATGTACTCACTCAATTCAACATTGCACATATTCATTTTTCTTTGGTTAATTCACAGTGTCAATTCCTTTACTGTCAGATAATATTATTGAATGTTTAGCTCACATAGCAGGCAATGGAAGTATTTCTGCTCCAAGTATTAATTACTCATGCTGGTGATTTGTGCTGATCCATGTTAGGAAAACTGTAACTAAATTCACACTTTAAGCCACAGAAATCAGCAGCTGAATGAGACAGATGCAGAGAGATAGCGCCTAAACAATTCATCACATGGGCTTTATCCATGTTTTTATTTTTTGTGCACTTCCAACTGGGATGCATAGTACATTGTTGGACTGTATGGTGTTATTTCCTTTTTCAAATTTTAAATATTTAAAAAACAGTGTATTGCTTACATTGAAAGTTGGCTTAGGCATTTTAAACTGAAGATACTTGGCAACTATTCAGAATTCCACATATGGTCATGTTTCATCCAACTTGTGATACTTGGAGCATGTATAGGATGGCGAAGACTTAATGTGCTATTGACCCATGACAAAATCAGATTATTACCTGGAGGAAAAAGGTAGTGTAACAATATGCAAATTCTTAAATGAGCTGGTTTTCATATTTCATAATAACCCAAGCTCAAATTCTTCTACTTCAATTCTACATTTACTCGCTCTCTTTAAGGGTACCTGTGTTAGAGCTTGAATGCAGCTCAGAAAGCTGCATCTATATAGTATTAGAAAACTGAATGGATTTTAGTTCTATAAAGCCACAAACAAAAAAAATAAAAATGAGCCTAAACACAGTCTAACGTTCTCGATGGCACCGATGGATTTCAATGTTGTATACTAGGAACTGACATCCCATTCCATCCCCTCAGCATATTGCCTTTTCTATATTCAACTGTAATAAATGCAACAAGCAAAGTAAGCACTGTAAAAACATTCCAGCTATTTTTCTTCATATTCTGAGGGTAAATCTTTATCGGTTCAGCATACTTTTTAAACTAGATGCATAACAGATTAGGCAAGTGCCAGAGTCTCTCTGCAAGGCCTAATAGCTTCTGACAATGAGGCACTGAAGCCTCTTTGCCTGATTCACACTTTCATGGCAGTTGAACAGGCAACTACAGATTCATGATTTGTTCAATTTTCATATGATATTATTCAGGAAGAATAGCAACATAATATGTATGGGCATCTATAGCTTTAAAAATTTTTCCTAATTCTCATAGTTTGCAGAAAAACAATACTGATATTTAAGATATTTTGCTACAGTTTCTGCTAAAAGTATGAGAACTGTGTCAAATGCCCAGAAAACTCAGGAGTACATCTGATGCTGCTTTGCATATGAGGCTAACAGAAACGCACTTGAATTCACTAAGATCCATGACATACAACAGCAAAAGATTGACACTTAGGTGATGAAAAGTGGAATTAGGAAAATACAAAGCTTTCCTAGAACTCCATCTACAACTTAACTATTTATAAGTGGGTATGTATTTTGCTCTACATTATTTGGAAGTGTCCATTGTATCTTCTTGCTGTTTAGACACTGAGAATGTTAATCTTACTTAAATGACACAGTGAAAACATGGCTTAACAGCACTACTTTTCATAGAGATATTGTGAATTGATGCTGCTGGTTAGATGTCCTTCTGTGCATAAATATTACAAAATAAAAGATGAACTTCTGTTTCTTGCATGATTCCCCTCTATTGAGCAGACATTGGTTCAGTGTTAATCTGAGTTTCTTTCAGAATGAAAGAAAAACCAAAAGATTTTTTAATTGTTTGGTCAACAGCCCTATGGATGGTTTCTTCATCTTTTCCACAGACATTCTGCAGTCATGGTTTGTGAACACTGTCGATGAACACAACTACCATCTGCCACTTTTTTTTTCACCAGGAGGTTGGTATTCTGGGAGTACCTGACCTTGTTTATGTTTTGATATTTCTCTCAAAGTTAATTTCCTTCTATCAAAAAATCATGAACCTGACTTCTCAAATTTAACTAACTGCAGACTCATTAATGAAAAAGTAATGCACAGTAGTAATCTAAAGGGAGCAAATATAGATGTTTGAATATTTATGTCCCTCTATGAACTAGAAAGTGATGATACAGCAGTCACTGCCAGGCATTTTTCATTTAATTTGTGCTTTTTTTTTAATTTAAACTGCACAAGTTTATAATCCAACCATAAACAGCAAAGCAAACAGCTGCAACTACAGCTGCTACTTTGGAGCCACTTCAGCTTGACTCTCCCCAACATGTATGTGAGATCACATCCATAATTTACAAATTACATAAAACTACATTTAAAAAAATGTGAGTTGTATAATTGTGGAGAGGGAAGATTAGAGAGAAAGACAGTGCTTAGGAGGACATGAATTACTTAACAACAAATTTAATTTGAAAACCAGCAGGTTCCAAAAGCTAATAGAAATTGTGTAGAGAGCTGAAATGAATATAAATGCTATAATAGAAGTCTCTGGCACTTCTATTCTGCAATGAGTCTACTTGACAAACATTGCTCTGCAGCTAGCATAAACTATTCATTGGAATTAAATATTTAGTTCTGCCATGTAGGAGTTATGGACCTTTGTGAGCCCACCTTTTAGTAAATTGCCAGTTCTAAAGCAATACCACAATACCATTGATCTGCTATGGCGAGGGGTGCTCCAGCAACCCATCTCAATCTGAGTTTTCCATTGTGCAGCAGAACTCTCATAAAAGAAGTTTTATCTTGGTCTTGGTTTTAAGACATAAGTTATATTTGAACTGGATTACCACTGTGCACATTTAGAAATAAAATGACATCTTTAGAAAACCAGATTATAAAGATGGATGCACTTTAGGGTCAACTGAAAATGTTTCACTGCAGTGGCACATGTTTTAGCCTCACATAAATAAGAAACAGCTGAAAGGAAATATTATGGTTAAATGAACAGCTCTGTAATGAGATATACTTCAGAAACTGGGGAAGTATTAATGTACCAGAAACATAGCACTCTCCATATTTTTAATACTGTATATGTCAATGTATGACAACATATATGTCAAAATATCACGTCACAGAACTCTGACAGTATCAAAATATTTAAGCAGGTTTGTTCTAACTAGAAATCCTTAATTTCTGAGAAAAAGAGAATGCACCAAAGTCTATTTGAAACAGAAATGCTGTAATGCATAACTGAAAGCAAATCATTGCAAGCTATAAGTGTGTAAAACCAGCAATATATTCAGGGAAAAGGCATTCCCTCGTTTTTCTCTTTCTGAAAAAAAAGTAAAGCTTCCTACACAAGGTAAGTTTGGGATTTAACCATAAAACATGGGAAACAAGTGGAAAAACATTTGCTATAGTAACTTCTGCATACAGGAAAGTCAGCTACACACAGTTTTAAAGGACAGTGACTGATGTGCTCTTGAATGTGTATTACGTGTTAATTGTTCCCTTTGGGAGTGGAACTGTGGGTTTTTTTGACAAAAAAAAAGTAAAACAGATTTTGCATGTTTTGTACTACAGTTTCTCTAAAAATACTCAGTAAACTACTTATCTTTTTGATACTTATACTCTGAATTGACATGGGGACCCAGAAAAGTATACATATTACAGCAGTTAATAATTACAGATAGTTCTACTCAAGCGCAGCTGTCAGAACTGCAATTCCCTCTTTGGAGATTAAGGAAAAAGGTAAGAGTTAGGCTAGCAAAAATTAAAATTATTTTCATAATTAAACAGCTAAGGTGGCAAAATGTTGACCTAAGTAATGTTCTTCAGCTGCAAGCCATAAGAACAAATTGTAAATATACCTATATTAATCCCCTATTTCTTTTTTAAACTGTTTTTCTAAGATAATTTAAAAGACATAGAAGTATTTGCCTTAAGAAGAAGGTATGCAAGAAAGAATGCATTATTAGGTAATCTTTTTCCCCTACAAATTTGTATGCTGATGATATCATGATATTAGATTAAGAGTCAATCTCAACTGGACAACGCAGGTCAACTTTCTTGTCATGAGTTTCATACTTTGTACTTTTCTATCTAAACAACAATAAATATAGTCTTGCATGATCCCACTAAACCATGCCTCCCAAGGCTATGTCCAACCCAGCCTTGAACACTGCCAGTGATGGAGCATTCACAACTTCCCTGGGCAACCCATTCCAGTGCCTCACCACCCTCACAGTAAAGAATTTCTGCATCATATCCAATCTAAACTTCCCCTGTTTAAGTCTGAACCCATTACCTCTTGTCCTCTCACTACAGTCCCTCATGAAGAGTCCCTCCCTAGCATCCCTATAGGCCCCCTTCAGATATTGGAAGGATGCTATGAGGTCTCCACACAGCCTTCTCTTCTCCAGGCTGAATAGCCCCAACTTTCTCAGCCTATCTTCATATGGGAGGTGCTCCAGTCCCCTAATCATCCTCATGGCCCTCCTTTGGACTTGTTCCAACAGTTCCATGTCCTTTTTATGTTGAGGACACCAGAACTGCACACAATACTCCAAGTGAGGTCTCAGGAGAGCAGAGTAGAGGGGCAGGATCACCTCCCTCAACCTGCTGGTCACGCTCCTTTTGATGCAGCCTATGATTCTATGATCAACTTTCAGTAATCCCTTCTTTATCCTCTATCTCAAAGTCTAATTTTTTCTTTCTCTGGAGAATTCATTATACTGTTAGAAGTTTCTAAGTCAAAACAACACATCAATAATTTCCTACCTCTATATATTTGTTAGCTACCTATTATCTAATATTACATCCAGGTAATATCAATAGTTGATAGATTTATGATTTTTTTTCAAGGAGCAGTCTATCTCCCCTTCATCCTTATTATGACTGAATTAATTTCCTTTTTTCTTAAGATATGCTTATTTTCTTTTGCACTTGTTTTCCTGTCTCCAACTTTGTGGTCCATGTTATCACCCATACTGAAAAGTGAATTTATGTATTCCCTTAGTTTGGGAGCAATATCTTGATCAGCTCTTGTCTCATCCTCATTGTCAAAGGATGGAGACACCATTTTATCTTATGACTAAAATACCATTTTTATTAGTTTTACTTTCCCTCCTAAAATACAGTGTTTGTCTTTTGACAATTATTGCTTAAGTGTGATAGTCTCCCACCTTTAAGATAAAGCTTTCTGGGACATACATCTTTCTCTGTAGAGTGCTTGTTTTTTCCTAATATCCTAATATTCTTCCATTTACCATTGCAACAAATCCCTTCAAGGGTCCCTTCCCACCCCGTCCTTGCCTACAAGACAAAATGTGGTATCTTCAGTGTCATACTCCCACTATAAATATTTGGTATGCATCACTCATAACAGTTGCCTATCAGTCTTAAATTTCTTGACCAGACAATTGAATCATTTTAAAACAGAAAAAAAATAGAAACATGTAAAATGTTTGCTGAGTGAACAGCAAAACAAAAAAAAAATTGTATATCATACATCATAAATAAATCCATCATTCAGATTGCAGGTTTTTGAATAGAAATGGATGTATAAAATATCCGGCATTCAGTTAACAATTCTAGGCTACAATTGGAAGGTTCAGTAATGGCAACTGTTTTGAGTAAAAGTGCTGCTTTTATTAAATTATGTATTCGAGTCTTACATACGATTTCTTTTTTTTTCACTTTATACCAAAACACTGGTCATATCGATGTTACTATAGGAAACTCTTAAAAGCTATTTTCTCTGAAGTGAAAAGAAAAAAAAACAAAACCAAACCAACCAAAACCCCAAAAAACAAACCAACAAAACAGAAACAAAACCAGAAACACCCAAACCAGTACAGCAATTAGAATTGTAATGTACCTTCTTTCTTTGTTGTTTCTTTGTTGTCTTTCTTTTAAACATAAAGCAGCAGGAAATAGCTTTGCTAAATAGGAAGTTGCTAAAATAATAATAATAAAAGTCACTACAGAGTTCTGATTTAGGACTTTATATTTTCCTCCAAAATAAAGCATTTTTAGAACTTATGTTCTGTACATTAAATCTGACTTCTGAAAAGAAAATATTTTCTTGTATGGACAAGGATTTATCAAGAGATAAGGACAACTGTACGCCCTTTTTTTCCGCAACTGTGCTAGCTCAAATAGTATCTTTAGACTAAACAGCTCCTCTTTTTCTCTGCATCGGGATAAAGACAGTGTACTACACGCAGTTCTGAGGAGAGTGAGCAGCAGTGATATTCTTAGGGCCTCAGATGGGAGTCAAAGAGTTTCTATAATCCAGGAAGCCATTAAAAAGTTGCTAAACAGAGAACAAACCTGTAGGAGAAATGTCCTGAAAAGCCACAGTAGGCAAGAGCGAGATTTTCTTCAAAACTTTTTACTTTTGCAGTCTCCTTAATTTTCTGTACATTGAGTATTCTTTTTTCCAATAGCATTTTTGAAAATCTGTTTTTAGGATGGCACACTGAGAATCTCATGCACCACCATATAAAATCCTCCTCCCTCTGTATTGGTACATATATATATATATATGCCTATATTTCTATGATTTTTCTAATATTTATAATGTATATATATTTATAATTTTTGCATTTTTTTAGAGAGGGGTGTTCATTTCTGGGAGGTTCACACCACGGAAACAACTTGGACTGGAGAAGTCTTCTTTCAAAAGATGTTTGATTCTTAGGACAGATATTCCCAAAGCAGTTTTAGATATCAGCCTCTATAGACCCTTTATGCACTATTTAGGTGGAAAAAACTAAATTTACTAGCACATCATTTACTTCCTCATCAATCTGACAACATCCACAGGTGAGGTATGCAGTAGAAAACACAAGAGCACCACAGTGATGCAAAAATCATTCTAGTTTAGCTCATTTATGAATGCTAGCATTGAAGTTAAGCTAATTGATCTTATGTACAGTTAAGTCATGTCTACACTCTGTAAAATGAATTTGTCAACCTCTGCTAGACATCCTGAGCCATAATGTGAACCTAGAAAAGAAAAGCATGGGAAACAACCCCTCAGTAAAAGCATTCTAAATATGAATTGCGAATGTTTGTTATATACCACGTTTTCACTTACAAATTAATGATTCCCCTTCATTCTACCCCTACGTGTCTTGGATGAACCAACCTCATTAAGATTCAGATAACAGCTTCCCTCCTATCAGAAGTTCTCTGTCACTTTCAAACCTGGTACTTTTTGTAACAACTAAAACCCAAAACTTTATTGAGACCATCAAAGACACTACGATCACAGGAAGGGGTGATTTAATGGATGACTGTATAATGAAGCTTCGGTAATACTTCTGTATTTTTTCACCTCCTTAACTAGAGGCTCTGACTGGGAATTCTGAGCTAGATTTTCACAAGGAGTATAGTACAGAGGAATTGAATTTCCAGCTGTTGTTGCTAAGGGTTTTTATCAGGTCTCACGTACTGAAAAGATGTCCTTTCAATATGATGTTGATACAAAATCTTAAACATGACAGACTGCCCGTTAAGGAGAAATTTACACTGAAAACTTGTTTCCACTGTAAAACTCATGAATAAAGGAAGAATAGAATGGCAAAGGTGTTAAATCACTGTTATAATTAGCAGGTGCTAAATTTGAGACATTTGGGCTATCAGTTTCAAACACTTTTCAGATAAAGATTTTCCTAGTGACAGCACATTCAATACTAAATATCTAAATGCAAAAATCCTATAAAGCAAAGATTTGCTTGCTTTTAAAAGTTACTATCTTTGTCTTTACGATATACTAGATATGATAACAGCTTTCTATATATTATGCTTTATAATATTATGGATTTTTTTTTTAAGAAGTGCCTTTTAATATGGGTATTTTTAAACATTTGTTAATTCTTTTGTGGAATGTATAGATTTTATCCAAAAATTGTTAAAAATATGCTAAAATCAACTGAATTAAAACAGAATTAGCAGTCTTATGTAATTCTACAATGCTTATATGTGGTCTGATTTCATGAAATCTTTCAATGAATGAATAGGATAACATCTCCCAGGTGGAAGCCACAAATACAACTGATAGTGATTCCAAGCAACTAACCCTGAAACCAAGTAAGTTATTGGTATTACATGTTCATTTCAACATATGAATTCCCTGCTGCGGCATTTGCATTTCTTGAGGCTATTGTCATCTCAAAGCTAGACTACTATGGAAAAAGGGGAATCCAGTTTAGACATTTTCCCATTGGAGTTCAATTGTGATTATAGTCAGGGTTTTGTGTGGTTTTGGGTTTTTTTCCACTATACTTAGGAAAAATGTAAACGTAATGAAACTAAAGAAATATAATTGGATAGTCCATAAAAAAATCATCAGTTTCCATTTTAAATCTTGAGGGTATTTCCAGGAGCACAGAACCATTCTTGGGTTTTACATTTAATTTCCTACAGTGTATTTTCAAAGAATAATGTTCCATCAACCAGAATCACATAACAGATCTTCAGTACATACAAACTGTTAAAGCTCCACTGACATCGTAAGTGTCAATAAAGGGTACCCAAGACAGTTCAGGTGGAAAAACACTGAATTTCCTTGCATTGCTGTGACAACCTGACCTTCAGTTAGTTTTCAGAGGTGCCAAGATCATACAATCCACGAAACCATATGCTGCTTTCTGTCTTGTGTTTATAATTAAGTTACACTTTTAAAAGCTGCAAAAGCTTTTTGATTTAGTTATGCCATTCTGCTCTCTTCAAGCATTTAAGTTCTATCCATATATGTGCTTCCAAGTATATATACCTAATTTCAGAGGGATGTGTAAAGCCATAAGTATCTCAAAACCCACTTTGATTTAATCTAGATATTCCTATGCCTAAGTATTATGTCTAATGGTGGTATGAGCAAGGGGGAAACCTCAATACATAAAGGATAAATGTATTTTAGAAGCAATGGGAACCAAGTTATATTAAAATGAAAGAAAAATCATAGAGTTACCTTTTTAAGATACAGACACTAAGCTTTACTATAGATAAAGCACTCCTCTTCAACTTAATGTCTTGGAAAACTATTCTGTTAAACTAAGGAAACATACTATGGTGAATATTTCTCTACATGTTACTAATGAAAATCAAGTTGCTCTGCTTTGTAAACATGCTGTCTTCTTCTACCTTGTGTTAACCTCATATTGGTTTCTTTAATAAAAGTTTGGATTTTGGTCACCATTAGAATTCCCGGTAAAGACTAAGGCTGCAGCACAACAGTGGGTTTTTAGGCCTCAAGATACCAAGATTTCCATCAAGAGGATTTGAGGCGAACCATGCATTCACGAGAGATTGACTTATATGTAAACAGTTTGAAATAACTTAGTATGCACAGAAGCCTTATTTACTGCGAGATTTTTCATAATAAAACCTCAACTCTCATGCCTCTGGAGTGTGAAAACTCCTGTTCAGGACAAATAACAGCAAAACAGTGGATTTTTAAAATACCTATTGTGAAAGTACTAACAGAGGGAATGTAAATGTAAACTGTAATTCAGTGGACAGATTTGCCATGTGGTAAGCTTTTAGTGCCACCATTAACTGAGTCCACCACATCACATTGCTTTTCAACGATGGAAATAACCTACTTGTATGGACAGAGAAAAAACACCACCAACTGATGTCAGAATTAGTCTCAGTCTATGTTATCTATCCTGATATCAAATCTTCTGAGAAAACTATCCTTGCAAATATTTTCTGTCATGAGTATTAAGTACATACAGATGCTTTCAAGCAGTGGTGGAGTATTTAAATTCTATAATCTTAAGTGGCTTTGTTCTGGTTATAGCCCTTGCTGCTCCATTGCTTTCTCTCACCTAGCTAATAAAACAGCTTCTCAGCAGCTTCTCAGAGGACTCCCTGGGCTCTGACCATCTCATTTCCCTTTCTTTTTTGTGGGCATATTCTGAAGGGCCAGAAGCAAAAGACATATTCAATCTGTAACTTACCATATCACGGTACCAGATCTATAGAAATGTATCAACTGTACCTATGCATATTGTGGACAGCACTGATGCCCTGGAACAGATCGTGTTCAACATAGCAACTTTTATATCCCGCTACAACATTAAATTTCTGTAATGCGTGCCCTCTGCAAACATCTGGCTGCAAAATAAGAGAGCTAGCCATTACCCATTAAGTCTAACTGGGCAGAACAGGGTACCTCTGAGCTTTTCTTAGCATGCAAGAAATTGAAATGCTTCTGTGAAGGATTGACCTTGCAGTCAATGAGTTATACAGAAAAATTTCATTGACTCCAGTGGAGCTTTATCAAACTCTTGATAAAATCATAGTTTTCCTTTTTTTTTTTTTTTTTTTTTTAAAGTGCATCTCTTCCAAATACTATCTTTGAATGCATCTACCGCTGTACATGTTGAATCTTACTTGTAGTATTTCTTAAGCCTCAAAGCCAGCAATAACATTTAATTTTTCTCATGACAGAGTAGAATATACCAGAACACCTTCAACATTTTCAGGGCTGAAAATATGATACTGCTAGCTTAAGAGAGAGCTGACCCCAAAATCAATGCTTACTTCAGATACATCAGGAAAAGAATCAGTTACAATGTCTAATGGAACTAGATGGTCTTAAGGTCCTTTCCAACCCTAACTATTCTATGATTCTATGATTCTATGACTATGAAGTACATCAATTCTATTAAAAAAAAAAAAAAATAAAATCTACCTGTCTTTGATTTGTAGTAAGAATGCTATATAATGTAAAACTTAAAATACATCTTGCAAGATGTATTTTGGATATATGTATTTGGATATATTTTGGATATATAAAGATATATGGATAACTTACACATATGCTGTACAGTAAGACTTTTTTACAGGGAGAACAGAGAAAGTGTTTTCTGCTCCAAAAGGCAAGACACTGAACAGGAAAATCCTAGAACACATTCAGCATACAACAAACATTAACCAATAGCTTGCAGACTCATGCATCTAGTTAATTGGAGAAATGTTGGATACTCAATACTAGGGAATTTATTCAAACAACTGTTATAATAGTTTTGCATACATGATCAAGATGAGAAGGAAGACACTGAAATATTTCTTTTAAAAATAATCTTTTCTGGAGGAGGGGAAGGACTGAGAATTCTTGAATAATTAAATATCAAAAAATGTTGCTCATGTTTTTCTGAATCTTACAAACTTTTTCAGGGCTTTTTTCCATAACTTTAAAGACACTGAATTAAGGATTAATTTGAATTAAAACACATGGATCTTATCAAGTTTCATGAGTCCACTAAACTGGAATTTTAAGTATGTCCCTTCCAACCCAAACCATTCTGTGATTCTGTGATCTTGAGAAAAGCCAGCCCACTGGCATTTCTGTTTTGACCCCAGAGTGAGACATAAACTAGAGAGAATTAGACTATTTAATTGGATATTTCAGAATCTTGAAAGAGTGTTGGTTTGGCTGGAGAAAAAAAGATGACTGTTCCAGGCATTAGTAGATCCTATATTACAGGAAGTGTTCCATGCATCTGTGTTCATTCCAAAGTTTCTTCTGTATAATGCATCTGCCTTGTTAATACAAAGTCAGCCCTGGGGATGCCCAAAGATGCTGGAAGTGAAATCAGTTCCATTTTATTCAGAGGAAGAAAATGAGAAGGAAGAAGCCTTTAGAAAACCTACTGTTGTGGAAAGGGTCAAGAAAAGTAGAAATACCTTAATTTTGGAAATAGAAGATCTTACGGTCCTTTCTAAACCTAGCCAATCTATGATTCTATGATTCTGTGAAATTTAGCCTACTACATGGAGAAAGAATTGAATCAAGAAATCGGTTTACAATTCACAGGACATATTTTGAGCTTGTGTCCTTAACAAATATTGGTCTTTCCCTGCACATAACAACAAACAACCACCAGAATAAACTGGTGTTTTCTTCCGCCAGATTTCTTTCCTGTTTTTGATGTGGTGTGATTTGATTTGATTTGATTTGATTGTTCCCCTACATAGATAGAGTTCAAGGATATTTTCAGTTTCATGATCTCGGAGATCTGTGACAGATGAACAGAGCTAGCCCCAGGGTAGATACTTCTGCTCCCACAGTGCCGAACAACTGGAGTAAGTAGTATCTTTCAAACTGTGTGTCAAAAACCCTCAGGGAGAGCAGAATTCGAATGGCATTGTGAAGGATTAGGAAAAAAAAATGTAAGTTGAAATAAAGTAAATAGGAAATAGGAAAAAATTGAAAGCAGTGGCTCAAGTCCCCTGGACTAGGGCAAGGAGTTGGAGAGTGAAGAGTGTTGCAGTTTCTCAGCTGTGGATGTCTCCCTGAGCCAGGAGTTGCTGACTGTTTTTTTACCTGCTTGTAATTGTCCTGGGTTTTTTTTCTAGGTCATGGGGCTAAGTATGCATTGTGGTAGAAGAAATTGCACTGAATCTGATTCTGCTGTGCTAAAATGAGTGGTGTCTTGACTCTAAATCCTGCAGGATGGCAGGAAGACAAGTGAACCAAGATTTGGACTTTTGGAAATTGTGGGAAATTCTGGTGTAAAGGGAACCAGAGGTGTGACCAATAGGGCAGTACCAAAGACAGTGTTTTGGTTTCTGTGGATGTAGAAGAGGACATAGGCTCAGTCTTCTGCTCTTCCTTGACTTTCACAGCCCCTTTTCCTGTGTGTGTTTGTACAGTCACAGCACTTACCTGCTTAGCCTTGCAGGCTCTCTATCAACTAAGGAGGAACGCTGACCTTTGAGGTAATCAAGTCCAGCATTTTTGTCAATGTTAGGCACTGTTTGGGGTTGGGCGTCAACTTGGTTAGCAAACCACAAAAACTAGAAGCACCAGAAATAAATCAGCAAAAACTGAAAATAGAAAATCAGGCCTATGAGAGAATTGATCTTGGCGGATGAGGGAGAGGAACAGAATTTATGAGTCTGAAGTTATGCTTTTTACCCATTTCTAACAATTTCATTTCAGATTCATAACTCATACGGGCTTTGATGGATGATATAAAGAGGCAATGCTTGAGCATGAAAATTTTTGGCCTAATGTCACTTTTTTTCAGAGTTTAAATCAAATCCCTTGAGCCTTTCTGAATAGCTAGAAATTGAAACAAACAAACAAGCAAATATAGTTCTTTCATTTTTATCTCTCAATTACAAAGCATTAAAGTAAAAAAAGTGATTGAAACTCAAATTTCTGACTGGTGTCAATGTGAACTACTCAGCATACCAAACAAGGGGAAAAAAAGCGGAAAAAAAAACAGGAGAAGTTTTGAGGAGTTTTGAGGAGTTTTAAGGAGTTTGAACTTAATACTGAAATACCCAATCAAATTTCTACCTAATTCTATTAAATTCATTGTTTTACTCTAGAAAGAGACACTATGTCCAGTTTCCCTGACACTGCAGTCAGTGGCTGAACACTGGAATAAGTTCAGACTGAAAGCAATTTTAAAAGTGAAGTTTATTTGTCTTATAAAATACAAAGTTCAGTTTTTATAATTCAAATAGCTGCAGACAATGCTGATGCTTTTTGCTTTCTGCAGGCCAGAAACAGATATAAAAGATTCTGTGAGCTAACTTTATTAATCATAACTTCTAAAGAAATTAAAATCCTGCACATGAATATTCTACTCACTTCCCTTCATTTGTTCTTTTGACAATCGTTTTTCTTGAGAAACCATATATAAAGCCCTGAATATTCACATTCCCATTGACAAAGTGGGTCTGAGACTCCAAAATGGAGAGTGGCTTTTATTGTTTTCTGACAACCAATATACCATTTCACAAGGCATCAGACAAAGATCCCAAGAGCCCTCTGCCCACAAAGCCATAAGCTAAATGCTCTTGACCCTGAAATATATAAAACGGCTGAAGGACTGCTGAAAAAATAGTATCAAAATACTCCAAGGAATACTCTGTATACTCTTCCTCCTAGACAAATGAATCATAGTGAAACAGAGCTGTGTTTAGAGACCACCCACATGCAAGTTGACTGGTTTCTCCACCAATTTATCATTGAAAATATATGTATCAGTCAAATGTACCAGATGCTCCAAGTATCATTACACTATGATCGGAACACGAAAATTGTGACTAAGGAAAGCTTTGGTTAACAGCAAAGGGAAAGAAGGATACTCAGCCCCAGAGAGCTGCCTGCAAATCCCTCCATAGTGCATAAAATCATTATTAACCCTACAGCAACATTTCTGTCATGTGAAGAAGCAGTTTTCTTGAGAGCTTGAGAGCCCCTATGTCACAATGTTGTCCCCTCATTTATTAAAATCACCTGCAATATCATCTCTTTTCTTAAGAATAGCTTATTATGAAGCTAAGGCTCTGCCAAGTGCCTTCAGGCTATCTTCAGCCTATTTTGAAGTGATTTCTAAAATAAAATATATAGGAGAATGTGGCATATGAGGCACAGATTCCAGTCGTGGTGCACCTAAAGGCATTTATTGAGTGAGCTTACAGGCTTTTATAGTACTCTGCCCAGCTGTTAGTAGCAGTTAGCTCCTTTGGTACTTTTCCATCACGAAACAATGTTCCTTCTCCACACGTACACCATGCGCTTCTCCAGACAATGACCCTACTGATCACGCACCCTTTCAGCCAATCGTATTACTGTCCACGTGTCTTTGCTTAAGCAACTATTTTTAACCAGATATATAAACATGTTTCTCTGCTACCACTTCTTGCTACATTGTTACTTCCTGTTCTCCTTGAACACACCTTCTTTGTTCACTTGGCCCACAGGAGAAATCTTCCTAAGCTATAAATACATATAAATGCATGCAAGCAGCACCTTCTTTATCCCAGCTCAGCACTGAGGGAGAATGCTCAGACCTTTGTATTTGGCACATTCCCCACAGAGGCCAGGAGGTATTAGTCTGAACACCACTAGCAGGTTATAAGAGCCACATCTCCTCCATTTTGGAACTCTGCTTTAATCCTGAATGTACTCCTCTTCCTCAAACACCATCTTCTTCAAAAGCAAAGAGTTCAAGAACTCTCTCTTTGGAAAAAGGCTGTCAGCCTTCAAGGCAATCTTGACAGAGAGGTTGGGGCTATTTTCTTGACTCTGGAGAGAAGATGAAATCTCAGAGGAGCACTAACTTTCAAATCCTTCTGCATCCTTGCACAGATAGCTCCAAAGGAGATTTCTCAGATCAGATAACTGGCCCCTTTGGACCCCGTCCTGACGTGCCATGACCTCCACTGGGCACTGTGTAAGCAGCTGCAGTTGAGCATACTATGTAAAGTAGGGTTTTTAGTCATCCCATTACAGTAAGGTCATTTTTGTACACTGAAAAATTATCATTATGCAATTTAGGTGCATTAACTTTTGGCTATATCTTCAATGCCTCTGCAAGGGAATGGTTAGTGTGATATATATGAAAGCATTATTAACTACATTATAGAGGGAAATTGGCAGGTACAGCACATACACAGGATGAATTTTTATTTTGAAGCTAAGAACAATGGCGAAATTTCTCATTTGCCTAAAGGTGATCATGTCAAAGGACACCATATCAGGTAGATTTAAATATCCATCAAACATTATCAGACACTATTTTGCTACACTTGCACACCAGCAATTGAAATGACAGAAACAGACTCATTGTAAAAATGGGAACATTCTGAAATTATCTGAGTGTGAGCAGGTGTCCTTAACTCTAATTAGCACTTCATAGCCCTTTTGTTCCTTTAGACTAATCTGCCTAGAATTATCCACTTATAATGGCATACAGCTGCTGAATAGATCTCCCTACATCTGCCATGCCTTTCAACCCCAAATCATTCTCAGTTCTGTGAACCAGCTTTAAAATTCAGAATATACAAATTCAAGCAAGAGAATGTGTACTTCAAATATTTCTTATCATTCTTCCTTTCCTCTAACATGCTAGTTGCCAAGTTAAGAGTTTTCTAATGGTTTCTACTTTTTGCATTCCATAAATAATTAGGAAGACGTTTCACATCCCATTCTCCCCAACATCCTTTTTAACCTATTTTGAAACTGAGCAGTCAAAGCATCACGTAGCAGATGTGGTTGAATATTCAAGGTCTTGAACAGAGTGGAAGGAACAAAAACAAAGTAATAAACCAGGTTTATGGTCAAAATTTATTTTTCTATCTATACAATTCTTTTTTCCATTTCAACCTTCATGTAAAAGAAATAGGGCTCATATTTTAAAACATTTTAAAAGTGAGATATGGGCTTCTGGATTCTTCTCCTGAACTCAACTCAGATAAGCCTATTATGTATTGTCAAGCTAAGAGTCAAACTTAAATTCCACTTTCTAAAGCTCCAGATAATGTGCTTCCATTTAAATCTGTTTGTTAAAATGCCTTTAAAACCAGAGAGTTCTGCTCTACCACAGGATGAGTTAGCAATGAGATTAAAATTAAAAATAAAGGACCATGTTTTCCAGTAAATATTACAGAGGAAAACTAAGATTTAGAATGTTACAGTAATGAGTTACCAGAGCTACCGAAAATAAATAGGAAAACAAAAATTACCAGAAACATCAGCAAATGTGTTTATCAGACTTCTTTCAATATTGCTAGTGTTGAAAATAGAAATGTTACTTTGTCTCAATTTCTTAATTTCCAAATTCTTTGCTACTAAATTTATTTCTACTTAAGCACATTGGTAAACAAGATACTGAAGATAGGCTGAGAAAGTTGGGGCTGTTCAGCCTGGAGAAGAGAAGGCTTTGTGGAGACATCATAGCATCCTTCCAATATCTGAAGGGGGCCTATAAGGATGCTGGGGAGGGACTCTTCATGAGGGACTGTAGTGAGAGGACAAGGGGTAATGGGTTCAAACTTAAACAGGGGAAGTTTAGATTGGCTATGAGGAAGAAATTCTTTACTGTAAGGGTGGTGAGGCACTGGAATGGGTTGTCCAGGGAAGTTGTGAATGCTCCATCGCTGGTGGTGTTTGAGGCTGGATTGGACATAGCCTTGGGTGGCATGGTTTAGTATGAGGTGTCCCTGCCCCTGGCAGGGGGGTTGGAACTAGATGATCCTAAGGTCTTTTCCAACCCTAACTCTTCTATGATTCTATGATTCTAAGAGTTGGCTCTTTTCTCTGTACTGTGACCAAAGCTATCGGGGAATGCAGAGCAAACCCTGTTGCTGCCACAGCAGCATGTGGTGCCAAGCTAAACCTGCTGGGCTTGAGAAATAGAAAGCAAATTGCAAGTGTGTTAGGTTCCATTGACAAAACTGTGTAAAGCCAGTCTCATTAGTCTATGTAAACTATAGATTATATTCTGATATTGCAAGTTTCTTGCAGAAGATACCCTATTCATCACTCTGATGGTTAAACCTTGAGCTCCACAAAAGAAAACAACTGTAATCCATCCTATAAAGGAGAAGGAAAATCATGTACTACTTTGAAGTAGCTATAGAGAAGTGTGTTGGTGCATGTTAGTAATTCAGTAAGCCATTAAATAAGCTTGTTCCTGGGCTTGAATTCCTTAGGGTCCCATTTAAAAGAAATTAGGAGCTTTTTATATGCAGAAAATTCTAAAGTGTATGCTAAAATAATCTCTCAAATATTATATAAATTTAGAAATGGTTGAGAGAGTAAAACAGCTTTGCCAACAATGTATTTATAAAGGTATTTGTTGTTATTAGAAAATATGAAAGCTATTACAAATGTATATGAAATAATAAATTAGTAAATTGTAGCAATTGCACAGCATTTTACATCTTTACAGTGCCATGCAGAAGCGTAGTATACAAATATTTTTCATTATTAGATTTTTATTATTTATCTAGATGTTTTTTCTCCCACTGCTTGTGGCAAACCTCTCTACTATTCCCTCCAACTCAATTCACCTTTTCTAGCTGTCCCTCACATTAACCCACTCTCTCATTCAACACTTCTTTGCTGTTGCATCAGCATACGAATTCAGAGCACATGCTGTAATAGAATCTCCCACAAAAATTCTCAGAATGATAAAAGGATAAAGTTTCCTGGGAATTCTGTGGCTTTGTATCAGAAAATACCAATTCATTGAATCAAAAAATTTTCAGAGCATACAAATAAAATGGGAAAGACTTTTTCAGTCCACAACAGAATCCTTTGGTCAGATATTATATATCTATACAACAAAACAGACCTATAACAAGTTATAACCATTTTCTGAAGTTTATAATACACAGGTTCAAGTCAAATAGTACTATGGAACCCATGTTTTTCATCCCGTTTGTCATGGGTTGAATCAGGGTTTTTTGAGACAATTAAACTAGACAAGTCTCTCAGCAACAGCTTAAAAAAATATTAAGTTTCTCTGCAAAGCAAAGTAAGGAAGTTCAAAATCTTGAAAATTATGAACCGATTTAAGGTTGCAAACCATTAAACATTCTTTGGAGAAATAAAACCCCCAAACCTCTTCTACTAATGCCTAGGCTATGTCAATTTTCCCTTCAAAATTTCTTTCAGACTAAAACTCTGTGTTCATGGTATGCAAGGACCAGGTTTTAACTTCACATCTTCTGAAGCATTCCCTTAACATGAGAAGGTATCTACTGACAATAAAGAAAAATTACACAGTTTAGCTTTTATTTACAACAGACATTCTCTTGGGCAGGCAAATAATACAGCTACATTCACACAAGTAATACTTGTTTAAGCTATCAGGAGAACGGGCTACCCTGGATTTGGAGAAGGCTGAGCTTCTTAATGACTTCTTTGCCTCAGTCTTCACCGGAAAATGCTCTGACCACATCACCCAAGTCTTGGAAGGCAGACGCAGGGACAGTGAGAATGAAGACCCAGGGCCCACTGTACGAGAGGATCTGGTTTGAGACCATCTTAGGAACATGAACATACACAAGTCCATGGGACCTGATGAAATCCATCCGCGGGTCCTGAAGGAACTGGCAAATGAAGTTGCTAAGCCACTGTCCATCATATTTGAAAAATCATGGCAGTCAGGTGAAGTTCCCGACGACTGGAAAAAGGGAAATATAACCCCCATTTTCAAGAAGGGGAAAATGGATGAGCCGGGGAACTACAGACCAGACAGCCTCACCTCTGTGCCTGGCAAAATCTTGGAGTGGATTCTTCTGGAAGGCATGCTGAGGCACATGATAAACAACAAGGTGGTTGGTGACAGCCAGCATGGCTTCACTAAGGGGAAATCCTGCGTGACCAATCTGGTGGCCTACTGTGGGATTGTTCTATGTCAGCAAAGCAAAAACTTTATAAACCGGGAGGAAAGCTCACTGAAGCTCTAAACCAGGCTCAAGACAGAATAAGGCCAGTACATAGACCTCTGACAAAACTAATTTGGCTAAAGAAGTAGAAAACCTACTAAGGGGTCAGCATAATCAAACCTAGTCGAATAAGCAGTTCTCTTTGGTAGGCTTCTGGTTTTTCCAGTGCAAATTCCATGCGGGTACAAATGAAAACATTGGACAGCTGTGGCATACTTCTTTACCTAGGCTCTAGAAGTTGAAACAGAAATCCTGTTAAGAATATAGAATGAACAATATGAGATGAAATGCAGACAACAGAGATGTTCATACTCAGTGAAAAAGATCATACATTTTCTGTAAGTCTCACCGCAATTTAAGTAGTTTCACTGTGCCCTCTGAATTTGTTACTGTGGAAGTAGCTCTAAATTTATCTATTGGCTGACTTGGTATCAAAGGATTAAAATACCTTATTCTACATCAGAACTTCTTTGCATATAGCCTATGCTGGCCTATGCACATCTGAAACACAAAAGAAAAAAACACCCACAAACCTCTGCAAATTGAAACATTAAGAGAGCCATAATTATATATAATTTCTCTCTTTTTTGATTTATTTTTGGTCTTCAGATAACTTTGGGAGGTTATGAAATATAAACTAAAATTATCTACAAGCTTGAATTTGACACAGTATTATATGCAAAAATTACAATAGCAAATTCATTCTATTATATGCAACATCAAGATTTCTGTTAAGTATTATGGGATTATGTCAAAGAATCTGAAAAAATATCCAACTTTTGCAATTTTGAATTACCCACATGTAAACCTATATCAGTCTCACATGGAGCTCTATATAGATTGATCGTTCCTGAATCTATAAAAAGTAGACTGTAGGACTGAAGATTTCTCAGCTACACAGAACTGCAAAACTTTTCCTGAGAATCCCCTGTAAAAGACCAGACATCTTAGTTCTCTCACCTTTTTTACATATGTTTGATTGACCAGTTTGTCTTTGACGACCCAAATGCTACAAATCTTGTGTATACTTATAACAGCAGAAGTGGTTTGGAATAGATAAAAATATCTTTGCACAGCTACAACAGCACGCAAGTTTTTTTAAACAGTGGTAGATGTTATTTGCTTTACACATAAAGGCTTTACACATAAAGGCTTATCTCCCTTCCTTTTCCCATCTCTGACCCAAACCCACACTTGTGTTAGTCAACTGATTTGCCAGGTTAAATAGGAAGAAAACAAACCAATTCTCTGCAGTTAGTAAAGGCTAATATCATCAAAACCATCATCTTTTTATCTTACACAAAATGAAGTGAAGAAGCCTGTGCCATTACTGCAAAGTACCCAAATTCATAATTGTCAGATAATTCCATGTCATACTTCTAGCTAAAAGGCATCTACTTACTGCAATTCAAGTGAATTTGTTCTGCCTGTCTGCTGCTACATCTTCCAGTTTAATTGTGTTTTCACTTCTTTGAAGAACCCTACTGATTTCAGGTGCTAAAATAAGGAGGGATTATTCATCCTAGCGAGACCAAGATTACCAGGATGAGGATAAAAGACACTAAAAAAGGTTAAATGCAATCAGAGTGAAGGGGGAGGTGGGAGGGAGGAAGACTGGCAAATAAAGAATGATGGAAAACCAGACAAGAACTAGAGGACTGAAACAGAGACCCAGCACTCTTCACATCACTGGTTAGCCTATGCTTTTCTGATGCACCCCATGGAGCGGCTCTCTTCCAGGTGCCAGCTGCCTAAGGCCTAATACCTTAACAGTTCCAAGATTCCCAAGTATGATCTTAGGTGCAAACACTTAAAAGGGGTGGGAGAAGAAATTACTATCAGATCAAAGAACTATAGAACCTGCATCTCTATGGTGATGGGACACATTTTACTGAATACAAGAACATGCTCACAGAAAACAGAAAGGGCTCACAGAAAATGGCATATACTTTCATCAGCATCTACTTGTTTTAGTTCTAGGCATACTAGACTGCATCAACTTACCTTTGAAGTTTGCTTAGGTAGATAATGTTGCTGACAAGCTGAATAAATATCTACATAATTAAATGAGAAATATCATGAGAACAAGTCTGAGCTGATATGGCTGTGGCTGGATTTCTCTGATTTCAGAGTGAGTGCTATAAGCTTAATTAATAATTTATATCTGTACTATTCACCATCAAAGACACCAAATCTCCTTAATGCTTGTTAAGTAAAAAAAGTCTCCCTGTCAATTCCTTTCTTGTGTTGAAAAGCAAGTTCCATAATGTTGAGCATTCATGCACCTGTGCACTATTGCTCAGTAGGAATTTTGCTACCTATTTTGAAACTCAGTGAATTATGTGACAGCTGAGGCTAAGAGAAAAAGCATACATAGAAAAATATCAAAAGATCCTTTACAAGATGAAAGAAATGTTTTCTGATTATAGTTTTAATATATTTTCTTGATATTGTCTTGATAACTGATAACTTACATACTGCTCTGGATTTGTACAATAGCATTCTCTTAAACGTAGGCACACACAAAACATTCATGATGAGAGGGGAGGATGCAGCGCAGAGCTCAGGGTGTAGAGAATGCCTGCAGTGGCCTTGTAAGGGGAGGGAGCACAATGGACAGGGCTGCACACGGTGCGCCCTGGTGGAGGTCCTCCTGCAGCAGGTGGCTGAGCTGCGGGAAGCTGTTACTAGGCTGAAAGGTGTCAGGGAAGCTGAGAGGAAACAGCACTGCTTGCTCCAGGACCAGACTGTGCAGGGGCCTCAAGCATCCACTGTTGCTCATCGAGGGAAGAAGGAGGCCACTAACCCAGGAAGCTGGGAAACAGTAACAGAAAAAAACAACAAAAAAAGGAGGAAGAGGACAATTAAAAGCAAGGGGCTTCCTCCTAAATCTGTTGTCCCCACCCAGAACCGCTTTGCTGTCCTACAGGGGGTTGATGAGGAACCACACTCCCACCAGGAACAACCGGCTGATGCACTGGTAAAGAAGATCACCACTGGTGCTGCCAGGAAAAAGCGTCAGGTTGTAGTAGTAGGAGACTCTACTCTGAAAGGAACAGAGGCACCCATCTGTTGGCCTGACCCAGGCTCAAGGGAGATGTGTTGCCTACCAGGGGCTCAGATCAGGGATGTTGCAGAGAAGCTGCCTGCTCTAGTTGGTCCTACTGACTATTACCCACTTCTAGTGATCCTTGTGGGTGCTACCAATATAGATACCAGTAGCCCAGAGAACATAAAGAAGGACTACAGAGCTCTGGGAGAGGTGGTTAGGGGCTCTGGAGCTCAGATTGTCTTTTCATCAATTCTCCAAGATACAGGGCAGGACCTTAAAAAGGCGAGGAGGATTGGCCAGCTTAATAGATGGTTAGAAGGGTGGTGCTGTAGTCAGGGGTTTGGGTACCTTGAACATGGGACTCAATTTAGTAGACCAGGTCTACTGGGGGCTGGTGGAGCTGATCTGACAAAGAAAGGGAAGAGTGGATTTGGTAGGAGGCTTGCCAGACTGGTCAAGGAAGCTTTAAACTAGGTGTGTTGGGGGAGGGGGGCATCATTCCATCCCAACACACCCAGTCACAGGCCAGCACCTGTAATAAACATTCAGAGCAATGTAGAGATATTCCAGCTGCTCCAGCCAATGAGCCGGCTTCAACTGGAGCTTGGCTCAGATGCCTCTATACAAACACCTGTAGCATGGGGAACAAATAAGAGGAATTAGAGATGTGTGTACGTCTATGGGGGTATGATATCATAGGCATCACAGACACATGGTGGGATGGCTCCTATGACTGGTGTGTTGGAATGGAAGGTTACAGGCTGTTTAGGAAGGACAGGCCCAGTAGGCGGGGAGGGGGAGTTGCTATTTATGTTAGGGATAGGCTGGAGAGTATGGAACTCTGTCTGGGGACAGGTGAGCAGTCGACAGAGAGTTTGTGGGTCAGGGTTAAAGGGAGAACAACGATGGGAGACATTATTGTGGGGATCTGTTACAGACCGCCGGACCAAGAGCTCTCGGTGGATGAAGCGCTGTATAGACAGATAGGAACAGCCTCAAGCTCGCAGAGCCTTGTTCTCATGGGGAACTTCAGCCACCCTGATATCTGTTGGAGGGATGGTACGGCCTAGCACAAGCAATCCAGGATGTTCCTCAATTGTGTGGAAGATAGCTTCCTTCTGCAAGTAATCGAGGAGCTGACAAGGAGGGGTGCCATGTTTGACCTCGTCCTCACCAACAGGGAAGGGCTGGTTGGAAATGTTATGCTTCAGGGCAGCCTTGATTGCAGCAATCGTGAGATGGTCGAATTCGAGATCCTCAGGACAGTGAGAAGAGCATGCAGCAAGCTCACTGCCCTGGACTTTGAGAGAGCAGACTTTGGCCTCTTCAGGAACCTGCTCAGTAAGGTTCCATGGGATATAGCCCTAGAGGGCAGGGGGCCCCAAGACTCTTGGCTGATATTCAAGGATCACCTGCTGCAAGCTCAGGAGTGATACATCCCAACTATAAGGAAGCACAGCAGGAGAGCCAGGAGACCTCCTTGGATGGATAAGGAGCTGCTGAGGAAAATTCGAAGGAAAAAAGAGGCTTCTAAAAGGTGGAAGCAAGGGCATGCGGCTTGGGAAGTATACAGGGAAGCTGTCCAAGAAGCTAGAGACCAGGTTAAGAAAGCTAAGGCCCACTTAGAATTAAACTTGGCTACGGATGTTAAGGATAACAGGAAGGGAATCTATAGGTATCATCTTAGGAACCTGAACTTATACAAGTCCATGACACCTGATGAAATCCATCCGCGGGTCCTGAAGGAGCTGGCAAATGAAGTTGCTAAGCCACTGTCCATCATATTTGAAAAATCATGGCAGTCAGGTGAAGTTCCCGATGACTGGAAAAAGGGAAATATAACCCCCATTTTCAAGAAAGGGAAAATGGATGAGCCGGGGAACTACAGACCAGACAGCCTCACCTCTGTGCCTGGCAAAATCTTGGAGTAGATTCTTCTGGAAGGCATGCTGAGGCACATGAAAAACGACAAGGTGGTTGTTGACAGCCAGCATGGCTTCACTAAGGGGAAATCCTGCCTGACCATTCTGGTGGCCTACTACGATGGGGCTATGGAACTGATGGACAGGGGTAGAGCAGTTGATGTCACCTACCTGGACTTGTGCAAAGCGTTTGACAGTGTCTCTCATGACATCCTTGTCTCTAAGTTGGAGAGACATCAATTTGACAGGTGGACCACTTGGTGAATAAAGAACTGGCTGGATGGCCGCACACAAAGAGCTGTGCTCAATGGCTCAATGTCCAGCTCGAGACCAGTAACGAATGGTGTCCCTCAGGGACCAGTGCTGGGACCGGTCTTGTTCAACATCTGTGTCGGTGACATGGACAGTGGGATTGAGTGCACCATCAGCAAGTTTGCCGATGACATCAAGCTGTGTGGTTGGGTTGATACGTTGGAGGGAAGGAATGCCATCCAGAGGGACCTTGACATGCTTGTGAGGTGGGCTGATGCCAACCTGATGAAGTTTAACCATGCCAAGTGCAAGGTCCTCCACCTGGGTTGGAGCAATCCCAGGCACAGCTACAGGTTGGGCAGAGAAGAGATTCAGAGCAGCCCTGCAGAGAAGGGCTTGGGGGTGTTTGTCAATGAAAAAATGAACATGAGCTGGCAGTGTGCTCTCGCAGCCCAGAAAGCCAACCGTATCCTGGGCTGCATCAAAAGGAGTGTGACCAGCAGGTCGAGGGAGGGGATCCTGTCCCTCTACTCTGCTCTTGTGAGACCTCACTTGGAGTATTATGTGCAGTTCTGGTGTCCTCAACATAAAAAGGACATGGAACTGTTGGAACAAGTCCAAAGGTGGGCCATGAGGATGATCAGGGGACTGGAGCACCTCCCATATGAATATAGGCTGAGAAAGTTGGGGCTGTTCAGCCTGGAGAAGAGAAGGCTGTGTGGAGGCCTCATAGCATCCTTCCAATATCTGAAGGGGGCCTATAGGGATGGTGGGGAGGGACTCTTCATGAGGGACTGTTGTGAGAGGACAAGGGGTAACGGGTTCAGATTTAAACAGGGGAAGTTTAGATTGGATATGATGCAGAAATTCTTTACTGTGAAGGTGGTGAGTCACTGGAATGGGTTGCCTAGGGAAATTGCAAATGCTCCATCCCTGGCGGTTTTCAAGGCCGGGTCGGACATAGCCCTGGGTGGCATGGTTTAGTATGAGGTGTCCCTGCCCCTGGCAGGGGGGCTGGAACTGGATGATCCTAAGGTCCTTTCCAACCCTAAGTATTCTATGATTCTATGAGTCTAGGTTTTATCTTACAAAGTCTGTGATAGGGATTGGACTGATGTTCTCCCCATTACATAGCTTTTCCTTGATCCTCCTGAGTCCTGCTCCTATTACAACTAACTGGGTAGAAAGTCCAGTAGTGCATCTCAGCTGTCTGTAGCAACTAAAAGCTGCAAAACAGCAAAAGGTTATCTCTTAAACTGCCTGTGTGGCATCTCCTAGTGCAAAGTTAAACAAGTCTGCTTAAAGCACTGTTTGAGAATGCAGCAGAGTGAAGGAAGAGCTTAGGTAAAACACACTGTTCAATTTCGTGCTGGTACAGAAAAGTATTGACAGATCATACAAAACAAGGAGTAGGTGTGTTGTCTCAATGAACATATTAAACAGGACTGTGGGGTGCTCTGTCAGCATTCCCACACAAAGCCACTGCGGGAGATCAGGAACAACGTGACACCGACCAATGTGATCGAACGCTGAACAATTTATTGTGTGCAAGCACCTCTTTTATAGAAAAGTTACAGAACACCAGAACATTCCACAACAGATGATTGGCTCTGCCTCCGAGTCAGATCCTAGCAACGGCTTGTGATTGGTGGCAGCGCCTGGAGCTTCTCTTCATGTCAGCAAGTGGGCGTCCCCTTCTGCAACTTCTGGCAGGCTCCTGGAAAGGTGTGCTATAGTAACCCCTCCAGCAGCCTCTGACAGCCTCAGCTCACTAGACGGGTGGGGCTAAGCCAAGGGCTGGATTGCTCACGTGACCATTCTCAGCAAGAAATGCTGCCACAAGCCACCAATAAAAATTCTTTCATGTCAATTACTTGACTTTGCATTAAGTAAGGAAGAGACAATCAGTGGATCAGTAATATTTAGTAACATGAGCAATGGCTTTAAGAAACAGTTACTTAATGTTTTTCTTAGCCTGAATTTCTGATTATTTTTGTTTTTCCACCATCTTCTCTAATCCAGGAGGTTTCTGGCTATAACAAATTGCAAAATATTCTGATCTATGAACAATATACAAAAGCGAATGACACTGGCTTATGTTCAGATGTGAATTTAATTGGACATGAAGACATCGGTAGAACACACAGCCCTGTCATCAGTATAATTTTGCTGAAAACAGAAATTTTCTGACAGAGGATTCCATGTAGCTAACAGAAACCTAAATAGTAGTGCTTATTCAGCCCAGAAGAACATTCAAGTGACCTGCCAGCTAGACAGACAAATGCTTTGCATATTAATACATTAGAAAAACAGAGGGATGGAAAAATGCAAAAGCATCAATAGACTTTCTAATAAAATCACGAGCTTATCTACTGCTCTTTCAGCTACTTTGTTCTCCATAACTAATCTGTATATGAGGAAAGTTTTCTTAAAAAGCATCCCCAATGAAACAGTGTGAGTAGCCTAGCAGATGTTTGCACTAAGGCAGCATAGGAAACTGCTATCTGTAAGAGACAGCAAAGGTCTGTAACTGTAAAGGCTTAGCGTACTTACAGGGTGAGCAAAGCATTGTTCTTAACACATCTGGGACCAGCAAAAAACATACATAGACTCAGTTGCAGCAGCTCAGTTGACAGGTGGCAACTGGTTAAGCTCTGCATTTTAGTTGTGCTTGTTTGTGTCTGTGCAATGCAGACACTCAGTCCTACATTTGCGACTAATTAGATTGAAGTTAAAGAATATTTGAAATGTACCTTTACTCCTTCTAGGGCTAGGAGGAGTTACAAAAGCACATGCTAGCTCTACTAGTTGCTATGACATTGTCCAAACAACAGTAAGGTAAAAAACATAAATGATGCTGATAAAGCATTGAAACCACTTGAGATCAACTCTTTGCATAGTAACGGATGGCAGTCTTATATTTCTTACTTTCATGTAAATTTGTGTGGGTTTAGACTTTTTCTTTCAATAGAAGATGCTTACTAATGTTCACAAGGTTTTAATCACCTGTTCTTCAGTTTCAACTTCTGTATTGTCACATTTCAATAAAATGGTGACTTTTTTCTGTGATAAAAGATAAAAATCTGGGAAATACAGAAATTATATATAGAGAATAAAAAGAATAATAAGCTTTCACTATGTCTAGTGAAACCTCAAATTAATATTGCAAATATTTATTTTAATGCTTTAAAGTGTTTGGATGGCTAATAATGCAGCAGTGAACAACCAATACTGTGCTTCTCAAGGGAAAAGAGCCGCTGACATTGAGGGAGTTTTTGTAATAGAAAGGAAATTATTTATATCCTTTTTGTAACAGTAAGGTTACTCTCACAAATCCAAACATAGAACAAATTTGCTTTATCCTTTATTCCCTGTTGAACTTACATTTGTTACATTTTGGCTTAAAGTAGCTGAAGAAGAGCACAAGCTTTAATGTAAATCACCTCCTCTGTGAAAAGAAATTGTTCTAACAATGGTAGTAAACATGTTGGTTGGTAAAAGTTCTCCAGGTCTCCACTTTTCAGTAAAAAGCAGTGGGAATTTTAAAGGAAAGTTCAATTTTCTTTTTTTTTTTTTTTTTTTTTGCGATTGATACAGAACTCTATAGAGTTCTCTATTATGCATACTATATGCATATTTCATATAAAAACAAACCATGTATATGTTCCTTCTCCGCTTTAATTTATATTTTTTACAGAAGACGAATTGCTTCCTTCTTTCTACTTCCATCTTTTTTTTTTGCCTTCAAAGTAAATACTTTAAAATAGCACGGTTGCATCTACTATTGGCTACTTTCTTCTCAGTTAGATAGGAAATCACTGGCACTTACATCTGGAAACAACAGAATGAAAGCCTCATTATGAAAAACACACAGGGAATATATATTTAGCCACCCAGCTTGAAAGATTTTCAATGCAATTAATATTAGAAATATAGAGTTTGAAATAAGGTTCATTTTAAAGGAAGTCAGTTTCTAGTAAGAAACACGCAACAGTATGAGTGTGCTGAATTGAGAAAGGGCTTTGGTTTTAGCTTTTTTATATCTTCTCATGCTCCTGAATTTTTATATATGGTGCAATAACAATTTTATTGTTCTGATTTTTTGTGCAGTCTGCCCCTTAAAGCATTAGTCTACTGAGACAAAATGACAGTGTTGCCAAATTTTTGTTATTCTTTCAGCGGAAGCTTTGACTTGTGACACTGACAGAGTGGCAGGATAAATTTGAGTGTTAACAGCAGTATTAGAAATGTTTGCAGGTACAATAGTACCTAATCCATGGGCCATTTTTGTGAAAGCATTCCTATCTTTTCTGAGAAATCTGAGTTTAAGTCATTTCTCCTTTATGCCGCCGAATAAATCCTTAGCCTTTTCCTCTTATTGTTTTTCTCTTTTTTCCTTCAGTGAAGGAAACTCAGAAGCATTTAAGATTTATTAATGTTCTTTTTTTTTTTTCTTTTTACAAAGAAGAAATACAGAAGAACTTGGAGCAGGATTATTAAACTCCATCTGACATTAGTTCAAATTGCTAATAATGGTTGAGGCATGGGGTTAAAAGCCTGGATGCAAATTGGAGAAGCTGACTTGATGCTGTAAATCCACATCTGTATGATATGAAAACATCTGACCAGCTTCTGCAGCTGGTGCTAAGAGCAGTTTACTCTTTTGATTACTCAAGCCCAAATTACTCAGCAGTGTCCCAGAGTATTTTTCATAGCATATATAAAAGTAGACTGGAACAAGCAACTACTATTAACTGCTATACCATAAACTACTAAGAAGTCATGTAGTACTTGCATACTCGGTTAACAGTTCAGACTTCATCTGCAAAGTCTTCAGTTTGTTATTTAGAGATTAGAAGACTGCAAGATACATACAACCATATGTAATTACATATGTATATTTAAAAATAAAAAATTAAAATTATGAATATTGATGAAAAATAGACACAAAATACTTGAAAGCTGTGCATAAGTTATATTCTGTAATATCATTGTTCCCCTGTGTTCTACACACAGAGGGCAAATTTAGCCCTTATTTTTTTGCTTGTTGGAGTTGCTTTTGCTGCATAAGGTAGGTAACTTAGAAAAAAGCTCACATAGCTGGTGGTCTCTGTTCAGACAGTGGGGGACAAATGAGGAGCTACTGGCTATTTTTTTCCATTTTAGAGTTTCAAGCTTTCAGTCAGCATGTGAATCTCTTCTGTACAGTTAATGCTTCATTGAGAATAGAATTACTATCTGAAGTAAACTGTATAAAGTGTTAACATAAACCATAAGAACACTTTTGCTTGAAGGAATCTTGCTAAGGTTCAAGGGGATCAATATTTTCCAGCAGGTTGTGAAAGCCTGATAGACCATGTCTGCTGACTTTAGGAGGTAATGAAACTGCCAATGGCCTTGCTGTCCTGATCTATGGAAATGACATTCATAAGCACTGGGCAACCATGACTAACCACGAGTAACTTTCCTCATTCTTTTTACCAAATGAAACTACTCAGAAGGGCCTTTTTTTTTTTTTACTCCAATTTCTTTTGCCTGTCTTTAATTGTTGTTTAATTGAAAACAATAATAAAGGGTTTGCTTTTTGTCAGGTATCAAAAATTGAAATCTGATTTAAAGATATTACTGTTCAGCCAAGGTATTTTGCCAAGCTAAAGCGTAGATATTTTCCGCCCCCCAAAAAAGGTAGCAAAATTTTCTGTTCATCTGAAAAGTATGGTAAAGTAAGAGTCAATGAAATTAGTTTCATGAAAGCCATTGAAGAGACTTAGGAATTGACAAGGTAATTATTTCATGATCTCTGCTTCTGTTGCCAGTTAAAGCAATGAATGGTAACAGCTTTTCTAAAAAGCCAGTCCTGGAACATAAGTGTATAAAGTTACTGAGATTACTTTATTAAGTCATGTAAGTGCATCTGACATCTTGTTTTCTAGAAGAAATTTATGAGAATTGAAAAAAAAACTTGCACAGATTTCTAACCTACAAGAATTTACTAATAAAAGATTTTGCTAAGTGGGGAAAAAATTAAAGGTTTTAAAGTCTTTAGGGTATTTCGGGTTTTACAAAGTCAGTGGCAGCTACAAACAATTTAAAGGAGAAAAGTAAGAATACTGTAGTGGCACTGTCCTTAATAACCCAGGATGAAAACAAGAATGTACTTCACAAAACAGTCACACTATGAGTGAAAATTAGGCTTCCTAAGGCAGGTGAGGTCTGCTTTATTTGTAGATTTTAGTAATCTTTTTTCAGTTTTGAATGATGGGGAAAATTATTCCAGGGCTATAATTGAGGATGAAACCTGTTGTCTAAATTTTGTGCTTATAAATATGCTATTCTTCCTATTATTTTGTGTAGAAAGAATCAGCCTTTCCTAAATAGCTTCTGATGTGCTCTGATGTGCTTTCCATTTAGCTGGTTTAGATAGTATTTTAAACCGTAACAAAGGAGCATCAGACAACATTGCCACTGTCTTCAAAAAGAAGCTTTTATTGCTGTAACCAAAGTTTAATAACCATTCTAGAGAAGGACAGGTCCAAAGCAGAGATGGGAAACTTGGGACCCCAATAACATCTGGTGCCTTTTTCACAGGTTTCAAAAGTTAAATTGCACAGCTCTTTGGAGAACCAGTTATATTTGCTTCAATATCCAAAGACAATGCAAGCCACAGAGGAAGACAGAAAGGCTGGGAATCCTGATAAATTGGATATTTGCAACAGTCTATCTCTTTCTGCAGTACCTATCAAAAATTTAGCAGAGTCCTTGGGCAGAAAAAGACAAGGCACCTTTTCAACTACAAGTATCATTTGGACTAAATACCGCTGACAAGCAAATTTATTCCAGCGTGAATATTTGCAACACCTTGCTGTCTGAAAGCAAACCAGCCTTAAGACTGTGTAAATAAATCTTTGCTAACAGCAAATGATAAGCTGGGAGACTTTGCATTCCTCCAGTGAGAACCAGGGACTATTGAGGATAGCGGCATCCTTCCCTTTGAGTCCACTGGGATTTGGATTAGGCTCTTGATTTATTTTTTAATTTTTAAATAACATCCAGTATTTAGAATTTCCCATGATGTTTAGGGATCACATGACAAATATGATTGAAATGCACCACTAATAACTTTTTTCGAAGTTACACTTCCATTGGCTAAAATAATGAATTATAAGGATTATGTTAACTCCATCCACCTGATCCAACGTAGTAGCTTGATCTTTGTTTCGAAAGAGATATAGTTAATAATATGTGGTGCTTTCTTATTCTCCTAATATGCTTTCTCTCCTCTCTCACTGAGGCAAGTCAGAGTAGATAATAAAAGCAGATGACAGAGAAACGCAAGTTCTTCATATTTTATCCTCAGGTTTGAGAGCTTATTATTTTCATACGGACTTCTTCCCCATTTATGGGCCTCTCATACAAGGGAGCACATTCAAACCTCGGGCTCTTGAATAGGCCTCAAGAGCACGGTTGTGGATTATTCTCAGTCTCATTCTTTTCTTGCAATAGACAAAACCATTTTTTTCTGATCATTCTTTTTAGTAGTACTTGCATAACAGTGCATTTTTGTTTCACTGACTCTCAGCTAGCACCAAGAAGCATCCTTCTTTTTCCTGGTCAGTTCAAAAGCTAAATCAATTGCACTCATCAACCTCTTCAAATTAACCTATTGAAGTCTAATTCATTTACTCTCTTGTTTCTATCTACAGGAAGATTTAATCTTTGGGACTTCAGTTTAGCTGGATGAGCCAAGCATGCTTCCTTGTTAATTTATGTTTCTGCTTCTGATTTTAAAACCACCACAAAAATTAGGGCCTTCTAGCAAGATTCCTCCCTTTAAGCCACAGATCACTAACTGCTACTACTTTTCATCACATTCTGTCACTAACAATCCTTTGAGATGCATATTACTGTGTAACCAAAATTTAGTTAATAGTTTTGTTTTGTTTTTTTTTTTTATTATGATTCTGGACTGGGACCTTTAGTTATGAGTCTCGTCTAGAGTGAAACACTGTAAGAATTGGAAAGTATGAAAAAAGGACAACTTTTTAAAAACCTTTAAACCACAGTTTCATATATACTGTTGTTGTTATATGAGCTACAATATTAGGAACTTCAGAAATGAACCCTTTCCCACTTTTTTTCCATTTTTGGTTATCTGGGACTCCAGAACTATTTGAAAATAGATCTCGTATCCTGTTATTGCCCAAACTGCTATTTGGAAATAAAAAAAACCCAAAACAACAAAAAAAAAAAACCATATTAGCAAAAATCTAGATATAATTTCCCCCATTTCATAGAAATTTACTAACAAAATCTCATAGAGGGGAAAACCTTGTGTGCCTTCCCTATGTAGTAAATAAGTTTCAAACAAAACCACACCCACCACATTAAATTCTTCAAGATGCTATCATGAGTTCTAACGCAGAGAAGCTGTAAAATAACAGCAGTAATTTTTCTCATTGTAATACCCACAAATACCACACAAAGTTAATATTAGTCTTCTGATGTAGGCACAGGAGTAGAAGCAATTTATATATGCAGCTCCCAGTACTCACAAACCCCACATTCCATAGCAGTACAGGGAAACTGATGACATGGTAGTCGAGGATTTACTCTCACATATAGAATAGCTTGCACACAATGTCATTCCAAAGATGCAAGCAGGACCAATATAGTTCTAAAGGAGAATCTACTTTATATTATGCTTCCATCTATTTTCATAAAACAAAAGGTATTACATATTTAACTCAATTTTAATTGTTGAAGAGTTTTGTTTGTTTGTTTAGAAGTGAATTAGTAGTTCAATTTATGTCATTTTATTTTACAGTTACAGTTCACAAACCTCACTGACACTTCGGAATCCTGCAGTAAACCATGAAGACTATAACAGAAAAGGCAAAACAGGAGCTAAGAGAAATTAGCTTTAAACTTACTTGAATCAATGACTTATTCAATGAAACAATGCAAGGACACATCCAGCTCAGCTGGGAAAAAAAGAGCTCACAGAACGACCTAGCCTGAGGAAGTCTTTTCCAGAAAAAAGGTTAGAGAAGGAGGGGAGGAGGGAGGAAAGCCTGAAACTATTTTCAAGTTAATCCAGGGTTCATTTATATATTTTGACCCTGTTGCTGTACAAGGATAGCTGCAGATTCCCTTTGTCCTTCCTGTGTTCCTTTTTGTAAAGCATGACAATGATCAAAGGCACCAGGGTGATTCAAAGACAGATTTTATGGAAATATGGGGAGATAACGTTAAAGAAATTGTCACATAGCATTACATTCTTCACATTTCCAAATTGAGCCAGTTCTAGGGAGAAGCAAAACCCTGCCACCCAAACTCCTAGTCTTCTAACAATGAGTGGTACTTTGTCATTGACTTGTGAAATCACAACTCCATCTAGCTTTTTTATCTTTTTTTTTTAGTTACTGTGCAGAAAATCATTTGATTCCTGATACCTAAAAAGGCTGAGTAATTTGTTACAGATTCTCTTCCATTTTGTCAGAACAACATACAGTGTTGCAATATTTGGGCATACTCCCATAAGGATGAATCACTGTATTCAATGGAGTTCAAATATTTTACATGGCATTTTTATCAGACCAGTTGAAACCATGGTTATTATATGCTTATACTAAACAGCAGCTGACATGTTCAGGTTAGCTATGTATTTGACTTTCTTTAGGCTATGATTTTTATCCTGGGGAAGTGTGCTCACTGTCTTTTCCATGCATTCATAGCCATCTGGTCAGTTTGCACTTGGCCTGCTCATAATGCAATATACCAATGCCACAAGATCATCATTAAAATAACAAGAATTAAAATTATATCCTAAAAGCTAGAAGTCCTTTCTGTATAGCATTGTCATACATTGTATGACTATCAAATATCTATTTCTTGTTGCTGTGAGAAGTGTCATGGGCTCAGCAGCAGCAGTCATTTTTCTCCTTCTTGGTAGCTGGTGCAGTGCTGTGTTTTTGACTTTCGGCCTGGGAACAGTGCTGATAACACCGGTGTTTTCAGTTACTGCTTGGTAATGTTTTGATCTGACCAAGGACTTTCTGAGCCTCACGCTCTGCCAGGGAGGAGGGGAAGCCGGGAGGAAGCAGAGACAGGACACCTGACCCAAACTGACCAAAGAGGTATTCCATACCACAGCACATCATGCCCAGGATGTAATGCCCAGGAGAGCAGATACCCGGAAGTGTGGAGGGTGCACTACTTGGTGGGGCTGGGTATAGGTGGTGAGAATTGTATTCTTTCCTTGTATTTGCCTTGTCATTATTATTACTGGTGGTAGCAGTAGTGGTCTTGTGTTATACTTTAGTTCCTAAACTGTTCTTATCTCAACCCATGGGAGTTGCATTCTTTTCGATTCTCCTTCCCATCCCTCCGGGAGCGGGGGAAGAAAGAGGAGGGAGTGAGAGAGCGACTGCATTAGTTATAGAGGTTTAAACCACGACAGGAAGACAGGAAAACAACTAAAACATGAGAAAGATAAGAAGCAGAGTACCAAGTGAAATGATATCATTACAATGATCAAAACTGAAAGGTAATGAAAGGCGGAGTAACTTTTTGTGCATCCCAGGCTGAAAGAGGATTCAGCCTTGGGAAAAGCAAAACAAACCCAACAAAGCAAAAGTTTCTTTTTTTTGAAGGGCTGAGATAATACTACAGCCAAATACAACACAAAACTAAGTTTTCACACAATGTCACAAGGCCATCCAAAATCTTATTTTGAGAGTCCAAACATTAAACAAGTTCTTCACAAACCCTTTAAAAGTGATAAGTTTCAGGAGTTTCTCTATTTTCTTCTCCCTCCCCCTCAGCATTAAAACAGTAAGTTTTTAAAAAATAATCATATAACCAAATATTGGAATTAAGATCCTTTCACAATTCCCATCCTGACTTTAAACTGCATTTAGCTACATATGAGGAAAAAGAAAATACCAGCCTGCCTGGTATGCTATGGCAATGAATACTGCAACATGATGGATCTAGAGAAAAATTCAAAAGAATCTGTAAAGCCAAAAAAGAAAGACAACACTTCCCCCAAAACACACCAAAAATAAAATAAAAAAGGCCCAAATCTCAGCAGAGCTGATCCTTAAAGTACACCAAGAGAGGAAAACACCAGAAATTTTATTCTGCTAAATGACAGCGTATTTTATTCACTGGTACACAGTCATGTTTCAAAGAATTGCACGTATGCAAAATCAAAAATAAAAGCAGGAAACAAAGCAGTTTTTTAAAAGAAGAGTAATAACAGCCGCAGAAGGAACTATTCCCTACTCTTTTTGCCATACACCCTGCTAAACTCACTGTTTTTCAAATAGCACTGTTTTTCAAATATATTTAAACATTCGCCAAAGTCCTCTCTAAACACTCTGCTATTTAGGAGAGACAGAGATTTCACTATCCTCTAGAAAAACAGTACTGTAAATGGCTGAGGGCACTGTTCATTTATTCTATGCATCTGACAAAACAAGGTATTTAAGGTGAAATAAATTGGGTGCATTATTTAATCATATCCTAAAGGCAGAAATGACGAAGAAGTAAGATTTCTTTAATATATTTTTTTTCCTAAGAAAGTTTCAAAGTAAGGCCAAGACCTTTATAAAATGGAATTTTAAGCCACTACTGAAAATATATCTACTGTCTAAAAAGAAAATAACATAAATGAAGAAATAACTACAGGGTGTTTATTGATACCAATAAATATGCTTTAACAGTTAATCTCCTTGAAAGGCTATTAGAACAGTGATAATAACAAGAGCAGCTCTCCATACATATTAACTGTTTTGATAATAGTACAAATTCAGTCGATAAATGTTAACCCTTAACTTGCTATTGTCTGCACCCAAAGAAGGCTTAATTATACCTGTAAGTATCTAAAATCACCATTTTAACTGGGGTAGTGCTTCAGATTCATGCTGGTGATTTTTTCTTTTTTTTTTAGGATTTTTTTTATAAGCCCCTCCTTTTGTACCTAATAACAGATGTATCAATGTTCGCTGCAATCAACAAGAAGAAATATGTCACTGCAATTGGTCTGATATGAGAATAAAAGGGAAATACTTTGACTTAATTTCAAATTGCGCCACTGATCCTGAGATACTGTTCACTCCCTGCCCTTGTGAAGTCCCTATCACACGTTCTTGAGAGCAGCCAGCATTATTTCATAGTTTGGCTACCTTATTAAGGGCTTTCAATCACCAATAGATGAAGATATAAATACAAATACACAATTCTGCGAACTCTTCAAAAACTGGTTTGTAAATCAGAAGGAAAATCATGAGTGACCTCCCCATATTCAAAGCATATAAGTAAGAAGAAGAGACTAATAAACAAACATCCATGTGTATAGATTACTATTGACTGGGAATGCATAGATTAGTAGGCAGATTAGCTAACCAAATCAAGGTCTAAGTTCATAGTCATGCATGTATAAGCATTAAAACCAATGAGCCATTCAACTCAGTTGATTCTGTTGTCTTTATACTCCTATCAACTTCAGTACTTCTCTAGCCAAAGAACTCAAATATTACTCACCCTTCTTAATGCTGTAATGGTTACTGCTTGTCTGGCTAACATACACCAGCAGAACAGATAAAATGAGATTTGTATCAGAGTCAAAATTAATTCTGAGTCTTGATCATTGAGGTGTTGAGGACAACTCAGTGGTTTCAGTGTGTTTTGATTCCATAAATGTCATAATATAGCCTAAATGGCAACAGTTCAATCCTAAATTGCTACTGAAAGCAGTTACAGATTAAAATGCTTTTATGACTGGACATTAGCAGAAACGCCAAGAACCCATTTAGCTCATTTGTTATCCCAAAAATTCAATGTCAGGTCCTTCACTGAAAGCATTTCTTAGATGACCTAGCCAACTGAGCGAATTTTTCTTTAAATACTTCCTGATAGAAGCTTTACCAAGTTTTAATAGATTCAGGCACAGAACTTTAGTATTATGCTTCCCCTTCACTGAGGAAACTGGTAAAAAGTGAAGGAATACTTTCAAAACTGACTAATTTCAGGAATCTCAATTTGAGTTGCCAGGTTACCTGTAATATGAAGGAACTTGAACATTTGTACCAAATACAGCAGTTATTGCTTGGTTTAGAGTGAGTATCCAAGCCTCATCTTAAGAAAGAGCCTTTAGGCACCAGCTGATAGTGTGACTTTCTATACTGAAAGATGCCAACTGAGTTCAACATAACTAAGTGCAGCTGAAAACTGTTGCTTTGGTAGGCAAAATAAGTCTACAGTTCATAGAACATTAACTGATTGTGATTCATCAGTCACATTGAAAAATAATTGATTCCACACAATTCCATTCCTCACAATGGAACAGCTAGAGGAGGAGGATACTCACCTTTTGGAACAAATAGAAAGGCTGTGCTCCACCAGACTGGAGATGTTACATAGTGAAAAATAGAGAGAACTGAGTGAGCCTGAAAGTATTTTCTCTGAATTGTTTTAGGTGGGGAAAAAAAAAAAAGAAAGATCAGGGTTGGGTTTTCAGAATCATCAGGGGTGGTGCCAGTTACTTTCTTTCCCCAGTAACTGAGTTATTTAAGAACTCTGTTTCAAATTAAGACCTGTACAGAACTCAGCCCTTAATCTAAGAGAATCAGAGAGGAAATCTTCCATTTTATAATACCATCCTAAACGGTAAGTTACAGGACTCAACTTTGTCAAGTCTCCCAATCCCCAGTGTTGGTGGTTTTCCACTTCTGTACTACAGATGCAAAATCAAGGAAGAAAACTGCTCCACCTGTACCTCCTGGGCAAACACATATCCAGCACATCCATTTTTTTACTCAGAAAAAGCTGAGTAAAATTGAAACCTTCATAAAAAGAATTCACATAAACCACAAGACAGTTTTCATTTCATATTGGAATATTACTAGTGGGGACAACTTGCAAATCTATGGTGCAGCACTAAAATATTCATTAAATATCCCCATTATGAATCCCTAGAGCTGGATTTCTGTCCAAAATACTTCTATCAAAAAATACATGCTTTCAAACCAAAAATCAATCTGTAAATAAAAGCATTATTAAAAAAAACTGTTAATGGTGCTTTGCTTTATAAGTTCCTGTTGCGTTATCTCCAAGAGTTTAGATAGCAGTGAACAAAATTTTCTTGAGAATTAACCCTTGGGTTAATAGGTCTGTTATGTATGTTGCTTTGACACCTTTATTATAGCCAAATAATTCATCAGCACATGCTAGCATATCATCATATTATTTCAATACCTCATTACGATAATTATTCTAACTTACATTGCTAACAGAATTCCTCCAATATGTTGATTCAGCCCACCTTTTTCTCTTCATTAACAAATACAACTAGTAAAGGGAAATAACTGAAAAATAGGGTACCATGCTGTTTGATATTTCCATCACCTGAAACATTCCTGAATTCTTCTCTATCTCAATTCTGCAGTCAAAACATAACTAAAAATGTAGTTTAGTTTCAGAGGGTTGAATCTGATTTCTACGTGTTCAAAGGTTAAGGGGCTCTTTGTTTTACTTTTATATGTAGAAGAGAAAACCTTGAAGCCAGCCACTTACTCATGTCATTCAGACCCGAAGTGCTCATATATACTTAACTTTCAGATACACTATCTGACACAGTATGTATTACAAAAGTTTATCACATATCAGAAAAAGCTGGCCCTATTTTATGTACCAAACCCTTTTACTAGAAATGTTGAGTTTCAGCTAAAAAATATTCAAGCATTTTTGGGGCAATGACGTATTTTATATCTGAACTGCAGTTATCCTACAAGGTGATCTGCTTCAGTGTCAGTATGCTATCAAGGCCTACAGAGAGGCAGATGTGGATAACATGTTGATCCTGGTAAAATAGTTGGTGAAGCTCTTACCTCCTGTTTGGCTGCAGGAAAAGCAGGAAAATGCTAAATGAATGTTTCCAGTAAATAAAGATCCAAGTGTTAACAGTGTTTCCAAATGTATAGGGTTATTATGTAAATTAATATGTTTCTTGCAACTCTAATCAGCTGTTGCAGCTGAAAAATTTTCATCATATGCACCTAATAGCAGGAAAGTTGAAGGTTAAAAGCTTACTCTTCAGGTAGGTAACAAATGTCTTATTGTCATTATTGATACATTGCAATCATGAAATCACACTCCACGAGTAAAACAAAAAAATAGACTCACCATATATTAAACACATAAATAAAATATGCATGCAGGAGGTGTGGAGGTAAATAAAGAACTAATGATCATGGTTCTACAGGTTGTTAAAAATTAAAAGAATATCAAACATTTTGTCATGAAATGTAAAGGTAAGTAAATAACTTCTTATAGGGCAAGTATACAGATTTTAAAACTTGTGCTACAGAATGTTGTGAAGGTCATTTGGCTTTGAAAAACAGAAGAAATATTGATAGAAATAATTTCTACCTAGGACTTAAACCTTTATGAGGGGGAATACTCTCACCTGCAGGCTGGGTAGCCATTCAGGAGGGAGTATACCCCTGTGCTTCCCTGTTCTGTCGGCAGCTTTGTAACCAACTACTCACAGTTGTGACAACACAATATTAGCTGGATAATTTTTACATTCATGCAAAATCTGCCACCATCTTAAAATGGATGTATGGGGGCTTGGTTATTAAAGAGTATAAGGTAAATAGAGTCAGCCACTGGATAAGCTTGTTCTCCTTACGTTACATTGAATTGCCTTAATGTCAGCCTGCTTGATTCAGACTTCTTGAATCTGGATGGACTTCAAACACTTTATGTTCTGAAAATTTCATACAGACACTATCAAACGATTAATTGTACCACTAGTTTGATATGTTATCTGTTCATTTTCAGGTGATGGTTTCTTACTGGAGAGGCATTTCAGCCATATAACGATGATGGTTTTTGAGGCGCTATTTTTTTTTTCTATAAACTGATATAGTAAATCACGGTTGTGCAATATGTGCCTACCAGTGAAGGGAATTAAAGTGGTGTTTCATATTTAATAAAGATCTATAGCCTATCTATAAATCTGCCAACTAGGAAAACCAGAGTAAGGTAAAGAACACATTAAAAAGGTCATATATGATGACTTATAATAGTTATACACAAGTAAAATTCATAGACCTACACTGATAGCATCAGGATGAGAATTAAATGCTGTGGGTTTTTTTTTTTTTTGTTTGTTTGGTTGGTGGGAGGTTTTTTTTGTTTGTTTGTTTGGTGTTTTGTTGGCTTGTTGTGTTTTTGTTTTTTTTTTAATATGAAACCCAAGAATTAGTTTAACAACCTTTGTTTTAAGGACTACCCAAGGAAGTGAGTTTATAAATGAAAGATTTACGTTCCAGCTTTGGTCAATCACCACCAAAAGCTATCGCTATCAACTGACTGCTTGATGGCTTCTGCAGGCGAGCCCGACAGTCTCAGCCCTGATGAGTGATAAATGCCTGTACGTATCACAAACCTGTCACTGCAAGTGCAGTCATCTGGCTTGCTCATTCCAGCAGTGAATTGGAAACCAGGACTCAGACACTGACTCTCATGTGATCCTGGGACTATTAAACACTGTGAGCTGTAATATTGTTCATCTGGGCTGACGTATAATTGCCTCGAAGAGGAAGCCATGGGAGGCAAAGTGGAAGAGGCAGCGCTTCTGTAGCCACTGGCCATATTGCAACTGTTACTTTCTCCAGCACTATAGCTTCTATTTTGACACACTAAGTCTCAGAAAACTCTAAGAGCAGTTAATTGATCAGATTTAAGCACCCACATTTAAAGTTGTTCAGTGTCATGGGTTCAGCAGTAGCAGTCATTTTTCTCCTTCTTGGTAGCTGGTGCAGTGCTGTGTTTTTGATTTTGGGCCTGGGAACAGTGCTGATAGCACCACAGCATGTCATGCCCAGGATGTAAAACGGGGAGCAGAGACCCGGAAGGGTGGGGGTGCACTGCTGGGTAGGGCATGGTATTGGGCTCAGTGAGAATTGTATTCTTTCCTTGTACTTGCCTTGTCATTATTATTATTGGTGGTAGCAGTAGTGGTCTTGTGTTATACTTTAGTTCCTAAACTGTTGTTATCTCAACCCATGGGAGCTGCATTCCTTTCGATTCTCCTTCCCACCCCTCCGGGAGTGGGGGGAAGAAAGAGGGGGAAGTGAGTGAGAGAGAGACTGTGTGAGTTAGAGAGGCTTAAACCACGACAGTTCTTTTTGGCGCCCAACATGGGGCACGAAGGGTTGAGATAACGACAGTATTGATAGCCACTCGTCACAATGCTGATTTATTGGCTCTCAAAACTGTTGCTCTTGATTCTCTTGAGTTCATGGTTTGAGCCTGTTGTACCTTACTTACAGCCAGTATTTGTTATCTTAGCATTTTCCAGATATGGGTTTTGGGTTAAGGCTCTTGTTTCATTGTACTTTATTGGAATGGCTCGTAATACGGGTGGTCTTCAGAAGCATGGGGGGGCAGATGTTGACGTGGACTTGTACCTGGCAGTTCGGCTGCTCTTCACCGTCCTGGCCCTCGTCCTCGCCTCCGTCTTCGTGAGGCTGTGGGGAGCCAGGGGGGGGGGGGGGGGGGGGGGGTGGCCCCAGGAGCCGCCGCCGACCGGAACTGCCCAGGTGCACGGCCCCAGGGACCAGGAGCCAAGCCTCCCCACCAAGCCCAGCCCCACGGCTGCCGAGCAGCGGGAGGAAACGACGGTGGAGAAGCCGAGCCCCGTAGCCGAGTCCAGCCCCGCGGTGGCCTAGAGCATTCCCCAGCAGCAGCCTGCAGAGACCCATGAGCCCGAGCCCCAGGAGGATGCAGGAGACCGCGCAGCACTTCCCAGCAAGGCAGAGGAGGAATATCGGGGCTCAGACAAAGAGCAGCTGGTGGTGAGAGAGCTGGCAAGCACAGCAGCTACACGAGCCCCAGTGACAAGTACAGCAGCCTCATTTGAGAGTTCTGAAGGGTTTGAAAGGCCTTTGGGTGTCCTTGAGACCTGCCTGCTGATTGTGATGGGGATCAGCACGTTGGCATGCATACAGAGTGTGTTTTGCCCACGACCATTTTATCTGGTCCCGAGGGTTAAGCAGAGTGGGGTGTGGGCCTTGTCTGGGGTTAGACTACGATGTAGGATGACCAAGAGATTTTCCCCAAGGACGGACAGTCATGAGTGGCGGGGTGTGTGGGACAGTATGGGCGAGTATCTAGTCCACTGGGCCCCTCCAGTGCTTTGGAAGCATTGGAGATGGAAGGCAGCTGTATGGAGTCCCCAGCAACAAGCTGCAGAAACTGTTGGAGGGGAGGGTGAATTATTTTGAGCCTGGTGGGCCCATGACACCTCAGGCCATCAGGGCAGAGATGCAGCATACAGATGGACTTATGATCGAGGGGTGGACTTAGCAATGGACATTATTGCCCAGGTTATTCATGAGTGTGAACACTGCACACAACCTCTCCTGCTCTGAAAGGCTGTTCCAAGAGATGGAGCCCGATATCATGGACTGGATGGACTCAGCAGCTTTATAGGGATCCGTCCGTGCATTAAGGGATGATCTCTCTCCCTCTGTATGTGTGTGTGGATGTATATGTATACATGTGCTGGTATATTGAAAATGTGGGATCTGAGCATGACGTGAATGGTATTGAATAAGGGGTGGATATTGTCATGGGTTCAGCAGCAGCAGTCATTTTTCTCCTTCTTGGTAGCTGGTGCAGCACTGTGTTTTTGATTTGGGGGCTGGGAACAGCGCTGATAACACCAGCGTTTTCAGTTACTGCTTAGTGATGTTTTGGTCTGACCAAGGACTTTCTGAGTTTCATGCTTTGCCAGGGAGGAGGGGAAGCCGGGAGGAAGCAGACACAAGACACCTGACCCAAACTGACCAAAGAGGTTATTCCATACCACAGCACGTCATGCCCAGGATGTAAAACGGGGAGCAGAGGCCCGGAAGGGTGGGGGGTGCACTGCTGTGTCGGGCTTGGTATTGGGCTCAGTGAGCAATTGTATTCTTTCCTTGTATTTGCCTTGTCATTATTATTATTGGTAGTAGCAGTAGTGGTCTTGTGTTATACTTTAGTTCCTAAACTGTTCTTATCTCAACCCATGGGAGTTGCATTCTTTTCGATTCTCCTTCCCATCCCTCCGGGAGTGGGGGAAGAAAGAGGGGGAAGTGAGTGAGAGAGAGACTGCGTGAGTTAGAGAGGCTTAAACCACAACATTCAGTTAAGTGGCTATTTTAGCGCCTTGCTGACTTTCAGAAGAATTGGAAAGACACAAGAAGAAAGCTACAAATGTGCAGGCATACATATAAGTTTGAATGATGTGAAAGACTGTGTTTATTACAGCTGAGCATTCATTATGCCCACTAGGATAATTTCATCTGCATAGAATATTGACACAAGCTTACAGAAAATGAGTAATTCAAATCACTTTGTTGTATCAGCACCTTTATGCATTTGTCACTCTTCTATATTTAAAATTGCTGGGTCAATTTGAAGGAAAACCTGTAGCTAGTTTGCCTAGTGACCCTAACGAATGAAACAACTTATTATATTTACATAAGCACCATTCTGATTCAACAGCAATTTTCTCAGCACAGCAATCTCACCACAGTTCCAGTGCACAGAAGTACTTTCAGTCAACTGTTAGTCATTTTCACAAGTGTTAATAAATACTGTTAGTCATATACCATCCATCTGTATCTAACAACACCCACTTCAATCTTAAATTAAGAAATGAACGTTAGAGGGAAAGAGAGAGGACAGAAAAATAACAGATGAATATGCCTGAAAATGTGAAAGGTTCTATAAACTGAAAAAAGATTACATAGGGTTAGCTTATGAGGTTTTGGGGTTTTTTTTGGAGCAGGATTATTTTAAAATAAAATTATAAGACAGTTAAGGTGTTTAAAATTGATATTTAAGGTTTGAGTGTTTTCTGTAGTTACACACAGATGACGTTCATACAAATGTTATGATTACCAAAAAAAAAAAGAATTAATTAATAGGAAAAACCCACAAGACTTCACATGATTTATCCTCATGAAAGCAGAAATAACATTGCTAAGTAGAAAATTATCTACTGGGCAACATATTTGTGAGAATATATTTAATTATACAATCACATTAAAGAAGGATTTCAAGGCCAACTCCTGCTTTCTTTGAAAGTCAGTTCTCGCCATCAAAACCAGTGTGTGGTAAATAATAGGTGATAAAGTAACAATGATAAAATCACTGTTTGTACACTAAAATTATTTTTCTGTGCCAACTTAGTCTTCTGATATTGTTAGGAACCTCTCTCTTGGAATTCATTGTTTGATTACACCCTCAGTGTTTTGGTATAGGTTTAAAAAATATTAAGAATTAATTCATGATTTGGACATAAAATTTATACTTTAAAAATGTTCTCCTTAATAAGGTGGTGGTTTTTCTTTTTAAAACCTTAATATAGTAACACATGACTGCATTACAGTTTTAATACACAGCTCTTCTCCCCCTCCCCCAGTATCTCTGTTCTAAACAAATAATCTTAGGTTGAAATAAATATAGCTTAAATTATGTTTAAAATACATCTGTGCTCAGTCTGAAATAAAATTATCTCTAGCTTAAGCAAAAATGGAATTCCTATGCAGTCATGTGTATGCAGTGTATATGAAAACAGGGCAAAAAATTACTGCTAAAATAGAACTTTATCTGTATCATACGTTGTTTTTAATACATTGTAGACCTGCCTCTCCACATCATAGAATCATAGAACCATAGAATAGTTAGGGTTGGAAAGGACCCCAAGATCATCTAGTTCCAACCCCCCTGCCAGGGGCAGGGGCACCTCACACTGAACCATGCCACCCAAGGCTATGTCCAATCCAGCCTTGAACACCACCAGCGATGGAGCATTCGCAACTTCCCTGGGCAACCCATTCCAGTGCCTCACCACCTTCACAGTAAAGAATTTCTTCCTCATATCCAATCTAAACTTCTCCTGTTTAAGTTTGAACCCATTGCCCCTTGTCCTCTGTGGAATAATTAGGAAATGTGGGATAATTGGGAAGTAAATCTACATTCAAAATGCAACATTTTCCACACATAAGAGAGAAACGGACTTTCAGGGCTTCTCGGGGTGAGATGCAGCCATACCTGGTATGCCAGGAATGTGCACTTCACAGTGATTCCTGTAACAGACGGAGGGTGGAGCGAGGTGGAGATCTCGCGGTTACGCTTTGTCCTAACTTCAGCAAAAGACGGGGACTAGATGGTGCAACAAACTGATAAGCTGCATACTTGCTACCCTGAGTCAGCAGCCTGTCATCTTTTGACAAAATACTGTCCTCAGTGTGAACTTTGCTTCATTATAATGTCATTATAATGCATTTACATGCTAAAATACACTCCCATCTCCAATGCAAACCCCCCCCCCCCCCAAAATAAGACCACCCCTCTCTGAGCATGCACTCTGGATTTTTGGTCTCATATACCTTTAGATCGAGGTGAGAGAAATTTGCACCAATGGTAATAAAGGTATATATGACTAGAGTCACTCAAGCTCCACCTTGAAGGTCAAAATAATACAAAATGACCCAGGAGAAAGGGGGATATTTGGGGGAAGATACCATCATGGATGAGTCAAGAAAGATAACATCAACAGACTCCCGGGACCGGTCGACGGCCTGGACCTCTCTTCCCCCCCCATAGGGACGCCTGTGGGTGAGACTTGCACTGTATCCAGTGCTTTCCCTGGGAAAACTTAGAATCTCTATAGCGTTACTCTTATTGTCACCTGTATATTCTAGAGCTATGCTGTGTTAACTTTATCAAGCCCTTGTATCCATGTAACTATTATTTGCACGTGCTTTTGCAGACAGTATTTATCACCGGCAATCCATAAGAACCTGTACCTGTTGCATTAATTCAGTGTAACTGTGAGAGTTTGTGAGCACAGTGTGGTGCATTATCAGTGAATCCAATATCAGACATGCTCGGACTGATAGTTGTAACTGTTTGCGTACTATCAGTGAATCCGATATCAGACGCGCTTGGACTGATAGTTGCATATAGGAGCTGTCCCTGTGGTGAATTATCAGTGAATCCGATACCAGACACGCTCGGACTGACAGTTGTGTATTAGGGCTGTTCCTGGCTCCCTTTTATAAAGTAAGGGGTTTATCTTCCCCCCCCTTTAATGCAACAGAAAATTGGCGTAGTCGGCAGGATTGCCATGGATAAACTGCTGCAAAAATATGGTTGTACCCCTTCCCCAGCTGGGAAGGAGTGGGCCCAAAAGTTTTGGAAGGATGAAGAGAAAGTGGTAGAATGTATTGAACAGTGTCAGGCTTTACACAAGCTTAAAGAGGGAAAAGGTAAAAATGTTATGTGTGCAGTGTTAGGTGCTTGTTTATCTTGTGCACAAGAGGAAGCTAAAAATGCCCCTGCTCCTAATCTGACTTCTGATGCAGAATATGCTGCTCTGAAATCAGAAAATGAAGTGCTAAAATCATCATTAGCCTTTCACAAGGAGACAGGAGAAGAATTGGAAGCTCAAAATGATCAACTCAAGAGCGAAAATAAAACTTGGATAGTCCTTTTGACCCGGTGCCTGTTGATCCGGAAAAGGAGCCTGATTTATATCCCCCAGATCCTCATGATAAATGGGCAGCTGTAAAGGGAGAAGCGAGGTGGTGGGGGATGCAGATGTATTGCCTGCTTTTCTGGTGGTATATGTGCCAGATCGAGACCCGCGGTGGGAAGGTCTCTAGTATGCTCTTATCAAAAGATATAGTCTCTCTGTAATATTTATGAACTAGAGATTTGTAAATATAAGTATGTCCGTGTTTCTACGGACGCTTGCAGACCTTTATAGATACTGCTAGCCACTTCTTCCGATGTAGGCTGGCCACCTGCATCGGAATGAGTGTGCATTTTGGTCAGTATAAAAAAGCCCAGGCCTCATGCAATGTGGGGGAAGCAGAGCCTCCGCGGGGATGCCCACTGAGCCTGCCGCCTTGCACTGCGATGATGCTGCTCGGAGCTGGTTTCTTGATTGTCTTCACAGGGTCGTTGCACCACGTTCTGTACATGGGACCATGTAGTGGGAGTAATGATTGTTTGGATTTTGTGTTTTAAATATTGTAGTTGTGTGGAGTGTGTTTATGGGATCCCGTGTGTGTGTGTGTATTGAGGGCAGACAGTGTTCTGTGTATTTATTTGTTGGCGGATTCACGTAAAAGTTTTTAATGGGTAGCCGATTAACATTTTGGGCAAGTAAGGGTTAATACAAAAGTGCTGTTGCCAGCAGGTACTTATGGCTGCTGCTCCGCAGGCTGGCAGCTGTAGCTGGTGTTGAGCAGGCAGATATTTATGGCTGCTGCCGTGCAGGCCAGCGTTTATAGCTGGCAAAGCAGGGTGAGCGACTTTGAAAAAAAAAAGCAAGCATTAAAAATCTCTCGATCTACTGAAGTATTGGAGCAGTTTTGTAGAGACACCACAAACAAAGCCTAAAGAAGCCTGCAACACATCGGGCACCGGGGAGGAGTCCTGCTTAGTGTGTTTAAGGTAACCTGGGGGTGAATCCAATACTTGAAACACAAACTGCTAACTGAAAAAGCAAGAGGGGTAGTGCAACCACAAGCTTTACCAGCCGACACCCAACCTGCATCATGGTGGCAGAGAAAGAAAAAAAAATGTTTTATGACACAGCAAACTCCTTGACTGTTAACACCATGCAGTTTGCTTCTGCAGCTGCTTCACATTCCTGTTTCTTATCTTACTTCTCAAGAACTGATAACCTGGGGGAGGGGGTGTATTTCTATCCTCCTACCTACAGGTCCATGGCGGCTGCCTGCAAAGTTTGTCAAGCCTCACCATGAGCTGGACAGATGAGTGGAAGAACCTGATGCCTCAGCTATAAGAGCTGATCGTGAATACCCCAAGCAGAATAAGAGAGGAAGAGAAAAAATGAGTGATTGTAAAACATCACTTGGGGCCAGCTGAAAAGTAACAGCTTGAATATGTGTGCTTGCAAAGGAGCTACTAATAGAGGCTGTGATTTTGTGTATAACACCACCTGTACTTACTGCCAGTTGCTAATAAGAAACTACACCTTGTATTGTATGGATTTGTCACTTATAAAACAGATGTTAGAGCATACAAATTTGCAGCTTTAAAGCTGCTGCAAAGATTCTAATATAATTATAGTGTTATAAAAAGCATGCAAAGAGGGTAACAGTACTCCACTGGTAAGAAATTTCTTTGGCTGGTCCCTCACTGCCATTGGCATTTCCAACATGCTGCTGCACCTGGTGGTATACATACTGCTGATGTAAATCTGTATGTGCTTTACTATGGTAGTGATTTCTTACTGGATAAAGCAGGTGAAACTCTGCATTGACAATGAGGTTAAGTCTGTTACAAACATCCATACCCGTACCTCCATCCAAAATTATCAATGTTCGGCAATACCCATTGCCTGCAGCAGCACTTACAGGGGTTGATGGGGTGGTAATAGAATTAGAAAAAAAGAGGTATTATCAAACGAACTCACTCACCTACCTTACAATTCCCCGGTGTGGCCTGTAAAGAAAGCCACCAGACAATGGTGTTTCACAGTAGATTATCAACAGTTAAACGCCGATACTGCACCTCTAACTGCAGCAGTCCCAAATATTGCCAAAATTGTGACAATGATACAAGGAGCTGCCCACACTTGGATGGCTACCTTAGATGTTAAGGATATGTTTTTCATGATTCCCCTCCTTGTGAGGAGAACCGGTGTTGGTAAAAATGCCTCAGATTGGAGCAGTGCCCATGGTACTAATCACTCCTAAAATCCTCCTGCATAGGAAACCAAAGACTGTTCAGGAAAGGTACACCGAATTAACACCCGATGGATTTTTACCTTCCTTTTAACCCCGTCGGTCAAAAGGCCGAGCATGTTTTCTCTTTTATGTTCACAGAAATTCTAGGTGAACTGCACATGGACAGACGGACTGGCCTACACTGGACTTGTGTGCATCCAAGGAATCTTGTCACTCATCCTAGCTGTAATAGTAATAGTATTCTTTGTATTCATGATTATTTGCCAACCTAAGTTTTAAAAAATGGTAAACCGCAGAACTGAATCAACATTATTTTGCTACAGACCTGCAGTAGTCTTGGTCTAAGGCTCGTGTACAATACAATGGGAGAATGGGAACCCCTCCTGCAAATTTAAATCTGTCAACAGTGGTTATGCATGGAACAGAGATGTACCAGGAAAATGAATGGGGTTGGGATAGTATGCACGGAGTTCCACAACTACTGGGGGCAGTGGGGGAAGAAATGAAAACACATCCACTCAGAACACGCCCACTTGACCTCCTGTTAGTTTAGAGATAGAAGGCAAAATAGGACTGGGATTTAAATTCAAAATTAATACCATGACAACCACCCCTGTGCCAGATACGGAACCTCCATCCCAAACAATTCTTGAGAACACATCTACTCAGAGCACGCCCACTCATCCTCCTGTTAGTTTAACTCCTCATGCTTACAACATTGGACCTTATGTTGTTAAAAATACTGGTCAACAACAAATACTATTTAACCCATCATATTCCTTCAAACGTGTAGAACTATCTATACAAATTAACATCTCTGCAATCAAACCCACATGCTCACCATTCCTGGATACATCGTATGCAGAATGGTCAACATGGTTACATGGACGAGCCCTCACCCCCTTAAGACGATCAAAGAGAGATGTAACTGGTATCTTAGGAACGGGGCTGGGAGTCTTAAATAGCATAGATGCAGAAATTAGAGCCAACAAACTAGCCACAATAACTCATGACTTGACTAAATTGAAATACCCTTTACAATCTTCTCTTTTGGCTTTGGGAAATCACCAATGGTTTTTATTGAACATATTACCTCAATGGGAGGAAATGAGTGAAAAGGACCACCAGCTAATTATAGATACACTTGATGTCGCCCAAAACAACTTTTCTCTGACTCTCGGCTGTATCCATGCCCAGATACGGATACAATCGATGACAGCCGCAATCATAAGGGAAGGTGAAGCAGGTACCTTACCCACTGAAATTCGAAAAGTGGTCTAGGATAATGCCATTGAATTTGAAAGGAAATTCCAATCTTGGTGGCACCTGGTTAATTTCACTTATGACCCCATTGAGAGTAAAGTCACTGCTTTTATCCTAACGATACGCAATGCTTTGGTACATACCATATACCCAATCATTGCACTGGGACTGAATCACTGAGGGACCGTACTCTATCCAATCGAACATAGAGTATGGGCACAATATAACAATAAACGGCAAACTGTTGACGTCGACGCATGTATTACGTGAAACCAACAAGGATTCATTTGTGAAAGTAACGCCATAAAGGCACAAGACATTTGTCTTGACACTGAACAAAATGTTTGTCGTTCCATTCATTTCCAGATGCACTTGGACTGACAGTTACTGTCAGTGAATCCGATACCAGACGCACTAGGACTGATAGTTGTGTATTACGGTTGTTCCTGGCTCCCTTTTATAAAGTAAGGGGTTTATCTTCCCCCCCCTTTAACGCAACATCCTCTCACTACAGTCCCTCATGAAGAGTCCCTCCCCAGCATCCCCATAGGCCTCCTTCAGATATTGGAAGGATGCTATGTCTCCACGCAGCCTTCTCTTCTCCAGGCTCAACAGCCCCAACTTTCTCAGCCTATCTTCATATGGAAGGTGCTCCAGTCCCCTGATCATCCTCGTGGCCCTCCTCTGGACTTGTTCCAACAGTTCCATGTCCTTTTTATGTTGAGTACATCAGAATTGCAATACTCCAAGTGAAGTCTCACAAGAGCAGAGTAGAGGGGCAGGATCACCTCCCTTGACCTGCTGGTCACACTCCTTTTGATGCAGCCAAGGATACGGTTGGCTTTCTGGGCTGCGAGTGCACACTGCCAGCTCATGTTCATTTTCTCATCAACCAACACCCCAAGTCCTTCTCTGCAGGACTGCTCTGAATCTCTTCTCTGCCCAACCTGTAGCTGTGCCTGGGATTGCTCCGACCCCGGTAGAGGACCTTGCACTTGGCATGGTTAAACTTCATCAGGTTGGAATCAGCCCACCTCACAAGCATGTCAAGGTCCCTCTGGATGGCATTCCTTCCCTCCAACGTATCAACCGAACTACACAGCTGGGTGTCATTGGCAGAGTTACTGATGGCGCACTCAATCCCGCTGTCCATGTCACCGACAAAGATGTTGAACAAGACCTGCCCCAACACAGATCCCTGAGGGACACGACTCATTACTGCTCTCCAGCTGGACATTGAGCCATTGAGCACAACTCTTTGCGTGTGCCATCCAGCCAGTTGTTTATCCACCGAGTGGTCCACCTATCAAATTGATGTCTCTCCAATCACTTCAGGCTACAAATAAAATGCCACCCTAATTCAGAGATGACAGGTTTTAAGAGTAAAAATTGCTTCTTCTGATTCCCAGTGTTAGAAAGTTTGTGACTTTAATCATATCTGACTTAAAATTCTAGCACCAGCCTATATGCTGAACACATGTTTGAATAGCTGAAATTTCCTTTTGTGGAGTGTGGAAATACTAGCCATAAATATATGGAAAATTCATCTGCCTCTAAATGACAGGTATATTCAAGGTCATCCTTGAAGGTGTCTCTTTTAAGACATACTAATGGGCATAACAAAACACTGTCAATGTTTATTACTGAACAGAAGACTATAATTTAAAGCTTTACAAACTACTAAAATTGGAGTTTCTGCCTCATCATTGTTTGACAGGTAGGACAGAAGTTTTACAGATGGCTTTGAATTTAAACTTTCAATGGATTGCTTATGTACACTATACAGTTGGATCCCAGAAAGGTGGCGTACATATGCAGCTGTCCCCTATCACATAAACATATCTAAACTCCTCATATATCGCAAAGCCTTAATATTAATCTATTACATACCTGATATTAATTATTAAGGAGTCACCATGGTAAAACAATTGTTTTTTATTAAAATAGCTGCAGCGTTTGCTCTAAAAGTATCCATGCATGTAATGATACACATTAAAATGCATTATTACTTTAATACAGCTTGGTCCTAATAAATCGTAATCAAGTTAATAACCTTCACTTGAAGAAACAGAAGCTTTTTCCAATGGTTTGTATCTTCCCTGAAGTATCAAGCTTTAAAATAGAGAAGACCTTGACCCATGATTCATAAAGAAATTTTATGTTCCTTGCAAGCCAGTGAAGACAAGACAAATGCACAATAACCTAACCAACAGCGCAGTGCAAGCTTGCACTGAATACTTTCCGAAGTAACATGATTGCATCCTATTGCAACTTAATTTGAATCTGAAAAGTAAAGTCTCCCTGTATGCAGGAAAAGACTGAACATCACTACCTGGTCATTTCTGACTTCTGTAACAAAGCGAAGGGATGCAAATTGACCAGACTATCCTGACTGACTTACATACAGGCACCTCAGACATTAGATAGTGAAGACTGTTTAGAAGTCTATGCAAGGCAGGCATTTGGAGTTAGATTTATTTGCACAAGCATGTAAAGGCACTTGTATTTCATAATACTGAAAGTTCTGCTGTCGTGGTTTAAGCCTCTCTAGCTCACGCAGTCTCTCTCTCACTCACTCCTCTCTCTTTCTTCCCCCCACTCCTGGGTGGATGGGGAGGAGAATCGAAAGAATGCAACTCCCATGGGTTGAGATAAGAACAGTTTAGGAACTGAAGTATAACACAAGACCACTACTGCTACCATCAATAATAATAAGGCAAATACAAGGAAAGAATACAATCACTCACCACCTACACCCAGCCCGACCCAGCAGTGCACCCCCCACCCTTCCGGATCTCTGCTCTCCTGGGCATGACGTGCTGTGGGCATGGAATAACCTCTTTGGTCAGTTTGGGTCAGGTGTCTGGTTTCTCCTTCCTCCCGGCTTCCCCTCCTCCCTGGCAGAGCATGAGACTCAGAAAGTCCTTGGTCAGACCAAAACATTACCAAGCAGTAACTGAAAACACTGGTGTTATCAGCGCTGTTCCCAGAACCAAAATCAAAAAACACAGCACTGCACTAGCTACCAAGAAGGAGAAAAATGACTGCTACTGCTGAACCCATGACATCTGCTTACTTTACCTAAGCATATGTTTAAGGTAGTTTTTAGTCCATCTAACCAAAGATAATAATTGAAACTGTATCAACCCAGTAACTGGTTTCTTCTAAGCATTTAGAATCAATGCTATTTTCATGTTCCTTCGAAGGTTCAAGAATGTGACTGATAAATCTGGACTAAAAACCATCTACACTATTAAAACTTTTCAGTGTGGAAGTGTTGTGGAAGTGTTGTGGAAGTGTTGTGGAAGTGTTATGGAAGTTCAGTCCAACTTTATCCTGGGCTGCATCAAAAGGAGTGTGACCAGCAGGTCGAGGAAGCTCTACTCTGCTCTTGTGAAACCTCACTTGGGGTATTGTGTGCAGTTCTGGTGTCCTCAACATAAAAAAGACATGGAACTGTGGGAACAAGTCCAGAAGAGGGCCACGAGGATGATCAGGGGACTTTTGCACCTCCCGGATGAAGATAGGCTGAGAAAGTTGGGGCTGTTCAGCCTGGAGAAGAGAAGGCTGCATAGAGACCTCATAGCAGCTTTCCAATATCTGAAGGGGGCCTATAGGGATGCTGGGGAGGGACTCTTCATTAGGGACTGTAGTGAGAGGACAAGGGGTAATGGGTTCAAACTTAAACAGGGGAAGTTTAGACTGGATATGAGGAAGAAATTCTTTACTGTAAGGATGGTGAGGCACTGGAATGGTTTGCCCAGGGAAGTTGCGAATGCTCCATCGCTGGTGGTGTTCAAGGCTGGATTGGACAGAGCCTTGGGTGGGATGGTTTAGTGTGAGGTGCCCCTGCCCCTGGCAGGGGGGTTGGAACTAGATGATCTTGGGGTCCTTTCCAGCCCTAACTATTCTGTGAATCTATGATTCTATGATACACAAATTTTTGCAACGCATGTCCTCATTTTCCTTAGTACTATGCTGGTAACTCTACAGAGGTAGCTTTTTCCTCTCTTTTCTAAGAGACATTTCAGTTTTATTAGTAATAAACTGGCATAATTTAGGGTTTTGTCTTCTGGACTAGCAACATGGTATTGAAAGGCACCAGGACCTTCTAAAAATCCTCACATAGCTTCCAATTCATACAACTCACATGTTCCTGCTGACAACACCTGTCCAACTTCTTGGACAGAGCAGAACCCAGTTCTCCCACTGATATTCAGTGGACCTTTGTGACCATTAGTGTTTGTTGGCCTTTTCCACTTTCTTCAGTGTTCACCAGCTGTCCCTGGGACTTTAAATTTCCCTAGCCGTTGCCAGCAATCTCAACTATTCCCATACTCAACATAGCTAATATAAACAGAATTAAATTTTTAATTGTATTGGGCATTTTTTGAAATTTATGTTAGAGCTAAATATGACTGTCAAAGGAAGAATTGTCAGCTGCTAATGTCTTCAGACTCCATGTACAACTGTCAAAAGTAAACCTGGACTGTGTCATTCTCCATCTCAGGTATCCAAACTATGATTATTGAGTTTTCAGAAAGCATGAAGTAGTAAGCAGCTGGAAATCCCCTCCCTCCTTTTCTCCGTAATACTGTGGAGGTAGTGTCATGGCCCCTGTCTATTTTGGTGGATAAAGCCTGGTGTCTCGTATGTCACTCAGAACAAAACTGCCGCAGGAGGTTGCTCTCTTGCAGCGTTATTATACCCACTGTTCCCCTGTATTATGACCATTTGAGACACAGACTGAAAGATAAAAGCTTTCAGACTTGATTTCTCATAAGAACTCCATGAACAGCCAGAATTTTTCTCTAACTGCATAAGCATATACAACATTTTTCTTCAAATATATGTCAAGATGTACAATATCAGGCCATGTAATTCAAGCCTCTGAGCCATTTCAGTATGCCATTCTCAAATATATATATAAACATCTTCATATACAAAAACTGACTTCAGAACTGGTGTCACGATACATTAACTGTACTAATGCAGTTAATATATAAGTGCACTTATAAAAGCCCTGTCAAAATAAACATAAAGCAAATCAAATTTTTCCACCCCTTCAAACATTACATTAAGTCAAATGGGTGGTTAAAACCAAAAGATCCTGTGAAATTTTTTGTGGGCTTATATTTTTACACAAAAATCATGCTTTCTTTTGTTGCCTTGAGGCACAGTTGAAACTGTCCAGTGACCATTAACCAAGACAAATACAAATATTTAATTTCTTGTTAACGTCCACTTGCATTATTCTTTTTAGGAAAGCAAAGACATTATGCTTCCAAGACTTACATAATATCTTATGTTAATATTTTGTAAATATATACATATATATATTTTTTAATAATATGCTTACATTATTTTTTGAAGAATTGTTTGGTCTTACTTTCGGTTTACTGGCATGAGCAACTCCTATTACGTACCTTCAATTCCACCTTAATGCTTCCTCCTAATGGTTTAATTTATTCCGTATTTCCAGTTTTTGGTGAGTTGTAAATACATATGCAAGCATATTAGTTGAAGTGAAGAATATGAGACTCACTGCATGTTAGCAGCAGGAAAGCATTTACTTCATTTTTCCCTGTCTTACCCTTACATAAATGTACTTTATGTAGTACGTATCAGTAAGCTGTCTTTTCACTGGCTTTTGTAAAGCTTCAAACTCTAGCACTTTTAGACATGCCTCTCCACATCATAGAATCATAGAACCATAGAATAGCTAGGACTGGAAAGGACCCCAAGATCATCTAGTTCCAACCCCCCTGCCAGGGGCAGGGGCACCTCACACTAAACCATCCCACCCAAGGCTATGCCAAATCCAGCCTTGAACACCGGCCAGCAATGGAGCATGCACAACTTCCCTGGGCAACCCATTCCAGTGCCTCACCACCCTTACAGTAAAGAATTTCTTCCTCATATCCAATCTAAACTTCCCCTGTTTAAGTTTGAACCCATTACCCCTTGTCCTCTCACTACAGTTCCTCATGAAGAGTCCCTCCCCAGCATCCCCATAGGCCCCCTTCAGATACTGGAAGGATGCTATGATGTCTCCACGCAGCCTTCTCTTCTCCAGGCTGAACAGCCCCAACTTTCTCAGCCTATCTTCATATGGGAGGTGCTCCAGTCCCCTGATCATCCTCGTGGCCCTCCTTTGGACTTGTTCCAACAGTTCCATCTCCTTTTTATGTTGAGGACACCAGAACTGCACACAATACCCCAAGTGAGGTCTCACAAGAGCAGAGTAGAGGGGCAGGATCACCTCCCTCGACCTGCTGGTCACACTCCTTTTGATGCAGCCCAGGATATGGTTGGCTTTCTGGTCTGCGAGTGCACACTGTCGGCTCATGTTCATTTTCTCATCAACCAACACCCCAAGTCCTTCTCTGCAGGACTGCTTTGTATCTCTTCTCTGCCCAGTCTGTAGCTGTGCCTGGAATTGCTCTGACCCAGGTGTAGGACCTCGCACTTGGCATGGTTAAACTTCATTAGTCTTTATTCCATACACAGCCTTAATTATGTCAGAGTATTTTGCACAGTGAAAGCCTTCTTACAAAAGCTTTCTGTGACTATTATTCTTTGCCATAATAAGTATTTTTACTGGAACTTATGAGGTGTCACACTGAGTAGTATCCTTTTCATTGCAGTCTTACTACTATTATCAAATTTAAGAGAACATATAGTGTCTCAGTGATATTAATAACCGTAAAAGCAAAATATTAGCTTGAAAGGTCTACTCATTCATGCAGTGCTAGCCAATAGGAATAACATGAAAATATTGTTCATATATGCAGTGTATAATTAAATGAATATTTTATCTATTTAAATCCTTAAAGTGCAAACTTTATATACAAAAGCAAAATCATATCTCTAAATTCATCTCTATATTTTTCTCTCCTAGAGTGCTAAACCAAAAAAGCACTCTGAATAAGTTGCTATACTTATTCATAACAGTTAATAGCCAATTCTTCCACTTAAATATTTTGAAATTTTCTTTTCTGGAACTTTGTGTTTGCAACTGAGATAAATATTCTGCATGGAAACAGAAACTATTTTTTCTAGTCTTGAAAGATCTATCCATGTCAAAAAAGGAAAATATGGTGACAGAATAGCAAAGAAAGCTTAGCAATCACAGCCTAACACTGTACCTGAAAACAAATAATCATGGATTTTAAAAAATATTTTGATAGCTACAGCTAAAATCTCAGACTTTTTTCAAAACATGTAGGAATTTATCGAGTAGTTGGACAGATTGTGCCGGCACCTAAAACCTTAAAGCCTATGAATATTGTTGAGATATCAAAATAATTCTTATTCAGCATATGTGTGTGTCTATCATTAGAAAACACTGAAGTCTGATTTGAAGCCATATACACTGAAACATATAGATCTTAAATGCACAACATCCATGAACAAAACATTTTTTTTTTTAAATACAGGGAATCTTGTACATTTTCACCCCTTATAGCACAGTTTAAATTCAATTCAATCATGACATTGTCTTTTATTTGATTTTCATTTAAAGAAATGTAGACCCTTATTAATATGTATTCAAAATACAAGCTTCAATTCACATTTGTTTCACAATTACTTAACTGACTGCAGTTTAACTACACAGATTTACGCTGTATAATTAAGGTTAATTCTAGACTGCAACTGGTGCCAAATTATTAGTCCTTTAGACCGAAGAAGTCAGTGTAGCCAGAAGTTTACATGAGATGTTTCACCCTTTACTGATGAAGTCCCCAGGGAGCATGAGGTTACTAAAGGTTCAATCAGTTGTAACTTTATCTTTTACTACTTCTGGTCCACAGCTAAATACAAAAACATTTTACAAGGCAGTAACTTCTGCTGAAAAAAATAAGTTCTAAGCTTATTCCTTTTGATTTGAGCCAAAATCAAAATAAACTCTTCAATGTAAACAGGTTTGTTACACTAATGCAGTTTATTCTGGAACCTTCTTAACATCAATACACTTAAATAGGAAATGTTGCATTTCATTGACCATCTCTATACAACAGAACTGGCTTAAATCTTTGCCAGTTCCTCTTAATAAAAAAATTACTGGTAACATAAGGTTTTTTTCATAGTCTTTTCGGATATCATTAAGAAGATTTCTTAATGATCATTAAGAAGATTTCTTAATGAGGTCTAAACACACTCTGTGTCCTAGCAACTGAGTTAACGATTAATGAAATAACTTAAAACGTTGTTCCATTAGACCACAACTGGGACAGAGAAAAACTTATTTGCATTCTGAAGTGCCACCAAGAAACTGTTGGCGCTTTCTCTCATGGTGATGTTCCTGCAAAGGCTGTAACTGGCACAGTTCCTTCCTGGCATGTTTGCATTGCTGGAAATAATAAGATATGATTGCTTTGCATTTGCTCCTTTGTTGAAGGTATGACAATAACACTACCGCTGTGGATACAAATGAGGTACCAGGGACAAAAAGCATTACTTAAAATCTTCACTGGAAACCTCCTCATGTTTCTCTGCTTAAAGTCCTTCCTGCCTTAAAAGTAAACCAAACTATTTAGAAAAAATGTAACATTACTGAATACTGAAAAAAATTGTTGACTTGAGAACCAGTATCTGCTGTTGTGACACAAGCATTACTGTTTAGACAGTAAATATGGGTGAATGGAGTAAAAGAATGAGAAACTGGAAAATTTAAAAGTACGCTTGAATTATGCATTTCCATCATGTTATATAGTCCAGAGAAGAAACCTGCTAAAGCTCAAAGGCATAAAAGGGTATATTCTACAAATACCACCTGAATCTTATTGACAGACATTTTTGTATTATATGTATTGCACACAAAAAATGAAACAACAATAATTTCTAATCCACATAAAGCACTTGGGGTAAAAGGAGCTTTAGGTAGCCTGATTTGAAAAAAGCTAGGCTGTATAGTTTATTTTTTTCAAAGCCACACAGGAGTTACAGAATTTAATTTTTTCTATTTATCTAAACTGGTATCTCTGTACTATGCTCACTAAATTTTTGCTAAACTACAAAATGAAAAAATTCATGCCAAATAGATATGAGATGGAATGATGTCAGACAACAGAAAGGCAACAATAAGACGCAGCAACAGAGGAGTCAGAAAAGATCTGGACGACAAAAACAGCAGTTACAGCATTTCTTCCTCCTGAGCAATGCTGGAGCTATTCTTTACGCCTTAGATTAGGAAACAGGATGTATGACCTTGGCAAGAAATAGCTAGAGCATAGAGCAGTGTTTCCAGTAACAGCCTGAGATATGCTTCAGGAAGGAGGCCCTGGCAGGCAGTCCTACTGCCTAACTAAACTAAACTATTTAACAATGTCATAGAGGTTATGTGGAATCATGAAGAAGGAACTGGGGAATGTCGCAGTAGAAAGTGTGTGAGCTAACAGGTTGGATTACTCTGGTTGCCAATACACCAAATACATGCCTGGTCTCATGAATTTGTCCTTACAGTGAACAGCAGCCTAGGATGGAAGATATGGTAGCTATTAGTCTCTCTGTCATGCTCACAAGTAGTGAATAGCTCTGCACAAGATAATGGTAGGGCAGAGAGATGAAAATTCAATTTCCTAATCTACTCCTCAGGGCTACCAGAATAATGTTCCCCTGAAATTGCAAAACCAGTATGAGAAAGATAAATGCAAATTCCACAGCCAGAATAACTCAAAGAGCTAAGCTACTCTACGTCTTGAAAAAGACTTGTCATCTTTAGCCCCAAAATGAAATAATAGACACAAGGATCTTCTGGAGGAAGCCCTTCTGCATTAAAGATTAAGAGAAAGGATGAACAGACCATTCGGGCTACCTCTGCATTAGATGCTGAGTAAACAGTGGCATGCATGGATTTGTGCTATATGTGTATGTCTTCCTCCTTGTTCATTATTAAAATTGTTTAATGATAACAGTTTATTTCAGCCTTCATCTGCTAGGAAAATGCTGATAATTTCCATTTATTTTCTAAATTGAACCCAAAAGTTGTGAAAGATGTGAGATTGATCACATTGTGCCTGCCAGCTGCTGACAAGACATCATGACTACAGCCAACTCAGAGGATGAATTCTGCTGTTTATCACTGCAGATAAGCACCCAGAGTGCAGCCCTCTGCTCTCTTACCGTAAGTCAAGTGCAAGAGCCAAAGGGCATTTTACTCTTTACTAAGCTAACACCCTAGCAATTATAATATTTTTCATCTTTCTTTATGCATCTCATTTTTTCCATGAAGCTACCTTGTATAGAGTTCAGCCCAGCAGTTTTCATATCTTCATTTCCATTCCTGGGAAGACAAACAATAATCCTGGGAGAGATGTTTTATTTCACACAAAGAAAACCTGCCCATTACTGCCTCTACAGACCTTTTTATTTAGTTTTTAATGGGCTGCATCAATTCTGTTTGTTAATCAACATCTGATTAGCTGCTTACAGACTATGACACCTTAATGACTACAATGAAATGCAGTGTGCATGGCCATGAACAAATGTACAACTTGATATTTTAGTAGCATGTAAATGCAGATACTTTTCTATGTGAACTTGCAACAAATGCAGAGACCACAGAATAATCCTTCTTGGATGCATGCACCTAAGGTGGTACAGAAAAAAAAATTAACTCAGTTTTGTTAGACTAAGGGCTTTCAGGGACATTCATGATATTTATAAGGCATTTCATGACCTGAAGAAATTGTTTAAGAAATCTTGTCTGTTTGCCAGCCTTTACTTCATGATTTATAACTATTGTAGAGGGACATGTTTAGGAGAAAGCTTACTGGTATTTTTAAGCCTTGGCTGCAGACAAAGTTTAGCTGCATTTTAATGGATCCTCTGAAAGCTTTTCTAGAGCTGGAAAAATATCCATTACAGAAGTAGGAGGAAGAGAATGACCAAAAAGAAATAAAAGTCAAAGTAGTAAATATAAAAATATATGTTTAAAGAAATTGTGTGTAGAGACTATAGCCTATAAAAAATATAAAAAATGTAAATGTATTTCTATATTTTTAAGACTAAGAGATGGTTTAAATAAGATCTTCTAAGCAATCCTATGTAGAAGCATCAATAGATTTTGTTCAAATGAAAAATTTAAATTGCTCAACTCAACTTACATTTTCTTTTCTTTTTTCTCTCATCACACTTTTACTAATTTGAATTTTATAGCCACAGATTTTCCCTCCTTTTACTTCAAGATTTTTGTCTGTTAAGTGAACCAGCTAACTGGGTTTCATGCTCTATGAGCTTGCTGGCAAGAAACTGAACTTTTTTGCCTATTTCAATCACATAATCTAGGTCAGCAGCTCAAGATAAAAAGCAAGATTACAGGTGCTGTAAGACTTTACATCGCACCCCTACATAAACCTGAAAGCATATTACATTCAGATTTCTGTGTTCAGAAATGGCACTTACTGATTATATTTCCAACCCCAAGGAGTGAAGTGGCCCTATAAAAACATCTCATTCCTTTACCATCAGCACCAGTGTTAGAAAGAACAAAGCATAGCTTTGGCAGTGTCATGGGTTCAGCAGCAGCAGTCCTTTTTCTCCTTGGTAGCTGGTGCAGCGCTGTGTTTTTGATTTTGGGCCTGGGAGCAACGCTGATGACACCAGTATTTTCAGTTACTGCTTGGTAATGTTTTGGTCTGACCAAGGACTTTCTGAGTTTCAAGCTCTGCCAGGGAGGAGGGGAGTCGGGAGGAAGCAGAGACAGGACACCTGACCCAAACTAGCCAAAGAGGTATTCCATGCCACAGCACGTCATGCCCAGGATGGAAGAGCAGAGGGCAGAGACCTGGAAGGGTGGGGGTGCACTGCTGGGTAGGGCTTGGTATTAGGTGGTGAGAATTGTATTCTTTTCTTGTATTTGCCTTGTCATTATTATTATTGGTGGTAGCAGTAGTGATTTGTGTTATACTTTAGTTACTAAACTGTTCTTATCTCAACCTGTGGGAGTTGCATTCTTTTTGATTCTCCTTCCCATCCCTCCGGGAGTGGGGGGAAGAAAGAGGGGGAAGTGAGTGAGAGAGAGACTGCGTGAGCTAGAGAGGCTTAAACCACGACAGGCAGGTAACAGTCTGAATCGCTAGAAATGCAGATGTCAACTTTAGAGAAACATCCTGAGATTTGGCATCTGTACCCAACTGGAAGATATGTCCTAAAATACATTAGATATCAAAAAGGTATGTGCTTTTCCAGACCTTTTTGTCTTTCTAACCTGGGTTAACAGTTATGTCAGTCACAACTGGCAGAGTTTATTTGATTATGTCATCCTTGCAAATGACTAAATTAAAGTGACTTTTCTGTTAACCAGCAGGGAAGCACACCTTCCTACAGATATATATTGACTTGATTAATTTCTGATGCTCCCCCACAATCTATTTAGGCATTTCAGTAAAGCAGAAAATATGCTGAACTTTTATTTTACTCTTCTGATAGTGAAGGAATGAGACTCTTTAGCTAAAAGGCTAACATTTTGAAGGAAAAACGTATCAAAAGAGACTCTTCTTTTATGTGAGTCTACCGAGCTGCTGATTTTGCAGCTGCAAAAATTATATCATCTATCTTTGTTCTATACAGAGTGCTCCCAAGAGCATGGTGAAAAGTAAGCCTTGACAGAATGAATAAAGAGCATGAAGCTCCAGGTTTCAAATTTTCAAGTATTGCAACCTCTAAAAATTAAACTAGATTCTCAAGCTAGACTGCACAAAGGTTCAACAGGCTACCGTAAAAGTCAGATAGATTACTACAGGCAAGCTGTACATTTTGGCTAATACAAGCCTAAGCACATTTGTTGCTGGTTGAATGCTTCCCATTGCCAACCATAACCAACATGGCACTGATGAAACCTGTATGCAAAGTCTTCAAATAATAAAACACAGAGGAACTCCCTAACACGGATGTTTAGTTAGCTCAGGAAAAAAAAAGATATGTTTATAACATTCCATGCTAATAAGTCTTCATAACATAGCAGACTCTTTAGACAGAAATATTCCTTTCCTACATTATTTTACAGTAACCCAAGGGATGAATACAGTTTCAATGGCAGAAGCCTTTGTATCATTTTATTGATTTTATAACTGCCTGTAAAACGATGTGGACATAAATCATTTATAGTCTATGCTACTATGAGTAATCAAGCATGAGTAGTCCCCAAAATTTTACATTTTTACCAAGCCTTTCTCCCCTTCCACTTGCCTCCTGCTTTCCCATTTGTGTAGCATCATCATCCCACTACTAGCAAAAGACATAGAAATCTTATTGTAATACTGCCTTGATCTGTCTCCCTTGCTATATTTAAAAGCAAGTGAAGACATTTGCTTGTTCGTTTTGCCAAAGGAGGAAGGAAAGGTTTAACCTCCTCCAATCAGAAATTAAACTTTGCAACTAATAATTAAATTGCTTCAGAGAGCCTTAGTAAGACAAAGTCTCAGCTTGTAAAATAGCTTTGTATTTGTAGGCGTCACAAGGGTCTTTCCATTTGGAAAGATTGCATTTTTTTCTCTTTACTCCAAAGTAATAAATGTTAATACATAATAATATCTCAATTTAAGACAGCCTGTACAAACTGTGGCAAAATGTCATTCTCCCATCTTGTTTACAAGAATTTATGTTTGCTTTAAGTATCACCTATTTGAAAATGTATTTTCACAACTGAAATGTGTTTCCCAGTACTCCAAACTAATACAATTATCTGAAGCAAAATTGCTAAGCAAGCATGTTGTTCAAATGCCAGCAGATATTAATTTGAATTCTTAACTTTAACTACTTTGAAGTGGTTTATACACACACACAAGTTTCTCTAGCCTGCAGGATTTTAATGCACCATTAAGACAAGTTCATTTTATTTGCCGTTTTGTTTTCCTTCATGAAAGGATTTTTACTGGGAAAATTTAAGTTCCGTCTTACCTTGCAAATATCCACAAGAACACAAAACCCCCCATACACAGGAAATGCTCTGCCTACTAGGCAGTAAACCAGGTAAACTACTGAGTTTCACTCACATATGGAGGGTCAAAGCTGCCACATCATGGCTGACACTGCTCCAGCTTCAGAAGGTAAATCAAATATGTAAACCAAGAAAAAACTTTAAAATGTTATTTTAATTATGACTTATTTCCTGATTGAACATTTTCCTTTAGTTGGCAAATATTTGCAGCAATTAAATCCTCCAGATTGGATCAGACAGTGTGAGTCATGACCTTCCCTTCGGGATTCAACAGTTACATAGCTCTGTTTATATCTACCATCATATACAACTGGATATCAAGCTACTGGAAGTGTTTCTAGCCTTATAAAAAATGCAACATCCTGATGTTGTTAATTATGACATGCACATAATTTATTGCCCCCTAGAGCTGACAAATTTCTCTCTCCTACAGGATGCATAATATTAGGTTTTGTAATTACAATAATTTTGAGGAAAATTATCTCAGGGCAGGAAGGAGACTGAAATTCCTCTTTCCAGCTTCCATTAGACTTCCATAAATACAATAAGAATTTTCACTAAGTAGGCAATGCCTGATTTACAGCAGTAAGCTTGTTTAATGACAAAGATTTAAATAGGTAGAAAATAGGATTTTCAAAGCATTCAACCCAGTGATATCAAATTAGTCAGGTGTTTATTTGCATCTTTGGCTACTCAACTACCTTTAAAAGAAATCTCATCTATAAGTACTCATTTGCATTTCCAACTATGTTTGTTTTCAATAAATTTTTGATGGCATGTTTAGTGACATCTGCCTTTGACATGCTAGATGACCCAAGAGATTGTTAGTAGAATAAATGGATACAATCCACTTCAGGATTTTGTTTGTTTGTGTTTGGGGTGTGGTTATTGTTTGTGGTTTTCTTTGTTTGGTTGTTTTTTGGTTTTTTTTTTCCTTCAGTACCTTAAAAAATTTGATATACATTGACTTAACAGATCTGAAGAAATATTTGAAAGATTCACTACATGACATAAAAATTTCTAATGAATGCAGTAGATTCCTTTTGGTACTACGTGACAGGAGCCTACTGTTTGAGAGGATTAGACACAGTAAGTTAAAGGGAACTGAGCAGTCTAAGATTTTTTGTTACCAACTAAAAATTCAGGGCATGTTTAGTTTTCAATATACAACCTGAGAAATGCAAAAGAAGTTTGATTCTTGATAACTATTTTGTACTTTTTTCTCATCCACTATAAAAGACTTGAAGTTATTAGTCACTCTTCGAAATCCTGACCCTAAATTGACTGTCCTCCCTTTCATTAAGAAGATTCATCTCATTACCTTTATTTCCTAGGGAAGGGAGAGATTACACAGGTAATTATTTTGACTGTGAAGCTCAATTGCTATGGTCATATCACACGATCTGTAAAAAAGAACACTGCACTAGAGAATTTCTTACTCTTACAAGGTTCATCATAACCTATTTGTTAGGTTTTTCTCCTTCAGCATCAAGTCACATTTGAGCATATATGAAACACTGATATTTTACACTTTGGGGGAAAATCAGGTTTCTGCAGAAGTGTACTGCGGCTGAACCTGGGTGACCAGACACCTCAAGCACTGGGATGGTTCTTCTGCTTCATCTGTGAATAAAAAGTTCTTGTGTAATTTGAACAAAACTTGCTCAAGTTAGTTTAAGACCTAGATTTTTACCCACACATTATATCACAATACAATATTTAGCATTGAGAGTTAAAGACAAATCTTAAAATAAACTGGAAGTTTTGTTATTGTTTATATAAAGTTTTATAGAATCCAAGCAGACACATTTCCAGTGAGCTAAAACAACAAATCTAGTACATCCTTGATAGGAGATTGCAGTAAAAAGGTCTGCAAATGTTTTATGCCAGCATTTCCTTAGAGAATAGTGAGTAACCATAACAAGGAGTTAAATGTTTGAAGTTTCTTCAAGAAAAAAAAGAAGCTTTTTAAAAAACTTATTTTGTCAGCAAATTAATAGTGCCTTCTATGAACACTGACAAGTTCTTTGAATATATGGTTTCTTTTGGAAAATGTCTGCTACTGAATTTCTGCTCCAGCTAATTTTTTAATTTTTTTTTCCTCAAATTATTCTCTTTTCCTCATTTTTAAACAGAACAGTCTGGTTTTTTCCTTTATTTGCTAAGAATGTCATGAATGTAGTGTACTTTTGGATTTGGGTTAAGGAGGAAAGAGAGAAGTAGAGTAAAGATAAGAAAGATAGTTACAAATGCAATGTAAGTCTCTGTCTTTATAAGATTAACTGAAAAATAAATGAATCTTGCACTATACACAGTTCTAAACTTCCACATACAGATGTTTTTTCAGCTTAGCTAAGCTGCTTTTATATATCATTTACATTTTCAGAAAGGTTGGTAGGTTTAATGAGTCCATTATTTTTCAAAAATAAAACACATTTATTAGAATATATACTGCTTGCAGGAAGTCCTCTTCCAAGTTCCAAGAACTAGGAATTCTTGGTTTTGTTCAGATTTTCTGTATGATTGCTAGTAAAAGCAGTCTTGCCAGACCCTCTACATATTTAAGTCTTCTCTGTTTTCCAAACCATGGAGGAAGGTTTTATTAGCCCAAAGGTACTTTTTCTCCTATGTGAAATCTACATTGATGCTTCTGGCAGGTGGACAGCCACATTTTATCCAACTATATGCTACTAATGTCTATAACAGAAGCACATTTCAAATGTCGAGGAAGCTTTTCATGAAGCTTGTAAAATCACATAGACAAAATACCAAATGCTTAAAAAATGCTCCTTTTATTTTTTTTTTCTCAAAAGCAAGATATATAGGATAGCTAGCTTCTTTTTTGGCAGTATCATTACATCTTCATTAACCACATGCTACAGTGAAAATAGGAGTTAAATCACCTATGGTCAAAAAAAAAATATTGTTTCATAATGTTTAAAATCAAAAATAATGCACTACTAATTTATGGCTCATAGTTATAAAGACCTTGAAATAACCTCAATAAAGAAATTTCAAAGGCAGTCTTATTGTAAAATATGTCAAGAAGAAAATTTTAGGAGCCATGAGAGGTCAAGACAATTTTTATAGACTTTTATACATGCTTAATATTACATTGGAACATTATCAATAAAGCATATCAATATTGCTATTTGACATTCTTTTGCATACAAAGTCATTTAACATTGCTAATGAAGCACATCTTAAAAATCCTTCATCTACTGTAAGACTAACAGTCCATTTGGACAGGTCTTGCCATCCTTTCAATTAATTTTCCTTTTCTACTACATAATGCAATTGGCATCAATCAATCATTGTTTCAGACCAGTTGCAGGACACTGAAGTCAGTACTGGCTCAGGCTAAGGAGCCTGCTATAGATCAAGATCTCAAAAGACAGGATTCTTCACTTCCATGATTCCCCCTGCACTGTTCCAAATCATCTCCTGACAGATCATTTGTGTTTCTCTTAGCAACTATGTTCCAAACTTGTTCAGTGAAATTGATTTTAAACCAAATAATTGCCCAACATGACAGTATTAAGTATCAAACAATTTCTCTATCACTTTAGAAAGATGAAATCCGCAAGTACCTTCATGCTGCAATTTTGTGCTGCATGAATTGAAGTTCAATTAGATGTAATTCTTAACACAGAGGTAATGTCAGATAATAGTGTTTTTTCATGTTTCAGCTGGTACTATTCCATGCACAAGCATGGAATTTTTTATATGTATTATGCAAGCAAGTCAGTATTTTCACATCACTAGAATTTTATATCTTAGTAACATATTTTTATATATTTATAAATATTTCTACTTGTATTGATATACCATGGATAGGATTAGTAAGAGTCTGAAACTCATTTTCAAGCTGCTTGCATACTAAATTTTTCAGAAGTCAGTGCAGTCTGCACAGCTTACTTGCCCAGGCAGCAGATCATGTTGATGTTGCCATGCTTTTTAGACCCTGACCTAGATGAGCTACATAGCATTGTCTACTTCCATGGAACTCCAAAAGTCCAGATATGTGGGGCAAAATAGTCTAGTACTGGCTAGACACCCTACAGCCACAGTATCTTGCTTTACTTCATAATGGCTCTTGTCTAGTGTGATGATTAAATAGTAGAGTGCCCTCAGAGTGTATCTGGCAATTCAGTTTTATCTCAAATGAGTCTCATCCATGCATTCTAGAACACAACACTAAAACCCAAAATACAAAGTAGGGTTGATTGCAAGAACTTCCAGGAAAGTTCACACTTCATTCAAACCAAGACACAAACATGAAAACATCCCATGATGCTATGTTATTTAGTATATCCTTCCACTGTGCTTCAGGGTACTGTAGGCATGCTGAAGTATCTGAATGAGAAACAAAGCTGAAATCAGAAGAGGATTTTCCAGCATGGCTGGAAAAACTTAACGTCTCTGCAATGTGAGCAACACTCAAGAAGCTTCTCAGGACCACAGTACATGAAGAAAGGAATTTGCAGCTGTGTAATCCTGCAGCTATTAGACTGGGGTTTTTATCTTTACACATCATTAACAGAAGGACATAGGCAAATTGGGTGTGAATAAAAGAACAAATAAAATTATGGAGAGGCTAATTAAGGACTTAACTGAAAATGTTGCTTGGTTATTTGACAGCAAAACTGTGACTAGATAGCATCCATAGAGGTCTGCAGCTTGTAAACATCTACTGGAAGAAGATTATAAAAAGTGCCTTAGAAAGGTATAATTTGGAATAAATTAATGAAGAAACTAAATAAAAAATGTAGGCTATAAAAACTAGAGAAAATATTACTAAAGATCACTCATAAAAACTTTTCCACCTAGGCAGATTACATAATTTCTCAGTGCTAGATAGCTGAGTTCGCTTGTAAAGGTAATGTTATTCCTTATTGGCTATGGGTAAACTTAAAGGATTCATTTTTCTTACATTAAAAGTAAGGCTAGCATCTCATTTGCTTTGCATTTACTTTAAAAATAAGCCTTCTTCTGTTTAGTCTGTGACTTTCCATTCAAGAAGACCTTCAAAGAAAAAACCCATGGAAGAGGCTGCTCAGCCAGGAAAAACAGGAAAAAAAAATAAATAAAGGGATTCCTTGTAGGGACAAGAGTTTATCTTTGGACTAAAGATTTCTTCATAAAAAGCAAAGTCAATGGGACTATAAACCTGTACCCTGTCCATTTTGACATTGATTTGGTGCAGCAGCAGAGGAAAAGGAAGCTTCTGAAAGCACCACAAAAGCAGAAATCAGCAGATCTTGCAAAGGGAGAGATATTTTCTAAGTAGAATACCAGTGTTCTGTATCATTGATTTTTGTTCCAGCATTTGCATATCCCAAAGGATATTAAAGGTCTTGAAAGAAATAAGTATGCAAAATTCAAGAAAGATTAAGGTGTTTAACCTCCAACTGGGAAATGAAGCACAGCCACCTTGTTCTGTTGAAAATATGTAAGAAAAATTAAGAGTTTATATTCATTAGACTGAAATATTCAGTTATGTCCCCCCATATACTGCAAAACAGTATGGCAGCCCAAATCTGTTCTTGATCGAGACTGTAATCAGATTGGGAATACTTTAGCAACGTCAACAAGGCTGTAGTCTCACCTTTCTAATCCAAGAGCTATACTGAAGCTCCCCATGTTTACGTAGCTCTATCATCCTTCTTGCTGCTAGTTCAGCTTTCAATGTAAAGTGTAAATATAAGCATTAGGGTCTACTTAGTCCAAAGAGAGACTCTAATTTTGTACAGAGCCTGCATAATACATGAAAACCAGTGTCTGCATTAATAAACCTTATTTATGCAGCGTAAATGAAAACAAGGCTTTAACAGCTGAACTGCCACATAGATAGCTATCCTGTCAGGCACTCCATCCTCTAGGACAGTAACATTAAGCTATGTGGACATATGTAACCGCATGCATCTTGCATGTCCGCAGTTATTTCCAACCATGATTAACAGCACAGAGTCAGCAGGTGGAAATTTAGTATTACATTCAGATTTTATCAGCAAGGTTGAAGCTTTGATAGGACTACTGCAAGTAATGGGGTAACTAAGACTTGGATGAGAAATGGGAATAAATGAAACCATGTTCCACATGCCTGTTTCCTCCACATCACATCTCACTGCTCTTTTACTGTCAGGTTGTGGTGGAACATTTGTCTTTTCTGCCTCATCTCATCCTTGCTCTGAAACCATAAAGACAGAAGTCAGTTCCGCACATTTCTTACAGGCAAGCTTTGTCTGGGCTTTTTCACCTTTTGGCTTATGATTCTGTGATTCTATGCATTAAGCTGGGCTGGAGCAGAAAAGTAGGCATCAACTGCATCACAGCTGCAATAGGGCCTACTGTAGTTGACAGTTTAGGAGACATTCAGTAGAGTTATGTGGTTTTCACTGGCATTTTTGGGCCAAAATTTTAAGGACTAAGAGGTTGTCTTGCTTAGTTGTGTTTCCCTTTTGTCTCATGTCTTCTATTATCTGCATGAAAGTGAATGAATGGATCATTTTTGAGCTGGGCATAGAATCATAGAATCATAGAATAGTTAGGGTTGGAAAGGACCTTAAGATCACCTAGTTTCAACCACCCTGCCAGGGGCAGGGACACCTCCCACTAAACCATGTCACTCTGTCCAACCTGGCCTTGAGCGCCACCAGCGATGGAGCATTCACAGCTTCCCTGGGTAACCCATTCCAGTGACTCACTACCCTTACAGTAAAGAATTTCTGCATCATATCCAATCTAAACTTCCCCTGTTTAACTTTGAACCCGTTACCCCTTGTCCTATCACTACAGTCCCTAATGAAGAGTCCCTAATGAAGAGTCCCTCCCCAGCATCCCTATAGGTCCCCTTCAGATATTGGAAGGCTGCTAGGAGGTCTCCATGAAGCCTTCTCTTCCCCAGGCTGAACAGCCCCAACTTTCTCAGCCTATCTTCATATGGGAGGTGCTCCAGTCCCCTGATCATCCTCGTGGCCCTCCTCTGGACTTGTTCCAACCATTCCACGTCCTTTTTATGTTGAGGACACCAGAACTGTACACAATACTCCAAGTGAGGTCGCACGAGAGCAGAGTAGAGAGGCTGGATCACCTCCTTTGACCTCACGCAGATCACGCTCCTCGTTCGACCTCAAGCAGGTACTGCTCCTTTTGATGCAGCCCAGGATACAGCCGGCTTTCTGGGCTGCGAGTGCACACTGCTGGCTCATGCTCAGTTTCTCATCAACCCCAAGTCCTTCTCTGCAGGGCTGCTCTGAATCTCTTCTCTGCCCAGTCTGTAGCTGTGCCTGGGACTGCTTCCACCCAGGTGGAGGACCTTGCACTTGGCATGGTTAAACTTCATAAGGTTGGCATCAGCCCACCTCACAAGCATGTCAAGGTCCCTCTGGATGGCATTCCTTCCCTCCAACGTATCAACCCAACCACGCGGCTTGGTGTCATCGACAAACTTGCTGAGGGCGCACTCAATCCCACTGTCCATGTCACCGACAAAGATGTTGAACAAGACCGGTCCCAACACCGATACCTGAGGGACACCACTCGTTACTGGTCTCCAGCTGGACATTGAGCCATTGATCACAAATCTGCGTGTGGCCATCCAGCCAGCTGTTTATCCACAGAGTGGTCCATCTATCAAATGGATGTCTCTCCAACTTAGAGACAAGGATGGCATGCAGGACAGTGTCGAACGCTTTGCACAAGTCGAGGTAGATGATGTCAACTGCTCTACCCTTGTCCATCAGTTCCATAGCCCCATCATAGTAGGCCACCAGATTGGTCATGCAGGATTTCCCCTTAATGAAGCCATGCTGGCTGTCACCAACCACCCTGTTGTTTTTCATGTGCCTTAGCATGCCTTCCAGGAGAATCCGCTCCAAGATTTTGCCAGGCACAGAGGTGAGGCTGACTGGTCCGTAGTTCCCCGGCTCATCCATTTTCCCCTCCTTGAAAATGGGGGTCATATTTCCCTTTTTCCAGTCATCGGGAACTTCACCTGACTGCCATGATTTTTCAAATATGATGGACAGTGGCTTAGCAACTTCATTTGCCAGCTCCTTCAGGACCCGTGGATGGATTTCACCAGGTCCCATGGACTTCTGTATGTTCAGGTTCCTAAGATGGTCTCGAACCAGATCTTCTCCTACAGTGGGCCTAAGGTCTTCATTCTCACAGTCCCTGCGTCTGCCTTTGAAGACTTGGGTGGTGTGGTCAGAGCATTTGCCAGTGAAGACTGAGGCAAAGAAGTCATTAAGAAGCTCAGCCTTCTCCAAATCCAGGGTAGCCAGTTCTTCCGATAGCTTCCAGAGAGGGCCCACATTGTCCCTAGTTTGTCTTTTATTCACAATGTACCTATAGCATCCCTTCCTTTTATCTTTCACATCCGCAGCCAAGTTTAATTCTCACCAGCCTTAGCATAATCTACTTCTATATTGCAGCCCTGACACTAGAAATCTAAAAGTTATAGGTTTATCCACAAATGCTCTTTTATGTGCTTGTCAAGTAATTTAATCAAACAAAACCCAGGTTTTCTCTTTCTAAAGCAGATAAATGGACATAGGAGTCATATTTTAAATGTATTTGAAGTTGGTTCAATCTGAAAATCAGGTTTTCATCAAAAGTGATTTGTTTGCTTAAGAATACAACTCTGGCCAGATAAAAGCATAACATAATTGAGCTTTTCTGTAGAGATCACAAACCCTTTAAAATTCCTACTCTGCAAAATTTAGTAACACTTAGAAAGATGGGATGCAAACTGATTCACCACTGAGTTCTATCTTAAGAAATCCTGACTGAATAGTTGAGAAAATAAAGTCTTTTAAAAATAATTCCTTAATTCCAATTAGTTGTAGATCAACTCCATTATAACAGAAGCTAAAAACCCACCTATATTAATTGCACACAAATTTTAAGCCAGAAGTAGTGTGACCTGATACTGAAAGCCACCCTTCAGGATAAGGTTATTAAAAAAAATTCCACACCTATATTATGCTTATTACCAAGTAGCAGAGAGATGAATTTACAGCGTCCATATACATAAAGAGATGTTAAATAGAAATAAAATAAAAGCTATATGACTTAAGAGCCCATTGTCTATGAAAGTTTCACAAATGTCTTAGGAAAGGTTATGAATAGTAACATGATAAGCTCTTAAAAAATACACCCATAACTACAGGTAATTAAAGATGACTGTTTAAAAAATCAAGTTAGAGTATATCTGGGTATATTTTAAATGACCATGCTAGAAAAATCAAATGCTGCTCTTTTCTCCTAATAGGAGCTGGTTGCCAGTTTTCTTAACAGCACTGATGACAGATCTTGGTTCATGACTCAGATGCAAATACGACACTGCCCATATGCTTCAAAACCAAAAGTGCTGGAAGGATACAATTCCTCTTGTCTTCAGGTCTGTGACCATATATAATCCTGGGAAACAGCCTGATACAGAAACAGCAGGGACTGGAAGGAAGGCAACCCACACAATACTAGCTAGAACCTGAACTACATACCAATTCTGAAAACAAATGGGAAAGAGCTTTCCTTTTCTAATTAGTCCATAAATCTAAATTTAAATCCAGAGAAACATTAAAAGCTACTGAAGACATTCAATTGTTCAAGCATTTAATCGATGAAAGTGATCATAAATAACAAAAAAATAATCAGTAAGTACTAGTGCGCTTTTGCATTCGTTCTTCATCTTCCGCTCAATACAGGACTATGAACAGTCTGTGCTCACTATGTCCATAAGCACAAGAAAAGACAGCTCAAGATGACAAAAAACCCGAAGCTGAATGTTTTTTGTTCCTCCTTCTATTGCTGTGTTAGAGAGTAAGAAGCCAAAGGGGAAAAAAGGAAGACAATCAAGTTGGTCAACAATTCTTGCTGGATCAGAATCCCTGGAATAAATTTCTTGAAAGAACTGCTTGGAAGTTACCTAGAAAAACAAATTTTCACCAGCAATGGCAAAAAGATGTGGCCTGTGATGCCTCCTAAAAGGATGCTTGGAAGTTACCTAGAAAAACAAATTTTCATCAGAAATTGCAAAAGGATATGGCCTGTAGTGCCTTCTAAGGGTATGCAGGCAGAGTGCCATCAACTTGAACTTCTTCACTACCTTACACAGGTGCTCCTGCAGAGCTCAGACTGCAGAGCCCACACCCACTGTGGACTACCCAAAAGGGGAATGCCAAAGTTGTTGTGACTGTTTTCCCACATTCAAAAAATCCTAGAGCTCTCTCAAATTAAGTAACTGGCCACAGATTTAGTTAATTGGCAGTCTTGAGCTCTTACAACTCCAAATAGAGCAGCTACACCAACCCCAGGGGCAAGTACAGCAGCTACTCAAAACCCAACAGCAAAAGACAATGCAGCTGCTGGTGCTACTCAACCCTGACAACAGATACTGCAGCCACTGCAATCCTAGTGGCAGACACTGCAGCCACTCCAACCACAGTGATAGTCACTGCAGCCAAACCAAGGGACCAATTTGTGCCAATACTGGATGCACCTGTAAGCAAGGGGAAAAGCAAACAAGAGACACAAAGAGCAACTCATGCAGTAAAGAAAGATGAAGAACCAATGTACTTACTACCCGGAAAATTATCTGAACAAGAATTATTATTACGTGAATCAGAGGAAGAGGAAGAAGAAGAGGGGACTTCTCTACCCTGGATGACAACTGAGCTATGGAATATGTGAACAGATTTCACCCATCATCCAGGGGAGCACATCATCTCCTGGTTGCTCTGATGCTGGGACAATGGGGCTGACTGTCACAAACTAGAATGTAGGGAAGCCAAGCAACTGGGAACACTTGCTTGGGAAGGGGGAATTGACAAAAGTAGTTGCAAAAGAGAAACGGTCCCTCAGCCTTTGGAGGCAGCTCTTGGCAGCTGTGAAAGAAAGGTTTCCGAAAAAGATGAAGTTACAAGTTCTTTAGCCAACTGGACCACACTAGAGAAAGGCACCCAGTCTCTGAGGGAACCAGCCATTGTAGAGAAGATCCATCACAGGCTGGATGTTGGGAATGCATCCGTGGATCCAAATGAAATTGAATGCACACCACCCATGTGGCGGAATCTTACACGGAATACACCATCATCATATGTCCACTCATTGGCAGCAATAACCTAACATGATGTAGCACCACCAACAGTGGATGAAATGATTCATAAACTCCGAGAGTTCGAAGACAATCTCACCCCTTCCATCATTTCAGCTGTGGAAAAACTGTCCCAGGACCTCAAACAATTGAAATATGATCAATCCGATCTATCCAGCTCCCCACGTGTACCAACCCACATCTCAGCTAGTAACAAAAGGCGTCCTACTGCTCAAGAGAGAAGATATAGGAGGTATATGCCATGGGCTACTCTATGGTTTTACCTGCAGGATGAAGGAGAAGACATGTGAAAACAGGATGGAAAACCCACCTCAGCTCTGGAGGAACAAGTGAGTGAATTAAAGAGGACAACAAAGCTCAAGGATGATCATCCCATAAGAGCTGCAACTTCAGTCTCTGGTGAGCAGGTTCCCAGATGGAGTGGAAGAGCTGAGTTTACTCCAGCTCCTGTGATAAAGAGGACTAATCCCTGTCAACAAGACATAAGTGACCAATATTGTGATGACTATTAGCAGGGCCCTGCCTCCAGCCAGGTGGAGGTGAGGGACAATCAGGTCTACTGGACTGTGTTGGTCAGATGGCCTGGCACATCAGTCCCACAGAAGTATAAGGCTCTAGTACATACCCGTGCACATCAAGCTGTCGAGGAGTGGAACCCATTATAATTCTGGAATGACAGGAGGATCCCAAGAGTTGACTGCACTGGAGGCTAAAATCAGCCTGACTGGGAGGAAGTGGCAAAAGCACCCAAATGTGACTGGTCCAGGGGCTCCACGCATCCTTGGCATAGACTACCCGAGGGGAAGGTATTTCAAAGACCCAAAAGGGTACCGATGGGCTTTTTGTATTGCTGCTTTGGAGACAGAGGAAATTGAGCAGCTGTCCACCTTGCCTGGTTTCTCAGAGGATCCTTCTGTTATGGGGTTGCTGAAGGTCGAAGAACAAGTGCCAATAGCAACCACAGCAGTGCACTGACAGCAATATCACACCAACTGAGACTCCCTGATTCCCATCCATAGGCTGACCCATAGACTGGAGAACCAAGGAGTGATCAGTAGGACCCGCTCACCCTTTAATGACCCCATAAGACCAGTGTGAAACTCTAACGGAGAGTGGAGACTAACAGTAGACTATTGTGGCCTGAATGAAGTCACACCACCATTGACTGCTGCTTTACCAGACATGCTAGAACATCAGTATGAACTGGAGTCAAAAGCAGCCAAGAAGTATGCCACAGTTGATAATGCCAATGCATTTTTCTCAATTCCTTTGGCAGCAGAGTGAAGGCCACAGTTCACTTTTACTTAGAGGGGCGTCCAGTACACTTGGAACTAACTGCCCCTGGGGTGGAAACACAGCCCTACCATCTGCCATGGGTTGATCCAGACTGCACTGGAACAGGGGCAAGTTCCAGAACACCTGCAATACATTGATGACATTATCATGTGGGGTGATGCAGTGGAAGAAGTTTTTGAGAAATGGAGGAAAATAATCCAAATCCTGCTGAAAGTCGATTTTGCCATAAAATGGAGTAAGGTCAAGATACTTGCACAGCAGATTCAATTTTTGGGAATAAAGGATAGATGTCGTAAGATCCCCACAGATGTGATCAACAAGATAATACCAATGTCTCCACCAACTAATAGGAAAGAAACACAGGCTTTCTTAGGTGTTGCAGGGGTCTGGAGGATGCACATCCCGAATTACAGTTTGATTGCAAGCCATCTCTATCACATGACTGGGAAGAAAAATGATTTTAAATGGGGCCCTGAGCAACAACAACCCTTTGAGCGGATCAAAAGAGAGACAGTTCATGCAGTAGCCCTCGGACCAGTCCAGATGTAAAAAATGCACTCCACACCGCAGCCGGGGAGAATGGTCCTACCTGGAGCCTCTGGCAGAAAGCTCCAGGGGAGACTCGAGGTCGACCCCTCGGCCTTTGGAGTCAGGGATACAGAGGATCTGAGGCCAGCTATACCTCAACTGAAAAAGAGATACTGGCAGCCTATGAAGGGGTTCGAGCTGCTTCAGAAGTGATTTGCACTGTAGCACAGCTCCTCCTGGCACCCTGGCTGCCCTTTCCAGGCTGAATGTTCAAAGGCAGTGTCTCCTCTACACATCATGCAGCTGATGCTATATGGAGTAAGTGGCCTGCACTAATTACACAACGAGCTCTAATAGGAAAACCCAGTTGTCCAGGAATTCTAGAAGTCATCATGGACTGGCCAGAGGGCAAAGATTTTGGAACGTCACCAGAGGAGGAGGTGATGCCAGTAGTTTTTCTCTATACTGACTCATGGATGGTGACATATGCTTTATGGGGGTGGTTGAAGCAATGGAAGCAGGGCAACTGGCAATGCAGAAGTAAACCCATCTGGGCTGCTGCTCTGCGGCAAGATGTTGCTGCCCAGGTGCAGAACCTGGTGGTGAAGGTACGCCATGTAGATGCTCATGCACCCAAAACTCAGGCCACTGAGGAACACCAGAACAACCAACAAGTGGATAAAGCTGCTAAGGTTGAAGTGGCTCCGATGGACTTAGACTGGCAACATGAGGGTGAATTATTTTTGGCCTGGTGGGCCCATGACACTTGAGGCCATCAGGGCAGAAATGCAACATATAGATGGGCTTGTGATAGAGGGGTGGACTTAACAATGGACACTATTGCCCAGGTTATTCATGACTGTGAAACATGTGCTGCAATTAAGCAAGCTAAACGGTTAAAGCCTCTTTGGTATGGAGGACGATGGCTGAAGTACAAATATGGGGAGGCCTGGCAGATTGATTATATCACACTCTCACCAACCCGACAAGGCAAGCGCCATGTGCTTACCGTGGTCAAGCAACCACCGGATGGCTGGAAACATACTTTGTGCCCCACACCACTACCTGGAACACTACCCAGGCCCTGAGAAACAGATTTTGTGGTGACACGGCACCCCAGACAGAATTGAGTCAGACAATGGGACTCATTTCCAGAACAACCTTATAGACACTTTGGCCCAAGAGCATGGTATTCAGTGGGCATATCACATCCCCTACCACGCGCCAGCCTCTGGGAAAATCAAATGGTACAATGGGCTGTTAAAAACTGCACTGAGAGCAATGGGTGGTGGGACTTTCAAACATTGGGATACACATTTAAAAAAAGCCACCTGGTTGGCCAACCCCAGAGGATCTGTCAACATGGCTGGCCTGGCCCAGTCAGAACTTTTACATACTGCAGAAGGGGATAAAGTTCCTGTTGTGCACATGAAGTATTTGCTGGGAAGACAGTCTGGGTTATTCCTGCTTCAGGTAAAGGCAAACCCACTTGTGGGATTGCTTCTGCTCAGGGACTCGGATATACTTGGTGGGTAATGTGGGAAGATGTAGAAGTCCGATGTGTCCCTCAGGGAGATTTGATTTTAGGGGACAACAGCCAATGAACTCAATTGAATGCTGTTGCCTGCTATGTAGCGCTTTTACAGCCCATCAAGTAGACATCTTCAGGTCACCAGCGACTGGCCCTGACTTCCCCATGACCACCATCTCAACAAAGAATGAACTTGGACGAAACCAGGCAAGCTCAGCACTGACCAGTCAAGTTCCATGGTGTCATCAGCAGGCAACAATCCAACACTGCGCACCGTCTCTCCTGCTCTGAAAGACTGTTACAATAGATGGAGCCTACATCACGGACCGGAAGAAGTTAGCAGCTTTATAGGGATTGGTCCATGCTCTAAGGAATGATATTTCTCTTTGTGTGTGTGCATGTATGTATGTATATATATGAGACAAGAGTGATGGAATATCAAAAAACGTGGGATCTGAGCATGACATGAATGGTATGGAATCAGGGGTGGATACTTTCCTGTGTTCAGCAGTCGCAGCCATTTTTCTCCTTCTTAGTAGCTGCTGCTGTGCTGTGTTTTTGACTTTCGTCCTGGGAACAACACTAATAACACCGACGTTTTTAGTTGTTGCTAAGTAATGTTTACTCTGACCAAGGACTTTCTGAGTCTCATGCCCTGCCAGGGAGGAGGGGAAGTTGGGAGGAAGCAGAGACAGGACACCTGAGACAAACTTGCTGAAGGGGTATTCCATACCACTGCATGTCATGCCCACTATATAAACTGGGGGCAGTTACCCAGAAGGGCTAGATTGCTGCTTGGGTCGGGCTGGATATCAGTTGGTGGGTGGTGAGCAATTGTATTCTCTTCCCTTGTTATTTCCCTTATCATCGTTATCATTGGTGGTAGCAGTAGTGGTTTGTGTTATACGTTAGTTACTGGACTGTTCATATCTCAACCCGTGGAAGTTACATTCTTTTGATTCTTCTCCCCATCCTTCCAGGACCTAGGGGAGGAAGAAGGGGGAAGTGAGTGAGCAGCTGCATGGTTCTGAATTACCGGCTGGGCTTAAACCATGACGATCTCCAGATTTAACTGGGTGAGTTACTTCAAATCCAATTTATTTCTCATTCTCTCTTTGACAAACTAAAACTGTACTTTTTTTCTGGCCTTAAACTGCCGCTAACCAAATTCTTTTCTTCCTCCTTTCCCTCCTGTGAATTTTCCCCCAACACTGCATTCTCCAGAGTTAAAAAATAAAAAGACAAACACCCAAACATATGCAAAATGCTTAGATTTATTTTATTCTCCAGAAAAGTTTAGCTAGAACTAGTACAAATGAGACCAAGCTCTAGTTCACCTGACAAACTTCTGATTGCCCCCTGCTGTTCTGTTTGTCTCTCATTATACAGTCACTGTGTGCTGTTTCGTTGCTTCTTTGTCACATCTCTAAGAAGTACATACCCATTCCCAAGGGTATCATAAGGAGCCATCCACTTCAGTGTTCTGTGTGAGGTGGAGGGCTCTTGGGAACATTCAAAAGGGCCTTTAAGGACATTTAATTGTGCAGGTCTGTCAGAAAGCTTACTTGAGGAAACTCAGTTTAACAAAAAGGAAAGCACATAATATTTTCATATTAGTCCACCGGGAGAAAATACTTAGCCCCAGAAATGCTGAGAACTTTTGTTAAATGTGTATATCAAAAAACAACCTCCCCCCCCTCAACCTCAGGAAGCTTTCGGGTTGCTATGGGGTTTTTTTACTACATATTATGTAATTTAGTAGAAACATTTTTCTTGTCCTTTGAACAGGATTCAAAACTGATTTTCAAGCATTCAGACACCTTGCAGGATTCAGTCTTAAACAGGTAAGCAATTATAGAAACTACTTATTCCTCTGGTGCTTCTGTACTTTCTAGGAACGCCTACAAGGCAAGAAAGAAACCCAGCTCCTTGTGGTGATATGACAAAAAATATCCCACGGTATTTCTGTGCATTTTACAATTCCTGTTTTTACTTTACTCTGAAGAATAAAAAAAAAAAGCTTTTTGCATTTCACCACAAAAACATTAGACAGAGCCATTTATTCTAAATGTTAAAGACTTTGCTGCCACTGGTAGAGTTATAATGCTGCACTATTATCACTTCTCCCCTGATTCTGAAGGTGTTCACATCTACTATGCCTTACAAATTCAAGGGAAAGAAAATCAGAAAGTAACAGTTTGTACTAAAAGTAGATCATAGAACTTAGCAGCACATATTTCATTTTTAAAGAGGCATTTTGCAGGGCTTGTCAGAATGATCTTTTGAAGACTTTATTGTGGTTGATGTTAATTTGAAAACTGAATGAAACCCAGACAGGAACTTTATACCACAGCAACTACAGGTTTCTTGGAATCAATCTCCCTCAACAGCAAAGTGTTCACTGGGTTCCCACATACTTTCATACTTGAAAAGGAGGCAGCTTGCATTAGATGAGTTGTGAGGGGGCAAAAGTTGATCTCATTTTAGCTAGTGTTTCACTCAAGAAATTATTTCTCTTTTGGCAATTGGCAGTGCCAAACAGATATAGGTGACTCATGATTGAAGGTCATTTGCTGAATGTTCTTCCTTTCTGAAAGAGATGCTCATTTCTCACCTGCCATGGACAAAATCAGGAAATTCTGAATAGCAGGCAGAATTTTAAGAAACAATGTATACTTGTTTCTGTAAAGGAGGCTCTTTACTTTGCAATTACTGACCAAAAATGCAGTGACAAAAATATTTTCACAAATTTAAATATAAGACCAGGCAACAGTTAACATTTAGTAGCTTAAGTGTCAAAAGATTTAGGCTTTGATTACATGATACTGAAAAAGCACCTTCTCCTCAGTTTATTTTACTTTTCTGACAATTAGAAAGGAAATTTGACACAGGTATTAAATGGTCATTATTAAAATCATTAAGCCATTCTAGTGATGTTTCTATAACTGTAGGTTCATGTAAATTTGCAGCTGTATTTTAGCAAACTCTCAAAAATAATTCTAATCAATTCAGTTAAAGGCTGCTTTGAACATACAGCTTGTTTACAGTCAAATAAGCAAGTATGAAAAATCTAAGTTAGTATCAGTTGTCATCTAAGTAATTCAAATCGTCATGGTTTGATCTCAGCCTGGAACTAAGCACCAACAGCCACTCACTCACTCCCTTCCATGGAATGGGGGAAAGAGAACTGAAAGGGTAAAAATGAGAAAACTCATGGGTTGAGATAACAGCAGCTTAATAACTGGAATATTATAATAATAATAATAATAATAGATTGTAATGAAAAGAAAAATAAAGAGAAAGAAACCAAGACAAATTATGCAAATGAAAAATATTGCTCACCGCCAACTGAATGATGCACAACCAGTCTGTGAGCAGTGGCTGCCCTGGCCAACCTTCCCCTCATATCTCCCCCTCATATCAACCTTCCCCTCATATCTTCCCCTCTATATGCTGGATATGCCCCTATATGGTCTGGGATATCCCTTTGGTCAGTTGGCGTCAGCTGTCCCAGCTCTGTCCCCTCCCAACTCCTTGTGCCCCCCATCCTGGTTGCTGGTGGGGTGGGGTGAAGAGCAGAAACCACCTTGACTTTGTGTAAGCTCTGCTCAGCAATAACTAAAACATCCCTGTGTCATCAACACAGTTTCAAGAAATCCAGAACACAGCCCCATTCTAGCTATTATGAAGAAAAACTCTGCCCCAGCCAAAACCAGCACACTGGGTAAGTTTACAGCTTACTGAGTGGCACACTGCAACTTCTGAAAGAAAATAACACCATATCTTTACACCTAGTCAGAGACTCAAAATTAGACTTAGTTATTCTATTTTTAGCTTCATTTTCTCTAATAGTATGCTCTTCTACTTAATAGGAAACTTGTTGCAAATTGCAAAGAATACAATACACTACAATCTCCCCTTGCAAAGGTGCAAGACTGACAAGGCATTTTGGGACTCTGAATTGGCATGGAGAATGAATTCAGACCCACACAAAACAATCCATAAAAGCCCTGTTACAGGGCACTTCAGCGTTACTGTGCATCCAGATTTATTCAGAATCCTGATTTCCCCCCTTCCACCCAACTTTCCATACATATTTCGTTTTTCAATGCATAGAAATAGTGTACAGATAGTTTTTACATATAGTTACATATTTTACGGATAGTTTTTACTCTGCATGGCTGTGTACACATAGTTTTTACATGGCTGTGGCCACTATCCTAAATAAGGCCACAGCTGAGGCTATTCTCTGCATAAATGCATAATGTTCATATATGCATATATATAACGCATATTATATATCTAATATATATAATGCATATGTTCAATGCATAAAGAAAAAAAAGAAAAAGAAAGCATTTTTGATCACAGAGCAAATCTATTTCACAGTTATTATGAAAATGGTCTGGTTTTTTAACTTGTTTCAGTAGGCTATTAGTAGGTTATTTTCTTACCAGAAAATGAAATACGACAGAAAGGACCCAGGGATTAACTTGGTCCCAGTTTATACTTACACACTGTCATTTTCTCAGAACAGACTGCACTGCCATGAGCTAACCCTCAAGCACAAAAAAATTATCACAGAGCTCTATTTTCCCTGGCTTGCACTTCTGTGAAACTATTGAAGTAGAAAATATCCCACAGGAAAAATATCAGAGATTAATAAGATACCTCAGAAAAAAAGCAGATTTCTGAATAAAGGCTGCTGTGTTTTGGCAGTAACTATTTGTTGAGTAGATTACTTCATTTTTATTACTGTGAAATAGAAAAATACCTTTTGAGAATGTGTTTATATTTCCCAACTACTAAAACAAAAACATCAACACAAGACAAATTTCTCAACGACTAAATGCAACAAAAATATTAAGGAAGCCAGTTATGTACTGCCCTGATCTATTTCATTCTTTAACTCATAATTTGGACAGTTCAAAAACTATAATACTGTATGTAATAAGTATTCAATATAATACATTTACCCTTTTCCGTAAATATACTCTTAACTTTAACCCATTAGCAAAGTGATATCGGTAACATTCCTGAGATGAACTTCAGAGCTTACCAAAAAAAAAAAAAAATAAATAAATTAGCATTTTTGACATTTGAAACACTTTTTCTAAACCTTCAATGATTCAGAAAGAAATCCCAAGTCAATAGGTAATCACTGGCTACCTCTGTAGGGTTGTCATTTTAGCCCAAGAGAATGAAGGAAACAAAGAAATGTGGAATTTGAGGTATCCCAACTTGTTTTCCTATTAATTTCTGGATTCCTATTGTTTAAACATAGAAAATTTACTTGGAACATTCTAGCTTCCAGTGGGATTTTAAGTATCATTTTCTCTTTCATCATCTTCAGGATTTCACAAATCCTGACAACTCCTTCTGTAATTAACAATTGGATCTAGCTTGCCTTGTGCTTTCTTGCTTTGCTGAACTGATAGCTTTTGAACCAGTTCTGCAGGTTAGCTGGGGGCTCCATGGGAGACAACACAGGCAAAGAAAAAAGTATCAGAATAAGCAAAGTAAGTAAAGGAATATGGTAGGAGAAAATAGAAGTAGTGATAGAAAAAGCAAGGGGGAATGGAAAATAAGCTATTCCAATCAGGCGGTTTCTAGTTTCACTTTACTTCACAGTAGAGGACAGAAAGTACTTCCTGGTGTAGATGTCCATACGTAAATGCAAAATCAATGATAAAGTATCCTCTTCTACCGAAGTTATAAATTCCTTTCATTCCTGAAATAGCTACATTGCTATTTATATAAATGCTTTAAGTAGTCAAGTGCAAGTTTGAAAGAAGCAGCTTGGTGCATATGTTGATGAGGTGTGGACTAGAAAAAATGAATGCCATGAACTGCAGCAGCTCATTTCAATTTCAACTAGATCCTAGCTCTTGCTAAAATACAAAGTGGCAAAATAATTCAGTGCTGCAGTGACACAATGAGACTGCAGTTGAAAATGTTAAAATGGTTGCAGTATCCTAGCAGTAAAATTCATCATTAAATCTAAGAAATTATTTTCTGGGGAAGGATGCCTTTTTTATTTGAAAAAGGGCAGAAAAGCATCTCAGAGGGGCAGAAATTTCATTGACAAACTTTCAAAACCTAAATGAGGAAGAAAGGAGCTGACAAAACTCCTCTTATTCAGTAACCTGCCTTCTACTACAGGAACTTTAATTGGTGCCCAAGGCTAGTGTGCTGTCTGGAGCACGACACAAAATAACTCATTTCAGTCTTCCCTCTTCATATCATCTTATTAGACAGAAATAGTTGAATGCTAGTTGGAGAAGAAAATTAGCATTCAGTTAATAAATATTTCAAGAAAGTACTTACATTTACACTTGCTTTCTTTGGTGTAAATACGATTCATACAAAGTGAAGCAATGGGGGTTACTAGTGGTGCCCAACCAGACACCCGAAGTGTGGTACAGGGGCCCAGTCTGAGGCAGAGAACAACAACCATTTCCAGCTCTGTGCTCTACAAGCAAGTAGTCTGCTCATATTTACACTGCCTGTACTCACAGCATCCATTTATTAGAAGTTTTCAAAACAAAGCTCTAACAAAGTATTTATTTTTAAAAATATTCAATTTTCAAAAAAGCTCTTGCCTGTTTTATGCAGATTTCACCTAATTTCAAGTAATTCACTATTACTGCTTATATAAAATAAGAAGACTTAACAACTGAAGCATTTTTCATTTGTTTGCAAAAATTTTGGAAACCATAATAGAACATAACAGAACTTCAAAGCATAACATCCATTCGGTGAAAGCAGGTCAGAACTGATAAATAATTCTTAACAGAAATTCATTAAAAACACATTTCCTTTAGCTGTCCTCAATCTCTACTATATAATTCACTTTAATGATCCTCTCTTCAATACCCATGACCACTGAATTTTTAAAGCTAGAAGATGGACATAAAGCACACACGTCAGCACACATTTCACTCAAGACGCTGTAAAAGCAAAGCTCAAAGATCTTACAGTGTCAGTGCTACTAAGTGTCGTGGTTTAAGCCTCTCTAACCACGCAGCTCGTTCTCTCCCTCACTTCCGGAGGGATGGGAAGGAGAATCGAAAAGAATGCAACTCCCACAGGTTGAGATAAGAACAGTTTAGTAACTAAAGTATAACACAAATCACTACTGCTACCACCAATAACAATAATGACAAGGCAAATACAAGGGAAGAATACAATAGCTCACCCCTTCTAATACAAAGCCCGACTACTCACTTCCCCCTCCTTCTTCCCCCCCACTCCGAGGGGGGGGGAAACTGGGAGAAGAATCAAAAGAATGCAACTCCCACTGGTTGAGATAAGAACAGTCCAGTAGCTAAGGTATAACACAAACCACCACTGCCACCACCACCCACAACAATGACCAGGGAAATACAAGGGAAGAGGATACAATTGCTCACCACTCGATGACCGAGCTGTGAACTGAACTCTTCCGGGTTCCTGCCCCCAGTTTTACATCCTGGGCATGACATGCTGTGGCATGGAATAGCTCTTTGGTCAGTTTGGGTCAGGTGTCCTGTCTCTGATTCCTCCCGGCTTCCCCCCCCCTCCCTGGCAAAGCATGAGACTCAGAAAGTCCTTGGTCGAGCCAAAACATTCTAAGCCACAACTGTAAACATCGGTGTTATCAGCGCTGTTCCCAGACTAAAAATCGAAAACACAGCACTGCACCAGCTACTACGAAGGAGAAAAAATGACTGCTGCTGCTGAACCCATGACACTAAGGCACCCACCCAGCTCTTTCAGTGAATTTACATGTATTGTTTATATTTTGGGGTCTGTATTTAGACTCTGTGGATAGTGACCCTGACACGACTTGTGGCTGAAGCTGATTTTAGATGCAGTCTAAAATGAACTGTCTGAGTACAAAAAGAACACAATAAGGGAAACTGCAAAAGTAAAACAAAATGTTGATGCCATTCAGAGCAGCCTTTGAAACTTCTTGACCTTATTTGTAAAACATCTATCTAATTCTGTTATTATTATACTGTACCACCAACTTAAATTTGTCTCTGTAAGATTACAAATAGCATCTGGAATGCAATTACATGTCTCATGATACAAGTACATAATCACATATAATCAAGGCCATGGAAAAGAAGACAAACTGCTTGGCTTCAAAAAAGCCAATGGACTATCACAACCTCAGTGATCTTTGAGATAAAAATGGACACATATCAAAGAAAATCAATGTTTCCAAAGCCCAGCATGCAATAAATTACTCCTTTGGCATTGATTTGGATATTTTGGTCTTTTCCTCCAAACCACTGAGTTACAGGAATCTACAACATACATTGCAAACAATATCACCCTGGCTGCTTTAGCTAAATCCTAGCCACATAAAGACAGAACAGATTCAGAAAGCCTTCAGATGAGCAAGAAAAAGCAACAGAATGCATCTATTGACCAGTGGAAGAGGCTATGTCAAAGATGCACACACTAACTATTTAATAATAAGACAAGTAGTAACTACACAAGAATGAATACTGGCTTAAAAAATGAAACAAACAAGAAAACCACAACAGAAGCAGTAGGTAAAAAAACTATGTCACCGAACCCAGAACAAAAATTCAAAGTCTTTGGTCTGAATTCTAGTCCTGCTTGGTAGCAGTACCAAAAAAACCTTAACTGTTCTCATTACTGGTGGTGGTTTCAGTTTTGCAGAAACTTTGAGGGGGCAACTTAAGATCTTGCAACTTAAGCAAGAAGCTTTGGTGACATATTTCACTCTAGCATGTACTGAACCTCAGGCAAGCTCTGATATTAACGTTATTAATGAAGTATGCTGCATGGTTCATAAACAATGCCAGTGACTCAAGGGCATGGACATAAAGGTCCAACAGTCTGAAAGCTCAGTGTGGAGTAATAAACGTATCTTCCATATAGGCATGACTATATCACTGAGGATATCCTATACAATACTGATAGCTTCCCCTGCCAACATGTCAGAGCCCTTAACTTGCATCTGTAAATATGAATTAAAATAGATGAGCACACATCTGCCGTAGTAATAGATACAAAATTTGTCATATCAGAAAGATTACATTTGCTATTTGAAACTTCTGTAGCTCAGATTTTAAGCTACAGAAAGTATCTTTCAGCAGTATGATTAGCCATGTACCTCTGTGTGTACCCCAGGAGGAAGAAAAAGGATTCTTTACTACGTACCATAGTACCTTAAAGAGGATTGTAGTTGAGAGAGTCTAAGGCAGAGACTGAAGAGGAATAATGATTTTGTGTGGCGCTGGATTACTTAAACACTGACATCAACAATGCTAAACTGACAAACCCACACTAATGGTTGCATCAGGTATTACAATTTATTAATTGCCTACTCAAGTAAGAGCCTAGCTCCTGTAGAAAACAGCCTAAAGACTTTGCAAGCACCTAGTATGCAGACAAACAACAAATTCCCCTTGTGTTACAGAATGCTTTTACTGCCAGTGGTACTGAATACAATGCTGGAAGCTTTGTAAATCTTCTCTAGTCTTTCTTATCACACTAATTAATCCCGCCGGGATTTTGTAAAATGTGAGAACAGTAACTCTAAGATAGCACTTAACAATCAGACATTTCTAAACTGGTATGAGTTACTTCCCCAGGCACTGCAATTTCAGAAATCCGAATCTCATTAAGAAACTATTACAAACCTGTGACATGAGGATGTCACACCACACTAACCAAGACTCCTTAGAAGCTGGAGTTCCTCTATACAATGTGTATGCCTGGGGAAATAGTTTGGTAGTTTCTTGTGGCTTTGTTCTTTGGTTTGTTTTATTGTCAAGTCTGCTTTCACGCAGGTACTCAATGTTTCTTTTCAAAGCAGGGCCAGTGGAAGTGGAACAGAGTAATACATTTGCACTACTGCAAAACTGCAGAATAGAAGATGGAAGAAACTTACGGTTATGCTCATCTTCAGGAACATATTGAACTGTTTTAAATTAGGAAGAAAGATATTGGCATGATTTATTCGGGGATATTTGTCTTCCTCTCCCTCACTAAATCCATACTGTTCACATTAAGTCTAGGTCTTGCAAAATCCAATTTTTACAAACATGCAAAACACTTCTATAAGCAATCATAAAAAACTTTCAGAAGTTATGGTGAAGGATGCCCACAGGATTGCAATGACATTCGTTAAACTGACATAGTTTTCAATTTTATCTTTTTACCATTTTCTTGTATTACTGTCATTCGAGCCATTAGCTCATTTCAGGAGAATTCTTATGATCACAGCTAGGAAAAGCACTAGATAGTCACTTTCCATTATTTACATCATAGCACAAACAACATCAATACATAAAGCCAAATTTCAATATTTATACTAAAAGAAATATTAAATTTCCTTCCAGCTGTTTCAGAACTCACTAAATTAAATGTATTATATTTTGACTGAAGTCACAATTATTAAATTAAGGTACTTCTAGCAGCATTCTTGTTACTTCAGAACACGTTGCATCATGCAAGTTAAGCACCATATAACAAGGGGAAGACACACCTACAGCAGTAAAAATAATGGGGGGAAAAATGTATAAGAAATTGGAGCAAAAATACCAGAAGCACATGAGATAGATCTTGATTAATTGCATAAAATCACTGCTTCCAGTTGCCTTTCGTTCTGACACTGGAGAACACAGTATAGATGCAAATTATACATAAATACAGAGAAAGGGAGACTCAAGAGCCTGTAAATAACAGTGTAACAGTGGAAAGAAAAGCACTGGAATTCTCAAACAATCTCAATTTTTCTAACATTTTAAACTTAGGTTTAAATGACCAATTTAGGGGTTTAGCTATGGCTATACAGAATATTTATATTTTTATCATGATAAAAGTTTATGATAACTTCAGTATTTATACATAGATTACCAAATAAATATTGGCTGAAACTGAACGCAATACCTATTGACAAAACTTCACAAAGTCAGTTTTAAAGAATGTAACATGAAATCTTCCAGTAAGTTTAAGTAAGAGGTCAAAATAGGTACAGCTTACAAACCTCAACAGCACATGACACAATCTTGATTTCATTTCAAGTCAGTGTGGCTGTTTCCATCACTGACAGAGCATTTTGATTTGTTGACAAACGTTGAAGTAATACCTACTATGTATTTACATTTGTAACTGTAGTATAGCGTTTTGGAATACAACATTTGGATAGACATAAATAACATCGAATAGAATCATAGAATAGTTAGGGTTGGAAAGGACCTTAAGATCACCTAGTTCCAAACCCCCTGCATGGGCAGGGACACCTCACACTAAATCATGTCACTCTGTCCAACCTGGCCTTGAATATCACCAGGGATGGAGCATTCACAGCTTCCCTGGGCAAACCATTCCAGTGCCTCACCACCCTTACAGTAAAGAACTTCCTCCTTATATCCAGTCTAAACTTCCCCTGTTTAAGTTTGAACCCGTTAACCCTTGTCCTATCACTACAGTCCCTAATGAAGAGTCCCTCCCCAGTATGCCTATAGGCCCCCTTCAGACACTGGAAGGCTGCTAGGAGGTCTCCATGCAGCCTTCTCTTCTCCAGGCTGAACAGCCCCAAATTTCTCAGCCTATCTTCATATGGGAGGTGCTCCAGTCCCCTGATCATCCTCGTGGCCCTCCTCTGGACTTGTTCCAACCATTCCACATCCTTTTTATGTTGAGGACACCAGAACTGCACACAACACTCCAAGTGAGGTCACACAAGAGCAGAGTAGAGGGGCAGTATCACCTCCTTCCACATCAAGCAGGTCACGCTCCTTTAGATGCAGCCCAGGATATGGTTGGCTTTCTGGGCTGTGAGCGCACACTGCTGGCTCATGCTCAGTTTCTCATTAACCAACACCCCCAAGTCCTTCTCTGCAGGGCTGCTCTGAATCTCTTCTCTGTCCAGTCTGTAGCTGTGCCTGGGACTGCTTCCAACCAGGTGGAGGACCTTGCACTTGGCATGGTTAAACTTCATCAGGTTGGAATCAGCCCACCTCACAAGCATGTCAAGGTCCCTCTGGATGGCATTCCTTCCCTCCAACGTATCAACCCAACCACGCGGCTTGGTGTCATCGACAAACTTGCCGCGGGCGCACTCAATCCCACTGTCTATGTCACTGACAAAGACGTTGAACAAACAAATATATATTTATTTAAATCAGAGCTGGCATTACACAGCAAGATTGAGCTTTTGATTACTTTAAAAGCACTTCACTTCACCTACTCTACCTATGTAACTTTTCAATGAGAAATACTCACATTATAGGTGTTTACAGTAAAACAAATCCTCCTCCTGTACTTCATATCACAATTCTCTTATGCCATATGAAACAATCAGTGCCCTAGCTATTTCAATTATAATGTCAGAGTTCAGTTTTATTAGTTCTTGTGATTGTATTAGTGTCATATTTAAATTAGCAGCTGCTTGTAGTTACCCCAGGCAAGTTACCAAGTGACAATTATTTTGCTTTCTGGTCTGTTTTACCAATACAGAGCTTTGCTACATTTCCACTTTTCAAACTTCATTTCTATGTTACTATGGGCAAGATAAAACTAATTCAAATACATATATGTTATAAACACATAGTTCTTTGTCCTGATAGCCCTATTATTCCAGATATAACATGAATAAAATCACATACAAATAGAATTCTACAAGCTCTACAGTGAAAGAAGCTGTCCTGGGCTCAGCTGTAGCAATCACTCTTCTCCTTCTTAGTAGCTGGTGCAGTGATGTGTTTTCAACTTTTGTCTGAGAACAGTGCTGACAACACACCAGTGGTTTTAGTTGTTTCCAAGTAATGTTTAATCCGATCAAAGACTTTTCAGTCTCATGCTCTGCCAGTGAGGAGGAGCATGGCAAGCCAGGAGGAAGCAGGCACCTGATCCAAACGAGCCAAAGGGGTATGCCGTACCACAGCACCTTGTGCCCAGTATATAAACTGGGGGGAGTCACCTGGTAGGCCAGATCTCTACTTGGGTCAGGCTGAGTATTGGTCGGCAGGTGGTGTGCAACTGTATTGGGCATCACTTGTGTTTATCATTTTCTTTTCCTTCTTCCCTTTTAGTTTTATATTCTCTCCCCTTGTCTCCCCTTATCATTATTGGTGGTAGCAGCAGTGGTTTGTGTTATACCTTAGTTACTGGACTGTTCTTATCTCAACCTGTGGGAGTTACATTCTTTTGATTCTCCTCCCCATCCCTCCTGGAGTGAGCAGGTAGCTGTGCGGTTCTGAGTAATCAGCTGGGCTTCAACCATAACAGCAGCCCTAAACTTAAAATCAGCCCTGTGTCTTTGAGCTTAAGTGTCTCAGCTAGACTGGAAGAGAAAAAGTGGTATATGATTGGCTATTCATATATCCTATCTTATTTGTGTATTTAAAGGAAGGAAACTGTGAAATGACTTCTTGAACCAGGGTCTGAAACTTTTTTCACTTTTTTCTTTTTCTGCATTACACTGTTGAAATTGTGAGCATATGATGATTTTGTGTCATGTGAGATTGACATTTGGAAAAAGATATAAAGATACCAGAGTTTTAAAAGAAGCCAAAAGTGGCCAATGGATTTGAGAAGTAACTAAAATAAGCACAGTAAACTCCAAATTCTTGTTTTTTGAATGTCATACCAACATTAGATTAAGGAAAATAACTCAATTGATTAATACTTTTGTTAGCAGTACTGAAATTTTGGTTTAAGATTTAGAAAAATAACACACTGTGTCATGGTTGACAAGAACCTTACTTCTACTACAGAATAATTTCTAAATGTAACAAAATTTTCCATTAGCATTCCAAGGCTTTACTAACACAGTATAATTTACTGACTCCCTCCAGAAGCAGCTGATGTGGGAGGAAAGGGTCTAGCACTACCCTCTGAAAAACCCTCTTACTTTTAATTCCAAAGACTAATTAGGTTTCTGGGAAGATTACTTCCAAGGTTGGTGTTTTCTCCCCACTCACCATTCTATCTGTCTTCATCACTTAATTCCTATGGGCAATGAAAAGTCATTTTAACTCACAAATGCAAAAGCTGAGTTATGCATTACAAGCCAAAGCAGCTTTCTTAAGGGTTAGTTAAGATTTACATTAATTTACCTATTTAGTAATATTGATAAAACCCTTTAAGTCACTTCTGAAAAAAAAAAAAAAACAAAACCAAACCCAAAAAAACGAAACAAACAAACAAAAAACAAACCCAAAATCAACATTGCAATACAGTCAAAATAGCACAGAATTTTGCACATCGCAAGCTTTCAAAACCTGAGCACTTTCAGCTATCTGGTTTAAGAAAGAATAATGTGAGCAACATTATTGTGGCTGTATTTTGTGGACTGATTAGACAGAACACACAGATGATAACTTCAAGCAAATGGAAGAAGCCTCACATTTGCAGGCCCTGATCCTCAAGGGGGACTTGAACCCCCTGAATACCAGCTGGAGGGACAACACAGCAGGGCATAAGCATTCCCTGGAGGACTCAATAACAACATCCTGACACAAGTGATACAGGAGCTGATGAGTGGATGTACTCAATGAGCTTAATACAGGATAGGAGACAATAAAAAAAGATAGAACCAGATTAAAGTTAATGTCCAGTGAAAGGACAAGAGTTAATGGACAGCTGAAAAATTCCATCTGTTCATAAAACAAACAAAAAACCTTTTCCTCATTGCAAGGGTGAACAAACATTAAACCAGATTGTCAGTTCCCAGCCTTGGAGTTATTAAAAACCTGAGTGGGCACAACCCTGATAAACCTTCTCTAGTAGACCTTCTTTGATTAGGGGGATTAAATTAGATAATCACCAGGGGCCCCTTTCAACCTCAGTGATTCTGTGATCAATTCAACTGCTTTTCTTCTGGTTGATATAATGGACAGCCATCTTTCAATGATTAGAGTATATGTATAATTATGAGGCGAGGGAATATATTCCCCAGACCTATTGTTTCCACTATAGATATTAATTATACCATTACTTGTATTGTACAAATTTAGTGATTCCCATAACAATTTACCATGATCTTTCTTCACTTATTTTCCTCTTACTGTCAGTAATGGTTAACACTGAGTGACATATAGTATAAAAGATAAATGGTTTTATTAATTCATACTGGCTAAGCAACAACCAAGGAAACTCGACAAGCTTTCAATTAAAAGACACAAGCTACCTACAGGCTTTTCATTCCTCCAGACCTGCTATTAAATCACTTGCAATTACACCATGCTAACAACTCACATTAGACTTGGCCTTTTTTATCTTAAGACAAACTAGATCTGCTTTTAATATATCTATATATTATTGTTAGTTTTTCAGTCCCAGCACCATTGAGTATGACCTGATCATCTGAAAAGGCCTTACCAGCAATGATAGGGCAGGATGAGTTCGGAAACAAAAATTGCTAGAAAAGCAAGCTTAATTGAACCCTTACTCATTACCATCAATAGATAAAATGTGTAGCCATGGTAAGTATGTCCCAGCATTGAACATGACTGGAAGCCAAGAGGATATTTTGCTTAGAAGTTAATTCATGAGCTTCAGAAAGCTTTGGAGCCTATAGAAGGGCCAATCGTCAATTACACCAAAAAGACCCAAACATAAATAGCAATTTAAAAGAATTTTTTTTTAACTCATGCAGTCATTGAGAACCTGCATATTATGAGTGCTCTTTGCAGTACATTTTAATGAGATGTGATTTGTTCTCACTTACCCTGGGCTGCAGAAAGAAAACCAGAATTTCAGGAACAGATGCAGCATACTTTCACTAATTCAGTAGTACACTAATTTCAATGGTACGATCACTGAAGTATATAATTGCCCACATTTCAAATGAAACCATATGAAAATGACCCCAAAAATTAATGTAAGTTCTTTTTCTCAGAGGCACAACAAGCAGTTGAACATTTATACCTAACTTCACTATTAGCAAACTGATTCTTCAAATCCAGGAGACCTCCATAACCTTGATCCATTCACTAGCAGAACAGAAGGTGAATGCAAAGCTAGCTTAGTTCACACTATACCTGCTTTAACTCACTTTGGCAGGTGGTAGGCAGGTTGCCCAGCAAAAGCAAGAAACCTGGAAATTGTATTCTTCTATGGGAAACACAATTGTGGTGGCACACAGCATGTTACAATGTCAATACAGACTGACAGCTGCTCACTATCAATCCTCTTTCCACACAACAAGGAGAAAAGAAAGAAAACCAAGGCTCAGTGTTTACCAGAATGGTGCCAAAACTTACGGATCTCCTTTTGCTAATAGCTTATCCTGAGGTCACAGTTAAATTGGAATGAAATAAATTTCATCTGTCATGACAAATATTATTCATGATTTTTTAAGATTTTCAAGTAATTATTACCTTAATATCTCTAGATATAACCAATGTGCTTGAGAAACACTAGGAATGAAAGCTGGAAGTTGTGCACTATACAATTAATTTTTCTAGTTTTTGGAGAAACCCAGCTAGACCTAAACATTTTAACAATTTGTAAAGAAATCCACACAGCACTTTTAACCTGAGATGTTTTAATCTACATGCCTGACAAATCCTCCCTTTACATAGTATTCCAAATCTAAAATCATTTTTTTAATTCTCAAGTACTTATTTACAGTTCCTTGAAAGTAAAAAACATTGAAAAGTAGTATATGCAATTTCCCCATTTCCAGTCATGACCATCTACAGTAAATACTTCTTTTCTGGCAAATGTTTCTTCTAACATCTAATATTACAAGGTGAACATTTTCATGCAGCTCTTATTTTCTTATAGCTTATTTTAAAATATTAATTATTTTGCATTTAGGCACAGCATTTGGACAAATAATGCAGAACAGCTCTATGGAGAAATATCTCCAGATTGTTTCTTGATTGACTCTAGTATGTCTTCCATGCAAGTCCTAACACTGGGTGTGTTTGACAGTGTAATTAAATGGAAAAGTCAGTTACCATGAATCAGCTCTCCCATCACACAGCCCAATCCTACAAATAAAGTCAACTCGACACCGTGGCACACTACTTCAGGAAGAGATGCTCAAATTTATTGTTAACTAGAACAATAGTATATTCATTAACTGAATCATAGTGCTACACTGAATGAAATTCCACATACTTCATCATATTTTACCAGGTTACAAGAAGAACTCAGTCAGTAGTAATACTCTATTAGAAGTTATAATGCCTATAATTAATTTTTTGTCCCTGGCTGTACATCTTCTAGTTATGAATAATAAAATACTACACTCCTACGAAATAGGATTCAAGATGGTTTTGTGAAACCAAGATCTCCAGAGAATTGGAAACAGACAAATGAAAAACTCAAGAATTGTAAATTAAAGATGCAAAATCTACATCAGCAACTCAAACATTTTTCCAACTTGTCCATCTTACCAAGTTTCAAAAGCCATTTTATATAATTTCACAATCAACACTGCTTGTTCAAACTATCCTATAGACAAAACTATGCTGTATAACATTTCTTCTACACTTAATCTTCCCAAGCCAAAAAAGGCATCATACATCATGTATGCTATCCTCCCGAGTCCTTTTATACTTTCTTCACCTATATAAAACAAATGAAAACAAAGCCACATAAAATCTATATTTAGTCCAATGAAGTAATAGTAAATCTTTACATATATTTAGATATTTTTTCATTATACTTACTGTTGGGGACAATCTTTGTCATACACTTTTACGGGCACATTAGTTATAATAAAACAATTCTATTTTGTATTTTATCTCTGCAGGAACAGTATGAGTTTTTCCAATAATCTGACTGCAATAAAAATGTTGTGCTTGTAACACACTATTATAGGGTGTTCCAATCATCTGAGTGGATTAAAGTGTTATGCTTTTAACACATCTTGTTTGCCTATGAATCTTTTTCAGCAAGATAACTGCAGGCTCCTTTTTATTGGAATATTAACATTTAATGTAAGTTTGGGCTCATGACCTGTGTATGTTTATTTTAAGTGAGATTATGACATTAATATTTGTGAAGAACTCCACACTGATGTCAGTGGGGAGTGCTTAAGCACAAGTGACATAATATTGTACCAATCACAGCTTTACTTAAGATAGGTGTTATTTGCTTACACTTGCTCTGAAGAGAATACTTTCTAAAGCTGAAAGCAGAATGTCTCCACTCATACTACTGGCGCAAACTTCACCCTCTCCAGGTTAGATGTCAGTAATAGCATACCAAAAATGTTCAGTCAAAATGAACACAGAGCAAAGGCCTATTGTTTACAGACTAAACTAACTTCTTTTGACCTGGAGTAAATAATTACATGAACAGTTCAAGCTGGCAGATCTGTGTTAGAGATGTTTTACAGGGGACCAGGTGTTAAACCAGCAAGTCCTATTCTTGAACTAACGCAGTTGTGTAGAGTACATGTGCCCCCAGGGCAAGTAAATTTACCTGACAAAATACGTAGGCATACAAGCAAAATACTATGGTAAATATATGCAACAGCATGCAAGTCCAGGGGGACAACTGCAGTCAAAGTATTCTCAAGATGGCAAAACATTTTCTGAGAGAGGACACCTTCAACACCAGAGCAGGGGAAGCTCAGCATCCAAGAGCCTCCACTCAGACAGGCGAGAGCCACCGAGGGAGCCTCAAGTCCTCGACAGGACTTGCCCAGGAGTCGGCAGATCAGCTGACGCAAGCAGCTGACTCACAGGGGTCGGAGCCAGGAGGACCGGCACCAGCACTGACTGGGTAAAAACCTACCCCAGGGAGAGCAAGTGACCAGGAGCGCGGTGAACAGGGCGGGTTCGAGGCAGTTTGTGCGGCAGTTTGAGCAGGCAAGCAGGATGGTGAGCACTCGTTGTATGACCAGGGCCCGGCCTGGGAGCTCTGCTCTGGCTGCCCCGGTGGTGGCCAGAGTAGGCACCCAGACAGAGCTGATGAGAGGGGAGGCTGCAGTGCAGACCTCAGGGTGTAGAGAGCGCCTGCACTGCTCTCCTGAGGGGAGGGTGCACAATGGGCAGGGCTGCACTCTGTGCTCCGTGGTGGAGGTCCTCCTGCAGCAGGTGGCTGAGCTGCAGGACGCTGTTACTAGGCTGAAAGGTGTCAGGGCAGCTGAGGGGAAGCAGCACTGCTTGCTCCAGGACCAGACTGTGCAGGGGCCTCAAGCATCCACAGTCGCTCCTCGAGGGAAGAAGGAGGCCACTAACCCAGGAAGCTTGGAAACAGCAACAGAAAAAAACAACAAAAAAAGGAGGAAGAGGACAATTAAAAGCAAGGGGCTTCCTCCTAAATCTGTTCCTACCCAGAACCGCTTTGCTGTCCTACAAGGGGCTAATGAGGAAACACGTTCACACCAGGAGCAATCGGCTGATGCACTGTCAAAGAGGATCTCTACTGGTGCTGCCAGGAAAAAGCGTCGGGTTGTAGTAGTAGGAGACTCTACTCTGAAAGGAACAGAGGCACCCATCTGTCAGCCTGACCCAGTCTCAAGGCAGGTGTGTTGCCTACCAGGGGCTCGGATCAGGGATGTTGCAGAGAGGCTGCCTGCTCTAGTCATTCCCACTGACTATTACCCACTTCAAGTGATCCGTGTGGGTGCTACTGATACAGATAGCAGTAGCCCGGAGAACATAAAGAAGGACTACAGAGCTCTGGGAGAGGTGGTTAGGGGCTCTGGAACACAGATTGTCTTTTCATCAATTCTCCAGGATACAGGGCAGGACCTCAGAAAGGCTAGGAGGATTGGCCAGGTTAATAAATGGTTAGAAGGGTGGTGCTGTAGTCAGGGGTTTGGGTACCTTGAACATGGGACTCAATTTAGTAGACCAGGTCTACTGGGGGCTGGTGGAGCTGATCTGACAAAGAAAGGGAAGAGTGGATTTGGTAGGAGGCTTGCCAGACTGGTCAAGGAAGCTTTAAACTAGGTGTGTTGGGGGAGGGGGGCATCATTCCATCCCAACACACCCAGTCACTGGCCAGCACCTATAGTAAACGTTCAGAGCTATGTAGAGATATTGCAGCTGCTCCAGCCAATGAGCCGGCTTCAACTGGAGCTCGGCTCAGATGCCTCTATACAAACACCCGTAGCATGGGGAACAAACAAGAGGAATTAGAGATGTGTGCACATCTACAGGGGTATGATATCATAGGCATCACAGAAACATGGTGGGATGGCTTCTATGACTGGTGTGTTGGAATGGAAGGTTACAGGCTCTTTAGGAAAGACAGGCCTGGTAGGCAGGGAGGGGGAGTTGCTATTTATGTTAGGGATAGGCTGGAGAGTATGGAACTGTGCCTGGGGACAGGTGAGCAGTTGCAGAGAGTTTGTGGGTCAGGGTTAAAGGGAAAACAGCGATGGGAGACATTATTGTGGGGATCTGCTACAGACCGCTGGACCAAGAGGACTCGGTGGATGAAACTCTCTATAGACAGATAGGAATAGCCTCATGCTTGCAGGCCCTTGTTCTCATGGGGGACTTCAGCCACCCTGATATCTGTTGGAGTGATGGTACGGCCCAGCCCAAGCTTGTGAGGTGGGCTGATGCCAACCTGATGAAGTTTAACCATGCCAAGTGCAAGGTCCTACACCTGGGTGGAAGCAATCCCAGGCACAGCTACAGACTGGGCAGAGAAGAGATTCAAAGCAACCCTGTGGAGAAGGACTTGGGGGTTTTGGTTGATGAGAAAATGAACATGAGCCGGCAGTGTACGCTCACAGCCCAGAAAGCCAACCATATCCTGGGCTGCATCAAAAGGAGCGTGACCTGCTTGATGTAGAAGGAGGTGATCCTTCCCCTCTACTCTGCTCTCGTGAGACCTCACTTGGAGTATTGTGTGCTGTTCTGGTGTCCACCACCTAAAAAGGACATGGAACTGTTGGAACAAGTCCAGAGGAGGGCCACGAGGATGATCAGGGGACTGGAGCTCCTCTCTTATGAAGATAGGCTGAGAAAGTTGGGGCTCTTCAGCCTGGAGAAGAGAAGGCTGAGTGGGGACCACATAGCAGCCTTCCAATATCTGAAGGGTGGCTATAAGGATACTGGGGAGGGACTCTTCATTAGAGACTGCAGTGATAGGACAAGGGTTAACAGGTTCAAACTTAAACAGGGGAAGTTTAGACTGGATATAAGGAGGAGGTTCTTTACTGTAAATGTGGTGAAGCACTAGAATGGGTTGCCCAGGAAGCTGTGAATGCTCCATCCCTGGTGATGTTCAAGGCCAGGTTGGACAGGGCCTTGGGTGTCATGGTTTAGTGTGAAGTTTCCCTGCCGCTGGCAGGGGGGTTAGAACTGGATGATCTTAAAGTCCATTCCAACCCTAACTGTTGTATGATTCTATGATTTATATGCTGGAATCAGTTAACAGTATTAAGCATTTCCAGGAATTGAAAGTTAGCTTCTGAGCACAAAAGATGGAATTGTCAAACCTACTGGAAAACACATTTCTGCTCTTTTGCTTAAGAGAAATCTTAGATGCAAAATAACAGATACTTATGTCTAAATCTATTTAAATTAAACACATTTTGCCAATATTAACTGCATTTCTTTTTCATGGGCAATCACAGTTTCTGCAATTGATTTTGCATTCAAAGTGTGCAAATGAAGGTAATTTTTGCTGAAAACTCTCTTCATGTAAAATTTTATATAAAATATGGAATGTATATTCATATATAAACTTTTTAAAGGTCGACTAATTTCAGCATAAGTAGTTGCATAACAGCATTTTTGACATGCTATCTTTTTACTTCTTGAAACAATACTACAGCACTGGCTTCAGCTGAAAAAGTAAGACTTAAATTCAGTCATCAGCCAAGTTGCATTTTGGTTAGTATTACCTTCCAAAGATTTAACATGAATTGCCTATTCCAGACAAAGATCAAAAAATTTAATTTCATTAAGGTAAAATTATGCTTGCTTGCAAACCGACAGTAATTATGTACCTGTCAAACTAAACTGACCCTAATGCAAGTGAACTATTCAGCCATTCTAATCCTAACTTTGCTAGACAAGTACAATGTATCATTACAAAACATGACATCAGTAAACTTACGACTGCAGAAAAATAGCTTTATACATTAGGGCAATTGAAAGGAATTCCATTAGTACTTCAAATAATATAAGTGCAAATCTGGGCCTGCATACCTGAGACTCAAAATATGGGTGATGTGCAATGCGTCACTGCTTGTTTCCCCTTGATTTTTTTCATGTATGTCAGTGCTGATTAAAATTATTATTTGGTGAAATTACTGTACTGAAACAATAAATACCAGCAATGTAACAGCATCAAATGTCATTTGAACTTGTCACATTTATAAAAGCAATGTTTTCTATGAAATTACTGTAAAAATTAAAAAGTTAGCAGGGAAATGCAATGGAAAAATTTGTTTTCAGAAGGAATGCATTTAATGTTTGTTTTCTTCTGTTTTAGAAAGACCTTTAGTATTACAACAGTGACAGTTACATTTAATAAACTCATTCCTCAGAGCTACGTTTCTAGTCTATAAGCAAAAGCTACTATCCCAATCAATATTACATGAACATTTCCATTATCAGCTCAAGCTGTCTGAAAAAAAAAAAAAAAAAAAAGAAAGCCTTTGTTTTCAAGCTCAATGTGCTGCCCTTGTCTGTCTATAATCACCTTCTCTGTTATCAAAAGGTTTCAGTGTTTATCTTTTACAGAGCCCACACAGAAGCACACAAATGCATGCAAACATAAAGGAGCTTACCAATTCTTTCACTTGTTGGATAGCTTTAAGAAATTGCGGGCAACAATGTAGCCAGGGCCTTTCATAATGGCTGCCTAACCTCTCCAGCTTCCAGAGTTGCTCTGCATGAAGCTGTACAAAGATGGTTGCTTAGGCTTGACTCTTACACGTGGAAAAGGCTCAGTATCCCCTCTGATGGGTTATAGAACTGATTTTGCTAAAACATGATAGAGCCTTTTGTGTGCACTTTTGTCCTTTGTCTTTCTGGTCACCACGCAGTATACTGACACCTTTCTCTTCTAAACTTTTGTATAGGTAATAATAATTGAGCAACACACCTCCGCTGATTGCTGCTTTCCCATTTTTTATACTTTGACCATGTGAATTGTGTTGCTATTGTTTTCATTTAGTCTGCTTTAGCCTGTTTCTGATAATTCTAAGTTTGCTTTTTCTTTACTTGGAAGGAGGACAGATCACCTTCATTTCCAAAACATGTAGTGATACCATTGTATCTGATCAACTTAAAGGAATCTTGTTCCCTTAAAATTGTAAGCACTGAAAGCACACATGCTTGTACGATTCATACAGCAACATGCTAGATATTTTACATGCAGCAGAGAGCAGAACATCTGACTGGTTAATAAATTGTATTCTTTGGGGGTTTTGAAAATTAGGCCTAAACCCTTCTAACAAAAAATGTGTCCATTTTTTACTGCCCTGGTGGCTTCAGTTTTGGATATACCAAGCAGCTGCAGGACTTTTGACAGTGACCGATCGAAGTGCTGAGCACCTCCAACAGTCAAAGTGTAACACTTTCTGTCGTTTTTCTTGCCGTGTCTTTATGGATTTCATCTTTACACAGCTCATCTCTTCCGAACTTAATGACGCATTTCTCATGAGAGTTAAGGTTCAACATAGCCATCTATTCCGATTTTGTCTTCAAGCCTCCTTTTGACTACAGGTTTTTCATTATAGGTTTTTCTACATTCTCACAAAATACTATTTGAGCCTCTATGAAAAGTACTTTAACACCTCAGCGTATAAATAGCAGTTGAACTGGAGACAGCTCAACACAGCTGGTCCAACCAACAGAAAAATCCCTCACAGTTTTCCAACCAACTGCTAGAAACTTTTCCCCTGCAAGCTCAGGCCCCACAACTGGCTCCCTCTGCACAGGGAGAGCAAGTATGATCTCCCCAAAGGGCAGCTCCACTGACTCAACTCTGCCACACTAAACAACTTAAGCTCTATTTGTACTGCATCTCCAAGCCCAAAAAAAATTCACAAAATAATTCCTCTTTCACACTTTCCAGGCAGCTTTGAGAGGCCAAATATTTATTCTAATTAAAGGTGTGAGAAGCAGGGTAGTGCTAATGTGAAAGTGACAGACTGGAAAGAGCAGTTACAGCAGCAACAAGTAAAGATTCATCAAAACCATAGGGCACAGCATGATGTCATGGGTTCAGCAGCAGCAGTCATTTTTCTCCTTCTTGGTGGCTGGTGCAGCACTGTGATTTTGATTTTGGGCCTGGGAACAGTGCTGATAACACCAATGTTTCACTTACTGCTTAGTGATGTTTTGGTCTGACCAAGGACTTTCTGAGTTTCATGCTCTGCCAGGGAGGAGGGGAAGCCAGGAGGAAGCAGAGACAGGACACCTGACCCAAACTGACCAAAGAGGTTCTTCCATACCACAGCACGTCGTGCCCTGGATGGAAAAGCAGGGAGCAGAGACCCGGAAGGGTGGGGGTGCACTGCGTGGTCGGGTTTGGTGTTAGGTGGTGAGAATTGTATACTTTCCTTGTATTTGCCTTGTCATTATTATTATTGGTGGTAGCAGTAGTGGTCTTGTGTTATACTTTAATTACTAAACCTCAATTATCTCAACCTGTGGGAGTTGCATTCCTTTTGATTCTCCTTCCCATCCCTCCGGGAGTGGGGGGAAGAAAGAGGGGGAAGTGAGTGAGAGAGAGAGACTGTGTGAGTTAGTCTTAAACCATGACAGTTCTTTTTGGCGCCCAACGCGGGGCACGAAGGGTTGAGATAACGACAGTATTGATAGCCACTCGTCACAATGCTGATTTATTGGCTCTCAAAACTGTTGCTCTTGATTCTCTTGAGTTCATGGTTTCAGCCTGTTGTACCTTACTTACAGCCGGTATTTGTTATCTTAGCATTTTTCAGATATGGGTTTTGGGTTAAGGTTCTTTTTTAATTGTACTTTATTGGAATGGCTTGTAATACGGGCGGGCTCCGGAAGCGGGGGCGGGGACGGGGACGTGGACTTGTACCTGGCGGCCTGGCTGCTCTTCACTGTCCTGGCCCTCGTCCTCGCCTCTGTCTTCGCGAGGCTGTGGGGAGCCGAGGGGGGGGGGCGGCCCCGGGAGATGCCGCCGGCCGAAACGGCCCGGGAGCGAGGCCCCGGGGATCAGGAGCTGGGCCCCCCACCGAGCCCAGCCCCGCAGCTGCTGAGCAGCGGGAGGGGGCGGTGGAGAAGCTGAGCCCCGTAGCCAAGCCCAGCCCCGCGGTGGCCGAGAGCATTCCCCAACAGCCGCCCACAGAGACCCGTGAGCCCGAGCCCCAGGAGGATGCAGGAGACCGCGCAGCACTTCCCAGCAAGGCAGAGGAGGAATATCGGGGCTCAGACAAAGAGCAGCTGGTGGTGAGAGAGCCGGCAAGCACAGCAGCTACACGAGCCCCAGTGACAAGTACAGCAGCCTCGTTTGAGAGTTCTGAAGGGTTTGAAAGGCCTTTGGGTACCCTTGAGACCTGCCTGCTGATTGTGATGGGGATCAGCACGTTGGCATGCATACAGAGTGTGTTTTACCCACGACCATTTTGTCTGGTCCCGAGAGTTAAGCAGAGTGTGGTGTGGGCCTTGTCTGGGGTTAGACTACAATCCAGGATGACTAAGAGATTTTCCCCAAGCCTGGACAGCCATGAGTGGCAGGGTGTGTGGGACAGTATGGGCAAGTATCTAGTTCACTGGGCCCCTCCAGTGCTTTGGAAGCATTGGAGATGGAAGGCAGCTGTATGGAGTCCCCAGCAACAAGCTGCAGAAACTGCTGGAGGGGAGAGTGAATTATTTTGAGCCTGGTGGGCCCATGACACCTCAGGCCATCAGGGCAGAGATGCAACGTACAGATGGACTTATGATCGAGGGGTAGACTTAGCAATAAACACTATTACCCTGGGCATTCATGAGTGTGAACACTGCACACAGCCTCTCCTGCTCTGAAAGACTGTTACAGAAGATGGAGCCCGATATCATGGACTGGATGGACTCAGCAGCTTTATAGGGATTGGTCCATGCACTAAAGGATGATCTCTCTCCCTCTCTGGGTATGTGTGTGGAAGTATATATATACATTTGCTGGTATATTGAAAATGTGGGATCTGAGCATGACGTGAATGGTATGGAATAAGGGGTGGATAATGTCATGGGTTCAGCAGCAGCAGTCATTTTTCTCCTTCTTGGTAGCTGGTGCAGCGCTGTTATTTTGATTTTGGGCCTGGGAACAGCGCTGATAACACCAGTATTTTGGTTACTGCTTAGTGATGTTTTGGTCTGACCAAGGACTTTCTGAGTTTCATGCTCTGCCAGGGAGGAGGGGAAGCCGGGAGGAAGCGGAGACAGGACACCTGACCCAAACTGACCAAAGAGGTTCTTCCATACCACAGCACATCATGCCCTGGATGGAAAAGCAGGGAGCAGAGACCCGGAAGGGTGGGGGTGCACTGCTGTGTCGGGCTTGGTATTGGGCTCAGTGAGCAATTGTATTCTTTCCTTGTATTTGCCTTGTCATTATTATTATTGGTGGTAGCAGTAGTGATTTGTGTTATACTTTAGTTACTAAACTGTTCTTATCTCAACCTCTGGGAGTTGCATTCTTTCAATTCTCCTTCCCATCCCTCCGGGAGTGGGGGGAAGAAAGAGGGGGAAGTGAGTGAGAGAGAGAGACTGTGTGAGTTAGTCTTAAACCACGACACATGAAAACTGAGAGGGTTTCTGCAGGGAAACTGCAGGGTCTCCCTAGAAGCTAAGCTCTTGCCCTGAAACTACTTAAGATGTTTATTCACAGCCCCTCTATTCTTCCCTCAGTAGAAATGCAGTAATTAGTCCATTTCAGTACAAAGCAACAAGTTACACAAGTGCTGAAAGAGCTCTACTTTTCTGTATTCAGAAGTTTCCCACAAAGTTATGCACTGCAGCCATTAGGAACACAGGGAGAGAGATCAACCTTCTTTATGTGCCAGTGACCTCATTATTAAGAGCTAAAAGGAGGAAGCATTCTAAAATGGCCTAAGAAGTTTTAAAGATTGGGGGATCATACAGATGAAGACTGAAATGGATTTATTGTGACACAAGACAAGCCACTTCAAACAGGCACGTTCTGATCACATCATGTTCTGAAAACATCAACTTGAATGGGAGAAGTGAGAAAATAACAGCAGCATTTTCAGAGTTTAAAACCAATTTTTCTGCATGAAGTGAAACTAAACTAGAAATAGCATGAAGCCATGGTTGAAAGAGATAATTTGTAAAGCAACATTACAACTGGTGCAATGAGAGGTTTGGGGATTTTTAGTTAAAAAAAAAAAAAAATTGTTAATGAACAAGTTCCATACATCTGAACACACCTGAAGTAATGCTTTTATTAACATTTCAGCAATTAATCTTGCAACATAAACTAATTGTGACAGACCCAGGTACTTCGCTAAGTCTCTTGTACTTGCTCCAATCCTTTGTTATCAAGATCTGCCACATGACATTGCAGCATCATGGAAACCGTAAGGTTTAAAAATGATGCAAAGATAGTGATCCTAGAGCAAGCTTTCAGTCAGGATGAGGATGACTGCTCGATCACACAAAACCTCCCAGTGTAATGGAAATTAGTCCAGTATGACCACAAAATTAAATACAAATGATCATAGAAACATTACTATTAGCTCAAACAACATTTTCTTAACCTATTTAGGCCAACTTGAGAGTTTCAATGCTAGCAACAAGCCACAGAACAACTACATCAGAATGATGTAGGAGGTTTACTTTACCTACACTTCTCATCCTATTTATGCACTTGAAGAGGTTATTATCTCTACACTTAAGATGGAAAAGCTGAGTAGCTGATAAGAATCAGATTCACTTCATATTCTTGACACATCAGTATTTTACAGATTGCAGTGAAATAATTATATCATTAAAGTTCATGGAATAATCAATTTTAGAACAATGAAAGCAGCAAAGCACATAAACCAGCAAAATCATCCTGTGTTTTTTAAAACAATTTGATAATGAAAGTAAAACTTATAATATATAAGCTGTTCTCTGAAGTGAACAGGAGCTATACGATAGAATTTAGAACCCAGAGATAAAACTACTAGATTTTTACCATATAACACAAGCTTTCTAAATCTGTTAGGTTTAATGGTTGTTGCAGAAAAAAAAAAAAAAAGTACCTAGGAAATGGCCTGGAATCTAAGCAAGAAACACAAAATTAGGGGAGGGAAAGGAGAAAAAAAACATGCATGGAATGTCTTTCACTCAAAATATAAAGTAGTTCCTCTCTTATACAATTTTTTTGGAAGGGACAAGGATTAGAAGATTAACATCAAAGTAATTATATATTCTGCATCTAGACAAAGGGCCTGACCTTAACAGCACTTGTGCTGATTAGCTTGTATGTATAATTGAAACTGAGCGTCAGTATTCTTCAGTCAGTGTCAATAAAATAGATGAAGAAAAACTGCAGGCAATTGAGTTCATTAATCCTGGAATCAGATTGATCATAGGCAAACTGAATAACTTTTCAGTTCTATTCTATACTAGTCCATATGGAAGTAAATGGAAAAGTAATAGATATGAATTAAACATTTTAATTTCATGGTACTAAGCATTCACCCCATCACCCATGAAGCTTATTCCTCATCCCATGGGTTTCAGTTGCAGCAATGCCTACTTAATAAATGAGCTCTAATATTTCAAAATGAAGAAATGTATTCAGCATGTACTTCCCTGTTTTATATATATTCAAACTGTATAATAACAGTCTGCAATACAGAATATAAAGGAAGAGGGCAATTACAACATGTAATTAAAGTTGTCACCAAGAAAAAGTAGTGCTGTTAGCACTAATCCTAGTTTGTAGGACTGATCACAGTGATTTTTCTTTGAGAAATACAGTCTCAGAGCTGGAAAAAGATCCTTAGAAGTTTAGTTTTACGAAAGTCAGTAACCTGTTGCTGCCTCTGAGTAAAATGATGTTTACCTTTTCCATAAAAGATGCAAACACACATATAAACTTAGTTTTCATTTAGAACTACAAACTCAACATTTGAGACTATCAAATGTTATAAATTTGCAGTATTTCTTAGCAGTAATTAAACAGTTTCATTACTATAACCTAATTAATAAGCCATTTACAGTCAGCATCATAACACCACATAAACACCACAATATCGCCACCACCACTGAATCTCCCCAGTACATTATGCACAACAAAATGAGATACTAAAAAGAAAATGTTTTTATCAGTACTGAGGTCAATATTGCTTAATAATTACATGCTTTTACAATTTTCAATTATTTTCCTGTTGTAGTACATGTTAACATATCTTACAAAATTAAGATAAATTCATAAAAGCAAAACTAAATTCCAGAATCTTGCAAAATGAAATCCAGAATTTTTCTAAACATTTTCAAAACCTCACACAGTATTTCTATTTTAAAGTTTTAGATTTTGAAGAAAACAGCTTCTAAATTCGACTAACATTTTAAACCACTCATCATTATTGAATACAAGTAAATGCAACACTTGATTTGAACTCAAAATTATTTTGAGCTTGAAACTACTACAGGCACCCATTGTTGCTAATTTTGTTAGCTATTTCCCATATTGCCACTCACAACACATTTATTTTACTATTGTGGTAACAGAAATGCAAACATACACATTTGGGGGGGGAGGGTGGAGGGGAAGGTAGAGACCCCAATCCTAAAAAACTAGAATTTGTTACTCAGAGGAAAAACTGTGCTAGTTAGGCTTTCTGCAACATTAAATAAATCACAAAATTGTTACAGGAAGTAGCAGGTTTTGATCTGCATGGTTTTTATTTATCACATCCAAGAAACATGATTTGTTTTACTACAGTGTCTAGCAAAGATCAGTAGGGGAATCATTAAAGTGTCCCAACCCACATTAGACTGCAGGTGCAGTAAAGCTGTCATACAGAAGAAAATAGGGAACAATTTCACTTAGCATGATGGTTATCAGTGAACATAAACTACAGCCAACATCACTATTCAGATCCATCTCCTGCTTAACCACCCTTTTTTTCTGGTAAACTTTTCTATGCCTTCAACTTGCCTTGCATCACAGCTAATGAAGCAAAAACATTCCTCTATGTGCAATGGAGAGATCTTGTTGATATAACCCCTCTCCCAGTCCTCCTAGGACAGCACCTTAATTAATTCGACTCTAATTGCAGCTTTTAAATAAAAAATACTTCACTATTTGGTGGGTACTATTGGATGAAGTTTCAAATCAATGCAGCTCATGAGCTACAGGCATGTTTGAAATTAAACTACTTATAAAAGCTTTCAAAAACATTGAAGTTTACATTATCGCAGACAGGATCATGGGGCTTGGAAACAACTGGTTCTCTAAGTAGAAAAACCCATCTTTGAGGTTGTCACAGCAGTCTGGTCACTGCTGAGCTCATCTGGTTTCATCGAAGTTCATTCTTCGTTGAGATGATTGTCACGGGGAAGTCAGGGCCAGTCGCTGGTGACCTGAAGATGTCTAGTTGATGGGCTATAAAAGTGCTACATAGCAGGCAACAGCATTCAATTGAGTTCATTGGCTGTTGTCCCCTAAAATCAAATCCCCTTGAGGGACACATCGGACTTCTACATCTTCCCACATTACCCACCAAGTATATCCGAGTCCCTGAGCAGAAGCAATCCCACGAGTGGGTTTGCCTTTACCCGGAGCAGGAATAACCCAGACTGTCTTCCCAGCAAATTCTTTATGTGCATCGCAGGAACTTTATCCCCTTCTGCAGTATGTAAAAGTTCTGACTGGGCTGGGCCAGCCATGTTGACAGATCCTCTGGGGTTGGCCAACCAGGTGGCTTTTTTTAAATGTGTATCCCAATGTTTGAAAGTCCCACCACCCATTGCTCTCAGTGCAGTTTTTAACAGCCCATTGTACCATTTGATTTTCCCAGAGGCTGGCGCATGGTAGGGGATGTGATATACCTACTCAATGCCATGCTCTTTGGCCCAAGTGTCTATAAGGTTGTTCTGGAAATGAGTCCCATTGTCTGACTCAATTCTGTCTGGGGTGCTGTGTCGCCACAAAATCTGTTTCTCAAGGCCCAGGATAGTGTTCCAGGTAGTGGTGTGGGGCACAAAGTATGTTTCCAGCCATCCGGTGGTTGCTTCCACCGTGGCATTCACATGGGCTTGCCTTGTCAGGTTGGTGGGAGTGTGATATAATCAATCTGCCAGGCCTCCCCATATTTGTACTTCAGCCATCGTCCTCTATACCAAAGAGGCTTTAACCGTTTAGCTTGCTTAATTGCAGCAGTGTTTCACACTTGTGAATAACCTGGGCTCTAGTGTCCATTGTTAAGTCCACCCCTCGATCACGAGCCCATCTATATGTTGCGTCTCTGCCCTGATGGCCTCAAGTGTCATGGGCCCACCAGGCCAAAAATAATTCACCCACATGTTGCCAATCTAAATCCATCGGAGCCACTTCAATCTGAGAAGCTTTATCCACTTGTTGGTTGTTCTGGTGCTCCTCAGTGGCCTGACTCATGGGTACAAGGACTTGGGGGTTTCGGTTGATAAGAAAATGAACATGAGCCAGCAGTATGTGCTCGCAGACCAGAAAGCGAACTGTATCCTGGGCTGCATCTAAAGGAGCGTGACCAGCAGGTCAAGGGAGGGGATCCTGCCCCTCTATTCTGCTCTCGTGAGACCTCACTTGGAGTATTGTGTGCAGTTCTGGTGTCCTCAACATAAAAAGGACATGGAACTGTTGGAACAAGTCCAGAAGAGGGCCACGAGTATGATCAGGGAACTGGAGCACCTCCCGGATGAAGATAGGCTGAGAAAGTTGGGGCTGTTCAACCTGGAGAAGAGAAGGCTGCGTGGAGACCTCCTAGCAGCCTTCCAGTACCTGAAGGGGGCCTATAGGAATGCTGGGGAGGGACAATTCATGAGGGACTGTAGTGAGAGGACAAGAGGTAATGGGTTCAAACTTAAACAGGGGAAGTTTAGACTGGATATGAGGAAGAAATTCTTTACTGTAAGGGTAGTGAGGCACTGGAAGGGGTTACCCAGGGAAGTTGCGAATGCTCCATCCCTGGTGATGTTCAAGGCCAGGTTGGACATAGCCTTAGGTGGCATGGTTTAGTGGGAGGGGTCCCTTCCCCTGGCAGGGGGGTTGGAACTAGATGATCTTAAGGTCCTTTCCAACCCTAACTATTCTATGATTCTATGATTCTACATGAGCATCTACATGGCATACCTTCACCACCAGGTTCTGCACCTGGGCAGCGATATCTTGCCGCAGAGCGGCAGTCCAGATGGGTTTACTTCTGCACTGCCAGTTGCTCTGCTTCCATTGCTGCAGCCACCCCCATAAGGCATTTGTCACCATCCATGAGTCAGTATAAAGTACTGGCCGCTTTTCCCGTTCAGCAATGTCCAAGGCCAGCTGGGTGGCTTTCACCTCGGCAAAATGACTCGATTCAGCCTCTCCTTCAGCAGTTTCTGCAACTTGTCACTGGGGTCTCCATGCATCTTCCTTCCATCCCTGATGCTTCCCCACAATACAGCAGGATCCATCAATAAACAAGGCATATTGCGTTTCACTTTCTGACAGTTCATTATATGGTGGGGCCTCTTCAGCATGCATCACCTCCTCCTCTGGTGATATTCCAAAATCTTTGCCCTCTGGCTTGTCCGTGATGGCTTCTAGAATTCCTGGAAGACTGGGATTTCCTATTAGAGCTCGTTGTGTGATTAGTGCAGGCCACTTACTCTATGTAGCATCAGCTGCATGATGTGTAGAGGAGACACTGCCTTTGAACATTCAGCCTGGAAAGGGCAGCCAGGGTGCCAGGAGGAGCTGTGCTACAGTGCAAATCACTTCTGAAGCAGCTCGAACCCCTTCATAGGCTGCCAGTATCTCTTTTTCAGTTGAGGTATAGCTGGCCTCAGATCCTCTGTATCCCTGACTCCAAAGGCCGAGGGGTCGACCTCGAGTCTCCCCTGGAGCTTTCTGCCAGAGGCTCCAGGTAGGACCATTCTCCCCAGCTGCAGTGTGGAGTACATTTTAACATCTGGTCCAGTCTGGACTGGTCCGAGGGCTACTGTATGAGCTGCCTCTCGTTTAATTTGCTCAAAGGGTTGTTGTTGCTCAGGGCCCCATTTAAAATCATTTTTCTTCCCAGTCATGTGATAGAGATGGCTTACAATCAAACTGTAATTTTGGACGTGCATTCTCCAGAACTCCCCAAACACCTAAGAAAGCTTGTGTTTCTTTCCTATTAGCCGGTGGAGACATTGCTGTTACTTGTTGGTCACATCTGTGGGGATCTTGCGATGTCCATCCTTTATTCCCAAAAATTGAATCTGCTGTGCAAGTCCCTTGACCTTACTCCATTTTATGGCAAAACTGGCTTTTAGCAGGATTTGGATTATTTTCCTCCATTTCTCAAAAACTTCTTCCACTGCATCACCCCACACAATGTCATCTATGTATTGCAGGTGTTCTGGGGCTTGCCCCTGTTCCAGTGTAGTCTGGATCAATCCATGGCAGATGGTAGGGCTGTGTTTCCACCCCAGGGGCAGTCGGTTCGAAGTGTACTGGACACCCCCCCAAGTAAAAGCGAACTGTGGCATACCACTTGGTGGCCTTTGACTCCAGTTCATACTGAAGTTTTAGCATGTCCGGTACGGCAGCACACACTGGTGATGTGACTTCATTCAGGCCACGATAGTCTACTGTTAGTCTCCACTCTCCGTTAGAGTTTTGCACTGGCCATACGGGGCTATTAAAGGGTGAGCAGGTCCTGCTGATTGCTCCTTGGTTCTCCAGTCTACGGATCAGCCTATGGATGGGAATCAGGGCGTCTTGGCTGGTGCGCCAGTGCAGGGTTGTGGTCGTGACTGGCACTTGCTGTTCTTTGATCTTCAGCAACCCGACAACAAGAAGGATCCTCTGAGAAACCAGGCAAGGTGGACAGCTGCTCAATTTCCTCTGTCTCCAAAGCAGCAATACAAAAAGCCCATCGGTACCCTTTTGGGTCTTTGATGTACCCACTCCTGAGGTAGTCTATGCCGAGGATGCGTGGAGCCCCTGGACCAGTCACAATGGGATGCATTTTGCCACTTCTTCCCAGTCAGGCTGATTTTAGCCTCCAGTACAGTCAACTCTTGGGATCCTCCTGTCATTCCAGAATTATAAATGGGTTCCACCCCTTGACAGCTTGATGGCGTCAGAGTACACTGTGCACCGGTATGTACTAGAGCCTTATACTTCTGTGGGACTGATGTGCCAGGCCATCTGACCAACACAGTCCAGTAGACCTGATTGTCCCTCACCTCCACCTGGCTGGAGGCAGGGCCCTGCTAATAGTCATCACAATATTGGTCACTTATGTCTTGTTGAAAGGGATTAGTCCTCTTTATCACAGGAGCTGGAGTAAACTCAGCTCTTCCACTCCATCTGGGAACCTGCTCACCAGAGACTGAAGTTGCAGCTCTTATGGGATGATCACCTTTGACTTTTGTTGTCCTCTTGAATTCACGCACCCGTTCCTCCAGAGCTGAGGTAGGTTTTCCATCCCACTTTCTCACATATTCTCGGTGATCCCGTAAGTAAAACAGTAGCGTGGCCCATGACGTTTACCTCCTATATCTTCTCTCTCTCAAGCAGTGGGATGCCTTTTGTTACTAGCTGAGATGTGGGCTGGTACATGTGGGGAGCTGGATAGATCAAATAGGTCATCTCTCAATTGTTCAAACTCCTGGGACAGTTTTTCTACAGCTGAAATGATGGAAGGGGTGAGATTGTCTTCGAACTCATGGAGTTGACTAATTATTTCATCCACTGTTGGGTGTGCTACGTCATGTCAGATTATTGCTGCCAATGAGTGGACATACGATGATGGTGCATTCCGTGTAAGTTTCTGCTACATGGGTGGTGTACATTCAATTTCATCTGGATTTACGGATGCATTCCCAACATCCAGCCTGCGATGGATCATCTCTGCAATGGCTGATTCCCTCAGAGACTAGATGCCTTTCTCTAGCATGGTCCACTTGGCCGAATGACTCGTAACATCGTCCTTGTATGGAAACTTTTCTTTCACAGCTGCCAAGAGCTGCCTCCAAAGGCTGAGGGACCGTTTCTCTTTTGCAATTCCTTTTATCAGTTCCCCCCTCCCTAGCAAGTGATCCCAGCTGCCTAGCTTCCCTGCCTTCTAGTTCGTGACAGTCTGCCGCTTTGTCCCAGCATCAGAGCAACCAGGTGATGATGTGCTCCCCTGGATGACGGGTGAAATCTTTTCACATATTCTATAGCTTGGTTGAGGTCTGGGGTCGAGAAGCCACCTCTTCTTCTTCCTCTTCCTCTGATCCACATAATAATAATTCTTGTACAGATGCTGTCCCCGGTAGTAAGGGCATTGTTTCTTCATCTTTCTTCATTGTACGGGTTGCTTTTTGTGCCTCTTTTTTGCTTTTCCCTTTGCTTACAGGGGCAACCGATACTGGCACGAATTGGTCCTTTCATTTAGCTGCAGTGATTATCACTGTGGTTGGAGTGGCTGCAGTATCTGTTGTCAGGGTTGGTGCAACCGCCACTCTGCTTGGGGGTTGAGTGGCACCAGCAGCTGCGCGGTCTGTTGCTGTCAGAGTTTGAGTAGCTGCTGTACTTGTCATTGGGGCTAGTGTAGCTGCTCTGCTTGTTGCTGGGGCTGGTGTAGTCGCTGTGCTTGGAGTTGGAGTAGCTGCACTTTCTATTGTAGTCAGAGTTTGAGTAGCTGCTGTACTTGTCGCTGGGGTTGGTGTAGTTGCTCTACTTGGAGTTGGAGTAGCTGTGTTGTCTGTTGTAAGCAGAGTTTGAGTAGCTGCTTTACTTGTCACTGGGGTTGGTGTAGCTTCTGTACTTGGAGTTGGAGTAGCTGAATTGCCTGTTGCTTTGCCATCAGATCCAGAGGCATCTTCTTCCCTTTGAAGGTGCTGCAGAGTGTTGAACAGGGCTCTGGAAGTATAGGCCAAGCCCCAGCATGTTGCCATGACTTGTCCTTCTCTGGTATGACCAGGATGACAACACACCCTATTTACGTATTTTACTAGTTTTTCTGGATTTTGCACTTGTTCAGTGATGAAATTCCAAAGCGTTGGAGGGGCCCACTGGCCTAGATACTCGCCCATACTATCCCACACACCATGCCACTCATGACTGTCCAGCCTCGGGGAAAATCTCTTCGTCTTCCTATATCGTCGTTGAACCCTAGCCAGGACTAAAACCAACTCTGCTTAACTTTCGAGATCAGATGAAATGGTCATGGGTAAAACACACTTTGCATGTGTGCCAATATGGTGATCCCCATCACAATCATCAGGCAGGACACAAGGGTATCCTAAGGCCATTCAAAACCTTCAGTACTCTCAAATGATGCTGTAAATAATCTGGTGGGGGAGCTGGGAGCGTAAGGGAATGTCTCCTTCACGGGTTGACCACCTGAGGAGGGGAAAAATGATGTGAAATTGCTTAACACTTCCATTATATATCTCCCAAAGTATAGAGGTGATGACCACACTGGGAACATAAGACAGAGCAGTTTCATGACAGAATCAAAGAATAGAATCATAAAATAGTTAAGGTTGGAAAGGACCCTAAGATCATCTAGTTCCAATCCCCCTGCCATGGGCTGGGACACCTCCCAGTAAACCATGTCAACCAAGGCCCTGTCCAACCTGGCCTTGAACACCACCAGCAATGGAGCATTCACAACTTCCCTGGGCAACCCATTCCAGTGATTCACCACCCTTACAGTAACAAACTTGCTCCTTATATCCAATCTAAATTTCCCCTGTTTAAGTTTAACCCGTTACCCCTTGTCTTATCACTACAGTCCCTCATGAAGAGTCCCTCCCCACCATCCCTATAGCCACCCTTCAGATATTGGAAGGCTACTACGAGGTCTCCACGCAGCCTTCTCTTCTCCAGGCTGAACACCTCCAACTTTCTCAGCCTATCTTCATATGGGAGGTGCAAAAGTCCCCTGATCATCCTCATGGCCCTCTTCTGGACTTGTTCCAACAGTTCCATGTCCTTTTTATGTTGAGGGCACCAGAACTGCACACTATACTCCAAGTGAAGTCTCACAAGAGCAGAGTAGAGGGGCAAAATCACCTCCCTCGACCTCAAGCAGGTCACGCTGCTTTTGATGCAGCCCAGGATATGGTTGGCTTTCTGGTCTGCGAGCGCACACTGCCGGCTCATGTTCATTTTCTCATCAACCAACACCCCCAAGTCCTTCTCTGCCGGGTTGCTCTGAATCTCTTCTCTGCCCTACCTCTAGCTTTGCCTGGGATTGCTCCCACCCAGGTGGAGGACCTTGCACTTGGCATGGTTAAACTTCATCAGGTTGGCATCAGCCCACCTCACAAGCATGTCAAGGTCCTTCTGGATGGCATTTCTCCCCTCCAGCATATCAACCCAACCACGCAGCTTGGTGTCATCAGCAAACTTACACTCAATCCCACTGTCCATATCACCAACTAAGATGTTTAACAAGATCGGTCCCAACACCGATCCCTGAGGGACACCATTCGTTACTGGTCTCCAGATGGACATTGAGCCATTGAGCACAAATCTGCGTGTGGCCATCCAGCCAGTTTATCCACCGAGTGGTCCACCTATCAAATCGATGTCTCTCCAACTTAGAGACAAGGACGTTGTGTGGGACAGTGACGAACACTTTGCACAAGTCGAGGTAGATGACACCAACTGCTCTACCACTGTCCATCAGTTCCGTAGCCCCATCATAGTAGGCCACCAGATTAGTCACGCAGGTTTCCCCTTAGTGAAGCCATGCTGGGAGTCACCAACCACCTTGTTGTTTATTATGTGCCTTAGCATGCCTTCCAGGAGAATCTGCTCCAAGACTTTACCAGGATCAGAGGTGAGACTGACTGGTCTGTAGTTCCCCAGCTCATCCATTTTCCCCTTCTTGAAAATGGGGGTTATATTTTCCTTTTTCCAGTCATCGGGAACTTCACCTGACCTCCATGACTTTTCAAATATGATGGACAGTGGCTTAGCAACTTCATTTGCCATGTCCTTCAGGACCCATGGGATCTGTGCAGGATCTGTAGGAGAGGATCTGGTTCAAGACCATCTTAGGAACCTGAACGTGTACAAGTCCATGAGACCTGATGAAATCCATCCATGGGTCTGAAAAGCAGTTACATGCAAATAAAAATGGTAGCACATAAAGGAATGCTTTCTTCACACATGGCACTGCAAACAATGCCATTTCCTATTTTGTTGTAACACACACTGTTGTCTCCCATACGGTGTAACAGTACAGAACTGTTTTGTTACTTTCCTAACACTGTTTCTCATTGCCATTCCCAGGTTTTCTTACTTTTGTTTGGCCAGGAGTTACGTTAGTGGTATCAACATGCAGTAGCACAAGAAAAAAAATGATTTTTGTAGCAACAAAGGCCCAAACATGTTGAAACTTAGCCTTTAGTATTTCAAATTCAAGTAAACAGCAGGAAACATTTTCCAAGTCAGAAACTGCCAAAATACAATGCTTTCTCATTTAAGCATCTCTTCATATGACTGCAGAGGAGGCTCATCAGACTGCACGGAGGCTACACTGTGAAAATCATATTGCTCTCAAGAGGGCTAGAGCTCCATGACTAGATTAAATGCCTCTTACACTGATTAAAATTAGCATTTAAAATGTACACACAGGGAGCATTTTCTGAAAATTAATGGTTAGATTGAAGGCATTGTCTTGATCTGCATTTCAAAGTTGCACTGATGAGTTTGCACAAGGTCAATTCAAATCACATATACTGCTCAGCAGATTTTGACTTCATCAGAAGTTTTTACATTGACAGGTTTCCCCACAGAAGTATTATTTTGTGTTACTAGTTTATGGGATTTTACAGGTTCTAACAGCATTTGCCCCCTCTACACTAGTGGGATTTCGGGGTTTGGCTCCAATTTCTTCTGCAGCTATAGTTGTCTACTTAAAATGGTCCAACCAGCGCTTAGCATTGCTCTGGCTGCTAAAAGGCAATTAAATTGCTTACAAACTCTTCCCAACACACCTAGAATTTGTGCTGAGTTCAAGATTTGTAAATTTACATTGTCTGGCCCTACGTTTAAGAAAGTTCTATATTACTTGTGTAGTTTAAAAGTTCATAGTTTAGAACCTGCCTTTGAAGCTTGCCAAAAGGCATACTACAGTACATCTACAAACACACTCCACCTGTGCTTTCAGTAGTAGAGGCACGGTTACAGAAACAGAACTTGTATAGCACAGGACTTGTTCCCAAACAGGGATGAAATTGCATTGTAGAAGCTACATGAGTCTACTGGCTAAAAAAGTGAAACAAGTGTTCTGCAATTGGTACAGCACAGGGCATAGTGAGCCTGCTGCTCTCATAACTTCCTCATTCTCTGGCAAATTCCAAAATATCCCTTTATCAACGAGATTCTTGACAAGAGACAATAAAATAAGAAAATTGCCCAGGATCATTTTATGACTGCGGAGTGGCCATATGTTCTCCATTTGAAGATTTGTATTCATGTGACAATATTGCTTTCAATTACAATATTATATTAATTTTTACTTTTACCTTTCTGAACAGTAATAAGAATTACTTCCTTCCCCCTATGATGTCTATTTTGGCTAATGCACAAACAACAAATCAGTAGGGGGTTAAGGAATGGAGAGAAAGTTCGAGCAAAATGCAATAACATGAAGTGTTCTGCAAGATCTTACAAGTATGAATCAATTCATGCAATACCCTGATGAGAAAGAGACCTGTTATCCCATTTTATGGGAATCTGAGTTAGAAATTAAGTGGCTTGCCTGAAGCCAGAACTGTCAGATTTAGGGATTTGTCAGAGATCCTGGTTCCTATTTTCTTCCATTTACTATTCTGATTTATGTTATAACTGCAAAAGGGAGATGTAGCCTGTCTTAAGAAATGGTATGAAAGAAAAGCTAAAATAAAATCTTATGTCAGACTATAACAGACTATAAAGTATCAACCTAGATTTTGGTAGTAATTTTTTTTTATTTTTTTTAAGAGTAAAAAACAAAGCCTTTGTCAAATAGGTATATTCAGTGTAAAAATGCCTTAAAATCAGATCGGATTGACATACTTAAAGAGTAGAAAAATGTGTGCAAAATGGAAATTTGGTTAAAATCTTTCAGGTTCTGAGAAAGCAGTGTTGGACATTTCTTGAAGAATACTTCAGGCATCACTCAGCGTTTGTTGTACGTAATCAACAATGTCACTCATACCCGATGCCAGCAGAGAACTAGCATGCAAGCACCCTGGGAAGATTGCAATTGGCTTTCTTTGAACCATGTTTCCTCTTCAGGAAAGCAGTGACAAGGATCAGAGCATCTATTTTGCAGTATGTTTTTACAGCTTCTAAATTACCTTTAAATAAGTGAATAATTCGGTTTCATGAAGCAACACAGCAACACTAAGTTCCCAGGCTCCCATTAAATGACTTTTACAGATTTGAGAAAGCAAGTAAAAAAAAACCCCAAAAAGTTATTTTACTGTCCCATTAGTACTAAACACATTATGCGTCAGCAGAATGACCTCATTCTATTCCCATTTTATTTCCCTCCTCTTCTCTACTTTCACTCTTGTTTTTGTCTGATAGACTAGAGAACTCCTAGAAGTCATAGCCTGGAGATGCCTTACAGAAATCAGAAGTCATTTTTCCAAGTTTTTCCACTTCATTGGCCCAAATTTCTGCTAAGTTTACCTAGTATTTTTAGATACCAGCCCCCAAACACTTTTTATCAGTAAAAGCCGCTATTCAATACATCTTACCTTATGGAGGCTTCTCTTTGACTTGTTTCTAGCCTCAGAGCTTACTCTTCATGGTCAGATCACTATTTTCTTGCTTATTATAATTGCTCTCAGAAGGGAGAAGGATATGCCCAAATACGAACAGAGCAGCGTTATCGCTTCAGTTAAAAGATCAAGAGGAAAAAAGAAGTTGCCCATATACAGAGAGAAAAAATAAAGCATCATACAAATAAGAGGAAATAGAGTCAGTTAAAAGGAGAGAGCAAAACTAGAAATCAAACACTCCTGCTGTATTGTTCCTTCATAGCATCCATGTCAGGCAGAGAACTTGTTGATAGTCCTGGAATTAATTTCATACTTTTTTTCCAAATAATTTTATCTTTCTTTCATTAAAAAAAAAGCATGTGTTCTGCAATGCTTGTCATCCTGAAAGTACTTTCTTTTATCAAACACTTCAGACTACTATCTTTGATGTCCTTCTTTGCATCTCTTCATCCTGCTATAACTGAAATGGTGCCTTCTCAAGCTGACCAGCGGAATGCCAATGGCCACATCACATGATCCACGATTAACATGGAGATTGCAGCAACTGACATGATAGAATAAAGTCCCAACTCACTACCATCATGGAAAAAAAAAAAAAACCACCAGGATCTGCCTTTCCTAAAGCACACAAGTTTGTCTTTCAATTAAGAAATAAAAGAAGCTGGAGTGTTCTGGGTTGTTTTTGTAGCTGCTGAGCCTCCAACTCCAACTCTCTTCCCAAAGGCAAAGCAAAAGCTTACTAATATAAGTTATGGTTACTAACTGCTTGAGGAATCATTTAACTGAAAGCAAAACAGCCTTAATAAACTCAGAAGCATGACACACTGGAGACTGAACAGCCTTCCAAGAACAGGAAATGGGTGATCCATTTTGCATTTTTAATGTACATTCTGAAGTAATCATTAGGAGCTTTTTGTTGAATCTTGCAAAGAAAGTAGTTATTGATATGAACAGCTCTGTGAAAAAAAAATGTTAAGAGCCTGCTTAAGCTCTATAAACATGAGCAAAAAAGGGATTTTCTTCCATGAAACTAAAAATGTCTTTATTCCTCTACATGGGAGAACTTCCAAGAAACTGGGTGTTACAGAGACTACTTTCAACTGCCATAACAGTAAAATACTTTTGAAATTTCTGCTTCAAATCTGAATTTCTTGAAATTGGATTCCCCTGTCAATTCACAGAAAGTCAGATTAAAGTTATTGAGATACGATTCTATGATTCTATAACGTAGGCATTCTAGAAACTATAATCTGCTCCAAGGAAATTGGCAGATGTTGAATTATGTATTTAAGGAATAGCACCAAATATTGTTGAAAACAGCATCTGCCTGTACTTCGCATAGTGCAGACTCCATTCCAACACCAGCTTCTCATGCATTTAGTGTTATGCTTCAGCAGCAATTGGAAAATAAGTTTTCAAGAATTGTGTCTTTCAAGCACAGGTTTCCCTGAACTTCCAAGTCAGCATGCTTCGTAACTGAAATAAAACTTCCATTCTTTCATTTGTCAGCAGAGGAAACATTTTTAGTCACATCAGTGATATGAAGGCAGGCAAAAATTCCACAAAGCTGCAGATAATCTCATATATAAATATAGTAATGGACCAATTATTATAACATTATTTAACTGAAAGGAGCAAAAGCAACAGAGCTACTTAAAAAGTCCTGAAATCACTGTAGAGACCAAGATGACAGTATTTTTCACAACTTTTGGTTTGTTTGTTATTTTGGGGGGTTTTTAACATTCTTTTTTTTCAGATTTTTTTCTTTTAGCGGTGGCAGAGGTTGAGGCGCAGTCGAGTGTAGTAGTCATTAAAGAAAATTCATGACAGACAAACCTAAAAGTTCAGCAGAACATAGAGGCTAAGACAGGATTAAAATACTTTTATTTTGAAGTATAAAAATATTACATTGTCTAGGCACAAAAGATGATGTTAGAAGTTATCTAACACTCAAATTAATATATCCAGGCCATGTGAATTTGGCTCAGGAAACCTCCAGATGCACTAACCAGCACTGACTGATAACACTTAAAATTCTGATATGATGAAGCATTATTCCTTACTTGCAGAGATTAAAAATATTTTAAGTAATATTTCCCTGTACCATAACTGTTATTAGTGCTGCTTTAAGGCAGGAAAGCTAGGAAAGCTTTCCTTTAACTAGGAAAGCTTATGAAGTGTGACAAAACATAAGATCAATATGAAGATCACTCTTCAAGAGAGAGCAATCAATATACAGCATGCAAAAGAACTTGCTTTTTATTTCTAGAGCATCTTACATTCATCTCTGCAGGGAAATGTGCTCAAGCACAAACAAAAACAAGTCCCTTTTTATATATTGTTTTGAAAGAAGCAGTTAAGTCATTCCTCTCTTTATTTTCATAAAGTAAATCAGCATCATCTTCAGCCTGTGTGCTGTTTATATCATAAGCCATGCACGCAACATAATCACAAGGATGAATGCTTTGTTCCAGTAACATCTGTAAGTGCTTCCTCTCCTCAGCTTGATCCTAGCTCCAAACTACAGACTTTTGTGTCATTACCATGGTGATTTTGAGTCATAAGTTTAAAACCTTACTTTTCATGGTGAAATCACAAGTTTTACACAGATCCTTCAATATCCCCATATCGCAAAGATTTTTTCCAAATGTTTTCAAGTGGATTTTAAATAAATAGTGTATATGTTCTAAATAACAAATTCTTTTTATCCTCAAAAATTCATGATCTAGGATTGCAGAGAACCCAACCTTCTTTTAAAGACATAATTATTCCACTATTTTGCCTCAAAATTAATCAAAATTGAATCACAGTCATGAGGAATTCAGATGTCTTTGCTGAGACTGAAATAGCAAGCCAGCTTCTTTTATATTATACTAGTACCTGAAAATTCCATTGCTGAAATAATCCTAAACCTACTTCTAAGAATGGTTCTACATACAAAGCAGCTGTACAACAACTTTCTTTACTTCAACATAGCTGGGTCAGAGATGTTGTAGTTCAGCAGTCACCAAGAACTATCACACAGACTGCGGAGAAGAGGAATAAAGGAGAATGGAAGGAGACAAAAAGCAAGACCGTAGGGTTAACGCCATTTTTTCTGTATAAATATTGTTTTTACCACTGAGGCACAGGTAGTTCTAGAAAAACACGAAAAAAGACAGTATGTATCAAGTTGCATTCACTTTAGGAAATTCAGTGCTGCACACTATAAAGTCTTTCTTACACAGTCTTTCCTGTAACTGAGCAGAGACTACTTGAAGAGCCTCAAAAGGCATCAGTCCAGGAAGTCTCTCTAGCACAGATCTTGTAGATGCTTTTGAAACTCACATAATAGCACAAACTTACATATATGTCTTCACAACACCCTGCTTCCCATTTATTTAATCTCACAAGGTCTACCTGTTAATTTTGATCACATTAAAGGATAAGCAGTTACATAAAGAATGAACACTTAAGAACACTGTACAGAAGACAAATCACAAACAGATACACAAACTACTCTTCAATTAAGGAGAATTACATACTGTGCTGACAGAATGTGCCAAATGCAGACTATATCATTATCATCAAAACAATCAAGGACATTATGCCTTTCACTTCCAATTTTTCTTGTACTGGATTAGTCTTTTTAACCCTGAAAGATTTGGGTTTTATTCAAATAGACTATATCCACGCCTAATACCTCCAAGCTCTAGAAATACTTCTTCTGTTAGGAATCCATTAATCTAACAAGCTTTCGCCGTGGAGTCATATACATTTGCATGTTGTTTACTACTAACCACCACTTCAGGCCACTGATGTTACAGAAGGCTCTTATTTTTGCTCACAAAAATCAATCTGCTGTGTAATTTGCTGACAACTGCAAGAGCAAACTACTCTGCATGTGTTGTGATAGTCAGTACTTGTTATTTAACCAACGTGATATACATGCCCACAATTTCTCTGCCATTCTCTGTTGCTAGATTAACTTATACAAGATCTTTAATATCTTTATTAGCATATGAAGATAGGCTGAGAAAGTTGGGGCTCTTCAGCCTGGAGAAGAGAAGGGTGCATGGAGACCTCCTAGCAGCCTTCCAGTGTCTGAAGGGGGGCTATAGGGATGGTGGGGAGGGACTCTTCATGAGGGACTGTAGTGATAAGACAAGGGGTAACAGGTTAAACTTAAACAGGGGAAGTTTAGATTGGCTATAAGGAGCAAGTTTGTTACTGTAAGGGTGGTGAATCACTGGAATGGGTTGCCCAGGGAAGTTGTGAATGCTCCATCGCTGGTGGTGTTCAAGGCCAGGTTGGACAGGGCCTTGGTTGACATGGTTTAGTGAGAGGTGTCCCTGCCCCTGGCAGGGGGGTTGGAACTAGATGATCTTAAGGTCCTTTCCAACCCTAACTATTCTATGATTCTATTTTCTAAATGGACATGCATCTCTTCATACAAATTATTAATACAGGAAAACCAAATCCATGTTCTTATTCCTGCATATAAATTAAAGCAATCATAGGACATGTGTGAAACATTTCAGTAGAATGTCAAAAATCAGTGATGAAAAGTTTCCCATATGACTGCTTTAATTATTTACAATCTACTGAAGTTTTTGATCTGAAAAAGGTACACTTTCCCTGAGAGGTGATTCATACATTGAAGCACATTCAACAGGACTGTATTTGCTTCTTAGTACTGAAATACAAATAGTACTTCGTTTCCTCTAAAAATACCTGTGAAAAAATCTTTGAGGGACTTCCCTTGAAATAAAATAAACATGGAGATAACTGGAATTAGTCTGGGCTTTGCGCTGGGAACTTAAATCATGGCTGGAAAAAATTGCTCGAAGAACCTCAAATGGGAAGAGGCTTGCTAGATAGATGCCCATTATTTAGTGTAATCTTAGTCCAAATGTTTATGAAGGTTTTGTCTCCAATGCCTCAGATTATGCAGTACTAAGTGACTATGAAGAGTACCCTCAGTAGTTTCTCACTACACCATATTGATTTACTCCTAAACACACTTTTTTATTTATTGATTACATAGACTGATACAATAACTGAGAAAGTCTGTAATTTTGATGAAAATCAGAAATTGTTTAGGGCAAAAAAAATCCAAAGTAACCATAATGTATAAATGAAGATTTGTGGTTTAGATATTATCAACTTGGTGGCAAAACATAAAAAAGATGGACTGCTAACAAGGGACATCTAAACTCTCCCAGATTTCACAACAGACATTAAGGCTGAAAAGAATTATCTGTTCCGTAAGTTGATGCACAACACTAAAAACAAATTAAAATATATTCCAGATGTATTAGCATTTTAGACCAAAATCATAACTTTTTTATTGATACCACATGCTTGAAAAAGGAAAAGTCTTAAGACCTATTTATAGTGGCTAACTCTACTATACTGAAGAAAATACAGAGTCTTGTGCACATACTGAGTTATAAAAATATATTTAGAGGTAGAATGATCTTTGGGTAACATGGATAGATGAGACTGTGGTACACAGCCAGCATTACCAAGTTCCTAGAAATGTTCATGAGACAACCAGACAGACAGGGGTCTGGTCTCATCAAGATTTCCAATTTTCACACAAATACCATCTTCACCAGTGGGTCATTTTTTAAGGAAGTCTATTACATTAAATCCTTCCATGGAGTATAAATTAGAATAATTTCTAGCAAGCCATTATATTTCCACAAACTGCAGGAATTTGCACTTCAACTGTATTCCACTTTCTAGCTAGCATCTACAGTGTTCTATGAAGAAATCAGGGTTAACTGCACTCACAAGTACCATTTAGATACTTCCACTTCAATAATCACACAAAAATAGTAGGGAATATCAAGTTTTAAGTGTCCTTATCAAACAAGATAAAGTAAGAATAAGCAGTAAGCTGATATATTGTCAACAGTAGAATTTCCTTATTCACTTGCTAAAAGTAACCATGGCCATAATTATCCGATACACATGAAAAAGTAAATGCTTATAGTATTTATGCACTTAGCCAGCAGTATGCAGAAATCAATTCCTCTCTACAAGCTTCAGACATGATTTTCTTCAATGCACCATCAGACAATTGAATTTCAGATGCATGCAATGCATCTGAAACAGTTAAAAAAAATTAAAGAAATTAGTGCACTGAAAAATATTCATCCTATATCTTTCCACCAAAAATCCAATAATACTATGTCAGACATTTTTTTTTTTTTTAAATGAAGTACAAGCAATAGATCTTGAGAGTCCAGATTGCCTCAAGTACAGAATGGGTAAAAGCCATGTTGAGTAAAGTGGAAACCCCTAAAACCTAAATTGCTAAGGAGAGACCTATGACTAAAGAAGTAAGATTTATGTCACCTTCAAGTACACATTATACAGTCCTTGCTATAGTCTAACACAGGTATACACCCAAGATACTGCACTAACTTACCTCCCATGCCGACAACAAGAGTTGTGGTAGCACAGATCTCACATGGTCTATTCCGTACCTGCGCTTCCCAGAGTACATGCTCTGAGCACTGCTGTTCCATGGCAATTCTTCAGCAGCAGTACAAAGCTACTTCAAGGCTGAATGCAGGTCTCATAATATGACATTAGTGTTTCACAGCCCTACTGCAACACACTTCAGTGGTATTAAGCATGCGTACAGTCCCACTTCTAACCTAGGTCACCTATTGTCTTAATTGAAGCCAACTTCTCCAAAAAGACTGTACTTTGAAGTTGCATCTCCCCTCACCTGAACATGAAAAACACCACCCCAAACCTTCACCAAAAATAAGCCCTCAGTTAACCTAGCTCTGCTAAAAAATTTCTGAAAACTTTTTTTTATCACATTGCCTATAAAGGTGAGAAGGGTCTGATTCATATGGCTAAAACCAGTTCTGAAGCAGTGTGAATCAAGGCAGATCAAGCCCTGAAGCAATTTAAGCACCCTGTGTTCTGTTTTCTGGAATGCATACAATTACAATAATGTCTGTTAGAGCCTGATCAAAATTCGTCAGATAGAATAAACTCACAGTACTACAATTTAGAAAAGTTTTAGCTAAGGTCTTGGTTAAACTTCTAGGGTTTTTTGGGTTGTTTTGTTGTTAGTTTTTAATTTTTTGGTTTTGGGTTTTTCTTTTAATCCTGAAATTGGAGACAATGCCTTTAATCACTTAAACAGGACAATGATCTTCAAAATGCCCCACCTGATCTTACAGAAAAATACATTGACACAGATGAAAGTATATGCTACTAAAATCTACTTGAAAGACCTGACATTTCAAGAGCTTTCAGAGGTTTCTCACAGTTTATATATAAAAGGACCCAAATATTGAGCATGACAATTTATCATTCACATGCAACAATGTCACAGGATTCACCAAAATCCTTTTGATAAAATCCACTTACTTATATTCTAATCACCACTGAGAAAATCTGAGATACAAATGCAAAACTTTCAGGTTTCCAGTGAGATTTAACTGGCTGAACCATCTGTTCAAGACGTTATTATTGCTATAGCTTCACAGTGTAACTTGTGACCCACTCTTAGGGAAAAGAGAAAACATGTAAATGTTTCTGTCAGGTGAGCAAGATTCTGTTATTTTCAACTAGACATTTTAATTGCTGAGCAATTAAACAGACAGTGTAACAAAGGCAGCAAAATCAAGACATAATTGTGATATATTAATGTCACAGAAAGAGAATATTAACTTAATGATTTATTCATTTTGGTCAGACTTGAAACACATTTACCCGATATACAGAGAATCCAAGCTACCCTTATGCTACTGAATGCAATCAAAAGCTTGCTTTTGTTTCTTCTATTAACAATAGCTTTTAAAGTTGGTCCTTAAAATGGGTACCTTTTCCTAAAAGACTTTTTAAAAATATGAAAGACGAGGAAAACAAAATTCAGTTAAATAAATACTATGTAAAATATCTATTGACCCTGAAATAAATAAGGATTAACTAAAAGTCCAACATCCTGCCAAATAAACAGTAAATAACCAAGATTTTAGAGGCAGAACATTAGCTATCTGCTCGGGTTGGGCTGGGTATCAGTCATTGGGTGGTGAGCAGCTGTATTCTCTTCCCTTGCTATTTCCCTAATCATTATTATTATTGGTGGTAGCAGCAGTGGTTTGTGTTATACCTTAGTTACTGGACTGTTCTTACTTCAGCCCGTGTGAGTTACATTCTTTCACTTCTCCTCCCCATCCCTCTGGGAGTAGGGGGAAGAAGGGGTGGAGTGAGCAAGCAGCTGCGTGGTTCTGGGTTCCTGGCTGGGCTTAAACCACGACAGTTCATTGTGGCATCCAACTTGGGCATGAAGTGTCGGGATAATGATGGATCTGACCAGAGAGTGTCTAATTGTACTTGTGATAAGCGTTCATTGTTTTGGATTAATAGTCACTTGTCACAGCGCAGATTTATTGGCTCTCAAAGTTGTTGATCTTGATCTTAGAGTTTCAGCATGTTGTAGCTCACTTACAGACTTTATTTGCGGTGTTAGTATTTAACAGCTGGGGGGCCTGGGCTAAGATTCTTGTTTCACTGTACTTTATGGTAATGACAAGTAATACAATAGACTCATTCATCATGAAACTGCTCTGTCTTATGTTCCCAGTGTGGTCATCACCTCTATACTTTGGGAGATATATAATGGAAGTGTTAAGCAATTTCACATCATTTTTCCCCTCCTCAGGTGGTCAACCCGTGAAGGAGACATTCCCTTACGCTCCCAGCTCCCCCACCAGATTATTTACAGCATCATTTGAGAGTACTGAAGGTTTTGAATGGCCTTAGGATACCCTTGTGTCCTGCCTGATGATTGTGATGGGGATCACCATATTGGCACACATGCAAAGTGTGTTTTACCCATGACCATTTCATCTGATCTCGAAAGTTAAGCAGAGTTGGTTTTAGTCCTGGCTAGGGTTCAACGACGATATAGGAAGACGAAGAGATTTTCCCCGAGGCTGGACAGTCATGAGTGGCATGGTGTGTGGGATAGTATGGGCGAGTATCTAGGCCAGTGGGCCCCTCCAACGCTTTGGAATTTCATCACTGAACAAGTGCAAAATCCAGAAAAACTAGTAAAATACGTAAATAGGGTGTGTTGTCATCCTGGTCATACCAGAGAAGGACAAGTCATGGCAACATGCTGGGGCTTGGCCTATACTTCCAGAGCCCTGTTCAACACTCTGCAGCACCTTCAAAGGGAAGAAGATGCCTCTGGATCTGATGGCAAAGCAACAGACAATTCAGCTACTCCAACTCCAAGTACAGAAGCTACACCAACCCCAGTGACAAGTAAAGCAGCTACTCAAACTCTGCTTACAACAGACAACACAGCTACTCCAACTCCAAGTAGAGCAACTACACCAACCCCAGCGACAAGTACAGCAGCTACTCAAACTCTGACTACAATAGAAAGTGCAGCTACTCCAACTCCAAGCACAGCGACTACACCAGCCCCAGCAACAAGCAGAGCAGCTACACTAGCCCCAATGACAAGTACAGCAGCTACTCAAACTCTGACAGCAACAGACCGCGCAGCTGCTGGTGCCACTCAACCCCCAAGCAGAGTGGCGGTTGCACCAACCCTGGCAACAGATACTGCAGCCACTCCAACCACAGTGATAATCACTGCAGCTAAATGAAAGGACCAATTCGTGCCAGTATCGGTTGCCCCTGTAAGCAAAGGGAAAAGCAAAAAAGAGGCACAAAAAGCAACCCGTACAATGAAGAAAGATGAAGAAACAATGCCCTTACTACCGGGGACAGCATCTGTACAAGAATTATTATTATGTGGATCAGAGGAAGAGGAAGAAGAAGAGGTGGCTTCTCGACCCCAGACCTCAACCAAGCTATAGAATATGTGAAAAGATTTCACCCGTCATCCAGGGGAGCACATCATCACCTGGTTGCTCTGATGCTGGGACAAAGCGGCAGACTGTCACGAACTAGAAGGCAGGGAAGCTAGGCAGCTGGGATCACTTGCTAGGGAGGGGGGAACTGATAAAAGGAATTGCAAAAGAGAAACGGTCCCTCAGCCTTTGGAGGCAGCTCTTGGCAGCTGTGAAAGAAAAGTTTCCATACAAGGACGATGTTACGAGTCATTCGGCCAAGTGGACCATGCTAGAGAAAGGCATCTAGTCTCTGAGGGAATCAGCCATTGCAGAGATGATCCATCGCAGGCTGGATGTTGGGAATGCATCCGTAAATCCAGATGAAATTGAATGTACACCACCCATGTAGCAGAAACTTACACGGAATGCACCATCATCGTATGTCCACTCATTGGCAGCAATAATCTGACATGACGTAGCACACCCAACAGTGGATGAAATAATTAGTCAACTCCATGAGTTCGAAGACAATCTCACCCCTTCCATCATTTCAGCTGTAGAAAAACTGTCCCAGGAGTTTGAACAATTGAGAGATGACCTATTTGATCTATCCAGCTCCCCACATGTACCAGCCCACATCTCAGCTAGTAACAAAAGGCATCCCACTGCTTGAGAGAGAGAAGATATAGGAGGTAAACGTCATGGGCCACGCTACTGTTTTACTTACGGGATCACCGAGAATATGTGAGAAAGTGGGATGGAAAACCTACCTCAGCTCTGGAGGAACGGGTGCGTGAATTCAAGAGGACAACAAAAGTCAAAGGTGATCATCCCATAAGAGCTGCAACTTCAGTCTCTGGTGAGCAGGTTCCCAGATGGAGTGGAAGAGCTGAGTTTACTCCAGCTCCTGTGATAAAGAGGACTAATCCCTTTCAACAAGACATAAGTGACCAATATTGTGATGACTATTAGCAGGGCCCTGCCTCCAGCCAGGTGGAGGTGAGGGACAATCAGGTCTACTGGACTGTGTTGGTCAGATGGCCTGGCACATCAGTCCCACAGAAGTATAAGGCTCTAGTACATACCGGTGCACAGTGTACTCTGACGCCATCAAGCTGTCAAGGGGTGGAACCCATTTATAATTCTGGAATGACAGGAGGATCCCAAGAGTTGACTGTACTGGAGGCTAAAATCAGCCTGACTGGGAAGAAGTGGCAAAATGCATCCCATTGTGACTGGTCCAGGGGCTCCACGCATCCTCGGCATAGACTACCTCAGGAGTGGGTACATCAAAGACCCAAAAGGGTACCGATGGGCTTTTTGTATTGCTGCTTTGGAGACAGAGGAAATTGAGCAGCTGTCCACCTTGCCTGGTTTCTCAGAGGATCCTTCTTGTTGTCGGGTTGCTGAAGATCAAAGAACAGCAAGTGCCAGTCACGACCACAACCCTGCACTGGCGCACCAGCCAAGACGCCCTGATTCCCATCCATAGGCTGATCCGTAGACTGGAGAACCAAGGAGCAATCAGCAGGACCTGCTCACCCTTTAATAGCCCCGTATGGCCAGTGCAAAACTCTAACGGAGAGTGGAGACTAACAGTAGACTATCGTGGCCTGAATGAAGTCACATCACCAGTGTGTGCTGCCGTACCGGACATGCTAAAACTTCAGTATGAACTGGAGTCAAAGGCCACCAAGTGGTATGCCACAGTTCGCTTTTACTTGGGGGGGTGTCCAGTACACTTCGAACCGACTGCCCCTGGGGTGGAAACACAGCCCTACCATCTGCCATGGATTGATCCAGACTACACTGGAACAGGGGCAAGCCCCAGAACACCTGCAATACATAGATGACATTGTGTGGGGTGATGCAGTGGAAGAAGTTTTTGAGAAATGGAGGAAAATAATCCAAATCCTGCTAAAAGCCAGTTTTGCCATAAAATGGAGTAAGGTCAAGGGACTTGCACAGCAGATTCAATTTTTGGGAATAAAGGATGGACATCGCAAGATCCCCACAGATGTGACCAACAAGTAACAGCAATGTCTCCACCGGCTAATAGGAAAGAAACACAAGCTTTCTTAGGTGTTTGGGGAGTTCTGGAGAATGCACGTCCAAAATTACAGTTTGATTGTAAGCCATCTCTATCACATGACTGGGAAGAAAAATGATTTTAAATGGGGCCCTGAGCAACAACAACCCTTTGAGCAAATTAAACGAGAGGCAGCTCATACAGTAGCCCTCGGACCAGTCCAGACTGGACCAGATGTTAAAATGTACTCCACACTGCAGCTGGGGAGAATGGTCCTACCTGGAGCCTCTGGCAGAAAGCTCCAGGGGAGACTCGAGGTCGACCCCTCGGCCTTTGGAGTCAGGGATACAGAGGATCTGAGGCCAGCTATACCTCAACTGAAAAAGAGATACTGGCAGCCTATGAAGGGGTTCGAGCTGCTTCAGAAATGATTTGCACTGTAGCACAGCTCCTCCTGGCACCCTGGCTGCCCTTTCCAGGCTGAATGTTCAAAGGCAGTGTCTCCTCTACACATCATGCAGCTGATGCTACATAGAGTAAGTGGCCTGCACTAATCACACAACGAGCTCTAATAGGAAATCCCAGTCTTCCAGGAATTCTAGAAGCCATCACGGACAAGCCAGAGGGCAAAGATTTTGGAATATCACCAGAGGAGGAGGTGATGCATGCTGAAGAGGCCCCACCATATAATGAACTGTCAGAAAGTGAAACGCAATATGCCTTGTTTATTGATGGATCCTGCTGTATTGTGGGGAAGCATCAGGGATGGAAGGAAGATGCATGGAGACCCCAGTGACAAGTTGCAGAAACTGCTGAAGGAGAGGCTGAATCGAGTCATTTTGCTGAGGTGAAAGCCACCCAGCTGGCCTTGGACATTGCTGAACGGGAAAAGCGGCCAGTACTTTATACTGACTCATGGATGGTGACAAATGCCTTATGGGGGTGGCTGCAGCAATGGAAGCAGAGCAACTGGCAGTGCAGAAGTAAACCCATCTGGACTGCCGCTCTGCGGCAAGATATCGCTGCCCAGGTGCAGAACCTGGTGGTGAAGGTATGCCATGTAGATGCTCATGTAGAATCATAGAATCATAGAATAGTTAGGGTTGGAAAGGACCTTAAGATCATCTAGTTCCAACCCCCCTGCCAGGGGAAGGGACCCCTCCCACTAAACCATGCCACCTAAGGCTATGTCCAACCTGGCCTTGAACATCACCAGGGATGGAGCATTCGCAACTTCCCTGGGTAACCCCTTCCAGTGCCTCACTACCCTTACAGTAAAGAATTTCTTCCTCATATCCAGTCTAAACTTCCCCTGTTTAAGTTTGAACCCATTACCTCTTGTCCTCTCACTACAGTCCCTCATGAATTGTCCCTCCCCAGCATTCCTATAGGCCCCCTTCAGGTACTGGAAGGCTGCTAGGAGGTCTCCACGCAGCCTTCTCTTCTCCAGGTTGAACAGCCCCAACTTTCTCAGCCTATCTTCATCCGGGAGGTGCTCCAGTTCCCTGATCATACTCGTGGCCCTCTTCTGGACTTGTTCCAACAGTTCCATGTCCTTTTTATGTTGAGGACACCAGAACTGCACACAATACTCCAAGTGAGGTCTCACGAGAGCAGAATAGAGGGGCAGGATCCCCTCCCTTGACCTGCTGGTCACGCTCCTTTAGATGCAGCCCAGGATACAGTTCGCTTTCTGGTCTGCGAGCACATACTGCTGGCTCATGTTCATTTTCTTATCAACCGAAACCCCCAAGTCCTTGTACCCATGAGTCAGGCCACTGAGGAGCACCAGAACAACCAACAAGTGGATAAAGCTTCTCAGATTGAAGTGGCTCCGATGGATTTAGATTGGCAACATGTGGGTGAATTATTTTTGGCCTGGTGGGCCCATGACACTTGAGGCCATCAGGGCAGAGACGCAACATATAGATGGGCTCGTGATCGAGGGGTGGACTTAACAATGGACACTAGAGCCCAGGTTATTCACAAGTGTGAAACACTGCTGCAATTAAGCAAGCTAAACGGTTAAAGCCTCTTTGGTATAGAGGACGATGGCTGAAGTACAAATATGGGGAGGCCTGGCAGATTGATTATATCACACTCCCACCAACCTGACAAGGCAAGCCCATGTGAATGCCACGGTGGAAGCAACCACCGGATGGCTGGAAACATACTTTGTGCCCCACACCACTACCTGGAACACTATCCTGGGCCTTGAGAAACAGATTTTGTGGCGACACAGCACCCCAGACAGAATTGAGTCAGACAATGGGACTCATTTCCAGAACAACCTTATAGACACTTGGGCCAAAGAGCATGGCATTGAGTAGGTATATCACATCCCCTACCATGCGCCAGCCTCTGGGAAAATCAAATGGTACAATGGGCTGTTAAAAACTGCACTGAGAGCAATGGGTGGTGGGACTTTCAAACATTGGGATACACATTTAAAAAAAGCCACCTGGTTGGCCAACCCCAGAGGATCTGTCAACATGGCTGGCCCAGCCCAGTCAGAACTTTTACATACTGCAGAAGGGGATAAAGTTCCTGCGATGCACATAAAGAATTTGCTGGGAAGACAGTCTGGGTTATTCCTGCTCCGGGTAAAGGCAAACCCACTCGTGGGATTGCTTCTGCTCAGGGACTCGGATATACTTGGTGGGTAATGTGGGAAGATGTAGAAGTTCGATGTGTCCCTCAAGGGGATTTGATTTTAGGGGACAACAGCCAATGAACTCAATTGAATGCTGCTGCCTGCTATGTAGCACTTTCATAGCCCATCAACTAGACATCTTCAGGTCACCAGCAACCGGCCCTGACTTTCCTTCGACCATCATCCCAACAAGGAATGAACTTTGACGAAACCAGACGAGCTCAGCACAAACCAGACACGTTTCATAGTGTCATCAGCAGGCAGCAGTTCAACACTGCACACTATCTAACCTGCACTGAAATACTGCTACAAGAGATGGAGCCTGACATCACGGACCAGATGAAGTCAGCAGCTTTATAGGGATTGGTCCACGGACTAATGGTATTTCTCTCTTTGTGTGTGTGTGTATGTATATATATATATTTATGAGACAAGAGTGACTGAATATTGAAAAATGTGGCATCTGAGCATGACGTGAATGGTATGGAATAAGGGGTGGATACTGTCCTGTGTTCAGCAGTAGCAGCCATTTTTCTCATTCTTAGTAGCTGCTGCAGTGCTGTGTTTTTGACTTTCAGCTTGAGAACAGCACTGATAACACTGATGGTTTTAGTTGTTGCTAAGTAATGTTTACTCTGACCAAGGACTTTCTGAGCCCCATGCTCTGCCAGGGAGGAGGGGAAGCCAGAAGGAAGCAGAGACAGGACATCTGACTCAAACTCACCAAAGAAGTATTCCATACCACAGCACGTCATGCCCACTATATAAACTGGGGGCAGTTACCCGGAAGGGCTAGATCACTGCTCAGGTTGGGCTGGGTATTGGTTGGCAGGTGATGAACAGTTGTATTCTCTTCCCTTGTTATTTCCCTTAACATTATTATTCTTGGTTGTAGCAGCAGTGGTTTGTGTTATACCTTAGTTACTAGACTGCTCCTATCTCAACCCGTGGGAATTACATTCTTTCAATTCTCCTCCTCATCCCTCTGGGAGCTTGGGGGAGGAAGGGGGGGAGTGAGAGAGAGGCTGTGTGGTACTGAGTTACGTCTGGGCTTAAACCACGACACACAGCCAAAACGTCATTGTAGTGCAGTGACAGAAGTATTCGTGGAAGATAGAGAGCAATTTAAAAAATTCAATGTATAGACAGCATTGTCTAATTGTTCTTGAAGGGCCATATTACCCCTTTTTTGGTTTTGTAGCATGAATTTCAGAACAGCGTGAGTTCGTTCCCCAGTCCCCCAGCCTGTAGGGAAGTGTGGAACACTAGTGACATGCGTGACACCTCATTGCTGTGAAAATCATGATAAAGCTAATGAGGTATATGCAGGGCTATTGTACATTTTCAACTGGGAAGGAACTCCCAAGGTAGCAAATGCACGCATTAAATAACAGATAACACCATGAGCTTTCTCTCCTTTATGGGCAGAGGCTGAAATCATACGTGAAAATGTGTCAACAGACGTGAACATATTTAAAGACACCAAAGGAGGCAGTGTGGGTAACATCCATTTGCTGAATCTCATTTGCCTTTAAGCCACGAAGATTTGCACCCATGGCAATTGAGGACTGAGCTGTTGACTGACAGTCAGGGCAAGACCTGACAATTTGCTTTGCTTGTGAAGAAGACAGGTTAAACTGCCTCTTCAAAGCAGAGGCATTCTGATGAAAAAAGGAATGCAAAGCAGCTGCAGAAGTAAACTGCACAGCGTTAACAGTCAAGGAGTCTGCTATGTCATTACCCGCAGTTAAAGGGCCAGGCAGGTTGGAATGCAAACTAATATGTCCAATAAAAACAGAATAATTCCTAATTTCCAAACAATGTTTTAGTTTCAGTAAAAAGTCAAAAAGTGCACAGTTATCAATTTCTTTTAACACACTAAAAGGAAGGCATGATAACAGTTGAAGAACATATTCTAAGTCACAAACAATATTTAAGGATTTTGCAAAGAACGACTGTAGCCCATGTAAGACTGCAGCAATTTCAACAAGCTGAGTACAGCCATCCACATGTATAACAGAGGATTGCCAGGAATAATTTTCAAACCAAACAACAGCAGCTTTGACAGTTTTTCCAGAGCCATCAATGAAAATGGTTTTAGCATCCTGAATGGGTTGCGCTTGAGCTGTATATCAAAATTTGAAAAAGCTTTTAGCAATTTATGTTTCGAAGTACCGTAAAAAACTTTTCCTATAAAGTCTGCTAACACTATTTGGAAGGACACAGACTGAGTAAAAAGGAACTGAAAGTCTGTTACAGTTAATTCTGCAGGGTCGTTGCCTGTTAAATGTTGAACCCTTGTACAGCCTCTGGCGATTAAGTCAACAATCATATTTAATGGTTCTATAACAGTCTTTCTCTGGGTATGTGGTAAAAAAAAAAAAAATTCCAAAAAGTAAACAGAGTTACTGTCGATTTGACATATAACTCCTAATGGCCTTCATTGCATATTAACAACAAGCAGAGAAATCAGCAAGCACTCTGCCTGTAGTGTCTAAATTTTTTGAGTTACTATATTCAAAGCATCAATAGCTTAGGGGCAATCTGACAGGGAGAATTCAGGTCTGAGTCACCTCTTAATAAATCAAAGAGTGGTTCAAGGTCGGCATTAGTAATACCAAACATATGACGCACTCAATTAATAGCACCTAAAAGCTTCTGTAAATCATTCAAATTTGTGATTTTGTTTGCCAGTTTTAGCTTCTGAGGCTTTATTGTTCTTTCAGTCAGCACCCACCACGAATATTTCCAGGGTGGCATTCTTTGTATTTTTTCCTGGGCAATTTGCAGTCCAAACCAACATAAATTTTCTGTTAAATGATTAACAGTAGTTTCTAAATATTGCTCCATTTCAGCACAGACAAAAATGTCATCCATATAATGATAAATTATCGATTCAGGAAATGCACTACCTAGTTTGTGATATAGCTGTGGAAAACTACTAGCTGACAGATTATTGTTCATCACTCCTTGTGGCAAAACAGTCCATTGATATCTTTGCATGGGAGCAGCACAACTAACTGAAGGCACAGAAAAAGCAATAATGATCACAATCTGGAGGATGCAAAGGAATTATAAATAAAAAATCCTTCAAATCAGTAATGCAAAAAAAAAAAAAAAAAAAGTCAGATTAGGCAAACCTGGCTATAAAGCCCCCATAGGTTGTATTACATTATTAGTTGCACGCAGATCTTGCAAAAGTAGCCATTTCCCTGATTTCTTTGGAATTACAAAAATGGGTGTGTTCCAGGGACTAGTAGGTGGAACATGTCCTGCTTTCAGTTGCTCTTCAACCAATAAATGTGCTTTCTCCAATTTTTCCGCTTTTAAAGGCCACTGATCGACCCAAACGGTTTTTTTGTAAACTATAAGAGTTTGAGTAGGGGCTTCAGATCAGCAACTGTTGGAGTAAATCTGCACCATCTGTGGTAAGTAATAAATCCCATTGCGTTTGCAAATCTTGCCCCCATAGATTCATAGAAACTGGCAGTATATATGCTTGAAAATCAGCTACAGCACTGTCCAGTGCTTTGATGACTTGACTACTTTTAAGAGGAGATTATATACCTCCTATTCCAGCTACTGTTGCTAAAATCTTTTCAACGGGACAATCAGTCAGCCATTGAGACTGTGAAATAATCGAAACATCTGCCCCAGTCTCTATTAATCCACTAAAGACTCTAATCTCTATTTGCAAGTTCAATAAAAGTTGTTTCTGAGTAATCTCCTGGGCCCAATAAACCTCAGCTTTTCCAGAGCTTCCAAACCCAGATGCATTCCTTGTGTTAATTTCAACTTTTGGCACCCAGTATGGAATCAGAACAGGTTGTGCTCGTTTTTGACCTTTGGGAATTTTACAACTGCCATTTAAGGCAGATGCTAAAAATTTTATTTCTCCTGTATAATCCGAATTTATCACTCCTGGATGAACTTTTATTCCTTTGAGAGTTGTACTTGAGTGTCCTAGCAAAAGACCCACAAATCCATTTGGTAAAGGTCCCCAAACGTTGGTAGCCATAGCTTTAACAGTGGCACAATCTAATTCGATGTTGGCACTTGTTGCCAAATCAAACCCAGCCTGTTGCTAAATCCAAGCCTGTTGTGGAAGCTGCAAGATCAGAGATGGAGAGTTTGCTGCAAAAACCCTGCTGTTTTGAGGAGTATCGGATTTTGCCTTGCCCAGCTTGGAGTTTCCTGAAGAATTATTTCCATCCTTATCAAATTTAGATTTACATTGATTGCTCCAGGTATATCCTTTCTTGTGTCTGGGACAGAGTTGAGATGGCATTTTTAATTTCTGCTTTTGTTCCTTTTTGAGACACATTTTATCAATATGTCCTTCTTGTCCACAGTTGAAACATTTTTGCTGATGCATATGAAGTTTTGATAATGCAGCAGCCAACACAGAAGCCTTATGAGTCTCCGTACCTATATCCTGACATGTTTTTGTAAACTCAGCAATGCCTGTAAAGTTTTCCCTGACTGAGGCTAAAGCAACTTTGCAACCTCCATTTGCATTTCCACATGCTAGCTGAAATAAAAGCACATGAGAAGCCACAGGATTACCAATCTGCCTTTGTATAGCATTGTTTAATTGGTCTATAAAAGATACATAGGGTATCTGAGACCCTGGCGAGCAGTTGCAAAAGAAGTAAAAAATCATGGCAGCCAGGTGAAGCTCCTGACGACTGGAAAAAGGGAAATATAACCCCCCTTTTTAAGAAGGGGAAAATGGATGAGCTGGGGAACTACAGACCAGTCAGTCTCACCTCTGTGCCTGGCAAAATCTTGGAGCGGATTCTCCTGGAAGGCATGCTGAGGCACATGAAAAACAGCAAGGTGGTTGGTGTCAGCCAACAAGGCTTCACTAAGGTGAAATCCTGCCAGACCAATCTGGTGGCCTTCTATGATGGGGCTACGGAACTGATGGAGAGGGGTAGAGCAGCTGATGTCATCTACCTTGACTTGTGCAAAGCGTTTGACACTGTCTCTCATGACATCCCTGTCTCTAAGTTGGAGAGACATCGATTTGATAGGTGGACCACTCGGTGGATAAACTGGCTGGATGGCCACACGCAGATTTGTGCTCAATGGCTCAATGTCCATCTGGAGACCAGTAACAAGTGGTGTCCCTCAGGGATCGGTGTTGGGACTGGTCCTGTTCAACATCTTTGTCAGTGATGTGGACTTTGTCAGTGGGATTGAGTGTGCCCTCAGCAAGTTTGTCGATGACACCAAGCTGTGTGGTTCAGTTGATACGTTGGAAGGAAGGAATGCCATCCAGAGGGACCTTGACATGCTTGTGAGGTGGGCTGATTCCAACCTGAAGAAGTTTAACCATGCCAAGTGCAAGGTCCTCCACCTGGGTGGGAGCAATCCCAGGCAAAGCTAGAGGTAGGGCAGAGAAGAGATTCAGAGCAACCCGGCAGAGAAGGACGTGGGAGTGTTGGTTGATGGAAAAATGAACATGAGCCAGCAGTGTGCGCTTGCAGACCAGAAAGCCAACCGTATCCTGGGCTGCATCAAAAGGAGCATGATCTGCTTGAGGTCAAAGGAGGTGATCCTGCCTCTTTACTCTGCTCTTGTGAGACCTCACTTGGAGTATTGTGCGCAGTTCTGGTGTCCTCAACATTAAAAGGGACATGGAACTGTTGGAACAAGTCCAGAGGAGGGCCACGAGGATGATCAGGGGACTTTTGCACCTCCCATATGAAGATAGGCTGAGAAAGTTGGGGCTGTTCAACCTGGAGAAGAGAAGGCTGCGTGGAGACCTCCTAGCAGCCTTCCAGTATCTGAAGGGGGGCTATAGGGATGGTGGGGAGGGACTCTTCATTAGGGACTGTAGTGAGAGGACAAGGGGTAACGGGTTCAAACTAAAACAGGGGAAGTTTAGATTGGATATGATGCAGAAATTCTTTACTGTAAGGGTGGTGAGGCACTGGAATGGGTTACCCAGGGAAGTTGTGAATGCTCCATCTCTGGCAGTGTTCAAGGCTGGGTTGGACATAGCCTTGGGTGGCATGGTTTAGTGTGAGGTGTCCCTGCCCCTGGCAGGGGGGTTGGAACTGGATGATCTTAAGGTCCTTTCCAACCCTAACTATTCTATGATTCTAAGTAGTTTTCTTTCCTGATTCAGGTACTCACCTCCAGGCTTGAACAGGCATAATTCAAGGGCAGCTTGCTGGAATACCAAAGTGTTTAAGTTGATTATGAGGTTGCAACCATTGTCCAGAGCCTGTTAATATGTCAGCATCTATTGGTATTCCTCTTTGAGCATTACCTAATACCTGTAAAGCCATTAAGTCACTATATTCCAATGTCCACACTGAGTATTGATCAGGTGTCAAAATCACATTAAAGTCTTCCAATCCCGTGGAACCATAGATCCTGAACAAGCCACCATTTCTACCAGACCTAATGTATATGGACTTTGAATTCCATTTTCCATCACTGACTTTTTCAATTCCATAAATACTGTGTACGTAATACTTTCATGTACCATTTGTTATTGTCCCTCCACATCTGTTCTATAAAATACAGGAAAAGTAAAAGCCTTATCTCCAATAAAGTCACCATCTTCTATCGCTTTTCCCATACATTTTTGTATACATGTTTTCGTAGTCTTCTGGTTAACTAATGGCTGGTCAAATGATTCTTTATCGAGATCAATCAAGGAAGGTGTGGTAGGTTGAGGAGCATAAAGAATATTCTATGTGAATGACTTTAATGGCATCAGAGGCGGGTATTAATTTGGCTCCTTTTCTGAATCTATGGGTCTGGGATCAAAAAGTTCATCAGACTTCTCAGAAGAAATATTTTCATCCTTCTATCCTAGCTCTTTCAAATTGTCAGTATTTTGATCATTTCTTTTATCATGTTTGTGAATTATATCCTCTGCAGGTTGTAAAGTAGATAAAGCAGAATAGACAAAATGCCATGTCATTATGAAATCAACAAGAACCTCTATACCAAGGCGATTTCGAGTCTGTAAACATTCTCCAGCTCTCTCCCATATCCGAGTGTGAAATAATCCTGTTGCTGGAAACCAGTTGCAATTAATTTTAACCCATAACAAAAGATTCATTACTTGTCTCTCAAATGATATCAAGAGGATTCTAAAATCTGTTGCAAACTTTCAAATATAATCTCTGTTCAGCTGATGCTACTTAGAATCATAGAATCGTAGAAGAGTTAGGTTTGGAATGGACCTTAAGATCACCTAGTTCCAACCCCCCGCCATGGGCAGGGACACCTCCCACTAAACCATGCCACCTAAGGCTCTGTCCAACCTGGCCTTGAACACCCCCAGGGATGGAATTCCAACTTGTATTTTTTCACCTGTGCATCAGTGCAGGGTGCTTTTCTGCTCCCCTCCTATGACACCACCACTCAAGTGTGTGGGATGGCCATGCATGGGACAGAGTACCCTGCCAAAGACAGCAGAGTGCAAGGATACCCAGGGAAACCCTATAACACACACATACACATAGTGACCCATTATTATTCTACACATGCAAGCCCAACCTAAAGCAAGACATTCTTCCACCTGGAAGAATGGCTGGAAAATGAGCAACAAAACCTCACCCATACCATCCCCTCAGTGCCCTTTCTGCACCTTCATTCCTCCCCAGCTGAGCTGGAACACAAATGTGAATGGATTTGCTGGTCTGAATACAGACTTAATTGTCATCCTACTTGTCCCATTTTTCTAAAGAAATCCCATAATTTCCCATTCAATGGGTATTATTGACCTTTAACAGGGAAATGTCGGTACCAGAAATTTCCTGTTGGATCACACAGGCATAGCAACATCAAGCAGTCTAGTTACCACACATGGGGCACCATTTGCAGCGCCTGTAAAGAAAGAGGCTAAATACACCCCCCCCCCCCCCCCCCCCCATGCTTCCACAACTAATTCCAGTTCAGTTCTTCTTTACTTGCTACAACATAGTAATATATAGCAAACAGACACGGGTCTGAGCTATGAAGCCAAACAGAACCACATCAATCACAGTGACTGCCTTCAGCCACTATAAATTCCATTCTATAGACAATCAATCCCCAGGCTGTTTCCCAGCCCAGCCTTGCACCCATGAACACAAACAGTCGTTGGCTTGCTCAAGACCTAGATGCACTATCAGCAATTCTTCTTCTTCTTTAATTATTCACATAGCTGTACCAGGATGGCTTGCAGTTCTCACAAAGTTGAAAACTCCTTTTTTTTTTTTTCCCCCCACACATCCAGTCTGAATCTCGTACTTTGAACTATGTATTTGCTACTCCATAGTCAGACTCCCATAATCAAAGCAACTTTGTTTCAAGCCTTTTATCCTTAGGAGCTTCTCAAGTTAAGAACTAATTGTCAGATTTAAAATAATGCACTGACACTGCCATTCTTAGTGAGTACTCTAGAAGTTACCCATTCCAAAGTTTAATAGATCATGACAGCAGCAGCCCTGCAGAGAAGGACTTGAGAGCGTTGGTTGATGAGAAAATGAACATGAGCCGGCTGCAGTGTGCACTTGCAGCCCAGAAAGCCAAACATATCCTGGGCTGCATCAAAAGGAGCATGACCTGCTTGAGGTCAAAGGAGGTGATCCTGCCCCTCTACTCTGCTCTCCTGAGACCCCACTTGGAGTCTTGTGTGCAGTTCTGGTGTCCTCAACATAAAAAGGACATGGAACTGTTGGAACAAGTCCAGAGGAGGGCCACAAGGATGATCAGGGGACTGGAGCACCTCCCGGATGAAGATAGGCTGAGAAAGTTGGGTCTGTTCAACCTGGAGAAGATTAGGCTGCTTGGAGACCCCCTAGCAGCCTTCCAGTACCTGAAGGGGGGCTATAGGGATGCTGGGGAGGGACAATTCATGAGGGACTGTAGTGAGAGGACAAGAGGTAAGGGGTTCAAACTAAAACAGGGGAAGTTTAGACTGGATATGAGGAAGAAATTCTTTACTGTAAGGGTGGTGAGGCACTGGAATGGGTTGCCCAGGAAGTTGTGAATGCTCCATCCCTGGTGGTGCTCAAGGCCAGGTTGGACACAGCCTTGGGTGGCATGGTTTAGTGTGAGGTGTCCCTGCCCCTGGCAGGGGATTGGAACTAGATGATCTTAAGGTCCTTTCCAGCCCTAACTATTCTATAATTCTATGACATGACAGCCACTAAATACTATAAGCATATAAATAACCATAAGCCAACAACAAAGATGAGAGGTTGTTCTAACGTGCAGGCATCTCTATCCAGAAAGTTCATTTTTCATATGCCCTTTGCCATCCATCCTCTGCCATTCCAGCAGGAAAGTATTCTTTTTTCCTCAAACCCACTTCAGAAACATTTGAATTTCCTTTCACCATCAAGGTCATCAAGGTATTAGTTGCTTCAATCAATGCAGGTTTTAGAACTAGTAATACCTTTGCTATTGTTTGTATATTTGAAAAGCGAAATCTGTTCTTTGCATAAATATGCCTAAGAGATGAGTGAGAATCAGAAAATTTCTGTAGTATTTTATATCCTTTTCATATTTTTAAGTTAGCAAAACTTCTAGCTTGACACATAGGTGATTTCTAATTCTATAAGCACATCCCTAACTACAAATACATTTTGGAAGTGGCCCTACTGAAGAAATTACTATCCACAGTGCAGGATATGCACTAATGGGACATAGATCATGTTCACAGGCTTCTCTTTTAATGTATAAACTTGCAGTAAGGTAAGGCATGCAACTGCACAATAACCCAAGATGAGACGCTTCAAGAATGAAAATAATCAGTAGACTCTCTTAATTCCTGCAGCCACTTTCAAGGCAGTGCATGCATGAAAAGGACATGTAATATTCAGACTAGTAAGCCTATCACACCAGAAATCTCTCAATGAGAGACAATCTTTTTCTTGATGTGATCACTGTACATAGTCCAGAAACTGAAATTTTCAGTGCCATTGAGTTTATAGCATATAGAATCATAGAATAGTTAGGGTTGGAATGAACCTTAAGATCATCCAGTTCCACCCCCCCTGCAATGGGCAGGGTCACCTCATACTAAACCATGTCACCCAAGGCTCTGTTCAACCTGGTCTTGAACACTGCCAACGATGGAGCATTCACAACTTCCTGGGCAACCCATTCCAGTGCCTCACCACTCTTACAGTAAAGAGTTTCTGCATCATATCCAATCTAAAATTCCCCTGTTTAAGTTTTAACCAGTTACCCCTTGTACTAACACTATAGTCTCTAATGAATAGTCCATCCCCAGCATCCCTATAGCCCCCCTTCTCAAGGAATTAAGGAGAAGCTGAGCTGAGAGAGACGGCTATAGCTAGATCTGAAAAGTGCTGGTTTTGTAGCCTTATTTATATTTAGAGCTGGTCAAAGATTTTCCTGTGATTACATTTTTATCTCCATCACTGGATCTTGTCATCTACTACATATAATCACTCTGTAAAACCACAAACTGCTCAATTCCACAATAAACTGAGTTCAAACATCATGCTCCCACTGCGCAGGCAAATTGCAGAATCATTAAAGAATCCCGTTGTAGAGCTCTCCCCTGTTACAAGAGTTAGGTGTTCACTAATGTGGCTCTCAGCCCCTAGTGAACAGTGTTGAGCTGTTTTGAGATGCGGTAAATTAAATTCCATAGAGATCAGTCTAAGACGCTGTGGAATGCAAAAAGACATCTAGCAAAAGAAATTTATGTTAGCAAATAGGGCTTGCACTGCTGTCCATTCTTGCAGGTATGCAAATAGATGGCAAGTGAAATATTACTACTATTTCGCAACCAACAGAAGAAAGAGTTCCAATGACCCTTTATATTACCATGATCTTCTCCTTCAATTGCCATACCAGTGAAAATAATAGCAGCATTCAGCACTTTCAACTTCCTGACCTTGTCATACATAGAATAGTTAGGGTTGGAAAGGACCATGGTCACCTGAGCTAGCCAGCAACTGAGTCATTGAAGTTGGTTTGACACAAGAAAGTGCCAGAATTGTTTTGCTTTCAGCTATCTACATAGCTGTAGATCCCCGGAGATACCATCAGCATTTAAGAACTTTCTCTGAAATATCAGAAATATGTAGGGATTGTAAGAACATAGGAGTAAAGAATATTCAATTCTCTACAGACTGAAGCACTCTAAAGCTTTATTCACTAGTAATAAAAATGCATAGGGTCTCATGCGAGTCAGGTAAAGTCAGTTTGTAAGGACAGCCTCTGAGAATGCATCAAGTTACCACACTAATCAAATATCAGACATTTACCCACAAGTCTGTAGGCATCTGACATGAATACATGCACATTCTAATGACAAATCTCCTTCAGCCACTGCACAGCTACTCAGTATTTTGGAAGAAGTGCTGAGTCTCCATTATGGTATGGAAAAATGGAGGAAAAACTTAAACATATACATCCTCAAAGTGTCTGCAACTATTTTATGATATTATGAAGAAGGAAAATGAACAGATTTGACTAAGAGACCTGCCAGGATATTTTATTTCATCTCTCCTTTCAAAATGGAAAAGAAAAAATACTCAGTCAATGCATCATGTATTGAAAGACATCTATAAATTTGTGATGTTCTGCAACACAAGCTTAGTGATTTTTATTCTTAAAGTCAGTATTTGTTGGCAGTGTTCTCTTCTGCAACCCTCCTACATCTTATTGGGTATAGCTTGGAGGCTTTGAGGAATTTTATTTTGCCTGCTCTGCTTATAAATCATTTGTGAACAGAAGTATAAGCTAAAATTCTCTCAAATTCTAAATGTGGGAAAAAAAAAAATGCATGTTAATAATAAACTGCTACAAGAACAGTCCACAATTTAATACCTAATATTTTTTAATCTTTCAAGCACCCAGGCCAGGATTCTGAGTTTGATGTGTGGTATTACAAAACTGGGCTCTAAATTGGAGTGTTGTACAATAAAGCTTCAATTTGGCTCAGAATTTCCCTTTACCATGTTGCAGCTTTGTACTCTCCCCCACGTGTTTTTATCCGAGCTACTTATAAATTTTAGTGTCAGTCCTGCATGGACACACGTAGCAATACAGAAGATTTTGGGACAAATACTCCGACTTGTAGCTGCATTCAAGTTAGTCTGGAAAACACCGTAGAATTGATGAGATATTTTTGGGAGAGATTGAGAGAAAGCAGAGAAAGCAGCTGGAAGCCTTCATCCCTTCCTGTCTGGTCCTTATCTCAAGCAGCATAATTTAAATGCATGGCTGCTAGGGGAGTTCAAATTCTAGAAAGTCTCAAAAATTAACACCAAGAGATATAGTCAGTTACTTCCCCATGTTCCACATGGGAGGCACATCTTGGGCAATGGGAATGCTGATCCAGAAGACACATCAAGAATAATCAGATCTACTTCTCCAGCAGATAACTACATTATTAATTATTGAATATTTCCCAGCAACATTCAAGCAGTAATTCAGAAAGAAAATAAGGCAGTATGGGTCAGACTAAATCTGTGTAGACTTCCACCAAAGAGAGTTTTCTGCTACTGTAGGGATGACTATAATGTATATCTGTGGTAATGAAAAAAAATGAAGTTACACAGAGTTTGGAGTGCACACTGAGTCTAAAGACACAGAAACTAGTATTTTGATGAGTCAGATGAATTAAAAATTTTATTACAAATTTGACGAAGCAGCAACTTACCAACTCTTTACCTTGAAAACAAGAAATCCTTGTATAAACAAGCCAGTTATAGGTAGAAGAGTTTCAAAACAAGATTGTGATTTTTTTTACATTACATTAAATGTCCAAGGAACAAAAGTAGGTATATCTTCAGACCTTAACAGCACTGGGAATTAATCTGTAGAGCTGCAGCAAAAAGAATGCAATAAGTTATTAAATAAAATTACACAGGGAATAATCCAGCTCAGTTCATAAATTCTTCATGAATTGCCTTAATATATCAGAAATCATAATTTCTGATTATGATCTACATAGAGTAAGGAGAGCATACTCCCAGGCATATCTACTTATCCTTAAACTGAAAATATTGCATGCTTTACAACAAGAAAATAATTCAAATATTTTTCTCAAAAAGCCAACTTTGCTTCTTCAGCCAATATTTTTTGAAAATGAGCAGAAAAATAACATCACCTACCTTAGCCACTGCCACCTATTTTCCAGTACACAATAGTGCAAAGCAGAGCTCATTAGACTTTTCTATATGACAAGCTAATAGAAGGACCAGATTGCATGTTAAAAGCTAGCAATTAAGTTGGTATCCAAGCCTATAAAGCTACTCCTATTCTGAGTAGTTAATCAGATGCAGAAACTCAAACGATAGCAAGGATTTAAAAGAAAGAATAGGTTCCCTCATAGAAAAGTATATTTCAACATGACATACCATGTTGCATAAGGCTCTCCTACAAAATTGGTCTTTAAATTCTCAAAGAGGTTATAAATATTAATACAATATCATAATTCATTTGATTCTAAGCTTTCTAAATCTGAAACAAGGATTTCACAAACTATTTCATATTCAAATATATTCTAAAATGTGAAGGCAAGAACTTTTAAAATACCTACAGTCTTAAAAAGATAGGGTATAACCTACTGCTAGATCTACAACTGATTCCCCATAGTGATTCTTGACAGACTCTGAAAGGACAGGAATCAGGTTTATTAATAACATACATAGTTTTGAAAGCACTGAATAAATACGGCTATGTTGGTTTACATTAATCTTTCCTTCCATGAATAGAAAAACAATAGACTTGGCAATCCTGAAGTACAAAGCTGCATAAACTAATATTAAGAAAAATAGCTTATGAATTAGTTTAAATGCTGCTTCAAAGCTACATCCCCATAACAAGGGTTGTTTCAGAAGTTACTGTCAGAATCTTCGTTACAGAGGAGAAACTTGCTTAGTTGCTTTAAAGGGACTACTCCCATCTGCTCTTTATCTCCCAAAGCAGATTTCTCTTTTACATCCCAATTCCAAAAGCCCCAGGCTTCCATTTCTGGGCTTCCCACCATCACCCATGTCACAATGCAGTCTTTTGTAAACCAAAAGCGCTTTGGCTTTTGTTACCCATGACACTATGCCCTATAGCAGAATGAGTACACACATAAAGTCACACAAAAATCTTGCATGTCAAGCACTTAAACAGTCTTACAATTCTGTTTATGCTCAGTTGGATTTTCTTCCAAGGTGTTGGATGGATGTGTCTTAGGGTTCCACACAAGGGCTCAGAGGAGAGTGCTCATATAAGTACTGATCTCTAGTTCCAGATATAGTTTATACTCCCAGTTGCATTCCCTTCATCTAATCACTAAGAAAGAAGCCCAACTGCAACTTCTCTTGCAGAAGCTGAATGCTTCATATTTTTCTCCTAATGTTGAAAGCACACCCACAAATGCACAAACCAGCCTGAAGCAGAAATTCAGCAGTTAGCATGATCAGGAAATGTAGGAAGCGATTAGAAGTTTAGGAAAGCAATTTAAAACTAGTAACGAGATCTTAGAGCGTTGTTATCCATTAGATCTAGGTCTGCTATGTGGTAATGTATGACACTCCAATTGAAATGTTTAAGTCTTGCATTAATTAGAACAATAATGAATCTCCATATCGCTCAATTCAGCAAATTGGCATATGAACAGTTATAATTAATTCTTTTCCTTGGCTAAGAAATACCTCAGACAGCAATTTAGGTGACATCTATTCTAAACTCTAGTCAATAGAGATTGGTTACTTTAATAATTCAATAATGAATTATTCGGTTCTATGTCTTCCTATATAAGCACCCAAAAAGTCTGTAACTCTCAAATCCCTGGGTAATTATCTTAAGGGTTTTGGCACTACTATTAAATCTTAATGTTTACATGAAAATTACTTTCTGCATGGTAGCTATGGTGTTCTCTTGGCGCACAGAAGAGCCCAATTGAACCCTATATTCAAATACATTTTAATTCATACTGAGAGGGAAGAGAAGTAAAACAGAATGTTTTCTTTATTACCAAAGAATCAAATATATGCACCATGATAAATTCCCATTTCATATACAATATTAACTTGTAGTCTAAGTCTTCCAAATACTGTAATTCAGACATATTAGAGTCATGATAAAAAGATTAAAAAGATACCAGTATTAAAGGTAAAATATCTATACATGTCCTGCCATACTCCCCTATTATTTCAGTTTTAAGGGATTCATCTGAACACACATAGATTTGGAACAAAAATATGGTCCCGAATGTTAATGGTATCTTAAGCCAGCAACCTTGGCCTTTAAATCTCATGTAGACAACTACCATTAAATTCTAATGTATGACAGTATCTCTAAAGCAACTGGTTAAATTCCAGAGGTCAGGAAGGTTATTTTCAAAACCTGGCAATTCTCCCATGTCATTATCCCTCAAAAGGTAATGCCTAACACAAATGTTCCAACAAATGGCTAGGCTTCTGTTGATTTTTTGTGTGGTTGTTTTGTTTGTTTTAAAGCTTCACCATAGTATTGTGAACTCTAAAATACCTTCGCATAGCCAATATCATAGAATCATAGAATAGTTAGGGTTGGAAAGGACCTGAAGATCATCTAGTTCCAATCCCCCTGCCATAGGCAGGGACACCTCCCACTAAACCATGCCAGCCAAGGCTGTGTCCAACCTGGCCTTGAACACCACCAGCGATGGAGCATTCACAACTTCCTGGGCAAACCATTCCAGTGCCTCACCACCCTTACAGTAAAGAATTTCTGCATCATATCCAATCTAAACTTCCCCTGTTTTAGTTTGAACCCCTTACCCCTTGTCCTCTCACTACAGTCCCTCATGAAGAGTCCCTCCCCAGTATCCCTATAGCCCCCCTTCAGACACTGGAAGGCTGCTAGGAGTTCTCCACGCAGCCTAATCTTCTCCAGGCTGAACAGCCCCAACTTCTTCAACCTATCTTCATATGGGAGGTGCTCCAGTCCCCTGATCATCCTTGTGGCCCTCCTCTGGACTTGTTCCAACCATTCCATGTCCTTTTTATGTTGAGGACACCAGAACTGCACACAATACTCCAAGTGAGGTCTCAGGAGAGCAGAGTAGAGGGGCAGGATCACCTCCCTCGACCTCAAGCAGGTCACGCTCCTTTTGATGTAGCCCAGGATATGGTTGGTTTTCTGGGCTGCGAGCGCACACTGCCAGCTCATGTTCATTTTTTCATCAACCAACACCCCCAAGCCCTTCTCTGCAGGGCTGCTCTGAATCTCTTCTCTGCCCAACCTGTAGCTGTGCCTGGGATTGCTCCCACCCAGGTGGAGGACCTTGCACTTGGCATGGTTAAACTTCTTCAGGTTGGAATCAGCCCACCTCACAAGCGTGTCAAGGTCCCTCTGGATGGCATTCCTTCCCTCCAACGTATCAACTGAACAACACAGCTTGGCGTCATCGGCAAACTTGCTGAGGGCACACTCAATCCCACTGTCCACATCACTGACAAAGATGTTGAACAGGACCAGTCCCAACACCGATCCCTGAGGGACACCACTTGCTACTGGTCTCCAGATGGACATTGAGCCATTGAGCACAACTCTTTGCGTGCGGCCATCCAGCCAGTTCTTTATCCACTGAGTGGTCCACCTATCAAATCGATGTCTCTCCAACTTAGAGACAAGGATGTCATGTGAGACAGTGTCAAACGCTTTGCACAAGTCCAGGTAGATGACATCAACTGCTCTCTCCCTGTCCATCAGTTACATAGCTCCATCATAGAAGGCCACCAGATTGGTCTGGCAGGATATCCCCCTAGTGAAGCCATGCTGGCTGTCACCAAGCAGCTCGTTGTTTTTCATGTGCCTCAGCATGCCTTCCAGAAGAATCCGCACCAAGACTTCACCAGGCACAGAGGTGAGGCTGACTGGTCTGTAGTTTCCCGGCTCATCCATTTTCCCCTTCTTGAAAATGGGGGTTATATTTCCCTTTTTCCAGTCATCGGGAACTTCACCTGACTGCCATGACTTTTCAAATATGATGGACAGTGGCTCAGCAACTTCATTTGCCAGCTCCTTCAGGACCCGTGGATGGATTTCATCAGGTCCATGGACTTGTATATGTTCAGGTTTCTAAGATGGTCTCGAACCAGATCCTCTCCTACAGTGGGCCCACGGTCTTCATTCTCACTGTCCCTGCATCTGCCTTCCAAGACTTGGGTGGTGTGGTCAGAGCATTTTCCGGTGAAGACTGAGGCAAAGAGGTCATTAAGAACCTCAGCCTTCTCCAAATCCAGTGTAACTAGTTCTCCCTATAGCTTCCAGAGAGGGCCCACGTTGTCCCTAGCCTGTCTTTTATTTGCAATGTACCTATAGAATCCCTTCCTGTTATCCTTATCATCCCTAGCCAAGTTTAATTCTAAGTGGGCCTTAGCTTTCTTAACCTGGTCCCTAGCTTCCTGGACAACATCCCTGTATTCTTCCCAGGGTGCCTGTCCTTGCTTCCACCTTTTATAAGCCTCTTTTTTCCTTCAAATTTTCCTCAGCAGCTCCTTATCCATCCAAGGAGGTCTCCTGGCCCTCCTGCTGTGCTTCCTTCTAGTAGGGATGTATCGCTCCTGAGCTTGCAGCAGGTGATCCTTGAATATCAACCAACAGTCTTGGGCCCCCCTGCCCTCTAGGGCAATATCATATGGAACCTTACTGAGCAGGTTCCTGAAGAGGCCAAAGTCTGCTCTCTTGAAGTCCAGGGCAGTGAGCTTGCTGCATGCTCTTCTCACTGTCCTGAGGATCTCGAATTCTACCATCTCATGATCGCTGCAATCAAGGCTGCCCTGGAGTGTCACATTTCCAAGCAGCCGTTCCCTGCTGGTGAGCACGAGGCCAAGCATGGCACCTGTCCTTGGTGTTTTTGTTTTGTTTTTTTGTTTTGCCCTTTTTAAAAAAAAAAAAAAAAAAAAAAAAGCACAAAAAAACTGGTATATTAACACTATCTGAGGAAATTTCAGAAACTGGCCTTTAGCATTAAAAATTCTATATGCAGAATAGGAATGAGAAATAATATCTTCAGTGTAGAAAGAAGGGAATTAAAAAGTTATTGAGGATGAGGAATTAAATTTCTTTACTTTCTGAGATGTCTTAAACTTAACTGCTTAATGCCTATTGACAGTTTAATTAATCGCATTGCTTGAGAAACACAGCTTTCATAATACCCAATAAATCTGGAATCTCTGAGTGGAAAGCTGTAAATTAAAATAAAAGGTGCAATGTCTTGAGTAGCTTTAGTATGAAGCCAGCTTTTTGCCACCTTTCTTTTTAGATAACAGACACCTCTTTGTATATTATAGACATAGAGAAAAATAACGGAAATAACTGATAAAGAAAAATATCAGAACTCCATTTTTTTAGCAGGCTGTATTTATCACAGCAAGTCCTTCAGCTGTAGGGAGCTAATAGCTAGCTATGAAAGAGATGGCTAGAACATATGAAGCAGAAATGGATGCAACAGGCTTGTTTCTCATTGAAGCAGTTTCCGCTAACATTAAAACTACAGCTGCAATGCAGTTAACACTGGCATTCTGAAATAATCAGACCTCTGAAGTGAAAAGATGCAGTATTTCTAAAATTCGATTTACTTTCTGGGAAACTGATTAGTGTTCATCAGTGAGGCTTCAGCACAGAACTACATGCTACAGGCACAAAGATTTCAACACCATTTCTACTAGATTATCAGTATCAATTCTAAGGAGACAAATTGACTCAAAAATCAGACTCATTATATATGCTGATAAAAAAAGTATCTTGTACCTTTAAGACTACAGAGTAACCCACAAATAAGGCTATTACACTAACTTATTCTTATATTTGTGCTACTTATTAGTTTTCCTTTTTTTTTTTAATTCAGATATTAAGAGTAGTGTTCACATTATTTTGTGATAAAAAAAGCAAAGGCACCTAGAAATTTGAGAAAGCTCCCTGGCATTCATCCCTTCAGGAAGCATGAAAGAAACTTCTGAGCTTGAAGGAAATATCTTTTGATCCCACACATCAGGAGAGAAAATCCTGTATTGGTATGTGTAACAATATGAAGTACTTCACTGGCTCCTCACATTATTTGCTTTGTGTCATTATCAGCAAAAAGAACAAAGTCCTTTAGAATGGCTTCAGTCTTGCAGATGCTGTTTAGTTTTCTGCAGTGTCCTATTAAATCAATCCCACCTTGAACATGATGCAGTTCAGGGGTCTACATACAGACAAGTGTTCTATTGCAAAGTTACAGCTGCACAGAAATACAGGAGTGCAAGGACCATCAAAGCTTCATATAGTCTCTTTGTGCTATGACATTTCTTTTCACTACTTCTCTTCATTCCCTGCTCTTAGCGTAAGCAAGCATCTTTCAGCTTTCTTCTTGCCTTCCTCCTCCAACACAGTGGAGCTATTTACCACAGTGTGGCCAGTAAGGTCACTGTCATTTCATTACTATTTTGTGATATGTATGTCCAAGATTTTTCATTTGCTGGCAGGAAGTCTGAGGCATGTGTCCTTGGTGAGGATTCACTTATTTCACTCATTGCTACTTGAAGTTACAAGACATGATTTTTTTTTTTTTTTTTTTGCAGAGTGCTTTGGGCCAGTATGTCACATTGATTTATTCTGCTCTGATAAATATTTGAACCTCAAGAAAAATGTTACAGGCAAGATAGCCAGTTCAAAAGTAACAGATCCTTGGAGGAACATAGGAGAATAGCAGCCTCGGGGAAGAGAAAAATAAAAAATAAAAACAAATAAAATAAAAAATAAAAACAAATAAAATAAAAAAAAAAAAATCACAGCCTAGGGTAGGCACACTGAAAGTCCAGACAAATCTTGTGGCAAACTGCAAGCACATCCAGCATGATCATGAAAAGGATCTAGCAGTAATTTTAGAGAGAAAAGCAATTTTATCAGCTTCAAATGTTGCTTTCCAGTACAAACTAGCACAGGAGATTCCATTACAAGTCTTCAGTGATCTTACTGCAGCTGCTGTCCTGTTTCTACAGCACAGGGGAGATTATGATTTCAGGTGTACTGCTTTAAGAGGAAAGGACAGAGTTCAATATTTTGTAGGGTCAGCAGAGCAGTGGGATTTCACAGAAGCAGCAGCTTTAGGGTTCTGGTCACTTCCTTTCTATATGGCAGCCATGTTGTAGGATCTACTTTCAATCCTTTATTAGGGTGAAAGGAAATTAAATACTACTGTGAGTTTTGAGCCAAGATTCAGTCTACAGAAAGTACTATAATATTGCAGATTTGTATAAAAACAGAAACTGTAATAATCTATTAGTTCAATTGCTCATTCCTCCCTGAAGAAGCCCCCAAAATCACCAGGGCAGGATACCACTGAATAGCCATGCATGTGAATTACAAAACATCATCAGAAAAGAACTAGAGAAAATATCACCCAAACCCAGACTTTCAAATCAATTGTATTCTAATAATCTGAAGTCACCTGCAAGAAAGAGTCCAATAGCCTAGAAACTATAAATTCAGAAGTGGAATTCAGACTAGTAAAGCTGAATGTACTTCCAAAGCTTTAGGGAAATAATATGTGTTATAAACCTTCAATTTATAGTAAGCTTCAATTCAGGACTATCATAATCTACAACTGAGACTTTATTACCTTTCTCCTCTTTCTGTTGTTAGCTCACCTCCTTTAAATCATCTTAAATTTGCTGGTGACATTTAGGAAGATTGTTTCCTTACCCAATTAGACAATAGGTACTTCAATGCAATTCGGGTTTTTTACTTCATCAACATTTTTTCAAATTCAAGTTTTCATACCACCACCAATATTGGCCAGTTTAATATTAAACAGTTAATTTATTCAAGCTGACATGAAATATATCAGGCACATCCTACAGTGGTCAAAATTAACAGTTTTATGACACATACCTCAAAAAACTAATTCCTACAGTTTGAAATCTCTCGAATAAACTTCAAAGCTGTACTAAGTAATAATGTCTTGGGTCGTCGCCTTTAAGATTTCCAGTATGGTCTCATGATTGTATTTATTTTAACTAATATAAGCTATTAATTAGTTGCACTTTACGGAAAAGAGTGCTTCAGAATGCTTTATTTGTTACAAACTGGCAGTAGTCTCAGTGCTTGAAGCAAGATTGGAGATAATTTGTTTAAGGTGAGAATACGAGACAAAAAAGGCAAACCCAGGTGTTTTTTCTTAATTTAAGTGTAACAGGTTTAACTGTCACGATAAAAACATGGCCTGTATTTTCAAATTTCTTTTGTTTTCAATTCTATGGTTGATCAATAATAAAACCTGAAGCCTGCATCCACTGATTCTATGCAAAAATCATTAAACTGCCAACTAGAAAAGTGTTAATTAATTCTAACATAGCAATAAGAACATAAAAAGCAAACTCAAGAAATAAGCTGCTACTAGCATCCTACTACCTCAAACAGCTGCTTTGCTGGAACATTTGTATTCCAACACCATTCTCTCCTCACTCATCTTTTGAGATATTTCAATTTCTGGTGAAACTTTGACCAAGTCAAAGTTTGTATCTATTCAAGTATGAAGGTCCTCAAAAAACACTTTATCCAATCTTTCTCAAGCTGGGGGGGGGGGGGGGGGGGGGGGGGGGAAACAAACTTGCCACTACAAAAAAAAAAAAGTGTACACAACAACTACAGCAATAAGGTTTAAGCTAGAAAGCTTGTTTTGTAAACACTCTGCTGCTGAAAAAAACCAAACTACACAGTAGCTCCAAACTTAAAGACTGTTTACATTTACTACATTGACTGCAGCAGAAACTTCTGTTGGCTTCGGACAATGTGTAGCATTTAGACAACTTATTTCAATGTATGCCTCTTGACAGAACTGGATCAATCACCTGAACTGGCTGATTGTAAGACAACACATTAACATGAGACATAATTTGATTCTAAAGTGAAGTATCAAGTGTAGCTGATACACAAAACAGCAACACAAAGGGAAGCTCATCAAGGGGAAAGCTAATTTCTGATTCTTCCTTCTCCTTCCTGAAAGCTGAAATGATAGAATAGGCCTACTTAGGTCTGTATGACATTATCAACATATTCATTATCACAAGTGTTTTCATTGGCAGAGAATGAGAGAGTCTACAGGCCTAGAAAGAACAGAAAAATAACTGCAGATATCAGATTTCTTATGGATGATTCAGAAAGCCATCCGTTTGCCAGCATTAAGAACAATTTACTTTGAGAGCCATATGGAAGATAGCTGCCCCTGAAGTCTGGCAAAAAGTGTATTTTTCTTTTCATGCCTCATTAACTCACTTTCTCCTCCAAGAATAATAAAGCTTCTATTCCTGTCTTGAAATAGGGGATTAAAGCATTCACCAAAAATTAGTGAAAAAATGGCAAAACCAAGGAGACAGCAAAGCACATAAAAAAAATAATAATGAAAAAATTGGTTTGGAGATGGAGATACACCAATCCACCGCACTTGATTTTCTTATGTCATTCCAAAAGCCTGTTCCCTCCATCACAACAGTAGTAAAGATTCATCTGAAGTTAAGTATTATGAACATGTGGGTAGGAGTCCTTTAGTCATCTGTAACCAAGGAGAAATCTCAAAGCCACTTCAGGAAGTCTCTGCATGCCCTACAGACCACCTCCTAGGTTTGCAGGCAGCCTCTGACAGTGCAAAAGAACACTTGTGAACTTTGTTTTTTTTCTTCACAGAATAAAGTTCTAACAAGGAAAGGGTCCATTTAGAGTAACATGTAGAGATACAAAAATGTACTTTGAAGTACAGCCTAGGTTTACATGCTTAGGACCCACAGAATAATTATCAATAACAGTCAAATAATAGAAGCTATTTACATGCCTGACATTAACAATCAAGTGGCTACGGAAACTCAGAACATGTAACAACTGAAATCCAGTTTGCTTAAGTACAGGCCAGAGCTGGAAAATCAGTTTAAACAGAAAAGTTAAAGACAAGGAAAACACTGACATATGAATCAAAGTAATCACTACAGGAATGTCAGAAGATAGCTAATTTTCACGAATGACAAACTACAATATCTTCTTTCAGCTATCGGTACCAAGAGATATCACAATATGGGACCGCTCCATTGCCACACTACTCTAATCCTGCCCACTTGATCATAGTTATCCTTCATCCTGACAACACAGAACAGCGTATAATAACCAAGATGATGCTAACCATAATATACAAGCTACCTAGCATGAAAATCACTCATTAGCTACCATATTTGAGTGCAACATCTGACAATGTATTTCTGAAGTACAGACACAAACTAACAGAAAACATTAACAACACCTCCCACTCACTGGCTTCCGCAGAGAAGGGACTAAAGAAAATGAATCAGACTGAGAAATAATTAATATAAAGACAACTGCCTATTATCTTGTCAATAGGTGACAAAATTCCAAGATAAAACGGTAACAGTACAAATTATCTGTGTTCATGTATATAGATATACATAAAAATTTCAAGAAAATTAAGGATAATTACTGGGGGTATGAAGAAGGAAGAATGTGGAATGCTTCTCAATAAGCTAGAGAAAAAAGTGCCAGGCAATGAGCTGTCACTCACTATCATGTATTAGATATGAAATAGAGTATCTTAATTACTCTAAAACGTTTTATCCACCTCTTCTAGAAAGAAGAAAAAAAGACAAATTAGAGTTGGTACAATTCCTATTTAGCAGATGCACTTTCCAAACTGTTCCTTCAGATGTAGTAGTTTCTGGTATTATCAGTAAATAGTGAACAATAACTGATAGGGGTCATTCAGTCATTTTAAAAGCATGATTTGTTTGACATATTAGCATTTCTTTGAAGCTATTTTTACCATATTTTCTCAAATTCATTCTACAGTTTCCATACATCAAAGCAAATACAGCACTTTAAAAGTGAATGTCAGACAAACCTAGCCATCAGGTTGATACAGTTTCAAAGGACACATTTGGAGATATATATGTATGCATTTGACATCAAATTCTGAAGTGCACTACAGAAAAGCTTTGCCAAACCCTTTTAAAAATGACCATTTTTTCCGTTCACTTGCCCACTGACCTACTACACAGAGCTAAAGGTGGGTAAACGATAGCCCAGAGCTTCTGAAGAATGTAGTCTGGAAACCACCTCCCAGTTAGAACCACAGTGTAATCATGCCCCTTGACAAGACATGCTTCAGGAAAAGTCTGACAATACCCAAGGGCTTTCAATCCAGGAAATTCAAGGAAACTACCCACAATGGAGTTACTAATTCTCTATAGCCGAGTGTAATTTAAAAATTAAACGAAACATAGTATCATAGAATAGAATCAGAGAATAGTTAGGGTTGGAAAGAACCTTAAGATCATCCAGTTCCTGCCCCGCTGCCAGGGGCAGGGACACCTCACACTAAACCATGCCACCCAAGGCTGTGTCCAACCTGGCCTTGAACACTGCCAGTGATGGAGCATTCACAACTTCCTGGGCAAACCATTCCAGTGCCTCACCACCCTTACAGTAAAGAATTTCTTCCTCATAGCCAATCTAAACTTCCCCTGTTTAAGTTTGAACCCGTTACCCCTTGTCCTCTCACTACAGTCCCTCATGAAGAGTCCCTCCCCAGCATCCCTATAGCCCCCCTTCAGACACTGGAAGGCTGCTAGGAGGTCTCCATGCAGCCTTCTCTTCTCCAGGTTGAACAGCCACAACACCCTCAGCCTATCTTCATATGGGAGGTGCTCCAGTCCCCTGATCATCCTCATGGCTCTCCTCTGGACTTGTTCCAACAGTTCCATGTCCCTTTTTATGTTGAGGACACCAGAACTGCACACAATACTCCAAGTGGGGTCTCACAAGAGCAGAGTAGAGGGGCAGGATCACCTCCCTCGACCTCAAGCAGGTCACACTCCTTTTGATGCAGCCCAGGATATGGTTGGCTTTCTGGGCTGCAAGTGCACGCTCCCGGCTCATGCTCATTTTCTCATCAACCAACACCCCCAAGCCTTTCTCTGCAGGGCTGCTCTGAATCTCTTCTCTGCCCTACCTCTAGCTTTGCCTGGGATTGCTCCAACCCAGGTGGAGGACCTTGCACTTGGCATGGTTAAACTTCATCAGATTGGCATCAGCCCACCTCACAAGCATGTCAAGGTCCCTCTGGATGGCATTCCTTCCCTCCAGCGTATCAACAGGGTGTCATCAGCAAACTTGCTGAGGGTGCACTCAATCCCACTGTCCATGTCACTGACAAAGATGTTGAACAAGACCAGTCCCAACACCGATCCCTGAGGGACACCACTTGTTACTGGTCTCCAGATGGACATTGAGCCATTGAGCACAACTCTTTGCGTGCAGCCATCCAGCCAGTTCTTTATCCACTGAGTGGTCCACCTATCAAATCGATGTCTCTCCAACTTAGAGACAAGGATGTTGTGTGGGACAGTGTCAAAAGCTTTGCACAAGTCGAGGTAGATGACATCAACTGCTCTACCCCTGTCCATCAGTTCCGTAGCCCCCTCATAGAAGGTCAACAAATTGGTCACACAGGATTCCCCCCTACTGAAACCATGCTGGCTGTCACCAAGCAGCTTGCTGTTTTTCATGTGCCTCAGCATGCCTTCCAGGAGAATCTGCTCCAAGATTTTGCCAGGCACAGATGTGAGACTGACTGGTCTGTAATTCCCTGGCTCATCCATTTTCCCCCTTCTTGAAAATGGGGGTTATATTTCCCTTTTTCCAGTCATCACGAACTTCAATGGTATATGTCCATATTCGTACTAAAGAATGATTTCTTTAAAAAAATCATGATTGTTTCATATTTCTGCTCCAGAGGCACTTGTATAATTAACTTGATTTGAGTAAGTGGTACAGTATTTGACACATGCAGAAGTGAAAACTCAGCCAATTTCAGCATGCCCAGATGTACTAGCTTCAGTGATGCACAAAAGCTATTTATTCTGCCCCAGCCACACTTAAAAGCAATGAATGAAGACTTGGTTATAATTAGTTTTTAGACAGGCTTTGCAGCAAGACTTGCATAGGCTTGTGTTTTGGGTTGGTTTAAGAGTGAGCAGAACTAGAAATTGTTGGCTAGCTTACAAAAATGCAGATGAAGTGTGACGGGAGTAAGAGTGCTAAGCCCAAGATTTGCTGTAATTGCAACATCAGGCAATGGACAGGCTGATTAAAATCAGCTTTTTCATCTGAGTATTTCAGCCCTCCAGGACATGGTCCAGAGCCCAAATTGCTAAAAATTAGTCATGCCTTGTTCATTACCCCAAAGGCACAGACTTGCATGCAAGAAGTTGAACATATAACTTGAAAAAACTCACTGCTGTTCAAAAAGGATGCTATTAAAGAAAAAAAAATAAACGTATTTAGAAGGCTCAATAACATTTCTTGCATTTATTTTAAAAATGTTTCTATTGAATATTCATCTGTTCATTGATTATATCATATATCTCAGTATTACAAATGTATACTTCCTGGTTTAGTGCCATTATGCACAGAAACAATTTAGTCAGTAACCTAATTTAGAGCTGAATCTTTTTCATGGATTCTAGAAGTACTGGAAACAGTATCAGGTACACAGTTTTCACTTCCACTGCCTTATTATGTGTCCTAACATACAATTATCTAAATAAGACAAGTAAGTATATACAACACGCACAAGAAATTGCATCACATGTACGTATATCTCCAAGCTGTAGGAAAACATTCCTAAAACTATGATTTTACTTGAAGTTTGTTTGGTTGTGTTTTTTTGGGGTTTTTGTTTGTTTGTTTTATTTGGGGGTTTTTTGTTGGTTGGTTTGTTTTTTTAATTTCAAGTTTTACATGCATTCAGTGAAGGCCTAAGCAGGCAAGAGCAAAAATGCCCCTCTGATTACTAGAGGGCCAAAGGATCAAGTTAGAAAGCTTCTTAAATTCTTAAGTTTGTATTAAGTGACAAACTAAGGTTTGAGGCTTAAAATTTTCAGGAAAAATCGAGACGATGAGGCAACAAGGTAGTTTTCGAAGCTCCTAACATTCGGCTATGTTTTAAATGTAATATAGAAATTCCTGAACAGTTTAAGATACACAGATAATGCAAGAGGATTATTTAGCCTCCTTCAAAGCCAAGGAAAGGCTATGTTCACTAGACTTTGACCCCCTTCCCTCCCCTTCCTCTCTAAGTCTATAAAAATCCAGTAATGCCTCAAATCTAAAGATATTTCATTTGTTTCTAGAATCATTATTTGTAGAGCCACTAACTTCCTGCAAGAATCCTTCCTTTAAAACAAACATTAATTTGTCAAGGGCAGACTAAAATAAACTTGGTCTTTGATGCACACAATAAAAACTTCCTTTATGAATACAAACTAATATCCTCAAAGCATGCCTCAGCCAAAACCAAATTATAAAAGCTTAGATTGCTTGTTCTTTCTTATAAATACTGAAAATCATGTTAGAAAGGTTTTTAATAACAGTGCTTTTTCCTAAGTTTGTTTCTAGTATCAAAGGTCTATAATGTGCCAAGATCAACTAAAATGCAGAAATAAGACATTAAATAAGCTTAAATAAACAGTAAAGCCAAGAAGTCAAAAGTTTGTTCTGAAATTTTTATCCATACTTCTAATTACTCTAGCAAGTACCCTAGGAAGACAGGCGTTTAAGTTGTGTAAAGCAGTTGCATAACAAATAGCACATTACTTGCTACAGTCAAGGCAGCTTTTTATATTCCACATTAATAAATATCATAACCAACCAATGCTTACCTAAGAAGTGGGCTACCATCATAATCACAACTGAAATTGGAATTCAGATTAGAAAGTTACATTTTAATGAGCCATGACACTTCAAATCAAGGTACTTGGCAAACTAACAGCACCACAGCATGTTACATAGTATACACAAATACAGAGGGCAGAAAGTAAGAGTTATTTTGTTTCCAAAGAGCTTACCTTAAACCAATTTTGAAGTGTCTAAACAGGGGAAAAAAAAACCCTGTGGAAATACTGCTATAACAGCATTTTGAGTATACACTACCCATGTGCACAGTATAACTTCAAATCTTATTATTGTGGAAAAGTGAACTGTTTCACTCTCATATTCATTTAGTTTGCAACATGAAGTAACACAGGTATTGGCTATTAGTTACATCACTATCTCTTCAAATTATAGGAAAAAATAATATGCTATCTAGCTCCAAGTTGATTTGTCGTGTCATTAATCAGCTGCTTAGCATTTACAGTACAACAGTTCATGATGCTGAAGTTCACCTTGAGGTAATGATACAACTACCATACTGTCGAACTTGTTTTATTTCTGACCCTAATGTTAAAAAGCCCAAATATTTAAAGATTTTTTTTTTTTTTCATTTCTCCCAAGCAATTTACAGACCTAAAAAGTTGGTTTCCAGGAAATATTTCAGTCTGTACATTCCACCAAGCAATTACTTCTTATTTTACACAGCTCTGTCAAGACACTGAGGCAAAAATACAGTTTTTAAGCAAAATGAGTCACCTGTAAAGATTGTATTTAAGGTTATAAACAGAGATTGTCTAACCAGCTATGCCCTCAAATATCTTTGTTAGGTCAGCAATATAGTTTTAACTCTTGATATTCACAAAGCTATGTCAAAACCTAGAGAACCAGAAATTCCCTTTTCCACACAGTTCATTTAGACTTGTCAATAAGAAAAACACACTGTTGTTCTAAAGCAGGCTGTTGGGCAGGACAGCTGGCATTTTCAGAGTTTGATGGATAAAACATTAAGAGGCTTTTAGAATCCTGATCATTCCATCGTCATTCAGAAAATCTGACCTGTATCAAAAGTTTCTATTTACAAAGAAACAGAAGTTGAACTTACAGACCTTCCACATAGGAATCTCAGATTGAGTTAAACATTTTTAGTCTACTTAGCAGCAGGGATGGGTCCAAAGTGGAGCTACTGATCAAGTATTTCAAACTAGGGGAAGCTACCCAGCCTGGAAACCTGCCATTGAACAGATTTTATAACTGAATTACTTCTTCCAAGAATTCTTGATTAGCAGGTTACTTCTGATCTTCAACCAGATTGAGATGATTAGTATCTGTTAAAAGTATGATTCCATAACAAAAATTGTTATGAGAGAAGCTAGCATGCTTTAGGTATATGAATTACATTTTAAAATTAAATACAGAAAAGGCATTTCCTAAGGGGCATTTACATGTACCATTTAAGATTTTTTTGTAGTATCACTAAATTTACAAGTTTATAAAACAAACATGATTAGTGATAAGCATATTCTTCATGGAGAGTGGCAGCATGCCAAGTAAATCAGGAAGCTGAGACATCCAATTCTTTGCTTTCTTATTCCGTAAGGAAACCTAAACAAGCAAAACCAATCCTAAGTGCAAAGAATCTACAATAAAATAGGAGTTACTTTGCGGAGACTACTCTATAAACAGCATGATATATTCAAAGACAGTAATGATAACTGAGGAACAAGCTTAGTTAAAATAAATAGGGCTAACAACTTGCAAGCTGAACCAAATGTAGAAAAATTAAAGGCTTACATATAGTCTAGTTTTTTGGAAGAAAGCTAGAGAATTAAGGACAATGGATTTCATATGCAAAATATTAGATTCTGTTGAAGTTTTCGACTATTGCTGTCAAACAAAAACAAAAAAATCAAGATAAGGGTTTTGTACAACCACAGGAGCTAAAGACTGAATATGTAATGTGGCATAATAAATCATTACACATATAAATTCTCTGTTGTGGAATAAGCCATTAAGTTAGCTAGAACAACAGCAAACAGCGTCCAAGTCTTTTTAGAACTAAGATGGCTCAAGGAATAAGCAAACAGTCTTTCTGCTTTACACCAACAGCAAATTAAGTAACTGAAAGTTAGGAAAAACAAATTTAGCTTGGGGAACAGAGCCCAATAAGCAACAACAGCTCCTAAAAGCCGTAATCTCTTAATGGCAGCTACATGTGCAGCATCTTTACTACTTTGGCAATAAGATACAGCATAGAAATAGCTGCCATTAAGAGATTACAGAATGGAAGAGAAGCATTACTGAAACTCCTCAAGTTTTAATACTGAGGACTGTAATCCAAAGTTCTACTGTAGCTACCCTCTGAAAGTAAGCTTTGTAGCAAAACCTACCACAAGCAAAACGATCTTCATACTGTTAAAACAATTACTATTTCTGAAGTTTATATTCTTCAACATGAACTAAATACGGCTATGAATTCCTACAATCCAAAAGGGAAGTGACAGCTGTCCATGGGAAAGACTGTATAACACAAAAGTAGGAGACTTGGCAAATAACATCAGGTGTTCAGACAGACGTTCTTTGAGATCAGACAGCCCATCAGAAAAAATAGCAGAAGACTCCACTGTTCTTCCATTCACAACAGGGAATTAAAAACAAAGCAACCTCCCCAGATCTGTGCCCCTACACACACACTGCATTTCCTAATATATACTTATTCTTGGGATATGCACTTACATAAAGGATTAAGACTGGAACAAAACATTTTCAGGACTTTGAAGCAACAGCCCCATATTCCATGGGGCTATATATATATTCTAATGGGCTATATATGAATTTCTAGTCAGGAAGCAACCAGAAAGTGCTTGCTGACTTACTGCACTGTTACAGAAAGTTAGCTTTAACTTCACATTTTACTTGTCACATGAAGTATATTCCATTTAAGATCTTGAGCAAGAAGAGGAGGCTTTCATTTTAATCCTTTCAGACATGGCATCACTGGTCCAGAAGCAGAGAATTACACGCTTCCAAGTGCAGTTACGTAAACTTCAGCACAACAGATGATGATGGTGAAAAGCAGCATGCAGGTCAGTGTAGAAATCTAGTCCAGCCATTTCAGTGCCTCAGGTTAAGCAGTGTGTAATAGGCACTAACATTTAGCGCGCTGGCGAGACAACAGTTGAAGCCATGCATTGCGTACCAATAATTTTGATACTTGTATTATTTCTACAGGGTTTGGTTTTGGTTTTTTTTTTTTGTTTTTTTTTTTCCCCTTTTGGCTGGGTTCTTTTTGGTTTTGTTTTTTTTTTTTTTTGGAAGATGAGTACCATCTAAAGTCCTTTGCTCTAGCTAGCACAGCAACCTATTCTTCTATTATGTTGGGGTTTTTTTTTTTTTTTTTTTCCCCCACACCTCAAGAACTACTCTCTACTACTTCATTTTTTTTCCACCTCTCAGTACTCATGATGTCCCTGTGCAGAAAACAGAACCAGGTGGGAACTATATGACTTTAAGGTCCCTTCCAACCAAAACCATTCTACAATTCTATGATTCCTGGAGCTACAATAAGCTTCAACAAATTGGTATCCTGTCTGTTTTGATTTGATTTCACCCGTTTCTGATAAAATTATGACTTAATATTATTTCTTGCAAGAGTAACTAGTGTCAAGCAAGCTTACAAATGCACTGTAAATAACTGGGTTTGAACTACTTAATACAAACAAAATATACCTCATTCATGTCAGAATATTCTTGTGCAATTGTGCAATCATTTTCTCACAGTTCTTCACTTGTTTTTTCTGAAAATAGCAGCAAACCTAGTGCTGGCAATACTGGTTATCCAAACCAAAGCTTTTTACAGAAACACAAATGTGAAGTTGGAATTGAAATCATTATATGATTTGTTTGAATGTTGTCATAAAAACACCCTCTGGTTTTACAAATAATGGATTACTACATTTCAAGTGTTGGCTTGAAACATGGAATGCAAAATAGAAGGCTCTGCGCAGTATTTGTGCATTTGAAGAACTGTTCAATGAACATATCAATCCAGTAAAACAAAATCCTAATACAACACATCTCATTACTTGAATCATTTTGAAGAAACCCGAAATCAAGATTTCAGCTGAAGTCAGATCTCACTAGGTTTAACTAAATCTCTAGCTTTGCTTTTATTCTAGATTCTTCATTTTTATGGGGAATACTTGTTGCATTCTTTGCAACCCCTTCAAAAATGGAAGAACAATTCATAGCTTAAACTGCAGTCTCACCAATACATTAAATGCTGGCACTCATTGCATACTTTTTAACCTGAAAAATTAAAATACCGATTCCAAAGGGCTGAACTAGAATTTTATACACACCTACATACTGATCTTCACCATCGATTTGTCTTAGGCTAAAAAATACAGGATTAAGTATATTAGAAAGTTTGAAATCCCTTTCTCCAAGCTCTAAGACACTTCTCAGCTCAAACCACAGCTAGAGCTTCAGAAATGCTGAAAAAGTCTCACCACCTCTGATGCGTTCCTGGCATCCTAGCCATGTGGAAGCCAGTCAGAGGAAGCAAACACAAGTATTTGCAGGCTGATCAGAAGCCTGGTCAACCCAAGTACTTGCAGAGCCAAATTAAGTACTTGGAAATTTTTGTTACTTTGCACCCATTACTTTAAATATCCATCCATATCTTGTATTGTTTCTAGTATCTATAAGAAAAAAAGAGTTTAATAATTTCTAGTTTCAGCTTCTTTCTTCTGAGGAATGAGCACTTCAATTCTATCTTACCATGCTTCTCCTAATATTCATATTGTCTCTGTAGAGCTTTAAACCAGTATCCTACGCAATAGACTAAATCCAGTCCCTGTTTTTGTAAATCAGGTGAAAAACAAGAGGAATAAAATTTAATTATAGCAAAAGTACAGTCTGAACTTAAAATGTGAACCATCAACTAGAATTATATTATAAGCCTTCCCAAAAAGTATCATCCAAAGGGAGTATTATTAAAAATGCATTTAATTCAAAAAGAGGAATTGTTTGAACTCTACCATTCTTTCCTGAATTTTCAGGATCTTTGCAGGGCTTTACTTCTTTTAAATGCTTTAGAACACTAAATTCATAGCATCAGTCTTGACCATACATAAATTTTACAAAGCATTCATGTCAATCAGTGCAGTAAATGAGCTAAGAATAGAGTTTCTCTAATCACATTATAAGGTAGTTTTGTTGGTGTTTTTTTTCCAAGTACTTTTTCCACAATACACAGCTTGTATTCTTTAGTGGCTCCTCCAGGAAAGAGAAAAAAAAAGAAACCCAAATAGTGAGCTTACTGCAGCTACTCAAGTGAGTTAAGATGATAAAATCCTTATCAAGCAAATCTCCAGGAAGAAAACTCAAAGAACACCGAGTGTCTTACTTTCTCACTGGCAGATTTGAGAACAGACAAAAACATAGCAACCCCTTCTCTCACGAGAGTCATTAGCATTTACTAAATCTGGGCTTTTAAGGGAAGAAAAACTTCCAGACACATTCTGCAAAGGAAGCCTTTCAAATATCAACTGGGTGCAAATAAACAAAGTGCCAAGTGTGCGACAGAGAGAAAGCCTTTATGTCAGAAATTTTCCCTCCCCCTTTCTTAGAGGGCAGAAAGGGAAAGACAGATTGTTGATGCCTAGTCCTATACTGAAGTTCCTGCAGAGTTCTTAACTCTTGATGTACAAGCTCTAGAAGTGCAATTGATCACTAAGCAGGCAAGAAACTCAATCAACTACAGGCAACTGGTTTAACAGTTATACCATGGGATTTTTAATGGTTTTAGAAGATCTACCATCACAGCAGGCTAAATGCCATGATGTTGCTGATACCAAACATCTGATCTGGATTGTTCTATCCAGCAAACCTAGAAGAAATAGGCAAAAGCAGATTGCTCTGTTTCCTAATTCAAGTCTAACATGAAAGAAAGATTTTAATGTTCAAAATAAAGAAATAGGATTTTAGAGAAAAAAGAAATTTAAAAATTAACCCACATGAAGGTTAGGATAACCAAGTATCTAAAATTATGAATCACTGAAAGTCTGGCAAACATATCTGAACTTATAAACACTGTAGCATTCCATATAAAAATAGATGTATTTTGGAATTATTTTACTCTGCTATGCAGAACCAATTCCTAACTTCCAACAACAAAGCAGCAAATACAAAAAGGGGAAAAAAAACCCCACCAAGTCTATGGAAATAATACGTATCTAGTTTAAATCCCATTCATCTGCTGCATAAAACGTACAGAAAAATAAAGTGTGCAAAGTTAATTTGGAAGAGTGGAATCACTTTCAGCCTAAATTGACTTCTGGAGATACCTGTGCAAAAGAGTCTTACCCTGGCATTTAAAATATATACATAAATATGAACTAACATATCAATAGAATTACATCTTGCTGTTCATTTCTACTTCATTTAATTAGTCTCTCAGAATAATACAGCCTGCTAGCAAGCTTAACTTTGGAGCTAGTTATCTGATCTAAGAGCCAGATTTTACACATTCCATTCTTTCCCTATTTTTCATTCTGTCTTCAAGAGCCTAACAAGCACAAGCTTACTTCTAAGAGACAGACAAGTTCTCTGTACTCTTTAGTAGAATTGTGCCACTTATGAAGTGCTTGGAGACCATCAAGTTCCAAATTCACCCAGATCTTTTATGCAGTTAATCTAGCACATAGGAATAAAGGTCTAAACATGTGCTAATCACAGTTGCAGGTATTCAATGTTTTTGTGGTGCGATACCATGTAGGTCCCAACACAAGCGATAAAGGGGCATTTACCCAGTTAGATACTACAACTCCTTTCTGCATTAACAGCCCCAAAACCTTAATGTTCTTGCTACATTTGGGGAAGAGCACAGGCATAAATACCTTGCTTGCAGCACTGAACTTGGAGACAAGGATATGCCCGATTACATTTTTGTCTGTACATTAAGTTAATGAACTTAATCCATATCACTTAATATTCAATTCTATTGCTGAATTTCCATTTACAAACCTGGAACTGGCAAAAGTCTATATTCCCTAGAGAATATCTTATCTATCATTCAGCATAATTAATTGGAAAGTTCAAAAGAACACTTCTGCTCAGGTACTTTACTCATAATCCAACTGGAAGATTAAGACATCCATCAATTTGCAGTTCTACAAGAAAATAGCTCTTCAAAACTGATCAAGCAGTTCATTGAAATAGTTCTGAAGCATGTGGATATACATTAAAGCCAGTGACTGAACTTTCAGACACATTACTACTAGCTTTCTTAGAAAGTCTGGTTTTCCATCTTGCATAGCAGCCCTTAATTTTTTTTAAAGCTTTCAACCTTTGTTGCCAGCTAACACAGGTTACAGTAGTTAACATCACAATTAACATGCTGTTGTGACTTAACGTCAAGATGAAAACTCTGTGAATGGCTGAGTCACACAGACCCTGCTTCACAGGTCCTGCCTCTGATTTCAGTTGAAGCAAAGTAAACAGAAAGTAGCTTTAAGAACTCAACATCAACGTAAAGCTTGTATATGCTTTCCTTGCTGTTCCACAGCTCAGTATGCAGACTGGTCTGTCACCACCTTCCGAGCTGTAATTTTTCTTGGCTTAATTTTTTGGTTCCATGTCTACAAAACAAGGGTCTTCTGCTCAAGACCATTCACATTTTTGTTAGGTAAAAGCCCACCTTTATCTTAATATTAACTTACCTTCAGTTGTCAACAGTTGCCTTCTTCCTCTGTAAGGACCATCAAAACCCCCCTCATCCATCTGCATTTAGCCACTTCCTCAGATGAACACACTCCTGCATCACACCCTCCAGCCCTAATGAGCTAACTCAAATCACCTGTTGTAGGCTCAGCTCCTGAGGGAGACCACACTGCCCTGTATGCCCGAGCTGATTTTACAGGCTTCATACTAGCTATTACAGACTGTACTTCACCTAAAAGTACGAGGGACTGACTGGTGCCTCCTGCAGAGCTGATGTGTCACTCATCCTTTACATGACAATAAACTCCAGTTATCTCCCGGGAGTACTACTTAAAAGCACATCTTGCTTCAGCCTAAGGTATGAAACTCTCTCAAGCACAAAATGTGTAATCAGCTAACAAAGCTCTAGGATGCGGCTGTATATTCTGCTTCCTTTAATGCAAAACTACTAGCCCCTACTGACAAGACAGTACATGCTTTTCCAGGCCAGCTGAGTTAGTGATTCTGCTTAAGCAAGGACCCAGCTCTTTTGCTTGAACCTACTTTCCCCCTCTGCCCCAAGAAAGATCCATTGCCAGGTGACAGCACTTCAAATTCTTAATAACAAGTTTTGACTGGAAATACATATAGATACAATCTCCACCGACCATGACAACTCCGCTTTCGAAGTGCGTTACCATTCACATGTTCAGTTTTCTGTTCCTCTACCTAAGCAGCTGACTGTATTCCCAGTGCTGTTCTGTAGCTAAATCATACCAACTTTTAATTGTGAACAAATGAGTCTGCCTTTCTAATAAACACTTCTAATGTGGACATCTTTTTTTCCCTGAATTAGGGTATGGCAACATCGAGTATTAGCAGCACTGCACAAGTTCATGCCCCTAAACCTTTTTCCTGTCAAGCAGTATAACATTTAGTACAAAAGCAATTGCACTTGCTCTAAATATAACACCTAGTAAGGCAATTTCAGAGAAGCAAAAAGAAAACACAAGATGATGAGGTTGCTGTATAACAGTTGTTACAGGTTTGATTGAGATTTTTTCTGTTTTTTTTTTTTAACTGTAAGCTACATAAATAATGTTCAATGGCTCTGATTTTGTCATCCTACCACCACCATTCCTTTTCTGTGCTCAGCAAATATATCAGAACTTCTGTCTCTGATACTGATCACACACACTTGTGAACCAGATCAGATTATTCAGTAAAATGGAGATCTAATCCCTTAGGTGTATTCAAACTTGCTATCAATACCACTTTAGAAAAAGCCGTAATAGACTTCTTTCTAGTCATCACAGAACAAAGACAAACTGTTTGCACCCATAAATTTCATGTGAACAATATTTAGTTCTATTTTCCTTCCAGACATTGTTATTAAATGTTCAGTAACACAGATGCAGCATCCAGCTCTCCCGCATTTATAGTCTGTCCATTCCTAAGGGTGTTTTGGGGGCTTTTTTAGCTAGACATGCAGCTTTGAACCTTTAAAAATTTAGCAAGTACTCCAGCCATACTTTTCATCTTCTTTCCTGAGAGAAAAGCATCACCTCCATGCACTGAACCCATTAAATTTTGTTATTAGACCAGCAGTTTATACATACAGTTTCTGAAATGCTAGATAAATATTGAACAGCAGGCTGAGTTTCTTGATCATGAAAAGGATGCTGTTTCTGGCTAAATCTTTATTACTAGCGTAATAATCAAAAAATGATACTGTATAGCCTGTAGCTCCAGTTTATCTGATTTTGAACACAGCAGTATTTTTATACTGAGGTTTTTTTGGGGGGAGAAGGTCATACATTTTTGAACAAGTGCTTTCAAGCTTATACATTGTCCTGAGTTCAGCAGTAGCAGTCATTTTTCTCCTTCTTAGTAGCTGGTGCAGTGCTGTGTTTTTGACTTTTGGCCTGGGAACAGCACTGATAACACTAACGTTTTCAGTTGCTGCTTGGAATGTTTTGGTCTGACCAAGGACTTTCTGAGCCTCATGCTCTGCCAGGGAGGAGGGGAACCCAAGAGGAAGCAGAGGTGGGACACCTGACCCAAACTGTCCAAAGAGGTATTCCATACCACAGCACATCATGCTCAGGATTTAAGAACTAAGAGCAGGGACCCAGATGGGGGGTGGCTCACTGCTTGGTCGGGCTTGGTATTGGGTGGTGAGCAGTTGCACTCTCTTTCCTTGTATTTCCCTTGTCATTATTATTATTGGTGGTATCAGAGGATGGTTTGTGTTATACCTTAGTTACTGAACTGTTCTTATCTCAACCTGTGGGAGTTGCATTCTTTCGATTCTCCTCCCCATCCCCCCGAGAGCTGGGAGGAAGAAAGAGGGGGGAGTGAGGGAGCGAACTGCATGAGGGGCTTAAACCATGACAGATGGTTTAGATATAGATGACTGATTAATATTCTACTTGTGTTTGAATAAGATAAAATAAGTTGAAGAGTTGCTACCCTAGCTAGAATCCTCCCTGCACTACTTGCCCCTATAATATTATGTTGGTGAGGGTAATTATTTAGGTAGCACAAATTTAAGGCTTGAGAGAACTAAAAATTCACATGAATCCAGTAACTGAATTAGTAATATTACAGTCTTGTACTTCCCCACATCTCCCCCTTTATCTCATTGAAAGGGAGCCACTCACAATTACAGATTCATCCTCAGGGAGTTTATTACTTCATGTAACACTAAGGATGGTGTTTTGCCCTACTTAAATTTTTGTAAGAAATATTTATTTTCCCTCCCTGTCAATAACACAGGACTTATAGCAATATTTATAATCAAGATACATAGCTTTCCTGTTAACAGCACAACAGGCATAAGAACATATCATTTCTACAGAATGCAAACTCTACCTCCTCTTTACATATCTTTCCCATGCTTTTAACAACATTCATAGATTACTTCCCCCATATTCTAATGTGCTTAACATAATAATTTTTTTTGTTACATCAAATAAGGCAAATTTTAGTATTACTATACTGACCACCTTTATTTCCCCAACCTTCCCAATAAAGCTAAAAAAAAGAAAACAAAAGAAGTGAGAAGACCCAGTCTAGTAGGTCTTCCAAAATGAGGCAGGCTAGTATAAAGTGCCTTTCCTAAACAAAATTTGGTTATGAACAACCAAGGGACAAAGAAACAAAAGATTAAGAACAAGAACCATTACTATTATTTGAGAACAACAGCTTCCTAAAATCCTTCCTTTAGAAACAGTAAAGAAAGAGGTTGATATAGAACTTCTTTCATAACATTAAATTAAAACTGAAGTAATTTACTTCTGTACACTAATTTCAGAAAACATGCAAGCAGACTAGTATCAAAAAAGAGAAAGTACATGATACACAGAAAAAGCAAACAAGGAGGCAAGACTAGCCACAACATGGATGGGAGTGGCACCCTCACCAAAAAGAGAACAACATTAAACCAATGATCACGAGACAAATTAGCCAGGTCTAAGACAAGACTGTAAAAGAACCATCAAAAAGCCAAAGACAACACCAAAAATAGCATTAGCTTTGAAGATGGATCTTAAATAGCTTCGTACAGAGGGTGTGAAAGTAGATGTCATGGATTCAGCAGTAGCAGTCATTTTTCTCCTTCTTGGTAGCTGGTGCAGCACTGTGGTTTTGACTTTCGGCCTGGGAACAGCGCTGATAACACCCGTGTTTCGGTTACTGCTTAGTGATGTTTTGGTCTGACCAAGGACTTTCTGAGTTTCATGCTCTGCCAGGGAGGAGGGGAAGCCGGGAGGAAGCAGAGACAGGACACCTGACCCAAACTAGCCAAAGAGGTTATTCCATACCACAGCACGTCATGCCCAGGATGAAAAACAGACAGCAGAGACCTGGAAGGGTGGGGGTGCACTGCGTGGTTGGGCTTGGTATTAGGTGGTGAGAATTGTATTCTTTCCTTGTATTTGCCTTGTCATTATTATTATTGGTGGTAGCAGTAGTGGTCTTGTGTTATACTTTAGTTACTAAACTGTTCTTATCTCAACCTCTGGGAGTTGCATTCTTTCAATTCTCCTTCCCATCCCTCCGGGAGTGGGGGGAAGAAAGGGGGGGAAGTGAGTGAGAGAGAGACTGCGTGAGTTATAGAGGCTTAAACCACGACAGCAGAAATCCCAGAAGCTGACTGGGGCAACTAAAGTCTATTGGTGCACTCAAGGCCCTGAAAACTAATAATCTGAAATCGACATGATTCGTTATAGCTGATTATAATTAGCTAACCTTTATGTTTTAACACAGCTGGATAATGTCTTCCCTGACAAAGATATTAATTACTCTTGCTATATTTGGGTTATCACTGCTATTACTAGATTTCTTTAGCTAGTAGGAGCATAGGTTCATTTTTGTAAGGCTTTCTCCAAGGGATTCAACAAATTCTTCTGTGGTTAAACTGGGAGAGATTTGTCAAGGCTGATGACGTATTTTATCACTTCTACACTGATATTTCCTTGTGATGTATTAAATCCCTGTGGATTCAATAAATCCAGGGTTTTTTTGCAGAGAAATCAAAGAGCTGCTCAAAGCTAGCACTATGTAGGTTAAGCTGAAAGTTTGAGAGAAGCCAAGCTATCTTTGTGTCAGTTCAGAGCAAGATTAGATTTAGGCCTGTGTAAATCACCTCAGGAACAAGGTTGCAGAGCTTGTGGCAGAGATCTGTGGGTTATATCTACACACACCAATCTTTCTTTCCAAATAAGATTGTGTTAGTGAGGCCTTATTTTGATGAAAGCTGATTTGACAAAATCAAAAGAAACAGCCATTTCAGGAAGGTTTGGTGTTTTCAACAATGCTCTATCTCTGATCAACACAGCAAGAAAATCTTTGTGATTCTTTCCCCCTGAGTAGCACATCCCTCTAAAGGAATGTCTTTGCACAGCCAAATGAAGTGTGACTGTAGCACATGAAAGCACATTTGCACTAATACTATTCTAGCAGCAAACCCCCATCTATTGCAGGAAGGCCCTCTGCATGGAGCACCACCTCTAGGACAGCTCTCCTGAAGATGCAGGAAATTACCTGGTAAATATTTTAGCTGCTAGTCGAGCTCAAGCTCTGTAGTCAGAGCTGTGGTTATAGTTGCTGGCTGCTTCACAGCTGGCAGCAAAAGCATGCCAGAGATAAACCATTCCATTAGGTCATGTTGTTAATTAGATACAACCTAAATTCTTTCTGCATGTGCTTGTCTCTAAGGCATTCAAAGCTTTTTAGCATGTCTCCAATCTGGTCCCTTAGAGCTGCTGGGATTCCCATGTGACTTTCCTTCTGGAGGCACAAAAGCATACAAGGCTGCAACTGCCGTTTCAACATTTCTGTTTATTTAGTCTTAAGCTGGGCTTTCAAAGCTGTTGGGAGGAAAGCATGTACTGTTTGTCTACTACAGCTTTAGAGTATATTTATTAAGTAAAACCATAGATGCGTTCTAGCCACAAAAACAATATAAGTATCATATTTGGAAAGCCATGCATATGGTCATGGAGTCATTAAATCAACCAGGTTGGAAAAAACTTTAAAGATCATCAGGTTCAACCGTCCCCAGCACTGCCAAGGCCACCACCAAACCATGTCATTAAGGCATTAAACCATGTCATCAAGGCACTAAACCATGTCATCAAGGCACTGGGCAGCCTGTTCCAATGCCTGACAACCCTCTGGGGGAAGGAATTGTTCCTAATACCCAGCTGAAAGCTCTCCTGGAGCAGCTTGAGGCATTTCCTCTTGTCCTATCCCTTGCTCCTTGGGAGCAGAGACCAGCCACCTCCTGGCTCCATTCTCCTTTCAGGCAGCTGTAGAGAGTGATAAGCTCCTCCCTGAGCCTTCTCTTCCCCAGACTAAACTGCTCCAGTTCCCTCAGCCATTCCTCATCACACTTGTGCTCCAGGCACTTCACCTGCTCTGTTGCTGCTCATGTTAAACTCCATCAATCAGCAGTTGGATAAACAGTTATAGCTGGAAGCAGTTGTTAGAGACAGGAGAAAAGAGAGCATTAGACATTGGTTGGGTGAAAGGCCATGATCAATCTAATCCAATCACTGCTCAGGTTAATCAGCAGGTGGACAGCCTGACACGGCTGCAGGAGATCCAGCTCATGAATGAGAACCAGGAATGGGAATGCCTGCTCCACTAGTTAGCTCACTGCTCACTGGACAGAATCACAGAATCCTGGAATGGCCTGGGTTGGAAGGGACCTCAAAGCTCACCCAGCCCCAACCCGCCATCACAAGTTGAAGGGACCTCAAAGCTGACCCACACCCCCCACCAGACCAGGCTGCTCCACGCCTGTCCAGTCCGGCCCTGAACTCTGTCAGGGGTGGGGCAGCCACAGCTTCTCTGGGCAACGTGTGCCAGCACCTCACCACCCTCACAGGAAAGAACATTCCCCTGAGATCTCATCTCATCTCATCTCCCCTCTTCGTGAGTTTAAAGCCATTCCCCTCTTGTCCCATCCCCACAGGCCCTTGTTCTCCCCACAAGAAATGAGGGGAGATCCCAACATTTAAGGCAGCCACAGCACTCGGCTGCCAGCTCAGGCCACTGAACTCACACACTGAGTCCAAAGAAGCGACTCTGGTGACGTCACTTTGAGGTGTTCTTGGTAATTCCTAAAACACACAAAGAACGCAATTGCCACCCACCTCGTTACATGCTCATGTGTCCACAGCAATCACTGGTACCAAAACACCAAGATGAGAACCACCAGTGGAGCTGCTGCTACCTCCTCCAATGGTAGTTTGTGTTCCGTGGGGCAGCTGCTGTCTCCTGTTGCCCTGGTGAAGGGTTCTGTGGTGTTCCATGTGTAATGGATAGGAACCTAGGTGGGAGTTGATTCCCTCTCATGACTGAGAACCATAACAAAGGATGTTGTTTGCCACAGTGTATTTGGCAGAGTATATATGTCTGTGTTCATCATGACTGTTTGTCAGAAAGAGGCAGGAAAACATAGGTGTGCAGCTGTTCTATAACCTTCATTCTTGGCTGCACTGGAATGCCTGGCCAGCACTCTCGGAGTGGACAACAGTGAGATCATGAGAAACTGCATGGTCCCATGAATAAACAGTTAGAGATCTCGCGTAAAGCCAGCTGTTTTGATAAGGGTATAAACACTAGACCATCTTGTGGCCATGAAAGAAGCCTCACCTATGGGTGGATGCACCATATAGGAATTTTCCCTATTATCTGAGACTCCTGGCTTTGGCTGCAACGGGGCTTCCCAGCTGGAAGTATGGGCCTGGATTATGATTCAGTGGTAATTGGTGATGTATTTCTTCTTAATCTCTATTCTCGCTATACAGTAATGATCTAATGCATTGCTAAATTTCTTCGGTACTTTACATATATACCTTATCTCTGATTTGCCTTATTGTATTTATTCACTATATATAGAGATATTTACCTAATTCACATAAGTGTGCTTATTTGCTTTAGTGTGCTTGTTTAATAAACTCTGCATATTATACAGCTAGCGTGTGGTCCCTTTGTGGCATACCCTGTCTGTCAGCAGAACACCATGGCAGCGGAGCACACTCTGCTCCACTGCCGCCACCACCTGCTGGCGAGGTTTTGGGAGTATTGTATTAACTGGAAAGAGATATTTGTTGTTTGTTTATAATCAACTGTCAGCTTTCCAATAATAGCAGTGATTTCATCAAAAAATGGAAAAAGTGTGTTCCAGTAGACCAAATTCCTCTGGAGAAAGTGTGCGGAAAGGAACAGTTTTCCAAAAAACTCTGATTTTCAAAGGGGAACATTGCTAAACTTCTGCTTAAAATAAAGTGAAACCCAAAACATCAACCTTCAGCTTTTCAAAATGCAGCAAAACTACAGAGCCTGTGTATTTCAGCTGCTACAATGTTTGCACAATATCAGTGACAGGACCTTCCTTGTGAGAATTTATGTAGTACCTTGTATAGAAGTCACTGGAATTTCAGGTACTATGGAAGTAAATTTAAAATATACTTTTACAAGTACTTTTCTGACTCATATACCCATAGGCATATGTACGGGTATGCTTAAAATACTGTGATACTTATATGCCACCCAAGTCTTGGGAGGGAGATACAGGGACTGTGAGAATGAAGACTTTAGGCCCACTGTAGGAGAGGATCAGGTTCAAGATCATCTCAGGAACCTGAATGTGCACAAGTCCATAGAATCTGATGAAATCCATCCTTGGGTCCTGAAGGAGAGGGTGGATAAAGTTGCTGAGCCACTGTCCATGATATTTGAAAAGTCATGGCAGTCAGGTGAAGTTCCTGGTGACTGGAAAAATTTGGGCCAATACCTCATGAAATTTAACCAAGCCAAGTGCAAGGTCCTAAACCTGGGTTGGGGCAATCCTAGGAACAGCTACAGGCTGGGAAGAGAAGTGATTCAGAGCAGCCCTGGGGACAATGACTTGGGGGTGGTGGTTGATGAGAAACTGAACATGAGCTGGCTTCAATGTATGCTGGCAGCTGTGAGAGACAGATCTAAAATCGGACTCCACTGTCCTGTGTCTCAAAGATTGGTAGGAGAAGCTGAGATGGAATTACACCAGTCCATTGTCTCAGAGATGGGTCGGAGGAGTTGAGATAAGACTCAAATGCCCATTGCCTGGGAGAAGGCTGTGAGGAGCTCAAATGGGACTCCACCTTCCATTGCCTGAGGGATGAGTGGGAAAAAGTTGAAATCATAGAATCATAGAATAATTAGGGTTGGAAAGGACCTTAAGGTCATCTAGTTCCAACCCTCCTGCCATGGGCAGGGACACATCCCACTAAACCATGCCACCCAAGGCTCTCTCCAACCTGGCCTTGAACACTGCCAGAGATGGAGCATTCACAACTTCCCTGGGTAACCCATTCCAGTGCCTCACCACCCTTACAGTAAAGAATTTCTTCCTCATATCCAATCTAAACTTCCCCTGTTGAAGTTTGAACCCATTACCCCTTGTCTTCTCACTACAGTCCCTAATGAAGAGTCCCTCCCCAGCATCCCTATAGCTCCCCTTCAGATATTGGAAGGCTGCTATGAGATCTCCACGCAGCCTTCTCTTCTCCAGGCTGAACAGCCCCAACTTTCTCAGCCTATCTTCATAAGGGAGGTGCTCCAGTCCCTTTGGTCCAGCTTCCAAGAGGTCACCTCCATGCTCCAGCAAGGTTTGGAGGAGGCATGTTTGCAGGTTCAGCTCAGGCTGGTCCTTAGCTCAGATGGTGTGTTGCAGTGCATCCAGCTCAGCCTCAGTCTTCCCATGTACCAGCTATAGGCCTACAGGACCACCAGCCTGCACAACCCATCAGCAGTGAGAAACCCTTGGGCTGATTGGCAAATGAAGGTGAGGATGTAGCTTACAAGGTCAGTAGGCAGAATCACACAATGAGATGCATTGGCAGGGGCCTGGATTTGACCCAAGACACCCCTTCCAATCCTACACCCCTTTGCATCATGGCAGAACTCTGCTCTTTGGCCCTTCAACAAGTCCTGATGTAGCAGAGTGGGATCAGAAAAGTCACATTTTTGAGAGGTCACTGATGCACCTTCTTCCCTGACCTGCTGCAATCTGAAGTGAAGCCAAGGAAGAAGTCAGGAGCTAATCCAGCAGCGAAGCTGGAAACGAAGCAGTCAGTTTTGGTTTTCATTACAAAGCCCCAACTGTGCAGAAATAACTGAGGGAGGTGACTGGCAATGACCCTCTGGGAACAGCATGAATGAAATAATGGTGACAAGTGACACTGAAAGCTGTGCCGGAAGAATGGGATGGGGGAGTCATGAGAAGTGGTAAACTGCAATAAAGGATGAAGAAGATCCCACTGACACCAGAAGCTGAGAACAAAGAGTGGCTGTCCACCATTGCACGGGTATCCCCGAGATCGAGATGGCTTGGTCCTTGGGAATCAGAAAGCACAAGCATATTAGTAGGAGAGAGAGGTGTTCCCAGAAATAAGACTCTTCAGTCCGTTATCTTGAGGACTGATGTGAGGTATTGCTGTCCATTATCCCAAGAATTGCTGCACATGCAGTTGAAGGGCTGGCTGCAAGACCAGGGAAACTGTTTCACCAAGAATGTGTAGTACATGACACCTTATGGAGCCTTGGGTGACATGGCAGGGGGGGTGGAACTAGATGATCTTAAAGTTCTTTCCAACCATAACTATTCTATGATTCTATGATAAAACATCTCAGAAATGTCAAAAAAATATACTTAAAGAATGTTTGTGTAATAGAGCAGCTTCCAGTAAAAAAAAAACGACTCTAATGCAAACCATGTCTGAAAAAAACATGAGTGACTCCGCAAAATGCCCAGGTGTTAGTACTGGATGGGTACAACAGCCACCTGCATCATTTATAGTAAAATACTGCCAAGCAGAGTGGCATGTTGCAACACAACAAAAATACAGCACCACACAGAAAAAGGGGTTTGGGTAAGAAATGTCAAAGCCCTGAGTGCACAGGTGGGCCTTAACTGCCCTCAGCAACCTCACCTGGGTGCTCCTCTGCAGGAGACTCATATAAACTCAGGCTAGGGCAAGGTCTAACTTTACTCTTGAGGGGTTGAGTGTTGCTCCTTTTGTGTGTGGTGATCTATAGGTTGCTGCTAGTGCTACACAATAGTGCTGTGTTGGTGAGGCTGCTGGTCTGTGCTTTAGCTCCTGAGAGGATAGCCCTGCTGTTGCTGCTTCCTCAGGTATAGGCAGTGTTTCAACCTTGTTTTTTCCTTTGTGTGTTTGTTGGGTTGTTTTGGTCTTTTTTTAAATGTATGTGAAGTTCAGTATTAAGGGATGTTTGAATTGACCCAATATTCAGAGTCTCCAGAAGCTAGATGATAAAAGTAATAGTTGCCAACTCATAGAAGGTTACTTTCCATTCATTAAATGTACATGCGATAGCAGCTTTCAGTCAGGAAGTCAAGCCTATAAAAGGGGAGGCTGCACATTTCATTGAAAGAATGAAAAAATAACTTGGCATGGATCAGAAAAGATAGCAATAGTGGCTATGAAGTTTAATACAATTTATGCAGGAGAAGATTTACAGTTGCTTGCTGTAGGCTATCAGGCATAAGGAGGTATGCAAATGAGCAGATTAAAACCTGGTTTTGCTCTTTTTCTAAGAACTAAACTAACTTTTTTCTGGGAAGATGTGAGACATAGTGACTAAATACTGCTTATATTTCTTTTGCAAGCTATTAAAAGGTTTTCTTATGCTATCTGTAGTGTTAAAATTAAAATAGTCTTATCTGATATATACTAAAGCTTATATTCATTGAAGGATAGGTTATAATAAAGATAACTTTGATAAAGGTAATTAGTACCTAATAGCCTCTCAGGGAAAAGAAGAAAAAGCTGAAAGCTTATTTCAGTGCCCCAGCTCAGATCTCAATTATGTGGTTACTATCTTGACTTCCACATGTACTTGATCAGGCAAATTTCCTCTGAAAAAGGTACTCTATTTTAGAAACTTCAAGTTTCTTGAGTGTTAAATGGTAACAGGAGAATGGCTATGGGTCACTTTTCCCAGAAACTTTGTATTCTGAGATACATCTGTGTGCATCTCATGTTAGAGTTCAGAGTACTTCTTTTACTGCTCTGTTTCTTAAAGCTTAAAGGATGATAAGCCCTTCCCCTTCAGGTGGAGCAGGAAAACTGCTTTTCTTGTATGTAAGCAGACTTGGATAAACCAGACTTGGATAAACCACAATAAGTGGTTAGGTATTGACTCTGAAATCTAAACCTCAGATTAGATGCCTTTAATTCTACATAAAGGAAGCCATTTAGGTTGAAAATACTTGAAATTTGGGATGATGAGATATTTTGTTCAAATAGTGCATAAGGCAATACCTGATGCCTTAAAATGTTCACATCTCTGCCTTCAAATATTGTTTTTTGTATGAACCAGGCATGTTATAGGAAAAGGTGTTTTTTCTAAGTGTTAAAGTAAAACAATATCCATTCTTTTCAGGCTTTCTTTTGATTTAATTCTTTGTTTTGGCAAACATGGTCTAGTAAGCTTTTTTGCTTCTGACTTCAAGGCCTGAACAGGACCCTTCTCTTTTCAGAAATGCAAAAGTTGAAAGAATATTGAAAGTCCTGGTTAAAGATAGTGTAAAGGTACTATGACAAAGTGACAAATTGTACTGATGTAGTAATTACTGACAGACTGCTTTGCTGACAAAAAAATTTTGTGGAGTGACCAGTTCTTAAAGCCCTGTACCCTTCTACCTTGAGCCTGCAGCACCTCTCTGGCTCCCCTGCAGGCTGCCTGCACCAGGGAGTTCAGGAATTGTGGTCTCCATCAGACATGTCCCTGTCTGGATTCTACTACCCCATTTTCAGCTTGGTCAGGCACCACTACAAGAATGTAGACTAAGATTTCAATGCTATTTCTTTAACAAATGACACTTTGCATATTACTTTTGAAAGCCTCTATCAGCGAGAAGTTATTATACTGGGTAACTTCTGCAGTGCTGACAGTAGCATCAATACTTTCCCTTCTCACACCCAAGAACTCTACATCTTTAACAGCTGTTTTTACATTGTTGTGATATATGGAAATAGTTTTGTGTGCTCTTGGCTATGTGCCCTGGAGGAAGAGAGATAAAGTGTGGTAGGGCAGAGACCCTGTGGCAGGTTTGAGGAAGAAGGGTGCAGAGGCTGAAATAGGGGTTAGATGAACGAGCTGCAGGTATGAGCTAGGAGCTGCAGTTCATTCAGAGGATCAGCAACTGGGCAGGACTCATAAGAACAGAAGGAACCAATTAGAGACCCGAAGGCACTAAACTGGAGTGTACTACAACTCAGTTATTTGAGACAAAGGCTGGAAGCAAGGAGCTGCACTGTAAAGACAGTAAATAGCCAGAAGAGAGTTCCCTGTTAACACCTTTATTTCTGTGCTATCTTTCATGGCTAATGAAATGTTCTTCTATTTAGTAAGTTAATTATCCTAGACTATACAGAATAATCATAGAACAGTTAGGGTTGGAAAGGACCCTAAGATTGTCTAGTTCCAACCCCCCTGCCATGGGCAGGGATACCTCGCACTAAACCATGTCACCCAAAGCTCTGTCCAACCCAGCCTTGAACACTGCCAGGGATGGAGTTATCACAACATCCTTGGGCAACCCATTCCAGTGCCTCACCACCCTCACAGTAAAGAATTTCTTCCTTATATCTAACCTAAACTTCCCCTGCTTAAATTTGAACCCATTACCCCTTGTCCTATCACTTACAGTCCTGATGAAGAATTCTTCTCCAGCATTCTTGTAGGCGCCCTTCAGATACTGGAAGGCTGCTAAGAGGTCTCCATGTAGCCTTCTCCAGGCTGAATAGCCCCAGCTTTCTCGGCCTATCTTCATACGGGAGGTGCTCTAGCCCCCTAATCGTCCTTGTGGCCTTCTCTGGACTTGCTCCAACAGCTCCATGTCCTTTTTATTTTGAGGACACTACAGACCAGTCAGTCTCACCTCTGTGCCTGGCAAAATCTTGGAGCAGATTCTCCTGGAAGGCATGCTAAGGCACATGAAAAACAAGGTGGTTGGTGACAGCCAGCATGGCTTCACTAAGGGGAAATCCTGCCTGACTAATCTGGTGGCCTTCTATGATGGGGCTATGGAACTGATGGACAGGGGTAGAGCAGTTGATGCCATCTACCTGGACTTGTGCAAAGCGTTTGACACTGTCTCACATGACATCTTTGTGTCTAAGTTGGAGAGACATCAATTTGATAGGTGGATCACTCAGTGGATAAAGAACTGACTGGATGGCAACATGCAGAGTTGTGGTCAATGGCTCAGTGTCCATCTGGAGACCAGTAACGAGTGGTGTCCCTCAGGGATCAGTGTTGGGACTGGTCTTGTTCAACATCTTTGTTGGTGACATGGACAGTGGGATTGAGCGCACCCTCAGTGAGTTTGCCAATGACACCAAGCTGTGTGGTCCTGTTGATACACTGGAGGGAAGGAATGCCATCCAGAGGGACCTTGACATGCTTGTGAGGTGGGCTGATGCCAACCTGAAGAAGTTTAACCATGCCAAATGCAAGGTCTTCTACCGGGGTCGGAGCAATCCCAGGCACAGCTAGAGGTAGGGCAGAGAAGAGATTCAGAGCAGCCCTGCAGAGAAGGACTCAGGGGTGCTGGTCAGTGAGAAACTTAACGTGAGCTGGTTGTGTGCACTTGCAGCCCAGAAAGCCAACTGTATCCTGGGCTGCATCAAAAGGAGTGTGATCAGCAGGTCAAAGGAGGAGATCCTGCCCCTCTACTCTGCTCTTGTGAGACCCCACTTGGAGTACTGTGTGCAGTTCTGGTGTCCTCAACATAAAAAGGACATGGAACTGTTGGAACAAGTCCAGAGGAGGGCCATGAGGATGATCAGGGGGCTGGAGCACCTCCCATATGAAGATAGGTTGAGGAAGTTGGGGCTGTTCAGCCTGGAGAAGAGAAGGCTGCATGGAGACCTCCTAGCAGCCTTCCAATATCTGAAGGGGGGCTATAGGGATGGGGGGGAGGGACTCTTCATTTGGGACTGTATGTGATAGGCCACGGTGTAACAGGTTAAACTTAAACAGGGGAAATTTAGATTGGATATAAGGAGCAAGTTTGTTACTGTGAGGGTGGTGAGGCACTGGAATGGGTTGCCCAGGGAAGTTGTGAATGCTCCATTGCTGGTGGTGTTCAAGGCTGGATAGGACATAGCCTTGGGTGACATGGTTTAGTGGGAGGTGTCCCAGCCCATGGCAGGGGGATTGGAACTAGATGATCTTAGGGTCCTTTCCAACCTTAACTATTTTATGATTCTATGACACCAGAACAGTACACAGTGCTCCAAGTGAGGTCTCACAAGAGCAGAATAGAGGGGTAAGATCACTTCCCTCGACCTGCTGGTCATGCTCCTTTTGATGCAGCCCAGGATACGGATGGCTTTCTGGGCTGTGAGCGCACACTGCTGGCTCATGTTAAGTTTCTCATTGACCAACACCCCCAAGTCCTTCTCCGCAGGACTGCTCTGAGTCTCTTCTCTGCCCAACCTGTAGTTGTGCCTGGGATTGCCCCGACCCAGGTGTAGGACCTTGTGCTTGGCTTGGCTGAACTTCATGAGGCTTGCACTGGCCCACTTCTCAAGAGTGTCAAGGTCCCTCTGGACCTGGACCAGCACATCAACCAAACCACACAGCTTGGCGTTATCAGTGAAATTGCTGAGGGTGTACTTAATCTTGCTGTCCATGTCACTGATAACAATCTTGAACAAGATGGGTCCCAACACCATCCAGCCTTTTAGATAAGCAAAGCCGTTTGATCTTGGCTAGGTTTTATTGCAGACCATCTTGACAGATTAATTTCAAAGGATTGCCCAAATTTGCTTTCATTATAGCTATTGCTAGCACAAATATTAAATCCTGACCTACCTGTGCCCCAATTCCAGAGTCAGAATTCCTGCCAACGAATGCCCCATGTGCAGGCAGGGAGAAAACTGTGGGCTGAGCCAGCAGGACCCCTGCTCTAGATGATCCAAGGCCTTGGATTCTTAGCTGCTGCGCTAAACATACCTTTCTTATAGCCAGATGGTCACTGAAGCGTACGGTCTGGACTAGCATAGCATGTTGCCTATGTACCGACAATAGGTTTAACTGAACTTACCAAACCCCAATAGCTTTAAATAAGGTAAAGTCAATTTGGTAAGATACTTGGAACCATGAATACAGGTACAGGAGGATCAACTGTGTATAGGAAATATATGAGTGGACTGCATTTTGTTTCCCTGTCAGCAGAGGTTCTAAATACTGAATTGCATGTTTAACTGATTATACTTTTAAGCTAACCAGATTTATTTGCTGATTCCTCAAAATCTCTGCTACGTAAAATTGACCAAATGCAAGGAATAAAAGCAAAACAACATAGTAAGAAAGAAGCATGTGTAACTTCCCATATATTCTAAAACCAATAAAGCATTTAATTTAGGTGAGGGGGAGGGTAGGTGTCTGAAGCCTGGCCTTTGCTAAGTCTGAGGCTGTGTTCTGTAAGAGGCGTTACCTCCATCTACTGTAGTTTTATCTTCTGGGTATCTGTTCTGATGGCCATTTCATTTGACATGAACAAAAGAGTGAGACAAAATGCCATGAATGCTATCCTGAACTCAGAAGAGCAAGAAATCATTTACACAGGACGGATGTGAGTTTTTAATTCTCTGTGTAGTGGAACATTATACATTTAGCAGTATTAACTTGTAGTTTGGGGATCTCTGAAGATGATTATTGTCCTTGTATAAAACCACTGAAATATTTTTGTTGGATGTTCACAGGCTGTGGTTTAAGAATCCAAGTTTTTTCCATTTAAATTTCCTCATCTTTGTGATATGTGTAATTCAGTGTATTATTTAAACACTTTTTCACTCTTCCTTCTGTTGAAGACTTGAGCGTGTTCCTTTATTTCTTACAAAAAGAAGGCAAAAGAACAAGGTAATTATGTTTAAAACTGTTTTCTTAAGCTGTTTTAAACAGGAAAGAATAGCTTCTTTCCTTTGCATTACTTGGTGTCATGTCTTACCCCCAGCTGGCAACTAAGCACCCACAGCTAGTTGCTCATTCCCTCTGCACAGCAGGATGGGGAGAGAATGGGAGGAGTAAAAAAGAACTCCTGGGCTGAGATAAAGACAGTTTAACATGTAAAGCAAAATCTATGCAAACAAGCAAATCAGAACAAGGAATTAATTACCCACTTCCCATGGTCTGGCAGGTGTTCAGCCATGCCCAGGGAAACAGGGCTCCATCATGTGTAACATTACTTGGGAAGACAAACGCCATCACTCTGAATGTTGCCCCCCTCCCCCCCCCCCCCCCTTCCTTCTTCCTGCAGCTCTATAGCCTGAGCATGACCCCATACAGCATGGAATATCCCTTTGGTCAGTTGGAGTCAGCGGTCCTGGCTGTGTCTTCTCCCAGCAACTTATGCCCCCATCCTGCTCACTGCTGGGGTGGGGTGAAGGACAGAAAAGGCCTTGGCTCTGTGTAAGCACAGCTCAGCAGCAACAAAAACATCCCTATGTTACCAACACTGCCTGCAGCACAAATCCAAAACACAGAAAATGAACTCTACCCCAGCCAGGACCAGCACTGGCTTCCTTACAATGACCTGTTGCAGTCAACAAAGCAAACTGGAGTGGATAAGGATTGCACTTTTGTAACATACTTGTACTCAGCCTTGTGGTAAACTATTAAAAACAAACCAACTACCTAAATCTGGAGAAGCTATTACGCAGTTAATGTTTTGCATTTAAAATTGTGTGGATTTAAGCGCTATGTGAAAGTATCAAAAAATTGTTTAACTTTTCCTTAGTTTGGGGGAATTCTATGGTCTGTTAATGACAGAAAGTTGAAAAACTGTACTTTTACCCTGAAACATAATATGATAACATTTTAGGAGAAAAAAAGAGGGATTTTCACATTCATAGAAGCAAACAAAATGTAGCAAAGAGCTTTGTATTTATATTTGCATGTAAGAGCTGTATACACAGGTGAAAAATAATGGAGCAGAGGGCATAGTGCTTTGTGAATTGGATGTAGAATACGTTTAGTGTGTCAAAACCATTTCATTTCACACTGCGCTGTGGAAAAAGCTGTGTGATATGTGTTTCTCATTTTTGTCTTCCTCCCGACAATGCTCATTCCTATTCAAGCTACTTGGTCCATTAATTGACTTCAGTGGAGAAAAACTTTTTCTCAGATACAGGTCTAAAGAACATCATTTCTATAAAGATTAAAAAGTCAAAGTGTAGGTAGTTTACAAATTTTTCTAGTTCCTAGATGTTTATATTGAGTTTTCATACATCACCCTGCTGTCTGAATGCAAGGAACTTTTGGACTGAAGCTTTCCACTTCATGGCAGTGGTTAGCCAGCCATAAAGCTAAGCTATTAAACTAGAGACCATGACACCGTGTAAGAACAATTCTTACAAACTAGGGAGAGAAAAATCCTGCCTCTTGGCAATTGCAAAGGGGAACAGTTCAGAACTTCCCAGAGGAAGAGGAATATTGGTGTGTGGATAAATACTGTTTACTACCCAGTACATGATAGAAGGTATAATAGCTAGGGCCGGCTGATTGGCAGGAGGGGGTTTGGGGAAGAGTTCTTAGGCAGTCGAGTCTGTGCCAGTCACAATTTCAAGGCAAACCCAGAAATGTCACAGGGGTTGGTCCAGTCACAATTTATCTTTCTATGTGTGGTGTGTTGACCCTGGCTGGATGCCTGGTGTCCACCAAAGCTGCTCTATCACTCCTCAGCTGAGCAGGGGAGAGAAAATATTCCGAAAGGATTGTGGGTTGAGATAAGGACAGGAAGAGATCACTCACCAGCTACCATCTGTACCAGTAAAACAGACTCCATTTGGGGAAATTATCTGAATTTGTTACCAATAAATCAGAGTAGGACAATGATAAATAAACCCAAATCTTTAAAACCTCTTCTCCCCACCATTCTCTTCTTACCAGGATCAACTTTACTCCTGGTTTTCTCTATCACTTTCCACCCTTCTCCAGCAGTGCAAGGGGATTGGGAAGAGGAGCTGCAGTCAGTTCATTGCACATCATCTCTGCAGTTCTCTCCTCCTCAGGTGGAGGACTTCTCACCCTCTTCCCCTGCTCTGGCATGGGGTCCCTCCCACAGGAAACAGTCCTCCACCAACTTCTTCCAAATGAGACCTTCCCATTGACTGCAGTTCTTCATGAACTGGTCCCTTCCATGGGTGCAATCTATCAGGATCAGAGTGCTCCAGCATGGGTCCCCCACAGGGTCAAAAGTCCTGTAGCAAACCTGCTCCACGTGGGCTCCTCTCTCCACAGGGCCACAAGTCTTGCCAGGAGCCTGCTCCAGCGAGGGATTCCCACGGGGTCACAGCTTCCTGTGGGACCCTCCACAGGCTGCAGATGGATATCTGCTCCACTATGGACTTCTATGGGCTGCAGAACCTTGGCCCAGTTCTAACCAAATTTGCAAAGAACTGAAAACACTTTTTAGCTGTTATAAGCTTTACTAAGACAAATGTCTGACAGATAGCAACAGATGGGAGAAACCTCAGGTGAAGGGAAAGTGGTAAGTTTAACCACAGTGCACGAAAATGCATGGAGGAGATGGCATGTGATAGCAGTATGGTATGTCAGGTTTCAACACTTAACACTGCTCACTCAGCATTTTATCTGAAGTACTTGTAATATAGACCAAAGCAGAAATGTAAGTGGCTGATAATGTAAGACAGAATAGATTAGGCTCCTTTAGCATGGACACTAAATGAGGCATGTGGGCAGTGAATTTCCTTTACCTTCAGCAAAATACAGTGTCTTTAAAAAGAATTTTCTTGCCTAGAAGACACTAACTGTCCCAGTATGAGTGTGCAGTCACATCACTGCAAGCAACTCTGCTTTTCAGTCTGTTTTTTCCGATAGTAGGTACCAAGGCATCTTTGATAGAATCTACAAAAACATGTCAAGTGAGAAATACATTTCCCCTACCTACCTTCCTTGACCACATGGGTTTTATAAGCTCTTCAAGAAGTTTTCCTTCAGGAACGACAATACCAATTTCAAAAGAAAAAAAGAAACCCACAACCAAACACTCCTTTCTCTTCTACTTAAAAATAATAAAAAAAAAGCGTGCAATCAAGTGCCCTGGCGGACTACATGCAACTAAACAATATTTGTGTTTTGACTGGATTAGGTAGCATATTTCATTGGCTGAAAAATTTCGCGTAAAGTAAATTTAGACATTGCTGAATCTATTATGATGTAGCTAGCAGATCTGTTTTCTTATTGAAATTCTATAATATCCGTCCATACAGGAATTATCAAAGACAGCTGCCCTTTATTTCCTTATATCATATGTATCATTCCTTTTTTTAGAGAGACAAATGGAAAAGTGGCTATTTCTGTAAGAAAAATCTACCCTAGGAAAGATACATATTTCCCTCTATAGTTAGTTGTACTTTTTTTTCCTTCCCTCCAGTCCATTACATACTCATGATCTGAGTGTTGTTTACATGGTATCTTGATGTATTCCGATACTCTAAAAAGTGTCAGGATTCCATTTTGAACTAGAACGCAATGGCAGTTTGATCATTCTTCTCAAATTCCCTCAGGATTTTTTCCCTGCTTGGGATTATAACCATCAAGAAAATAACCTGGAGAGCAGGGAGGAGTATAGGTTTGTTTGTTTCAGGTTTAGAAAAAAATACCTTGGTATCTCTCCCAGCTTGTTCATATCACTATCTTTATTTGCTTCATGTTATACAGAACCAATTTCAGAAATCTGAGCAGAGACATGCCCATACGCAGAAAGAATTGTCTGTATTTAGTTCAGTTTTGCACTGGAGCAGAGCTATTTCATCTCTGCTCTATAGTAACCTTTACTTTTCAGAGTCCAGAATTTTAATATATATTGCACATATAATTCACAATATATAATATATAACATATTTACAATATATACATTATATGTCAAGCAATGGGGGGAAGAAGGAAATCCAAACTTTGATATATCCGGGAATATTAGATAAGGTACAAAGGCAAGAATATTTTCCTTGGAATTTATTAAGAAAAGTCAATACATTGTTGTGTTCTCTTTTTCAGCAATGTTCTTCACAGCAGAGGTTGCTTCTTGCTTACTTTCTTTTCCTCTGTTACTGGACTTAGGCTTTCTCTTTCTACTGGGATAGAGAAATTTGAGCAAGTCTAACACATGTTCCAAAAGGGACAAGCCCGTAATATCTCAGGAAAGAAGCATTTTACTGGCTCCAAACTTTGTTTGCAGGAACAGGATGCAGTATTACAAACAACAGCTCCAAACTTGAATAACATAGGTTACTGCCTGATTGCACAATATGCGTCAATAGATAAATTGTCAGTTTAAGAATTTGCTAAATGAGTGGAATCAGTCCACCTGTGGAACTACCATATCTTGTCCTTTATCTAGTGCCTAAGTAGGCGGAAGAATTAGATTTTTTTTCCATTAAGAACTTAGTGAAATAAAAGAAAATACATTATCCAGGTATCAGTTACTTATTGTTGTATACAATCACAGAATTATCTCAAGTTGGAAGAGACTGACAAGGATTACCAAATCCAACTCCCTGCTCCCCAAAGACTACCTAAAACTAAATCGTATGACTAAAAGAGTTGTCCAGGCACTCTTTTGAATCTGACAGGCTTTGGTGTTGTGATCACTTCACTGGGGAGGCTCCTCCAGTCGCCAACCACCCTCTCAGGGAAAAACCTTTCCCTTATGTCCAATCTGAACTTCCCCTGAGGCAGCTCCACTCTATTTCCTTTGTCCTATCGCTAGTCACCCCAGGTCAGCACCTCCTCCTCCATAGCCCTTGCCCGTCTGCCCTGCCCCGCCCCCTCCCTTCCCCGCCCCCTCCGTTCCCCGCCTCCTCCCGCTCTCCCTTCTCCCTCCCCCTCCCCCCTCCCTCTCCTCCTTCCCCCTCCCCCTCCCACTCCCCCTCCCCCTCCCCCTCCCTCACCCCCTCCCTCGCCCCCTCCCCCTCCCTCTCCTTCGAGGAAGCTTTACAGCTTCCTGTGATGAGGTCACTCTGCATCCTTCTGTCCTCCAAGCTGAACAAGCCATGTGACCTCAGTTTGGCTCTCATAAGTCTTGTTCTCCTGGCCTGTTACCATCTTGATCACCCTGCTCTGGACATGCTCCTTGATGGGTTTTACTTTACTATCATCAGATTAAATAGGAGGGGAGACAAATTTAAGATAGGCATAGGAGCTCCCTTGTTTTGGTGTCAGGTGACTGCTAAGACTACTCCTGCAAAACTAATGAGATTAATTCACCGCAAGGTACAACAGTAGCTTAGTAATTATCTTAAAAAGGCTTGCTACTTCTTTGGTGTGAATTTATAATGAAAGCATTTTGCCAACGCCCAGAGACAGGTAAACAACTTGTATACAAACTGATGAGCAGTTAGGAGATAGCACCTCCTAGAATAAACAGATGAATAAATTTTGTTTCCATGTATTAATCAAGCTAATGACAGTCATTTTGCATGCAGGATTTTCACTTCTGACACAATATAGAACTGAACCAAGCAGTCTCTTGCCTAAACAGAAAACAAGTAAGCAATTATCCAGAGCAACTGTAATTCTTCAGGTTTTCACTAGATTTCCAACATGATATGGCATATGAACCTTTCCTGGCAAAGGCTCGTAAAGCAAGTGAGAAAAGGCTATGAAGTATATCTATAGACAGGTTCACTGAACAGACAATCCGTTTTGCTTGTCTTCTGCTCATTTTGTACCACCCCATCATCCTAATGAACTGCTTCCTGAGAATTCATCTATACTTCACTGTACTTAAGTTTCTAAGAGGACTGTGCTGTAACAACTGGGTCTTCAAATACGCTACATGAGCTTGAAAAGGCGTTCAGGTAAGAGAGGAGTCATTATTTTAATTATTATGTTTGCTGTGTTCATTTTGAAGGTGACTTGCAATAGGACTTTGACTTTTTGGAGTTCACTTGTTATTGACAAGTAATTCACCTAAGAAATGATTAAAAATTATCACAGTAGCTGGGCAGCATCATAGTGAGATTAATATGGGACATTTTTGCATTGTAAAATTCTGCATTTCAGAAATATAGTCAATCTTTTAAGAGTGTACATTGGAATGTGCAAGCTTTCTCCTCATTCCCTATTTCTTGATCTCTGGAAGCTGTGCTAATACTGCAACTGGTGAACATAACTGAACAGTAGGGAAAACAAATCTATTTTGAGACTAGGACACTGGGAAAGGATTCATTTTATCATTTATCAAATGATAAAATATTAAGACATGTATTTTGCTGCCTGCACAACAGTGATTTAAAATTAACATACAGCCTTCTATTTGCATGAAATTTAGGGAAAATAGGAAGACATACTTTAAGAAATGCATAATAGTGAATGCATTTTGTTTGCAGATTTACAGCACATGACCGTTAAAGTGAAGAGTGGCTTTAATCGGTTTCACAGTGGTGGAAATATAATTCAAATTAGGGTTTGTACATGGTTCAGTTAGCTTTAAAGGAATCTCCAGTCGACTCTGCAGTCATGTAATGAAAAGGGCCATGACCTCATCCATGCTTTGGGCCTTCTGATGTATTTTAAGGTATTTTAAGATGTTTTACACTGAAGTGAAGAGGTAGATTTTAATATCATAAAATGTACTGACTTTTTCCTGTTGCTAAGCTGGAGAGGAGAGAGACCTTCTTCTGCAAGCACTTTTTCCCTAGGGCCTGCATTATGGAAAGTGTTAACCTGGATTCCATTTTGTAACAGAGGAAAAACAACCTATTATATCTGCTTTGATCATCAGAACACTCAAATACAATAATGTAAAAAGAAAGGTGTATTTTAAAGTTATAATATCTTTACTTACAGAATATAACCAAATTATCAGCTGAGTTGAACAATTACTGTATTAGCATTTCTTTATATTGAGATTTTCACAAATACTTTGCTTTACTAGAAAATGGTTGAACCTCTATGCAAACGGTGCAGTCACAAAACTTTCTAATTTTCTTGCTTAGGGAAATTTATTTTTAATCAGCTCCTGGAGATTTTTTAAATAGTGTGGTTTATATTCTTTACCTCTCATAGGACTGTGAAGGGGAGGGTTGTTTTGTTTTCAGTCTGCAAACACATCTGGAATGAGTAATAAATTCCAGTCAGTGTCCTTCTGAAAAAAATAGTAATTTTAGGATTCGGTGATGCTGCCAACATAATTAGGAGTCCAAGTTCTGCATTAACCTAATCTTGCAGTATTTGACCTGTGAATAATGCACACAATTTTCTGAATGTTGTTTACTTGATTATATTTTAATTGCCAAGAAAAATTTTTCAATTAGCTTATATTAATCACCTCAATGTGCTCACATTTTACTGTCCTAAGGATCCTGTTCTTACTTGCTCCATTACCCTACAGTTGAACACTGCACTGAATGACAGCCTCATTATCTAAAGTTTACTGCTGGATACAAAATCAAGATCAGAGTTATCATGGGAATACACTTCCAGCAATCCATTTTGCCCTAGTTAGTAACAAATGCTAAGATAATGTGATGGAATACTACTAGTCAGTTTGCTGTTACGTGTACTTTAAAATCAGATTTAATCTTAAAGGGCAGCTTCCTATAGCAGTTAACCTTCCTCAGTTTTAGAATTGAACTGTTACACAGCAAGTTCAGTTAAAGACCCACTGCAACTGCGTCTGTCAAGTTTCAAACACCTCAAATAATTTTAAATGTATAAAAGCTGATTTTTTTCTATCAAGTGGCTCAGTTATTTCTTCATTTTCTGTGAGTTTTTGAGTGCTGTGAGTTAAAAAAGAGGAAAGTGTTACTCTCATGCCATAGTTTATTTCAGATCTGGAGTTTGTTTGCACAGATTATCAAACACCTTGATATTTCCGTTGTTTTAATGCAAGCCAAGTTATATGAGGGAAAATGAAACACTGATAAACTATTTTGATAAAAAAATTTAGAGAATTCTATCTTCTTTACTTTTCTAAATGTACACCCTACTCTTTAAAGAGAGAATTCATATTTTTCTAGACCCATGTTTATAACAGAAGTCTTAAGTCTTGTGTTTTTTGGTGTTTTTTTGGTAGATTTTTTTTTTGTTAAGAGAATGTTCCCACCTCTGCTCATATCAGAGGTTCCTTCAACAGAGCTGGCTCTAAGACTATTTTTTTTTGATACAACAAGCTAGTTTGAAGAGGTCTTATCCACCCATGGGGATCAATGCAGGCTAACTACTTCTTTGTAGATATTTTTATTAACATTTCATAACTGTCATGGTTTAAGCCTCTATAACTCACGCAGTTTTGCTCACTCACTCTCCCCCTCTTTCTTCCCCCCACTCCCGGGGGGATGGGAAGGAGAATCGAAAGAATGCAACTCCCACGGGTTGAGATAAGAACGGTTTAGTAACTAAAGTATAACACAAATCACTACTGCTACCACCAATAATAATAATGACAAGAGAAATACAAGGGAAAAGAATACAATCGCTCACCACCTGATACCCAGCCCGACCCGAGCAGTGAACACCCCCACCCTTCCGGGTCTCTGCTCTGTTTTCACATCCTGGGCATGACGTGCTGTGGCATGGAATACCTCTTTGGACAGTTTAGGTCAGGTGTCCTGTTTCTCCTTCCTCCTGGCTTCCCCTCTTCCCTGGCAGAGCATGAGACTCAGAAAGTCCTTGGTCAGACCAAAACATTACCAAGCAGTAACTAACAACATCAGTGTTATCAGCGCTGTTCCCAGGCCGAAAGTCAAAACCACAGCACTGCACCAGCTACCAAGAAGGTGAAAAATGACTGCTACTGCTGAACCCATGACAATAACCAAGGACATTAAAGTACCTCTAACTTGATCTGCTGACTTGCGACTATGGTCTTCTTTATTCTGGAATTTTTACTTTTTTCTAACAAAAATATTTTTACGGTAAAGTAAATTCCTTCGTTCTGAAAACAGCTGTTTAAACTTGTGATCCTGTGCACTTTGTGTCTGTTTTGCTTTACTTTGGTTAAATGTTATAAGTTTCTTTTGGAAATGCATACACACACCTAAGCAGTATTTTTGACCGCTGTTGGTGTTAACTTTCTTCAAACTTGAATATTTATAGCCACTCTCTCATGTTCCTTTTTTCCCTATTATTATTTTTATAATGCTTTTTTCTCTTTGCCATATAAGAAAAATAAACAGGAAACAGAACCTCTCTGTTCTGCTCCTTATATACTGAACACACACACACACACACACACACACGCATTATGATTGGGGCATAAAATCCAGCTGGTGTTGATTTCAATGAGGAGACATGAATCAATCATCTTTCCTTTTTAATAAAATTGCAAAAGAATGCTCCCAATTATGTTGACACTGAAGATGTCTCCAAAACAATTAAACTGTAATAAGATGGCAAAAATAGCTGTGCCTGTATGATGCATTTTTTAAATGCATAAACTTTTAACAGTTAAATGTTCTTTGGCATTGTGTAGCATAGCAAGATTCACAGTGATGATACAGATATGGTGATAAGTGGGGCACGCTGATAAGTTCTCATATAAAAGTACTTAGAAGATTTACCTTCACATACACTAATATAACTTTTTCTTGTGAAAATTGTACTAACCTATAATGTTTCTTCCCTCTATCTGTCCTTTATTATTTTCTAAGGTCACAGTTTTGAAAACTCAGACTAGATAAAGTGTTGAAACAAGTGTGGAACAAAAATGAAATAGCAGGGTACATGCAAAGTGATCTTTTGGGTCTTTTCAGTACCTGATTCCAGAACCTAGTTTATAATAATAAACTAAGTTTGAGCACAGTGTAAAAAGCAAGATAAGTACAAGAAAAACTATCCAGGTAGGTTAATGTTCTCATCTCATCTAATTTTTATTTTATTTATTTATTTTTTAATGAGATGAATTAATGGTGGTCAGGGAGGGAAACATCAATTCATTTTGCTACTGAAGTTGAGATCTTTCCTCTATTAAGCTCTGACAGTAAACAGTCCATGCATAAACTGTAAGTAAAGTATGTCCCACAGCTTGTAAATAGCTGATTTTATTGTCTCCTCCCTTCTTTGGGTCATATGTTACCCCAGTTGTCATTATTTCCTCTTCCTTTTCCCAAGAGTTTCTTATTTGAGAGTTCTCTCTAGTCTCTGTTTTTTTTTAATACACATACTTTCATAAGAATTCATTTCTCTCTACCCTAAGCCTGTAGATACATGGTGTTTCTAGACTCCATTTATTGTTGGCTGCATTGTTTTAGACATTTGCATTTATTTTAATCCTCATCAGCTGTGAATAAAGGCAAGAGGCTTCCTTTATCCTATTTCAGACAAAAAGAGTGAAACCTAATACAGCAAGAAGTGACTGAAAGAAAAGGATGTTGACTTACTTTCTGCTAGTATTTCATGAAGAGCAAGGATTTTTATTTTTTGTTACTTTTTGCTTACTGGTTCCCCAGATGTTGATGTATTTTGCAGTGTTTTGTTCTTTGTCTTTGGGGTTTTTAAACTCAATTAATTTTCAGATACCTACATGAGTTAATTCTTGAGTTAATCTGGTTAGTTAACTCTTGCTGTATTCCTACAGAACTGTAACGTTATGTACCTAAAATGCTTGCAATTCTTCCCTTGATGTGCATTTTATCTGAGAAAGGAGTTAAAGACTGAAGTTCCAAACTTTTCTTTGGAAATGTTGAATAGTTCTTTTGAAGTAACAGTATTTGCTTGCTGGATTTTTTTATAATTTTATAAAGAATGTTAAGATTTGCTTTAAAAGTAAAATTTATATGCTATAAGTTCTCTAAAATAAACATAACTAACTAGGGGTGTACACTTAGAAGCAGTAATTCTAAGGAGATAGGAACTAAATAAATCCTCCAAAATGTAATGTTAATGATTAGATTTTTTTTTTCCTGAAAACAACAAAGGCAGAAGTTGTTAAAGAGAGCTCTTCATACCTTAATTTATGGTTCTAAACATACCAAGTCCCAGTCAATTGAATACAACAACTTACATCATTGACATTGAAGCTAACACTAATAAAATTCTTAATTTGCATTTCATGTAGATAAACCAATCTTGCATTCCTTAGGCATATGTTGACCAAAGGGCGATATTAGTTAGACCAAGTATAATGCCAAAAATGCAGTAATTTCCTTTTAGTGAAAGAGGCAAATAAACATCCCACTGTACAGTGTGATTTCACCCTATGATTTCTGTTAACCTACAGCTGACACAAGCAGCCTCCTGCTCCCTTAGTCTGTTTCTTGCCTCTTCTTTCATCTTTGATAGTTGCAGTATGCTGTCTTTAGTTTTCCTAATCAGTTGTTTTTAAGACCCTGCTCTCAAATAGATAAGTGATAAACTAAAAATAAAATCTATATTTTTAGATTTCTCTCTTCAACACAGGAAGTCTGTCCATAAAATCATAAAGAGGCTACACAAACAGCTCAGCATAGTAAAAGGTGAGGTAGCAAGTGTTCAAGGGTGAAAAAGGGCAGTAATCCTTTCAAATGTTTTTTGCAGTCAGAAATTATAGGAATCACACAATTTTCCTTGACCCTTTGTGCAAAACTTAAATTACAGCCAAACAGCCTTTTCTGGGTGAGTTTTACTTCATTTTGCTTCATTTCAGTCCTCACATTAATACAAGAAAAATATATCCATGTGGTATCTATTTCAGCATTATTTACTATAGCTAATCCCAAGTGTACAATACTTGCCGCTAATGAGCAATATAGATTAAAGGCAGATGTTTGCTGTAACCATGAAGGTGGCATTCATCTCATGGCAACATGTTTAATCTGTGCTGTATGTTTACTTCTTGGTGTGTTGCTTATTGAGTAGTTGTAGTTCTCTTTTGCTGTAGTTTAAATAAAAAGAGGTCTCTATCTTGTGCCCTTCAGACACAAGCCACAGAAAATGTGAACTGGTAGCGTATTTAATGCCTCAGCAGACAACAAGAGGAGATCTGATTTTCCAGAAGCTACTTGAGGCTGTGTCCTGGGTTCAGCTGTAGCAGTCATTTTTCTCCTTCTTATTAGCTGGTGCAGTGCTGTGTTTTCAACTTTAGCCTGAGAACAATGCTGATAACACCAATGTTTTTAGTTGTTGCTAAGTAATGTTTACTCCAATCAAGGACTTTTCAGTCTCATGCCCTGTCAGTGAGGAAGGGCACAGGAAGCGGGGAGAAAGTAGAGACAGGACACTTGACTCAAAGTAGCCAAAGGGATATTCCATACCACAGCATGTTATGCTTGGTATAGGAACTGGGGAGAGTTACCCTGAAGGCCCAGATTGCTGCTCGGGTCTGGCTGAGTATTGGTTGGTGGGTGGTATTCTCCCCCCTTGTTATTTCCCTTATCATTGTTATTATTGGTGGTAGCAGTAATGGTTTTGTGTTGTACCTTAGTCACTGGACTGTTCTTATCTCATTCCTTGCGAGTTACATTCTTTTGATTCTCCTCCCCATCCCTCCTGGAGCTGGGTGAAGAGTAAGGGAGGAGTGAACAAGTGGCTACGTGGTTCTGAGTTACTGGCTGGGCTTAAACCACAAAAGGCTGCAAGCCAACAGGAATTTGATTTTGGACAAACCCATGATACTTGTAACACTGGGGAAGTGAGCAGACAAGTTGAACTTCAGAACCAGTTGAGCTTTTCCACTGCAACACTTTCACAGCAGAAGTTCCAGCCCATCTCTTTACTGTTTTAACTCAGGCATGATGTTCAGCATATCTTAGTCTTCTATAGGAAATTAAGAAGTGGATTTCACTACTTGAAATAAACAGCTACTGAGTGACAGTTATCTTTTTGTTTCTACTGCTACTTATCATCTGCCCATGCATGAGATGGTTTGGTGCCATGATCTTCACCCAGAAAGTAGCTCTATGCAATGTTGGATACTTAGAAGTTGAATAGCGTTGTGTTGTACAAGAACAAGATGTACTGGGGGACGGACCCCCAAACAAACAAGATATTAGAAAGGACTAACAAAAGAAAGGTTGTTATTTAATGGTATCCAATAGAATAATAGGGAGTAAAATAAATAAGAACAAACCAATTTGTGATAATTTTAAAAATTTCCACTTATTAGGAAGTGGAAAGACTGAGTACTTTATTCCCAGTTTTGTAATTGAAACTATCTTTTCTTAGAACAAATATGATGTTTTCTTCATTGACATGGATAGGATGGGCTACCCCGAGGTAGGTATCTAAATACCAGAAATTCTCTCCACCCACATGTGGGAGTATGAAAGTGCGTGTTTGTTACTCAGCTGTATGGATTGACTTGTGAGCTGATATCAGGAAATATTAGCATGCAGAAATAAATTTACTTGCTGTGTTTTGCCCAGCAATGTGTTGCACCAGTGTTATTCTGTGAACTGTTTTCTCTTTATTCAATAAATAAGCACCCATGACATTTTTGAGTAATATAATAATATCAACCATCACAAATTAGAACAGTTATTACTTTCAAATGGATGCTTAGGCTCTGCTTTTGAGATGTGCTGAATGTTAAATAGTCACTAAGTGGATGTAGCAGTTCTTGATACGAGTTCAGGTTCATCTTGAATGAGTTTTTATTACAGTATTAAAATGCTGCTGCATCAATAGCAATTTTTGAACTTTCAGGTAAAGTATTGTACTCCATGTAATTACACATAAACTTCAAATGCACTCTCTGTGGCATTTCTTTTGAAAGCTCAGCTGGGCTTTTTGCCTGACCAGTTTCAGGTTAGTTTTAAGCCAATAGCTGTTTCAGACATAGTGTCACATATGATCCAAATTCTGGGAAATGTTTACTCTTTTAACTTACCATTCTCTGTTTTCATGAAAAGCATCTGAAGATCATTGTCATAAGAAGAACTCTAACAGCAGTGCTAAATGCATCTGGTAAGGGGAAGCCAGTTTTTAACCTCATTCTGTGGCAGATAGACAGCACTGACCAAGGGATTGCCTTGTCCATAGCTAAAGGCAGATCTATGGGCCTACTGACAGAATGAGCACCAAAGACCGCAGTTTAGTTTTGTAAGAGTTACAACTCCAAGTCAGCAACTCCTGGAGTGAGTTCAGCACAGTATCCATTGTAGGTGGAATTTTAGACATATTTTAGTGTCCTCCAGATTGTACAAGTTCCTTGCACCTGTTATTTTATTTTATATGATGCACTACTACCTTTTAGACAAGAGTTGCATTTTACCTGCAACATCCAAGTCCATTTATAAGCTGTCCCCAGGCTGAGCTGTTCTTTATCCTAAAGCATAAAAAAGGATTGCTATGAAAGGGCAAACCCAGTAATAATGATGTAAGGAAAAAAAGTCCGAGTTTGAAATATTTGGCAGAGAATAAGAGAAAAGTCTCCTGGTCTGGTAGCTATGGAAATGTGTGAACTTATATCTGCTGAAAGCACTTAAGACTTATGAATGTGTTCATAAATCACATGCATCAATGTCAGCTAAGGAATAATTATGTAATTTATTTCTCACTCCTGTAATTCAAGAAGAGTAGCTAAGAAGCTTAGAGGAAAACATCAAGTTAATTCAAATATCTGAACAAGTCTGCTCAAAGTCTCTATTTGCAGATGCTAATTCAGGGGCTCATTTTCAATTAAAAGGTGGAGCTCTGTTCTCCTTACTTGAAGGTACCTGTTTATGCCAGCTCTGAAGAACTCTGTACCTGATCTGGCAATCATCAATCCCAAAATCCAAAGTGATACCTATTTTTGCTCCTGTTTTACCTGAAAAGATAAATTCATTGTCTGGAATTTACTGAGGATTCTTAGTCTCAGATGTAACAGCCACTGGAGATTAATGGCTCTTTCTGCTTTCCAGACATGTATATCCCAGGACAGAAGGTGTATATAAAAATATTTACAGTGTTGAACTTCTGTAAAATCCACATTTTTTTTCTACGAAAAATGAGTAAGCAAGAAATGTATCATGACTTCGCTAGTTTTAATGACCCATGATAGAGACAAGTGGTTTTAAAAATGATAGTGCAGTTGACTACAAGAGAGTTCATTTCCACAGAACACAAATAATGTAGATAATTAACTGCACTACAGAATTTCCACTACAGTGTAGTTGTAACTGGATGTTTATTTCCTCTCCTACATATCACAAATGGCTTTTTTTCTAACATTGGCTTTTTTCTAACAATGGCTTTTTTAATTTTCCAGTATTAGGTTCTTTGTTTCAGCATTAACCCTGTGCTGTCTTCAGCTTTCATATCCCATAATCTTCCTCTAGCCTTCTACCATTGTTACCGAATATATTCTCTTTTGGAACTTTTCGGTTTTACATTATATGTGGAAAATAATCCAAGGGGGTTTAACATGCATATTAAATGCATACATCATTTAGATTTTCTTAGACATACAAATCACAGTCTTGGTGAGATGTATCTAATGTGAGGAAGTAAATCTCATCCTTTAACTGCACATGCATTTACATCCAATCTTGCATAAAGTAGAACAAAGTATTATATGTGGAAAAGAAGCAAAGGAAAACAGAGGAAAGTCTGGGTTACAACATATGCATATAAAATATTGATTTGGGCTTGATTAAGGGCCTCAAATAATTCTTAGCTTTTGTGAGACCTTGTTGAGGCTATTTTACTAAATAACTTTGAAGATTTTAGTTTCCAATTTACCTGTTTATGTGTTTATGAGAGATTCTTCCAGAGCTCAATCTCCTTCCTAACATTTCATGTAAGAGAAACCCTAAAAGCAAAAACTTAAGACAATTTTTTTCTATTTTGAGGTTTTATTCTTGTATAAATATTTTATTAATATATTATAATACTACTCTCTGAAATCTCCAGGAAAAATACTTGCGATTTCAATAAGAACAGACTTGAAATACTACTTTGGTTTAGGCACCCCCAAGTATATTTTTGTGGCATTGTTTTCAAATGCTAGATATTTTTAAAAACTGATGTCCATATATATAGTGCAGATGATAAGAGTAATGATTTCTTTCATTCTTTCTGTCTTAAGCTAACAGTGTGGTTAAGTTTTAGGCTGTCTTACTGTTCTAGGTTTTTGTAATGGAGTAAGCAACTTAGATTCATAAGTAGACATTCTGGCCACACTTTAAAGGATAATAGGCTCAGAACAAAAAAAAAAAAAAAAACAAAACCAAAACAAAACAACCAACAATATTGAGCATTTTTTGTACTTGTCCTCTGCAAAGAACACTACATATTGGCCTTTTGGTTTTAATAAAAGTTCTCTATTGCTTCTTCCATTTCTCAAAACTTTAGAATGAAATGACCAAAGTCTGTTTCCTTCTCTTGGTTTTGTAGATGTGAGATCTACAAAAGTAGTAAGCTACAGCAGCTTACTAGTAGTAAGCTACTACAAAAAGTAAGTCTGTGACAGTTCTGCAACAAAAAACCTGTTTTTCTATTTGGAAATATTTTGCAATGGTGTCTACAGCACTTTTAACGTTACATACTTCCACAAAAAGCTTCAGGGATACAGAAACCGACCCCCTTTGGGATGAAAATTCTATGAGGTATGGCATAGAAGGCCATCCTGTTTAGATATGTGGCTAGTTACACCATCTCATGCTCAGGTTTACAATGATCAAGACTAAATCAGTCACTTCTACGACCACCCACACTTCAGCATTGTTGACACTCTGCTCATCTCTGACACAGAAACTGATGGCACTGCTAATGATGTTCTTCCCTTCACTGAAATACAGAGCTTTTTTTACATCCTCCTAAGATCACCAAGATCAATGTGGGGATGTGATTTTTGTTTAACAATGTGTTAAAGTAAGGAAAGTTTTGAATGGGGCATACATTATACCACCACAACAATATTTAAAGGCCTAGAAGTTAAATATGACATCAGGAGTAAAAGCTTCCCTGCAGTGTTTCTCCACCAGAAAGACTGAATAGGGCTTGCTTTTGTTTCTTATTTAACAGCCTCAGAGAGTAATGCTAGGTAGCTTTTGGTCTACCTTGGAGGCGAGACAGTGCTCAGTAGGGAGGTGAAGCTCCTCAGGTTTTGTAATTGGTGCAATCCTTTAATCTTTGTTGCTTCTAGTAACTGTTTTCTGGTAAATCAGTCCAAGTGATTAATATTTATTCTTTGATCTTGGCATAGGTCCAGATCTAAATGAATACTTATTTCATTGCTTTTGCTCATTTTCTGTTATCTCCACTCAGTCACCACCATCTGTTTACATGACTGTCATTTACAGGCTCATAAGAACAATAAACCAAATCCATTCATGTAAGAAGCTAGGTTGTCAGCATATGTTTATGAATATGACTTTGCTCCCTCTTGAGCATACTCTAATATTTCTTGTGTGCCTAGTTCTTTGTTCAGCTCTGCAACAATCAAGAATGACAGCAGTAATGACCCAACTTTGTCCACTTTAAATTTTGGGGGATCTTGACTACTGAGGAAGTCACTGTTTTCTTCTTTTTATTCCTAGCCTTTTGCTCCTTGATCACACCAGTTAACAATTAAGATGAACAGGTACTAATGCTGTTCATGTATTTTTGTTCATGTATTTTTGCTCTAATTTTCCTCTCAAATAATGTTCTCATTGCATCCCTAGGTTGCCACTGTTGAAGGAAAAAAATGACAGTAGAAGAAAGAAATCACATCATCTTCTATTCCTTTCGAATAATACGCATCAACTTTAAGTTGAAAATAGGTTTGCTCTACATTCTTTTTATTTAAGTACTGCAATACAGATTATGTCAAAAACATCTCGGAAGAAATAGAAAGCTTCCTATATACTGTGTAATTTTTTTTTAATGTATTATAAAATGTCTCACTTTTTAAAGAGAAAAACTTGCATGCAGAAGGGATCTTGGAAGAATGTGTTTTCCTGAGTAATATATTGTCTAGTTATATTTTTATTGCATTTAAAATAGTATAAGTTGATTTTGGACAAAATCTAACCTGATGTCCTGGGTTCAGCAGTAGCAGTCATTTTTCTCCTTCTTAGTAGCTGGTGCAGCGCTGTGTTTTTGACTTTCGGCCTGGGAACTGCGCTGATAACACTGATGTTGTTAGTTACTGCTGAAATGTTTGGTCTGACCAAGGACTTTCTGAGTCTCATGCTCTGCCAGGGAGGAGGGGAAGACAGGAGGAAGCAGAGACAGGACACCTGACCCAAACTGTCCAAAGAGGTATTCCATACCACAACATGTCATGCCCAGGATGTAAAAACAAGGGGCAGGGACCCAGAAGAGGGGTGTTCACTGCGGGGTTGGGCTTGGTGGTGAGCAGTTGTATTCTCTTTCCTTGTATTTCTCTCGTCATTATTATTATTGATGGTAGCAGTAGTGGTTTGTGTTATACCTTAGTTATTGAACTGTTCTTATCTCAACCTATGGGAGTTGCATGCTTTCGATTCTCCTTCCCATCCCCCCGGGAGTGGGGGAAAGAAAGAGGGGGGAGTGAGTGAGCAAACTGCGTGGCTGACTGGGCTTAAACCACGACACCTGACTTCATCAAATATACTTGACTTCAGCAAAACCTTGTAACTAAAAGAATTCCCCTGTATCATATTTTAACTTTCTCTGATGAATAACCTGCGATGGTGCTGTAAAAGAATTTTAAAGTGCCGTTAATTTTTACTCGCTTTTCTAATCACCTTTGAAAAACTGAAGATAACATGTATTTCAATAGCCAAAATGTTTTCTGTTTGTGTAGCATATGCTCTGCTTTGCTGCTATGACTAAGCTACCAACCTTTATTTTAGTAAAATTCTACTGAGGATTTTCTACTGAAAGGTAAGTCCATAAGGGAGTCCATAACTTTACAAAGAAGTATATATATGTTTTTAAGTAGTAGGTCAAAACTTTGAGACTCAATCTAGTAAAGAGACTGCAGCTAAGCTTTAAACAAAATAAAACCAAACCAGTACATTTACTGAACAAGTCTGAGTACTTGTATTTGACGTACAACAAAGACTACTTTTGGATGTATGTTATGAAATGCCAAATAAATGAAGATGCTTCCTGACCCTGAAATGAACCATATTTTTGCCTAAGGAGGCAGTACACAAACTGCCTTGTTGTTTGAAAAACCAATCACGCAAACATCAAAAATAAACAACCAAAGCCTAAGTGTGTAACACAACCATACAAACTTGTGATGGACTACATTAGTAGTCCACACTAATTAACTTCTTGCATAATTCACATCTATGCATGTAATTACCTACGGCTTTCTGATTTAAAAAGCTGCCTGCTCTTGACTTCTACCTTTCACGTTTTTTCCTATAGTGATCTTTCCACTCTTAACTGTAAACTGCCATCTTTCCATCTTGCCTTTAAAAAAAAAAAGGAAAATGCCTCCTGCAGACAAACACCTTTGCTTTGATTTCAGTGACATGTTTGTCCTGCTCTCTAAATGGCTATGCTAGAGGTTTGTCTACTGATTAAGAAAAAATGAAAGGCATCTTTCACTGTGCTTTGAAAAAACTGAGGCAGAGGAATGCCAGATGAACTTCCTGCCTTTCCAAAGACACTATTTCATGCTCCCTTACTGGCAATATCATAGCAGAAGGCTACCAGGAATAAAAGAAATACTGCAGACATTAATTCCTTGCATTTTTACAGGAAATATATTGTCCCTAAGTAACACGTGCTGTGACTGTCATAAAAAAGTACTGGTCTACACTGTTCTGGTGTTTCTAAAACACATTTTAATTGGGACTGTCATACCACAGATAAATTTTCAAAATCAGGATGATGTTACATATCTGTACCTTACCAAAACGATTATATTATTCATTGTAGATGTACCAAAGACCTGTGGAAGTGTCTATTAATCCTCAGAAGATGTTTCCCTGAGGAATGTGGACCTACTAACTTGCATTCCGCACTTTCTCAGCTACCGCATACTCTTGACGGCTTTCCCCCCCCTCCCATTTCTTTGCTTCATTAGACTTTACTTTAGGAAGGGCTTAAATGAAATAAACTACGATACAGATGAGGTGTGCACGCCCGTCAGTTTTGTACAGCGCCGAGAGGCCTGCTCCCCTCCTCTCACCGAACATGAGTTCGCACCTTCCCCAGCGTTCCCCCTCTTCGGACTCCAGTGCCGTCCCTTCCCCGGTGCCCTCGCTACCAGACGCCCCAGACGCAGCCCGGCGCGACTGGGGCGCGCCCAGCCTGGCGCCCTAACCCCTGCCTCTTTCGCGCGGCCGCGATGGCGCCCCCTGGCGAACGCCGCGGGGCTTGCCCCCTTCCGCCGCCGCAGGGCGCTCGTGCTGGCGGCGGTGCCATCTCCCGGTTCCCTCCGTGCTGGCCGGCGGCAAGGAGGCAGGGGGAGCCCGGGAGCAGCGGCAGCCCAGCTCTGGCGGGCAGCGAGCCCGGCAGGCAGGCGGGGTCCCTCGTCCGCCCGCGCTGACGTCAGGAAACTTTCTCCGCTGCTGAGGCAGACGCGGGCTCTGTGTGCCGACGCGGCGGGAAGTCGTCCATCACCTCGCCAGGTACTGCGGCCCCGGGAACAGCCTGCATGCGCGGCACGGTCTGAAGGCTCCTCACCGTCCCTCCCGGAGCCGAGGGCAGCTGGGTTCACCCACAGGTCCCGCGGTGCGGTTGGCGAGAGACAGCGGGCAGGGAGGTCCGGGCGCCTGTTGATTGCTGTGGCAGCAGCGCTGCCCCGGACTCAGCCGCTGCCCTAGGCTGCGAACTTCGCAGACGCCGGGGGGCGGGAACGAGGAGGGGTGTGTCGGCGTGAGTAACGGGGCTTGCTCCCGGGGTCGAGCGGAGCCTCCTGCTCGTTGCGACTGGTGTGCGGGACGGGTCTCAGCGCGAGAGGCAGCCGTACATCTGCGGTCGTTAGGTGAGCGGCGCGGTGCGGAACTTGCGGTACGCGCAGCTTGCGGAGGCTTTCTTCTCCAACTTGAAAACCGCAAGGACTTGGGGATTTTAGGCATGCGCTATGCCATGGGTGAGAGTTTTTTGAAATTCAAGTAGCTGAAAATAATCAAAAGCCTTTCATTCCGGTTTTTTTTCCCCTTCCCCCCCCCCCCCCCCCCCCCCGGCCCGTACAGTAAAGCCATTGTCTGAGACAAGGTTTTGTTTTTCTTCTGCGGGCTTCGTTCGCCCTGGCAGCTCGGCGGTGCTAGGAGGCGAGCCGAGCTCGCCGCTGAGGCTGATAAACGCGCAATTGTTTCACAAGGCAGGATCTTCGGCTTGTTGACAAACCCAAACCACCAAGTTAATTTTAACTCCCTGAAGCACCCGGGTGTTGGGAGGGTGGAGTACGGGAGTAGTTTGTCGGATCGTCATGTGGATAGAAAACTGAAATCTGAGCAAGGACTGCGGTCATTGGCTGAGAAATTCTTAGCTTAAGAGGGTATGAAAGTTGTATGGTAGTTCTCTGAAGGAATATGGAAAAGTATGTGCCTCATTTATTTGCACCATCCTTCTCATTTATTGAAAGGCATCGAGAGTTAATCAAAGGCCCTTAAAGGTTAATTGTATTTTGCATCCAAAGCAATTTACCACTTCTGAAGAACTAGATTTCTGGTGTCTTTTTTGAACTTAAGACAGTCATTACATTTCTAATTTAAATACCATGCAACTTTCACTTTTTTAATTTTATGTTCCTACAGTTACATTGCAGTTGCAGGTTTTTTAAAAGTCATCTTTATGTGGATGTAACTCAAAATGAGTTTATGTAACTCTAAACAGGAAAGCAAGCCATACGTGAAGGTGATGATGAAGGTACTTTGAATACACATATACAATGTTTTAGCAGTATGTTAGGTCTACTCAGTATAAATATAAATAAGCATCCATTTTTACATTTTATGTGGATAACTAAGAGCCTCTCTCCTTTTAGAAATACTTTTGTCTTTTTTGTGATTTTTTTTTTTTCCCTTACATATTAGGCTAACTTACAACTTCAGTTGTACCTTTCAGTTTTTGTAGCGATAAACAGTACTTAGAATCTTGAGATCTTTCCCGCTTCTGATGATAATCAAAATAAGACAAGATTATTCACCCAAGGGAAAAAAAAATATGTTTTTGAAGGTCAAGCTTCTATTATTAGGGCAATTTCAGAACAAACAGTAAAATTTACCTCATAATTATAGATTTGCTTGATTGATTTGTTGTGTAGTGGTCTCTCAGGGACAACCTCTGATGTTTGGAGATTATCCACATGTATTTGAGGAAAGGAACAACAAAATAGTGGAGGAGAAAAAGGTCACGATTATTAGCCTTATGCTTTTTGGTACACGTTTTATTTTTAAGTGCATATATGTGTTAGTGATTATAGGCTTTCTTTAAAGGCATTTATTAACTTTAAGAGGTTGAATAAAGAGTGATCTATGGATTAAAAACCTAGCGATTGTGGCACAGTGTGGAAGGGTACAAGGGAGCAGTTTGGTTTGTGCTGTTAGCAGAGCTACAGTGGCAGGGATATCAGCGGAAAGAGACGGGAAATAAGCTGAAGCAAGTACAAATCAGGTTGCGTTAGAAGTAAGGATGACAGTCTTAAAAGTGATCCAGCTAGCACTGGGTGTGTCTTGCAAGTAATGAGTGCAGAAATTAAAATTATTTTGATGCCAGAAAAACAAAGGAGACAGCGCTAGGTTGTGACAGAACAAGAACTACACCTCTGTGTTCTGCGTAAAGCATTTTAAATCACATGGGAAACACAAAACTGATACTAGAGGACCAGAGATGAGGAAGATGTGGGTAACAAGAGTGGATGGGAGGGTTTGTTAAACACTTAACAGTTGGTACTGCCTCGTTAGTTTTTGGCAGTAGTTTTGTAATGTTCTTGAGGTCTTCTGCGAGTTCAAAGATTGAGCATCTGCTGTTCTATATTCACCTCATCCTAGAAACTTAGAATTGTTTTGGTTGGAAAAGACCAACTATTAACCTAACACTGCCAAGTCCACCACTAAATCATTTACCTCCAGGGATGGTGCCTCAACCACTTCCCTGGGCAGCCTGTTCCAATGGTTGACAGCCCTTTCTGTGAGGAAATTTTTCCTAATACCCAATCTAAACCTCCCCTGGTGCAACTTGAGACCATTTCCTCTTGCCCTAGTAATTGTTACTTGGGAGACTGACACCCACCTCCCTACAACCTCCACTCAGGTAGTTAACAGAGAATAGAAGTGATGTCTCAGAGTGTCCTTTACAAGCTCATTATAATAATTTGTTAGTCTCTTGCCTCTAGGCAAGGTCACATTGAATGGTTCAACAGCAGTGTGTCTGCATGGGTGTGTCATACATCATTTGTAAATATTACTGGGTGCTTTAACAATCATAATAAATAGATTTGCATGAAGAACTTAACTGGCATTTGTATTATGATTATAGGATTAGTTTCTCTCTAGAGATAATCCCTCAAGCATATGGCTTGAACATGCCATAAGAAAATGAAATAATTAAAGGCCAACTTCTGCTTGAACTCACATAGTTTGAAAGAGAACAAGAAATTGAACTACCGTATCCTTGATTTGTTCACATCTCTAATAAGACTCGTGGCAGGATTCTAATCCTGTCTTTTTTTTTTTTTTTTTTTTTTTTTTTTTTTAAGAGAGTGAGTAAGGCACTGGGAGCTGCAAAGCTCACCAGGTTCACTTGACAAAAATCACTGCACCCTTAGAATTTCCAGTTATTGTCAGTGGTGAGATGCATGGCAGAGGTTGAGGCTGTGTTTCAAGTTGGCTCTTGAAACAAAAATTTCTCAATTAATGACTTAATAGAATTGTTATATAAGAATATGCTAATTGGGCACAAAAAACTGTAACATTTTTCCCCAGGCCCTTTTTTGCCTCACTGTCATGTGATTTTTGAAGGCATAAGCTCCTTTAGAGAATCAGGGTGTATTCCAGAGAAGAACGAACAGTAATGTCCCTGCTAGAGCACATAGTGGCTCTGCACAGCTACCGAGCAAAGTTCTCTTAAGGTCCCTTACCTTCAGTATGTAACTTTTCATACAGATAACATTTGTTATTATTCTTGTTCCCAGTGGAAGTCAGTTCCTTCCTAGTATGTCCTAAATCCCTGAGATCAGACCCTGCCTCTTTTCATGCTGTTAGTCTTAACTGCTCTACTGCCAGTGCTTCGCTGAAGGTGCCCCATCACTTAGATGCTACATCAAACTGTTTTGTAGATTTGCTGTTGTAGAATAGCCAACTATTACCACTTAATATGTAGTCTTAATCTGGATTTACACTTATGGCCCATGCTGGTCAGGGGCAGGAGGAAGGATGTATTACGTTTACTAAATTACTTGTCGCCTTGTGGTCTATCCTGGAGGCATATACCTGTGACCTAGCAGGAATGGCAGAATGCAGTGGTAGCATTATAGTGAGTTACTGCCCACCTTTTAGTTTTACATGTGCAAGTGTAGACCCTGTCTGTGCCATTTAATTTGCCCAGTGGCACTGAAAGAACTCTTGAGAATGGTCAGTAGCAGTAGCTCTTAAGTCTTATTAAAAATGCTTGCTGTGTTGTTTCAAACCATGTTTGTTACACTAAACATGAAGAGGGGGAAGTGGTATTACCGCATAGATTTCATCCAGGATTTCAGTAGAGAATTTATCCAGCTGGAAACCCACCATGAATTCCCATAATAGAATTTACACTTTCATTCTTCCTCCCCTCTGCCAGTTTAAGCAGATGTTCTAATCACCAAGCTTAGAGGGTGCTCTGGATTAAAATACGATTTTCATAGGTTGAAATGACTTACCTTTTTTGGGTGTAATTACATACTAGGCAAAGAAAGAGAGTGTGCGATTTTGTAGCCTAATGAAGCAAACATTTCTGTAGAAGAGGAAGGATCTGAGTTTGAAACAGCAAGTAGTAAGCTTTCACTGGAGCAAGAAGCAGAACTTGGACTTTGTAACACCCACAGTTTCACACAGGCTACTTGATAATGTGGCAAAGTAGTACCCTAAAGCCCCTTAGAATGAGATACTGGATTTCTTTAACTTCTGTAGGTTTTTTTTTTTTTTTTCTGTTTTGAAGGGCAGGTGTTGAGAAATTCTGTTTGTTATTCTAGAGTCTGATCTACTCGGTTTATTAATGTATATACTGTATATTCTACTAATTTTGTTAGTACTGCATATATTTTATGTCTAACTTGGTGCTTGCATATTCAGGTTTTATTCTGAGAATGAGCTGGGTTTTCTCCATTTTCTATCTCATGTGCAGTTAAAGATTCAAATGGTTTTCAGTTTGTCAGTGATACCTGTTCAACACCATTACGTTGCATGAGCAACGTAATGTACACTTTACAAGTGTAACTTGGTAAACAATTCTCTTAATAATGCATTGGTTGGAGCAGGCTGCAGCTGGCTCAATCTTCTTTTATTTTTTTTTTTTCTTTGCTCTATAGAATTAAGAAGTAGCTGATAAAATTTGGGCTATTTTTTGTCCCCAGAAAGTAGAGCTGTGGAAAAAGTGATCTGTGGAATTCTTTGAATGTTCTGTTTTTTCTGGTACTGCAGAGGGATCCTGACTAGTGCAAGTAAAGAATACTTTTATTTTGAAAAATGTATGACTTTTAAGAAAAATCTTTTGGCATTCAAAAGTGTCTGATGGCTGTTTCTAGCATGCTGTATTGCTTTAGTAGAATAGGGCATTTGGGTTCTCCAGTACTTGGGAATAGATATGGATAGAGGAGCCTTATCTTGAAGGTGCTTCAATCTTCCCTAAAATAACATTAAAACATCAAAACTGCATTTAAATTCCTACTTATTATTTTTAGATGAAATAAAATCGTTTTTGAGGACTGCTGGTTTCTCTGATTTTAATTGTTTTTCATTCTCTTGCAACTCTCCATCCCCCTAGTTTTAATGGGGGCAATCTTGGACAAATTCAAAGGGCAGTAGTAGCACAGAATCCTGATTGCTAACTGCTATTTAGTAGTCTGTTTTCATTTTTGTCCTTTTAAATGCAGAAGTTAGCTCTTCAATTCCTTCTAGGCAGGATGGGCCATTAGGAACTTAAGCACTGTGTCTAACCTTTCCAGGTGATCTAGGACACTCTAAATCCTCATAGCCTTTAAAGTTTTTTTTAATTCAGAGTTTTCAGCAGCCTATGCAACATCAAACTTTGTTTCCACTAGATGAAAGGCTAGGATAAGGCTGCTGCTATATAGGGAAAGGTGCCTGGAAGGGAGGTGATTGTCCATTCTCACCTCAGTCTTGAAACTCCTTGTGTCAGGGAGACCTCCTGGAGAGCTGGTTTCTTCATAGCTACAGTCTGTGCCACCTGGGCTTTGACAAGTAGCTGTTTTGCCAGTGCTGGCAATTTCTACCTGCTGCCCTGTGCAACTATTGTTTTTTCTATGCATAAAGGTACTCCTAGTATTAATATATTTCTGTTTTGTCAGATTGAGAGCTTTTATTTTTTTTGTGTATAGTACGTCTTTTAAAGAAGGTGTCTCTTGAAAGAACAGTATTTTTTTCTTAATCTATTGTGAAATCTTCTGGAAAGTATAACAGAAATGAAGTAATGAACCTAGATAAAGGACTGTGTTGACAATAAAAAAAATATTTTTCCTACAATCACATCTCAAAACGTTGTTTGGATCAGCAGTCCTGTTTGCATGCCAGTTACATTAGTTGTTTAAAGAAGTTTGGTGTGTTCTCAAACCTATTTTCTTAACGTTTGTCCAGACTGTCTTTCCAAATGCCTTGCTGTGCAGATACGTGCTGTCTCTAATGCTTTCTTCCTACATGCTGTGTTGGCAGATGTATGCATTCAAAGATTATGAGTCAGGTTCCCTAGCAAAAAAATCATAGAATGGTGAGATTAAACATGATACAGGCTTTGTCTTTCTGTTTTCCTTCTGTAAAGTTTTTTTTATGCCTTTTTTTTTAATTATGTGGATCTGAAACTTACTTTATATTCAAAACAGATTAATTTTGTGTAACATAAGCTCAAAATTTCTTTTTGGGTTTTCAAGAAAAACAGGTCTTGTGAGACTTGCCCTAAAACAATGAATGGTGGCACCACTGTGTCTCAGCTTCTGATACACGTTTTGGTCTTAAATGAGAAAAATGTTAGTTAGAAAGTTTAATTTTCATCTTTGCTTCTGTTCAGTTGTAAGAGAGGTCTCTGCTGATCGTTCTAGCTGCTTGTTGAAGCTGCTGAAGTCGAAGGAGATTCAATGCTAGCACTGAAAATACTGATAGTTTATCTTTTTCTTCCCAATTGACAAGGTGACAGAACCATCAGTTCCAAAGCAGTGGACAGCTGTGGTTACAGCTAAATGGTAGTTTCATATTGTGGGGTATGGTATGTACAAGTCATACCTATTTTAGAGTAACTGTAGTTAAAATAATAAGAAAGCCTGTTAAAGTAATAATAGCAATGAGAAGTGAAGTGTATACAGTATATGTGATGCTGAATCTTTACTTGGGACAGAAAATAGCAGGGGACTGTGTAGCCAGCAGAAAGTAGTTTGAGAGACAAATCCCCCACCATTGTGCCCCTTAATCTGTTTCACATGTGTAAGCTAAAGCAGAGTGTACTCTGGATTTGTAAACGTAAAGGTCTCTAACATCTGAGATTAGTACAATCTTTTTCTTGATTGAAGCAGCCTAAAAATTACATTACTAGTTTTGTAAGTTATATGTTGTATTATAATTCAGTTTATCCTGTTATGCAAATAGGCTTAGGATGGAAGAAATACTTTTCCAACAAATTTTGCCACTGGAGCTGTTACTAATTTTCTTATCTTTATGTGCCATATAGTAATTGCACTTAATTTTTTGCTTCTGCTGTGTTTGGTGGTGTGAAATGCAGTATGTCAACACTGCTAAACCACAACTTTAGTGTGTTAGTGCTAATGCTCTTGAAAGAGATAATTTCCAGATTTCACCTAACTGGAGGAAACAGCTCATGTGTAACTACCAATGCAGTGCTTTATGCATCTTCTTGTATTGAAAGTTTATAGTAGTTTTTTCTTAGCAACAGATCGGTTTTGTTTTCACACATGTTTTTGTCTACTCTTAAGCTGAAAGGCAACATATGAATGGGACTCAGGCAAAGTTGGAGCTGGGAAATCAGGATGTAAAGAAAGTAATGTTTTCTTACACAGCCACTTAAAAATGTTGGTATTCTCATTAAATTGCTTGCTATGCTTATAATTTGGTGCAGCTCTCAAAAAAAAAAGCATACTAGGTTTTTTTGAGGACCGGAGGAACCCACCTGAGAGCATTCCAACTGTAAAAATGATTCTACAGCCTCCTATCCCATGGGAGCTCTGTTTCTGGCTTAATCCCCACAGGTTAAATGTGGTACTTCTTAAGAAACCATCCAGTCTGGGAGAGGGCTATAGGAAACTATAGTTCTGAGCTTTGGTTCTCTCAAAGACTTATTGCTTCTGCCCTGAAAGATAGCTGAAACAGCACACTGGGTTTTAATCTGTCCATACTGACTTGCAGTCTCACACCTTTGTCACAAGTAGTCTGTCATTAGCAGCAAATGTAAACTCAAAGAGCATATGAGCTATTTAGTGTTTTCTCTTTCAAAATTAAATGCTTCTCCCAGAGGTCGCGTTTCATTCCCCATGTTTTATGTCTGAGGATTTTGAATGTAGCTATTAAACACTAGACTGATTTTGTATTAGTAATTTTCTCCAATATGAAGAGTGACTTGCGAATCCACATCATTAGCTGGCATTTCAGCCTTGAAGTAGTGAATAATGTGCTTGCATTGGTAATATCCACAACTGTCAGTACAGTTTTGTCTGTGGTCATAAGCTCTTTTTTCACTGGTTCTGTATGGGATGGCATGAGGCAGCTGATGGCTACAGACACGACAAATCTGCCAGTGTGGAAAATTCACAGAGCAAGCACAGTCTACATAGGTATTGTACTAATTTGTCAGGAAACTGAAGTGCAATTAATAACACTGTTGATCGTTTCTCTTAGAAAAGTGCTAGTATTTATTTTGCTTTTGTACTGATTGGCAAAGCAAAAAATATTTTACTGCACAACTGACATGGCCATTGCAAGGAAGGAAGATGTCTGCAGCACAGTAGACAAGGATAGTGTGCTGTACTTTTGAGTAACTACTTGAATGCACAGTATTCTGTATTACGTATGTTTACTTTGCAGTCTTGAACAAATGCAGCAGGAAATAGTTCTGCTATTCTCTGAATAGTCATTACCTCCATCCCTGGCAGTATTCAAGGCCAGGTTGGACAGAGCCTTTGGAAACATGGTCTAGTGTGAGGTGTCCCTGTCCATGGCAGGGAGGCTGGAACTAGATGATCTTAAGGTCTGTTCCAACCCAAACCATTCTATGATTCTATGTAAAATAATCGCACTGGACTTTCTGTTTTGTTGCTGGGTTTTTTGAGGGAAGAAAGGAGGGCTTGACTACTTTTCAGTAATATGATGCCATGGTACCATGCTTCATGTAGCTATGCATTTAAAATAAATAATTAAGAAACAGGGCAGTGTACATTATATAGGCTATTCTGTATGAGCGTTTTATATTTGATGGCAAGCATAGCATGTACATATTAATACACATACTTCATCTTGCTCCCCATATAACTGATGGCCTTCAGTCTTACCTGTTTTCAAGATGTAGAATGATTTGCACCATGAATTCTAAACCCAGCCTCAGATTGAGAAAAGATGGACATGCTTTAGTGAACAATTTGCAGAGGCTTACTTAAAGGTTTAAGTTTGTTTGTCCTGAGTTTGAACCTAATAGGATAAAGGATACCCTAAGAGAAAATGTTTTTTTGTTGAACTTGAATACATGTATAGAATGTCTTTATGTCAGTCTTGCTCCCATATTAGTCTGCTTTGTTTACTGTTAAATTCCAAAATTTCATAAATAAAACAGCATTTTAGTCTTTTAAATCACTAAATAAAGAACTGTATTCACTAAAACCTGGTAAAAATAGATGCAGCATCATTTGTTTATATATTTTATTCAAAGCCAGTTGAAGAAAATGACAGAGAGCTAACACAGATGAGAAATGGTATTGTGTGGGTAAAGTGAATAATTGTCAAGTGCTAATAGGTGAGATTTTTGATGAAGTGGAACATATGTAGCTCCTTTTGCTGGCCAGGCGGATAATTTAAAATGGAGTAGAAAGCTTCTTCCCATGGTGGCTGACTGACAACAGAGTTTTTGAGAAGACTCTGTGTTTCATACACTTTGTGTATCCGGATAACTTTGCGGTTCACTGACTCACTGATGTTTTTAAGAATTTCCTCATCTGTGAGACCTGTTGTCCGAACCTTAACTTCTTTCCAAACCCCACTCCTGGAACAGTCTGGGATACCTCAAATACAAGTTCAGTATCAGAATGAACAGTCACTAGCAAAGCTCTTAATATTCAAAATAAAGAACCAGGTCATATTTTGATGACTTAAAGATGTTGTACTTTATTATGTTGCATTTTTATTACCATTTCTGGAGGATATCCAGATTTTTATAATTTTATGGCTTATGAAGAATTCCTAAATAAGATTTTCTCCCCCTTCCCATTTTTGAGTTATGTTCCCTCTATAGCATTGTTAGGCTTGATTAGGATCTAGGAACTTTCAAGTAGTGAGTCAGAAAAATAAACAAAAGCTGAGCAAGCAAAAGCTGAGGAATGAAAGAGATTTTGGTTTAAGTGTAGTTTAAATCTTTTCAGCTCTAAACTAGAGGTATAGTTTCCCTCCCCTGCATGCACACCTTTTTCTTCCTTTTTCCTTTCCTTCTCTTGCCCTTGCACTCTCAAAGAATCGTTGAGGGGTGTTATGCCTTCCTCAGACAGCTTTGTGGGATATGCCTAGATGTGCTTCTTTAAGAGTCTGAAAGGAAAGCTTTCAGCTGTAACAAATCTGTAGTGTCAGATATGCAGAACAGTGCATGTGCTTATAGTCATAAGCTATAAATATAAACATTGCCACAGAAGTCCCTTAGGTACTTCTTACTCAGAGAGTTATCTCTGTTGTGACTCTACTTTCCAATTTTGGTTTTCAAGTTTTTTACATTGTAACTGGGCATTGATTAAAAGGTATGAAGAAATGGACCATAAAATAGATGTCTAGTGGAAGGTAAATAATAGCATATTTAGTAAGATTAGTGGAATATATTTGAGATGTGTTATGTTACTGGCATACCCATGGCTGCTTAAACACTGAAATAATCTGTTGCAGTTTAATCCAATTCCATTTGCTAGGTCATCTGGAAGTTACTTTTGCTGAATAAAGTTCTTAGTTGCTTAGCCAAATTGCAGGGGAGGGATTTCAAACTACTAAAGAAATATGCCTTGACAGTAAAGAACATGCTAAAATACCAAAGATCTCAGTTCTGAAAGAAATAAGTGGTTGGCTGGAAATAATCGCTTTGAATATTTTGAATTCACGATAGTGAATTTTGCCAGATGCTCTTGAATATTTTCTTTGTTATTTACTGTGGTGGTTCTTGTGCTTGCTGCGAGGCATGTGTTCTGGAAAATTTGATCCTGTTTGTTTATGGTCTAAAGACTTCCCCTCACCACCACCACCCCCCCCCCCCCCCCCAGGCAGCAGTATTCAATTGTGTAATATGATCTGCTGCTTTTTAGAAGACACAATACAAATGTAAGTCCCAGGCAGTGTTTGTGTAGGGTAGAATGATATGTATTTCTTCTTGTCTAGCAAACTTGATCTGAATCTTGACATATCTTGACGGATTTCTGAAACTTGTGTTTCACTGTGTACCTAGGAACATTTTAAAAGAAAAGATCTTTAAAGATGTTGCAGCTCCAAGACAGACTCATAGCATCTCTGGAGAAGACAACTTATTAACAGAATTCTCAGCATTGTACACTGTGGGGGGTGAATGGTAGAGAGTAACCTCTCTGCTCTGTTTTATCTTGTCGTTTATTTGGATATGTGTTGGTTTTTCATCTGAGTCTGCCCTGGCATGTGGATATTAGGAAAACCTATGAGTATATGTGGCAAAGTATTGGCTAGTGCAGCGGCTGATATGTGAAAAAACTGTGTTGTGAATTACATGGTTACTAGTTCTGTTTTGTTATGGATACACGAGTTCTGCTTGTACCTATGCTTTGATTTTTCAGAGTATGCTTAGTTTGGACATTCACACTGTAGTTCTGTAAGTTGTTTGAGAAGGGCGTGATGGTGATGAAATGGTGGCTGGACCTTTTCTCTATGTTTTGCCACCCTTTTCCTGCCTGATGAGCCTTTCTTTTGGTATTTACAATATGATGTTGGAAACTGGATGAAGCATGACCAAGAACTGGGAAGTGGAATAGGTCCATTTATATATGTTCAGTCAGATTGTGGAGCATCAGTGTAAGATGCAATGAAGTTGCTTTTCAAAGTAGAGGGAGCTAAGCTGTAAGCCTTAGTTAAGAGTATGCAGTTTTTTTCACTGCTTGCAGTGTAGTTCATCACTGACCTGACCAGAACAGATTCATCTGTATAAACATAGTCTCTATCTGGCCTTCATTGATGAAGTTTTAGTCTTCAAGCCTCAATCACTTTAACAAGTGAGGATAAACAGTGCTGTATTGTGGAAAAATGTAGGTCTTGTTACTATATCCAGTTTATTTAGCTTTGTCATAAATTCAGATTCCTAAGTATGTGCATTAGTGAGGTTGGTTTTGTTTTCCTGCTGAGCTCTATCAGGAAAAAGCACAGAAGATTTTTAATTGCCTCTTACCTTTCTTTAAAAATTGAGACTGCATTGACTTCTGAATACATCAGAATGTTTATTGTATCCATTAAATAATATAGAAAAGAAACAGAAATTGAGTATTTTTCACTAGTTTTCCTTGTGTTTCAATTTCATGTTTGTTTCAAAATGCAGACTTCCATAATTGGACCTGTTAACCACTTAAAGAAGTGAGGTTACTGGTTTTCTTTCCCTATTTTTGTTACTAACATAATATTCTATTATCACTTATTTAGAAAATGTATTGTGTATTCAGTGCTTTTTCCATGGCAAATAACCAAGAATACCTTAATCAAACCTTTATGGTGCTGTACATGGCATCACATTAACCATCAGGCTGACTGTCCATTGTGTAGATGGAATTTCATGGCAAACCCCCGCCTATTTCTGTGACACTCCCAATTATAGCTGTAGTGTTAATTCCATTCTTTGTGTGCTTATGCCTGTCTTTCTTCATTAGAACTACTTGGAAGTGTCTGAAGTCAATTTGCAGAATTTTGGTCCCAGATTTCATGTGTTTATAAAAGATTAAGAAAAGTTTTTGTTGAAGACTATGGTTTCAGGCTTTTGAATTGAATTAGGTGAATACTGATCTCTGTAGAACAGGAGCTAATATTCTTATTATCATTGTTGAATAGGTCAATAGAGGGTGAATATAATTATGTAGACTAGATCCGTAGGCTGTAGACTAGATCCATAGGCTGATTGCTTTTCAGGCCAGAGCAGGCAATGTGGTGATTCTGGCTTCTCCAGTGACTGTTGGTAGTGGCTCCCCCACTCACAATTGAAATAGGTTATTGCTAAAGATAATTTTTACTTTGCATCTCTACTATTGTTTTACCATAACATACTTAATGTTGGAACATACTTAATTGCCTTTTGAAGGATCTTTTTATTGTTAATGGTGTTGCTGCTGCTTGAATAGGGAAGGATTCTGGCGGTTAAAGGGACTGGTTGATCTTGAAAATGAAGGCAGACCATTTAAATTTATTTATTTATATAAAGCCAGTTTGTAGTGGATTTAGGCTATAGCAGGGTAATCCCATTTTTCATTTTGCCTCTCTCCCAGTTGGTAGTGATTTTGGAACTTATTGTCCTGCTCTAATAAAATTTTTACATGTTTCACAAAACCTGGTGAATGGTTATAAAAGATATTTACATTAGTTTCCCTGTAGAAGATGTGTATCTGACTGGAGAGTGATGTGGCAGAAACAGTGAGTTGTTGCTCATAGCCTGAGTTCTTCTGATTTTCAGTGACAGTTGCCTATAATAAAACTCCTGATGAAAAGATTTTTTTTTTTTTTTTCCTTGGTCTTAAAAATTTATCCATTAAGCCCTGTCATACTGGATGAAACCCCAGTAGCACTTTATTTTGAAGTGGCCTTACAGGTGCACAACATTGTGAAATTTAATATCATTCTTTATTATGGTCATGCAACTCAGTCATCTCTATTTTTTATTATCTTTCCCATTTGTATCACTTTTTATCCAATTTTGTTTTCTTGAAACTTTCATTTTAGCCCTCTTCAGTCTGCTTTTTCAGTAGAAACAATCTCTTACTCATAGTTAATTGTGCTTCAGCAGAATAGGTGTGACACATCCAATATATGTACAGTGTATATGAATTTCCTTTTTTTGCCAGTCTCTGGAGTGTTCCAGATTTTTGGGGGTGGGGTATAAATCATATAGTTTGCCTGTTTTTATGTGTGAATTCTCAGTTTGCTGTAGATGTCATATTCTGGCTTGAAGAACTACGCATTCCATATGCTCCCAGAATTTGCAATTCATTTTTTTTTCTTGCAAATTCCTTCAGAAGCCTGGATGGGTTTAAGACTGGGTAGTATCTTTGGTTGTATTTTCTGTATTTTTTAAGGAAAAGCTAATGATCCTAGTTGGGCTTGTTATTTTTCAGATGTCATTTCAATATTCTTTGTTCAGCAGTGTTCTAAATGACCCTTTTCTGTATGTGCACAAGTTTCAGGCTTGCCAGGTTTTTTTCTTGTATTTACTTTTGTGGGGTTTTTTATAGCTTGGTATGCTTTAGAGCTCCTTAGAAATTAAAACAGAAACTGCTGGAGTTGGAAGTCCTGTGCATTGTCTCTGCTGTCTGTTCTCCCCTTGCAAGCAGCTATGTTGTAATGTCTGTCTAGAGGCTTTGAAGGTTATTATTACATGAAAGAATTTTAGGATCTTCTGTCTGTTACTGGGAAGTTTCCCAGGGTTGCTTCATGGGCTGTGCTTGCTTGATCAATACCCTTTCTATATATCACTTCTGTTGCTTATTGTTTGCTGCTTGTTAATTTTTTGTCTGGAGGAATTTTTCTTCTTCCCGTGATTCTTTTTAATTGGATAAAATTTGAAAACATTAAATTTTTTTTCATGTGTTTTCTTCAGTTGCCTGTTTCAGCTGATGATTTTTATTTATTTATTATTTAAAAAAATATTATCTGTTCTTCTCTTTATACCTCTATTTCTCCATCATGTTTTTGTTAACCTTGCAAACGCAAGACTTGGTCACTGATGCTTGCAATCCCATTTGCTAATTTTTACAGTTCAATATCACTTCAATGTTTTTCTTTTTGCATTGAAACTGTATGCATATGTCTTGCTGCATTTCCCAGTTTACTCATAGAAGTTACTGGTAACCTAATTGATGAAAACAAGAGTTTGAAATTTGAAGGAGTATTGGTTACATTTTTTATTGTGCCTGATCCCAATCTGTGATACCTCAGGAGAAAACAAGGAATAGGTATAACTGTAAACTGGATTGCTTTTGTGTGTCTCTCTTTTATGGCTTTTTGATAGAAATGCTACTGTGTTGCCATTTCAGGTCTAATTGCACGTTTAACCAAGGATACACTTTCAGTCTTTTACTGTGTTTCATGAATGCTCTTTTCCTGTGACCCCTCTGTGACTCACTGCATATCCAGATTTGTAAACTGGTTCTTAAGATCTGATGCAGATCTAATAAAAATGTATCAAAACCTATTGGGTTAAATATGAACTGGTGTTCTCCTCCAGATAAAAAGACGAGTCCTCATCAAAATTGTTTTCCCTTTATCTGTTGCATAGCAATGATGTCATGTAACTGGACATTTTTAACCACCTGTAACACTTTTTTTAATACTTAGTATGTTTTACAAAGGAGGCTTTTCCTATTATTGTTCTCTTACCTTCTCTGATGAGAAATACGAATGTCCTGAAGAAAATGCTTTATTTAATTTTAGCTGGAATATACTGCTGATCTGAATAACAAGTAGGACTCTTAAGATGCCAGTGTGATAATATCATGAGTTTCAGCAAGCCTTGTTAGGGCTGATATGCTTAATATGTTTTTTCAAGTTCAAAGAGAACATAGCCGTTCAAGTAAAAATAAATCAGTGGTGTAGGCTTCTGTCAGAGCAATAATCTTTTTTTGTTGAGTGAATGCGGTACATTAATCCTGATGCCCTAGACTTTGAAATAATAGTATCATATTAGTAGTATCACAACTGGTAGTGCAGTGTCCTGCTGCCTTTCCAGTCCTAAAATACACATTGAGTGTTGATTGATACCTGTTAAAGGAGAATATGTGGGATTGTACAGAGTTCTGAATTGCAAATCTCAGCATGATTGAGGTGGAAGGGACCACTGGCGATTACCTAGTCCAACCTCCCTGCTCAAGCAGTGTTCCCTAGAGCACATTGCTCAGGAATATTTCCAGGGAAGAACAAAGCCTCTCTGCGCAATGCATTCCAATGTTCAGTCACCCTCGCATTAGGGAAGTTCTTCAGGTGAAACTTCCTGTGTGTTAGTTTATGCCCACTGCCTCTTGTCCTGTCATCTGGGACCCCTGACACCCTCCCTTCAGATACTTACACACATTGATCAGATTCCCCTTCAGCCTTCTCTTCTCTAGGCTGAACAGGCCCAGCTCCCTCAGCCTTTCTTCATGTGAGATACTCTAGACTTAATCATTCTAGTAAGCCCTTCACTGGACTTGCTGCAGGAGCTACATGTCTCTCTTGTGCTGGGGAGCCCAGAACTGGACACAGTACTTCAGGTGAGATCTCACCAGGGCTAACTGGGAAATTGGTGGCAGAGAAATAGAAGTTTTTCTTTTAAGAATTGTGCATTTGCATCCATTTAGTCCATAGGCTGAGGTGTTGACAAAGCTTGAGTTTATATTTACTGCTTGGAAACAGAAAATATTTTAAGGCTGTCTGCATATTATATTTTATATAGATGTATCACTAAATTGTGTCTACCATTAATATAAATCCCCAGGGCTTTTTTTACATTCCAGGATTATCTTTGCTCTCAGAAGAGAGACTTGCCTGCATAGGATCCATATCTATGTAGCACCTCAGGGACACTTGTCATGAAGCAGGACTACCATGTTTTAGTCTACCTAGCACAACATTTCCCCGCTCTCCCAATGTAATGGTGTGTGTTTGTTTTCTGTTGGTATTTAAACTCTCACTCTCTCTCTTTAACTAGATTAAATGAAGGGTTCTAGATATCTTTTATCAGTATGAGTAGCTCAATTGTGTATTACTGTCAAAAACATTTCAGTTAAAATGAGATACTTTTAAAATTATGCAAAGAGTTTATTCTTACTTAAATTTAAATATTTCTACTTGATATTGACTTAATACTTGATCACTTTGATCCTGGCTGCTTTTAAAAATTATGTTAGTTAATGAAGAGTAGTCTGCTTTTATCACTTAATTTGACCAGTCCAAAGGAGCCCGCTTTCAAAGGACACTGAGAACACCTCTCACTGAACGTTAGACACGTTAATTTTGGTACAAACCTGAAGTGGCTTGTTGTATTTGTAGGCTTCAGTAAAAAACATTTAGTCCCCAAAAGGGGGATGACTTGGTTTTTATAAATCTATAATTTGCAGTTTTGTATAATCCAGGTGCAACAAAAGCATCTTTACATGCTGACTAGTGTGTACATAGTTGTGTACGTTCACAATAAAAAAATGGCTAACATAATTCTTAAGGGGTTGTGATTTATTTAAGGAGTTGCTTTTGTTAAGATAAATTTGAGTAGTTTGCAGTTTCATAAAGGTGGATCAGCTGTGTGTGAGTGTATCTTATGAAGATTTTCATTTGCAAAGTAGCAAAGGCAGTATAATTTTGTGGTGTTGTCATTTTTACTGCTGCTTGCATTGTTGGTTCATACACCTAAGATTTATTGGAGAGCACCTAGCTACACTGTACAAAAGATTATTGCTGAAATTGATAGCTTTTAATTGCTGCAAGAGTTTATAATAGTGCATCTGGTGCTTTGTTTCAACTAGCTACTTTTAGTTCTAGTTGTTGAACTCTGACACTCATTGCAGTAGCATAACATGGGTAGGAGGGGTTAATAGGAGTAAAGAAGTAGGAAAAAAATTAGACACATAGAATGACAATTTCTATGTTCTATTAAGAGTCTTCTAAGTTAAGAAACATTGTATGGTCCTGTACTTGAGCTTATGCACTTGCTATGGATCATACACACTGACGAGTGCAGACAAATCTGAGCACATCAGCTTCTGGTTTAAGCAAACCGTATGGGAGCAGCTCCATTCCAGAAATACTGTGTATATGCTTTCACAGTCATGTTATCATGCTTTAATACACTCTAGGACAATTTGGGAGTGGGAGAGCATTTCATGAGATAATACACTCTAGGACAATTTGGGAGTGGGAGAGCATTTCATGTGATAAAGTGGTTATAAACAGTGTGAAGTTTCCGATGTCACATGGGTTGGTTTAGTACTCAAAGATTCATGACATCAGCCGCAAATGGGATGTTGATTGACAGCCTGTGGAAATCTCTAATTTCCACTTTGCTCCTGTTTATTACTGTCCCTCTGTTTATTCCATTTATAGTTCAGTATTTCTTGCTGCAATGTCTGGCTCTCTCTATATCACTTGTTCTTAGTATGTTAGCATGGTCAGAATCTTTTTGTAGCTTCTTGACAGGTATTACTGTTGTGTTAGATTTTTCTAGCACTTGTAAGGTATTTGGAATAACTATTTTGGATTGCATGTTGAGAGAGTCCTTTAGGTGTATTTTCAAGTTAGCTAGTAGGTTGTAATTTTAATGAGGAAAAGCAGCTTTTATGTTAAGCTGAGGAGCTGTGGGTTTGTGTAAAAAATTCTATCTGTATTGCCTGGTGCTTGCTTTGGACTCCCTCTGCATGAGTAGTACCCAAAGGATTTGATGTGGTGCTGTTTATTTTATAATTTAAAAGTTTTGTGTACATGTGTAAGTAAACATGCTCCCAGCCTGTTTGAATTAAATAATTGATTTGAATTGAAGAGCTTGAACTTGTTGTGCATGCCAAGTGGAATTAAAATGTCTATTTGGGAAATGGGAAGGCAGAAGTGTGAGGGAGGTTTAGCCATGATTATTCGTATATTTCAGGTAGTTGGGTTGCAATTTGCAGACAAACACAGCTGTAATAATTTTTAAGAATAGGTACTTCTACAAAGCATAACTGTACTTCAAAAATGTGGAAATGCTATAGAGAAAATATTGAATCATTTACTTTATAACAGAAAGCCAACAGTGTTTTTTAACTATCTCTAAATATTGGAAAAAAACCCCAAAACAACCCACTTGTAAACTGCGCACATTGGCCTCTTGTTTACCTGGGGAAACAGGTCAGATTATCACACTGCACCTCTGTGTTTTTAATGGTTTTTAAAAGACAGATAAGATTATGGCTACAAAACCATTGGATTTGGAAAAGAGAGCAAATGATTGGACTTGATCATCTTAAATATCTTTTCCATCCTAAATGATTCTAGGATTCTGTGATAACTTGGATTAAGATTTTAAGGCAGAGAGCCTGGAGCTAGGAAGAAAAGAGAACTTAAACGAGGATCCAGTACTAGATCAGATAGTAATTTTAAGGGGAACAGAAAAGCAAGGTCTGTTGAGTATCTGTTCAGAGGAGGTAGACATCATGTGAGAAGCTGGTAGTTAAGGCAAAATTTAGACTTACTGGATAAAAAGACAGAGACCATGGACTGAGAAGATTAAAAATGGCTAAGGAGCCTTTATGGGGATTTTCTACAAGTGGGGAGGGACTGGGAATCAAGATAATCACAGGGCGTAAGAGGGAAGGAATTTAAGTAGCCAGACTGGAGAACAAGCACTAAAGATGCTAAAAGGAATTTGAACAGAAAGGGTTAGTCTTGCATATGATGAGAAGACAGAACTTTGTCCTTGAAAACTTATTCCCCTCTCCAGAGTCTGAAATGGAACTTAACCAGTCAAATACTATTCTGGAGAATGTGATTTTTCTCCCTGTTTTTCCTGCTTGATACTGGTCAAGATGCTGTAGTAATGTTTTTGCTGATGTTAGGTATACTTGACTTTAGTTCATGTCTCTGATTTGAGGAAGTGCTGACTCTCATACTTAAAATTAAGGGCAGCTTGCTTTGAACATACATTACTTCATATTTTATAGCTTTTCAGGAAATAATACCAGAGGGCTGAGACAGGTGTTTCTTTGGCAGATAGTTTCTTTAGTTTCTGCAAGGGTTTACCGCACCTGCAGGAAATTAGTTGAATTGAGTGTTCAAGTGTAGCTGAGTTTAAACTACCTCTCACTAGAGTAGGCAGCTAAACGTTTCTTGATGATGATAATTTCAGATTGGGACCTTCAGTTCTCTGATAACATTGAATATCCACAGCAACTAAATGCAAAATGAGGACGTTATTTCCGAAACCGAATGTTGAAATATATTGAAGTTTGCGGGCCATAAAGTGCTCTTTTGAGAGGTGCCATAGAGCTTTCTCTTGCGAGTGTCCATTGTCTTCTGACTCTGCTTTGAGGAGTTTGCAGTAAATAATGCACCAGGCTTTCAGTGGGCCATCAAAGAAGTTGCCCATTTGGTGAGCAGTATCCATTTTATGTCCTAAACAAGGCAATAGGTTATAGAAAGTCTTGCATTACTTAATCACATACTGTCATTATTCCTATGTGTAGGGAATCCCAATTAGGGTTGCATAGACATTATTCTGCCATTTTACAACTTTTGAGTGATTATTTGTATTGCTCAGACCTTGCACATAGTAATTCATCCACAAAGTGGGAGACTGGCATAATCAGTCAGTCAGATTTTTAAGAGGATAGGTCCTTAAACTGCACTGGTGTGATTGAGGACTTCAGTTAGAAATACTGAAAGTCATTCTGCTGGGCTGTGCTGGTGGACAGGCTTACCTTGTTGGAAAAGTGAATTTCCAACTCAAATATCTGCTGCTGAGTCCTTTTTTTCCACTCTCTTTTGATGTGATTTTTTTTTTTAATTGTTTATAGGGATTAAATTATTAATGGGATTTGACAGTAAACATTTTTGCAGAATCATTGTTTCTGGATCATCTGCTTCTTGTTCAACATTCATGACTAATGAGCTTATAAAAAAAACAGTCATTGAGCTAATATCTTACAGAGAGCACTCTGATGTTATATTTGATCCCCTAATTGGTCTTATAATTGGCATTCATTAGAGCTCTTTCACAAGTCAGGGCAATAGGCCTCCTTTGTTTTATTTAAAATGTTGTAAAAACAATTGAACTGGCAGCTGATTCCAGTTTTCTGTTCAGTAAGCAATTTCAGAAGACTGTGGGCTATATAATTGTCTGATTTGCCTAGGCTGTAAAAGTTAAATATAAAGAGAGATGAAATTTTAGCATATGGCTCTGTATTAGCAATTATATGCATTAGTAGTTAAGCTAGTTTATTGTGTCTGCTTTATAGATGTTTATATTGCAGCTTTCTACTCATAGATGCTGATGACAGCCAGTGTTATGGAGACATGAAATACAGTGTATGGCAGAAATCATTAGTTATGACCCAGTAAAAAACTAGCTACATATAGTTGGTAATTATCCAGTCCTAACCCGTGCTGATAGGAGCATCAACTATTCCATTGTTCCTTAATAATTTAACATGAGTTCATTGTCAACTGGGATGTAAATGTTTTAACTTCATATATCCTGTATACTTAAATTTTAGAACTCTTTAAACATAAGCAAGCCTGGAAGTAAAATGATACTGGTGCTTACATAAAACTAGTCTTGTTCATTGTGAAATATTTTGGTTTTTTGATTGCCTGAGTACATGTATAAATGAAATATATAGTCTCTTTGTTCTGAAAACACAGGCCATTCTGTGGTGAGAGACAGCTTTGAAATCTAACATTTTGTTGAGAAAATTAATTCATTGATCATTGTCCATAAAAATCAATGGAAAAATCCTACAGTTATGAATGGTCTCTGGATCTGACTTCTTTTAAATGGGAAGAAGGTGATAAGTTTTCATTAAGCTATGATGGGTATTTAGATACCAATTTATTTAACTTTTGCCTTATGTTTCTCTGAAATTCAGAACTGCTTTCTCATTTACAAAGCACCTCTGAATAGCATGGTGATTGTGGAATGATCTGTTTATATTGAAATACAAAATGGAGCTTGTTTCAAAGTCTTTGGCAGTTAGAGATGGTCTTCTAGAACTGTGTTAAATTTTTGTAATTGTAACAGTGAACATCTAATGTGAATTAAAAGAATAAATGAAGTATTTCTGGTGGTATTCATCTGGAAACCGAGGCATGATTAACAAATAATTGTCAGTGTTATGTCTTTGCATGACTTCACTGGCTGGATTCCCAAAATACTGATTTTTCACAGTGGTGAAAAGATGAAGGGCTTCTCTTGGATGTTGAGTTCAGGGTGTCAGAGTCTACAAGTTCCTGTGACAAGTCTGAAAAATGACCTGTGGACCTTATTCCATGTGTGTAAGCCTGCAGAGCAGCCACTGCTGAGCTGTTCTGTGCACACTGAGTTCTGGGATGAACAAGCTACTTTATGCATTGAAAAACGTTTAGTTTCACACGTCTGTGGATGCTGATACATTTTTTTCAATATGAACCTCTGCAGACCACTGAAAATTCTCTTTTCTGTTTTATTTATCCACATTTGATATCTTCAGAGGAAACGTCTCTGCACATTAAAACTTATTTTTAAATTATGTGGAATATGTAGAGATATAAATTTGCTAATGCATTTGGTGAGATTCTTCAGTCTCTTATGCAGATGGTAGACATATGCAAAGCCCTGTACTAGACATATTTAAATTGCCCAGAGAAGGCATTTTAGTGATTTTCAGTAAGAGCTTGTAAGAACCTGTTACGGTTTGGGAGAGGTGTAGTGGATTTGTGTCCCAGAGAATTCTTACATGCTTTCCACCCTTGGGGGTTAATTAGTCCTTGGTACCAGCAGCTTTTTCCTAGAGGTTTAAATGCAAAGGATCAGCTATACTACAGATCATCTCTTGGTTCATGTCTGGCCAAGTTTAGGGTGCATAAATATGATGTCCGAAGTATTAGTAACATATGCAAGCATGGATTGAAGATCCTGAGGTAATTTCATGAATTATGAAGAGTTTGAATGAAAGATTATGGTTTTTGAGCTTTTTAACATATTCCTTTGAGGTGAGATGGAAGTCAGGTAGAGAGGAGGGAGCCATTTAGAACAGATTCAGCAATAATCCTTTTTTGGTGTCATATATGTTTGGTTTACTGAATATCTACACCTGATCGTATAAATGTGTTTATTAACACTAACAGGTAATCAGTTATATTGGTTACTGATGTAGATTGAGTTAATCTGTATTTGCTGCTGGATCAGAAATATAACATGAGGTTTCAGTGTGCTTTTTACACAGGAGGAAGTCTGTACGCTCACAGTCCTTTTGCCAACGGAATGCTTTCTTTTGTCGCTTCACGGCAGATGAAACCATAATAATTGAGGAATAGAGGAAGCTAAACTTTATCATAGACCAGTGTGGTTAAGATCTTTCTAACCAGTACGTATCTTCAGACTTAACGTCAACTGCTGTTAATAATTTATGATTCCTCGATGTGACTTCTTGGATATTCTTTATCTCACTTTCGCATGCTGTTTATTTTATCTGTTGCTTTACTTTTATTTCAGTGCTCAACTGGATTAGATTACAGAATGTGAAGGTATGTCTGTTGAGAATGACGTTATCATTAGTGCTGTGAGAGAAAACAGAAATCTAGCTATTTTATTGGTGGTGCTATCTTAAGAAAGTATAGTGCTTTCCAAACTTCTGTTGTACTTTTTTTTGTTCAGCTTGTTCCATTCCCATTGAGGTTGTTGCATACTACTGGCGTAAGAAGCCAGTATCAGTGGCCTAGTCAGATGGATTTTGAAATTGGCAGGGCTTTGTGGTTAAGATCTGCCCTATAATTTGGGTTAGTTGTTTAAATTTCAGGCTGTGGTGCAAGGATTTGGGATGGGGAAATTCCTTTCAGAACCAGACAACCACTTTATGTGCTATAGATATGCAAATAGGAAAGTGCCATGGTATTTTTGTTTGATCAGCTGACTTGCTTACAAACAGCTTTAATCATTCTCTCAATATGAAAGGGATTTTAATTTGTATGGTTTATGTTGTTAAGAATACAGTTGAATTTCATATAAAAGATTTGTGATTAAATAAAAGAGCATGGGGAGGGAGGACGTGTTTATGTACAGTATCATGAGCAGTATTAAACACCAAGGGCCATGCTGTCAGAGTCTGAGTGGGGAGTTACAGTCTGGCATTTGTGAAGTATCATAGCTGATGCTGAAGTTTCTCAATAAAAATATTTCTCAGAAATAAAATAAAAATAGATGCTCTGATGATATGCCACAAGATGTGAGCTTAATGGAAGTCTTCTGTAAACAGAAGTTGGGATTGCACGAGTCGTTTTGGTGGTTGATGTGGGTTTTCATTTTGTTTTGTTGTGGTGTTTATTTTTTTATTTTTTTGGGTATATATAAAGCTAATTTTTGTCTGCAAAGAGGTGGTGTTTCAAGGCAGCATTCACTGTGTCTTCAGCCCCCACCCTGGTGTTCTCTAGCATCAGATTAAGATGGTCTGTTGCATAAAAGAGAACCCAGAAATGGGAGTTTTGCAGAATGAGCAGTGTATTGAAAGTCTTCTGAACTTCAGATCAGGCTCCTAAAGACGCATTTCAGCTGTGATTGTTAGTAACAGAGAATATAAAGGGGCCCTTTCTGCTTGCGCTTGTCACATGGGACAGTCAGCCTTTGTGTAAAAAGAGTCTGTATGAGCTTCACTTATTTGTCAATCTTTTTCTTTTGCCTTTCTGCCTAAGAATAAACTCCTAAAGTTTACTACTTGCATTGTGAAAGTTGTTAGATTTGTTTAGCTAGAGTGAGCACTGTTCAGGTGTCTTGTTTATTGGTAAAGAAGAGAGGGGATGACTGGGAAACGTGTTATTTTTATCTGTATTTCACCATTACTCTCACTAGCATGCCAAATATCTAATGAAAAACTGCCTTGTGAATGTTTGTTTATTTATTTATTTATTTATTTATTTATTTATTTATTTATTTATTGAACAAAGCCTGGTCTGCCAATGTGATCTTCTGGTTCTATAGTGCTAGACTAACATACTATAAGTGGCGATAATCTGAAGCTCTGTCTTGGCATCTTTAACCCCACCTGTGGGATTAATGCAAGATTTTATTTGCTTCCCCTCTTCCCTTCTGCCTTTAGGATTAATTAAAACAGTAGTACTGGATGCTTATTATGTGTAAATTGGAAAGGAAAAAAACCTATTATTTAAGAGTATAATAAAGCCAAGCTTTTTCATTTGAATTTTTCATTTTTACAAATTGCTGGTAGAATTTATCTAATGTGAGAAGCAAAAATAGTGGAGCCTGTATGGAATGAGAAATGAAATAATTTTCCTGTCCCTGCTACAGATCCAGGTGCTCTTACCACAAGAGAAGCCTTCACTGTACCGTATATAGTCTTACATGAGTTATGTTCATCATTTGGTCTGCTATAGCATGCTTAAGGTCAAGGTGATAAACATTTGACTAGCCTAATAAATGTGATTAATTGGTGGTTTTTTTGGTTGTACAAAACTCTGGAGTAGGCAATACTTCTTGACACAATGAGCATGAGTGCTGGTACACCTCTGTTTAGAACCTAAATATCCCTTTACAGGTTGCTGTATATTCTTCCTTTAGATTTAGAGAAGATTTATCTTACTTTTCACAAACGAAAAATACAAATAGCTAATGACTACAGTACATTGGTTAGTAAAGTTAACAGCCTCAAGTAGTGTAACATGTGAACTGCAGAACAATTGCAGGAAAAGCAAAGCTGACTCAGCCTTGAATTTTCTGCTGTAACCGTATTAGCATGATAGAAGGGTTCATTCAGTAGACCTGCCAGACAACTGGAGACTCAAACTGTTGATGAATAAATTCTCAGTTTTAATCTCTTTGGGGAAAAAACAAGAACCTTGGGAACCAAGGTAGTCATTAGTTTGAAGCAGCGTGATTAGCCCCATTTAGAGTGGAATTTAATTTAGAAGCAATTAAATTAACATAGACTGAGTCTGGTGAGCTTAGGAAGGGTTGACAATAGGTTTTTGTGTCAAAATCCAATAGTTAGCGCACTCTCTGTGATTTTGGCTAATTTAACTTATAATTAAACATAACTTTCATCTTGCAATTTGTTATAAATTCAAAGGCAACTAATTTTCTGTAAATAAAATAGTTCTTTGTAGAAAAGAAAAAAGAATTGGTTTGAACTGTAGTTCCTAGTCAGTAATGGTCAGGCAGATAGGACAATATCCCCTCTTTTATTACACTTGAGGTTTCTGTCCCTCTGCTCACCTTACTCTCCTCCAGCTTTTTTCCTTCCCCTTTTATTACCTGGGTTTTGCCGATACTGCACACAGTTTCCAGGGAAGAAGCTGCTCTCTGATTGAGGGATTGAGCCATTTTTTTACTCTGATTTAATTAAAGATTCATGGAATGCACATGATAACCACCTGTCATGGGAGGAATGGGGTGGGAGAAAGCACTTTGTGGCATACTGATTGATCTGCCACCATGGTTAAAGGTGGAAAGACACAAGACCACTACTGGTGTAACCACGGAAGTGCCATGAAGGCACCTGACAAGAAAAGGTTGTCTTTGTGTTGGAGATAATGAACTTTTTTGTTTTGAAAAGGGGTGTAAATGAAAGAACCAGACTTAGTGATTCTACCATCTTTTCTGCAGTGGATAAGAGGGGACAGCATTGTGTAAAAATTGGTGCTTGTTGTAGACAAGGTGAAGGTTGGGATCAGATCTTCAGCAGAGGACTTTGGTGAGAAAGGCCCAGTCCAGTGCTGCCCATTTGCCCTGGCTGCAGCATTCTGGTGATGTCTGCACCTGCTGTTTGGGGAAAGGTTCTCTGGAGAAGCTGCTTATGAGTTCTTCAGTGCCTTGAGCTCCTTCTGCATGTACAATGTTGGCAGGGGTAGCTGCTGTAGCTGCTATAGGTGTACCAGACTCCTGGGCAGAGTGGGATATTCCCTCCTCAGTGAAGAGGGGAGCCTGAAGGGCTTAGTCAGGATTGTACCAGCTGATTCCTTGACCATTGCCTGGCTTCCACATAAGAACTGGATGCTGAAAACACCTTGTTTTGGGGATGGGCAGGGAATAAAGGTAGTCCCTTCCTTACTCAAAAACCCACACAGTGCTGCTGTAGTTGCTTTTGGCTATGTGCCTGTGTCTCTCGTGGTTGCTTTAGGTTTCACACGTTGTGTTGAGGTGTCAAGAATCCCTTGAACTTGTGGGACTTCTGTTTTCTGCTGGCACAGTAGGTTTGCAGTTGGCAGTAAAGAATAATAACATTTTAAGATGTAGTCAGGTATGTCTGTGGAATGTGGCTTGAGCATATATTTCAAAAGGAGGGACACAAGTTTAGCTGTATGTGTTTTGCAGTGATAGGTGATTTGAAAAGTTCTTCAGTTTACAGATGGTTGATCAAATTTCTCTTGTCAGGTTTTCACTAAGCACATTAATGGTGTATGTCACTCAGAAAGCCAGGTTGGAGCAAAACAGCATATGGAATCTAGTCATCCTGAATTTACTATAAGCTGGAGTGTAAAAGAAAGGTGAGAAGTGCAGAGCTCAGCTGGCTGTGTTACTCCTCAGACAGTGACTGCACTGTTTTAAGCACAGACACACACAGGGAAGTGGTGGCCGTCATCTCCCTCCTTAGCGTCTCACATGTCTGGTCAGAAAAGGCTATAAAGGCTCTTCCAGACATCTCATTTTCTCACCTGGACTTGAACAATGAGCTGATAATCCTATGATCTCTCTCTCTTACCTTCTCCTTTCCTTGGAGGGTAAGGAAGAGGGGAAGGAACTAGCATTCTTGAAATGCATCTAGTTTTTAATGCCTGTTGATTGTGGTGCAGAATCCTGCCGTGTTTGTGGTTTGTTTGTAGCAGCATTCTACAGCCTTATGAACTGAGCTTGCATGACACTTGGGTGTAGGTTTAACCTGACAGACCCTTTTGCAGGGTCTGCAGGGCAGTAATGGGTAGACAAAGGCCACGTTTGGGGTGTTTTGATTTTGCTTTTTGGTTGCAGATAGGTCTCCTCCACAATTTATTCATTGCACTGAGAATGGAAGAGCGGATGCTTTGATTTGGAAGGAGTCTTATTTGTAATACTTGAGTGTAAACTAACTGTGGGGAGGAAGTCTTAGTGGAAAGCAAAACAGCCTTATTAGGCCATCTTGTTCTGGGACAGCAAGTAATAATCCTTACGGTGTTTTGTGTCGGGGACAAGTGTGTGTACATGTATTTTCTGAAGGGATTCCAAAGGGCAGCCTGCTGTGTGTGGGTTTGTTTATGGTTTTGTGTTATGCACAACGTGATATATTCCCTACTCAACTCTCCCCCTGTTTTAAGTTCACCTTCTGCCTTTATCTGCCCCCTGTGAACTACTGACTGGTGCAGCGAGCAGGAGGCTGGTAAATGATGGAGCTGTCTTTCCACCTCAGTTTCCTTATAAATGGCGTCAAATGGTAATTGCTTTTCATTCAGTGCTTCAGAAAGAGTGGGATGTAGAGCTGGGGTTTGCTTTTCCCCAGGGTGGTATGGGAGTGACTGATGGAACAGAGCCAGAAGAATTTGGCAAAGTAGCTGCCTGTAAAGGGAATAATCTGTTTCTTCTGATGATGGATGGCACTTAGAAGGCAGCTGAGCTTGAAAGCCATTTTTCATGATAAGACACTGCGATGTGCAGCAGGTCAGCCACTGAGCAAATGCAAGCCTTCAAATTGCAAGCTAACAGCTTGACAGGTTATGCCTGGCAGGTGGCAAGTGATTCGATTTTAGTTCCTGGGAGTATGTATGGGTTTTGGTGTTTTTTTGTGGATCATAACATCTAGTAATTTAACATTTTTCTAATTACATAATGGTATTTTTCTAAGTTAAGAAATATCTTAAGACTCATTTAAAAGGACATGCATTGTTGTTCCTAAATATAGTAAATTGTTCTAATATCAAAAGATTGATTCTGTTTAACTGCTGCATATGCCATTAAGAATATAGGATAAAAAACATATTTTGGCTTATTACCACAGCTGAGCAGGTGTTAAGATATTGGCATCTCATCTTTCTGTGGAGCAAATTGAGAAGCTACATGGGACAAAGCATCTTTAGTGTTGCTTTCAAAGAAACAGCCCTGGAATAGCAATGGTGAGATTTGACACAAATATCTGTATTGGAGTGATTATCCTAATTTACATAGGATAACAGCCATTGTAGAGATGATCTATCTCAGGCTGGATGCTGGGAATGCATCTGTAGATCCAGATGAAATTGAATGTACACGACCCATGTGGCGGAAACTTACACGGAATACACCATCATCATATGCCTGCTCATAGGCATCAATAACCTGACATGACGTAGCACCACCAACAGTGGCTGAAATGATTCATCAACTCCGAGTTTGAAGACAGTCTCACCCCTTCCTTCATTTCAGCTGTGGAAAAACTGTCCCAGGAGTTAGAGCAATTGAGAGATGATCTATCTGATCTATCCAGCTCCCCACGTGTACCAACCCACGTCTCAGCTATTAACAAAAGGCATCCTACTGCTCGAGAGAGAAGATATAGAAGGTACACGCCGTGGGCTACCCTATTGTTATACCTGTGAGATCACGGAGAAGACATGAGAAAGAGGGATGGAAAACCTACCTCAGCTCTGGAGGAACGGGTGCGTGAATTGATGAGGAGAACAAAGGTCATCGCGTGAAAGCTGCGGCTTCAGTCTCTGGTGAGCAGGTTCCCAGATGGAGTGGAAGAGCTGATTTTACTCCAGCTCCTGTGATAAAGAGGACTAATCTCTTTCTACAAGATGTAAGCGCCCAATAATTGTGATGACTGTTAGAGAGGCCCTACCTCTAGACAGGTGGAAGTAGGGGACAATCAGATTTACTGGACTGTGTGTATCAGATGGCCTGGCACATCAGGCTCTAGTAGATGCCAGTGCACCGTGTACTCTGATACCATGAAGCTGTCAAGGGGTGGAACCCATTTATATTTCTGGAGTAGCAGGAGGATCCCAAGAGTTGACTGTTGTGGAGGCTGAAATCAGCCTGACTGGGAGGAAGTGGCAAAAGCACACCATTCTGACTGGTCCAGGGGCTCCATGCATCCTTGCAATAGACTACCTGAGAGGAGGGTACTTCAAAGACCCAAAAGGGTACCGATGGGCTTTTTGTGTTGCTGCTTTGGAGACAGAGGAAATTGAGCAGCTGTCCACCTTGCCTGGTTTCTCAGAGGATCCTTCTGTTGTGGGGTTGCTGAAGGTCGAAGAACAACAAGTGCCAATCGTGACCACAACAGTGCACCATTGGCAGTATCACACTAACTGAGACTCCCTGATTCCCATCAGTAAGCTGATCCGTAGACTGGAGAGCCAAGGAGTGATCAGTAGGACCCGCTCACCCTTTAATGGCCCCATATGACCAGTGCAAAAGTCTAATGGAGAGTGGAGACTTAACGGTAGACTATCGTGGCCTGAATGAAGTCAAACCCCTATTGAGTGCTGCCGTACGAGACATGCTAGAACTTCAGTATGAACTGCAGTCAGAGGCAGCCAAGTGATATGCCACAATTGATATTGCCAATGCATTTTTCTCAATTCCTTTGGCAGCAGAGGGCAGGCCACAGTTCGCTTTTACTTGGAGGGGTGCCCAGTGCACTTGGCCCCAACTGCCCCTGGGGTGGAAACACAGCCCTACCATCTGCCATGGGCTGATCCAGACTGCACTGGAACAGGGGCAAGCTCCAGAGCACCTGCGATGCATTGATGACACTATCATGTCTGAAAGCCGGTTTTGCCATAAAACGGAGTTAGGACAAGAGGCCTGCACAGGAGATTCAATTTTGGGGAATAAAATGGCAAGATGGACGTCTCCAGATACGCACAGATGTGATCAACATGATAACAGCAATGTCTCCACCAACTAATAAGAAAGAAACACAAGCTTTCTTGGGTGCTGTGGTGTTCTGGAGGATGCACATCCCGAATTACAGTTTGATTGTAAGCCCTCTCTATAATGTGACCCAGAAGAAGAATGTTTTCAATTGGGGCCCTGAGCAACAACAACCCTTTGAGCAAATTAAACGAGAGGCAGTTCATACAGTAGCCCTCGGACCAGTCCAGACCGGGCCTGATGTTAAAATGTACTCCACACCACAGCTGGGGAGAATGGTCCTACATGGAGCCTCTGGCAGAAAGCTCCAGGAGAGACTCAAGGTCGACCCCTCTGCTTTTGGAGTTGGGGATACCGAGGCTCTGAGGCCAGCTATACCTCAACTGAAAAAGAGATACTGGCAGCCTATGAAGGGGTTTGAGCTGCTTCAGAAGTGATAGGCACTGTAGCACAGCTCCTCCTGGTATCCCGGCTGCCCATGCTGGGCTGGATGTTCAAAGGCAGGGTCTCCTCTACACATCATGCAACCGATGCTACATGGAGTAAGTGGGCTACGCTAATTAGACAACGAGCTCTAATAGGAAATCCCAGTCGTCCAGGAATTCTAGAAGTCATCATGGGCTGGACAGAGGGCAAAGATTATGGAATGTCACCAGAGGAGGAGGAGGTGATGCGTGCTGAAGAGGCCCCACCATATAATGAACTGTCAGAAAGTGACAATAGGCAATATACCTTGTTTACTGATGAATCCTGCTGTATTGTGGGAAAGCATCAGGGATGGAAGGCAGCCGTATGGAGTCCTCGATGACAAGTTGCCGAAACTGCTGAAGGAGAGTGTGAATCAAGTCAGTGTGCCTAGGTGAAAGCCATCCAGCTGGCCTTGGACATTGCTGAACGAGAGATGTGGCCAGTACTTTACCTCTATACTGACTCATGGATGGTGGCAAATGCCTTATAGGGGTGGTTGCGGCAGTGGAGACAGAGCAACTGGCAGCACAGAGGTAAACCCATCTGAGCTGCTGCACTATGGCAAGATATTGCTGCCCAGGTGCGGAACCTGGTGGTGAAGGTACGCCATGTAGATGCTCATGTACCCAAGAGTCGGGCCACTGAGGAACACCAGAACAGCCAACAAGTGGATAAAGCTGCTAAGGTTGAAGTGGCTCCAGTGGACTTAGATTGGCAACATGTGGGTGAATTATTTTTGGCCTGGTGGGCCCATGAAACTTCAGGCCATCAGGGCAGAGATGCAACATACAGATGGGCTTGTGATAGAGGGGGGGACTTAACAATGGACACTATTGCCCAGGTTATTCATGACTGTGAAACACGTGCTGCAATTAAGCAAGCTAAACAGTTAAAGCCTCTTTGGTATGGAGGACGATGGCTGAAGTACAAATACGGGGAGGCCTGGCAGATTGATTATATCACACTCCCACCAACCCGCGAAGGCAAGCGCCATGTGCTTACCATGGTGGAAGCAACCACCGGATGGCTGGAAACATACTTTGTGCCCCACGCCACTGCCTGGAACACTATCCTGGGCCTTGAGAAACAGATTTTGTGGTGACACAGCACCCCAGAGAGAATTGAGGCAGACTCAAATTGAGACTCATTTCCAGAACAACCTTATAGACACTTGGGCCAAAGATCATGGCATTGAATGGGTATATTATATCCCCTACCATGCCCCAGCCTCTGGGAAAATCAAATGGTACAATGGGCTATTAAAAACTGCACTGAGAGCAGTGGGTGGTGGGACTTTCAGATTTTGGGATACACATTTACCAAAAGCCACCTGGTTGGTCAACACCAGAGGATCTGCCAACAGGGCTGGTCCAGCCCAGTCAGAACTTTTACGTACTGTGGAGGGGGACAAAGTTCCTGTGATGCACATAAAGAGTTTGCTGGGAAGACAGTCTGGGTTATTCCTGCTTCAGGTAAAGGCAAACCCACTCGTGGGATTGCTTTTGCTCGGGGACTTGGAGGGTAATGCGGGAAGATGAGGAAGTCTGATGCATGCCTCACGGGGATTTGATTTAGGGGGAAGTAGCCAATGAACTCAATTGTATGCTGTTGCCTGCTGTGTAGCACTTTCATAGCCCACCAGCTAGGTGTCTTCAAGTCACCAGTGACTGGCCCTGATTTCACTGTGACCATCATCCCAACAAGGAATGAACTTTGACGAAACCAGACAAGCTCAGCAATGACTAGATGAGTTCCGCGGTGTCATCAGCAGGCAGCAGTCCAACACTGCACATATCTCTCCTGCTCTGAAAGACTGCTACAAGAGATGGAGCCTGACATCACGGGCCAGATGAAGTCAGCAGCTTTATAGGGATTGGTCCATGCACTAAGGAATGATATCTCTTTGTGTGAGTGTGGATGTGTACATATCTATATCTAATATATATATGAGACAAGAGTGATGGTATATTGAAAAATGTGGGATCTGAGCATGATGTGGATGGTATGGAATAAGGGGTGGATAGCTGTCCTGGTTTCGGCAATAGCAGCTATTTTTCTCATTCTTAGTAGCTGCTGCAGTGCTGTGTTTTTGACTTTCAGCCTGGGAACAATGCTCATAATACCGATGTTTTTAGTTGTTGCTATGTCCTCTGACCAAGAACTTTTTGAGTCTCATGCTCTGCCAGGGTGAAAGGGAAGCTGGGAGGAAGCAGAGACAGAGAGTGAGATTTTTTTTTTTTTTTTTCGTGAAGAGAAGACAGAATTGTAATTTAAAGAGTACATTATTACCTGAATCTTGTAGACATGGTTTAGCAAGGTCTTAAGTGTCCAGGGAGGGCTTGGCCAGTGTACAGTGTTCTTGTAAATCCTGTGCTGCTGTATCGGGAAATACAGCTATTAGCTGCAGTTAAGAAGATGCATGTAAAACAGGTCCTCTCTTTTCAATGCTGCATACTCAGCATAATAAAAGAACTCCATGCATTATGAAACATGAAATTACTGGATTGGTAACAAAAAAAAAAAAAAAACCAACCAAAAATAAAGGCTGCTATTCCAGTTTATTCCAGTTTGACCTGCCTTTTAGAATGTCTTTAAAGGGTAAAGGTTTAGGCAAAAGGTCTGTGCTTGTTCCCTTGGAGTAAATTGGAGCTGAAAATCTACTGGGTGTTAATACCACCTGGAACAGCTCTATGTGAAGCAAAGTTACTTAGAAGCTCCTTGTATGTGTAATTGTTATGACTCATCAGTTGTTCTTCCCTTTGTTATACACTAAGACTTCAATATCAATCATGGAACAATTTTTCTGAGATTTTTACAATGTGATAAAACGTCTTGCTGCCAAATGTGGTAGCTTTTATTTTTTACAAAACAGTTCTGAAAAAGATCAGGAAATAGCAGTAGAGGAAAAGTAAAGGACCACTGCTACAGCCATGAAGGCTTGATGAACTTTTATACCTCTCTAGCATTAGCAATATCCCCCTGTTGTTAAAAGTAAGCAGCAGACAGAAGGTTGCAATCACACTATGTTTACATTGCTGTAAAAGATGCATGCGACTTCTGTGATTTGCTTGAATGAAATTATTTCCAGGCCAGGTTGGACAGAGCCTTGGGTGGCATGGTTTAGTGTGAGGTGTCCCTGCCCATGGCAGGGGGGTTGGAACTAGAGGATCTTAAGGACCTTTCCAACCCTAACTATTCTGTGATTCTATGATTAGGGTCCGGTATCATCAAGGTGAAATGAAACCTGGCAGCACCTTCTGTGGGGGAATGTGTTCTGCCAAAAAAAAAAAAAAAAGGAAAAAAAAAAAGTATATTCCATTGTTTCTTTTGGTTTTTAAGCAGCTAAGTGGTCATGGTTTTATGGTGTAATTGAATGGCATATTGACAATGTTGTAAGCCAGGGAATTGGCATTACATTTAATGCAGTGCTTGTTTTTCTCAAAATAAGCTTCTTATTTCTGTCAACCTTATGTCAGAGGTATTAAATGAAACAGGTGAGCTACAGCAGATGGTACCACTCAGTGTGCTGACAATCAGAAGATACTGCTTCTGCTCCAGAAGTCTCAGCTGGGCCAGCTACTTCTTAAACTATGTTTATGTGAGGGTTTTTTGGTTGTTTTGTGTTTTTCTTGGTGTCCTCAAGATACCACTGGAACTTTTTCAGGCCCATGTAAGTAACTGCAAGGTATTCTGATATCTCTGGTTGTATTAGTGTTTAAGGCCTTACCAATCACTGATGTCTGAAATAATTGATTTCTAAGGGGGCTGTCTTCTGTGACACCTCTAAGTCTGAATTGCTTGTGCACTGTATTTCTTGTATATTGGCAAGAGATGGTGAAGTATGTAGCCTGTTAGAGAGAGTGAGCTGAAATGTAAATGATAATAGGTTATTTTTGCTTTACTATGTCTTAATGAAGTTTGGTTCTAAAATATAGCCATGACCATAATATCTGCTTGTGAAGTTGTTGAGAAACTGGATGGCTGTAGAGAAGATCCAGAAAAATGAGTTTAAGATTGGCAGTTAGAGACTTAATGCTTATTGGAAACAAAATTGAGAAATGCCTTTGCTGTATTGGAAGACAGCAGGTTGTAATGCATGTTTTCATTTGGAGAGAGGCACATAACAGGAATCAGTCACTAAACCAGACGCTGGATAACTCACTCTGGAGGTGAGCCATATGTTTTTGACAAGGAAGATGATTAATTTTTTGAACAAACTACAATTTGGAAACAACATTGCATCCATCCTTTGAAATGTTTAAATTGAAACTAGTAGGTTTTGCTTTAACTTTTCAGAGGTGGAAATCTTTTCTAGATAAAATTTAATGGCATGTGACAGGTTGTCGTGGTTTAAACCCAGTCGGCAAATCGGCCACACACCCCTTGCTCACCCCCCTTTTTTCTCCTCCCTCCCCTCCCCCCCCTCCCCCCCCCCCCCTCCTGGAGTGATGGGGAGGAGAATCGAAAGAATCCTATGGGTTGAGATAAGAACAGTCCGGTAACTAAGGTATAACACAAGCCACTGCTGCTACCACCAATAATAATAATGACATGGGAAATACAAGGGAACAGAATACAACCGCTCACCACCCACTGACCGATACCCAGCCTGACCCGAGCAGTGATCTAACCCTTCTGGGTAACTGCCCTCACTTTATATAGTGGGTATGACATGCTGTGGTATGGAATACCTCTTTGGTTAGTTTGGGTCAGGTGTCCTGTCTCTGCTTCCTCCCGACTTCCCCTCCTCCCTGGCAGAGCATGAGACTCAGAAAGTCCTTGGTCAGAGTAAACATTACTGAGCAGCAACTAAAAACATTGGTGTTATCAGTGTTGTCCCCAGGCTGAAAGTCAAAAACACAGCACTACACCAGCTACTAAGAAGGAGAAAAATGACTGCTACTGCTGAACCCAGGACACAGGTACAAGAAGTAATTCTGATCTCTGAATTTAGGAAGGCTCTTGCCTCCTTGCTTTTCTCTTTGGTAAGTTTTTGGCTGCTGCATTTGGAAGTCTCCTTTGCTTAGGGTTTTTTTGCTGAAATGTAATGTGATCTTAAGGTCCAGAGATAAGTTCCCAAAACACTTTCATAGCTGTTCACCCATTGGCATTGTAGAAGGTTCTGCCATCGTAGTGAATGTATTTACTAGGTAGCTTCTCTTTGATTTGTGCTTGTTGCATTTGTCTTATTTATTTCAAAACTGAATACCTTCCTGTGGTAGCATTTGAGAAATGAGCTGTTTCTTAGGATTGTGACAGGTACAGATTCACTTTGTCCTTTTTCTTATTATAATAAGCCATATTGCAAGAAAGGCTTGGTCTTTATGTTCCTGGTATTTTAGCTTTTTATCATTTATCGTTTCAGGCTGTACTTGGGAATACTTTGGTGCCTTCACCAATGCATTGGGCTGAACCTCAAATAGAGTGCTTTGTACCATTGTTTTCTTAGTATTGTGGGCTCTTATTCTTGAGAGGTTGAAAACACAACTGTGTTCCTCACACAGGACCTAGGAAATTCAGGGGATGGAACATCTTACTCATAATTTTTTTGCACAGTTGGTCAATTTCATTCCCTTTTGCTTTTTGTTGTGGTAAATCAATGATGAAAAAAATTCTGAAGTGGTATCTAAATTAGCATGGTTTAGCTTTAATAGCAGAACTAGCAAGGTAGGCATAGTACTTGTGATCAGATGCCTTTTTGACTGTTGCCTTTCCTTGAGGTAGAGCGATCCCTGTGAAAATACTGAATTGTGCTTGAAAAAACTGTTTCAGTTTTCTTTCCGTTTTACTTGTATGCTTGCATTCCTTCTTAAGAGCATGTGGGTCAGAGGTGCCAACTGAAAGAAGGGAGGCAACTTCATTCCTCAGGGCAGATGTGTCTGCTTATGAGAAAGGAGTTCCCAGAGACAGCATAGTACCTGGCAAATGCTGCAGAAAGTCACAGCTTACATGAAGTTCAGAAGCTGCAGAGAGAGCTAGCAAAGCCCTAGAGACTTGGACGAGTCCTCTGTAAAGACTAGAATTGACTAAGCTAGTTTACAGGCTGGCAAACCTACTGACTTGGCTCAAGTTGTGCCCAGAAGGCATTCATTGGCAGGTAATTGGTGGGCAGGGAAAAATGCCTTTTGTTGGACCAGTCATCTGTGTTTTCTTTTCTCAGGTGATTTATTGTCACAGATGTTTAGATAAAACTTGTCTTTTAGGTTTTAAAAAACACTGGATTGTTTTTGGCTGTTTTTTGTAGGAGAAATTCACTGGACAAATTCAGTTCTAGCTCAGGCTAACTTGGAGTCGTAGGAGAGCATCACAAAGGAGTTAAGTAGGAGCAATGGAATTCAGTACTGGATGACTTGAACAGCAAAGGCTGTAGTTGCTGTGGAATACACCTACAGCAGAAAAAAATTTAAGAATGACCATGTGGAATCAGATTAATACCTTATCTTCATGCTGTCCTGCTTGTTTACCAATTTTCTTCCTTGTCATTTGTTAGGGAAGAGTATAAGAATAAAGTAGCACATGGAGCTACTTTCTTAGTAATCTGTAAGTCAAGGAGAACTTGAGTCAAAGATGATTTCTTTTGTGCATAAGGGAACTTCATGGACATAGGTTTGCCCACGGGTTTCTTTTGAATACTTGCAAGTCTGCAGCATGCAAAAAGCATAAACTTTTATTTGTGTCCGAGTTAGGAATACTGTGCGCGTATGTATTGAATACACAGGGGGAACTTGTTATTGTAAATGTATTGATACAGTTGCCAGACATCAGCATGTGGATTTAAACTGACTGTGTTTAAGGGGCTTTGAGTATATGTTGGTGATTTTTCAGGAGCCAGCTACCTGATTAGTGGCCATCTGATCAGTATTTTAGCATACCAGTTGAAATAATTAGTTAATAGATGGTCCTAGCTGTTATGTTCTTTAGAACTTTCTTTGAAAAATATTGCTGGGTTTTTTGATGGTTTTTTTGTTGTTGTTTTTTTTTTTTTTTTCCTTAATCCTAACCCATATTCCTGTCAAATCATTGATGTGGAGCAGGAAAAGAGGCTCCAAGATCTCAGTAGTTACATGCATAATTAAATAGTGGTTGCTTCCAAAAAGGATAAGAAGCTGATGTAGGAAGCCCTTTGAAGGAACTTCTCAAAAGCAAATTTAACACGATGTTGTAAATCGAATGTAATATTCCACTGGGTAGTAATTCTAGTGAGTAACTAGTTATGAGAGAACAGAGGTATTGTAGTAGCTGTTTAGCTTTTAATTAAAAATCAAAGTGGTCATATAATGGTTTGTTTTGTTTTTTCTTTTTCCAGTTCTGTACCATGAAATGAACAGTTGTACTTGATTTTGTAGAAGGTATACCATGCAGGCAGGAGGAGCCATGCAGTGTCTTTTGGAACTGGCTTGTGAACTTCGTAGTTGTGGTTTTTTGAAATAAGTTGTTGTTAGATATCATCTTGAGCAGTCTCTCATATTTTACACAAATATAAGTTTGAACTGGACCTCTGTAAATACTGAGGGTTTGCTTATATAGGGTCATATCTTACTTGACTTCTGGATTATAAGAATTATGTCAAAAAATTATTAATTGCCTTCCTTTTTTTCAGTAAATTTAGTTATAGTGCAAACAAAACCCTAAAAATTCAAACACTAAAAATATGGAGTATATACACTCCAGGAAAAAGTGCAAAACTTACATTTTTCTGGTTTGTACAGGGAGATTTTTGCAAAAATTAAGGATGAGAGAAATGGGCTTGTGGCATAGTTTTGGAAGTTGCTTGATATGTGAGCAGGGATAACTAAAAGCAAGTACTTTACAACAAAGTTTGAATAGAATTTATAGCAAATGCCGAGGTTAGACATTGTGCTGCTGGCAGGTATACAGAAAGAAGGCAAAAAAATATTCAGGAAGTGTGTTCTTGATACGTCTTTCACAGTTCATGTAGTAGCTGGGGGAAGGGAGAGAGTTGGATAACACAGGCAATATGCAAAAGGAGCTGTCTAAAAATCCCTTGATCTTAGAAATCTTCCTCAGAATGGTTGTACAGAAAGAGACGCTTTCATGTATAATACAGGAAGAATGCCTTAAGAAGCTTACTATATAGAAATGTTTGGGTGGTTTTTAATGCTGTAATTCCAGCTTTTCTAGTACAATGTAAGTCACTGCCTGATTTAACTGTTATTGCTTATGCAAACTGAAATTTCACAGTGGTAGTTGTGACATCTGTTTTCATTTTATATGATCACAAAGTCAATGTTTCTTGAAATAAATTTGTTGTTCCCAGTTTTGTTTATGTTTTTATCCACAAAGAATATCCTGCTTTAGTGTGTTTATTTGTGGCAGAGGTATAGATTTGATACACAAGGGTGTCCTTGGGATTCTGATCTCTTTACAAGCCTGTTAAAGAAAACCTATTTTGACGCATGGCCAGTGATTGGTAAAGCAGTGATAATTCAATTCTACAGCTACAGCAAATGAAAAGTACTTTTCAAATAAAGATAACTTTCTAGTGATTATCAACATTTATATGTTAATAACTTACAGTTTTGTTAATAATTATTTTGTTAGTTAATAAGAAGAAAATAATTTCTTGGGTTTTGATGCATTAGAGATCTGATTCAGATGATACTTAGCTAGAAGGAAAGGCTCCCATAAACTTCTCCCCACAGCCCAGCTACCTGTCAGGGGAACTTAAGTACTAACCAGGGGTTTTTAATGATCACAGATGACATCCAGGGCATTTCTCTCACTTGGGAAACTAATAACCTGCTTTGGTATGAGCTGGCAAGAAAGAGGTTTTCGTGTCTTGTTCCACCTCACTGTGATAAATCAAAAAGTCTTTTTTAATTTGTTCACCCAACAGTCTTGCTTAGGGTTAGTACTCAGTAGTGCTGTAGAAATTGATGAAAAACCTTCGCTCTTGTCTTGGTATTAAGGGGCTTGGGTAGGCCTTTAATTAGCATTCCATGTTGCTATTATTAATTCTTCGTACCAGCTCTTACAGTTTTTGCAGTTCTTTCACTGCTAGGCTAGCTTCTTCCACATTGAGGGAAGTTTGACTTAACTCGGTAGCCATTAAAGTGAGCAAAGTCTTCTATCAGACTCTGAAATTCACTTGACCAAAGACTTCGCCGTTATAAAATGCTGATTCCACATATTGCTAAGATACTAAGTATCTCATGTCCTGAGTGTACATATCTTAATGTTTTTCCAGTTGGGCTACATTTCTCTTGACTTTGACTGCATGGTCAGTACTGTGCCTTAAGAAAAGGTCAGTCGCATTTTAGCGACTTAGTTAAATACTGGTTTTAGTATACTAGTAATCCAGGTCTCTGTGAAGAAATGTCTGTTTACTGTTGGACTATGTGTATACATATGATTTCCTCATAATATATTTAAAAATGTTATCCATGTTTTTCCTCTATACAAGAAGAATGAATTACAGTTCTTATACCTGGCTGTTTTAAAAGGCGAACATGTTCTTGCTCTCTCTCCACTGCAGGTTTAGGTTGCTTCTAATCTGAAATGAAAAAATACCAATATCAGGTGTTTGGGGTTTTTCTTTGGGGTTTTTTAATGTAATTAGTTCCTAAAGATGTGCATACTGCTAGAGAAGGCAGAACTTGGATCAAATGGAATTCCTGCAGATTTAAATTACTATCTGTATAAAGAAGCTCTAGCTACTTACTACTTTTGTGGAAGGTACATTTGTACGTAGGTTTGTAGTATTTTACTTTGCATATATATGCTTTATAGAATCCCAAAACCTCAAGATGATTTATTTTTCCCACTTGGCAATTATGCTTTTGATCATTACTTGTGCACATAAAGATTGTCCAGACTTAACTTGTTATACTGAAATATTAATCTTTGTTGAAGTGAATGCAATATTGTGTCTTGATGAAATTCAGGAAATAGAAGCAAGACTAAAATTCTGTAGTGCAACCTGAATTTTATTCATACCTTTGGGGTGGGAGGGGGGAAAGTTGTCAGTATTACAGTGTGCTTCTAGGCATGAAAAGGCAATGCACATCTTAAAGAATATGACAGTGTCTAACAACAGTCTTAAGAAAAGCAAAATTGAGTTGTACAAATAAGTCCGTCAGACCTTTACCTCTCCATAGTACTTGGTGAGAAAGTGAATAGTTACAGGCTTGAACCTGTGCTTGAAAATAAGAACCTGTAATATGAAAATAAGAAGGGATGTCCTATTCTTTATCTCTTTTTGCTGAGTATAAATGTTTAATAATCATAAAGGTTACTAAATAAAAGAATACTGGATGCATATTCCATCTCAGTTAGGAAGGAGGGGTTGGTTCAGACCTTAACCTTACAAGAAGATGCTCATGGGCTGAAGTTACAATATTACAAAAATGCTGCAGTCAAGGGCTATGGAGTAGCGATGCAGGTTTTGAGTATATAATGGTTGCCCTTTTGTACAGCCAGTAATACTCTTGGTCCTTTTAACAACAGAATTGTATTTTGAGAGCATTTAGAAGCAATATATTCCTTTATTTATTAGAATGTTTGCTTAGCATGACATCACTAGAACTCCATCATAGTTGTGTTTGACTGGAATACTCTGCTGTGCAAAGGCAGCCATAACAGTCTGCTGCAGAACGCAAAATGCAAGGTCCTTGTAGCAGTCCCATCCAGAAATTGTGGGTACTGCAGTTGTTGTTCCCCCGTCATCAGACTGTATGAATTGTGATTTCTGTCATCTCGATGGGGAGAGGTTTTAGAAAGCAAAGAAAGGAAAAATTAAAGTTGGGAGAAATTAAAAATTTCAGATGAACTGAAAAATTATTTCAAAATAGGAGAGGGGAGGAAATCGGTTGCTGACTGAAAAATGAGCACTAGAATCAGGATGATATTTTGGGAAGATAAATTTACCAAAGAATTCTTAGCTAGTTTATAGTTTTTGTGAAGATAATTTTCACCTATTTAAAATATCAAAACAAGCTTTAGTTTAAGGAAGGGGCTGTACCTTATCTTCTTATCTAATTAACTTACTGCATATCTTCCTGCTTCTATGACAGGCCAGACTGAATGCATTTACGGTGATAAATAACCTTGACAGGACCTTGGCCTGTTCATCCATTACAGGGGTGACTGCATCCAAATAATGACATAGCCAAATACTGCATTTTAGAGGGAGACATTAAATAGCTATTGGGAACCAGAGTAAGATAAAGTGTATTGCCTGTGCCTGACTGGGAATATCACACTTCATACCAGCGTGAGTGGGTTTGCTTAAAACTGTAGAGGATATGTGAAATGTAGCTGTGGTAGTGGAAGTGATGCTTGCTGATTTCTAGGAGGACAGTAACAGAGTTGGGTTTGAAGAGGGAATTGTTTTTATCTGTTGTAAGTGGAATTTGAAAACATCCTTCCACATCCACAGAAATACTACAAGATGCCTCTTATTTCATGGGAACTCAAGGGAGTTGCTTGCTTTAGTGGTGAGACCTTGGGGAAGAGTGATGATGTGTGGCATCTCGTAAAACTATTAATCTTTGCCTTGCTGAACATCTGCCATGAGGTTGTCTATGGGATCCTTACTTGAACGTATGCAGTGTTGAAAGAATGTTATATACAGTGTTGTGTTTTTATTTAATGCCCATAAAGTAATGTTGAAAATATAGATCTGTGAGAGCTTTTAAAAATTCAGATGAAAATTGAACTTAACCATCTTAAGGCTATTAGGTTTTTATAAATCTGTATTTGATGATACAGTTGAGAAACACATCTAAAATACTTTTAATAATTGTTTTACTTCTTGCTATAGGAATTTTTCCATTGTGTAAGTACCTATACAACATCTCTATTTTAGATTAAAATATGTAGTAAATCACAGATTATTTCCATGTAGTCTATTTTAGTGATAGATAATTAAATGTAGGTTTGTAGTTTGGTAGTTCTGTTTTTTGTATTGTCTTCAACACCTTTTCGTAGATAGTCTACTTATTTACATCTGGGGCTTTGAGCAACTTGGTCTAGTGGAAGGTGCCACGCTGTAATGGCTTAAGCACACCCTCACAGAACTCTTTAGCCCTAGCCTGGATTTCCGTAGTACCATAGACTATCTCATTTGAAATTAGAACCACTTGAATCACATTGGACTCTCCTCCCACAACTCTGAACATCTCTTGTGGATCAAGGTACAGTGGAGAGCATCTAAATCAAAGCCTTTGTCCCCTGCATGCTACTTCCAGCACTCTTTTCATGTGCCAAACTCAATGATTAAAACACTGGTTTCTCACCTTATCCTATTCTGTGTTATGGCTGTGTCGGAGCAGAAAATTGATAGGTAAGAGAAGAAAAAAAAAAAAGCCAAGCAACTAAGTAGAATCATTTACCAGTTTGAATCACATACCTTCAGATTTTTAGACCAAGCAAGTGAATCAAATTACAACTCTGGATGGAGTTTTTGTCTTTAGACAGATTCACTAATGTTAGTCTTTGATGTTGGCAACTGCGAGTGTCTCAGCATATTCTGATTTTATTTTATCATTTTTTAAATGTTTGAAGCCTTGATTAGAAGCGATATGCTGCAGAATATCTGGAGGGTCAGTGTATGTTCTGAAGATGTCATTGTATCTCATCCAGTAATCCTGTGGACTGAGATCACTTCCTTAGTCTTTGTTTAAGTGGGGCTCTATATGTTTTGGTTGTAATCACTGTAACTTTTTCACTAATCAAATGAAGACTTGATGTGTATTCATGTGCAGATGGCAGGGGCTAATCTCTGGACCCTGCCAATCCTTAGAAGTTGGTCGAGTGTCAATGTATAAAATTCTCTAGCTTTAATGATGAAGGCATTTTTGATTAACAGTACTGAGCATTACTGAATTAATAGATGTTGACATCACTTTTATTCATGAGTTTTGATAACTGCAGTAATTAAAGAAGGTACAGCTAATGTATCATAAGATATAAATTTTATGCTCTGTATAGTTTCTGTATTGAGGACATTTTCTTATACTAAGTGAGGTCACTGTCAGTTGCTCCAAATGTGACTGTATATCAATACATGGCCACTACCTTCATCATATTAAATGAAGTATCAGTTAGTTGGGATTGAGTATTTTATGATTTGGAGCTCTTAATACGTTTTTATGTACCGTATGGAAAACTTCAAATTGTTTGGGTTATTTTCCTAAATAAAGGCAGGATTGAAGAATTAAACTGTATTATGTTTTGATGTTCAGTGCATTTTCTCACTACTTTCTGTCTGGATACAGAGCAAATATATTTTATTATTGGGAAGTAATATAGCTGTGTAGAAAATTACTTAAGCTACAATATTTGTGTTGGCAATTTTCCAGGCATAACAACTCTGTTTTCTTTCTACACCCATTTGTGGAAAGATGCTGGGGAGGGACTCTTCATTAGGAACTGTAGTGATAGGATGAGGGGTAATGTGTTCAAACTTAAACAGGGGAAGGTTAGGTTGGCTATAAGGAGGAAGTTCTTTACTGTGAGGGTGGTGAGGCACTGGAAAGGGTTGCCCAAGGAAGTTGTGAATGCTTCATCCCTGGCAGTGTTCAAGGCCGGGTTGGACAGAGCCTTGGGTAACGTGGTTTAATGTGAGGTGCCCTGCCCATGGCAGGGGGGTTGGAACTTGATGAACTTAAGGTCCTTTCCAACCCTAAAGTGTTCTATGATTCTATGATAACCATAAATCAGATTTTCAAGGGCTGTGATGCTTAAGCTGTTCTGTTTTATGCAGCTCTGGGCTGCACGGGTTTAGGCAAGCTGTTGTCTGTAACCTGGCCTAATTTAAATAATTTCTTACGAATCACAAGCCTAATCAAGATTTATCACAAGATAAAAATAATTCTTTTCTTTAAAACTGGCCCTAAATACGTAACTTGTCAGGCTGTTTAAATCAAAATTGTCATCCAAGCAGGATAAAAAAGCACAGTATGCGTTCCCTTAAATCAGCTTGAGACAAGCAGACTGCAGGCTTATAGAGAAAGATTTGAATTCTAGTTTTGGTTGGGTTTTTTTATAGAACTATTGGATTTAGAGAACCTGTGCTGAGAAATCAGTGTGTCCAATTGCTTAAATATAGTGAGGTGACTTCCTCTGGTGGTGAGGAGCAGGTGTCAAGCAGTTCTGTGGATTTTCACAGGTTTTAAATGATAAAAGTGTTCTAAGTCTGAGGACAAAGTTGAGTACGTGCTGAAAAGTTCGGGCTTCATCTGTATGACACCTTGGTGTCTCAAACTTGACATACGTTTTTGCGCCTGAGGAGGGCTGGGAGTTTGAACATAAGATTACCTCTGATATGCAGATGTTTTGAAGTCCAGTTAAAAAGAGAAGCTGGGACACGTGAAGAGGCTTATATGTTGGTTATTTCAAAATAATCTTACTTGTGTATTGCATTGTGGACTTCAGTAAAGCCTGAAAACCACAGCTTTTTCAGGAGTGAATAGTTAATGTGATAGGTAGTTGAACCTAACCACAGCCTTATATTTCTGTTTGTGTGTTGGCTTAGCAAACTGGAGAAGTTTTCTGGCGATCCTCACTCAACCCTCAGCTTTGTTTACTTAACGTGCTAAGTGATAGTCCTTGAAATGTAACGGGACTGTTTCCCGAGGTTGGGTTGGAGAATCAATTTAGTACTGCCGTCTACTATAGATTCTCCACTGCCTTCCCTTGCCCCCCCCCCCCCCCCGAATTTCCAGCAATGAAATTTAAATTGTTTGCATTTATTCTTCTCCTGTGTCTCCTCTAGCTCCATTCCCAGCTAGATAACTGTCTCTAGACAGTGTTAATAATCACTATCTTGTTTTCTTCCTGTGGCAACGAGTAATGTTTGGAGTACACACTGAAATCTGGCTGAGTACAACTGAAGTGTTGTTTGGCTTTTTTTATTATTATTTTAATCTCTGTTGGTCATGTTTCAAGAGGCTTCCCATTAAAATATTTTACAGCTCTTAAATGTTTGACTCAAGGCTTCAGTGATATGCGAGTTTCCCGTCTTCACACAAAATTTTCTAGTCAGGGTGGTGTATTTGCAGTATGTCCTCAAGGCATCACTGGTTTCTTGCTGTAGAAACTGCTTTTTGCTACATAGTGAATGTGTTACATTATGGGCTGATTTCATCTGCCTCGATTAATTCTGCAGTGGATGAGCATGGGTAGTATTTCTTGGTAATGCAAGTACTTTGAACTTGCCAGGCTGTAGCAGCTGTATGAGGAAACCATCCTTACGAAACAGTAAATCCCGCACTACACAGAGTAACAGTATAAACCTGTTTTATAATAAAGAGGGATCCTGTGGGAATAAGTTCAGCACAGTGCAGAACAGCTTCAGAGGGCAAAGCTGCTCTTGAAGGCAGAGATATTTTTACTGTCAAGTGAGGAACTCTGATGTCCTCACATGCATGAGTGCACAGAAAACAAAGTGGTCTTGCATGAGCCATGTTGAGCAAAAAGCAATACAGTAATTACATTGAAAGAGAAAAGAGTTCCAAATCCCAACTCCTAAATGAAGAAGCTTGGGCTTCTTGATTGCAAAACAACAGCTTTTGAGCTTCACATTGTTCTTTCTGTCTTGTCCCCACTCGAACTTGAAGGGGAAAGGAGCAAACAGCTGAAGGAAAGATTGCTTGCATGCTTTTGAGGCTCTCTTGGACACAGGACCATTAAGATCGCCAACAGCAGGACAAAATGCAGAAAATTATACGCTGGTGCTCTATGCATGTATACACACACACATATGTGCTTGTGTGTATACATACCTCTGTTTATTCCTCAAAGATGTAAGGAAAAGTCATTCACTGCCTTATGCATAATTTTTTGTAGTGAATGACTGGGCTGATTTGTCACTGTTATTTTGATCTCATAGGACTGTTGTGATCTGCTTGAAGCTATTTAATCTTGTAGCTGTTTTGGAGCTAGCGTGAGTATAGATCAGAAAACCTTTTTTTTTTAATCTCCACATGAATTAAAATATTCTGACAGTTGAACATTTTAGTTTGGATTTTTTCATCGACACTGTAGATGTTTTGAAGATTTCTCATCTCACATTTTTCTAGGAGAATGTAAGTGTTAGTTGGTCAGGGATTTTTTCTTGTTTCTGTGGCGCCTTTTTATTTAATATGTGTTAAAGTGTACCATGACAATCTTTTGTATTTATGTTTGTAAACAACTATTTCATATGAATCCATCTCTGCAGATTAGTTTATCTAAGAATAAGGGATTTGTAGAAAACGTGTAATAACTTCTTAGGTAATGAGCTTGAGGATGGCATCATCTGTTGTAAGGCAAGGAGCTGTGTATTAGTTTTCTTGGTAGAAATGTGGAGTTCTTGTTTGATAATTGTTTTGATTCAGTTTGTTGTAAATATTTTTGTGTAGGGTTAAATTAATAAATGAGATGTAGTGCTTAAAGATTTGTATTCATAGTTGGTACTTACTTAGCACACAGCAAAACATTTTAATTTCTGTCAGCTTCCCTACTTTAATTGCCCTCCATGATACTTTCTACCAATAGCTGAAAATTCTTGTAAATATCTTTATGATTTTTCCAGGAGTGTTCCCTTCGGTGTGCTCGTATCATCTATGTTTTCCAGGTCAGTAACTGAGGCACAGTTAAGTGACATTTAATGGTCAGATAAAAAATAAGCATAGAACTATATCTTAATTCTCAAGAAGTGGCCTGTCCAATTTTTATGCTTCATTGTTCTTTCATGTTTTTATGAAAATTTCTATTGTCCAGCACTCCAGCATCTAAATTGTCGTAATTTCTACATTTTTGATTTTTAGTGAGAGTAATAATAACACAAGTGGAAAATAAATTCATGACATAATCAAGAAAAAAAAGAAATGTATAGTCGGAAAAAAAGAAGGATTCATGGACTATTTTGTTCATTCTGGCAGTCAGATTGGCCCTTGTCACAGCGGTAAAGGCTAGGCAGTGGTCATAGTTGGCTTGTCTGTGCTGAGCAGAGTAATTCAGATTAGACAGTGACTTTGCTAGCTGACTAAAATTCCTCTGCACTCCTTCCCAGTATCTGTAGGGGAGTATGAAGCTATGATTTCTGCTGAGCCCTGCAGCTGCTGGCCTGTCAGTAGTGATGCACTGCCTGAATACCTGGTGAGATAAATAAAAATCTGTCCTGAAGGTGATGTGCTCTGAAACAGTTGCATCTGAATTAAGGGGTTAAAACAACTCGTGTGCTCATGCCTGGACCTGCTGCCTATCAAGAAGCTGTAGGATAAGTAGGATTTTAGACAGATTGCATTTCTTCAGTTTCCCTTTGATTCTTTAGCCTGCAGTCAGATTTTGAGACTTCTCTGCAAATGTAAAGAGATTTTCCTTGCTCTGTTATTTGGGCATTAATTAAAAGGTAGGAATAAAATAGTTGTTGCATCCTGTGATAGGGCTGTGTTTCTTACTCATTTCTCTAGTCTTAGAGATCTTCAAAGTATTCCTGGGATAAATTCCTCTCATACAGAGGAATTAAGTGACATTCTGCTGTGATCTTTCTTCCCTGTGTGATAAAAGATCACGGATAAATTCCAAATAGCAATTTATTAAGCGAATAAAGGTAAGCAAACAGCGCTGGGTGCGCGGGGAGTCGGCGCTCCACCAACACGCACACACACAGTTCCCGCTTCCCGCTTGTATCCCCTTTACTCATACATATTCATAACCGTTCTAAGAGAAGGTGGGTCTATGCAAATAGCTCCCGCGCATGCTCTCTTAATCTTCTAGAATCTTCTCTGTTCTTGGCTCGTGTCCAAAACAACCCCTGTCCTCTGCTCCTGCGCCCTAGATATCCCCCTCCACAGCACTGTGCAGCCAGCAACAAAACTGGCCCGAGCTAGTCCATTAGGAAGTCTCTTGCAAAATATAGGAACTATGTACAGTACATTTTTAACCGTTAGTCTGTGGTTATACAAGGAGAGGTCATATCTCATCATCCTGTCTCAATATTGCTCCTTATTCCACGAATCAGATGTACATATCTCACAATCCCCCATCTTTTTTCCTTTTAGTATTGATTCATGTTTTAGTTTCCAATCGAGTCAATAGTTGCTGTATTGGAATCAATTTTGGATCATTTTCGGTTTTTATTATCATCAGGGAATGAGTTTTTTCTTTTCCTTCCTCAAGATCAATAGGTACAGTGGATATTTGCATTCCTTGTATAACCGAATGTATTAATCTAATAAAGCAAGGTATTAAGCATGGGATAATTAATAAACCTCTAAATATCCCTAATACAATTACTCCTATCCTATTCAACCAATTATTATTAAAGAGATTACCCCACGTCCCTCCTAAGTTTATCCCATTCCAAATTTGAACAGGGACATGTGCAATTTTTTCATTTCTTTAACAAGTTCATTTACAGCTTTTCCTTCATCATCAATTTCTAAACAGCAATTACTAAGGTTAAATTTTCCACACACACCTCCTTCCTGTGCTAACAAGTAATCTAGAGCTAAGCGATTTTGGTATAAAGCGGTTCTCTTTTTTGTATTCTGTTTTGCAATCAGTCCTAATGCATCTCCTGTCTTGTTTACAGCTATTTCTACTACAGCTTGCAATCTAATAATTCTATTAAGCATGTATATTGGAGTCCTATAACCCCAGGACCCATCTTCTGCCCACGTAGCAGGATCATAGTAGGCGATTATTCTTTCAGGTGGCCGCTCATTATCTTTCCAATGCCCTATTTGTAGACTCCTTTTATGTCGTCTTTGCCTTAGCTCATCAGCTTCAGCATACACTTGGGCTCCCAGTCGTTATCCCCGATTTATGGGTAACAGGAAAAAACTGGGTCTTATAGTTCCTAATACACAGGATCCTGTCCAATTCTTTGGCAAATATGCATAAGCCAATCTACCACAAATCCAATAATGGCCTTCCGGAGTTGGCCACCTCTCTGGTATGGTCGTCCCATTAGTCCAATTTTTGAATTGGGCAGCCATTTCCAGCGGTTTTCCCCATTTGTCCCATTCTCTCCTAGTTTCATTCCATAGGTAACCTCCTTCACATTCCAGGTTACCTACCTGTTTTCCATTTCCCAGATTTTGCCAGCAACTCCTTCCAATTATACTTGTTTGAAGTACCCATTGTTGTTTCCTGTTACCTTCTCCCTTTACTTTCTGTATTTCAGGATCCGTTATATTGCTTTCCATGGCTTCCTATGGCCATCGTTCACCCTGGTTGGTTCCCCCACAAACATAGCAGTTAGTTACATTCAATGATTTAGCAATATTTTCAGCCAAGTTTACAAAGAGGTTTTTTGCAACTGTTGGAATTTCATATTTTACTCCTGTCTCCATTTCATGATAAAATGAGTGGAACAGTAGTCGATGCTGCGCTGACTCTTTTGTTTTTTCTATAATTTTCATATTAATGACTACACCTGGATCTTCTCCTGGTCCACAAATCTTAATTCCAATCTTGGTCACTTGTTTTTGTTTCCGTTTTTCTAAATTTATAAGGGTCAAATTTACTGGCTTACAGTTACGAGTTGTACAATTTCTTTCTGCTCTTATTTTTGTTATCGAGGCCTGTAAATCTTTACACTGATAATCATATCCCCAGCCTGCCGTATCCCAACATACGCAGGTCCAACCTCTTCTTCCACACAAGTGTGATGATTGGTATCTGGCTGTCTGGCTTGGTACATAATCAGGGTTTATCTGACATTGATTTCCACCAGGACAGATATATTTTGGTTGGATGCTATAATATCTTCTCCATTCTAAGCTTCCACAACTTGTATCCAGATCATCTTCTATAACATCACATGCATCAAAAATTATTGATACCGAGGCGCTTAAATTGGCTATTGTTTCACTTTTTCCAATCAATCTGCCTTCTTCTGAATTTGTCCTTATTTCTGTCCAATATTGATAAGGAAGTTCCTTTGGATCATAGCATACAACTTTATCTTTTCTTTGCATAAGGCATACTGGGTTTGGTTAAAAATGCAGCTTCCCAACCTTTGACCTTTACAGTCAGTCATAGATGGTGTGATAGACCAAGGTCTGGGAACTGACTTTTCCCCTCCTGGTGGTTACCACACACTGGTTGCAATTGTTTGCCATTATTAGAGTCAGAAGATTCCCCCCAAGTATAATCAAGAGGTCTGGACAGGGCCATAGTATTCGGCAGTCACAGCCCAAAGGGGTTGCAGCCCTCGGCAGACTTCTTCAGCCTCAATACTGGTTCCCACTCTGGTCTTGCCCTCTTTCCTTTAAGTATTGGGTGACTCCTTAGATCAATTTGGGGCCATAGTTGAGGCTTCTCAAACCCTTTAGTTGTTCTTCCTATTTGTACGCTATGTTCCGAGATTTTGGTTTAATTCTTGATTTATAACTTAGAGATTGATCTTACTCTTTAGTCTTGTTATTTAATATTTTTGCTGGGCCCTTTTCCATGCAAACTTTTTAGCACATTTGGCCAAAACCAGATACCAATCGTTCTCAAATACTTCCCACGTTTCAGGTAAAAGTAGTTCCTAGCCACAGAATAATTTAAGGATGTCCACTTGTCCTATTTGCTCCCTAGTAGGGAGTGGATTAGAGTTTCTGCACTTCTTGCAGTATGGTTGTCTGTTAAACGATACACAAGACCATTTTTGGTTGCAATTCCAACATTTGCAAGCCACCCAGCATAGATGACCTGACTCAGGGTGTTTAATACATGGGATTTCAAGTGGGATTATTGACCTATGAAATCCCAGTATTTCTTTTTCTAAGTCACAGGCCAAGGGAAAAACTCGAGAGATTCCCATAATCTTACAACAGCCTGCTCCCCCTGTTAGTTGAGGTATTCTTTCTTCCCTCCAAGGAATAAAGTATACCTGTTTCACATTACGTTCCTGTGGTATTTGGAACCATGTATAAAGACTTTCTCTAGCCCTAATTGACATAAATTAATTCAGACAGAGTTTGCCTGGTTTAAAGGAAACTGTCCATGGGTCCAGTCTTCTTTTCGCTGTCCAGATCTTCAAGTTCGTCTAATAATTAGCTTAGTCTCCCCCGGTTCCGATGTTACTGTCCACTTCTTTATTGGACCCTTGACTCGCGATATGTGGGTCCACCCTTTTTCTGCAGTCTGGACGGCGGTATCTGTGATTAGCAAAACAAGAAAAGATCCCTCCCAGAGAGGGGATAAAGTTTCCTCTTTCCATGTTTTTATCAACACCTTGTCCCCAGGCTTCAACTGATGGATTGCAAATCCCAGGGGTGGTGTTTGAGCTAACATTCCTATTTCCCTTAATTCTCTCAACCTTTTTCCCAAAATACATATATATTTCTGAATATCATGATTTTCTACTATATTATTCCTAAGTGGCATCCCCTGAAAGTAGGGCATGCCATATAACATTTCATAGGGTGATAATCCAGTCTCACTGTTGGGTTTTGTTCTTATATTTAGAAGTGCCAATGATAGGCATTTTGTCCAAGGCATCTGTGTTTCAATCATTAATTTGGCCAGTTGTTGCTTTATTGTTTGATTCATTCTTTCTACTTTTCCTGAGCTTTGTGGATGCCATGGAGTGTGGTGTTCCCACCTGATACCTAAAGATTGACATAGCAGCTTTATTATTTTGGAAGTAAAATGTGTACCTTGGTCAGAATCAATGTACTGGATTATCCCATATCTAGGTATTAAGTGTTCTAATAAAATTTTCACTACCATTTGTGCCGTGGCTCGTGCCGCAGGGTAGGCTTCTACCCATTGTGTTAAATGATCTACTATTACCAATAAATATTTCAACCTTCTGACTTTAGGGAGTTCAGTAAAATCAACTTGTATTCTCTCAAAAGGTCTATAAGCTGTTTTTCTTCCTCCTGTTGCCACTTGTTGGGACACTTTCTTGTTTACCTTCTGACAAGTCAAGCAGCCTTGTGTAATCTGTTTAGCTATTTCAAAGATTCCAATACAACCAAATTGCTTAAGAAAATGATCACTTAATGCTCTTGTACCCCAATGTGTTTGTACATGTAAATGTTCCAAAATTTGTCTAGCGTAAGCCTTTGGCAGCATTTCTCTGTCTTCGGGCAGTGTCCATTTTCCTTGTTCAAATTTTGCCCCTATTTTCCCATGTTCTGTTATTTCCTCAGGGGTATACTTCTCCCTTTCTCATTTCTCCTCACTTGTATCCCCCTCTGTTTGTATTATGTTAACATGGACAATCCGAGCCCTCAGAGCTGCCTCCTGGGCTTCTTTATCTGCTAGATTGTTTCCCCTAGTCTGATAATCTAACCCCTTTTGATGTCCTCTAACATGGGCTACCGCTCTCTCTTTTGGCTCTCTTAACACTCTTAAAATCTTTCTTATTAATTCCTGATGTATTAGATTCTTCCCCTGGGTACTAATTAGGCCTCTTTCTTCCCATATTTTTCCAAAAGTGTGGACTACTCCAAATGCATACTTAGAATCCGTAAATATTGTTCCACTTTTTCCCTTTAATAATTCTAAAGCTCGATATAGAGCGTATAACTCACAAGCTTGGGCTGACCATGATGGACTCAAAGGTCCTGATTCCACAAGCTCCAGGTCCTTATTTATTATTGCATATCCGGATTTTCTTTTTCCTTCTATTATTCTGGAGGATCCATCTACAAACAATTTTTCTCCTTTTTCTAATTCAGTGTCCCTTAAATCTGGTCTCACCTTAGTTTGGACTTCGATTACTTCTAAGCAATTATGTTGTAACTCTTCTGACGGTTCTCCAAACAAAAACTGTGCTGGGCTTTGAGCGGAGGTAACTTTTAATTCTAAGTTAGGAGAGTCAATCAATATGGTTTCATATTTCAAAATTCTGCTATCCGTTAACCATTTTTCAGCTTTCTGTTGGAGAACGCTTCTAACATTATGTGGAGTATATACCTTCAAAGGAGCACTAAAGGTAATTTTCCTGGCTTCTTCTATTAATAGTGCTGTAGCAACCAAGGCTTGGAGACAGGCAGGCCATCCTCTACTCACTGGATCAAGTAGTTTAGACAAATACCCTACGGGCTTTTTAATCCCTGCCCAATCTTGAGTGAGGACTCCATAAGCTGTTTGATTAGATGTATTCACAAACAGATAAAACGGTTTTTCCAGATCTGGAAGGCTTAACACAGGTGCTTCCACAAGTGTCCTCTTAATTTCTTCAAATCTCAAGTTATCTTCCATAAGCCACTTAAGCTGGTTATTAGTTAATTTTTCATATAGGAATTTTACCTTTTCACTATAGCCTTCAAGCCATGGTCTACAATACCCTAATAGTCCCAATACTTGCCTAATTTCTTTTTTATTTTGTGGGGGTCTCAGAGCTAGAATCCCAGATACCCTGTCAGGATCCAATTTCTTTTTCCCTTTACTCAACCAGTGTCCTAAATATTTTACTTCTTGTTCTGTAAACTGCAGTTTTGACCGGGACACCTTTAATCCCTTTTCCCCCAGAAAATTTAGCAATTTAATAGTAGCCTTTTGGGTTTCCCCCTCAGTTTCTGCTGCTATTACTAAATCATCTACATATTGCAATAATTTTACCTGCCTGGGTAAGGTGAAATCTTGTAAGATTTTTTCCAGTGTTTGTGCAAACAGATTAGGCGACTCTGTGAATCCCTGTGGTAGTACAGTCCATCTCAACTGTTGTTTTCGCCCTGTCTCAGAGTTCTCCCTTTCAAAGGCAAAATAATCTCTGGATCATTCGTCTAGAGGGCAGGCCTAAAAGGCGTCTTTTAAATCTATCACACTATACCAAGTATGCTTGGGAGATAGATGGCTCAATAAAGTATAAGGATTAGCTACCACAGGGAATTTGGTGATCACTGATTTACAGCTCTTAAATCCTGTGCCATTCTGTATGACCCATCTGGTTTCTTTACAGGTAAGATGGGTGTATTATGAGGTGACATACACGGTTCTAAAGTCCCTTTTTCCAGAAGTCTATCTGCTGTAGGTTTCAGTCCCTTTCAACCCTCCATCGGTATGGGGTATTGTTTAATTCTAATTGGGCGATGTGGGTCTGTTATCTGAACAACTACAGGATCCATGTCTATTTTCCCAGTTTCCTCCTCCTGATACCATACTGAGGCGTTAATAATTTCTTCGTCTGCTTGTGTTAAAGCACACAATTTAATCTGTAATTTGTCCCCTTGACTCTGAATGATTAAGTTTAACTTCAGAATCAAGTCCCTTCCTAATAAATTATATTCTGCTTCGGGGAGCAAAAGTAAATCATTCAAACAAATTTTCCTTTTTGATTCTATTTCTACATCTTCTAAAATAGGCACTTTAAAAGGCTCCCCTTTTGCACCAATTACTGACGTAGAATTTTTCCCTTTTTCTACCCCTTTAGGAAGTTTCTGAATAGTTGATTTTTCAGCCCCAGTATCTACTAAAAATAAAAATTCTTCTTTATGGGGACCAATTAACAATTTTATCAAGGGCTCTGTTGATGTTATAGTCCCCAAGAGATATAGCCCCTGACACCCCTATTCCTCTTTAAGCATTCTCTCATCTTGTTTCCGCCTGCAGCAGTTTTTCTGAATATGCCCCTTCTAAATAGAATTCCTAAAATGGATTGCCTTTCTTCCCAGGTGTAAGTGTTAGGACCTAGGAATTGGTCTAGCTTTTCAGCTACTCCTAGGGGATAATCTCGTAGAGTCCCCATTTCCTTTTTAAAATTTCTTTCTTCCGTGGTATTAAGTGGTACTGCCACGAAACCAATGCCTCCCTGATTGCCCGCGAGGGGAACTTCTCGTGACGGATATAGAGAGGTTCCCTCCTGTATCCTAGTTCTGCTCCTAGTAGAAGCTGCGGGGGTGAGATCTACCTCTGGTGCTGTAGGTGGGGGGGGCGGAGGCAATAATGGCGTCTGCGAAGGACGCAAAGCCGCTTGCGGAGGCGCCGGAGGTGGGTTATTAAGATAGGGAGGTGGTAAGTTATCCAGCAGCTCCCATCTATCATCTTTTTTCTTTTTTCTTTTTTTTTCTTTTTTCTTTTTCTTTTTCTTTTTCTTTTTCTTTTTCTTTTCCTTTTCCTTTTCCTTTTCCTTTTCCTTTTCCTTTTCCTTTTCCTTTTCCTTTTCCTTTTCCTTTTCCTTTTCCTTTTCCTTTTCCTTTTCCTTTTCCTTTTCCTTTTCCTTTTCCTTTTCCTTTTCCTTTTCCTTTTTCTCTCTTTTTCTTTCTCTTTCTCTTTTTCTTTTTTTCTTTTTCTTCTTTTTCTCTCTTTCTCCTTTTCCTTTTCCCTTTCCTTTTTCCTCCTCGAACTTCTCATCCGCCTTTTGCGCAAGTATCGAGGCTGGAAAAGGACGTGGAGTCCTGATCCGTAATCCTGCGTAATCACTTTCTTCTTGACTAAAAGGCTCTTTAGAATTAAGATAGATGTTTAGGGTCTGGCAAACCCAGTCCTCAAAGGATCCAAAAACTGGCCAAAAAATATGTGGTCTTAACGGTTTCTTCGGCCATTCCACCATACAATATTGAACCATTTTTAATTTGCTTTTTCCTTTTCTGGGGCCCCTGTTGTCCCAATTTTTAATCGTTATTCCTAATGGACTTTCTGGTGGTATGTCCGATAATTTTGGTAACTTGCTCCCTTTCTGAACTTTAGATTTTTTCTAACCCATCTAGGAATTTTACTGTGGCAATTCCTCCAGCCCTTGGTTACCTAAGTAAGCGTGTCTTGCAGGGGGCTCAGGGTCTGTCACCCACCCATGATTCCTATACAAAATTCACTTCGGTCCTTCACCGGCCAAGTCCCTTGCAGGGGATTGGAACCTCAGTTAGAAGACCTCCGCACTCGCTTCGGATCTGCGTTCCGTCTCAGTCACACTCTTACATACACAGGTAACTGAATCCCACCTAACGGAACGGTATACGCCTTAAAATACTTACGACCCCATCGTCTTCTTTCGGATCTTCACGTGCAGAATTACGGGCAGACTATACTGCTGCAGCCGGCAAGGGAGCTCAGTAAAATTCTCTGCTTACCTCGATTCAGGTTCAGAATGGCGTTAGCGCAGACCCGACCCGAACAGGAGCCACCGAAACGGTGGGGCGCCCCCCCTGATTCGAGTCAAAAGTCGGGAACTAAGTCCATCCCGGACGAGCCCCCAGTTGTGATAAAAGATCACGGATAAATTTTAAATATCAATTTATTAAGTGAATAAAGGTAAGCAAACAGCGCTGGGTGCGCGGGGAGTCGGCGCTCCACCAACACGCACACACACAGTTCCCGCTTCCCGCTTGTATCCCCTTTACTCATACATATTCATAAACGTTTTAAGAGAAGGTGGGTCTATGCAAATAACTCCCATGCATGCTCTCTTCATCTTCTAGAATCTTCTCTGTTCTTGGCTCGTGTCTAAAACGACCCCTGTCCTCTGCTCCTGCACCCTAGACATCCCCCTCCACAACACTGCTTGGCAAGCAACAAAACTGGCCCGAGCTAGTCCATTAGGAAGTCTCTTGCAAAATATAGGAACTGTGTACAGTACATTTTTAACCGTTAGTCTGTGGTTATACAAGGAGAGGTCATATCTCATCATCTTGTCTCAATATTGCTCCTTATTCCACGAATCAGATGTACATATCTCAGACCTGCTTGAGTGCCTGCATTTTTAGTTTCATCTTTGCAAATACATTCTTATTCAAAGTGTGAGAAATTACTGTCTAATCTGGGAATTCAGTAGTTTATATTATTTCCCTCCCCCCAGTCTTTTCCTTGTGTAGAGGACATTGTGATTTTTGAACTGTAAAAAGTCAGAGCTTTCCTCCCCTGAGAAGCACCCTAGCATCCTGCTCCCCGAATTAACCTGTAGAACTTGGCTTAGTGGATTTTGCTTTTTTGATACCAGTTGGTTTGCTTATTTGTATTTGTTTCCTTAGAAGCTCTTAACACCACAGCAAATATTGGGAAACTTCCCCCTTCCCCCTCCCTCCCCCTCAAAACTCTTTTTGGAAGACTATATGGGCAGCAGGTTGTTCAGATGAATGTCAGATTTGTCAAGAAGTTTCTTTTTGACTTGAATACAGTTGTTGTTATCCAATCCATGTTCTAGCTGCTTCCTTCCTTAATCTGCTGTAGCTCATTATTTTACAGAACATACTGTAATGTTTGCTTTGCGCAGGGGTTTAATTCTTTTGAGTACTTCAGCATTGTTTTTTCTCTTCTATCACCCATCGTAGAATTACTTTAGGCCTTTGTATGTTAGCATTATGATTTAGTCAGGATTACTGCACATTACAGCACAGATCCAATTAAAAAAATTAATCTATATTTTCAACATTACGGGTATTAAATAAAGGAAATAGTAGTATGAAATGCACAGATACCAAGGTGCTGAGACATAGGACACTTTTAATCCCATCTGTGGAATAGCAGATTCTTTTTTACATCTGCTGGACCAGAATATCTATAAGAATTATTTTCATGACCTTGCAAATGAAGAAAAATGTGATTAATATTTTCATCTTTCTTTTGCAAAATATTTTTGCATTTAAATTTTGTGGGAATGCAATAGGGGATGCATCTGTGAACCGAAGAAGATAGGTAGACAGGGATGGATGTAAGCCAAGTTGGAAAGGATTGTTTCAAGAGGACTGGTTGTTGGGAACTGTGGAGACTTTCCTTCATGTGTCTTTAATGGCTGGATTTCTTTTTTTTTCAGTTCAATCAAGGTATTTGCACTGGATGTGCTGTATGTGTCCACTATGACACTAGTTATTCATCCAGGAGTTTTCAAAGAGCATAGTTTAAATGGTTTGGAACATTTTGCTCTGAGATGATGTCAAGCGTATACTGTACCTTACACAGATTTTATAGCCATGACTAAATGCTATTTGATGTCTTCTAAAACTGCTATAACTTCTGTTAAGCTATAATTATGAAGAAGCTCTGCCCTCTCTTGAAGGTGGAGTACACCTGAAATGTTTAGGAAGAACTTACGCTGCATACTGAGACTTGTATAATTTGGAATGTATTTTGATAGCTGAGTCTCAAGTGTGCTTCTCTTCCCGTGTATTGTTATATGACGTCATATTGTTATGTGAACCTGTGCCTGATTGCCAAATCTTTTGACGTGTGTAAGTGAAAAAATTCTTTACAATTTTTACATGTAGTGCTAGTGCACTTTATAAATATTTGTCTTGTTACTATGATAATCAGAATCTGTAATTGAGGAGTGGTAGTGCTACTTAATATTACAAATACTGTTTTACGAGCTGCTTAAAGCTGAAGAGATTTTGTACAACAACAGAGCATGTCAGAGGGACTTAAGTGCCTTTCTCTGACAATTCCAGTTTAAGAACCTCTCTGCATGGTTTCTGAAATGTCTGCACCTTGAATTTAACTGGTGAATTGTGTTAAGTTTTTGCTGCACATCTGAGTCCTTTTGCTGCACATCTGAGTCCTTCTACTGACAGTTGCTCTGTAAATGCAATTCTTGAAATGTTGGTTACAGTCACTGTGGACAGTGCAATATGAATGAGTTTGTGAATAACAGTTTGCTGGCAGGCAGCTGTCAACAACTTCAGGCACTGTGGGGTGAACTGCAAATAAGAAAAGAAGAGCAGAGCCGTTGGATCAGTGATTCCCAGTTCTGCTGCTGCTTCTGATCCGATCTTGAATGCTGCATTAATAAGTGTTGCCTTCCAGAGCATTGTATGACCTTTTCTCTTGTTCTGCTTTTACTGTGAAAAATACTGGTGGAATACTGTTACCATACAGGTACAAGAAGAAATAGGGAGAGGCAAGTAGAAGTTGTTTAATATTTTTATTTTTTTAGTAAACAGTAATTTAAATCTCACAAGCAAGGTGTCAATATAGGTGTGAACAACAGTTAAATATGTGTTTCGGACTTGTTTTCTGGATTGGATCCTGTGTCAGTAGACAAGAAAATGTTTGAGTGGATGCTGTCTTCAAAACCTGAGTTTGGAGAGAGAGGGCTGAGGATTTAGAGTTTCTGCTGTCTTCAGGGAAACAGGAGGTGGTGCTTGGCTGTACAGGCTCAAGTAAAGCCACAACATCATTACATGTGCAATAGGTTAGTGGTTTTATCTTCTGTCTGAAATATCAAACTCTTAAATAGTACAGATTTGGATTAGAAACAAAAATATGTTATTGCAAAAGCTGAAGTTATCACTTCTCTACCATTTGCATTCATTTTTGAAGAAAAGTAGAAGAAATAGAACATCAGTGTAAGTATAGCATTTGCTTGTTGAATTTGGTGCTGTCATAATGATGAAATGGTACAGGACAGATTTCAGATTAGATAAAGAAAAAATCTTTGTCTGTTATAACTCCAGAACATACCTTAAACAGATGCCCTTTAGCAACATGTTGTCTTGGTATTCCTATAAAGCCCTGGTAGAAGCAAGTGAAATTGTTGAGTGAAATATTTCATCCCTCATGCAATGCTTAGGGACACCTTCCACTAACCCAAGTTGCTCAAAGCCCCATCCAACCTGACCTTGAATATTTCTAGGGATGGGACATCTACCACTTCTCTGGGCAACCTGGTCTGGTGCTTCACCACCCTTGTTGTGAAAAATTTCTTCCTTCTATCTAGTTTAAATCTACCCTCTTTTAGTTTAAAACTATTACCCATATCTTATTGCAACAGACTGTCATGGGTTCAGCAGTAGCAGTCATTTTTCTCCTTCTTGGTAGCTGGTGCAGCACTGTGTTTTTGATTTTGGGCCTGGGAACAGCGCTGATAGCACCAGTGTTTTCAGTTACTGCTTGTTAATGTTTGATCTGACCAAGGACTTTCTGAGTTTCATACTCTGCCAGGGATGAGGGGAAGCCGGGAGGAAGCAGAGACAGGACAGCTGACCCAAACTGACCAAAGAGGTTATTCCATACCCACAGCACGTCATGCCGAGGATGTGAAAACAGAGAGCAGAGACCCGGAAGTGTGTGCAGGGTGCACTGCTTGGTCGGGCTGGGTATAGGTGGTGAGCGATTGTATTCTTTCCTGGTATTTTCTTTGTCATTATTATTATTATTGGTGGTAGCAGTAATGATTTGTGTTATACTTTAGTTCCTAAACTGTTCTTATCTCAACCCATGGGAGTTGCATTCTTTCGATTCTCCTCCCTGTCCACCCGGGAGCAGGGGGGAAGAAAGAGAGGGGAGTGAGTGAGAGAGCAACTGTGTGAGTTATAGAGGCTTAAACCAAGACACAGACCCTGTTAAAAAGTTTGTCCCCATCTTTCTTATAAGCCCTCTTGAAGTACTGAAAGGCAGCAATAAGGTCTCTCTGGAGCCTTCTCTTCTCCAGGCTGAACAACCTCAGCTCTCTCAGCCATTCTTCATTGGAGTGGTGCTCCATCCCTCTGATCGTCTTGGTACTCCCCATGGTCTCACCAGAGCAGAGGGGCAGAATCTCCTCCCTTGACTTCGTAGCCACACTTCTTTCGATGCAGCCCAGGATACAGTTGTCCTTCTGGGCTGTGAGGGCACTTTGCTGGCTTATGTCCAGCTTTTAATCCATCAGTATTCCCAAATCCTCCTTGGCAGGGCAGCTCTAAATCCCTTCATGCCTTGGCCTGTATTGATACTGAGGGTTGCCCTGACCCAGATGCAGGACTTTCAGTTGGCCTTGTGGAACCTCATGAGGTTCACACAGGCCCACTTCCCAAGTTTGCCCAGGTCCTTCTGGATGGTATCCAATTCCCTAGGTGTGTCAACTGCATCACTCAGCTTGGTGTCATCTGTAAACTCTACAAGGTTGCAATTGATCCCAGTGTCTGTCATTGATGAAGATATTAAACAGTACTGGTCCCAGTACAGACCCCTGAGAAACACCAGTTGTCACTGATCTCCGTCTGAACATTGAGCTGTTGACCACTCAGTGGCAACCATCCAGCCAATTTCTAATCTACAGACAGACCACCCATCAAATCCATATCTCCCCAATTTAGAGAGAATGTTGTGGGGGACCGTGTCAGAGGCCTTACAGAATTTTAGAGAGATGGCATCCATGGTTGTTGACTTGTTCACTGATGTAGTCACTCCATCATAGAAGGCCACTATGGTGGAGTGCCTACATAGTTGGTCAGGCAGGACTTGCCCTTGGTGAGGCAGTGGTGGCTGTTTGGAGTCACTTCCCTGTCTTCCATGTGCCTTAGCTTAGCTTTGAGGAGCATCTGTTCCATGATCTTCCCAGTCAGATTGGTGAGACTGACAGGCTCTGGTACCTCCCAGAATTCTCTTTAAATTTACAGACAGATTTCTTAGCATCTGTGGGAGTACAGCATTCTCTTTTAACTAATAAATAGTCTAACTACTGTTCTGTGTGTTAAATGGTTATTTTATTGGTGTAGGACAGTGTGGATAAGGAAATTATGGGAAAAGATTTAAATTGGAATTCCTATTTGAACATAAAGTTCTATTACTTCCAACATTGTAGTCTGGTTAGATCTTTCCAGCAAAATTGTATTAAATTGTGTGAAGTATTTCCATTAAGCTGTACCTTCTAAATTTGAGAAAAAGAATTAAATATGAGAAAATAATTTCTATACTTCAATAATAAACTTGTTCACAGCTTATATCTGTCACTGTTTCTTTTTATTCCAGTACATGAAAAGCTATAAAGCAGCAGTAACAAAGGTTCAAAAATGTTGACAAACGAGTGATCTATTCTCCATGAAAATTAGTGTCTGCTCTGTACTTTCACAAGGAATCTGAACGCAAAAGGGTAAGCCCTTTTAATTGTTGCTGTGAACTGCTTTACAGAGAAGGATCATGCAAATGCTTGATTTTTCTTGGTAGAGTGGTATTTTAAGATTGTAATGAACTATTCAACTTACATTTTGTTTGTTTATTTTCCATTTAAAGGACTTGTAACAAAGCCACAAGGCTAAGTTTACAGACTTTGGGGATTAGAGATCTGCTTCTGTCCATTTCCCCTGTTAAGCAGTGCCTGTTTGATGAAGTCAGCTGCTGAGTGAATGGCAGGACCACGTTGTTGGCCCAGAGCTCACTCAGCCAAAGTAACCGTGTTTCACTAACCCTTTTGTTGAGTGAGAGAATAACGCTTGTTGTCGTGACTATTACAAATTGGCTTTTGAGCTCTTTCCCCTCACCCCTCCTTTCTTTTTCTGCCCCTCCATTCTCAACAGCTGATAACTCACTGCTTAGATTGAAAACACTGCTACAGCCCCCTGAAGCTGTAACCTTCTCTTCTCTTTAGCCAAAAAGGGCTTGTCTGGATAAAGGGAAGTTTCCCTTAATTTATTGAAAAAAAGGCAAAATTTGCAGACTTAGAACGTTATGGATAAGAATTTATTTATGGAAGTGGTTGTGTTATACTTGCTAAAAACATTAAATAATTTAAATATTTTCAAAGTGTGGATAGGAAACTAAGAGGCTCTGGAAAACTGAATGTTTTGTTTAGCTGAAAGGAAGGTAAGCTAAAACTATGTAGCAAATTTTTGTTGTTTTGAGAGTATAAGCAAAACATTTGTTTAGCATTCTAGTGGTTAATAAAAGCTTTCTCTTGTCTTGCTTATTTCAGTTTCAGCAACGTGCTTTAGAGCAAGTGCATATTGCTTCATTTGATTTTAAATCCACAAATCCATTGAAGTACCACAGAGAAAGTGTAGAGCTAAAGTCAGATTAGGCTGAGTCAGTCTGTCGATGCTGCTGGCTTTCCAGAAGGTTATCTTTAATCTGGCATCAAGGTGGCTATTGCTGTGATATTATAGCCTCTTCAAAGTGCTCTCGTGATTTCATTGCTTCTTTAAGACGGATCAATAGTGTGCAGTTCCCTTCTGACCTCCTTTGTGTCTCTTGATGCCTCCAATATAGGTGTTATACCAACTATGCTTCAAGTAAAAGTTACTTGAATTTTGAATTATTGCCGTGGCATTATCTTGTAGGATGACCAAGGATAACTTCAGTTCCTGCTGGTTTTCAGAAAGTCTGTGTGTGTGTTGATGACTTTATGCTGTTACTTCCCAATTCTGTTTCAGACAGCTTCTGTGATTCTTCATTTCATGGATGGCTGGGATATAAGGCTTTCGTTCTTGACTTCGTCTCTAAAATAAAACAACGGGTATACAAGTAGTTAGCTTTCTTCTTTAGACTCTTTTACTATGTAGGTAAGAGTTCTTCATTAAAAGACCTTTCTCATGGGGCAGATAGGAGCTGAGGAAAAAAAATAATAAAGGGGTGTGTGGAGAGAAATAATACTCAAAAAGAAAAACTCAAAGCTTGTCAGTTGCAAAAGAGTCTTATAACCTGGGAACAAATGGGAGGACACGGATTTTTTTTTTCTGACAACAGCAACTCAAAATCTCTCCTATGTATATACTGGATTCTCCTTTTATTTCTGCACTTGAAGAAGACTACCTAAATGGTCTTTCCTTCCACAGGGTAGGGCAAAGCCAGACCCATTGGCAAAAAATGTTGATAGGACTCATTACCAGTCCAAAACACAGAAACGTTTTGTAGAGATAAACTTACATGAAACAGATTTATTTAAGATGCTTAGATACAAATTCTTTTCCTGATTTGCAGCAGGCTTATCAAGTATTTGGGGTACTGGAATTTAAAGACAAAGCTGGTTTTAAGTTCAAAGTCCTTTATTTTAAGAATAGTAAATCCTTGAGCCTTTAAAGGTGTATGTAGTTTTAGTGTTCATCAGTTACTAAGTAAATGAAGAATGTAATGTTGCAAATTTACAGCAGAAATTACATGGAAAATACATAGACTCACACACAGAAAGGTTTAGAGCTGGGATTAATCATTGGCATTTTCAAAATCAGATGTTGACCAGTGACAGGATCTAAAACCTCTGAATTAGTAAATGTGTTCTAAATTCTGGGTAGTGAAAAGAAATGTTTCAATTTCTCCGTGTTATTTTGCAAAGGGTTAGAATGTATTTTTAATGTAGCAGTAATGTACTGCAGTAGTAAATGGTAGGAGGTTCTAGCATGCATGACTTGGTTCAGCTGGATGACACTATTGATTCTTTTCATAACTCTGCTTTAGTTTATTTTAACTTCATTTTCTGATTCTTGATTAGCTCAGTGGTAAGTTGTCACTACAGCATTCGACTCCCTAACGACATGATCCATAAGGCAGATTTTTCCAGTGGAGGGTCGTGATTCGACTAATGTACACATAATTTAAACAGCAGTTGGCCTAATACTCTGAAGTGGCATTTGAGATACTTAAAGTCCAAGAGTTAAATACCATAAATTAGTGTTTGTGTTAAGTACTCTTTAGAGACCTGCAGGAGCAGCCAGTGGGACATGTAATGCTCCTTGTGTTAATTTTTTCAATAGGTATGTGGAGTTAAAATCTCAAGGAAGATTAAGAAAACAGTTGCACTTAATGCAGAAATGCTATCTAACATTTCGTTGGCAAAGCTTTGTTTAATCAAAATTGATGTAATATTTGTTTGCCCAAACTCTGTGTTTGGGTTTATAGTTTAATGGCCTATTCAAATAAATGAACATAGTAAAAATGTCTACATGTGGTTAGAGCAAGCTAATGAACTCTGTTTTGCATTTACTGTTGTTTTACATTTTTTGTAAGTTTAGTGCTGAGCTGTGTTTAGTTACTTAAAACAGTTCTTCTAAGATACAGAGAATTTGTCTTCATGTTAGCATCACAGTGGTTTTGTCAAGCTGAGCTGATGTCTCATGCTGTATAGAGGCAGCAGATTGAAGATAAATGAGTTGAATTAATGTTTTTTCTGGCTATTTTGGAGCAACTTGCCTGTGGACCTAAGTGTGACTATCACTTCACCCAAGTCCTTATTTACTGAAAGATTTCCTGGGTATATTTGTGCTGTGGTTTCCAGTTCAGTACTGCAGTGTGGAAGTTGGCAGTGTAGGACTTTGTTCTAGTGTGGGAGAAGGGCAACATAAGTAGGAGTGTTTGGGAGCAGAAGGCAGGGAAAAGCATAACTGCTCTAAGAGTGTGTTAAAATCAAATGTGAAACTGTTCACATGACTAATGATAGAGTAACATCAGAACTAAACATGTTTAAATAGCTATGTTTCTGTGAAGTGGTTTTCAGCTGGCTACATGGTGAGTGGTTAAAGTGCATTAGCAAAGTTTCTAGAAGAATCAGAAGCTATGGTGTAGATTGGTTTTTAAGTAGCAGTAATTTTGATTAAGTCAAAACTGTACAAAATGTCATCTCATAGGGTGGTACCTAAATTGATGGGTCATGGTTTGGAGCTGTATGTTTTAATAAGTAATATTAGCCATGTATAAATAATATATACATTAAAAGTTTTTTTCCCTTTAAACAGTTAAAACCATTTTTGTTTTTTTTATGGTGTTCTGAGTGTGAGACAAACATACTAAGATGGTGTTCAAATAGGACGTCAGAACTGTTATGTACATAATCTGGATTTTAAAGTTCTTCCTGTAGATCTTTAAGCCTACAAGAAAAGCAGTGAAATCTAGTGTTCATTGCAAGGTATCTGCCTGATTGGGATCTTCTTTTAGTTCTTTTTCTTCGGTTGTATGTGCATCCTGTTTTCAGAGCTAAGAAGTTTAGGTGTACCCGTAAAAATCTCCTTGCTCACTATTGCTGACCATGATCTGTTTGTTAAAACTCTGTTTCTCTCCTTCGCTATTTCTGCCAAGCTGCCACCATACCTCCTGTCTGTCTGCCACTAGGTCTCTGCTTCCCCTTCCAAACAGCTAGGCTGGTTTTGTCACTGCTTTTTCTTGGTTCTCTTTGTTGTCTGTGTAGTACTGGCAAGGAGCCATCCAAGGCTGCAGCCAAATGACTGAAAATGTAAAATTTCTTCTAGGTCTGTTTCAAGATGTTACCTTGAGTTTCTTAGGGTTGCCTATATTACAGGCATCCTGCCATTTGGGGGAGAGTCACTCCTTTTTAGAGGGCCATTGAACTTCTGCAAGTTTGCAGGTGGTGAAGATTCTGACACATTTCTAATTACATTTTTCTTTATAGGCAATTATCTTTTTTTTTTTAAACCTGCTTCTAGGTTGCATTATTTTTATTTTTAATTCAGCTCTAGGCTTTAGCACCTCTGAAAGTCAAGTAGTTATATCATTTTAATCTCAAACTTCTTGCGGTATTATTAAAATGAATGGGTGCATTGCAGTGCCTTTTGGCATAATGTGTAGGTCAAACTCTAATAACCCTTTAGTTTAAGGTATGTTTGAAATATTTAATTCTACCTGCTTTATCCCTGTTAATTTAAATAACCAGAACTGAGGACTCACCTGTAGAAGGGGTTCATCATACCAAAATCTGCTGTCATTTAGAAGTGTCACCAGCCTGATGCAGTCAGTGAACTTCTTAGATGCCCTGCTGCATCACTGCTCCAATCTTTATGATTTGCTGTAATCTTACATAATACCCTCATTGACTTTATGGAATGCGCATGGAATGCAGTGACACAAGGAATGCAATGGTGACCCAGCCAGTCACTCTTCAGTGTGGCAGGTGGAGATAAGTGTGTCATAAGTGGTATCCAAAAAGGCTGTCAATAGCCTGAATACATATAATCTGTGTTTAAAAAAAGCAAACAAAAACTGAATGGATTTTCATTTTGCATTTGTGGCTTCATTCCCTGCCCCCATGTGGCTTGAACTGTGCTTGAAAAAAACACCTGTGTTTGTAGTTGCCTCTTTCTTCTAAATGCTTACTTGGGTTACAATGTGCTGCTTTTGAAATTCCTCACCAAAACTACTTGCTTCCTTTCTTACCTACAGAAAATATTACGTCTGGCCTTATTAGTAATACATAATGGCTATCAGATTCTGCATTTATAGAGGTAGAGTTTTCGCTATGAGTAAAGAAATGAATCACAATATCAGAGGTCAACTCTAATGGTTTTGTGAGACAACTCTATACTATATTTTATTCTTTGCATCTCTAGCAGGGGTTTAGACAGAGAAGTTGCACAGATCTCATCTACCAAACCCTGAATTCATTTTTTTAAATGCAAGTTTGTTCTTCCATACTTTTGAGTCATGTAAAGCATTACATTAAAAACCAGTCAATCCATCTGTGGTAAGCAGCTCAGTGGCTTTCCACAGAAGATTCTTATTTATTAGGTAATTTCATTTCTATCTGACGCTGGTTACATGATATGTGAAATTGAAAAAGACATCGTTCTAAACTTCCAGATGCAATCTGTTGCCACTTCTTGTTTTCATTCATAGAATTTAAGATCTCTCTCCCTAAAGTTAACATTCCTAATAAGCATGAAGAGTTCTGTATTTTTTTGTCCTCCTGGAGTGGAAAGATCAGCTGTAATATTTTTTTAACTGCTCTTGAGATGGGGAAAGAATTGCATTTCACATTTCAATGGTTATGGATTTAGCATGAAAACATATAATCTTGTTAAGAATCAAAGTATAGTATTATAATTCATGTTGTATTTATTTTCTTATTGTTTATTTGATTTTATATTTATAAATCACTGCCTCTAATTCAGTTCCAAATTTGGAGAGGAAAATTTAGAGATTTGTTTATCACATTAATCTGTGTCAGGAGGCTGTTTTGATTCTGACCTTTTACAGACAGAAGTAACAGAACTAAATTAAAAAAAGTTAATAGTAATCATAGAATCATGGAATAGTTAGGGTTGGAAAGGACCTAACAGAAATATAAAAGCAGTAAAGTGCCTTCCCCCTATTTGGATTACTTCCTTTTTGTAATGAATTGTGGCTTCCTTTTCATCCTCGCCTTTAACTTGTTTGTACCAGAGAAGTGGGAAGACTGAAGCTACCCAAAGTGTATTCAAGGTCTTAGATGTACTAGAAGTGATGTTTCCACAGTTCTGTAACGATAATTCCTGATTTTATTAATCTTTTGGTAATTGAGACACTTCTGTTGAAATGGAAGTATAGAAACCCAAGAGGCTTACAAATGTCTGAAAATGTAAGCCAGACGTTTTGCTTTGCTTAAGTATTGCCTAGGCTGTAAATGACAGCTCTGTTCATAACATTTTGAGGGGTTGACGAAAGTCTTTATTTCGAAAGCTCAGAAACTTGATGCATGGTTTAGCCATTAATAAAAGCTTACCTAATTGGCTCAGTAGTCATGTATACTATTTAAATCACCTCTTTTTTGCATTTTTAAGTCACTATGGAATTTCAGATAGAAATGAAAACTCCAAAGGAGGTTTCTGAATAAATGCAATTGAATCATACTGATGTAAACCAAAATCTACTTCAACAGAGAGGAACGCTTAGATTTTGATGTATTTAAAAAAAAACAAATAAACAAAAAACATTATTAAATAGGGCATGTTTCAGTGATACAGGAATATCAGAAAATAAAGGCCTGCCCTATTACTGTTTAAGGGTGTTAAAAAAAACGAACAAAACAAAACCACAAAACAACAAAGTATTAAAGACCTTCTGTGAACTTTATAGCACCTAAAATAAAAGCATTTTTAAAGAAACTTCAGAAAGTCAATGTATTTTAAATTCATTTTTAAACTTATGCTCTTCTGGGGTTCATGGTTGTGTGGTGGTAAGTAGGGATTCTGTCTACATGTCCCCTTCTGCGTGCTGCCTTCATCCTTTCCTCTTCAAGAACGTTTTGTCTTCCTGGGTGAATTTAATCCTTATTATAGAATCATAGAATCATAGAATAGCTAGGGTTGGAAAGGACCTTAAGATCATCTAGTTCCAACCCCCCTGCCACGGGCAGGGACACTTCCCAATAAACCATGCAACCCAAGCCTCTGACCAACCCAGCCTTGGACACCACCAGTGATGGAGCATTCACAACTTCCCTGGGCATCCCATTCCAGTGCCTCACCACCCTTACAGTAAAGAATTTCTTCCTCATATCCAATCTAAACTTCCCCTGTTTTAGTTTGAACCCCTTACCCCTTGTCCTCTCACTACAGTTCCTCATGATGAGTCCCTCCCCAGTATCCCTATAGGCCCCCTTCAGGTACTGGAAGGCTGCTAGGAGGTCTCCACACAGCCTTCTCTTCTCCAGGCTGAACAGCCCCAAATTTCTCAGCCTATCTTCATATGGGAGGTGCTCCAGTCCCCTGATCATCCTCGTGGCCCTCCTCTGGACTTGTTCCAACAGTTCCATGTCCTTTTTATGTTGAGGACACCAGAACTGCACACAATACTCCAAGTGAGGTCTCAGGAGAGCAGAGTAGAGGGGCAGGATCACCTCCTTTGACCTCCTGGTCATGCTCCTTTTGATGCAGCCCAGGATACAGTTGGCTTTCCGGGCTGTGAGGTCACACTGCCAGCTCATGTTCATTTTCTCATCAACCAACACCCCCAAGTCCTTCTCTGCAGGACTGCTCTGTATCTCTTCTCTGCCCAACCTGTAGCTGTGCCTGGGATTGCTCCCACCCAGGTGTATTGCCCCAAAAGTAACTCTCTAACATATCTATTATGTGTTTACTCTGCTGTGCTGAGGCATCAATATGTAAGACTTTTAAAAAGTGCATACGGTTGACTGCCCCTCTGCCTTTGTGAGTGAGCTTCACTAGAATCCATGGTGAGGGCCTTGAATATGTACAAATTCAGTGATTCGCGGTATTACCATAGGCACAGTAATCCTGCTTTTGAAGTCTGGGTAGGAATTGGTAGGATTGACATCCATCCTCTTTTGTTGATCCTAGCTATGTTATTGGCCATAACATAAGGAATGGGGTTATAAATTTAGTGGAAGTTGGCACACTGTCCTGTTCGTATTTCCACCTTTTTTATCTTTTCTGCTTTGAAAGCTCCACTTAGCTATCAGTTAATGAAATAGTAGTAGAGATCTTCTGTTTGAAAGGTTACATTCTGATTCTGTAGTAGTGTCATGCTAACTGTAAAATAAATAGGAACTATTTAAGCTTGTTGTAAAAAACCAAAACCAGCAACAAACCCCCCCTCAAAAACCAAAACCCAAAACACTGCTCCTGCCCCCAAAAAACCCACCAAACTGCTAGAAAATACTTTCCATTTAGAGAAATCCTTATGCACAAATGTGAAATTCAAAAGTCCTGGGTTTTACTGCAGCTGTCCATTCTTTCAGAGCCATTTGGAAGCCATGTATTGTGTCTCCATCTTAATTTATGCACCTACAAGATGGAATGATAATAATCTTATAGGAGTACTTGTAAACTTTATCTAATGTCAATGGATGCTTCTACATCCTTTGTTGAAAGATTTCATGAATGCTAAATGCATTATGGGAGAGGAAGCAGCTTCTCCAGTGTTAACAAGCAACTAGCTTCCTCTGTTATACCAATTTTAGCTCCAACATTAGTTTGGCATAAAAAAGGAAATAATCATTTGGCTTATTAGTTCTGACTTCTTTATTTTTTTTTATCCGGAGGGAAAGGGGATGGCTTACGAGACTCTCCAGAGAATTTGAGGGAAATTCAGAGGTTGGTTCACTTGTTTTAGTTTAAGGGGTTTTTTTGTGGTGGGTTTTTTTTTTTTTAAGTTTTTTTGTTTGTTTGTTTGTTTTTCTTTTGGCTGCTTAGTAAGTGCTTCTGTTTAGTTTCCCATTGGCTTGATTCAAACTACATTGGAAAACTTGATACCTACTAACTGGTTTAGACTCTAGTCTGGGTGTTAATTCATGTGGGAACATCTTGAGGTTTTACTTCTTGAAAAGAATTCTTATACTGGCACTTTCAGTGACATTCTCCTTTTGAAGGAGCTATAAAGTGAGAGATTATTTTAATTTGGCTCCTATAGTAATTATGCTCTCATCTTGTGGCTTTTGATGTTAATGAAGTTTAAAAAACCGTGCTGGTGTTACTAATTCTTGCACTTTTTTGAAGTCAGAGGGCAGTTACAATACAGGACAATTTCTGGAATGTTAAACATATAAAACTAAGCTGTTTTTAAAAATATTAGAGTAATGACCAGCAAAGTATACCTTTGAAAATCCAGTTATCAGACACACACATTTTTGAATGAAAAGGGAAGGTGCGATTAATTTCGCATAATCATATGTGCAGTGGTATTCCAATAAGATTTAAATATATATAGTTCAAGAAACAAATTAGAGCTGGCATGCTCATAGTCATAAACAAAGTGAAAAAAAAGGAACATACGGGTTTGGCAGAGTAATGTAGTGTGGTGTAACAGTTAGATATGGGGTGGAATTTTATGTTGATGGCTCTGATTTTTTTTTTTTTTCACCAGGTGACTTCTAGGTTTGGTTTTTGAAAGCAGCATGGTCTCAAGTGCATGAGTGCACTTCCATCCACACTATACTGTAGTACTTTGTCTGTGTTAATCCTCACTTAAAACAATAATTCCTCTTCTCTTCCTTTCCAGTTTATCAAGGCATGTAAGTAATTTCACATGTAATTTTTTCCTCCTAGCTGAAATAATGTTTTATGCTTTCAGTTCTCAAGGTAACTGCTAATTACTAATTTTGATTTTCAACTCTCCCCCCCTGACCCTAACAGTAGGATTTTTTTTTCTTTCCTCTTTTTTCTTTACATATAGAAATTTGTGTTGTGGTTTAAATCAGTGTTGTGGAGATACTGATTTTTTTCTATGAAAAGTACAGTTTTTCTCAAGGTTTGTTTTTTTTTTTTAAGGCAGAGTCAAAAATGTTTGTGAGAATTCAGTAACAAGTAACAAATCCTTCTTGTCTGCATGCCATTAATGAGCCAGTTGAGAGTGCACATCTATGTGCATATATATTCAGGCAATTTCAAAAGAATGAGCTTTGCTTGAGTCATCTTGCACAAGTTTTCCATTAAAACAGAATGAGTTTTGGAGAAGTGCAGAAAACTGTAGCTAAAGATGTGTGTTTGAGCAAGATTTTTATAGCAGTGGACTGTCATGACTATGCCCTATTACAGAAATTCTCACAATTGCTGCATTTCTCAATTATTAATTTTGTGCTCAATTTTTTTCACAGAAGTTAAACCGCAATCAAAGCAAGACTGTTTAAGATAGGTAATTTCACACAAGCTTATTCTTTTTCTGTACTAGCTATTTCTATTGAAATGAACTGGGAAATGCTTAAATACCAGTAGAGATGCTTTCTTGTATAGTGGTTTCTTTGATTGTATATCAATATATATATTATATTGAATGTATAGCAACATTCAAGTGCTGTGGAAAAGCAGTATTCAAGAAGTGTTTGTGAAGTTCTGTTTATATATGAATCCAAAACATTGAGTAATTTAATTTTCATGAGCAACCACCAGTATTATTTCTATGTGATTACTTAAGTTACTTCTAGGACAATCTGAATAGTTCTCCGTGGTTGATAAAAGTGACAACATCAATGTATGTTGCTGGGGGAAAGAGGAGGAGGGAGTAGCACGTAGTTTGGTGTAACAGTTAGATATGGGGTGGAATTTTATGTTGATGGCTCTGATTTTTTTTTTTTTCACCAGGTGATTTCTTGGTTTGGTTTTTGAAAGCAGCATGGTCTCAAGTGCATGAATACAGTAAAGAGTTGTTTTATGTTCTGTGGTTTTGCTTTGGGTTCTTCTCTCAAAATGAGTAACTATCTAGGAGAAGATTCTCTATGGCTACATGCTGCAAGAGTCTCTCAAGAGTCCACACGCTGGTGGAGTTTTCTCTTACTACAGGACAGCTGGTAGCCTCTGCAAGCTGTGTTTTCCAAGGAAGTCAGCACTGGACATTCAGACGCTTGGTGCTGACTGGTAAAGACAGGTGTTAGATATGTATGTATATAGTTGAAGTGGAATGAACTTGCAGTCTTCAGCTGCACAAATACATTTAGAAAGCATGTTTAAATGGCGTAGTTTTTTATACACTGTGGATCTGTACACAGACTTCTTGAAACCTTGGTAGTGAAGCTTGAATTTCTGAAAGACCTGAGGTGCTGTGAAACAGTTTTGCTTCAGTGTTTATGAATCTTGTTCCTGTAACCAAAGCCATAGACCAGAGTTGATAGCTCAGGTCTGTATAGAAAGAAAGGGAAAAGAAATGCCTATCCTAGGTATTTAAGCCATTCAATAGAAACTTTCTGGCAAGGACCCATTTCTAGTTTTTAACCACTGTTTTTCTGTGGTTTGCTTGTTTGGTTGGGTGGTTTTGTTTGGGTTTTCCCCCCATTTCCCCCCCAGTTTTCAAGGAAAGTCTAAAAATTACTTTCTTTGAAAAGATGGCAGATACTGGTACCTGCTTTTCTCATACCTCTCCTTTTACATCCTGTAGTTCAATTACGGGCTCAGTCATTGAATCTGTTAATAGTAGCTGTCTGAATTTTCTCCATATACTCAGGAGGATGACTTCTATTTAGTTCTCTCCTCTGGTTCTGGAGGTTCAGCACAGATTGGTACCTACCTGGGGAGTGAGTGAGCTATGGTACCTACCTGGCGAGTGAATGAGCTGTGAGCCTTAAAATCACCAGGAGCTATGCATTTCATAGTAGATCGTTCTAAAGGTATCATGCACTTGTAAAGATCAGAAGACACTCCTTCCTCCCCAGATATTGGAGGTGCGTCATTGAGAGTTTTTCTATGTAAAGCTGACAAAAAATGAGAACATGGTAGACTTGCAACATATTTGAGCTACATGGAAATTAATTTGAGCCAGGGACTGCAATAATGTCTTCTCAGTCCCAAGTAGCCGGTACCATTCTGTGTGTGATACAATGAATGTTTGAGTCTAACCTTGCTGATCTGCCATGGTTTTAAACACTTAAATGTTCTTCTTAGTCCTGACCATGTGAAAAGATACAGAGCACTCCTATCCAGGAAAGCTGAAGAAATTTAAGTCTTGATAGCTTTGAAATTCTATTATATAATAGTCTATATCCTAGTAATTTCTACAAAATTACTCTATGATGCATCACTTACCAAAATCTCAAAAAAAGATTTAGAATAACTGTAATAGTGTGAAATACCTTAATGTTTCTCCTTAATACAAATTGTAATGAACTGCTTGAACTGATCTACAAGATGGAGATGAGATTAATTTGTCATAAATACGATTTTGGTTCGCATGCTATTGTGTTATTTTAATATCTGTGCTTTTATCATATCACGTCCTTGTTGAAATGTTGGGATTCCTCAGAATGTATTCAGAAGGACTAAAAAAGATAAGCTAAAGGAATGTAATATGATAAAGCCTAAAACTCAACATAATCTAGCTTTGAAGATACTCTGAGATTCATTTAAGTAGAAGTGACAAAAATGGGTATTACCAACTTTTTTCAATTTTGAAAATTGTTGAAATCACTTAAAGCCTATCTCATCTGTATAAATAAAACTTAATGCTGTCTTTGAGGCTAAACAATTAAAGCAAAGATTCTGAATGTATTAGCATTAATGAGAAATCTATTGACTTTAATAGTGAGGGAATGTGTGTTCAATATCACTGATTTTAAAAGTCTTTGTGAAATGAATGACGCTTTAAACTTTTGTTAAATGAATAACATTTGTATCTCATTGTTTCAGAGGCATGCAATTTGTTAATAAATAGGCTATGAGAAAATCAGTTGTTGAAAAAAATCTCTGCCACACAGATTTCTAGCGTGACCTTTAGCCCAGGGAGGGAAATGGATATAGGAATTGGACTGTAAAAGATAAGAAAGCAATTATATATGCACTCTGCATAGCAGTCTCTACACCTTGAATTTATACAGGGTTCTGGTTCTCGTTTGAGGGAGAGTTGTGGAGCAAAGGTTCCCAAATTAAAGTACGAAGTATGGACTTGAGGTCCTGCAGGTAAATAGGTTTAATGATGTCATCCTTTTATTTCTTCCCCCTTTTGACATGATTGTAAGTTTTTAGCATGTAGTTCTCATTTCTAGAAGAGGATGAACTCTGTTAATTTTTCATTGATCTTTTAAACTAAAAAACAAATAAATAACCCAACCAAAAAAACAACAAAACACACACACAGAAAAAAAAACCCAGAAAAAACACACAACAAAACAGAAAAATCCAAACAACAACAAAAACCAACCCACCACCACCTGCCCCAAAAACTGAAAAGTTTTTACAATTTAAAAACCTCAAAGTGTGCCTACAAGTGGTTACAAAACCATTTGTAGTGTCCCAGTTCAGAGTTCTTTGGGAGAGGGTGATTATATCTTTAATTTTGTGTTCATAGTAAATTGGAGCAAGCCTGTTGAGCTCCTGGAGAGAGGATTGCAGCAGAGAAACATCCAGTGAAGTCCATACAGAAGCAAAGGTAATACAGGGGGTATCTGTATGGGGAGGCACAGGCACGTTTCTTCTCATTCTTCTCTTGCTGTTTGTTCTCTGGTACCTACCCAGAAGTTTTCTGGTGTTTCTGTCTAAAGAGACATCAGGGTCTCTTCCTCCTAATCATCTTTTACTTAGTATTTTCGAATACCTGAGGCTTTCAATCTCTGCCTTTTCTCTCAGTTGCACTTTTTACAATGTGATTGTGGAAATGCAATGAATATAATAAATATAGCCCTTTGGAATACCCAAAGATTTCAAGTAAATGCAATGAGCGGTTTGAAAATCATCTGCCAGTAATTAAATAGTTTCTCTAGATTGTGCCTGGAGCAGTCAGCTCTTCCAGAGGAGAAAGGATGATGCCAACATAGAAGTAACAATATTCAGCATCAGGACATATCTTTACTTTTAATTGTATATAAACATCCAAGCAAGGACTAGGTGTAAAATTTTGCAGAATTATTCATGCTGTGTGTCAAAAGCTTAAGTCCAGTGTCCCTCCTACTAGAACTGTTCTATTTTTAAGAGCTCATCTGTGTTTACCTGTTGTGGTGGAGCCCCTTTCTGAATCCCACCCGATTGCTGTTAAAAACAAAACACTAAAAAAGCTCCCCAGGCTCTCCATCATCCATCTGAAACTAGTGGAGTGGGCAAAAATCTTGTTCAGATTCCATACGGATGATCAGATGGCTAATGGGATGTCAAATACAGAGCCTTTTGTCTGCAAGTGGACAAGATGCTTGCCTTATGTCTTTTGGAAGCAGATGAAAGTAACCAAGTGCTTTGAGAGGGAACGTGTATAAAGCCTTTCTGTTGGCTCTGGGCGTCTGAGTTCTTGTACAGCAAAGTAAAAATTAGGCTGACACAGCTGAAATCCTTTGTGTTTCTCTAGACGCTTGTGGATTTGAGGAAGAAGGTAGCTCTTCTTGTATCCTGGATGTGATTATTCTGTCACAGTGAACAAAATAAGGGTATCAGTTTTTCTTGAAAAATATATGTAACATGTTTGGAGAGAAGGGAATATTCCTGATTTTAAAATTACTTGTTTGTACAGTATAAACTTCAGTTTGTTCCATGAGTAATGTAATCCACTAATACATATGCACAAGCATAATACAAATAATTGCTTAAAAATAAATACGCAGAAAAATGCATTTTTTTTTTAAATTATTTTTTAATGCTTTAAAAGCCAGATCTAGAGAACTGGTTTTGTGGGGGAAAAAAAAAATAAAAAAGAATTTTGCATTTGCCTGTTGTTTTTTCTTTTTTTTTTCTTAAGATTATGCCATTAGCAACTTGTCTGAGGATTTATTGGTGCTCACAGCAGTTTTAAGCATATTTTCTTCAGAGTTGAACTTTTAATAGTGTAATTTATTCTTGTTATATTTCCTGACGTTGATATTTCTTTTTGCTGGAACCAAAAACTAGTGGCAGCCTTGCCTAAGGAGTTGTTTTTGCTGATTAAAGTGGTATCCCCTTGTCACCTGTTACTCATCTGTTTCTTTTTTACTATTGAAAGGAGCAGGTTATTTTTAGGAATTGGAAGAGTAAAAAGCCACTTACCAGAACTTGTTGGAAACTTGTATGAAATGTGTGAGTTCCATACAGATTTTTCTGGTTCCTGGTATCTGTTTGATGTTGATATTTATAGCAAAACACTGCTGTCTGCTTGTCCTTAGAGTTTATGTGAATACCTCTCTAGCTTTGGCAGATCTACTGTATGAGAAATGGTTTACCTGTGCTCTGAAAGCCTTCTTGCTGTGTGGGGGAAAAACACTTGCTACAATGTTACTGGTTTTATACTGGTTGAGAGAGGAAAAAAAAAATCAGTGCATATGTGATTTTCATGTACCTTTGAGCTGTTTTCAGGAGCTTTGGGAGAACAGGGGCTGTGATGTCTGTCGGACAGAGGAATGTTTTTAGCCTTTGGATAAGGTTGTTTCTGCCTACTCCTTTCATGGAACGAGAGTGAGTGTATTGGAAGATGAGCTACATATTAGCGATGTGATTTTTAGAGGATTTGGTCTTTGTCAGACCACTTCTGTCTTCATTCTCCCTTGGTTAGCCCCTCAGTGATGCCTCTGGTCCCATCAGACTCATGCTCCCTCACTGCAGGCTGACAGTCCAGCAGAGTTGTTTTTGAGCTCGGACGCATTCAAAATTCTATAATCTCAACAGCAAGGTATACTTTAGTAGTGGGAAGTATGAGAATGTTACATAAAAGACTAGTTCATGACCAAATTTCCCCCGTCCTCTGTACGTGTGAAAAAATACAAGAATTAATCTCAGATTTACTTCCTGCCAGAAATTAGGCCTGCCACTTGATTCTGGCTAATGAATGTTTCTGAAAACACAGAAATTAATAAGACTTTAAAGCTTTGCAGTTACTGAATGTTCTCCTTTGTACTCCATTTGTGCTTCTGTGCAGTTACAAAGCCCAAGCACAGACTAAGAACGTTCAGCTGACAGAAAGTTGTTCATTTTTGGTGAGGCTGTTTTTGAGAATCTTGAAGAGTATTTTTTTCTACAGAATTTCATAGCACTAAGTTCTCTTTAAATGCTGTTTTTGGTGTATATTCCTATAGACTATTATTACTTACAGACTCAAAAGACACTCGTATTTTCATCGCCAGGATTGGAACTGCTTGCTTTCTGAACATTAAGAAAGGCTGCATGTGAGTGCAGGTTTGGGTCTGCACTGAATTTTGTTCATTGATGTGTCAACATATTTTTCTTTTGATTTTACTGTTTCGTAGGAGAAAGGGTTGGGGGAAGTTAGTGTTTCAGTTACTTGTCACGTAAAAGGGAGTACATCATATGACAGTGTTTATCTGTTTTTGTGTATCACTTCATATAGTCTTTTAGTATCATAATTTTCCTTCAGTATGTCACATGTCAGATCAGGACAATAGTGTCCTGGTGTTTGGTCTAATGCAGAAAAAGAAATTTCAAGTTTCTCATCCTACCTTCAGCAGTAACTTTATAAGCGTAAGTTTCATTGCAGGTCAATGAATCATGCATTCCTGTGTGCTGCAGCACTTTTGAAGACAGGGTTTGCGACATTTTGTTCTTCGTTATTTAAGAAATGTTATCCCATATGCTTGAAATGCTGGAGTCTGAGGGGGAAAAGAGTCTGAATCTTAAGGTCTTCTGAAGTTAAATTTGACTTTGTATGGAAACTGTGTATGTGTTTGTGTGGGAAGGGACAGGCTGGAATTTAGATTTTTATTAAAGAGAGTGTAAGGGTGCAAGTTCAGGGTTTCAGGGAGGTTTTGTTGGAAGAATTATTTGTTAAATGAAAAAGAAGTACACCAAAAAAAAGGTTCAGCCCAAGTAATTGTTACAGTCCATGCCATTTGAAGGGACTGTGTGCAAGGGGGAATACTGAGGAATACCCTATTTTTAAAAAGGAAATAAGAGACAAATGAGAGCAGTTACTCTGGTGGTTTGTTTTATCCCCTTCAGAAGTGCCCCCTCTCTTGGCTTGTCTGAGAAGGCTCTAAATTTAGAAAATGTATCAAACCACAACATTGTGAAAGAGCACGCAGGCATGTAAAGATGTCTGTGTGAGCCTTAGTGGTGTTTCAGTATACAGGGAGCACTGCACCTGCTTGTGCTGGAAGCTGGAAGACTGCCACTCTTCATCCTTTGTTCAGCTTCCTTTGCTCCATGAAGCATAGAAGACAGGAACTAACCTTATTGTTGACGTTAAGTAATTACAGAGGAGATGATTTCACCTTTAAAACATACCACCCTTGCACTCACCAGCTCAAATGCCTGCAAGCACCACTGTCACCAAACCCACTAGCATCATTGCACCCCCTGCCATTTTGCAGTTTCCTTCTCACTCTGAGAATTACCTCACCATGAATAGGAAGGGGTTAATGACAGTGAAGACAAAGGTGAAAGGAGGGTGTTTGCTTTACCCACTGCTACTGTTTAAAGTTTGATATGGCAGCTTAAATAACTTTCCGTGCCACATGCCCATTTCACTGCTCACACTGAGAATATTGTGTTTCCCCCCACCCAGGATATTTGGCTGTTAATTGTGGGGTTTTTTTATTGTTATTACTTTTCTAAGCCTTTTCTATCTTCTTTTCTTTTTTTCTTTTTTTTTTTTTATTTCCCTTTCAGTCTATTTTCCCTCTGCCCCCAACAAAATAACCTGATACGATCCCAAATTTCCCTGGTTTATACCTGTAAGAACTCTTCATGTTTTGTCAGTTAACCATTTTGTGAAAATCATATGCAGGTTTGTATTTCCTAGTAGGGTTTGGTTTCTGAACAAAGCTGAAGAAAACTCCTAGGAGTAAGGTGGAGAAACATTCCTTACATAGGTGTGTCTTCCTAAGTGATGAGTAATGAAGTGGTCTGATCCACATTCCTATTCCCTAATGTCTCTGATTGCTGGGACTGCTTTACCCTTTCAAAATAAATGGTGTCATAGGAAGACCTCCCCCTTTCTGCACAGGGCTGTACCGTAATGGGATTTTCAGACTTGCCTTCTTTTTGACTCCATTACAAACTTCTAGCAGACTGTTTTGTAACTGAGTTTCTTCCAGCAGCTTTTGTGTGTTGAGCATTGGCAGAAACAAAATCATATTCTAACAGGAAACCTGTCTAGCATCTGTGATCAGGGAACAGCTTGCTTGCTCCTTAGAGCTTTGTTTGTCTGTTTGAATATTGTGAGCAATGATGTCACAGGTATCAAAGCATAACTTTGCTTTCTTCTCCTGATAAGAAACTTATTAGTGCTGCTTGCAAGTCTGGCATGACCCTCTTCTCCTGAGCCCAACTGAAGAATTTGAAATTAGCCTCATGGAATTTGGCTTGATTTTTTTTTTTTTAAATAGCAAAATTGTATGGTTATTTAACCCATGCAGATCCAAATGGGATCAGAATCCAGATTGGATTTCAGAAAAGAAATCCTTTTTGTGGATCTGGGAGATTGATGAAGTTGTTCATATTAGAATTGAAGGGAATTTTGAAAGCAGTTGCATGTACCTTTCTTTCCTTGTTTAGTAGCATTTTCTGTGATAAGTGTGGGTTCAGCAGTAGCAGTTATTTTTTTTCCTTCTTAGTAGCTGGTGCAGTGCTGTGTTTTTAACTTTTGGCCTGGGAACAGCACTGATAACACTGGTGTTACTGCTCAAATGTTTAGTTACTGCTCAAATGTTTGGTCTGACCAAGGACTTTCTGAGCCTCATGCTCTGTCAGGAAGAAGGGGAAGTCGGGAGGAAGCAGAGACAGGACACCTGACCCAAACTGACCAAAGAGGTATTCCATACCACAGCACGTCATGCCCAGGATGTAAAAACTGGAAGAGTGGGTTCACTGCTGGGTCGGGCTGGTTATCGGTCAGTGGGTGGTGAGTGATTGTATTCTCTTCCCTTGTTGTTTCCCTTATCATTATTATTATTGGTGGTAGCAGCAGTGGTTTGTGTTATACCTTAGTTACTGGACTGTTCTTATCTCAACCTGTGGGAGTTACATTCTTTCGATTCTCCTCCCCATCCCCCCAGAAGCAGGGGGGGGAAGAAAAAGGGAGGAGTGAGTGAGTGAACTAAGGAAGTTATGGCTGGCTTAAACCATGGCAAAGTGGAAGTAAACTGATTGTTTTAATACTAGTTGTTGCCTAATCCACTTCCGTATTTTGTTCTATTGATGTTTCATTGGAACTGAAATTATGAACACACATATGGCAAATACTGTAAATTTTTAGGTATGTAATCAGTAAATTTTGGCCTTTATTAGGGCAAAGGTAGATTAATGGTAGTATGTCGTTGTCCATGCCAAAACCCCACATTTAGTTATGCTGTCTTTTAGACAAAATACTTTAGTGGTGTTCTTCAGAAATGTGGCTTAGTCAACAGCTTCATGATGTGCATGCAGTCCTTAGGAGACTCTCTACTCAGTAAGCCATCTAAAATATGCTACTTAGTAGTTTCTTGGATGAGGATAGGAATATACACACACCAAAAAAGGGGTTCTGAAAAAGGACGTGTTATAATTCCGTTGTGGAGAGCCAAAGTGATTGCTCAAGTGCTGTGTAAAACAACTGCTAGAGATATCTAAGAGCTCTTTTTCCTCAAAACTGCTTTCTTCACTGACTGTAATAGTTCATGAAGAAGGTGAACATCCTGAACAAATTTCTTCCATTGCTTTTATATGTGTAGTGTATGTAATAGGCTGCCTGTGTTGCTTGGGAAGGTAAACCTCTAAGCTAAACACACTTACCAGTTGCTTGAAAAGCCGAAATTCTGATGTTCTTTGCTGTTTGTTACTTCATTTAAACTGAATTAATTATTATAATTTCAACTGTTGAAAGTCCTACTCTGTGCCTTCCATGTGAGAACTACTCACTTATGCATTGGCAGCTTTTGATGAAACGCCCTCATGGGTGAACTATTACTGGAATTACTCCAGTAATGCTATTACCTATTACAGGGAGGCTGCTGAAATAATTCCTAGGATTTTGTAACCCTTAACAGTGTGTTTGGGTTTCACTGACCTGTGTCCACATCTTTCTGTGTAGCACTGATGATACAGTGTAGGCGGACAGGAGGAATGGTTACGGGTGTCTGCAAGGCTTCTTCAGTTTTCCTGTTAAGATCTACTGTGTAGTGTAACTAATGCATTTTCTTGACTTTGTATCAAAATAACAAGATGGAAAGTATATCCTACTACCTTTGCTTGTTTCATTGCATCCTCTTCTGAACTACTTAGTAAAATCTGTAAAAATCAAAATGATCTGGTGAATGTACTTTAAAGATCAAATGTTGGTTGGTTGCACATCTAGGGTACTACAGTTCAGGTAAACAGGGATTATTCCTCCATTCTCACAGGATTATATTGAGAAGTAGTTCTACCACATCAGTGATTATTTGAAAATAAGATGAAGTTGTTTGTTAGCTGCAGTTGCCCTTGTGTTCTAATCTGTAAAATATCAAGTGTTCACATGGAAATTGGTATATATTTGCTTTAATTGGTATTGAACTCTTTAAAGAGGGGGGCAAGCACCACAAAAAGTGTTCATGAGCTGTATAAAGTATCTTAAACAAATTAGTCGTCTTGATACTGACATTTGAAATACTGGCTTAACTTTGCTTTTATTCAAAGGAGAGATAGTGTAACTGATTTCAAAGATAATCTGATACCAAGTGCTTTTATTTTCTGTTTTTCTTTTTTTTTTTTTTTTTTTTTTTTTTTTTGTGTGGTCTGCTTTGAGAGCAGAGAAGGGGCACTGGTGCAGCTTTTGCCTTGAAGATCTGAATAGAATGGAAAGGAGTGGTGGGGGTATTCTCACATATGACTGATAAAGGAAAATATACTAACAAATGGGATGGGTTTGAACAGCATTGGATGTGTTGTATCTAACTTGTTTTGCTGAGAAATGTTGGTAGGGAATAAAATCTTGTGGATCAGAAGTTAAGATAAAAATTTGAGTTTAGTGGTGGTTTTAAGTGAAGAAAATAAAGCAATTACTGTGTGATCTGTTGTATTTGGAGCAAGGAGGTGGTTGCATCGAGAGGCATTTTTTTCAGTATTGAATCCCTGAGTGAAGTCTTTATATCGTGATTTTTTTTTTAATGTCAAGCCCACATGAAGATGACAGCATAGCTTGAAATAATCTGACGGCCTAAATGACACAAAATAGGGTAGTGCAAATGTGAACTGAATGTTTTTATGAAGTCTTGTAGTCAGCATTCATTTCAAAGCTTTCTTCCCAGCCTATTTGTAGGTAGTATTTCTCTTCCCATATAATACCGTATGCTCTGTGTCTCTGAAGTCTTGGTGAGAAGAGCTTCACAGATTTCTTTCTGTATGAAGTACCACTGGACATTTGAACATAAATCTCAATTCTACAGTTTCTTCATCAGCAAAGCACGTCTCACTTTTATTTCCCTGAATTTTTTCAGAATTCTTAAGTTTATTTGCACTGTCTCTAACATGAAGATAATGAGCTTACTTCAAATACAGTAATGAACTTTTCTGTTTTCTTCTGTGTATTGTTCTGCAGGTTAATGTGTGTGTGTGTGTGAAAAATCAACAAAGACAACCAGTTTTTGACTGGATAGATTTTTCAACATGAATCGTGCTTTTAGCAGGAAGAAAGGTAAGCAATTTAGCTTATATTCCATGGGAGATGTAATATCCTGTATAAATTCTTTAGAATATGAAGAATCATATAAGGAAGTACTTATGAATAATCACACCTAATTAACTAGGTAAAACCAGGCAGCTTTCTCTAAGATGTACAGAGCAAAGCATTCTTGACTGATACTTTCAGAGCTTTGTGGATTGTAAGGCTTAGGTTGAATTTTGTAATATTTTCTTGATTGAGGCATCTGCTTGGGTATGTGTGTATAGATATATCTGGAACACACACGCACTTTTTTCTTTTTTCCCCTGCACACTCCACAGAATGTGCTGTAGGATTTTAGAAGTTTTGAAGAGTTGGTGACTTCTGTATTTATTTTATGTATATTAATGGGTTCTTATTCTTGGGAAGCTATTTTAGAAAACTGTGTTTAATACACTTAAAGTATCTCATGCAGCAGAATAATTCTTAGCTTTAAGTAGCTGTTCTGAGTTTGTAGCAATCTTCAAATTGTATGCTTTCCAAAAGAATATCAAACCACTAAATAATTATGCATGTTCCTCTTCTGGCTTGATTTATTCTATTTTCATGGTCTGTTTGTGATTAAATATAAGTTGTTTTTTTTTAGATGGAGCATTTAGCCCAACCAGAAAAAGGTGTTATGAAAAAAAGCTGTCAGGCATGATGAAATGCAATTATTGTGGATCTTAAAAATGATCCAGAACTTGAGCAACCAGAAGAGTTAAATACTGTCATCCATTAATTTCACTCATGAAATTTACTTATGTTATTTCCATTCTTGTATCCTAGGAAAAATGCAAATTTTAGTTAAGCACTTGTCAAGGATAGGTGAAAATTACGTACTTTTCATGCCAACTGAAGTTGAGAAAAACTTGGCAGTATCAGTGTGCATCTGTAATAACTGTATTTAAGAACAGGTTCAAACACATTCATTTGCTGAACTTATTTTATTGTATTTCCTGGTTTTACTCCCAGAACTCAGGGATACCACTGTTTTCATGCCTGTGTTTAGTGTGGTGGTTTATGGGTTTCTTCTGTGCACAAGAGCATGGATATTTTGAGGGTAACTGAGTGCTCTGACTTCACTAGCAGCTCTCTTTAAATCCAAATTAGTTTCTTGGTGACTGTGCTGGTAGGGTTTGTGGTAATTGCAAGTGTGCATCGGTCTGTTGCCTTGGAGCTATATAAACAGCAGTCTTAAAGATACAGGATTGTGAGGGAAATTCAAACAAATACAAGTATTTTCATACAAGCCAAAGGTTATGTGAATTATGCAGATTTCTAGAGTAAGTGTCCACTAATTTCCATGGTCGCAGTCAGTCTATACTAGACCTTTAATACGATGCATACAGAGAAAATAGTAGTGCCATATCTTCTTGAACTGGGTTAGCTGGTGTCTGGAATGACTTGGACTGTGCTGTACTTGAAGAGCTCTGTTCTTGCACCATCACCCGATTCAAGCAACAAAACTTTCCTTTTAAGCGTTCAGGAAATTATTTCATCATTGACAGACATTGGTAGACAAAGCAAGAAGAGAAGCACTAAACTCAAGCTTTCTTGATTTTTTTATTATTTTTCTTTAACTGTTGGAGGCTGGATAGCAACCTCTGCTTTCACGACCGAGTTGCAAAGGAAATGTGAGTTGCTAGGAGGGAAAGGAAGTGAGATCTTTTTTAAATTAACCCTGATTCTTTAAAGAAAAAAGTTCCTCATAGATGTCATGTGACATGATTGTTTATGTGCATTGAGAGTCAGTGTTATGGGAACAGCAGGTTTGTCCTAAATCAGAATAGAGCACAGACCCTATTTTGGATATTATAAGTAATTCATTTTGCAGCAGAGATTTGTGCTACAGGTGTCATATCTAGAGCGAGTACTCAGTGTAAATTCATTTTTGGGGGCCATGATTTGGGCATGAAACAGCCGCTTCAACTGAGAAGGTATACTGACTGCTCTGACCTTAGAAACAGCTGGTAGTTGTTGCCTGTCTGACTGCCTGAGATTAAGCACAAACCAGAACTTCCAACCTGGATAGTTAATGTTTGTATTATACATGTCATTATTTTTATTTGTTTGATAGTAATTTTAGTTAATACACTTCAATCTCAAATTGAAAAAATTCAAGCTGTTCATCTTTCATCCTAATAATGACTATGAAAAATACAGGAAAATGAAATTTAAGCAAAATCAGTTTGTTTCAGGAAGCACTTACATAAGTAATAATAAATGGAATCTTTTAGCAGTTAAGAGTTGTAATACCTATTCTCATCAGTTAGCCATAAACTAATAAAACAAGGAAATGAACTTTATGAAGTAATAAATCAATTTAGCATATGCTAAAGTTGCATGTTTCAATACAAAAAAGCTTAGTACCTGTTTAAAGTAAAATAGCCTTTGTCTTAACTTCAGTACAGATTGATTGGACTACCGGTGACATGTGTTAAGAAGAAAAATCTCTGTTGCAGAAATATTATATGACTATACAAACCCATTTGTTTCATTTATCAATGAATGCAGTATACTCTATTGATACAGCTTATATATATATATATATATATAAAAATATATATTTAAGGATCTCCCACAAAGCCAAATTGAAGAACAACAGTGTTGTTATGTATGTTCTTGCTGATTAGTTATTATGAAAAAGCTTGTGAAAACATTAATGTATCTATCACAGTATCAGGAGCTTGGTTTTTTACGTGAAGCATGTTGGGTCATGTTTTCTTAATTTTACCTTTAAAGTCAAGTGTGGTAGCATGTTCTTTGAAATGTTGTAGTGCAAAAATCTTAGTGCAGTCTGTTCATCTTGAAATATGTTTGCATCTTGATAAATTCACTCTCTTAAGCAATTTAGGGTTATTAATGTAATTCTCCTGTAAAAGACCTTTGTTAATGCTGTATTTTAATGTAAATTTTTCTCATTATTAGTGTATTGACATCTAAACTGATTTAGGTATTTGTCCTTAATTTGTATGTGACTGTGTGTATGGGTAATGTGTATACACAAAACAGAAAGCATTAATTATGGGATTTTTGGTTTGGTTTGGTTATTTTATTTTAGGGAAGGGAGGTACCTCTCCCAGATGAGTTTGGCATATTTTACTGATTCTGTGGCTTTGCATTCAAAACCATTAGTATAAGAACTGGTGCATAGAAGTAAACAAAAATTAACTAGTGTTTATTACTAGTATTTATTGTTTTTTCCTCATCAGAAATGGGTTAACCTACTGTTCCTCTTAGGAAGAGACATTTCTAAATATGGAATGACTGTAATCCAAACCTGCTGAAATTAAAAGAGTGAAACTACTGAAGTGTCTCAAAACAGAGATAAAAATGTAGGTACGTAGATCTACTTTGGGCTAAATTTAGTACTGAGTTACAATGTGTGAAATCCAGTGAACTTCAGTGAGGTTGTGGAGGGTGTAAATCACAGTTGAATTTAGTTCATTCTTTATTACACACTAATTGTCCTCCTTCAAAATAAATGTCAGCATGTCAGCCTTAGTTTATGTATGGCATTAAGTTCAACGCCAAAGCTGCAGTTGTATCCAGGAATCTGAATTTTTTTGAATGTTTTTATTCCATATGATTTCAGTTTGTGAGGTTGGTAATTGGTGCCACATAATCCGCTCATGAGATGTAGATAGTGTTCATGATGCTAACATGGAATATATTGAAATAATAGCTTGTCACAAATCATTAAATTTCAGCAATAACATTTCTGTGCAGTGGCTTTTCACGAGTCTGATTTATGGAAGATGCGTTTAATGAGCAGGGCCTGACAAAAAGCCGCAATCAAAGGTTATAGGATGCTCTTTTATGTGTATGGACTGGCTTTAATGCAATTTTCATTGTCAAGTTCTGCTGCATTCCAGAGATTGCAAATGTTTTAGTTTATATTTCTTTTTTTGAATTAGACAACAGAAGGGTGAAGGGTGTAAGTTTAGTCCTACAGCAAATACTTACATTCTGTCAGAGAGAATATTTCACATTAGTGATTTAAACAAACAGGCTGTTGTGTGCTGGACTCCCGCATTAACTGTAATAAAAAACATGAAGGAGAAGTAGATACTCATACACCTTAAAGGCATATAAATAGTCACAAACTTCTTCGTTTCATTCTTTAGATATTCTTGTCAGGACATACAAACTTTTCATAAAAGAGCTCATCACCTTCCAGGAAAAAAAAACGAAACTAGCTCTAAATATCCTCATTCTCCCCCATCCCCAAAATGCTGCTGCTTGATTGTTTGTAGGATTTCTTTAAATGTGATTTTTTTTTCAAGAGTAAATTTTGGGAGGAAAGAAGGGTACTTTTTTTGTATACTAAATATTGTATTCAGTTGGCCTCACTTCACACAAAAAAAATAATTATATTAATATTTTTATAATATAAAGAGGTTTTATGTGTTCCAAATAATGCTCCATGGGCTTCAAAAGAGGAGTTCATGTGAAAAGCCGATATTTAGTGACCAAGTGCCTTTTTTGGACTGTGCATTTCTCTCTTTGCATGTACTTGTGTGCAGCTCCAGCCGATGAGCCAGCTTCAATTGGAGCTCAGCTCAGATGCCTCTATATAAATGCCTATAGCATGGGGAACAAACAAGAAGAATTAGAGATGTGTGCATGTCTACAGGGGTATGATATCATAGGCATCACAGAAACATGGTGGGATGTCTCCTATGGCTGGAATGTTGGAATGGAAGGTTACAGACTCTTTAGGAAAGACAGACCTGGTAGGCGGGGAGGGAGAGTTGCTATTTATGTTAGGGATAGGCTGGAGAGTATGGAACTGTGCCTGGGGACAGGTGAGCAGTCGACAGAGAGTTTGTGGATCAGAGTCAAAGGGAGAACAGCAATGGGGAACATTATTGTGGGGATCTGTTACAGACCACCTGACCAAGAGGACTCGGTGGATGAAGCGCTCTATAGACATGAGCAGCCTCACGCTCGCAGGCCCTTGTTCTCATGGGGGACTTCGACCACCCTGATATCTGTTGGAGGGATGGTACGGCCTGGCCCAAGCAATCCAGGATGTTCCTCAATTGTGTGGAAGACAACTTCCTTCTGCAAGTAATAGAGGAGCCGACAAGGAGAGGTGCCATGCTTGACCTCGTCCTCACCAACAGGGAAGGGCTGTTTAGGAATGTGATGCTCCAGGGCAGCCTTGATTGCAGCGATCATGAGATGGTCGAATTCGAGATCCTCAGGACAGTGAGAAGAGCATGCATCAAGCTCACTGCCCTGGACTTCAAGAGAGCAGACTTTAGCCTCTTAAGGAACCTGCTTAGTAAGGTTCCATGGGATATAGCCCTAGAGAGCAGGGGGGGCCAAGACTCTTGGTTAGTATTCAAGGACCACCTGCTGCAAGCTTAGGAGTGATACAACCCTACTAGAAGGAAGTGCTGCAGGAGGGCCAGGAGACTCCCTTGGATGGATGAGGAACTGCTGAGGAAAATTTGAAGGAAAAAAGAGGCTTCTAAAAGGTGGAAGCAAGGACAGGCGGCTTGGGGAGAATACAGGGATGTTGTCCGGGAAGCTAGGGACCAGGTTAGGAAAGCTAAGGCCCACTTAGAATTAAACTTGGCTATAGGTGCATTGCAAATAAAAGACAGACTAGGGACAACGTGGGCCCTCTCCAGAAGCTATCAGGAGAACTGGCAACCCTGGATTTGGAGAAGGCTGAGGTTCTTAACGACTTCTTTTCCTCAGTCTTCACTAGCAAATGCTCTGACCACACCACCCACGTCTTGGAAGGCAGACGCAGGGACAGTGAGAATGAAGACCCTAGGCCCACTGTAGGAGAAGATCTGGTTCGAGACCATCTTAAGAACCTGAACGTACGCAAGTCCATGGGACCTGATGAAATCCATCCACGGGTCCTGAAGGAGCTGGCAAATGAAGTTGCTAAGCCACTGCCCATCATATTTGAAAAATCATGGCAGACAGGTGACGTTCCCAATGACTGGAAAAAGGGAAATATAACCCCCATTTTTAAGAAGGGGAAAATGGATGAGCCGGGGAACTATGGAGCAGTCAGCCTCACCTCTGTGCCTGGCAAAATCTTGGAGCGGATTCTCCTGGAAGGCATGCTGAGGCACATGAAAAACAACAAGGTGGTTGGTGACAGCCAGCATGGCTTCACTAAGGGGAAATCCTGCCTGACCAATCTGGTGGCCTTCTACGATGGGGCTACGGAGCTGATGGACAGGGGTAGAGCAGTTGATGTCATCTACCTGGACTTGTGCAAAGCGTTTGATACTGTCCCACACGACATCCTTGTCTCTAAGTTGGAGAGACATCAATTTGATAGGTGGGCCACTCGGTGGATAAAGAACTGGCTGGATGGCTGCACGCAAAGAGTTGTGGTCAATGGCTCAATATCCAGCTGGAGACCAGTAACGAGTGGTGTCCCTGAGGGATCGGTGTTGGTACCGGTCTTGTTCAACATCTTTGCCGATGACACCAATCTGTGTGGTTCGGTTGATACGCTGGAGGGAAGGAATGCCATCCAGAGGGGCCTTGACATGCTTGTGAGGTGGGCTGATGCCAACCTGATGAAGTTTAACCATGCCAAGTGCAAGGTCCTCCACCAGGGTCGGAACAATCCCAGGCACAGCTACAGGTTGGGCAGAGAAGAGATTCAGAGCAGCCCTGCGGAGAAGGACTTGGGGTGTTGGTTGATGAAAAAATGAACATGAGCCGGCAGTGTGCTCTCACAGCCCAGAAAGCCAACTATATCCTGGGCTGCATTAAAAGGAGCATGACCTGCAGGTTGAGGGAGGGGATCCTGCCCCTCCACTCTGCTCTCGTGAGACCTCACTTGGAGTATTGTGTGCAGTTCTGGTGTCCTCAACATAAAAAGGACGTGGAACTGTTGGAACAAGTCCAGAGGAGGGCCACGAGGATGATCAGGGGACTGGAGCACCTCCCATATGAAGATAGGCTGAGAAAGTTGTGGCTGTTCATCCTGGAGAAGCGAAAGCTGCGTGGAGACCTCATAGCATCCTTCCAGTATCTGAAGGGGGCCTACAGGGTTGCTGGGGAGGGACTCTTCATTAGGGACTATTGTGATAGGGCAAGGGGTAATGGGTTCAAACTTAAACAGGGGAAGTTTAGATTGGATATGAGGAAGAAATTCTTTACTGTAAGGGTGGTGACGCACTGGAATGGGTTGCCCAGGGGAGTTGTGAATGCTCCATTGCTGGCGGTGTCCAAGGCTGGGTTGGTCAGAGGCTTGGGTTGCATGGTTTATTGGGAAGTGTCCCTGCCCCTGGCAGGGGGGTTGGAACTAGATGATCTTAAGGTCCTTTCCAACCCTAACTATTCTATGATTCTATGTATTTATATGCTGAAAGCTGAAGGAACGGATCTCATTTTTTAGGAAAGAGATGATTACGGCATATATTTAGAGGATGCATAGTTACAAATGAGGAGTATGTTTTGGAAACTTTCTTTGTAAGATTCCTATTGAGTCTGCACTGAGAATTTAGCCTGATACCAAGTAATAAAGCCTAATTTTTCTTTCCTTTCTCTTAACATAAGAATGGGAGAGTAATATCCTGTTGGCTGTTTTATCTGCATTATTTTTGGAAGGATACCGCAGAAATAATCTTATCTGTCGCCTGCTTTAAATAATATTCTAGGCAAGTTAACAATCATATTTTCCACAGTAACTATTTGTTGCTTCTGCAAAACCTAAGGAGCTCCTTTCAAGAACATATATGCTCTGCTTAACCATAAAGCGCTGAAAACTGACTTTAGAATGGGAACAGTATTGAAGGAGCCTTAAGCTTTTTAGTTTCTGCCCTATTAAAATTTATGCAGCCTAATTTACAGAATGTTAAATGATTTGCATGGCAGCTTGGCAAACATGTCATTTGAGCTAATGAATTTTTAAAGTGGGTTGTTACATGTGTACGATGTAGAGTTCTTGTCCAAGTGTACTATTGCAAGTAACTTCACAAACTACAACCGAAATGCTTGAATTACATAGGTACTCTGTGGGTTAGCTGGATGAACGTCTAACTAATGACAAGATGTGTTATTCTGTGTGAAATAAATCTGGATGTGTACCAGCCGTACCTTGACTGGATCACAATGACCGCTTTGTTTTAAAGCACTTTGTCTTATAAAGCTGCTGAAAAATTGCGAAGAGCATCCAAGATATATGACTTGGGAAAATAGTATTTTGGGAAAACAAATCCTTTAGGTACTTAAAAGGATGTACCATAGCAAGAGGAAGCTACAGATATGCATATTGTAGTTGTTCTGAGTTGTTGCTGCTACTCCTTTCTTTTCTTCCCAGTTTATTGGCATTAAAAAAAAAAAAAGTTCCAATTAAAATTTTCTATTACTTTATTTTAATCATCCTGAATTAGAAAAGTAAAATTCTATTTTAACTGTACCAAGATTCTAATTTCCATTCCTTTTCCTTTGTTTTGCCATACTGAAGTGACACATGTAATGTTCTTACTTTAACAGTTTGAAATTCTTCTAAAACTTGCCTTTTTAACAACTTTTAGAAGCCTAAGTGATACTTTCCCAGTGTTATTTATAGTTATACGGGAACAGCTGACTGAACTCTGACTCCAAATGTGAAAGGTGGGGTTGGAGGTTTCATCTGTACACACTTATCAGTTGAAAGCATCTGTAAATGTGGTCACTTAAATAAATTATGCTATACCAGTAGTCTCTTTTTCAACTTCAACTAGAACCTTTTATCAAAGACACAGGGTACTTCTTGTGGCAAGAAGAGGTGCAGTTTAAATAGCTCAGATTTTTTTTTTCTTCTTTTCCCCTTTGGTTTAGGAAGCCAAAGTTCTTAACACCAAGAAGTGCAAAAGCAAAGGTTCGCTAATCACTGGTTAGTTGCACTAATATATTATTTTGATCCTATCTTTCTTTCTTGTCAAAATTTATGTACTGGCATCCATATCTTAAAAATATATAGTATAAATGCATAGGTGATTCAGTGAGTGTTGCTATTAGAGGAATTGCAAACACTTTTATTTTTCTTAACTTGTATGACCATGCCTACCCAGTATTCTGTGATGTCATTTTGCTATTTTAGTAATCAGCTGTTTAAAACCATTCATGAGGTCCTAAATATTGTGAGAGAAGGACACAGAAAGACAAAGCATTCTGCAAAGCTCAGTCTGTTCTAGGGAGATACAGCTTCGTTGTCTTGGCAAAGAATGAATATGCCTGCAAAGAATAAATATGCCTCCAAAGAACATTTTATGCTTAGTTGTAGAAAACCCAACAAAAATACCCCCAAAGTAATTATTTCTTCATTATATATATTGATGGGTATTTGCCTGTACATGCTTAGGGCAGAATCTGATTCATTATTTCACTTGCTTAATCATAGTAACCTAGCGATAACTTTAATAAACTACTGCTATTTAGACGCACAGATTGTACTCAGTCATTCCTCTAGAAGGTGATTGGAACAAATACTATAGCTGTATTATGGAAGAATATGGGTAGATTTATGTTTGCTAATAATGTTTAGGTATTATATTCAGCTGAAAACTTTAGTAACAAACATTAAGTCTCACAGCTTGGTGTATCAATTCATTCATCGCCTGCAGCAGTCAAGAAGACGGATTCTCCCTTGTTGTCTGACTTGGCATGAGTGAGGTTTGGGAGTACCTGCCTGTTCCTGCTGTAGTACAGGGTAAAGGAAATTATTTGACGGATTCCCCATTGTGACGGTTTTCTTGATTTATAGAAAAGTAGATAATCTAGAAAAAATAAAAGATGTAGTTACATATGTGCACACACTGAAGCAAATAAACCGTTAGTTCCCTGAGGCATCAATACCTACATGTAGCACTGATCTCATGGGGTGCTCTCCCTGTCAGGAGACCATTATTGTGCTGATTGTCACATAAGATCTTTCTATAGCAGGAAGAAAAGACACCCATTGATGTCAGAGGTACTTTGATTCAGTAAAGAATAAAGGTGTTAGTTTTTACCTTCAATAAATGACTTTTCAGTTTCATTGTTTCAGTTCAGTTTCAGAAGTTTCATTGTGGCACTAAAATAAATAAAAATAATGTGAGTGGGATTTAGGGATGCAGTTAACTAAACTTGCACTGTTGAGAGTTGTTTTGCCATTTATAGAAAATAGTACATCAGTGCCTCTTTACTAAATCTGTTCTATAGCTGTGGGCAGTAATGTGTGGAGAAATTAATCTCAAAGAGAGAATAATTTCTTGGCACTATTGTTTTCCTTTTTGCGAGATAAGTGGTCAGCTGTGCTTTTATCTAACCTAGTGTCTTCCTCCACTAAGTGCATCACAATTTTTCTGGATACTTTATATAAAGTTCCTGAGTCTGTTGATTTCAGCGTGTGGTTTGTCAGCACATTCCTCTTCCCTGGCTCTCCCAGCACTGCTGAGGCCTCTGGAATGACTCACACTGGTGCTCCCAGAGTGTGTGATGACCAAGCAGTTGAAGTGACATGCAGGTTGTAAATGAATCTTTCTTTTAGAATGGAAGGGGTGATTCAAGGGAGACTGGAGAGGAGTGAAGTCTCAATACTGAGCACAGTTAATCCTCTGACCGTGAAAATGCCCAGCCCCTTGCCTCCTCCTCCCTTGCAATTCTGTCTGTCAAACCCTGGGTCTTCCGAATGCTAATTTAATGCAATTTTTTCACTGCTCTTAGCAGGCTGCTGTATGCTGGCAGGGTGCTACATCTGAGATACTCTCACCCAAGCCACATTCTCTTAAAAACTGGTTGAGATGCTGTGCTGCTGCTACAGGGGCTCTCAAAAAGCTGCACAGTTAGTATGCCATGCATGTGAAGAGGTGTTGAGCAGAGGCTACAGGATTACTGTCTTTAAACAGGGCTGTGGCTTACCCTGTGCTCTTGAATCCTGAACAGTGATCCTTTTACCCATCTTTTCTCCACGCAGCGCCCGTGTGTTTGGCAAAACCAACTCATACTTAGGCTATTACCTCTTAGAATCTTTCATATCTTATTCAAGCTAAACTCTACTTAGGTTTTAATGGATTCTAGATGTTGCAAACTCCTAAATCTACAAAAATAGCCAGACACTGAAACTTTAATGTAAATGTGAAGGCAACATAGATTAAGACTTTCAGACAAGATCTAAAATAACTGTAATTTTCACCTGGTGTGATAGGATGAGTCTCTTTTCACTTTCTGCTACTGTTATGTTAGATGCATGCAGTTGTCAGTTTTGGTTTTATCTTGACTTTTAGTCCTTCAGGACCTAGTGTTTTATTTATTTATCAAGTGTCTAGAACACTTGCTGCTGTATAATAAAATAATAATATCAACTGTGATTTTCATTGTAGGGTTTTGTATATTGTTTGTTGCTTCAGAATGAATAATTAAGTACTAAGCTCTTGTCGTGGTTTAAGCCTCTCTAACCATGCAGCTCGTTCTCTCCCTCACTTTCCCTTTTTTTCTTCCCCCCACTCCCAGAGGGATGGGAAGGAGAATCAAAAAGAATGCAACTCCCACAGGTTGAGATAAGAACAGTTCAGTAACTAAAGTATAACACAAATCACTACTGCTACCACCAATAATAATAATGACAAGAGAAATACAAGGAAAGAATACAATTCTCACCACCTAAAACCAAGCCCGACCACGCAGTGCACCCCCACCCTTCCGGGTCTCTCCTCTCCGTCCTCCATCCTGGGCATGATGTGCTGTGGTATGGAATAACCTCTTTGGTCAGTTTGGGTCAGGTGTCCTGTCTCTCCTTCCTCCCGGCTCCCCTCCTCCCTGGCAGAGCATGAAACTCAGAAAGTCCTTGGCCAGACCAAAACATCACTAATCAGTAACCGAAGCACTGGTTTTATCAGCACTGTTCCCAGGCCCAAAATCAAAAACACAGTGCTGCACCAGCTACAAAGAAGCAGAAAAAATGACTGCTGCTGCTGAACCCATGACAGCTGTGAAAACCTGTTTGAAATGAATTTAAAAAGTTGAGGGATCATGCAGACCACAAGTCCCATCTACCTTGGGTACTTAGAATCATAGAATCATAGAATAGTTAGGGTTGGAAAGGACCTTAAGATCATCTAGTTCCAACCCCCCTGCCAGGGGCAGGGACACCTCCCACTAAACCATCCCACCCAAGGCTATGTCCAATCCAGCCTTGAACACAGCCAGTGACGGAGCATTCATAACTCCCCTGGGCAACCCATTCCAATGCCTCACCACCCTTACAGTAAAGAATTTCTTCCTCATGTCCAATCTAAACTTCCCCTGTTTAAGTTTGAACCCATTACCCCTTGTCCTCTCACTACAGTTCCTCATGATGAGTCCCTCCCCAGTATCCCTATAGGCCCCCTTCAGATACTGGAAGGCTGCTAGGAGGTCTCCACACAGCCTTCTCTTCTCCAGGCTGAACAGCCCCAACTTTTTCTCAGCCTCTCTTCACAGGGGAGGTGCTCCAGTCCACTGATCATCCTCGTGGCCCTCCTCTGGACTTGTTCCAACAGTTCCATGTTTTTTTTATGTTGAGGACACCAGAACTGTACACTTAATACTCCAAGTGAGGTCTCACGAGAGCAGAGTAGAGGGGCAGAATCACCTCCCTCGACCTCAAGCAGGTCACGCTCCTTTTGATGTAGCCCAGGATATGGTTGGCTTTCTGGGCTGTGAGAGCACACTGCCGGCTCATGTTCATTTTTTCATCAACCAACACCCCCAAGTCCTTCTCCGCAGGGCTGCTCTGAATCTCTTCTCTTCCCAACCTGTAGCTGTGCCTGGGATTGCTCCAACCCAGGTGGAGGACCTTGCACTTGGCATGGTTAAACTTCATCAGGTTGGCATCAGTCCACCTCACAAGGGTGTCGAGGTCCCTCTGGATGGCATTCCTTCCCTCCAGCATATCAACTGAACCGCACAGATTGGTGTCATCGGCAAACTTGCTGAGGGCACACTCAATCCCACTGTCCATTTCACTGACAAAGATGTTGAACAAGACTGGTCCCAACACCGATCCCTGAGGGACACCACTCGTTACTGGTCTCCAGCTGGACATTGAGCCATTGAGCACAACTGTTTGTGTGCGGCCATCCAGCCAGTTGTTTATCCACCGAATGGTCCACCTATCAAATTGATGTCTCTCCAACTTAGAGACAAGGATGTCGTGTGGGACAGTATCAAACGCTTTGCACAAGTCCAGGTAGATGACATCAACTGCTCTACCCCTGTCCATCAGTTCCATAGCCCCCTCGTAGAAGGCCACCAGATTGGTCAGGCAGGATTTCCCCTTTGTGAAGCCATGCTGGTTGTCACCAACCACCTTGTTGTTTTTCATGTGCCTCAGCATGCCTTCCAGGAGAATCGGCTCTAAGATTTTGCCAGGCACAGAGGTGAGACTGACTGGTCTGTAGTTCCCCGTCTCATCCATTTTCCCCTCCTTGAAAATGGGGGTCGTATTTCCCTTTTTTCCAGTCATTGGGAATGTCACCTGTCTGCCATGATTTTTCAAATATGATGGACAGTGGCTTAGCAACTTCATTTGCCAGCTCCTTCAGGACCCATGGATGGATTTCAGCAGGTCCCATGGACTTGTATAAGATGGTCTCGAACCAGATCTTCTCCTACAGTGGGCCTAGGGTCTTCATTCTCACTGTCCCTGCATCTGCCTTCCAAGACTTGGGTGGTATGGTCGGAGCATTTGCCGGTGAAGGCTGAGGCAAAGAAGTCGTTAAGAACCTCAGCCTTCTCCAAATCCAGGGTAGCCAGTTCTCCTGATAGCTTCTGGAGAGGGCCCGCGTTGTCCCTAGTCTGCCTTTTATTTGCAGTGTGCCTATAGAATCCCTTCCTGTTATCCTTAACATCCCTAGCCAAGTTTAATTCTAAGTGGGCCTTAGCTTTCCTAACCTGGTCCCTAGCTTCCTGGACAACATCCCTGTATTCTTCCCAGGGTGCCTGTCCTTGCTTCCACCTTTTATAAGCCTCTTTTTTCCTTCAAATTTTCCTCAGCAGCTCCTCATCCATCCAAGGAAGTCTCCTGGCTCTCCTGCAGCAGTTTCTTCTAGTAGGGATATATCACTCCTGAGCTTTCAGCAGGTGGTCCTTGAATATCAACCAAGAGTCTTGGCCCCCCCTGCCCTCTAGGCTATATCCCATGGAATCTTACTGAGCAGGTTTCTGAAGAGGGCAAATTCTGCTCTCTCGAAGTCCAGGGCAGTGAGCTTGATGCATGCTCTTCTCACTGTCCTGAGGATCTGGAATTCTACCATCGCATGATCGCTGTAATCAAGGCTGCCCTGGAGCATCACATTTCCAACCAGCCCTTCCCTGTTGGTACTTACGTGAATGCTTTTTAAAATACTTTTAAACACTTAACTGAATTCCTGTTTTTCATGTTTTTCTAATTTATTGGATGCAAAATATTGGGAATTTGGTATTGTTCAACTGCTGTGAAATCAAACTAACTCTAAGCAGTATTTCAAACAGCTACTGAAAGTGACTCAAATCCAAAATCAGAACTTGGAATTCAGAAGGAAATGCTCGTAACAAACTTCCCCATAGTAACTTGCATGATTTTTTTGCGTGTCTGTGCTATTAATGTGAATTTGTCTCCTGTAGATTTTGTTTAGCGTTAAGAGTTCTTTCAGAAGTGCCACCATTCTGTAATTATTACCTGCCTCTAGAAAATGGGCTTCCCCTGTCAGTGGAAAACTTCAGTGTTTATGTCACAGTGTATGCAGATCTACATCTGGATGTTGGAAATGTAGCATGCCAACTCACTGTTTTAACCAATGGCACAAGACTCATAGAATCCAGGCATCGTTTTGGTACTCTGCTAAGTTACTGATTTCCTTTTGAGCTGAGAGAACCCATGCATATTTCTAAATCTTCCCCCTAAATAGGGGAGTACCAACACTTAAATACTTTCCTAGCAGCGTAAAGTGTTTGCTGCAATCCCCGTAACATTGCAGGTTGAGGTTGGTAGGCAAGTGAATGATTTCACAAAAACATTTGAAGTGAAGCTTTGTATCTAATAATTATATTTAAAAGATTACCAGCTACTCAATAATTATATTGGAAAGATTACCAACTGCTTAATTAAGACCAGCATTTCAAACTTGGCTCCAGAATAAAATCACCTTTTTTTCAGGTTTGAACTTGCTCTGTTTGGGAATGGGAAGAAGGAAGGAAGAAACATTTGCAAAGAGCAGTTAGTTTTACTGGTACCTGTGTAATCAGTTGTCTGCCTGTAAAATTGCTTTAGAATATACAGCCCTGTCATTTGTTTATGCTAGTACTAGGCAAGAAATGAATGGAGGAATGGTTTTGTTGTTGATTTTTTTTTAAGAGGTTCAATGTTTTATTTTTACTAGATTTTCCTTTATGAATTTATAAATATGACAGTCTGCTTGCTGAAGCTAGTGAAGAGTTAGTGTGTAGAAAATGGGTAAATAAAACATTGACATTAGTGATGTGAATGCACAGTTCAAAGTTGCAATTTGCACTGTGCAGGTCTTTGCTCTGCTGCAGTAAGCATGATGGGGCAGACAGTAGTCCTGCCGTATGTGCCAGCTTCCTCTGTGCCTCTTGCCATTAAGCCCAATCACCAGTCTGCTTGTCTGGCCTTCAGCAGTGCACTGACCTGAAAAACAATGCTTAGGATTATGTTTTAGGTTTTCAGGCTTTATTCTAACATTCCTAATTCGTATTGATTGTTATTTTTTATTTGTAGATAACATCAGCTTTTGATATTGTACTGAAAATAGAGACCAAGTTTCAGGTCTTAAAATATTCTGGGAAACGAGTGTAGATCTTGCTTCCGGTATTCAGTCTTTAGCAACAATTGAAAGGAAGAGCCACTTCGGTGCGTGATTGTACTCCTGGGTGCTGCTGAATAGACAAATCATGCTTGCTTAATTAAGAAGTGATAAAATCACTTTTCAGTAAAAGAGCAGAACATTACTGTAATCTAGAATGAAATCTGCTTAAAGGAAAGAAAAATCCTCCGGCTTTGCAGTTTTGAACCTGGTGCTGTGGTGACTATGGCAAATATCTTGTTTAACAGTGTTTTTTGCTTCTGTATATTAAAAAATGTTTAGTTATTAGTTTATTGTCAATAAATGTCACACCTTTTGCTCTTGAGCAGTTTCAGGTGAACAGGATTTTATTGTTTTTACATGTAACAAAAAAGTTAGTAATTGCTGTAACTGCAACTCCCATTAAAGGCAAGGGGAATTGTCTGTGAATATCCAAGGGTAGAATTTTGCTTTAAGCTATTATTCTTATTTCAATAAAGTTACAGGTTTTTAACTTTAATTCATACTAATTAAAACAAGAGTAGTAGAAAATACTCATAGTAGAAAAAACTAAATATTGAATGTGTGAAATATAAAATACTACTAAGTGTTACAGAATCTTTCAAGAGGTTGGTAATACAGTTTAGTATTTTGGAACATCTTTTTTTCTTAAATTCTTTCCAATGAGAAAACTTTCTAAACAAGGTTTGTAAACTTCTAATAAAAATTAGTATTTTCTAACATTTGGAATTGCACCTTAAATTATGTAGAACATAAATGACCATTAAAAACAAAGTGGGAAGATGTATTTAAAAATAATCGTAGAATCATGTCACCATATGAAACATGCAATGGGAAAAGTCATACAATAGTGCAGCCTTGTGATGTGACAATCATTAATGGAAAATATGCACATTCATTTAGGGTATATAAGGAAATACTAAAGAAGATCTAAACTTCTGAATCAGTTACCACAGTGTGACTCGTTTCTATTCTCCTGTTGAAGGCTTAGGGCTTTTTCTTATCAGTTATTGCTCTGATACTTTTCCCAAAATAATATACTTTGTCCTGTTAATGTCTTGATAATCCATCAAAAAGTACATAATTCATCAAAATCCAATCATTGGAAGCACGATACGCAGTCAGTGCTTTAAACAACATCAGGATGCAGCAAATACTGATCTGAGGCAGAAACAGCAAACAACCTTAGGCCAATAAGTATATCTGGGGGGAGGGGGGGAGAGGAGTTGGAATTCTTATGGTAAATCTTGCTGGTTAAAATGTCCTTACGAGAAGTAACCAGATTCTTTCATGTAATGTTTTGGAAGTTGCGAGATATGCTGCATTTCCCTCAAGCCCCAATAACTGCCTCAGACAGGTACTTCTCTGGCTGAAAAGAGAGTTCTTGATGTTTTCTATATAGATGCTATTAACAAGTGAATAACCTATTCAATGCCTCTTTTATTTTGCTTTTCTGTAGATAAAACATGGATGCACACTCCTGAAGCCTTATCAAAGCATTATATTCCCTATAATGCAAAGGTAAGAAAATATGAAGTTGTTTGTACTCTTACCTTACAACCACAGTGTGTTCTATCTTGCTTTTCATTTCAGAACTGCAAAGACATGTATTAGCTAAATGAAATAGCAAAGAAAATCTTAGTAGATGTCTGTTTTGCAGATTAAAAATTCCTGTTTCTTAAATAGTGACCAATTGATTCTTTTTCTGAGTTATTTGGTGTTTTTCTAAAAAGCAGACCAGTGTTCCTTTTCTGCTTGACGCTCTGTTTTCTTTTAATGGATTGCTAAGTGGATGGAAATTTTGAGTGCAAAGGAATTTAACATCAGGTTGCATGCTTACAGTAGTAGAAAAATTGATAGCACAAGCTTCTTTTGAACAACAGCAAAGGCAATGAGTAATGATCCTATCTGTTGGATGTATTGAAATGTTAAATACTCTGGAAATATGGTAGAATAATAATGGAATTTTTGCACAGTAAAAAGAAAAGACTGACTTATGATTTCTTATTCCAGTTAAAATGTAATTACACATTATTTCGATTAATGTAATGGCATCTGTTCACAGGAAATACATCTTCCAAAAGAATAACTTAGAAAATGGTTTGCTAACAGGAGGAGGAAATATATAGGAATCAGAATAATTCAGCGTAAACTGAGTAATTGGGTATTATTTGCCTAAACTAGGAGGATAATTCAATAAGATTCCACTATGGTCTGTTCTGGGTAAAGTTCTCATATGATTGGAATTTCTTAACATAAAAATAAAACTTGTTTCACAGGCTGGGACTCAGTTTCCTATACTGGTATTCCCTGCTGTTGTGTTTGCAGTGTTCTGTTTTAAGAGGAAGCTGAAGCTATGAATTATTAATGTACTGAAAAATGTCCTTTTGTCTGTGGTCTTTACTTCTAGAGAAAAAAGAAACCTCCCTCACCTTTTGTGCCTCATTGTCTTTGTATCTTGTGAATATGTGTCAGTACAGCTATGCAGAAAAAAAAATAGAATAAAGAGAATGGTGATAGGCTGGTGATGACTGTAGAAATAGCAGCATCAGCTGCTTCTGGAGTAAAAGAAAAGGGATGGGGAATTCCTGTCTGTCCTAGTTTTAGCTGGGATAGGATTAATTTTCTTCCTAGTAGCTGGTACAGTAGAATGGTTTGGATTTAGTATGAGAATAACACTGATAACACTGATGTTTTAGTTGTAGCCTAGCAGCACTTACTATAAATCAAGGACTTTTCAGTCTCTCATGCTCTGCCAGTGAGGAGGGGTACAGGAAGCCAAGAGGAAGCAGGAACAGGGCACCTGACGCAAACTAGCCAAAGGGTATTCTATACCATAGAATGCCATGCTCTGTACGGAAACAAGGGAGAGCTGCTGATCTCTGCTTGAAGCTGGGCTGGGAATCAGTCAATACGTGGTGAGCAATTGTATTGTGTACTGGGTTTCTTGAGTTTTATTCCTCTCTCTTTTTACCCTATTGTCGTGGTTTAAGCCGCCATAACTCACGCAGTTGCTCTCTCACTCACTCCCCCCTCTTTCTTCCCCCCTGCTCCTGGGTGGGTGGGGAGGAGAATCGAAAGAATGCAACTCCCACAGGTTGAGATAAGAACAGTTTAGTAACTAAAGTATAACACAAGACCACTACTGCTACCACCAATAATCATAAAAGAGAAAACACAAGGAAAGAATACAATCGCTCACCACCTATACCCAGCCTGACCAAGCAGTGCACCCCCACCCTTCCCGGTCTCTGCCCTCTGTTTTTACATCCTGGGCGTGACATGCTGTGGCATGGAATACCTCTTTGATCAGTTTGGGTCAGGTGTCCTGTTTCTCCTTCCTCCTGGCTTCCCCTCCTCCCTGGCAGAGCATGAGACTCAGAAAGTCCTTGTCAGGCCAAAACATTCTAAGCCATAACTATAAACATCGGTGTTATCAGCGCTGTTCCCAGACCGAAAGTTTAAGGCACAGCGCTGCACCAGCTACTACGAAGGAGAAAAATGACTGCTGCTGCTGAACCCAGGACACCTATTATTGTTGTTATTATATTTACTTTATTCCAATTATTAAATTGTTCTTATCTCAACCCGTAAGTCTTACCTTTTTTTCTGATAATCTTCTGCATCCCATCAGGGGCTTGGGGAGGGTGAATGAGTGTCTGCATGGTACTTTTTTGCCAGCTGTGCTTAAATTATGACACTGTCCAAAGAAAGTCTGTTCTCAGCCTAACAGAAAGACTCCAAACAAGTCTTTCCTTTTATTTAGGCTAATATATGCCCAAGTGTCATTCCAGTTCTGCTCTTGTTCAGTGTGGTTTCTGACCTTACAGGGTCTCCTCAACTTCCTGTCTAGATACTAGCAGGAAGCTGCAGTGATGTCCTTGCTTATTGCAGGAGGTTGAACTAGATGACCTTTGAAGGTCCCTTCCAACTCAAACTGTTTTATGATTCTGTGGTAGTGTACTACAGCAGATCCTGAAAAACAAACAAAAAAAAAAAAACCCAAAAAAAACCCCACAACAAAAACCCAACCAATTTTAAAAATTTGAATCAGCAGGAAATTATTATTTAGAACTGTCAGCTATTTGATTCATTATTCCAGGGCAAGCAAACAATTGCTCTGCTCTGGAGTGTAAAGGATATGGGATTTTCACATTGCTTTTTTTTTTATTGAGACCCGGCATAAATTTGCACAGCTTTTATAAGATTAGCTGGCATATGCAGGCATAACAACATTTTTAAATCTATCACCTCAATTCTCAAGTACCATTTCATCAAGTTTTGCGTTATTTTTAAGAGGGAAGCATGTTATCTATTAGTACCTCATTTGGGTTTTGTAACATTTTGATTTTTAACTAACATATCTCATTGATTTCCTATCTTGTAACTACATTGTGAAATAATGATTAAAATTTCAACACTCATAAAGCAAGCACTGGAAAGGACTCATTGATTATTTTTTGTTTGTTTGTTTGTTTCCCCCAAATCTTAATGTTGTTCCACTTCCAATTCTGTATCATTCTGTTCATATAACTTTTGTATTTGCTTGGAGGAAAGGACAACACTTTATCAGATTTATTTCATAAGGTGTTCACTTGAGTGAGCAATGGCATGTTCAGAAAATAAAACCAGCTTAATGGAAAGCAATACCAGAGATGTTCTTTCTCCATGGGCAAGTGAGCTGTATTCTGCTACATGGTATTTTGAATGCAAACTATCATTGATGAAAGATAGTGTTTTATCTCTAAGACACAAAATTTTTTTTTTGACACTGATCTTCTGAGATGATCAGAAAAAGGAGAGCTTACTAAGTGGAAAAGATGGGATTTTGTTTGTTTACTTGATTCCTAAGACATCTTAAAGAACTAAAGAAAGCTTGTTGATAAAATGGAGTTGATGAGTTGACTTACTAAAAAAATCCTTGCAAACTTAACTGGAAATTAAAAGAACCCTGAGCTATAGACTACTGGCCTTTTTTTCTTCAAATTTGAGAGGACTTTTTAATAGAGAATTAGTAATGTCTTGTTATCTCCTAGGACATACACCCTCACAATGATTTATGGCTATAAATTGTCTTTGTAAAAAAACATTATCAAGGTTGTTTTTTCTGGAAGTAGAATCCAGGAGCCACAAGTCTCATAAGGGTGTCCTTAAATATAACAGCATCTCGATTCTCTCTTGCCTTTCCACCGTGCCCAGTTTTCATGGTGCTTTTGAAATTTTCTGGGTTTTGGCATGGCTTAAGTTTGCTGTATGGCTTGAGTTGGTGGGGTTCTGGGCTTTGTTTTTTTCTGGCTTTTGTTTTTGGTCTTGCTGAAGGCACTGATGATAAGACTACACACATTTCCATGTGCTCTGTAGGTGGAATCTGGGCCTAGTGAATTCAGAACTTTGCCATCAGTACGTTATCCTTTATTTTTTGCGACTATATCACTTCAAATAGGGCCACTAAAGTGATCAGAGGGCTGGAACACCTCTCCTATGAGGAAAGGCTGAGAGACTTGGGATTGTTAAGCCTGGAGAAGAGAAGGCTCCAGGGAGGCCTTATTAAGGCCCTATTGTGTTCTTAAAAGGGGCTTATAGGAAGATGAGGAGACATTTTATCAGGAACTGTTGCGATAGGATGAGGGGTTATGCTTTTGAAGTAAAAGTGGAGATTCAGACTGGATATGAGGAAAAAATTCCTTACAATGAGGGTGTTCTGATACTGACACAGGTTGCCCAGATTGGTGGTGGATGCACTATCCCTGGAGACATTCAAGGCCAGGCTGGATGTGGTTCTGGGCAACCTGATCTAGTCAAAGATGTCTCTCCTTCTTGCAGGGTGTTGAGCTAGATGACCATTGAAGGTCCCTTCTAACCCAAACTGTCGTATGATTCTATGATTTGATAAAATTAAAGCATCAGGGTAGCTTTTTTTTTTTTCCCTTCAAAAAGATGATTTAGAATTTTGATACTGTAATTGTCAAACATGGGGTACGTTTGCAGTACACATAGCAACAAGGATCACCTGCTGCAAGCTCAGGAGCGATACATCCCAACTAGAAGGAAATGCTGCAGGAGGGCCAGGAGACCTCCTTGCATGAATAAGGAGCTGTTGAGGAAAATTCGAAGGAAAAAAGAGGCTTATAAATGGTGGTAGCAAGGACAGGAGGCCTGGGAAGAATACAGGGATGTTGTCCGGGAAGCTAGGGACCAGGTTAGGAAAGCTAAGGCCCACTTAGAATTAAACTTGGCTAGGGATGTTAAGGATAACAGAAAGGGATTCTGTAGGTACATTACAAATAAAAGACAGACTAGGGACAATGTGGGCCCTCTCTGGAAGCTATAGAGAGAACTGGCTACCCTGGATTTGGAGAAGGCTGAGGTTCTTAACGACTTCTTTGCCTCAGTCTTCACTAGCAAATGCTCTGACCACACCACCCACGTCTTGGAAGGCAGACGCAGGGACAGTGAGAATGAAGACCCTAGGCCCACTGTAGGAGAAGATCTGGTTCGAGACCATCGTAAGAACCTGAACGTACGCAAGTCCATGGGACCTGATGAAATCCATCCACAGGTCCTGAAGGAGCTGGCAAATGAAGTTGCTAAGCCACTGCCCATCATATTTGAAAAATCATGGCAGACAGGTGATGTTCCCAATGACTGGAAAAAGGGAAATATAACCTCCATTTTTAAGAAGGGGAAAATGGATGAGCCGGGGAACTATGGAGCAGTCAGCCTCACCTCTGTGCCTGGCAAAATCTTGGAGTGGATTCTCCTGGAAGGCATGCTGAGGCACATGAAAAACAACAAGGTGTGTGGTGACAGCCAGCATGGCTTCACAAAGGGGAAATCCTGCCTGACTAATCTGGCGGCCTTCTACGATGGGGCTACGGAACTGATGGACAGGGGTAGAGCAGTTGATGTCATCTACCTGGACTTGTGCAAAGCGTTCGATACTGTCCCACACGACATCCTTGTCTCTAAGTTGGAGAGACATCAATTTGATAGGTGGACCACTCAGTGGATAAACAACTGGCTGGATGGCCGCACACAAAGAGTTGTGGTCAATGGCTCAATGTCCAGCTGGAGACCAGTAACGAGTGGTGTCCCTCAGGGATCGGTGTTGGGACCAGTCTTGTTCAACATCTTTGTCAGTGACATGGACAGTGGGATTGAGTGCGCCTTCAGCAAGTTTGCCAATGACACCAAACTGTGTGGTTCGGTTGATATGCTGTAGGGAAGGAATACCATCCAGAGGGACCTTGATAAGCTTGTGAGGTGGGCTGATGCCAACCTGAAGAAGTTTAACCATGCCAAGTGCAAGGTCCTCCACCTGGGTTGGAGCAATCCCAGGCACAGCTAGAGGTTGGGAAGAGAAGAGATTCAGAGCAGCCCTGTAGAGAAGGACTTGGGGTGTTGGTCAATGAGAAAATGAACATGAGCTGGCAGTGTGCACTTGCAGCCCAGAAAGCCAACCATATCCTGGGCTGCATCAAAAGGAGCATGACCAGCAGGTCAAAGGAGGTGATCCTGCCCCTCTACTCTGCTCTCGTGCGACCTCACTTGGAGTATTGTGTGCAGTTCTGGTGTCCTCAACATAAAAAGGACATGGAACTGTTGGAACAAGTCCAGAGGAGGGCCACGAGGATGATCAGGGAACTGGAGCACCTCCCATATGAAGATAGGCTGAGAAAGTTGGGGCTGTTCATCCTGGAGAAGAGAAGGCTGTGTGGAGACCTCCTAGCAGCCTTCCAGTACCTGAAGGGGGCCTATAGGGATGCTGGGGAGGGACTCTTCATTAGGGACTGTAGGGAGAGGACAGGGGCTAATGGGTTCAAACTTAAACAGGGGAAGTTTTGATTGGATATGAGGAAGAAATTCTTTACTGTAAGGGTGGTGAGGCACTGGAATGGGATGCCCAGGGAAGTTGTGAATGCTCCATCCTTGGCAGTGTTCAGGGCCAGTTTGGACAGAGCCTTGAGTGGCATGTTTTATTGGGTAGTGTCCCTACCCCTGGCAGGGGGGTTGGAACTAAGTGATCTTAAGGTCCTTTCCAACCCTAAGTATTCTATGATTCTATGTTACCAGGATATAAAATACTAAGTGAACCCCAAATTTCTGTTTTGTGTCAGCTTTTTTCTGTCATGTTCCTAAGAATTGATGTTTGTGTAATTTTCCATGCTATAGGGGGGAAAAGTGTTCTCTTTTTCCCCTTATGTGAATTTTCTTTGATATTTGGCCCGTTTCCTTTCTCCAAAACAGAAGTGATCAAAGTTTGACTTTATAATGGCTGAAACCTTAAGGATAGGCTTATTCTTGTCCCTGTGTAACTGATAACTACCCTGAGGGGTGCCTTTCTGATGATAAAAAGTTACCACTGCCCAAAAGAGCAATTTTTTCTGTGTCTCTTTGTAGTAAATGATGTTTGGCTATTTTTGTTTGTTTGTTTATATCAAATTTCCACATGCACATCTTTCCATTTTGCCCATTCAAGATTCTGTTTTGCAAGCCTGGTGTTTATGTTGGCTACTAGTGTACTGTGGAGTCTGTAGCTTTGACCTTGGCTTAGGCCAAAGAGCAGCTGTTTTACATAATAACATGGTGGTATGTTAAACTCTTGGGAGTTTATTTTGCAAGGAGATGTGATGGCTTCCCAGTGCTGAGACAGCTACTGCCTTAATGTTTACTTTAGACTTCTTTTAAAGGTTTAAATATTGTCAAATACATTTTTGTGATTCTTGATCAAGTTTAAATTTGAAACTTTGAAGATAAATGAGCAAAGCTTTCCCGCGAAATGACTGTTAAAATTCTCTTTGTATTGCTGTGGGGTTTGGTGACAATTAATTGTGAATTGTTGTACAGTTTCATGGATGATCTTTCGTGTCAATTTTTCAGTATGTATCTTGGTCCTCTATTGCAGCTGTTGGAAAGTCAGAAAAAAAAGGCATTAGTAATAAATAATCTGCAAAAAGACCTTGCTCGGCAGTACCTTATATTATTAATCTTTACTGTAGTACAATAAACAGAGTTTAGTTAGATTTTCAACTTTATGTAATTTCTTATACCTTAGACTTACTTATCATTGAGGAATGGCAGATAATACTTTCATGGAGCAGGCATTTTGGACAAGAATTTTAAGTCAGAAATACGATGCTGCTTCTAATGGACACAACTGCTGTAGCAGGGCTCTAGGCGCAATTATGTCTTGAATATCTGCATATCACAGTCATTAGTGTATGGTATTATCAAAGCCACGTTTTCATGGCATAAACAGCACTTCTACTACAAATTTTTGTTACTATAGCTATACTAGCATTTTCTCTTTTTCTGTCTAGTCAGATAACTACAGAATGATCATGGGTTTGCATCAGTACAAATAATTAAAGCATATCAAAGGGAGAAGTGTATATAGATTTTTCAGGTAAATGACACTTGGCACGCTATTAAAAAGTATACTTATATTTATGTGGTGAAGTTAGATATAGCAAAATAGACCAAACAGAGCATGAAAATGTTGAAAATCAAACTAATGAAATAGAAGAGAGTATTGTAAGAAATAATTCATTTTTTTACATTTAATTTATTATAATTAGAATTACTAACTTAATTGGACTTAACTTTTACTGGAGTATCAAAATGTCTTGGATGTAGTCATAGTTAATTTACTGTTTTAAGCCCAAGAAAAATGAGTATTTTGAAAATATCCGAATGAAGTATGAAAGCAGAAAATTAAAATTTTTCAAGAAAACGCTAATCTGAACTTCTTAGTTACTTCTGATACATAGCATTCATAAAACTTGGTACTCGTGATACCAAAGATGAATAATAAGGTAAATAAAGCATAAAATATTTAGAATCTACAAACAGTGCTGTCAGCAGACTTCTCTGCTTCAGAAAAATGGACCTACCTATTACATCTTGCTTACAGGATTACATACTTAAAATGCAAGATGGGTAAGAGAAGATAGCATTCTATCTACAAATACCCTACTGAACAAATGACTGTGCAGGATTGTTCCTAAACTTTCAACAGCATCAATCATCCTCTAAGTAGCTGAAAGAGGGGAGCTGCATTTTAACTGTTCAGCGTCAGGTAGTTTCAGTTTTTGTCATTTGTGTCTGTGAAAATTGATCAATGTTTCTGTTTCCTGAAAATCTGAACATTTACTAGTTCCTCAGAAAGCTCTTTGGAGTATTGTGTTTTTGGAAAGCTGTCAGTCTGTTTTGCCTGATGTTGCATAGCTTGTTTGTAAAGGGGCAAGAATTAGGTATGCACCTCCTGAATGAATCTTGGTCCAGCTTTTTGAACACAAATCCACCTCTCACTTTGTCAGTAGTGTATCGCTATACAGTAATGGAAGTTGAGTTGTATTTGCAGGCAGTTGTTTATCTCATCTGCATATCAATGCATACACAAGTTCAAAGACTCTATGAATGCATGTTGCGTATGCTTGAATAGCCCACATGGGCCCCTACCTGTCAGGATATCGAGATTGTTTTGCGAGAATTAGTGGGCATGTGGATCATGGTTTCTGTGTACTTCTGCACCCATAGTTTTGTCTTTCATGTCCATTTACTGTTGCTTACCTGAAAGCTTTGAAAACGTCACTTCTTTAAAATTGGAGTGCTGGTATCTTTTATGGCTGAACACTGGCTGAGAAGTTCAAAAAGCTGTGCAGAGTAGCAATTTTCTTTTTCCAGGTGTCTATAGCCCTCTGTCAGTTATGTGTAAAGTACACAGATACAGGACTTCTGGAATTCATGTGACTTCTAGATTATGAAGCCAATGACTTAAATATATATGGGAAGCTTCTTCCTGGGTCAAGGCTTTTTGTAGCCTTTTACTCTAAGGTTTGATCACCTATGTGTTAAGTTTTGATCTCCTTTTGGTTAAGTTTGGAAATCTGCAGCAGGGAATTCCATCGTACTGGTTTATCTGGCATGGTCTGCAGTTCGGAAGACTTGTGTTATTGGCATGATTAACAGAGTACAGTGGTTTGCAGCATCGTACCTGAGACCCATCTGTGCCAGGTACATTCCTTAAATTTTTTTTTTTTTTGCATAAACTGTTATTCTTTCCAGTGGTCTTGGAGTAGAAGAGCTGTTTGTTGGAATGTAGGAGAGCCATATGTTAAAGTGTTAATCCAACAAGTTCTGAAAGTACATTTATATATATATGTGATATACAGAAAAGACAAGTAGAAGCAGTAGTAATAGCAACTTGCTTGAAACAACAGTTCTTGATAATATGGCATTTAGTATTGAACACAGTATCTAAAGCATATTTCTAAGTTACTGTGTTAACTGAAAGTTTTAAACTGAGTTTTAAACAGACACATCACTGCCCCAATATCTGTCTCAAAAGAGCCTCAAAATTATTAGAAGCTTTATAAACAACTTTTATAATGTTAATTTTTTTATACTTCAGAAAAAGAATAAATTAGTATTTGAATATAAATCTTAATTTTACTGTGAAAGTTACTCAGAATCATGAGTTCCTCAGCACCGGTGTCGTGGTTTAAGCCTCTGTAACCCACGCAGTCACTCTTTCACTACCCCCTCTTTTTCCTCCCCACTCCGAGGGGAGAGGGACGGAAATAGGGGAGAAGAATCTAATAGCCCATTGTACCATTTGATTTTCCCAGAGGCTGGCACATGGTAGGGGATGTGATATACCCATTCAATGCCATGCTTTTTGGCCCAAGTGTCTATAAGGTTGTTCCAAAAATGAGTCCCATTGTCTGACTCAATTCTCTCTGAGGTGCCGTGTCACCACAAAATCTGTTTCTCAAGGCCCAGGATAGCGTTCCAGGCAGTGGTGTGGGGCACAAAGTATGTTTCCAGCCATCCGGTGGTTGCTTCCACCATGGTAAGCACATGGCGCTTGCCTTGGCAGGTTGGTGGGAGCGTGATATAATCAATCTGCCAGGCCTCCCCATATTTGTACTTCAGCCATCGTCCTCCATACCAAACAGGCTTTAACTGTTTAGCTTGCTTAATTGCAGCACGTGTTTCACAGTCATGAATAACCTGGGCAATAGTGACCATTGTTAAGTCCCCCCTCGATCACGAGCCCATCTATATGTTGCATCTCTGCCCTGATGGCCTCAAGTGTCATGGGCCCACCAGGCCAAAAATAATTCACCCACATGTTGCCAATCTAAATCCATCGGAGCTGCTTCAATCTTAGCAGCTTTATCCACTTGTTGGTTGTTCTGGTGTTCCTCAGTGCCCCGACTCTTGGGTACATGAGCATCTACATGGTGTACCTTCACCGCTAGGTTTTGCACCCGGGCAGCGGTATCTTGCCGCAGTGCAGCAGCCCAGATGGGTTTACCTCTGCGTTGCTAGTTGCCCTACTTCCATTGCTGCAACCAGCCCCATAAGGCATTTGCCACCATCCATGAGTCAGTACAGAGGTAAAGTACTGGCCACGTCTCTCGTTCAGCAATGTCCAAGGCCAGCTGGATGGCTTTCACCTAGGCACACTGACTCGATTCACCCTCTCCTTCAGCAGTTTCTGCAACTTGTCATCGAGGACTCCATACAGCTGCCTTCCATCCCTGATGCTTTCCCACAATACGGCAGGACCCATCAGTAAACAAGGCATACTGCTTTTCACTTTCTGACAGTTCATTATATGGTGGGAACTCTTCAGCACGCATCACCTCCTCCTCCTCTGGTGACATTCCAAAATCTTTGCCCTCTGCCCAGACCGTGATGACTTCTAGAATTCCTGGACGACTGGGATTTCCTGTTAGAGCTCGTGGTGTAATTAGTGCAGCCCACTTACTTCATGTAGCATCGGTTGCATGATGTGTAGAGGAGACCCTGCCTTTGAACATCTAGCCCAGCACGGGCAACCGGGGTGCTAGGATGAGGTGTGCTTCAGTGCCTGTCACTTCCGAAGCAGCTTGTACCTCTTCATAGGCTGCCAGTATCTCTTTTTCAGTTGAGGTATAGCTGGCCTCAGAGCCTCGGTATCCCTGACTCCAGAAGCGGAGGTATCGACCTTGAGTCCACCCGGAAGCTTTCTGCCAGAGGCTCCAAGTAGGACCATTCTCCCTGGCTGCAGTGTGGAGTACATTTTAACATCTGGTCTGGTCTGGACTGGTCCAAGGGCTACTGCATGAGCTGTCTCTCGTTTAATTTTCTTAAAGGGTTGTTGTTGCTGAGGGCCCCATTTAAAATCCTTCTTCTGGGTTAAATGATAGAGAGGGCTTACAATCAAAGTGTAATTCGGGATGTGCATCCTCCAGAACACCACAGCACCCAAGAAAGCTTGTGTTTCTTTCCTATTAGTTGGTGGAGACATTGGTATTATCTTGTTGATCACATCTGTGGGGATCTGGAGACGTCCATCTTGCCGTTTTATTCCCCAAAATTGAATTTGCTGTGCAAGTATCTTGACCTTACTCCGTTTTATGGCAAAACCAGCTTTCAGCAGGATTTGGATTATTTTCCTCCCTTTCTCAAAGACTTCTTCCATTATATCACCCCACACAATAATGTTTTCAATGTATTGCAGGTGTTCTGGGGCTTGCCCCTGTTCCAGTGCAGTCTGGATCAGCCCATGGCAGATGGTAGGGCTGTGTTTCCACCCCAGGGGCAGTTGGGGCCAAGTGCACTGGGCACCCCTCCAAGTAAAAGCGAACTGTGGCCTGCCCTCTGCTGCCAAAGGAATTGAGAAAAATGCACTGGCAATATCAATTGTGGCATCCCACTTGGCTGCCTTTGACTCCAGTTCATACTGAAGTTCTAGCATGTCCGGTACGGCAGCACTCAAGGATGGTGTAAGTTCATTCAGGCCATGATAGTCTACTGTTAGTCTCCACTCTGCTTTAGAGTTTCGCACTGGCCATGTGGGGCCATTAAAGGGTGAGCGGGTCCTACTGATCACTCCTTGACTCTCCAATTTACGGATCAGCTTATGGATGGGAATCAGGGAGCCTCGGTGCGATATTGCCGCCGGTGCACTGTTGTGGTTGTGATTGGCACTTGTTGTTCTTTGACCTTCAGCAACCCCACAACAGAAGGATCCTCTGAGAGACCAGGCAAGGTGGACAGCTGCTCAATTTCCTCTGTCTCCAAAGCAGCAATACCAAAAGCCCATCGGTACCCTTTTGGGTCTTTGAAGTACCCACTCCTGAGGTAGTCTATGCCAAGGATGCATGGAGCCTTTGGACCAGTCACAATGGGGTGTTTTTGCCATTCCCTCCCAGTCAGGCTGATTTCAGCCTCCAGTACAGTCAACTCTTGGGATCCTCCTGTCACTCCAGAAATGTAAGTGGGTTCCACCCCTCGACAGCTTGATGGCATCAGGGTACACTGTGCACCGGTATCTACTAGAGCCTTATACTTCTGTGGGACTGATGTGCCAGGCCATTTGATCCACACAGTCCAGTAAATCTGATTGTCCCCTACCTCCACCTGGCTGGAGGCGGGGCCCCTCTAATAGTCATCACATTGGTCACTCACATCTTGTTGACAGGAATTATTCCTTGTCACAGGAGCTGAAGTAAACTCAGCTCTTCCACTCCATCTGGGAAGTAAGCACCAATTGTTTCATAGGCAGTGAGTGATACGAATGTCCATTTGAGACAACTGAACAAAACTCAGAGGTTAGTCCAAACAGAATTAACAAAACGAAAAACAAAAAAGCGGCAAAGAATAAGGATGCAAGCTTCTAAGACCTTAAGATCAGGAAAGATTTTCTCAACTCTCCACATCCCTTTCTGTTCCTTCTCCTTTGCTGGTATTTATTCCCACTTCTCCTTAAGTTTGCTTGAAACTAACAACTAGCCTCATTAGCATGCCCTCCGGGGATTCTTTTTGCACTATTTCCATGTGAGCTGTCAGCTGTGAGAATGTGAGGTTTCTTTAAGCAGGCTTTTTAGCCTCCGGACTGTCAAGTGTCAAGCGGGTTGGATGCTGGACGCTGGAAGTAATAGGCTGCAGAGTTCAAACATCTGTGGATTATTGTACTCATGGACTAGGTGGCCAGCAGTGATTTATAGACTAGTCTTGTTTTTAATTAGAACCAGGACTGCAGATGAATTAAGTCCTTCTCATCTCCTATTTTTAATTTTGGAAAAAGCTAGGTGTTTCTTTTGCTCAGCCTTTGCTATTTTTATGGAGCTACTGCCACCACCTTACATCTACTGTTCACCAGAAATAATCAGGAAATTTCTAAAATAAACTAGGAAAAAACCAAAACAAAACTGGGTCATAGAAAATAAGAGAATAGCACAACTTTTGAACAGAAACTTTGAAAAGAACATATAATTTTTCCAACATAAGCGAGACTATACGAATCTGTCCAACAGCTAGGCTGTTCACCATTCAGAAGGGTTTCACATATGCTCCATGATCTCCATTAATGATTCATCTTCAAGAAACCATCAGACAAGTTAGCTGCTGCAGTCTCTGACTTTAATAAAATAATAACATACACTAACCAGTTGTGGTTCCTGAACTGTAATGAATGTTTGTCTCAGAAATACTCAGATTACTCTTATTCTGAAGGTGTAAAGGCAACCTTGGCCTATTTTAAAAAGTATTTTGAACTTAGAACTTGAGAATTTTAGGTGCAATTTGCTGGAGTATTATTTCTGGTTTGGAACATAGCAAAGGAAAATACTTACATGAGCTAATTTGTAAAGCTTTGTTAAAATGTCTTGCATTTTCACTAGAAATGATTATTAGCCACTAAAAGGAAGAGAGTGATGGGTTTCATTGGTCTAAGATTTATTTTTTTTTTCCTACTGTATATTTTTGCATAAGCAATGTTTTCTTTATGCTGAATTCTTTAGGGAAATAAAATCTAGTCAGTTCCTGTAGTTTTGCAAGTTGTTTTTCGATTGTTGCTCTAGTATTACTGAAAGGAGGGAAAATGTGGAAAAAAGGATATACATCAAATCTTAATGATATGTGTGGAACCAAGGATCGCATTTGAAGGAACACATAATTTGAAGCATGTACTAAAAATGTCCCTAAACCATATAATCTACTAGTGCTGTAGCACTTATGTGCTTCTGAAGTGGGAGATAGTCAGGAATCAGAGAGAAGTAACTCAGCATATCACATTAATTAGAGCATTCTGTTAATAAGATTAGGTGGAAGGGAAGTCTTGTCTACTCATGAATATAGGATTATTTCTGAAAAGCTGTTGAAGTCAGAAATGTGTAGGTCTTTCTAAACATCTGTTACATATTCTGAAACACCTCAGAATTAAGAGGCCACGTCCCAACTTGCAGTTTATGAGGCTTTGAGGAACTGAAGCTATTAAAAGCAAACCCATTCTCAAAATGAGAAAACATTCACTGAAATTGCATGTGCTCATTTAATGTTAAAATCATTTTTAAAAGCTTTTAAACTAGGTATAGTTTTTGGGTTTGAGGTTTTGTTTGTTTGGTTTTTTTTCTTAATGGATGTTTGAAAACATCTTACTTTGGTATGTGGGTACATGAATCTTCCTTATGCTCCTTAGAGATGTATTGCGGGGGCTTGCCATCTTCCCCCTCTTGCCTTTCGGTAATCAGACAAGATGGAGGTGGAAAAGCTGAACCTCTTCACATATATTTTATTTTCAAAATGGAAGAGCACTCTGTTAATTTCGTACTAGTTGTAACTTTTTACAACTACTTTACTTGTAGTAAAGTATTTTACAATACTTGTATTAGTATTTGCTGTTAGAGTGATCTGTACAAGGAAGAATGGGTGAGATGTTTTATACTGACTTTTATGAATAACACTCAGGCATACTAACTGAAATTATGCTTTGTATTTCCAAGAGGCTACTGTAATTTGTCGAATTCATTAGGTCATACATTCTTTGAAGCTAAGGGTGAACTTTCCGATGTTTGTAGAGCCTGTAGAATAATGAGACAGAGGCTCTAGGTGCTGCCCTGAAGCAGTCAATCACAGGTCAAAGTTCAGAATAAGTGACCAACGGAAGACCTTGGACTTGATTCTCATGAGCTTTTTTCTCACTTGGATTAATTAAATAATAATGCAGACAAGAAATGGGTGAATTGTTATCCTCAAAGATACTGAGGTAATACTGGAGATTTTCTGCATATCTGCGCCAAATCTGTTTTCAAATCAGATCCCAAATTTTGAATTCTACTTCAGTGCCTTGAGCTCAAGACTAAACATGCTCTCAGTACATGCTCTCTTAGTAAAAAGTATTATGTTTCTATTTAGAGAAGACTCTCAATCCTTACATGAAGGATTTTAAAATATGCTGTTTTCTTACTTTATGTTCACCTAACAATGCAAGTATCACTATAATGATCTGGACTAAATTAATTTTACTACTTTAGCACCAGAATATAGGTCTTTTATTGAAAAACAGTATTTTTTTATAAAGTAAGAAGAGACAGCCAACATTAGTGTTGGATTAATTGCCATTGGAAGATAATTTATGAATTACTTTCCAACACAGTTATGTTCTCTTAGAACAGTTCATCTGAGATGTTCATCTCATCTGCTGATAGATCTTACAGTCACAATGCTAGTGGTTTCATTTCATGCCTGATGTTGTCAAGTTGAAGTAGTCATTATTAAACATTTTTCCACTTTGCTAAAATAATCTTTCTAATAAAAATTCCGGTTCCCTAATTTATATTATTTAGAGGGAAAAATATCTCCAATGTTTAGGTAGTGCTCTGCAAATTTGATTTAAATATCTAAAGAATGGTAGGTAGCTTAAAGAGGCAGTTCCTTCTGTTCCAAGTATTATTTTAAAAAAAATGACTCTCATCCTAGTTAGGTTTTTGGAAAACTCTGTTAATGATGTTCTTGGAAGTACCTGAAGGCCAAGTGTTGAATTACGGTGATCACATATGTTTTATAGTTGGGTTTCATGTGAGATTATGTGAAGAAATGGCAGTTTCTTCTAAAAAAAAAACAGATGAGAGAATATGAACAGGTGCATAAAACCATAATCATCACAGAGGGTACATTTCTAGTTATATGCAGGAAAAGTGAAAGATCCAGCGGAACTAAACCAATATAAGGAAGTGCTTTTCTTGTTAGGGTTCATTGCCTATGTAGTACTTGCTTCCAGAATCCATGCTGGAATTGAAGAAGAAAGATTCAGAGCAGGATTTGACTTCTTTTACAGGCAGGGCATTCTCAGATAAGGAGGTAGATATATGTTAAGGATACATTCCATGTCTTTGAAAGCAAGATTTCCAATATTTTTCTATTATTCCATAAGTCTTAAACGTGATTCCTGAAGATTCTTTAACTGTAGTCATGAATCTGTAATAGATGAAAATGTTATCTAACTGCTTTAAGTGCCACCCATTTAGCCTTAAGCTTCCTTATGTTCTGGTGCACTTCAGCCTCTGTTACGCATTTGCTCTTTCAGCCTGCCTCCTAGGTGTGCTTTTTTTATGCTGTTACCCCTTTTAATTTCAAATAATCAAAGCACCCAGAATCAGTGCTGGTTTCCCTGTCTTTTTCCTACAAGGTACTCACTTTATTTAAAAATACTTTCTCAGAACTTCAAACATGATGCAGGTTTTGGTTCACAGTTACTACTCTGCTTTGTCCCCTGTGTTTTTCTTAGCTGCTGCATGATCTTCTTTCTCTTTAACTTCCACAGATAATTAATCTAATTTTCACTTGGCTACCCCAGTCAAATATTCCCTTACAATTTTTGAGGATATTCTGTGAATAGAGTAACTTCCAAAGACATTTGCAGGTGTAATTTGTGCAAAACTAACTATACAATCGAAGTAGAGGGTGGAGCTTAGGAAGTAGTTTTTAGGATCAAAATAAAAATTTACATTTTTAGTTAGAAAACACAGACATTTTCTTGGCCACTTTCATGAAAATACTTAATTTATGTGAGTATGGCACTTCTTTTAACAAGTTGTTGTAGATTATCCATGTGATTATGGGTTACTCTTTTCATACAGTCTCAGCCTATTTCCCCCTGAAATTGCTTTACTAAGAAAATGTTAGGTTCATTCTTTTTTTACAAATGTAGTGGTTCTCAGTATAGGAACTCTAAACTCTGCAGTTTAGGAAACAAAAAAAATCAGAAAGCCCAACAAAGGTAGTTCAAAGATTCAGAAGAAGTGCAATGTCCTTAATATAGGCAATTTCATATTTAACATTAAACTGGAAAAGGGCTTTAATAAATTGAGAGTTATGGACAATAATTGTTTGTTCCTATTACTAAGGCTATTTATGTTTGAGTGAGGATTTTGTTCCTAACTATGACTTTTTCTGTTTTGTTTTGTTTGGGTTTTGTTTGTGGGGTTTTTTTGTCTCACAGGGTATTCATGTTTCTGTTTGTCATTCCATGTTGCCATGGCAAAAGAGTGTGATATGACAAGTTCAGCATTATCGTGTTAGTCAGAGGAGGTAGAAATCAGTTTAGAGAAAAATAAACATTTTTCAAAAAATTGAAGATTACTCTGGAATCGTATCTCTGTTTTTATAAGATAATATTAGTATTTTCTAGTCCAAAAGAGTAACTTCAACACTTTTCCATTTGTCTATATATATTTATATATGTATAAAAATCCATTACAACTTCTTACACAACTTGTAGAGTTTATTTGCACTGAACAGTGGAAGGCTCTAAAGATTTTGTGTCCAGCTTTATGCTGAAGAAGTTATTGCAAGCTGAACACCCGGAATTGCACAATCCTACCTTGAAACAGCACGCAGAAACTCCTGGCTGTTCTTGTACATGTTGTTATGAAAAAGAGAATCTGAAGCCTGCTCTTGGATTCATGCCTAGCAATGAAGTCATCTGGGAAATATCTCTTTGAAGAAACAGCCGCATTCTGAATAACATGGCGGCCTGTTTACTCATGTGGCTCAGAGGTGCACCCCTTAATCCAGCTGCCTCACTGCATTAAAGAAGTTGTGAGTTAATCAAAATGCTTCCAGCTTTACAAAGCTTCATGTTACTGGCAAAGCAGAGTGGTTTTGCCAGTTTTGTGAGCTAAGCTTGGTTTTGTTATCAAATAATTGACAGTGTAGCTTGTTTCTTCATAAGGGTTGTTTGTCATCTCAGTGAAGTTTTCATTGTTCTTGGGGACATTCTGTTTGATAGGCTGAATGTTTGCAACAGAAAAAAAAAATGTAAGCAGGACAGATGGAGCCTGAGAACACTGAGTTCAAGCTTTAACTTGGTATATTTTGTGAAGAAAGCCAGATAGCCTTCTGAACGCCAGCACAGAGCAGACCAGTACATGCTATAATTAAAGCAACAGTGGCATTATGAAAACCAGCAGGTTGATACAGCAGCAGGGCAAAACAGAGCCAAAAACTAGGACAACAGTTTTGCGTGTCTTATGCAGGGTGTTATGTGGTAATTCCTAAGAATGTTGTGAGAATACTAGCACTTGGGATCTTGATCTTGCTATTCTTTTTATTGTAGTGTTGTAATGGAGTTTTTTGAGGATATGGAGGGCAGGGCTGTCCTTCAGCATTCATGAATGCTGAAGAAATGGAGCTGTAACCTCAGTTTGGGTAGACAGCGGGTTTATGCAATGAAAACATTTTGTTCACACTGCAGTGCAGTGAAGGTCCCTCTGGACTTGCCAGTGTTGCTAGCTGGCTTTGCAGAGATTAAGTGGGAATTAAAGCAAAGGTGGTCTCTGTGTTCTAAAGTTTTCTAACAGTTACATTTAATATCTTTGCAAAACAGTCTATAGGTGCAGAGCTGTTTTGAGTGTACAATATATTTGAGTGGAATGTAAGAATGTTGAAGTTGTCTTACAGTTATTATGAATTAAACCACTGTACTGGCACCTGGTTTATGAAAATAAAAAAATGCAAAGATAACATCAGCTTTCTTGCATTAAGATATTTGAAAATATCTAGAGCTAGGTGAAAATATGTCAGCAAATTTGCAGGCTTAGTCTCTCTTACTGTTTCCATAAAAAAAATGATCCTTGAATTGAATCCAGGTCTGTGGTGCAGAGCTAAGTCTACTAATTATGGTCTTGTAAAGCTGACAATCCTGTCCACTCTGTTGTTATGCACTTCCAAAGCTGAAAAGTCAATGTTTAAAATAGTGACATTGAATTATTTTTAGGCGGACTCCCTTCAGATAAAGTAAGTATTTTTTTTGCTGGGAACAATCCCATCAGGAATACAGATTTTCACAATTGAGGTATTCAAGCAGTGTGGTATGTCTTCAGTGGGTGAGTGTCAGAGCGGCTTCATGTTTGGAATATACCTTTCTAAAGGAAAGGTGTTAATTAGTTCTGTTTTCTATGTCTGGATACAGAATGGTTTTGTGAATGTACAGGTGCACCCTTCCCTTGCACCCACATTATTAGAAGTATAACCTGAATAATCACCTTCATTGAATGTTGGCTCAGTAATGCGAACTCTGACAGAATAAAGAGGTAATACATTTTAAGATTGAGCACTGAATTTAGAATTGCCAGTTCTTGGAGGTGAGATACTAAATAAAATCTAAACTAATATGAGAGTAATGATAGAAGATTGCAGGAGCTGGCAAGGATATTATTAGCATCTATAGCTGGATGGCTCAGTCATTTTCTAGCCAAGTCAGAAGCCATTCAGACCATGAATATGGTCAAGCCAGGTCACAGTAATCAACAGCATGCTCATTTGTTGAGTTTTCTCTTGTTATTTATCTTAAAAGTTCCAGGCACTAACAAGGATACACAACAGGAGGCTCTGCAGAGTTGATGAATAGGAGTGGAGAAACAGAAGGTAGTAATTTGATGCCATTGTTCCATGTTAAATGGATCTCTGTGTAAAGTGTCAATAGCTTTTGTACTGAAAGTGAAGAAGCTATAATAACTTGAAGATGGTGCCTTTGGATTACCCACAGACAGCTCCTGGTTTAGTAAAAGGAGCTGACAGATCCTGGGGAGGGGATCACACACCAGAAAAAAACCAAAACCACAATAAACCTAAACCTGTTCCCATGTGAAAAAGCCAAAACTGGAAATACTGATATGTCGAAATTGAAACCAAGAGGATAAAGTCTGGAAATGCGGTGTTCTTTATTTTACTACTTTCATTTTATCCAGTCTCTCAGAGATTCTTGCATGTGAGGCTAATGAATGTTGCAGCGCACATGAAGGAAGAATGATGTCAAAAGAATGTGTTTCCTTCAGTCACCAGGGAATATATGGTAGGAAATAATTTTTCTCCAGTCATCAATTGGCTTTCACTACAATCTTCCTTTGACCTTGTTTATTTTATGCTAAATATTACCTCTGTTTTTTTTTTTATTTATCAGCTGTGGGAAGTGCACCTGGGCTTAAAAGAAAAGCAGGCCTTCAGTACGGTATTCTACTAATACTGGCATTGTTGTCATTTGTGCATTCTTAAAATCTTCTTTTTTAAGCTCTTTTCCCATACAGCAGAAGTTTTTAAAGAATTTTCTAAAAATTACTTCAGCTTGCTGATTTTTGCTCCAAGCTGGTATATCCCTAAGGGATATTCCTATTATCCTTCTACTGCTGCCTCTGTACTTTCACTGGGTGGGAACATAATGCTCACTTAGACCAGCAGTGAACTGTTAGCTCCAGCCAACAGGTCTGCAGAGCATTGCCAAAGAACTGCTTTTCCTTATCCAGTTGTTAGAGATGGAGATAAGTCTGCATGTAGCTGTGTTTATTCTCAGCCTGTGGCTAAAATTTGGGTAGGTGTATGGTGGCTGGTGATGCTGCATGCAATGGGAGAGCACTGTACACACACCACACACCCCCCCCCCAATCATCCCAGATCCATTACCCTCTTCAAATTCAGCCTGACAAGATTTTAAGAGCATGATACAGTTGGAGATGTGCTTTTGAAGTGCTGTGGTGATTGATGGATCAAAGAAATACTGAATGTTTTTTCTTGTACAACTGGTATTTTTTCTATAGTGACAGTCTTGACAAGATAAGCTTTTTACTTTTCCTGCTTTCTTTCTTTATACCAGCCTGCTCTTATCTTCCTTGCAAAGGTACTAGCTTTATTTCTTAACATTATTTTATCTTTAGAATTAGACACTTTTATGAAGAGAACATCTTTGATAGCTGTGTTGCTATCTGATTTGGTTTTAAATATATCCTTGTTGATAGACCCTTCAGCATATGTCCGCACTGATCTCTCTGGAGAAATACTAAGTTTTGGTCGTTTACAAAGTGGTATCATAAATTCTTATGAAGTTCTGCTTGCAAACAGACTGGTTATGTTAATGTAAATGTATAATCCTATTGTATTTTCCTTTTTCTGTGCCCTTTGTATTTTCCCATTTGGCTGAGGATTCAAATGCAGTGGGACTTGAGGAAGAATATGACCTGGTGTAATTTAATCTCATTCTTTTGCTTTTAAAATTGCACCAAGCTAGATTCAGCTTATTTGGACCACACTTCAGGATTCTTCCCAGTGAGCAGCTATATAATTTCTCATCAAATCTAAACTTGGGTTACAAGACAGGTATAGGCAGGAATAGCACTGCCATATGTCCTCAGTTTTTCAGGCATCTTTACCAGAATATTTTTAGATATTCCTGCTTCCAGATATTTGGATTCCTGACAAGAACCACATCCAGAGCCTGGTGAGATGTCTGTAGACACAGACAAAGAAATGTCTGTATTGTCTATGTCCATCAAATGTTCAAAGATATGTTAAGCTTTAGTTAAGCACATTATGTTCTTTATTATTTATTCATAGCACCAAATTTAAAGACTGAGATGATTGTTTGCATGACTGATATTGAAGAATTCTTAAGCTACTGTGCTTCTAGAGAGTAGAAGAAAATACAAATTAAACCAGTGTGGCTTGTTGAGAGATTGCTTAAAATCAAGCACAGTGCTTTTGACTGCATCTGGAAGATTCTTCAGTTAACCATTGCCTAATTATTTTGCAGTCCTTTGTCGAATGCTCTTCTCACCCACCCGCCATATTTCAGTAGCTTATTAAATAGATTTTTCTTTCTTTAGATCTTAATTATTGTAAATATCTTCACCCCTGCGTTTCCTTCATTAATTTGGCTTAATTCTACTGATGGATGAAATACCTGATAATATTTGATCTCTGTAAGATTTCTCTTATAAGACCTTTCTTGGGTTTTTTTTCTCTCTTTTTAATCATGCATTCCTTCCTTTATTGCAAATAGTACTTGAACACTCCCTCAGAAAAAGGCACAAAATTATTTTCCTGTGTTAGAGTTTGTGTGGAACATGGCATGTCAGATGAGCAGGGGATTTCCATGAAATGTGCTGATGTCTCTGGCACTTTTCTGTCTCGTCTTCCCACTTGATGAGTTTGATTTCTGCTCTCATGTGAGCAGCAGTCGTGCCTAGGAGAGGCAGTTGTTTTTAAGGTGTTGCTGTTGAGAAGTGCTCCCCAAAAAGGAAAAATCCAAACGTTTACGTACTCTGGCAAAACCATGGAAGCTGTTGTGAGTGGGGAACTGCATTGTGGGGAGGGGAATGAGAAGGAATCCAAACCAGAAAGAGGTGGGTATTTACGCTGCTTAGTTGACAGAGAAGACTCACATATGCAAGGTTGAGCAAAAACTGCATAGATATTTGTTCATCTGTTTTCTGCATAGCTTCAAAACTGGTCCCATGTCTCTTTCATTCTCATTTTGTATTATATACTGTTATTCTAATGTTACCAGAATATGGATTCAGTTGTCTTCCTTTCAGCAGTAAATCAACATCCTTTAATTTCTGCTGTAGAAGGAGCTAATTTGTCAAATTCTGGCAGCAGGTATCCAGTAATTTTGTATTGCTTTTTTCCTTTATTGTATTAGTTGGGTAAGTACTTTTTTTCATATAGTTGTGTTTAAATCTGCATACAAGGGAACTTTTAATGTTCAGGGATTTCAGAGTAATAAAGAAGTGTGGCACTGTGAAAGATGGGTTTTTGGAAGATTGAAATGTGATAACAAAAGAAAACAGATGTTGTTTTAGTTTTGAAATATCCTACACTGCTCTCTACTGGAAGAGTGGAAGTCTACATTAACTATTCAAAAGTTCACCTAAAACTCTTTCTTAGTCAAGTTCTAGATGTAATGATTCTCTTTGACTCTGATAAAAATAACTTTTCAAAAGGATGGATAAGTTTTTGTACTTCCCCTGAGTTTTGAAGAAAAGCATCTGGATATGCTTCGCATGTAAAAAAGTAGAACGTTGAGTACTGAAATGTAGGCAGACGGGGGTACAATTACTGGAGGGCATCTTGTTAACAGCAAGGAAAAAAGTGAACTGTTAACCTTAATTCACCTGATCTGACTTGCAACTATTGGGCACGTGATAACAGCAGTAGACTTGTCAGAACTGTAAAGGATTCGTAATGCCTGTAGTCACCCTACATTTGAAATTGACTTTTAATTAAGCCAGCAAAATAAAGGCAAGGAAAGACCTACCTTTTCTTTTAATAGTTTCTCCAGCCAAAGTACAACTATAAAAGCATTTTTAATTATTTCAGTATGGAATTGGACCAAAACATGTCTTGCTCAATTTAAATGTGTAGGAAAATTTTCATTTCAACTACATTCTGAGGGAAGATATATTACCCACAAAAGGTCTGCATACTAGTTTGTTGTGCAAGACAGCCCCCCTGGCCACTACTGGGAGAATAATTCAGCACTGAATTATTCTCCCAGTTGTTCTCAATGGTAAAACTTCTGTTGATTCTGGTATGTTGAAATAGTGCCTGTTAATTCTCTGCAGCTGCACTATCTTGCAAATCTTTGCATGTGGAGTGAGCACATCTGGTTGTCTGCTAATATTAAATTATAAACAATTTGATCTGAGGTGTTTGTCTCTTATGTGGCTGGTCAACAGTTCACTTTCTTAATGGCAGACATCAGTGAGGAAAGAGCAACCCTTAATGTACTTTAAAGGAACAGTTAAATTGTTTTGACTGATAAGATTTATTGACCTCATAAAAGTTTTTTTTCTGATAAGACAGCTGCAAATGAGATCAGAATAAGTAATATATTAGAAAAATAGCCTTTTATCAGTTTTGTAGGGAACATGTTTGGAAGAATGAAAGACTGCAATGAAAAATGTGTAGTAATTCATATAGGAAAAAGACTGCCTTAGCTTGCTTTCTGTTAAAAAAAATATTAAATGTCATCCTCTTCAAACTTCTTAAAGTATCTAACTGAAACACAGTATGATTGTGGTGAATTTGTCATCAGCACTCAACAATATATAAACATTTTAAAAGGTGAGTCTAGTGGCATACCTAACTTACTGATCATTTTTGTTGGAATTGGCTTATCATGCATTACGTACACCACATTCAAGAATAACTCTTTTACTAGTTGCAAATAGTAAATACATGTAACAATCATATATATAAACATTTTTCACCTATATTACATATTGGATGTTAATGAGCACTTAAAAATGAAATGCTTTTATTAATTTGCACATAGGTTTAATAGTGAATGATCTGAGGGGAACTGCTACATCATTTTCTGTTTTGCTCTTCTGATGCTACGTATAGGAGTTGTCTTAGCTTGTCTCTGCTCAACAGCCAGGTCTGCAGAAGGTTCATAGCTGCAGAAGGGAACCTGGAGGTAGTCAGAGCAGTCACTGACTTTTAAAGTTCCCATCTAGAATTCTGCATCAGTATTGCTTTCTAAATGAGCCTGATCTTGAAAAAGGAAATCTTATATTTACCAATTTTGCTTTGCAGTTGCTGTTGCAGAAACTCCTCCATGGTGAATATTTATACCATTCATGCCGCAGCTGTACTGAACTCCTGATATAACAAATATTTGTTCTCTGTGTTTGTGTAAGGTCTGTTGAGAAAAATCTGCTGTAAAGAGGATAATGACATGGCCATCTCCCCATTTCATGAGGGTGGTGAATTAGTTGTTAGTTACTTTGGAACTCCCAGAGGTGACAGTGTGATCCATTATGTTAGGGTTTATATAAACATAGAGGACTTTGTCGCATTGAATTTGTCTGCTGAAGTCTCAGCTTTGCAAACACATGTGTTTGCGTAGCTTAACTATTACAAGTAATGCCATAGTAATTGGTACCTAATATTAAACAAAATATGAGGATAGGACAGATCACACAGAAAAGATACAGAGCAGGAAAAGCAAGCAGTTAAAAAGCCTTCAGTTAATATATTAGGTATATGTTAAACCTACATTACATAGTCATCTTTCTGTTATAATTAGAAAATAACTCGTCTTGATTTGAAGTTCTGTTAATATTTCCTTCCAAATTACATCAGTCTAATTAACACAAATATTCAGAATATTTGCTCTTTATTGCTGCTTTTCTCTTTATTACTCTTACCAAAACAAACAAACAAAAAAGGTTAAAATGAAAAAGCTTATGAAAGTTGGGGATGAAATCTGTAAGCAGGTAATAACTAAAATTTTAGCTTAACCAAATAAAAAAAAAAGAAAACAACAACAACAAAAACAACACCAAACAGCTGCAGTTAACAGATGCAAATAGATATCAGATACAAACAACGTAACCCATGGCACAGTCTGATTGATATTAACACTTACGCTGCAAATATTCTTCATAATTCTGGATTAAATGTATCTTACTACATTTTCCTATGCTGAACAGTTTATTATGCATAAGCTCTAACTTCACATACAGTTCAAAACTCTCAAGAGCAATAAGAATTTCAGTAGTGATGCTTAATGTCAAAACAGATACACATCTGGAAGACAGCCTATTGCGTATGACTGTGGGAATGCTGGTTGGTTAAGTTATGTTCCATAGATAATAATATAATGCTTGTTGTGATGCTATAATATAATTCTATGATGTTTCCACATATCTCAGATCTTGGTTGTTTATTTCTTATATAACTTGTTGAGCAAACCCAGTGAATATGTTTCTTCAGGTATTGTCAATCATTTAAACCTGTGCTTTCAGCAATTTATCTTTCTAGTTAAGATGTCTCACTTCTCCCTCTCCTCCATGACCAGAAATGGATTTGGGAACATTTCTTAAAAATCTAGTGACATTTACAGATTCCGCAGCTTGGCAAAAGCTTAATATGGTGCTTACATTTTCTAAGGCAGTAATGCGAGTTAGTGGCTCGGCTGTCTTCCGCTTCACTATGGGCAGCAGTGACCTGTGCTCCCTGCTCCTTGAGCCTTGTCCACACTTGCAGCTTTTAGTTCCTGTGGTTATGAAGGATTCCTGTACTGTATATAGTGTGCCCTGGCCTGCTCACAAACTTTACAGCAGTTCTACTTCTACCTCTTGTGTTGTGCCAAGTATGTGATGTATAAGTATCTTGTGTACAGATATCTGGTATTATCAGTATTCCTCTTAGATCATCATCTGACGTTAACTACTTTCTTGTCCATTTAAACTTGTGGTTACTTTTTTTCATTTCCCTCTCTGTCACATGGAGTATCCATAATGTCCAAGAATTATTCTTCTTTTTCTGTGTTCAAGTGTCACTTTCCCAAGGAAGAACACACCCTCTATTTAAAGTTGTTGGAGGTGATAGGTGAAAGACATGAAATCAGTAATTGAGGTTTCTGCTTTGTTACTACAAAACCTTGGTCTGTTAGCTGGAGAACTGTTACAGAGAATATAGTCAGCAGATGTCCATGGTCTTTTGATTTACACACTGTTGTATTCAAGACGGAACATGATATTTCAGAGTCAGTGGCACATATCTAGTGAGACTTAATTATTGGTTTTCTTCTTAGGAGTCAAGCTTGAGGACATTGACTACAGTAAACATTTTTAAGTTTTAATAAAATTTTAAACTTCAGGGATACTATGTTCAAAGTTGTCTGTAGCTTGGCAAATTTAAGTTTCTTTTGAAACTGCGAAGTCTTCAAAGTTATGCATACCTCTGTGTGTCATGCTACATGGAAAATTGTGTGCTTTAGACAACAAAAAGGAGTTGTTGTTTCTTGATAACATTATTTTAGCATGTACAAGTACATGGTGTGACTTAAATCAACTGTACCTCAATATGAAATTCAGGCAATTCAAAATAATTATTACATAGGTGCATTTTGGGCAGAATTATTATACTTTGTATAACAGTTCAATAGAAGGCAAGCAAAACAGTACAGAAGAATGTAAAGGCATTTCAGTGTGCAAATAAATTGTAAGGTCCTTTTGAAGTATCATGCTTTCTATAATAATAGGCGTATGTTTTGTTTTCATTAAGAACTTGCTTGGTAAAGATTTGGCCTTTAATAGGAATTCTTTGAGCATGAGCCTTTTTTTTATGTAAGATTGGAACTTCGTTCCTTTAAATCTATGAAATAACTGTACCAAGCAGCTTGGAGAGCAAAATCAGGCCTTTTTAATTTGTTTTGCATCACTGTATGAAAGTTTTAGTAACATAGTCCAAACCATTGGCTCTTGTTGGTTCATGAGAAGTATCTTACATAGGGGTTTTTTGCATTGCTTCACTGTTCTCTAAAAGAGATTATATTACCAAAATGATAATTTCCTAGTGGGAAAAGGTGCTTAACCTCTAATTTACAGACTTGCAGAGGATCAAGATAAAATGTATTTTAAAAGCTGCTTTTGATAATTCTTGTATTTGCCTAATTACAATTTAATTCTTGTTATTCTCTTGATTAGAAGTAGCTATATGAATATTTGTTATTCATCAAGTATTGAAACAGTTGTCTTCCCAAAATATTATTTGGAAATTAAGATTACTTGAGTTAATTAGGCCTTTCAAGGCGTAACTTATTACTCACAAATTATAATCTCAGTTTCTTGGCAGTACGGAAGTGGAGCAGCCCAAAGGGACAGAAGTTGTAAGAGATGCTGTTAGAAAATTAAAGGTAAGAAGGAATTGTTAATAAGATATAAATGGAATGTATTCTTAGCCTATTTTCAGAGATAAGACACTTTGTGCTTTTAGGTAAATTCATTGGGTCTAGAAGCAGTTGCTTTTACTGGTCTCTTCATCAGTGTGTAGGCACTTATGTCTGCATTTTTCGGTGTTCTGCTGTACAAATATTTTGTTCTAAATTATATAACTATTTATAATACAAAGTTTATATACTTTAATGTATAATGCTTGTTCTTTGGAAACTTTAGGGCTTCATCAATACAAACTTAGATAGCAACAATTTATTTTAGCTGCCATCCTCACTTTGTGGCTATTGAGTACCTCTCATGATGGCACTCCAAACAGTTTGCCAAGGAATTTAATGAACTCTTCCTAATGGCATCAGTAATGCCTGACCTGCATTTCTCTGGGCTGTGTGTTGCTTTCTGTGCGCCCCAGTTGGGTGAGTTGTCTCTTGCTGCAAAACATAGAGTACCCTCCCACTTCAGGTAAGCTGTTCATGGCAGAGAACAGAAGTAAGAATGTTAGACCATGCCATAAGTGGGCTGTGATAGCTCTGTGAGTACTGGCTGTCCCTGGCTGCTTTTCACCTTAAAATAACATGTCTGATTCACACAGATGGACTGTTAGACTGGAGGGGGATGTGTGTGACACTGGCATGAATGTCGTTCACCCTCCAGCTGTGCTAATTGGTGATATGTCTGGAAATAAAGCTGTAGTGAGAGAATAGGGCTTAAAACAAGCCAAGGGGCATTACTGCCTTGTCCTTTAGGTCTTTGTGTTGTGTTGAAAGTGGTCTGTGTGCACAAACACCATGGTACTGGTACACATAGACATGCTGGTACACATAGATGGCTGAGAAAACCAGACTTAAAATTTCTTCTTGGTTACGTGTCCTTGGGCAGTGTGGGACTCAGCAGCCTACTCAAAAGTATCCTAGTGAAATGACTTGTTGAGGGTTGCTAACTGGTAACATGGCTTTGACTTGACTGTTTGAGCAAGAGCTCATATGCTTCAAGCTCTACAAATGCTATGAGTTGTGGTAGGAAATGCTGATTTCATTTGCCTGCTAGCTCACATGGCTGTGGAATTGCATTATTTCATGCTTAGCTGCTTACAGCTATTGGAGCATTATTTAGACGTAATATTTAGATGTAAAAATTGTTCTGCCTATTATTGTATTTTCTATAACTTTTTGTGGGGTTTTCATTATTCATTTAAACAGAATTTCCTTGGAAATGGACAGAAAAATTTTGGAATCAATACACAAAAGTTTGATTCTGTGTTATTACTATAATAAAGGAAGAAAGAAGTAATGAAACACTATTCACAGCTCAGCTTTTAAGACTGAAGTTTGCCTTAAAAAAGCGATCTTTACAAGATTAGTTAGTACTTTTGCTCAGGTATTGAAACAGAAGTTCCTTGCCATTGTTTTTACTCTACCAACGTAGTACAGCTGCCTTAAGATTCGCTTTGTCAATTCATAGACCATTTTATGCCAAAAAGATTTACTCTTCTGCAGTTCATCAGAGACATTATTGCCTAGTTGTTTTCAAGTGTTTTAGGCTAATGTAAGTATGACCCTTTTTTATCAATTGCAGCGTGCTGCCAGTGGAAACAAAATGTATGGTTTTGTGTGAATCTCATACAGTTTATGGCTGATACTGGAGTGAAGCCTGTTGTTTAGATGTTTTGTGTTTATACAATTCCATTACCCTGAGCAAAGTTAATTCAGTGCAGAAATCTGTCAAGATAATATCCTGCTATGGAGAAGTTTTGATTCTATTTTTATGATGTTTTATCACACTCCTCCCAAATAAAGCAGCAGCTAAGCATCTCTGTCTATCTAACTGGGGAAACTCCAGGCTAACCTGAAATCTTGCTGATCACTGGAGGATTTTGGTGGGTTGGGTTTTATGATTTGGTACCTTGAAATAGTTTGCTTTGAAAGCAAGTCCAAAAAGTATTTCAAGTAGCTGTTCTGTTAAGTATAGGAAGAGGCAGAACTATTCTAGCTTATCGATCTTGGGGGAGGGGACAGGACACACAAACAACATTTGCCAGCCTAGCACTGAAATGTAAAAGTAGAAATTTTTGGTATGTACTTGTTGTGCCATTGGAGTCTGTAGATACCTCTTATAACTTTTTACACGGTTCCTAAATATGCTTCCTTGGAGAGATACGTGTCTGAATTGTTGCTGCCAGAATTACACTACTTTCGTCAAGCTTGGAAGTTTGGAGCTTAAATTTCAAGTATTACATGGGATCTTATATAATCACAGGTTTATTGGAAAACTCGCAAAGTAATAAAAAGCAATTTTTGGAAAGACTTGGAAAATCTTGGAACAGAATCCAGAAAGCAATAAAGAGGTTTTATGTTTGAAACAATCCTCAATTGATTGAATACTCTTTTCAACATTGACTTATGTTGTGCATCTGGATTCTTTGAAAAGAAGCCTAGAGGTACTGGGTTTTTTATTGTGAACCACACATCTGTGGCTTGTTTTCAGAAATGTGAAATAAAAATTTGGAACCAGTGAAACCAGCTTGCAAACTAATATCTTCTATCGAAGAAAACATATATAGTGTTTTTTGGAGTAGGAGTTTTTGAGATGTGTAGCTTGTGATGCTGTATTGTTTTGGGTTTTGTTTTTTTTTGATAGGTTTGGTTTGAATCACAGTGTTGTTAATCATAATTTGTTTTAATGAAAATTAATAGCTAGCAGAAAAACAGCCGACTTTCTTAATATTTGGAGCTATTTTTATGAGGGGCGTGCATTGTACTAATAACCTTTTGAAGTCATGTGCTTACAGTGATTATAGACCATGAAATACTGTCACTGTAAACTATTTTTCTTAAGCGATCATGTCATCAAACTCTGTCAGAAGAGACATTTGATGCACAACTCCTCACTTCTTTTAAATCAAAAGCTCTTAACTTCTTAACAGCATGGAGACTCTTTTGCTAAACATAGGTTTGTGCAAAACTGTAGCATCTATGAACTTTTCCTCCATCCTGTGGACTTACTTTTACCAGCAGATGGAGCTGATGTTCTACAGTCAAATACAATAACTTGGAGGAAATTTTTCTTGATGCTTCAATGTACTTGTTCTATCTGAAATACTACTACTTTGTTTTCTCAACACTCGATAATTTTGCTGAGTCAGTTGCAACTCGAATATAGAGGGATTTTTTGAACATATCTATTTAATTTTTCTAGAGAGTTATCCAGTGTTTTTTTCTAGTTAGGATTTCCCTTCCTGTATTCAAATTTCTTGGAGCCGTACTGCAGGAGAAAGAAGACAGTTGGACACGTATGTTTTAAAGTGTTCATTTTTATTTTTAAGAGAAGGTCAACTGTTCTCATAATTCATTACAAGCAGTTTTTTTCTACTCTGACTGATTTATAGAGTGAAGTAAAAACTAAGGAAAATGGTACCAAGGTGTATCAGAACTATCAGAACATGCCTATATTACTCACATGTGCGTATGTTGTCAAATCACACTTTATAAAGTGGAATGTTTACTTTCCTTGATTAATGAAGGATGTAGCTGCTAAATCAGAATGTAGGAATTCATTTGGTCCTTCTTTAAGGTGTCCACATGAGGTGCAATGTCTGTCATCTCCCTGGAAGCCTGTGTAAAATGAGACATTGAAACTCTGTTCCCTGGGCTGAAGATTAGCACCCAAATTGCAGAAACATCTGGGTTTGATGTTTCAAGGTTTTTTTTATAAGCTCTTGAATTGTGCAGTGAGGTGTAAATATTAAGATAGAAACAAATAGTTTAGCTTGGCATCTCTTAAATAGATTTTGTTATAATTTGTTTAGCCATTATTTCTTTAACTAAAGCCCTTGGCTGTTTTTAAAGTGCGATATCTTTTTTCTTCATGTTATTTTTGTTGATTAATCCTCTGATTGTGCTTTGCAAAGACTTAATGCACAAGCATTTCAAATACAATTTTAGTTAGAGTCTTAAGTATGCAATTTTTCCCTGCTACTGTAGTAAAAGACAAGGAATATGGAAGTTTTTTCTTTTATTATTAAAAAAAAAATACATAAGCTAAACTAACCAATAGCAAATAGCTTTATTTGTATTTGTTGCTTTCCCTAAAATATTCAAGAGAAATACAATGTTAATTAAATAAAAGTTAGCCCATCCCACAGAGCTGCTCACATTATTACTGGGACAAATCTGGGTGTCTTGCCTGAGAGCAATATATGTATAAACTAACAGCTTAAGAATTTGGTACATCATATCTCTTCCCAAGCCATGTTGTGATTCATTATAATTTTACATCGTTGTCCATTTTGATGCAATGGGAGGCTACAGATTTTTACCCTCAAATAATCTTGTTACTGTGTAAGCTACAAATATTACTTTGCTTCAAATGTGTGCTGAAAGGGGAAGAAGATGCATGTAAATCTCCTCTGTCCAGAGGTCCCTCACATTCTGTTTAGGTAGAAGTAGTAGAAAAAGTAGAAGAAAAAGGAAGCAAATTGGCTGATACCTGACTAAGTTTAGGGTTAGCTGTTCATACCCTGCACAAGTTTGGGTGGTAGCTGAACTTGGCATTCTCATGAGAAGGTCAGATACAAAAGAAATTACTGATCAGTGTCTCGGTTACATGTTACTACGCAGAACAGGGAGTGGGCAGGAAAGGCATGAAGAAAGTAACTGCGCCTAATTTTCTAAATCTATCTAGGTGTACTTTTCAGTTACTGTATCCTAGTAAACCTTTGATTAAAAAGTTCATTTGTCTCTCTGTATGCCTCTGTTGAAGAGATTCTTCTGTGTTTTTCTTTTTCTGTTAACTTGGTTTTGATTTGACAGTTTCTTATAAAGTGAGCTTCCAGTCCTCTGCTAACACTTTGCAAATATCCTGTAGTCTTTCTCCAATTTGTCAACATCCTTCTGCATTTAAAAACCTCAGAACTTAAAGTTTGAGTTAGTTCTCACAAGCAGCCAATGCAGTGCAGCCATTGTTATCTTCTTGAGGATGCTTTTGAAATATCCAAGGATTGCATTAATCTTCCCAAATGTAGTTTCGTGAAAAGATCCACAGTTAGCAGAAAGCCTACCATGACATCAAGACTTTCTTAATTTCATCTTCACAGGGTAGTTTTCCAAGAAAACAAGTTTGTTCCCATATGTATGATATGCAAAATTGGTGTTGCAACAGAGGTGGTTTGTTTGCAGTACAGGCAATTTGTGGTGTTCTGGCTGGTAAGGTATTCTCTCTGTTATTTGCCCCTCCATCAGCCTTCATGATCTGCAAGCTGCTTCTGTAATGGTTTTAGATTTCAGTTCATTATTTACTTTTCTCCTCATTTTTCCTCTAGTTTTTTTCTGCCTGCAGATTTTATCCATAATTATTTTCCTCCTGGTCATTGTTCAGTAATGTCATGCTTAAGAAATAAACCCTGCTGGAATACATTAGAAACATATCTTCTCAGTGACAATTTCCTGTTTATAACTGCATCTGGAGGCTAATGTAACTAAGTTAACTAATACTTTCTTTGTATTGCTTCATTTCCCAAATATAACAGCATTCAAAACTCAGACAAATGCTTTGCCTATTTTGACAAGCTGCATTTTCTGTAAAACCCATATTGATCATCATTAATTACATCTCACTTGAATTCTCCAGTGATTAAACTGGATTTATGCCTTTTGAGAAAGGAAATGTGATAGGGCCATTTTGTTTATGCTTATTTTAGTATTGGCACAGGAATATCTTCTGGAACTTCCTCAGTTGTAAGACTTCTTGGCTACTTGGAGCAAGGTTTGGCCAGCTGTTCTAAAACTCATGCAATTTATTCAGACCTACTTACTTTTAAAAGTTCTCATGGAGCTGTTGGGGACTCTGAGGAGATGATTACAGTTGGAAAACCAAGCATCATTCTAAACATATGCTATATCATTAACTCAGTAAAATCAATATTTACTTATGCCTGCTCTTTGTTACTGCACAGAAGTATTTGTGAGCTTCTGGTTTTAAAAGGGCACTGTAAAAAAGCCAGGGTTCATTCAACTTACAAGGCTGTTTCAAACTGAAATTGCCCCAGGGTTATCTGTTGCATAGTCATGTTTCTGGACACTGTAAAGTACATTGGAAATTGAGATGCCCAAACTGTCCAGGTGATCTGTGGTTTTTGTGGTCATTCCATTTAATGCATAGCAAAGTGAGCCAAGCACAGATCCCTGTTGTACTATGAAAAAGGACTATATAAATCCTCAAAGTTTTATCCACTAAAAGGACATAATCAAATTACAAATCAGAAAGGAAAGCTGGCAAAGTGGGGGTATTGAGAAAACATATGAAGATTATCTGAGAGACAATTTTAGTTTTATATTCATCTTGGAAAAAAAATATCTGCACTAATGAAACATTGATTGGCCTATTGTTTTCCTATTTTTTAAACTGGCAAGTTAAGAATAAAACAGGTTAAATTGCTGGTATAATATTTGAGTCACATTTTGAGGGATTTTTAATTAGTAATTTTTATTAAAGAAAAATTATGTTTTTTCTGTAGCAAATTTGAATTGTCATGGAAGATCAAGAGAAATTGTTGGCCAAAATGCCTGTAAACAAATGATAAAGTTTTTGAAATTTTATTTTCTATAATTATTTTTATTATAAAAAGATGCTTGTAAGATAACCCTCCTCAATTAAAATAAAGGGATCAGGATAGCCGTTAAACTTTATTAAAAGTATACTCTGAATATGTGAGAAATGTTCTTCAAGATAAATAGGAAAGGAAGAGGATGCAAGACCTGTATGCATGATACTGAAGTGAGGCAAAACTAAAAGTTATGTTGGAAAAACATTCGAAAAACTGGAAGTTATGTTAGATTTCCTTGACTTTTAACTGGTTTTTCACTAGTGAGTTGTCATGTCTGGCTAATGACTGTAGCGTTCCAGCTGTTGAAATTTAATACGGGTATTTAGATTTAAGTTGGTTTTGAGAATGGCATAGAGTGGTTTAGGTGGGCTGCTTTGTTTGGGTTGGTTTGGTTGGTTTCTGTTTTAGCTAACTTGTGAAGCCTGTGGTACTGTATCAGCTCACATGATACATTAATCGGTAGTAAACTGTCCAGATAGGTTATGTTACTATATGAAGTTAATGGGATTAATTATAAATTAATGTTCAATTACTAAAATCTTCAAGAAGTGTGCTTTCAAAATGAGGAGTAAAATTGGGAGGAAGGGAAAACCAGGTTAATCACGTGCTTTTAGGGTGGTTCGTAAAATCACTTAATAATATGCCATGAATGGAGCTGCCTACAAGCAAAATGAAATAAATAGATGGAGGCAGTCATATCCTGTAAAGCAATTGAGTTCATGGAAAGACTTCCCAAGCACTATGTTGGCATAGAATTAGGGGCACAGCAAAAACCCAAACCCTCAGTTATCACTTGAATAATCAATTAAAATGAGGGGTTTAGGCATTTGTGGGGGAGGTATCACTTGAATAATCAATTAAAATGAGGGGTTTAGGCATTTGTGGGGGAGGTATCAGCTGCAGTCCAATACTTGACAATCATAGAATCATAGAATTGTTGAATAGTTAGGGTTGGAAAGGACCTTGAGATCATCTAGTTCTCACTCCCTGCCATGGGCAGGGACACCTCCCACTAAACCATGCCACCCAAGGCTCTGTCCAACCTGGCCTTGAACACCGCCAGCGATGGAGCATTCACAACTTCCCTGGGCATCCCATTCCAGTGCCTCACCGCCCTCACAGTAAAGAATTTCTTCCTCATATCCAGTCTAAACTTCCCGTTTAAGTTTGAACCCATTACTCCCTGTCCTCTCCCTACAGTCCCTAATGAAGAGTCCCTCCCCAGCATCCCTATAGCCCCCTTCAGACACTGGAAGGCTGCTACGAGGTCTCCACGCAGCCTTCTCTTCTCCAGGCTGAACAGCCCCAACTTTCTCAGCCTATCTTCATACGGTTTGTGCTCCAGACCCATGGTCATCCTTGTGGCCCTCCTCTGGACTTGTTCCAACAGTTCCATGTCCTTTTTATGTTGAGGACACCAGAACTGCACACAATACCCCAAGTGAGGTCTCACAAGAGCAGAGTAGAGGGGCAGGATCACCTCCCTCGACCTGCTGGTCATGATCCTTTTGATACAGCCCAGGATACGGTTGGCTTTCTGGGCTGTGAGTGCACACTGTCGGCTCATGTTCATTTTCTCATTGACCAACACTCCCAAGTCCTTCTCTACAGGGCTGCTCTGAATCTCTTCTTTGCCCAACCTGTAGCTGTGCTTGGGATTGCTCCGACCTAGGTGGAGGACCTTGCACTTGGCATGGTTAAACTTCATCAGGTTGGCATCAGCCCACCTCACAAGCGTGTCCAGGTCCCTCTGGATGGCATTCCTTCCCTCCAACATATCAACTGAACCGCACAGCTTGGTGCCATCAGCAAACTTGCTGAGGGCACACTCAATCCCACTGTCCATGTCACTGACAAAGATCTTGAACATGACTGGTCCCAACACTGGTCCCTGAGGGGGACCACTCGTTGCTGATCTCCAGCTGGACATTGAGCACAACTCTTTGCGTGTAGCCATCCAGCCAGTTGTTTATCCACCGAGTGGCCCACCTATCAAATTGATGTCTCTCCAACTTAAGAGACAAGGATGTCATGTGAGACAGTGTGAAACGCTTTGCACAAGTCCAGGTAGATGACATCAGCTGCTCTGCCCCTGTCCATCAGTTCCATAGCCCCATCATAGAAGGCCGCCAGATTGGTCAGGCAGGATTTCCCCTTAATGAAGCCATGCTAGCTGTCACCAACCACCTTGTTGTTTTTCATGTGCCTTAGCATGCCGTCCAGGAGAATCCGCTCCAAGATTTTGCCAGGCAACAGAGGTGAGGCTGACTGCTCCGTAGTTCCCCGTCTCATCCATTTTCCCCTTCTTGAAAATGGGGGTCATATTTCCCTTTTTCCAGTCATTGGGAACTTCACCTGACTGCCATGATTTTTCGAATATGATGGACAGTGGCTTAGCAACTTCATTTGCCAGCTCCTTCAGGACCCGTGGATGGATTTCATCAGGTCCCATGGACTTGTATATGTTCAGGTTCCTAAGATGGTCTCGAACCAGATCCTTTCCTACAGTGGGCCCAAGGTCTTCATTCTCACTGTCCCTGCGTCTGCCTTCCAAGACTTGGGTGGTGCGGTCAAGCGTTTGCTGGTGAAGACTGAGGCAAAGAAGTCGTTAAGAACCTCAGCCTTCTCCAAATCCAGGGTAGCCAGTTCTCTCTATAGCTTCTGGAGAGGGCCCACGTTGTCCCTAGTCTGTCTTTTATTTGCAATGTACCTATAGAATCCCTTCCTGTTATCCTTATCATCCCTAGCCAAGTTTAATTCTAAGTGGGCCTTAGCTTCCCCAACCTGGTCCCTAGCTTCCCGGACAACATCCCTGTATTCTTCCCAGGCCGCCCCCCCTCCCCAATTAGGTAATTCAGCATTCTGTGTTAAAGACAGGTGAACACCTTTGCTGGCATCCTAGACTCTTTATGGCACTAAAAGTCATTTTATTCACTGGCTTTTTATATAATTAACTTGTATCGGTAGTGAATTATGCGCTCAATTATACTTGAGTAGGAGCAAGTTTGAGGACAGTGTTTTCAAATATATAGCTGTGAAGCAGGGACCCCAACTCCTCTGGCCATCAGTGAGCTATCATCCTTATTCATGCTTTTAAAAATAACATTCTAGGCTGTCAAAGACTTTCGAAGAAAAGGGCTGGTAACAGAACAAAATGCAGAGGGATTCTGTATCTCTGGTAAGAAAGTTCCCCAAATTCATGACACAACTGTTATGCAGTAGCAAATGTTAGGTATTCTGCTTACTTTAGATGCAGTGTTCGCAAGGGAAAGATAGGTTAGCTCGAGCTGCTAGAAAAGGAAATATAAAAGGATGGAAAATGCGTTGAATAGAACACATAACCTGACCCAGTCATGTGTCTAGCTCTGTAGTGTACTGTTATGAAATAAATCCTGAGAATATGGTAGAAGAAATCAAATATTTCTTAGGCGTTGACAGCTGCAGCCCTTTCACCTGTTTAAAAGAACTGATTTCCTTGGAGAAAGTGGGAAGTTCCATATGGGAAGTAGCCTGTATGCATGTGTACAGGAGTGTAGAAACAGTGGGATGTGGAAAGTATAACAGTGTTCACTGCTCAACAACCACCTAGTTGGCAAACTGTCTGAAGGTGCTCATGTTCCTTCTGTTCTCCTAGAAGTCTCAAGCAAAAGCTTAAATTAAGTGCATAAACAGCAGATAAAAGTTTCAAGAGAATCAGCTAAGTAATTCTAATTTTTTCTTTTCCTGAATTACAGGAATATTTGTTAGTGTGCAGTCAGAAATGCTGTTCTGTGCCTATGACTTTGGGAATGGTTGATGTTGTTTGTAAGAGCTTTCTGAAGGGAAGAAGAAATCAGGTGGAAGGAGTTAAGAAGAAATGAGAAGTAATTAAAATTAACATAAATCCCAACATAAAGAAAACTTAGTATTAATGTGATTGCTGTTCTGTTTTTCATCTTATAGTTTGCAAGACATATCAAGAAATCTGAAGGCCAGAAGACACCCAAAGTTGAACTGCAAATCTCAATCTATGGTGTAAAAATTCTAGATCCCAAAACAAAGGTGAGAGACTTCTATGTTTATTGTGCTTAACTAGTAATTAAATACTGTGTAAAAGGTTTTAAATGTTTTTATTGCTTTATGTCTTTAAAGAGTATTATAATGAACATGATTGTGGGTTGGAACTAGATGACATCCTTTCCAACCCTAACCGTACTATGATTCTATGGAAAATTCTTCTAAAATACCATTTCTTGCTGCAAGACATGGGTGACATTCCAGTTACATGGTATTCCAAAATACAGACTGTAGCTAATGTGCAATTTAATTCTTTTAATCCTTTCGCACCAGAACTTTTAAACTCTGAGGATGATGGAAACACTGTGATAAATAGATGCTAACACCGCATATGATAAACACTTTTCCAGATGGTGAATGAGGTGACAGTTTGTTTTCAGTGACTCATTCTTCATACCACTGCCTTGGAATTGCACCTGTCTTTCCTTAACATGCTAATTTTTCCCCTTCAATTCTTGCTTTTAATTATTATTTTTTAAGCTGTATCTACCCTTCCTAGAATGCATATGTTTCTCAAGTGTGTTACCCATTTCTATAAACACTTCATGTAGCAGGCTATAAGCACTACTGTAGGCTTTTCATCTGGCAGAGCATGACAATTCCAACCCTTTCAGCAGTTCTGTCCATTAAGTCATCCCACTGATGGGTTTTCTGTTCCTTTGTTTGCTCCAGTATTTTGGAATGGGTTACATAGTAAGCAAAAGATCTTCCTCACAAAGATGAATAATGACATAAATATAATCAAGCTAAAAAGTATTTATTCAATAGTCAGCAATTCTTAACAGCTGAATGCTCTTACATCTTTTGCACATATGTTGAATGTTGGATTTGCATAAACTATTTGCTACTGCTTCTTAATTGTGGAGTAATTGCTACCATTCAGACAGTGATATTTTGAGAAAAGGTAGAGGAAATTTAGTTCAAGGCTATGTATATATATGTAGTTGTAATCCGTTTTCAGTTCAGATTCTTGATACAACCACAGTTTCAACAGTTAAGCAACAAATATCCATGTCAACTAATTGCAGGTTTTGCATCTTCCCTATGTCATAGGGCAGAAGGGGGTAGTGAACCCAAAAAACTATTTTAAAGTAACAGTTTTAAGTGCCAAAATATGTTAGTCTTCCTAACTTCCTGCAGAGATTAATATAAAGCTATGGGATGGATGTTCCCGGGGCAGCAGGAACATTCAAATCTCTTAGCAATGTTGTTATTGCAACTCACATAGTAATTAAGTATGAGTAGTCTTTTTATTTTCCCCACTTTATTTCTTAAAGCTACAATTCTTTTTGCACAATTTATAGATGCTTTAGGAAATTATTCAATTTCCATGTTATAATCACTGATTACAGCAATTTTTTCTATGTGTTTTTGAAACAGGTCAGTATTATTACAGAGGAATACTGGTTTATGCCATGGCTGTTATGGTTTATGTGATGACTATTAATTGTGTTAGGAACAGATGGCTTGCTTATGTATCAGAACTTGATTTTATACCTGGCACTCAAAAAAGGAGGATTGTGGAAAAGTGGTTCTGTCCTTAAATGAAATAAAGTAGTTACATGGATCTATAAATGTAAATGAGCCAGAACAAGCATATGTTGTTGTAAGTAACTTAAAGAGCGACTGTTAAAGAGAAAGAGGTTAAAACTGAGATAGATCTGGGGACATGGGAGAAATAGGATGCACAGAAGAATGGCTGTAAAGACTGAGAACAGGAATGCAAGGAGAAAAGATTGTCTGTATGGTACATCTTTTTGCTAAATGGTTGCATGCAGAGAGGGCATGCCCTTGTTTATGAGTTTATAGCAATCTGGGAAACCCAGTGCTGCACAGAAACTTTTTTCTTTTTTTAATGGATGATAGTTAACATCTAAACTGCATATTTTCCTTTAAAACAAATGCTGCTTTCCCATGTAATAAGCCAAATAAAATAAAATACCAAGAAGAGACTTGTTGAAGAAAAACAACGAAAAAAGTAGTTGAGATAGTTTATTTTGGTCTTGTCAATTTGTCTCAGCTGAAGAATATTGCCACCACTTTTTAAGTAGTTGGAACATGCTTTTTAATGGAAAGTGGAATATAGTATTGAAAATATGCAAATAATGTTTAAAAGCTCTTTGTGTTGCACCTTAAGTAAGGAGTTATTTAGGTGTCTAATTTATTTCTCTTATGTTCCTGTATTTGGATAACAAAAGTCATTTTATTTCTATATTAAAAATAGAAAGGCAAGCACTTATTTCAGTGAAACCACTTTAACAACCCATGGGAGATGATGAAATCTAAAGATGGTGCACACCTGGAAAAAGAACAGGGTATTTTACATAATCAGTCCCTAAAGTTAATTGCATAGAGGCATAGATCAACAGTAAAACAAGTTTTCTAGAACAGAAATTACTGCCAAGTAAATACTTCCAGATAAATGCTGTCCAAATAAAAACTTCCTGCTTACATTGAGTAAAAATGGGAACATTCGTTAGGAGATGAGTCTGCTAACTTTTGTTATACTCTAGGTCCATTCTTGGGCACTTTAATGTACAATGAGAGGCATTCAAAATGTCACTACAGTTTGCCTTCTCTTACGTACATCAGGAAATCCAGAGATTTACTTTGGGCATCTTTATCCTGAGCAAGTATAGTAATTTCCTTAAAACAAATTTTTGTTTTTTTATTTTCAGGAAGTCCAGCACAACTGTCAGCTCCATAGGATATCATTTTGTGCTGATGATAAAACTGACAAGAGGATATTTACTTTCATATGCAAAGACTCAGAATCAAATAAGCATCTTTGCTATGTATTTGACAGTGAAAAGTGTGTAAGTATTCAAGATGCTTTAAGAGAATTTGTGTGACTGTTACAGACTTTGATTGCTCTGCTTTGAAATAAAACAGGAATGGTTAATAAAGGCAGGTAGCCTGCCTTTTGATTGGGGTCACTTTGGTACAATCTTTCATGCCATTATAGTGTCTTGTTAACTTAGATGCATTTACTTAAAGGAGTGCCTTTTTTTTGTTGATCAAAGGTGGTTATTTGGGACAGTTCTTACTACCCAGCTCAATATTCTAGGCCAAGCATCTGCAGTGCCCTCAAGGAACAGGCTTCATCCCTTCAAGCTTAAAATGTTTGCACAGCTGTTTTGCAGAGATTGCTGCAATCCTGTGGCTGAGATACCCTCACGGGCTCTTCTGAGACAGAACAGGGCAACTGTTCAAAAATGTGCAATAGCAGGAAAAAAAGAAGGACAGGCAATGAAGAAAATGGTGTCTAGCTGAAACAGGGTCATGTGTTTACTCTAGCAGAAAGTAATTAACAAATAAAAACAGTGGAATCAGCACCAAAAATGGATGGTTTAGGGTTTTTGTAATCTGAAGCCTCTCTTTTTCTTTTATTATGAAGTAGCTTCATGCCAAGGAAATACTAAGGAAACATTTATTTTTTTTTTAAGATGCATATTCACTTCTGTTTATATGCAATTATGTAGTATTATGTGTTACTTCACAGTTTCTGGTTATTTTGTTGTTCACCTCCATTGCTTCAGTGCCTTCAGTAGATATTGTTCATAATTACTATACACATCTGTTAATTTCTCTTCAAATTTGTATCCTGTGCCTCTTTGCCACGTATTCCCATGATTTTAAATTGCCCTTGCAGTCTCTACCCACTAGTACCATTTTTATTCCAGACTGGTGCACCATTGTTTCTTCATTCTAACCTGATACTTCAGTAGTTGTTACTTTTTCCTGTTTCACTCTTTGTTCATTAGTACTTTCAGATTCAAAAGAATTCCACCTCAGTTGATACTTTTTATTTCAGCCAGCTTTTGTCCTCACAAGAAGGCAGGACTGCGTACTTCCAGTGTCCGTTACACTTTTCTTTTACTAACATAAACAGTTGTTCTTTAAAGCAGTACTGGTTCAGTTTTTTTGGTCTAATTGGGTAAAAATAATTTCATGTGGTTTTTTTTTTTTTTTTTTTTTTTTTAATAAAGTTGGCTGTGTGGCTTTTTTTTTTTTTTTCCCAGATAACATTATAGAGGGGTTAATTCCTCATTCCTGTAGAACTCAGGTCTCCACACAACTCTACTGAATGACTTTCCTGTTGCACTGATGGGTAAAAGGCTGAGAGCATCATGTTTTATACCAGTTGTGTGCCTCTAGCCCTTGATGTTCTTACAGATAGTAAAGAAAGTTCTTGGCATTGAGCAGAATGCTCTGCTTTCATGAGAAACAATCATTTTCAGGTTTTCATTTGAATAAAGAAGAGAAAGTTCTAGTTTTGTGTTAGCCAAATTAATGTTTTCAAACATTTTTTGTTCCCCTGCCAAATTGTTTAAAACCACAAGTTATTACTGTGTTTACTTTGTCTACTAAAGTTCTAACGCAAATGGCATAGCCATATGTTCACCTTTTATTGATGCCTCTTGTAAGTCAGCATTTTCCTTCTGAAACCTTTGTGTGCTCAATGAACTTCCTGTACTCTTATTTTTACCCCTGTTACTTTTAGATTTTCTGCACTGATATATATACAGATCATAATATGTGTTGTGAATCAGCATAGAACTACTGAATTATGCTATTTTGCTTGTATAGATTCAAATACTGTTTGGTTAGATTTTTTTAATCAAAGATACATTAATCTACCGCGTACTGTTTGAGATTTTATAGGACTTGTAAAAGTAACTTGAAATCCGGATTTAAAAGCAGTAGGGAGTCAGAACATCCATTAAAATGAAAACATGAATCCATTAAAAGTAAAACAATTTATTTTATGATTGAAAAGCCTGTATTTGCTTCAGAAATCAACAGAAAATAACATACTGCAGCATGCTATCTGTATTTACAGAAGCTAGAGGCATAATCTGTGCTAAAAATTAGGTAATTGTGTTCTGCCTATTCAGTCTCCCTTCTTTATCTGCAGTTCTTTTAAGCTGCTTTTGTAGCATTTTCTGTCAAGTTATTTTGCTGAAGTGTTTGCCATGCTCCTTTGTGGTATTGACTTCAGGTTGGATGAAGCAAACCCTTTGAACACGATATATGGTGTAAAATATTTTGTGATCATCTGAAATAAAAGTAATTATATAAAATGTTCTTATTATACTAATTTAAATCTTATGTTTTATATAAAGGCGGAAGAGATAACTTTAACAATTGGTCAAGCATTTGACTTAGCTTACAGAAAATTTCTGGAATCCGGAGGAAAAGATGTTGAGACAAGGAAACAAATTGCAGGTTTACAGAAAAGAGTAAGTTCTGAATTATGTTTCTTAAAGAGATAAAATAATATGCTACTGTATTATTTTGTTATTTGCTTTTTATAACAGCATAATTTCCAGCATTATTATCAGATTGCTAAGAACTGCAACAGATACTAAAAAAGAAAGCTGAAAAAAGACCTGATAACTGAAACAGTATTTTATGTTTTGCCATCTTGCAAGGTCATTAAAGAGAAAAGCAAGTTATAAATATGGAAGATAGCAAGATTTAATTCTCGTTTGGTAATCAAATAACTAGTTCAACACTGCTTCTAAATCACCATATCTCAGATAAAACTTACTCTTAGTAGATGCTGTTGTGAAATGAATGACTATCCCAATACCTGCTGCAGTAACCACTTGCTTTGTAGATTCAAGAATTAGAAACTGAAAACACCGAACTGAAAAGTAAAGTTCAAGATTTGGAAAACCAGTTAAGAATGACAAAAGTACATGCATCTCCAGTAAGTACATGAACATAACTGTTATATCTAAATTTATAATTGTTGTTACGATAGTTATTAGCATCCATGCTATTTCCAGTGATTATGACTAACATTTCAATCATGTAACATATCTGTTGAAATGCAGTACTGAAGTAACAATAGGATTGTGACAAGCCAACAGAAATGCAAATTGCAGACTTTAAAATTGTTATTCTTTAATTCCCTTGTCATACCTATTTGTTGCTGCCTAAATCCAGTGAATACTCATTCTAGTAGATGTCTGAGGATGAAGAACTCTGTTTTGCACTTGCAGGATCCGGTTCACAAAAGCTACTTGGGATTTTTCTAGGAATTTCTGTCACAAGCATATTGTTACTTACAACTGATATTGTCTAAGTGAGTTTTCAAAAATTTTGCTTGTCTTTCAGAAGAGTCATTAGGTCTCAGGAACTAACATGGATGGGTAGGTAAAAAGGAGTAAGTGTGGCTTCCTCATAATGGAAATTTCTAATGCTTTCTGCAGTTCCTGTAGGTAATTGTGACAATGGTATTTTTAAATGATTGCCTGACAGTTTCTAATATCTAGGTGGATAAGAAACAGTGGAGGTTTCATTGCAGACTGATCCTAATTACTCCTCTCTTCTTAGAAGTGTATTCTATCTATACAACATTAGGTAACTGAAACTAAATAAAATTTCTTAATGTGCATATAGAAAAATTTTAGAAAAAGATGAACTGCTTTTAAGCTGTGCATTTTGGGCCACCTTGTCCCTGCCCTGCATGTACACCATTTCACTTTAAATGGCTTGTGAGGTGGGCTGATGCCAACCTGATGAAGTTTAACCATGCCAAGTGCAAGGTCCTCCGCCTGGGTCGGAGCAATCCCAGGCACAGCTACAGGTCGGGCAGAGAAGAGATTCAGAGCAGTCCTGCAGAGAAGGACTTGGGGTGTTGGTTGATGAAAAGATGAACATGAGCCGGCAGTATGCACTCGCAGACCAGAAAGCCAACCGTATCCTGGGCTGCATCAAAAGGAGCATGACCAGCAGGTCGAGGGAGGTGATCCTGCCTCTCTACTCTGCTCTTGTGTGACCTCACTTGGGGTATTGTGTGCAGTTCTGGTGTCCTCAACATAAAAAGGACATGGAACTGTTGGAACAAGTCCAGAGGAGGGCCACGAGGATGATCAGGGGACTTTTGCACCTCCCATATGAAGACAGGCTGAGAAAGTTGGGGCTGTTCATCCTGGAGAAGAGAAGGCTGCATGGAGACCTCCTAGCAGCCTTCCAGTACCTGAAGGGGGCTATAGGGATGCTGGGGAGGGACTCATCATGAGGAACTGTAGTGAGAGGACAAGGGCTAATGGGTTCAAACTTAAACAGGGGAAGTTTAGATTGGATATGAGGAAGAAATTCTTTACTGTAAGGGTAGTGAGGCACTGGAATGGGTTGCCCAGGGAAGTTGTGAATGCTCCATCTCTGGCAGTGTTCAAGGCCAGTTTGGACATAGCCTTGGGTGACATGGTTTAGGGGGAGGTGTCCCTACCCCTGGCAGGGGGGGTTGGAACTAAATGATCTTAAGGTCCTTTCCAACCCTAACTATTCTATGATTCTATGTTGTTTAGAATTTTGGGCAATGTAAAAGGATGTTTATAATGGTGAGGGCAATCTTTTCATGAACGTTTATACAGTCTCTTGATACTGATTAGAAAGTTGTTCCCATGAGGAACTGTCATTTTGTTTTACTAAAATCTAGAGGAGAGCGCCATAAATTATAAATACGACATAACTGCCACAGTGGAAGTGTAAATTATGGATGTCTTATCAATTATGAAGCATTCAGTGATAAGTAGTCAACTTTAATGCTAGATTTAAAATCAATCTAGTTAGTTCTTTAGTCTTTAATTTTCCTCAGTTGGGATGGCAGCTAGCTTGATTTTAATTATGAATACAATAACTAAATGTATCTTTGAATTCAGTTAAACAAGCTCTTAATTCTCTTGTGATAGATGCGTTTCTCTTTCATTTAAATTAATGAAGAATTTGGTAATTACATTTAGTGACAAACTTAAAGAATATTAATAATGATCTAAAATATCCTGTAGCTTGTGATTTATTTTGTCTTGTAAGACAGTGTTGTCTAATTCCATATTAAAAAGGTGAGATCAAAAATTGTAAGTTTGACAGTCTTTTGTAAATTCTCTCCCTAGATGGTGTTTTATTGTTAATTCCTATTGGTACAATGAATATGCATATTGCTTAAATAGCACTTATGTCGCAACAAAATTATTTAATATTGAGAATTATTAATATTAAAATAATAATGCATTATAGTAAGCCACTGCCAGCTGTTAGTTTTCACACATAATTTTATTGCTTTATTTACTTAATGTTTAAAAAGAAAACCACAGACATATCCTGTCACAGATTTGAGTTTCCTCATCATTAGAATTCCAGTAAGAGCAATCTAACAGCCCATTTAATATCTAAATCAATTCTGCCACAAAATGGATTTATATAAATGAATAAATAATTGGAACAAGTTGCCCAATTTGTATGTACTCTTGGAGATAATCAGTTGAGCAGCCAATAATAAAACAAACAAAACCAAACACATTTTTAGGAAAGTGTCTGTCTTCAATCTGGGAACAAAACTGTGTCCACCAAATGCCATCAACTCTTGTACTAAGAGACATCATTCAAGTAGGTCTGTTTTAAGCATAATTGTGTACCTTGTAAATCAGAGCTCTTAAATGTGGTAGCATAAGAGTAAGTTCATATAAATGCAGCAATTAGGTTGAAAATAAGTGAAGAAATGGGACAGGGAGGTTATGAATTGACTTCAGTGTAGGGGAAAAGAAAGCATAAATATTTTAAAGATTGAGTCCAATAAAGGGATCAGATGTCAAAGTGGGTGGAATACAAGTGAATGTGATTTGATGATGCCTTTCTCTTCTTTTACTATGAGCAACAAATATGTATGAAAGAAGGAAATTACAATTCATAAGACAATTGCCTATTAGAGTTTGCAATTAGTTTTTAATATTTTTAATTCAAATCAACTCTAATTTCAAGAATGACATTGCAAAATATCAACTCCTATTAGAAAAAAGCAGAAGTGGCACAAAGAGTATTTTCTATTTCCACTAATTTCTATGATGAAAAATATCACTTTGGTTTTAAAAAACTTATCAAAGATTTTTTTTTTCTGAATTTAAATTTAAAACTTTTAAGTAAAATATGGCTAAAAATATCTGTACTACTGTTGCTCTGTGTCTTCCTGTTTTGGAAGACAAAGTTTTCTATTTTGAAAAGAAAAATAGCAGTTCTACCTTGTGATCATTTTATCAGAAGTAAAACTTCTAAATCTGGCAACATTTTGTTAAATACTGAAATAAAATAGCTTGCATTAATGAAGCAGAGTACCCAGCATCAGGAGTAAGATCTCACCTGAGTCACTTCCTAAGTACTTTTGGTTAGACAGGGGAAAACTTGCTTCCCTGCAGATATTCCTTATGTTAAATATTGTGAACATAACATAACCATTCCCATTATTTAAAGCAGATTTATTAAATTACAAATTTCAAGTTTCCTCACAGCTCTCATATCCAGGCTGTTGAATAATGAAGAGATGCCAATGCCATATGAGAGCTTTCTGAAACTTTTTTTAGGCAGAATTAGTGATTTATTTATATTTAATTAATTTGATACAGCTATTATTTTTTATCTGTCAGTCCATTTTGATGTTATTCTGTGTGCTGAGCTCTAGGGAGGGATCATTCAGTGATTGAGGGGAAGTTTAAGCCCTCGTAGTTGATACCTAAATGTGATAAAAGTACATGTGCCATCATTACTAGCATCGCAGCAATTTGTAAAGAAATACTCAGTTTCAGGAGCCAACTACAGATGGCTATAAGGTTGCTTCTGGTTTTGCTTAAATAGTACCTTGGATTTTCATATCTTATGCTTTCCTTTTTGGTTGCTTGCAAGCTGTTTGTACTTTCTCAACGTTTGCCAGCTGTGCTGAAATGGCTTTCCTGTCTGTTGTTGACTGTTCTCTTCCTTTAGTGATTAATGCATGGTCACAGACACACTTGGTATTCAGCAATTGATTTAACACTCAGAAGTCAACACTAGCAACTTGATTAAACAAGTATATGCTTAAGGAAACAGAAGGTATTGCAAGGACCTGTGATGACAGTTCCCAGAATATGACAAATACAGACACAGAAATCGCATTCTGAGCTACGTCCTCTTCTTCAATCCCCCATCGCTACGGAATGCAGACCAGAGGCCATGTGGTCTAAGCGGGCACAGTGTGAGGCTGACAGTGGGTGTCTATTTTCATTTCCTGTGAGAGAAGACTTAGGGCTTTTAATATTTAATGCACCTGTAGTATGAAACAGTGCTGTTACAGACACCGAGTGATGTCACTGCCATGCTTTATTTGATAAAATACTTTCTAGTACAGAAAGTCTTTCCCACTTGTCAGCAACTGAAAAACCATGGTAAAATTTGTATGCAGTGCCAGTCTATCATTTATTTATTCCTGCTTCTTCCATCTGATGTTGATTGATTTTTTGTGTCTTTAATTGTTCTAGACACATTAGTCTTCCCATTAATGAAGTATGTAGAAAATACCTTCAGAAATTTGAAGTTCAGTACTTTTTGCATTATTTCACTGACACTTGATGCTGTTTTGTGTTTTAACAAAAGCCATTTTTTCTTTTTCTGACAGTAAAGCTAAAGCTAGACCATGATTTTCTCATGAAGAGGACCAGATTGCATCTCTGTTCTCACTTCAGTGTCAAAAAGACAATAGCATCTTTTTAAAGTGTGCACGGATAAACTTAATATGTATATAGTTTTAAATGTTTGGCTCATTGCACATTTAAAAAAACCCAAACCTAATCTTGCCATGCTTCCATTGTAAGTAGATACATCCAGACTGTCATTTAAAATAAAATTATCTGACTTCCTGCTGTCATTTAAAATAGTCATGCTAACTAAATATGAAGACATACATAAAGCCATTTGCTGGAATTCAAATGCAGGATTAAATGTAATACTATCAAGACTTAAAATTTAGATCCCCTTTTGGTTCCAAAATGTTTTAAAAATACTTTGTCTATAGTTTATCAGAGATGCTATTTTATATATGTGATGCTCAAGAATAAATTGGACTCAGCAGTCTGGACTGCAATATGTGACTTTACTGACAGATTTACTTTTCTAAAAGGAGTTGGTCACGTGTTTGCATGTTGAACTCTTGGGAAATAGTGTAGAGCTCTTATTTGCAAAACATAGTGCTAAAACATCTTGATTTCCTGATCTCTGACATCAGAATGTGTACAAAGAATAGTACAAATGGTGACTTGTCCAGAATCTGTAAGTGGTCTAACCAAGAGAAAGAAAATGCAAATAAATCATTATCAATATAATTTAGGTGCTTTTTCTGTTAGTTCACAAACTGTATAGGAAAAATGAAATTTCTTTCTGAAACTATAAAAGAAGCATTATAAAAGCAATGAGTTTGAAGTTGGAAATGAAAAAAAGAAATCTAGGTTGTATAATCAAATGCTTTTGCATTAAAATATATTGTTAAAGTTGAACATTAAATTGTCAATCTTCACAGTTTTTTTCTCAGGGTACTGTAACTATTTAGATTTAAGTTTTGTTCAGCGCGTTCGGTAAATAATAGACTGCTTAGCGACCACTTTTCTGCTTTTGGGTAGAAGCTTTTAAGTACGCTAGTCTTGCTAAAGCTTAAAAAAATCAGTCCCTAAAAAGTCTGTATTTGCCAATGCAGAAGTGTTATGCAACAGAAACTGTTCCTTTTTCTTCTTTTACTAAATACATCTGTCAAGGACATACTATACCAAACTAGGAGTTTCCTTAGTGTGCCTTTATTGCTGTGTTTACATGTGCCATGGGAAATGATGACATGGAATGTTTCCTTTGTCTCTCACTCCCTTGCATGTGCAACTAAAGTTTCCATTACTTTTATATCTGTGCTGTTTAATTTTCATCTGTTTCGTTCGCTTGGCAATACATTAGTCTTTTTTGCGTTTGGTCTTGATTATGTGAAGACAATGTGATTTTCATTTTGTTGTTTGATTCTGATGACACTGTTCAAATTTGTATCACAATAAGACTTTGGATGTTGCTGTGTATAAATCCAGCCTCCAAAGATCAGTGCATCCCTGGGAGTACTGTTTCATGTGATTGCTTTGACTGGTATTCATATTCCTAGTGTTGCCTGAAGCAGCCTGGGTTGACTGTACTCACAGCCTTCATGTGGGTTAGCGGTTAGGTACACTTAACACCCTCAGTTTTTATAGTTATCTGAACAGCCACAAATAAGCTCACTCCCCCGCTTCCTCCCCCAGCTCCCAGAGATATGGGGAGGAGAATTGAAAGAATGTCACTCCCACGTGTTGAGATAAGAACAGTCCAATAATAAGGTATAACTCAAACCACTGCTGCTACCACCAATAATAATAATGATAAGGGAAGTAACAAGGGAAGAGAATACAACCACTCACTACCTGCCGACCGATACCCAGCCCAATTGAGCAGTGATCTAACCCTTCCAGGTAACTGCCTCCAGTTTATATAGTGGGCATGATGTGCTGTGGTATGGAATACCTCTTTGGTCAGTTTGGGTCAGGTGTCCTGTCTCTGCTTCCTCCCAGCTACCCCTCCTCCCTGGCAGAGCATGAAACTCAGAAAGTCCTTGGTCAGAGTAAACATTACTAAGCAGCAGCTAAAAACATCGGTGTGATCAGCGCTGTTCCCAGGCCAAAAGTCAAAAACACAGCACTGCACCAGCTACTAAGAAGGAGAAAAATGGCTGCTACTGCTGAACCCAGGACAACAGTAAACCATTGTAGGCCACTAGGGAACCTCTGATGAGATAAGAGAGATTTTTAAGCTGTTTTGGGCTTGGCTGAAGTTTATCATGCATGCCTTTAAAGTTTTCTTTTTGAGCAGCATGTTTTATAGAATCATAGAATGGTTTGGGTTGGAAGGAACCTTGAAGCTCATCTAATTCCAGCCCCACTGCCACAGGCAGGAACATCTTCCACTTGACGAGATTGCTCAAAGCCCCATCCAAACTGGCCTTCTGTTTAAGGCAAAGAAGGAAGTTGTGACATGTGCACGACTCTGAAGTTAGATAGAAGAAAACAGGAATATTCAGGAAAATAACATAAAAGAGAGAATGTTAAATCATGAGAGAAGCAAAATTGAAAGGCAGCAGGAAAAGGTACTGGGACAAACAGCCCCAAAAAGAGCAATGTTCTTCCATTCACCATAAGTATTGTCAAAGAAGTAGTATTTAATACATATTCTTATCATGTCAGTGTTGCAAAAAGCCTCCATTTAAAAATTAACAGAACATTAACCATATCCTGGGCTGCATCAAAACGAGTGGGACCAGAAGGTCAAGGGAGGTGATCCTGCCTCCTTACTCTGCTCTCCTGAGACCTCACTTGGAGTATTGTGTGTAGTTCTGGTGTCCTCAACATAAAAAGGACATGGAACTGTTGGAACAAGTCCAGAGGAGGGCCACGAGGATGATCAGGGGACTGGAGCACCTCCCATATGAAGATAGGCTGAGAAAGTTGGGGCTGTTCATCCTGGAGAAGATTAGGCTGCTTGGAGACCTCCTAGCAGCCTTCCAGTACCTGAAGGGGGCCTATAGGGATGCTGGGGAGGGACTCATCATGAGGAACTGTAGTGAGAGGACAAGGGGTAATGGGTTTAAACTTAAACAGGGGAAGTTTAGATTGGATATGAGGAAGAAATTCTTTACTGTAAGGGTGGTGAGGCACTGGAATGGGTTACCCAGGGAAGTTGTGAATGCTCCATCCTTGGCAGTGTTCAGGGCCAGTTTGGACAGAGCCTTGGGTGGCATGGTTTAGTGGGATGTGTCCCTGCCCCTGGCAGGGGAGTTGGAACTAGATGATCTTAAGGTCCTTTCCAACCCTAACTGTTCTATGATTCTATGATTAAGGGTACTTGGATGTTTTAACAGTGATTAGATGGTTTTTTTAAGTTCTTTAATTGTGACTTAGAAGTGTAGGCCACCTGCATCTATTACCCTCATTAAAATGCCTTACCATGCCCTTGAGAAAACCCCAAGGTAGACTTTGAAACTGTGTGCATATTTCAAAAAATTTTCAAATTTTTTTAATTTTTGGAATGTGTTTAGCATATCACTTGATTCATGTTTCCATTAAGACTGCCATATGGGAAATTGTTAACTTTTTCTTCACCTATCTTCTGCTCTTTCAATTTTGTAATATTCTGTATTCAGTTCAGTGAGCACCTTTTCATGAGGGTTTAAAGTTCAATTATGTTTTTGGTGTTAAAAAAAATAATTTTGAAATTGCATTTATCAAATTTTATGTTACTGAAAAAGTGCTAAATGAACTGAAGGTGCCGCAGTGAATTTATGAAACTATTAATGCTTAACAGTAGTTTATGCGTTAGTAAATTAATATATCATTAGTAGTCAAAAATCTCATGTAGCTTGTAATCGCTGGTTTTGTAATTAACTGCATAATGTCCAATTCAGAGTCACTCACGGTTCCCTAGAAGATTCACTGCTGTTATCCACTGCGACAGTTCTGTATCACAGAATCATAGAATGGCTGGAGTTGGAAAGGACCTAAAGATCATCCAGTTGCAACCCCCTGCCATGGTCAGGGACATCTCACACTAGCCCATGTTGGCCAAGATTCTGTCCAACCTGGCCTTGAACACTGCCGGAGATGGAACATTTACCACTTCTTTGGGCAGCCCATTCCAATGCCTCACCACCCTCACAGTAAAAAACTTTTTCCTTATATCTAACCTGAACTTTCCCTGTTTAAGCTTAAACCCATTACCCCTTGTCCTGTCTCTACGGTCCCTGGAGGCGAGTCCCTCTCCAGCAGCCTTATAGGCCCCCTTCAGATACTGGAGGGCTGCTAGGAGGTCTCCATGCAGCCTTCTGTTCTCCAGGCTGAACAGCCCCAACTTTCTCAGCCTGTCTTCATTACAGGAGGTGTTCCAGCCCCTGTATCATCCTTGTGGCCCTCTTCTGGACTTGTTTCAACAGCTCCAGCATATTGCCAACCTGAATGTTCTAAGGAAGGAAAACATTTTCTAATTCATTGATAAGCTTGTGTGATTCCTATGGGAGTATGACTCGAAGATTGCGATCAGTGTCTTGAGACACCTAGTAAAAGCAAAGAATTATTTCTTGGTCAACAAAAACTCAGTCATGCTACATTTTCTAGTATGTTAGAGCCAGATAGTGCGCATCTTCAGCATCATGCTAAGTAGAATGAGTGAAAAATAAGTCCTTTGACGGGCACATAGTCACTTCTACTCATAATGGAGACCCAGTCCACTGAACTGGTGTTCATTTCACTTAGGATGCTATCATATTGTTTTCTTGTGTTGATGGAATAAGACTCAAATTGGAAAGTAATAGGTCAACCTGACCAATACTACATGTTCAGTGTTACACAGTGGGAAGCTCAGACAAAATACAATTGCCATATAAAATGGCAATTTAATGTATTTTTACTACATTTTTCTTCCTTTATGATTTGGTAGAAAAGTATTAAGTTTCAGAAGTTACACCCTTTTTATGCTATATACTTTTTAAAACCCTTCTTTTCAGTGCTTCTCCTTGTGACCTCCCAATATATTATTTTCCATTGTTGGAATACATTTCCCTGCTGTACCTTTCCTGTCTGTGGGCAGCTTAAATACATAGGGCTGCAAGCAGAAGATAATTGTTAGCTTCACAGTGGGCTGACAGTGGGTCATGAGATGCAGCATGCAGAACAGTGTTTACAGCCCATTCCCAGCACCCAGTGGTGGGCTTCTGTAGTGCACTGCAAATGTAGAATTGCAGATGAAAATTCATTCCAAGAACAAGACACATTCCCTAAACTGTCATGTGAAGCTTGACACCCTGTATGGTGTGAAATGTCCTAAAATCATGGTTTGTCAGATACGTGACTGCACAGCATTCAGGGCTCAAATGATACAGATAGTGTATATTCCAGTTTTGGCTTGAAACCTTTTATTGCCTGGGTCTGATACGTGTTCTTATAGTTTTGCTGCTTTGCATCTTGTATGCATTTTGCTGGTTTGTGTATGATTCTTTTCATGTGACATACATACTTTTTTATGGACACTATTCATCCTTTGTTGTTTTGCATTTCAGGAAAATACTTTGCTTAAGTACTTCGTATTTAGCGTCTTCCAATGTTTGCTATTATGAGATCTGGTTTTTGTATATATATACGTATAGCATCAAGTATTGCATGGTAGTTAATTGCACAGTAGCATTACAAGTCTTCTACCTCTAGTGATACTCTTGAAATAATAATGAAAATTCTGTCTTGCAGTTTTTTGCTTTCATTTTGATTGATTACCATTCCAAACCCTCTGTTTCACAGTTCCAGCTTGACAACAGATTAATTCTTTGCAATTATGATAATTTTTTTTTCTTATGAATTATGAATCACAACTTTTGAATAGGGAGTTTTGGGATACTTGTTGGTCTTCTCATAAATATGGCGTAGTTACTGAGTTTGGATACCTGTAACCTTAACCTAACTTATTTGTAAAGAAAGTGAAGAAAGGAACTAAGACTCAGGTTAAAAGGAGTTGAGATGTTTTATTTTCTGCATAACTCTGGAAAAAATAGTACAAAATAATTTATCAAATCCTGCTCTACTGGTGCTATGCAAGCTTCTAATGAAGTAGTCATGTCATATCAATTGTGTAACACTGTTTGAAGAGCGGAAAACCAGGCTTAAAAATTTTTGCTGCAATTACCTACTACTGCTTCAGCCTGAGCAAGTCAAAGGGATTTTTAGGCAAGATACCTACAACACAGATGAAATTCCTGCCTTCTCAGTATATAAACTCTTCGCTCTATCCAAGAACTGGCTGCACAAGTGTTTAATCCCTTCTGTTAAGATTCAAAGATCAATCTGTCCTCCAAAGCCTTGTTTTAACTGTCCAAAGCTGTTTTCCTCAGATTTTGAGATAGGAATACAACTTGGTCCCAACAGAAAGATTGGCTGAGCATGTTTCTTAAATATTTAAGTACATTTCCTTTTTGCTTTTCTTTCCAGGATCAGTCCTACAGGCTCTTTGTTTCTAATTTCACCTAGGCAAAATCCGTTTCTTTTGAGGCCTTTCAGGATTGCAGCTATTTCTCATTCAGAAAAAAAATGAAGGTTTTCGTTTTTATCAAAGTGGACAAAACCCCAGTTTTGCTCTTGATATACACTGAACCTTGCTGTAATATACAGTTAAATACTCCCTAGTCGTAAGAGGCAGCTAGCTTGAGGTTCTTGTCTGCCTAATTCAGACCAGAACCTTGCAGTTACCCCTTTGTCATCTTAGGTGAATGTTCTTACCGTCTGTATTCTGGTGTGGATATTACTTATTTACCTCTGTTCAAAGCTGTTCTGTGGATTTGTGAAAGAGGCCCAGAGAATCTTGCAATCCTCAACATTTTTATTTCCACAACAGCAAAGTTTTATTTTGTCCTGCATCCTGTGTTTCTGTTGTAGGGACAAAGGGATTGCTGTTGAAGCAAAGGAATCCCTTTGCTTTGCAGCAGTGAGTCTCAGCTTTTGAGATACCTACTGAAAATACCAAGCTCAACTGGTTGTTCATCCACACAGAAAAGATGGCAGAAGTGTATTACTGTCCATAAATGTTTAGGTTCCCAAATTCTGTAGATAGGGAAATGAAACAAATTCTAGTATTAATGTAAACATTAAAATTTGTGCACTGTGAGCTTCTACTGTAAGAAGATTTTAAAATGTTCTTTAAATATCGATGGGATATAAATGTCTTTCCTGGTTTGCAGAAAGAAAATTCTGACCTGTGCTTTAAGCACCAGAGTAACTCTTCCCCCTGGATATGTGCTTACCTGCTAATTTACGTGTGCAGGTATGAGATATTGCTGATATGTTACTGGATTTAGACATTTGTCAGTGCATCTGAGACACCTACTTTTGGAAAGATGTCTCTCTTTATTTTGTTTGGTGTGATTATCAAGGAGCAAGTAATTTTCATTTTTGTTTAATACTGGGTTACCTCTTACTGTGGTGTATTTTTAGATTTTGTTTTAAATTTTCAAGTTCTGTATCTTGTAACTGTAGCAATGAACAGCAAGTTGCTGACAAACTTTTTTGAAGTATGAAATGTGCTTTGTTTCGTTTTTTTTTTCTTTTTTTCCTGGCGTTACCACATTCTGTTCCTCAGAATTTTTTCTCTTTCTGTGATTCCTTTTCAGCTGCTGCACATAAAGTGTGATAATGATGAACATATGTTTCAAAGACCCTCTACTTTTTTCTGGTGTAACAATGAGGATTCACCTCCTTGTTTAGATATCTCTTCCATTACGCTTACTCCTAGGAGTTCTCCTGACTTTAGACTACCACCTGGATTGTTAATACCACCACCTTCAAAAAGTGGTCTTCCAAAGCCAACCAGTGAATACAGCTGCCCAAGACCTCGTGTAATCCTGCTATGCAAAAGCTTTTTCATTTTTTTTGCTTTCCTTTGTTCTCTGTTGTGTGTTAATTTGTATTAAAAATGTGCATTTTGTACAGTGGTTAAAGGACAGAGCAGATGTGTCTTAGGTTCTTGAGTGAAACTCTTAAAATGAGGAATTTGTGAAAATTTGCTCTTATTTCTAGATAGCTTTTTCTCTGTCATCCCCAAAACATAAATTCTTATTTTCCCAACATATTTAAATTAGTCTATTAATTAATTACCTCTCTGTTATCTGTCAATCTTTCATTAAAATTCTTTTTATTAAGAACAGTTATTAAAAAATAACAAACCTAAAAATCAAACTTCAAGGACTTCCTTCTTCCCCCAATGAATTAATAGAAAAGTAAACAGCCATTATATAGCTTTTAGCATACATTATAAAAACTCTGTGCCAAACTAAGGTTGAAAATTATTCTTATACAAAATGGGCATATTCCTTGCTTTTTCATATCAGTATGCTTATACTCTCAACTTTTTTTCCATTTGCAAGTAACATTTGGCTGTATTTGGCAAACATCCTGGCTTTCTGCATGTGTTCGCTAAATAAAAGTGCTTCTTATATATATTCAAAATATGCATTTCTTAAACTAACTAAATTATAGCTTTACTTAAACTAGCTGTAGCAGTAGTACAAACATGGCCAGTAACTTCAGCAGAATGGCATATAGCCAGGAAATGAAAGTGTAAAGTTTGGTTTTGTCTTTTTTTTGTCTAAAAGACTCAAGACTAAATAAAAATACTGCTTATTTATGTAGCTTCTAGATAAATACGTTTAATAAACACTTAGCAAATAAGGAGAATCAACATTAGCATTTACTGTCTCCACGAGATTCTAGGATTATCCGTTAATGTTGATGGGAATTGTAGGTTAATATATAGCATGTACTTATGCATTAAACCTGATGCAACCTTCCTGATGTAGATGAAAGCCTGTCTAGAATCAGAGAGTGTTTTGTTTGTATAAAGCAAGGGATGTGAGATTCATAATATGTTTCCTTTGGTTCAAGCACATCCATTGCCCTACTTTTAATGGGAGCAGATGACATCCAGTGATTGCCTTGACCTAAATTATACTGGTTCTCCGATTGTGCAGAGGTGCCAGGAGGTTAATGCAAGGTCCATGGCCATAGCAGTAAGAGCCTGTTGTGTCTAACCACTATGCACGCAAATCTTTTCACAATATATGATCTTTGAAATTGCAATGGTAACTCATGTGGAGGCCAGTAGAAGTTAATGTATATGTAAAAATCTTTGAAATTATTTATTTTATGAAGTTAATGCAGCTGTGATCTTGCCATGGAATAACATGACTGGGAGAATATATTTTTAAATAGAAAAAAAAAAGCAGTATGTTAAATGTGATTTTTTTTTTTTCCTTCTCGGTATACCTAGGTAGAAATGCCCCAGGTTTTTTTAGATACTGGGTAGTTCTAGATCTCTCATAATGCAAATTTAAAATGTGAATTCAAAATTCCTTAGAAATAGGAAATGTAGGACTTTTGAGTCTGTTTTTCTCTTTAAGCAGTGTATTCAGTGGAAGACTGCAGATCAATATCCTTTCCTTCTCAGCAACTACTGCAACCTTCAGAGAGAAATAGAGGTAGTTAGGGCTATCTCTACACTTGGATTAGAAATCTGTGCTGTGTGCTGTGAGAGGGCAGCTTCAGTTTGTTGCAGGAGAGGCACTTAAAGTAGCATTCTAAAATAAGATTTAGGTCCATGAAACTGTCTCTCATGGATCAGCAGTACTAAAGACTACGTGCTTGCCAGGTTGTTGTATTCATGTATTCTGAAGAAGGATCCGTGTGACTAATTTTACTTCTTAACAATTTTCATGTGAATATTTTGGTCAAATTGAATCCTATTTAAAAGAAGTGGGCTTTCCTTGTGCCTGGCTATGTAGCCTTTCTGATACACAGACGTAGGGGGTTTTGTGTTGTGGAAGTAATAACATAAATATGCAAACTAGTTTTGAACATATATTTTGCTTTCAGCTTGCAAATCTCAGTTTTAAGCTATTTCATCATTTGTCTTTAGTGTTCGGTTTATTCTGACTTAACTGTTCCTTATTTGTGTCTTGAAATAGTAGACCGATGTAGAAGGAATGAATCATTCGAAAATAAATATGGCTGTAGAACCACAGTTATTGTTGGGTCTGGGGTTTCCTTGCTTTTATTGAACCCTTCCAAATTCCTTGGTCTTCCTAATGAAATCTCTTCTGTTTCACATTCAAAAATGAGAGTTTTACTCTGTTGTATTCAGTGTATTGGATGTCCATATTGTTACTAATGGAAAAATACATTTGAAGCTTTAATCACAACAGGTTTTTAGGTTGCCAAGTAAGTTATGATGTAGGGAAAAATTAGTGAACAAGAAGTGTTTAGATTGTATCTTTTAATTTTAACTGCTTGTCTGGAGCACAGCATGTTGTTGCAGTGTTACCTTAAATGGGTCTTGTGAAGATATCTGTATTCATATATCTGCAGTAGAGAGCTGCTTGTCACCATCTTTCTCAGGTTTAACTGTGATACATTTCTGGCTGTACCAGATGGACTGAAAAAGGAAAAATTGCAATGCTGCTTATGTATTGGAGAGTTTTAGCATGTCTCAGACTCTGATGTGCAAATGTCATTTGCTTGGTGTCAGGAGCTGGTTTTTGCATGCTGATGGCTATTTTAAACATTTTTTGAAACTGTGGCTCTTACCTGCATGCTGAAGAATTCAGTATTGTGATCTTTTTCATGTGAATTATTGCCCTAATATTTATTGTCCTTATTGTAGGCAGGCAGTGTGACACCTAAATCACCCTCTACTGACATCTTTGATATGGTTCCCTTTTCTCCCATATCCCCTCAGTCATCAACACCTACTCGCAATGGTACACAGCCTCCTCCAGTACCCAGTAGATCTACAGAGATCAGTAAGTTTTGTAACAACTGACCTAATTTCTGCTTACATTATATTTTTAGTAAAGCATATTTAAAAATTTAAGTACATTTTGCATGAAAAGACCGATACAGTTTTTGTAAATCACATTCAATAATGCCATTTCATATTTATACCATCTTCCCAGAGTCATCGATGTTGCTGCCAAGTTACAAATTTATTTTCTTGCTGAATTATTACATATACAGATTGAAGGAGTGTGGTTGTGGGTTTTAACTTGGCTTTTCTTTTCCGATATCTTTTTTGTACTTACTTCAAGAAATACTTTTACTTCCTCTTAGTTCTTTCCTTGTCAAGCCACAGTTGTAGCATCTAACACCTACACTTCTGGGGAAGACAGAAGGTGGAGTAAGTATGGCAATGATGGTGCAGAAGGAGGAGTTGAAGAAATCCCTCAAGATGCAAACTGTCTTGGAATGCTATTTTTAATACTGTTTTTCATACCATCTACAGCTTTGTTTTTCAGTTATAGTTGATGAGTCTTTCCAGATCTATGAACCACTCCTAAAAGATCTTCAAAAGCTGATTAATGATAGCAATTTTGTTTTCCAAAGGCTTGAAAGCAGCTAGGGTAAGGTTCTTGGCTTCACTGGAAATGTTTTAGGAGTCCACAATATATTTTTAAAAGCTTTGGAAATCCCTTGGGGGAGAGGGGCATGGAGCATACACAAGCAATGTTAGAGGCAGTAGAAATATCAGTCTGTGTGTAGTATCTTGTATTTCTGATTCATGTTTTAGTATGGGTAAGGAACATCAGTGTTACTGCCTGACACCATATAAAACCACATTTGGAAAGTTTCTACATTTTTTAGGGAATGCTTCTGGTATGTAGAATTTTCAGGTATGAATGAAAGCTGTGTACAGTTATAAATGCATTGTAAAACTTAACTCAGCGAATGTCTTCCCCAGTACCATATCCTGTGTACCTTTTGGTTCCATTGCTCAGAATAACCGTCACCATTTAAAAAGAAAGTAGATGTCCAGGCTATTGATTCAGTAAAAATATCTGTTCCTTTTCAAGTGAAGATATTAGATTAATTTATATTAATTTCTGTACCAGCCCTGAGTGGTTAAAAACCTGCCCCAGGGAGCACGAGCGACCAGGGGCGCAGCGAACAGGGCGGGCAAACAGGGCGGGTTCGAGTCAGTTTGCGCTTCAGTTCGCACGGGCAGGCGAGCAGGATGGTGAGCACTCGCAATATGACCAGGCTCCGGTCTGGGAGCCCTGTCTGGCTGCCCCGGTGGTGGCCACTGTAGGCACCCAGACAGAGCTGGTGAGAGGGGAGGCTGCAGTGCAGAGCTCGGCGTGTAGAGAAAGCCTGCACTGCTCTCCTGAGGGGAGGGTGCGCAATGGGCAGGGCTGCACTCTGTGCTCCGTGGTGGAGGTCCTCCTGCAGCAGGTGGCTGAGCTGCGGGAAGCTGTTACTAGGCTGAAAGGTGTCAGGGCAGCTGAGGGGAAGCAGCACTGCTTGCTCCAGGCCCAGACTGTGCAGGGGCCTCAAGAGTCTACTGTCGCTCATGCAGGAAAGGAGACCACTAACCCAGGAAGCCGGGAAATGGTAACAGAAACAAACAACAAGAAAAGGAGGAAGAGGACAATTAAAAGCAAGGGGCTTCCTCCTAAATCTGTTGTCCCCACCCAGAACCGCTTTGCTGTCCTGCAGGGGGCTGATGAGGACCCACACTCCCACCAGGAACAACTGGCTGATGCACTGGTAAAGAAGATCTCTACTGGTGCTGCCAGGAAAAAGCAGTGGGCCATAGTAGTAGGGGACTCTGAGAGGCACCCATCTGTTGGCCTGACCCAGACTCAAGGGAGGTGTGTTGCCTACCAGGGGCTCGGATCAGGGATGTTGCAGAGAGGCTGCCTGCTCTAGTCAGTGCCACTGACTATTACCCACTTCTAGTGATCCATGTGGGTGCTACTGATACAGATAGCAGTAGCCAGGAGAACATAAAGAAGGACTACAGAGCTCTGGGAGAGGTGGTTAGGGGCTCTGGAGCGCAGATTGTCTTTTCGTCAATTCTTCAGGATACAGGGCAGGACCTTAAAAAGGCTAGGAGGATTGGCCAGGTTAATAAATGGTTAGAAGGATGGTGCTAGAGTCAGGGGTTTGGGTACCTTGAACATGGGAATCAATTTAGGAGGCCAGGTCTACTGGGGGCTGGTGGAGCTGGTCTGACAAAGGGAAGAGTGAATTTAGGAGGAGGCTTGCCAGACTGGTCAAGGATGCTTTAAACTAGGTGTGTTGGGGGAGGGGGGCATCATTCCATCCCAACACACCCAGTCACTGGCCAGCACCTATAGTAAACGTTCAGAGCTATGTAGAGATATTGCAGCTACTCCAGCCAATGAGCCGGCTTCAACTGGAGCTCAGCTCAGATGCCTCTATACAAATGCCCATAGCATGGAGAACAAACAAGAGGAATTAGAGATGTGTGCACGTCTACGGGGGTATGATATCATAGGCATCACAGAAACATGGTGGGATGGCTCCTATGACTGGTGTGTTGGAATGGAAGGTTGCAGGCTCTTTAGGAAAGACAGGCCCGGTGGGCAGGGAGGGGGAGTTGCTATTTATGTTAGGGATAGGCTGGAGAGTATGGAACTGTGCCTGGGGACAGGTGAGCAGTCGACAGAGAGTTTGTGGGTCAGGATTAAAGGGAGAACAGCGATGGGAGATATTATTGTGGGGATCTGTTACAGACCACCTGACCAAGAGGGCTTGGTGGATGAAGCTCCCTATAGACAGATAGGAACAGCCTCACGCTCACAAGCTCTTGTTCTCATGGGGGACTTCAACCACCCTGATATCTGTTGGAGGGATGGTACGGCCCAGCACAAGCAATCCAGGAAGTTCCTCAATTGTGTGGAAGACAGCTTCCTTCTGCAAGTAATCGAGGAGCTGACAAGGAGAGGTGCCATGCTTGACCTCGTCCTCACCAACAGGGAAGGGCTGGTTGGAAATGTGACGCTCAAGGACAGCCTTGATTACAGCGATGATGAGATGGTAGAATTTGAGAATCTCAGGACAGTGAGGAGAGCGTGCAGCAAGCTCACTGCCCTGGACTTCAAGAGAGCAGACTTTGGCCTCTTCAGGAACCTGCTCAGTAAGAGTCCATGGGATATAGCCCTAGAGGGCAGGGGGACCCAAGACTGTTGGTTGATATTCAAGGATCACCTGCTGCAAGCTTAGGAGTGATACATCCCTACTAGAAGGAAGTGCTGCAGGAGGGCCAGGAGATCTCCTTGGATGGATAAGGAGCTGTTGAGGAAAATTCGAAGGAAAAAAGAGGCTTCTAAAAGGTGGAAGCAAGGACAGGCAGCCTGGGAAGAATACAGGGATGTTGTCCAGGAAGCTAGGGATCAGGTTAGGAAAGCTAAGGCCCACTTAGAATTAAACTTGGCTAGGGATGTTAGGGATAACAGGAAGGGATTCTACAGGCACATTGCAAATACAAGGCAGACAAGGGACAATGTGGGCCCTCTCCAGAAGCTTCCGGGAGAACTGGCTACCCTGGATTTGGAGAAGGCTGAGGTTCATAACGACTTCTTTTCCTCAGTCTTCACTAGCAAATGCTCTGACCACACCACCCACGTCTTGGAAGGCAGACGCAGGGACAGTGAGAATGAAGACCCTAGGCCCACTGTAGGAGAAGATCTGGTTTGAGACCATCTTAGAAACCTGAACATATATGAGCCCATGGGACCTGGTGAAATCCATCCACGGGTCCTGAAGGAGCTGGCAAATGAAGTTGCTAAGCCACTGCCCATCATATTTGAAAAATCATGGCAGACAGGTGACATTCCCAATGACTGGAAAAAGGGAAATATAACCCCCATTTTCAAGAAGGGAAAATGGATGAGCCGGGGAACTACAGACCAGTCAGCCTCACCTCTGTGCCTGGCAAAATCTTGGTGCGGATTCTCCTGGACGGCATGCTAAGGCACATGAAAAACAACAAGGTGGTTGTTGACAGCCAGCATGGCTTCACTAAGGGGAAATCCTGCCTGACCAATCTGGTGGCCTTCTATGAGGGGGCTATGGAACTGATGGCCAGGGGTAGAGCAGTTGATGTCATCTACCTGGACTGGTGCAAAGCGTTCAACAATGTCCAACACGACATCCTTGTCTCTAAGTTGGAGAGACATCAATTTGATAGGTGGACCACTTGGTGGATAAAGAACTGGCTGGATGGCCACACGCAAGGAGTTGTGCTCAATGGCTCAATGTCCAGCTGGAGACCAGTAACGAGTTGTGTCCCTCAGGGATCGGTGTTGGTACCGGTCTTGTTCAAGATCTTTGTCAGTGACATGGACAGTGGGATTGAGTGCACCCTCAGCAAGTTTGCCAGTGACACCAAGCTGTATAGTTTGGTTGATATGTTGGAGGGAAGGAATGCCATCCAGAGGGACCTGGACACGCTTGTGAGGTGGGCTGATGCCAACCTGATGAAGTTTAACCATGCCAAGTGCAAGGTCCTCCACCTGGGTCGGAGCAATCCCAGGCACAGCTAGAGGTAGGGCAGAGAAGAGATTCAGAGCAGCCCTGTAGAGAAGTACTTGGGGGTGTTGGTTGATGAGAAAATGAACATGAGCTGGCAGTGTGCGCTCGCAGCCCAGAAAGCCACCTGTATCCTGGGCTGCATTAAAAGGAGCATGACCAGCAGGTCAAGGGAGGGGATCCTGCCCCTCTACTCTGCTCTCCTGAGACCTCACTTGGAGTATTGTGTGCAGTTCTGGTGTCCTCAACATAAAAAGGACATGGAACTGTTGGAACAAGTCCAGAGGAGGGCCACGAGGATGATCAGGGGACTGGAGCACCTCCCATATGAAGATAGGCTGAGAAAGTTGGGGCTGTTCATCCTGGAGAAGAGAAGGCTGCGTGGAGACCTCCTAGCATCCTTCCAGTATCTGAAGGGGGCCTATAGGGATGCTGGGGAGGGACTCATCATGAGGGACTGTAGTGAGAGGACAAGGGGTAATGGGTTCAAACTTAAACAGGGGAAGTTTAGACTGGATTTGATGCAGAAATTCTTTACTGTAGGGGTGGTGAGGCATTGGAATGGGTTACCCAGGGAAGTTGTGAATGCTCCATCTCTGGCGGTGTTCAGGGCCTGTTTGGACAGAGCCTTGGGTGGCATGGTTTAGTGGGAGGTGTCCCTACCCCTGGCAGGGGGGTTGGAACTAGATGATCTTAAGGTCCTTTCCAACCCTAACTATTCTATGATTCTATGGGTCTCTCAAAGGGTATATTAATATAATTTAAAACCATTAAGAATAGTTAATATTAACTGTTCTTAAATAACTTAAAAGAACATTAGATTAGAACTGTTAAGAGAAATTTCATGGCTTTGTACATAAAAAAAACCATTCAAAGACACGCCCTCCAAGAACTTCTTTTGTGTTTTCAAATTTGTTCTTTGGAAACTACAGACAATGCCATAAAATCAATCTCAGTTGTTCATATACAGCTTTGACAATAATTTCAAGTGAACTGCATGGCAAGGGTTTTGCTTTGGGTTTCGGTTTTTTGGTGGGGTTGGTGGTTTTTTTTTGTGTGCTTCTATTTTAGGTTTTTTTAGGGGTGTTTTGTTTTTCTTTTCATTTTGGTTTAGTTTGGGTTTTGTTTTGGTTTGGGGTTTTTTTTGTTTGATTGCTTTTGTTTTGTTTTGGTTTTGGTTTTGGGGTTTTTTTTAAGCTTTGTCCTGGCTCAGTTCCATTGAAATTGTGGCTAGAAATCGTGTGGGAGCCAACACTCAACGCTGTGAATGCTTTAGAATTACAGCTATATAGGTTTGGAATTATTTTATCCATGGGCTTTATAATATAGAAATTGCTATAAATAAATTGCTTATTTAGTGATGAGTACTGTTTAAAATAGTTGTTTCTTCTGTACTTCATTCATTTGGTCTAAATTCAGATAATGTAGTTCAGAGATCTCGCAGGCAGTATCTGTGAATTCTCTGCTCCTCAGTGTGCCGTGCTTTAGAGTGATTACAGAAGTACATCATAGCTTTATACTTTTGATTCCTGCTCTTTTAGTCTGTCATGGTACTTTATACTTTGAAAATTGTTGCATTCATCAGCTATGAACACACTTCGGCATATTTCAGATATGACATATCTTCATATTACAGAAGAGGAATACTTTATAATCAAACAAGGACTTACTGTCTTAGATGAGAAAGTTTAAATCCCGTAAGAACCTCATTCAACCTATGTAATGTTACAGTGCCGTAATAATCTACAATCGTACCTTGTTTTGTTTGGTGTTATTGCTGCCAGTGCAAGTAAGCTGGCATTTCTTTCTCCAGTATAAGTCAGATAGGTGGCACCCCAAAGGATCCGATGTTTGGAGTCTCCCATTTTCTGAGGTCATCTTTTATGTTCTTTATTTCTACTTTGTCACTTTGCTGCTGCTTCCTCATGGAGTAAGAGATTGCAAATGTTCTTGCAAGTTATCTTAAAGGATAGAAATAATTGATAAAATTTAATTAATTAAAGGAGGAATTATTTTATATGTTTCTGGTAGGCACAGCATTATATCTCAGAAAAGAACTGGAGATTAGCATTATTCAATTGTTCAACATTTTTATAATTCAAATGCATCTTGAACAATCCAAGGTTGCTACTGGCAGATGTAGAAATATGCTCCCAGATGCTATCTTTCCAGAGACATTTAAGAGTATGGTGTCAAAATAATGGTGGAACCATTTTTTATGCTGTAATAATTGCAAAATTAAACAAATACAGAGTAGCCTTCAGCTAAGGGAAAGGCTTCCTGGACTTTACTACCTCAGCTTATTCCGAATATTTTCATGGGTGCTTGTCTTCAGTGTGATTAATTTTTATTATCACAGCTGCTCCAGGACTGGGAAAAGTCTATATAAACATAACTGTGCCTGGATGATAGCTAAGGTGAAGAAGATTGAGATGCAGAATGCCAAATATTTGTAGTTTTGTTTAGGAATTGTTAATTTTTAGTTTATTACAGAGTTCAGGTTGCTACTCTCCAGTATTACGTGTTTCTTGTCCTGAATGTCACAGAAACAAGAATGTATTACCTGTTAATGGCGTTGTGATTTAAGTTGTGAATGTAAAACAAGCATTTCATGGCTTTTGAATTTGTTGGTTAATTTCCCACACTGTAAATTTATTTCCATTTAGAAAAGAATAGGAAAAGGAAAGGAAATTATATGTGCTGTTTGAAAGGATCATTTTCAAAGGTTTACTGGTTGCTGTGTATTGGAGAAAGAAATGCCTGTATCTGCTACAATTATTTTGGGGAGTATGCTAGGCAAGATATTCTTGTTATACTTAATCTTCATGCCTGAAATAAAAAATTAGTAATCTATCCCACCTCTGCTAAAAAGGAGCCCCCCATAAGTGGTGAACACTAGCAGATAAGCTTATGGAGATCCCATGCAGTAGAGCAACTCTGCAGTGACTAATTTTAGTATTCGTCCAGTTTCTACATGTTCTTCAGCTTCTGTTAAAAAGGGAAATACTGATGATGCTGTTGAGAATATTTCATGGAACTTCCTCTCTCCATGACTCTTAGCAGTGTGCTCTCATATAGCATACAAATTTTAAATGCCGGGAAGCAGTTCTACTGCAGACTTTTTCAGCTGGTTTACTGAAATGGTTAGTACCTTGTAATAGAGATAGCTCCTCAAATAATAATTTTTCATAGAAACCCAGCTAGGAAATATTCGCTATTTTGAATTTGATTCTGTACGGGGTTTATTAGGTTCTGTCACTTAGAATAAATTATACACCAGTTAATTATAGTCAGCTTTGAATAACAATATAAATGAAGTTATCCTTCACCTGAAGGCAGGAAGCATTAACAGAGCTAAAGCTTCTGCCATTCTGCTGATGAGCTCAGAAGTGCTGTCATTAATAAAAGCCTTATAATAAGGCATGAATGAGATAATATCCACAGTAGTGTACAAAATACTTGCTTTCAAACTAGCGATGTCATACTTCATTGCTAAGAAATGCAAGAGTTGTGTTCTTTAAAGGGTTTCTTTTTCCTAAATACATTCCTTGAATGTTTGCTATGGCTCGGTGCTGAAACTGGCTGCTTTTAGCTGTCTGAGAAGAAAATGAACCTATATAGTGAACAAAAAGACTTACAAATAACATAAGGCATAATCACTTTTTGCCCAGTGGGGCGTAGAATGAAAGTCAAAGCTGCTACACATCTGAAGGTTACTTCGTAGGAGCATCGGAGCACTTAAGGACAGTGGTGGTACTGGAGCAGACCCATTTTGGCTCTGAAAGAGGCAATGGACAAGATAGATCCTAATTTTTACATTAGATTGCCCTAGTCAAAGTCTCTTTTGCATGCAGGTGGTCTGCCTCTGCCAGGAAAAACTAGAATTTTCTTTTTTTTGAGTAAGATAGGCTTTTGGAACAAAGCTCTCTGATCTGGGCCATCTCCTGGTCCCATGTGGCAGTTCGGAACTGTTTAGCCACAGTTTTTGAAATATGTAATTAATCAAGTTCTTTTTTTTTTCCTGTACTTTATTATGGGAGTAAATGCTGGCAGCTGCTAATAATTTAAAATGCTTATTGTGCAGCCTGATAACACCTAATAAATCAGCTCAAAACCCATGAGAAAACTGACATGCACAGTAATTGTTGAAGAGCTTGGACAACTGCACATCTAAAATTCTGGCAACAGGGATGCCAAAGTAAAGACTGTTTAGCTATATGCATGTGCTTCAGTATTGATCACGTGACTGGTAACACTGCAACATGATTTTGTGTCAAGTAGTCAGTTGTCAGGTTTTGTATCTTGGATGTAATGGATAAAATTTTGTTCAAATCAGAAAATTAGCTAGTAATTTCAAAGTTACTTATAGCCCCTTTTATTCTCATGTTCTTAAGCTAGCATTGTTTTAAGGTAGGTAGTATGCTTACCAGGTTTCTTGCTGGACAACCTTGAAAGTTAGGAGATAGATAGGATATGTTTTTAATTTTATTTTCACTAATGAAAAGACTGTATTAACTTGGTTCTGTAAATTTTGCAATCAGTGTGGTTGAGTAGTTTTAGCAAAATAATTTTCTTACTGCTTTAGTTCAACCCAGTGTGGGATAGAAAAGCTCTGTAGAGATGGAACATTACATGTAGAGGGAAAAATATCCCCATTACCAAGAAGGAATTAAAAAAATAATAATATTTGGGCTCTCAGATTTGAAGAACTGTTTTTAAAAAAAAAAAAAGTATTGGAGGTGTTTCTTCTCATCCAGACAAAAACAAAACAAAAATCCCGACCGCTACGAAGTGTACTACAGTTAAGAAAAGTGAGAAGCAGTATGGTATTGAAAGAGAGAAATTTGCAATCATTCTGTTATGGATCCATATTTAGTGGAATTTTAGGAAAGTGACTTTTCGTGGTCCTATGTTTTTTTCGTTCATTCTTTCTTGACTTGATCTTATCTAACATTTTAAAACCCTATAGTGTTAGTTAATATCAGCTGTGCACTGAGGAACTCTATCAAATGAAGGCCTTCCCTTCCATGAAGAAGAGTAGATGTTGTCCTTATGAAGATGTCCTTAACCCTGATGGTGGGAAGTTCCAGACAGGACATGAAGGCTAGTTTGTTTGCAACAATATTTTTCTGACATAATGTTAGGGTGAAATTTGACAACTGATGTCCAGTTCCCTTCCTGTTTATGAAACTCCTCATACACACCAAATCCAGAGCACATTTAAGTTGGAGATACCCTCTTCAAATTGCATCTTATCAGATCCCTAAAACTCCTTTAAAAGGCAGAAGTGTTAATGAAATCTAAGTGAGCCTTAAAAAAGATTGATGGTGTTCTTTGAAAAATATTTGAACATTAAACTTAGGAAAACTAATCAAGTCCTGGCTTTAAATTTGGATGTTGTGGTTAATCAATTGTAGATCTGGAGGTGCTATAGTTTAGCTTTTAAGGAGATGTAAGCTGACTTTTTCAAAGAGCTGTTGTCATAGCCCATACCTTTTCTCTCAGTGACTCACTTTTCTCTTGTTCCAGAGAGAGACCTTTTTGGAGCAGAACCTTTTGACCCTTTTAGCTGTGGAGCAGGAGATTTCCCTCCAGACATTCAGTCCAAACTAGATGAGATGCAGGTAACTACCGAGTTATCAATTATGCAGTTTTCTATGGCTGTATGAAATACATGTTTACGGTATTCTGAAACTGTATTCTAGATTGCAAACAAATACATAGAGAAAAAAACTGATTTTGACTACTGATTTTGTAAGTGTGTCTCATGGTCTTTGAGCTGGAGTTTGAATTTGCCTGAAGATCCTTACTTGGTATTAATATGGACACCTGCACTAATTTAGGGGTTCGCAGCAGTGTAATCAAATTGGATACTGCTGTTCCTATCTGGGAAGGTTCTGAGGGAACTGAAAAAGAGAGCTGAGGCAAGAGCCCTACAGATCCCCTGATCTTGTTACTCTTCAGTTCTAGCAATGACCATCATCCCAGTTTACCTTCATCTTTCCATCAGTGGCATCAGTCTGGTTTTTCATAGCATTGGCACAGGCAGAGTATGCACTTCAGGTGCCTTTAAAACCAGCTGTATTTGATTGTGGCACTCTGGAGCACTTAAACTTTTGAGAATTGATTCAAGAATTCTGAGTGCAAGTATTTGTCAGAAAATGTTTGCCGATTCTAAAACACTCAATTGTATCTGTTCAGTTGCTGATCTGATTTTGAAGCAGTTCTGGGAGAAGGCCATCAAGTTTTGGAATAACTCACTGTCTTCTGTCAGACTTTCCAAAGTGTTGGTTCCTTGCCAGCTTGCTTATCTGTGTGTTTTTCAGCAGCCTGCCAGCAAAACAGAAGGCTGAAAATACTAGAAACTTGAATTTCTAGGATCCTGGCTCCTCAGCAGAAAGTGTTCCCAGGGCTTCCAGCCCTCTTTTCTCTCAAGATCCCACAAGGTCCAAGAGAGCTAGCTCTCCGGCTCCTTCAGTTCCTTTTTTCTGCCTGGAGAGCAGCAGAAACATTTCAAAATGGCAGAAATAAGATTTAAACACCATTTAGTTTTCCTGACTATAATCTTTTAATTCCTGTTCACTATGAAATTTCATTTTCCATGTTTGGTTAGGGTGGTGCCCCTGGCACACTCCACTCACAGTGAAGTAAGAAACTGAGGTTGTTGGTCACCTGTACTCTTGCCCCTATAATTTCAGATAGCAGCTAAAAGCCAAAACTGGCTTCTTTACAATTCCAGTAAAAATGCTTGTGTTTTGTAAATGAAATAATATGCTTGCCAAGCCCTTTAGCACAAAAAGCAAATTTTTTAGCTCCTCACACTGATATATATCAATGTTTCCATTGTCTATAGCCCACTTTAGGAAAAAGTATTCTGTAGCATCTCTGGCTACTAGGAAGAATCCTCTGAAAATACCCAAGTGTCACACACTAAGAGTTCTTATTACAGGTAATGTTAGTTTGATTGTTAGCATATAAGCCTGAAAAATGCTATCACCTCATAAAGCATCAGTGAATAGAACATTAGTAATCCTTATCAAAGATTTTCGAAGTCATAAAATGAGACACTTGCATCATTGTTTGTACTCACTTGACCTAAAAAAGCAGGCAAACAATAACAAAACCCCTAAACCTGATGCCATTATTATGCCCCATTGCAAAGAATATTTCCATGGTCATGTATTCCCCTCTGCACATACAGGTTTTGTTTTTTCAGCTTTTTTTTTATGCTTTGTCTCACAATTGGAGCGTCTAGTGTATCAGTCTTAGCATACCCTGATACTTCCGCTGAAAATTGACTGTGGGTCTATATGTAGGAACAAAACTTGTTCATATATAATCCAGTTGAGAACAAGTATAAAGTTAACAAGGTATGAAAACAAAAATAAAATTCTGACTTTATGCAAAACAAAAGTTATGTACAGTATTATACTAGATGGTAAAATGCAGATTGAAACATGGTTTCCCTAATACCTGTTTTATCTTCTTGTGCTTTCCTGGGTGCCTAGCGTCAGAGATGGTTGGTATATATTTTAATAATGGTATTTAAAGCATTTAGAATTGAAGTGTGCATGTGTTCATGTCTAGTGTCTTTATTTTTATGAATATGTGTGTAGATATGTAAAAACTTTCATGTAACTTTTAAAACTTTTAGTGGCCTACAATTTTTTAAGATAGGAAAGCTGATTCTTTTTCTTATCAGCTGCTAATACTAAGCCTTCATTTTCACTGCTGTTTATTTTCCGTGTGTACTAGTGAAATCTCCAGTTTTTATTTTCAGATTGTCCTTAGTGAAATGGTTTAAGCAAAACCTTTGATACATATATTTCTGTGTTAATACAGTCACATTTGTGAATGTTTTTTATTTGGAAATAATTACTTGAAAGCTTGACATGAGCAGAAGATAGCTGTACTAGAAGTCAATGGTTGTTAGATATACAGCTGATAAGAAGGAAGCTGAAATGGATGCTGCAAAAGGTAAAAGCACAGAATATGCAATGTGCTCTGGAAAATGTAAAGAAAAATGTAAGGAAAATACAGACTTCTTTCCTTCTCTGGAATGCAAACTGAAGGAATCTGTTCGCATTATGAAAGTACGGTCTGCCTTTCAGTAAATACATATTCCATTAAATATATAAAGGTAAGTTGCTTATGAGCACATCTAATAGTTCAAAATATAAACTCATTCTGAGAGGGTGTTCAATACAGCTTATCCTGCACTGAGTGGTAAGCAAGCTGTCTCAGCAGCAGCCGGTGATAACCTGATTGGAGCAGCTCAGTCCAGACTCTCTTACCCTATTTCTCCTGTAAAGCTATGTCAGATGCCTTGTCAAACATACCCCTGTCTGCAGAAATGCTGTCTCAGTGTATGTGTGCGTTGGAAAGTGATGTATAAGCAAAGTGGGAGTGGAAAGTGCAGCACAGAAGAGGCTTTGGAGAATAAGCCCTTTAAATAGTGGGTGCTTTCCTTTGCATCCAATATTCTGAATTTAAAGAGATCAGATAAATTTTCCTGAACTCTGGGAGAACACTTTTATATTTAAATGTCAGTGAGGGTCCAGATTTCACACTTAAGCTCTTTCTATTCCATTTCTCAGTCCAGTCTCTGTTGATCTTTTTGGAGAGCTTGAAACTCAAACATATACTGAGATGTGACTTTTACAGCTCAGGCATCTCTCTGATGGCTGTTCAGCCTCCCGTTTCCCCCACCTTTATGCTGACATATATTTTAATTTCACTATTTTTACTGCATTCAGACATTAATAAATTTAATCTGTCTGTTTTCTCAGAAATCTTGCAGTTGAGGGGAAGTTTCCCTGTATCATGAATCATACCAGCAACAGCTGTTATAATTTGTTAAAATCTCAAGGTAGTTAATATCATAAAGCTTCCAGGAGCATCAAGCCATTCCCTCTCATGCCCTGAAGCATTCAGTAGGATTGATGTCTTTCCATCTGAAATGAATTACGCTCAGCCCTTTAAATTGTCTTCTCAGAGATGTGTAAATTTATCATTGGTTCATAGGGTTTGCGTTGACTTAAGCTCATGAAGTGAAGTTATTGTGAAGTGATGAGTTAACCTCAAAGCAGTAAGGTTTTGGCAAATCTATCTTCTGGGAAAAGAGTTCTTTGTCTTTTACTGTTTTTAACCAGAATAGCTCATGTTTTATTATCAGAGAAACAAAAAAGTGGGTGCTTTGGAAGAGGCTTTGTTTGCAGGTTGCTTTCACTAGTGAAAACAAGCTTTGCTACTCTCTTCAAGAGACCAAGCATATCCTTTAGTGAAATGCCATTATTTATCTGGGTAACTAAGATGTTCAGTCCTTGTGTTAAATCACCTTGAAAGTAAAAAGTTACGTGACATAGTCATCAGGAGGATATGATCAGAGAAGCAAGGCACAATATAGATGCGTACTTTGTAGCCCTTCCACACCTGTCCAGTAACAGAGAATGGCCTTTTCTGCATTCCCTAAAAATCAGCAGATTTGAGAGATTTTCTGATCACATGAGGAGTTACTCTTTCATGAGTCTTTAAAGTACAAGAAGCCATGGCACACGTGTTTTAATGAACAGGCAGTGTGTTATGCTAAGACATGTTACTTGAAGCTGTGTCTGAATTTCACAAGGCAAAATATTTTAAATGCTGTGTATTAAAATTAGTGTCACTTTTAATATATACAGTATGTAATGTGTATCAAGAGCTGACTATATATATCATTTTAAAAGAAAAAATATTCTGCATTACACATTAAGTGAGTTTATTAGAAAAAGAGAAAAAATCATAATTTGTAATCAGCTTGGTCATTCCAGCTGACTTCATTATTATGACAGCTGCAAATGCTAGGTTTTGAAGTGGAGAGTCTGAAGTAGACATATACTGTGTAACAGATACTATAATGATAATATAGCAGCTTCAAGTAGGAGCCAAAGGATTTGACAGAGATGTATGCAATTCAGATGTATGTATAAACTGTATTCCTGAAAGCAGACATAAAGCTCAAAGAGTTCTGCATAGCTGTGAGAACTGCAATATAGGATACTTCTGTGATTTGCATTATACTTCAGCTGTCTCTGGACATAAAGGAGAATCTTTTTTAAAACCTTCTCTTCCCACAGCTTGCTTGACTACAGCTAATTGACATTTTTAAAAAAATACAATGTATATTTGCCAAAATACAGGTTTGAAGATTCCAAAAACTATTTAAGAATTTGGAGTTATTTTGCAAAATTTGAAGGATTAGGAATAAAGATGGCTGGGGAGATCTGAAGTCCATACTTTTGTGATCCTTGGAAATTTTATGGCAATCACTTTGCCAAGGAATCCACAGACAAGGATGTTCTGATTTATTTATTTATTTTCCTCCCCCTTTTTGAAGACTGCATTTAATTTAATAGGAGCATTGGTTAAGCCAATTATTTGGTTTAAACTCCTACACACTTCTTGTCCTTCACTTATATTTTCATTTAAAAAAACAGAAAAACCCTGAACCTCTGGGGTTTGCATTCTTTTAAAATCTGAAGAATGTCCAGCCGGCAATCTAGATTGCCTTGGTGTCCTCTTCATGTTGTTGGGCTTTTTTGATCATGGTTGGCATGGAACTTTGAGCCTGCTAGTAACTGTAGTATCTGACGTTTACTGGCAGTCTGTTTTGTGTGATTTAACGGATGGATATTGAAAGGTCACGTTCCTTTTATAGACAGCTAAGTGCATGAGCTGTTTTAAAGTATGAATGTGTTAACACTGCAGTTCCTGATACTGTAGTAGTAGGTTTTGCTTCCTTATCAGTTCTGCCTGAGTTCTTAAGTACGCAACTGGTAACAGCGCCTGGTTACCACATCACTATTTTCTTTTACAACAGGCAATAGTTATGATAATAAAGTTAAAATGCTTTTAAAAATAATTATGATGCATATAGTGCTGCAATCTCTTCATGAATTAGCATTGATCACATTGCAAATATGTGAAAATATGATCATTTTAAATGCAGAATATCACATCTTAAAAGTGGAGGCAGACTAAACAGGAGGTAAAGTGGTCTGAAGTTAAAGAAGGGAAGATAAGGAGAGCATTGTTCTTCAAGAAAGCAGAAATAGTTCAAAGTAGTAATAGCAAACACAAGCTAAGTGTTAAATGACAAAATACCATTTTGTATGGAATAAAAAATTAAAAAATCACACATGATCAACATAAAAGCAGTGGGATGTATGTGCTTCCAAAATGCATAAGCTGATTTGCTTTTAGCTAGCCGGAGAAAGGGCATTGGAAGTGCAGCTTCTTAAGACAGCAACAAACAGTGCTTAAATGTATAGAAAGGTAAGAGTATGCCAGACATGAATGAGATGCATGTTCTGTGAAGGCCTCTCTGGATTGCTAAAAATGAAGATGGTTGTCCTTGCTAAAGTAGTTGCTGTAGCTGTGCTACTGTTGTACCTCTATTAAGCATCCTCAGGTTGAAGCACAAACTATCCCTTTTACAATTACAAAACTGGAAGCAGCCTTTAGATATGATTCAAAGGATATCTGAAGTGCTTCAAAAGGTAAGAATTTCAGACGCAGTGTAACTGCAGGGTTTACAATATGACAGGATAGACTGTAGGGCTAATTCTGAATTCCCCTTCTGTGACTGCAGTTACATCAATTAATAATGTCCTTTTAGTAAATGAACAACAGGAGGTGTTTGACTTGGAGCTTCAGATAACTTTTGCTTGAAATATTTTTTGAAATGAGTTCTCTTCCTGTTATCCCTTTGAGAAGTACAGAACCAATAAGGGGAAAAAAAGTCAAATATGCTGGTGAACTTTGGCAGCACCATGTCATCCCGGTAGGGCAAACTGGGTGACACAATTGGAGCTACTGGCTCATCATCTCATAGAATGGATTTGCCTTTAGGAATATTCAAATTTTACTTGGAAAATCTCAGACCATTTAATAACTATTGCCAGGAAGTTTATGCTGTTTCTCAGTATTACTCTTCTGATGGCAGTAGCTGGTGGGGTTATTAATTATTGATATGTTTTCAAAATTCTAGCCTGTGGCTTAAATCTGTTTGAACTTAAGCTGGTTTGATTCGGGATTTATCTTTCAAAACTAAAAGGCATGCTTCAGCTACTGCTGTACATTATGAGAAAAGGCTTGATCTTATGTGTAATCCCAGTACAGGTTACTTTGCAAGAAGATTTATTTTGTTTATAAAACATTTGCTTCATGAAAGCACCTATTACCGATTTCATGCCATGCAGTCAACATTCTCTAAGTGACCTGTATCTTAAGACAATCATGAACTGAACATTATGGCAGCTGTCCCTGGAGATGATGTTCTCATAGCATTTCTATTCAGAGCCCTTGTTTTCAATGGTTTATAACTTTACTGTACTTTTACCTAATCCTAAAGTTAGGCTCAAATTCAGATGCTTTTAGAAAGAGTTTAGTCCTCAAAAAGTCACTTTCCTTTTTGTTAACTATGTTTTGTTTCATTGCAGGAGGGGTTCAAAATGGGATTAACTCTTGAAGGCACAGTGTTTTGTCTTGACCCACTAGACAGCAGGTGCTGATGCCAAGAAACTAAATGTGAAAATCCTACACAGTGTTGTTTGTTTGGTTTTTTTAATCCTGAACATGTATTCACAGATATTATCCATGTGCCAAAAATTGCTTTTTTCAACATGTAAACTCTTGTGAGGTTTGCTCCAGTAAAAATCCAACTTAGTTCTAGTCTTGCCCTGTACAAATGTAAAAAGTTATATTTGTTTATGAAATATGAATTAAATTACGCTGTTATGTTTCTTTCTCTCACATTTTGCCCCAGATTACTATGTTTTATGACTATTAGCCTGGAGAAGTTCTTCAGAAAGCTCGCACATACCTCTCTCTGTTTGCAGACATGCAAGCATGATTTACATGTAATACTTTACCTGATAGCATTTTGAAATTATGCTTTTAAGCCATTATTTAATATTCAGCAGTAAAATGTTTAATATTTAGTATAAAAAGTTCAAATTGCAGTGAAAAGGCAGAAAATACTAACCATTAATATATGCTTGAAAGGTAAATCTGGATGCTGTGTAATTGATCTCCTTTACTGTGTATCATTACTATGCTGTATATATGTCGTTACTAGTTTACAAAATCCAGAAGACTTTTAGGTCCTTAATTCATGTTTTATAAACTAACAAATTGTTAGTATGCTAATCAGTGTTTAATGAGCATTGAAGAACTGCTAATTGCAGACTGGGCAAAGTAACTGCCCTTTCTCTTGGTATTTTGTAGCCGGATTGTAAAGTATGTAATATGGAATTCATTATATGATAACTGTAATTTAGAAAGAAGATTATGGTCTTGCATTTACTTAGGAGTTTATGTAATTTTGCATATAAGCAGGCATTCCATTTACTGGGCTCAGTCCTGTAAGTTACTTTCAACACCTGAGTGTTTACAGTCAGGCTCTGTTGAGTATTTTTTTCACTGTCTGCTTTAATGCTATATGTCTTACTATAATTTTAAAGCTTGCTGTAAGAATTCTATATAAGCGTCTTTCATAGCCACTGGTTGTTACAGAAGTAACTGCAGTTTTCAGCTGCTAGCAACTTAGACACTGACCTGTCTATGCATGCTCTTCATTAATCTTCAGCATAAGCAATAAAATACTATCTTAAACCTATCTCAGAAAATTATCTTAGTGTTTTGATGCTCAAACTGCACATTAGTTCAATTCAAAAACTTTAAAAACTCTAGTATTTTTCCCTTAAAACATACAGATGTGGAAAAAAACCAAAATTTTGGATTTTTTTTATTTTCATTCCTTTTCCATTACAAGTTTTTTGTAATACTTATGGTTTTGTCTATAACAGTTACAGTTCACAATGAAAAAACAGTTTGCAAATTCAGCATCACATGCTTATGTTTATGCCTTGTTCAACAACGTACTTCTGCTTATACCTTTGAAATCCACAAAAATGAATTGGATTATTACTTTAGTCTTCTTTTCTGTTCTGTGTTCAACATTCATGTAGAGTATTATATATAAATATATATATATTAAACTATATCAAATCACTAATAGTATATGTTTCATAAAGAGAAGTCTTTATAATTTTGTTTGTCATATAGTATTTTGGAATTTGTATAATGAGGATGTTTAGTAGCCATAGGAATGGCTTTTTTTAACAAATAGAATTTGTATTTTTATTGTACTTTAAAAAGCTTTACATAATGTGGATCTATTTAGTGGTCATTTATTATCAATGGTAATGCTAAAATAATATTTGCACATTTTAAGAAACCTTTTTTGTTACTGATTTTTATTATAGTTGACTGCAAATGGCATGGTTAAATATTACATACCTGGTCAGTCCGTACAAAAACACTTATATCAACACAACAGTGCGTTTTTAATGAAAAGGTTATGTGATCCAATTGGAAATTGTATTTCTATGTAATCTCAAATGTTTGTTTAATTTTGCCTAAAATAAATGTTTTTAAATAAATTGCATCCCAGAACACAACTTTCATTCAGTAAAATGCCCAGTGGAAGGGAGGGTGGAGAGATGCTTAATTGTTGGGCAGAACCTGCCACAAAGAATGGTTTAGTGCTGAAGTGTGTGAAAGTTACCTTACTTGTTGGAACGAATGTGATCTCAGTCAGTGTAGAGAAACTCCAGTGGTTGACCTTTATTACTGAGTTTGGTCTAATCTGTAATCAGTAGAGAAAAATCATGTTCTGTATGCAGCTACCTAGTACAAATAATTAGTGAGTAACTCTCTCCACAGTGTTTCATGAATTTAATTGGCTCTTTTTATTTTCTTTTTTTTAATGTATGTAGCTGCTCAAATATACTTAGCAACTAAATGACCCTGATGGTTATTTAAGGAGTAAAGGAGGTAATTGAAGTCTTTCAGAATCCTACAAAGCAAGCTTTGTAAGTCAGGTCTGTTAATAGTACAGGCTGCTGCATATGGTGTTGATGCTTTTGAGAAAAGTAAACTTAAACCATCTGGTAATTACTTCCATTGCAAACTTTCTCTTCAAGCTAATACTCAAAACTCGTTTAACCTTTTCCATTTTTGGAAATGGGACTTGAACAGTTCATAGGAATGGATGCTGTCAGGGCTAGCAAGTAAGGGGTATATGTAATCTCCTGTGAGTTATAAACATAAGCTATTCTTTCTCAGAACGTCTCCCACTTGTATCGATGTTCTTTTCCAGATAGTGAAATAATGTCATGTGCTAAATCTTCAGACTGTTACTTTTAAAATAATATATTTGAGAGCAGTGCAAGAAGTCTGGGTGATTGTTCTTGCTCTGTTTAGAGTAAATGGGAGTGCTCCTCGTGCTCAGAAAAAAAAAAAAATCTCAGTAGCTGGTTTAGGCTGAGAATGTGGAATGATTCTGCTAATTGTGTGACCGTAGGCATTTCACTTGACAGAAGCCTGTAAAAAGACAGTAACATCATCTACTAGTTTGGACATACAGTGCTAAATCAGTTGTGAATAAGACTTTTTTTTTTTTACTTGTAAATTTATTCAACAAAAGGGAAAAACCAGTGCTACTGGCTGCTCACGGGTTTGTCCATGCTTTTTTTCTTTCTGTTACCTTTTCTTCCCCCCCCCCCCCCTTTTTTTTTTCTTAAACTTTTTCAAACTGGTGGATCACACTGCTGATCATGATGATCATCCCTTTGTGGATGTGGAAAACTAGATTTCAGTTTCACTTGTTGGCTGCCCAGCTACTGTGCTGGCATGACACATGAACCTACATTAACAGCTAGGAGCAAGATTCATTGCTTTCTGTTCCTTTTCTTGTATATGAACTATTCTTCTCTTCCTACCTGCTTATTACACCATTCCTGAGTAACTGAGGTGCTTAGGTTAGAATTCTTCGTAAATCAAACAAGCTGATATATGGTTGGTGTCTTGTGTTTTATCTTTTTAGCCTTTGATTACTGAGCATAATTGCAGGATGTTCTTGGCTTAACCCATTGTCTTTACTTTGAATGGGTTTGTAAGTGGCTGCCTTTTCTCCTTCCACATGACTGGTGTGATTTGCACTAAAAGTATAATTGATCAAATAACTCAAGTTGGCAAGGATCAAGTCCTACATGTGGCAAAATGAATTTTTTTTCATTTTGGCTTCACTTGTGGAAGAAAGGAAGAAGAAATTTCTCACACTTGCAGAAGTAAGCCTGGTTGTGTAATCCCAGAGGTAACTGAGCATGCCAAGAAATGGGGCTGGCTCTGAGGCTTCATTATGATGATTATTTTTCAATTTGTGAAACTAAGCACACAGTCTCAGTCTCACCGGGCAATTCTGCTTCACAAAAAGAGTCCCTTCTGCAAAGGAAGAAAGTGTCATTGCCTGTGGGAAATCTCTAGTTAAGCATCCAGTGCTGCTATTTTCATTCTATCCTATCAGTTACTAGGTGTTGTCCACCTTTGAACACCCTCTTAAGACAAGAAAAGTGTTAACAATGGCAGGCAAGCTCTCAATTGTCTTAATTTATCACAATGGAGTTTTGTTGTTGCTTTTAAAATTAAAGGATGCAGAAGTCACAAAAAAAAAAAAAAAAGTCTGAGTAACTGGCCATATTTTTAAAATGCAACCAAAAATACCATTTCGTAGGTGTTCTGTAACCCTCAGCTGAAAAACAACAAGTTAGCTCTGGTGCATAATTAGCCTGCATCCCCTGCCACCTTTTAAGACATATTTTTAATGAGGGACTGAGAGATATGTTGCACTGTCATCAGCTGGTGATAAGTACATAGCAGTTCTTATCAACAAAATAGAGAACAGGATTTCAAATATATCCTTTTATTTAGTTATGACAGAATGGTAGGCAACTTTTTGTCAAAATAAGAATCTGACATTTGTCGTATATGTAGCCTTCTTGAGATGCTTCAGCATTCAGTAGGTGCCGGGGCATAGATTAAAAGAAACAGGATATTTATTTATTCATCAGACCAAAACTCCTCCTGGAACTACAAGACTACCTTTCACTGGATTTCATGGACTGCATACATAATTTTTGTGTGTGATGGGGGAAAGGTTTCGAAGTGCATGAATACGCAATTTGCCTTTTGTTTTGAGAAATTTCTTTAGAGTCTAATTTATGTATTATTTCAGATAATAAACCCTGCAAGTTCAGTCTCCTACAGTGAATTCTGGGATGGATTGCACCTATTCTAAGGCTCATATGAATGGCGGCAACCAAAATCAGTGTATTTGAGCCTTTGGAATGTTTTTTGTTTGTTTGTTTTTTGTTGGTTTTTTTTCCCTCCACGTTTTACATTATTTAATTCAGCAAAACTTATGACTTGCAATAAAGAAAAAGAAGAAGCAGAAATAGATTAGAAAGGAAGTATATAGAAGAAAAAGGGGGAAAATGTCATCTTGTGCCAACTTTCCACAATTTAGTAACACTGCATTTTTCTGGTGAAACTTAACTGATTTGATAACTTCTCTGGTTCTGCCCCATCACTTTTTCTGCCTGAGGATTGCATGACAGATGCCAAGATGCAGATTTGCCATATTTGCAATCCACAAGAACTGCTATGGGAGCTGTTTGAGCTAGCCAGAAACAAGGAATGTTTTTTCTACCCCCTGTAGCTTCATTACATAGAGTAGATGACTCACACTGAGCCTCTTCCAAGATGCCTGCTTGCCACAAGCTCTGGTTTCCATCCATTTATCCTGATTTCTAGTAGATGGTACCATACTGAGGACCTAGCAAAGTTGTTATCTGATGAAGGCTTCCAGAAGGACTGTCTTCTGTATTACACCATTACAGAAGTGCTTAGCTAACTGTCTTTGTTGCGGTATTGACTGGAAAGCATGACAGTAAGAATAATTATCCTGATATTTTGTAAACCTATTAATGAATTGTTTATATAGATTAATCTCCTTATGATAAGAGCTTTCCCAAAACAGGAGTCTTGGAGTAGACCCTAAAGAATTTTCAGCAGTTTCACTTCTTTTGCCGCTTCATCCTTCACACAAACTTTTCTGACTAAAACGCAACTCAGATAATCTGTTTAACTGAGCATTCATAAAAGCTACTTGGGACTCTGCCATGTTTGGCATTTAAATTGTTGCAGCTTTTATTTCTTGTATGATTGTATTCTGTGAGCATTTTATTCAGTAAAAACAAGGTGCTTTTGAAGCTTTTGCACAGAAATTAGAATTGAAGTATTTTAGCCATGTTTCACTGAATACTGCCCATAGCAGGGGGGTTGGAACTACATGATCTTAGAGGCCTTTTACAACCCTATCTGTTCTATGATTCTATGAATATAACTAAATGAGTTCCCTGGGAATCTGTACTGGTTCACTTTTGAAAGCTATTGTGCTTTTTAAACATTTTGGTGTTCTTGAGTTTTTAAAGGAACTTCACTCTTTTCAAATAAAGTGATCCTTAACACTGTGGAAAGACTGACAAAATACTTAGCTTATGTGCTATGCTGGGATAAGATTCTATAGAAGATATGGTTTGGGGAGAGGGAGGAAACAACCATCTCTTTGAAGGGCCTTGATCAACTGTAGAAATCTGGGATTTTTTTTTCTTCACTATCATCATTACTTTTTAGGGTATGTTAGAACAATAGTATCATTCACATACATACTTTGCTAATTTTTTTGTGGTGGAAGAGAGCTATTATAATGGCAGGTTAATGTCACCTACAGTTTAAAAGATGCAGGAATGGGTTCCTCATGTTTTTACAACCTTCTGTGTATTACAATACTATGAAGAAGCCGGAATAGATCGGAATTTCTGAGACACTTCAATGCTGTAAAATAATTACATGATCAGGTATAATTTGTGACAGATAAACCTGGGATGCCAATCAAGCAACTACATTTGGAAAGAAATGTAAGAGAGTTTTCGAGATAAGTGAGAATTAGTGAGAAATTTCACGTGATAATATTTAGCTTAACCATGCTAAATATTCCCAAGTGAGGCAATATTTATGTATTTTTAGCTAATGATCTGACATTAAAAATGCTTGTTACTGTTTCCATATTATCAGTAGAAGTGACTAATGATAAACAGTTTCAATATTGACTTTCCCAGTTGTGTCTGTTTTCTCATTTTTAAGGTTGTGAGTCTGCACTAAAATCTGTCCCTTGGGGTGTTTCAGGATTGTTAGCATTCACCCTGTGTATTTTGATAGTACCTATAAATTGCCATTATGTTTAATGTACCTTGTAAAAAGGTTAGATAAGGCTGTGATCTGTGCCATCACAATTGAATGCTGTTGTAACATTGCAATGGATTGATGTATGAAACTGAAGTAAAACAATGTCATAGAAGGTTCTATTATTTAATAGCCCTTTTAAATGTAGATATTTTAGAAGAACTGAGCATTATTTAAAAGTCAGAAATATCATAGAATACCAGGCTGGAAGGGACTTCAAGGATCATTTGCTCCTTCTTGGCAAAAGCACCCTGTCCAACTGAATCTTAAAATTATACAAGGGTGGGGAATCCACCATTTCCCTGGAGATATTATTCCAGTGGCTGATTGTTCTTGTTGTGATAAATATTCTTCTAGTGTGCAACTGGAATCTCCCCAAGAGCATCTTGTGCCCATTACCTTTTGTGTTTTCCATACAACTCCTTGTTCTCTATAGTCACCCTTTAAATACTGGAACATGGTGACAAGTTCTACCCCTCTAAGCGTTCTTTTCTCAAGGCTGAACAAACCCAGCTCTCTTAGCCTTTCCTCATACAGCTTCCTAGTCCTTTGGTCATCTTTGCGACTCTTCTCTGGATGCTTTCCAGCCTCTCCACAGATTTTTTTGTAGAGTGGGGACCAAAATGGAACACAGTATTTCTGTTGTGGGCTGTCAAGGGCTGAATAGAGTGGGACAATGACTTCTTTATCTGGCCTAGTGATGCCCTTATTGATGTAACCCAACATCCTGTTGCCTTTCTTTGTCGCAGCAGCACAGTGTATTGAGCTGCTTGTCCACAAGGACCCCTGGGTCCCTTTCCACAGAGCTGCTCCCCAGTTTTTGACATCTCTGGATAATTTCATTTCTAGACGAATTTTTGCTTTTCTAGCTGCATCTTTTCCCTGGCAATGCCCTTGTAGTTTTCATCGGATAGTCGTCTGCTTTTCCATCTCTGGTGTACTTCTCTTTTGGTTTTGAGCCGACTTAGAAGTTTGCAGTTAAGCCAAGGGGGTTTCTTGCTCCCCCTTCTTCCTTACCTTTAAAAGGGGATGAACTGGCTCTGTGCTTCCAGGAGAGCATTTTTGAAGAACTTGCAGCATTTACTAGCACCTTTGTCCTTCATGGAAGCTTCTTACAGAGTCCCTCCCAACTGAGCTCTGAGTGAGCTGAAGTTTGCTCTTCTAAAATCTGAAACATTTGTCTTTGATCTTCAGTGTGCTCAGCCAAATCCCAAACTCCACAACATTGTGATCACTGCAGCCAAGGCTGTCACCAACTGAGACATTGCCAAGCAGGTTTTCTTGGTTTGTGAGTAGCAAGCCCAGGAGTGCCTCATTCCTGGTTGGCACATCTTACATTTGTATGAGCACTCATTGCAACCTACTGGCTGTACTGAGTCTACTTTCTTACCAGTTCCATCTGGGTGGAAGTGTCAGACATTCCAGGGGCTTTCTCTGAAGGAGCGCTGGTTTTAACTCTAAGGCGCATGTCCACCATCCTGACAGAGACCCAGAGCACTTCCCTGGGTTGTGGGCCTACAAGCAGGGCATAGGGTCCTTTTCATGCTCCCATCTTTGCAAACTCCTACTCCTTCCCAGGCAGTTTCACTCTCCTGCAGTTGCTCTGGCAATGCCCAAGCCATGTCAGCTTCTCATGAGAGCTTCTGTCAGGGCTGTCAGCTCTTCCTCAGTTTCCCTGTCTCCGGGAACCTCTCTGTCCACCTCAGTCTAGCACAGACACTGAACTTACTGTTGCTGCCACTGTCTGCCTTGCTGACTGTGACTACAGACTAGAGACCTAAGTAAGCAAGATAAATTGCCTCTTGGCACTCTAATAAATAAAGCAGTAAGGCTACTAAAGGCACATGAGTCATATAGCCATAATGAATTTACTTTAAACTTAGGAAAACAGGGATTTGTTTTCTTGGGACCACAGATTCAGTCTCTCGCAGACCTCTCCAGTTAAAAAGTTGAATGCCAAAGGGAAAAAAAACCCAACATGATATTCACAACAATATTTGACTCTAATCCAATGCACAAGCATTACTTGTAAAAGGCATTCACTGCTGAAAAAGTGCACAAGATTATGACTTTAGCAATCTTTTTTAAAAATATGTATAGAAGGATCGTCCTGATTCTTGCTGTGTTCATAAGCAAACTATGGTTGCAAAGGGTACTGGGAAGCAATGCAAAAGCTAATGTGAGATTATCAAGAGGAAAAAACTGAATTTGCATGAGAACACGTCACAGAAAACACTCATGATGTTTAACTGCTCTGAAACAACAAATTTTTGAGCATTTGTGAATTTTTAACTGGTTCATAAAATGCTACAGAGCAATATCTTTTAAGTGTGTAAATACTACTGTATCACTGTGCTATTGATAGGTATAGTTTTTCAGGAAAAAAAATGGGGACAAACTGTTTATCTAAAGTGACATTTTGCTTATTCATCTTATTCACGTGTCATGGGTTCAGCAGTAGCAGTCATTTTTTCTCCTTCTTAGTACTGGTGCAGTTGACTTTTGGCCTGGGAACAACACTGATAACACCGATGTTTTTAGGTGTTGTTCAGTAATGTTTAGTCTGACCAAGGACTTTCTGAGTCTCATGCTCTGCCAGGGAGGAGGGGAAGCCGGGAGGGAGCAGGGACAGGACACCTGACCCAAACTAGCCAAAGAAGATTCCATACCGCAGCACGTCATGCCCAGGATGTAAAAACTGGGGACAGGGACCCAAAAGAGTGGGATCACTGCTCAGTCCTGCTGGGTATCGGTCGGCAGGTGGTGAACGATTGGATTCTCTTCCCTTGTTGTTTCCCTTATCATTATTATTATTGGTGGTAGCAGTGGGGGTTTGTGTTATACCTTAGTTACTAAACTGTTCTTATCTCAACCTGTGGGAGTTACATTCTTACGATTCTCCTCCCCATCCCTCCGGGAGAAAGGGGCGTAGAGTGAGCGAGCAAACTGTGTAACTGATTTGCGGATGGGCTTAAACCACAACATCACATTAGAACAAGAAAGCTGGTATCTATTGCTGTACACATGACATTGTGTGGTGTGCAGACAGAAATGTGCAAATGAGTATTCTGAATGCTTTTCCTATGGAGGCTGATGCTTCAAAATGTAGCTCTGAAGTTTTTGTGGTAGTTAAATGGGGAGCTGCTTCATGCACAGCAGTTTCTGGATAAGAATACAGATTGCCAGAGCTGACAGAGTCTGTGGAAATGTCAAGTCGATCTCCCATCAGGATTTCAAGCACAGTGTAAATAAGTGCAGACAGATGTTGGAGGCATTCCAGACATGGGCCCCTCTCTCAGCTGTTATAAAGCAGAGAACATTTAAAACTTACTTTTTCTCAGCCTGAGAGTAAACCCATGAGAAAATATATTTTCAGATACATTCCAGCAGAATTTAGATTGAATAGAGGCGCATTCTGACTCCCCATAATTAATTAATTTAATTAAAAAAAAAAAGACAATAAGCAAGAGAGAGTTTAGAGGTATATATAAACAATGCAGTATCCCTATGTTTTATAGATGAAAGCTTTGAAAACTTGGAGTACGTATTTGTACACAGAGCCTTCTAGCTTCTGTTTGTTTGAATACTATTTATGTTTCTCCTAGTTACTTAGATTTTATTAATTCATTTTTGTTTTTTCATTATTTTAATTCTCTCACAGAACTGTCTGGAAATGTGTGAAATATGTGAGCTGTGTATATTTCAATATTCAGACCTTTCTGCCTAGAAATAATGGCAAGACACTTTTCTTTCTTAAAACCTAAAATCCAGTCTTCTTCCTAGGAGTCGTAAGTTGCATGTTGATGTTTCAAAGGGTAAGCAAACCTACCAAGGAAAGTTGGCAGAAGTATTCTGGTTGGCTCCAAAAAGCATGCTGTCTTCCAGAAATACTGAATTAGTTTGTAGTCTCTGTGTCTCCTTATGGTTATGCTTTTTTTTACCATACCTTATGCAGCTGAAAATGATCCAATATTACATGCTTGTAAGTAGCACTTGTGGCTGCTTTCCAGGAGAGCAGTTTTAAGCACAAGCTAATGGAGGGGTTGTACCTATTTAGGTGTGGGCATATGGAGTAGCAAGTACTGTGCATACTGAGACCTGCTGAAATGCAGGGCCAGTTCAAGGTTTTTGAAGTTTTGGAAACTGCCTGAAGACCTTTGCTCCATCTTTTTCTGACCGAAGATACTATAAGCAATAACTTCCATGACCAAGATCACCTGTGCAGGTTAACTCTGGCTGCATTTCCAGTTGGGACTCTGTGACAGGGCAGTAAAACGTGGTAGATGGTGTCACTGCAAACACACATATTGATGCAGCCACTTCTGAAACTATTTGGATAGTATGTTTGAATTCTGCACAGTATGGACTCTTTCTGCAGTCCAAGTAATGTCTAATTCTCTTTTTAGAGCATCTTCATAGGGCAATGTTGCTACCACCTTATACTCTAGTTTGGCTTTTTTTTTCATCCAGCCAGCTGTTGACTGTTAGTTTTATTCTGATGTTACTGTTTATGTCCTAACAATGCATAATGAATATAAGCTAGAAAAACATTGCCAAATTCAAAAGGTAGAAAAGAGAATAGTGCCATGCTTTTGTTTTATAAAAATTATTTCTGACCGAAATTCTCATGTACTGTTCTGGGGTTGTCTTCTGCATACTAGCTTTTAAAAGCTGATTCATTAGGGTGTGTTTACCTTCCAGTTGCACTGCTGTATTGAACATTTCCAAGTTTCTTTACCATTGTTGGTGTAGCGGGATACAGTCAGAAAAATGTCCCTGCCTGGTTTTCTACATCTTAGTGCCATTGGATGGCAGCTTGTATATATAAACTCTATCTTTTTATGTTGTTCTACCACTGTGATCCTTATTCCTTTAAGCTTAAAGAACATCAGAAACTCAAGGGCATTAAAGCCCTCTACAGTGGAGCCAAATTCCAGGAGGCCACACCATTAAGGAGTGGGCTTCTGGCACAGTAGATGTCTCTGTACACTTTGAGGTCAGCTATGGGGTATGATGTCTGGACTTCTGTGTTCAGGTGACCCTCTGGTGCTCAGCATGTTGGTGTCCCAGCAGCAGGCAAGCCAAGTTGCATGTGCCTTTACTGCCACCAGTAACAGCCAACAGTCTCCTGCTTCCAGTTCAATTATTCAGCAATATGCATGTGTGCAATGGCACAAACAAATTTGTTGCAGCCAACAACTCTGTCCTGTTTTGCAAAGCCATCTGGCCCCTGCTGTACCTTAAGCAAGTCAGGCAGGTGGAGAAAGTCACCTCCTGCAAGATGATGCAAGGCAGAGATCGCTGTTGCTATGAAGGTTCACCACATCCAAATACGTTGGAGGGATTGTGTGCCCCAGCAGGCCCTTCTTGCACTAGCTCCATGGAGATGGTGTCATGGGTTCAGCAGTAGCAGTCATTTTTCTCCTTCTTGGTAGCTGGTGCAGTGCTGTGTTTTTGACTTTCGGCCTGGGAACAGCGCTGATAACACCGATGTTTTTAGGTGTTGTTCAGTAATGTTTAGTCTGACCAAGGACTTTCTGAGTCTCATGCTCTGCCAGGGAGGAGGGGAAGCCGGGAGGAAGCAGAGACAGGACACCTGACCCAAACTGACCAAAGTGGTATTCCATGTCACAGCACGTCATGCCCAGGATGTAAAAACGGAGGGCAGAGACCCAGAAGGGTGGGGGTGCACTGCTTGGTTGGGCTGGGTATAGGTGGCGAGTGATTGTATTCTTTCCTTGTATTTTCTCTTGTATGATTATTGGTGGTAGCAGTGGGGGTTTGTGTTATACCTTAGTTACTAAACTGTTCTTATCTCAACCCATGGGAGTTGCATTCTTTCTATTCTCTTCCCCATCCCCCTGGGAGCGGGGGGAAGAAAGAGGGGGGAGTGAGTGAACAAGCTGCGTGAGGGGCTTAAACCACGACAGATGGTCACTGGTATAGTTGAAACTGCTGGGGACAGTAAGGTGCTGTTCCAGTCAGAGTGGGAGCACAGGGACAAGGAATCTAAGAGTCTCAGTGCTGGCTGCCCTGGTTGTCTCTGAAATAACTTATGTACTGCATAGGTATTTCAGAGTCAAGGATGTCTTGCATATGTTTTGTCCAGTATGTCTTGGTGGCTGTTTGTACCCTACTCTGAACTTAAATGAGCCTTTGATGTTTCAGCTATGGATTTTCCTTACTCTTCCAGCTCCCCTCTTCCTCACCCCAGCAGTCACTGTGCAGCGATGAGAATTGTGTTTGCATAATCACAGCCACATTCATCAGTCTGGTCTCTTGACTAAATTATACCGGACTTTCAGCTCTTGAAAAGAAATCCAGTCTTGAACCTCACTTGAAAGGCCTTGATTGTTTTTTTCTTCAAAGGCTTTAATTGCTTCCTGTGAAGGACCTGCCAAGAGAGAAAGCAGGCTTCCAAGTGCCACTGCTATAGGACTTGTTTGACGCATAAGTATTTAAACCTTACGAAAGGCAGACCAGCTACTTCTTACTAGTCAGTCCCAGCTTCCCCTTAAAGTCTGTCTGGAACTACTTTCTTCGTGTGGTTACCCTCATGGTCTTCAGCAGTTCATTTGGTGAGGAGATGCTGATTGAATGTACTCTTCATTTCCACAGTGCTGTCTCAGGACTGGTCTGTGGCTATTTCAGATTAAATGCACACAGAAAAGTGAATTGTTGCCCCACAGATTTGGCTGCCTTGACTGTCCAAACTCTGCCACCCACACAGTTCTCCATGACCAGTATTCCTGCTAATAGTTTCATTCTGCTGTGTATTGCTGAAGGCCCATGTGCTATTTGTTAGGAATTCCAAAAAAGGGACCGAAGGCAGTGCATCCTCCAAACTTGTGCATTAACTAAGGATAAGACCACACATCCAAGCAGACTGTAAAGCTTCCAGCTTCATCTTCACCACTGATCACTGGATTAATTCCCAAATGGGCCACTTCCTCTGGCTGTCATAATTAGCCATCTCAATTCCTGGGAACCCCAGGGCAGTTAGAATCCTGTGTGAGGGATTTCCTTGATGGTTGAAGGAAATGTGTCAAGCAGCAATGAAAAGGCAGGCTCTTAGAAAGCTCTTGCGGTCAAAGTCTTCCCACAAACTTCTTTCCTCTTTTGCTGCATTAGATACAAGTAGCTTTTCTTCTGTGTCTTTGCCAGTATGTCCAGAGGCTTTCCTGACTTCTGCTGTGGATATAACACTTTTTAGTCAGGAGGGGTTCTGGTGGAGAAAAAGGTGGTGTGTGCTGCAGCCCAGCCTGAAGGGACTATAGGATGCAGTCTGTCAATGCACAGACTGCCAAAACTTTGGCTGGGCCAGGCCAGGTTATGACAGCTTTATCAGTTTCCTTTGGTGTCTGGTCAGTCTGGCTGGGCAAATAAGCATAAGCAAAAAGATTGGTGAGAGAGAAGGTTTGGGCTGGGGACAAAACCGGTAGGTTTTTGTATTAACAGCCTGTTAGTGTAGTTAAAAGGGAGATTTGCATTAGACCTCCTGTGAGATTTCTGGCATTCTCTTGGGCTTCCCACATACTTGCTGCCTGACTTCATATCCAATGACCAATGTGTGTGGAACCCATGATAATGCATGGAGCAAACAGTCCTTCTTCAGTCAATGCGTGTTTCAAAATCATGGAACATATTAACTGCTAACATCAAGGAATTCCTGGGTCAGAGGGATATATATTTATGTTGGTATGTGTGAGTATTTTTTATGTGATCCTTTCATGGATTATTGTGCATTTAATTTATTTTATATTCTTTCATAATATCCTTTGTTGACAGAGTATAGCAAATTATTTCAAGCTGACAGTGGTTCTTCCATGGGTACCCTTAGACACTTGCCAGGTAACATAGGCTACTTCTCTCTCCCAGGCTTGGCAGACATTTTTCCTCCCCTGTAACAATCAGAATAACATATTTCTAATCATGTCTCTAGGGAGTCTAGTTAATTCTTGTTTTCTTCCTCTTGAATAATGAAAAGTGTTTAAATATGAAGTTCATAATAATGTAATTATCTTTGTTTATATGAAGTCAACCTGCAGTCTAGAAAAGAATGCAAACTGTTCACCTTTTTAAGAACATGGCAAGAATGGCTTAGCAGCAAGCACATTAAACTCCAGCTCTTGACTTTAACTATGCAAATATTTATATATATGCGTGTCTAAATGCAAATGCTTATGTACAGTTCTATATATATATACATTCAAACAAAAAAACCCAAATATCCTCTGGAAAAGCCCACAGTAACACAGTAAGTAACCAGAACTGTGGTATTCATCACTGCCAGATAAATGCTGCTATGAATTTTGAGAAATACTACTGTCCCCCCAGACTTCTACTGCAATCCACAAGCTTGCATACTCTAATGACTCTTGATTTATATGATATATAGATAATGCCAACTTTGCTTTGCAGATCTGAAAAATGCAGGAGAAATGAGGAATATTTTTATTTACTTCAGCATTTTCAGTGACGAGTAAAGGGGGATTTCAAAGAAAATGATCAAGAATGTAAAGTTGTTGTTAAACTAAAGAGTCTTGGGTGAAATGGTCTAGTGTGAGTCATCCCTGCCCATGGCAGAGGTGTGGGAACTAGATGATCTTAAGGTCTTTTCCAACCCAAACCATTCTATGATTCTATGATTCTATGTTGGCTTGCTACAGATTGAGGCGTTTCATGAAACTAGGTGTGTGCAACGTGTGCTGTTATTCTAAAAGGGCTAAGGCAGTCTTAAGTAGAAAGAAAAAATATAACTATGTGTCAGAGAGTTAAAGTGGAAGGGCAGTTCTGTCAAAATAAACACCACATTTTGGCGAGGTTTTGTTAGAAGAAAAATCAGCTAATTTTCACAACTTAAGCAAAGATGGCTATAATTATGTGCAGAACGTGTTCTGTCTTCATATCTGCGTTTTCAGATATATACATCCTAGTATTTGGTTTTATTAAACAAATTGTTATAAAGAGTTACTTGGTTAATTTTCTCTCTCAGCCAAATCAGCCTGTGGGTTGGAAGTTCTAACTGCCCTATATTCTGGTAAAGCAACGGGATGCAATAGAGAAGTACGTACACTCTTCAGGAGTCCCGTCTTATTCCTTCCCCGTATCAGCTGATACTCCATAGTTCAAGACTGTCTTCTTTGTGGAAGAATTTTACCCAGCATGGCTTTCAATGACTGGCTCTTAAATTTGCCAGAACCAGCTGCTAAAGGTACCATGTTGTAAGCAGTAGGCCTCCTTAACTAAGGTTGTTCTTTCCTATAAACACAGGGCTGCCACTGAAAGGACAGGATTCTAGAACAAAATTCGACATGGAAAATGGAGGAAGAGCTGCGTCTGGGAAGTGGAATGAAAACTGGGAAATAACATGATTAATATGTTATTCTTTCTTCAAACATTTACAGAACAACATCATCCTAAACCACCATAAAAATCACAGAATTGTTTGGTTTGGAAGGGGTCTTAAAGACCATTCAGTTCTAACCCCCTGCCATGGGGAGGGATGCACATAAAGGGTTAAAAATTGTTCAGAAGATTTTTGTTCTTTTTATGGCGGTTTTGGGGTTTTTTTCCTTTTTTTTTTTTTTTTTTTTGTGGTGAATGTAAGGACATTAACATGATTTTCATTTTATCCTTGTGTGCTTACCAATAGCTTTGATCATAGAATCATTGAATAGTTAGGGTTGGAAAGGACCTTAAGATCATCTAGTTCCAACCCCTATCCACAAAGCCCAAAGCCTTGCTTCTAGCAAGAAAGGAAAGAAAGATAACACATAGTAAGAGACATTCTGATATAACCACTTTTCTAATATATGAAGTTTTGAATCAGTCTGTGGTTGTCCATTCTGTGCTAAATAAAACTCTTGTTAGCTCAGAGGTTGGGCCATAATGACTCAGTCAGATTTTATCTTAGATCCTCAATACAATTTCACAGGGATGGCTGCAGCCTTTTGAAGAAGTGTGCCACATTTCAAGAACAGATAATCCATAATGCTTGATGCAGCCTTTAGCTAATTTTCTGGCCACGATAGCATACGTTAAAGTGTTTATTTCATAAGGAAAAGAAGTTTAAAAGTTCATTAATGGGTGGCTGTAAATCGGCCACACAGTTTGCTCACTCATTCCCCTTTTTTTCTTTCCCCCCAGCTCCTCGGGGAATGGGGAGGAGAATCAAAAGAATGTAACTCCCATGAGTTGAGATAAGAATAGTCCAGTAACTAAGGTAGAACACAAACCACTGCTGCTACCACCAATAATAATAATGACAAGGGAAATACAAGGGAAGAGAATACAACTGCTCACCACCCACTGACTGATACCCAGCCGAACCCAAGCAGTGATATAGCCCTTCCAGGTAACTGCCCCCAGTTTATATACTGGGTATGACATGCTGTGTTATGGAAAACTTCTTTGGCTAGTTTGGGTCAGGTGTCCTGTCTCTGCTTCCTCCCGGCTTCCCCTCCTCCCTGGCAGAGCATGAGGCACAGAAAGTTCTTGGTCAGACCAAACATTTGAGCAGTAACTAAAAACATTGGTGTTATCAGTGCTGTTCCCAGGCCAAAAGTCAAAAACACAGAGCTGCATCAGCTACTAAGAAGGAGAAAAAATGTCTGCTACTGCTAAACCCAGGACAATTAATAACCTAGATTGTTCTTTACAAATTTCATGTTTCTTAAGCCAAAAGATATCACACTTGGAATATTATATTGAAATTATGAATATGCAGCCAGCATTTCCAAGGTAATAAAAGCCCAAACCATTAAAAGCAATGAGAGACTTCTTGGTAAACTTCTTAGCAAACTTTAACTGAAGTTAATTTCATTAGTATGACTAGACTGCAACGGTTTTAGGTCAAATATTAGTGAGGGTTTTCTAACTTCTTTTGGAATTTTAACAGTAAAACTTATAGCATGGTCACTAGTAACCTGACCTTCTTTCACATGACATTGCCACAGCTGAACTCTGCAATGAAGATTTTGCTTCTTTGTTCTGTCTCTTATTTGAAGTGATACCAAGTTTCTGTTGTTTCTGGAAAAGCTCAAATCCAAGCTAAACACCAACATACTCCATGGTTTTGATCCAAGTCTGAACATACAGTTTGCAGATCTTGGGCTGCTCTGTTAGGGAAACTTTGACAACCGTATACTTTATTTTCACAGAATCACAAATGCATTCACTGCTGCTGGCACAACAGGGGAGTTGAATCAGGCCTGTCCCATTTTTGTTCTCTTTCAGCAGCTTGGCAGAGAAGCTGCTGTTGAATTGTTAATCATTTACAGCCATACTATAACAGCAGTGATTCATTAATTGTTCAGAATGTCCCACCCTATCTATGCATATAGCAAGAGGCCAAAGAGGGCTGAGATACCTACATCTGAGAAAGCAGCCCACAGAAATCCTTCCAAACCCCATAGCTGCTGCAGCATCTGTGCCTTCAAATGTCTGTAAGACAGAAATGACCTTGCTGGAGCTGAGCAAGAAGGGTTTCATCTGATCCCATGTGGCGTTCCCAAGCTGAGGAAGAAGACCTCTCAACATATGACCACGGCAAGTACATAAAACCTGGGCAGCTTTCTGTTAGTCCAGAGCACAACAACAGTGGTCAAAACTACAGGGGAATTTAGGGGAAGTAAAGGGGGGTGAGTAAATATGTTAGTATTAATGGCTTCCAACCTTTGCATGCTAGTATTGATTGTGTCACCCAGGAAGTGGCTTCAGTGTCCTGTGGTTCAGTATGACTGCTGTGAGTGCCTTGTGGTATCTTGGGAAGCAGTGATGCTGTTTATTGTCATTCAGGTTTGCTAATGTTGGAGGGTGGGGTGGGGTGGAGGGGTTGGTTTTCTTGGTTGGTTTGGAGTTTTGGTTTTCTTGTTGGTTTGTTTAACACATGAGGAAGAAGTACTTCCCATAGCATTAGGAGTGAAGCAGTCTGAAGGGAGAATGGTCGGACAGGAATATGTCTTTAACAGGCAGAGAGGACAGAAATGATGAAAGGTGAGAGTTGAAGAAGATCACAAGGAGAGAGCTCATCTATACCTCTCACTACAACTGTAAACAAGATAATTTAATGCACCTTACTATTAAACAAGTCTTTAAAACTTTTTAAAGACAGCAGCTCATGGAGTTGAAAAGAAAAAAAAAAGAAAAAAAAGTGTCATAATACAATATTTTATTATTTTATGCATTTTTTAAAATACTTGTGCTTCCTGTTATCTTCCTACAGATTGAAGAGGAATTAGTATAAGAAATATCTCCTATAAGACAAGTCCACTCTATTTCTGTAGTTCTTTCCAGACACTTTGTCGTACTACTTTAAACTGTGGGTATAAAATTCATTTAACATGTGAGCTGCGTGCAGCTTGTTTTCACACAGAAACTCTGTTGCAGGCTCAGTAGTAAGCTATACAGTTCTGAATGATAACATGGAAAAAGTGGAAGGAGTAGTTATCAGACTGCTGGCAGTATTGCTTGCAAAGTCCAAGCAAAAACAGAACAAGTATCTTCATTTTGGTTGATTCTGTTTATTACTGTATTTCCCATTTAATTCCATTCCTGTACTTCTCTTCAGTAAAGCATATCACAGCTATGATTTTAAATAATTACAAGGGCCACATATTTATAGAAACCAGTTCCCAGCAGGAGCCTGCAATGTTTCACAACAGCCTTTTAAAATGATTGCCTGGTGAAATGCTGACCACAGTGTAGTCAATTTAATTTCTTTTACATGCAGATGGCTCTCTTTGTGTGGCTTGCTATGCTGCAACAGCATTATGTGTCAAGGTGACACTGTACCAAATTACAGCAAGAATTAGCAAAAAAATTAGTAATGTGCTTATTAGACTGTTTTATTTGAGAGTTAGTTGATTTTGGTTTTATTGATGTCCTTGGGGAAAATCCAGTGTGTTTTTTTCTCAAAATTCTTTGGATCTGAAACTAATATTGCCAGAAATTATTAAATTATGTGGGCCCGTCTGCTATTTCTATCTGTTAATAGAAGGTGCAACTGCATGCCTTATTCTTGGTGATGGACATTATGTGGTTCACTTTGAAAATTTTCTACTTGCAAGAGCATTACAAACCTGAAACATCTGAATATCGAACATCATCAACACTGCATTAAAAGTTACCCCATGTAGGTGTAACCTCACTTAGATATCCTCACTTATATGCAGATTGATTTTCCAACATTTAAAAAGTGGTTTTCTTAGGAACCAGGGGGAATTCAGTATCGAAATTCCACAGAAATTCAGTGAAAAATATAAGCTGATGCAACTCACTGAAAGTTCAGATAGCAGCAGTGGAGAGACAGTGCTGCAATTCAGAGGTCTATGAAGAAGTACCTGAGCACTTCTGGGCACTTTGAGCCTCTTGAACCCAGTCAATCCTTATCTGATCCCTGGATTTAATTTGACTGACTCAAAGGCCCCCTCCCATCATGCTCAGTCCTTTCCCTCAGTGCTCTGCACTTGGGATTTAACCACCATCCTCTTCTCCAGTGCTGACTTCAAGTGCACATTCTGTGACAGACTTTCTGATTAAATACTTGCAATTAGGCTTTTCTCCAATTAGGCCATCTCGTTCCATGCCTGAACAGAGGAAATTGTCCTTTGATTTGTATGAAAGCCTTGAGGGTCGCTTTAAAAGACTCAGTATCTGTAGGCTCTCCTGAAACTGTTGGAGGTGATATAAACTCTCCTGTGTCTAATGCATGCTTTCTCACTGGAAGAAAAAAATTAGTTCCCATGTAAAGAATACAACTGAGAGTAAATAAAACTGGACACATAGATTTTTGATTTTGTGTGAAAACTTCAGAAAATATAGGCGTCTGCAATAAAGAGCTTTCTGAGACACATTTGTGGGCCAGTCCTGTGAGGTGTCTTGGTACCAAGCATTGAATTTTCCTGATTGTACCAAAAGACAGGTTGCTTATTTATTTATTTATTTATTTTTGGCTTTTAATCCATGCCAAGGAATCTCCATCTATTGTGGAAAATAACCAATTGTCCCTCTGTCATGAGGCAGAGATGGAATAATATGCCACAAATCTGAAGTGTAATTGAAAATACAGCATTGCCACTCATCTATACCTCTCATTACAACTGTAAACAAGATCATTTAAAACACCTTGCTATTAAATGAGAGGTTTAGAAATCTTTTCTGAAGGCAACAGCTCATGGAGTTTAAAAAAAAAAAAAAAATGAAGGGAAAAAATCCCAAACAACTTACTTATGCTAGAGACACTTAATGAGGGTTTTCTTGGTTTGTAGATCTGTAGAAAGATTCTTCATCAGGGACTGCAGCAAGAGGACAAGGGGTAATGGGTTTAAACTTAACTCTCTTGTCTCTTCAAAAATTATGTTCATGAAAATCATAGAATCATAGAGTGGTTTGGGCTGGAAAGGATCTTAAGATCATCTAGTTCCAACCCCCTGCCATGGGCAGAAACGTCTCACTCTAGACCATGTAGCCTAAGGCACTGTCCAACCTAGCCTTGAACACTGCCAGGGATGGAGCATTCACAGCTTCCCTGGGCAACCCATTCCAGTGCCTCACCACCCTCACAGTAAAGAACTTCTTCATTATATCTAATGTGAACTTCCCCTGTTTAAGTTTAAATCATCTAGCTAACTCCCTATGAAAGCAACGATCTTCTTCTAGAAGTGGGACTTCCTTACTTAACAAATTAATCTGGCCCATTTTTCTTTTTGAATAACTGTACTTTTATAGACTCTCTCCAAAGCATGCCTATACTGTGTTTTTTTGTGTGTTGTGCAAGAATTAAGTGATGTTGACCAGGGGAAGGGAAGAAGGAAAGGGAAGTTATGAAATACAGTCAGAGATTTCTGAACACCATGTGAGAAGATGGTGCTGAAAATCTAATAAAAGACAGCAACTGGGATGTAGGACAAAATTTTGTTGGAGACTACTGCAGGACCAGAACAAAACCCTGATAAAATAATTAGAAGTTGGCCAGTCAGTGCAATTCAGATGTAAGTTGTAGAAAGCAGATTATCTTCTCACATCCAGGAGATCATAGAGAATCCAAAATATTTTAGTTGAAGAATCATAGAATCATAGAATAGTTAGGGTTGGAAAGGACCTTAAGATCATCTAGTTCCAACCCCCCTGCCATGGGCAGGGACACCTCCCACTAAACCATGCCACCCAAGGCTCTGTCCAACCTGGCCTAAAGAAACTTGAGTATACAACAAAAACATATCTTGTTGTCATGTTTACACTGCATATACAAACCAGAACAGTGGTCAGCCTCTGTGTGCTAATTTGGACCTGCCAGAAGAGTAATCAGTGCATTGGCAGATAAGGTGACAAGAGCACTATTTGTTTAGGAAGGATGACAGGATCCCAAGTCAGCCAAGATTTTGAGATCTGTCTGCAAACATACCAAAACAAAAAAAGAAAAAAAAAAAAAACCAAAAAAAACCCAAAAACCCGACTGTTTGCATAATATCTGGAACAAGGTAACTTATGAAACAGAGAAATCTCAAAAGAAAGCAGATGAAAATAAAAGGATCTAAACATAACCTTTGCCAGCCCTCTTTGAAAGGCAGGATGTATTCCCTTATCTCGGTCTCAGTCAGGAAACTTTTTGTTGCTTTCTGCTTTGCAGCAAATGTTATATAATCCCCTCAGGGGAAAAGCTTCTTTTTATTTCCATGGAGGCTTTGCCATGGTTCAGCATCCTGCCTTTGCCATGTGTCTCCTGACTTGCCCCAGCTGTGAGCTCCCTCTCTGCCCAGCCTGTTCTGAGATGCTTCCCTGTGGCTCCAAGGATTTCCCGTGGCCAGTTGCAAGAGGTGAGCAGGCTACACCCACCTCCACATATCTGGAGGAACCAGGATCACTGGAACAGGAGTATCTGTGGCATCAATGGACACAAGAGCTCCAGAGCATAGTGAAGTCGTCATTCCAGAATCATCATCATAGAATCACAGAATGGTTGGGGTTAGAAAGGACCTTAAAGCTGACCTAGTTCCAGCCCCTTGCCACAGACAGGGACACCTTCCACTAACCAGATTGCTCAAAGCCCCGTCTACCTGGCCTTGAACACACTGAACAGAGACTTGCAAGACCCAGGTGATGTCAGTGATGCAGGGAAAAATGAAAAGCAAGGGGACAACAACAATCAGAAAACAGATACAGAGGCTCTGTGGAACAGAATGACTAGGGACTTTAAATAGGACCTGGTAAGCAATGGCACCTGGCAAACAACTTTAAGAGTTTGCTTTTTAGCAACAATTCTGAAAATTTCAAGTCGAATACAAACACATGAGATACTGATGCCTAAAGAAACACAGTTCTGGGTGTACGGCAAGAATGCACTGCTGTGAAGGCCAAGAAACTGCATATTTCCATTTAATACTAGAAACCATAAACCTGTCTAGACTCCAAAAGAGTGAGATCTGCAATTTCTGGAATTCCTGTGAAAGATAAGACCCAGTAAAATGGATTGAATGTATTAGAGTAGCATAGTCGTTACAGCACAATATTAGTCCTTAGCAAACCTAGATGGATTTTTTGCCATTGACGGTATTGATTCTAAGAAAAATGTGTTTAAATTGGCATTTAAGGGTCATTTAAGGATTGGAATATATGATAGATGGTTTATATTTGCCCTAAATAAACATCAAACATCAAGGAAATTGTTAAGTCTGTTGCTTGTGCCAAAGATTATAAAAAATCTCAAAGGAGACCATGTCAGTAAAATAGAAAAAACAGCAAATCAAGTCCTTGGAGTATGTACAGATAAGCTTAGGCTAAGGGGAAAATAAAAAAACAAATATATGAAAGAGGTATTTGGCTTAATCTCAGACAGTAAGACTACATCTGTGAGATCTCATTTAATCACATCCACTTTTGCTAGATGTGGTGTATTTTTAAAGAGTGTCTGGCAGGTGGTAATACTTTAGTGAACACCTCAAAAGTGTTCTGTGTACTGTGGTGCAAATTCTAAGTGTTCTTATCTTCAGTCCAGCAAGTTGGTAAGAAAAAGGTGTTGAAATAATTGTTTACCCAAAAAAAGCTGGCAAAGCAATATAAGTATTTTGGGTAGTACTGAGTCATGGTGCCAGTACTATTAATTCTGCACAGTCCCCAGGGGGTGCAGCAGCAAGAGAAAGATCAGGCAGAACACAAGAGACTGATGTCCAGGAACTGCTTCTATTTTATGAAAGTCATAGTCTGTGTTAGCTGGGTGGGAAGCAGTTGTGCTTTGTCCCAAGGGCTAACCTGCATCCCCACTGAACCCCTGGAATGATGATGTATCTCAAGAGGTCCCAGGGATGAGAAGCAAAGGTGCTCTGCAGAGGCTGGCTGGTCTGAGCCAGGAGCACATGGATGTGGTGGGACCACAGCATGTGGCTCTCATGGAGCTAAGGAGCTCCTGGCTGTCAAGAATGATATATGGAGGTCTTGTGGGAAGGGCATCAGGTAGTACTTCATGCTGTAGAGTATACATAATTAATTGTGCATGAGTATTTAGGTTGTTTACTGTGATAATTATGGTACACTGGTAACCCAGACATTTACGGTGATGTTTGGCAATGACCAGGACATGTGGAATCTGAGCATTTTGAGTGGTACTGGAAAGAACCAGTTGGAAGCATCTCCTAATTTCCAGCATCTTCTGTGAGGTGGTGCAGGGTGACTGGATGCATGACAAAATGCTGCAGGCTTCCTGGTGCAGGTGGCTGCTGATGGAATCAGAGAGCTTATAGGTGATGAAAGAGGAACAGAACGGAAGAGCAATAAGAACAGAAGATGCTCATAGTTCTGAAAACTTCCTCCAGACAAAACCAACCATCCAACCAAACAAAAACCAAACATAGTCAATATATGAATGCATGTAGCATTTCTCGAATGCACATTCTCCTAAGGTCTAATTTTTATCGTATCCACAGTGTGTTGCTTCTGCATCTAACCTCCTTCCCTTCCTTCATGTCTGTTAGTGCTTTCATGTCTCTCTCCCCTTGCCTGGGTTACCCTTGTCCCAAATGGTCATGTTCCCCTCTCCATTTCTTCTCTCTCCCAAACTATCTCCACTTCTCCAGGACTTGTCATACTCTCAAAGCTTTTAGCTTTGCACCATGGTAGCGACTTTTAGTTCACTGGTGACTTTTTAATGCTACTAACCTCTTTTAAATAGGGCAGAGGAGAAAAATATAGTGTTTAGGCTAATTTTATTCTTTTCTTTCTGGAAATTAAAACTGTATGTTCACCCACAATGGTGCGTGAAGTTCATGGACACAGTGCAAAATCAAACAGCTTAATGATTTCCTTGGCTAAATAACCTTGGATCATTTTTCCTGGATATGACTAGTTGATGTATTGCATATCCCTCTTTCCAAATGGAAAACAACATATTCACAGGCCAGATTTGCAGCTGATTTAAATTGGCATGGTTCTATTTTATTCAGCTGAGTTTTGAATGGGGTCTATCTGTGTCTAGAACTTAGTATCTCTCCATCCTACTTCCTGCTATCAAAACACTTATCTATAAAAATATATAGTTGTATACTTTCCAATTAGTAGACCAAAACCGATTAAGATGTGACCATGCCATTTGTAATTCTATCATTTGTGTTGTATATTTTTATTGTTAGCTATTAGAAAAGAATATAACATTTTAAGAATAATTCAAATCTTATTTAATAACAATATTTAAAATATAATTAATGCAAAACACTTCAAGAAATTCAGTTCTCAGAATTTTGTAACAAGTGGTTTCTGGAACTGGGCAAAAAAAGGAGTATAATTTTATCATGTTGAAATAAATTCTACGCTCATACAATTCTTTTAGTTAAAATCTAGACAAAGTGTTACATGGGGTTGTAGGAGAGGGTTGTGCCATTAGTGTAACTGCTTCTGGATCATCTAAACTTTAAAATATCGTGCAGTTTCCTCCTCCTTCTCAGGGAGGTGCTGATGTCTCAAAGAAGTGTCAGACAAAATTATATTGTTATATTTTGTCAAGAGGCAGTTCTGGCCCTTTCAGATGCTTGGCAACCCTTATCTTCATATAAGATTAGGGTCTGCTTTTGTAACTGTAGCTTTTTAACTGAATCAATTGTTATTTTCTATTTCATCCCATAACTTTCCTTTTTGTGATTTCAAAATCAGAAATCAACTGCATGTTAAGATCTCTGTTGCTGAGGAAGAAGTGAGAGCACTAGGACTGGAAGGCAAGTATTTAAATAACAAGGACAGAGCTCTTTTTATGTAATGTTTTTAGAGTGTGTCATTAGCTTTAGACAGTTCTTTAAAACTGATAAGATGGATTCCAAACTGTGTTGAATGAAACTGAGAAGCCTTGGAACAACCTCCCCTCTCCAATTGTTCTTACAAACCATTACAGGGTAAAGTATGTCTTCTATGAAATTTAAGCCATAGGAGCTAGGCATGCGGAAAGGGGGGGTGTGTGTGTATGTGTGTGAATCCTGGTTTACTGATTGGAACTTGATTTTCTTTTTTTTTTTCTTTCCCTTTAGAACAGCCCACAGCCCCCAGAAAATAAAAGCAGTGATTATCTGTTCAGATGCAAAAACCCTGTCATTATTTGACATGAGAAAGTCAATATGCCCTGGAGAAGAAACTAAGCTAGGAAGGATTGCTGTCCTTATTTACCACTACCACAGGAAAGTGATCATCAACAATCTGAATCAAATCCATAATTTCCAATCACATAAAGCATATACCCTCCTGTTCATTTCTGGTAATACCAACCTCATAGTAATAAACATCATACATGTTCACCATGTCTACTGATAAAAAAGTCATAGTAAAGACACGTGGATTTTCTTGTACATGTCAGTATTTTAAGGCTCATTACATAAGCAGGCACCAATGTCTTGGCTTCTTAGTCTCTGAGAACTGTGGTGACCATCTGGAAGATCTGAATTTTGCAGCTGTATTCAATAAGACACTGTTGGACTAAATCTTGGAAAAAAGTGACTAATGCCAAACTGTCTATCACTGTCAATTTGGCTATGCTTTAAACTTAGACATATAAATTTCCATGAACAGTTGGGAAAAAATAATAAAGTCAAATGTCTCATTAAACAATACATGTTTCATCCTAATGAGCGCATCATATTTGAGATAAAGGATGAATCATAATTAATGACATGCATGATAGCACAGAGATTGTCTGGACCATACTGGCCTATATTTCAACTTTAGCTCTTATGAGAAAGTAGTTGCTTTACATAAAAAGGGCGAATTCATCTGGGGCTTGTCCAAACCAGTGTTGCCAAGTAAACTCAGTTACGACAGTGGTGTCATGCAGATAGCTACTTACTGTAAGCTGGCTTTATGTAAGGTCACTAGACATGAGTTTTCTAATCTACTTTGCAAGGCAGATAGGGGAACTGCAGTTAAAATCAAATGCAGCAAATAAGTTCCTTCAAATAATTCAGGCTTAAATCAGTTCTTGACTCTCTGAAAATAATAAAATATAAGTATATAATAATGAATCTTGCATGTAGTCTTACTCAAGATCAATGAAATTTAAGACTGTCAAATATCTACAAGAAGGTATGAATGGCACTGATCCTAAATAAGTCAATACCAATGACACTATTTCTGTTGACTTGCTGGCCTTATATTTAGATGTAGCAGTTTTTACTTTCTCCTGGTTAAAGTTAAAGCAATCAATTATAACAAAAAACCCCATAATATAGTAAAACTCATTGGCAGGGTGTGTGTGTGAAGGAAACCTGAGTGAAATGGTCTTGCTTAATAAAAAAACTTGTGCTGGCAAATATTTGCTGTTACACCACTTACACTGCAAATCAGACTTAAAATAGGGGGGAAATTAACATCTGTAGATGGGAACATATAAGCTAATGTCATACTGACCTTATTACTTCCTTTCAATAGGCGCTTAGATTATATAGCATATTTTTTGAAAATGTTGTTACTATTGGAAATTAATTCGCAAGCTTAGCCTATAGTGAAATGTTAAATAAAATACAGAAATGCAAATTAATTCAAATTATATTTATTTTCAGCATTAGATTTATTTATTCAATTACTGAAGCATCCTATTCTTATTGTAAAACTCCTACAAAATGTTTCCTTTGTAGATGTGCCAAGTTCAAACGAAGCAAGAAGCCTAACATTTTAAAAAATAGAAATATAAGCTTTCCTAGCAGAAACTACAGTTTTCACTAATCTGTGCTTTTGTATTGTTCAAATTCTTCTAAAACATGCAGCTTGAGGTACAGTTCTGCCATTTTATAGTTTCATTTTATAGAAAAGATCAAACAACATTTTGAAACAGTTTGAGGTATACGTATGATCACACCTCAGATTTGTAATGAGTGGAGATTGTTTCTAACTGAGCCAAAACTGAACCTGGCATTAATGACAGTAAAATTTGCAGTACAGACATTCTGACTCTGACTAATGCAATGAAGGTATCTTTCATTATTCTCCAGTTTTCTCATTACAGTCTTTATATCCCTGGAGTTTTGATTCTAACAAGCAGTCCGATAGTCCCTGCAAGCCAGCCTGTGATTTCCTCTCCCTTCTGTGTAAGATCTGCTAATTGCTAATGTAAAGAAGTAGTTTACTGGGGCTTTCATTTACTCTCCTAGGTCCCTCTCGCCTGCGCCCTTTTTTTCCTTTTAGGCATGTGTAGCCCAAAGCACCCTTCCAGGCAAAGACGTGGCGGAAAAGCAGGAACAGTCTGTGCAGAGCATGTGTTTGGGAGCCTTCCTAAAGGCAGATCCCTGCTGACCACTGATGGAAATCATCTGTGGAAAAGTGGAGGGCATGAGTCATGTGACCTCTTGGGGCTTAATTACTGAGAAGTAAATTGCCTGGGTCTCTCTTGCTCACCAGCTGCTTTAGAAAACAGCAGGCAAAATGTGAACGAAGGAGGCAGTTCTCAAACACCTAATACGAACAAGCAGCTTCTGCTTCAAGTGTGTGCATCTCTGATTTGTATGGGCCTGTGTGAATGCATATATCTGTCTGTGAACAGCAAGCATTTAAATAACCAAACATCTGTGTTTTTACACAGCATGAAAACAGGCAGTACAAAAGAGAATATTCATGGTTTACAATCTAGAGCACAAGTATCGAATATAGCTGGTAGACAAAAGTTATTTATATCAGATCTTGTGGAGGAAGCTAGCATGTTGCAAGACTTCTTTGAAGCAACATCAGCACATATGAGCATAGTACACATTTCTGTCAGTCGTTCCTGAGGTTCTCCATATTGACAAGGAAACAAACATACCAGACTAACGGAATTTCTGTGGTTTGCTGCCAGGATGAATATAGAAACTTGGTTACTGTCCAAGAGTATTAAAAATTAAGAGTTTAAAACTTTTTCATATGGCAATGTTGGAGATACCACAGCATTTCCTGTTCCTAATGCAGGAGGACTGTGTGGTAGCTGTTGACGAATAGCCTTTTCATACCAGAAACGCTTGTATTATGTCTGGATTTTGAACTAAGTTCTTCCATGCTTTAGCACAAAGATGTGCTGTGTGGCCATAAAGCAAACACACCAGTAATTTATATCTTCTGAGCTACACAGTGCGACTACAAAATATGTAATGGAGCTAGGACCCTGTCAGATAGACGAAAGCTAAAGATGAGTTTAGTTAGGGAATGACTCCAGAAAGGACAGGCTAAGGGTCAGGCTGAAGGAAGAAAAAATGTCTGCAGGAGCCCCAAGGCAGGAAGCAAAAGAAAGGCTGAGAGCATAGAAGCTGGCCAGTGGCCCAGGCTGATTCCCAGATCCTCCTGGGGCCCTAAAATAAACAGGCAACATTTGTAGCATAGACATAGCCAACAGGTTGAGGGAAGTGATTATTCCTTTCTATGTGGTACTTGTGGAGTCACATCTGGAGCACGGTGTCCCATTTTGGGCACCCTGGGACAAGAGGGATACTGACAAATTATGAGTGTCCAGCAAAAGTCCACCAAGATGGTTGGCATTGGACCATGTCAAGTACAGAAGTGCTGAAGTTTATTCAGCATGGAGAGCAGAAGGCAGATAGCATCTCATTGCTGCCTTTAGTTCCCTTGGAGGTGAATGTTACAGGAATTACAGAGGTAGACTCTTCTCAGAGGATGAAGACAAAAAGGGTGAAGCAAAAGGATGAGACATAAAAGTCACAAATTGCAGCTAGGGGTACTCTGCTGGATACAAATGCACAGCTGAACTGGTTAAGCCCTGTAGCAGGTAGCCCAGAGAGTTTCTGGGCTTTCCATGCCTGTAGGCATTTGGTGCTGCATTAAACAAGGCCCTGAGCGGCTTGACCTTAGTTTGAAGTTTGCTTTGCCCTGGTCTCAAAAGGGCATCCCGGCCTGAATTATTCTGGTTCCAATGTAAGCATTTAGAAGGCAATGAAAGTTAACAACTTAGAAATACTCAGCTGAGAAAGAGCATTCACTGAGCACTTAATATGTACCATAAACCCCAGTGTGTAAATGGTGAATGACTCTTACTACACATAGTATCCAAGTCACCCCTCAGCAGGTGAGGTGAGTTTTGCGTTTGTCCTTAGTTCAGAGAGGAGGCACAAGGGGTAAAGTGCTTAGAAACTTGCCACATTTATTGGTCTGAGTCTTATTTTTGCACTTCAATACCAGAAATAAAACCTCCTTATCTTCAACTGACAAAATTAGTTGCCAACTGCTTTAGTTTCTGGTTACATTTCAAATTGGGATCAGTCAGCTTTGAGGAGAGGGTCACCAGCTCTAGTCTGGCAAAAATGAAGGATTTTTTTTTTTTTTAATTCATAATATTCAAACAATCTGAGTATTGATACTGAAGGTTTCTTGTTGCAGTATCTCTGTTTGCTGATGGAAAGCCTTAATAGGATCTTGGCTCTACTCTGGATATAAGTACAGATGTAGAAATTATAGAAAATTTTTAATGTGTCCAGTGAATGCAGCCACCTATGTATTCCATTATTTCATTGTTATTTAGTCTATTGTTTAGCAGAAAGAGGTTAATAAGAGTATTACACCATTATGAACATACAATTAAAAATTGTGTGTTCATAAGTTATGGCCCTATATATAGATTTTTTTTTTAAGAGAAAACTGAGAAGAATCTTGAATGAGCTTCTTCCATTTTGTTTCTCAGTTGGATTTTGTTTGGGTTATTTTTATTTTTCATTTTTATTTTATTTTCCCCTCAACTATACTTTTTTTTCTGGAAAATACCCATGAGACATATGTTTTGAATGCTTTCCTTTATCCTTAGCTGACATAGTCATCTTGAGAACACATGCACGCTTGCACGTTTATAGGCCTGCCGTACATGCTTTGAAAGACATATGTGTGACTTCCAGGCGGTAATTCAAAATCTTTTTGAGCTCTGCAGTGCTTTACTGACAGCCTGGCTTGGTGTCTTATTCTTTAATTGTGTTTTCTTTAAAGAGTGATTTCTGTTCCTATCTTTTGTTTTACTCATTTCATAAGCCAGAGCATGTCTTCAGTTCAATTTATTAAATTTTCCTTCTTTGTTAACAGAACAGAAAAGTTTTTAAACATGTATGTTTATTTGTAAAATAGGCTAATGTTTGTTGTCTTCAGTTACAGTATTCCATGTTGTGAACTGTAGCCACTTTCAGCTTTGTCTCCCGCTTAGTCCAAACTTCAATTACTGACACAACTCACATAAACACTATTTGGAGGATTGAGGCAAACTGTTTTGGATTATGGGTCAGTTCGCAAACATATACTTGGCATTTTGCTGGTTTTCCATTGAAGATTAGAATAAGCAAAAGGACTGTTCTCTTGCAGGCATGCTGAACATAGTGAAAATGTGCTGCACATAGTAATTCCATGGTGTGTAGCTTTAATTAAATTTTATTAAAACCTTTAATTACCTTTATTAAGGTACATGAGGACTTAGAGATAGAAAGCATTGGTCAGGAAAATCTTTTCCTCAAAGTTTGATAAAAGCAAAATGTTGATAAAGGAAATATTTTTATGAGAAGTTGGATATATTCACAATAACAGTTATTTCTGTCCACAGCTAAGTAAAATATGGTGTCTATTTTGTGAAAGACTTCATTATCAAGCAAAGCTATTATTTTCTACTTCAACATCCAACAGTGCTTGGATACATTAATGGCTTGTACTGAATGCAAATCATTTAATTCCAGATCCTTTTGGTTTTTATAGAAAACTGGCAAATGGAGTAAATATAAAAAAATTTCTGGCAACTAAACCTTGTTGTGAATAGATGTGCATAAACATCCAAGAAGTTTCTCTTGATGGAGTTCCTCCCTAAACTTTCCAGCCTTGTGGAAGAGGGTCAGGTCCTAAGGAAAATGGGCAAGAATGTGAAGCAACGAGCACCATAATTCTTTACATGTAGGAGGCCAGACGTGGTGATGGGAAAGACAAGTTGCTTGGTCCCAGCTGGAGTTACTGACACCAAATGCAACATCCCCTGATAAGCAGAAAAATCCTCCTTATTACCAGAACCCTACATATGTTGCAGCTACCGCTAAAATGACTTCAAGGGTCAAATTCACAGTCTTGTAGAAAAAAATCCTATTGAAAGCTCAGGATATATATGGATCTCTTTTAACAAAATATCCAGAAGTAGTGAATCCCATCTTTTTGTTTTCAGTCTATGCTCATCTATATGATTTACTTAATTCACATTTTAAGTGAATGCATTGAATTTAATAGATATAAAAATACTCTCTTTTAACTGCATTTTACTACTAAATTGAATACTTCAGCTTTATTTTTTAGCTTAAAAAAGCCCCAAACCCAAACTTACTATCTGGGAGATGATTATTATTGTTTATACAATCTAAGTAGTTTACTGCAGTAAGTGCCAATTAGATTCCTCTTTTGATTACATCCTGTTCTAGGGCTGAGTAAGTCTCAGCTACACACACTATCTAAATCTATCTAAATCAGAATCTCCTTTAGTTAAATTCAGATATGTATAAGGGATTTTCATAGTGATGAAAAATATCTACATGTTCATGATAAAATCCACATTTTCATCTCCTATTTGTTGTTTTGTTAAAAGGACAAAGAAATGTGAATGACAAACTAAAAAGATGTAAAATGGATAATCCCCCCATTGCTTCTATCACATGCTAGAGAAAGAGATCAGGATTTGTTTGCTTTTGGTCATGAAACATAACATTTTGCTAATCCTGTGCATTACTTGTGATTAAATCACACTGCAAAACACTGATGCAAACACACTTACCAGCTTACATGCACACACTTTTCCACTGAGAGAAGAGATGAAGAAGCATTGCACACAGCAAATGCTAACTGGATCATCAAGGGCACTTTTAGGACCAGCTCAAGCACTATGGTGGGAGAACAGGTCATTTTTTCTCTCTTGTTTCAGATCGAATTCTGTCACAGATCAGTGACATACAACAGCAGAATCAAAAAGCTTTAAGAGAGAAAGAGATATTGTGGTCTGTGGACTCATCTGTGTTCTGCAGTAGCCCACATTTCAGGAAATCTTCCATAGCTTATATCAAGTCCAAAGCATTTAGGAGAGAAGGGGATTTGGAAAGGTAAAGTTTTTATAGGCAGAATCACAAGCTGATCCAAGGGAATTTTCTTTTCCGGAACTGGTGACATGGGATTGACTGCATCAGTGAGCAGACTGCTGAGTGCTGAATATGTAACAAATAATGTGTGATAAAGTCATCCACTTCCCTAGATAATCTGTACCAACCCAGATGAATAATAGTACAATAACAATAGTTGGCATATTTATAGGAAATTTGGCTTGTGCTGCTTCTAACTCTCTGTTGTGTGTGACACAGATTTTGCATTTTTGGGCTACAAAAATCAGACGTGAAAGTTCACATTGGAAGCCCCATGCAGATGCTGTCTTTAGCCAGCATGAGAGATGCAGCACGAAATAGCAGAGCCATCAGTGCTCCAGTGCTAGATGTCTGCTCCTGTTCCTCACAGAGATATAGGGTTTATTCACCTAGTCACTCAGTGAGGCGCTTGAATTTTCTGGATTGCAGTAGAGTGACTGCTAGCCTGAGGACAAACTTAAGTTCCTTGTGTTTGTAGGTCCCCTGTTTAGTGGTTAGGTATTACGTTTTCACCTATGAAACTTGTACATGTTTTTCTGTTTGAACTGGTGCTTTAATATGGCCTGTTTAGCCTCAGGTTATCATCTCTGCCACCTCTGAGGTCCTATGGGATAGACAGATCATTGCATAGATCCTGAGTTTGTTCTCTATGGTACTTTTCCATTATGGCTCTGCATACTGAATTGCTGCTGGCAACACTGAACAACATTAAACCATTACAAATGCCATTGCAGAGCCTCTTTGGTAAAGCAGTGTTTTATCTGGGGACTTCAACATCTTGTATGGCAAGGCTGCTATTTAAAAGGTAATCCATTATTCATTTGGGTGATACTTTCCTGAAAGACGTGCATAGAACAGCTAAATTCTGCGTGGTCCTTGAATTTTTTACAGCAGTTCTGTTTTTATCTGGTGTCTAGCAGCCAAGAAGATTATCATGGACTAGCACATGCTGTTGCCTCATATAACTGAGCAAGTCCTGATACTGGGAGCTTCTTGCTTTCCCTAAAACAAGATGATCACCTGGAAGGCAGTTTAATCATCCTGAATGTCTTTATTTAAATCAGACAACAAAGCCTCACACAGGTAGGTGTGAAAGTATCCAGCAAACAGTTCTGTGCCAGACTGCTGGGAGCAATGGCTATGTTATCCACTGGATACAGGGGCAGGAGCTATGGACAGACGTCAAAGAAGTCGTTAGGATGGGAATCTTCTCTGTTCATCTGCAGAGCACTAATTAGACCTGATAGATAGTGGGGGTTGTATCAGTAGCTGATTGTTCTTGCATTTTCTCTCTGGGACAAAAATGCGCAGGCTACTGCCCCATATCTCTATCACAGCATCCCCTCAGCAGTGCTAGAAGTAAAACATGGTATCTGCTGGTGAACTCCTTGTCCCAGGAATATGATCGCTTTCTGGTGGGAGCGCCCATCACAACTGCCAACAGATATTTTACTGAGTACATTTCACTATTCATTTGCATTATTAGATGAGAGAAATGGCTTCACTCTGCTCCCTGGTGTAAATCTGTGGTAGGTTTATTGGTGTCATGATGTTATCTGTAACGCTGTAATCAGTATAGAATATATCTGCTGATTTCCAGAGTATTTGAAGGGACAAAATGTTTCATTTTTACGTGCTGTTAGTTATATCATTCTCACAATTTCCTCTCTAAATAACATTTCATTTAATTTATAGTTTCTTCAGATGTTCTCCAGTTGCTAGTGTGTGCTAATTTAATTAAAATACAATTATTTCCCAAGAGTGAGACAGTTAAATTCATTATCTAATATGCCAGAGATACTATTTGTTGACAGTTCTATACAAGTGTTAATCCTGAGAGATGTGTTCTCATTAAAGGATAAACAGTTTCAGCCTATGAGCTGTGGATTACGAGATCTATTTGTCCCCTGTGAACTTTTCACAATTAGAGGAACCCTTGCAATGTCCTATGTCCTGCCACCACAGTAAGAAAATGTTTCACTGAGCCCTTTAGCAGTAGATAGTTGGCTTCTCCAGTCTATAATTTCCTCTCAAAATGAACAGAGATCTTTCTTAGAGATCAGAGATTAATCTCAGAGATAAATCTACCTATTAAAAATTATTCTATGAATTCCTTTTAATTGTCTTGTTCAACTGTTTGAAGCACTTATGGTACCAAAACAGAATTCATGGCACTTGGTTTACATAATCTTTTCTCCTTCTGTCATTGGAGTTAAACCTAGTTTTCATTTTTACCTTTTATGGACAATTTTATTTATCCCTCAACTTTGTGAGATGAATAATAATACTTGGAGAATCAGCTTATCAGATGAGCTTCCCTTTAGCCTTAACATCACTGCATGTGCTTCCAAGCCCTGGGTATCTTTCTGGCTGGGACGAGCACCTGTGGGCTTGTGTTGAGCTGAGCTTCTGACAGTATGGCAGCCTTCCACACAGGAAAATGAAAATTTAATTTGGTTCAGTGTGGCTCTTCTCATTTACTTGATAGTCTGGCAAGCTTCATAGATGCAGAGATTTGGCAAAATTAATACTCAACTCTGCCTGATATGTTTGATTGTCCAAGATCTGAATCCAAATGCTAAAAGACACAAATCCTTTCCCTATGTACCTATGTGACTTCCCATAAACAGTTATGGCACTGCTGTTAATACTATGAATGCAGCCAAGCAGCCAAGACAGAATCTATCAAACCCATCAAGAGGATATATATAGGGAAGCAGGTAAGACAGAGACGATCTGTTGGGTTTTTTTTTGGGGGGGGGAGGGTGGTATTCTTGGGGTTTGGTGGGGTTTTTTTTGGTTGGTTGGTTGGTTTTTTGTTTTGTTGTTGTTTGTTTGTTTTGTGGCTTTTTGCACTTATCAAAAGAGAATTATGTGCTTTAAAAAATGAAAAGTAGTTGCCAAATTAAGAAGTTAAAATTTGAAGTGCAATATACATAGTATACAAAATATATTACAGGTCTGGACTTGCTTCCCTTGTATCTCAGCTTTACTGAAAATGTCTCTTTCTGCATATTAACCAGGCTGTCTCCATTAAAGCACAATCATGTAAAATTCCATACTCAGAAGGAATCTTTGCATGAACCTTTCAGTGAGAACTACCTCAGTTAGCTACATAAAAACATATAAATACTTCATAAATCACTTCCCCTTCTGAATTAAGAAAAAAAATTTTGAAGAAATGCATTACAAATTAATTTAATCCAGTAAAGTGGTCCAAGGCTGAAGCACATTTCCCAGCACTCTTCAAAAGTAAAGTCAAAGAGCTCTTCTTTTTAGATGAATTAATTACTAACTCTAGGCATTCCATGAATGATGTGGCACAGATTTTGACATTGCTGGTATAGAGTTTTTGAATGATGCATTCAAAGATCATAAATTCAAATATTCATATTTTATTATCAAATATGTCTTATTTTTTCCACTAATTCTTTATTTATTTCCCCATTCTAAAATTTCTTGTAAAGGACTTGGAATTTCCTACAACTCCAAGACTTTTTTCCTTGAATATGTTTTCTACCAACTCTCTGTATCAAGACCTGCAAGTTCCAGGACTTTAATTCTCTTATCTCTTGCCTTATGTATACATACAAACAAAACCTCTTAACTAGCAGAAAGAGGGTCTGAAAAAAAAAAAACCACCATAGTTTATACTTTTGTCTGCTTGGGTTTTTTTCCTCCATATAAAAAAGAGAAATATGAAAGACTCATTCCACGCATCTCTATTTGACTAAAGAAAACATTCCCTGATTAAAATAATAAAATAGGCTTTCCCAAGGGACAAAGCATCAGGCTAAAAAAAGAAAAAAACAAAAGAAATGTGGGGAATGTGCAACTAGTGTCAACACTATTCAACTATTTTAGGCCTGTGTTACGATATTTAAATATTTAAAATACTACAGTAGTAGCTTTAATTGCTTAGTGTTCTTGGATCTTTGGAAAGAGAAAATGCTCTCTGCCTAGCATAAAAGTGCCCCTCATTAATTCTGACTCATCTTATACAATGTGTTGCGTATAAGCATGTCTGAGATAGATAGAATAAAATTATTCACCTATTAATGTTAGTCCTTCTGCACACAGATAAACTTAAAACCAATTTTTCTATAATTATACATGCAGAGATTGCGTGTTACTATGAAAAATTAATGCATGTGTTGTTATGAGTGCATATGAGGAATGCCACTGCATTCATGCAAGCAAGGCAGAAGTATTTTCCTTTCTTCCCTTATTTCCAATGAAATTGCACATTGAACATATTTTGCCATTTGTAGGCAGATACAACAAAAAGAACTTAATGTATCTTTTAAACTTACAAAATAGTTAGTTCCTTCCAGCTTCTGTATCAAAAATCAGCAGCACCATCTCTGTTTCTGAGAGCAGAAGAAAGAAGACTCTCAGATGAAATTAGGTATACCCGTTAGATGTGCAAAACAGAAGAATAACTAGGGTGTGAAAGTGAGAACCATCCACATCAATATCTGCTTCTATTTTCAACATTCAGAAATCATAAATATCCTTGTGCTGCAAATTTCTCAAATAGAAAATCTAGTTACATGACATTTGTTTTATTTCAGAAAAACGTGATCTTTAGATAAAAAATACTGTTCAGTATTAGTTTATTATTTTCATAACTGATTCGGTAGTCTGTTATTTACAAGATGGCCCTAAATGCTTACCTAACACACCATTAGCTGAAATGTCCTTTAAAGGAGAAAAAATGTGATGCATGGCAATGTCAGAAATCTTGACATATGCATACAGTTTGTGTGTATTTGTCAGAGAGTAACACAGAAAAATATCCTCTCTTGATAATGCTCTAGCTTGTCTCCGTGTTTTGGGAAATTTAAGTCCTTCCCACACATTACCAGGATTTTCTTGAAAAGGACAGATTAAATAGAGACAACTTGTTGAGGTGAAATTAGGAAAATAGGGCACAGGATCAATTTCCAGGAATGTACTTTTAAAAATTGTACTCTTTTATCCTATTTTCTCTAATACTATTTTATGTGGGCTACGAATAAAAGACAAGTGCAACCTACGCATACATACCATGATTTATAGATGAGTTTATTTAATTGTCATAGGTCCTTAAAACAGCACTAGAATAATCTAGTCATTTAAGGAACAAATAATATAGACTTTATTAACTAATTTTTTGCATTTATTGAAACATTGAAAAATTGCATGCTATTTCAAAAACTGTTTGATCATGATGTCAGCTGTATTAGTCCTTTTGCAATTAGTCACAGTACCTCATTAAGTAAGCAAAAAGACATGCATTTGTTGGAAACCATCAATGATAGTCATAGGGCTGATAGTCCCAAACTAATGATGTTTGCTAAATTAAATTTTCACTTATTTGTGTCTTTACTGTGCCTTCGTGTTTCCCCTGGTCTGATTACACATTTCCTTGTAACTTTGTGAAAGTGGGCTTGTTTTTTTTCTGTCCTATGTACAGCTCATCCTTTCTTAGCGATAGCAAATCAGCAGAAGATGATCACAGAGTACACACAGCATCTTCTTCACAGTGTTGCTGCAGAGGTGGCAGCTGTAAGATGGCTGGGTCCCCAGAGAAGTGTCTTGCATCCATCCACCCTCACTGCAGGGGTGGCTGGATGGAGTACACCCTTATGCATGGACAGGCATGTTACACTTCTCCATTTCCAGTGAAGAGAGATCACATTATGGTGTTTAACAGATGAAGCAACTGCTCTGTCAGCATGCGTGGTTACCTTCTGTGGTCTGGAGTATCTCCCAAACCCAAAGCAATCCACCTGTCTTACCTCCAGCCTTAAAACTTAGCATTTTAAAAAAACTAAGACTTAGACTCTTTAAAGTGACAAAGGAGCATGAAGCACCGCTGTAGAGAATAAGCTGATTCAAGATAAAGAGGTAGAGAGCTTTTATAAAAATACTGGTTTGTTGAATAAGGTGGATCCTAACAGGATCATGAATGTGACTTTTTTTTCAGTTTTGAAAAGTGAATAGGGTTGACGCTTCCTGGAAACCAGAAATGCCTCCAGACATGTTAAATTCCAACTCATCTTTATCTTATTAAATAACTAATATGATCCAACCATATGAACACATGAAGTGCTGAACACAAGCAAAATTACTCTTTGTACTCTGAATAGGACTTTGTTTTGGACTTAATGGCATCTTTCTCTGCAACAGCCTACAGAGGATGTGAACTCTGACATCCTCTGTTCTCTGAAAAGTGCAACATACAGTTAATGTAAATGTTCTGCTTTTATTCTGGGGCTGTGCTACCCAGGCAGTGCCAGATGACACTTTATGGATACACTTATTTCTATCTCTTTTATATAAGGCATGTACTTAAGGCATGCTTTGCCTGCAAAATAGGAAAGTGAGGCAATGGAGTTCAGACTTGCCCAGTTCTGTAGTAAAACCAATGTTGCCCTGCCTCCCAATCCTTCATGTGGTATTAGGGTTTAGAAGCTTCCATCTCAACCCAAATGTAGGCTGAAGAACATTTCTAAGTGCTCTGAGCATAATAACAATCATGTGAAGGACTCGTATCCTGATCACTAAATGCATAGCAATAGGTCTTCGGAGACTTAGGATGCAGCTTAAGTGAGAACACAGTGATCTGTGTGGTGGTTCCAAAAAAGCAAATAAAGTGCAGGGGGACAAAGCACAGCTTTGTCCTCAGGCAGCCAAAAGGCAGAGTTTGAGCACAGCACTGCATGAATTAAGCTGTTGCTTCTGATCTAAGCTGGGCCAGTTATCATGCAATATGAATTAAGCTGTATTGTTTCTGATCTGAGCTGGGACAGTTATCGTGCAATAGTGCTGGAGGTGCTAGCATAAGTCCAAAAAACGTATAAGCCTTGTGCTGGATTTCAGGGGGTACACATGGCTTGGCTTTGCTTGGGCTGTGCAACTAATATGCACTTTCATGCTTGCTGCCAGTCAGTTACTGTTGAGTCAAGGGTGCTTCTAGCCTTTTAGCTTGAACTGCCCACTGCCAAGAAAGAAAATGTGACAGACATCTTTACTCAGATTAACTTGATCTATGTTGCATTCTTTCCTCATTGGAAAGGTTATTTCAACATCTTGCTGATTTGTTGCATTTCCTTTCTCTTACTCATTGTGTCTGCTCTTAGTCTGCGCAGGGAGAGCCCATTCCTTTGCTTCAACATTTACTGTAAGAAGGCTGAGATCACTTTCCCAAGCTGCATGAGGTAGAAAGTATTGGCTGTGTTTTGTGTCCCAGTATTCATTCTCTGCTTTTATTTAAGGATAACTTTAAGTGGGGTAGTCATATATACACTAATTGCTAGTCCTATAACCTCTTGCTAATGATTTATGCACCCTTTGCCAGTATGGTTAGAACACTTGTACTACAAAAACTTTTGTGTTCACCCAGGTATTCATTACTTATTTATCAAATATATACCTTATTTATTGCATTTTTCAGATAGCAAAGATTCTCCAAGATAACAAAGCATTTTAATGACTGATTTGGTAGGATAAATCCTAAGAAATAACCTCTGCAACAATTTTATTGTCACAATTGTCAGTTTTTAAGGACTTTGCTTCTTTAAGATCTGAGATCAGGTTGCACAATGGTTTTACAACCTGAGATCAGGTTGCACAATTTTAACTCTGAATCCATATTTTCTTCAGTCCTATTCTCCCCTCTCCCACACTGCAACTGTAATGAATAGGTCTGATTTACAGATGGATAATGAGCAAGTAGAGGTCTTCCTCCTGTTGCTGTCTGCAACATACTGAACTCCACTTCAGAACTTCTACTTTCAGTCTTCAAAACAGAGCAAGCTGCAGAAAATGTGTTTCCATGAGAAAAAGGAAGGCAAATATCTGTCATGAAGAACAAGCAACACCAGTTCGTAAGATTCAGAAAAGAAGCCGGCTATCTTCTGTTATCAAAGATACAAAGAATATCTGCATCTCTTTGTAGTTAAGGTAAATTGAAGAATATAATTTTATAAAAACTTATCCAGTCTTATCTCTTTAGTCTTCCTTTTTCTGACCAAGGAAATAATGTTTTTTCTTAGTGTCCAGAAGTTTCAACTCTCATCCCACCATGATTAAACTCAGAAACGTTTATATATGTATGCGATACTCCACTCCGGTTTTACCAATCTGTTTTCTCAAGGATTATGTCTTTCATCCCAGGAAAGATGAAGAGATGTGATCCAAAGGAGTCAGAGCAAATAAAATCTGTGTAGTGCATATGATACATTGCAGAATACAGGTAGAAAAAACTTCCTGTTCCTTTTTGGTTGCAATTTATGAGACTACCAGAAGAGGAAATCTAATCATTCAGTTACATTTGCTGCATGCAGAGGAGCTGTGTAGCTAATAGTTTTGCCAAATCAGCAGGCAGTTCTCTAGTGCTGTCACATCTGCTCCTCATTTTAATTTTGTTTTTTTTTTTTCAAGACAGGAGGTATAATTTATGTAAAGGGAAAGCAATCAGAAGTCCCCAGATTTGTAGAAGTAATGTGCTAAGGTGCATGAATAAAAGTCTTAAGATCCCAGATCCAAATTAATGTGTATCAATTCTTAGTAAAAATTGGATGCAATGTTGTATTTCCATTCTTTGTTACTGTGTCTTCCTAAGGAGATATATTTGAATTAAATGCAAAGATAATTCAGGTGGGTATTTCAGTTTTGGCTGCAGTAATCCAGTGTTTGGGAATATGATGCTTTGTTCTTTGTTGAAATTGAAGTGTTTTTCTTACTGTTGTGGTGTAAACCTTACGCACAAAGTATTTTTTGCATCTTACAAGGCAATACAAAAGTCAGTGTGGATGTTTACATGTTGGAAATAACCTGTTTTTTTTAAATGGAAACAATTACAGCAGAAATTGAGGTTTCCTCATGGGATTTTATGATTCAGAACAACAATTCATGCCATATAAACAAAATTGCTTCCAGCCGGAGAGCATGTATATCAGTTTTGTAGAATGCTGATCCCAAAATGCAAATGAAAATAAAGATTTATAGTAGAAATCAATCTTTTATTTTCATGTTAATAATCAGAAATTGTATATGTATATAAATGTCATACATAATAAAATAAAACAAAACAGAATATAATATGTTTTAGTAGCTGCCTTATGCCAGAACAATACAACTTACATAAATAGTTTGTCTCAACTAGAAAGAATTCAGTGGTGTTCTTACAAAAGTATTTTTCTATGCAAATTAATTGGATATAGAGAATTGTAGCATTGCTTGCTGCATCGGTTTTATTTCCTAACACACTGAAGTCACGCAGCAAAGTACACGTCTAAAGCAATGTTCAGGCATGCTGGATCACTGGCAGATAGTCAAGGTACTGAGTCTGACATGGAATTTCTCAGTGACTGCACCCACTGGCAAGCTCTGTATAGCTAGGCTTCTTCTCATTGTGTTCTGCTAAGGTCACATGAGGCCAGAATGAGCTGGCTCAGAACTGGCTTCTGCCTCACTTGACTGCAATGGGAATAAAGAGTGGAGAGGGCCTCTTTATCTTGCTTGTGTAGGAGAAACCTGCTATCCTCTACTGGGACCTTGGGGCTTTGGGGGAAATGACCTATTTACATCCTTTCTTTAGCATCCTCATACCATTTGTTTATCCCCACCCTGACAATAGGCATTTCTTTTTTACCACATCTCTTAATACCTCATGAAAATAGAAGGGTAGGAATGGCCAATACCTGTCCTACTCCCTCCTACTGCTGTTCTTTATGGTGTGACCTTATCCTTTCATATGTGTGTAGTGTTCCTTCCAGCTCATATAGCCCATCTGTTGGACAGACTGCATCTTGCTGTTTATGTGGGATTCACTGTCTATGCATAGAGTAAGGTCAGAAGTGAATAATGCGGTAATACTGACTTGCAGTCTGTTCTGAGTGAGCTTACTAGCAAGTCACTGATTTGTGCTAGAGCTTTATCAGCTCTAAGAGATATTGAGCCTTGTTGGAAAGAGTCCAAGGACCTGAACATATGCCATAAAATGAAAAACAGTTCTAATAGCTAATTCTTAATATTAATTTTTGTTCTATTTTAGGTTTTGATTCTTTAACTGTCATTTATTAGATTTTATTTTGATAAAAGTTATCAGATAAATTAAAAATGTTTTACTACTTTCTTACAAATCACAGTCTATCTCCTGCTAAGCATATTTGACATGTCAACTCACTGGATCTCCATTAATATCCTGTAAGGTAGGTTTTCCAGTTCCTGAAATGGTGTTGTGATTTTTTTATGGATCCTTTTAGAAGGATAAACACCAGAAATGCATGCAAAGTGGTAACATCACAGTGGTAAACTATCATATCCAGCCACAGAAAGGTCTCTTCTGATATTCCATACTTCCTTATATGCCTCTTTTTTATTGCCATGACACTTTCTGAGTCATGTTTTTCCTAATGTAACTCCTAAGCCATAGAAGTGTCTTGCCACTCCTGTTGATACTTAATTATGTACTTGGAGGATAGTCTTCAGGAAATTATGTGTTGCATAACTTTAAACAAGTTGTCTTCTGTTCCTGTTTGATAAGGACTTGGGGGTGTTGGTCGATGAAGAAATGAACATGAGCAGGCAGTGTGCGCTCGCAGCCCAGAAAGCCAACCGTATCCTGGGCTGCATCAAAAGGAGCATGACCAGCAGGTTGAAGGAGGTGATCCTGCCCCTCTACTCTGCTCTTGTGAGGCCTCACTTGGAGTATTGTGTGCAGTTCTGGTGTCCTCAACATAAAAAGGACATGGAACTGTTGGAACAAGTCCAGAGGAGGGCCACGAGGATGATCAGGGGACCGGAGCACCTCCCGTATGAAGATAGGCTGAGAAAGTTGGGGCTGTTCAGCCTGGAGAAGGCTGCGTGGAGATCTCATAGCAGCCTTCCAGTATCTGAAGGGGGCCTATAGTGATGCTGGGGAGGGACTCTTCATTAGGGACTGTAGTGAGAGGACAAGGGGTAACGGGTTCAAACTTAAACAGGGGAAGTTTAGATTGGGTATGATGCAGAAATTCTTTACTGTGAGGGTGGTGAGGCACTAGAATGTGTTGCCCAGAGAAGTTGTGAATGCTCCATCACTGGCGGTGTTCACGGCTGGGTTGGACATAGCCTTGGGTGGCATGGTTTAGTGGGAGGTGTCCCTGCCTATGGCAGGGGGGTTGGAGCTAGATGATCTTAAGGCCTTTCCAACCCTAACTATTCTATGATTCTATGATAGTCTGCATGTAAAGTGGAGGGAGGTTAATCTGGATATAAAGTGGTTGAAAGAGGGGGAGCACATGAGTGAGAAGTGCTGTTACAGAGAGATAAACACTAAAATGATCTTCAGGAGGGCAGATTCCTACAGGATGTCAGCAGGATGAAGTATCATGTATAATCACTTTGGTTTTCAAGATGTTTTTCCTAAGCATGCTCACTAAATAGTGTTTATACCAGAAAAAGAAATCTGTTATCTGTAACATGGAAAACATAAGGACTATCATCTTTTAAAATAAGTTGACACTTTCTTTAGAGAAATTTAGGAAATTGTTGGATTTGCACATCTCTTTTGTTCTTACGGACTCTGTTACTGTTCTTTCTTTTTAGTTACATGAGTTGGCTTTTGCTGATTGGCTTCAGGTGTAAGACATACGAAACAAGTTCTTAAAAACGTTAACTTCTTTACACCATTCTCAGAAAGTCACTAGAACTGGCAAGGTAAAATTTGTAGGAAAAAAAACCAACAGACCTTTTAACTTCATAATTACATTTTGTGAAAACACAGACCTTCATGGCTTAGGCATTCAACCACTCTGAATGAAAAATAAAGTGAACAATTTACAAGATTTTATTTTTGGTGGAAGCTGACATTCAAACTGAAGACAAAATGCAGTTGTTTCAAAAGTTTGAGTAGCCACCACTAAATAGGGTAACTGCCTTTGGAGACGCGGATGTGTTTCTGAATATGCTCTTGCATCCCTGGGTCTCCCAAAGCAGCGTACCTGGGCAGGCTGGGTGAGCAGTGGGTGCTGCTGACGCTGTGTAATTCTGTAAATATTTAAGCAGCACTAAGTGAAAGTGCAGTATCTCTGTCTCCAGTGCAGATGTTTTCCATACAGGAAGCCTCTAATCCAGACTTTCCCTCCTCTCCTTTTGCTGGCCTCACATGGCCTCATCATGCTCTTGGCTCTTTCTGAAACAATTATATACATTTGAATGGCAGCCAGACCAATTACAGCCTGTGTTTGTCAAAAAATAGCCAATCTTTCTGACAACTGCATTTAGCAGAACATTCACATCAACAGGGCTGCAGGTAGAACATAGTTTATTTTTTACTGTTAATGAGTTTGAGTATGATGATCCACTAAACAAATCCTGTTTTTTCCTCAGCCATTTCCCACAATCAGGCACAAACCATAAATATGCACATGTCTGTAGTCATACTAAAAAATGTCCATGACTTTTGAAGATACTGAGAATTGCACAAAGGACATATTTGTCAAAGCATTTCTCTGAGGCATTTCTACTTTTGAACAAAAATCAAGGTAAACACTGAAAGGTGCTGTACAGCACTTTGCTTGTGTTATACCTTGCAAAGCCCAATTCAGGAAACTGTTCTTCCTGTGATGAATTGTTAAATTCTTGCTTTGAAGTGACAAATGTCAAAATTACATAAATTGCTTAAAACATTTCATAGCAGATCTGAAGTAACTTGTTGTAAAAGATATGTATACTTCTCATGTTTGCAGAATTAGGAGTTTTTTTTCTATTGCCAAAACACACAGGAAAGCATGCATAATTTACTGGAATACAATGGGATAAGGGAATCTTCCAATGTATTTTATTTAGATTCTTGTTCTGGTTTATATTTGCTGCTCTCTTACTGGTGTGTTTTTCTGGCAACTGGAATGGATTTGAACTTGAGCTTTCCCAAAATTTATTGAGTCTGAGTGTGTGTGGTGTGGGTGGCTTAGCAATACTTTCGGAATCCATAAAAAGAAACTTTTGTATAAATAAGATGATAAATTTCACAACTGCTTTGAAGGTGAGTAGGAATGACAAAAGACCTTCTTAACATCCACTACCAACATGGGCTTTTCTTTGCAAATTTCTAATGTGTTCATTGTATGGCTTAGCTAGAACATACTTCATGCAAACCAGTGATTTATTAAAAAGCCCAAACACCCCAAATTTTTTCCCTCCTTCCCATGATAAACAAAGACAGAACAGAGCCGTTGTTTTTACTTATTCCCATGGAGATTCCGAACACCAGTAAAAGAGTATCTACACTACATATGGATCATAAGCCACATCTCTAGTGCATGGGTCCCCTTGAAACACCTATGGGCTGTGTCTACATGACTGAATCCAAGCATGCCTGGGAACATTTCCAAGTGCGGGGTTGTGAACATCTGTGCTAGTAAACAAAACTTTACCTGGCATGAATTAATCATTTTCCAAACAATGCTGTACTCAATTCCTGGGCACATTTTGGTGTATTGGCAGTTAAATGGCTCTAGTGACTGTTCCCTGTAGACAGACCTTCAGGAACCTTCCTGTTGGGGACTGAAAGCAGTTGTCTAGCATTGACATAGGCAATCCCAATCCACTTGGCCTCAGGGCCCAAACATGTCCTCAGGCAAAATTTTTTTACTGGAGCAGGCATAACCAGAAGGACTACTATAAGAACCAGTAGCAACTGATATTTCCCCAGACCTTATACTGCCATGGCAGGATATTTTGGACAAAATACTCTTGTCCCTCAGATAAGAAACATCTGCTAATATTTGATTTTTAAAATATGAGGTATGCTGAACTAGCAAACTGATATATCTCTAATTTGGTTAAAACCAATCCTTCATTTTTGAGAGCAGATTTTCAATTGAAATATTTTCATCTCATCTCCTGTTCCAGTTTATTTCAGTTTCTCTCAGTCCTGCTGAGCTGCTTTGTTGTTGCAAATGACTAAGAGGAAAAACTGCAATTATCCTGAAGTTTCAGGGCAAAATGTGTTTGAAAAAGAAACTTATTACTCTGGCATTAGACCTCAAAGGGGTCGTTTACAGAGTGCTGGAAATAATGAAAATCATCACATGAGGATTTTAGCAAAATTTTGGAGGTTGATGCAGTTATTAGAAATCCTCAGGAAGAAAGACATTGACTGATAGTTAATTTAGTACTTTTACTCCTGTTAAAAAATATTTGAAAAAACAGACTTGATATGTATTTATTTATGTCATAAGCTGAACAAGAAAAACCACCCATAAACATCAGCAAAGAATCTAGTCTTTGATATAATGAAGAAAAGTAGAGGTAGAAGATGGTGATTTAAGCAATACATTAATAATTAAAAATGTTTGTTATGTACAAAATTGCTAACTAAAAGCCAGTGTTGTGATGTGGAATAATTTGTGCTTCAGTGGCAAAGGCATTTTTGATAGTGGAAAAGCCAAAACATAAGCATTGTAAGAGGAAGAAATTACAGAGCGAAACCAGCGTTGCTCATGCCAGGCTTCCTTCTAGAAAAGGCAATGCGAGCAAGGGTTTTAATCAGTTGCAAAAATTAAAAAATAAATTGTAAGAAAAGTAGAAGTTTTGCAGTGCTGCTGGCTGGCTTCCAGACCAATGGGCAGCCGGATGCCTTTTCCTCCTACTCCCTCTCTTGATCAGAAACTCTGGGGCTCATAGTGGTATTAACAGCATAAAGGTCTTTTTGGATCTTCTCAGCAGAGTTTTTTTTGATCCTTATTTTTTTTTACTTTGGACAGTTTTCTGCCAATTTGCCATGTCTGATTTTCAGGATATGTCAGAATTGCTGATTTCTTCCTTTCACTGTTTTCTCTCCTTCATGTCTTTCATTATTCCTGTGAACTGTAACTCTCCTCTCAGGAGAATTGTTTCCTCCCTTCCTGATTGCTCTTCCATAACTCCTTCCCCATCTTCCTCCTAATCTGGGCCTACCATGTCTGCTGCTCCTCACAGAGCTCTTTATCCAGGTTTCCTTTCACAGAAGTAAAAGAAATTAAAGAAATATCAAACTCTTCTAATAATTTTAAAATCTTTTCATCTACTGTCTTCCTTGTTACCTCTTCCCTTGCACACACTCTTCAATGTTGTCTATTTTCTTTATAAGTGCTTTTGTATAATCTCTCTAAACCAAAGCAAAATCTCTTTTGAGGTCTTCACTAACAGAATGGTGATCAATAACATCTTGAAAAAAGTCAGAAGGGACTCCATGAGTTTTGAAAAGGACCAATGTTATTGAATGTGTTCTTGGACATGTAATATGACCTAGCATATCTCTTGCCTCTTAAAACTGGAATATGCCATTCACAGTACATAGCTTGCTCCAGTGCAATAGAGATGATGATCTTTCCTTTGTCTAAGGGGCCTGTCACAACAGTTATTGTGAACTGACTATTGCATTAGAGAAACCATTTCTTCGGCTTTGGCTTAATAGGCACACTGTATAGGTGCCTGTAGGTATCCTGTAAGTTTTGTTTTCAACAGAAAGGAGAAACTGAGGTAACTGAGTTTTATGATTGCAGTTTTCCAAATGGGAATTGCTTATTAAGAACAGCTCACATGTATATTGCCTAATGCAAGCTAAAATGTGACCTTCTTGAGTGGAAACCACAAACTGAAAAGCAGCCCTGTATGAGTGAATATTGTTGAACCGTATTAAGTCCAGAGACACCAAGCACCTGGCATCTGGTATTTATCTGAGTCTTTGGCTTTGGCTACTGATCTTACCAAGATCCAAGAAAACTGTTGAGAGAGTTCAAACAGTTGTGACACACACCACAGTTCAGATGACAACTGGACAAAAATCTTCATCTAATTAAACCCTGAAGTTCTGCTGATTTTAGTCAATGCCAGTAACATTTCCCCTTCCATCCCAGTGAGAAGTATTTCCACTTCCAAGATGAAAGAGGTATCAAAAATGACACTTACCATTAAATAGATTGATTGTTCAAAATGACCTAAAGTTCTATCAAGTCTTACTTAAATTTCAGGTTTGTGCTCCCTACCACCTTTCTGTTGGATGGTTTTAAGTAGTACAGAAATTTGTCCTCACACATTTTTTTAATAATAGTATCAGGTCAAAGTAAACAGTGTTGCTATAACAGTAAAGCAATTCACCATATTTTATTAGAACAGCCTGACTGTGGTGTGTGTAATACTATCTCTGTACTCTTTATAAGTCCATGGCTGGAGTATTTACAACTGAAAGAAAAGGAACTACAGAAAAAGCAATATGACATGAATGCTCACCTTACCACAAGTGAAACCATGATACACTTCAAAAAAACAGCTGGGCATCAGATGCAAAAAAACCAATAATCCCACCTATGAAAAGGTCATAGGTCCCAAGTATTGACCAGATAGGGTACTGATACGTTCCCTGTCTAGACATCTGTATTCTGGCATCACTGAAACTGATAATACCATCAGTTCTTGGGTTTCCCATGACAATTCACCTGTCCAGGAGGCAGTCAATCACCAGAAATGTTCCTAGACTAACAGAGAAAAAGCAAAATGTATCTGTACCTTGAGATGTTCAAATGTATCCTTAGAATTATGAGGAGCTGGGCAGTAGTTACGGACAACTAAATGCTGTTGTAGTTTCTGCCAGGTCTCACATTATCCCTCCATGGTAAACACATGGGTCCAATCTGTACAGCTTTGCTTCTCCCAGTTGCCCTGCTTCAAATTGACTGTTACAATTTGATTTTTTTCTTCTTTCTTGAACTCAGGTGATGTCGCACTTCAGACTGCTTGTATACTTGCTTAAAGTTGATTCCACTTTTAGAAGTGCAGGTGCCTGGAAGAACTGATACCTAAAAGCTTCCTGTTAAACATGCAAAATTGTACTGCATATGCTAGGATATGTACTTTTAGCAGTAGTAATTATATTTTGTGGTTCTTCTGTTTAATGATTCACTTGACCTTTTTTAACCTGGACTTTTACTTTGTATAAAGAGTAAAAAAGTTGTATTTATATCTTAAAAAAGTAATACAGCCACATGTCTTTCAGCTGGTCAGTTTGGCACTAGCCAAGTTGCCAGGAGGGATATTAAAAATCCCAGTGAGAAATCACTTATAGTCAGAAAGTTACCTTAGCAAGCAAAATTGCCACGTAGTTACCTATTTGACCCTAACCAACCAGTATTGTTCATTCTTTCTAAGGCTGCACTGTCTAAGGCTCAAAAGCAAATCTGACTGTTTCCTGTGCTGGCTTAGCCAGCAGAAGCAGTGAGAGTGTTGTCAGTGGACTGATGGTGAAGTTTCAGCCAGCTGAGATGCGCAGGCAGAGCTTTATGCCAGCTGGACAACTCGCGTTTTTCACTTAGAGGTGGAAACTTGCTGGCCTAAGGGGATCTAGTAAGACAAATGCAGATTTTCTTTCATAAACTACCTCTTCTTAGGTAGTTTATGATTTTGAGTCTGAAAGGCAGATTCTTCAGAAAAATATTTTTTTTTTTTAATGTAAGCCAATTTATCAGCTGCTTTAATGAGGTACCAAGGGTAAAGATGTTTAAGACAGATTGTTTGACGAATGTGGGTGAGATTTTGCTGAGGTTTTGGATTCACATGATAGGAGATTATAAACTAAGGTTATTGTATAGATTTAGAAACCTTTTCATTTTAGGGCTGGCTCTTGCTTACGGCCTGTAGAGGACTAGTTAATAAAAAAAAGCTTCAGGGCTAGTGATCAAATTAGGGTCACTGCTTGAACTGACAAGGGGCCATTTTTTCCAGGATGAGATTACAGCTTTCACTTAGAACCCAAACAGTTTATTCTTTCTGTAGTGGTCTGTGATTGAGGTTAGGGCTAAGGTTAGTGCTAGGGTTAAGTTTAATGTAGACAAGAGTAAATAAGCACCTCCATATGAAGCTGTTTGCCTAGTTTTAACAGTGTAAAAATGTTGGATTTAAAATTAGTTCTATTGCCCAGAGAAGATTCTCAGTTAGATTTGTGTTTTAGCTGGCGGTGTTTAAGGAGCTTGAACTACATTCAATTGAAATAAGTTTCATCCTCACAGAAAAAAGGACTTATACCAACGGAAACACCCTAATTAGTTACTTTTAGTTTCAAATAATTTCAGATTAGAAGAAAATCAGTCTTTGCTGGGTTGAAATTGGGGTTCAGACATGTTGAATGCTGCAGAACTATAACTCCATGCAAGAGTAAAGCTTTGTTCACAGATAAATCATGCAAGGACCTCTTGATTGGATCCAGTCTCGCAAGCTTATGTTTAATGTAATGGTGAAAGACTCAATATAGCAATGACCTAGCTAGTATTGCGAAAGAGATATTCAGAGCCACTGGAGGTGGATTTGAGCCAGTGCTGAAACTGAGTCTCATGACAGACTGGATAACGGGTAAATGCAGGACAACTACAGGTCAGAATTTCACTTGACAGGGGAACTAAAACTGAAATTTTCAACATTGTGCTGCAGCTTATGAGTTTTAAAGTGGTAATGGATGTGTGTTGATATACAGTATCAGTAAGGGTTGATGCTATGGGGTTAGGTAGGGTGAAAAAGATGTTCCTAATGCAGGCTTAGTCATAGCTCCTTGGCTTTTCTTTCTGGTCATTTCTGGCCATTTCTGGCTGACCAGAGATCTTAACCTCAAGGCTAGAGCTAGTGCTGGCATGTAGCCTAGAAGGCCTTATGAATTAGTGTCATATACTAGGCAGCTAGCAGTTGGGATTACATGCAGGAAGGAGTTTCTGTGATTCACACTGGTCTCAGATAGCTCAAGCCTATCTCAACTGAAGTAAAGGGGATGACGGGAGCTAATGTTAGGCAATGGGCTAATATTGTCCTAGGGAAAATGGAGTTTTAAGAGTAGTGCTAAAAGGGCCAAGCATATTTGTGTCAGACTAGGCCAGCAGAAGCTGCCATTCTATGCATGTAGCCACAGTGAATCTAGAAATAAGTGTCAGTGTTTTTTTTTTAGAAATATTGCTGGTTTGTGTATGTGATTTTGCTTACAAAAGCCAGTGATGTTTTCCCAAATGTTCGCATTTGAGAAACCGACATTTTATAGCCATTAAGCTTAAAAGTTGAATTGGCAGAAAAAGAATGAAAAATTCATTAATATTTTGTAAATAAATTATTCTTTTCCTTCCCCACTGCCCTTTTCCTGTCTTTGCTTTTCCTTAAAACATATATCACAGAATCATAGATCATAGAATCATAGAATAGTTAGGGTTGGAAAGGACCTTAAGATCATCTAGTTCCAGCTCCCTGCCATGGGCAGGGACACCACACACTAAACCATGTCATCCAAGATTCCATCCGAGCAGGCCTTGAACACTGCCAGGGATGGAGCATTCACAGCTTCCTTGGGCAACACATTCCAGTGCCTCATCACCCTCACAGTAAAGAACAGAAATAGTAGGAATTTAAGACTCCGAATCATTCATGTTCTGGATTGAATGGACTCAAGGAACTTTCAGAGAGCAAACCGTTCATCCAAACTACCATGACAGATGTTTGTAACTTGTCCTGTAAGTCTTTCAAGGCAGGGTTAGACTATTGCCTCCCTGTGCTTATGTATCCTAGGGGGAACCCTTAGTTTATTAATTGCTATGCCTTGGTTTAAAGTACCAAAAGAGGAGTAATTTAGGAGATCATCTAGATTCTAGATGATTCAGCATGAGTCTGGGAAGTAGGAGGCTTTCTTGTAGGTAAATAAATCTCTAAGTGACTTCATGTGAAAAACCTATTAATGCTATAAAGCACATGATGAAAAGAACTATATCAGAATTTCTGCCAAGTAAGGTCTGAAAGATCAGGGCTGTATAGTTTGGGGTTCATCAATATTGCCAAGCATCTCATCATTGCATTATTGTATCCATTTTATTTAATCTTCGGGATGGGATAGATGTAAGAAGGCCAAAGCTTATATTAACTAGGTAATGTCAATTCAGGAATCAGAGACTGGAATACAAAGTATTCCAGTTTGACACAGGTTTTGGGATACAGTCTCTCTGCCTAAAAAAAAGTAAAAAAAAAAAAAAAAAAAAAATTAATTTCAGCTTCTGTAAACTCTTATGTATTTCATATTTCCTATTTCCACTGTGGCATTTCTGATTGTGTTCATTCTTAAACGTCCTCAAAACACTCACCTAACATTGGCTAAATCTGGCTTTTTATTTCAGAAAAATAGGAACGCATTATTCCCTAAGGTTCACATTTGATATGGAACTTCTAACGCTAAGGATGTCTGGAAAACACCTAACTACCTGTAGCCTCAGAGTTTAGAATAATTTGAAGGATGGAAACAAATACTTTTTACCATATCTATTATAATTTTATTCTGTTTCATTTAGCATAAAATCTTCCATCATTTTGAAGACATTATGGTAAAAATTAAAATTTTTGAGAGTGAAATGCAGTAGTAAATGATAAGATTTTTAGACATATGCATGAATAATGCTCCTGTTGACAATAATGGAACTATTCATGTGTGTAAGGTTTTGGTCATAAAGTATCAGGGTGGCTGCTAATTAACTGTAATTTTGCAAAAGTTCACATAGATGGTAATTATAAAATAAGTTCTATATGAGACTAATTCCTCAAAATCAAACTATTTAGAATTTTCTGTGTTTTATTCTGGCGAAAAATAGTTCAGATGATGCTAAAACACTCTTGTCTTCCTTAGGATCTGACATTTTATCTTACTTTCTCCCAAATACATAAGCTCCCTGAATGCAGAGCTCCCTTAATTTCTGTGCAGTTTTGTGGCATTTGGCTTGCCTTTTTAGTTTTAATTGTGTTAAGATGATGGTATGGCTTTTCCACAGCTGGCCACAAAGATGGTATTTTCAGTAAAGTATAGGGGAAGTAGACAGTCAAATCCCAACAAATTCAAGTGGATGCTGGACAAAGAACTGGTTCAGCTGCTTTGAAAACCCTAAAAGGCTTATGATTTTCTTTGCTTTTACTAAGCACACATAGTAGTCTGCTTAAGCAAAATGTTTAGAAAGAAACTCAAATACCTGTTCTGAATGGATCTAAATATTACAAAAATCTAGCAATATAGCTCTTAAAATAGTATACATGCTACTTTTCCATCACTCCTCCCTTTGTAAACTTTGTAAACCTGAAGAGCCAGCAACTGAAGTCAATGGAAAGTGAAGCTGCTGAGCAACTCTGTAAGCAAACTATCACTGCTCAGGGAGATATTAACAAAAATACATAAAAAAATGTGCTTTTTATTTGTATAGTGCCTAAAAGCTTGGTGACTGATACCAACTTTAAATGCAATTACAGTGCACTGTAGAGAGAAAGGATGTATGTTAGCCAAGTCCTTATAGTCTCTCAAAACTCACAAGTATATAGCAGAAATAACTGTAATGTGAGAGTTGCGAGATGACAGCTTTAAAGGCAAATATGCTAATAGCTATGGGTGCTCATTACTTCCAAAGCAAAACTATAGCAGAGCAGTTTTCACTAATATTTTTATAATACTCACTGTATGCTGTAGGATATATTAATGTCAACTTGTATGTTACGTAAATTTTCAGAAGTGTTATTTCTGTAGCTTCAGTGTGGAGCATTGCCATGGGTTAACTAATTTGAAAATTTTTCAAATTAAGTACTGAACTAGTATTACTGTATTTAATTGAAAGTGGAATTTTTAAACTGTTTTTATGTTAGAGAATGCATGTAACACATTCTGAATGTTTTATTCATCCTCACCAAGCAGTTATATAATGTTCACTTAGTAAGCAGAGATTTTATAGCCATGATTTTAAAGGGTGGTTTCAGTCATCTTTTATAGCCGCAAACACTAAATTGCTTTAATGGAATAAAACTGGATTCAAAATACTTTAGGATCTCAGCACTGCAGAAATCAGTTTCCCTGTTCTGTCATACAATGAAAAATCCAATTCCTCAGTAATTATCAGATGATGCATCTTTGAATAGACATGAACTAGTATCTGTGTGTGGGAAACTCTTATTATTTCCTCTTTTCACCTATTCTTGACTGATCGATTTACATTCCTCCAAAGGCTGAGACATAAAGCAACACCCATGAAAGCAGTTGATCCGGTGAAGTGCTGGGACTTCTAAGACACAGCTGTGCATTGAAGCAAAATCTGAATAATGGCGGGGGGGGGGGGTATATGCTGATAAACTGAATTATATATGTCCTTCTTCATAACTCCTGATCATGTGAGGTGCCAGACAATTCTGAGAAGACTATTTTAGCAGAGATGAGATGGAAGTGTGGGTGGAAAAGCTGTTAAGATGCCAACTTCTCCTACCCTACTTTGGCTTCTGTGGCAAGCTAGTCAGCTACAGATCTAGCTCATGCAGAAAAAGTACATTTATTTAGGCCGAGGTCCATGACTTAAAATGCTGTGTTGTTTTCTATGTATTTGGGTAAACCTGATGATTTAACTTTGATTTAATGGCCCTACTGGTCTGACTCTCCACACCTGTTACGACTCAGCTAACTTAGGATACCAAAACTGTTAAGATTATTCAAGTATTTTCTGTTTATTTGGCTGTTTAAGTTGCTAAACATGTGCTGTGAAACTTTAATAGTTTGGATGGCAAAATATTTTCTATGAAATAAAATAGTTAAGGAATCTGATATACACATTTGAAAATTCAAGGTCTAACACTCATGCTTATGTGGTTGTGTAAGCTATGGTGTATATGGGCCCTATTGAAAATAAAATAGGTTTTATTTAGGGCATATGCAAATGGGGAGGCAGACACAAGCCATCTGGGAAATTGAGCAGTATGCCTGAAGCCATTCATTCTGATATGAGCAGCTTGGTCAGTGGTGGTGAGGGAGCAATGTGCCTCTAGCATGGTATCCATGGAATCAGTGCAGGATGCAGGAGACACCAGTTGAATAGCCTCTTAAGCGAGAGAGGGTAAAGCTCTTTTACTTCTCTTTTTTTCACTGAGACACCACTTCAAGAAGGAATGCAATGTCTTGGGGAGAAAAAAGTAAGGCTGACTAGCCATGCTTCTACAGCCCGCAAGTGATGGCACATACCATCATGGTGAGAGAGGCAGCCTTCGGCCAGCTTCAGCCTCAGTGATGTTTTCTGCACCTTCTGCACTGTTATGCTTTTCCTCTGTCTCTTGCAATTCATCTCTCTTTAAAAAGTAATAAGAAAGAAAGGTATCATTAGGCTTGCCTACCTCACAGCTTGCCAATTTGATAAGACCTTTCTGCTATTTTCCCTACCTATTACAGTTTTTACATCTCACTATTTCCTTCAGATAGCTGGTTCTCATAAACTGCAATGAGAGTATCACTCAGAATAAGGACAAGTGATAGCCTCCAAAGAATTAATTTGAGGCATCAACTAGATCATTCCTTTCTGAAGCCATATAGAACATAATTTTTAACATGCTCCAGCAAAAACAGCCATGCTGCAGAAAGTCTAGGGAAATGAAGAAAATTTTGAGAAGCTGGTGGACATATTTAGTACTGGAAAAATCACAGAAATTCATTGAGGAGGAAGCTATACTAGGAAAAATAGAAAAAGCACAAAAGAAGTCTAACAGCTGAGAAGATGAAAGAGTCAGCTTTCAGAAACCAATAAGGTGGGGTTCTTCAGTTCTGTTCTGCACATCTCAGAATGTAATCTTGTCAGCCCCTCTCTGGGAAGGTATAAGAGGAAAGGAGGAGGAACAAAAGGAAGTATTCTATCTACAAGTAGCAGAAACAAATGTACTAATTCTTTTTACATTAGTTTCCAGAGTTCAAGCTGAAAAGAAGAAAAAAAGGTAATTTTAAAGCTCAGTGAATACTTCATTCCTTTATTATTTTAATGTTTCAAAATGCTTTAGAAGAAGGCTGCATAAGTGCTATCTACATAGTAAACTGTGTATACCGAACTGACTTGGACCCATGCTGTTCACAAATACTGTTTAGAAGTCCAAAAAAGATCCCAACTCAGTGTTAATTGCAGTGCGCTAAATATCAGAGGAAAGCGACATATACATATCTGAAAGCAAAATTTAATTCAAAGAATTTAGGTACCATTTTATGCATGTGTTTTCTATTGTTTGTTTTTTTTTCATGTCTGCAGAAGGATATTCTGTTCTGTCATTAAAATTTGCTAATTAATCACTACTCTTCAACAGCTTTCTATAGTAACAGATACAGCCCTGTATATTTTACAGCTGATGCAGGAACTTTGGCCTGGGAAGCCATAAGCATTGCTCAATGAATATTTCCAGCATGGATTTGATTCAATTTCTCTGTGCTGACTCAACAATCTATCAAACAAAACATTTCATTATGTAGGCTCTGTGGGACATGTGGGATACAGAACAGAGAGCATGGAAGGATAAGAACACTTCACTATTATTTTCTTATATTTTGGAGTTACGGAACACTTGGCAAATGATGGCACACGGAGTTGTAAGGCAGATGCTATAAATTGGGTCAGTATGATATATATGGCTGCCAAGGAGCTGTTTAAGTATATTTTCACAGTTTCCAGCAAAAATAACAAGACAAAAGTAAAGACATCCTGAAGTAATTATGTCATTTGAAAGGAAAAATATATCAGGGATTTTTAAAACATTCATGCAAAAGGAAGAACAAATTGAACTCGTATCATACTTGAAAACTTAATGGAAAAGGATTAACTGATAAACATGAAGCTAAACTCATTATCTTATCCTCAGTTCAGTCTGAAAGTCAAATTATATCTATATCCTACGTAGGGTCAGTGACAAAGTGAAACTGCTGTATTTAGTTTGGCTAATATATTCAATTTCTGCTCAAAGAGTAAGGAGGTTTGTATTGACAAATGTGTTACAAAATAGGAATTAAAGAGTAAAGCATTGAAGAGAAAGCTAGCTAATCAATTAAGCTATTAGCATAGGCTATTTATTGTGTCTGAAATACATTTGAAAATCATCAAAGGCTGCCATGTTAAATCAAATCACACTTTAAAAGCTATAGATTTTTCTAAAACAATAGACAATAAAAGGCAAGCTGTTTGGACAGCTAGGTTACTGTTCACTGTAATTTCAATTCTGAACAGATGAATTTTGGACTTTCATTCTCAGATCTATCAATAAAAATTTTGAGAGTTGCAACCAAAAGGCATAAGAGGCAGACTGAAATGCTCACATGTTGTTCACTGTAAGTAGTTACCTTTAAAACTTCAGCCTTTAAACATCACCAGTGTGGAGACAGATTTTGTATTGCTGCTCACTGGTACATTATTCTGCTTTTTAGCACTTGTGCATCAGTGTTATCCCGATGACTCAGCCAGGGTCAAGCTCCAGATGTAGCCCAAATGTTGAAAAACTTTCTACTTTCAGCAATAATTCACAAACTATCTGTTAATGAGTGTCTTTCTACACCATCCATTCCAGACCGTTACATAATTGTAAGACTTCAACACCCAGACTTCGATACCCAGATTTTAAGGACTTGCTGGCATTTTTTATTCCTTAAAGAGAAAAAACATTGAGATATTGGAATGATCTCCTCTGGATTTCCCTGTTCATGTAAAGAGACACTTTTCTCTACCAAGGGCCTTAGCTTCCCTATTCCCTGTAACATAGAGATATCCTCATTGCATAGTAGAGTCTCAAGCAGCTACAGAAAAATGATAACACCAGAGGGTACTTTTTGGTATTCCCAATCAGTGATCTGTCCACAAGAGGGAAAGTGTTACATTGTTAATGCATCTACCAATAAAAGCAGAAGTGAAGTTGCATTAAGTAAAATAACATTTTTCAAAGATGAAGCCATGCAGAAGAAAGTAAGGGACAAAAGGTCAATGTCAAAGGACAGAAAGAAAAAGATAAGAAAGGAGACTCAATTCTAAATCTCAGGGGAATTCCCCTATTATGAGCGTTAGAAGACAGCAACATGGGGAAATATAGCAAGAACCAAGGTCACTTGATAATGGGCTGAACTGCAAGACCATGCCTGTGACTAAGTTAGTCCTAAATGACTAAATCAGTCCTTTCCATCCCCAATGCCTCCAAAAAAACCTCTGCCCTAAAATAATAGATAAATATCTACTGACAAGCCAAAACAGAAAAAGACGTTTCCTCTAGAAAGAACCCAAGGGCCTTGAGGGGAATGGAAATGAAATTATTTTGGTTTGCAAGTAATTAATATTGTTATGGTCTGTGGAGACAATCAACATCCCATAATTTAATCTAGTAATAGTAAATGCCTATTTGCCCTAAAATTAAGGGAGGGAGGTTAGCTGCATAATGCAGAAACACTTCTGAGGCATCTCTTTAAAGACTCATGTATCTTTATGAATGCAATGCTTTGTTATCAGGCCCTGTGCTGCAAGTCATTGAGGAGACACTACACCTTTTTTTTAACAAAGTGGTTGATATTTTTAAGGATTTCCTAGCAGGTTTGTGTTACCAAGCTCCTAACCATATTTTCTAATATGCAAAATTTGCCACATTACTTTCCATATGCCCCTCTGGCTTGTTACTTCGCAGTGTGGATAGTGTTGACTTCATAATGACCTGATTGAAGTGTTAAGTATTAAAATGTCTATGGCTAGCATGCGCTGCCTAACCCACAAAGGAAGAATATTTACTATTTGACTTTCTTTGCATTCCTATTTGCTTTAAGCAACTACTTTTGAGAGCTTTGCAGCCAACTATCTACAGCATGCCACTTTTCATGCTATTCCTTTTTTGGTCTGGAATTTTTTTTTAATACCATATTCGGCAATGCGGAATTACTCACTGCAGTCTTTCACATTTAACCATCTTATGGCACTATTTAATGGCTTGACTTATGTTTAGAACTTGCAAAGTCACAGGTTATCAGTGTAAAATAATCCAGTTTCTTGTACTCATACTGGGATCATGTTTGCTACAGATCATTCCACTTATTTTAAGCCATGTAGTTCTTTGAAAGTCAACACTTCTTATAATATGGGCTCTTCTTTCTTGAGCTTTGTTTTGAACATCCCTTCCCCCACAACACTGTCTGAAGAAAATTTGAGCAAATATAGAAATAAAACTTCAAGGTGACCCAGAAAATAGGAAAAACCTTTCTGAAGCTTTCTGAAGTTGAAAGTTTGAGTCATTAGTAGGGTAAAAGAAGGAAGCAGGAGTTTGGAAGCAAACAACAGAATTTTTTTTTTCCATAAGCTTGGCTCCAAGCTCTGCTTTTTTGCATATACAGAGTGTGATGAGAAATGTTTTTCCTCAGGACTTTCATCATTGTTATTTATTACATCCCGGCAGCATAATGGAATGTGCCAAGATCTCAGGTGGATCTGGCCCAATATTCCAAAATTAAGCAAATAAGTGGATTCAAGTTAAGTTAAGGTTTTTCATAGAGTTCAAAAGTGAATTAAGTTCTCCTGTAGATATTCCCTCTGTCCATGTTGTCCTGCTTTCAGCAATTACTGAAACAAAATACAATGGTCCACTGCAGACTTGGGCCTGGATGCCACACATCAGCCCTCCTCTATTCTCCTTATTCATGCTTCTGAGCTCCAAGGACGCTTCTCTTGTTGAACTTGTCCATTTCACACCCAGAGCAGCCTTTTTCCTCAGTGGGCCAAACAAAGCTTAATAAGGCACTAGATATATTCTTGCATAAGTTCTGTTTTATGCATCCTAATTGGCTCTGAAGTTACAAGTAAGCAAGTACTAAACAATCAAGGCATATGATGAATTGCAACTGGTATTCATTTCTCCTTCCTAGTCCGTGTGGGTAAGAAAAACTGGCATGAAGTATGCAGCTACAATTGCACAATTTTTTTTTTTTAATATATCTGGTTTAAATAACTAAGTTTTTCTCTCATCTTGAGACTATCTTATGAAACTATTCATAAATTCTCCTACAAACATGAGGATTTGAAATTATGCTTCCTATATCCCGGCCAGGGAGGCTTAATGTCAGGCCTTGAGTTTTGGGAGTGGTTTGGGAGATACTTTCTTCTTTCTTGTGATTTATAAATAAAGATTTCGTAAGAGAAAGGACAAGAATTCTAAGAGAGTCAATTTCTAAATGCAGAAGGTAGACCATTGTCATTATCAGCCCATCTTAGTGAAGAATTCATTGCAGGAGACAGTACAGACAGAGGAAAATGAGGAACGCTTGTCCCAGAACACCATGCACCAGACTGGTTATATTGTGCTACCAGGTCTTGAATACTTCACTCACTCTACTGGAGACTGTAAGTTATAAGTAGCCACAAAAGTAACCATAAAAGCAGAAGTGTTTGCTTACTCTTGTCTGCTGGCTGTCCAAAAGGTATGGAAATTAAGGCAACTTGAAGGTAAACATGGATTGAGTAAAGTTCGATTAACCTTTCAGACAACATTAGTATCTGGCATTCATGCAATACAGAACAACAAAAAAAGCAAAAGTGGAGTAAATTGTGCTAGATTCAGAAGAGAGTGGATTTGCCTGACCATTTCCAAAATGGGCTAACAGCCTTTCACAGTGCTGAGTTTACTACAAGGAATGTGTACCACATACCTTTACTCCAGAACATCACCTCAGTATAACCAGGATATCTCAAGATTCCCAGCTAGAAAACTTGTTACAAGCTTTATTCCCCAATTAAAATTTTTAAATGGGGTTATAATTGTGGCAGGCTTTATTAGTGAATGAATACCCTTCTATACCCTTCTGTAAGGTCAGTAATTAAAATAAATTTACTCTGTCCTGCTTTAAAGGAAAGAATATTAAGCCTGGAAGAAAAAAATTAATGCAAGATTTTGTTTGGGTTTGGACTGTGTACAGTTCCTTCAAGTCAGGTTAAAACTAAGAAATGACTGAGGCTAGCACTTTGGTTTTTATCATTTCTATTTTGTCTACCATTTATATCATAAAATCACAGAAGAGTTAGGGTTGGAAAGGACCTTAAGATCATCCAGTTCCAACCCCCCTGCCAGGGGCAGGGATATCTTGCACTAAACCATGCCACACAAGACTCCATCCAACCTGGCCTTGAACACTGCCAAGGATGGAGCATTCACAACTTCCCTGGGCAACACATTCCAGTGCCTCAACACCCTTACAGTAAAGAATTTCTGCATCATATCCAGTCTAAACTTCCCCTGTTTAAGTTTGAACCCATTACTCCCTGTCCTTTCCCTACAGTCCCTAATGAAGAATCCCTCCCCATCATCCCTATACACCCCCTTCAGATACTGGAAGGCTGCTATGAGGTCTCCACGCAGCCTTCTCTTCTCCAGGATGAACAGCCCCAACTTCCTCAGCCTGTCTTCATACGGGGGGTGCTCCAGTCCCCTGATCATCCTCGTGGCCCTCCTCTGGACTTGTTCCAACAGTTCCATGTCCTTTTTATGTTGAGGACACCAGAACTGCACACAATACTCCAAGTGAGGTCTCACAAGAGCAGAGTAGAGAGGCAGGATCACCTCCTTCAACCTGCTGGTCATGCTCCTTTTGATGCAGCCCAGGATACGGTTGGTTTTCTGGGCTGTGAGCACACACTGCCAACTCATGTTAATTTTCTCATCAACCAACACTCCCAAGTCCTTCTCTGCAGGACTTCTCTGAATCTCTTCCCTGCCCAGCCTGTAGCTGTGCCTGGGATTGCTCCAACCCAGGTGGAGGACCTTGCACTTGGCATAGTTAAACTTCATCAGGTTGGCATCAGCCCACCTCACAAGCATGTCAAGGCCCCTCTGGATGGCATTCCTTCCCTCCAGCGCATCAACAGAACCACACAGCTTGGTGTCATCAGCAAACTTGCTGAGGGCGCACTCAATCCCACTGTCCATGTCACCGACAAAGATGTTGAACAAGACTGGTCCCAGCACCGATCCCTGAGGGACACCACTTGTTACTGTTTTCCAACTGGACATTGAGCCGTTGACCACAACTGTTTGTGTGTGGCCATCCAGCCAGCTGTTTATCCACCGAGTGGTCCACCTTTCAAATTGATGTCTCTCCAATTTAGAGACAAGCATGTCATGCAAAGTGTCAAACACTTTGCAAAAGTCCTTGTAGATGACATCAACTGCCCCACTCCTCCCTCCCCCCAGGGCTCTGTAGTCCTTCTTAATGTTCTCCAGGCTGCTGCTATCTATATCACTGGCACCCACATGGACCACTAGAAGTGGGCAATAGTCAGTGAGACTTAGACTGGGCAGCCTCTCTGCAACATCCCTGATCCGAGACCCTGGTAGGCAACACACCTCCCTTGAGTCTGGGTCAGGCCAACAGATGGGTGCCTCTGTGCCTTTCAAAGTAGAGTCCCTTACTACTATGACCCACTGCTTTTTTTTGGCAGCACCAGTAGTGATCCTCTTTACCAGTGCATCAGCCGGTTGTTCATGTTGTGAGGTGTTTCCTCATTAGCCCCCTGCAAAAATGCAAAGCGGTTCTGGGTGTGGACATCACATTTAGAAGGAAGCCCCTTGCTTTTAATGGTCCTCTTCCTCCCTTTTTTGTTGATTTTTTTTTTTTTTTTTTTGTTACTAGCTCCCAGCTTCCTGAATTAATGCTCTCCTTCTTGTCTGTATCATCTAGAATGGACACTTGAGACCACTGCACAGTTTGGGCTTGGGACAAGCAGTCCTGCTTCCTCTCAGCTTCGCTGACTTCTTTTAGCTTACTGACAGTGTCCTGCAGCTCAGACCCCTGCTGGAGGAGTACGGCCTCCAGCAGGGCGCCCCTCCAGCAGGGCGCACCCTCTCCTCAAGAGACACTTTGTACATTCCCGAGGACTGTGCTGCAGCCTCCCCTCTCATCGGCTCTGGGGGGGGGGCCTACACTGGCCACCCCCAGGGCAGCCAGAGCACAGCTCTGCCCTGTTTCTTTACATCTTCCTCATTATGTCAAAACTGCTGTTTCACAGAAGCACAAGTTGTGGAGGCTCAGGGGAATTAACTCTGCATTGTGATATTCCTCCACATTTCCACTTCGGTGTCAGTATCTGCAAAACTTGTTCTGGAATTCTGTTTTGATCTGAAATGCTGAATGCCTCCTGGAAGGCATAAATTTTTCTCATTCTCAGTACCTTCCCTCCGTTATTTGACACCAATAGCTATTGGAAGAGGAATCCTAAATTCCTTAGAAATTAAGACACAGGTGAGGAATAATTTTCACAGAAGCTTTGGCTTGAAGCTTTTTATGCATTTCAACTATGCAGAACTGCACAGTTCAAAAACATGTAAAGATATTACAGAGACTAAAAATAGATCTCTGAATTAAACAGGAAAAAGAAAAAAAAAAGCAGTTTTAACACAGTGGAAATAACTGAGATTTTGAAAATTACGTGGCTTGAATTGACAGGATAGGCAGAAATTGTATTTATCCTCTTTGCTATACCTTTGCCTTCTTCCATAAAAGTGTTGGGAAAACTGGAAAGGTGATAACAGGACAGGAATGTCTGTCCTAAGCAGCAAAATCTCTACAGCCACCATAAAATCCTCTATAAAATGGCCTGTTGTTGATGTGATGAACACATTGTCAGATAAAAAGGCAGTGTTACATTTCACAAAGTAATAGATTGCTCTTGTTTGCATCATATAAAATTGCAGTATTCCTCACTGATGTTATTTTCTTTTCTGGTATGTCATAAAAGAAGTCCCAAACCAACAATTATTTGCTATGCTTTTACACAGGATGTTCCCAGGGCCTTATAAGTTTTTCTTTGACATTGGAAAGCAAATCCTACTGCCAGCAACAGTGTGTCCTCCACAACAGGATAAAGCTTAAACCTTTCGGGATTTGAGTGCAAGTTTGTGCAGAGGGCTCTGCCAGGCACTGGCAGTGGGGGAGCTGGAACACAGGGCAGCAGTGGTGTCTCAGGCTGGAGGCAGTGTGGTCCCTGCTACTGGTGAGCTGCCCTCCTGGGCATGCATCGCTACCGCTGGAAGGAAGTGAGATGTCCCAAGCCTCTGAGTGCTGTGTTCAAGCTGTTGCTATGTCAATAACCCCTAATTTCAGCTAAATTTGAGCTAAATTAGAGCTCCACTGTTGTTGCTGCCTGGCACAAGGGTTGCTGTCACAGCCCACAGGAGGTGAATGGGATTCTCATTTTTTCTTGTGAATTAATCTCATTGTTTCATTGCCTGAATAACCAAGTACAACTGAGCTTCATTTTAAATCTGCATAGAGCCATTATGATTCTATGATTATGCGGCCAAAACAGACAAAGAGAAAAAAACCTCAAACCACAGCATTACGAGAATGGTGGTCAGATAATGTCATTGAAAATGAGCATCTTGTGTCCTGAAATGTCATGCTGCCTTATGCTGACCACCGTGGAGCAGGCAGCTTCTCCTGTGTGTGGCGGCTTCCGCCTTGCATCCAGCATCTGTCTTGGGAGAGAAACACAAGTGCTGGCTGCACTGCTGCCCCAAGCTTTCCCAGTTTCTTACACTGAAAACTGGAGCTGCCCAGAAAGGCTGGAAGTGCCTGCCCAGCTCTGAGGCTGCACAGCATCTCCACAGAACTGAAAGAGGCTGCTCTGTCAGAGGGTACAGGTGGAATAAAACTATGAGAAGCAGCTTGGGCTGCTGGGAATAAGCAACAGTTTCTTATCCGGGTAAGCTGATGAGAAGACCTAGTTGGAGGCTTACTTTGCTTTCTGCAAAATCTATGGGTGGTTATTATTTTTTTTTTTACTTGTTCATAGAGAAATGGGGAAGAGATCTGAGAATGGGTAGGAGTAGTGTTATGTCCCTGCTTCTAGAATTTCCTGGCATCCAGGACTGCTGCACAGAAAGCATGTGCTAGGAGCAGCTGGAAAGTCAGATACATAAATGCATATACTCCTGTTATTAGAGGTGAAATAGGATTTCAGGGAGGAATAGGGAGCCAAAGAGGTGAGGGAATCAAGTACTTTATAGTGCTGACATGCTTGGAGGCATTTTGCAACTTGCTCCATTTGTGAACCAGTATTTGCAGGAATCACACTACTAGCCAGTAGTGTGGTGTCTCTGCTGGCAATTCTTTTAAGCCTAATGCAAAAAACATCACTGCCTAGCGGCATTGCAGAGCACCACTTGGCAACCTGCAGCATCAATTTGAGCTCCCAGACTATTGTTATCAGCGACCAATAGCCAAAAGTAGGCCTAAATACTGTAACACATAGTGCATCCCAGCCTCTAAACATAATATATGGGAGGAAGTGGTTTGGTTCATTTTCTCAAGACAGGAAAAACATACTTTCTAACATTTTTTAGCACAGCTTGTTCATTCTGCCTGAAACAGGTTTCCAAAAAAGCTGCATCATGACATATGCTCCTGGACTCAAAGCAAAAGCCATACACTTGTAATATTATCCTCTCTCAGAAGTAAACACTGTAGAAATGGGACAGGTGTAAGATGAACTGCATTGCAGAATTTTGCTTTTACTTTCTTAAATAATGCCCACAAAGGTGGCAAGAAAGGATAAAATAAATCATTCCTAACAGCCGTGTGATATTTGTCTTGGATTGTCAGCATGAAAAATGTGGAAAACTGCTTTCAAAAGTATATACATTGAAATGATTCTATTACTCTTAGCCCTTATTCAAGGGATTTACAGAAGAATCCCTCACAAGCATGTAATTTGAAGACAGTGAATACCTAGTAAACTATCTTTCCTTGAAACTAATGCTGATACTAAAACTAGAACCAGGCAGGGGTTTTCACAAGCCTTAGATTAAAAGGAAACAAGATCATTACTTCTTTATCGGATTGATTAGTGGATTTTGTATTGAATGTCTCAGGTATCAGTGAAAATACTGGGCTTCAGGGGTAGGGATAATCAGACATTTCTTCTGGGCCCTTCCACTGCTGCTTGATGGAATTATGTAGATGCCTTGTTTCCTAAAGGAGATTTTAGGCCGTAGGGAACCATACTTTGGAAGTTTGGAATTTGGAGGAAATATTTTATTCTGTTTCCAGTAAAAGTACACTGGAACAGGAGTCTTTGAGAAACACAGTGAAAAAGGAGCTGTATTACTGTGTCAGAACATGCTGGAGTCCAACCTGCAATACTTCTCTCATAGGAATTCATAGTGAGAAGTCCATGTTAGTCACTCTAGAGCATGTATTTTAAGGTTTTTGTTTTGGTTTGTTCTATAAAAAGGTGCCCGTGTTTTTGTTACTTCCTAAATAACATGAAATATATCCAGTGAAAATTATATATGCTTTCTTTTATTCTTTTTTATTTTACAACTATAAGCAGCTTAAGAATATAGGGAATGGTCTTGGGCACAGCAACAAGAAAAATGAAGGAATTAAAGTTGTGGAGAAGAGCCCAATCACTTCGCACTTTTTGTATACCTAAGAATGATAATTGGTCTATTTAGAAAAGAAAGGTGTACCTGTAAAGTTATTCTATTAGGCAAGAGCATTAATGTTTTAGTGGAGTAATGAAATGTTATATTAGCTTGATTGTCCCTACTCGAGTGTGTCTGTACAATGTTCTGTTGGGTGATATGAGTAAACACATTACTTTGCAGTCTAGAGTAGTCATTGCACTGGTATTTTTTAAGCCTCTTGATAACTGATTTTCCTTACAGCATTTTGTCTTACCATGGAAAAGATAATAGGAAAATACTGGGGAAGCTGCCCAAGTAATCTGTGATTTATACAATGTCCTTTCATCATTATTACTCTGTATATTACCATTGTTGCAGCAGAAATAAAGAAAAAAATCCACTTTTCAGTAATTAATATTTATATATAGTTATACTGCATCTAGGATGTCATTCATATAGAATATTCTTTGCTCTCTATACTCAGTGCTATAATCTCTACCAATCTTTCAAACTATAGCAAGAGGCAACACCTGGAAAGGACATTTAGAGAGAAAACTGCACAGGAAATAGTATTCACTGCTCAATACATATCAATCACCTTTCCAAGTCAGAGCTAAAATGTTACCCTTTAGTATAGTATTAAGGAAAACTTAATTGCTGTTAGAGTGGCTGAGAAATATCCCCAAGCCTCCAGTATCTTTCTACCAAGTAGAAGGCTGAAGATGCATAAGGTATTCTCAAAGCCTGCTTCCTGCTGAAAGGAAATTGCCTTGGCAAGAGATCTCTGCTAGACAGCTGCACAATGCTCCCTGGAGAACCCCTCCTCGGCTCCAGCACAGCAACAGAGAGTGGAGCCAAGGATGAAGGCTGGAGGACCATTCTAAGAACACAGCTTTTGCATTACCACAGCACAGATGTTTGCAGTGGCACTATAATCCACTTGCACAGGCTGAAATGTGGCCAGGGCTTTTGAACTGTCTAAATTACATTGCAGTTGTGAGACAGACATCACCAGGTGGACAAGAGAACATTTCAATATTACCTTTAGCTACTGCTTTCTCTCCCCTCCCCTGACAACCTGATTCTATGGGCTCCACATTGAATCTCTGTGCTGTGTACTCATGGGCAGTGCTCAAAAGAGAAAGCTGGGCAGAGATCTCCAAGTTGAAGATAACTACAAATGGTCAAGATGCATGGTTGTGACACTGCTTGCAAGCTTATTAGCTCTGATGAAAAGCACCCATTTTAGGTTTCAGTATCACCCTTCTTGAAAGAAGCCATGTTTGGGAACCTCTGCAGTCCTGCTGTGCTGCATGGTTGATACTAGCCAATTTTTGTTGGTGTTAAAGACCTATGAATTCTCTCAGTAGGGATCTAATTTAAGAGGATGCTTAATCTTCTGTGCCTAACTCCTCTCACATGGCTCATATGCTGTTCAGTGTCAGGCACTGAATTGCACTTCTATACCAGGGCATTATGATCCTAAAAGTTACCACCAATTCAACAGAGATCTGAACAGGCAGGTGCAGACTTCTGATCTGTTGGCTAAAAATCTGGACAGACTCTGGATACCTCTGAAGTGCTTGAGGGGAATAAGATATAAAGTTTTTATGTGATTCATAAGGTAAGCAGCTGGCTATCTCACTCCATAAGTAACACAACACTAAGCCTGAGATTTTAGAAAGGTAGCACTCTATGTAGGACTAGTGTTTTCTTTGTTATCATTTTTCTGTTTTGGCAGTGTAACCACCTTAATTGCAAGTTCAAGGCTCCTTTCATATTTACATTTCTGGGTTTAATTCCTGCTCTCTTTTTTTTTTTGCTGTTGTTGTTATTGTTGCCTTGATGCAAGTAACCTGACACAGCTAGCTCTGTCTGTGTATGAGACAGTAGGTGAGATTCTTCAAAAGCGGAACACAGAATACAGAATACAGGTATCTATTCTCTTCCTCCCCCTGAACTTCTTCTGATGCTATTATTTTTATTTGCTTTGAGGAAGATGTTGGTGTTCAGCATATGATTGATACCTCTCTAGCTCTTTTTTTTTTCCCTGTAAACCTATGACAGCTATACATCTGATAGAAAAGACAGAAATTTCATCAACAAATGTACTCAGTTTTAAAGAAAACGTGGAATAAGTTGAAGTCTTCAGCTGAGATAAAAAGTAAAGATTGGGAAGCATTACAACTTATTTGCAAAATGTGGATAAATATTGGACAATCTGGAAAAAATGAGTGTTTAAAAGATCTGTTCTAGAGTTAGAAATGCCATATAGAATAATCAGACCAGATTAGATCCTGTTGTAAGGATGAGATTTTGTGGCAAGTGAAAAGTTGTTCTCATTCAGGCAAGTAGTTTGGTAGCAGAGGTAGGTGACAATAGAATTGACCTTCATTTGATCTGAAGTTATTTTTCAACATTTGACTAAAACAGTCCTCGGACTCCTCATTTTGTGACTATCCACTTGAGAATAAATCTCTTCTTTTATCTTCTAATGACAAGACCTAACCTTGAGTCAGACATAATGAAAGAATAAAAACCAGACTACAGAGTATTTCAAAGTAGAACTCAAGAATTCAATTTCGAAAGAACCAGCAAAATCATAATGTTCATGTAGAGGAAAAATCAAACAAGATGAAGTTTGTGGCTAAGAAATGACCAAGTCCTTCACATTCAAAGAAAGAAATGGCCTTTGTCCAAAATATATCTGTGCATGTTATATCCTATAGAATAGTATCTTCATGCCTGAATGCTCATTTTTTCCTTTCAGAAAAAAATATGACATGGCATCCAATAAATTAGGCATACAGAAAATTTCTCAAGAACCTGCACTCAGCCAACAAAGAAGGCTGATATGCTTGAGTAAATCCCCAAGAGCAAAATGGGTCTAATTCTTTACAAGTGAGTGCCTGGCCAAGTTCTAGTATGCGTGACTGCTGAACATAGAGGGTTTATGTCACAAAAACCATAATCACTGTTTGAAAAGGAGCTCTATAATATACCACATTATGCAGTCCTTCTGTGAAAATATGAGTTCAGTACTCCTGAAACTGTGAACACATTTTGGAAGAGTCTTTTTCATTACTGGATGCAGAAGTGTCTAATTGCTTGGAAATCTGTCCACTCAGCTCCAAAGACTAGTAATAGCAACATCAAGCTTTCCACAAGCAAAATCTTCTTTCTCTTTCCAAAATCTCCAAGTCCCTTCCTTGAAGCAGAGAGACATGCCAGAAGTCAATAATCTGAAAGTGAAAAGATCCGTAGAGAAAGATTCAGCTTTACTTTTCTTGTTCTCAGAGGAAGAAGAGACGTGACAGCTTAAAGATCTCATTAACCATTACTGTTGCTTGAAAAAGCTAAAATCTGTATGTGCTATTTCAGGCTAGTTACCCTAATAAATCTTGACAAATCCCAGTCACTAGATACTGGAAGGCTGCTATGAGGTCTCCACGCAGCCTTCTCTTCTCCAGGCTGAACAGCCCCAACATTTTCCAGCCTTAGGCCTGTTTTCAGGCCTGGGGCTGTTCAGCCTGGAGAAGAGAAGGCTGCGTGGAGACCTCCTAGCAGCCTTCCAGTATCTGAAGGGGGCCTATAGGGGTGCTGGGGAGGGACGCTTCATGAGGAACTGTAGTGAGAGGAAAAGGGGCAATGGGTTCAAACTGAAACAGGGGAAGTTTAGATTGGATATGAGGAAGAAATTCTTTACTGTAAGGGTGGTGAGGCACTGAAATGTGTTGCCCAGGGAAGTTGTGAATGCTCCCTGGCAGTGTTCAAGGCTGGATTGAACAGAGCCTTGGGTGGCATGGTTTAGTGGGAGGTGTCCCTGCCTATGGCAGGGGGGTTGGAACTAGATGATCTTAAGGTCCTTTCCAACCCTAACTATTCTATGAATTCTATGAAAAATAAAACTTTTATATCAAGTATTAAATATTGACTATTATTTATGACAACTGTCATGTTGAAACAATTATGCATTGTTTCTTTTTATTGAGAAGTTGGTGGTTTAATTCTTTTCCATCACTGAAACTCTATATTAGCTTAATCTGAAATCTGACAGATGTAGAGGGCACAGAGCAGTTCTGGTGTAGAAGTAAGGTTCCTGACATAAAAAATATTTCTGGTTTGTGGAGGAGACAATATGTGCAGCCACATGGCTTTCATGCAGTAAAGGTTAATATTCATGGACTTAAGTTTATATCTTTGAGATTCAATGTAATTAATGATAAACTCATCTATTTAGTAATAGAGAATTTATAACTTGTGTCATTTTGGGAGAGGCACCAGGAGAAAAATGTGACTTGAGCACAATTCTTTTGCTGTTTCTCAGTTGTCAGAACAGCAGAGTAATTTATTCCAGCTTTCTTGTAAGTTTAGCATACTCTCCATCATAAATCTGGCCATATCTGTTGGCTGACACACGGGGACTTAGTGCCAGCCTGAAAAATCTCAGCTTTTTTTATGCAGGTATGGAGCGCATGGTCTGTTCCCTATTCTGCTGTTCCTGTTTTCACAACCCAGAGGAGTCAGCAAATTGGACTATGCTTCCTGATGCTTTTATTCATGGACATGTGTGACTTGAAGAAATAATTGAACCTTCCTAGTACTCTTCTACCAAAATACACTGGTGTCTTTCAAGTTTTAAGTGCTGTGATTTGGTCAGTGTGTCAGGGACAATAGATAATGATCCGTGGTGAAACACACAAGGATAGAAAAGTACTGTTTGTCCACTTTGGCTCCTCCCCAGAAGGTCCCGCTTTGGCTCCTACCCAGATAGTCCTGCTTTGGCTGCTCCAAGGAAAGTCCAGCTTTGATTCCTCCCCAGAAAGTTCCGCTTTAGAACTCTCCTGAAAAGTCCTGACCCTTGGAGACCTTCCTAGATATTGCTGGCCATTTCTGATGTAGGCTGGCCCCCTGCGTTAGTGTGCATTTTTGTTAGTCTAAAAGCCTCGTGAGATGTGGGGAGGCAGAACCTCATACCACCCAGGTCAACAGTGCCTCTGTGGGGACGCCCGCTAAGGTTGAGCCTGACACCTCTCACTGCAATAATGTTTCTCAGAGGTGGTTTCCTGATCATCATTACCTGATGGTCTTTGGCCCTGGTAAGATAACCAAACATCAGAAGTATCCTTTGCTGTATCTGTTAGCATCTCTGTATGTTCCTATATTAATAAACTAGTTGTGAGTTCTCTATTTGTGTCTCGTTTCTCTCACCTGGAATCCTCAAACCCCAGAACAAGCAACTGCATTGTCATCTTTCTTCCCTAATTTAAAAGAGTAATTTTTGCAACTATAAAATGGTATTTGAAAAGAGGAAAGGTTCCAAATAGCAGCCATTAACAGTGCTCATCCTTTTGCTTCAAGTGGGAAGAGAGCTATTCTCCAGGTTGTGACTGAATTTTGTTTCCTATCACCAGTGATTTCAACTTCTGAAACATGATTTTGTCAGGAGAAGACTTAATTTGCTGAATCAATTTGTACTACTATACATCTATCTGGAATAGTGTCCAAATAGGCAGCATTATTATATACATTCTCAAGCGTTTAGCAGACAGGATAGCATGAAGGCTATCACATTTAAAAAGAAAAAATACAGGAATTCATCCTTAATTAATTAATGGATTAATTACAACTAATGATAGGGTTTTTTTCTCTAAGAAATGGAGGATCACAGTCATGATATTTCTTTGTTTTTTATCATCTGCCCTTGTACACATATATGTTCTTTAGAAGAGAATAATGATGTATCAGATAGGAAAGAAGTAATTTTAAAATTATACATTGTATGTTAAAGGTATATTGGAATGAGGTTGTGAGGTGGCAAAGTTAAGGACTTAAATTACAGATGAAGCAGTTGCCTTTCTAATTCTTATTTAGTTCTCCTTGCATATATATTTTAATATAGTCTCTGATCACAACATCATATGCTTTGATTGCTGTTTCATTCTTTTTAGGGGATAGAACTTACTCATTAAAAAGCAATTATCCATATGTGACCTGTACTTTATTTACTGTGATCTTGTCAGACGCTACCTAAAATATGGAATTGTTATTTGTGCACTGCCTTCTGTGAAGCCAGTGGAATGTAGAAGTGTTACCCAGAATTCCACAAATGAGCTGAAGTTTAACATCAGAGCACCTAATTGTCTTAGATGGCACAGGTTTTTTTCACAGGGTAGATTTGCATTTTCAAAATATGGCTTTCAGCACTTCCTTGCCTGCAGTTCTTCATGGTTGATTTTCAACTTGATGACCTTAAAGATTTTTTCCCAACCTAAATGATTCTGTGATATGCTCATGCCCTGATAGACACCGGGAATAAGATGACTAGAACATCAGCCCTGTGGCTTTACATTTGGTGAGTTTAATATTATTTTTTCAGGGCAGCATTATACCATTTTAAATGACATCTTTCTGGTTTTTATCCAGGAGATACGTAATCTTATGCTTCACCCTCTAGACGCCATACAGCTTCTGCCAGAGTGAGACAAGGATAAACAAGTAGCATTTTCCTTATGGATTTCACAGAACACAGAATGATGCAAGAGTCTTCAACAGCAGGGGAATTGTGTCAGGTGAAAAAAGTTTTGTACTGCAATATAGAAAGGAAAAGTAGACTAGCACCAGCGAAATGAGTTCTGAGATTTCTAACCTTTTGAAGTTTGATTCTGAAACTGTAATAAGCAAGACAGCTTTTATAACTTTCACTGGAAAAGAAAGGATTCTTGAGCAACTGCCTTTTACAGGAACAGAATATAATAAAATATAATAAAAGACTTTTTTAGGAATTTTTCAAATGCATTTTTGTAAATATGCAAGACAAAATGAGTTCCTTTATTACACAGAACAGTTTTGATGCCCTGTCATCAACTACATTGTGGATTAGAGAATCATAGAATAGAATCAGAGAATAGTTAGGGTTGGAAAGGACCTTAAGATCATCTAGTTCCAACCCCCCTGCCAGGGGCAGGGACACCTCCCACTAAACCATGCCACCCAAGGCTATGTCCAATCCAGCCTTGAACACCGTCAGCGATGGAACATTCACAACTTCCCTGGGCAACACATTCCAGTGCATCACCACCCTTACAGTAAAGAATTCCTGCATCATATCTAAACTTCCGCTGTTTAAGTTTGAACCCATTACCCCTTGTCCTATCACTACAGTTCCTCATGAAGAGTCCCTCCCCAGCATCCCTATAGGCCCCCTTCAGATACTGGATGGATGCTAGGAGGTCTCCACGCAGCCTTCTCTTCTCCAGGATGAACAGCCCCAACTTTCTCAGCCTATTTTCATACGGGAGGTGCAAAAGTCCCCTGATCATCCTTGTGGCCCTCCTCTGGACTTGTTCCAACAGTTTCATGTCCTTTTTATGTTGAGGAAACCAGAACTGCACACAATACTCCAAGTGAGGTCTCACAAGAGCAGAGTAGAGGGGCAAGATCACCTCCCTCGACCTCAAGCAGGTCACGCTCCTTTAGATGCAGCCCAGGATACAGTTGGCTTTCTGGGCTGCGAGCGCACACTGCCAGCTCATGTTCATTTTCTCATCAACCAACACCCCCAAGTCCTTCTCTGCCGGGTTACTCTGTATCTCTTCTCTGCCCTACCTCTAGCTGTGCCTGGGATTGCTCCCACCCAGGTGGAGGACCTTGCACTTGGCATGGTTAAACTTCATCAGGTTGGCATCAGCCCACCTCACAAGCATGTCCAGGTCCCTCTGGATGGCATTCCTATCCTCCAACGTATCAACCGAACTACACAGCTTGGTGTCATCGGCAAACTTGCTGAGGGTGCACTCAATCCCACTGTCCATGTCACTGACAAAGATCTTGAACATGACTGGTCCCAACACTGGTCCCTGAGGGGGACCACTCGTTGCTGATCTCCAGCTGGACATTGAGCCATTGAGCACAACTCTTTGCGTGCAGCCATCCAGCCAGTTCTTTATCCACTGAGTGGTCCACCTTTCAAATTGATGTCTCTCCAACTTAGAGACAAGGATGTCACGTGAGACAGTGTCAAATGCTTTGCACACATCGAGGTAGATGGCATCAACTGCTCTACCGCTGTCCATCAGTTCCGTAGCCCCCTCATAGAAGGCCACCAGAATGGTCAGGCAGGATTTCCCCTTAGTGAAGCCATGCTGGCTGTCACCAAGCACCTTGTTGTTTTCCATGTGCCTTAGCACGCCCTCCAGGAGAATCTGCTCCAAGATTTTGCCAGGCACGGAGGTGAGGCTGACTGGTCTGTAGTTCCCCGGCTCATCCATTTTCCCCTTCTTGAAAATGGGGGTTATATTTCCCTTTTTCCAGTTGTCGGGAACTTCACCTGACTGCCATGATTTTTCAAATATGATGGGCAGTAGCTTAGCAACTTCATTTGCCAGCTACTTCAGGACCCGTGGATGGATTTCATCAGGTCCCATGGACTTGTATATGTTCAGGTTCTTAAGATGGTCTTTAACCAGATCCTCTCCTACAGTGGGCCCACGGCCTTCATTCTCACTGTCCCTGCGTCTGCCTTCCAAGACTTGGGTGGTGTGGTCAAAGCATTTGCTGGTGAAGACTGAGGCAAAGAAGTCGTTAAGAACCTCAGCCTTCTCCAAATCCAGGGTAGCCAGTTCTCCCGATAACTTCTGGAGAGGGCCCACGTTGTCCCTAGTCTGTCTTTTATTTGCCATGTACCTATAGAATCCCTTCCTGTTATCCATATCATCCCTAGCCAAGTTTAATACTAAGTGGGCCTTAGCTTTCCGAACATGGTCCCTAGCTTCCCAAACAACATCCTGTATTCTTCCCAGGCTGCCTGTCCTTGCTTCCACCTTTTAGAAGCCTCTTTTTTCCTTCAAATTTTCCTCAGCAGCTCCTTATCCATCCAAGGAGGTCCCCTGGCCCTCCTGCAGCACCTCTTCTAGTAGGGATGTATCGCTCCTGAGCTTGCAGCAGGTGATCCTTGAATATCAACCAACAGTCTTGGGCCCCCCTGCCCTCTAGGGCTATATCCCATGGACTCTTACTGGGCAGGTTCCTGAAGAGGCCAAAGTCTGCTCCCTTGAAGTCCAGGGCAGTGAGCTTGCTGCACGCTCTTCTCACTGTCTTGAGGATCTCAAATTCAACCATCTCATGACCGCAGCAATCAAGGCTGCCCTGGAGCATCACATTTCCAACCAGCCCTTCCCTGTTGGTGAGGATGAGGTCAAGCATGGCACCCTTCCTTGTCGGCTCCTCTATTACTTGCAGAAGGAAGCTGTCTTCCACACAATCGAGGAACTTCCTGGATTGCTTGGGCCGAGCTGTACCATCCCTCCAACAGATATCAGGGTGGTTGAAGTCCCCCATGAGAACAAGGGCCTGCGAGCGTGAGGCTGTTCCTATCTGTCTATAGAGTGGTTCATCCACAGAGTCCTCTTGGTCAGGCGATCTGTAACAGATCCCCACAATAATGTCTCCCATCGCTGTTCCCCCTTTAACCCTGACCCACAAACTCTCTCTGTCGACTGCTCACCTGTCCCCAGACAGAGTTCCATACTCTCCAGCCTATCCCTAACATAAATAGCAACTCCCCCTCCCTGCCTACCGGGCCTGTCCTTTCTAAAGAGCCTGTAACCTTCCATTCCAACACACCAGTCATAGGAGCCATCCCACCATGTTTCTGTGATGCCTCTGATATCATGCCCCCATAGACGTGCACATATCTGTAATTCCTCTTGTTTGTTCCTCATGCTATGGGTATTTGTATAGAGACATCTGAGCCGAGCTCCAGTTGAAGCCAGCTCATAGGCTGGAGCAGCTGCAATATCTCTACATTGCTCTGAACATTTACTATAGGTGCTGGCAAATGACTGGGTGTGTTGGGATGGAATGATGCCCTCTCCCAAAACACATCTAGTTTAAAGCATCCTTGACCAGTCTGGCAAGCCTCCCCCCAAATCCACTCTTCCCTTTCTTTGTTAGACCAGCTCCACCAGCCCCCAGTAGACCTGGCCTCCTAAATTGAGTCCCATGTTCAAGGTACCCAAACCCCTGACTCTAGCACCATCCTTTGAACCATTTATTAACCTGGCCAATCCTCCTAGCCTTTTTAAGGTCCTGCCCTGTATCTTGGAGAATTGACGAAAAGACAATCTGCGCTCCAGAGCCCCTAACCACCTCTCCCAGAGCTCTGTAGTCCTTCTTTATGTTCTCCTGGCTACTGCTATCTATATCAGTAGCACCCACATGGATCACTAGAAGTGGGTAATAGTCAGTGGCACTGACTAGAGCAGGCAGCCTCTCTGCAACATCCCTGATCCAAGCCCCTGGTAGGCAACACATCTCCCTTCAGCCTGGGTCAGGCCGACAGATGGGTGCCTCTGTTACTCTCAGAGTAGAGTCTCCTACTACTACGGCCCGTCGCTTTTTCCTGGCAGCACCAGTAGAGATCTTCTTTACCAGTGCATAGTCAGTTGCTCCTGGTGGGAGTGTGGTTCCTCATCAGCCCCCTGCAGGATAGCAAAGTGGTTCTGGGTGGGCACAACAGATGTAGAAGGAAGCCCCTTGCTTTTAATTGCCCTCTTCCTCCTTTTTTTGTTGTTTTTTTCTGTTACTGTTTCCCAGCTTCCTGGGTTAGTGGTCTCCTTTCCTGCATGAGCGACAGTAGACACTTGAGGCCCCTGCACAGTCTGGTCCTGGAGCAAGCAGTGCTGCTTCCTCTCAGCTTTCCTGACACCTTTCAGCCTAGTAACAGTGCCGCACAGCTCAGCCACCTGCTGCAGGAAGACCTCCACTAGGAAGCACAGAGTGCAGCCCTGCCCATTGTGCACCCTCCCCTCAGGAGAGCAGTGCAGGCTTTCTCTACACCCCGAGCTCTGCACTGCAGCTTCACTTCCCATCAGCTCTGTCTGGGTGCCTACACTGGCCACCACCGGGGCAGCCAGAGCAGAGCTCGCAGACTGAGCCCTGCTCATACGACGAGTGCTCACCATTCCGCTCGCCTCCAGTGCGAACTGCCGCGGAAACTGCCTCGAACCCGCCCTGTTTGCTGCGCCCCTGGTCACTCGCGCTCCCTGGGGCAGGTTTTTACCCACTCAGGGCTGGTACCGCTCCTCCTGGTGTCGCCCCCTGTGAGTCAGCTCCTCGCGTCCGCTGAGCTGCCGGCTCCCGGGTAAGCCCCGTCGAGGACTTGAGGCTCCCTAGGTGCCTGTTGCTGCTCGGAGCTGAAGCTCCTGGACGCCGAGCCTCCCCCCGATCAGGCGCGCTGCAGGCGTCCCCTCTCGAGATTAAGCTGATTTCTACAGGCAGTAACTAAACTAACATTGACATTCCTGTCTAAGGCAGATAGATAGATTTGCATTTTAAAACATCCACTGTCTCAAGCAATGGAAATGTATGCAGTGGGGTTTCGTTATTTGTATTTAGTGTTCGTGAGAGCCCAGTTCTGGCTGCTGATTAGCATTGATTGGTCCTTTTCTCCCAAATGTTGCTGTTGAGCTCCTCTGGAATATGTAGCTAAGGTCTCTGTCACACAATAAGAGAAGAGTCCTTCCATGAGCTTCATAATCCTGGGGACATACTGGAGTTTCCCAAACTGCACAGGCACAATGGTTTTAATAGATTTCTAAAATGCAAGCACTTGGTTCATTGGCTGAGAATCACGTGGCAGGATTTTCTGCAACCTTCAAGTTCCTTGGGCACAGAAAAGCAGCCAGGCAAGATGCCTCTGAAGGATCCCTGTCCTTTAAGGCATTTCATAAGATGTACACAGCTATCCAGAAAAGCATCTACTGGGAGCACAAGCTCCAATGGTTTGGCTTTATGTTCTATTTTCATATCCAACATATATCTAAGTTGTCTTTGGCCAAAATAATAACCCTGCCTATGAAAATCTGAACTTTCAGAAGCAGATTTGATATGGAGCAAAATTATTTTGTTGTTGTTGTTGTTGTTGTTGTTATTTTCTTAATTAGGAGGAACAAAAGGCAAATGTCATTTCAGCCTGTACAGACTTAGTATTTTCAAATGCCTCGGACATGGATTTTTTTTCCCTTTCTCCCCATATCAGAACCGTTGGCCCAGGTTTTGGGTCCTGAATGAGAAAATAATTTTCTGTTGCTCATGGGACGATGTTCTATAGCATGACAGAACAAAAGGAAATAGGAACAGGTGAAGAAACAAATCCTTGTGGAAGAAGAGAATAGGTAACCCTGGAAAAAAGAAATCTGCCTGATAGCTAAAAGATAAATATGTATTTTGGTGTCATTGCAAGATTTAAGCCAAAATCCAATTAAATTAGTGGAAGGCACTTCTTTCTTTCTCTGTTTAAAGAGAGATATCTTAAAAGAAGCGTAACTCCTTTAAATCAACTAATACACCCTCTCAACAGCAAAGAGTTAATCATGCATCTACACATTCCAGGGTTTTGCTCAGTCTGACTTTGAAGGTATTATGTCATGTGGCTTCTTTCCAGCTGATTGAAATGGGGCAGATATAAGGGGGGATGAAGTGGAGGGATAGAAGGAATTTCTATGCCTTAACAGAATCACAAAGTCTAATGCAGTCAATTATATACCGGGAATAAATGAAGTTGTGCTGGAATAACTTGATTGCTTAAAAAAATAGCTACAGTAATACTCCATGAAGAAACATGAAATAAATTAATTATATGCCCACTTACATCTGTGCTGAGCATGATACATCAGAATGAATTTATATATGCTGATTATAGGCATAGTATAATGATATTACTCGTTACAGAGTTATTGGTTTTGTAATCTATTTGATATAGTACCTTTTAGAATTCTACTCCCAGTCTAAATTGTCTGGATTATAAAAATCACAAGGCCAATAGATAATAATAAATAGGACTAAACTAGAATGTGTGTGGGGAGTTCATAGAGTGACTATTCAGAAACAAAAGAAGTTAATATTATGCCTCCACTAACAACTTCATACATCACCTGAAACTGGAAGTAAACAGCATCTTAGTAATAAGGTGCAAAAATGTTACCGGCTTAGAAAGCTTGGTGTGCCGCAGACGGTAGCCCACCGGAAATGTGAAACAGAAGAATATGAGCACAAAGTAGCAGGTGGTTTGTGACAGCTCCTATGTGGCATACTGGTACGTAGATTTTTAAAATACTACATTCTGAATGTGGCATGTAATGAAATGACCTTTCATAAGATACTTCTAGGGTGTCTCGTTATCATTTGATCCCTTACGTATCAAGCAGCATCACTGACTAGTCCTAGCAGGGGCTCTGCCTCCCCTCCACAGACTTTGGTAATTTCTCAAGGCGTATTTCAAATTTGAAAAGGTTTGAAAGCAAGCCTAGCTCTCAAATCGATATGAAGTATCAGTTTATCCCTGTGACATGGTGTTTTCCTTCATGACTATAGTACTGTTAATGACACCATGTACAAAAGAGTTCTTCACTCATTGCTCTTGGTAGTAAAGAGTATGTTGTACTCTACTTTAATTTCACTGATTCCTTGTTAATTTTCAGAATGTGGTTATAAAGTTTTTTAAAAAACCTTGCTATATATGTCCTTAAATTGGCAGATTCCCTTAATTTCTTCTGATTGTTACAGAAACTGCATTCATCTGAAATGCCTGAACTGAGTTACTCACAATTTATGGGAAATAAATACTATATTATGAAAAGCAGAGATACATTAAGTTCTACAGTTACACTGAGAAAAACTCCTTTAAGCAAACTTAATATTTCCACTTGTCATTTTTTCCAGTGGTATGAAATAGTACACTCAAACCCCTGTAAAGTCCTGTCAGAGAGAGAACTGGATTTTTGCAGAGCTGTGGGCTTTCACTGCATGTTGTGTCTATCCCATTGACAGATCAATTGGACCATGTACCACATTTTGTTTCAAACCAACATAGAAGTTAATGAGACATGGTAGCCTTTAATTTTCAGGAGGCTGCTATAGTTTTTGGAATATCCCTGGACCACCATGTGCATGTCCACACAGTGTGTAAACAAGGTTTTTTTGCAAAGCTCTGTGATACAGCTGTTTCTCATTTTCATCTTGCAGATGCTATCTTGCTTACAGGGCAGCTTAGTTGAAAGCTGTGCTGTCTCATAAGACCAACAATATGCAGTTTTGATTAAAAAGTGCATAATTCTTTTATCATTCACAGGGCAAAAAGCTTGATGTAAAACTGTTTTACGAAGAGCAGAAGACTGTAGGTACAGAAGTAGCGTCAAAGCTCCCTTCTTCTGTGAAGCGTAGCTGTCTATAAAAGCATAAAAAATATGCTTATTCATCTTATTATTATGGAAAGTCCTGGTGACTCACCACATGGGTGAGAGGAGATGGTTTAGTTATTACTGTTTGTAAGTGTGTTTTCTGTTAAGATGGAAACAAAACAAAATTAATATGGAAGATTCCCATAGCATATGTGAACATGCCTGCCGTCTTTTGTGTTCACATGCCCTTTGAGTTAAGGGTTAGGGTTCTACAGGCACATCAATGAAACAGTTCTTAATAGCGAATAAACGTGCCACAGACAAGAAGAAAGGAAAAAAAAAAAGAAAAAAGGAAGAAAAATGAGGAAGTCTTAGTCTTCCCTCATCCTCCCCAGAGCCAGGACTTGGAGTGATGGAATTTCCCTAGTTAGGAAACAAAGACATAATGTCTAATTGCTAGGACATAAAGAATCAGAGGGAGAGTGCAGAGTGGCCAGGGGTGCAGAAGAACACTGAGCCCAAAGGTCATAGAGAGAAAAAGAAACTCAGTTCAGAGTATGTGCAAAACATTCAAGAGCAACCATAGCCAAAAGAATGCTTGGGAGTATTGAGGCAAAGGAAGAAGAGAATTAGATGTTAGTCTGTTTTTTATACATTTGTCTATGAATGCACACACATGCAGGTATTCCCAAGTAACTAAGACAAAATTAATTAATCTAATTTCCTTTTGTGTTCAACCAATATGTACTTCTATAAATGCGATCTGAAAGGACATTTGTTCAAGCTTCTGGGGAATGGGGAGAAGTAGTCTGGGTAATGAAAATCTATGACAGGGGGTGCACTTCCAATGACTGTAATAAACAGGGAACTCATTTCCCTCAGTGCATGCTGCAGGAAAAAGAGAAGCTGAAAGCTATTATTGAGAAGGCAGTTGGCTATTTTACTGGCTTTTACACATAGCAAGACTCATATGTCCAGCCAGTGGGAAGTCTACTGAGGTTGTGAAAGAGAACAGCATTTGTATTAGAAGACAAGAAAGGGAGTTATTCTCAGTAAAGAACTCACTGCAATTCAGCTTTTTCTGTTATTACCAAAACTGACTTCTGAAAATTGAGAGCTATTTATTCAAGTCAATAATCTCTAAATCAGTTGCCAGTTCCTTCCCAGAAGGATGCAAGTCAGTTCTCAGGGAGTCAAAAACCTCGTGCTATCAGCACTTTCACTTCATATCACTCAATCCAAGCTTCTTTTCTCCTTGATAAATATGTGTTGTACATAGGACTAAAAACACAATTATTTTTTTCCTCTCTGAATACCCTGATACGTATGCTGAGACTTCAGCATTTAAAGGAATAATGCAGGTTGTCACCTTCATTTTATGTTTTTACAGGCCAGATTACAATACAACATAGAGAATAAGAAGCCTCAGAGAAAGCAGAGGACTAAAGGTGTTCAGTAAAGCAACACAAGCTGTCCAGAAATGTTAACAAGTAAGTCTTTGAGTTAGGAGGACACACAAAGGTATTGGTGGTATAGAGAATCAAACAAATCATACAGATTTTTAATGAGGAATGTTTAATGTTTTTTTCAGAGGGCTATATGAACACTAATTATGTCTTGCTCCTTAGTTTTCCATGTGACTAAACAGAACTAGGAAAAGATTAAGGAGCTTGCAAAACTCCCCAAGTGAGTCAGCAGCAAGCTTAGCATCAGGTCTTTTGAATTTTGAATCTTTATTGATTATTACCCTGCTTAAAACCTTATTCTTTGTGGACAAGACTAAATACCTATGTTCATGTAAAAGGGAACAAAAGAAAGTTACATAAAAAGATATATTGGGAAGGTACTGACCAGTTTAGATAAGAGTGCAAGACTTCTGTACATCGAGTTGTTTTTTTTTTTTCAATTGCCCCTTCACTCTCTTGAGGCAAAAATTATGTTGGACTCAGATTTATTGGAAAACAGGAGATTTCTCTGATATGTTTGCACATCATTAGTGGTTGCATCTGGGTGGTAAGTTACCCTTAGCTTTCTTCATCTGGCCTCAGTGTAAGTAGATAAAGACAAATGCTTTCCCAGTGCCAGAATTCCACAAGCACACGGTCCAGCCCTCCACTCCTCTTACATTTCTCCCTTCCTTGCAATCTCTTCAAAAGATCCTGTGCGTTGAAAGAGCCAAGTTAATTATTTTAAAGGCTCCAATAGTTTATTTTTCAGTAAGATTCTCAGACGTATGAATCACCAGGAATAACTGTAGTTCAGGAAAAACTTCTGGGACTTGGACGTAACTGCTAACACTTGGTCAGAATCAATTATATGGGACCTAGATGCAAAGACAGAGCAAAAAGCAAAGATCTTTGAGCACATAGGGAAGCCAAGGAGGCATTTTAGCTCAGTTTAGTGTCACAAATGAACAAGAAAACCAAGGTAAAATTTTTGACCCTGATTTCATTAATCCCTTTGCGTTAAAACAGAACACTGATATACACTTTTGTTTAACCCTGTTTTGAACAATAAGGGCTTTGCAGAAAGGTGAGAAAAGTTTGGTTATTTTGTTGCATTTTTCTATTTCTACTCCATATTCTTCAAATATCTTCAAATTAATTGGTACACCCTCAAATGACCAGTGTTGTAGAGCTTCTTGAAAATTGGCTGTCAGTTCATAAAGCCAAGTTCACATTTGTTTTTCAAACTAACGAAAACCTGGGCAGACAAAAATGACAAGGGATTTTGTCAAGCTTTTATAGTGGTAAAAGCTAAGCTTTCATCTTAGTCATATAAACCCAGAGCCTCTAATAAAAGTTCAAGCAACAAAGAGTAGTTTTAATGTTGAGTAGAACCGGTACAACTGGAGCACAGAATATCTGCGCCAGCAAAGTATGTTTCTACACAGAACAGAGTATTCACAGGATTTGTGGTAACAGTATATGGAATCAATTTATGCCTGGCAAGGAAAATAAAAGTATAACATTTCTTGTGTGAAGTTTTTTCCACATTCACTCCAACAGTGTGTGTCATTAGTTACATCTGTGACAGAAACATCGCTTAAAGCAGGCTAGGAAAGAGAAACTTTGGCTCTCTTACCCTATTACTTCATCTCTAGGGTTTGCCCTGGTGCACTTTTCCAGTAACATGATATTTGGAGAGACTCTGTATTGTCTTATGTAAAAGAAGTTACTATAATCACCATCTCCCTATACTCTATGAAGTATTTATAATTCTTTCAATTGGCTTAAAATGTTATATCCAGTAATTTTAATATGGAGGTTAGTCCATTTAAAGTCAGTCATACTTGCTCATATATCAGATTAACTAGCAACTTTTCTTAGTTTAGGATGCAAACTGTGGTCTGTCACTGTCTTTGTGGACTGAAGATTGTGTGTTGAGAGTTGTCATTTGTGGTTTTATGGTAAATTGTAAATATACTCCTAGTGTACCTGTATAAATTCATCTACAATTGTTTATGAAAACTCCAATCACAACTATAATGTGATTATACAATTTTTAACTGCTATAATGTTTTTTCATGTTCATGTCAATCTTAAGGTTTTTCAAAACAAAAAATAAGTCAATTTTGTGTATTTCAAAGACCACAAAATGGATTTTTCCTTAAGCCATGCCCACCCATTCCAATGTTTTCTCCCAAAGACTCAGCAGCAGCCAATGCCATATGTCACTGAAATACACTATAAACCTGTGAGTTATTTGCTGTTGTATTTAATTCAGTAAGGAGGAAATGCAGAATCTTATTTGAGAGAGGAAATAAGTTTCCAAGCATTTTGTACAGCAATACTTAATCTCATGTTAGATGACACCCTTTAGAGGCCTATAGTAGGATTTAAGACATTTAGTACTTCCTGTGCTTAGTTTTATGTAACTCCCTGCTCAGGATGCTGATGTAAGTCCTGTTTTTACATGCCTTTCTTAATCTCAGCTTGTATTTCTAAATTCTGTAGTTACTGTGTAATGGAGGAGAAAGTGTGCAGAACCCTAATGCTGCAGGGAGGTCAGGCACTTGCAGTCATCACTCAAGTTTGGCTGAGGAAGTGTGTTAAATGGTCTCTAAACAGCAGACTTGTATACTGGCAAAGTGTGAAGGTCATTTTAGCTTATTTCATGTATAGTAAGATGGCTATCTTTTTCCACCCACTCCTTGTTCTTGTTTATATTCTCTGGTGGTAGCTGAATTTTTTTTCCCTGAAAATTTCTACTGTAGGAAATAATTTCTTGTCATGAAGATTTCCTTACTTTCAAATGAAACCCTGCGGTTCATGGTGCCACTTTTCAGTTGACATCAAGGTTTACTGTACTAAGCTGTGTAACAAGAAGTTCATAATACTATAATGGTACAAGAGCTGATTCAATAAATCTGACTATTCTGAAACTGCCTTGCCCTACAGTATGTAGGCCAATATGTCAGACACCTATTGAAAAAAAACATCTGTTAGCCTCCTGTAAGGGAGAAATTAGATATTTTGATTCTATATGCCTTTATAACTTGCTACCAGAACAAAAGGAAAAAAAAGCATCATTTTAATTTTAATCCAGATTCTATACTAATAGATAACAATAAGACATACTAATAGTAAAGAAACAAACCACAAATGAAAAATAGTAGAATCAAAAGATAATTAAAATAATAGTTTTGTAGTAGGCAGTTGAACTTCTAAGTCTACCCTATTGCAAATTATGTAACCATACATAAATATATTATACTACATTAAAGGGAAGCACTGATCTATCAGGTTACTTATTCATAAGCACAAATGCTTGTATGTCATATATTGAGGAAACATTAGAATTGTGCTACTTTGAGAATTATTAGAATTATGCTACTTTGAGATGTCATGATCATTTAAATTCAAACATTATAATCTTTAAAAATCTTGTAGTTTCTTGATAACTATACTTCAGAGTGAAAATTTTGACCTCTCTGGTGTTTCCCCCAGAAATGAACACTTGATATAAATGGAAGGGCATGTACTGCTATATGTACTGGTCCTACTCAGAATTCTGCTAATGATATTGATGATCTTTTGTGTGGGTACAGACTTTGATAATATCAGTGTTTCTAGAATCTACTGTTTCTTATACCAGGACTGATGACAGACCACTCTGCAAAGCCAATTAAATTTTCACCGACTGCATTTACTTCTCCATTTTTATGCTTCTAAACAGGCCTCTAGTCCTTTAAAGAACCTTTTCCCATGGTGTTCCAAAGTGTCTCTAGATAATTGAAGAAATCTTGGTGAAATATTATAGCTTTTGTGCACAGGTAGGTCTAATCTTTCCATTGCCTTGAACGGTCCACTTTAGAGTTCACAGGAGGACACTGGTGTAATACCAGTCTCACAACAGACTGCAGGAAAAATTTGTTATTGATAGGCATTGCATGTGTCATATGCATTTCAAATCTTACTAAGGATCTGGTTCCCATGACTTGAGTTTAAGAGGCAATATGACACATGAATTTTAATAACTAACTCCTCAATATGGTATGATTTCCAGGAATTAAGTATACTTGTCACTTTTAATACAGGTTTTCAGAAGAAAATTAGATTTCATGGTAAAAACAAACAAACAAACAGCAACAATAACAAATTTCAAAGGAAAAAATAAGGCATAGAAAAAAATGGGAGATGTAAACCCAGCATGTATTTCTGCATGGGTTACCCAATACTGAGCACTACTCAGTGATTTATGTAATAATGAGGCTTGTTCAAAATGCTCTTCTCAGGCAGCAGCAGAACTAGAAGCTGCCAAAAGCTGGTGTAATTAATACCATGCTCATGCCCAAATTGCTGTCATTCAACTCTTTGTAACCCCACTGTAGTCAGTAGGACTGTATGGCACATAGTTCTGCAGTAAATAGGAAATGTTGACTGTGATACAGACTTATTCATCCCAAGGACAATAATCTCCTGGCATATCTAAATCAGCTAGAATGTAATTTGCATCATGTGCTGCTTTTCCACATGAACATACTGTGGAAACCCTTGTCTTAAATACAGGGTCTGTTAGTTTGTGTGTAATTTGTTGGGTTTTGTCTATGTTGCTCCGAATATCAAACTACATGTTAAACTGTGAAAATAGTAATAAGAAAATCCTCCCTTGCCTTTTGCCTCCCTCTATGCCTCTCACAATTGCTACAGGAGGGACAATGAGGTAGGAGTGGGCTAGACAAGCCATCTCGCTATTAATAATGCTGGGGAGGGGAGTGATGTGCTGGGGGAAAAGAAGAGAAAATAGCTTTTCTAGAAACTTCTGACTGCTGGATTAAGTGTGCTTCCTCTATGCACTTTTATGTGAAATGCCGCTTTTCAGAGATTTTGATCTCTGAGTTTAGAGGGGTCCAATTACAATAAAATGTTCTGAAAATTTTCCTGCATTCTTTCGCTACGACATTTATTTATCTTCTGCCTATTGAAAGGATACTTGGAACCAGTTTTGCCAGATGTAGGAATAACAAGCCCTTCCCACTTGTATTACTGCTGCACTGCTGGGGAGGAATGAGTTAAGACTAGAAGAGGTCAAAGCAGCTGGGATCTATCAAGCAATCAGGGCCCACTGCCAAGGGAGGAGAAGGAACTGGGGCTAAGACAATGGCTTTGATCCCAGGAAGAGAGGATTGGGGGTCAGGAAGCATGAAGTAAGGCTGAATCTGTTTATTTTGGCCCTGTTTTTAATAGGCTCCTCACTCTTAGAGGTAAATGTTCTCTTTCAATGGATTTTTTAACTTACAATGTGGTTGTGCTGTGGTCTTGATTCAAATTTACCTGTGTGACAACAAACATGAAAATGGCTGGGAGAAGCTGTAATGCACAGTGGTGTTTCAGCTATGTAGGGTGATGTTATCTGGAGTGTAGTCTCCTGCTAGGTTGAGTGCTGGTCTAAGTCAGTGGAGAGGCTGGCCAGTCTGAGTTGAAGGTCAGGGGTTAATGATGTCTATGTGAACTGCAAGATGTTTGAAATCTCACCAGTTAATCCTCAGTAAACACAATGATGTAAACACTAATGCTTTCAGTTGGTTTCTGTAGGCTGAAATCCATCTACCTTCAATTTACTGTCATTAAGCTCTTAAAATGTGGTGATTTTCTGCCTTTGTATCTGAGTAAGCAAGCAAGTTAATTTGGCTCGCAGAAGCTTTTCTTGTTTGTTTGGCTTTTGTTTGGGTTTTATTGTTGTTGTTCAGGTCTGCTTGATAGCATTGTTGGGGTTTTCATTATGGCAAGCTACTTAATGGTTGAAACATCAGCAGCAGTTTTCTCCAGTGATGTAACCCTGGGTTTAATGTACTTGATGTATTTTAGGTAGACAAAGCTCCAATAAGCAGGATACAGTATTTCTTATACTTGTGTAGGATCGTGGCTCCTTGATGTTACTGTTCATGTTGGATCTTACAGAGCTGCAAAAAGCTGTAGGTGCTGAATAAGGTCTGAGTAAAAGCTCTCATGAACAGTTGTAATTAAAACTTTTATTTATAAGCTATACAGAATTCATCTGTGTTCATTGTATGGGAACTCAGTTCCTTAATAGTGTGAGAAGTAGTTGTGCTGTAGGGCAAAAAATTGAACTATATTGTGATTTTAGTGAACAGGTCTACCTTGACAGCATGGTAGATGATAAACACTATTTCTCTAATTTTCTCTCTTTCACCTTATTAAAAGTGGGGTTTACTTTTGAAAGAACATCTCCAATCATTATGCAGTTGTCATGGTTTAAGCCGTAAATCACGCAGTCGCTCTCTCACTCACTCCCCTCTCTTTCTTCCCCCTGCTCCTGGGTGGATGGGGAGGAGAATCAAAGGAATGCAACTCCCACAGGTTGAGATAAGAACAGTTTAGTAACTAAAGTATAACACAAGACCACTACTGCTACCACCAATAACAATAATGACAAGGCAAATACAAGGAAAGAATACAATAGCTCACCCCTTCTAATACAAAGCCCGACCACTCACTTTCCCCTCCTTCTCCCCCCCCCCCCCCCCCCCCCCCACTCCGAGGGGGGGGGAATTGGGAGAAGAATCAAAAGAATGCAACTCCAACTGGTTGAGATAAGAACAGTCCAGTAACTGAGGTATAACACAAACCACTGCTGCCACCACCAACAACAACAATGACCAGGGAAAAACAAGGAAAAAGAATACAATTGCTCACCACTCGATGACCGAGCTGTGAACTGAACTCTTCTGGGTTCCTGCCCCCAGTTTTACATCTTGGGCATGACGTGCTGTGGCATGGAATAGCTCTTCGGTCAGTTTGGGTCAGGTGTCCTGTCTCTGCCTCCTCCCGGCTTCCCCCCGCCTCACTCGCAGAGCATGAGACTCAGAAAGTCCTTGGTCAGGCCAAAACATTCTAAACCATAACTATAAACATCGGTGTTATCAGCGCTGTTCCCAGATCAAAAATTGAAAACACAGCACTGCACCAGCTACTACGAAGGAGAAAAATGACTGCTGCTGCTGAACCCAGGACAGCAGTTTTAATACTTATCTCTGTTTAAACATTAAATAGTTACTAATGCAAGTTTTTAACCATGATAATACAATTAAAAAAAATTTGTTATTACATAGCTTTTTTTTCTTACAAGTAATTCGAAGCTTCCTTTTTTTTCCATTTTATTATCTTCAGAGGCTGTATTTCTAGTTTGTCTCTATCCCATGTTTGAATCATTTTTTCTTTTCTATTAGACAGTTTTGGGTAACTTAAGGGGAAAAAAACAACAAACAAACAAAGGAATTCCATTAAATGAAATGCAGGTGTAAATGTCCCGACCCCAGTGTAGATATTTCACCACTAGAGCTACAGAGAGTAGGTCTGCTCTATCAGGACAAATATAAGGTGGAATTTACAGTCCTCTTGGAACAAAGAGTCAGATTCTTGCAACAGAAGATTCATTTTTTCATAGTTGTCCTTCCTTTTTAATATTTTCTTGTGAAAACAAAATTATCAAATTAATTCATGTGTGATGTGAATGTGTTGCTGTTGGTATATTCTGGAATAAGTGTTTTCCCCTGGGGAGCGGGGTATGCTCTGGTGAGATAAAATGAGACATTAACTTGACCTTTGCCTTGAATTAACTCTATTCTACATCACAGCTTTCACAGAGATTAAAAAGCACATGGTTCTTCATCTGGCACTTCCCACTTCAGGCTTCTGCTGCATTGCTGCTTGAAAGAGATGGAATTCAGGTTCTTTCCTACAATTTTTCTATGTACAAATTGCATGCACCAACCATTACCATGACGTTTCTGGCACAGCCTGGATTCTGCAAGCTTCTCAGCTCTTAAGGGTCTTCCATCAGTAATTTAACCCCTAGAATTAGGAAGTTTTTCCTGTGCACAGCCACATCTTTGCATTGTATCAGGTTACACGGTGTCCTCCTGTGCAGGAAAAAATGTAACTGTAGCTGTTAAATCATATTTTATATTCCTGTTTATGGCCGTGTAGCAATCAGGTAATACATGCTACGTTCTCTATAGATTTTTGTACCTATGTTGGTGCCTAGAGGGCTGTGGTTTAAAGCAGAGCACAAGAATGTTGCGTACAAGATGAAGGCATTCTGGGAGTGTGTGTGCATGAGAGTAAGTTAGTGCAGAAGTTAGTGTTGTAGCATATGCTACAATCCCCAGTGGAAAATTTTGGCACAGGGATGACTATTCATTTGTTGAGCATAACACTGGGACACTCATTAGTGAGAATCAGTGTTGAGGGAATGAAGGCAAAAGTAAAAATGATGAACTTTGCACTTAAGGCTCTGAGCTCTGGAAAGTAACAGGCTTTCTGTTTCTTCATAAGAATACATTGGGATCAATCATGTATGACTTCTTCAGTTATAATTTTCTATTATTTTCTGAATTATCTGACTATATATATATATATATATATAAAAGCAGCTTTGTGGGCTTTTTTTTTTTATCTTTCTTTCTTGATACCAACTCTGAGAAGGCTTTAAGCCAGAAACAGTGAATATTGTACTGCTTGTTAACTGCTTTCTAGCGTTCATGCAACGAGGAAAACATTAATGGCTAGGACCCTTGCACACAAAATTAAAAAGGACTGTAAGCATAAGAAGAGCTTTAAAAAATATTTGATTTCTCAGTCAATTAAAAATGAAAGGCTTTTTATGTCAGTGAAAGAAATATTTTCTGTTTTTATCCCAACCATCCCCTCTGTACATTCAGTAGTGTCTGTAAAATTGACATCTGAAACTGGAAAGAGAGGACTGAGTCCTCATTACAAACCTAGTCTGTTTAAAGACCTGATGGAGAGGGGCAGGGAAAAGGAAATCTGCTTCATTAATAAATAAGAAGGCTAATGCCTTGTCTAGAGTCAGAGACTTATTTATCACAAATATTTGAGAATATGTGAAAACTGCAGCTGATGTTGAAGTTGACTTTGACCTTGCAGTAACTATCAAGGGCAATAATACACAGTCTTCAAAATGTGCAATTGGCACTGACTTATCTTGGTGTGAACTAGGATTTACTCTATCAACTATGAATTGACATTTTCTCATCAATAGATCAAAGATCAAAATATGAGGGAAGGATTAAAATGCTCTGGAATATATTTTGCTGCAGATCTGGGAGATTTCTAAAGTGAAGTCAGCCTTAGTAGCTTAAGGAGATTTCCTCAAAGGGAAAAATCATACTTTCATATGTACAGTCATATGATTAAAAAAATTCCAACTTCCTTAATTTGAGCAAATAGAAATCATTTGCTTGATTCCTGGGTAGAATAGGATAATATACTATGTAGTCTACATTACACTTCACCAGTAGGAAAATGAACTGGGAGAAAAAAACACTGATTTTCTTTCACTCACTGTTGTGACTTTGGGGTCCACTGTTAAGAATTACAGAACAAATAATTTCTCTTTCTGAAAACAATAGAAAATTGAATGCTTTTAAAAATGTTTATTACTGCATCCAAAATACATATGGAGTTTGAAATGGATATAAAATCAACTATTTTGCTCTTCCAAGATAATGAAAGAATAACATTGCATAATGCTGACCCTGAAATAGCCTGACATTATTTTTTTCTTAAGGATTTGATTCTCCAATTAACTTGGGCCATTTGTAGTATGGGAGATTAATATTACAGGCTAAAGTACTTTCTGCTGCAAGGAGATAAAATACCAGAGTGATGTTTCAGTTATCAAAAGTTTAAATTAGTCCCAGTCTTGAAGTATTGACTTTTCTTACCCTTCTCCCATAAGATTTCATCTGCATTGGTCTGCTTGGGTAACTTTTGTGGCAAAATCTAATATTTTTTTCTCAACACTGTCATCAGGGTAAAAATGACTGATAGGCTGTGGTAGAAAGAAGTGAAACAGATAAGTCAGATGTAGATTTGAACTAAAAATTTCTAGGCACTGTGCACAATTTACATGAAAAATGCTAAATTTTAGGTAAAAACATATTCTTTTAGCTATGTTTTCTATCTTTCCCAATGGTGTGTGGATTGAATTTTGTGCTTTACTTCCTTTTAGGACTTAGAGAGCATCTCTGCTTCAAGAAAAATCTAACAGCTTAATGTCAATGTCTCTGCTACTAATACGGCATGTAGCTCCAGACTGGTAGAAGACCTGCTGGTTAGAAGTCCAGTATTTTGTTTTTCAGACAGTGTTTGCAACCCTATGTCCTCATGACAGACATTTATAGTAAAATTAAATCTTGACATATTTATAAAAAATGTAAACCAAATAAATATGAGTTAGCCTAAAAATGCACCTAAGAAATCCTCATCTGCTATCAAAGCAGAATGGCTGTTTCTAAGCAGTCTCTGCAGGTTGTTTGGAAGCCATAATTTAATGATTTTCAAAAGACCTAACGACTTTCAAATTTAGAAGTCAACATGTATTTTATTCTATATTTCATTCCTAAAAACCTATGGAATTGCTTGTAGCCTTTGTTAATCCCAAAGAAGTATTTTTCTTGCACAGCACTTAAAAATAGTGCCTGTTTTGCAGGACTGCTAAGAGACTTTCCCTCTTTTTCATAATCTCCTTAAACTCCTTTGTTGACAGGTAAATTTTCTTTCTAAAGGCTACCAAATCCCACCACCTACTTCCATTTTGACATTCAGTGTTGTCACTGTGATATTTTTAGCTTCCAGCACAATTTAGAATTGGCTAAATGGAGAGTCTAAGAGTAGGAAGGAGGTCCCCAGATCCTCACTAAAAAAGATTTTTTTTTCCCAGTGCCTTTCTCCAGAATGGAGCTGGTTCCAAACAGCATTTAAGAGACTACAAGAAATATTTAGCTTTTGATACCCTTCATGACCATTCAGTTTATGGTTGGAAGACTCCAGCTCTAAGGAATTAGAGTATATGTTGGGTGTTTATATGTTGAGTGAATTTTTTATAAATTGCTGGTGTGCTTGTAGGATCTACTTAAAGTTTGCTAGCATTTGACATAAGTTTTCAATACATTTAAAGGGGAAAATTAAACCCTTGCAGGTTTGTTGGCATGTATACTTTTAATACACTGAGGTTTGGTCATTGTTGTGATATTTCTGTTGCCTCTGTTTTAGTAGCTAAGTAAATCCAATAGCTAAACCACTTTTCATTCTAAAGTACTTTTGATGTTATAGGTTTATGTTCTCATCCAGCTTAATTAATTTATAAAATATGATTAGGTAGTCCCTAACAATCCTTTCTCAGAATCCCAGGAAAATAACAGAAAGACACTTTACAGACCACCTAACTTTTCTGAGCCAAAGCATACCTATGTCATCACTGACAGTTTTGGTTTTGATTTTTCCTAGCCTCTTTGCTAAGACTTCAGATGTTGATGACTACTCCATTTTTCAAGCAGTCTATTCCATGACTTTGCTATCTTTATTCTTAGGAACAGTTACTAGCACAGTTTCTTCCTCTCCCCTGCCTTTTTCTACTTTAGACCTGCCATTTCTTGCTGTATCCATGGTCACCACAGAATATACGCTATTTCGTCTGTATGTATTTGAAGATAATTTCTATATGCTTTGCACTTTAAACAAATTTTCTCTCTTTCAAGCATCCTGATTTCTTTCAGCTTTATTTTCTAACTTGTGGAGTACCCTGTGAAGTACAGTTCCTGTCCTGATGCCCTGAAGCCATTGATTTAAAATCTACTTATATTTAATCTCTCCCTTTAACTTTTTTCTGAAATATATACTACTATTTGGTGAAGTACAGTGCCAAGAATTCAAATAATGCTGTTGAGTTGACCACGCCAAGTGCAAGATCCTACACCTGGGTCGGAGCAATCCCAGGCACAGCTGCAGGTTGGGCAGAGAAGAGATTCAGAGCAGCCCTGCAGAGAAGGACTCAGGGGTGTTGATCAATGAGAAAGTGAACATGAGCCAACAGTGTGCACTCACAGCCCAGAAAACCAAACATATCCTGGGCTGCATCAAAAGGAGTGGGACCAGCAGGTTGAAGGAGGTGGTCCTGCCCCTCTACTCTGCTCTTGTGAGACCTCACTTGGAGTACTGTGTGCAGTTCTGGTGTCCTCAACATTAAAAAGGACATGGAACTGTTGGAACAAGTCCAGAGGAGGGCCACAAGGATGATCAGGGGACTGGAGCACCTCCTGTATGAAGACAGGCTGAGGAAGTTTGGGCTGTTCAACCTGGAGAAGAGAAGGCTGCGTGGAGACCTCCTAGCAGCCTTCCAGCATTTGAAGGGGGCCTATAGGGATGCTGGGGAGGGACTCTTCATGGGGGACTGTAGTGACAGGACAAGTGGTAACGGGTTAAACTAAACCAGGGGAAGTTTAGACTGGATATGATGCAGAAGTTCTTTACTGTGAGGGTGGTGAGGCACTGGAATGGATTGCCCAGGGAAGTTGTGAATGCTTGTCCTGGGTTCAGGACTAGCAGACATTTTTTCTCCTTCTTAGCAGCTGGTGGAGCACTGTGTTTTTGACTTTTGGCCTGGGAACAGCACTGATAACACCAATGTTTTTAATTACTGCTCAAATGTTTACTCTGACCAAGGACTCTCTGAGTCTCATGCTCTGCCAGGGAGGAGGGGAAGCCGGGAGGAAGCAGAGACAGGACACCTGACCCAAACTAGCTAAAGAAGTGTTCCATACCACAACAAGTCATGCCCAGGATGTAAAAACTGGGGGCAGGGACCCAGAAGGGTTGGATCACTGCTGGGTCAGGCTTGTTATCGGTTGGCGGGTGGTGAGCAGTTGTATTCTCTTCCCTTGTTGTTTCCCTTGTCATCGTTATTATTGGTGGTAGCAGCAGTGGTTTGTGTTATACCTTAGTTACTAAACTGTTCTTATCTCAACCCGTGGGAGTTACATTCTTTCAGTTCTCCTCCCCATTCCTGCGGGAGGGGAGGGGGGGGGAAAGATGGGGGAATGAGTTAGTGAACTGCATAAGTTACAACTGGGCTTAAACCATGACAATGATCCATCCCTCTTGGTCTTCAAAGCCAGGTTAGACAGAGCCTTGAGTGACATGGTTTAGTGTGAGGTGTCTCTGCCCATGGCAGGGGGGATGGAACTAGATGGTCTTAAGGTCCTTTCCAGCCCTAACTATTTTATGATTCCATGAGTTTATGAGAAATAACTCATCCACTGTTTTTATAAGCCAGCCTTTTGTTTCTCTGCAAGTATAATTCTTGTCTTTTCCTATCAATTCCGGTTGTCCGATTGTGATGCAAAGCAACACCCTTACATCCCTTCTTCAATAGACATAACTCACACACTACCGAAAGAAGTGTGACTTTGTAGGTGCAGTAGAATCATAGAATCATAGAATAGTTAGGGTTGGAAAGGACCTTAAGATCATCTAGTTCCAACCCCCCTGCTAGGGGCAGGGACACCTCCCACTATACCATGCCACCCAAGACTATGTCCAATCCAGCCTTGAACACCACCAGCGATGGAGCATTCGCAACTTCCCTGGGCAACCCATTCCAGTGCCTCACCACCCTTACAGTAAAGAATTTCTTTGCACTTCTTCCTGTTTATCAGGATTCTGCCTTTTCAGTCCTTATCTACAACTTCTTATCTTGTCCTCCAACAGAGTAGACTCCCGAAAGTCTGATAAGCATGGTCTCAGTTATGTCACATAGATGGCTACCTGAAATACAGATTAATACTGGCTCCAGAGCAGACAGAAGAACCTGGTGTCCTAAACACAGCCCTGTTTTCATCTTGACAGGGGATCAATAATAAAAACTCTATTTTCCACCTACCATTTACTAGTTTTATCAAAGACATTTTTCCCTGTTTGTCAGAGTGTCATATGAAATAAAGACAAACTTTATTAATATCAAGATTTCTTCATCATCCACAAGGCTTATAATACTGTCCTGGATTGATATTACATTGGCTATATCCCATTTGTTATCAACAAATGCAGATCAGATATTATTCATATCCTTTTGTCATTGCAGGCTTAAAAGACACCCTTTTTTCCCCTGGAACTGAGTTCTCACATGCATTATGCTAAATGTTTAACACTTTCTGGGTTCTTTTGCACTTTCCAGTCTTCTATAAATTCTACTGGTTCTCAAAGGCAATTGTTAATGTCTTTGAAATAACAAGAGAAAAATTTCTAAATACATGAGATTTCCATTTTGAAAATGCCGACTGTAGCCAACTACTCTTTAAACTGTTAATTCCCTGCTTAGCTCTGTCCTGGGTTCAGCAGTAGCAGTCATTTTTCTCCTTTTTAGTAGCTGGTACAGTGCTGGGTTTTTGACTTTTGGCCTGGGAACAACACTGATAACATCGATGTTTTTAGTTGTTGCTAAGTAATGTTTACTCTGACCAAGGACTTTCTGAGTCTCATGCTGCGCCACAGAGGAGTGGAAGCTGGAGGAGTGGAAGCTGGGAGGAAGCAGAGACAGGACGCCTGACCCAAACTAACCAAAGAGGTATTCCATACTACAGCAAGTCATGCCCAGTATGTAAAATGGGGGGAGTTATCCAGAAGAGTAAGATTACTGCTTGGGTGGGGCTGGGTATCGGTCTGGGATGGTGAGCATTTGTATTCTCTTCCCTTGTTATTTCTCTTATCATTATTATTATTGGTGGTAGCAGTAGTGGTTTTGTGTTATACCTTAGTTACTGGACTGTTCTTATCTCAACTAATGAGATAGGACAGTGTAGCTTGTAAAACAGTGCAGCTACTCCAAGTCCAAACACAGCAGCTACACCAACCCCAGTGACAAGTGCAGCAGCTACTCAAACCCCGACAGCAACAGACAGTGCAGCTGCTGGTGCTACTCAACCAGCAAGCACAGAGGCTGCACCAACCTCGACAATAGATACTGCAGCTAAACCAAAGGACCAATTTGTGCCAATATCAATTGCCCCTGTATGCAAGGGGAAAAGCAAACAAGAAGCACAAAAAGCAACCCATACAGTGGAGAAAGATGAAGAACCAATGCACTTACTACATGAGACAGCATCTGATCAACAGTTATTATTATGTGGATCAGAGGAAGATGAAGAGGTGACTTCTGAACCCCAGACCTCAAACAAGATACAGAATATGCAAAAAGATATCACCTGTCATCCAGGGGAGCACATCATCACCTGGTTGCTCCAGTGCTGGGACAATGGGGCTGACGATCACGAACTGGAATGTAAGGAAGCTAAACTGCTGGGATCACTTGCTGGGGAAGGGGGAATTGACAAAGCAATTGCAAAAGAGAAACTCAAGAACCTCAGCCTTTGGAGGTGACTCTTGCCAGCTGTGAAAGAAAGGTTTCCATACAAGGACGATGTTATGAGTCATTTGGCAAACTGGACCATGGTAGAGAAAGGCATTCAGTTTCTGAGGAATCAGCCATTGTAGAGATGATATATTGCAGGCTAGACGCTGGGGATGCATCCATAGGTCCAGATGAAGTCAAAAGTACACGACCCATGTAGTGGAAATTTACATGGTGTGCACCATCATCATATGCCCACTCATTGGCATCAATAACCTGGAATGACATAATACCACCGACAGTGGATGAAAGAGTATGTCAACTCCGAGAGTTTGAAGACAATCTCACCCCTTCCATCATTTCAGCTGTGGGAAAAACTGTCCTAGGAGTTTAAACAATTGAGAGACGATCTATGCGATCTATCTAACTCCCCACGTATACCAACCCACATCTCAGCTGTTAACAAAAGGCATCATACTGCACAAGAGAGAAGATACAGGAGGTACACACCATGGGCCACCCTACGGTTTTACCTGCGGGATCACGGGGAAGGCATGAGAAAGTGGGATGGAAAACTTACTGGTGCACAGTGTACCCTGAAGCCATCAAGATATCAAGGGGTGGAACCCATCTATATTTCTAGAATGACAGGAGGATCCCAAGAGTTGATTGTACTGGAGGCTAAAATCAGCCTGACTGGGAGGAAGTGGCAAAAGCACCCCATTGTGACGGGTCCAGGAGCTCCATGCATCCTTGGCATAGACTACCTGAGGGGGGTGGTATTTCAAAGACCCAAAAAGGTACCAATGGGCTTTTGGTATTGCTGCTTTGGAGACAGAGGAAATTGAGCAGCTGTCCACCTTGTCTGGTCTCTCAGAGGATCCTTCTGTTGTGGGGTTGCTGAAGGTCAAAGAACAACAAGTGCCAGTCATGACCACAACAGTGCACCACCGTCAATATCTCACCGAGACTCCCTGATTCCCATCCATAAGCTGATCCACAGGACCCGCTCACCCTTTAGTAGCCCCATATGGCCAGTGCGAAACTCTAATGCAGAGTGGAGACTAACAGTAGACTATCGTGGCCTGAACAAAGTCACACCATCATTGAGTGCTGCCGTACCGGACATGCTAGAACTTCAGTATGAGCTGGAGTCAAAGGCAGCCAAGTGGGATGCCACAACTGATATTGCCAATGCATTTTTCTCAATTCCTTTGGCAGCAGAGTGCAGGCCACTGTTTGCTTTTACTTGGAGGGGTGTCCAATACACTTGGCACTGACTTCCCCAGGAGTGGAAACACAGCCCAACCATCTGCCATGGACTAATCCAGACTGCACTGGAACAGGTGCAAGCTCCAGAAGATCTGCAATACATTGATGACATCATTGTGTGGGGTTATACATTGGAAGAAATCTTTGAGAAAGGGAGGAAAATAATCCAAATCCTGCTGAAAGCTGGTTTTGCCATAAAACGGAGTAAGGTCAAGGGACCTGCACAGGAGATTCAATTTTTGGAAATAAAACGGCAAGATGGACGTTGCCAGATCCCCACAGATGTGATCAACAAGATAACAGCAATGTCTCCACCAACTAATAAGAAAGAAACACAAGCTTTCTTGGGTGCTGTGGGGTTCTGGAGGATGCACATCCCGAATTACACTTTGATTTTAAGCCTTCTCTATCATTTAACCCAGAAGAAGAATGATTTTAAACAGCGCCCTGAGTAACAACAATCCTTTGAGCAAATTAAATGAGAGTTCATGCAGTAGCCCTTGGACCAGTCTGGACCTGGCCAGATGTGAAAAATGTACTGTACACCGCAGCTGGGGAGAATGGCCCTACCTGGGGACTCTGTCAGAAAGCTCCAGGGGAGGCTCGAGGTCGACCCCTCTGCTTTTAGAGTCGGGAACACAGAGGATCTGAGGCCAGCTATACCCCAACTGAAAAAGAGATACTAGCAGCTTATGAAGGGGTTCGAGCTGCTTCAGAAGTGACTGGCACAGAAGCACAGCTCCTCCTGGCACCCTGGCTGCCCTTTCCAGGCTGGATGTTCAAAGGCAGGGTCTCCTCTACACATCATGCAACTGATGCTACATGGAGTAAGTGGGCTGCACTAATTACACCACGAGCTCTAACAGGAAATCCCAGTCGTCCAGGAATTCTACAAGTCATCACGGTCTGGACAGAGGGCAAAGATTTTGGAATGTCACCAGAAGAGGAGGAGGTGATGCGTGCTGAAGAGGCCCCACCATATAATAAGCTGTCAGAAAGTGAAAAGCAGTATGCCTTGTTTACTGATGAGTCCTGCTGTATTGTGGGGAAGCATCAGAGATGGAAGGCAGCTGTATGGAGTCCTCGATGACAAGTTGCAGAAACTGCTGAAGGAGAGGTTGAATTGAGTCAGTTTGCTTAGGTGAAAGCCATCCAGCTGGCCTTGGACATTGCTGAATGAGAAAAGTATCCAGTACTTTACCTCTGTACTGACTCATGGATGGTGGCTAATGCCCTGTGGGTTTGGTTGGAGCAATGGAAGCAGAGCAACTGGCAGCACAGAGGTAAACCCATCTGGGCTGCTGCACTGTGGCAAGATATCGCTGCCCAGGTGCAGAACCTGGTGGTCAAGGTATGCCATGTACCCAAGCGTCAGGCCAGTGAGGAGCACTAGAACAGCCAGCAAGTGGATAAAGCTTCTAAGATTGAAGTGGCTCAGATGGACTTAGATTGGCAACATAAGGGTGAATTACTTTTGGCCTGGTGGGCTAATGACACTTCAGGCCATCAGGGCAGAGATGCAACATATAGATGGGCTTGTGATCGAGGGGGGGACTTAACAATGGTCACTATTGCCCAGGTTATTCACGGCAGTGAAACATGTGCTGCAGTTAAGCGAGCTGAGCAGTTAAAGCCTCTTTGATATGGAAGACAATGGCTGAAGTACAAATATGGGGAGGCCTGGCAGATTGATTGTATGACACTCCCACTAACCTGCCAAGGCAAGCGCCTTGTGCTTACCATGGTGGGAGCAACCACCAGATGGCTGGAAACATACTTTGTGCCCCACGCCACTGCCCAGAACACTATCCTGGGCCTTGAGAAACAGATTCTGTGGCAACACGGCACCCCAGAGAGAATTGAGTCAGACAATGGGACTCATTTCCGGAACCGCGTTATAGACATTTGGGCCAAAGAGCATGGCATTGAGTGGGCATATTACATTCCCTACCATGCAGCAGCCTCTGGGAAAATTGAACAGTACCATGGGCTGTTAAAAACTGCACTGAGAGCAGTGTGTGGTGGGACTTTCAAACTTTGGGATACACATTTACCAAAAGCCACCTGGTTGGTCAACACCAGAGGATCTGCCAACAGGGCTGGTCCAGCCCAGTCAGAACTTTTACGTACTGTAGAAGGGCATAAAGTTCCCGTGCTGCAAGTAAAGAGTTTTCTGGGGAAGACAGCCTGGGTTATTCCTGCTTCAGGTAAAGTCAAACCCACTCATGGGATTGCTCTTGCTCTGGGACCCAGATATATTTGGTGGGTAATGTGGGAAGATGGGGAAGTCTGATGTATACCTCAAGCAGATTTGATTTTAGGGGACAACAGCCAATGAACTTAATTGTATGCTGTTGCCTGCTATGTAGCACTTTTATAGTCCACCAACTAGATGTCTTCAGGTCACCAGCGACTGGCCCTGACTTTCCTTCGACCATCATCCCAACAAAGAATGACCTTCGACGACACCAGACGAGCTCAGCAATGACCAGATGAGTTCCACGGTGTCATCAGCAGACTACAGTCCAACACTGCAGACCATCTCTCCTGCTCTGAAAGACTGTTATAAGAGATGGAGCCAGACATCACGGACCAGATGAACTCAGCAGCTTTATAGGGATTGGTCCATGGACTAAGGAATGATATCTCTCTCTTTGTGTGAGTGTGGATGTGTATGTATCTGTATATCTGTATGTGTATATATGAGACAAGAGTAATGGTATATTGAAAAATGTGGGATCTGAGCATGACTTGAAGAGTATGGAATAGAGGGTGGATACTGTCCTGGGTTCAGCTATTGCAGTAATTTTTCTCCTTCTCAGTAGCTGGTGCAGTGCTGTGGGTTTGACTTTTGGCCTGGGAACAATGCTGATAACACCGATGTTTTTAGTTGTTGCTAAATAATGTTTACTCCAACCAAGGACCTTTTGAATCTCATGCCCTGCCAGGGAGGAGGGGAAGTCGGGAGGAAGCACAGACAGGACACCTGACCCAAACTAATAAAAGAGGTATTGCATACCACAGCAAGTCATGCCCAGTATGTAAAATGGGGTGAGTTATCTGGAAGGGCTAGATCACTGATCAGGTCATGCTGGTTATCGGTCGGTGGCTGGTGAGCGTTTGTATTCTCTTCCCTTGTTATTTCCCTTATCATTATTATTATTGGTGGTAGCAGCAGTGGTTTGTGTTTTACCTTAGTTACTGGACTGTTCTTATCTCAACCCGTGGGAGTTAACATTCTTTCGATTCTCCTCCCCATCCCCCCATGAACTGTGGGGAGACAGAAGCGGGAGGAGTGAGCAAGTGGCTGCGTGGTTTTGAGTTACTCTCTGGGCTTAAACCGCCACAGCTCAAAATAGTACCTTCTCACCCCAAGGACTTCCAGCTATGTGCCTGCTCTTGCCTATTTTAAGAGAAGATTGACAGACAGAGGTGAAATATTGGACAAGACTTGGATGGTCTTCCTTTAACTGACTCCTGGGAGGTTTTTTTCCCTAGTTTGTTACTTGGCGTCTCGGTTATCTCAACCTTTTGTTTTCTTCTCTGACATGCCATTGAAGGGTAGCCAATTCTGTTTCTTTCTGGTTTTTTATTTACTTTCTATGAGAGCTGACACACCAATTTTCAGGGCTTTCTGAAGCCTGCCTCCTAGAGATCCATTATATTTATTTTGGGGCCTATCTTTTCCCTTTTCTCTTTTTGAACTTTGTAACTTATGACCATTATCACCCAAGTTGCTATCCATTAGTATTCTCTGAAAGTTGTCACCAAGATGCTCTCAGAATGTGTGGACCAGTTGCTACTCAAATTTCCGGTCTGATCCCCTTTAATTTCTGGATGTTTGGACAAGTGCATATGGTTTTGTAGCATACACAAATTTGCCTTTTCATTCATTCTCTTTTCTCTGTACTTGAAATTAGATATCAGAGATATAAATATGCTACAAATTAGAAATACAGCCAGCTCCTTAATGAACCTTCCTCCTTTGGAAAACAGTGAGGCATCTGAACAGCAAGCATTGTTTTTAAATACCTCCTGGAAACAGTTCTATACAATGCAAGGCATGATTGCCAGGGGTTTTTGCTCATGTGGAGGCCTACACCCCTGCCATCTGTTGCAGTTTAAGTCCCTAAACCCTTTACTGACCTTGGCTTTCCACCACGTAGGTGTTCAAGACAGCCCTGTGACTTCCTTTTCTGTCCAAAATTTGAGGTAGCAGGCATCAATTTGCAAAAAAAAAAGAACAGGCTCAAACTTTTGAAGGCTTTTGACTTTTGTACTAGTTTTGGAAGCAGAAAAATATTTGACTCCTGATCAATTCTGCTTTTGGCCTCAGAGTCAAAGCATCAACAAAATTCTAACTAAACAGTTTTGCCAAATGCAGAGAACCCCTGACTACACAATACAGAAGTTTTTCTTCAAAATATATTTGATAAAATTTGTATCAAAGCTAAGAAACTTCCCACAAAAATGATGTATTTTGCAGTTTAGGTATCTTGTTCATTTAGCATTTTATCATTGTCTTAGATATAGCAAAAGGAGAGCTATAAAATCCTTTACAAACCAATTTTGTCTGCTGACATACCAGTTCTGTAAAGCACCTGATTCAAAACATCTCAGTTTTGGAAGGAAAAAAACTGCCAAATCTTGTTCTTTACACAAACAGATTGGACACGTTTTTACTTTTGAGAAACAAATGTCTTCCTAGGTTGTTTAGGGTAATCTGTTAGAACAAGTCTGTTCTGAATTAGGAGGGTAAACTGACATCCCAAGAGATGGTTCTCTTTTTGGAAATAAGTACTTTCTTTCTTTCTTTCCTTTCCTCCCCCCCCCCCCCCCCCCCCCTTCGTATTTTCCTCCCTTCTATTTCTAAACACATGGGCCATGACCCAAAGTACATGCTGACTTAAGTTTGTTGTAGCTCAACATCTTTCAGCTGACAGGAACTAAAGGCTACTTACCTTCAAAACAAGTGTCTCCACAGTAGTGTTGAACAGACTTAAATGCACTTGTTTAACTACTTAGCAGTTCACCTGTACTTTGCAAGTGCTCCTGTTTAGGCAAGGTCTGCATGTAAGAAACAGGACATTGGTAATGATGATTTAGAAGCATCCATAGAATGTGCTAGGGAGCATCCACCGTTTCACATGCTTTCATAGAGTGATATACTTCAATGCAGACTTTTTAATTAAAAAGATGTGTTCTCTGGAGTTTCTGAAGCCAGTAATAAAGCTTTCACTGAACTGAAATGAAAATATTATTTCACACATGTAATTTGGTTTTACTTTAAAGGTCTATTTTATCCCTTTGAGAAACTCCTGTGAAAATATGTTCAGAACTCAATGCCAAGATTTAAAGTGCAGTTGTTGCCATACTGATATTGCTTTAAGGAACAACTGTTTTCATTTATCATCTACCATGCATAATCTCTTTTGCCTAGAGTATTTATTAAGGGGAATTAGTAGCATAAGATGAGTACAGGTGGCATTTCCTTGGAAAGCAGGAAGTTGATACTAGAGTATCTGCACATGTAGTCCTTCTATAGCTACAATGCAAGATTAAGAAGATGTAACAGGAATACCTTGCCTACATTTTTTTTTCTTAAAACAAAAATATCCCACCACTTCATCTTTAAAGAAGGTGATTATGCTCTTTTAGGACTACCATACTTGTCTTCCTTTTGCAGAACATCAGCTGGTGTACGTAAGAATTTTTGCTTGTTTGCTTTGGATTGTTTGTTTTTTAATTTTATTTTATCTTAAATATTTATCTTCAGTATAAGGAATGTGTAAGTGAAAAGAATATAAAAAACCCGTGTACCTCATTAGTGCTTGTAATTTCTTCATAGAATCTTTTTATGTGCCATTGTGTCACTACACAATAATAATCATACTGGTGAAATTGCATTATGTCTAAAGTATTAAAGGTATCTCTAGATTTACACAGTAAGAAGAAACCAAAGATACATTTAATTCCTTATGACACACAGAAGCTATTTTGTATTAAATCCATACTGTCTTGCTATATGCGTTGAGCACAAATCACCAGCTGTTTCTGCCTGGTTGAGGTTTTTCGTGCAGATTTATTGCATGTTGCCTTGCCCTTCTCAGAAATTTTTAAGGACTTTGTGGCTTACAACTGTGGGAGGCTTATGGCAGGCATTGAAATACATGCATCTCATGCATTCATGTTTTAGCTAAAGTAAGACCATATTGAGAAATGACCATTTCTCAATATGTATCCCAGGCAAGTGAAAAAATGTTTGCTGAATGAAAAAGGGTGTGCTATTAAGGCCAGAATAAGTAAATGATCTTTGAGATCAAGCACAAACTGTCCCAGATGAATTTGGAGTGCTCAGGTGGGAAGTAAGGGTGGAAAGAACAAGGGCTAAAAGAATATGATATTCTTTCCCTCAGCTCAACTAATGCTTCTGTCTGGAAGGAGAGCTGAGGTATTGTGCTTCCTCCTCTACCTCCTGCTCTTATGTAGGGCACAGCCATTGCAATCATACTGTAAGCCTGTGAACAACAGGGCTTCATGGAGTTGTACAAGTGGTGGTGTAAAAAGTAATGACCTAGGACATTGGTGCTCTGACATCATTTTGATACCGACCTTAAAGAAAAAAAGGAAAAGTAACTGCAGTGAATGATTACCAAGTTGTTCAGGGGCCCTGGGAGAGGCTAGAAGACCTTGGTTTGCTTTAGCTGAGAAGTTGAAGACAGGAGGTCTCTGTTATTGTAAACAGCTATTTATTAGGGGACTCATAGCCTCAGTAAAGGTTGGCACAAGAAGTAATGTGTATAAACTAGGTCAAAGTTATTTCTTTTAACCTGAAGAGTAGAAGGAAGCTTTAAAACCTTTCTGAAGCAGTCTTTCCATATACTAGAAGTCAAAGCATAAAAGCAGGTAATTTTTAAAATAAAATATTAATTTGAGTTTACAGATGTTTATTTTAAAAAAGCAGACTCAAGATGATCTTATCCTTAAAATCCAAAGAGTACTGCATCTGAGGGCTGCCTCTGTAGCATTGAGCTATTTGTTTGAATCTTCTTCTGTATACACACAGGTGGTGGTTTGGTTTTTTTTTTTACATAATTTATAAACGACATTTAATTCCAGCAATTCTGAGAAGAAGCTCAACAAATTTATTATGTGCAGAAACTGTTGGCCATAAATTTATCTAAAAGAAACTTTGGCATTGTCTTTGTTTAAGAATGCACCTGACCTTTTCTGTTCCTTTGTACAATGCAAGCATGTGTGTCAGTAGAAGTTTAACAAGACCCAGACTGTAGAAAGGTTGCCAGATTCTCTTTACAGTATATTTATTTACTCCAGCCTCAAGATCCCCCTTTTTTTTTTTCATAGGACACTAACTGTTGAAAAATATGTGCTTTCCAGATGAATTTAAAAGGCTTGGGTGGGGAGGGAAAGAGGGAGTTTGGAAGTCTGGGAACATGAAGCGATTCACACCCTGCTTTTAATCTGGGAGCCCAAACTGGAACAACCTCACTTGAACTGTGTGTTTTCCTGGGAATACTGTCTATGTAATCTATATTCATGTTAACACTTGTGCTTCAAGTCTTTGCAAGTATTTCTTTAAGCTTTTCTGTATTTCTCCAGAGCTTACCTACTTCTGGTCTATCCACACTGGCTTAAAAATGAGGCAGCAAATCAGTATGCTTTGAAGCATAGGTTCAGGAAATACTTTATTTGCTTTGGAACCTCCTGAAGAGAATAAATGGGCATAGCTGAGCATTAGAAAAGTATTATCCTGTAAATCAGAAAAGAGATAGATGGAATATTCCTAGAATTTGTTGTTCAGTGGATTTCTCTTTCCTTCCATTAGCTATTGGGCTCTTTTAATCTTATTTGCGTCTCCAATGTGAGACGATGTGAGTCATTTGGGCATATGTTCTGGATTTGAGTGCCTTTGCATTATGGTCTGCTGTATTTTCAAAGAAGAATACAATTTATATTCATGATCTGGTTCTAGCTTAGCTGGGTCACCACTTTTCTTTGTTACACAGCTTGTGTTTGCCTTTGCTCTCTCATTCAAAGGGAGATGTCCCACATGCAAACCCAGATGACTTTCATAGAACCCTCCACCAAGAGTCCTTGAGAGAGGAATGTACTTTCTACCCAGGTCTGCTGTAATGCTGACTTGTTAACATTATGGCCATGCTGCAAATAACACCCACTTGCAGAAACTTTTGAATCTACAGTTTTAGTTTGCTGTCTACATTACAGCAGTATTTGACCTCTCCTATGTACAAACCACTCTGCCACAGCAGCCCCCCCCAGATGGACAGTGGAAGGTTAGTTTGGTTAGTTTTTAAATATGACAAATATCAGACAAATTCAATCAATCTTTTAAGTAAAGAGAAGCCTATGAAAAGCAGCATTTCAAAGATGCGTTTACGAGTTGCACACAGAGCTCAAAAGACAGATTCCTTAGAGTTTCACAGAAAAATCTTCTTGCTTGAGATAGGTATGGCTACCTTTTTACAAGTCAGCCAATTTACCAGTTCCTATTGCAGTATGGAAGATCTACACCTGTGAGTTCATTCCTAGGAAATTCCCCTTTTCTCACTGGCTCCTTCACTCACAGTGACATAAACCTGCAGGAGCACTGACCAATTTTACCTGTAACTCAAGCTCCTTAACCCCAGATGCAAGTGACACTGCTGTATTTGTCAGTTTAAGTGGAATCCTAGAATCGTAGAATAGTTAGGGTTGGAAAGGACCTTAAGATCATCTAGTTCCAACCCCCCTGCCAGGGGCAGGGACACCTCCCACTAAACCATGCCACCCAAGGCTCTGTCCAACCCAGCCTTGAACACCGCCAGCGATGGAGCATTCACAGCTTCCCTGGGCAACCCATTCCAGTGCCTCACCACCCTCACAGTAAAGAATTTCTTCCTCATATCCAATCTAAACTTCCCCTGTTTAAGTTTGAACCCCTTACCCCTTGTCCTCTCACTACAGTCCCTAATGAAGAGTCTCTCCCCAGCACCCCTATACACCCCCTTCAGATGCTGGAAGGCTGCTAGGAGGTCTCCACGCAGCCTTCTCTTCTCCAGGATGAACAGCCCCAACTTTCTCAGCCTATCTTCATACGGGAGGTGCTCCAGTCCCCTGATCATCCTCGTGGCCCTCCTCTGGACTTGTTCCAACAGTTCCATGTCCTTTTTATGCTGAGGACACCAGAACTGCACACAATACTCCAAGTGAGGTCTCACATGAAAGCAGAGTAGAGGGGCAGGATCCCCTCCCTTGACCTGCTGGTCACGCTCCTTTTGATGCAGCCCAGGATAAGGTTGGCTTTCTGGGCTGCAAGCGCATATTGCCAACTCATGTTCATTTTTTCATCAACCAAAACCCCCAAGTCCTTCTGTCATGGGTTCAGCAGCAGCAGTCATTTTTCTCCTTCTTGGTGGCTGGTGCAGCGCTGTGTTTTTGATTTTGCGCCTGGGAACAGCGCTGATAAGACCAGTGTTTCAGTTACTGCTTAGTGATGTTTTGGTCTGGCCAAGGACTTTCTGAGTTTCATGCTCTGCCAGGGAGGAGGGGAGCCGGGAGGAAGGAGAGACAGGACACCTGACCCAAACTGACCAAAGAGGTTATTCCATACCACAGCACGTCATGCCTAAGATGGAGGACGGAGAGGAGAGACCCAGAAGGGTGGGGGGTGCACTGCGTGGTCGGGCTTGGTTTTAGGTGGTAAGAAATTGTATTCTTTTCTTGTATTTGCCTTGTCATTATTATTATTGGTGGTAGCAGTAGTGATTTGTGTTATACTTTAGTTACTAAACTGTTCTTATCTCAACCTGTGGGAGTTGCATTCTTTTTGATTCTCCTTCCCATCCCTCCTGGAGCAGGGGGAAAAAAAAGGGGGAAGTGAGGGGAGAACGGGCTGCGTGGTTTAGAGAGGCTTAAACCACGACACCTTCTCTGCAGGACTTCTCTGAATCTCTTCTCTGCCCAACCTCTAGCTGTGCCTGGGATTGCTCCGACCCTGGTGGAGGACCTTGCACTTGGCATGGTTAAACTTCATCAGGTTGGCATCAGCCCACCTCACAAATGTGTCCAGGTCCCTCTGGATGGCATTTCTTCCCTCCAACTTATCAACTGCACTACACAGCTTGGTGTCTCTGGCAAACTTGCTGAGGGTGCACTCAATCCCACTGTCCATGTCACCGACAAATATGTTGAACAAGATCAGTCCCAACACCGATCCCTGAGGGGCACCACTTGTTACTGGTCTCCAGATGGACATTGAGCCATTGAGCACAACTGTTTGTGTGCGGCCATCCAGCCAGTTCTTTATCCACTGAGTGGTCCACCTATCAAATTGATGTCTTTCCAATTTAGAGACAAGGATGTCATGTGAGACAGTGTCAAATGCTTTGCACACATCGAGGTAGATGGCATCAACTGCTCTGCCCCTGTCCATCAGTTCCGTAGCCCCATCATAGAAGGCCACCAGATTGGTCAGGCAGGATTTCCCCTTAGTGAAGCCATGCTGGCTGTCACCAAGCACCTTGTTGTTTTCCATGTGCCTTAGCACGCCCTCTAGGAGAATCTGCTCCAAGATTTTGCCAGGCACAGAGGTGAGGCTGACTGGTCTGTAGTTCCCCAGCTCATCCATTTTCCCCTTCTTGAAAATGGGGGTTATATTTCCCTTTTTCCAGTTGTCGGGAACTTCACCTGACTGCCATGATTTTTCAAATATGATGGACAGTGGCTTAGCAACTTCATTTGCCAGCTCCTTCAGGACCTGTGGATGGATTTCATCAGGTCCCATGGACTTGTATATGTTCAGGCTCTTAAGATGGTCTTTAACCAGATCCTCTCCTACAGTGGGCCCTCGGTCTTCATTCTCACTGTCCCTGCGTCTGCCTTTGAAGACTTGGGTGGTGTGGTCAAAGCATTTGCCGGTGAAGACTGAGGCAAAGAAGTCATTAAGAACCTCAGCCTTCTCCAAATCCAGGGTAGCCAGTTCTCCCGATAGCTTCTGGAGAGGGCCCACGTTGTCCCTAGTCTGTCTTTTATTTGCAATGTACCTATAGAATCCCTTCCTGTTATCCTTAACATCCCTAGCCAAGTTTAATTCTAAGTGGGCCTTAGCTTTCCTAACCTGATCCCTAGCTTCCTGGACAACATCCCTGTATTCTTCCCAGGCTGCCTGTCCTTGCTTCCACCTTTTAGAAGCCTCTTTTTTCCTTTGAATTTTCCTCAACAGCTCCTTATCCATCCAAGGAGGTCTCCTGGCCCTCCTGCAGCACTTCCTTCTAGTAGGGGTGTATTGCTCCCGAGCTTGCAGCAGCTGATCCTGGAATATCAACCAACAGTCCCAGCACAGTTCTGAAACAGAGCGCAAGACTAGCTTCCAGCTGGTTTTGTCTGTTAGGCTATGTTAAATAAAATTAATGTCTTGGTTTAAGCAATAATGTTTTGAAATAATTTTAATGGGGCCTTAAGGCAGTGTTTAGGTCATCCTCCTAAGTGCCTAAAGCTTGCTGCTATTGGCAGTTCTGTATTTCACGATTTCTTCCTGTACTTTAAATTTCCTGGGTAAATATATTTTTCAACTGATTCTAAACCTAATGTCAGTCTTTTGCATAACCATGCAACAGTCCAGGTCAAAATGCCTGTACTGTCCTTGACCTCAAGCGTGCTGTGGATCTCTAAGAAGTGAGGTAATTCAATTTCTAGGCCAAATGAGAGTAGATTGATGTATGAATTGGTGCAGATGCATGAATTATTGTCTCATGCATTAAATACTTTAGAAGTTTGTATAATTTGATATCAGGAGGTGGCACTGAACTTATTTCCCTGCAATATTCTTTTAATAGAGCAATATATTAGACTTCCATTTTCTGATTTCTTTGTTGGGCAGCACTAGTATAATCTCTACTTTTAAATAAAATCTCCCTCTTTATTATAGGCATTAAAGAGCAATGCACAAGTAAGCTGCATTTTTTCTTCTGTGTTATGCTAAGTCTGTTTTACATAATTCTCCATGAATTGGCTGCATTTTATAAGCATCCTTACATGCATTGTGAAAAGCTTGTCTTTTGTCACTTGAGAAACTGGCAGTGCAACACTATTAAACAAAAGCATACTTTATGCATTTGTATTTATCTCAAGCAACACTTAAAAAAATAAAGTATAAAAGGAAGATATGACATGATTTTTTTTTAAGAGACTTTGCTCAAAGTTTTATTTCAGACATGCATTTGAGCAAGTGGATGGCCTCTGGTTGTCCCTTCCGAAGTCTACCATCCTGTGATACTGTGATTTTTGCCCAAGAAAGGTGGAGACATGCTCTGTGTAGCAATACTGTGACTCCTGCTTTGCCCGTCTCTTTCTTCAGTGGGGGAAAAACTCACTCTAGGGTATATTTCATATCCAGCTCATGGCAAATTCTATTGCAAAAACTGGTTTTTGACTGTTGGTGTTTAGTCATTAGTTAAACATCACACAACTGTCTTGCTGGCATAGTAAATTTTATGAGCGTTGCTCTGTTTTGTTTTACAAAGTATGCTTTCCAGTTTCCACACTGAAGAAATACAGCAATGGAAAATACAAAGGAATGAAAAATATACTTATTTTCCATTTAAACCACCTCTGCATTCACACCTTCAGGAGCTGCATTTCTTCTGTCTCCTGGTTGCAACACTGAAAGAAAAATACTTTTAATTGTCTGTTACAATAAAGGAAAAAAATAAAAATAAGGCTGTTATCCTCAGGCGTTAAGAAATTACCAAATCTTAATTTATCCTTTATGAATCAGATGGCTAAAGAAAGCACCATGAGACCAGATGTCATAGCAAGGTATTTCCAAGCAAGGAAAATACCAAGGGACAGAAGGTTATATGTAGGTAATCCTAGTAATGAAACATTGTTAGGTATAGCTAACATAGCTTATTTAGTTAAGAGAAATTAAATTTAAAATACAATGTTTACATAACATTCTGGGTGAGTTAGTTGCATGAAAATGAGTAGAACTAGAATTAAAAAAAAAAAAGCCAATTCTGTTTTAATATGCCTAAATAAATATTGCTGTAAACACAGAAGATAATATGTGGCAAAATTCTGGTATGCAATTTTCATATGTTTGAAAGGTAAGGTTCAATAATTACTCGAACAGCATAGTTATCCTCTTCTAGTTCACTTGTTAGAAAGGTGGCATTTAGAGTATTTGGGTCTGATTTTTTAGTTGCTGATAAAACCTGGATCCTAACTATAATAGTAAGTGTGTTTTGCTTTATACTCTGAGTTTCTGCTATGTTAAAAACTCAGAAATCACGTGGTTGTTTTAGACCTAATCATAGAAACATAGAATAGTTAGGGTTGAAAAGGACCTTAAGTTCATCTAGTTCCAACCCCCTGCCATGGGCAGGGACACCTCACACGTAAACCATGTCACCAAAGACTCCATCCAACCCAGCCTTGAACACTGCCAGAGATGGAGCATTCACAACTTCCCTGGGTAACCCATTCCAGTGCCTCACCATCCTCACAGTAAAGAACTTCCTCATATCCAACCTAAACTTCCCCTGTTTATGTTTTAACCCATTACCCCTTGCCCTATCACTACAGTCCCTAATGAGGAGTCCCTCCCTAGCATCCTTATAGACCCTCTTCAGATACTGGAAGGCTGCTAGGAGGTCTCCACGCAGCCTTCTCTCCTCCAGGCTGAACAGCCCCAGCTTTCTCAGCCTATCTTCATATGGGAGGTGCTCTAGCCCCCTGATCATCCTCATGGCCCTCCTCTGGACTTGTTCTAACAGTTCCATGTCCTTTTTATGTTGAGGACACCAGAACTGTACACAATTATTAGCAATAAATATGAATGGCATCTCTTATTTCCACATAATATGCCAGGGAGTTACTGAATATGTAAAAATGTCAAATTATATCTGAACAGAGGTCAGAATTGTGCTGTAAGATAAAGAAGGTGCTGTAGTGCTGACCTCTTTATGAGACATCAGATCATCAGAATATAAGGAAAATAATGTGGGAATATGACATGACATTTTGGAAAGAGATTGATAAAAGATTGAAGGAAAACAAGTGGAATCTACTGAACTCTTAGTAAATTACGAGAGGTTACCATTTGTTGTGTGGGTTATGGCTTTTACTGATTTCTTTGTTATTTTGTTTTGTAAAATATAAGAGCTGAAGCAAAATATAACCTAACTGTAGTACATGTCATTTTGCTTTTTGGTTTGAAGTGTTTTTAAACTGGGAGAAGCAAAGCAAATATGCACTGCCCATATGACACCTAGATTTTGTGATAAGAAAGTACTGTACTCCCCATGAATGTGGTTCAGTGCCTTGGAAACATGAAGTAGTTTCACTGAACTAGTCTAAGGAATAAAATTATGGTTGACAGATAAGATGAATGTGAAGAGAGACTGACCATTTTAAAAATTAATTGAAAGATGAATGGTAAAATCCAAAGTGAATTTTATACAAACATAAATATGTAGTAGGTATCTCTTGATTCCCCCTAAGTGTTAAGGATAGTTTCTTACTCCAACCTACTTTACCTCTTTCTTATATTCTATCTCTTTAGACAGCTCTATGCCAAATCTAAAACCTGGTGCTAAGGTGATTAAGGAAGAAATGGTATAAAAGTTCCTTACTTCATCATTCTGTTTTGTTGTGCTGGTTTTAATACCTATACCTAGTTTTATCCTGTAAGATTCTGTTATCTGTGAATGGTTTAGTTATGGAAGAGAACTGGGCAGACAGACTTGCATGTGCAAACATCTTCTGGGTCTGGCCCGAGCATGTAGCCTGGATAATGGAAGAAGTGACTTTTGCTTCTAAGAATGAGACGAACTTATTTTCCAGTTGTAAACTTTTTTACAGTTAAAAGATCTGTTGACCAAGTTAAAAGGCTCTGGAAAGTGTGTGACAGTTTATACAAGGCCTGTAGATATTACTCTATGCTATTTAGAAGTGTTCATTTTAATCACAGTCTAACTATTTTCACTGCAGAAATGTTGTTGAAGCTGTCATTAAAATTTGGGTTTAATTCAAACTTTTACTGCATTAAAATACTGCACTGACTCATCCTGTCTCTCAAATGCATAACTGGGAGTATATGGGTATTTTCCTATATATTTAATTTCTAAAGCTACTATTTCCATCCCCAAGGTACAGTTCCGCAAACTTACTAGTTTTCTTACTGTAGCTTTAAGCAGAGTAATGTGAAGTTGTGTATGGTCCTAAGTGAAACAGTTCTAATATGTAATTTTTTCTTTCATAAGTGCTCTTTATTGTCAGTATTGTAGGTTTTTTAGGTTTACCACGCTCCAGGTTTTGTTCAGTTATTTATTCAAGTGAGGTTGCTCCTTGGTCTATATAACTGAAAAAGCAATTGAAAGACCAGGTACCAAGGTTGGGATCTTGGCAGCAGCAAATATTTGGTTATCCTAGAGAAAACTGGAGAGCAAACTTTGAGGGGTCACTTCCAGTTCCTAGAGCTGGGCCTATCAGAACTCTGCACTTATTTCCATATGCATTAATATAACTTCAGCTCTTGCATGTGTAGCAGGGAACATTCCCCCCAAATCATCTGGCAGTTTCAGACAGTCTGAAAGCAGCATACTAAGCTTGCTGTTCTCCCAAGGGCTGTGGCATGACACTGGCATTTTATAAGAATTTTCCAGAGGCAGCATCAGGAAATCCTTGTTAAAGAAAATGGTCTTGGTGCCTCATAGTGGCACAAAAACTGGGGGAAGAAAAAGTTGTTAGATGTTTCAAAACTTTGACAGGTCTTTGCATTGTGGGCACAGCATGTCATCTACATCAAGTTTGCAGTGCTGTTTCTATGGTGCAATGTTTCAGGCTTGCAAAACATTTCTGGATGCTGTCAGCCGAAGTTTGGATTCTGTAATGCCTTTGGCCAGGGCTTGTATACACAGGGAAGATGTTTTTGGAACTCGCAACACATGAGTTGAGCTCCACCAAGATGAATCAGCCGCTCAGGAAACTTAGTACATTCTTCTGGAGCCAATTTTCTCTTTTTCCTTTTTAATTTTATTTCTTTTTAGCAAGTGAAGGCTTAGTGCTGAACTTGTTCCAAAGATCAAATTCTTGCCCTGCCAAAACTTTGACCATCTCTGAACAAATTTCTGGGATGGTCAAGATGGTGGTGATGCCAAGTGTCTGTTCTGACCAAAATGCAGTACTGAATTCAGTCTCAGCATAGCAAAAAAATACTGAACATCATAACGTTACAATATTTTAAGGAAGTGGTATTAATGTTCTTTACAGTGTATGAGAGAAGGAATATTATAGGAGAAACCTGCAATCATTGTACTCTTTCTGCCAGCTTCTTATCTGTCTTACTAATGGATTTCAAACTGTAGATAAATCTTGATCAGTATGCTTGTTTTTTAAGATAAGCAGAATTATGGCATGGATGTGTTTCATTTTTTCACCAACAGTTATTTCTATTTATATTTCAGCTAAACTGTCACAGGTTTTCCCTAAGGGTCATGTTTAGGCCGAGTGTCTGTGTGCATTAATTTCATAGGAATGAGTGGTGCACATAACCAGTACCTGATTATTTAACAGCTTCAGTGTCTTTATTATTCCCTGAAGAAAGAAATCTTCTCTTTCATGCTGCAGTATATTACACAGTTACACTTTCATCTGCAAATCCAGAGATCCATTTCATATCCTATACATTTGGGTTTTAATATAGATTATTTTCATTGCTCTTCTGATGGATATTTTTCTTGAAATGAAACATCAAGTGTGTTTAGGTGAAGAAAAAATACAGTAGGCACACTTTTGTAGGCTTTGCTGTATAAGAGGATGGCTTTTTCCAGGGAAGGGGAACAGCAGCACAAAAAAATTCCCAAAGTTTCATGCTTGAGCAGATTCTGCTACCTGGACTACTGAATAAAAAGAGATAAGCTAATGAACTGATTGTTCTCTGAAGTTTTCATAAGCTGTTAAGCCTTAATTGAAATTTTTGTGGGTTTTGTTTGTTTGGGTTTTTGTTTGTTTGTTTGTTTGTTTGAGTCTTGGGGTTTGTTTGTTGGGTTTAATTTTTTTCATAGTAGTAATTTCCACATACCATAGTCTTCTCCATTTGTTTCTCTTTCCAATGCTGTTTCCCCTGTTTGTGTCACCTTAGTTGCTGTAATAATACATCAATAAAATAAGGTAACTGTAGTCTAAAAAAAAAAAATAAGGCATATGACCAGTGGAATACTGCCTCTTCCCCTGTTTTCACTGTCCATTGTTTTGAAGTTTTTTGACCTCTTTGGTCACCACACAGTTACAAATGTCCATCAATTCTGCAACATTTGGACATCCATTTGTCCTATGACAAAACATAAAATCTTTTAGATATGAAGAGCTGGGTAATCAGTCCAAAAGAGGCAGATTTCCTATTCACACCCCAAAAGTTTTCCATGATAACAAAGTAGCAGTGAAAGAGAACAAGTAAAAACTCTTCAGAGGGAAGAAGTAGTGATATTCTTTTATCTTGTCTCTTGCTAATGGAATTCTCTTGGTTATGGACTCAAATTGGTAAGGAAAAAGCCCAATTCAAAAAGGGTGAAGATAAAATGGAGCAAAAAAATATTATTTTTAGATAGTAAATGCATCAGTGTTGTTTGTCTTGCTTTCATTAAGTGTTTCCTGCCCAAGAGAGGAGAAATTAAAATCTGTCCAAATCAGCAGTTTTACTGAAAATGAACTGGGTTTCCCTTCAATCCCATATCCCCTGCTTTCACTGCCAAATGACACATACCAGTACATTATAAAAGATCTGGAAGAAGAAGCTATCAGAGAAGTTGCTGTTTTTCTGCAGGAAATTCTTGCTAATCTTCCAATGACACATTTCAAATGTGAAAATTGATAATCTGTTCCTACAGTGCCAGTAGAAATCATTCTTACATGAACAGGCAACACTGGTTGTTTTGTAATTATCACTAGAATGGGTGAACATTCAACTAAACACTACCTCAAAACCTAACAATCTTAAGAGGAAGTTGGGCCATTTGTCCTTGCAAACTCAGTAGATGAGTGAGCAATGAGAGTGGTGAGATGTGAACTGGCACCTGTCTTTATTTTCATTCACAAAATGGAAAGGCCACACATAAAAAGATTGTTTACTCCTCCAAAAACCAGAAGTAAGTGAACTCTTTTCTTGTACCCACCTCTGACTTCAAATAATCCAGCATTCTAAATTCAAAGGGGAAATTCTGTCTCTGCCAGAAGTAAACTGTGATTTGGTGGAAAATTAGGGTTTTTTTTCTTTAAATTATAATATAAAAATGTAGGACAAACTGGAATTGCACTGAACAGAAATTATTTTGTCCATTCATGTCAAGACTGCATGCTCTCTTGACTTTTTTTTCTTAGTACAGAAAAGTATTTGTACCCAGAATTGCAAAGCTGAGAGCACTTTGAGAGCAGCCCAAGTACATTAATACAGAACAGCGCTGTGAAGTGCCCGCTGTAACGTCTTCATGCCATACCAGCCAGTTACCTTGGCATAGTAGAGTTATCCATATTGGGGCTGATCACCATTTGCCACAGACTCACTCAATCCTTTGAGAGAGACTGTCCTGGGTTCAGCAGTAGCAGTCATTTTCCTCCTTCTTAGTAGCTGGTGCAGTGCTATGTTTTTGACTTTCAGCCTGGGAACAGCGCTGATGCTACTGATGTTTTAAGTTGTTGCTCAGTAATGTTTACTCTGACCAAGGACTTTTTGAGTCTCATGCTCTGCCAGGGAGGAGGTGAAGCCAGGAGGAAGCAGAGACAGGACACCTGACCCAGACTAGCCAAAGAGGCATTCCATACCACAGCAAGTCATGCCCAGTGTGTAAACTGGGGGGAGTTACCCAGAAGGCCCAGGTCGCCTCTTGGGTCAGGCTGGGTATTTCTCGGTGGGTGGTGAGCATTTGTATTCTCTTCCCTTCTTATTTCCCTTATCATTATTATTATTGGTGGTAGCAGCAGTGGTTTTGTGTTGTACCTTAGTTACTGGATTGTTCTTATCTCAACCCATGGGAGTTACACTCTTTTGATTCTCCTCCCCATCCCTCCAGGAGCCAAGGGAGGAAGAAGGAGGGGAGTGAGCCAATGGCTGTGTGGTTCTGAGTTACTGGCTGTGCTTAAGCCACTAAAGAGACATACAAAGTTCCCACACCAACTTCCTTGGTGTTCCACAAAGGGGTATGAAACATGAAAATGCTTAAGATTTTCTTGCAGATTCACATGATCATAGTAGCACTCTACTTAGTACAGATGTTATGGAGAAGCAAGGCAGTAATACAAAGAGGCTTTGAGGTTGAGAAGAATATGGGGATACATTTTTTTTGCCTCAAATTATTTCTTCCCAAAACAATCTGGTGGCCTTCTATGATGGGGCTATGGAACTGATGGACAGGGGCAGAGCAGTTGATGTCATCTACCTGGACTGGTGCAAAGCGTTTGACACTGTCTCACATGACATCCTTGTCTCTAAATTGGAAAGACATCAATTTGATAGGTGGACCACTCGGTGGATAAACAACTGGCTGGATGGCCGCACGCAAAGAGTTGTGCTCAAAGGCTCAGTGTCCAGCTGGAGACCAGTAATGAGTGGTGTCCCTCAGGGATCGGTGTTGGGACTGGTCTTGTTCAAGATCTTTGTCAGTGACATGGACAGTGGGATTGAGTGCACCATCAGCAAGTTTGCCAGAGACACCAAGCTGTGTAGTGCAGTTGACACATTGGAGGGAAGGAATGCCATCCAGAGGGACCTTGAGACGCTTGTAAGTTGGCCTGATGCCAACCTGATGAAGTTTAACCATGCCAAGTGCAAGGTCCTCCACCGGGGTCAGAGCAATCCCAGGCACAGCTAGAGGTTGGGCAGAGAAGAGATTCAGAGAAGTCCTGCAGAGAAGGACTTGGGGATGTTGGTTGATGAAAAAATGAACATGAGCCGGCAGTGTGCGCTTGCAGCCCAGAAAGCCAACCATATCCTGGGCTGCATCAAAAGGAGCGTGACCAGCAGGTTGAAGGAGGCGATCCTGCCCCTCTACTCTGCTCTTGTGAGACCTCACTTGGAGTATTGTGTGCAGTTCTGGTTTCCTCAACATAAAAAGGACATGGAACTGTTGGAACAAGTCCAGAGGAGGGCCACAAGGATGATCAGGGGACTGGAGCACCTCCCATATGAAGATAGGCTGAGAAAGTTGGGGCTGTTCAACCTGGAGAAGAGAAGGCTGCGTGGAGACCTCCTAGCATCCATCCAGTATCTGAAGGGGGTGTATAGGGATGATGGGGAGGGACTCTTCATTAGGGACTGTAGTGAGAGGACAAGGGGTAACGGGTTCAAACTTAAACAGGGGAAGTTTAGACTGGATATGAGGAAGAAATTCTTTACTGTAAGGGTGGTGAGGCACTGGAATGGGTTGCCCAGGGAAGTTGTGGGTGCTCCATCACTGGTGGTGTTCAAGGCCTGGTTGGATAGAGCCTTAGGTGGCATGGTTTAGTGGGAGGTGTCCCTGCCCCTGGCAGGGGGGTTGGAACTAGGTGATCTTAATGTCTTTTCCAACCCTAATTATTCTATGATTCTATGCAGAAATGAGTGAAGGGATTGTCCATCATTTTTAAAACAGACATGCATCTAATAACAAGCCATTGTAAAACTCTGTAGGACCTTTTCCAAAGGCAGCTTATCTAAAAGCCTTACCTTAAGGCCTGGCCTGCAGATCTTAATGGGAGGCTTGAATAGACTTCTCTTTTTTTTTTTTTTTCTTTTCTTTAGCTCCTTTGAGGGTAGTTTATCCTTTATTGTCATAGTCCTTATCCCTTAATCTTGATTTAGGAAGTGATTTGGAATAGCTAAGTAGGCCACATGCTCTTCTGCTAGAGTTCAGTGTTCGTGTGAAACCGATTGGGATTTTCTCAGCTGTTTAATTTATCTGGTAGAGTGCCTGTAAAAATATTATCAAAACAGTATCAAAACAGGCTCATATTAGTGCCCTCAGCCAAAGCCTTTCCAAAGAAAATCTTACTAGCCTGTCGACTAACTAAGGAGGGTGAGGCATGTGTTGGAACCTCTCTTTCCAAGGCGTTTGCTGCCTCTGAGCAGCACAGTCAAGTCCTGCCTGCTGGCTCTTGTGCCCTCTCAGGGGCAGATATCGACCTGCGTGGCATGCTGTCAGCTTGGAGATCTAAACTGCAGCTCACTTTCCCCCCAGTATTACAAACCAGTCATGGATAGCAGTTCAAGGGAAACAAGTACTTTATGTAAGTGGACTTTTGTATGGTATGAGTTCTGGAAGCACTTGTGGGGATGCCGTAAGGGTGGATAGAATAACCAGAATACATCTAATTGCCCACAGAAAAAAAAAAAAAGAATTGGGGGAAGGATGTTTTGAAAGCTGTTAGGATGCTTCTGATGTGGGCGTGGATAAAGTAATTGTAGCAGGACAGTATATATTTAGCCAGGAAGAATAAGGCATCATCAACAGTGAAAAGGTGTCTTGTTAATGATGACAGATTTCTTTTGGGTTTCCCCCATGGAAATAATTATATGAAAATGGAAATTACTGTATGTACAAGCACTTCTGCCAGTCCAGCTACATTAATTAGAAGTTTGTTGGTGTGGTTTTTTTTTAAATTTTTTTCTTTTCTGTGTTTCTAGTGCATTTAAATGAATACAACTTTGCTTATGTGACATGCTTAGAGTCATAAATGGAAATATGTAGGGGAGCAGGACACTGAATGGAGCTTTTGCCAGTCCAAAGAATTTCTCATAGTGTCACACAAGTGAAATTTGTTTTCAGCAACATTTACTCTCCTCCATCACACTCCCAGATGTTATTGCTGAGCATATTTCGTGGTATGGAATCTCTCTTCAGTCGGTTGGGGTCAGCTGTTCTGGCACTTCCCCCCCTTCCAACCTGCTGCCACCCTCAGCCTACTTGCTGGTGCAGCAGAGTCAGAAACAGAGCAATTCTTGATGCTGTGCAAGCAGTGTTCAGCAAGAACTAAAACACTGGTGTGTTGCTAACACTGTTTTGGTCACAGAACTAAACCACAGCACCCTGCAATCTGTTATGATTATAATTAACTCTATCCCAAGTAGACCCAGTACTGAAAGACAACAAAAATGTCTGTGCTGTTTGTAAACTCAGTGGTTGTTTTCAGGTTCTAAACTTGGTAAGTAAACCTGTGTACTTAAGATTCCAGGCATCTGTAGCTGTTGCTCAATAAGGATGTTTTTTGAAGGACTGAGTAGCCAGGGTAGGCTTTTTATTGTTGCTTTTAAAGAAGAGGCACTATTTTCTCTTAGTCTCTCAATTTATGCTTCTTGACTGCCAGAATTCTGCCTGTATTGCTGCAAACTATGGTCCTTTGTGGCCTCTTCTAAAGACTCTGTAACACTTAAACCTCCACTGCGATCATAGCTTTTGTTTATTAGAACATTGCAGAACTGTTTTCAGATGAGTCTTCCCCTTAGGCCGTCTTATACACTGATAAACATTGGGGCTTTTTTAATATAGACCCAATAATTGGAATATAGCTAGTTTCTCTATCGTTGTACAACTGAAAATGATAAAACCAAGTGAAACCAAACTGAAACTTAAAGCAAAATTGTAAATAACAAAGACATAACATGGTTTATAACAAACATAACATGGCTTAATAACAAAAGCATAAAATGATTTCTCACACTGGGATTTACAGAGAAGCCAGAGACACAGATATTCCTGTGGTAACAGTCACACCTCCACCTTCTAAAAAAGCTGCTCTCTTCTACTGAACACTGTTCTCTACATTAGAGACCAGCTGTAAACCAACCATTAAAATACCTCTGTCACTACTGCAACAGCTGAAATTTGCAGAAGTGATTTCTCTGAATGCAGTTGCAAATAAAACTACTCCAACACAGTATCTGGAATGAGTTAGTATGAGAAAAATCTATAAATACTGCTGTCATTTTATAATTATGCAGCTCATTCCTCTACTTCTGATGCTGAAATACCTTTCTCGTTGCTTTCTGCCTTTGGCATCTTCCATCTTACTTGGGCATTTTTTATTGCTGTAAAATACAGGTGTGCTATAAACTATACCTACTAGGGGAAAAAACCCTGTTTTACAAACTAGTGGAACTTGACTGGCTGTGTTTTAAGTTTTGTGCGTCCTGGGCAATCCCTATTCAAAGTACTGTGTAGGTTACCTGCTCAGTAGGTGGATGGCCAAGACAAAGCAACTTTTAAAAATAATTAGAAAAAATGGAAAAATGATTTCACAGAAAAATGATTTCACACAGAAATGTTTACATGTTTGGGAAATCTTAATATTTGTTACCCAGTGCAGCAGAGTCTTGTAAATTACTTCCAGGTGACAATGAACTTTTTTTTCCCCCTTGTTTCTTCCACCCAGCATGCATTTTCAATCAATCTCAGTGGATTTATAAATGTATCATAATGTGATTTTGTCAGAGGCGCCTCTCATATGTTCCACTGTGGAAACATCACTACTTCCAAAGTTTGTGGTTCGCTGTTGGGGACACAAATAGAATCTCTCCTAGGATGTGGCAGAAATCAGGCCCGGAGCTGCTGGGTGGATGTAGACAAAATACAGCCAGAGACTTCTGGCAACACGAGAGACACTAGAGGGTAGAGGCATAGCAGATTTGCCAGGATTTTGTGAGACCCAGCCTTACTAGAAGAGGTGCTCTTGTCCAGTGACTAACCTTTGAGCTTGTAGTAAGTGTCTTTTTCATGTTCACATGTTGTCACTGCAAAGTAAAGCCCCTAGTTAATATATGCTTCATTAAGCTCTGAGAAAGACTGACACAAATATTGAGCTGTGCTGTTTTCATCTGTCCCAAGATTGAAGATAAATTGTTTCTTCATTAACATATTTCAAATGATGAAAATAGTGTTTTATATTCTGGAGTTATTTTTATTTTGAAAATTGACTTTGAAAGAGTCAGTTGATAGTATATCATTATTATTTCTATTGCCATGTCAGCTAAGGACATCACCCCTTAGTCAATGTCCTAGTGTCCTAGCTTCTGTAACATACTCTGCTAGATTCTGTAATAGTAAAGGCTCTTACTCACAGCTAAAGAAATTAGGCCAGTGTGTATAATATTGAATTGTCCTTTTAGGAATATTTTGTATTTTTAAGATTCATAATATAATTTTCTTTTATGTAGATGAAAAAATAATTGGTGACTAAAAGGCTCGTTATCAGAAAGAACTTACACTTATTGTTTCCAAAAAGTAAATAAGCTACAATGAATATGCTGAAGTTTCTCTCTTATCAAGATCATTTTTTAAAATACAAAATGAGATCTTATAGGTGATTTGACGTGAAACTTCAGCAATATACAATTCCGTTTAAAACCTAAAAAAGTGGTAAAGATAGTCTAAATAGTCAGATAAAATAATGATAAACAGCATTATTGTACCTGCAGAGATTACAAGTATGCATTTGTGTGTCTGTCATGGAAGAACTGCCACCTTGATGTAAGTCTAAAAGACTTCAGAATCTTTTACCACGAAGTCTGGAGAAGGATTATTATGCTACATGGTTGTTTTAGAATTGTTCTGATGAGCACCTATTAATTCCATAACACTGCTTTTTTAAGTGTTTTTCCTTTTCTCAGTTTTTTTTTACTGTCAGTCCTTCCCCTCACTAGCTTTACCAAATTCCTGTTGACTTCTGTGGGACTGTGTGTGCAATACAGGAAAAGATACCTCAAGAATCTGAATAAAGCACTTAAGGCCCTTCCTTGGGGCAATAATAGCATTCTGTTGCAAATTACAAGGCTGTTTAATCAGTGATTTCACTATATTTACTGAATACTGCCTTATTAGGCATTCCAATGCCTGAATAACCCTGAATGCTGGGCTGCCTTAATGAGTGCGCAAGAGCTGAAATTGTCAGCTGGGCTTGAAAGGGAGCCAGCATTTGGTTACTGGTGGGAATCCCTTATGATTTGAAGCCTTCCTTATATGTACAATCAAATCCACATTAAAAAGAAACATCCTGTTTTGAATTTTAATATAAGCAGAATGCCTGTAGCTTGAGTGGGAGTTTGATTGCTTACCTCACCTGAGCCCAGTTGTGCTGTTGTCTTCCATGGCATTAGTCTTGACTGATACAGCTTTGAGACCAGAATTTGTCCTTTTGTCAAAATAAACTGTTATGAGGCACAACAATGAAATGCCACGGCCACAGGCTGGCCATCAAAACTGCCAGAAAAAGAATTCTATTCAGAAAGCTAACATTCCTGTGCAAGAACTGGTTTTGGAAAAGAAAAGGAAAAAAAAAAAAAAAAAACAAAAAGCAAAACCTAACCAAATCATATACAGTGTCCCATTGTAAAGATTGATATGCTTATGTTTACCTTGGAGAGCTTGAGACCTTCCACAAGGTCATCTTTTGTTTCTTCTTCCTCTTTTATATTTTTGTGAAGGACAACTTATTCAAAATGAGCAGTACTGAGTCTTAGTACTTTTTTTTTTTTTTTTTGGAAGGACTCTGTTGTCTTTATAATGCTGTTTATGCTGAATAAATGCATCTGAGCTGGGCCCACAGAGATGGAAAATGAAGATGTCCTGATAAAGAACTGGTACATTTCTGTTGCATTTGAAAAATATCTTTTCAGTAACTCAAAAAGATAGGAAATCAGATAGTATGAGTCATTATGTTGCCAATCTACCATCATACTCAATGTCGTCCTTGTGCCACATTCCACAGTTGTATTCAGCTCTGATTTGCATTGCCTCATCACTGAGGTGCCTTTCCCTCTTCTGCAGGTAGCGGAAGAAGAGAGACATCAGACACATCACTTCAAAATTCAGCTTTTTTATTTTCCAAACATTTTAGTAGTTTTGTATTATTTGATATTAGCATGTTAGAAATCATTCATAAGTTCAAAGGCTTTGTTAACAAAACTAAAACCTTCTTCAGCATGGTTCCAATCAGTTTTGCTATCTAGCTTTAAATCCTGTATACTTCAGAGCTGACAAAATAATCTAAATGGCAAAATTCATTGTTTGCCTCAAAAATCGTGGAGAAGAGCTTTTTTCCCAGTACTTAGTTCATTCTAACTGGAAAACCCTGCATGTTCACTTCTTTTCTCTCAAGCAAACTAAATCTGATTAAATTTAAGTTGTGAAAAAGATAGCATTTTAAAACTTTCTGGTTGTTCAGTTACGTGAAATGTATCCTTCCAATTCCATTCAGGTAGCATTTATGTGGAACAGGTAGTCTACAGATAGTAGACAAACTTTTAAAATAATACCATGAGTTTTGAGGCATTACAGCATCAAATTAACCTAAAAAAATCACAAAACGAACTGAATTATTTCAATAGTACCATTCTAGACACTAACTACAAATGAGGAGCATAAACCAACACTAATCCATTTTATTTAGCACCTATGAAAGTTGACATGTGAGTAGTAAGGAATACATGACAAATATCATCATGAATAAACATCTGGTGTGATGTGAGCTCCTGTTATGCATGTATTTCTCTGAAACTTCATATGTGAGCTACTTTAGGAAATACAGTAGGAATTCTTCCACTGCAGTTAATCACAGCATAGAATATGTACCTTTTATCTGTTAACTAAGACATCCAGAAATATTTCAGTGAATCTTACATATATTTGTTAAAATTCTGTACTTTGGCTGGATAGCTTCAGAGAGTTTTCTTTGTGGACATCCATGCTATGATGATACATGCTTTTGGAGGAATGTGATACATCAGTATGGATCAGTAGGTTTATTTTTCTCTTTTCTCTGAGGGAAGGGGGGAAACCCCAAAGGAACCAGTCTTACTGAAGTGATGAGAACAAAAAATAATTTGCTGGTTTGCTTTGATTTGGTTTTTAAATTAACCCCTGTAAAAAATATATTATACAAAAAAAGGTGTTCTTCCATTTTACCAAACTACTTAGTGAGATTTTGTATGGTAATACTAAACATGAAGCTGTTGTTGCTGAACTCGCAGAATTCCCAAATGTGTACTGGTATGTAAACTGCTTTGCTTATTTGCAATAATGTTTTATTTTTAATATTTCTGTACACTTTCCTTTATAATCTGGTCCTTATTTCTACTGCAGGTGAAGTACCTTAGTCTTTTGTACATAATAATATTTATGGGTTTAGTGATATATTGATAAGCTGCAGTAATACTGTGTTAATTCAGTTCACCTTCTCCTCTAAACTTTAAATATTCTTTTTTTTCCCATGTAATCTCAAATATTTCTTTATTCAGTTTCTTATCACAGTTTTTTCTTATGCTTTCCAAAATTAATAGCAGCTGAAGTAACTATATAAATATAGCATCATGAAAAGTCAGCTATATTTATGGTTCAAAAAAACCCAAACAAACAAAAACAATGGACAAACACAAGAAAAAAGCAGATGATAATTCTAGTTTGCCTTATACATTATTTCCTGCATTAAAGATAATGGTGTCTCAAGCAACTTGAATTACTTAGGATTTGCACTGGTCCAAATGAAACCAGACTCAATTTTTTAGTGTGTGTCTTCAAATCGTACTTTAAAGATTTTGTAATTAGAAATTTAGTAATTTAGAAATCTGGTAGAGAACCAAGTTGCAGGATTTTCTTTAAATAGAAAATGACACAATCTTGTGCTAGTAACGGTTCAAGAGATATTAACCTTACTGCTTCTACTCCACCGCCCCACTCCTCTAAACCAAAGCAAACCCTGTATTATATTGCATCAATAGGGAGGCCAACTTTCTAAAGATACAGAAATAACTTGTTACATGCCCTGGAATATTTGTCCTTTTATTTATTTCTTTTTATTTTATTTATTTTTAATAAAAATCTAGTATGAGTGCAACTGTAGATCAACACTACTCATAAAAAATAAGACTGACTCTTCCAGCAAATTTATAGCTGGACAAGAATCACAACAACTTTTTTAGTCACACACATTAAAGAAAGAAGGAAAATTTGTTTGCATGTCCCCTAATTTTATGCTTGTTCTACTCTTCCATTTTTTTGTTGTTAGAATGATAATTGACATTTAATTATCATTCTAAGTTTTTTAATAATAGATCATTCTTTCCTTGCCATAACCGTAACCCAGCTATAACTTACCCAGTTCGCTCACTCACTTCCCCCTCTTTCTTCTCCTCCTCCCCCCTCTCCCAGAGGGGATGAGGAGGAGAACTGAAAGAATGTAACTCCCATGGGTTAAGATAAGAACAGTCCAGTAAGTAAGGTATAACACAAAACCACTACTGCTACCACCAGTAATAACAATGACAAGGGAAATACAAGGGAAGAGAATACAACTGCTCACCACTTGATGACCAAGCCAGGAACCAGCTCTTCCAGGTTCCTGCCCCCAGTTTTTACATCCTAGGCATGACGCGCTGTGGTATGGAATACCTCTTTGGTATGTTTGGGTCAGGTATCCTGTCTCTCCTTCCTCCTGGCTTCCCCTCCTCCCTGGCAGAGCATGAGACTCAGAGAGTCCTTGATCAGACTAAACATTTGAGCAGTAACTAAAAAAATCTGTGTTATCAGCGCTGTTCCCAGGCCGAAAGTCAAAAACACAGCACTGCACCAGCTACTAAGAAGGAGAAAAATTATTGCTATTGCTGAATCCATGACAATTACTATTCTTGTTCTTGAGGAAATGTGTTTTTAAATAAACAGGGTTATTCAAACTGGCAAAGTCTCAGTAATGCTAGATATTGAGAGTCATTTTTGATGCATGATAAATAATGAATTCTAGGCTATGTATTCAAAATTATAAAAGTGGGAAGAAAAGTGATGAGGAGGCAACCTATTCATCAATTATCATTTTAGTGCAGGGCATGAATCTCCACACCAAGGGAAAAAGCATTCAGTATTTTAATATTCCAGAATTTTAATTTCAGGTTATAACCAGGCTGGAAGCATTTTTTTTCTGAAGTAGCAACATAATGGTTGTAGCTGTGAGGACTCAGCACCTTGATTAATGGAATTCCATTATCATATGAGTAATATTACCAAAAATACAACATGTATAAACTCTATGAATTCTGTTTAGGCTTCAGTTTATCCATGTTAATTCTCTTGTCTACCATTTTGTTCTGAATTGCATCATAGTATCCTAGTCCACTCTGCCGGCAAATGTTCAAGAAACACTTATTAAGTGGACTTACAGGAACCCCAAAAGATTATGGCATATGGATATATATAATAAAGGAATAATATATAATAAAGGAACAATATATAATAAAGGAACCTTTTATTGTAATTAAGGCATTGTATAAAAGCAAAGCTCCGGATCAGTAGCCAACATATTTTCTTTGCTTAGAAAGTGATACTTAAGCTCTTATGTTGCTGTTTAAGCACCCCAGAAGTATACAGCTGTCTCTTAACCTACGAGTGATGAGAACTTCTTAAGCCTCACTCATCTCCCTGTTCTAAGGTAATAATTTTCTAATGCTTTGAATCTTCAGTCATGTTCTTGTTAACGTGGCATTTTCTTGCGCATCCACTAACAGCTGCAGGATAATATTAATGCAGTTGTTTCCATTAATGGCTCAATAATATATAAATGATATGTGAATGCTGTCCTCACATGAAGTCTTAGATAATGACTGACTGTTTATAGAAATAAATAATTACATATTATTAGTTCCAAGAGTGCTAGTAAATAAGGAATGGTGCAATCACTTTGAATTTCCTTCATTCCACAGCATTAAACATTTGGTTTGTTTTATGTCATGTAACCCTAGTTTTGAAACAGTCCATGGACAGGACTCCAGCTATCCTAAAATCTCTATAGTCACTTTTTCTCACGTCATTACCTTTGTAGAGTTATCTTGCCTGCACCAAAACTTGGACTCGATGGTACTATGCTTCTAAGCAACCAAAACTATTGGTGTTAACTGAAGCAAAACTTGGGTGCTGGTTTGTCTAAAATTCCTTCATATATGCTGTGCAAAACTGTTAACATGACTAGCATAAATGAAGTTATCTATTTCTGGCTTTGAATTTTTCCCCTTAAATTGACCATTTTGACAAAAGCTTATCTTCCATTCCTAGTTAGTGTTTTCATGCCCAAATGCAGTTTCAGTGCTCTTGCACAAAATTTACACGAAGTCCCCAAGTCAGGAGACTTAATGCACAAACCAAGTCAATTAACCTTAGGAACAGTATATTGGAAAACTTCGCTAGGTTGGGTTAGCACTATCACCTCTTGGCCATCACTTCTTCACTCTGGCTGTGCTGTCCTCAGGTTCAGTACCAAAATACACTGCTCAATCTTATTACAAACAAGGCAGATGCACCACTTTCATGGTACAAAATGTTATATGCTTCCTTAATTGCTTCAGGAATTTAACTTTATAGTAGTACTGATCCTATCAAGTTTTGTTTAGGGAAGCAAAATTCTTTTCAGTGTAGTCAAAAGATTAGACTGAGGAGAGGGAATACTTTGAAGTGAGTGCAGTCATAGTTCTCACAGTTTTTTGATTGGAAGATACCACAAAATAAATCATCGCTATAACTGAGTGGTGCCATAGGATAAATGCAGAAAGAATAGACACCTCTGTGTTATCATTCCGTATGAATTCTTACAATAGAAGCATTTGCTATGGGTTTAGTTTGGCTTCAGAAAAGTCATTGTCCTCCAATGTTTTCTTATGGGAGAAGAATTAAATCAACATTAAGAGCTTGGGGAATTGCTGTTTTGTCGGTAGATACGGTTAGCCATTTTGATTTCCATTTATGGCTTTGTGAGATTCAGCCTCATAATGAAAATTGTGTTTGGTTTTCACCCATCATCCAAGGCAGAAAATCTTCAGTTTTTCCATGTAAACAGAAGAAAATAGTAAGACTAAAAATAAAGAGGATAGGGAATTAGCACTGTGAGACAGAAAGTGGGAAAGAGAGAACAAATGTGAATAGTTTACTCTGAACAAGCAGCTTGATGTTCTATAATTGTACCTACTACTCTTTTTTTTTTTCTTATAATGTCATGACTGGATCTTTGTTTAGTTTAACACCAGCTTATTGGCTTCATCGTATCAAGAGTGATGTATAAGAAACAGTGGGAGGTGTCCCTGCCCATGGCAGGGGATTGGAACTAGGTGATCTTAAGGTCCTTTCCAACCCTAACCATTCTATGATTCTATAATAACAAGGAATCTGGCAAATAATATTCAATATAATGACTCAAAGTTTCTTCAGCCTCCCAAATAAAAAATGTAGCATTTGCTTTCCTGTATCCATTGCCCTTCTGAGATAATTAACCAATTAATTAATTAACAAATTAATCATGGTCACTTTGCGAACCAGCATTATTTTCTTGTTATTTGATTAGTCAAGTATGTGCAACTTTTTTCAGCTGAAACCAGCGAAAATGAAGATTCTGTAAACTAACAAGCTCAGCTTTTTGTAACTACAAAGAATGATCAATATAATAACCACAATTTTGCCATCTTGCCAGTCCAAATGTAGAGCAGATTGTGTGAAAGTTGTTAAACTGTTTGTAAGACATCATTTCGTGGTTTGATCCTGATGGCTATCATAAGTTCTGAGATGTGCTCAGCTTTTATATTTAGATGTTGGACTAATAAAGCAAAAAAAATAGCAAAACACTCTCCTTTAGTCAAAACCTGGTGTTCTGCAGAGAGATCTGGTTTTTATTAACAATTTGTTTTAGAAGATACTTAGTTTAGGAAATACAAAATTTCCTCTGGAGATGCATGGTTTGGCATGTAAAAAAAGTGATCTAGAACCTGAGAGCCACAGACTTAAGCATTTACCAACACTGGAATACGAACTGAAGGATCTTTCCTGATCAAACAAAGAAAATTATCTGCATCTTCCCTATTCCTGTAGGTAGGACCTGTTCCCAATTTGAAAACTCACATTCTTGTTTTGAAATTGTGCATTCCTATGTGCTGCTTGCATGTAGTGCGGGACTGGAAGAGCACACCAGAGTCAGTGAGTGCAGTATTAATGCTTTTCTTCAACCCTTATGAATAAAACGCAACAAATGGTTCACAAATGGATCAAATCTCTCCCTCCTCTCTCCCACCAGTAATTATTAATCTTCAAGAATACATAGGCCATTTTTTTTCATGGCAGTTTGCATCTATTTCCTCTTGCTATAGCTGTAACATGTACTTTATAGCTAAATAGCTCTGTTATACTTTTTTTTTTCTTCTTTGCCATTTAATTCCTTTGACAAATTTCTAGGTGAAATTACAGCCTTTCTATAATAATACTAAAAATCTCTCAGTCTATATTTGAACTCCACTTCCTTAAATGAGAACATTCCAAAATCTGCTTGTCCAATATTACAGGAAAGGTAACACTGCATCAGTTGGTGTTATGGTTCATATTGTTACTGTGATTGCCTATTGAATCCAGGTTTTAATCCTCCTCTGGTTTTAATTAACAAGCTTGTTATTACTCCTGAAGTGCATAGGTTTACATTTTCTTACACTTAGCTTTGTTCCGTTTCTGTCATACCTATTGTTGAGATATCAAATTTGATAGGTCACTTTGCATATTTCCTGACAGTGTTCCCAGATTTAACTCACCCTGTTCCACAGTTTACTTACTGCTAATATCATTAAAATGTGCCTCATACCTAACCATTTAGGGGGTTGTGTTTTCTCCTTCAGCAGTACCTGTAGTTACCTCCCATTTAGCCAGACTTCTCTCCTCCTAACTACTTTTGCATAAGAATTCCAATTCAAGACAACTAGCAGTTTTGGGGGTTTTTTTGGTTGGTTGGTTGGTTGTGGTTTTTTGTTTTATTTTGTTTTTTTTGTGGATAGAGAGTCCCTGAAGCCACCACACCTTCTTTCTAAGAACCTAAAAGTCTGTTACCTGTAAGAGAGATTTTGTTAGGACTGGGATTTTTTTTATGTATTGTGGGACATGTTTCTATCTATGTAAAACCAGAATTCATTGTTAGGTGGTTAGGTATGACTTCTTCCATTGCTGTATGGCATTGTGATACTACCTTTTGGCTTTCTTTCTGCCCCTGAAAAAAACAAGACATGTTTCAGAGCAGCCTGTTGAACCCAGCTTGTTGGGATGGCTGTGCTGAGAAAAACATGAAGAAAAAAATGCCCATAAAGCAATAAAAATACAGGCAAACAAGCCTGGAGTTCGAATGGTTTTGGATATGTATTTTTCTTTTGTTAAACAGTTGTTTCATATAAGTAAATGCTGTTCTGTCCCCTATTTTGGAAGTTTAGCTTCACTTGGAGAAAATGTAAAATGGTTTTGATGTGGGTAATGACCAGTTATAGTAGCGTAACAATAAACAATATCTTGTTACTCACTTTCTGATAGTATTATGCAGACTTTTGGTGAGTCATCTTTCATTTACAAAAGAGGGAAAAGTAAGCCTTTCCAGTGTAAAAAAGTGAAATTGTGTGGTTTGAATAGTGCAGTTAATGAGAGTTTAGCTCTTGTTTTGTGGAAATCAGTAGAATCCAAAGGGGGAATACAGGAAGGATTCTTCTTAATGTAGATAGCTCTGTCTGGAAATGTAGGGCAACTATGGATGACTCAGGGATTGGTGGAGGATTAGTGGTCATGACTGCAGCTTCTTATATCCCCTTGCCAATGATCTTATTTGGATTTTGAATGTGCTTTAACTTATGCTCATTAGCTTCACGCAGCTAATTGAGTCTTTTCTGAACATCCCTACATAAGCAAACCCAGATGTTCTTTCAAAAGATCATGAGAAAATTCTTTTAAAAGACAATGATATTCTTTACAGTCCTTGATGATACTACTATGTAGCAGTCACCCAATGTCTGTCCTAACTGCAGTCTTAATAACCACAGCAAAATGAGGCTATTGCAAATGACACCTCTGCCAAAAACAGATATCATGTGTCACTTTATATATATTTGTAAAAGCCATTGATTTTACTATTTCATTTTAACTGATTTTTAGCTGTTACTTTGCAGTACTAATTAAGTAGATCTGTAACTAAGCTTTATGAGTTGTATATAAGCTTTGGTACATATTTTCAGGGCAGAAAATATGATTTGGTGGTATCATTGAAAGGAAAATACATCATAGTCATGCTGCCCAGCCAATTTAAAATATGGGTTATATATGAGTTGGGACAAAGGTAGAGACAAAAGGAAAAAAATAGAAGACAGGGTATTCAGTATGTGGACATACCTTAAACTGAACACTGACGTTCTTATTGTCAGAATGCTTCAGGTCACCTCACTGAGAAGCAACCCAGCATGGTTTTAGGTGCCCGTTCAAATAATAATTTGTATATTCTGAGCCTTCTTTGGAAATTCTGCACAGAGAAATAAAGATAAAAGTATTCCACAGATTAAAAAAGTTTTAGATTCGTTATGCCAGGCACAGGGATGTCAGCACTGACAAACAGACATGAACTCCTCTGTCCTTAATTGAACTGGCTATCAGAGCTTGGCTTTGGGCAGAAGCTGTCTGGTGTTGTGTGATGCTCCTGGCAGGGGTCTTCACTACAGCATTATGCTAATGCAGATAACAGCTTCTGTATCAGGAGTTTGTTACGGAAGATCAGACTGCTTGCTGTGCAGGTTAACATGCACATATAGGACAAGAGAATAACCCAGTACCAGTGGCTTTCCTTGGAGTGCTTACGGAAGACAATGTGATTTGTTCCGTGATATTAACATACCATACTGATGATTTTCTGCAAACACCCCCTTCCTGCAAACAGCCCCAACACAGTGGGAAGTGAGGATAACAGTTTCACCATTTAAACATATTTCTGGTATGTAATTGCTGCTGTGTGAGACAGACTTGAAATCAATATAAAGATAGTATCTCAAGGTTGTTGCATAAATCATGTTGTAGCACAACTTACATGCTTTTCTAATACTTGTTAATTCAGGGTAACAGGTTCTCTGTATCTGTTTTTCCAATGACCTAGAGAGTGGGCACAGTCTTTTTATTATTAGTGTAGGATTCAGGACTTCTAGAAATTCCATTACTGATATTTTGTGCAAATGTTTGCTTGGAATGGTTGAATAAGTTGTAGTTTGGCCTGTTAGTCAGCTCCATGCTGAAAGTACCGAATATGTGTTTCTTCTTCTTCCTATGTTTCTTGGGAAAGCAAAGGGTCAGCTGAGAGTTTTGCTGCAGATACTTAATTTACTTTTCTGTAGTAGCATTGTCTTTAACATCAAGCAAACTTGGCTTTGGTCAAGAAAGAAAGCAGCTATAGACTACAAATTAGTTGAAGTATTGGGGAAAGAGCAACCTCACCTTCAGGTTTTTTAGTGCATCTAAATTTAAGTCACCTGTTCTGGTAGTAGCTATTCATAAGGAATGGCTGCCAAGAGTGTAGACTTTTTAGACTTTCTTTGTATAAACCTGAAATGATGTTCTTCAGCACTAAAATATGATCCAAGTTCAAGATTCAATGCTCAGGATTTTGCTGGGAAAATATGTCTGCTATTCCCATGGGCTTCCTGCAGAGCTGAAAACATAATGGCCTAAATGGATATAAGACTTAACACTGTAGATTCATGGGATTTATATATATTGTTGACCTTTTCTAAATAACAAATATACTGTCCCTTTTCCCCATGAGATGACGATATAAATAAAATGAAAAACCAGTCTTCCCCATGTGATTGAACATGGGGAATTAATGCTACAATGCCTCAATATGAGGGAAAGAAACAAACTCGGAAGACTTTCATGTTATCTTTTTCTGTGTACTTTTAAGTATTTGTCAGGTAATTTTCAGCAGTCAAAAATAAAGACTAAGGGAAGTATAATAAAGATTTGGTAAAAGAATGGAATGTTGTTTAACAAAACCAAATATTTTTGAGAGACGTAGCTGATGATGAAGGCTGTAATAATTCCTACATATGTATCCAGATGGATGCTGAACTGTTCAGGCACAGTCAAAACCAAACAAAAATCTCACAGTATCCTTACAATGACTTTTTTTTTTGGAAGAGCAGCCAAAAAAAGAACAAATTATCCACAACAATAAGGGCTTCTAAAACAAATATGAAATGAAGTGGCTAATGTGAAATGTGAGCAACTTGAAATTATAAACTGCTAGCTTAATGTTAATATATCAGAAATGCAGTAAAGAATGCTGTAATTAGCAGCACTTTCCACATGCTTTGTATGCAAGCATAAGGTAAGGAGCTTAACTCTGGAGGTGGAATACACAAGGTAGATGGATTCAGAAAAAGACAAATGTCAGCAATGTTGAGACAGAAAAATGAATTTTAATAATTTAATCTTGGACATTCTGCAAAGGCTCAGTTGCAGTGAGACTGAGAGAAGCTGTCTGTAATCAGAGGGAAAGGTGGCTACAAACTGGCTAAAATTTAGAATGAAGGTAGTGACAGACACATTAAGATTGAAGAATATGTACAATTTACAGGAAAAAAAGAAAGGGAGAAGAATCCTCACTTCCACCATGATTGTGATCCTGGGAATAGGGGAGAGAAGTGAAGTGGGGTGGGACTTTTTTTAGCAGGAGTATGGGTGTATTTATAATGAAATCTTGATTTTTTTTAAAAAAGATAGGTGTAGATTCACTGGAATATTGGAAGTTCATTCTAAAGGGATTTAGCTATGGACAGAACTGCTACACAGAAATGTGAAAAGAGCAGTAATAGATATTGGAAACAGTAGTACTAAAAAGCGTTGCTGAAATTACAAGAGCAAAAAGACCAGGTGGTCACTAAATTCAGTGGCAAAGCTCTTAATAAAGCCACTAGGGCCAGGTCAGACTTTGGGGGCAGAGAAGTAAAGGAGCAGCAAGTAAATGGCAAGGATGCCAATAAAAGCAACACCTAGCTGCAACAGGGATAATGTCAAGTGTATCAAACATTACATTGTTAGTAGCAGCTTATTCCATTTGTTTCTGAAGGCAGCAGTTTCTGTTTGCTTTTCTCAAACTATGTAACAAAGATTTTTGTCCAGTCAAGATTGCTTGTAACTTTTTTTTGTAAGTTTTTAGGCTCTTAAATATAGATTTTAACAAATCTATATTTTAATCTTGAACATAGGTAATAAAAGAAAAATAACCAAGTACTGCTGATGTTTTTCTGTGAAGCTGCTACTCAATTGCTCAAGTAACATCTGTGGTATGAAATTAAAGATCTATACAGTATTATTGTACTTATTCCCATGAAAAACATGCATATTCCAAATAGCAAGCTGCTATTACTATCATCAGTTGAGCATTTTAAAACCACATTATTCTTTCATAGTTAGGAAAATATTTTAGTGTTTAACTGTGGTTGTCTTCATTAGGGGACACCTCATTCTTTCTGTCAGATAGTCCCTTTCTGGCAGTGGAAAGCACTGCAAAACCTCTCGTATCCCAAATGGGTATATGACTAGCTCTTGTGTTTTCCAGTAATTCTTTGGAGCTGCTTTTTTCAGACTTTCCAATTTGATGTAATGGGTTGTCTGCCATTTGGTAACTACATTGTATATATATATATATATGATTAAAAAACTGTTTTCCTGCAGTTCTTGAAGGCACCTTCTAATTGTGCTGTTACTGTAGGAATTGTTTATCCTCCAATAAAAGATAAAACAGAAGAACTTCAGGGGGGAAAATAGATTTAAGGATTTGGGGATGTTTGAATAGCTTAACTGTTTTGGATTGTGCAGACTGGGAACTGCAGTATTTTGTCTAAAACTGATACTGTTCACTTAGATTTAAATTTTCCAATACATGAATCTATGTTGTGAGTATCTTAGGGCTTGTCTAGTGTGTGGCATAAGACATTAGTCTTGCCTGAGGTTCTTTCATGTTATGTTCTTATATTGTTATTCTTCCTTTTGTGTCCCATCTGTGCCAGCAAAAACTTTTACTTGTGTTAAATTTCTGTACATGTATTTTTCCCTTTTTTCTTTATTTTTTTTATAAGGACTTTAAATATCCTAGAATATTATCCGGTCTGCCTCATCATCACTCTTTTTCTCTTCCAAGACCTGTACCTGGTCCATTTTGCAAATTGACACAGCAATGTGATCTTAACTAATCTAATGACCTGGAGTCCTAAATACAAACAAAATTAGAGAGGAAAATGTGTGTACTCATACATTTCCTTTCCAAATGAATTTGTAAGTATTTTATTTTTATTTTAAAACATCCAGTTTTGGAAGTAAATTATAGGATTTCTGTATTCCTGAATTTCTTGAGGGACAGACTTAAAACCTCTTTACCCCCCAAATAACGCTTTTGTTCCTAAGCCACAAAATCTGCATCCCTACATAAAATGTCCAAATAGAATTTATTTCTATTTCTTCAGTGGGATAGGCACTGAATGATAGGAGCTGGCATTTACATTGACCAAAATGAAATTGACGTTCTGTCCCATGAACAGAATAACAATGTTAAGAGAAGGTAATTTTGTCTATCTGTGGTGATAACAGTGTGGTGATGTAGATTTTGCCTGAAGTGGATATAGACCTATAAATGAGTGTCTGCAAAGTTTCATGGCTCTGGAAATGACAAGCACAAATAATGAACAAATAGACTAGCGTGTGATTTCTTGTGTTCAAGTAAAATGAGAAGATTTAAGCAATGCTGATAACAGTCACAAATATATTAAAAATAGTTTAATTTAGATTCTTTCTCAAATATTCTCATGCAATACAGAGGTAATTGTTGGAAGATTAATGCAATTATACAGCCTTTGTGACTATTTACTGCAAGCATCAAGTAATAGTGGTCTGCAATTGCTGCAGACACACTGGATGAGTGGGATGCAACTTGTAGGATATGATCAGGATTGATTAGGCACATTGACTGACTCTTATCCATAAGAGCACCCTGTCCAGAGAGGACACTCACCAATGGATTATCTGGTCCAATTTTAAAACATATTCTGAATCTCTGAAAACTGTTTTGTGAACCTCTTGTTTCAAACCATTGCAAATTTGTCAAATACTTGCCTTAGGCCTCTAGGATGTATGTCTGTGGGATTAAGAACTGCTCTACTACAGAGCCTGCACTCAAAACAGTGCCACAAAATGTTGCGAAGGATCTGTTGGCATGATGCTCACAGCTAGTAAAACATAGTGTCTTCCCTGTAATGTGAGAGAGTACATGGAGTACAGTAACTTCATCCTAACAGTGTTCTTACATGATTACACTGGTAACTCATGATTCCACTGTACTATGGTTCTTCCCCTTGGGAGCTATTCAACAATGAATCATTACCAGGAATGAAAGCAGCTGTATTTTGTGTTTCAGAGTCAAGAGTCTTTGCAGTGGTTCTAATCAGGAATATATACAGAGAGGCACCTAAATTATCATAATTTATTGTGACTTAAATTATTTACTACAGTTTTATGGAAAAGGTTATGTCAGTACTTAATAAAATTAAAGCTTCCTTTATGCTGGCTGGTCAGTCAGATGGAATGGTGGTTTTTCAATGAGTCAATATGTGAACAGAGAATCACTGGAACCCTTTAGTGCAGAGTTCTTGCACAAAGGCCAAAGCAAATTCTCCTTCTTTGTGAAACCACTCCCTGTCAAAAACATTTCTCTTGTATGTACATATTAAATGTTTTACTACTATATCTGGCATGGGTAGACAAAGTGAGATTCACTTTTTTTTTTTATTTACCTACCTTGAAAATCAATAGCATACTGTAGCAAATAGCAAGTAGCATACCTTCCAAAACCTTTCTGAAAATAACATTTTGTTAAAGGAAGAAATTACCTTACTGTAACACTTCATGTCAAAATATTCCTCACAAAGCAGCCAAAGGCAAGGGAAACAAATTGAAAATAGAAAAAAAATTTGCATGTACGTTGTACAATTTTGAAAAGAATATGTAAGCATGGGTCATTTAAAATTGTGCTTAAATTTTGGGGTTTCTAAACATGACAAATCTAATCATAATATTTCTACAGAATAGTACATGTAATAAAAAAATCTCTCCAAAAGGAGGGGTGTGTGTGTGAGAGTTCAGTTTGGAGAGAGAAGACAGTAGTCAGAAGTAGGAAAGATGGGTTACTGGGAGAAAATAAAATAATTCACCCATCCCTGTGCATTGTCCACTTGGGCACCAGGGTGACTAAGTAATACTATCTATTGATACTTTTCATTATACACGCAGCTTGAATTCTTATCTTCTAATAATACCTAAGATGAATTCTGTGTGTGTATAAACACACATGCAGCATGTGCATGCCTTCATAACAACACAGAGAGGCCTCATTTGGATGCTCTATACAAATGGAATTGCACAAAATTGGTTTTTTGCCTGACAAACTTTGTACAATTCTAACCAAATTTTGCAAAAGTCAAACACGAATTTTTATTGAAGCAAGGGAAGTTATCTGGAGTCAATGTTTTATAGGCATCAGCCAAACTGAGGACTATTTTCCTTCTCTATGATTGCAGTAAAAGAAGTGTTCTGAAGCCAGCTGTGGTATACTAGACCAGTCTTTGGATTAAAAAAATGTGTGCTGTGACCCCTGGCAGAGTCATCACGCAGCTGATAAGGAATAATAAGTCATTCCTAGGAACAGCTGCTTTGCTGAGCAAGGGCTCCAACCTCTCCAGTGTAAGTGAGCATTGTAAGGTCCTATTGATTTAAAGAGACCATATCACAAAAACTGCAATACTTTTTCCCTCTGACCAATATTTTATCGTGCAGACCACTTTGCCAGCAGACCACTTGTCTCCAAAACTGCCTTCGGAGTCCTACTCCCAGCAGAGGCATCAGTTTAGTCCCAGCAGGCTGTTTCACCATTTTTAGTGTTGGGGTTTTTTTTCAGGGATGGTGTACTGTGTGTATAAATAGTGAACTTAAGGTGTTTCAAATTTCTGTGGTACTGGTAACGTAGCATTTGCAGAGATGCCAGCTCTTCAGGAGTTTCCAATACATGTCCACAGTACATACTACACAGTCCAATCAGAATGAGGCCCTGGCAGTGGCCTCGTAGAGGCATTATGGAGATTCAGGCAAGCATGGTCAGTGCCAGGCAGAGGTCTTCCCAGGTATAGAAGTTGTAATTGCATAGGATATTTGTCAGCTGTAGATACAGCCAATTACTTTTATCTGCCTACTCACATGTCTGTTGTTAAGTTATTGCCATCTATTAGTTGGAAACTCCTTTAAGAAGCATAAGCAGGTTAACTACAGGAGCATCTGGCTTAAGAGAATTCTACTTCACCTTGCAAAGTTATTTGTTCTCATAATGTACTAGGCTTGCATGTATCACAGAGTAAACAGCACAGTAATAGCAGTAGGAAATGTTGAAATAACTGATCTAGGTTTTGTTTGCTCAGTGGGCTGGTTATTAATTTGTAAAATGGTTTTGGAGATTTCCATCCTTCTTTCTAACCATCCCAAAAAGTATTCTATATGTTTGCAACAGTGACACAAACAACCTAAGAAGAAAGAAATGTGGGAGACTGTTCAGGACTCTAGGTCACGGGATGGCAGAGGGACCAATTTATGCTATAAGTACAGGTCATCCTGAGGAAGGAGTAGACCATGACTTGCATTTTACCCAAGGCCAGCCAAAATCTAATTCTGTATAGATGATCATTTACATTATCTGCTTATGCTTGTACAGTGTTTATGGCTGAGCACTTCCAGACAAATATGTACATTTAGGACCATAAAAGGTCTTTAGTCCAACCTTCTTCTCAAAGTAGGTTCAGCTGTGAGGTCACACCAAAACACTAGTATGTTCTCATATATCCTGCAAAATGGGAAATCCTAGGTTTGTAGAAGATGCAAGCAAATATTGCCAAGTAATTTGTGAATAAATGTTTCATAATTCAACAACTTCTAGCAAACTGTTCTTACCAAAGCTACTAGTGCACTAACCACTTTATGAACAGTTAGAAAGATGTTAATTTTAAAACTTTCTAGCTCAAATGGCTTGGCTTAGTTCCAGTTTTCTTCAAAACAGTTCCATGTCTGCTGCAAAGCATACAGGATGTTTTGTGGTATTTTGTGTGTGTGTGTGTTTGTGTGTGTGTGTGTATGTGTGAAAATACATTTCCATGGGAAAATCAAGACAAGTTAAAAATACAAGATTAGGCTGGAATGGAAATCATAGTGTCGTGGCTGTGATTCTATACTGAGAGATAAAGGTGGTAGAAATAGAGCCCAAGTGTGCTGGGGCTTTAGCATGTGTGGAGCTTCTTTTCTCTAGTGTTAATATTAGGAACTTATACACTAAAAACCAAACCAAACCAAACCAAACCAAAGCAAAACAAAAACAACCCAAAACCTAACAAACAAACAAAAAATAAAAGAAGGTTCTAAGTAAGGCTGAGTCCATCTTAAGTAACTTTGCTTGACCAATTTCTGTCCCTGAATGATCTCTTTGGCTTTTGAAACCTTGGCAAATTTAGAACTAAATGAAGGCATTTTGAAATACCCGGTATTAAAACAGTGAGGCTTCTTGCACGAAACATATAAAGCTGGAATTGCAATTAAGCTCTTCCTTCCACCTTCCCTGCTCCCCCTCCCACCCACTGGTGTTCTGCTCAATGGAAACTGATTTTGGCAAAGACAAAAAGCTGTGGCTAAGTGACTCATCCACTAATGTTGTTTAAAGAGAACTGGACAGAAAGGGGGGAAAAAACACAACATCCAATAAACCCTCTGCTGCTTGATAAGAACCAAAATAGGTCCAGATGGTATCTGTAAATCTTCCCATACTTGCCTGAAGAACAGCGGACGGAAACATCCAGAGCTATGCTTACATTTTCAGTAGTTCTTATTTTCTTGGTGCAACAGGAATGTTCAGGCACATGGGAATGTTGTTTGTCAGGTTTCTGCACAAGTTAAGATTAATTGGGCCAAGCTGAGCACCACATTGCTCACTGTTGAACTGTTATTAGAAATAATAGCTCAATGACTGAAGACTGATATGAATAACTGAAAATACAGGAGCAAAAGAACTTCCATTCCAGTGCCATGACTTTGCAGAGACCAGTGCAACACTGAGTTCCAGTTGCAGAGGATCCCTGCTGATTCCAGGATAGATGGAATCTCTGGACTAAAGACGATAAGGCAAATCCCAATAAGAAAGTGCAGGCTTAGTGGTTGAAATATTTGTGTTGGGCAGCTTTTGGTGGGTTTCCACAAGAAAAGTGAAATATGCTAGGTTATGCCCTGTCAAATTTCAACACTTTTCTCCCTAGCTTGGAAATGCGAAAGGTTTTCAAACAAAAAGCATTATTCTTCTCCTTTGCATCATTTTTGGAATGACAGAACTGTTTTGTCTAAGATTCTTCCTTCTCCTTCCACTGATTCCACATCAGTGTGAGATAGAGAGTTTGGTCTTGGATAACGTCAGTGTAAGAAGCTAGACCTGTACTAAGCTCCAAAAGTGGAATTACATGATGACATACTTGGGGCAAACGTGGTAATGATGTTGCAATCAATATGGTCTACAGTGTGCCTATACGTGTGAATCTGTGTTCAGAACAGTGTGTATATTTCCGCATCAGCATTGTAAATGAGTTATGTTTTCCACTATTTTATTATTTTGTCAGAAAAATACCCTTGGGCTAAGGAGTTAAGAAACTGTGCAGTGCTGAGTATGTAATTCCAATTTATGTAGATTAGGGTTTTTGAGAGCTGTTGGCTGATGATTAAAATTGTCAAACAAGACCCTTCAAGTTTAACTTGCAGTTCTGTGTTGCCACTGGCTGGTGTGGTGGCCAGTCATCACTTGCCACTTCCTAATTAGTCTATTGAAATTCAGTGCAAAGGCAACACAGGCTGGAATATATTTTTTAAGAACAATAACGTTAGGAAGCACAACATTTTTGTGGAAGCCATGGTGTAAACACAGGAGTAAATCGCCTTTGAACTAGCTCAAGTCAACAGGTTTGGGCCTGAAGTATTTGGCTGAAATATTTCTTGCAGATTGGTATGAAGAAGTGATTAGATGTGGGCTGGAATTAAGTAAAACCACTGGCAGCTGCTCTTCAAATTCATCCTACTGAGGATGAAAGCTGAAAACTGATCTTGTAAGGCACAGTTTTTAGCTCATCAGAAGAAAAGGAAAAAGGCCTACTAACAAGGGAAGGTGTGGATGTGAGCACAGCTGCCTAACCTTTGCCAAGTAAACCGCATAAAATGTCTTTGAATTCACACCACATTGTGGTGAACTCTGGATTCTAACCTTCGGCCACTCATTTTCTCCTCACCGCACACACTAGAAGCTGCCCCTTCTTCAGCTTTGCAAGGAGAGTGGGCAGAGCTGTGACCTGGAGGACACAATATGAGGGTTTGCAGAGAGCCGCTGGTGGTCTCCTGTGCTTTCTCCTGATGTATCTAAACTCAGGGGTGGGAGTAGTGTGGTTAAGCTTACTTCTGCTTAGCAGAGGCCAGCCTGTAAATGTTCTTTAGTAGTCAGCACAGCAGGCTTCAGTTTTGCAAAGGGCAGTACAATAACAGTGTTATTTGCTTCAATGGTTATTCTGGCAGATTTTTTATGGGATTTAGTCAGACCTTTTGTTTTTAAAATGCAAAGCAAATTCCATATAGACATAGACTGAAATAGGAGAAAAGTAGCTCCAGACACCCTTAGAAATTGAAGCATCAGTGTTTCATTCAACTCACAAAGTGAGGAGCAACACAAAGAGGAATGTGTTTTAAAATTGCCTTTAAACCTCACTTTAGCTGTGGATATCTGGCGTTTGACGTTTTGATTTTTATTGTAACTTGATAAAGGAGATGCAAAAGAAGCTTTGCTTAAAAAAAAAAAGCTTTCTTGTTCTAGGAGAAAATGTGCAGAGGAAAAAATAATTCAAAGACTGCCAGAAAATGAAATGTACATATCTGACATTAATCAAGTTCATGTTATATGCTGCATAGAAGCAAAGTTTCTTTAGTAGTCATTTCCAGATTAGCTGTTTTTTAGTACGTTTTAAAAAATTCTACCATGCTTGCTTGACTGCTTCATTAGGGTTATTACAGCGTTGCTGTGCTTTTTGGAATGCAGTTTGTCAAAAGAAGGGCAAAAGGAGAAATGGGCTAGACTTTTAAACTTCACAAGGTCAGCCAAAACCCACAATCTGTAAGTTCTTGTTTAGTTGCTTAAGGAATGAAATGGGTGCTATGTAAATGTTGTGAGCATTCGTAATTAATGATTTGATCTGAGGATGAAATAAAAAACTTATGAATTACAAGCTGATATTTTTAAAATACAGATTTGGGCTAGTTTTGTGATGGTGGAATAGTCATCAGAAAGTGGCAAAAGGATCATCGTTTGAGGTATTTGATGAATAAAAAAAGAAGGGGAAAAAAAAAAAAAAGCTGTTTAAAATACTGCTGAGAATAATCCAGCCATGGATTTGGTTACCTACAGTATTCCATCACTAATAATCAGTTCCCTGATCTACTGGCCCTTTGTAATGTAGTCCACCAAGGAAGCAGAAAGGCATTCTTTACATAACTCAAATGCTGCTAAGAAGCAACATAAAGTCATCAAAGTTAGTGTGGATTGCAAATGCCACAAGCAGCAAAATCTTCTCTTGCTTAACATTCTTTCTCAAGAGTTTTGTTGCAACATGTTATAAATGGTAGGAGCAATATTTATGGGATACAGGCCACATTAGGTTAACAAATATAAATTAAAAAACCATGAGTGACTTAAACTGAGTCACTCTGATTTTATACAGAAGTAGAAATGGAACACGCACAGGATCTGTTCACATTGGGGATAGACAGTTTATTTCCAGATGACAGTCAGCATACAGCTGAACTCACACAGCCTCTCCACATGTAAAAGGCAAGCTTTTTAAGGCTAGGTCAGTCCAACTGCTGGCTGCTGTGCTTTTGATCTCATCCCTATTTCCAAGAAATCCCTCTTCTGAGATTTCTCACAAGCTAGTTGGATCTTGTACTATGTCAATAAAGGCTCTCACCTTGTCAGCAAGGATCTGGAAATTTGAGAGAACTATACAGCCATGAGCAGGGCAGCAGTCAGAAAACACTGGATATAGGTGACTGTAGACTCATGTCTTCTGCGTGTACCTGTGTCACTCAGTGAGGCTCTTTGGTCCTGTCTCAGAATTCTTCAGATGTGATTAAAATAAACCAAAAACTTTTAACTTGACCCAAGAACTTAAAATGAGCTAATGTCATTGTCCTGACATTAAGACTTGGCAAGAGATTGCCAAGCATCACAACCTTTCTACACCTGTAGACTACATATAATGCAATGACAGTACAGGACTGACAAATAACTACCAAGGGAGGAGAGAGTACATGTAAAAACCAGTAAATAATGCTGGAATGGCAATTTGTAGAAACCTCTTATACAGGTTCATCAAAAGATAGGATGCCAGAGTGGAGAAAAGGGTCAGGTTTTGAAAATTCACCACTATTTAAGTTTGTAAAAAATTATCAAAGTCATAGAGCAACATATATTTTCCAAAGGATGAACAAACTGACATAGTTCCTACAAAAAAGAAAGTTATGATACATCAATCAGAAAGAAAGTCTAATGGGAGTTTAAGATAAAATACTAATCTCAAAGCAAACATATACAGACCTTCCAAAAAAAAAAGAAAAATTATTAATGACAGCTGGGGAAGGTATTGGGTAAAAATGAGTCATAAATTCCATTTATTTGGCACCCAAGAAAGGACAAATAATGCAAACGTGATGGGTATGTGACATCTGCGCAAAGAACCAGAGCATAACTGAAAAACGCTTAGGAGAGTTTATCTTGTGCCTAGCAGTGGCTGGAAGCAAGTAGCAACTCATTTGTTCCAGCTAAGCATGAAACAGTGATGCTGATGATGATTACAGTCACCTTTTCAGAACTATCTTAACTTAGCCACATATTAGTCACCACTCTGGCTCATTTCTGCCTAAGACGAAAGCAGCTGGAGTAGTTTTGTGATGAGCAATATTCAGATAATGGACCATTAGCAATTTTGAGTATTTCCAAAGGATAGGTCTTACACATGCATATGCATTAGTATGTTTTAAGTTACCACTCTACTTAAGTGCAGTGCAAGCATGAACCAAAGAAAATGAGATGTTCAAAACCTCTGTCTCCAATTTATTTGTTGTGGTATGTGTCTGTAGAATTCAGTGCTTCATCCCTCAGCTGTGTTTTTTTATCTGCAGGCATTTCGATATACAGCAATCTCCTCATACCCACAGTTGCAAATTGCTATGAAAAAAGCATAGTAAAAGAAAGTAAAAGAAAATTCTAGGAACAATGACAGAGACTTAAATTTTTTCATCAGAAACTACAGTATAACAATGTAGAATCTAAAAGTTTTGAATTGAATGAGTGAGCCAAAACATCCAGATGTATGCAAAGAAAGCAAAGTACTTGAGCAAAACTGGAGACTGATCCTTGTTTCTTTAACCACTAAAGCTAATGAGTGATGCTTAGAAACTAAGTAAAGGAGAAGAAATCACATAAGTATCTACAAGTTCAAGAAGCACCTATCACTCTGCATAAGTACAGATCTAGAGTGCAAAAGATATAATAGGCAGTTGTTTATTTTTATCATACCTGATAGGATTTCACTGGTCTTAGTAATCATGTATAAGGTGGTACAATGATATTCTTCTCCAGCACACAAGTTGGAATTTGGAGAACAAAAACCGCCTGTGCAGGTGTTGGTATGCCAGTGTTAAGCCTTTAAATGCAACTTGTCCAGACTACTATTATTATTTTATTCTGTGCTAATTTATTTCTCTGTATTATAGAAAACAAGGATTGTTGATTTTTGAACAGCTATAAAAATAGTTAAGTCCTAAAAGAGACAGAGCAAAACAAGGCTAAATGGGAATTCTTGGTTAATGCAATCCTGCATTCTAATTCTTATTTTGCTCTAGGGGCTATTCCACAACCTGTTGTAGGGTGCATGAGCATTCCTATTGATTCGTGTTAATCATGAAAACCTACTTAAAATCATAGAATACTTAGGGTTGGAAAGGACCTTAAGATCATCTAGTTCCAACCCCCCTGCCGGGGCAGGGACACCTCCCACTAAACCATGCCACCCAAGGCTATGTCCAATCCAGCCTTGAACACCACCAGCAATGGAGCATTCACAACTTCCCTGGCCAACCCGTTCCAGTGCCTCACCACCCTTACAGTAAAGAATTTCTTCCTCATATCCAATCTAAACTTCCCGTTTAAGTTTGAACCCATTACCCCTTGTCCTATCACTACAGTTCCTCATGAAGAGTCCCTCCCCAGCATCCCTATAGGCCCCCTTCAGATACTGGAAGGCTGCTAGGAGGTCTCCACACAGCCTTCTCTTCTCCAGGATGAACAGCCCCAACTTTCTCAGCCTATTTTCATATGGGAGGTGCTCCAGTCCCCTGATCATCCTTGTGGCCCTCCTCTGGACTTGTTCCAACAGTTTCATGTCCTTTTTATTTTGACGAAACCAGAACTGGACACAATACTCCAAGTGAGGTCTCATGAGAGCAGAGTAGAGGGGCAGGATCCCCTCCCTTGACCTGCTGGTCACGCTCCTTTTGATGCAGCCCAGGACACGGCTGACTTTCTGAGCTGCAAGCGCACACTGCCAACTCATGTTCATTTTTTCATCAACCAAAACCCCCAAATCCTTCTCTGCAGGACTTCTCTGAATCTCTTCTCTGCCCAACCTCTAGCTGTGCCTGGGATTGCTCCCACCCTGGTGGAGGACCTTGCACTTGGTATGGTTAAACTTCATCAGGTTGGCATCAGCCCACGTCACAAGCGTGTCGAGGTCCCTCTGGATGGCATTCCTTCCCTCCAGCACATCAACAGAACCACACAGCTTGGTGTCATCGGCAAACTTGCTGAGGGCGCACTCAATCCCACTCTCCATGTCCCTGACAAAGATGTTGAACAAGACCAGTCCCAACACCGATCCCTCAGGGACACCACTCGTTACTGGTCTCCAGCTGGACATTGAGCACAACTCTTTGCATGTTGCCATCCAGCCAGTTCTTTATCCAGCAAGTGGTCCACCTATTCAAATTGACGTCTCTCCAATTTAGAGACAAGGATGTCACGTGAGACAGTGTCAAATGCTTTGCACACATCGAGGTAGATGGCATCAACTGCTCTGCCCCTGTCCATCAGTTCCGTAGCCCCATCATAGAAGGCCACCAGATTGGTCAGGCAGGATTTCCCCTTAGTGAAGCCATGCTGGCTGTCACCAACCACCTTGTTGTTTTTCATGTGCCTTAGCATGCCTTCCAGGAGAATCCGCTCCAAGATTTTGCCAAGCACAGAGGTGAGGCTGACTGGTCTGTAGTTCCCCGGCTCATCCGTTTTCCCCTTCTTGAAAATGGGGGTTATATTTCCCTTTTTCCAGTTGTCGGGAACTTCACCTGACTGCCATGATTTTTCAAATATGATGGACAGTGGCTTAGCAACTTCATTTGCCAGCTCCTTCAGGACCTGTGGATGGATTTCACCAGGTCCCATGGGCTCATATATGTTCAGGTTCTTAAGATGGTCTCGAACCAGATCCTCTCCTACAGTGGGCCCACGGTCTTCATTCTCACTGTCCCTGCGTCTGCCTTCCAAGACTTGGGTGGTGTGGTCAGAGCATTTGCTAGTGAAGACTGAGGCAAAGAAGTTGTTATGAACCTCAGCCTTCTCCAAATCCAGGGTAGCCAGTTCTCCTGATAGCTTCCAGAGAGGGTCCACGTTGTCCCTAGCCTGTCTTTTGTTTGCAATGTACCTATAGAATCCTTTCCTGTTATCCTTCACATCCCTAGCCAAGTTTAATTCTAAGTGGGCCTTAGCTTTCCTAACCTGGTCCCTAACTTCCTGGACAACATCCCTGTATTCTTCCCAGGCCACTTGTCCTTGCTTCCACCTTTTAGAAGCCTCTTTTTTCCTTTGAATTTTCCTCAGCAGCTCCTTATCCATCCAAGGAGGTCTCCTGGCCCTCCTGCAGCACTTCTTCTAGTAGGGATGTATCACTCCTAAGCTTGCAGCAGGTGATCCTTGAATATCAACCAAGAGTCTTGGGTCCCCCTGCCCTCTAGGGCTATATCCCATGGACTCTTACTGGGCAGGTTCCTGAAGAGGCCAAAGTCTGCTCTCTTGAAGTCCAGGGCAGTGAGCTTGCTGCACACTCTTCTCACTGTCTTGAGGATCTCAAATTCTACCATCTCATGATCGCTGCAATCAAGGCTGCCCTGGAGCATCACATTTCCAACCAGCCCTTCCCTGTTGGTGAGGACAAGGTCAAGCATGGCACCTCTCCTTGTCAGCTCCTCTGTTACTTGCAGGAGGAAGCTGTCTTCCACACAATTGAGGAACTTCCTGGATTGCTTGGACCGAGCTGTACCATCCCTCCAACAGATATCAGGGTGGTTGAAGTCCCCCATGAGAACAAGGGCCTGCGAGCGTGAGGCTGTTCCTATCTGTCTATAGAGTGGTTCATCCACAGAGTCCTCTTGGTCAGGCGATCTGTAACAGATCCCCACAATAATGTCTCCCATCGCTGTTCCCCCTTTAACCCTGACCCACAAACTCTCTGTCGACTGCTCACCTGTCCCCAGACAGAGTTCCATACTCTCCAGCCTATCCCTAACATAAATAGCAACTCCCCCTCCCTGCCCACCGGGCCTGTCCTTTCTAAAGAGCCTGTAACCTTCCATTCCAACACACCAGTCATAGGAGCCATCCCACCATGTTTCTGTGATGCCTATGATATCATACCCCCGTAGACGTGCACACATCTCTAATTCCTCTTGTTTGTTCCTCATGCTATGGGTATTTGTATAGAGACATCTGAGCCGAGCTCCAGTTGAAGCCAGCTCATAGGCTGGAGCAGCTGCAATATCTCTACATAGCTCTGAACATCTACTGTAGGTGTTGGCAACTGACTGGGTGTGTTGGGATGGAATGATGCCCCCTCCCAAAACACATCTAGTTTAAAGCATCCTTGACCAGTCTGGCAAGCCTCCTCCTAAATCCACTCTTCCCTTTCTTTGTCAGACCAGCTTCACCAGCCCCCAGTAGACCTGGCCTCCTAAATTGAGTCCCATGTTCAAGGTACCCAAACCCCTAACTATAGCACCATCCTTCTAACCATTTATTAAGCTGGCCAATCCTCCTAGCCTTTTTAAGGTCCTGCCCTGTATCCTGGAGAAATGACGAAAAGACAATCTGAGCTCCAGAGCCCCTAACCACCTCTCCCAGAGCTCTGTAGTCCTTCTTTATGTTCTCCTGGCTACTGCTATCTATATCAGTAGTACCCACATGGATCACTAGAAGTGGGTAATAGTCAGTGGCACTGACTAGAGCAGGCAGCCTCTCTGCAACATCCCTGATCCGAGCCCCTGGTAGGTGACACACCTCCCTTGAGTCTGGGTCAGGCCAACAGATGGGTGCCTCTGTTCCTCTCAGAGTAGAGTCCCCTACTACTACGGCCCGTTGCTTTTTTCTGGCAGCACCAGTAGTGATCTTCTTTACCAGTGCATCAGCCAGTTGCTCCTGGTGGGAGTGTGGGTCCTCATCAGCCCCCTGCAGGATAGCAAAGTGGTTCTGGGCGGGCACAACAGATGCAGGAGGAAGCCCCTTGCTTTTAATTGCCCTCTTCCTCCTTTTCTTGTTGGTTTTTTCTGTTACTGTTCCCCAGCTTCCTGGGTTAGTGGCCTCCTTTCCAGCATGAGCGATAGTAGACTCTTGGGCCCCTGCACAGTTTGGGCCTGGAGCAAGCAGTGCTGCTTCCCCTCAGCTTTCCTGACACCTTTCAGCCTAGTAACAGCTTCCCGCAGCTCAGCCACCTGCTGCAGGAGGACCTCCACCACGGAGCACAGAGTGCAGCCCTACTCATTGTGCACCCTCCCCTCAGGAGAGCAGTACAGGCTCTCTCTACACCCCAAGCTCTGCACTGCAGCCTCCCCTCTCATCGGCTCTGTCTGGGTGCCTACACTGGCCACTGCCCGGGCAGCCAGAGCAGAGCTCCCATACCGGAGCCTGCTCATACGGCGAGTACTCACCATTCCACTCACCTGCCCAAGCAAACTGCTTCGAACCCGCCCTCTTCGCTCTGCCCCTGGTCGCTCGCACTCCCTGGGGCAGGTTTTTACCCACTCAGGGCTGGTACCGCTCCTCCTGGCGTCACCCCCTCTGAGTCAGCTCCTCGCGTCCGCTGAGCTGCCGGCTCCTGGGTAAGCCCTGTCGAGGACTTGAGGCTCCCTCGGTGCCTGTTGTTGCTCCGAGTTGAAGCTCCTGGACGCCGAGCCTCCTCCCGATCAGGCGCGCTGCAGGCGTCCCCTCTTGAGACAAAGGTTTCTCTGAAAAAAAATAATGCCACTAATAGTGGTTTTATTTTACAAATGTAAAATTATAAATATTTGGAATTATTTTGAAAGTATAGTTATATAGAATGCTTATGTTTTAAATCCTAACAGTTTGAGATGTCATAATATGGTCTTAAAATGTGAATTGTACCTGTATTTTCTAAAAGAGAAAGCCAAGGAGGAGGCCATATGGGAGGAGAAGGGATAAAAATATCAGATGAGAATAAGGTATACAATTTAGCAATGGCTCACCCTGATAAGAAAATGCTACTATACCAGACATGCAGATGAGTTTCTTATGAAGAGTGTTTTGAGAGATTCAGAAATTTTTGCTATTAAGCAATAGGAAATAAGGGAAGACGCGTCTTGGATTTAGTATCCCTAAGAATCATAAAAGGAAGAAGAGGAATGGAGGCTGAGTCTCTCCAATCACTGTGATGCATACCGACAGCCTCTCAGGATACCATGGTGAAAGCATAGACTTTGTTGACCCATCACTAGGAATCTTTCTTTCTGGTGTGCTCCCTGCGTCTCCAGACTTTTTTGTTACAACTCCATTTTAGCCTAAACAGTGTGGCAAAAAATGTAGAGCCCAGCTTAGAATATCAAGAGAGAGATGATTTATAGCATTTTAGTATTGAGGGAAAAAAACACCTTGATTTGGTGAGTGACAATTAACAAAACAAAAATTACCCAATCACAAAAAATAAGGGCCACAACAGCTGGACAGACAGAAACATGATACTCTATAGAAAAGCGTAAAACCAGACATGTAACATTTTATTCTATCTGGTTTTGTTGAAAGAAAAACTAAGTAGCACACAGATTCCTATGCTAAGAGCTTCTGAGCTTCAAAATAACTGCAGCTAACCATTATGCCATTGCAGTGGGTCCCCCTCTCTCCTTAATACTCATCTACAACTACCTCAGATTATTTAGATTTCTTTCTGAATGAAAATCCCTTAGAAATTTAATGATTATTTTTTGCTTAAAAAAATAATAATGTTTTGAAATCCAGTCTGCAAGAAAGTCAAGTTCTCATTGCACTGTACATCTTTAGGAATATGTCAGTCCATACATTTCTGTAGCTTTCAACAGTTCTAAGCAGTAGGGTGCCTGTGAGTCTGATCCAGATCTGGAATTCAGGGTGATTTACCTTTGAGGTCTACAGTTCTGTGAGAGGATATTCTGCAGTGAATATTATACCTTTTCCATTCTCTACTATCATATTACCTGCTTGCTATGTGTGTCCTTAGCCCAAATGTTCCTATGTCAAAACTGACGGTACAACTTCTTCTGGGTCAGGAATGTGCTTGAAAGATCCAGATCTAAAATTTGGAGAGCCTCCATAGGTTCCATCGAATGGTTAACTCTGAAAGTAAATTAGTTCAGTTCAGTGTGTGTTGCACTGTTGAATACAAAGGTAGATATGCACTGATGTACTCTGCAATAATTAATTTTTATTTCTTTTCATCCTTCCCTTTGGTATGTAAATTTCACCTTATTTAATGCAGGTGGAAAAAGAGATATAATAATAAAAGAGAAGCAGTTGAAAGGAGACCTGGGAGTTTTAATGGGTTGTTTAATATTACGTTATCATAGAGAATTGTCTGATATATTTACAAAAATAAAAATATTTATATTTTCACATTTTCTAGTGTTAAATACATTCTACAAACACAAGTAAAGGATGATTGCAGTACTTAGAAGTAACCTTAGTGAATGAATTGCTTTCCTTGATGTAGCGTCAGGCAATACTTGAAGTGGAAGTCAGGAGCACCCACATCCATGCTGTTCAGCTATATATGCATGATATGCAGAGCCACTAATGGCATTTTGCCACAGACAATTTCCAACATCCTGAATTTATATTTTTTATTTACTTCCCAAAATATTCTACTTCAAATTTCAATTAAAATGCATACTAAAGAATCATAAACTTTACAGATTTCAATTTGATAGTCTCAGAAGTAAATTACAGACATAAAAATATTTATATTACAGCAGAAAAAGAAACAAGGTTTGGAAGGAATGATATACAGTTGTATATAAACAAATCTTTGGCAGTGACAGATTGGGAGAAAGATTAATTTTTAAGGTTTGTTACTCTGTAGCTGCTCTGTAAGAATGCCATGTGCTTTTCTTGGAAGCATGTGGTATCAGCTACTATGGGAGATGGAAGTCAGAATAATTGGAGTTCTGATCCAGTACAGCAGTTTCATTGGCTGCATTTTTCACATCATGGATTCTTAGGTGTGACCCTTGGCAAAATGTACATTTCTGCAAGAGTACAGCAAGAGTGCAATATATCTTCATGAATGAAACATAAAGGTTACATTACTCAAAAAGCAGCTAACCCAAATTATTTAGGTGAATGAAAATGGAGAAATCTTAAGTTTGTTTAATTTTTGTAATTAAGAAACCTCCAAAGAGCTTCCCGAACACACACGTTTCTGGACTGATAGAAAATCCCCTTATGGTAGGTGACTGATCCATAGGCTAATTCATTGCATAATGAAAAGTAAACACAATCTAAGTTTGGAACTACTTCTGTTATTGCAATTTCATGTTTGCAGAAGTTTCCCGGAAAAAGAAAAGCAGTCCTGAGATAGAGGAAGAAAAAATCCTTTCTACTAGGCCATGTAAGATTAAATCCTAAAAGGTAACAACATACTTAACATTTGCCTGCCAAGCCATGAGTCTGGGTTATAGGCTTACATTACAAAGTATGTGCCAGGAAAGACTGAAGAGTAATATCACATTAAATCCTTTTTTCTGAAAATTACCTTGAGTGTTCAAAGGCTCCATCTTAGTCTGTAAAATACGTAATTCTTAAGTATTCTTTCTAATGTTTTCAAAGGATGGCACATTTTGCGCGAAGTCTCTGGGTGTGATTTAGGCTGGTCTTCCCAGTTATTGCCCTTCTTAGTTAGCTTCTCATTTTTAGAATGTTTAAATTAAAATTAAGGTCCAAGTGGAAATAGGATGGATAGTCTCTTTGAGCTCCTGAAGGACATGTGGAGTTTTGCTAGTCGGGATTTGTTTAACTTATAATTGAGCAAACTATATGTGAATAAATTATATGAATTACACTGTCCACGGTTTGGACAGATCTACTGTTGAGCATTGTGATAAAAGATCACAGGTAAATTTTAAATATCAATTTATTAAGCGAATAAAGGTAAGCAAACAGCGCTGGGTGCACGGGGAATCAGTGCTCCACCAACATGCACGCACACACTTCCCACTTCCCGCTTGTATTTCCTTTACTCATACATATTCATAACCATTCTAAGAGAAGGTGGGTCTATGCAAATAACTCCCATGCATGTTCTCTTCATCTTCTAGAATCTTCTCTGTTCTTGGCTCATCTCCAAAACAACCCCCGTCCTCTGCTCATGCGCCCAGACACCCTCCCCACAACACTGCTTGGCCAGCAACAAAACTGGTCTGAGCTAGTCTCCTGCAAAACACAGGAACTATGTACAGTACATTTTAACCATTAGTCTGTGGTTATACAAGGAGAGGTCATATCTCATCATCCTGTCTTAATATTGCTCCTTATTTTCACGAATCAGATGTACGTATCTCACAATCCCCCATCTTTTTCTTTATAGTATTGATTCGTGTTTTAGTTTCCAATCGAGTCAATACTTGCTGTATTGGAATCAATTTTGGATCATTTTTGGTTTTTATTATCATCAGGGAATGAGTTTTTTCTTTTCCTTCCTCAAGATCAATATGTACAGTGGATATTTACATTCCTTGTTTAACCGAATGTATTAATCTAATAAAGCAAAGTATTAAGCATGGGATAATTAATAAACCTGTAAATATACCTAATACAATTAATCCTATCCTATTAAACCAATCATTATTAAAGAGATTACCCCATGTCCCTCCTAAGTTTATCCCATTCCAAGTTGTTGCATTAAAGGGGTGGAAGATAAACCCCTTACTTTATAAAAGGGAGCCGGGAGCAGCCCTAATACACAACTATCAGTCCGAGCGCGTCTGGTGTCGGATTCACTGATAATTCACCACAGGGACAGTTCCTATATGCAGCTATCAGTCCGAGCACGTCTGATATCGGATTCACTGATAATGCACCACACTGTGCTCACAAACTCTCACAGTTACACTGAATTTATTAATGCAACAGGAACAGGTTCTTATGGATTGCCGGTGATAAATACTGTCTGCAAAAGCACGTGGAAATAATAGTTACATGGATACAAGCGCTTGATAAAGTTAACACAGCATAGCTCTAGAATATACAGGTGACAATAAAAGTAACAATATAGAGATTCTAAGTTTTCCCAGGGAAAGCACTGGATACAGTGCAAGTCTTACCCACAGGCGTCCCTATGGGGGGGGAAGAGAGGTCCAGCCTGTCGACCGGTCCCAGGAGTCTTGATGTTATCTTTCTTGACTCATTCATGATGGTATCTTCCCCCAAATATCCCCCTTTCTCTTGGGTCATTTTATATTATTTTTACCTTCAAGGTGGAGCTTGAGTGACTCTAGTCATACATACCTTTATTACCATTGGTGCAAATTTCTCTCGCCTCGATTTAAAGGTATATGAGACCAAAAATCCAGAGCGCATGCTCAGAGAGGGGTGGTCTTATTTCGGGGGGGGGGGGGGGGGTGTGTCACATTGGAGATGGGTGTGTACTTTAGCATGTAAATGCATTATAATGACATTATAATGAAGCAAAGTTCACACTGAGGATGGTATTTTGTCAAAAGATGACAGGCTGCTGTCTCAGGGTAGCAAGTATGCAGCTTATCAGTTTGTTGCACCGTCTAGTCCCTGTCTTTTTGCTGAAGTTAGGACAAAGTGTAACCGGGAGATCTCCACCTCGCTCCACCCTCTATCTGTTACAGGAATCACTGTGAAGTGCACATTCCTGACATACCAAGTATGGCTGCATCTCGCCCCGGAATGCCCTGAAAGTCCGTTTCTCTCTTATGTGTGGACAATGCTGCATTTTGAATATAGATTTAATCCCCAATTATCCCACATTTCCTAATTATTCCACACAAGTTTGAACCAGGACATGCACAATTTTTTCCATTTCTTTAACAAGTTCATTTACAGCTTTTCCTTCATCATCAATTTCTAAACAGCAATTACTAAGGTTAAATTTTCCACACACACCTCCTTCCTGTGCTAACAAGTAATCTAGAGCTAAGCGATTTTGGTATAAAGCGGTTCTCTTTTTTGTATTCTGTTTTGCAATCAGTCCTAATGCATCTCCTGTCTTGTTTACAACTATTTCTACTACAGCTTGCAATCTAATAATTCTATTAAGCATGTATATTGGAGTCCTATAACCCCAGGACCCGTCTTCTGCCCACGCAGCAGGATCATAGTAGGTGATTATTCTTTCAGGTGGCCACTCATTATCTTTCCAATGCCCTATTTGTAGACTCCTTTTATGTCGTCTTTGCCTTAGCTCATCAGCTTCAGCATACACTTGAACTCCCAATCATTCTCCCCAATTTATGGGTAACAGGAAAAAAATGGGTCTTATAGGTCCTAATACACAGGATCCTGTCCAATTCTTTGGCAAATATGCATAAGCCAATCTACCACAAATCCAATAATGGCCTTTCAGAATTGGCCACCCATCTGGTATGGTTGTCCCATTAGTCCAATTTTTGAATTGGGCAGCCATTTCCAGCGGTTTTCCCCATTTGTCCCATCCTCTCCTAGTTTCATTCCATAGGTAACCTCCTTCACATTCCAGGTTACCTACCTGTTTTCCATTTCCCAGATTTTGCCAGCAACTCCTTCCAATTATACTTGTTTGAAGTACCCATTGTTGTTTCCTGTTACCTTCTCCCTTTTCTTTCCATATTTCAGGATCCGTTATATTGCTTTCCATGGCTTCCCATGGCCATCGTTCACCCTGGTTGGTTCCCCCACAAACATAGCAGTTAGTTACGTTCCATGATTTAGCAATGTTTTCAGCCAAGTTTACAAAGAGTTTTTTTGCAACTGTTGGAATTTCATATTTTACTCCTGTCTCCATTTCATGATAAAATGAGTGAAATAATAGTCAATATTGCACTGACTCTCTAGACTTTTCTTTGATTGATATTTGTAAAATAGCTCCAGGATCTTCTCCTGGTCCATAAATCTTGAGTCCAATTTTGACAATCTGTTTGTTCCATTCTCCTGGATTTAAAATGGTTAAGTTAATCTGATTACATGTATGTGCCGTACAGTTATCAAATGTAATTCCCTTTTTAATTTCTGCTTTTAATGTGGTTCCACTACATTGTTGAGGCCATCCCCAATTATTAGGATCTGTACTCCAGCAGACACATATCCATCCAGTATGTCCACAATAATGATAACTTTGTCCAGTGGGATCATCAGTCCAATCTGCATAACATCCTTGGGGTAAATCACCTTTACCTATTTCAGGTCTTGGGCATAAATACTTGTCTTGTTGCTCATAATATTTTCTCCATCCCATATGTCTGCAATTTGAATTTGGATCGTCATCAATGGCATCACAGGCATCAAAAAGTATTGACACCGGAATACTTAGATCGGCTATTACTTCATTTTTTCCAACCAGTCTGCCTTCTTCCGAATTTGTTCTTATTTCTATCCAATATTGATAAGGAAGTTCTTTTGGATCATAGCATACAACTTTGTCTTTTTCTTTGCATAAGGCATACTGGGTTTGGTTAAAAGTGCAGCTTCCCAACCTTTGACCTTTACAGTCATAAATGGTGTGATAGACCAAGGTCTGGGAACTGACTTTTCCCCTCCTGGTGGTTACCACACACTGACTGCAATTGTTTGCCATTATTAAAGGCAGGAGATTCCCCACAAGTATAATCAAAAGAGGTCTGGACAGGGCCATAGTATTCGGCAGTCACAGCCCAAAGGGGTTGCAGCCCTCGGCAGACTTCTTCAGCCTCAATACTGGTTCCCACTCCGGTCTTGCCCACTTTCCTTTAAGTATTGGGTGACTCCTTAGATCAGTTTGGGGCCAAAGTTGAGGCTTCTCAAACGCTTTAGTTGTTCTTCCTATTTGTATGCTATGTTCCGAGATTTTAGTTTAATTCTTGATTTATAACTTAGAGATTGATCTTACTCTTTAGTCTTGTTATTTAATATTTTTGCTGGGCCCTTTTCCATGCAAACTTTTCAGCACATTTGGCCAAAACCAGATACCAATCGTTCTCAAATACTTCCCACGTTTCAGGTAAAAGTAGTTCCCAGCCACAGAATAATTTAAGGATGTCTACTTGTCCTATTTGCTCCCTAGTAGGGAGTGGATTAGAGTTTCTGCACTTCTTGCAGTATGGTTGTCTGTTAAACAATACACAAGACTATTTTTGGTTGCAATTCCAACATTTACAAACCACCCAGCATAGATGACCTGACTCAGGGTGTTTAATACATGGGATTTCAAGTGGGATTATTGACCTATGAAATCCCAGTATTTCTTTTTCTAAGTCACAGGCCAAGGGAAAAACTCTAGAGATTCACATAATCTTATAACAGCCTGCTCCCCCTGTTAGTTGAGGTATTCTTTCTTCCCTCTAAGGAATAAAGTATGCCTGTTTCACATTACGTTCCTGTGGTATTTGGAACCATGTATAAAGACTTTCTCTAGCCCTAATTGACATAAATTTATTCAGACAGAGTTTGCCTGGTTTAAAGGAAACTGTCCATGGGTCCACTCTTCTTTTCGCTGTCCAGATCTTCAAGTTCGTCTAATAATTAGCTTAGTCTCCCCTGGTTCCGATGTTACTGTCCACTCCTTTATTGGACCCTTGACTCGCAATACGTGGGTCCACCTTTTTTCTGCAGTCTGGACGGCGGTATCTGTGATTAGCAAAACAAGAAAAGGTCCCTCCCAGAGAGGGGATAAAGTTTCCTCTTTCCATGTTTTCATCAACACCTTGTCCCCAGGCTTCAACTGATGGATTGCAAATCCCAGGGGTGGTGTTTGAGCTAACATTCCTATTTCCCTTAATTCTCTCAACCTTTTTCCCAAAATACATATATATTTCTGAATATCATGATTTTCTACTATATTATTCCCAAGTGGCATCCCCTGAAAGTAGGGCATGCCATATAACATTTCATAGGGTGATAATCCAGTCTCACTGTGGGGTTTTGTTCTTATATTTAGAAGTGCCAATGATAGGCATTTTGTCCAAGGCATCTGTGTTTCAATCATTAATTTGGCCAGTTGTTGCTTTATTGTTTGATTCATTCTTTCTACTTTTCCTGAGCTTTGTGGATGCCATGGAGTGTGGTGTTCCCACCTGATACCTAAAGATTGACATAGCAGCTTTATTATTTTGGAAGTAAAATGTGTACCTTGGTCAGAATCAATGTACTGGATTATCCCATATCTAGGTATTAAGTGTTCTAATAAAATTTTCACTACCATTTGTGCCGTGGCTCGTGCCGCAGGGTAGGCTTCTACCCATTGTATTAAATGATTTACTATTACCAATAAATATTTCAACCTTCTGACTTTAGGGAGTTCAGTAAAATCAACTTGTATTCTCTCAAAAGGTCTATAAGCTGTTTTTCTTCCTCCTGTTGCCACTTGTTGGGACACTTTCTTGTTTACCTTCTGACAAGTCAAGCAGCCTTGTGTAATCTGTTTAGCTATTTCAAAGATTCCAATACAACCAAATTGTTTAAGAAAATGATCACTTAATGCTCTTGTACCCCAATGTGTTTGTACATGTAAATGTTCCAAAATTTGTCTAGCGTAAGCCTTCGGCAACATTTCTCTGCCTTCGGGCAGTGTCCATTTTCCTTGTTCAAATTTTGCCCCTATTTTCCCATGTTCTGTTATTTCCTCAGGGGTATACTTCTCCCTTTCTCATTTCTCCTCACTTGTATCCCCCTCTGTTTGTATTATATTAACATGGACAATCCGAGCCCTCAGAGCTGCCTCCTGGGCTTCTTTATCTGCTAGATTGTTTCCCCTAGTCTGATAATCTAACCCCTTTTGATGTCCTCTAACGTGTACTACCGCTATCTCTTTTGGCTCTCTTAACACTCTTAAAATCTTTCTTATTAATTCCTGATGTATTAGATTCTTCCCCTGGGTATTAATTAGGCCTCTTTCTTCCCATATTTTTCCAAAAGTGTGGACTACTCCAAATGCATACTTAGAATCCGTAAATATTGTTCCGCTTTTTCCCTTTAATAATTCTAAAGCTCTATATAGAGCATATAACTCACAAGCTTGGGCTGACCATGATGGACTCAAAGGTCCTGATTCCACAAGCTCCAGGTCCTTATTTATTATTGCATATCCGGATTTTCTTTTTCCTTCTATTATTCTGGAGGATCCATCTACAAACAATTTTTCTCCTTTTTCTAATTCAGTGTCCCTTAAATCTGGTCTCACCTTAGTTTGGACTTCGATTACTTCTAAGCAATTATGTTGTAACTCTTCTGACGGTTCTCCAAACGAAAACTGTGCTGGGCTTTGAGCAGAGGTAACGTTTAATTCTAAGTTAGGAGAATCAATCAATATGGTTTCATATTTCAAAATTCTGCTATCCATTAACCATTTTTCAGCTTTCTGTTGGAGAACGCTTCTAACATTATGTGGAGTATATACCTTCAAAGGAGCACTAAAGGTAATTTTCCTGGGTTCTTCTATTAATAGTGCTGTAGCAACCAAGCCTTGGAGACAGGCAGGCCATCCTCTACTCACTGGATCAAGTAATTTAGACAAATACCCTATGGGCTTTTTAATCCCTGCCCAATCTTGAGTGAGGACTCCATAAGCTGTTTGATTAGATGTATTCACAAACAGATAAAAGGGTTTTTCCAAATCTGGAAGGCTTAACCCAGGTGCTTCCACAAGTGTCCTCTTAATTTCTTCATATCTCAAGTCATCTTCCACAAGCCACTTAAGCTGGTTATTAGTTAATATTTCATATAGGAATTTTACCTTTTCACTATAGCCTTCAAGCCATGGTCTACAATACCCTAATAGTCCCAATACTTGCCTAATTTCTTTTTTATTTTGTGGGGGTCTCAGAGCTAGAATCCCAGATACCCTGTCAGGATCCAATTTCTTTTTCCCTTTACTCAACCAATGTCCTAAATATTTTACTTCTTGTTCTGTAAACTGCAATTTTGACCGGGACACCTTTAATCCCTTTTCCCCCAGATAATTTAACAATTTAATAGTGGCCTTTCGGATCTCCTCCTCAGTTTCTGCTGCTATTACTAAATCATCTACATATTGTAATAATTTTACCTCCCTGGGTAAGGTGAAATCTTGTAAGATTTTTTCCAATGTTTGTCCAACAGATTAGGCGACTCTGTGAATCCCTGTGGTAGTACAGTCCATCTCAACTGTTGTTTTCGCCCTGTCTCAGGGTCCTCCCATTCAAAGGCAAAATAATCTCTAGATCCTTCATCTAGAGGGCAGGCCTAAAAGGCATCTTTTAAATCTATTACACTATACCAAGTATGCTTGGGAGATAGATGGCTCAATAAAGTATAAGGATTAGCTACCACAGGGAATTTGGTGATTGTTCGCTGATTTACAGCCCTTAAATCCTGTACCATTCTGTATGACCCATCTGGTTTCTTTACAGGTAAGATGGGTGTATTATGAGGTGACATACATGGTTCTAAAGTCCCTTTTTCCAGAAGTCTGCCTACTATAGGTTTCAATCCCTTTCAACCCTCCATCGGTATGGGGTATTGTTTGATTCTAATTGGGCGATGTGGGTCTGTTATCTGAACAACTATAGGATCCATGTCTATTTTCCCAGTTTCCACCTCCTGATACCAATTATGAGGCGTTAATAATTTCCTCGTCTGCTTGCGTTAAAGCACATAATTTAATCTGTAGTTTGCTTAAGTTTAACTTCAGAATCAAGTCCCTTCCTAATAAATTATATTCTGCTTCGGGGAGCAAAAGTAAATCATTCATACAAATTTTCCTATTTCTACATCTTCTAAAATAGGCACTTTAAAAGGCTCCCCTTTTGCACCAATTACTGACATAGAATTTTTCCCTTTTTCTACCCCTTTAGGAAGTTTCTGAATCGTTGATTTTTCAGCCCCAGTATCTACTAAAAATAAAAATTCTTCTTTATGGGGACCAATTAACAATTTTATCAAGGGCTTTGTTGATGTTATAGTCCCCAAGAGATATAGCCCCTGACACCCCTATTCCTCTTTAAGCATTCTCTCATCTTGTTTCTGCCTGCGGCAGTTTTTCTGAATATGCCCCTTCTTATTACAATAGTAACAGATGGGAATGGCAGGTCTCTCCCGGCGGGGTAGTTCTCGGGGCATCCTTTCTATCCTTTTTTCCTTCCTTTCTCCAGGTAAAATCCCATTCTTCTGACTTTCTCTGACTGCCGCTACAAAAATTTTTGTTTTTGCTTTTTGTTTTTCTTCATCTCGCCTGACATAGACTTTCTGTGCTTCTCTAAGTAACTCTTCTAATCCTCTCTCTTGCCAATCTTCCAACTTCTCTAGTTTCCTTCTTATATCTCCCCAGGATTTAGCTACAAATTGGGTTTGAAGGAGGGCAGTTCCAACTACTGTATTTGGGTCAATTCCAGAATATAGTTTCAGACTTCGTCTTAGTCTCTCCAGCCATTCTGTTGGAGGTTCATCCTTTCCCTGATGTTCACTAAATGCCTTATTAATATTCTGCCCTCGGGGAACCGCTCCTCTTATTCGCTGTATTATTATCATTCTTAAATCTTTCATATTCTGTCTTCCTTGTAGTTGTTGATGATCCCAATGGGGATCCACATTTGGCCATTTCTGATCCCCCGGGGGGTCCTGCCTGATTCTGTCTTTCCCAAATCCTCATTCCAGCTTGTCTAATCATACCCCTCTCCTCAGTGGTAAACAGAATTCCTAAAATGGATTGCCTTTCTTCCCAAGTGTAAGTGTTAGGACCTAGGAATTGGTCTAGCTTTTCAGCTACTCCTAGGGGATCATCTAATAGAGTCTCCATTTCCTTTTTAAAATTTCTTACATCCGTGGTATTAAGCGGTACTGCCACAAAAAACAATGCCTCCCTGATTGCCCCCGAGGGGAACTTCTAGCAACGGATATAGAGAGGTTCCCTCCTGCGTCCTAGTTCTGCTCCTAGTACAAGCCGCTGGGGGGAGATCTAACTCTGGTGCTGTAGGTGGCGGGGGCGGAGGCAATAATGGCGTCTGCAAAGGAGGCAAAGCCGCTTGCGGAGGCGCCGGAAGTGGGTTATTAAGATAGGGAGGTGATAAGTTATCCAGCGGCTCCCATCTATCATCTTTTTCTTTTTCTTTTTCTTTTTCTTTTTCTTTTTCTTTTTCTTTTTCTTTTTCTTTTTCTTTTTCTTTTTCTTTTTCTTTTTCTTTTTCTTTTTCTTTTTCTTTTTCTTTTTCTTTTTCTTTTTCTTTTTCCTCCTCGAACTTCTCATCCGCCTTTCGTGCAAGTATTGAGGCTGGAAAAGGATGTGGAGTCCTGATCCATAATTCTGCATAATCACTTTCTTCTTGACTAAAAGGTTCTTTAGAATTAACATAGATGTTTAGGGTCTGGCAAACCCAGTCCTCAAAGGATCCAAAAACTGGCCAAAGAATATGTGGTCTTAATGGTTTCTTCGGCCATTCCACCATACAATATTGAACCATTTTTAATTTGCTTTTTCCTTTTCTGGGGCCCCTACTGTCCCAGTTTTTAATCATTATTCCTAATGGACTTTCTGGTGGTATGTCTGGTAATTTTGGTAACTTGCTCCCTTTCTGAACTTTAGATTTTTTCTGACCCATCTAGGAATTTTACTGTGGCAATTCCTCCAGCCCTTGGTTACCTAAGTAAGAATGTCTTGCAGGGGGCTCAGGGTCTGTCACCCACCCACGATTCCTATACAAAATTAGTCACACTCTTACATATACAGGCAACAGAATCCCATCCAACCAAATGGTATGCACCTTTAAATACTTACGACTCCGTCATCTTAATTCGGATCTTTGCATGCAGAATTACGGGCAGACTATACTGCTGCAGCTGGCAAGGGAGCTCAAAAAAAAAATTCTTTGCTTACCTCGATTCAGGTTCAGAATGGCCTTAGTCCAGACTCAACCCGAACAGGAGCCACTGAAACGGTGGGGCGCCCCCCCTGATTCGAGTCAAAAGTCGGGAACTAAGTCCATCCCGGACGAGCCCCCAGTTGTGATAAAAGATCACGGATAAATTTTAAATATCAATTTATTAAGCGAATAAAGGTAAGCAAACAGCGCTGGGTGCACGGGGAATTGGTGCTCCACCAACATGCACGCACACACTTCCCACTTCCCGCTTGTATTTCCTTTACTCATACATATTCATAACCATTCTAAGAGAAGGTGGGTCTATGCAAATAACTCCCATGCATGCTCTCTTCATCTTCTAGAATCTTCTCTGTTCTTGGCTCATCTCCAAAACGACCCCCGTCTTCTGCTCATGCGCCCAGACACCCTCCCCACAACACTGCTTGGCCAGCAACAAAACTGGTCTGAGCTAGTCTCCTGCAAAACACAGGAACTATGTACAGTACATTTTAACCATTAGTCTGTGGTTATACAAGGAGAGGTCATATCTCATCATCCTGTCTTAATATTGCTCCTTATTTTCATGAATCAGATGTACATATCTCACAAGCATTATTCAAACAATTGTTCTGTAAAAATCCTTTTTCTTTAAGAGTATAGTTTTCTTTTGTTTAGTTAAGGCAAAATCGAGCGGCTTCATACAGTCGGTTTTAGCATTTTGTGGGTAACTGCATTGTTTAAATAACCAGCACTTATAATATTAGCACTGTTAAAGTAAGCAAACTATAGGATCATAATAAGGTAGGGTAGATTGTCTCTGAAGCTGAAAATTGTTAGATCTCTCAAATTATATTCTTTTTTATTTTACAGAAGTCTAAGTTCATTAATTGGCCTCTTTTACTATGGAGCTTGGGGAATTTTAGTTGTGGGTTTGGTTATTTTTTCCATTATCATGCATTTATGAGTTGGGTTTCAGCATATTGTTCACTGATCCATAGTTAAGATACCATATGGATTTGTAACCCAGGTTCTTCATGTCTGAGTTACTGTCTCTCCTAAATAGTACGTGGTATTACCATTATCTTACACACTTTCCAAATCCCTGCTGATTGTATCAGCCATTCGAGTCCTTCCTGAGAATAATACTGGTCTTTCACATTTGTGGTGAGTGCTATGCTTGACATCATCCACAGCACCTTTAGCCTCCAGGTGTAGTGAATACTTGGTTAAATCCTATCTTTCCCTCACTTGGAACAGCTGAAGGAACATCTGTTGCATTGTACACATTGCTCACATTTGTACACAGTTGAAGGTGATAACCCGTGGCAGGTTTTCACTTTTCAGGACCATTTTGAAGCATTACTCAAATTTCTTAGCCTGCAGCTACTCTCCTTGGCAAGAGATTGAAAGTGTACCTTTATGCCCCTTTGTTTAAATGAAAGGTCTTTGATACCTGGGTGGAACTGCTTGATCCCAAGGTTGCATTTCCTAATAGGTGTCTACTAGACCCCAGGAAAAAGCCAGTATAGCCTGAGGTATAGCTGCTATACTATACTTACTGAGTCTGAGATTCCTGGTATACTGTGGAAAAATTGACACTGCCTAGCCAAAATCCCCTTTTTTTCAGGCTTCAGGACATACAGTATGGTGTTTATGGAGCTTCTCTTGCAACCTGCCCTGGCCTGTTCTGGGCCTCCGTCCCCTCCTGAAATTGCATAAACATGTATTGTATGAAATAGAATGAAAATTGCATTTTGTCTTGAGCCACAGGAAAGTTTGCCATGGTATTGTGCCCATCTCACGGAGAGCTTTGTGCATTGTTTGAGTCCTGACTCTGCTGGAGGGTGGGAAAATGCTTTTGGGGCAGCTTAGAGCCAGACCTGCCACCTTCAACAGTGGGATGAGGTGGAGGGCAAGCAACTCCAGTGTGCTTTTAGGAGGTGCAGCAAAGCAGCTCACCTCCAAATTCCCAGCTGGAAATAGTGCCTTTCCTATCAGATAGGCTTTCAGATAGTTAAGACTATCTGTGATGGTGGTTGTTTTACAGACGATATGCAGTATCTTGAGCCTTGAGACTCTGGGAGTTTTAGATAATATCCATAGAAGCAGATTCTTCCTGTGCCTTCTGGAACAGCTGCAGCTCACACTGCACATCGCTTCCTGTTGGGCATGTTTCAGTGTTGATGATGGGTTCTGTAGTCCGCCTTCTCAGGACTGTTCTTGAAGCATCATTTTCAAAATTCTATTCCTTTTATGTCTTTCATTCCTGTGATGTTGATCCTCTGATACTTACAAGTGGAAGCACAGAAACCTTATAAAACCCCTGACAGTTATGATCAATCTGTATCATTCAACCTTACATACCGATGCCATGTTATGCACAAATCCCTATGAATTCATCCAAGTTTTCTAACTTTTCCTGAGGTCTTTTTTTACTTCAAGTAGACATTGATTAAACACAGACTGAATCAAAACCAAATAATAGCAGGGGGTAGGGGTAGTATTTACTTTTACTTTAATAGAGCTGAAGCCCCAGTTTTATTCAAAACCATACTAAAAATTATCTCACTCTATTGATATCAACACATTATGCTGTAGAAGTAACAGGAGGTACTAAAAATATTTACAAACTTGTCCCTAGTGTTCTAATGGATATAGGGAATTTAACTTAATAGGCAAAGATTGATTTAAGTTTCAAACTTATTTCACTGCTAATTCTGCTCTTGTTCCATCATTATTCTAAGCTTTTGTCAAAGGAAGCAAAACCCCACCCAGTGTATTCTATGGTGTTCTTGAGACAAGAGAAAGGAAATAGCCTTGCTGTTTGCACAGTGATAGTAAAGGCTGTGCAGGGTAACACGCCTCAATCTTTAACAGCAAATATGCCACAATGGTGTTAGACATATACATAAGCAGCATTATTAGTGTCATTATTAGTATCTTTAAATGAAGTACAGTTAGGTTAGGCATGCTGAGAAAGTCATCTCTGCAACCCCTTGAACCCCTTAGAAACATGAGTAATTTTCCATTCTTTTCCATAAAACGTACTGTGGACATGGTATTCTGTTCATCAAATGTGCAGCTTGACTCATTGAAAGAAAGTAATGTAAATGAAATCTGAATTACAGCTGTGTCCTGTTATAATGAATAACGTCTGCTTACTAAGACGCTGAGTCAAGGACCTAGTTCTCTGTGGAAGGAAAATATTTGTGTTTTACACTGGAAAAGCTGACAGTCATACATCTGTGTGCTGTGCTTCACATGCTGAACACTAGAAATAATGCAAATTGTTGATTTGGCTAGGAGTAGTAAAAACATGGTTCGAGAATCATACCATTTTACGTGACTAATTCTGAGAAGCAAATACAAAGCCTTGAGTGTCCTTTTTTTTGGGTAAAGTCTGTTTAGTTTGTCTTTCATATTTTTGTATTAGTTGTGGTATTAGCTTCAGTCTGGAATGTCTTAAGCAAAGTTCAACAAGTAAGTCAGCACTTACTTTTATCCAAGATTGATAACTGATTAGCAAAACAGGATATAAAATAGGTTATCTTATTACGATCTGAATTTTTCATGTATGTGCATGTAGCTTTAAATAAATACTTTAGCATCCTGAACAAGCAACTCTTGCTAGAGTTTGAGAGCTTTGTATGATTTATATGAGGGCTGTTATAAGAGAAACTCGTCTGTTTTCCAATTTCACTGCAAGGTCAGCTCTAGATATGAGCAAACTTGAAGCATGACACTGGACTTTCTTCTGTTCATGTGTTCCAGTTGCATAACCTATTTGGAATATGTGCAAGAGTTCTTTCAGAGTCATATGATAGTAGCACATCAAAATTTGTAAAGTCATCTAGTAAATGCAGACCATTTCATCTTGTTCATTTGTGCATTATATATGCTCTTATATCTAACACTAATTTTCAAATTGCAAGTGCAGTTTAGAAGGCATTTGAAGAAATGCAGAAATGTTGAAAACCACAGACAGTGATGCATTAATTTTTCCAGTGCTCAGAGTAAAAAATTAGAGTTTTATATCAAATAGGAAAGAAACGCCTATTCATTAGGAGCAGTTGCACAGTACCACAGCTGGGAGGAAGATGAAAGACTTTGGAGCACTGAATCTTGCTGGTTGGAAGGATCAGAGGAGGCCAAACTACCAGCAAATTAGCAAAATAAAAACAATGCCAAAAATTCAAATTGATGCTGCTTCTCCCCTTGCTATGCTTTTCTCAAGCATTGCTTGAGAGACTGTGCTGATGGCTCAGGATCATGTGCATCAGGATGTACATCTCAGCTAGAGTTTAGCACCCTAAGAAAGACCTAGGTAAACTGAGCCTTCTAAGATCAAAACTCCATTAAGAAAGAAAAAAGAGTAAAAGCTGCTGCCAGTTATCACCTAGGCACCTTGTTGTTTGACATTACAATTCCTTATATACCTAGGGCATTTCTTCCATGCATGCCCAGAACTGCTTTTATCTGGATAACTCAGAGCCTGTTTTCTACTCAGACTTGATTTTGATCCGAGAACCAGACAGCTGAACAACTAAACATAAGGCAGCACCAAAGCAGTACATGATCTATGAGCATATATAGCACATTCTTTAGAAGTTGAGAACTCTCCAGTTGTAATAGTTGTGGTAATTTAAACAAGACCTATTGCTGTATGGAACACGTATTCAGAAGTACACGTACATACTGCAGGGGACTGCTTTTGACTTCTATTCATACAGATTTATTTTTGAAATCTCTAAAGAAAGCTCTGCTATAGATGCTAGGTAGGCCATTGCAGATGTGATTTCCACTTCCTTATGAGCCTGAAAGTACTTAGGTTTAGATTTTCCTGGGAAGAAACTTTCTTCATTGATTTCCTTGGTCCTTTTCAGTTCTTTCATCATTATCGCTACATACCAAAGGTTCTTGGTTTATTCCTGCTGCAGTCTGCACACCTTTGCCATTTGCACAAGCAGGAGGACACTTTTGCTGAAATGTCCATTTTTCCGTCACAATTCTTATTTCAAGTCCTTTTTGCATAGGGCATCTGAAAATGTAGTGCGCTATATATATATATAACATTTATAGAAAGAACATTAAGTTGCTGTAATGACGTCCTAAGTTATATAAGTCATTATTTAAAATAAAAGTACTAAAATTGTTACGGTTCACCTGTGGGGCATTTAAAATGGTGATAGCCCAAATAAGCCTTAATAAAAATATAGAGCTTTGTGACAATTTGGTTTTCAGAAAATTTATTAGATTTAAAGAATTATGGATGCAGTAGATACATATGGGCAAGCATCCTTTTTGTAAACAATATTGCCATCCAAGCTTAATTTTCATACTTTGTTTGATACAGTTCTCAGGCTCTGAGATGAATTTTTTTTTGCACACAACGCCTTAAGACCAGTTTTGGCCTCAGGGGTGTCAGTGGGTGCCATTGAAGTCTTTTGCATGGCTGAAGTAAAATTTATGTCAAAACAAGACTCAAAAGTGCCTAGAACTTGGTTTCCTGCTGCAAGATACAAACAATTTACTGAGAGTTTTTGTTACTCAGCAGTGAGAGAAGTGACTGCCTAGTGTCTTCGCAGCTTTTTATGTTACTTCATCTGCGTTACAGTATCAGTTCATTTCCCTCAAGCAATTCATGTTCTGTTTCTGCTTTTTTCAATGGTTTTACCTGTTTGGGGTTTTTTTTGTTTGTTTGTTCTTTTTTTTTTTTCCCTGAAGTCTATGTTAAGCAAATCAACTCAAGATTAAAAACCACCACTTCTTTGTATGCTTAGCTTGGGAAAGATCTCTTCGGGGCAGAAAATAAAATTCCAGTATTTATTCTTGGAACTAGTAATACTTTAAATGTTTAGGTTTTTTCTTTATTTATTCCCTTTGAAATAAAGTTTCTCTGTTGTAAGTATGTGTTTCAAAGCTGCCATATGTAGGAGGCAAAGATTCATTCTCACAATCTGCAAACTTTTAATAAATCAGAATAATTAAATATTTCATAGCTTTCTACTTGAAACAAAAGTTAATTTTACTATATTTTAAGTGTACTTCAATAGTAATTAGGGTTTATAATTTCAGACATAAAACAGGTATAATTACCTTTTCATTTAGGCCACTGTCTGAGTTCAGTTGCTTTCCCGCCTCTCTGCACTTTTCTTACATTTTTTTTCTTTTCACCTTTTCTGTTTACAATATGATGATTACAGTTAAATTGTCTCAGTAATTTTATTAAATGTTTTTGATTTTTGGCATACATAATGGTCTATTTGGGCACTATGATCAAGCTTTTCTCTTATTTTTGCTTCTCAGATGTGTCATACAAGTCATTCCTTCCAGCACTTGAACAGATGCTTATGTCTGTTCTGTTTTACCCTATCTTTTCTTCAGAAGTACTTGAAAAAGGAATAAAATGACTTTGATTCACACCCTGTCAGTACTTCAGTCTTACATAGGTGGCCAAATTTGACTGGAACCAACTTCATGTCCTAGATAGTCAGAGCTTATATCCATTGAAACCCAATTTACAATTTTCTCTGAGAATTTGTTGGAGTTTTTTTTTGGTGCACACTAACAACTGTACTTTCATGCAATAGTCAGTCTCCCTTGGTATTACAATCACACTTTGAAATGATGCTTCTTGATTTATGTTGGCTCTAGGCAGGCCCTATGAAATTCCTCTGAAACAAGATGAAAGATGAGCAAAGACAAAGCAATAATCTTAAAATATTTGAATGACAATAGAAATCTGGGCAGAAGAAATATTAGTCTGAGGTTCCATCACTTTAAATACATTATTTGCTCTGAGAATATGTCAAACAAATATCACACATTTCTCTCAAGATTTCATATTACTCTGCTTTCAGTTGCTACCTTCCCCAGCCCCTCCCATCAGAAGTAGACGTCAGGGGAAACCAGGCTGAAACTACAGCTGCTGCTTTGATATACTGCCTCATGAAAACATAGTTCTGTCAGATCTGATGTTCTGAGGCAGTTTTTCACTTTCACATTAATGGGAATGGAGGGGGAACAGACACTAATTTCAGCTTTCACAATGTTTCATGCTCCAGTACCACTTTAATTTACATTAGCTATTTTACTGCAAAGGAGGCCAACCCCTTGTTTTCATCTTCATGTGGACTGTTGTATTGTCAGCTGAGAGTTATGGTTCTCCTCTGCTTCACCATGAGCTGAATCACAGAGCTTAACATTCTTAAATTTGTATGGGAAGGAATTGAAATATAACACAGGTGTGAATCCTTTGGTTTGAGTTCACCTCTGCATGTGATTTCTCTGTCACTGCATCTTTTATTGCTTTTTTGCTATTAAAAGTGACCATTGCAAAGATATAGGAAAGCTCTTACGTCAACCAAGTATAACCATCAGTTCTATTCTCTGTTTTTTCAACCTTAAACAGTTATCATGGCTGACGAATAACAGACATTTGGCCAAGAGTCCTTAATGTAAAAAACATACCTTTACAGCACAGAGTTGTAATCAGGCAAGCTGAGTCTCTGTAACTTGTAGGCCAAATGGCAGTGAGACAGAAACTGCAGCAGAAGAGCAGTCACCTAGGTCTATGCCAGAAGGAGGGTGCTACCAGGGCAGGCATTCATTACTTCAGCAGCCCTCACAGCTATGGTCATAGGAAGCATGAATCTCATTCAAAGTCATGCACCCAGAATGCTCTGAGTACAGTCCAGAGCAAGAAGACCTTTAAGTACTGTTTGCTCTATTTCCAAGAGTCAATCTCCAGCTCTTGAGAGGGAGCCCTTCCTGCTTCAAAGTGATCTAAACAGCATAATACTTGACAAATTGTAAAGAATCAGTCAAGGTAACCATGAATGCTCAAAGTGCCATAGTTTATAGCAAATATTTGCATTGACCTGGGTATTTATTCAAGAAATGTGCAAGGATGTGTGCTACAGTACCAGATTCTGATTGTCTCCTAATGTTTTTCCTTTGTCTTACTGAAAGTACAGCCATAATGGAAATGTATCATTAGTTTCACTACTCACTAATTTCCCACTTAAAAATATAATTCTCATAATGAGAAACTGGAAACACTCTGTGGTGATATTCCACTACAGTAGAAATGAAGCACTTGGAAAATGCTTTGGAAGCATCCTACCCTCTGGAATCATAAATCAGTATCAAATGTAAGATGCTCAGTAATGTAAAAGTGGTCAGATCTTCAAAGACGAACATTTCCGTTCTATTTTCTCACTTCTCTCACTAGGACACTGTCTGCGAGTAATAGAAGTAACCATGCCTAAAGAGTGGTTTTTAATGGGGGATTTTGGCTGTGGGTTTTTTTATGGTTAAATGCAATACAAATTTTTTTGATGCATTATTTTGTCATTTAGGAGGCTACTTTCCAAATTTATGAAAATCACAATAAATTCTTTTTTTAAAAGACCTTTTTCTTCTAGTACTAGTTATAATTACCATGTATCATGGCATGAATCTTAAGTACTTAAATGCATTATATAATTTAAGTATGAGCCAAATCTCTGTAAATGATATCAAATAACCTGGACTTCTATAACTTACTTTCCAAGTAGCATATTTTGATTTACTGCTTTGCTGGAAACACAAGAAGGAACAATAGAACTAGAGTAAGGATGCTTTTTAACAGAGGTGGTGAAGCCTAGGTATTGAAGCAGTCTTTGTAGCATTTATTATCTCTCTCCAATATTGTTTTTAAGTTTAAATCTGTTTTTAGTTCTTTGTGATCATGTATTTGTCTTCCCTTATATATGTAGAAAGATTTCAGTGGGCATAAGATAGGCGAGGCCAAAGTCTTGCTACACAAAGTTTTTATTTCAGAAATCTTGTTCTCTTTGTCGTTTTCCATCCCTATAATTCAGCAGTCAGTTGGAGGGAGGAATAAGGGAAAATTTCTTGAGGCTGAGCAGCAAAGTTTAATATCCAAAACTGAAAAGACTCCCAGATGAATAGAGCAAACCAGACAACACAGCAAACACAAACTCTGGCCCACAACCTGCAGACAAATCTGTTTGCGTGAACAATTACCTACACAGTCCAGTGATGTCAGTAGAAAATCATGCCGAGGTAAGGACTTGTGGGCAGAAGCTTAGCTCTGCTCAGGTTAGGGAAGCTGCTCAGGTGTTTCATTTCTTTGTAAAGTGAGACAGATGTTATATGATTGCTGCCATTATATTTACAGTAGACCATGAGTCAGCTCAAACACTCAGAATTGCTGGCTTTCAAGCTGAGCTGGGTACTGCATTCATCCTTCATTACTGGGAATTTAGCTCCATATCTTAGACAAGGGCATGAGTGAAAATAAGATTTTTCATCCTATTATGATTTTATTTTTCTTGCCAAACAAAAAAACCTGAATTTAATTTTGCCTAGGTTTTGGTCATGCACGGGGAGTCGCAGTCTAAGAAAAGGTGAAACTGAGCTTCTAGCAGAGTTTCACAGGACTGTTGATTATTATGTAGCTAACTCAAAAAGATGTTATTTTTGTACTTTCATGACAAAATACTTTCCATGACTGAATTCTTTATCCCAATTTATAAATATTAAAGGTATCTTCTCTACATACCTTGTTGTATTTGTTAAAATCCACTTATCACTTATGAAATACAAAAGAAATGTGTTTTATTCTTTTATTCCACAGTATTGTTATTCCAAACTTAGATACATCTTTCATAAATATTTTTAGTTCCGTTTCCTCTTATTGTGTCTACTAGCTTTCTCCTGTCCTGAATTTGTATACTCTCAGCCAAAAACTAGCAGATGTCCCATTGACTACTAACATAGAAGATAAAATTTACTCTTGGAAGCCTTTAGAGGAGAAAAAAAGGAGTCATCTGAATAATTCAGACTTCTTTGTCTCTGTCTTTTCTTTTGGTTTTGTAGTGTTATTTTGGTTGTTTGTTTGTTTGTTTTTTATCCTTGAGACCACAGTACTCCTTAAAATAGGTTTTTTTCTCATGATGTTCAGAATGTCTTTGGAAAGTGTTTTCTCTCAGGAACCTGAGCTAGGTTAGACTAGCTTTTGATGGTCCAAACCTTGAAGATACTGAACACATAAAGTTGCTAATTTCAGAAGGTAATTATTTGGTAAATGTAATCCTAACAGAGCCTTGAACAGAGTTCTAGCTGAGAAAACTGGCAAACTTAGTAAAGAGTAGAAAGAATGGTCTGTTTTTCCAAAATAATTTTTTTAAAAATCTCTTTTGAGTATCCTGCGGAAATTCTGAAGTTGTTCAAGAGGTACGTAAGCTTTGTTCTTCAAATACCTTAAGAAGGCGGCCTACAAGGATGCTGGGGAGGGACTCTTCATTAGAGACTGTAGTGATAGGACAAGGGCTAACAGGTTCAAACTTAAACAGGGGAAGTTTAGATTAAATATAAAGAAGAAGTTCTTTACTGTGAGGGTGATGAGGCACTGGAATGGGTTGCCCAGGGAAGTTGTGAATGCTCTGTTCCTGGCGGTGTTCAAGGAGAGGTTGGATAGAGTCTTCGGTGACATTGTTTAGTGCGAGATGTCCCTGCCCATGGCAGTGGGGTTGGAACTAGATGATCTTAAGGTCTTTTCCAACCCTAACTATTCTATGATTCTATGGTTATACATATATATTCACACACTTTATATTTTCCAAGGTTGCAAGGAAGAAACGCATACTGACTGCAAATTGAAGAGCAAGGTTTCTGGTTGGCTTTCAGGTAAGCAGAAAGGAAAAAAAAGCCACCTGTTAACAGCAGTTACCTGAAAGTTTTTTTTTTAAGTGTTCATGTGACTAGCTTAAATATATTCTTGTTTCTTCTATACTGATGATTTTGTTTTATCTTGTCTTTGCACTAGTAGAATTTCCTATTCATCATCTCTTGGTTCCAGGAACAGCTAACAGTCACCAGTCATCTTGATTACAAATAGAGTTAAGTAATTTACAGCCTGTATTAATATTTGTATGTGAAAAAAACTGATTTGCCTAAATTCAGTTTGTTGCATTTTTATATACTGAGTTCCACAGACAACATCTTAAGTAATTGCATTTTTTTAGGATGGAGTTAGCTAGGAGCAAAGCATGTGACTGAGTGGAAGGAGCTCTCACATCTACGCATGTTGTTCTGCCTGTCATTTTGTGTTAACATAGATATGCCATTTAAAACCTGCTTCTTCCATTAGCACACCTCTAACATAGATGTTTGGAAGAATTGTGTATATGTATATATTGCTTTGAGATATGATAGTGGAGGCACATTGAAAGATCACTATGTCAGTGCAGTCAGTATGTCAGTAGTAATCACTATGTCATCTTTCCACTTTAGCTTCTAATAAGACAGAATCATAGAATGGTTTGTGTTGGAAGGGACCTTAAAGATCACCTAGTTCCAACCCCCTTGCCATGCAGGGTTAATGGTACTTCAAATTTTGCAATTCACTATTAAAATATACTTTTGAGTTGATTGATTTTAGCTGTTATCTGCACTGTATAAAAATCATGCAAGGAGCATCTCTATAGGGAATACAGATCAATATCACTTCAAGCACAACTAGAGCCTCCAATATCACAGTCTTGCAGTTCTGTATGAACAAGGCTATGAAATGCTCTTTGCCTTTCTAATAGGTATATCCACTTTAAAAATACTGACTCTTCTGATTTTGGCTATTACTTTTCTCTGGCATAGCTGAATTATTTCATAGAACACAAACCTTCCCACACTTTAGCTCATGTCTCTGGCAAGTTAACCAACCCCTGTGCCTGTGGAGCCAGAATGTATGGAAGGCAGCCATGCAGCTGACCTAGGTTGATTTAAAATACTGTGACTGGAGAAAGCAAAGTAATGAATCCTCCAAAACAGGAGGCTCTCGGAAGAAGCTATTGCTGTTGCACGACTGACCTTTCCATTTATTCCTTCTGGTCTCTGCTAATAGCATCTCAGCCTTCACAAAACATACTTCCAAAAAAACCTTGGACTAAGTGGAGAGGAAAAACATTTTGTCTCTGTACGTAAACTTTTTCCTTCATTTGCCATTCAAAAATACATAATGTTTAATTTCTCCTTTGGCACAAATTCTTTCTCTCTTTCAAGTACTTACCAAACTGGGATACCAGGGAAATCCTCAAGACCCTTAACCATGCTATCTGCTGCATGTTTATGAGCTACCATACTGATAGTTATGGCAGTCCTTTATACTAGCCCCCTTTCTAGTCAGGATACACAATAAATAACAATGTGAAAGGACACATTTTACTGGTTAGATTACATGCTTGTGTTTTACTGCTGATTGTGTCATACAAGTGAACAATATTTGCATGAGCCCAAAGGGATGACTTTCTTGATAATCTGTAGTGTTGTCCAGCACTGTTGCCTGTAAGTACTATCTTCTCACAAAAAAATCCAGAGTATTCCTGTAAACTACAGTATTTCTTCTTGCAGGTTTTGTCACTGATATGTCTAACAAATTACTTAGTGAAACTGCATCTTGCTGCCAGTATTTTAATCCCTTTGTTTCAGTAGACCTTTTTTAATTTGTGTAGAACTCTTAACATCCTAATAATGATTCAATGTATTTAATTTAAAGTATTAAGTTTAGCTTGATAGATTATGTTATATTTGTCCCAAATAGGTAAGGTGAAAATCCAGAAGGCTGGGCACAGCTCTTCTGTGAAATGTTTTTGTGACCTAACTGGGATTATTCAGGTATTTAATAGTAAGTGCAAACGCTTTGCTGAACCTGAGCCTTGATTAACCGTAATACCTTTCTTGTTTTTACAGAATTATGGGAAAATATGGAAAAGCTAAACAAAACAGCCTCAAACAAGATCTGTGCAGCTTCCCTGGTACATTAATCTGTAGACAGAGAAGAGAAACAAAACCAGAAGAAACACCTGAGAAATCGAATTCAAGGGGAACATGAGTAGAAGACTTCTCTTGAAAGATAACACAGAAAAGTTTTGGATATGTTTAAGCCAGAGACATTTTTCATATTTCTTATTAACATTAAATCCCAGTAGCCCATGTAGAACAGAGACTGAGTTTTTGTTTGGTTGGTGTTTTTTTATTGATTTTAACATTACGAGCTTCAAAAATCTCTCTGCTCCTATTTACCCACCCTTCAACTAAGGCTTAAGCCTGTAAGGTTAAACTCCTTTGGAGCCACAGAGTAAGACTCTAAAAAAAAAGGAGGAGTTAAGGCTGCCACTGTATCCCCCAGCAATGGGTTCATAATTTTCATATAATAGATGGTAATATTGAATTTATTTTTGCCTCTGCAAATAAACTCCCAGTGTTTAAGACACATGAAACTGGATGGTTGATGTTATGATGCCTTTCCTATGTGGGATATCTACATATTTTCTTTCCTATACCATTTTTATAGCTTTTTAATCTTTTATTTCCAGTTTCAGAAATCAAGGCTTAAGTCTTCTGTAATCTATTAAACTCCCATAGCATCTTTTCCTAATTCCAGCCATAAATAATTTCCTATCTTTATATTTCAGTTTTGAGGACAACAAACATAGTTTTCTCTTGTATTTAGTGTAGCAATCTCCATAAAAGATGCAGGAGCATTGGTTTACTTCAACAAATTTGAACTTTTGACAGCCTTGGAAGGATAAGCAATTCTAAAGCTACACATCTCCTAGTGTTTAAGTTATAATAAAACAAAGCCATGTATGAACAGATAACTGATCCTGATTATTCATTCAGCATTTTGAAATCCTTGTTTTTCCTTTATAATTTCTAATTTGCCAAATGTAGAAAAATACGGGTAAACCAAGGTGGGTCTGATTGACTTGTTTGTGATAAGTCATGTTTTTCAGCCTGTGGTGATTCTCTGTTTCCTTAAACTGTCCATCATATTGGTGTTTAAACCTCCCAGAAAAGTTATCCATGATATGCAGCAGAGCCTGAAATGGAGAACTGAGTTGAAACAGATAAGGCTTGGATCTGAAATATCCCTTTATGAGCATGGCATTTTAAAGGGTGAGGCATAGCTGAGGCAGTGCATCAAGGGAAGCAATGATTGATACCTCAGTTTTGTCTTTTGGTATGAATGAAGTTTGCCAAAGCTCTAGCTCTACCCTGAAGTTTAAGTGTTGATTAATAAATGAGAATCTGGGAAGTATTTTGAAAGAGCGGAATGAAAAAATCAGTGAAATACACAGCAGGCAACAATGAAATGCATCTAATTAGGTTTTCTTTCCAAAAAATTCCTGTTTGTGTTTTGGTATCTTCTGATGAGTATGTCAGACGGTTCCTTTTTAACCTGATCATTTCCAACACCCATAACTAAAACAGTTATTTTTGACTTTCTGGTGAACTTCTCACTTTGGCTTTTTTAAAGGTTTCAAACCTTTATACGACAAAGATTATGAACAGTCATGTGACCTTTATGGTTATGCAATCTTACATTATAATTTTTCAGGATTAAAAAATACAAACCAACCAACCAAACAAAAGACAAGCCACAAGGAACAACTGAAATAAATCTGAAAGAGCAAGTTAAGGTACAGTTTACATTAAATATTCTGGCACTTCTCTGCCCATTTCTGACCCAGCCCTTGCTGTTGCTTTGTAAAGTTCTAAGTTTATTTCAAGTAATTCTCTCCTGACATAATTTTTGTCTAAACAGAAAACATAACAGTAACCATACAGGTGACAAGCTGAACTCTTTTTGGGGGGAGAAAAGGAAGAAAAACATTCCATTTCTGGTCCAGGACCCTGTTGCCTGAGCACAGAGCAATTTCATACCTTTGCCTCCCATTGCCAGAGAAGGCTATGAGATCACATAATGTCTATAGGACAATGATTTGATCAACACCCCTCGGCCTGAAAGGCAAATGGTTGGATAAAGCTTTTGTAGTGGTTTCTAAAATAATGAGAAGAATGAAAGAGATAAATAAGACGTAATTCTATGCTGCCCTGATATAGAGGGCTTTGAATAAAAATTGGAGGTGACACTATCACGCTGCATAAAAGGATTATTTCTTCGCACAACAGAGTTCAGATTGCTAAGGCCATGCGCATTGCGATAGGATGTTCTGAATGCTGTTTGTACAAGTTCAGAATGCTCCTGGAGAACTCAAGGGGAAAAAAAAAAAGAAAAAAGAAAATAATATTTGGAAGCTATTAAGCACAAAATACCACTCGTAGCTTAGGAAATCCCTTAGCTGTAAATTGCTAGAAGCATTTTTACTCTGAGAGATTATTGGTTTGTAATTGCCCTGCTCTAGCATTCTTCCTGAGGGGATCTGCTGTTAGTCACTGCTCAAACTCAAATATGGGGTTAAAGTGGGCATTAGTCAGACCCAATATAGGGACAATCACGTTCTTGTTCTAAGTGATGCATACTGTATTTCACTGAAAAAGCCCTGATAAGTAGTGGTTCATCCTTACAAAAGCAGTGTTAAATGAATTTAAATATGTTTCTGACCATGTGGCCCATTCACTGAAGGAAAGAACATGGCATTTAGAGTAATGAACCAGCAGTCAGACTAGCTCAGTGCTAAATTTCAGCTGTCTGATAAATCTGTAGAAATGTCCTTTAACATAGCACATGAGCTGGACATACCACAACACATATTCACAAAGATGTCTTGCCTCGGAGAGTGACAGTTTCCTTGTCTGTGACATAGATTCCCAGTTACAATTGTTTTTAATAAATAAGGCCACACTGAGAATGCTAGTCTTCATGTTAGTCTTAAATAGCCAGAAATATTTATGAACCAGGTGATTTGTAAATCTACAGGTATAAGTGTTAATAACCTCATTGGGCAACCAGGGTGCTACATGAAAATATAAATAAATCATCAATAGTTATTAGAACAAAAGCCATTCAGTATTTTGGATACCTGTCTGGAGCACAGTGAATCAGTCCCTCTCACTACTGAACTCTTAAATTTGAAATCGAAGTCTTATGACAGCAGATTATTCCAGGGAATACTGGAACAGAAATAAAGAGAGAATAAAGGAAATATTTTTATACTATAGAGGGCTGCATCAAAAGGAGCGTGACCAGCAGGTCGAGGGAGGTGATCCTGCCCCTCTACTCTGCTCTCCTGAGACCTCACTTGGAGTATTGTGTCCAGTTCTGGTGTCCTCAACATAAAAAGGACATGGACATGGAACTGTTGGAACAAGTCCAAAGGAGGGCCACAAGGATGATCAGGAGGCTGGAGCACCTCCCATATGAAGATAGGCTGAGAAAGTTGGGGCTGTTCAGCCTGGAGAATAGAAGGCTGCTTGGAGACCTCCTACCAGCCTTCCAGTATCTGAAGGGGGCCTATAGGGATGCTGGGGAGGGACTCTTCATTAGGGACTGTAGTGAGAGGACAAGGGGTAATAGGTTCAAACTTAAACAGGGGAAGTTTAGACATGATATGAGGAAGAAATTCTTTACTGTAAGGGTGGTGAGGCACTGGAATGGGTTGCCCAGGGAAGTTGTGAATGCTCCATTGCTGGTGGTGTTCAAGGCTGGATTGAACAGAGCCTTGGGTGGCATGGTTTAGTGGGAGGTGTCCCTGCCCCTGGCAGGGGGGTTGGAACTAGGTGATCTTAAGGTCCTTTCCAACCCTAACTTTTCTATGATTCTATGATTCTACGATATGTAAGTATATAATGTAATAAACATATGTATGTGATTGCTGAAATAAAGCATGCAGTAAGTTCATAGGTTTTGTAGGGTTCTGTGTATATCACAGTTAATAGTGACAAGAGCAAGACCAGGACGTTTAAAAGGCTGCTGTATCAGTGTGCTTAGACTGGAATAACAGATATTATTGTTTTTCAAAAGTACCAGAATTTGCAGAAATCAAAATATGTAAAAATAGAATAAAATTGAAGCTCTTTCTCTTAAAGAGCAGACTTTTTAACAATGACTTTGTTAAGTCATTGTTAAAATGACACCAGCTTAAGACAAGAAGCAGCATTTTGCCTGCATGGAAGCCACAAGCAGAAGAAATTTGCTATCAAGACAGAGAGAGCAGGAGGCAGACCACATAAATATGCACAGTATGTTATTTAAATTCATTCCAAAGGCTGTAATTCAGTGTCGTGGTTTAAGCCTCTCTAACCACGCAGCTTGTTCTCTCCCTCACTTTCCCCTTTTTTCTTCCCCCCGCTCCTGGAGGGATGGGAAGGAGAATCGAAAAGAATGCAACTCCCACAGGTTAAGATAAGAACAGTTTAGTAACTAAAGTATAACACAAATCACTACTGCTACCACCAATAATAATAATGACAAGAGAAATACAAGGAAAAAATACAATTCTCACCACCTAATACCAAGCCTGACCAAGCAGTGCACCCCCCACCCTTCCGGGTCTCTGCTCTCCGCTCTCCATCCTGGACATGACGTGCTGTGGTATGGAATAAGGGGTGGATAATGTCATGGGTTCAGCAGCAGCAGTCGTTTTTCTCCTCCTTGGTAGCTGGTGTAGCGCTGTGTTTTTTGATTTTGGGCCTGGGAACAGCGCTGATAACACCAGTGTTTCGGTTACTGCTCTGTGATGTTTTGGTCTGGCCAAGGACTTTCTGAGCCTCATGCTCTGCCAGGGAGGAGGGAAGCCGGGAGGAAGCAGAGACAGGACACCTGACCCAAACTGACCAAAGAGGTTATTCCATACCACACCACAGCTGGGGAGAATGGTCCTACCTGGGGACTCTGTCAGAAAGCTCCAGAGGAGACTCAAGGTTGACCCCTTTGCTTTTGGAGTTGGGGATACAGAGGATATGAGGCCAGCTATACCCCAACTGAAAAAGAGATACTAGCAGCTTATGAAGGGGTTTGAGCTGCTTCAGAAGTTATTGGCACTGAAGCACAGCTCCTCCTGGCACCCCGGCTGCCCGTGCTGGGCCGGATGTTCAATGCCATGGTCTCCTCTGCACATCATGCAACCAATGCTATATGGAGTAAGTGGGCTGCACTAATTACACCACGAGCTCTAACAGGAAATCCCAGTCATCCAGGAATTCTAGAAGTCATCATGGACTGGACAGAGGGCAAAGATTTTGGAATGTCACCAGAGGAGGAGGAGGTGATGCGTGCTGAAGAGGCCCCACCATATAATAAGCTGTCAGAAAGTGAAAAGCAGTATGCCTTGTTTACTGATGGGTCCTGCTGTATTGTGGGGAAGCATCAGAGATGGAAGGCAGCTGTATGGAGTCCTCGATGACAAGTTGCAGAAACTGCTGAAGGAGAGGTTGAATTGAGTCAGTTTGCCTAGGTGAAAGCCATCCAGCTGGCCTTGGACATTGCTGAATGAGAAAAGTGACCAGTACTCTCTCTATACTGACTCATGGATGGTGGCAAATGCCCTGTGGGTTTGGTTGGAGCAATGGAAGCAGAGCAACTGGCAGCACAGAGGTAAACCCATCTGGGCTGCTGCACTGTGGCAAGATATCGCCGCCCGGGTGCAGAACCTGGTGATGAAGATACGCCACGTAGATGCTCATGTACCCAAGAGTCGGGCCACTGAGGAGCACCAGAACAGCCAGCAAGTGGATAAAGCTTCTAAGATTGAAGTGGCTCTGATGGATTTAGATTGGCAACGTAAGGGTGAATTATTTTTGGCCTGGTGGGCCAATGACACTTCAGGCCATCAGGGCAGAGATGCAACATACAGATAGGCTTGTGATCAAGGGGTGGACTTAACAATGGACACTATTGCCCAGGTTATTCATGACTGTGAAACGTGCGCTGCAGTTAAGCGAGCCGAGCAGTTAAAGCCTCTCTGGTATGGAGGACAATGGCTGAAGTACACATATGGGGAGGCCTGGCAGATTGATTATATCACACTCCCACTAACCTGCCAAGGCAAGCGCCATGTGCTTACCATGGTGGGAGCAACCACCAGATGGCTGGAAACATACTTTGTGCCCCACGCCACTGCCCAGAACACTATCCTGGGCCTTGAGAAACAGATTTTGTGGCGACATGGCACCCCAGAGAGAATTGAGTCAGACAATGAGACTCATTTCCAAAACCACGTTATAGACATTTGGGCCAAAGAGCATGGCATTGAGTGGGCATATCACATCCCCTACCATGCAGCAGCCTCTGGGAAAATCAAATGGTACAATGGGCTGTTAAAAACTACACTGAGAGCAGTGTGTGGTGGGACTTTCAAACATTGGAATACACATTTACCAAAAGCCACCTGGTTGGTCAACACCAGAGGATCTGCCAACAGGGCTGGTCCAGCCCAGTCAGAACTTTTACATACTGTAGAAGGGAATAAAGTTCCTGTGGTGCACATAAAGAATTCGCTGGGAAGAGTCTGGATTATTTCTGCTTTTGGTGAAGGCAAACCCACTCATGGGATTGCTTTTGCTCTGGGACCCAGATATACTTGGTGGGTAATGGGAGAAGACGGGGAAGTCCGATGTGTACCTTAAGGAGATTTGATTTTAGGGGACAACAGCCAATGAACTTAATTGTATGCTGTTGCCTGCTATGTAGCACTTTTATAGCCCACCACCCAGATGTCTTCAGGTCACCAGTGACTGGCCCTGACTTCCCCGTGACCATCATCCCAACAAAGAATGAACTTTGATGAAACCAGACGAGTTCTGTGGTAAAGGAACAATCAGTATCAGCAGGCAACGATCCAACACTGCACACCATCTCTCCTGCTCTGAAAGACTGTTATAAGAGATGGAGCCAGACATCATGGACCGGATGGACTCAGCAGCTTTATAGGGATTGGTCCATGCACTAAGGAATGATCTCTCTCTGTCTCTCTCTTTGGAGGTATATATATATGTATATATAAGATAAGAGTGATGGTATATTGAAAATGTGGGATCTGAGCATGATGTGAATGGTATGGAATAAGGGGTGGATACTGTCTTGGGTTCAGCAGTAGCAGTCATTTTTCTCATTCTTAGTAGCTGCTGCAGTGCTGTGTTTTTGACTTTCAGCCTGGGAACAGCACTGATAACACCAGTGTTTTTAGTTGCTGCTCAGTAATGTTTAGTCTGACCAAGGACTCTCTGAGTCTCATGCTCTGCCAGGGAGGAGGAGAAGCTGGGAGGAAGCAGAGACAGGACACCTAACCCAAACTAACCAAAGAGGTATTCCATACCACAGCACGTCATACCCACTATATAAAGTGTGGGCAGTTACCCGGAAGGGCTTGATCACTGATCGAGTCGGGCTGAGTATTGTTTGATGGGTGGTAAGCAGTTGTATTTTCTTCCCTCATTACTTCCCTTATCATTATTATTATTGGTGGTGGCAGCAGTGGTTTGTGTTATACCTTAGTCACCGGACTGTTCTTATCTCAACCCGTGGGAGTTGCATTCTTTCAATTCTCCTCCCCATCCCTCCAGGAGCGGGAGGGAGGAAGAGGCGGAGTGAGAGGGCGACTGCATTGCTGACTGGGCTTAAACCACGACAGTGCCTTGAAAAGAATGCCATACAGATGAAAAATACCCCAAACCACAAAACCCCTGAAGTGCTTCCTTCTAAACCAATTTATTTTGTTCAGCAGCTGAAACTTGTTTGTCTCACCTTTTTTATAACATTTCATTTGTAATGACAGTAGTCATTACAGTATCTAAAGTTACTGGCAGTTTAAGTGTTTTCTAGAAAAAAGAAGTCAACTGTTCATTTTTTCCCAGGCTTTTACAGATCTTATTGCTATCTAATATCATGTCCACAAACCCATTGTAAACACAGACTGATGTAAAGCAAACACTGAAGCCCCAGTATCTGATAAACAGAACACAAGATTCAATTTTTTTCCTACACAAGTCTTTCCAACATAATTTACAGCAAGATTTCCATATGTATCAGTTTTCATGGAATTTTTATAAACTTCACATTGTTTTCTTTGATGAATTCTACAGTTTTGCTAACTATGCAAGGGCTTTGATGATGCTTTTAGTAGATGTGAATTCATAAAATGAAGGAGGTGCTGTGTGCAACAACAAAATGTGTATTTTTCAATACAGAGGTCATGTAGAAATGCAGAAAGTTTTGTGTCTATACAGTGCTCTTTTGTTTAATTTCACAGAAGCTAAGGAAAAATAAAGACTGAAAAATGCTTTTACTGAGCTAGGTTAGGGTACTAAAAGGGCATTTGATAATTAACACTGTAAAGGAAGGCAGTGAAAAGTTTTATGAGAAAAAAGATGCTTGGCCAGTTGAAGATTTTGGTATCAGGGAAGACCAAAGTGACAAAATATGAAATAAAAAACTGAGGAGTTGCAACTAACTTCATGTCAGGATACATAAAGTGGGTGGTTTTAGGAAAAAAACATAGAAAACAAAATAATAATTTTATATATACCAACATAGGCAGAAGCTAATTTTACAGCTGCAGCAGAGAGATCTAGTTACCTGGATTTTTTAAATCAGAAAACTCAGTTATCTGTAGTCTGAAATTCTCTAATTAGAAAATAATAGAGATATTTTTATTCAAAAGGTTGTAGGAAACGTTGCATTAGTAGTATTTGCCTGAAAACTATCAGTTACATTTATGCTTGTTTTATCTGAATGGAAAATATAAAATAGGAACACTGAAGACAGAAATAAAACAGTGCAGGACAATAAACAGGGCAGAGATGTAAAACTCAGTCCAGAATAGATAAGGCAGATGTTGCCAGGATAAAGGAGCTACAATCCAAGCATTCCAGAGAAATGCACAACAGCTTTTACAAACACTCCCCTACATAATTAGAGCTCAGTTTTGTGTCTTCCAACTATCAGAGGGATTTTGAAAATTGAGAATTCAATGGCGTTCAACCCTGATGTAAATTCCTAACCTGCTTTCATCTTGATTTTGGTTAGGCACTCAATAACTGATCAGTCAATGTCTTAATTTAAGATTTTAGATAAACTATTATCCACCCATTGCGTAACATTAAACTTTCTCCACATTATAGCATATGCATGTGTCTGCAGTACTAAAAAAACACATTTATCAAGGTAAGTTAGAATAATCCCTGAATTTGCACACATTATTTCTGCTTTTGCTAAATTTATGAACATTGCAAAAAATGCATGCCTTGTGAAAGAAATCTCCAGGCAATCTTTCAGTCAGGACATTTGACATAAATATTCCAAAAACATTAAATCAGCTTTCAAATAAACATGTGTCCTTCTGGAAGATGATATGTAGGAAAGCAGATTCACTGTAAGGTCATTTATTCCTAAAGATGCCAGAAATTTGCTTGTATGACTGGATTGGTGAAAGGCTAGCAGACAGATCAATACCTTTCTTCTTATTCGGCAGCAGTGTCTGAAGTAACTGGCTGGTCATTCTGTGGGTGGCTCTTTTGCTTTTCAAAATGTCAGCCGAATAGCTACAACTCTGTCCAGGCCCTGTGCTTCCCAAAGTACACAGAAATTGGGGAATGGATAACTACCAACTGTGAAAATAACTTGGACATCCAAATGTGCTTTCTGAGGAAGTAAACTCATGAGGCAGACTAAACCTTTGAAAAGCAGGGCCAGTCTATAATAAAATATATTATGTAAAACCTCATTGGTTTAAAATTTATTACATATAGACATATTTTTAAAAAGCAGGAAGGACAGGTGCACCTTAAAGAAGCTATGCTTTCTGAAGATGATTTGTATCATTAAGATGAACAGGGTGGGAGAGAAAAGGCTCCAAGGGACTGGCAGGGCTGAGGCATCAGGCCTTCTGCATCTCTGCTCCATCCTAGTGTGATCTCAGGTCGTAGTATTCTTCGATTCAGAGACTCTGTGGCTCAAAAATCAGCTTCTGCCTGCATAACTGCCTGATCTGGTTCTCACCAAAACCTAGCAGTCTCTTAGAGTGTGTATCCCTTTTCCTGGTTACTCCAGCAATATCCATGCCATGCACCTTGATAGTTCACTGCTTGAATAGCTGACGCACACTATACAGTTTTAAAGTTATCTGTTTTGATTGGTAATTGTTTTGACATCCTGTTTGAAGTGAGAACAAAAAAGCTGTTAAGTTAACCTGCCAGGTTAACTCAACAGTGGTTAGACGGTAACTCATTGCAGACAAACATGTTTTCATAGAAATAGAGCTGTTTAAAAATAAAGGTCCTTAGTGAAAATACTCAAAATATTTGGATTAATTTGTGAGTATGTTGCATGTGAAAGGAGCATTTTACAATACCCATTTTACAATCTCACAAATGTGAAGACTGTTTTACAATACTTACAGCTTAAAAATTACAAGGTGTCCTTAAAAACATCTTAAAAACACTAGAACTGTGAAACTTGTAGTTAATTTGAATTTGACTTAATAGTCAAAGCAAAAAGCAAAGAAGAAATACTGTAAGCACTTTCGGTCAAACTTTTCTGTTCATGCTACAAATAGACTGAAATAGCAGCACACAAGGAAACACCAACTTAATGTCCTTAGATTTTTGTTAAGAGGTTAAAAACAGCAACAAAAAAAAATCATTAGTGTGATGACTGTGAAACTGAAATGTCCAAAGAAAGAGCAGCTTCAAGCTCTTTATTCCCTGAAGATAGTTGAGAGACTGCAGGGTCAGCCAAGTAGTGACTTGTTGATGCAAAGTATCTAGATTGTGCCTTGCTGGCTGACTGTGGAGTTGCTTACTAGTGCCCTTGGGACAAGGAGTGAAGGGTTTGAAAAGCAGGCTCTTCAGCTATCACAGGTCTGAATAGCTCATCTTAAACCTTATTTCCTTATTTTGTGGTTTTTTCCTTTTGTCCAACTTGACTCCAGATGTTAGTGGTGCTCTTTGTTAATCAAATGATGTGTAATTACAGTGAGAACCAGATCAGAAGCTCCGAAACAAGAAAATGCAGGACGTGTAAATGGCAAGTATATACACCATCCAAATACTGTTGTGAGCCTTGTCTTTCAGAGGTGGCCACAGATT